>OX382364.1:10000-2779804 GCA_947508005.1 Amphipoea lucens
CCTACCGCACGGTCTCTCTAAACTCGGCACTGGTACTGGCTGGGATACTGCCTCTCGACCTCCGAATACAGGAAGCAGCCGCACTGTACGAAGCAAGGAGAGGGTCATCCCGGCTAGTGCTTGGAGACCGGGAGACCGAACGTGTGGTGGAATTTGCGGAGATTCCACATCCAGCTCTGCATGTGGAGATAAAATTTGAAAGCTTGACTACTCAAGCACAGGTCGATAATAGCAACGGGCAGGCGGTAAAAATCTACACCGACGGCAGCAAGCTTGAGGGCAAGGTCGGCGCCGCGTTATCCATATGGGAGGGCGAAACAGAGACCAAGACAATCAAGCTTAGTTTAGCCGCGTACTGCACCGTATACCAAGCAGAAATCCTCGCCATATGCAGAGCCACAAAGGAGGCCCTGAAGCGTCCGGATAGAGATTGCTGCATTTACAGTGACTCAAGATCGGCCCTGGAGACCATTACGAACTACAGTGCCCTGCATCCTTTGGCGGTAGAGACGCGCGAAAACCTGAAAAAGGCCTTCAGCCAAGGGAAAACTGTGAGCTTTTATTGGGTGAAGGCGCATGTGGGTCTAATAGGTAACGAACGCGCTGATCAGCTTGCGAAAGAGGCAGCACTCTCGAGCCGGAGGAGACCCGACTATGACCGGGTTCCTGTCTCATTCGTCAAACGGATAATCCGGAAGGACTCCCTTGACGAATGGAATGGGAGGTACAAGTCGGGTGACACGGCCTCCGTAACGAGAGTGTTCCTCCCGGATGCCATAGACGCATACAGAGTGGTTAGGAGTATTAGACCAGCGGGCTTGTTAACACAGGTTTTCACGGGACATGGGGGGCTCTCCCAGTACTTGCACCGTTTCAAGTGCAAGGAGAGTCCTGCATGTGTCTGTGATCCTGATACTGCGGAAACGATATTCCACTTATTGCTGGACTGCCCGGTGCATCATAAGGACAGGTACGATTTGCAGCAGAGAATAGATACACAGTTAAAAATGGAAAACCTAGAGACTCTACTTAGTGATAAACTCACTCGTGAAAAATTCTTAGAGTACTGTATAAAAATAATCAGCATTGTAATATATAGAAACAAAAAGTGAATAAGCATTTGCTACAATATATATTGTAAAAATATACCACTGTAGTAAAGATAAGGCAAAATAGTAAATAAAAAGAACTAAGAACAATTATGAACGTATAGAAATAAGTAAATATAAGTAGGTTAAGAATTAAGATAACAAAAAGTAGGCACAACTAGAGTTGTAAAGAAAATGGAAACCGATAGATGTAGAGATAGGCACAAGGATTGTACTAAATGTTCCTTAAAAAAGATACACCTTGTAAAGAAAATGTATACGAAAACAGAAGAGTAGAGGATAGGCACAAGCGGTTCCAGAATGCTCACAAAATAAGGACCGCCTGTAAAGAAAATGTATTTACGTAGAGATAGCACAGTAGTAAAAAATTGGTGTAGGACCCTACAAGGGTAGAGTTTGAATTGTATAACGCGTAGATTTAAGTAGAATAATAAGGTCTGTGAAATTTGATAAAGTCACAGGGATAAGTTTTAAAAAAAAAAAAAAAAAAAAAAAAAAAAAAAAAAAAAAAAAAAAAAAAAAAAACCTAACCTAACCTAACCTAACCTAACCTAACCTAACCTAACCTAACCTAACCTAACCTAACCTAACCTAACCTAACCTAACCTAACCTAACCTAACCTAACCTAACCTAACCTAACCTAACCTAACCTAACCTAACCTAACCTAACCTAACCTAACCTAACCTAACCTAACCTAACCTAACCTAACCTAACCTAACCTAACCTAACCTAACCTAACCTAACCTAACCTAACCTAACCTAACCTAACCTAACCTAACCTTTTTTTTTTTTTTTTTTTTTTTTTTTTTTTTTTGCGCTGGGAAAAATGCGTTACGCATACCCTCCCATCGGGGGATGGGGGGCTATGTGGGACTCCCGGGTCTGACCCGGTATACCCACTAAAAAACCCAGCGGCACTCCCGCTTCGTCCGAGTGGCGGGGGACTGGGAAACCAGCGTAGCCTTAACGTCCAGTCCTCCGCCGACGATTGTCCTTCAGGGCGGGCCCCTCACGGGGGCCCGGGAGTGACCGACGAAGGTGGTGATGGGTGCAATGCGGGAGACGGCACCCCCGTGCCTGTCGCCCGCCCATCGCCACCATGAGGGGGGAGAGGCTGGCGCCTTCTCCGACCCCTTCTTCGTCTGCGGAGCGGCACAGCGAGAGGGTCGTCCTCCCGCGCGCGCTCCGCCTCCTCCTTTTGCGAGATTACGTCCTCGCAAAAGGAGGCCACCGCTGCCCAGGCCTCCTCGCTCCCCAGCATGGCGTTGATCACACCAGGAAGCGAGAGGTCCTGTCCGACCGCCGCGGTCAGACCGCGGCGCAGCTCGGACCAAGCCGGGCACGCCTCGAGGGTGTGCTGCGCCGTGTCCTCCGCCGCGCCGCAGTCGTGGCACGCCGGGGTCTCCTCCCTCCCGATCCGGTGCAGGTACGTTCCGAAACAGCCGTGGCCGGACAACACCTGCACCAGACGGAACGAGAGGAAACCGTGGGACCGCTCGAGCCAGCTCTGCAGGACCGGGCCGAGCGCGTCCAACGTCCGGCGGCCAAAGGCGGCGGTGGCGAGGTCCTCTGTCCAGTGAAGGACGATTGCGTCTCTCGCCTCCCGCCGCACGGCCTCCCGCTCTTCGGCAACGGGGCGCTCCCCGAGCGCCCTTCGTTGCGCGGTCCACTCGTACACTCTGGCGAGCACCCAAGCCTCCAGCTCCCAAGGAGGGGTGCCGGCCAGAGCGCACGCCGCCGAAAAGCCCACCGAGCGGTAGGCCCTCGCCACCCGCAGTGCAATGGCCCTTTGGGGCTTGCGGAGGGCGGTCGCATTCTCCCTCCTGTGGAGGGAGTCTGCCCAGATAGGGGCCCCGTATAGGGCCATGCTCCTGAGGACGCCGGCATAGAGGCGCCGGCACCCCACCTTGGGCCCCCCCAGGTTCGGGAGCAGCCGCGAGAGGGCGTCCGCGGCTTTCAGGAGGCGCGTCGACAGCCCGCTGAAATGCGGGCCGAAGCGCCACCTCTCGTCCAGCACCAGGCCCAGATACTTCATCTGGGGCTGGACCTCTATCCGGACGCCCTCTACGACGATGTGGGCGTCGGGAGGGCAGCGCTGCCGAGGCCCGTGAAAGAATACGGCCTCGGTCTTGTGCAGCGCCACCTTCAATCCCAGGAGGCGGATCCTCTCTGCAACCAGGGATCCGCCAGCCGAGGCCAGACAGGCCGCGTCTCCAAAGTTCCTCCCCCGGGCAGTGAGGAGAGTGTCATCCGCGTAGCAGATGACACTCGTGCCCTGGAGGAGGACTCCGCGTAGGAGCCAGTCGAACCCGATGTTCCACAGGGAGGGCCCCAGAACTGACCCCTGCGGAACACCGGACTCTGCTCCGTACCGCCTCACCGTGCCCGTCCGGTCCGCGAGGAGGACCTCTCGGCCCTCCAGGTAGCTGGCCAGCAGATCCTGCAGGTATTGGGGCACTCCGTGATACCGGAGCGCCTCCAATATCGTCGAGTGGGGGACGGAGTTGAAGGCGTTTGCAATGTCGAACGACACTGCCAGCACTCCGTCCCCCGCCTCCACCGCCTCCTTCACCTGGCCCTTGAGTAGGGCCAGCGCGTCGATCGTCGAACGCCCTTGTCGGAAGCCGAATTGGGCGTCCGACAGGTCCGGCCCTACCCCCCGCAAAAGGCCATGAAGCCGGGACGCGATGATCCCCTCGAACAGTTTACCGACCTCATCGAGCAAGACGATGGGCCGGTATGCCGACGGGGAGTCCACCGGACGTCCCTCCTTTCGGAGGAGGCAGAGCTGCCCCTCCTTCCACAGTTTCGGGAACCTCCCAGCCGTAAAGCACGCGCTGAAGAGGTCCCGAAACCTGTCCTCCATTTGGGAGGCGGCGATCGCCACCACCCGTGCGGGGACGCCGTCTGGCCCGGGGGCCGTCTTCTTCGCGCGGAGGGTGAGAACCCCCGCGCGGAGCTCCTCCACCGTCACCGGGGGGACCTGCTCGTCCGGCGGAGCCGCCCCTTGCGGGGGATCCATCGCTGGTGGGGTGAAGTCGGTCCTGCGCGGAAACAGGGACCGGACCACCCCGTCCAGCAACGCCGGCTCGAGGGTCTCCGTCAGTGGGGGACCATAGGGGCGTAGCTGGTTCCGCGCCGCCTTGTACGGTCTCCCATAAGGATCCCTGTCGAGACCCTCCAGCATCTCGGCCCTCGCCGAGTCTTCCGCAGCGCCCATTGCAGACTTGAGGGCCGTCTTCGCCTCTTGGTAAGAGGCGTATAGGCGGTCCTCCTCTGCCCGGACTCGGTTTTGGGCGCTGCGCCGTCGGCTCCGCGCGTAGGCCCTTCTGGCCGCAACGCAGGCGGCCCGGAGACCCGCCAGCTCCTGCGTCCACCAATAGACGGCGCGACGGGGAGGCGGACGGCGAGACCGAGGCATGCTGGAGTTGCACACCTCGGTCAGGGACCCCCTGAGCTGGACCGCTGCGGCGTCCACGTCCAAGGCATCGACAGGGGGGGGCGAAAGCCAGTCCTGGAGAAAGGCCGCCTCCTCGGCTGCCTCCCGGTCCAGGCGGGTGAGTGCCCACCGTGGGAAGGGAGATTGCCCGGCGCGGGCCCTCCCCCCCCCCTGGGTGGAGATGTCGAACCGCACATATCGGTGGTCCGACAGGGTCTCCACCATCTCTACCCGCCAGTTGACGACGCGGGCGGCTAGCGCGGGGGTGGCAAACGAGACGTCCACCACCGATCCGCCCTGTTGCCGCACACACGTGTGGACCGCCCCCCTGTTGAGGAGGGACACACCGCATGAGGCCGCCCAAAACTCGACGGCGCGTCCCCGGACGTTGCAACCGGGAGCCGGGTTGCCCCAGGCCACCGACTTGGCGTTCAGGTCGCCCAACACCACGACCTGGCGCGGTGCCGCCCTCCCTACGACCGCGGTGAGGATCTCGAGGAAATCCTCAAAGTCGGAGAGAGAGCGGTTCGGGGAGAAGTAGACCCCTACCAGGGCCATGTCTCCCCACGCGGCGGCCACGTATCCCGGTCCCCTCTCTAAGAGCGAGAGGGGAGGGGAGTCCGTGGAAGACCGCGACACCAACGCCACCAGGCCGTCCCGGTCGCCCAGCCAACGGCCAGGGACCGAATAAGGCTCGGCGACCACCGCCAAGTCCACCAACCACTCAGCCATGGTCTGCATCAGCAGATCCTGGGCTGCCCTGCAGTGGTTGGCGTTCGCCTGGAGTATGCGATGTTCGACCCTATCCATCAGTCGGACATCGCACCCCCTTCCTCCGCAGCCACCGCAGAAGCAGCGGTGCCATTGGCAGGCCCGGTCGGCGCCTGCGCTTTGCCCCGCACAGGGGGAGGACTGCAGTTCCTCCCCTTCATTGCGTGGTCTGCCGGGCAGCCACTGGCGGCACACACCGCGCAGTGCGGCGTGGCGGCCTCGCAGGAGGCGGCTTTGTGGCCGTCCTTGCCGCAGCGGTAGCAGGCGTTCGACCTGTCCACTGCGGACGGACACAGGGGCCGGGTGTGTCCGATGCCGAAGCACCGGAAACACCGCAGAGGCTGGTCCTCGAGCGCCCGGACCGCTCCCGAGCTGAACCCGACTGTGAGCCGTCCCTTGGCAAGGACGGCTTTGGCAGCGGCGATTGGGCACTCGAGGCGCATGGTGCCCATGCCGCCGCGGCCGGGCCTTATGTCCCGGCCTTGGACCGCCGCGACGCCACAGCCCCCTATCGCTGCGACCGCCGCTACCACCTCCTCCTTGGTGACGGAGTCGTCCAGGTCCGTCACCTCTATGGCCGCCGACTTGACCGGCCGTGCCACCTTGGCCGAATCCGCGATGACCTCCTGCAGCTTGGCTGCAAAGAGGTCCGCATGGGCACTCCCCTCCGCCCCCGGGAACTCGAATATTCGAGCCCCGGCCTGGGTCCGCCGGCAGGACACACTGCCGATCCCCAGCTGGGTGGGATCGGCGTTCGCACGCGCCCGCACCAAAACGGACGCGTACGTCTCCCCTCGGTCCGCAGCCTCCGCGGTGAGCGTCACCACGACGGCTGCGGTTTTTGGGGAGACCAGCTGCACCCTCCTCTTCCCTTTCCCCGTCCGCTTTCCCTTGCCGGTCGTCTGCGACTTGCTGGGAGCGGTGGTGGCGGCGGGGACGGCGGGGACGGCCGTCGCCGACTTTTTGCCCTTGCCCTTCCCCTTGCGGACCACTTCCGTCCACTCGTTGGACGGGGTCGTTGAGGGGAGGAGAAGGGCGTCGTCCGCGTGGGAGCAGGACGGGACCGGCTCACGCTGCCTCGCGTCTGCCGCAAGGGCCGGTCGGAGGCGCTTCTCCGGCAGGAGCCGGTCCTCGATGCCCGCTAAGCAGGCTCTTGTGAAGGCCCTCTCCTGCATTACGACCTTGCGGATGATATCCTCAAGGTTGGAGGAGGGGCCCTCTGCCGCAGGGCTCGACTTGGCCTGTTGTGGCCGGGCCGTGGCTTCAGCCAGCTTCTGATGAAGCTGGCTGACCTCCGACTGCAGGCGATCCACCTTCGCCTGCAGTTGCCGCGTTTCGTCTGTGGAGCTGCGCTGGACCAGCTCCGCAACGACGCCGCGCATGCTCGCGGCCCTACATTTCAGGGCCTTTTGAAGGGTCCCCTTTATGTTGGAGGACTTCGAGGCGACCTCCACGATCTCCCTCTCGTCCTCCTCCGCCATCCTCTCCAGCTCGGCCAGGGAGTGGTCCGCGTATACGACGCGGGGCGCACCGTACCCGGACTTGACCCGGGCGACGTGCGCCCGCTTCTCCGCGGCAGCGACCCGCTCCTCCAGCTCTTGCTGGAGCTGAGCCCGCCGAGCCAGATCCAGCTGGCGTTGGGCGTTCTCGAGCCCAACGACATGGGTCTCCGCGGCAGCCGTCGGCTTTTTAGCCTTCGGCGACCGCGTCGACCCCGAGGCCGAGGAGCCCTCGGACCCACCGCTCCGGTGGACTCTCTTCCGCGGACGAGAGTCGTCCGCGTCCGACACAGTGATGAGTGAGTCGTTGTCGGACGACGACTCGTCCGCCCCTCCAAAGAAGCTAGCCGCAGACGGCGCGCGGCTAGCTTCTGACGCCGAAGCGTCGGCTTGGCCCTGAGAAGGGCCTTTGGGTTGGCCCTGAGAAGGGCCTTTTGGTTGGCCCTGAGAAGGGCCTTTGGGTTGGCCCTGAGAAGGGCCTTTTGGTTGGCCCTGAGAAGGGCCTTTGGGTTGGCCCTGAGAAGGGCCTTTTTGTTTTAAAAATCGCCCGGAGGCGTCCCGCTCAGGGGTCGGCATGATCCCGGCAGGTTCGCAGACAAGACACAACTAAGATAAAATTAAAATCCGCGAAGGCACAGTGCACTTTGGCCAACCCAGTCTGCCACTCCGTTACGGTGGTCAGAACTGGGCTGTTTCCAGGGGACGCGACGTGGACGCAAGCACTGTGGGGTGGTCCCCCAACCTAACCTAACCTAACCTAACCTAACCTAACCTAACCTAACCTAACCTAACCTAACCTAACCTAACCTAACCTTTTTTTTTTTTTTTTTTTTTTTTTTTTTTTTGCGCTGGGAAAAATGCGTTACGCATACCCTCCCATCGGGGGATGGGGGGCTATGTGGGACTCCCGGGTCTGACCCGGTATACCCACTAAAAAACCCAGCGGCACTCCCGCTTCGTCCGAGTGGCGGGGGACTGGGAAACCAGCGTAGCCTTAACGTCCAGTCCTCCGCCGACGATTGTCCTTCAGGGCGGGCCCCTCACGGGGGCCCGGGAGTGACCGACGAAGGTGGTGATGGGTGCAATGCGGGAGACGGCACCCCCGTGCCTGTCGCCCGCCCATCGCCACCATGAGGGGGGAGAGGCTGGCGCCTTCTCCGACCCCTTCTTCGTCTGCGGAGCGGCACAGCGAGAGGGTCGTCCTCCCGCGCGCGCTCCGCCTCCTCCTTTTGCGAGATTACGTCCTCGCAAAAGGAGGCCACCGCTGCCCAGGCCTCCTCGCTCCCCAGCATGGCGTTGATCACACCAGGAAGCGAGAGGTCCTGTCCGACCGCCGCGGTCAGACCGCGGCGCAGCTCGGACCAAGCCGGGCACGCCTCGAGGGTGTGCTGCGCCGTGTCCTCCGCCGCGCCGCAGTCGTGGCACGCCGGGGTCTCCTCCCTCCCGATCCGGTGCAGGTACGTTCCGAAACAGCCGTGGCCGGACAACACCTGCACCAGACGGAACGAGAGGAAACCGTGGGACCGCTCGAGCCAGCTCTGCAGGACCGGGCCGAGCGCGTCCAACGTCCGGCGGCCAAAGGCGGCGGTGGCGAGGTCCTCTGTCCAGTGAAGGACGATTGCGTCCCTCGCCTCCCGCCGCACGGCCTCCCGCTCTTCGGCGACGGGGCGCTCCCCGAGCGCCCTTCGTTGCGCGGTCCACTCGTACACTCTGGCGAGCACCCAAGCCTCCAGCTCCCAAGGAGGGGTGCCGGCCAGAGCGCACGCCGCCGAAAAGCCCACCGAGCGGTAGGCCCTCGCCACCCGCAGTGCAATGGCCCTTTGGGGCTTGCGGATGGCGGTCGCATTCTCCCTCCTGTGGAGGGAGTCCGCCCAGATAGGGGCCCCGTATAGGGCCATGCTCCTGAGGACGCCGGCATAGAGGCGCCGGCACCCCACCTTGGGCCCCCCCAGGTTCGGGAGCAGCCGCGAGAGGGCGTCCGCGGCTTTCAGGAGGCGCGTCGACAGCCCGCTGAAATGCGGGCCGAAGCGCCACCTCTCGTCCAGCACCAGGCCCAGATACTTCATCTGGGGCTGGACCTCTATCCGGACGCCCTCTACGACGATGTGGGCGTCGGGAGGGCAGCGCTGCCGAGGCCCGTGAAAGAATACGGCCTCGGTCTTGTGCAGCGCCACCTTCAATCCCAGGAGGCGGATCCTCTCTGCAACCAGGGATCCGCCAGCCGAGGCCAGACAGGCCGCGTCTCCAAAGTTCCTCCCCCGGGCAGTGAGGAGAGTGTCATCCGCGTAGCAGATGACACTCGTGCCCTGGAGGAGGACTCCGCGTAGGAGCCAGTCGAACCCGATGTTCCACAGGGAGGGCCCCAGAACTGACCCCTGCGGAACACCGGACTCTGCTCCGTACCGCCTCACCGTGCCCGTCCGGTCCGCGAGGAGGACCTCTCGGCCCTCCAGGTAGCTGGCCAGCAGATCGTGCAGGTATTGGGGCACTCCGTGATACCGGAGCGCCTCCAATATCGTCGAGTGGGGGACGGAGTTGAAGGCGTTTGCAATGTCGAACGACACTGCCAGCACTCCGTCCCCCGCCTCCACCGCCTCCTTCACCTGGCCCTTGAGCAGGGCCAGCGCGTCGATCGTCGAACGCCCTTGTCGGAAGCCGAATTGGGCGTCCGACAGGTCCGGCCCTACCCCCCGCAAAAGGCCATGAAGCCGGGACGCGATGATCCCCTCGAACAGTTTACCGACCTCATCGAGCAAGACGATGGGCCGGTATGCCGACGGGGAGTCCACCGGACGTCCCTCCTTTCGGAGGAGGCAGAGCTGCCCCTCCTTCCACAGTTTCGGGAACCTCCCAGCCGTAAAGCACGCGCTGAAGAGGTCCCGAAACCTGTCCTCCATTTGGGAGGCGGCGATCGCCACCACCCGTGCGGGGACGCCGTCTGGCCCGGGGGCCGTCTTCTTCGCGCGGAGGGTGAGAACCCCCGCGCGGAGCTCCTCCACCGTCACCGGGGGGACCTGCTCGTCCGGCGGAGCCGCCCCTCGCGGGGGATCCATCGCTGGTGGGGTGAAGTCGGTCCTGCGCGGAAACAGGGACCGGACCACCCCGTCCAGCAACGCCGGCTCGAGGGTCTCCGTCAGTGGGGGACCATAGGGGCGTAGCTGGTTCCGCGCCGCCTTGTACGGTCTCCCATAAGGATCCCTGTCGAGACCCTCCAGCATCTCGGCCCTCGCCGAGTCTTCCGCAGCGCCCATTGCAGACTTGAGGGCCGTCCTCGCCTCTTGGTAAGAGGCGTATAGGCGGTCCTCCTCTGCCCGGACTCGGTTTTGGGCGCTGCGCCGTCGGCTCCGCGCGTAGGCCCTTCTGGCCGCAACGCAGGCGGCCCGGAGACCCGCCAGCTCCTGCGTCCACCAATAGACGGCGCGACGGGGAGGCGGACGGCGAGACCGAGGCATGCTGGAGTTGCACACCTCGGTCAGGGACCCCCTGAGCTGGACCGCTGCGGCGTCCACGTCCAAGGCATCGACAGGGGGGGGCGAAAGCCAGTCCTGGAGAAAGGCCGCCTCCTCGGCTGCCTCCCGGTCCAGGCGGGTGAGTGCCCACCGTGGGAAGGGAGATTGCCCGGCGCGGGCCCTCCCCCCCCCCTGGGTGGAGATGTCGAACCGCACATATCGGTGGTCCGACAGGGTCTCCACCATCTCTACCCGCCAGTTGACGACGCGGGCGGCTAGCGCGGGGGTGGCAAACGAGACGTCCACCACCGATCCGCCCTGTTGCCGCACACACGTGTGGACCGCCCCCCTGTTGAGGAGGGACACACCGCATGAGGCCGCCCAAAACTCGACGGCGCGTCCCCGGACGTTGCAACCGGTGGCCGGGTTGCCCCAGGCCACCGACTTGGCGTTCAGGTCGCCCAACACCACGACCTGGCGCGGTGCCGCCCTCCCTACGACCGCAGTGAGGATCTCGAGGAAATCCTCAAAGTCGGAGAGAGAGCGGTTCGGGGAGAAGTAGACCCCTACCAGGGCCATGTCTCCCCACGCGGCGGCCACGTATCCCGGTCCCCTCTCTAAGAGCGAGAGGGGAGGGGAGTCCGTGGAAGACCGCGACACCAACGCCACCAGGCCGTCCCGGTCGCCCAGCCAATGGCCAGGGACCGAATAAGGCTCGGCGACCACCGCCAAGTCCACCAACCACTCAGCCATGGTCTGCATCAGCAGATCCTGGGCTGCCCTGCAGTGGTTGGCGTTCGCCTGGAGTATGCGATGTTCGACCCTATCCATCAGTCGGACATCGCACCCCCTTCCTCCGCAGCCACCGCAGAAGCAGCGGTGCTATTGGCAGGCCCGGTCGGCGCCTGCGCTTTGCCCCGCACAGGGGGAGGACTGCAGTTCCTCCCCTTCATCACGTGGTCTGCCGGGCAGCCACTGGCGGCACACACCGCGCAGTGCGGCGTGGCGGCCTCGCAGGAGGTGGCTTTGTGGCCGTCCTTGCCGCAGCGGTAGCAGGCGTTCGACCTGTCCACTGCGGACGGACACAGGGGCCGGGTGTGTCCGATGCCGAAGCACCGGAAACACCGCAGAGGCTGGTCCTCGAGCGCCCGGACCGCTCCCGAGCTAAAGCCGACTGTGAGCCGTCCCTTGGCAAGGACGGCTTTGGCAGCGGCGACTGGGCACTCGAGGCGCATGGTGCCCATGCCGCCGCGGCCGGGCCTTATGTCCCGGCCTTGGACCGCCGCGACGCCACAGCCCCCTATCGCTGCGACCGCCGCTACCACCTCCTCCTTGGTGACGGAGTCGTCCAGGTCCGTCACCTCTATGGCCGCCGACTTGACCGGCCGTGCCACCTTGGCCGAATCCGCGATGACCTCCTGCAGCTTGGCTGCAAAGAGGTCCGCATGGGCACTCCCCTCTGCCCCCGGGAACTCGAATATTCGAGCCCCGGCCTGGGTCCGCCGGCAGGACACACTGCCGATCCCCAGCTGGGTGGGATCGGCGTTCGCACGCGCCCGCACCAAAACGGACGCGTACGTCTCCCCTCGGTCCGCAGCCTCCGCGGTGAGCGTCACCACGACGGCCGCGGTTTTTGGGGAGACCAGCTGCACCCTTCGCTTCCCCTTCCCCTTCCCCGTCCGCTTTCCCTTGCCGGTCGTTTGCGACTTGCTGGGAGCGGCGGTGGCGGCGGGGACGGCGGGGACGGCCGTCGCCGACTTTTTGCCCTTGCCCTTCCCCTTGCGGACCACTTCCGTCCACTCGTTGGACGGGGTCGTTGAGGGGAGGAGAAGGGCGTCGTCCGCGTGGGAGCAGGACGGGCCCGGCTCACGCTGCCTCGCGTCTGCCGCAAGGGCCGGTCGGAGGCGCTTCTCCGGCAGGAGCCGGTCCTCAATGCCCGCCAAGCAGGCTCTTGTGAAGGCCCTCTCCTCCATTACGACCTTGCGGATGATATCCTCAAGGTTGGAGGAGGGGCCCTCTGCCGCAGGGCTCGACTTGGCCTGTTGTGGCCGGGCCGTGGCTTCAGCCAGCTTCTGATGAAGCTGGCTGACCTCCGACTGTAGGCGATCCACCTTCGCCTGCAGTTGCCGCGTTTCATCGGTGGAGCTGCGCTGGACCAGCTCCGCAACGACGCCGCGCATGCTCGCGGCCCTACATTTCAGGGCCTTTTGCAGGGTCCCCTTTATGTTGGAGGACTTCGAGGCGACCTCCGCGATCTCCCTCTCGTCCTCCTCCGCCATCCTCTCCAGCTCGGCCAGGGAGTGGTCCGCGTATACGACGCGGGGCGCACCGTACCCGGACTTGGCCCGGGCGACGTGCGCCCGCTTCTCCGCGGCAGCGACCCGCTCCTCCAGCTCTTGCTGGAGCTGAGCCCGCCGAGCCAGATCCAGCTGGCGTTGGGCGTTCTCGAGCCCAACGACATGGGTCTCCGCGGCAGCCGTCGGCTTTTTAGCCTTCGGCGACCGCGTCGACCCCGAGGCCGAGGAGCCCTCGGACCCACCGCTCCGGTGGACCCTCTTCCGCGAACGAGAGTCGTCCGCGTCCGACACACTGATAAGTGAGTCGTTGTCGGACGACGACTCGTCCGCCCCTCCAAAGAAGCTAGCCGCAGACGGCGCGCGGCTAGCTTCTGACGCCGAAGCGTCGGCTTGGCCCTGAGAAGGGCCTTTGGGTTGGCCCTGAGAAGGGCCTTTTGGTTGGCCCTGAGAAGGGCCTTTGGGTTGGCCCTGAGAAGGGCCTTTTGGTTGGCCCTGAGAAGGGCCTTTGGGTTGGCCCTGAGAAGGGCCTTTTTGTTTTAAAAATCGCCCGGAGGCGTCCCGCTCAGGGGTCGGCATGATCCCGGCAGGTTCGCAGACAAGACACAACTATGATAAAATTAAAATCCGCGAAGGCACAGTGCACTTTGGCCAACCCAGTCTGCCACTCCGTTACGGTGGTCAGAACTGGGCTGTTTCCAGGGGACGCGACGTGGACGCAAGCACTGTGGGGTGGTCCCCCAACCTAACCTAACCTAACCTAACCTAACCTAACCTAACCTAACCTAACCTAACCTAACCTAACCTAACCTTTTTTTTTTTTTTTTTTTTTTTTTGCGCTGGGAAAAATGCGTTACGCATACCCTCCCATCGGGGGATGGGGGGCTATGTGGGACTCCCGGGTCTGACCCGGTATACCCACTAAAAAACCCAGCGGCACTCCCGCTTCGTCCGAGTGGCGGGGGACTGGGAAACCAGCGTAGCCTTTACTTCCAGTCCTCCGCCGACGATTGTCCTTCAGGGCGGGCCCCTCACGGGGGCCCGGGAGTGACCGACGAAGGTGGTGATGGGTGCAATGCGGGAGACGGCACCCCCGTGCCTGTCGCCCGCCCATCGCCACCATGAGGGGGGAGAGGCTGGCGCCTTCTCCGACCCCTTCTTCGTCTGCGGAGCGGCACAGCGACAGGGTCGTCCTCCCGCGCGCGCTCCGCCTCCTCCTTTTGCGAGATTACGTCCTCGCAAAAGGAGGCCACCGCTGCCCAGGCCTCCTCGCTCCCCAGCATGGCGTTGATCACACCAGGAAGCGAGAGGTCCTGTCCGACCGCCGCGGTCAGACCGCGGCGCAGCTCGGACCAGGCCGGGCACGCCTCGAGGGTGTGCTGCGCCGTGTCCTCCGCCGCGCCGCAGTCGTGGCACGCCGGGGTCTCCTCCCTCCCGATCCGGTGCAGGTACGTTCCGAAACAGCCGTGGCCGGACAACACCTGCACCAGACGGAACGAGAGGAAACCGTGGGACCGCTCGAGCCAGCTCTGCAGGACCGGGCCGAGCGCGTCCAACGTCCGGCGGCCAAAGGCGGCGGTGGCGAGGTCCTCTGTCCAGTGAAGGACGATTGCGTCCCTCGCCTCCCGCCGCACGGCCTCCCGCTCTTCGGCGACGGGGCGCTCCCCGAGCGCCCTTCGTTGCGCGGTCCACTCGTACACTCTGGCGAGCACCCAAGCCTCCAGCTCCCAAGGAGGGGTGCCGGCCAGAGCGCACGCCGCCGAAAAGCCCACCGAGCGGTAGGCCCTCGCCACCCGCAGTGCAATGGCCCTTTGGGGCTTGCGGATGGCGGTCGCATTCTCCCTCCTGTGGAGGGAGTCCGCCCAGATAGGGGCCCCGTATAGGGCCATGCTCCTGAGGACGCCGGCATAGAGGCGCCGGCACCCCACCTTGGGCCCCCCCAGGTTCGGGAGCAGCCGCGAGAGGGCGTCCGCGGCTTTCAGGAGGCGCGTCGACAGCCCGCTGAAATGCGGGCCGAAGCGCCACCTCTCGTCCAGCACCAGGCCCAGATACTTCATCTGGGGCTGGACCTCTATCCGGACGCCCTCTACGACGATGTGGGCGTCGGGAGGGCAGCGCTGCCGAGGCCCGTGAAAGAATACGGCCTCGGTCTTGTGCAGCGCCACCTTCAATCCCAGGAGGCGGATCCTCTCTGCAACCAGGGATCCGCCAGCCGAGGCCAGACAGGCCGCGTCTCCAAAGTTCCTCCCCCGGGCAGTGAGGAGAGTGTCATCCGCGTAGCAGATGACACTCGTGCCCTGGAGGAGGACTCCGCGTAGGAGCCAGTCGAACCCGATGTTCCACAGGGAGGGCCCCAGAACTGACCCCTGCGGAACACCGGACTCTGCTCCGTACCGCCTCACCGTGCCCGTCCGGTCCGCGAGGAGGACCTCTCGGCCCTCCAGGTAGCTGGCCAGCAGATCCTGCAGGTATTGGGGCACTCCGTGATACCGGAGCGCCTCCAATATCGTCGAGTGGGGGACGGAGTTGAAGGCGTTTGCAATGTCGAACGACACTGCCAGCACTCCGTCCCCCGCCTCCACCGCCTCCTTCACCTGGCCCTTGAGCAGGGCCAGCGCGTCGATCGTCGAACGCCCTTGTCGGAAGCCGAATTGGGCGTCCGACAGGTCCGGCCCTACCCCCCGCAAAAGGCCATGAAGCCGGGACGCGATGATCCCCTCGAACAGTTTACCGACCTCATCGAGCAAGACGATGGGCCGGTATGCCGACGGGGAGTCCACCGGACGTCCCTCCTTTCGGAGGAGGCAGAGCTGCCCCTCCTTCCACAGTTTCGGGAACCTCCCAGCCGTAAAGCACGCGCTGAAGAGGTCCCGAAACCTGTCCTCCATTTGGGAGGCGGCGATCGCCACCACCCGTGCGGGGACGCCGTCTGGCCCGGGGGCCGTCTTCTTCGCGCGGAGGGTGAGAACCCCCGCGCGGAGCTCCTCCACCGTCACCGGGGGGACCTGCTCGTCCAGCGGAGCCGCCCCTTGCGGGGGATCCATCGCTGGTGGGGTGAAGTCGGTTCTGCGCGGAAACAGGGACCGGACCACCCCGTCCAGCAACGCCGGCTCGAGGGTCTCCGTCAGTGGGGGACCATAGGAGCGTAGCTGGTTCCGCGCCGCCTTGTACGGTCTCCCATAAGGATCCCTGTCGAGACCCTCCAGCATCTCGGCCCTCGCCGAGTCTTCCGCAGCGCCCATTGCAGACTTGAGGGCCGTCTTCGCCTCTTGGTAAGAGGCGTATAGGCGGTCCTCCTCTGCCCGGACTCGGTTTTGGGCGCTGCGCCGTCGGCTCCGCGCGTAGGCCCTTCTTGCCGCAACGCAGGCGGCCCGGAGACCCGCCAGCTCCTGCGTCCACCAATAGACGGCGCGACGGGGAGGCGGACGCCGAGACCGAGGCATGCTGGAGTTGCACACCTCGGTCAGGGACCCCCTGAGCTGGACCGCTGCGGCGTCCACGTCCAAGGCATCGACAGGGGGGGGCGAAAGCCAGTCCTGGAGAAAGGCCGCCTCCTCGGCTGCCTCCCGGTCCAGGCGGGTGAGTGCCCACCGTGGGAAGGGAGATTGCCCGGCGCGGGCCCTCCCCCCCCCCTGGGTGGAGATGTCGAACCGCACATATCGGTGGTCCGACAGGGTCTCCACCATCTCTACCCGCCAGTTGACGACGCGGGCGGCTAGCGCGGGGGTGGCAAACGAGACGTCCACCACCGATCCGCCCTGTTGCCGCACACACGTGTGGACCGCCCCCCTGTTGAGGAGGGACACACCGCATGAGGCCGCCCAAAACTCGACGGCACGTCCCCGGACGTTGCAACCGGTGGCCGGGTTGCCCCAGGCCACCGACTTGGCGTTCAGGTCGCCCAACACCACGACCTGGCGCGGTGCCGCCCTCCCTACGACCGCAGTGAGGATCTCGAGGAAATCCTCAAAGTCGGAGAGAGAGCGGTTCGGGGAGAAGTAGACCCCTACCAGGGCCATGTCTCCCCACGCGGCGGCCACGTATCCCGGTCCCCTCTCTAAGAGCGAGAGGGGAGGGGAGTCCGTGGAAGACCGCGACACCAACGCCACCAGGCCGTCCCGGTCGCCCAGCCAACGGCCAGGGACCGAATAAGGCTCGGCGACCACCGCCAAGTCCACCAACCACTCAGCCATGGTCTGCATCAGCAGATCCTGGGCTGCCCTGCAGTGGTTGGCGTTCGCCTGGAGTATGCGATGTTCGACCCTATCCATCAGTCGGACATCGCACCCCCTTCCTCCGCAGCCACCGCAGAAGCAGCGGTGCTAGTGGCAGGCCCGGTCGGCACCTGCGCTTTGCCCCGCACAGGGGGAGGACTGCAGTTCCTCCCCTTCATTAAGTGGTCTGCCGGGCAGCCACTGGCGGCACACACCGCGCAGTGCGGCGTGGCGGCCTCGCAGGAGGCGGCTTTGTGGCCGTCCTTGCCGCAGCGGTAGCAGGCGTTCGACCTGTCCACTGCGGACGGACACAGGGGCCGGGTGTGTCCGATGCCGAAGCACCGGAAACACCGCAGAGGCTGGTCCTCGAGCGCCCGGACCGCTCCCGAGCTAAACCCGACTGTGAGCCGTCCCTTGGCAAGGACGACTTTGGCAGCGGCGATTGGGCACTCGAGGCGCATGGTGCCCATGCCGCCGCGGCCGGGCCTTATGTCCCGGCCTTGGACCGCCGCGACGCCACAGCCCCCTATCGCTGCGACCGCCGCTACCACCTCCTCCTTGGTGACGGAGTCGTCCAGGTCCGTCACCTCTATGGCCGCCGACTTGACCGGCCGTGCCACCTTGGCCGAATCCGCGATGACCTCCTGCAGCTTGGCTGCAAAGAGGTCCGCATGGGCACTGCCCTCTGCCCCCGGGAACTCGAATATTCGAGCCCCGGCCTGGGTCCGCCGGCAGGACACACTGCCGATCCCCAGCTGGGTGGGATCGGCGTTCGCACGCGCCCGCACCAAAACGGACGCGTACGTCTCCCCTCGGTCCGCAGCCTCCGCGGTGAGCGTCACCACGACGGCTGCGGTTTTTGGGGAGACCAGCTGCACCCTTCTCTTCCCTTTCCCCGTCCGCTTTCCCTTGCCGGTCGTCTGCGACTTGCTGGGAGCGGTGGTGGCGGCGGGGACGGCGGGGACGGCCGTCGCCGACTTTTTGCCCTTGCCCTTCCCCTTGCGGACCACTTCCGTCCACTCGTTGGACGGGGTCGTTGAGGGGAGGAGAAGGGCGTCGTCCGCGTGGGAGCAGGACGGGCCCGGCTCACGCTGCCTCGCGTCTGCCGCAAGGGCCGGTCGGAGGCCTTTCTCCGGCAGGAGCCGGTCCTCTATGCCCGCCAAGCAGGCTCTTGTGAAGGCCCTCTCCTCCATTACGACCTTGCGGATGATATCCTCAAGGTTGGAGGAGGGGCCCTCTGCCGCAGGGCTCGACTTGGCCTGTTGTGGCCGGGCCGTGGCTTCAGCCAGCTTCTGATGAAGCTGGCTGACCTCCGACTGCAGGCGATCCACCTTCGCCTGCAGTTGCCGCGTTTCGTCGGTGGAGCTGCGCTGGACCAGCTCCGCAACGACGCCGCGCATGCTCGCGGCCCTACATTTCAGGGCCTTTTGTAGGGTCCCCTTTATGTTGGAGGACTTCGAGGCGACCTCCGCGATCTCCCTCTCGTCCTCCTCCGCCATCCTCTCCAGCTCGGCCAGGGAGTGGTCCGCGTATACGACGCGGGGCGCACCGTACCCGGACTTGGCCCGGGCGACGTGCGCCCGCTTCTCCGCGGCAGCGACCCGCTCCTCCAGCTCTTGCTGGAGCTGAGCCCGCCGAGCCAGATCCAGCTGGCGTTGGGCGTTCTCGAGCCCAACGACATGGGTCTCCGCGGCAGCCGTCGGCTTTTTAGCCTTCGGCGACCGCGTCGACCCCGAGGCCGAGGAGCCCTCGGACCCACCGCTCCGGTGGACCCTCTTCCGCGAACGAGAGTCGTCCGCGTCCGACACACTGATAAGTGAGTCGTTGTCGGACGACGACTCGTCCGCCCCTCCAAAAAAGAAGCTAGCCGCAGACGGCGCGCGGCTAGTTTCTGACGCCGAAGCGTCGGCTTGGCCCTGAGAAGGGCCTTTGGGTTGGTCCTGAGAAGGGCCTTTTGGTTGGCCCTGAGAAGGGCCTTTTGGTTGGCCCTGAGAAGGGCCTTTGGGTTGGCCCTGAGAAGGGCCTTTTGGTTGGCCCTGAGAAGGGCCTTTGGGTTGGCCCTGAGAAGGGCCTTTTTGTTTTAAAAATCGCCCGGAGGCGTCCCGCTCAGGGGTCGGCATGATCCCGGCAGGTTCGCAGACACGCTACTAAGATAAAATTAAAATCCGCGAAGGCACAGTGCACTTTGGCCAACCCAGTCTGCCACTCCGTTACGGTGGTCAGAACTGGGCTGTTTCCAGGGGACGCGACGTGGACGCAAGCACTGTGGGGTGGTCCCCCAACCTAACCTAACCTAACCTTTTTTTTTTTTTTTTTTTTTTTTTTTTTTTGCGCTGGGAAAAATGCGTTACGCATACCCTCCCATCGGGGGATGGGGGGCTATGTGGGACTCCCGGGTCTGACCCGGTATACCCACTAAAAAACCCAGCGGCACTCCCGCTTCGTCCGAGTGGCGGGGGACTGGGAAACCAGCGTAGCCTTAACGTCCAGTCCTCCGCCGACGATTGTCCTTCAGGGCGGGCCCCTCACGGGGGCCCGGGAGTGACCGACGAAGGTGGTGATGGGTGCAATGCGGGAGACGGCACCCCCGTGCCTGTCGCCCGCCCATCGCCACCATGAGGGGGGAGAGGCTGGCGCCTTCTCCGACCCCTTCTTCGTCTGCGGAGCGGCACAGCGAGAGGGTCGTCCTCCCGCGCGCGCTCCGCCTCCTCCTTTTGCGAGATTACGTCCTCGCAAAAGGAGGCCACCGCTGCCCAGGCCTCCTCGCTCCCCAGCATGGCGTTGATCACACCAGGAAGCGAGAGGTCCTGTCCGACCGCCGCGGTCAGACCGCGGCGCAGCTCGGACCAAGCCGGGCACGCCTCGAGGGTGTGCTGCGCCGTGTCCTCCGCCGCGCCGCAGTCGTGGCACGCCGGGGTCTCCTCCCTCCCGATCCGGTGCAGGTACGTTCCGAAACAGCCGTGGCCGGACAACACCTGCACCAGACGGAACGAGAGGAAACCGTGGGACCGCTCGAGCCAGCTCTGCAGGACCGGGCCGAGCGCGTCCAACGTCCGGCGGCCAAAGGCGGCGGTGGCGAGGTCCTCTGTCCAGTGAAGGACGATTGCGTCCCTCGCCTCCCGCCGCACGGCCTCCCGCTCTTCGGCGACGGGGCGCTCCCCGAGCGCCCTTCGTTGCGCGGTCCACTCGTACACTCTGGCGAGCACCCAAGCCTCCAGCTCCCAAGGAGGGGTGCCGGCCAGAGCGCACGCCGCCGAAAAGCCCACCGAGCGGTAGGCCCTCGCCACCCGCAGTGCAATGGCCCTTTGGGGCTTGCGGATGGCGGTCGCATTCTCCCTCCTGTGGAGGGAGTCCGCCCAGATAGGGGCCCCGTATAGGGCCATGCTCCTGAGGACGCCGGCATAGAGGCGCCGGCACCCCACCTTGGGCCCCCCCAGGTTCGGGAGCAGCCGCGAGAGGGCGTCCGCGGCTTTCAGGAGGCGCGTCGACAGCCCGCTGAAATGCGGGCCGAAGCGCCACCTCTCGTCCAGCACCAGGCCCAGATACTTCATCTGGGGCTGGACCTCTATCCGGACGCCCTCTACGACGATGTGGGCGTCGGGAGGGCAGCGCTGCCGAGGCCCGTGAAAGAATACGGCCTCGGTCTTGTGCAGCGCCACCTTCAATCCCAGGAGGCGGATCCTCTCTGCAACCAGGGATCCGCCAGCCGAGGCCAGACAGGCCGCGTCTCCAAAGTTCCTCCCCCGGGCAGTGAGGAGAGTGTCATCCGCGTAGCAGATGACACTCGTGCCCTGGAGGAGGACTCCGCGTAGGAGCCAGTCGAACCCGATGTTCCACAGGGAGGGCCCCAGAACTGACCCCTGCGGAACACCGGACTCTGCTCCGTACCGCCTCACCGTGCCCGTCCGGTCCGCGAGGAGGACCTCTCGGCCCTCCAGGTAGCTGGCCAGCAGATCCTGCAGGTATTGGGGCACTCCGTGATACCGGAGCGCCTCCAATATCGTCGAGTGGGGGACGGAGTTGAAGGCGTTTGCAATGTCGAACGACACTGCCAGCACTCCGTCCCCCGCCTCCACCGCCTCCTTCACCTGGCCCTTGAGTAGGGCCAGCGCGTCGATCGTCGAACGCCCTTGTCGGAAGCCGAATTGGGCGTCCGACAGGTCCGGCCCTACCCCCCGCAAAAGGCCGTGAAGCCGGGACGCGATGATCCCCTCGAACAGTTTACCGACCTCATCGAGCAAGACGATGGGCCGGTATGCCGACGGGGAGTCCACCGGACGTCCCTCCTTTCGGAGGAGGCAGAGCTGCCCCTCCTTCCACAGTTTCGGGAACCTCCCAGCCGTAAAGCACGCGCTGAAGAGGTCCCGAAACCTGTCCTCCATTTGGGAGGCGGCGATCGCCACCACCCGTGCGGGGACGCCGTCTGGCCCGGGGGCCGTCTTCTTCGCGCGGAGGGTGAGAACCCCCGCGCGGAGCTCCTCCACCGTCACCGGGGGGACCTGCTCGTCCGGCGGAGCCGCCCCTCGCGGGGGATCCATCGCTGGTGGGGTGAAGTCGGTCCTGCGCGGAAACAGGGACCGGACCACCCCGTCCAGCAACGCCGGCTCGAGGGTCTCCGTCAGTGGGGGACCATAGGGGCGTAGCTGGTTCCGCGCCGCCTTGTACGGTCTCCCATAAGGATCCCTGTCGAGACCCTCCAGCATCTCGGCCCTCGCCGAGTCTTCCGCAGCGCCCATTGCAGACTTGAGGGCCGTCTTCGCCTCTTGGTAAGAGGCGTATAGGCGGTCCTCCTCTGCCCGGACTCGGTTTTGGGCGCTGCGCCGTCGGCTCCGCGCGTAGGCCCTTCTGGCCGCAACGCAGGCGGCCCGGAGACCCGCCAGCTCCTGCGTCCACCAATAGACGGCGCGACGGGGAGGCGGACGGCGAGACCGAGGCATGCTGGAGTTGCACACCTCGGTCAGGGACCCCCTGAGCTGGACCGCTGCGGCGTCCACGTCCAAGGCATCGACAGGGGGGGGCGAAAGCCAGTCCTGGAGAAAGGCCGCCTCCTCGGCTGCCTCCCGGTCCAGGCGGGTGAGTGCCCACCGTGGGAAGGGAGATTGCCCGGCGCGGGCCCTCCCCCCCCCCTGGGTGGAGATGTCGAACCGCACATATCGGTGGTCCGACAGGGTCTCCACCATCTCTACCCGCCAGTTGACGACGCGGGCGGCTAGCGCGGGGGTGGCAAACGAGACGTCCACCACCGATCCGCCCTGTTGCCGCACACACGTGTGGACCGCCCCCCTGTTGAGGAGGGACACACCGCATGAGGCCGCCCAAAACTCGACGGCGCGTCCCCGGACGTTGCAACCGGTGGCCGGGTTGCCCCAGGCCACCGACTTGGCGTTCAGGTCGCCCAACACCACGACCTGGCGCGGTGCCGCCCTCCCTACGACCGCGGTGAGGATCTCGAGGAAATCCTCAAAGTCGGAGAGAGAGCGGTTCGGGGAGAAGTAGACCCCTACCAGGGCCATGTCTCCCCACGCGGCGGCCACGTATCCCGGTCCCCTCTCTAAGAGCGAGAGGGGAGGGGAGTCCGTGGAAGACCGCGACACCAACGCCACCAGGCCGTCCCGGTCGCCCAGCCAACGGCCAGGGACCGAATAAGGCTCGGCGACCACCGCCAAGTCCACCAACCACTCAGCCATGGTCTGCATCAGCAGATCCTGGGCTGCCCTGCAGTGGTTGGCGTTCGCCTGGAGTATGCGATGTTCGACCCTATCCATCAGTCGGACATCGCACCCCCTTCCTCCGCAGCCACCGCAGAAGCAGCGGTGTTATTTGCAGGCCCGGTCGGCGCCTGCGCTTTGCCCCGCACAGGGGGAGGACTGCAGTTCCTCCCCTTCATTGTGTGGTCTGCCGGGCAGCCACTGGCGGCACACACCGCGCAGTGCGGCGTGGCGGCCTCGCAGGAGGCGGCTTTGTGGCCGTCCTTGCCGCAGCGGTAGCAGGCGTTCGACCTGTCCACTGCGGACGGACACAGGGGCCGGGTGTGTCCGATGCCGAAGCACCGGAAACACCGCAGAGGCTGGTCCTCGAGCGCCCGGACCGCTCCCGAGCTAAAGCCGACTGTGAGCCGTCCCTTGGCAAGGACGGCTTTGGCAGCGGCGATTGGGCACTCGAGGCGCATGGTGCCCATGCCGCCGCGGCCGGGCCTTATGTCCCGGCCTTGGACCGCCGCGACGCCACAGCCCCCTATCGCTGCGACCGCCGCTACCACCTCCTCCTTGGTGACGGAGTCGTCCAGGTCCGTCACCTCTATGGCCGCCGACTTGACCGGCCGTGCCACCTTGGCCGAATCCGCGATGACCTCCTGCAGCTTGGCTGCAAAGAGGTCCGCATGGGCACTCCCCTCTGCCCCCGGGAACTCGAATATTCGAGCCCCGGCCTGGGTCCGCCGGCAGGACACACTGCCGATCCCCAGCTGGGTGGGATCGGCGTTCGCACGCGCCCGCACCAAAACGGACGCGTACGTCTCCCCTCGGTCCGCAGCCTCCGCGGTGAGCGTCACCACGACGGCCGCGGTTTTTGGGGAGACCAGCTGCACCCTTCGCTTCCCCTTCCCCTTCCCCGTCCGCTTTCCCTTGCCGGTCGTCTGCGACTTGCTGGGAGCGGCGGTGGCGGCGGGGACGGCGGGGACGGCCGTCGCCGACTTTTTGCCCTTGCCCTTCCCCTTGCGGACCACTTCCGTCCACTCGTTGGACGGGGTCGTTGAGGGGAGGAGAAGGGCGTCGTCCGCGTGGGAGCAGGACGGGACCGGCTCACGCTGCCTCGCGTCTGCCGCAAGGGCCGGTCGGAGGCGCTTCTCCGGCAGGAGCCGGTCCTCAATGCCCGCTAAGCAGGCTCTTGTGAAGGCCCTCTCCTGCATTACGACCTTGCGGATGATATCCTCAAGGTTGGAGGAGGGGCCCTCTGCCGCAGGGCTCGACTTGGCCTGTTGTGGCCGGGCCGTGGCTTCAGCCAGCTTCTGATGAAGCTGGCTGACCTCCGACTGCAGGCGATCCACCTTCGCCTGCAGTTGCCGCGTTTCGTCTGTGGAGCTGCGCTGGACCAGCTCCGCAACGACGCCGCGCATGCTCGCGGCCCTACATTTCAGGGCCTTTTGAAGGGTCCCCTTTATGTTGGAGGACTTCGAGGCGACCTCCGCGATCTCCCTCTCGTCCTCCTCCGCCATCCTCTCCAGCTCGGCCAGGGAGTGGTCCGCGTATACGACGCGGGGCGCACCGTACCCGGACTTGGCCCGGGCGACGTGCGCCCGCTTCTCCGCGGCAGCGACCCGCTCCTCCAGCTCTTGCTGGAGCTGAGCCCGTCGAGCCAGATCCAGCTGGCGTTGGGCGTTCTCGAGCCCAACGACATGGGTCTCCGCGGCAGCCGTCGGCTTTTTAGCCTTCGGCGACCGCGTCGACCCCGAGGCCGAGGAGCCCTCGGACCCACCGCTCCGGTGGACCCTCTTCCGCGAACGAGAGTCGTCCGCGTCCGACACACTGATAAGTGAGTCGTTGTCGGACGACGACTCGTCCGCCCCTCCAAAAAAGAAGCTAGCCGCAGACGGCGCGCGGCTAGTTTCTGACGCCGAAGCGTCGGCTTGGCCCTGAGAAGGGCCTTTGGGTTGGCCCTGAGAAGGGCCTTTTGGTTGGCCCTGAGAAGGGCCTTTGGGTTGGCCCTGAGAAGGGCCTTTTGGTTGGCCCTGAGAAGGGCCTTTGGGTTGTTTGGGTTGTTTTAAAAATCGCCCGGAGGCGTCCCGCTCAGGGGTCGGCATGATCCCGGCAGGTTCGCAGACAAGACACAACTATGATAAAATTAAAATCCGCGAAGGCACAGTGCACTTTGGCCAACCCAGTCTGCCACTCCGTTACGGTGGTCAGAACTGGGCTGTTTCCAGGGGACGCGACGTGGACGCAAGCACTGTGGGGTGGTCCCCCAACCTAACCTAACCTAACCTAACCTTTTTTTTTTTTTTTTTTTTTTTGCGCTGGGAAAAATGCGTTACGCATACCCTCCCATCGGGGGATGGGGGGCTATGTGGGACTCCCGGGTCTGACCCGGTATACCCACTAAAAAAACCCAGCGGCACTCCCGCTTCGTCCGAGTGGCGGGGGACTGGGAAACCAGCGTAGCCTTCACGTCCAGTCCTCCGCCGACGATTGTCCTTCAGGGCGGGCCCCTCACGGGGGCCCGGGAGTGACCGACGAAGGTGGTGATGGGTGCAATGCGGGAGACGGCACCCCCGTGCCTGTCGCCCGCCCATCGCCACCGTGAGGGGGGAGAGGCTGGCGCCTTCTCCGACCCCTTCTTCGTCTGCGGAGCGGCACAGCGAGAGGGTCGTCCTCCCGCGCGCGCTCCGCCTCCTCCTTTTGCGAGATTACGTCCTCGCAAAAGGAGGCCACCGCTGCCCAGGCCTCCTCGCTCCCCAGCATGGCGTTGATCACACCAGGAAGCGAGAGGTCCTGTCCGACCGCCGCGGTCAGACCGCGGCGCAGCTCGGACCAAGCCGGGCACGCCTCGAGGGTGTGCTGCGCCGTGTCCTCCGCCGCGCCGCAGTCGTGGCACGCCGGGGTCTCCTCCCTCCCGATCCGGTGCAGGTACGTTCCGAAACAGCCGTGGCCGGACAACACCTGCACCAGACGGAACGAGAGGAAACCGTGGGACCGCTCGAGCCAGCTCTGCAGGACCGGGCCGAGCGCGTCCAACGTCCGGCGGCCAAAGGCGGCGGTGGCGAGGTCCTCTGTCCAGTGAAGGACGATTGCGTCCCTCGCCTCCCGCCGCACGGCCTCCCGCTCTTCGGCGACGGGGCGCTCCCCGAGCGCCCTTCGTTGCGCGGTCCACTCGTACACTCTGGCGAGCACCCAAGCCTCCAGCTCCCAAGGAGGGGTGCCGGCCAGAGCGCACGCCGCCGAAAAGCCCACCGAGCGGTAGGCCCTCGCCACCCGCAGTGCAATGGCCCTTTGGGGCTTGCGGATGGCGGTCGCATTCTCCCTCCTGTGGAGGGAGTCCGCCCAGATAGGGGCCCCGTATAGGGCCATGCTCCTGAGGACGCCGGCATAGAGGCGCCGGCACCCCACCTTGGGCCCCCCCAGGTTCGGGAGCAGCCGCGAGAGGGCGTCCGCGGCTTTCAGGAGGCGCGTCGACAGCCCGCTGAAATGCGGGCCGAAGCGCCACCTCTCGTCCAGCACCAGGCCCAGATACTTCATCTGGGGCTGGACCTCTATCCGGACGCCCTCTACGACGATGTGGGCGTCGGGAGGGCAGCGGCGCTGCCGAGGCCCGTGAAAGAATACGGCCTCGGTCTTGTGCAGCGCCACCTTCAATCCCAGGAGGCGGATCCTCTCTGCAACCAGGGATCCGCCAGCCGAGGCCAGACAGGCCGCGTCTCCAAAGTTCCTCCCCCGGGCAGTGAGGAGAGTGTCATCCGCGTAGCAGATGACACTCGTGCCCTGGAGGAGGACTCCGCGTAGGAGCCAGTCGAACCCGATGTTCCACAGGGAGGGCCCCAGAACTGACCCCTGCGGAACACCGGACTCTGCTCCGTACCGCCTCACCGTGCCCGT
The DNA here is from genome assembly GCA_947508005.1 of Amphipoea lucens. NCBI lineage: Eukaryota > Metazoa > Arthropoda > Insecta > Lepidoptera > Noctuidae > Amphipoea > Amphipoea lucens. The sequence continues at coordinate 36,365 of OX382364.1, forward strand.
CCGGTCCGCGAGGAGGACCTCTCGGCCCTCCAGGTAGCTGGCCAGCAGATCGTGCAGGTATTGGGGCACTCCGTGATACCGGAGCGCCTCCAATATCGTCGAGTGGGGGACGGAGTTGAAGGCGTTTGCAATGTCGAACGACACTGCCAGCACTCCGTCCCCCGCCTCCACCGCCTCCTTCACCTGGCCCTTGAGTAGGGCCAGCGCGTCGATCGTCGAACGCCCTTGTCGGAAGCCGAATTGGGCGTCCGACAGGTCCGGCCCTACCCCCCGCAAAAGGCCATGAAGCCGGGACGCGATGATCCCCTCGAACAGTTTACCGACCTCATCGAGCAAGACGATGGGCCGGTATGCCGACGGGGAGTCCACCGGACGTCCCTCCTTTCGGAGGAGGCAGAGCTGCCCCTCCTTCCACAGTTTCGGGAACCTCCCAGCCGTAAAGCACGCGCTGAAGAGGTCCCGAAACCTGTCCTCCATTTGGGAGGCGGCGATCGCCACCACCCGTGCGGGGACGCCGTCTGGACCGGGGGCCGTCTTCTTCGCGCGGAGGGTGAGAACCCCCGCGCGGAGCTCCTCCACCGTCACCGGGGGGACCTGCTCGTCCGGCGGAGCCGCCCCTTGCGGGGGATCCATCGCTGGTGGGGTGAAGTCGGTCCTGCGCGGAAACAGGGACCGGACCACCCCGTCCAGCAACGCCGGCTCGAGGGTCTCCGTCAGTGGGGGACCATAGGGGCGTAGCTGGTTCCGCGCCGCCTTGTACGGTCTCCCATAAGGATCCCTGTCGAGACCCTCCAGCATCTCGGCCCTCGCCGAGTCTTCCGCAGCGCCCATTGCAGACTTGAGGGCCGTCCTCGCCTCTTGGTAAGAGGCGTATAGGCGGTCCTCCTCTGCCCGGACTCGGTTTTGGGCGCTGCGCCGTCGGCTCCGCGCGTAGGCCCTTCTGGCCGCAACGCAGGCGGCCCGGAGACCCGCCAGCTCCTGCGTCCACCAATAGACGGCGCGACGGGGAGGCGGACGGCGAGACCGAGGCATGCTGGAGTTGCACACCTCGGTCAGGGACCCCCTGAGCTGGACCGCTGCGGCGTCCACGTCCAAGGCATCGACAGGGGGGGGCGAAAGCCAGTCCTGGAGAAAGGCCGCCTCCTCGGCTGCCTCCCGGTCCAGGCGGGTGAGTGCCCACCGTGGGAAGGGAGATTGCCCGGCGCGGGCCCTCCCCCCTCCCTGGGTGGAGATGTCGAACCGCACATATCGGTGGTCCGACAGGGTCTCCACCATCTCTACCCGCCAGTTGACGACGCGGGCGGCTAGCGCGGGGGTGGCAAACGAGACGTCCACCACCGATCCGCCCTGTTGCCGCACACACGTGTGGACCGCCCCCCTGTTGAGGAGGGACACACCGCATGAGGCCGCCCAAAACTCGACGGCGCGTCCCCGGACGTTGCAACCGGGGGCCGGGTTGCCCCAGGCCGCCGACTTGGCGTTCAGGTCGCCCAACACCACGACCTGGCGCGGTGCCGCCCTCCCTACGACCGCGGTGAGGATCTCGAGGAAATCCTCAAAGTCGGAGAGAGAGCGGTTCGGGGAGAAGTAGACCCCTACCAGGGCCATGTCTCCCCACGCGGCGGCCACGTATCCCGGTCCCCTCTCTAAGAGCGAGAGGGGAGGGGAGTCCGTGGAAGACCGCGACACCAACGCCACCAGGCCGTCCCGGTCGCCCAGCCAACGGCCAGGGACCGAATAAGGCTCGGCGACCACCGCCAAGTCCACCAACCACTCAGCCATGGTCTGCATCAGCAGATCCTGGGCTGCCCTGCAGTGGTTGGCGTTCGCCTGGAGTATGCGATGTTCGACCCTATCCATCAGTCGGACATCGCACCCCCTTCCTCCGCAGCCACCGCAGAAGCAGCGGTGTCGTTGGCAGGCCCGGTCGGCGCCTGCGCTTTGCCCCGCACAGGGGGAGGACTGCAGTTCCTCCCCTTCATCAAGTGGTCTGCCGGGCAGCCACTGGCGGCACACACCGCGCAGTGCGGCGTGGCGGCCTCGCAGGAGGCGGCTTTGTGGCCGTCCTTGCCGCAGCGGTAGCAGGCGTTCGACCTGTCCACTGCGGACGGACACAGGGGCCGGGTGTGTCCGATGCCGAAGCACCGGAAACACCGCAGAGGCTGGTCCTCGAGCGCCCGGACCGCTCCCGAGCTAAAGCCGACTGTGAGCCGTCCCTTGGCAAGGACGGCTTTGGCAGCGGCGATTGGGCACTCGAGGCGCATGGTGCCCATGCCACCGCGGCCGGGCCTTATGTCCCGGCCTTGGACCGCCGCGACGCCACAGCCCCCTATCGCTGCGACCGCCGCTACCACCTCCTCCTTGGTGACGGAGTCGTCCAGGTCCGTCACCTCTATGGCCGCCGACTTGACCGGCCGTGCCACCTTGGCCGAGTCTGCGATGACCTCCTGCAGCTTGGCTGCAAAGAGGTCCGCATGGGCACTCCCCTCTGCCCCCGGGAACTCGAATATTCGAGCCCCGGCCTGGGTCCGCCGGCAGGACACACTGCCGATCCCCAGCTGGGTGGGATCGGCGTTCGCACGCGCCCGCACCAAAACGGACGCGTACGTCTCCCCTCGGTCCGCAGCCTCCGCGGTGAGCGTCACCACGACGGCCGCGGTTTTTGGGGAGACCAGCTGCACCCTTCGCTTCCCCTTCCCCTTCCCCGTCCGCTTTCCCTTGCTGGTCGTCTGCGACTTGCTGGGAGCGGCGGTGGCGGCGGGGACGGCGGGGACGGCCGTCGCCGACTTTTTGCCCTTGCCCTTCCCCTTGCGGACCACTTCCGTCCACTCGTTGGACGGGGTCGTTGAGGGGAGGAGAAGGGCGTCGTCCGCGTGGGAGCAGGACGGGACCGGCTCACGCTGCCTCGCGTCTGCCGCAAGGGCCGGTCGGAGGCGCTTCTCCGGCAGGAGCCGGTCCTCGATGCCCGCTAAGCAGGCTCTTGTGAAGGCCCTCTCCTGCATTACGACCTTGCGGATGATATCCTCAAGGTTGGAGGAGGGGCCCTCTGCCGCAGGGCTCGACTTGGCCTGTTGTGGCCGGGCCGTGGCTTCAGCCAGCTTCTGATGAAGCTGGCTGACCTCCGACTGCAGGCGATCCACCTTCGCCTGCAGTTGCCGCGTTTCGTCTGTGGAGCTGCGCTGGACCAGCTCCGCAACGACGCCGCGCATGCTCGCGGCCCTACATTTCAGGGCCTTTTGAAGGGTCCCCTTTATGTTGGAGGACTTTGAGGCGACCTCCGCGATCTCCCTCTCGTCCTCCTCCGCCATCCTCTCCAGCTCGGCCAGGGAGTGGTCCGCGTATACGACGCGGGGCGCACCGTACCCGGACTTGGCCCGGGCGACGTGCGCCCGCTTCTCCGCGGCAGCGACCCGCTCCTCCAGCTCTTGCTGGAGCTGAGCCCGCCGAGCCAGATCCAGCTGGCGTTGGGCGTTCTCGAGCCCAACGACATGGGTCTCCGCGGCAGCCGTCGGCTTTTTAGCCTTCGGCGACCGCGTCGACCCCGAGGCCGAGGAGCCCTCGGACCCACCGCTCCGGTGGACTCTTTTCCGCGGACGAGAGTCGTCCGCGTCCGACACAGTGATGAGTGAGTCGTTGTCAGACGACGACTCGTCCGCCCCTCCAAAGAAGCTAGCCGCAGACGGCGCGCGGCTAGCTTCTGACGCCGAAGCGTCGGCTTGGCCCTGAGAAGGGCCTTTGGGTTGGCCCTGAGAAGGGCCTTTTGGTTGGCCCTGAGAAGGGCCTTTGGGTTGGCCCTGAGAAGGGCCTTTTGGTTGGCCCTGAGAAGGGCCTTTGGGTTGGCCCTGAGAAGGGCCTTTTTGTTTTAAAAATCGCCCGGAGGCGTCCCGCTCAGGGGTCGGCATGATCCCGGCAGGTTCGCAGACACACTACTACGATAAAATTAAAATCCGCGAAGGCACAGTGCACTTTGGCCAACCCAGTCTGCCACTCCGTTACGGTGGTCAGAACTGGGCTGTTTCCAGGGGACGCGACGTGGACGCAAGCACTGTGGGGTGGTCCCCCAACCTAACCTTTTTTTTTTTTTTTTTTTTTTTTTTTTTTTTTTTGCGCTGGGAAAAATGCGTTACGCATACCCTCCCATCGGGGGATGGGGGGCTATGTGGGACTCCCGGGTCTGACCCGGTATACCCACTAAAAAACCCAGCGGCACTCCCGCTTCGTCCGAGTGGCGGGGGACTGGGAAACCAGCGTAGCCTTAACGTCCAGTCCTCCGCCGACGATTGTCCTTCAGGGCGGGCCCCTCACGGGGGCCCGGGAGTGACCGACGAAGGTGGTGATGGGTGCAATGCGGGAGACGGCACCCCCGTGCCTGTCGCCCGCCCATCGCCACCATGAGGGGGGGGAGGAGGCTGGCGCCTTCTCCGACCCCTTCTTCGTCTGCGGAGCGGCACAGCGAGAGGGTCGTCCTCCCGCGCGCGCTCCGCCTCCTCCTTTTGCGAGATTACGTCCTCGCAAAAGGAGGCCACCGCTGCCCAGGCCTCCTCGCTCCCCAGCATGGCGTTGATCACACCAGGAAGCGAGAGGTCCTGTCCGACCGCCGCGGTCAGACCGCGGCGCAGCTCGGACCAAGCCGGGCACGCCTCGAGGGTGTGCTGCGCCGTGTCCTCCGCCGCGCCGCAGTCGTGGCACGCCGGGGTCTCCTCCCTCCCGATCCGGTGCAGGTACGTTCCGAAACAGCCGTGGCCGGACAACACCTGCACCAGACGGAACGAGAGGAAACCGTGGGACCGCTCGAGCCAGCTCTGCAGGACCGGGCCGAGCGCGTCCAACGTCCGGCGGCCAAAGGCGGCGGTGGCGAGGTCCTCTGTCCAGTGAAGGACGATTGCGTCCCTCGCCTCCCGCCGCACGGCCTCCCGCTCTTCGGCGACGGGGCGCTCCCCGAGCGCCCTTCGTTGCGCGGTCCACTCGTACACTCTGGCGAGCACCCAAGCCTCCAGCTCCCAAGGAGGGGTGCCGGCCAGAGCGCACGCCGCCGAAAAGCCCACCGAGCGGTAGGCCCTCGCCACCCGCAGTGCAATGGCCCTTTGGGGCTTGCGGATGGCGGTCGCATTCTCCCTCCTGTGGAGGGAGTCCGCCCAGATAGGGGCCCCGTATAGGGCCATGCTCCTGAGGACGCCGGCATAGAGGCGCCGGCACCCCACCTTGGGCCCCCCCAGGTTCGGGAGCAGCCGCGAGAGGGCGTCCGCGGCTTTCAGGAGGCGCGTCGACAGCCCGCTGAAATGCGGGCCGAAGCGCCACCTCTCGTCCAGCACCAGGCCCAGATACTTCATCTGGGGCTGGACCTCTATCCGGACGCCCTCTACGACGATGTGGGCGTCGGGAGGGCAGCGCTGCCGAGGCCCGTGAAAGAATACGGCCTCGGTCTTGTGCAGCGCCACCTTCAATCCCAGGAGGCGGATCCTCTCTGCAACCAGGGATCCGCCAGCCGAGGCCAGACAGGCCGCGTCTCCAAAGTTCCTCCCCCGGGCAGTGAGGAGAGTGTCATCCGCGTAGCAGATGACACTCGTGCCCTGGAGGAGGACTCCGCGTAGGAGCCAGTCGAACCCGATGTTCCACAGGGAGGGCCCCAGAACTGACCCCTGCGGAACACCGGACTCTGCTCCGTACCGCCTCACCGTGCCCGTCCGGTCCGCGAGGAGGACCTCTCGGCCCTCCAGGTAGCTGGCCAGCAGATCCTGCAGGTATTGGGGCACTCCGTGATACCGGAGCGCCTCCAATATCGTCGAGTGGGGGACGGAGTTGAAGGCGTTTGCAATGTCGAACGACACTGCCAGCACTCCGTCCCCCGCCTCCACCGCCTCCTTCACCTGGCCCTTGAGTAGGGCCAGCGCGTCGATCGTCGAACGCCCTTGTCGGAAGCCGAATTGGGCGTCCGACAGGTCCGGCCCTACCCCCCGCAGAAGGCCATGAAGCCGGGACGCGATGATCCCCTCGAACAGTTTACCGACCTCATCGAGCAAGACGATGGGCCGGTATGCCGACGGGGAGTCCACCGGACGTCCCTCCTTCCGGAGGAGGCAGAGCTGCCCCTCCTTCCACAGTTTCGGGAACCTCCCAGCCGTAAAGCACGCGCTGAAGAGGTCCCGAAACCTGTCCTCCATTTGGGAGGCGGCGATCGCCACCACCCGTGCGGGGACGCCGTCTGGCCCGGGGGCCGTCTTCTTCGCGCGGAGGGTGAGAACCCCCGCGCGGAGCTCCTCCACCGTCACCGGGGGGACCTGCTCGTCCGGCGGAGCCGCCCCTTGCGGGGGACCCCCAACCTAACCCAACCTAACCTAACCTAACCTAACCTAACCTAACCTAACCTAACCTAACCTAACCTAACCTAACCCGCGCTGATCAGCTTGCGAAAGAGGCTGCACTCTCGAGCCGGAGGAGACCCGACTATGACCGGGTTCCTGTCTCATTCGTCAAACGGATAATCCGGAAGGACTCCCTTGACAAGTGGAATGGGAGGTACAAGTCGGGTGACACGGCCTCCGTAACGAGAGTGTTCCTCCCGGATGCCATAGACGCATACAGAGTGGTTAGGAGTATTAGACCAGCGGGCTTGTTAACACAGGTTTTCACGGGACATGGGGGGCTCTCCCAGTACTTGCACCGTTTCAAGTGCAAGGAGAGTCCTGCATGTGTCTGTGATCCTGATACTGCGGAAACGATATTCCACTTATTGCTGGACTGCCCGGTGCATCATAAGGACAGGTACGATTTGCAGCAGATAATAGATACACAGTTAAAAATGGAAAACCTAGAGACTCTACTTAGTGATAAACTCACTCGTGAAAAATTCTTAGAGTACTGTATAAAAATAATCAGCATTGTAATATATAGAAACAAAAAGTGAATAAGCATTTGCTACAATATATATTGTAAAAATATACCACTGTAGTAAAGATAAGGCAAAATAGTAAATAAAAAGAACTAAGAACAATTATGAATGTATAGAAATAAGTAAATATAAGTAAATTAAGAATTAAGATAACAAAAAGTAGGCACAACTAGAGTTGTAAAGAAAATGTAAACCGATAGATGTAGAGATAGGCACAAGGACTGTACTAAATGTTCTTTAAAAAAGATACACCTTGTAAAGAAAATGTATACGAAAAAAGAAGAGTAGAGGATAGGCACAAGCGGTTCCAGAATGTTCACAAAACAAGGACCGCCTGTAAAGAAAATGTATTAACGTAGAGATAGCACAGTAGTAAAAAATTAGTGTAGGACCCTACAAGGGTAGAGTTTGAATTGTATAACGCGTAGATTTTAGTAGAATAATAAGGTCTGTGAAATTTGATAAAGTCACAGGGAATTTTAATAAAAAAAAAAAAAAAAAAAAAAAAAAAAAAAAAAAAAAAAAAAAAACCTAACCTAACCTAACCTAACCTTTTTTTTTTTTTTTTTTTTTTTTTTTTTTTTTTTTGCGCTGGGAAAAATGCGTTACGCATACCCTCCCATCGGGGGATGGGGGGCTATGTGGGACTCCCGGGTCTGACCCGGTATACCCACTAAAAAACCCAGCGGCACTCCCGCTTCGTCCGAGTGGCGGGGGACTGGGAAACCAGCGTAGCCTTAACGTCCAGTCCTCCGCCGACGATTGTCCTTCAGGGCGGGCCCCTCACGGGGGCCCGGGAGTGACCGACGAAGGTGGTGATGGGTGCAATGCGGGAGACGGCACCCCCGTGCCTGTCGCCCGCCCATCGCCACCATGAGGGGGGAGAGGCTGGCGCCTTCTCCGACCCCTTCTTCGTCTGCGGAGCGGCACAGCGAGAGGGTCGTCCTCCCGCGCGCGCTCCGCCTCCTCCTTTTGCGAGATTACGTCCTCGCAAAAGGAGGCCACCGCTGCCCAGGCCTCCTCGCTCCCCAGCATGGCGTTGATCACACCAGGAAGCGAGAGGTCCTGTCCGACCGCCGCGGTCAGACCGCGGCGCAGCTCGGACCAAGCCGGGCACGCCTCGAGGGTGTGCTGCGCCGTGTCCTCCGCCGCGCCGCAGTCGTGGCACGCCGGGGTCTCCTCCCTCCCGATCCGGTGCAGGTACGTTCCGAAACAGCCGTGGCCGGACAACACCTGCACCAGACGGAACGAGAGGAAACCGTGGGACCGCTCGAGCCAGCTCTGCAGGACCGGGCCGAGCGCGTCCAACGTCCGGCGGCCAAAGGCGGCGGTGGCGAGGTCCTCTGTCCAGTGAAGGACGATTGCGTCCCTCGCCTCCCGCCGCACGGCCTCCCGCTCTTCGGCGACGGGGCGCTCCCCGAGCGCCCTTCGTTGCGCGGTCCACTCGTACACTCTGGCGAGCACCCAAGCCTCCAGCTCCCAAGGAGGGGTGCCGGCCAGAGCGCACGCCGCCGAAAAGCCCACCGAGCGGTAGGCCCTCGCCACCCGCAGTGCAATGGCCCTTTGGGGCTTGCGGATGGCGGTCGCATTCTCCCTCCTGTGGAGGGAGTCCGCCCAGATAGGGGCCCCGTATAGGGCCATGCTCCTGAGGACGCCGGCATAGAGGCGCCGGCACCCCACCTTGGGCCCCCCCAGGTTCGGGAGCAGCCGCGAGAGGGCGTCCGCGGCTTTCAGGAGGCGCGTCGACAGCCCGCTGAAATGCGGGCCGAAGCGCCACCTCTCGTCCAGCACCAGGCCCAGATACTTCATCTGGGGCTGGACCTCTATCCGGACGCCCTCTACGACGATGTGGGCGTCGGGAGGGCAGCGTTGCCGAGGCCCGTGAAAGAATACGGCCTCGGTCTTGTGCAGCGCCACCTTCAATCCCAGGAGGCGGATCCTCTCTGCAACCAGGGATCCGCCAGCCGAGGCCAGACAGGCCGCGTCTCCAAAGTTCCTCCCCCGGGCAGTGAGGAGAGTGTCATCCGCGTAGCAGATGACACTCGTGCCCTGGAGGAGGACTCCGCGTAGGAGCCAGTCGAACCCGATGTTCCACAGGGAGGGCCCCAGAACTGACCCCTGCGGAACACCGGACTCTGCTCCGTACCGCCTCACCGTGCCCGTCCGGTCCGCGAGGAGGACCTCTCGGCCCTCCAGGTAGCTGGCCAGCAGATCCTGCAGGTATTGGGGCACTCCGTGATACCGGAGCGCCTCCAATATCGTCGAGTGGGGGACGGAGTTGAAGGCGTTTGCAATGTCGAACGACACTGCCAGCACTCCGTCCCCCGCCTCCACCGCCTCCTTCACCTGGCCCTTGAGTAGGGCCAGCGCGTCGATCGTCGAACGCCCTTGTCGGAAGCCGAATTGGGCGTCCGACAGGTCCGGCCCTACCCCCCGCAGAAGGCCATGAAGCCGGGACGCGATGATCCCCTCGAACAGTTTACCGACCTCATCGAGCAAGACGATGGGCCGGTATGCCGACGGGGAGTCCACCGGACGTCCCTCCTTTCGGAGGAGGCAGAGCTGCCCCTCCTTCCACAGTTTCGGGAACCTCCCAGCCGTAAAGCACGCGCTGAAGAGGTCCCGAAACCTGTCCTCCATTTGGGAGGCGGCGATCGCCACCACCCGTGCGGGGACGCCGTCTGGCCCGGGGGCCGTCTTCTTCGCGCGGAGGGTGAGAACCCCCGCGCGGAGCTCCTCCACCGTCACCGGGGGGACCTGCTCGTCCGGCGGAGCCGCCCCTCGCGGGGGATCCATCGCTGGTGGGGTGAAGTCGGTCCTGCGCGGAAACAGGGACCGGACCACCCCGTCCAGCAACGCCGGCTCGAGGGTCTCCGTCAGTGGGGGACCATAGGGGCGTAGCTGGTTCCGCGCCGCCTTGTACGGTCTCCCATAAGGATCCCTGTCGAGACCCTCCAGCATCTCGGCCCTCGCCGAGTCTTCCGCAGCGCCCATTGCAGACTTGAGGGCCGTCTTCGCCTCTTGGTAAGAGGCGTATAGGCGGTCCTCCTCTGCCCGGACTCGGTTTTGGGCGCTGCGCCGTCGGCTCCGCGCGTAGGCCCTTCTGGCCGCAACGCAGGCGGCCCGGAGACCCGCCAGCTCCTGCGTCCACCAATAGACGGCGCGACGGGGAGGCGGACGGCGAGACCGAGGCATGCTGGAGTTGCACACCTCGGTCAGGGACCCCCTGAGCTGGACCGCTGCGGCGTCCACGTCCAAGGCATCGACAGGGGGGGGCGAAAGCCAGTCCTGGAGAAAGGCCGCCTCCTCGGCTGCCTCCCGGTCCAGGCGGGTGAGTGCCCACCGTGGGAAGGGAGATTGCCCGGCGCGGGCCCTCCCCCCCCCCTGGGTGGAGATGTCGAACCGCACATATCGGTGGTCCGACAGGGTCTCCACCATCTCTACCCGCCAGTTGACGACGCGGGCGGCTAGCGCGGGGGTGGCAAACGAGACGTCCACCACCGATCCGCCCTGTTGCCGCACACACGTGTGGACCGCCCCCCTGTTGAGGAGGGACACACCGCATGAGGCCGCCCAAAACTCGACGGCGCGTCCCCGGACGTTGCAACCGGGGGCCGGGTTGCCCCAGGCCACCGACTTGGCGTTCAGGTCGCCCAACACCACGACCTGGCGCGGTGCCGCCCTCCCTACGACCGCGGTGAGGATCTCGAGGAAATCCTCAAAGTCGGAGAGAGAGCGGTTCGGGGAGAAGTAGACCCCTACCAGGGCCATGTCTCCCCACGCGGCGGCCACGTATCCCGGTCCCCTCTCTAAGAGCGAGAGGGGAGGGGAGTCCGTGGAAGACCGCGACACCAACGCCACCAGGCCGTCCCGGTCGCCCAGCCAACGGCCAGGGACCGAATAAGGCTCGGCGACCACCGCCAAGTCCACCAACCACTCAGCCATGGTCTGCATCAGCAGATCCTGGGCTGCCCTGCAGTGGTTGGCGTTCGCCTGGAGTATGCGATGTTCGACCCTATCCATCAGTCGGACATCGCACCCCCTTCCTCCGCAGCCACCGCAGAAGCAGCGGTGTTATTTGCAGGCCCGGTCGGCGCCTGCGCTTTGCCCCGCACAGGGGGAGGACTGCAGTTCCTCCCCTTCATTGTGTGGTCTGCCGGGCAGCCACTGGCGGCACACACCGCGCAGTGCGGCGTGGCGGCCTCGCAGGAGGCGGCTTTGTGGCCGTCCTTGCCGCAGCGGTAGCAGGCGTTCGACCTGTCCACTGCGGACGGACACAGGGGCCGGGTGTGTCCGATGCCGAAGCACCGGAAACACCGCAGAGGCTGGTCCTCGAGCGCCCGGACCGCTCCCGAGCTAAAGCCGACTGTGAGCCGTCCCTTGGCAAGGACGGCTTTGGCAGCGGCGATTGGGCACTCGAGGCGCATGGTGCCCATGCCGCCGCGGCCGGGCCTTATGTCCCGGCCTTGGACCGCCGCGACGTCACAGCCCCCTATCGCTGCGACCGCCGCTACCACCTCCTCCTTGGTGACGGAGTCGTCCAGGTCCGTCACCTCTATGGCCGCCGACTTGACCGGCCGTGCCACCTTGGCCGAATCCGCGATGACCTCCTGCAGCTTGGCTGCAAAGAGGTCCGCATGGGCACTCCCCTCTGCCCCCGGGAACTCGAATATTCGAGCCCCGGCCTGGGTCCGCCGGCAGGACACACTGCCGATCCCCAGCTGGGTGGGATCGGCGTTCGCACGCGCCCGCACCAAAACGGACGCGTACGTCTCCCCTCGGTCCGCAGCCTCCGCGGTGAGCGTCACCACGACGGCTGCGGTTTTTGGGGAGACCAGCTGCACCCTTCGCTTCCCCTTCCCCTTCCCCGTCCGCTTTCCCTTGCCGGTCGTCTGCGACTTGCTGGGAGCGGCGGTGGCGGCGGGGACGGCGGGGACGGCCGTCGCCGACTTTTTGCCCTTGCCCTTCCCCTTGCGGACCACTTCCGTCCACTCGTTGGACGGGGTCGTTGAGGGGAGGAGAAGGGCGTCGTCCGCGTGGGAGCAGGACGGGACCGGCTCACGCTGCCTCGCGTCTGCCGCAAGGGCCGGTCGGAGGCGCTTCTCCGGCAGGAGCCGGTCCTCAATGCCCGCTAAGCAGGCTCTTGTGAAGGCCCTCTCCTGCATTACGACCTTGCGGATGATATCCTCAAGGTTGGAGGAGGGGCCCTCTGCCGCAGGGCTCGACTTGGCCTGTTGTGGCCGGGCCGTGGCTTCAGCCAGCTTCTGATGAAGCTGGCTGACCTCCGACTGCAGGCGATCCACCTTCGCCTGCAGTTGCCGCGTTTCGTCGGTGGAGCTGCGCTGGACCAGCTCCGCAACGACGCCGCGCATGCTCGCGGCCCTACATTTCAGGGCCTTTTGGAGGGTCCCCTTTATGTTGGAGGACTTCGAGGCGACCTCCGCGATCTCCCTCTCGTCCTCCTCCGCCATCCTCTCCAGCTCGGCCAGGGAGTGGTCCGCGTATACGACGCGGGGCGCACCGTACCCGGACTTGGCCCGGGCGACGTGCGCCCGCTTCTCCGCGGCAGCGACCCGCTCCTCCAGCTCTTGCTGGAGCTGAGCCCGCCGAGCCAGATCCAGCTGGCGTTGGGCGTTCTCGAGCCCAACGACATGGGTCTCCGCGGCAGCCGTCGGCTTTTTAGCCTTCGGCGACCGCGTCGACCCCGAGGCCGAGGAGCCCTCGGACCCACCGCTCCGGTGGACCCTCTTCCGCGAACGAGAGTCGTCCGCGTCCGACACACTGATAAGTGAGTCGTTGTCGGACGACGACTCGTCCGCCCCTCCAAAAAAGAAGCTAGCCGCAGACGGCGCGCGGCTAGTTTCTGACGCCGAAGCGTCGGCTTGGCCCTGAGAAGGGCCTTTGGGTTGGCCCTGAGAAGGGCCTTTTGGTTGGCCCTGAGAAGGGCCTTTGGGTTGGCCCTGAGAAGGGCCTTTTGGTTGGCCCTGAGAAGGGCCTTTGGGTTGGCCCTGAGAAGGGCCTTTTTGTTTTAAAAATCGCCCGGAGGCGTCCCGCTCAGGGGTCGGCATGATCCCGGCAGGTTCGCAGAGACACGACAATTGAGATAAAATAAAAACTGCGAAGGCACAGTGCACTTTGGCCAACCCAGTCTGCCACTCCGTTACGGTGGTCAGAACTGGGCTGTTTCCAGGGGACGCGACGTGGACGCAAGCACTGTGGGGTGGTCCCCCAACCTAACCTAACCTAACCTAACCTAACCTTTTTTTTTTTTTTTTTTTTTTTTTGCGCTGGGAAAAATGCGTTACGCATACCCTCCCATCGGGGGATGGGGGGCTATGTGGGACTCCCGGGTCTGACCCGGTATACCCACTAAAAAACCCAGCGGCACTCCCGCTTCGTCCGAGTGGCGGGGGACTGGGAAACCAGCGTAGCCTTGACGTCCAGTCCTCCGCCGACGATTGTCCTTCAGGGCGGGCCCCTCACGGGGGCCCGGGAGTGACCGACGAAGGTGGTGATGGGTGCAATGCGGGAGACGGCACCCCCGTGCCTGTCGCCCGCCCATCGCCACCATGAGGGGGGAGAGGCTGGCGCCTTCTCCGACCCCTTCTTCGTCTGCGGAGCGGCACAGCGAGAGGGTCGTCCTCCCGCGCGCGCTCCGCCTCCTCCTTTTGCGAGATTACGTCCTCGCAAAAGGAGGCCACCGCTGCCCAGGCCTCCTCGCTCCCCAGCATGGCGTTGATCACACCAGGAAGCGAGAGGTCCTGTCCGACCGCCGCGGTCAGACCGCGGCGCAGCTCGGACCAAGCCGGGCACGCCTCGAGGGTGTGCTGCGCCGTGTCCTCCGCCGCGCCGCAGTCGTGGCACGCCGGGGTCTCCTCCCTCCCGATCCGGTGCAGGTACGTTCCGAAACAGCCGTGGCCGGACAACACCTGCACCAGACGGAACGAGAGGAAACCGTGGGACCGCTCGAGCCAGCTCTGCAGGACCGGGCCGAGCGCGTCCAACGTCCGGCGGCCAAAGGCGGCGGTGGCGAGGTCCTCTGTCCAGTGAAGGACGATTGCGTCCCTCGCCTCCCGCCGCACGGCCTCCCGCTCTTCGGCGACGGGGCGCTCCCCGAGCGCCCTTCGTTGCGCGGTCCACTCGTACACTCTGGCGAGCACCCAAGCCTCCAGCTCCCAAGGAGGGGTGCCGGCCAGAGCGCACGCCGCCGAAAAGCCCACCGAGCGGTAGGCCCTCGCCACCCGCAGTGCAATGGCCCTTTGGGGCTTGCGGATGGCGGTCGCATTCTCCCTCCTGTGGAGGGAGTCCGCCCAGATAGGGGCCCCGTATAGGGCCATGCTCCTGAGGACGCCGGCATAGAGGCGCCGGCACCCCACCTTGGGCCCCCCCAGGTTCGGGAGCAGCCGCGAGAGGGCGTCCGCGGCTTTCAGGAGGCGCGTCGACAGCCCGCTGAAATGCGGGCCGAAGCGCCACCTCTCGTCCAGCACCAGGCCCAGATACTTCATCTGGGGCTGGACCTCTATCCGGACGCCCTCTACGACGATGTGGGCGTCGGGAGGGCAGCGCTGCCGAGGCCCGTGAAAGAATACGGCCTCGGTCTTGTGCAGCGCCACCTTCAATCCCAGGAGGCGGATCCTCTCTGCAACCAGAGATCCGCCAGCCGAGGCCAGACAGGCCGCGTCTCCAAAGTTCCTCCCCCGGGCAGTGAGGAGAGTGTCATCCGCGTAGCAGATGACACTCGTGCCCTGGAGGAGGACTCCGCGTAGGAGCCAGTCGAACCCGATGTTCCACAGGGAGGGCCCCAGAACTGACCCCTGCGGAACACCGGACTCTGCTCCGTACCGCCTCGCCGTGCCCGTCCGGTCCGCGAGGAGGACCTCTCGGCCCTCCAGGTAGCTGGCCAGCAGATCCTGCAGGTATTGGGGCACTCCGTGATACCGGAGCGCCTCCAATATCGTCGAGTGGGGGACGGAGTTGAAGGCGTTGGCAATGTCGAACGACACTGCCAGCACTCCGTCCCCCGCCTCCACCGCCTCCTTCACCTGGCCCTTGAGTAGGGCCAGCGCGTCGATCGTCGAACGCCCTTGTCGGAAGCCGAATTGGGCGTCCGACAGGTCCGGCCCTACCCCCCGCAAAAGGCCATGAAGCCGGGACGCGATGATCCCCTCGAACAGTTTACCGACCTCATCGAGCAAGACGATGGGCCGGTATGCCGACGGGGAGTCCACCGGACGTCCCTCCTTTCGGAGGAGGCAGAGCTGCCCCTCCTTCCACAGTTTCGGGAACCTCCCGGCCGTAAAGCACGCGCTGAAGAGGTCCCGAAACCTGTCCTCCATTTGGGAGGCGGCGATCGCCACCACCCGTGCGGGGACGCCGTCTGGCCCGGGGGCCGTCTTCTTCGCGCGGAGGGTGAGAACCCCCGCGCGGAGCTCCTCCACCGTCACCGGGGGGACCTGCTCGTCCGGCGGAGCCGCCCCTTGCGGGGGATCCATCGCTGGTGGGGTGAAGTCGGTCCTGCGCGGAAACAGGGACCGGACCACCCCGTCCAGCAACGCCGGCTCGAGGGTCTCCGTCAGTGGGGGACCATAGGGGCGTAGCTGGTTCCGCGCCGCCTTGTACGGTCTCCCATAAGGATCCCTGTCGAGACCCTCCAGCATCTCGGCCCTCGCCGAGTCTTCCGCAGCGCCCATTGCAGACTTGAGGGCCGTCTTCGCCTCTTGGTAAGAGGCGTATAGGCGGTCCTCCTCTGCCCGGACTCGGTTTTGGGCGCTGCGCCGTCGGCTCCGCGCGTAGGCCCTTCTGGCCGCAACGCAGGCGGCCCGGAGACCCGCCAGCTCCTGCGTCCACCAATAGACGGCGCGACGGGGAGGCGGACGGCGAGACCGAGGCATGCTGGAGTTGCACACCTCGGTCAGGGACCCCCTGAGCTGGACCGCTGCGGCGTCCACGTCCAAGGCATCGACAGGGGGGGGCGAAAGCCAGTCCTGGAGAAAGGCCGCCTCCTCGGCTGCCTCCCGGTCCAGGCGGGTGAGTGCCCACCGTGGGAAGGGAGATTGCCCGGCGCGGGCCCTCCCCCCTCCCTGGGTGGAGATGTCGAACCGCACATATCGGTGGTCCGACAGGGTCTCCACCATCTCTACCCGCCAGTTGACGACGCGGGCGGCTAGCGCGGGGGTGGCAAACGAGACGTCCACCACCGATCCGCCCTGTTGCCGCACACACGTGTGGACCGCCCCCCTGTTGAGGAGGGACACACCGCATGAGGCCGCCCAAAACTCGACGGCGCGTCCCCGGACGTTGCAACCGGTGGCCGGGTTGCCCCAGGCCACCGACTTGGCGTTCAGGTCGCCCAACACCACGACCTGGCGCGGTGCCGCCCTCCCTACGACCGCGGTGAGGATCTCGAGGAAATCCTCAAAGTCGGAGAGAGAGCGGTTCGGGGAGAAGTAGACCCCTACCAGGGCCATGTCTCCCCACGCGGCGGCCACGTATCCCGGTCCCCTCTCTAAGAGCGAGAGGGGAGGGGAGTCCGTGGAAGACCGCGACACCAACGCCACCAGGCCGTCCCGGTCGCCCAGCCAACGGCCAGGGACCGAATAAGGCTCGGCGACCACCGCCAAGTCCACCAACCACTCAGCCATGGTCTGCATCAGCAGATCCTGGGCTGCCCTGCAGTGGTTGGCGTTCGCCTGGAGTATGCGATGTTCGACCCTATCCATCAGTCGGACATCGCACCCCCTTCCTCCGCAGCCACCGCAGAAGCAGCGGTGCTATTGGCAGGCCCGGTCGGCGCCTGCGCTTTGCCCCGCACAGGGGGAGGACTGCAGTTCCTCCCCTTCATTGCGTGGTCTGCCGGGCAGCCACTGGCGGCACACACCGCGCAGTGCGGCGTGGCGGCCTCGCAGGAGGCGGCTTTGTGGCCGTCCTTGCCGCAGCGGTAGCAGGCGTTCGACCTGTCCACTGCGGACGGACACAGGGGCCGGGTGTGTCCGATGCCGAAGCACCGGAAACACCGCAGAGGCTGGTCCTCGAGCGCCCGGACCGCTCCCGAGCTAAAGCCGACTGTGAGCCGTCCCTTGGCAAGGACGGCTTTGGCAGCGGCGATTGGGCACTCGAGGCGCATGGTGCCCATGCCGCCGCGGCCGGGCCTTATGTCCCGGCCTTGGACCGCCGCGACGCCACAGCCCCCTATCGCTGCGACCGCCGCTACCACCTCCTCCTTGGTGACGGAGTCGTCCAGGTCCGTCACCTCTATGGCCGCCGACTTGACCGGCCGTGCCACCTTGGCCGAATCCGCGATGACCTCCTGCAGCTTGGCTGCAAAGAGGTCCGCATGGGCACTCCCCTCTGCCCCCGGGAACTCGAATATTCGAGCCCCGGCCTGGGTCCGCCGGCAGGACACACTGCCGATCCCCAGCTGGGTGGGATCGGCGTTCGCACGCGCCCGCACCAAAACGGACGCGTACGTCTCCCCTCGGTCCGCAGCCTCCGCGGTGAGCGTCACCACGACGGCCGCGGTTTTTGGGGAGACCAGCTGCACCCTTCGCTTCCCCTTCCCCTTCCCCGTCCGCTTTCCCTTGCCGGTCGTCTGCGACTTGCTGGGAGCGGCGGTGGCGGCGGGGACGGCGGGGACGGCCGTCGCCGACTTTTTGCCCTTGCCCTTCCCCTTGCGGACCACTTCCGTCCACTCGTTGGACGGGGTCGTTGAGGGGAGGAGAAGGGCGTCGTCCGCATGGGAGCAGGACGGGCCCGGCTCACGCTGCCTCGCGTCTGCCGCAAGGGCCGGTCGGAGGCGCTTCTCCGGTAGGAGCCGGTCCTCGATGCCCGCCAAGCAGGCTCTTGTGAAGGCCCTCTCCTCCATTACGACCTTGCGGATGATATCCTCAAGGTTGGAGGAGGGGCCCTCTGCCGCAGGGCTCGACTTGGCCTGTTGTGGCCGGGCCGTGGCTTCAGCCAGCTTCTGATGAAGCTGGCTGACCTCCGACTGCAGGCGATCCACCTTCGCCTGCAGTTGCCGCGTTTCGTCGGTGGAGCTGCGCTGGACCAGCTCCGCAACGACGCCGCGCATGCTCGCGGCCCTACATTTCAGGGCCTTCTGTAGGGTCCCCTTTATGTTGGAGGACTTCGAGGCGACCTCCGCGATCTCCCTCTCGTCCTCCTCCGCCATCCTCTCCAGCTCGGCCAGAGAGTGGTCCGCGTATACGACGCGGGGCGCACCGTACCCGGACTTGGCCCGGGCGACGTGCGCCCGCTTCTCCGCGGCAGCGACCCGCTCCTCCAGCTCTTGCTGGAGCTGAGCCCGCCGAGCCAGATCCAGCTGGCGTTGGGCGTTCTCGAGCCCAACGACATGGGTCTCCGCGGCAGCCGTCGGCTTTTTAGCCTTCGGCGACCGCGTCGACCCCGAGGCCGAGGAGCCCTCGGACCCACCGCTCCGGTGGACCCTCTTCCGCGAACGAGAGTCGTCCGCGTCCGACACACTGATAAGTGAGTCGTTGTCGGACGACGACTCGTCCGCCCCTCCAAAGAAGAAGCTAGCCGCAGACGGCGCGCGGCTAGTTTCTGACGCCGAAGCGTCGGCTTGGCCCTGAGAAGGGCCTTTGGGTTGGCCCTGAGAAGGGCCTTTTGGTTGGCCCTGAGAAGGGCCTTTGGGTTGGCCCTGAGAAGGGCCTTTTGGTTGGCCCTGAGAAGGGCCTTTGGGTTGGCCCTGAGAAGGGCCTTTGGGTTGGCCCTGAGAAGGGCCTTTTTGTTTTAAAAATCGCCCGGAGGCGTCCCGCTCAGGGGTCGGCATGATCCCGGCAGGTTCGCAGACACACTACTAAGATAAAATTAAAATCCGCGAAGGCACAGTGCACTTTGGCCAACCCAGTCTGCCACTCCGTTACGGTGGTCAGAACTGGGCTGTTTCCAGGGGACGCGACGTGGACGCAAGCACTGTGGGGTGGTCCCCCAACCTAACCTAACCTAACCTAACCTAACCTAACCTAACCTAACCTTACCTAACCTAACCTAACCTAACCTAACCTAACCTAACCTAACCTTTTTTTTTTTTTTTTTTTTTTTTTTTTTTTTGCGCTGGGAAAAATGCGTTACGCATACCCTCCCATCGGGGGATGGGGGGCTATGTGGGACTCCCGGGTCTGACCCGGTATACCCACTAAAAAACCCAGCGGCACTCCCGCTTCGTCCGAGTGGCGGGGGACTGGGAAACCAGCGTAGCCTTAACGTCCAGTCCTCCGCCGACGATTGTCCTTCAGGGCGGGCCCCTCACGGGGGCCCGGGAGTGACCGACGAAGGTGGTGATGGGTGCAATGCGGGAGACGGCACCCCCGTGCCTGTCGCCCGCCCATCGCCACCATGAGGGGGGAGAGGCTGGCGCCTTCTCCGACCCCTTCTTCGTCTGCGGAGCGGCACAGCGAGAGGGTCGTCCTCCCGCGCGCGCTCCGCCTCCTCCTTTTGCGAGATTACGTCCTCGCAAAAGGAGGCCACCGCTGCCCAGGCCTCCTCGCTCCCCAGCATGGCGTTGATCACACCAGGAAGCGAGAGGTCCTGTCCGACCGCCGCGGTCAGACCGCGGCGCGGCTCGGACCAAGCCGGGCACGCCTCGAGGGTGTGCTGCGCCGTGTCCTCCGCCGCGCCGCAGTCGTGGCACGCCGGGGTCTCCTCCCTCCCGATCCGGTGCAGGTACGTTCCGAAACAGCCGTGGCCGGACAACACCTGCACCAGACGGAACGAGAGGAAACCGTGGGACCGCTCGAGCCAGCTCTGCAGGACCGGGCCGAGCGCGTCCAACGTCCGGCGGCCAAAGGCGGCGGTGGCGAGGTCCTCTGTCCAGTGAAGGACGATTGCGTCCCTCGCCTCCCGCCGCACGGCCTCCCGCTCTTCGGCGACGGGGCGCTCCCCGAGCGCCCTTCGTTGCGCGGTCCACTCGTACACTCTGGCGAGCACCCAAGCCTCCAGCTCCCAAGGAGGGGTGCCGGCCAGAGCGCACGCCGCCGAAAAGCCCACCGAGCGGTAGGCCCTCGCCACCCGCAGTGCAATGGCCCTTTGGGGCTTGCGGATGGCGGTCGCATTCTCCCTCCTGTGGAGGGAGTCCGCCCAGATAGGGGCCCCGTATAGGGCCATGCTCCTGAGGACGCCGGCATAGAGGCGCCGGCACCCCACCTTGGGCCCCCCCAGGTTCGGGAGCAGCCGCGAGAGGGCGTCCGCGGCTTTCAGGAGGCGCGTCGACAGCCCGCTGAAATGCGGGCCGAAGCGCCACCTCTCGTCCAGCACCAGGCCCAGATACTTCATCTGGGGCTGGACCTCTATCCGGACGCCCTCTACGACGATGTGGGCGTCGGGAGGGCAGCGCTGCCGAGGCCCGTGAAAGAATACGGCCTCGGTCTTGTGCAGCGCCACCTTCAATCCCAGGAGGCGGATCCTCTCTGCAACCAGGGATCCGCCAGCCGAGGCCAGACAGGCCGCGTCTCCAAAGTTCCTCCCCCGGGCAGTGAGGAGAGTGTCATCCGCGTAGCAGATGACACTCGTGCCCTGGAGGAGGACTCCGCGTAGGAGCCAGTCGAACCCGATGTTCCACAGGGAGGGCCCCAGAACTGACCCCTGCGGAACACCGGACTCTGCTCCGTACCGCCTCACCGTGCCCGTCCGGTCCGCGAGGAGGACCTCTCGGCCCTCCAGGTAGCTGGCCAGCAGATCGTGCAGGTATTGGGGCACTCCGTGATACCGGAGCGCCTCCAATATCGTCGAGTGGGGGACGGAGTTGAAGGCGTTTGCAATGTCGAACGACACTGCCAGCACTCCGTCCCCCGCCTCCACCGCCTCCTTCACCTGGCCCTTGAGCAGGGCCAGCGCGTCGATCGTCGAACGCCCTTGTCGGAAGCCGAATTGGGCGTCCGACAGGTCCGGCCCTACCCCCCGCAAAAGGCCATGAAGCCGGGACGCGATGATCCCCTCGAACAGTTTACCGACCTCATCGAGCAAGACGATGGGCCGGTATGCCGACGGGGAGTCCACCGGACGTCCCTCCTTTCGGAGGAGGCAGAGCTGCCCCTCCTTCCACAGTTTCGGGAACCTCCCAGCCGTAAAGCACGCGCTGAAGAGGTCCCGAAACCTGTCCTCCATTTGGGAGGCGGCGATCGCCACCACCCGTGCGGGGACGCCGTCTGGCCCGGGGGCCGTCTTCTTCGCGCGGAGGGTGAGAACCCCCGCGCGGAGCTCCTCCACCGTCACCGGGGGGACCTGCTCGTCCGGCGGAGCCGCCCCTCGCGGGGGATCCATCGCTGGTGGGGTGAAGTCGGTCCTGCGCGGAAACAGGGACCGGACCACCCCGTCCAGCAACGCCGGCTCGAGGGTCTCCGTCAGTGGGGGACCATAGGGGCGTAGCTGGTTCCGCGCCGCCTTGTACGGTCTCCCATAAGGATCCCTGTCGAGACCCTCCAGCATCTCGGCCCTCGCCGAGTCTTCCGCAGCGCCCATTGCAGACTTGAGGGCCGTCTTCGCCTCTTGGTAAGAGGCGTATAGGCGGTCCTCCTCTGCCCGGACTCGGTTTTGGGCGCTGCGCCGTCGGCTCCGCGCGTAGGCCCTTCTGGCCGCAGCGCAGGCGGCCCGGAGACCCGCCAGCTCCTGCGTCCACCAATAGACGGCGCGACGGGGAGGCGGACGGCGAGACCGAGGCATGCTGGAGTTGCACACCTCGGTCAGGGACCCCCTGAGCTGGACCGCTGCGGCGTCCACGTCCAAGGCATCGACAGGGGGGGGCGAAAGCCAGTCCTGGAGAAAGGCCGCCTCCTCGGCTGCCTCCCGGTCCAGGCGGGTGAGTGCCCACCGTGGGAAGGGAGATTGCCCGGCGCGGGCCCTCCCCCCTCCCTGGGTGGAGATGTCGAACCGCACATATCGGTGGTCCGACAGGGTCTCCACCATCTCTACCCGCCAGTTGACGACGCGGGCGGCTAGCGCGGGGGTGGCAAACGAGACGTCCACCACCGATCCGCCCTGTTGCCGCACACACGTGTGGACCGCCCCCCTGTTGAGGAGGGACACACCGCATGAGGCCGCCCAAAACTCGACGGCGCGTCCCCGGACGTTGCAACCGGGGGCCGGGTTGCCCCAGGCCACCGACTTGGCGTTCAGGTCGCCCAACACCACGACCTGGCGCGGTGCCGCCCTCCCTACGACCGCGGTGAGGATCTCGAGGAAATCCTCAAAGTCGGAGAGAGAGCGGTTCGGGGAGAAGTAGACCCCTACCAGGGCCATGTCTCCCCACGCGGCGGCCACGTATCCCGGTCCCCTCTCTAAGAGCGAGAGGGGAGGGGAGTCCGTGGAAGACCGCGACACCAACGCCACCAGGCCGTCCCGGTCGCCCAGCCAACGGCCAGGGACCGAATAAGGCTCGGCGACCACCGCCAAGTCCACCAACCACTCAGCCATGGTCTGCATCAGCAGATCCTGGGCTGCCCTGCAGTGGTTGGCGTTCGCCTGGAGTATGCGATGTTCGACCCTATCCATCAGTCGGACATCGCACCCTCTTCCTCCGCAGCCACCGCAGAAGCAGCGGTGCTATTGGCAGGCCCGGTCGGCGCCTGCGCTTTGCCCCGCACAGGGGGAGGACTGCAGTTCCTCCCCTTCATTGCGTGGTCTGCCGGGCAGCCACTGGCGGCACACACCGCGCAGTGCGGCGTGGCGGCCTCGCAGGAGGCGGCTTTGTGGCCGTCCTTGCCGCAGCGGTAGCAGGCGTTCGACCTGTCCACTGCGGACGGACACAGGGGCCGGGTGTGTCCGATGCCGAAGCACCGGAAACACCGCAGAGGCTGGTCCTCGAGCGCCCGGACCGCTCCCGAGCTAAAGCCGACTGTGAGCCGTCCCTTGGCAAGGACGGCTTTGGCAGCGGCGATTGGGCACTCGAGGCGCATGGTGCCCATGCCGCCGCGGCCGGGCCTTATGTCCCGGCCTTGGACCGCCGCGACGCCACAGCCCCCTATCGCTGCGACCGCCGCTACCACCTCCTCCTTGGTGACGGAGTCGTCCAGGTCCGTCACCTCTATGGCCGCCGACTTGACCGGCCGTGCCACCTTGGCCGAATCCGCGATGACCTCCTGCAGCTTGGCTGCAAAGAGGTCCGCATGGGCACTCCCCTCTGCCCCCGGGAACTCGAATATTCGAGCCCCGGCCTGGGTCCGCCGGCAGGACACACTGCCGATCCCCAGCTGGGTGGGATCGGCGTTCGCACGCGCCCGCACCAAAACGGACGCGTACGTCTCCCCTCGGTCCGCAGCCTCCGCGGTGAGCGTCACCACGACGGCTGCGGTTTTTGGGGAGACCAGCTGCACCCTTCTCTTCCCTTTCCCCGTCCGCTTTCCCTTGCCGGTCGTCTGCGACTTGCTGGGAGCGGTGGTGGCGGCGGGGACGGCGGGGACGGCCGTCGCCGACTTTTTGCCCTTGCCCTTCCCCTTGCGGACCACTTCCGTCCACTCGTTGGACGGGGTCGTTGAGGGGAGGAGAAGGGCGTCGTCCGCGTGGGAGCAGGACGGGCCCGGCTCACGCTGCCTCGCGTCTGCCGCAAGGGCCGGTCGGAGGCGCTTCTCCGGCAGGAGCCGGTCCTCTATGCCCGCCAAGCAGGCTCTTGTGAAGGCCCTCTCCTCCATTACGACCTTGCGGATGATATCCTCAAGGTTGGAGGAGGGGCCCTCTGCCGCAGGGCTCGACTTGGCCTGTTGTGGCCGGGCCGTGGCTTCAGCCAGCTTCTGATGAAGCTGGCTGACCTCCGACTGCAGGCGATCCACCTTCGCCTGCAGTTGCCGCGTTTCGTCGGTGGAGCTGCGCTGGACCAGCTCCGCAACGACGCCGCGCATGCTCGCGGCCCTACATTTCAGGGCCTTTTGTAGGGTCCCCTTTATGTTGGAGGAAACCTAACCTAACCTAACCTAACCTAACCTAACCTAACCTAACCTTTTTTTTTTTTTTTTTTTTTTTTTGCGCTGGGAAAAATGCGTTACGCATACCCTCCCATCGGGGGATGGGGGGCTATGTGGGACTCCCGGGTCTGACCCGGTATACCCACTAAAAAAAAAAAAAACCCAGCGGCACTCCCGCTTCGTCCGAGTGGCGGGGGACTGGGAATCCAGCGTAGCCTTTACGTCCAGTCCTCCGCCGACGATTGTCCTTCAGGGCGGACCCCTCACGGGGGCCCGGGAGTGACCGACGAAGGTGGTGATGGGTGCAATGCGGGAGACGGCACCCCCGTGCCTGTCGCCCGCCCATCGCCACCATGAGGGGGGAGAGGCTGGCGCCTTCTCCGACCCCTTCTTCGTCTGCGGAGCGGCACAGCGAGAGGGTCGTCCTCCCGCGCGCGCTCCGCCTCCTCCTTTTGCGAGATTACGTCCTCGCAAAAGGAGGCCACCGCTGCCCAGGCCTCCTCGCTCCCCAGCATGGCGTTGATCACACCAGGAAGCGAGAGGTCCTGTCCGACCGCCGCGGTCAGACCGCGGCGCAGCTCGGACCAGGCCGGGCACGCCTCGAGGGTGTGCTGCGCCGTGTCCTCCGCCGCGCCGCAGTCGTGGCACGCCGGGGTCTCCTCCCTCCCGATCCGGTGCAGGTACGTTCCGAAACAGCCGTGGCCGGACAACACCTGCACCAGACGGAACGAGAGGAAACCGTGGGACCGCTCGAGCCAGCTCTGCAGGACCGGGCCGAGCGCGTCCAACGTCCGGCGGCCAAAGGCGGCGGTGGCGAGGTCCTCTGTCCAGTGAAGGACGATTGCGTCCCTCGCCTCCCGCCGCACGGCCTCCCGCTCTTCGGCGACGGGGCGCTCCCCGAGCGCCCTTCGTTGCGCGGTCCACTCGTACACTCTGGCGAGCACCCAAGCCTCCAGCTCCCAAGGAGGGGTGCCGGCCAGAGCGCACGCCGCCGAAAAGCCCACCGAGCGGTAGGCCCTCGCCACCCGCAGTGCAATGGCCCTTTGGGGCTTGCGGATGGCGGTCGCATTCTCCCTCCTGTGGAGGGAGTCCGCCCAGATAGGGGCCCCGTATAGGGCCATGCTCCTGAGGACGCCGGCATAGAGGCGCCGGCACCCCACCTTGGGCCCCCCCAGGTTCGGGAGCAGCCGCGAGAGGGCGTCCGCGGCTTTCAGGAGGCGCGTCGACAGCCCGCTGAAATGCGGGCCGAAGCGCCACCTCTCGTCCAGCACCAGGCCCAGATACTTCATCTGGGGCTGGACCTCTATCCGGACGCCCTCTACGACGATGTGGGCGTCGGGAGGGCAGCGCTGCCGAGGCCCGTGAAAGAATACGGCCTCGGTCTTGTGCAGCGCCACCTTCAATCCCAGGAGGCGGATCCTCTCTGCAACCAGGGATCCGCCAGCCGAGGCCAGACAGGCCGCGTCTCCAAAGTTCCTCCCCCGGGCAGTGAGGAGAGTGTCATCCGCGTAGCAGATGACACTCGTGCCCTGGAGGAGGACTCCGCGTAGGAGCCAGTCGAACCCGATGTTCCACAGGGAGGGCCCCAGAACTGACCCCTGCGGAACACCGGACTCTGCTCCGTACCGCCTCACCGTGCCCGTCCGGTCCGCGAGGAGGACCTCTCGGCCCTCCAGGTAGCTGGCCAGCAGATCCTGCAGGTATTGGGGCACTCCGTGATACCGGAGCGCCTCCAATATCGTCGAGTGGGGGACGGAGTTGAAGGCGTTTGCAATGTCGAACGACACTGCCAGCACTCCGTCCCCCGCCTCCACCGCCTCCTTCACCTGGCCCTTGAGTAGGGCCAGCGCGTCGATCGTCGAACGCCCTTGTCGGAAGCCGAATTGGGCGTCCGACAGGTCCGGCCCTACCCCCCGCAAAAGGCCATGAAGCCGGGACGCGATGATCCCCTCGAGCAGTTTACCGACCTCATCGAGCAAGACGATGGGCCGGTATGCCGACGGGGAGTCCACCGGACGTCCCTCCTTTCGGAGGAGGCAGAGCTGCCCCTCCTTCCACAGTTTCGGGAACCTCCCAGCCGTAAAGCACGCGCTGAAGAGGTCCCGAAACCTGTCCTCCATTTGGGAGGCGGCGATCGCCACCACCCGTGCGGGGACGCCGTCTGGCCCGGGGGCCGTCTTCTTTGCGCGGAGGGTGAGAACCCCCGCGCGGAGCTCCTCCACCGTCACCGGGGGGACCTGCTCGTCCGGCGGAGCCGCCCCTTGCGGGGGATCCATCGCTGGTGGGGTGAAGTCGGTCCTGCGCGGAAACAGGGACCGGACCACCCCGTCCAGCAACGCCGGCTCGAGGGTCTCCGTCAGTGGGGGACCATAGGGGCGTAGCTGGTTCCGCGCCGCCTTGTACGGTCTCCCATAAGGATCCCTGTCGAGACCCTCCAGCATCTCGGCCCTCGCCGAGTCTTCCGCAGCGCCCATTGCAGACTTGAGGGCCGTCCTCGCCTCTTGGTAAGAGGCGTATAGGCGGTCCTCCTCTGCCCGGACTCGGTTTTGGGCGCTGCGCCGTCGGCTCCGCGCGTAGGCCCTTCTGGCCGCAACGCAGGCGGCCCGGAGACCCGCCAGCTCCTGCGTCCACCAATAGACGGCGCGACGGGGAGGCGGACGGCGAGACCGAGGCATGCTGGAGTTGCACACCTCGGTCAGGGACCCCCTGAGCTGGACCGCTGCGGCGTCCACGTCCAAGGCATCGACAGGGGGGGGCGAAAGCCAGTCCTGGAGAAAGGCCGCCTCCTCGGCTGCCTCCCGGTCCAGGCGGGTGAGTGCCCACCGTGGGAAGGGAGATTGCCCGGCGCGGGCCCTCCCCCCTCCCTGGGTGGAGATGTCGAACCGCACATATCGGTGGTCCGACAGGGTCTCCACCATCTCTACCCGCCAGTTGACGACGCGGGCGGCTAGCGCGGGGGTGGCAAACGAGACGTCCACCACCGATCCGCCCTGTTGCCGCACACACGTGTGGACCGCCCCCCTGTTGAGGAGGGACACACCGCATGAGGCCGCCCAAAACTCGACGGCGCGTCCCCGGACGAACCTAACCTAACCTTTTTTTTTTTTTTTTTTTTTTTTTTTTGTTCCGGGGTGGAAAATCCTCATGGATGTCCGCCGCTCTGGGGCGGGCGGCGGAGTCTGTCAGACTCTTACTGACTAAAAACCACCCCGGTGTTCCATCTCACACCTACGCCAGGGGTCGCGGGAACGTACGATCCTTCCGCAACCCCCGGCTGGTGCCGGCCCACCGCTGCAGGCCTCCTCAGGTCAGGGGGGGGGAGTGAGGTGTTTGACTCCCCCCGCGACGTCTAAAAGGGGCGCGCGTGGAACACTACGCGCCGCCACCTCGGGTCCTAGTGTATGGGGGGCTACGGACGTCCCCGAGTCCGTCGCCCCTGGACCCATTTAGGGGGGCTGGAAGAGCGCGTTGTCCGCCCTCCGCCGACGCCCGGTGCGCCTGCTGCGGGCCGGGTGAGTGGACGAGATCTCCCTCTCCCTTTCCGCAGCCTCCTTCTGCGAGACGACGACTTCGCAGAAGGAAACCACCGCGTCCCAGGACTCTTCGCTGCCGACCATCGACTCGACCACGGCCGGCAGCGACAGGTCACCGCCTACTTCTGAGATGAGGGCACGGCGCGGCTCCTCCCAAGCGGCACACTCTGCCAGCGTATGCCATGCCGTGTCCTCCCGGCAGTCGACGCAGTGGTGACACCGGGCGTCCGGCTCCCTGTTTATGCGACACAGGTACTTCCCGAAGCAACCATGCCCCGAGAGCACCTGCGTCACCCGAAACGACAGGGAGCCGTGCCTCCTTCCGAGCCAGTGCTCGAGTACTGGCCGGACCGCCTCGATAGTGACGAGGCCGGCGGTAGGGCGTGAAAGCCTGTCCCGCCATTCCGCCACCAGGACCTCGCGAAGCTGTGACCGACGCAGCTCCATATGGCGCTGCATCAGCCACTCGCCTCGCGCCCGCGCTTCCTCGCGCCACCGGTACAACGACGCGAGTACTTTCGCCTCCAGGTCCCAGGGCGGGGATCCAGCCAGTACGCAGGCCGCCTCGTAGGAGATCGTGCGATACCCCCGAACGACTCTGACGGCCATCGCTCTCTGCGGCTTTCGCAGGACTGCGATGCTACCGGCCGTCAGGTCAGTCGCCCAGATTGGGGCCCCATACAGGGCCATCGATCGCACGATCCCCATGTAGAGCCGCCTACAGGCGGCGCTCGGGCCCCCCAGATTGGGAAGCAGCGTTGACAGCGCCCCAGCCGCGCCCAACAACTTGGGCGCCAGCCGCCGGAAGTGGGGGCCGAAATCCCACCGGCTGTCGAGCACCAATCCCAGGTACTTCATGGTAGACTCGACAGCGATCCGGGCCCCCCCGACCACGATGTGTGAACCGGGCGGCGGCGCCCGCCGGGGGCCATGAAACACCATGGCCTCCGACTTGTTGAGGGCTACCTCCAGGCCCAGGCGACGTATGCGGCTCACCACCTGTGAGACCGCAGCCGTCGCTAGCAACGCTGCCTCCCTGTATGAGCTCCCCCGGGCAGTGACCAGCGTGTCATCAGCATAACACGTCAGGTCCACGCCCGATTGAAGCTCGCCTCTCAGCACCCAGTCGTACCCGATGTTCCACAGGAGCGGGCCTACGACCGAACCCTGCGGGACACCGCACGACATGCGGTGCTGGTTTTCGCCATCACGTCCCATGTAGGTGACACACCTCTCCGATAGATAAGCCCCAACGATGTGGCGAAGGTAGGGAGGCACCCGATGATACTGAAGTGCCTCCCGAATACAACTCCAGGGCAGGGTGTTGAAAGCGTTGGATATGTCCAAGGACACTGCCAACATCACCCCGCCCCGAGACACTGCTTCCTCCGCCAGGACTCTCACCCGCGACACAGCGTGAATGGTGGAGCGCCCACGCCGAAAGCCGAACTGACTGTCGTCCAGCTCCGGCCCCTCTCTGCACAAGTGGCCGACGAGGCGGGCTGCGATTATCCGCTCAAACAGCTTACCCACCTCGTCTAGCAGCACTATGGGCCGGTAAACCTAACCTAACCTAACCTAACCTTTTTTTTTTTTTTTTTTTTTTTTTTTGCGCTGGGAAAAATGCGTTACGCATACCCTCCCATCGGGGGATGGGGGGCTATGTGGGACTCCCGGCTCTGACCCGGTATACCCACTAAAAAACCCAGCGGCACTCCCGCTTCGTCCGAGTGGCGGGGGACTGGGAAACCAGCGTAGCCTTAACGTCCAGTCCTCCGCCGACGATTGTCCTTCAGGGTGGGCCCCTCACGGGGGCCCGGGAGTGACCGACGAAGGTGGTGATGGGTGCAATGCGGGAGACGGCACCCCCGTGCCTGTCGCCCGCCCATCGCCACCATGAGGGGGGAGAGGCTGGCGCCTTCTCCGACCCCTTCTTCGTCTGCGGAGCGGCACAGCGAGAGGGTCGTCCTCCCGCGCGCGCTCCGCCTCCTCCTTTTGCGAGATTACGTCCTCGCAAAAGGAGGCCACCGCTGCCCAGGCCTCCTCGCTCCCCAGCATGGCGTTGATCACACCAGGAAGCGAGAGGTCCTGTCCGACCGCCGCGATCAGACCGCGGCGCAGCTCGGACCAAGCCGGGCACGCCTCGAGGGTGTGCTGCGCCGTGTCCTCCGCCGCGCCGCAGTCGTGGCACGCCGGGGTCTCCTCCCTCCCGATCCGGTGCAGGTACGTTCCGAAACAGCCGTGGCCGGACAACACCTGCACCAGACGGAACGAGAGGAAACCGTGGGACCGCTCGAGCCAGCTCTGCAGGACCGGGCCGAGCGCGTCCAACGTCCGGCGGCCAAAGGCGGCGGTGGCGAGGTCCTCTGTCCAGTGAAGGACGATTGCGTCCCTCGCCTCCCGCCGCACGGCCTCCCGCTCTTCGGCGACGGGGCGCTCCCCGAGCGCCCTTCGTTGCGCGGTCCACTCGTACACTCTGGCGAGCACCCAAGCCTCCAGCTCCCAAGGAGGGGTGCCGGCCAGAGCGCACGCCGCCGAAAAGCCCACCGAGCGGTAGGCCCTCGCCACCCGCAGTGCCATGGCCCTTTGGGGCTTGCGGATGGCGGTCGCATTCTCCCTCCTGTGGAGGGAGTCCGCCCAGATAGGGGCCCCGTATAGGGCCATGCTCCTGAGGACGCCGGCATAGAGGCGCCGGCACCCCACCTTGGGCCCCCCCAGGTTCGGGACCAGGTTCTGCAACCAGGGATCCGCCAGCCGAGGCCAGACAGGCCGCGTCTCCAAAGTTCCTCCCCCGGGCAGTGAGGAGAGTGTCATCCGCGTAGCAGATGACACTCGTGCCCTGGAGGAGGACTCCGCGTAGGAGCCAGTCGAACCCGATGTTCCACAGGGAGGGCCCCAGAACCGACCCCTGCGGAACACCGGACTCTGCTCCGTACCGCCTCACCGTGCCCGTCCGGTCCGCGAGGAGGACCTCTCGGCCCTCCAGGTAGCTGGCCAGCAGATCCTGCAGGTATTGGGGCACTCCGTGATACCGGAGCGCCTCCAATATCGTCGAGTGGGGGACGGAGTTGAAGGCGTTTGCAATGTCGAACGACACTGCCAGCACTCCGTCCCCCGCCTCCACCGCCTCCTTCACCTGGCCCTTGAGTAGGGCCAGCGCGTCGATCGTCGAACGCCCTTGTCGGAAGCCGAATTGGGCGTCCGACAGGTCCGGCCCTACCCCCCGCAAAAGGCCATGAAGCCGGGACGCGATGATCCCCTCGAACAGTTTACCGACCTCATCGAGCAAGACGATGGGCCGGTATGCCGACGGGGAGTCCACCGGACGTCCCTCCTTTCGGAGGAGGCAGAGCTGCCCCTCCTTCCACAGTTTCGGGAACCTCCCAGCCGTAAAGCACGCGCTGAAGAGGTCCCGAAACCTGTCCTCCATTTGGGAGGCGGCGATCGCCACCACCCGTGCGGGGACGCCGTCTGGCCCGGGGGCCGTCTTCTTCGCGCGGAGGGTGAGAACCCCCGCGCGGAGCTCCTCCACCGTCACCGGGGGGACCTGCTCGTCCGGCGGAGCCGCCCCTTGCGGGGGATCCATCGCTGGTGGGGTGAAGTCGGTCCTGCGCGGAAACAGGGACCGGACCACCCCGTCCAGCAACGCCGGCTCGAGGGTCTCCGTCAGTGGGGGACCATAGGGGCGTAGCTGGTTCCGCGCCGCCTTGTACGGTCTCCCATAAGGATCCCTGTCGAGACCCTCCAGCATCTCGGCCCTCGCCGAGTCTTCCGCAGCGCCCATTGCAGACTTGAGGGCCGTCCTCGCCTCTTGGTAAGAGGCGTATAGGCGGTCCTCCTCTGCCCGGACTCGGTTTTGGGCGCTGCGCCGTCGGCTCCGCGCGTAGGCCCTTCTGGCCGCAACGCAGGCGGCCCGGAGACCCGCCAGCTCCTGCGTCCACCAATAGACGGCGCGACGGGGAGGCGGACGGCGAGACCGAGGCATGCTGGAGTTGCACACCTCGGTCAGGGACCCCCTGAGCTGGACCGCTGCGGCGTCCACGTCCAAGGCATCGACAGGGGGGGGCGAAAGCCAGTCCTGGAGAAAGGCCGCCTCCTCGGCTGCCTCCCGGTCCAGGCGGGTGAGTGCCCACCGTGGGAAGGGAGATTGCCCGGCGCGGGCCCTCCCCCCTCCCTGGGTGGAGATGTCGAACCGCACATATCGGTGGTCCGACAGGGTCTCCACCATCTCTACCCGCCAGTTGACGACGCGGGCGGCTAGCGCGGGGGTGGCAAACGAGACGTCCACCACCGATCCGCCCTGTTGCCGCACACACGTGTGGACCGCCCCCCTGTTGAGGAGGGACACACCGCATGAGGCCGCCCAAAACTCGACGGCGCGTCCCCGGACGTTGCAACCGGTGGCCGGGTTGCCCCAGGCCACCGACTTGGCGTTCAGGTCGCCCAACACCACGACCTGGCGCGGTGCCGCCCTCCCTACGACCGCGGTGAGGATCTCGAGGAAATCCTCAAAGTCGGAGAGAGAGCGGTTCGGGGAGAAGTAGACCCCTACCAGGGCCATGTCTCCCCACGCGGCGGCCACGTATCCCGGTCCCCTCTCTAAGAGCGAGAGGGGAGGGGAGTCCCTCCAACCTTCCCATGGCCCTACCAACATACGTTATACGGGCCGAAACGTGGGGTGGCTGCGGACATAGCACCCTTGGCAATCTTATCAGTCCGCAGGCGCTTCTTGACCCTTACAAGTTATAGCCATGTGTGTCCCTAATATCAACTCTCCCCAACTGGGCTTGTAACACACACAGAACGGTCGTCGCCTTCGTCGCCGGCCGTCGTGTCCTGCCATTTTGCTCCGTCGTTACTGACATTACATGGCAGCAACAACGGAGCACCCTGAAACACAACACAAAAAACGCAAATTGCACACATATTCTTTTTTTTTTTTTTTTTGGGTAATATTTTTTCCCGTTCCTCCTTTTTTTTTTTTTTTTTTTTTTTTTTTTGTATTGTGTTTCTTTTCAATACTTCATTTTTTAGTCTGTTATTTTTGTTCCTTTTTTCCCTTTTCTCTCTTTTTTTTATAGAACATAAATTACATACACTACATATAATACATAAATAAATACCACGTAGGCCATCATGGCGTGCCTCCTCTCTCCATTCTACTCCGGGCGGCATGCCAGTAGTGCGCGTACTCTTTGAGCCGGTCAAAGTTCGCCGGTGAACTTACGAGATCGCCGTAGTAGATCGGGCCAGCCTCCACGCGGCTTACCCCATCCATCATCTTGCACCTGGCTTCCTCATACAGGGGGCAAGCCCACAGCACATGGTGCAGGTCTTCCTCATCCATACCACAATAGCACATACTGTCCTCACATAACGTCATATCATGCAACCTTTTCCTGAAACACCCATGTCCCGTGAGAATCTGGGACAGCTGGTGGTCCGGCACGATCCAGTGCGACCTGACGCGAGCCGCCACGTCCGGGAAGAAACGGAACAGCTCCCGTCCTTTCTCCTCATTTACCCATCTACTTTGCCATGCATCCATCGTCTCATCACATATCTCACGCCTCCGTCGGGCCAGCACCTGTTTCCGCAAACCCAGCTCGACCTGTGCCTCGGCCGCGCTCTGGCGCTCCTCATCAAACCGCCCCGCACGGATCACCTCCAAGTCCGCCGGGAGAACGCCGGCCAACACTGCCAGCGCAGCCGTACTGGTAGACCTGTACGCCTTCGTCAGCAGAATCAGACTCGATCTCTGGCACCTGAGCAGCGCGCTGCGAACAACGTGGAGTGTTGCCCTTTTGTGCCGGGGAGGGGAGTCCGTGGAAGACCGCGACACCAACGCCACCAGGCCGTCCCGGTCGCCCAGCCAACGGCCAGGGACCGAATAAGGCTCGGCGACCACCGCCAAGTCCACCAACCACTCAGCCATGGTCTGCATCAGCAGATCCTGGGCTGCCCTGCAGTGGTTGGCGTTCGCCTGGAGTATGCGATGTTCGACCCTATCCATCAGTCGGACATCGCACCCCCTTCCTCCGCAGCCACCGCAGAAGCAGCGGTGCTATTGGCAGGCCCGGTCGGCGCCTGCGCTTTGCCCCGCACAGGGGGAGGACTGCAGTTCCTCCCCTTCATTGCGTGGTCTGCCGGGCAGCCACTGGCGGCACACACCGCGCAGTGCGGCGTGGCGGCCTCGCAGGAGGCGGCTTTGTGGCCGTCCTTGCCGCAGCGGTAGCAGGCGTTCGACCTGTCCACTGCGGACGGACACAGGGGCCGGGTGTGTCCGATGCCGAAGCACCGGAAACACCGCAGAGGCTGGTCCTCGAGCGCCCGGACCGCTCCCGAGCTAAAGCCGACTGTGAGCCGTCCCTTGGCAAGGACGGCTTTGGCAGCGGCGATTGGGCACTCGAGGCGCATGGTGCCCATGCCGCCGCGGCCGGGCCTTATGTCCCGGCCTTGGACCGCCGCGACGCCACAGCCCCCTATCGCTGCGACCGCCGCTACCACCTCCTCCTTGGTGACGGAGTCGTCCAGGTCCGTCACCTCTATGGCCGCCGACTTGACCGGCCGTGCCACCTTGGCCGAATCCGCGATGACCTCCTGCAGCTTGGCTGCAAAGAGGTCCGCATGGGCACTCCCCTCTGCCCCCGGGAACTCGAATATTCGAGCCCCGGCCTGGGTCCGCCGGCAGGACACACTGCCGATCCCCAGCTGGGTGGGATCGGCGTTCGCACGCGCCCGCACCAAAACGGACGCGTACGTCTCCCCTCGGTCCGCAGCCTCCGCGGTGAGCGTCACCACGACGGCTGCGGTTTTTGGGGAGACCAGCTGCACCCTTCTCTTCCCTTTCCCCGTCCGCTTTCCCTTGCCGGTTGTCTGCGACTTGCTGGGAGCGGTGGTGGCGGCGGGGACGGCGGGGACGGCCGTCGCCGACTTTTTGCCCTTGCCCTTCCCCTTGCGGACCACTTCCGTCCACTCGTTGGACGGGGTCGTTGAGGGGAGGAGAAGGGCGTCGTCCGCGTGGGAGCAGGACGGGCCCGGCTCACGCTGCCTCGCGTCTGCCGCAAGGGCCGGTCGGAGGCGCTTCTCCGGCAGGAGCCGGTCCTCTATGCCCGCCAAGCAGGCTCTTGTGAAGGCCCTCTCCTCCATTACGACCTTGCGGATGATATCCTCAAGGTTGGAGGAGGGGCCCTCTGCCGCAGGGCTCGACTTGGCCTGTTGTGGCCGGGCCGTGGCTTCAGCCAGCTTCTGATGAAGCTGGCTGACCTCCGACTGCAGGCGATCCACCTTCGCCTGCAGTTGCCGCGTTTCGTCGGTGGAGCTGCGCTGGACCAGCTCCGCAACGACGCCGCGCATGCTCGCGGCCCTACATTTCAGGGCCTTTTGAAGGGTCCCCTTTATGTTGGAGGACTTCGAGGCGACCTCCGCGATCTCCCTCTCGTCCTCCTCCGCCATCCTCTCCAGCTCGGCCAGGGAGTGGTCCGCGTATACGACGCGGGGCGCACCGTACCCGGACTTGGCCCGGGCGACGTGCGCCCGCTTCTCCGCGGCAGCGACCCGCTCCTCCAGCTCTTGCTGGAGCTGAGCCCGCCGAGCCAGATCCAGCTGGCGTTGGGCGTTCTCGAGCCCAACGACATGGGTCTCCGCGCCAGCCGTCGGCTTTTTAGCCTTCGGCGACCGCGTCGACCCCGAGGCCGAGGAGCCCTCGGACCCACCGCTCCGGTGGACCCTCTTCCGCGAACGAGAGTCGTCCGCGTCCGACACACTGATAAGTGAGTCGTTGTCGGACGACGACTCGTCCGCCCCTCCAAAAAAGAAGCTAGCCGCAGACGGCGCGCGGCTAGTTTCTGACGCCGAAGCGTCGGCTTGGCCCTGAGAAGGGCCTTTGGGTTGGCCCTGAGAAGGGCCTTTTGGTTGGCCCTGAGAAGGGCCTTTGGGTTGGCCCTGAGAAGGGCCTTTTGGTTGGCCCTGAGAAGGGCCTTTGGGTTGGCCCTGAGAAGGGCCTTTTTGTTTTAAAAATCGCCCGGAGGCGTCCCGCTCAGGGGTCGGCATGATCCCGGCAGGTTCGCAGACAAGACACAACTATGATAAAATTAAAATCCGCGAAGGCACAGTGCACTTTGGCCAACCCAGTCTGCCACTCCGTTACGGTGGTCAGAACTGGGCTGTTTCCAGGGGACGCGACGTGGACGCAGGCACTGTGGGGTGGTCCCCCAACCTAACCTAACCCTTTTTTTTTTTTTTTTTTTTTTTTTTTTTTTTTTTTTTTTTTTTTTTTTTGCGCTGGGAAAAATGCGTTACGCATACCCTCCCATCGGGGGATGGGGGGCTATGTGGGACTCCCGGGTCTGACCCGGTATACCCACTAAAAAACCCAGCGGCACTCCCGCTTCGTCCGAGTGGCGGGGGACTGGGAAACCAGCGTAGCCTTAACGTCCAGTCCTCCGCCGACGATTGTCCTTCAGGGCGGGCCCCTCACGGGGGCCCGGGAGTGACCGACGAAGGTGGTGATGGGTGCAATGCGGGAGACGGCACCCCCGTGCCTGTCGCCCGCCCATCGCCACCATGAGGGGGGAGAGGCTGGCGCCTTCTCCGACCCCTTCTTCGTCTGCGGAGCGGCACAGCGAGAGGGTCGTCCTCCCGCGCGCGCTCCGCCTCCTCCTTTTGCGAGATTACGTCCTCGCAAAAGGAGGCCACCGCTGCCCAGGCCTCCTCGCTCCCCAGCATGGCGTTGATCACACCAGGAAGCGAGAGGTCCTGTCCGACCGCCGCGGTCAGACCGCGGCGCAGCTCGGACCAAGCCGGGCACGCCTCGAGGGTGTGCTGCGCCGTGTCCTCCGCCGCGCCGCAGTCGTGGCACGCCGGGGTCTCCTCCCTCCCGATCCGGTGCAGGTACGTTCCGAAACAGCCGTGGCCGGACAACACCTGCACCAGACGGAACGAGAGGAAACCGTGGGACCGCTCGAGCCAGCTCTGCAGGACCGGGCCGAGCGCGTCCAACGTCCGGCGGCCAAAGGCGGCGGTGGCGAGGTCCTCTGTCCAGTGAAGGACGATTGCGTCCCTCGCCTCCCGCCGCACGGCCTCCCGCTCTTCGGCGACGGGGCGCTCCCCGAGCGCCCTTCGTTGCGCGGTCCACTCGTACACTCTGGCGAGCACCCAAGCCTCCAGCTCCCAAGGAGGGGTGCCGGCCAGAGCGCACGCCGCCGAAAAGCCCACCGAGCGGTAGGCCCTCGCCACCCGCAGTGCAATGGCCCTTTGGGGCTTGCGGATGGCGGTCGCATTCTCCCTCCTGTGGAGCGAGTCCGCCCAGATAGGGGCCCCGTATAGGGCCATGCTCCTGAGGACGCCGGCATAGAGGCGCCGGCACCCCACCTTGGGCCCCCCCAGGTTCGGGAGCAGCCGCGAGAGGGCGTCCGCGGCTTTCAGGAGGCGCGTCGACAGCCCGCTGAAATGCGGGCCGAAGCGCCACCTCTCGTCCAGCACCAGGCCCAGATACTTCATCTGGGGCTGGACCTCTATCCGGACGCCCTCTACGACGATGTGGGCGTCGGGAGGGCAGCGCTGCCGAGGCCCGTGAAAGAATACGGCCTCGGTCTTGTGCAGCGCCACCTTCAATCCCAGGAGGCGGATCCTCTCTGCAACCAGGGATCCGCCAGCCGAGGCCAGACAGGCCGCGTCTCCAAAGTTCCTCCCCCGGGCAGTGAGGAGAGTGTCATCCGCGTAGCAGATGACACTCGTGCCCTGGAGGAGGACTCCGCGTAGGAGCCAGTCGAACCCGATGTTCCACAGGGAGGGCCCCAGAACTGACCCCTGCGGAACACCGGACTCTGCTCCGTACCGCCTCACCGTGCCCGTCCGGTCCGCGAGGAGGACCTCTCGGCCCTCCAGGTAGCTGGCCAGCAGATCCTGCAGGTATTGGGGCACTCCGTGATACCGGAGCGCCTCCAATATCGTCGAGTGGGGGACGGAGTTGAAGGCGTTTGCAATGTCGAACGACACTGCCAGCACTCCGTCCCCCGCCTCCACCGCCTCCTTCACCTGGCCCTTGAGTAGGGCCAGCGCGTCGATCGTCGAACGCCCTTGTCGGAAGCCGAATTGGGCGTCCGACAGGTCCGGCCCTACCCCCCGCAAATGGCCATGAAGCCGGGACGCGATGATCCCCTCGAACAGTTTACCGACCTCATCGAGCAAGACGATGGGCCGGTATGCCGACGGGGAGTCCACCGGACGTCCCTCCTTTCGGAGGAGGCAGAGCTGCCCCTCCTTCCACAGTTTCGGGAACCTCCCAGCCGTAAAGCACGCGCTGAAGAGGTCCCGAAACCTGTCCTCCATTTGGGAGGCGGCGATCGCCGCCACCCGTGCGGGGACGCCGTCTGGCCCGGGGGCCGTCTTCTTCGCGCGGAGGGTGAGAACCCCCGCGCGGAGCTCCTCCACCGTCACCGGGGGGACCTGCTCGTCCGGCGGAGCCGCCCCTTGCGGGGGATCCATCGCTGGTGGGGTGAAGTCGGTCCTGCGCGGAAACAGGGACCGGACCACCCCGTCCAGCAACGCCGGCTCGAGGGTCTCCGTCAGTGGGGGACCATAGGGGCGTAGCTGGTTCCGCGCCGCCTTGTATGGTCTCCCATAAGGATCCCTGTCGAGACCCTCCAGCATCTCGGCCCTCGCCGAGTCTTCCGCAGCGCCCATTGCAGACTTGAGGGCCGTCCTCGCCTCTTGGTAAGAGGCGTATAGGCGGTCCTCCTCTGCCCGGACTCGGTTTTGGGCGCTGCGCCGTCGGCTCCGCGCGTAGGCCCTTCTGGCCGCAACGCAGGCGGCCCGGAGACCCGCCAGCTCCTGCGTCCACCAATAGACGGCGCGACGGGGAGGCGGACGGCGAGACCGAGGCATGCTGGAGTTGCACACCTCGGTCAGGGACCCCCTGAGCTGGACCGCTGCGGCGTCCACGTCCAAGGCATCGACAGGGGGGGGCGAAAGCCAGTCCTGGAGAAAGGCCGCCTCCTCGGCTGCCTCCCGGTCCAGGCGGGTGAGTGCCCACCGTGGGAAGGGAGATTGCCCGGCGCGGGCCCTCCCCCCCCCCTGGGTGGAGATGTCGAACCGCACATATCGGTGGTCCGACAGGGTCTCCACCATCTCTACCCGCCAGTTGACGACGCGGGCGGCTAGCGCGGGGGTGGCAAACGAGACGTCCACCACCGATCCGCCCTGTTGCCGCACACACGTGTGGACCGCCCCCCTGTTGAGGAGGGACACACCGCATGAGGCCGCCCAAAACCAGACGGCACGTCCCCGGACGTTGCAACCGGTGGCCGGGTTGCCCCAGGCCACCGACTTGGCGTTCAGGTCGCCCAACACCACGACCTGGCGCGGTGCCGCCCTCCCTACGACCGCAGTGAGGATCTCGAGGAAATCCTCAAAGTCGGAGAGAGAGCGGTTCGGGGAGAAGTAGACCCCTACCAGGGCCATGTCTCCCCACGCGGCGGCCACGTATCCCGGTCCCCTCTTTAAGAGCGAGAGGGGAGGGGAGTCCGTGGAAGACCGCGACACCAACGCCACCAGGCCGTCCCGGTCGCCCACCCAACGGCCAGGGACCGAATAAGGCTCGGCGACCACCGCCAAGTCCACCAACCACTCAGCCATGGTCTGCATCAGCAGATCCTGGGCTGCCCTGCAGTGGTTGGCGTTCGCCTGGAGTATGCGATGTTCGACCCTATCCATCAGTCGGACATCGCACCCCCTTCCTCCGCAGCCACCGCAGAAGCAGCGGTGTTATTTGCAGGCCCGGTCGGCGCCTGCGCTTTGCCCCGCACAGGGGGAGGACTGCAGTTCCTCCCCTTCATTGTGTGGTCTGCCGGGCAGCCACTGGCGGCACACACCGCGCAGTGCGGCGTGGCGGCCTCGCAGGAGGCGGCTTTGTGGCCGTCCTTGCCGCAGCGGTAGCAGGCGTTCGACCTGTCCACTGCGGACGGACACAGGGGCCGGGTGTGTCCGATGCCGAAGCACCGGAAACACCGCAGAGGCTGGTCCTCGAGCGCCCGGACCGCTCCCGAGCTAAAGCCGACTGTGAGCCGTCCCTTGGCAAGGACGGCTTTGGCAGCGGCGATTGGGCACTCGAGGCGCATGGTGCCCATGCCGCCGCGGCCGGGCCTTATGTCCCGGCCTTGGACCGCCGCGACGCCACAGCCCCCTATCGCTGCGACCGCCGCTACCACCTCCTCCTTGGTGACGGAGTCGTCCAGGTCCGTCACCTCTATGGCCGCCGACTTGACCGGCCGTGCCACCTTGGCCGAGTCTGCGATGAAACCTAACCTAACCTTTTTTTTTTTTTTTTTTTTTTTTTTTTGTTTCCGGGGTGGAAAATCCTCATGGATGTCCGCCGCTCTGGGGCGGGCGGCGGGGTCTGTCAGACTCTTACTGACTAAAAACCACCCCGGTGTTCCATCTCACACCTACGCCAGGGATCGCGGGAACGTACGATCCTTCCGCAACCCCCGGCTGGTGCCGGCCCGCCGCTGCAGGCCTCCTCAGGTCAGGGGGGGGAGTGAGGTGTTTGACTCCCCCCGCGACGTCTAAAAGGGGCGCGCGTGGAACACTACGCGCCGCCACCTCGGGTCCTAGTGTATGGGGGGCTACGGACGTCCCCGAGTCCGTCGCCCCTGGACCCATTTAGGGGGGCTGGAAGAGCGCGTTGTCCGCCCTCCGCCGACGCCCGGTGCGCCTGCTGCGGGCCGGGTGAGTGGACGAGATCTCCCTCTCCCTTTCCGCAGCCTCCTTCTGCGAGACGACGACTTCGCAGAAGGAAACCACCGCGTCCCAGGACTCTTCGCTGCCGACCATCGACTCGACCACGGCCGGCAGCGACAGGTCACCGCCTACTTCTGAGATGAGGGCACGGCGCGGCTCCTCCCAAGCGGCACACTCTGCCAGCGTATGCCATGCCGTGTCCTCCCGGCAGTCGACGCAGTGGTGACACCGGGCGTCCGGCTCCCTGTTTATGCGACACAGGTACTTCCCGAAGCAACCATGCCCCGAGAGCACCTGCGTCACCCGAAACGACAGGGAGCCGTGCCTCCTTCCGAGCCAGTGCTCGAGTACTGGCCGGACCGCCTCGATAGTGACGAGGCCGGCGGTAGGGCGTGAAAGCCTGTCCCGCCATTCCGCCACCAGGACCTCGCGAAGCTGTGACCGACGCAGCTCCATATGGCGCTGCATCAGCCACTCGCCTCGCGCCCGCGCTTCCTCGCGCCACCGGTACAACGACGCGAGTACTTTCGCCTCCAGGTCCCAGGGCGGGGATCCAGCCAGTACGCAGGCCGCCTCGTAGGAGATCGTGCGATACCCCCGGACGACTCTGACGGCCATCGCTCTCTGCGGCTTTCGCAGGACTGCGATGCTACCGGCCGTCAGGTCAGTCGCCCAGATTGGGGCCCCATACAGGGCCATCGATCGCACGATCCCCATGTAGAGCCGCCTACAGGCGGCGCTCGGGCCCCCCAGATTGGGAAGCAGCGTTGACAGCGCCCCAGCCGCGCCCAACAACTTGGGCGCCAGCCGCCGGAAGTGGGGGCCGAAATCCCACCGGCTGTCGAGCACCAATCCCAGGTACTTCATGGTAGACTCGACAGCGATCCGGGCCCCCCCGACCACGATGTGTGAACCGGGCGGCGGCGCCCGCCGGGGGCCATGAAACACCATGGCCTCCGACTTGTTGAGGGCTACCTCCAGGCCCAGGCGACGTATGCGGCTCACCACCTGTGAGACCGCAGCCGTCGCTAGCAACGCTGCCTCCCTGTATGAGCTCCCCCGGGCAGTGACCAGCGTGTCATCAGCATAACACGTCAGGTCCACGCCCGGTTGAAGCTCGCCTCTCAGCACCCAGTCGTACCCGATGTTCCACAGGAGCGGGCCTACGACCGAACCCTGCGGGACACCGCACGACATGCGGTGCTGGTTTTCGCCATCACGTCCCATGTAGGTGACACACCTCTCCGATAGATAAGCCCCAACGATGTGGCGAAGGTAGGGAGGCACCCGATGATACTGAAGTGCCTCCCGAATACAACTCCAGGGCAGGGTGTTGAAAGCGTTGGATATGTCCAAGGACACTGCCAACATCACCCCGCCCCGAGACACTGCTTCCTCCGCCAGGACTCTCACCCGCGACACAGCGTGAATGGTGGAGCGCCCACGCCGAAAGCCGAACTGACTGTCGTCCAGCTCCGGCCCCTCTCTGCACAAGTGGCCGACGAGGCGGGCTGCGATTATCCGCTCAAACAGCTTACCCACCTCGTCTAGCAGCACTATGGGCCGGTACGCAGATGGCGAATCCGCAGGGCGTCCCGGCTTCCCGAGCAGGACCAGACGACCAGATTTCCACAAAGTGGGAAACTGGCCCCGCTCAAGACACGCTGTGTAGAGTCCTCTCAGTTGGGGCTCAAGCTCCTTCAGAGCGAGGGCCAGCACGCAGCCGTGGATCCCGTCGGGCCCCGGAGCCACGTTCTTGGCCCGGAGCCGCATCACAGCTGCCCCCATCTCTGCCTGTGTCACCCCTGGAACGCTGATGGCGTTCTCTTCTGTAGACTCTGCGGCTGTGGGCAATGCCATCGGTGGCGGAGTGTGCTCCGCTCTTGCCGGGAAGAGGGCTGCTACTACCTCCTCCAGCAGCTCGGGTTGGAGACTCTCCGTAAGTGGGGGTGCCGCGGCTCGAAGTTTCCCTCGGACCGCGCGATAAGGCCGCCCCCACGGATCTCCGTCTAGAGTCTCCAGCATCTCCTCCCTGGCTCGCGTATATGTATGTGTGTAAAGATAAGTATCACCTACATAAACAATTGTACGGAATAATTGTGACACTAATAAACGGGATTGCAATGAAGGCGCTTGTTTAATTGATCTCCCCGGACTCACAACCTTACATGGCGACCCTGCCATCTGAGACGGGTGCCGAGTTCGGTCACGTAACTTAATTTTATTGAGAGACATTATTGGACTATGTATAAGTGAGTTTTTTAATGCAAAAATGTGCCGATCAAATATACAAAAAAACTTTTTTACAAAAAAAAACAACCGACTTCAAAAAAAAAACACTACAAAGTGATAAATAACTTTAATTTCGGAAGTCGGTGTCGTTGGTCCCGCATTTTAGTTTTTTGACACCGACTTCCGAAATTAAAGTTATTTATCACTTTGTAGTGTTTTTTTTTTGAAGTCGGTTGTTTTTTTTTGTAAAAAAGTTTTTATTTTTCACTTTTTAGTTGTACCTACCCCACAAAAAAGTAAACAAAAAGATCGTTAATGTAGATCAATTTTTAGATTTTTGTTGATTTTTCAAAAACCGCTTGTCCGATTTCGATAAAATTTTCATGGGACCATTTGGGAAGTATACCCTTTCCAACAAAAAAAGAATTTTCCAAATCGGTTGGCAAGCAACGCAGTTATGCGCGAACAAACATAAAAAAAAAAAAAAAAAAAAAACAAAAAAAAAATACAAACATTCGAATTGAGAACCTCCTCCTTTTTTAGAAGTCGGTTAAAAAGAGGACGTTTTTATATCACAAAGTGCATCGGGAGGTTCAAATTCGGCTTCTACGCAAGAGTACCATTTATCGAACATTAGTATCGTGATGTTTATTATTTGCACCTTACTCGGAATCGCTGGACTTTACGCAGTGTATACACTATACCGAAAGTGTCATTATTCGTGGATAAGGAATGAGGTTTTCGCACAAAACCTAACACGTTCCTTTCGTCGATCGCACCCGGAGACTCGTGTCTGTTACGAGTGCCGCCAGCAGCGCCAGGGGGCACGCCAGGAAGCACGCCAGGAAGCTGATACCAGAGGCCAGAAACCGCAGTAAGTGGCTAAAAATATAGTGAGTGATGATGATGAGTGTAGTGAGTGTCGTGTTCTACGTTAAGTGAAACATGAAAAGTTACGGAACGGTTATTGAACGAAAATATAGTTTCTTTAGCTATTAGTATATTTTTTTAACTTTTTTATATGCAGTTTCATATAGTATAGAGTAACTATGTGGATATTTAATACGCATGATATCTTGTTTGGTAATGGCGAATAAACTTAGCTTGTTATATGACCAATTAAGGAATATAGCACAAAATTTGACAAAACTAAGTTATCCTAAAAGAACAGAAACTGTATTAAAACAAAAGTTACAGGAAGCAACGTTGTTGAAATATCAATTTGATGAATGTATTAAAACCTTATCAACACAGATTGAAGAAAGACAATTTAGTACAAGTGTATTACAGGAAATAAAGTCATACTGTGATTTATTTGAGAAGTCATATACCCACATAGAATCTTTTTGCTCCAAAACATACAGTTCTCAACCTAGTGCCGAGTGTACGGTCGAGGCTGGAACCAAAGTAGACAATATGGAGGCTTTTAATTATAGAACTGCTGTGGCTTTATTACCGGTTATGAATGGTGATGAAAATGTCACGAAAAGTTTAATAGATACCATAGAGTTATACAGCTCTTCACTCACCGAGGAAGGAAATAAAATGCTAGTTAAATTTATATTAAAAACCAGATTGAACGAGAACGCAAAATTAAGGTTGTCTGCCGCTTATGACAGTTGTGAGTCGCTAATTATTGAAATGCGTCAACACCTTCTTACAAAGAAGTCAAGTACAGCAATACACAAGGAGTTGACACAAATTCACCAAAACGGTTCTATTGTAGAAAAATATGGATCCAAGGTCGAACAGCTTTTTGTGGATTTGACGGTCGCGCAAGCTGGTGAGGATCAAGCTGCATACAAAATATTACGCCCTCAAAACGAGAAGATTGCGATAAAAAGTTTCATTGACGGCTTACGTAACCGTGAAATCCGCACTATTTTGGCAGCGCGTAATTATGATACTTTGAAAGATACTATAAGAGCAGCTAAGGATGAGGAGTTGTCATACAGACCAAATTCTGACGCTACTATGTATGTCGGAT
Organism: Amphipoea lucens; assembly: GCA_947508005.1. Classification (NCBI taxonomy): domain Eukaryota; kingdom Metazoa; phylum Arthropoda; class Insecta; order Lepidoptera; family Noctuidae; genus Amphipoea; species Amphipoea lucens. The sequence continues at coordinate 80,657 of OX382364.1, forward strand.
ACCAAGGCAGTTCATTTAATAATCGCGGGTATGGTTACAATAATAATAGACGCCCAAATCGATCGAGCAACAATCAATTTATACAGAGAGGGAATAGTAGAGGTTATTTTCATAATCATAGGCACAACCAAAACCAAAGAACCCAACAACAGTTTGGCAATAATCGTGGTCACATGCGGGGTTCATCTCGCGGTAGGTCTAGACGGATTTTTACGCGTAGTGGTAATCTGCATGTTATAGAAAATGGCATAAACAGTATCAATTTAACTGACCGGAATCGAACTCCCCAACCTATAGAAAGACAAACCACTGAACCATTGCAGTTTTTTCGATAAGCATTTTATATTTGCTTGTAACAATAACAGCTCGGTGGAATTCTTAATACAGGGTGCCAAATATGGATTGCTTATAGATACCGGGGCATCACTATCGGTATTGAAATACGACACTGTGGCACGTTGGAATATTCCAGTACAAACGGAATACCTTTACATAAATGGCATTGGAGGCAAAGTACTAACTTCAGGATATGTTTATGTTACCATGATCGCAAATGGACAGGAATTCGAACACAAATTCTACATTATGCGCACCATACCTGGTTTACAACACGGTATAATCGGCAGAGATTTTATGAGCAAATATAACGCTATTTTGAATTATGAAAATAATACAATAACTTTAAAGAGAAATAACAATAATATGACCCTGCCAATGCTTAATAGTTCACTAAATAAAACCTGTTTTTTAAGTATTCCACCAAGATGTGAGAAAATATTTATGATAGACAGTAGTTTTAACGAGGATTGCGTAATTTTACCGTATCAATTATGCGAAGGAGTTTTTATAGCCGGAAGTATTTGTAAACCAAAAAATGGACAAATAAGTATACAAATATTAAATACACGCGAAACGCAAGTGGATGTTAATTATTTCAGACCGGAAATACATTTATTATCAGACTATGACATTTGTAACTTTGAACGAGATACTAAAATAGATGGAGAAAGAGTACGCACGATGTTTTCTCTACTAAAATTAAGTCATCTAAACCAAGAGGAAAGGTCATCAATCGAAAACATATGCGCAAAATTTTCGGATGTTTTTCATCTGCCAAATGATAAATTATCAACCACTAACCTTTACGAACAAGGTATCCAGCTAAAACCAAATGCTGATCCAGTTTACACTAGACAGTACAGGTTGCCATTTTCACAGCGTAGGGAAGTTGAAAAACAAGTTGAGAAAATGCTTTCAGAAAATATTATAGAACCCGCTAAAAGTGAGTGGTCCAGCCCTATTTTGTTGGTACCCAAAAAATCGGATGACACTTCTAAGAAATGGAGGCTGGTTATTGACTTTAGAAAATTAAATAACAGAATTTCAGACGATAGATTTCCACTACCGAACATAACCGACATTTTAGATTCTTTATCCGGTTCTATGTATTTTTCACAATTAGATTTATCACAAGCATATTATCAGGCAAAATTAAAGCCAGAAAGCAGAAAGTACACAGCATTCACCACGCCTTCAGGCCAATATCAAATGACACGGTTACCTATGGGGTTAAAAATTAGCCCAAGTGCATTCTCCCGTCTAATGACAATTGCCATGTCGGGACTAACATACGTTAAATTATTTGTCTATTTGGACAATTTAATCTGTTTTGGACGAAATTTACAAATTCATAATAAAAATCTTATAGATATTTTAACTAGACTGCGCAAAGTTAACTTGAAACTTAATCCAATAAAATGCGATTTCCTAAGAAAAGAAATGCAGTTATTAGGGCATGTGGTTTCATCTGAAGGAATTAAACCAGATTTAGAGAAAGTAAACATAGTAAAAAACTATCCCGTGCCCAAAAATGCAGACGAAACAAAAAGATTCATAGCGTTCGTTAACTTCTACAGAAAGTTTATACCAAATTTTGCCGAAAAGTCTTTACCGCTTAACAAACTATGTCGAAAAAATGTTAACTTTGAATGGACGTATGAGTGTCAAAAATCCTTCGAAACTCTAAAAGAGTCACTCATATCTCCACCAATATTACAATATCCCAACTTCGATGAAAACAATACCTTTATTTTACAAACGGATGCGTCCGGCTATGCAATCGGGTCCGTGCTATGCAATAGTGATAACAGACCAATTGCTTATGCAAGTCGTAGCCTTAATAAAGCAGAAATTAGGTACCCCACGATAGAAAAAGAGTTACTCGCTATCGTATGGTCTGTAAAGTACTTCCGACCAAATCTATACGGTAGAAAATTCGTTATCAAAACCGACCACAAACCATTAGTTTACTTATTTAACCAAACAAATCCATCTAGTCGTTTGACAAAATTCAGATTAATAATAGAGGAATCTGATTACATTATAGAATATGTTCGGGGTGCTGACAATGTAGCTGCAGATGCCTTGTCACGTATCCGAATAACAAGCGATGAATTAAAAGAAATTAATCAGCACGTTGTGTCAGTATTAACCAGAACTCAGAAAAAGCGAAAGTGTGAACGAAGTGAACAAGATGTGTGTGACAACCCTATGGATATTAAGCAATCTTCAAACGACTGGTCAGATCACCCAAGAGTTATGGAATTGCTTAAAAAACCAAAGGATTGCATTGAGTTAAGGTTTGAGAATAAAAAAGAATGGACTAACCATTCAAATACATTATTTAATTATGATGCATCAAATTGCATAATAAGAGTAAACCCATCTTACCGATTACAATGCGCACGAGATGCCTTTGTACGGGAGTTGGCTAATTACTGTTACCAACTGAAACTTGATAGTGTGTACATTATACAAAGTAATGAAAACAATGAGATAATAAGAGATTTAATCAAAATCATAAATGCTACACCTAATTGGTCCGGACCACACTTATATATTATAAAAGGTGTAAAAGTTATAAATGATCGCGATACAAAACGTATAATTTTGAATGACTACCACTTATTACCGAGTAGCGGCCACGCCGGTATACGAAGAATGATAAATAATATAAAACGCCGTTACTTTTGGCCAAAATTAGAAAATGACGTCACGGAGTTTGTAAATCGCTGCGATAAATGCCAGCGACAGAAACATTTTAGGTATATAAGACAGCCAATGGTCCTGACTGATACAGGTCATTCGGCGTTTGATAGAGTATTTTTAGATTTAGTCGGGCCCTTAAGTAAGGATAGTGATAATTATAAATATATACTCACACTACAGTGTGATCTGAGCAAGTATGTAGAAGCTTATCCGCTTAGAAATAAGGATACAATTTCAGTAGCAACGGCTTTCATTAATAGTTTTGTATTACGCTATGGTATTCCGAGAAATATAATATCAGATCGCGGTACAGAGTTCGTTTCGAAAGTAATGAATGAAGTATGCAAACTACTAAAAATAACGCAGCTAACATCAACTGCATATCATCACCAATCAATAGGAGGCTTAGAAAATACACACAAGAATTTACTTTCATTCCTTCGCATACAAACAGAAAACCAACCCGAGAATTGGAGTTTATGGCTTCCATATTGGTGCTTCGCTTTTAATACGACTATACATACAGAAACTAAATACACTCCATATGAGCTCGTATTTGGCAAACTGTGCAATTTACCAAGTAATTTAACTTCAGACATTGAACCGCTATATAACTATGACGATTATCCACAACAACTGAGATACAGACTACAAAAATCACAGTATGACGCAAGACAAAATTTAATTATTAGTAAACAGGTCAGAAAAAGAAAATATGATTTGTATACCAACCCTATTACGTACAGTATTGGTGACATGATACTACTTAAGAATGAACAACCTGTAAACAAATTTGATCCGCTTTATACAGGACCGTATGAAGTGATAGAAGAGTGTAACCCTAATTTAAAAATACTGTATAAAGGTAAAGAAGTAATAGTACATAAGAATAGAACCAGACCATATATTCAATGATTTTATTTTTAAAGTAATACACATGTATTGTTCATGTAATTATTATTTTAAATTGTACTTTTGTAGTAATAACCTAAGAATTAATGTGTAACCAATGCTATAATCCATAATTATTTTAATTTTAAATAGTCATCATTAAATTGACCACATAATTATTACATTTAAGAAACATATTAATAGGTGGCTATATACATTATAACCAAAAATAAAAATAAATGTAACCAATATTTTTATTTTATTTTGCCGGTGGGCGTGTAGTGTGTAAGGTATATGTATGTGTGTAAAGATAAGTATCACCTACATAAACAATTGTACGGAATAATTGTGACACTAATAAACGGGATTGCAATGAAGGCGCTTGTTTAATTGATCTCCCCGGACTCACAACCTTACAGCCAGCCACAGAGTCTCCTTCGCCGCGCGGTACACCTCATACAGCGCGGCTTCTTCGTCAGGGACCCGACGACGTCTCCTCCGGTATCGGGTGTACCGGCGCCTAACCGCTACACACGCGACGCGCAGCTGCGCGATCTCGGCGGTCCACCAGTACACCTGGCGCCTTGCTGACTGTGCGTGGACCCGGGGCATGGACGCGTCACAAATTTGCGTCATCACCCCGCGGAACCACAGCGCCTCCTGCTCGACGTCGACGGGTCCGTTCGTTGCCGACTCCCGGATCCAGGCCTGTACAATAGCGGCCTCCTCGAGAAGCTCCCTGTCGATGCGCTTACGCGCCCAGCGCGGACCGTCTGTTCGCGGGGCCGGCGGACCGCGGCCGCCGGCGGTCTGGGCGGAGACGTCGAAACGAATGTACCGGTGATCCGACAACGTCTCCACCCCCACGGCGACACGCCAATCGTGGACACGGCTCGCGACAGCGGGGCTAGCAAACGAGACGTCCACTATAGACCCGCCCCGCTGCCGCACGCACGTGTGCACCGAGCCCCGATTTAGGACGATCAAGCCAGTCGTGACCGCCCACTCCTCCAGCACCTCGCCCCTAGCATCGGTCACAGGAGATCCCCACGCCGCAGACTTGGCGTTGAGATCCCCCAGCAACAGCACCGGGCGAGGGTGGAGTCTGTTCACGACGGCACCCAACTCGACAAGGAACCTCTCGAAGTCGGCGAGACTCTTGTTGGGCGAGAAGTACGCACCAACCGTGCCAATGCCGTCCGCGAGGACGGCTACCCAGCCGTGACCTCGGGACGGACTGACAAGAGCCCCGCCAATGATGGCCACCAAACCGTCCAGGTCTCCCACCCAGTTGTCCCTGGGGGGGACAAAGTACGGTTCGGCGACCACAGCCACACGAATCGACCACTCTGCCATGCTCTGGAGTAAGAGATCCTGAGCTCTAGCAGAGTGGTTGATATTGCCCTGGAGGAAATGGTAGAACGCCATTATGCGCAATCCATTCCCTCCGCACCATTCCTAGGCCGAGAGTCGGCCGAAGGGCAGCCAGGCTGAGGGGGGGGTAAAGAGCCTCCGGCAGCCTTGGCATCCCTTCTCTTCCCTTTCTGGGCGGGCGCACCACAGGCCTTTCCGCCCGCCCTGTGCCCAGCGGGCCTCCCTGCAGCTGTACAGAGGCTGCAGTTCGGCGCCGCGGAGCACTGGGCCGCTTTATGGCCGGCCTGACCGCAGCGATAGCACTGCTCGCTGCGGTCTACGGAGGTGCACCGTGCCCTGACATGCCCAATGTCGAGGCAACGGTAGCACCGCAAGGCCCTGGGTTGCAGCAGCTTCACCCTCGCTGCAACCCACCCCACCAACAGACGCCCAGTGTCGGCGACTTTGTTCGCCGCCGCCACCGGGCACCGCATCCAAATCGCGCCTAGCCCGGAAGCGTCGACGCGTATCTCGCCCGTTCGCACGTCCTCGGGCGGACATCCACCGGCTTGGGCGACGGCCGCCACGACCTCGGCCGGGGTCGTCGAGTCATCCAGTCCGTCGACGCGCAATTCAGCGGTCTTCATCGGCCTGGACACCCGAACGTCCTCCGGGTTGAGGACCTCCCTCAGCTTGACGGCCAGGATATCCGCCTTTTCGCCGCTAGAGGCACCCGACACCTCAAGCAGTCGCGCCCCCGTCATCGCCGGCCTCATTCTGAGGCCGGACGGTATGCCAAGGTCGGAGAACGCGACTTTGGCTTTTGCCTCCGTAAGGACCGCCTTATAGGAGACGCCCCTTTCGACGGCTCCGGGCTGCAGCGTAATTACTACAGCCGCGGAGCGCGGGGCTCTGACCCTAGGCGGCCCCTGAGCCTTCTTGGGTGCCGGTGCCGGTGAACCAGCGGGTACCGGTGGCGGCGGCACCGTCCTCCTCTTACGGCGGCCCCTCTTGGCGACGGTCGTCCAGGCCTCCATGGTGGACCCGGGTGCGGTCGCCGAGGGTGCGGTCGCCGGGGGTGCGGTTGGCGGAGGCGCGGTCGGCGGGGGCGCAGCTGTCCGGGAAGTTGGCACGGACGTACCCTCCACGGGCTTTCCGGGCTTTTTCGCCCCCTTGGGTTTCCCGGCTGTCGGGCCCGGCTTAGCGGGCTCCTCCTTCCTCCGCCTATCTGCAGCGAGCGGCGGCCGGAGAGTCTCTGCCGGGAGGAGCCTCGACTCCAGGTCCTGCAGACGGGCATTCACCATACCCCCACACTGCAGCATGCAGATGCGAACGATCTTTTCGATCTCCACATCTGCAGGTGCAGGGGCAGGGACCGATGACGATGGGGCCGGCGGTGGCGGGGCAGTGACGGGAGCAGAACTGGTAGTCGCAGGACGCCTCTGCCGCCATTCCGCCCTCTGCGCGGCAAGCTCCCGCTTGAGGTCCTCGAGCTCAGACCTCAGACGGCCGTTCTCCTCCCACAGCTTCGCCGTCTCCTCCGAGCTTGTGCGATTAAGGAGGAGCCCAACTGCCTCCTTGATGTCGTCAGCCGCCTCCTTCAGAGCGCGCGTGAACGTGCCCTTCAGGCTGCCAGATTTAGTGGCAACCTTCAGGACGATGTCCACGCCGTCCAAAACTTGGCGACTGAGCGCCACCGCCGACAGGCTCTCTCCGGCAGCCGCTTGAGCAGAGCGTCGCTCTCGGGCTAGTCGGGCCATTTCGCTGACTTCGTCAGCCGCCACCGCCTTCCGCTGTGCCCGTTTTGCGGCGTTCGCCTCCGCCTTGTTGGACCCCAGCAAGGACACCGAGGAGCCCTCACTCAGGTCCATTATCGAGGGCCCGGGGTCGCTCTCCACGCTCTCCGCCAGACGCTCTGTGGCAGCCGGTGTAGCGGGCCGAGAGATCCGCACGAAGCGACCCGCTCGGTCACGGCCCGGCAGCCTAGCGGGGGCCGCGCCCACGCTCGCGCGACCCCGCCCTCTCTGTGCCGTTGGCACCTTGGCGGCCGACAGGTTCTCCTCACTGGAAGAGAGGCCCATCGAGTCCGCGCTTCGCGGGCGCTTCCTCCGAGATTCGGAGGTGCACTCACGCGAGTCTGAGTCCTTCTCAGGACATGAGCCTCCTCGGCTCTCGTTGCCGTCAGCGACGGCAAGCGGTACTTTGGTGTCGCACAGGCGCTCCAGGCTAACCCGGAGCTCCTTTTCTTGCGACACCAGTTGACGCAGGTCGGCGGTGATCCGCCGGTCCGCGAGGCTATTGGTGCCCCCCCCAGATACGAAGGGGCTGCCTTCCGAAGAAGGGCGGGATTGTACCTCTTGGAGGTTGCCCGCCTGGGGAATCATTTTTTCAGTAGCCTTATTCATTTTTTTTCCTTTTAAGGGTGAGGTCCCTTTTCGCCGCGCTAACGACCGGATCCCCTCCGGCCATACATCCCCTCGGCACGCTAGACCTTGGGATTGGGGTAAATTTTTTAGAGAGGTTGTCTTCCTCGCGGCCCGAGCCTCAGTGGCCCGGACCCCCGGTCCTGAACTCAGGATTACGGGGTGGCCGACGGCTGGGCAGAACCAACCGCCGCCCCGGCGTTCACACGCTGCCGCCGGATGCCGGACAGACGCAGCGTGGACATTGAACACCCTCCACCACCCACACTCTCGTGGGTGCAGCGGCGCGAACCGCCCCTTCCCAGTCTACGCCCACTCACCTCCCTCTGTAAGCAGAGGGGGAGTAGACGTATGACCGTCCGTCTGTAGCCATGTTCCCTTCACAGACCATCAAGGATGATCGGTGATTGGAACCATGACTTTCCCCGCCTGTTGAAAATTAGCCGCCAGCCCCAAGTGTCCACCAAACCTAGTGGGCAATTGGAGCCGACGTTGCCCAGGGTGCGCCACGAGGAGGCTTTTCAACGTGCACCCCAACCTAACCTTTTTTTTTTTTTTTTTTTTTTTTTTTTTCCGGGGTGGAAAATCCTCATGGATGTCCGCCGCTCTGGGGCGGGCGGCGGGGTCTGTCAGACTCTTACTGACTAAAAACCACCCCGGTGTTCCATCTCACACCTACGCCAGGGGTCGCGGGAACGTACGATCCTTCCGCAACCCCCGGCTGGTGCCGGCCCGCCGCTGCAGGCCTCCTCAGGTCAGGGGGGGGGAGTGAGGTGTTTGACTCCCCCCGCGACGTCTAAAAAAGGGGCGCGCGTGGAACACTACGCGCCGCCACCTCGGGTCCTAGTGTATGGGGGGCTACGGACGTCCCCGAGTCCGTCGCCCCTGGACCCATTTAGGGGGGCTGGAAGAGCGCGTTGTCCGCCCTCCGCCGACGCCCGGTGCGCCTGCTGCGGGCCGGGTGAGTGGACGAGATCTCCCTCTCCCTTTCCGCAGCCTCCTTCTGCGAGACGACGACTTCGCAGAAGGAAACCACCGCGTCCCAGGACTCTTCGCTGCCGACCATCGACTCGACCACGGCCGGCAGCGACAGGTCACCGCCTACTTCTGAGATGAGGGCACGGCGCGGCTCCTCCCAAGCGGCACACTCTGCCAGCGTATGCCATGCCGTGTCCTCCCGGCAGTCGACGCAGTGGTGACACCGGGCGTCCGGCTCCCTGTTTATGCGACACAGGTACTTCCCGAAGCAACCATGCCCCGAGAGCACCTGCGTCACCCGAAACGACAGGGAGCCGTGCCTCCTTCCGAGCCAGTGTTCGAGTACTGGCCGGACCGCCTCGATAGTGACGAGGCCGGCGGTAGGGCGTGAAAGCCTGTCCCGCCATTCCGCCACCAGGACCTCGCGAAGCTGTGACCGACGCAGCTCCATATGGCGCTGCATCAGCCACTCGCCTCGCGCCCGCGCTTCCTCGCGCCACCGGTACAACGACGCGAGTACTTTCGCCTCCAGGTCCCAGGGCGGGGATCCAGCCAGTACGCAGGCCGCCTCGTAGGAGATCGTGCGATACCCCCGGACGACTCTGACGGCCATCGCCCTCTGCGGCTTTCGCAGGACTGCGATGCTACCGGCCGTCAGGTCAGTCGCCCAGATTGGGGCCCCATACAGGGCCATCGATCGCACGATCCCCATGTAGAGCCGCCTACAGGCGGCGCTCGGGCCCCCCAGATTGGGAAGCAGCGTTGACAGCGCCCCAGCCGCGCCCAACAACTTGGGCGCCAGCCGCCGGAAGTGGGGGCCGAAATCCCACCGGCTGTCGAGCACCAATCCCAGGTACTTCATGGTAGACTCGACAGCGATCCGGGCCCCCCCGACCACGATGTGTGAACCGGGCGGCGGCGCCCGCCGGGGGCCATGAAACACCATGGCCTCCGACTTGTTGAGGGCTACCTCCAGGCCCAGGCGACGTATGCGGCTCACCACCTGTGAGACCGCAGCCGTCGCTAGCAACGCTGCCTCCCTGTATGAGCTCCCCCGGGCAGTGACCAGCGTGTCATCAGCATAACACGTCAGGTCCACGCCCGGTTGAAGCTCGCTTCTCAGCACCCAGTCGTACCCGATGTTCCACAGGAGCGGGCCTACGACCGAACCCTGCGGGACACCGCACGACATGCGGTGCTGGTTTTCGCCATCACGTCCCATGTAGGTGACACACCTCTCCGACAGATAAGCCCCAACGATGTGGCGAAGGTAGGGAGGCACCCGATGATACTGAAGTGCCTCCCGAATACAACTCCAGGGCAGGGTGTTGAAAGCGTTGGATATGTCCAAGGACACTGCCAACATCACCCCGCCCCGAGACACTGCTTCCTCCGCCAGGACTCTCACCCGCGACACAGCGTGAATGGTGGAGCGCCCACGCCGAAAGCCGAACTGACTGTCGTCCAGCTCCGGCCCCTCTCTGCACAAGTGGCCGACGAGGCGGGCTGCGATTATCCGCTCAAACAGCTTACCCACCTCGTCTAGCAGCACTATGGGCCGGTACGCAGATGGCGAATCCGCAGGGCGTCCCGGCTTCCTGAGCAGGACCAGACGACCAGATTTCCACAACGTGGGAAACTGGCCCCGCTCAAGACACGCTGTGTAGAGTCCTCTCAGTTGGGGCTCAAGCTCCTTCAGAGCGAGGGCCAGCACGCAGCCGTGGATCCCGTCGGGCCCCGGAGCCACGTTCTTGGCCCGGAGCCGCATCACAGCTGCCCCCATCTCTGCCTGTGTCACCCCTGGAACGCTGATGGCGTTCTCTTCTGTAGACTCTGCGGCTGTGGGCAAAGCCATCGGTGGCGGAGTGTGCTCCGCTCTTGCCAGGAAGAGGGCTGCTACTACCTCCTCCAGCAGCTCGGGTTGGAGACTCTCCGTAAGTGGGGGTGCCGCGGCTCGAAGTTTCCCTCGGACCGCGCGATAAGGCCGCCCCCACGGATCTCCGTCTAGAGTCTCCAGCATCTCCTCCCTGGCTCGCGTCCTCGCCTCGCTGATGGCCAGCCACAGAGTCTCCTTCGCCGCGCGGTACACCTCATACAGCGCGGCTTCTTCGTCAGGGACCCGACGACGTCTCCTCCGGTATCGGGTGTACCGGCGCCTAACCGCTACACACGCGACGCGCAGCTGCGCGATCTCGGCGGTCCACCAGTACACCTGGCGCCTTGCTGACTGTGCGTGGACCCGGGGCATGGACGCGTCACAAATTTGCGTCATCACCCCGCGGAACCACAGCGCCTCCTGCTCGACGTCGACGGGTCCGTTCGTTGCCGACTCCCGGATCCAGGCCTGTACAATAGCGGCCTCCTCGAGAAGCTCCCTGTCGATGCGCTTACGCGCCCAGCGCGGACCGTCTGTTCGCGGGGCCGGCGGACCGCGGCCGCCGGCGGTCTGGGCGGAGACGTCGAAACGAATGTACCGGTGATCCGACAACGTCTCCACCCCCAAGGCGACACGCCAATCGTGGACACGGCTCGCGACAGCGGGGCTAGCAAACGAGACGTCCACTATAGACCCGCCCCGCTGCCGCACGCACGTGTGCACCGAGCCCCGATTTAGGACGATCAAGCCAGTCGTGACCGCCCACTCCTCCAGCACCTCGCCCCTAGCATCGGTCACAGGAGATCCCCACGCCGCAGACTTGGCGTTGAGATCCCCCAGCAACAGCACCGGGCGAGGGTGGAGTCTGTTCACGACGGCACCCAACTCGACAAGGAACCTCTCGAAGTCGGCGAGACTCTTGTTGGGCGAGAAGTACGCACCAACCGTGCCAATGCCGTCCGCGAGGACGGCTACCCAGCCGTGACCTCGGGACGGACTGACAAGAGCCCCGCCAATGATGGCCACCAAACCGTCCAGGTCTCCCACCCAGTTGTCCCTGGGGGGGACAAAGTACGGTTCGGCGACCACAGCCACACGAATCGACCACTCTGCCATGCTCTGGAGTAAGAGATCCTGAGCTCTAGCAGAGTGGTTGATATTGCCCTGGAGGAAATGGTAGAACGCCATTATGCGCAATCCATTCCCTCCGCACCATTCCTAGGCCGAGAGTCGGCCGAAGGGCAGCCAGGCTGAGGGGGGGGTAAAGAGCCTCCGGCAGCCTTGGCATCCCTTCTCTTCCCTTTCTGGGCGGGCGCACCACAGGCCTTTCCGCCCGCCCTGTGCCCAGCGGGCCTCCCTGCAGCTGTACAGAGGCTGCAGTTCGGCGCCGCGGAGCACTGGGCCGCTTTATGGCCGGCCTGACCGCAGCGATAGCACTGCTCGCTGCGGTCTATGGAAGTGCACCGTGCCCTGACATGCCCAATGTCGAGGCAACGGTAGCACCGCAAGGCCCTGGGTTGCAGCAGCTTCACCCTCGCTGCAACCCACCCCACCAACAGACGCCCAGTATCGGCGACTTTGTTCGCCGCCGCCACCGGGCACCGCATCCAAATCGCGCCTAGCCCGGAAGCGTCGACGCGTATCTCGCCCGTTCGTACGTCCTCGGGCGGACATCCACCGGCTTGGGCGACGGCCGCCACGACCTCGGCCGGAGTCGTCGAGTCGTCCAGTCCGTCGACGCGCAATTCAGCGGTCTTCATCGGCCTAGACACCCGAACGTCCTCCGCGTTGAGGACCTCCCTCAGCTTGACGGCCAGGATATCCGCCTTTTCGCCGCTAGAGGCACCCGACACCTCAAGCAGTCGCGCCCCCGTCATCGCCGGCCTCATTCTGAGGCCGGACGGTATGCCAAGGTCGGACAACGCGACTTTGGCTTTTGCCTCCGTAAGGACCGCCTTATAGGAGACGCCCCTTTCGACGGCTCCGGGCTGCAGCGTAATTACTACAGCCGCGGAGCGCGGGGCTCTGACCCTAGGCGGCCCCTGAGCCTTCTTGGGTGCCGGTGCCGGTGAACCAGCGGGTGCCGGTGGCGGCGGCATCGTCCTCCTCTTACGGCGGCCCCTCTTGACGACGGTCGTCCAGGCCTCCATGGTGGACCCGGGTGCGGTCGCCGAGGGTGCGGTCGCCGAGGGTGCGGTTGGCGGAGGCGCGGTCGGCGGGGGCGCAGCTGTCCGGGAAGTTGGCACGGACGTGCCCTCCACGGGCTTTCCGGGCTTTTTCGCCCCTTTGGGTTTCCCGGCTGTCGGGCCCGGCTTAGCGGGCTCCTCCTTCCTCCGCCTATCTGCAGCGAGCGGCGGCCGGAGAGTCTCTGCCGGGAGGAGCCTCGACTCCAGGTCCTGCAGACGGGCATTCACCATACCCCCACACTGCAGCATGCAGATGCGAACGATCTTTTCGATCTCCACATCTGCAGGTGCAGGGGCAGGGACCGACGACGATGGGGCCGGCGGTGGCGGGGCAGTGACGGGAGCAGAACTGGTAGTCGCAGGACGCCTCTGCTGCCATTCCGCCCTCTGCGCGGCAAGCTCCCGCTTGAGGTCCTCGAGCTCAGACCTCAGACGGCCGTTCTCCTCCCACAGCTTCGCCGTCTCCTCCGAGCTTGTGCGATTAAGGAGGAGCCCAACTGCCTCCTTGATGTCGTCAGCCGCCTCCTTTAGAGCGCGCGTGAACGTGCCCTTCAGGCTGCCAGATTTAGTGGCAACCTTCAGGACGATGTCCACGCCGTCCAAAACTTGGCGACTGAGCGCCACCGCCGACAGGCTCTCTCCGGCAGCCGCTTGAGCAGAGCGTCGCTCTCGGGCTAGTCGGGCCATTTCGCTGACTTCGTCAGCCGCCACCGCCTTCCGCTGTGCCCGCTTTGCGGCGTTCGCCTCCGCCTTGTTGGACCCCAGCAAGGACACCGAGGAGCCCTCACTCAGGTCCATTATCGAGGGCCCGGGGTCGCTCTCCACGCTCTCCGCCAGACGCTCTATGGGAGCCGGTGTAGCGGGCCGAGAGATCCGCACGAAGCGACCCGCTCGGTCATGGCCCGGCAGCCGAGCGGGGGCCGCGCCCACGCTCGCGCGACCCCGCCCTCTCTGTGCCGTTGGCACCTTGGCGGCCGACAGATTCTCCTCACTGGAAGAGAGGCCCATCGAGTCCGCGCTTCGCGGGCGCTTCCTCCGAGATTCGGAGGTGCACTCACGCGAGTCTGAGTCCTTCTCAGGAGGTGAGCCTCCTCGGCTCTCGTTGCCGTCAGCGACGGCAAGCGGTACTTTGGCGTCGCACAGGCGCTCCAGGCTAACCCGGAGCTTCTTTTCTTGCGACACCAGTTGACGCAGGTCGGCGGTGATCCGCCGGTCCGCGAGGCTATTGGTGCCCCCCCCAGATACGAAGGGGCTGCCTTCCGAAGAAGGGCGGGATTGTACCTCTTGGAGGTTGCCCGCCTGGGGAATCATTTTCTCATTAGCCTTATTCATTTTTTCCTTTTAAGGGTGTGGTCCCTTTTCGCCGCGCTAACGACCGGATCCCCTCCGGCCATACATCCCCTCGGCACGCTAGACCTTGGAATTGGGGTAATTTTTTAGAGAGGTTGTCTTCCTCGCGGCCCGAGCCTCAGTGGCCCGGACCCCCGGTCCTGAACTCAGGATTACGGGGTGGCCGACGGCTGGGCAGAACCAACCGCCGCCCCGGCGTTCACACGCTGCCGCCGGATGCCGGACAGACGCAGCGTGGACATTGAACACCCTCCACCACCCACACTCTCGTGGGTGCAGCGGCGCGAACCACCCCTTCCCAGTCTACGCCCACTCACCTCCCTCTGTAAGCAGAGGGGGAGTAGACGTATGACCGTCCGTCTGTAGCCATGTTCCCTTCACAGACCATCAAGGATGATCGGTGATTGGAACCATGACTTTCCCCGCCTGTTGAAAATTAGCCGCCAGCCCCAAGTGTCCACCAAACCTGGTGGGCAATTGGAGCCGACGTTGCCCAGGGTGCGCCACGAGGAGGCTTTTCAACGTGCACCCCACCCCAACCTAACCTAACCTAACCTAACCTTTTTTTTTTTTTTTTTTTTAACGTGGAGAAATGCTCATGCATTCTGCACTACCACGGGGAGATAGTGCAGTTATGTGGGACTCAGACCCACTAAAACTCCACGGTGTCCTCCTCTGCCGCTTACGGCGGGAACACGGGCACGCGTTAGCACTCATCCGTGAACCCGCCGCGGCTGTCCGTCACCGGACCCTCCTCTGGGGAGTATTCCCCATCTCCGGCGCACTAGAACACATAGCACGCCGTGACCACCCCAGGGACCAAACCAGCACATGGGCGCCAGACGACCCCGTGTCTGGGCACCCTTGGTCCCCCTGCGACGGGTCAGGTCATTGGCCCCGCCGCCTGCCAATTTTCGGCCGCAGAGGATAGGGAGAGCGGCCAACATCATACCAACACTCCTCTTCCTCTGCGGCCCCACCGCGTCCGCCATCGGACGGTGGCGACCCCGTCAAGGCCGCGGAAGGTAGGGAGAGCGGCGCACCGCAATACCGGCACTCCTCTCCCACCGCGGCCTCCAACCCTCAGCCGCGATGCCTCCGATACGACATCGCGGCCCGCCTCAGCTGCGATGTCGCTCAAGCGGCACCGCAACCTACTTGTTGGCCGCTACGTCGTCGGCTTACCGGCAAAAGCCCTGACGAGCGGCCCCTCCTCGGGTTCCACTTCGCTTCACCGTGGGTGTCCAAGCCACGGCTACTGAGCCCCCCCGCCTCGACAATGCGGGAACCCACCGGGGGGGAACCTTTTTTTTTTTTTTTTTTTTTTTTTTTTGCGCTGGGAAAAATGCGTTACGCATACCCTCCCATCGGGGGATGGGGGGCTATGTGGGACTCCCGGGTCTGACCCGGTATACCCACTAAAAAACCCAGCGGCACTCCCGCTTCGTCCGAGTGGCGGGGGACTGGGAAACCAGCGTAGCCTTTACTTCCAGTCCTCCGCCGACGATTGTCCTTCAGGGCGGGCCCCTCACGGGGGCCCGGGAGTGACCGACGAAGGTGGTGATGGGTGCAATGCGGGAGACGGCACCCCCGTGCCTGTCGCCCGCCCATCGCCACCATGAGGGGGGGGAGGCTGGCGCCTTCTCCGACCCCTTCTTCGTCTGCGGAGCGGCACAGCGAGAGGGTCGTCCTCCCGCGCGCGCTCCGCCTCCTCCTTTTGCGAGATTACGTCCTCGCAAAAGGAGGCCACCGCTGCCCAGGCCTCCTCGCTCCCCAGCATGGCGTTGATCACACCAGGAAGCGAGAGGTCCTGTCCGACCGCCGCGGTCAGACCGCGGCGCAGCTCGGACCAAGCCGGGCACGCCTCGAGGGTGTGCTGCGCCGTGTCCTCCGCCGCGCCGCAGTCGTGGCACGCCGGGGTCTCCTCCCTCCCGATCCGGTGCAGGTACGTTCCGAAACAGCCGTGGCCGGACAACACCTGCACCAGACGGAACGAGAGGAAACCGTGGGACCGCTCGAGCCAGCTCTGCAGGACCGGGCCGAGCGCGTCCAACGTCCGGCGGCCAAAGGCGGCGGTGGCGAGGTCCTCTGTCCAGTGAAGGACGATTGCGTCCCTCGCCTCCCGCCGCACGGCCTCCCGCTCTTCGGCGACGGGGCGCTCCCCGAGCGCCCTTCGTTGCGCGGTCCACTCGTACACTCTGGCGAGCACCCAAGCCTCCAGCTCCCAAGGAGGGGTGCCGGCCAGAGCGCACGCCGCCGAAAAGCCCACCGAGCGGTAGGCCCTCGCCACCCGCAGTGCAATGGCCCTTTGGGGCTTGCGGATGGCGGTCGCATTCTCCCTCCTGTGGAGTGAGTCCGCCCAGATAGGGGCCCCGTATAGGGCCATGCTCCTGAGGACGCCGGCATAGAGGCGCCGGCACCCCACCTTGGGCCCCCCCAGGTTCGGGAGCAGCCGCGAGAGGGCGTCCGCGGCTTTCAGGAGGCGCGTCGACAGCCCGCTGAAATGCGGGCCGAAGCGCCACCTCTCGTCCAGCACCAGGCCCAGATACTTCATCTGGGGCTGGACCTCTATCCGGACGCCCTCTACGACGATGTGGGCGTCGGGAGGGCAGCGCTGCCGAGGCCCGTGAAAGAATACGGCCTCGGTCTTGTGCAGCGCCACCTTCAATCCCAGGAGGCGGATCCTTTCTGCAACCAGGGATCCGCCAGCCGAGGCCAGACAGGCCGCGTCTCCAAAGTTCCTCCCCCGGGCAGTGAGGAGAGTGTCATCCGCGTAGCAGATGACACTCGTGCCCTGGAGGAGGACTCCGCGTAGGAGCCAGTCGAACCCGATGTTCCACAGGGAGGGCCCCAGAACTGACCCCTGCGGAACACCGGACTCTGCTCCGTACCGCCTCACCGTGCCCGTCCGGTCCGCGAGGAGGACCTCTCGGCCCTCCAGGTAGCTGGCCAGCAGATCCTGCAGGTATTGGGGCACTCCGTGATACCGGAGCGCCTCCAATATCGTCGAGTGGGGGACGGAGTTGAAGGCGTTTGCAATGTCGAACGACACTGCCAGCACTCCGTCCCCCGCCTCCACCGCCTCCTTCACCTGGCCCTTGAGTAGGGCCAGCGCGTCGATCGTCGAACGCCCTTGTCGGAAGCCGAATTGGGCGTCCGACAGGTCCGGCCCTACCCCCCGCAAAAGGCCATGAAGCCGGGACGCGATGATCCCCTCGAACAGTTTACCGACCTCATCGAGCAAGACGATGGGCCGGTATGCCGACGGGGAGTCCACCGGACGTCCCTCCTTTCGGAGGAGGCAGAGCTGCCCCTCCTTCCACAGTTTCGGGAACCTCCCAGCCGTAAAGCACGCGCTGAAGAGGTCCCGAAACCTGTCCTCCATTTGGGAGGCGGCGATCGCCACCACCCGTGCGGGGACGCCGTCTGGCCCGGGGGCCGTCTTCTTCGCGCGGAGGGTGAGAACCCCCGCGCGGAGCTCCTCCACCGTCACCGGGGGGACCTGCTCGTCCGGCGGAGCCGCCCCTTGCGGGGGATCCATCGCTGGTGGGGTGAAGTCGGTCCTGCGCGGAAACAGGGACCGGACCACCCCGTCCAGCAACGCCGGCTCGAGGGTCTCCGTCAGTGGGGGACCATAGGGGCGTAGCTGGTTCCGCGCCGCCTTGTACGGTCTCCCATAAGGATCCCTGTCGAGACCCTCCAGCATCTCGGCCCTCGCCGAGTCTTCCGCAGCGCCCATTGCAGACTTGAGGGCCGTCTTCGCCTCTTGGTAAGAGGCGTATAGGCGGTCCTCCTCTGCCCGGACTCGGTTTTGGGCGCTGCGCCGTCGGCTCCGCGCGTAGGCCCTTCTGGCCGCAACGCAGGCGGCCCGGAGACCCGCCAGCTCCTGCGTCCACCAATAGACGGCGCGACGGGGAGGCGGACGGCGAGACCGAGGCATGCTGGAGTTGCACACCTCGGTCAGGGACCCCCTGAGCTGGACCGCTGCGGCGTCCACGTCCAAGGCATCGACAGGGGGGGGCGAAAGCCAGTCCTGGAGAAAGGCCGCCTCCTCGGCTGCCTCCCGGTCCAGGCGGGTGAGTGCCCACCGTGGGAAGGGAGATTGCCCGGCGCGGGCCCTCCCCCCTCCCTGGGTGGAGATGTCGAACCGCACATATCGGTGGTCCGACAGGGTCTCCACCATCTCTACCCGCCAGTTGACGACGCGGGCGGCTAGCGCGGGGGTGGCAAACGAGACGTCCACCACCGATCCGCCCTGTTGCCGCACACACGTGTGGACCGCCCCCCTGTTGAGGAGGGACACACCGCATGAGGCCGCCCAAAACTCGACGGCGCGTCCCCGGACGTTGCAACCGGTGGCCGGGTTGCCCCAGGCCACCGACTTGGCGTTCAGGTCGCCCAACACCACGACCTGGCGCGGTGCCGCCCTCCCTACGACCGCGGTGAGGATCTCGAGGAAATCCTCAAAGTCGGAGAGAGAGCGGTTCGGGGAGAAGTAGACCCCTACCAGGGCCATGTCTCCCCACGCGGCGGCCACGTATCCCGGTCCCCTCTCTAAGAGCGAGAGGGGAGGGGAGTCCGTGGAAGACCGCGACACCAACGCCACCAGGCCGTCCCGGTCGCCCAGCCAACGGCCAGGGACCGAATAAGGCTCGGCGACCACCGCCAAGTCCACCAACCACTCAGCCATGGTCTGCATCAGCAGATCCTGGGCTGCCCTGCAGTGGTTGGCGTTCGCCTGGAGTATGCGATGTTCGACCCTATCCATCAGTCGGACATCGCACCCCCTTCCTCCGCAGCCACCGCAGAAGCAGCGGTGCTATTGGCAGGCCCGGTCGGCGCCTGCGCTTTGCCCCGCACAGGGGGAGGACTGCAGTTCCTCCCCTTCATTGCGTGGTCTGCCGGGCAGCCACTGGCGGCACACACCGCGCAGTGCGGCGTGGCGGCCTCGCAGGAGGCGGCTTTGTGGCCGTCCTTGCCGCAGCGGTAGCAGGCGTTCGACCTGTCCACTGCGGACGGACACAGGGGCCGGGTGTGTCCGATGCCGAAGCACCGGAAACACCGCAGAGGCTGGTCCTCGAGCGCCCGGACCGCTCCCGAGCTAAGTCCGACTGTGAGCCGTCCCTTGGCAAGGACGGCTTTGGCAGCGGCGATTGGGCACTCGAGGCGCATGGTGCCCATGCCGCCGCGGCCGGGCCTTATGTCCCGGCCTTGGACCGCCGCGACGCCACAGCCCCCTATCGCTGCGACCGCCGCTACCACCTCCTCCTTGGTGACGGAGTCGTCCAGGTCCGTCACCTCTATGGCCGCTGACTTGACCGGCCGTGCCACCTTGGCCGAATCCGCGATGACCTCCTGCAGCTTGGCTGCAAAGAGGTCCGCATGGGCACTCCCCTCTGCCCCCGGGAACTCGAATATTCGAGCCCCGGCCTGGGTCCGCCGGCAGGACACACTGCCGATCCCCAGCTGGGTGGGATCGGCGTTCGCACGCGCCCGCACCAAAACGGACGCGTACGTCTCCCCTCGGTCCGCAGCCTCCGCGGTGAGCGTCACCACGACGGCCGCGGTTTTTGGGGAGACCAGCTGCACCCTTCGCTTCCCTTTCCCTTTCCCCGTCCGCTTTCCCTTGCCGGTCGTCTGCGACTTGCTGGGAGCGGTGGTGGCGGCGGGGACGGCGGGGACGGCCGTCGCCGACTTTTTGCCCTTGCCCTTCCCCTTGCGGACCACTTCCGTCCACTCGTTGGACGGGGTCGTTGAGGGGAGGAGAAGGGCGTCGTCCGCGTGGGAGCAGGACGGGCCCGGCTCACGCTGCCTCGCGTCTGCCGCAAGGGCCGGTCGGAGGCGCTTCTCCGGCAGGAGCCGGTCCTCTATGCCCGCCAAGCAGGCTCTTGTGAAGGCCCTCTCCTCCATTACGACCTTGCGGATGATATCCTCAAGGTTGGAGGAGGGGCCCTCTGCCGCAGGGCTCGACTTGGCCTGTTGTGGCCGGGCCGTGGCTTCAGCCAGCTTCTGATGAAGCTGGCTGACCTCCGACTGCAGGCGATCCACCTTCGCCTGCAGTTGCCGCGTTTCGTCGGTGGAGCTGCGCTGGACCAGCTCCGCAACGACGCCGCGCATGCTCGCGGCCCTACATTTCAGGGCCTTTTGAAGGGTCCCCTTTATGTTGGAGGACTTCGAGGCGACCTCCGCGATCTCCCTCTCGTCCTCCTCCGCCATCCTCTCCAGCTCGGCCAGGGAGTGGTCCGCGTATACGACGCGGGGCGCACCGTACCCGGACTTGGCCCGGGCGACGTGCGCCCGCTTCTCCGCGGCAGCGACCCGCTCCTCCAGCTCTTGCTGGAGCTGAGCCCGCCGAGCCAGATCCAGCTGGCGTTGGGCGTTCTCGAGCCCAACGACATGGGTCTCCGCGGCAGCCGTCGGCTTCTTAGCCTTCGGCGACCGCGTCGACCCCGAGGCCGAGGAGCCCTCGGACCCACCGCTCCGGTGGACTCTTTTCCGCGGACGAGAGTCGTCCGCGTCCGACACAGTGATGAGTGAGTCGTTGTCGGACGACGACTCGTCCGCCCCTCCAAAGAAGCTAGCCGCAGACGGCGCGCGGCTAGCTTCTGACGCCGAAGCGTCGGCTTGGCCCTGAGAAGGGCTTTTGGGTTGGCCCTGAGAAGGGCCTTTGGGTTGGCCCTGAGAAGGGCCTTTTGGTTCGCCCTGAGAAGGGCCTTTGGGTTGGCCCTGAGAAGGGCCTTTTGGTTGGCCCTGAGAAGGGCCTTTGGGTTGGCCCTGAGAAGGGCCTTTTTGTTTTAAAAATCGCCCGGAGGCGTCCCGCTCAGGGGTCGGCATGATCCCGGCAGGTTCGCAGACACACTACTAAGATAAAATTAAAATCCGCGAAGGCACAGTGCACTTTGGCCAACCCAGTCTGCCACTCCGTTACGGTGGTGGTCAGAACTGGGCTGTTTCCAGGGGACGCGACAAAAAAAATGTGGAACGCTTCACGATTTTGCGTGTCATCCTTGCGCAGGGGCCATGCTAATCTTCTCTGTATCGTTCCAATTTTAGTATATGTACTGCCGAAGCAAGTACAACCTAACCTTACCTTTTTTTTTTTTTTTTTTTTTTAACGTGGAGAAATGCTCATGCATTCTGCACTACCACGGGGAGATAGTGCAGTTATGTGGGACTCCAACCCACTAAAACTCCACGGTGTCCTCCTCTGCCGCTTACGGCGGGAACACGGGCACGCGTTAGCACTCATCCGTGAACCCGCCGCGGCTGTCCGTCACCGGACCCTCCTCTGGGGAGTATTCCCCATCACCGGCGCACCAGAACACATAGCACGCCGTGACCACCCCAGGGACCAAACCAGCACATGGGCGCCAGACGACCCCGTGTCTGGGCACCCTTGGTCCCCCTGCGACGGGTCAGGTCATTGGCCCCGCCGCCTGCCAATTTTCGGCCGCAGAGGATAGGGAGAGCGGCCAACGTCATACCAACACTCCTCTTCCTCTGCGGCCCCACCGCGTCCGCCAACGGACGGTGGCGACCCCGTCAAGGCCGCGGAAGGTAGGGAGAGCGGCGCACCGCAATACCGGCACTCCTCTCCCACCGCGGCCTCCAACCCTCAGCCGCGATGCCTCCGATACGACATCGCGGCCCGCCTCAGCTGCGATGTCGCTCAAGCGGCACCGCAACCTACTTGTTGGCCGCTACGTCGTCGGCTTACCGGCAAAAGCCCTGACGAGCGGCCCCTCCTCGGGTTCCACTTCGCTTCACCGTGGGTGTCCAAGCCACGGCTACTGAGCCCCCCCGCCTCGACAATGCGGGAACCCACCGGGGGGGAACCTAACCTTACCTAACCTAACCTAACCTGAGCGAACCTAACCTGAGCGAACCTAACCTGAGCGAACCTAACCTGAGCGAACCTAACCTGAGCGAACCTAACCTGAGCGAACCTAACCTGAGCGAACCTAACCTGAGCGAACCTAACCTGAGCGAACCTAACCTGAGCGAACCTAACCTGAGCGAACCTAACCTGAGCGAACCTAACCTGAGCGCTATAACTTTGCATCCCGGTGACGCATTCTGAAGCTTTTTTCAGCGTAGTAATTCGTTTTTAGGCTCCATCTAACGTTCCCACTAGTTTAAATTGACAAAAACACCGAAAAACACTTTTCGGTTATTCACTTGCAAAAATTTCAGTGTAAATTCCTTTAAAAAATTTTTTATTACAAAACCTTCAGGTAAATTTACATTTTTATAATTTTAATTGATACTTACCTGCCTTACCTGTACTCCGGCGCGCGTTCCGCGTGTTCGAGTCCCGTTTAGTGGTGTTATTCCCGTTTTATACATACATTTTGGTCGTAAATTCAGTTTTTTCAGGAAATTACGACGCAGGGAAAATAGACGGATTTTGACATTTTTAGCGCCTCTAAAGGCATTTCATTGACACATTTTATATATTGACTGAGTCCTTGCGCAAAGGGCTCACATTTTAAGACTTCTCTTGCTGGTCCCCCCTTTACAGGGACACAGAAGAGACACCAGTGCCCTCTGACGGTTCTTTTAATGAACCTGACCTTCACTAAGGACACCGCCATGTTCCGCACGCCGGCCAAGAAAACCGCGAGCTCACCTGTTTTCGGGGGCTCGCCGCGATCCGCAGAGAAAGCTGGGACCTCGCAGCCGAGCAGCAGTAGGGAATTGGAGGCTGGGGAAATAGAGCCCAAGGCAAAGTCCCCGGCCAACCCAAAACCTGGTGCAACTCCGCCGGCAGCACAAAAAATCCCCTCCTCTCTGGGGACGCGGCGGGCCTCCGCAGATGCCGCGGTATCCAGTAAAAAGCCCGCACCAATTATGTACGCGAACCTGACAGCGGAGGCGAGAGCTTGCCTAAGCAAAGCAAAGCTGCACTTGGGCAACTCTCGAAATCTAAAAACAGAAATAAAGACGGAGGTTTTGGCGGCCATCACTCGGCTGTATGAAATCGTTAAAGAGTCTGAAAAGTCGAGACCATCTGTTACTGCCGCCCCCATTCCGACTGTAATTCAGACCAATCTGCCCTCCCCAAACGAGGAAACCGGGGTCGACCTCACAAAACAGCTGGAGGAGAATAGCGCCCTCCTTAAAGAAAACCTCCAAAAAATGGAGTCGCTGCGAGAAGTCTTAGCGACAAGGGACTTTGCTGAGGAGAGGACATACGCGGCTGTGGCTGCTGCGCACAACAGCCAAACCGGGGCTCAGACCCTGGGGCGGGCAACGCTGCACTCCGTTGTTGTCTCCTCAACAAAGGAAACAGACACAGGGGAAGAGGTTCTGGAAAGGGTGAGGAAGGCAGTCGATGCGAAGGAGGGCTGGGTGAAGGTGGAGAGGGTCAGAAAAGCGAAGGATAGGAAGATCATAATGGGGTGTCACTCAAATGAGGAGAGGACAAAAATAAAGGAGAGGATCGAAGCGGTTGGACAGGGCCTCGTCGTCGAGGAAGTGACGAACCGGGACCCGCTTCTGATTTTGAGGGACGTTTTGCTTATTCATAGTGACGAAGAAGTTGTAAGGGCCCTCAGAAATCAGAATCGGGAACTATTCCACGGCCTCGGAGACGAGGACCAAAGGACGGTGATCAAATTCCGAAGGAAGACGCGCAACCCTCATCTGAACCACATTGTGCTCAGTGTGTCCCCATTAATCTGGAGGAGGGCCATCGAAGGTGGCAAACTCAGAATTGACCTCCAGATTGTGCGCGTCGAAGATCAGACGCCACTGGTGCAGTGTACCCGCTGCTTGGGCTACGGGCACAGCAAGCGGTTCTGTAAGAACCCAGCCGATCTGTGCAGCCACTGTGGCGGCCCACACCTAAGGGCGGACTGCCCGGATAGGCAAATGGGCGAAGCAGCGGTGTGCATAAACTGCACCAAAGAAAAATCGGGGAACACTGAGCACAATGCATTCAGCACTGAATGCCCTGTAAGGCGAAAGTGGGATGCCCTCGCTCGAGCCTCAATAGCGTACTGCTAAGGTTGTCTCTGATACCCATCAGTATAAAATAGTCCAGGCCAACCTGCAACGGAGCCAACTGGCCACAAACGAGCTGCTGCTGGAGGCTGACAAGCGCAAACTTGCCGTAGCACTGCTCCAGGAGCCCTATGTGGGTGGGGTGAGAAGGATGAAGGGCTACCGGGGCGTAAGGGTCTTCCAGAGCTCTGAGGGAGGAGAAGGGACTGTAAAGGCAGCAGTGGCTGTCTTTGACCAAAGCCTCGACATCATACAGTACCCGCAACTCACCACAAATAACATCGTTGTGGTGGGAGTCCGAACCAGATCCTGGACGATCACGCTGGTGTCCTTTTACTTCGAGCCCGACAAGCCCATAGAGCCATACTTGGAGTAGCTAAAACGAATGGAGCAAGTGGTGGGCCCTAGCAGGTTGGTTATTGGAGGAGACGCAAATGCGAAAAGTACTTGGTGGGGTAGCGGCAACGAGGACTCGAGAGGGGAGCATATGTGTGGAACGCTAGGGGAAATGGGTTTGCAGATCCTAAACACGGGCGACACCCCAACCTTCGACACCATCAGGGGAGGTATCAGGTACAGCAGCCACGTGGACGTAACGGCCTGTTCGGCGGACATGCTGGACCTGGTGGACGGCTGGCGAATCGTGGAGGGACTCACGGGCTCCGACCATAACGGCATACTTTTCGGCATACAACTACAAAAATCTAAAGGGTTAAGCATCGAGCGCACCACAAGAATATACAACACAAAGGACGCAAATTGGAGACAGTTTCATGAGAAACTGTCTCAAATTATGTCGGCAAACAACCTAACAGTTACAGAGCTCACAAATATAAACACTACAGACAAACTAGAACACACAATAAACACATACACACAAGCCGTAACTGAAACATGTACACTCACACTAAAAACAAAAAAGAAACACCAAACACTTACCTTGCCGTGGTGGTCCGAAGAGCTCGCGAGGATGAAGAAGCTGGTCGCCACCAGGAAACGCAGAATCAGGAACGCAGCGCCGGTCCGGAGAGAGATGGTGGTCGGGCTGTACCTGGAAGAAAAAGAAAGATATGAGGATGCTGTGAGGAAAGCAACCGAGGAGAGTTGGAGGCATTTTTGCGGGAAGCAGGACAGGGAAGGCGTCTGGGAAGAGATCTACAGAGTCATGGGAAGGGTCGCGAAAAGAGAAGAGGATCCGCCGCTGTGGTCGGGAGGTGGGGTGCTGGATGCGAAGGGTTCGGTGAGGCTGTTGGCCGACACGTTCTACCCCGAGGACCGCGAGGAAGACGACACCTTGGACCATCGCCAAACTCGGCTACTAGCAGAAAGGGTAAACGAGTGGAGCCATGATGAACAACATGACCCACCGTTTACCCGGAGTGAGCTTGATGGATCCATTGGGTCGTTCAACCCAAAAAAGGCCCCGGGAGCCGACGGCCTCACTGCCGACATCTGCTCTCAGGCCATTTACTGCAATCCTGAATTCTTCCTGTCGCTGTTAAATAAATGCCTGGCACACCAATACTTCCCGAAGTCCTGGAAGGAAGCAACGGTGGTAGTGCTCAGGAAGCCAGGCAAAGACACGTACACCGTCCCGAAATCCTACAGGCCGATTGGGCTTTTGCCTGTACTAGGGAAGGTGTACGAGAGGATGCTGGTTGCTCGTCTCAAGTTTTACCTGCTCCCAAGGATTAGTACTCGCCAATACGGCTTTATGCCCCAAAAGAGCACCGAAGACTCCCTCTATACTCTCGTGCATTACATCCGCACAATGCTGGAGAGAAAAAAGATCGTTACGCTTGTGTCACTGGATATAGAGGGAGCTTTCGACAGTGCGTGGTGGCCCGCTATTAAGGTACGATTGGCTGAGGAAAAGTGTCCTATAAACTTGAGACGAGTAGTCGACAGCTATCTCAGCGACAGGGAGGTCAGCGTGAGATACGCGGGGGAGGAGTGCAGAAAAGCAACAAGCAAAGGGTGCGTCCAGGGTTCCATAGGTGGCCCTATCTTCCGGAATCTGCTGCTGAATCCACTCTTGAAGCAGCTGGAGGATAGAGGCCACTACTGCCAGGCATTCGCCGATGACGTCGTTATGGTTTTTGTCGGCGAGTCGGCATTGGAAATCGAGGGACGGGCCGGTGCCGCTCTCGAACATGTTCAGGTGGTTTCGAACCTTTTCAGCATTTCATACAAAATGTTCTCACTAGCGCACACGTGCTTAAATTTTCCGTTCTGAAACCCGGATGGAAAATTTAAGTACGTGTGCGCTGGAGAGAACATTTTGTATGAAATGCGTGCATTCGGGGTCTCCGAATCTGAATTCCGAAACTGAATTCCGAATCAGGAAACCGGACGTATGCGGCCTGCCGAAGCCGGTGTTCCACGAAACGATAAGTAGATAGGTATAGGGCTTTAAAATGTCTTCGAAGACATTTTTATTGTTTGTAGTTATGTATTAAAATAAAAAAATTAAAAAAACCCGACTAAAACTTATACTATAACCACAGAATACTTTGCTATAACTAACTGAAAAGCTAAAAACAAGCCCATTTTAAATTAAATAAAAGTTGGAAGCAGGCGGGGCCCATACCATTATTATAGTTTCAAACTCAAATGGGTCCCGCCTGCTTCCAACTTTTATTTAATTTAAAATGGGCTTGTTTTTAGCTTTTCAGTTAGTTTTAGTATAAGGTTGCAGTCGGGTTTTTAAATTTTTTAAATTACTTTTTTTTATTTCCAGCTTTTTAGTTTACAAATGTGAAAGATTTCGCAGACGATTTAGTTCTTGATACCTGTTTTTTACGATTTGTCATTTTGAATTACTTTTAACCGTATTATATTTTTGTAATCACCTTTTAAAACCCTTTATTTTGATACTCCACTCGATAGGTTTTGAGAAAAAAAAAATTTTTTTGAAGGCATAATATGGCGCCAAAAATCCGCCATTTTGTTTTTCTTTTTTTAATTTGATATACCCAGTGTCACTCTCACAGTCAATACGAATCTAACGACATCTCTCAAGCTAAAATCCATTGAGCCGTTCAGGCCACAGAGCATTGGCATTTTCCACACAAGAATGACGCAAGTTGTTGCAATGCGAAAATAATGCGCGTCCGGTCAGCGCGTGAGATTAGTTCCGACTAAAATTAGGTGGACATTCGGGGGTAGGGGGCGGTGCTAGGTACATCAATTAGATCGCCGCACACGCAGCCCATCATTTATAAAGAAATTGCGACGTTGCCGTCCTTCAAGTACGCGTGTACAGCGTGTTTCTTTTACGTATCAATTTAACATTTTCAGTGAATATTTTAATACTAGCTTCTGCCCGCGACTTCGTTCGCGTGAAATTCGTACTTTCCTCTAAAAATTTCGAAAATGTATGTAGGTATGATCTTTATCATTTATTTAGATAAATAAGTATTCAGGCCAGTTTTTAAGTTATAGAACAAAGGAATCAGATTTTTCAAATAAACTGTATCCCCGCTTTTCACCCCCAAAGTGGTGGAATTTTGAAAAATCGTTCGTGATGTGTTCATAACTTGACTCAAAGACCCATAACCATTTTCGAGTTAATGGAAGCAAGCAGATCCACCCCTTAAACTTTGTTACTTACCTTTTTCCACCTTGGTAGGAGTCGATTTTTGAAAAACCCTAAAACACATACTTATTTATTTTTTGTTTTAGTAGTACAGACTTTCGAGTTAATCCGACAGCGGGTTACATATTTTTCTAACCTATCAACTTTGTCACTCCCTAAATCCTCTGTAAGGGGTTTTTTTTTTAACTAAAAGTGACAATCTTTATTATTTACTAACCCAAATATTGTCAAGTTTCATGTTTATTAACCAAATAAATAAGATTTTTCATACAAACTGTATACCCACTTTTCACCCCCACAGGGGTGGAATTTCGTAAAATCGTTCGGGATAATATGTTCATTACTTGACTCAAAGATTATTTTTATACCAATTTTCAAGTTAATCAAACAACGCAGTAAAATCCTCCCCTGTAAAATTAACTACCCCTTTTCACCCCGTTAAAAGTAGATTTTCGAAAAACCCTGATACACGTTATTCTTTATTTTTGGTCTTAAGTATAAATACCGAATTTCGAGTTAATCGGACCGCGTGTTAAAATTCTTCCATACAAAAATTTTGACGCCTCGAATCCCCCTTTAGGGGGTAGTTAAGAAAAACAAAAAATGCCAAACTTCATAATTTACTTATATAAGTATTCGTGCCAAGTTTCATGTTTATTACCCAAATGAATAAGATTTTTCGTATACACTGTATTCCCGCGTTTCACCCCCACAGGGGTGGAATTTCGAAAAGTTGTTTGGGATGTGTTAATTACTTGACTCAAAGATTATTTATACGAATTGTTGAGTTAATCAAGCCACGCATTAAAATCCTCCCTTGTATAATTAACTACCCCTTTTCACCCCGTTAGGGGTAGATTTTCGGAAAACCCTGATACACGTTATTCTTTATTTTTGGTCTTAAATACATATAAATACCGAGTTTCGAGGTAATCGGACCGCGCGTTAAAATTCTTCCATACAAATTTTGACGACCCCGATTCCCTTTTTAGAAAAGTTTAGAAAAACAAAAATGCCAAACTTCAACATTTACTTAGGTAAATATTTGTGCCAAGTTTCATGTTTATTAACCAAATGAATAAGGTTTTCCGTATACACTGTATTCCCGCTTGTCACCCCCACAGGGGTGGAATTATGAAAAATCGTTTAAGGTGTGTTCATAACTTGACTTAAAAATTATTTATACCAATTTTCAAGCTAATCAAGCTACGCAGTAAAATCCTCTCCTGTAAAATTAACTACCCCTTTTCACACAGTTAAAGGTAGATTTTCGAAAAACCCTGATACACGTTATTCTTTATTTTTAGTCCTTAGTATAAATACTGAGTTTCAAGTTAATCGGACAGCGCGTTAAAATTCTTCCATACAAATTTTGACACCCCCAATACCTCTTTAGGGGGTAGTTTAGAAAAACGAAAAATGCCAAACTTCATAATTTACTAAGATATGTATTCGTGCCAAGTTTCAAGTTTATCAGCTCAAGAAATAAGATTTTTCATACAAACAAAATCCCCCCTTTTCACACCCTTAAAGGTTGAATTTCGATACCTACTCTTCACAAAGAACACACCCTCCAAAATTCATGTCCCTAGGATCAGCGGTTTAGGTTGTGCGTAGATATTGCAGTTAGGTGTTCATCTCCCTTTGGGGGTGAAATTATCAAAAACGCTGAGACACGTATAAATTAATTTTTAATCGTCATCCTAAATACAAAATTTGAAGATCCTAACTTTTAAACTGACGGACTTTCATACACAACTTCATCCCCATTTTTAACCCTTTGGGGATGGAATTCTCAAAAACGCTGATACGTATAAATTAATTTTCAATTGTCAACTTAAACACAAAGTTTAAAGATCCTAACTTTAAAACTAAAGGACTTTCATACAAACTTTCATCCCCTATTTAACTCCATTAGGGGTTGAATTTCGAAAAATCCTTCCTTATTCCTTGTCTACATTATAAAGGGAACCATTGTGTAAAATTTCAGCTTTCTAGGTCCAAGGGTTTGGGCTGGGCGTTGATGAGTCAGTCAGTCAGTCAGTCAGTCAGGCCTTTTGTTTTTATTTATATAGATTAAAAAAAATAAAAACATTTTGTTTTCGAATGGTAATATTTTTTTTAGCATGTAGGTATGGATGCTATACTATTGCGGGTTAACGGAAACGCCCTCTGTTAGTTAACATACTGTATATACATACACACATACAATACATACTCTCAAAAAACATAACCCACGTTCTGGCGAAGTCGGATAAAAACGTGGGAGACTGTCCCAGCCACGGCCATAGGTACTGGACGTACCCCGGTCGTCCGCAACACAAGTAATTTAGCGCTGTCATTCGTATGACACCGTGACATGATCACAGTAAATAAATGTTCAACTTTATTTTATTCCATTTTTAACCGACTTCCAAAAAGGAGGTTATATGTTAGACTTTATCAATGTTTTTTTTATGTATGTTCACCGATTTCTCCGTAAATTGTGGACCAATTATATATATGTTACAGTCATAGTGATTAAATAGCTATTATACATAATGACTGGTCATTATATATAATAGCAAAATTGACTAGACAATGTGATAAATTAATCACTTTATTCGGATATTATTCATAATAGCGGATCAAAGTTAGCCAAAGTAATAAATACGGTCTAACTGACAATAGTGTACGTTGTCGTTTTGTAATGAGAGGTCGCGCCGTGTGTGCCGCAATTTCCGCGAGTTTTTACATTCGTATCAGTGTCTGATGATGGCAGATGAAATGAAAAAACGTTTCTATGAAACTATCACTGTACTAATTGCAAGTAAAGGAAAAAATAATCAGTTTTTTACAAATGATCAATACATGTTTGTCTTTAATTTTCTCAAAATGTCACAAGAGCCTTACTTGTAAGAATAAATAATAATTATGACCCAGTTAATTTATGTCAGTTCATTTTAAATATTTTATTATTGTAGTCTTTAAAGAGTGATACCAAATACTTGTACTTATTGATCACTGTGTTTTTTTTAATTTTTGTTTTATGGCTTTAAAACTTTATAAATTAAAGTTAAATAACTTTATAATAACAATGTTAATTAACGTACAATTATTATCTATGACAATGTTATTTTAATTCTTAAAATAAAGATTATAATTATTACTTTTCAAATAACAGTATAATATTGCTACACATATAGTTAGGTATGCTTAAGGCAAATTGCAATATAATTTTATAATCTTTACCTATACCTACTTGTTTTATTACATTATCCAAGTCTTTGAAGATATTATATAAAATTGCTAGTTAATGTGATTAATTCTGTGTCAATTATCACTTTATCTAAATTGAGTAGACATTATAAATAATGGCTAGATAATATATACAGGGTGAAATTGAACACATGCGACAAATCGAAATGGGAGATTGTACTCGTCATTATGAACAACTTTTACTATGGGACCAAACTTGAAATCGCGAAAAAAAAATCAGCTGTTCCCTACATTTTCATAAATGTAGGGAACAGCAGATTTTTTTTTTTTTGGTATAATATCCGGATTTACTACTTTGGCTGTAACATATATATTTTCTTTTGAAAGGGTATACTCTCGAGGTGGTCCCATTGCATGCGCGGTCCGAGGGGGGGGGGGGGGGGGGTCGTGGGGGTCACGACCCCCCCCAAAATCATTCAAGCTGTCGAGAGTCTGAATGATTTACTAAATGTACTTGAGGCATGAAAACCCCGATGAGCATATTCAAAAACATTAAGAACATCGGCAAACTGACGTAAAAACTTAAAACTATCAAATGATAGTGGATTTTTTAACGCGCCTAATAAATATTTTCCTTTAAAAAGCCTGTTATAAAAATATAGAATCCAGGATTCAAGAGCAAGCGAAGCAAACTCGGGATATTGGGCACCCCGCTTGTACGTAAGGTTGAAAGGCTTAGGTAAGGCCAGATTCCAAAACCTAAACTGCTGTAAATTCGATAAAGTATGTTCTCTTTTTGTGTGATGGGTAAAAGAAAACAGAGACTATATATTCTAGGTGGGGTGCTAAAATTTTCAGGCTCGCTACGCTCATTCTTGCAATTTAGGTACATTGGCTCTTGAGCTTTTCTTCAAAAGTCGACAAAGCATGTAATTCCTAGTCCTTTTGGAATGATCGAAACTCGAAAGATAATCGAACCTATCCGAGAGTGTGCAAAATCGAGCTCGCTTCGTTCGCTCTTGCATTTTAGATTCTGCTAGCTGCTTGAGCTTGCCCGCACAAGTCGACAATGTAACTCCTATTTCTTCTTGAAAATATAAAACAAAACCTAATCAAACAGAGGCGGGTTGTTAAAATTTTCAAGCTCGCTTCGCTCGCTCTCCCCACCCTGCACAATCTACCGTTATAATACATACGGCGAATTTGGCAACATTTAAGTAACACGCCCTATGTAAAAGCTGTGTCCCTGAATAGCATAAGTAATGTGGAGCTGGCTGTGGTGGTGGTTGGGCAGGGGTGTACCTTCATATAGTACATACACCCACATTTCGCCAGTTATTAAGTGAAATGTCATAGAGGGCAAGCCTACTGCCGCTAATCGGGCATAGTTTCAGACTCCAGGCTGCTTCTGAGAAATTTCTGATGGAAAACCCCTTTTACACTTTACCCGACCTAGGAATCGAACTTAGCTAGGAACTCATGCTCAGCAGTAACGCTTGCTACAACTAGACCAACGAGGAGATGTACCTCCCTTAAAATATTCCTCGGTACCCATGATGACCCCCCCAAAATCTTGGGCTGTGACCGCGCCTGTCCCATTGTCATCAAGTTGGAATCTGATGAGAGGATCCCATGGAAATCGCGAGAAACCCTCAAATTTTATAAGCAAAACTATAGCGAATTGGGTATTTTTAAAGTAACTCGTGCATTTATTTGCTCTCGGAAAGCATCATTTGGTGAAGTGGAACTGTTGATGAAGACCACAGATGGCCACCGGAACTACTCAATAATAAGTATTTCACGGGTTGCGATTCGATTACTTTAATATGGTTGCGTAATAATTTATGCTCATCACAATGCGAATGATGAAATGGAGCTGATGGTGGAATACTAAGAGAACTCCTCAATAATTAACTTCCCTGCATCGGGAAAAGCAATATTTTGTAAAAGGCGATGAGCAAGTTGACATTAGGCTATTGTAACTCAGATACATTATAAACAGACCCACTAAAAAGAGAGAAATACAAACTTTTTAACAAAAAAAAAACCGACTTCCAAAAAAAACACTATTAAGTGAAAAATGACTTTAATTTCGGAATTCGGTGGCAAGAAACTAAAATACAGATCCATTAATTCCTCCGATCCGTTCTTCGCGTCCAGTACAATAACGCCTTTAGGGTGCTGTTGGGGCTCCCGCGGTTCTGTAGCGCATCGGGGATGTTTGCGGAAGCAGAGACAGATGGCTTTCACGCTATTATGCGAAAAAGAACAGCATCCCTGATGCGTAGGATTCAGGAGAGCACCAACAGCATTTTAAAGATGATATCGAATAAGCCAGATTGCCCGTTCCTGGGGCACTGGACCCGTATGCACAGCTGCAGGTCTGGTGCAGCGGGAAGCGGGCATAGTCATACTTATGGGTTTATGAGTTAGTGTTTTTATATTTTATTTTAGTTTTGTTTATTTTGTTTCACTTTTATTTTACTGAGAACGTTACTAACGTAGTTTTATAAGTGTTACTAACAACAATATTATGAATCATTTGTGTTCGAATTAAATAAATAAATAAAAAAAATTAAGACACCGACTTCCGAAATTAAAGTTATTTTTCACTTTGTAGTGTTTTTTTTGGAAGTCGGTTTTTTTTAGTTAAAAAGTTTTTTCATATATGAAGTATGGACAAATTGACAGAAACATGAACCTTCATCTGATCATTTTCTCGAATAATATGTCGTCGAACGATGTTTGAAGAAGAAGATCGCAGTTAATTATTTATGAAATATATAATTTATTAAATTAATAATTAATTAAAAGTCTGTACAGTATAAGTTAGCGTGGAACACAGTAATATAATGATGACTAGTCGTTGCTGCCGCGGCGCGCGGCGCGCGGCGCGTGGGCACGTGGGCACGCGGTCACGTCGCCACCTCGTCGCGGCGCGGTCACGTGAGCGCGAGCACGAGCAGCACGACCACGCAGCCCGCCACCAGGCACACGATGAGGCTCACCTTTTTCTGTGAACAACAAGCTCCCGCTAGTAGCGCGTCGGCGCGGCGGCGTCGCCCTCAACTACCTGCACACTGCTGCACAGTCTGATGCTACAACATTTTGCCATGTTTACTATATGAGGTTTCTCCTTTATTTCAAGTAGCAACGCGCGAGCCCATCTATACACTAAGTATGTGATTATTTTTTGTTGATGATTCAAGACATTATGCAAACTTGGTTAAAGTCTATGATAGTGCAGTCAAGGGCTACTTGTGTCAATACACTAAGTGGTTCACGCCGCGTGTAGAGTGCTGCGCGGCACGGCGGCGGCGGTACAGTCGGCGTACCTTGCGCGCCTTGGTGCGGCTGACGGTGCCCTTGAGCAGCTCCGTGCCGCCGGTGCCGACGTGCTCGGTGGCCTGCAGTGCGTAGTACTCGACGCTGTCCACCTGGTCTTGCTGGAACACACAAGCCACTCAGTGCTACTCTCGCTCGTGAACAGCTTTTTTTAAGGGAAAACTTCTTTAGGCGCGTTGGGCATTTTTTGAGATGGGGAAAAACCATTGAATTCGCGCCACTGTTACCATTCCGCTGTTCTCGGGATGTACTCAGTTTTAATGTATATCCGCGATATGTCAGTGAGTGATAGCAAAGTATTCTGTTTGTGTTTTGATTTCACTTCTGTCGGCACTCCCGGAGTGTCACTGTTTTCTTTTTTTTTCATTTGCTAGACGCTTACGGGGTTGGTCAGTAAATAGAAATAGGAGTTCTCGGGAATGAATGATCATGGCACGTCAGTAACAAGGTGCAATGAGGTCGTACGGAGGCGAACCGGCAACAACCGTGGGAAGACGATGGATAAGTATTAGGGATTGAAAAGTAAAGTAGCTCCTCGTCTACAGTGGAAAAATATTTATATTAATTACTAGGAACTTGGCAAGAAAACATCGTTTTACAGGTGATTGTAATAACGCCGAACTGGTCAATTAGCATCGAGCTAATTACAGGACAACCACCGCCGAGCGCGTTGTCCGTGACCTACGTTTGTGAAACACTTAAATACTAAAACACAGTTAGTCGACCTCATCCGGCAAGTTAGTCAGAAGACTTGGTGGCGCGGCTCTGATGTATACTGCAGGTGTTTGAACTTGTTAAGCGTTCTATATATACAGGGTGACTTGGCAACAATTGTGTCAGTCAGCTTGGAGCTGTTTAACTGTTTGACGTTTTAGAACACTTGGTTACATAGAAAGCTGTGTTAAAGTACTACCAAATAAAACAGTTTTTTTTTTGCGAGTTCATCTCACATCTTCGATTTGCCGATGATATCGTCATAATGGCAGAGACGCTGGAACAGCTAGACCAAATGTTGTACAGCCTAAATGGAGTTGGCCTCGGTATGAATTTGGACAAGAGAAAAGTCATGTTCAATTCGCACGATTCTTGCCGAGCCCAATCGAAGGGTCGTTTCTAGAAGTTGTCAAGGATTATGTCTACCAAGGGCAAGTCATCCAGCTCGGTAGAAACAACTTTGAGAAAGAAGCCGACAGAAGGATCCGGTTGGTTTGGGCAGCATTTGGAAAACTTCGTCAAGTCGCAGTCAGTTC
The DNA here is from genome assembly GCA_947508005.1 of Amphipoea lucens. Taxonomy (NCBI): domain Eukaryota; kingdom Metazoa; phylum Arthropoda; class Insecta; order Lepidoptera; family Noctuidae; genus Amphipoea; species Amphipoea lucens. Next base: position 116,158 of record OX382364.1, read on the forward strand.
GCAGTGTTTGAGGACTAAGGTCTTCAACCAGTGCGGTTATGACATACGGTGCCCAAACGTGGACACTGACGGTCAGGCTCGTCCTCAAATTCAAGGTCGCTCAGCGAGCAATAGCTCGCTGAGCGACCTTGAATTTGAGGTCACGGTCAATAGACCGTGCTATGCTCGGGCCTCGGAGTCTCTTTGAAGGATAAAATCAGGAACTAAATTATCCGGAAATGAACCGGAGTTACCGACATAGCTTGCAGAGTAAGCAAACTGAAGTGGCAGTGGGCTGGCCATGTCTGTCGAAGGACCGATGGGCATTGGAGCAGACAAGTCCTGGAGTGGAGACCGTGTAGCGGCAAGCGTAGTGTGGGGCGCCTCCCAGCTAGATGGACGGATGACCTAAAGAAGGTGGCTGGGGTAGACTGGATGCGGAATGCGGAGGACAGGGTGTTGCGGTGCAGTCTGGGTTCTCCCAGAACCAGCCGCCTATGCAGCAGAACGCCTATGTCCAGCAGTGGACTGCGATAGGCTGAGTTGATTTATTGATATATTTTTTAATTCGGACTTCTTGAGCTTTCCGAATCACCATGTATGGACAGCATGCGCGTGCAATGTGCAAAAATAAAATGCATCAATCGTTATATTTTTCAAAAAAAAAAAGCCTACGTAAGTATCAGAAACGTAACATTGAACACGAGACTTCATACCTAAACATGCCGCGCGGCTGCCCTTCTCCAGTAAAGTAAAGCTACCGCAGGGATTCCCATATAATAATAACAAGCCCTATTTAATTGTGAACATTTGCGTTGTGGTATTTTCAGTAGTAGTTTAGAGAATGTCTCTAAGTTCATTGTGCCTCTTGGCAACGGCCTCCTCTAACAACTTCCACGGTTTCCTATCTCTCGCCAATGTCTTCCACCGTGACTTGCGGTTGTCGTGGTGGTGTGGGTGTGTGATGTGTGGTGTGTGCGTGCACCTGTGCCGCGACGAGGTGCGCGAGCTGCGCGAACAGGTCGCGCACGTCGCGCAGCGCGGCCTCGACGCGCGTGAGCTCCTCGTGGCGCGCCTCCACGTCGCGCAGCGCTCGCCGCGCCTCCGCCGTCTCGGCGCGCACGTTGTCCACGAACAGCGAGATGTTCTTGGTGTCCAGCAGCGCCTGGCACTCCTCGTCCGACACCGACAGGTTCGCTGCAACGAGACTCGCGTCAGAGAGCGGCCGCCGGCGCGCAGGCGCGTGAGTCAGCGCGCGGAGGTCACGGCGCGGGCGGCGGCGGCCGACGACCCCGCGTGCTACTCGGCGAATTAAACCGAAGCAGCCATTCAACTTGTACACTAATGACTGTTTCAAAACAACTGCAATTAGGATCCGTTTCTTAACCATTGCTAATGTATCATTTTCATTGTTGGCTTTGGATTATTGACCTGACTTGGTTCAGTGGTAGTTTCAATGACAAGAGCGGTAAGTACTTCATTTAAATACACATGCGACGTACTTTTTTGGATAACAAACGGTTATTCTCAACATAATTATTATTTACTAGCGGCCCGTCCCGGCTTCGCACGGGTGGATGGGCGGGTGGGTGTTTTTTTAATTTTTCTTTCCGTAAAAGCCATCCTCTTAAGTTGTTGCACTTCAAGGAATATTATAAAAAAGAATTAGCGAAATCGGTTCAGCTATTCTCGAGATTTGCGCTTAGCAACACATTCAGCGATTCATTTTTATATTATAGATATCCGTTGGTCTCGTGGCGACTGCTGAGCTCGGGGTCCTGAGTTCGACTCCTCGGTCGAGCAAAGTGTTAGTGGGTTTTTGGGGATGGGGATGGGAATTTCTTAATAGCAGCCCGGAGTTTGGTAGTTGGTGGTGTGATACCCCGTGCCTCGGAAAGAACGTAAAGCCGTTGGTCCTGCGCCTGATCTGTCCCCGGTCGTGTCGGATGACCGTCCCATCGGACCATGAGAGGAAGAGAAAAAGGAGAGCATCCCTGTGCGCACACACCTGTGTGTATTATTATCACCTGTATTTGGTTACTCTCGGCAGAGATGGGCCCGTGACCGAGATCCGGGTCCGGAGGACATTTATTTTATCAGGTGATGTTATTGAACGACTTGCACAGCGACTGCGTGTGTGTTCGTTGTTGCACAAGGTGCTGACGTACACTTGCTGGTACTTGTTCTTGTGTTGTGTGACAGCCTGACAGGTTGTGCAATAGAATCTCGGCGAAGTAGTTCCCTATCGGCTCAGCTCAGTCCCCGCGGCATCCGTTTGGGCTCAATTAGTTAATGCGCGCATGGCGAGTTGGCGACACTCCACTATCCGCGTCACTCATATTATTATAAGGAAATATTGAATCAAGCTCAGCAGGCTCCTCGGAGCCAAGGAGCCGCGACCATGTGACCAGCTACATTATTTAAATTTAATAAAGCGTAATGGTGATAATCAAGGCCATATTAGCTGTAGAGCCGACGACCGTTGGGGAAGACGTGTTCTCGAATCGGTGAACGTAAAGTAGGACGCCCTCAGGCTAGGTGAAGGTCTGTGATCACGAGTCCGCACTGGATGAGGGTTGGCCAGAATCAAGTTCAATAGAGAGCGAGTAGAGTCACCTCTCATCGCTCTCTATTTAACTTGATTCTCCCTTCATGAACATTGGAACTGTGTATTTACACCGGTTTCATTTAAATCAATGGTATGCTATCTCGGAATGTTTGGTCTCTGACCAAAACCAGCTCGGTTCCATTTCAGCAATTTTGGGAACGTGTATATCGGTAAGTTGTTAGACAGGCAGGCTTCTAAAGCGATGTGAGTACCTATAGGTACATATAGTTTAGTACTCACTGAGGTGTATCTGCTGCTGCAGCAGACTGAGCTGCGTGGCGCGCACGGCGTCCAGCGCGGCGTGGTGGCGCGAGAGCGCGTCGGCGTACAGGCGGCGCGCGGCGGCGTACTGCAGGCGGGCGATGCGCGCGCCGGCGTCGTTGCGCGTGCTCAGCCGCGTCTCGAACTGCCGCAGCGCGCCGCCCACCTTCAGGCCGGTGGCGTTGGACGCCGTCACCGCCGCGTCCAGCTGCCCCTGCAAGTCTGCGCCCACACGCTGCTGTAGCGGGATTCTCATTAGACATCACTTTTGATGTACATACAATCAAACAATCTATTTGAGATACAGACTAAAATACTCCATAGGCACTTACTGCCAGTATTTTTATTTTATATGGGTAGTATCTGTCATACTTGTGGCAGTGATGTAAGAATTGAATAGGTAGTCATCAACTCATAACATTGGTTACAAAGTTGCAAGTCAGCTACTTATCTGTATACCAACTAGCTTGTTTGAGTGTACGTATCCAAAGTGAATCAGTGAGCGTCATCGCCTGCATGATGTTGGTCATCGTCTCGCGTCCAAGTCCGGTACTGTTCCATATTTTGTTACTATCTGAAGGGACCTTCTGTTCACATTGTTCATTGCGCCTCTGGATGAATCATCGGTTCGAGTTACGACGTTCTCATAAGTTGCTAGCGCAGTGAGATATTGTGCACCTACTTTGGATGAAATAAGGATGAAAGGCAATGCACACTTGCCGCCTTGATCAAAAGTAGTAAAAGAGCATACATAATCAGCTCATAACGTTCCCACTGCTGGGACACAGGCCTCCTCTCAGTGAGAGGGATTGGTCCGTAATCCACCACGCGGGCCCAGTGCGGGTTGGTAGATGTCACATGTCTTCGAATTTTTGGTTCTAGGACATGCCGGTTTCCTCCCGATGTATTCCTTCACCGTTATAACTTATAGTAACAGAGCATTATTTGTTAAGTGATGTAGCGGCGACTCGGCGAGTGTGGCGACGGTCGCCGTCGCGTCGGGCGCACTCACTCTTGTTGGTGTGGAAGGTGGGGTCGGCGTGCAGGCGCCGCATCAGCTGCGTGTTGTTGTCGAGCTCGTGGATCCAGCCGCGCATGCGCTCCACCTGCAACACACGCACCGCGCGTGACGTCATCACTCACTCGCTCGGTGTCGACTGTCGGTACAGTCCGCGCAGCGCGGGGACTCGCGCGGCGGCGGCTGCTGTGTATGCAACACTTGGCGTGTTCGTAATGTTGTACACAGCATTATATTTGAACAATATACAGTTTAGCAATAGCATTGCTCAAGAACAGTGATTGTCCGTCGTGATAGTTTCACGTTGCAGCAGCCGGTCCCCGCGCCCGCGCCCGCGCCCGCGCCGGGTCAAGGATGCAATCTGCGATAAGGTCGCGGGCTCTATGTAAATAAACAATACCGATTGTACATGTGACAGTAAGTGCGCGCAGTGAACGCGTCTCTCAGTATCTAACAAACCAATCATATGCATACATAGGATAGGAATATTTACATTTTTGGTGTAGGGTTACAGTAGGGAGCGCAATCAAGCGCGGATGTGTTCATAAGTGCTAACAAGTAATAATAAACATATTACGTAAGCAGTATGCACGCTCCGTGTGGAACTATTCCGCAAGTGTGTCATGATCACGGTTGTGATGATGTCGTCCTGGCGGCACAACACCGGCGCGGCGCGACAAGGCTGCGGCACTAATTGGCAGGGCCGCTAATGAACACAACGAGCGGCTCGTTAACGTCGCACATCGCTCATAATGAAGCGGCGCGCGCCACACACGGCACCAGTACACATACCTCTAGGAAGATGTCCTGTATGTGCTTGTCGTGCTGGGTGGCGGGCTCGGGCAGGCTGGGCTCCACCGTGTCGCAGTACACGCCGCCCGTCGCGCCGCGCGCCAGCTGCAACCACAACGCAACCCTTCAATGTATGTGCACTAACACACAGCTTGTAAGTACAGGCGCATCTGGACCAGACGAGTGCTGCGCGCCACTGCCGGTCGCCCTCGGCCGGCTGTGAGCCCAGCAGAGGAGGCACACGCCGACAACACAGCCACACCTAGTGCAACAGTGGTTTGTTTACCACGGTGACGTCACAGTGGGTGCACACACTCGCTCGGAAGCCACCGGGGCTGTCTCCGCTCGTCTCGCGAGACTCACGTGGCGCAGCTCGGCGAGGCGGTCCTTGCTCCTCATGGTGCCCGCGCTGCTGCCTGGTCGCCGTGGAGCGGAGCGGCGCGAGAAGGTGCGCTCGCGACGGTATCTAATCGCGCACTGATAACGTCGCTGATATCACGCGCACACCGCACTCCTCGCTAAGGTCACTACACCCGCGCGTTATTGAGACTCATGCGGGGGCTCCGCGCCGCGCCTGCGCAACCACTGAAACTAACCGAGCTGAGAGATCCACTGCACTAGTTATTTAGTTAGACTAGCTGTTACACCTGACTACGTCGTCGCTTCAGTGTCGATGACTCTGAACTACCGCAACACGCTTGCAAGGTACAGTCGCTCGCTGCGCACTACCACGTGCGCGTGGCGCTGCTCCAGGCGACCGGTGCACGGTGCGCTGAACATGTCGGACATGTGCGACAGTACGAGTGTGGTGTGACACGATTTATGTTAGCAGCTGATCGCGCGGATTCTCGCGGGGCGGTATCGCTGCGTCGCACTGCCATGCAAAGGCCGCACATTCGGTAGTTACCGTTTGTGTTTGCGCGGCACATTAGCGCGCCGGCAGCACTCAGTCAGCACACGGTGCTGGCGCATGGCGATGGCGCGACGGCGGCCACACACTGGCGCACCGCGTGTCGTACACGCGCGCATCTAAAGCTGACCACGCTGAATGTGAGCTGACGCGCACTTGTTACCTACTAAACTGACTAAGTACCTACCTAATGCATGCGAGTTGTTCAATATAATCGAGTTCCGCTCAACAACCGAGCGCCGCTTTCCCCGTCCAGGCGTCCACAGACTGCCAGCAACTTTTACTCTTTGCAGCAACTCTTGAGCGCAGACCGCAGTGTTGTGTTGTGTTGCCTAGCTCAGCTTGCATCGCCAGCGGCGTGGCGGCGTAGCGGGCGGCGTAGCGGAGTCGCGGCGTCGCGCGTGTCGGCGACATCTTCGACGGTGACAGCGCCGCGTGCATTTTTCCGGCCATGCTGCAGATAAAATGACTATGAAAAAGGTTGCTCGCGGAGCAAATCCAATTTGTAGCTACGGTTTTATGATCATGGTTATTGACCACAATTTGAAATAAAATTCGGAAAAGGGAAGCGAATAATATTGTGTAAAAGCAACATATGTAGGTAGGTAAGTGGTGGCCAAGTGGGGTGGGTACAGACCACAGGTATAACAGACAGCCAGCCAGCTAACTAGCAACTAAGTACTTCGGTACTTACCTAGTTTTAAACAATGTTGTGATTCTGCGGAGTAATCAATTCATTTACCTGCGTCCTACCACAGGCACAGAATATATAATACATAGTACTGTCCTACATAAAAACTTATTTATTACGCACACTATGCGCAAAAGTGTTTTTTGCATGGCTCCCATTATTTATATAATAAGTTACCCAAAAGTTGGGGGGAGCTAAACAATGTACCTACATTTGAAAAATCAACTAAAGTCATATCTATTTGACAAAGCTTACTAAGTACCTATAATATTAATGAATTTCTGACAGAAGCATTTATATTGACATAGATTTTGATGCATTTTTATTATATTATTTTTTCTAATATTGACATTTATAAGTAATTTATTTTTACCCGACTGCGCTAGAAGGGTGAGCAGTGGTGGCCCAGTGGTATCAGCCGCGACTTACAAGTTGTAGGTCGTAGGTTCGATTCGAACCCCGACAGGCGCTTTACTTTGTGTGAATTATTTCATCACCATTGCTCTCAAAACGGTTAAGGAAAACATCGTGAGGAAACCGGCATGTCCTAGAACCAAACATTCGAAGACATGTGACATCCACCAACCCGCACTGGGCCCGCGTGGTGGATTACGGCCTACTCCCTCTCACAGAGAGGAGGCCGGTGTCCCAGCAGTGGGAACGTTATAGGCTGATTATGTATGTATGTATGTATGCGCTAGAAGGAGAGTTATGTTTTTCGAGTGTAAGTATGTACATATGTAGGTATGTATATTTTTTTGGCACGCTCTGTAGCCTAAACGGCTTGATCGATTTCAGATTGAGAGGTGCCGTTAGATTCGTCTTAATTGTGAAAGTGACATTGGGTATATCAAAATTGAAAAAAAAAAAACAAATTAAAACATATTAGTATGTCTTCAAATTTTTTTTTCTCTCAACATCTATCGAGTGGGGTAGGTATCTTAAAATAAAGAGTTTTAAAAGGTGATTACAAAAATACTTATATTATACAACTTATATTATATGGTTAAAAGTAATTCGAAGTAACAAAACGTAAAAAACACGAAAATCTTTCACATTTGTAAACTAAAAAGCTAGAAATAATAAAAAAGTACTTAATTATAAAAAAAAAAAAACTAAAAAACCCGACTGCGGTAAAAAACAAGGAAAAAAATCTGAAGAGTTAAAAACAAGCCCATTTTAAATTAAATAAAAGTTGGAAGCAGGCGGGACCCATTCCATTTTTAGGGTTCCGTAGTCAACAAGGAATCCTTACCTACAAAGTACGGTACCCTCGGTGCGCGAGTCCGACTCGCACTTGCCCGGTATTTTTAATTTTTTTATCGCTCAGATTTGGAATCAAATAGGAATTATGCATTTTCTAATTGGTCATACTAGGTAGGTGTACTCTAGGTACTTACCTAACTAGTTGCAAATTGAATCATAGCAAGTAAGTTTCTCACCCACTCAATCACAGTTTTTAATTGATTCTTGGAAGAGATTGCATTAATAGATTCTAAGTAGGTACCTAGTCGAAAGGCATGCAAGTCATTATATCTTTTGTGACTATTTAAGTTGTACCTAACTTATAAATTAGGTAATAGTTAAATTATAGACACCTTCACATAATTATCCAAAAGCAACCATTTAGCTGGCTTACACTTGACTCTAACAAAAATTAGCACTTTAAAGCTTAATATTTCACAAACGGATCCCTGAATCAAAAAATGGTTTTTACACACCCGCTATATTTTTGAAAGACCTATCCAACGATACCACATAGTATGGGGTAGATGAGAAAAAAAAAACATCCCCACTTTACGTGCAGAGGAGGTACTTACCGTAAAAAAATGTATTTTCAAGATTTTCTTTTACCACTTTGTCGGCGTGATTAATATGTATATCCATACCAAATCATAGCTTTCTAGTAAGTACCTACTAAGAGTCTCTGAGCTAAGCTGCGGACGGACGGATGGTCGGACGGACAGACGGACATGGCGAAACTATAAGGGTTCTTTGTTTCTTTCTTTTTCTTTATTTCTTTCTTTCCTTGTTGACAACGGAACCCCAAAGATATAGGTATTTATTTTATCAATATGTTTGTTCTTATTTTTTAGGGCCTCTTCTAGTAGAAGGCCTATGGGATTGGGAACTAAGTACTGCATTCTGTATTATATATAATATGTCCATGAATTATTATTGTATGAATAATATTATACCATTTCAGATAAAGAACAGCTAAAACACTGGGTAAGGGTATTGAATGGTTTTATATAGTTGTCTACATAAAGATAAGTACTAACAATACTAACATAATTGAAAGCTAATATTGTTGCTAATTCATACTAACAAGTTATGGATTTTAATTATCTGAAATAAATTATTATTTTTATTAAACAGCTGTTCTTTAGTTCAAAATATACGCTTTGAAAACTCAGAGCAGAGATATTTTGAACTTATCCTCATTTATTGCTAGCCTACAGCCCTCTAGAGAAACCGATGGATGTTCTCGAATAAAATTTAATGTTATTAATAGAAAACAAACAGCTCATTTGTCAAATTAAATTTCAGTCGACAACATCCATCGGTTTCTTACTAAACTTCAACTATATCCGACGACCCTGCATACTTATCTCTTTTGTTGACTGTACATATCTTGACAATCGTAAGTACCTAATGCAAACGTTTTAGTAGTTATAGGTACTTAGAGGAAGGTATGGAATCCATAAAGTTTTATTCCTAATATTCATTAAATAGAAAATCCAACGTGATTTAAACAATTATGAAAATTATAATAAAATTGATTACCTTAGTAGATACCCATGAAACAAATAGTGCTTATAACAAGGTGAATGAAAACAGCAGTGTTTTGCAGATAAAGCGCTACCTGTGAGTGAGAGCGCGCACTAACAAGCAGAGCGCGGCGCTCGACACGTTCGTGATGCGTTACGTCGCGCCCCTCGCGCCTCCCGCCGCCGCACACAGAGGGCGCTAACTACTCCTCTGGCGGTCAAACAGTACACTTGGGCTGCGCTGCAAGTTCAGTACATATGTCTGCAGGAACCTAATTACTAGATACTGACTGTCACATGCTGTGCTGGAAACCTATTCGGCAGACCTTGCGACCTGGAGACCTTCGAGAGCGAGTTTATTATATCTATCATTCTGTCATAGCATCACTTTCACTTTATTTTTTTAAATAAATTTTATATTCGAGCGCTACCTCATCATTAGATATGTATTTTTTATTTCTCTTTCTTTGTGCCTTATCAGCGAACTGTGCTTTTGTATAATGGTGTTTCACTTTATACTTATACATTGTAGTTAAGTATATAAGGTGTAAAAAAATTAACTGCAAGAACTTTAAGAGGTGCTTTAGACCATCGAACTGAACAACTTTCACTATGGGACCAACTCCGAAATCACGAAAAAAAATGAGCTGTTTCATACATTTTAGCCGAGTAGGTATTGAACTTTTGTATGAAACAGCTGATTTTTTTTTCGTGATTTCGGAGTTGGTCCCATAGTGAAAGTTGTTCAGTTCGATGGTCTAAAGCACCTCTTAAAGTTCTTGCAGTTAATTTTTTCACCTACCTATAGAATCTAGAAAGTGAAGTTTACTCAACACTGGAGTTTGGTAATCAAACTCACAGAATACAGGTTGAAATTGAAAACATGCGACAAATCGAAATGGGAGATTATACTCATCATTATGAACAACTTTTACTATGGGACCAAACCTGAACACGCGAAAAAAAAAATCAGCTGTTCCCTGCATTTTGACGAGATATGCGATTTTTTTTCCGCGATTTCAGGTTTGCTCCCATAGTAAGAGTTGTTCATAATGACGAGTACAATCTCCCATTTCGATTTGTCGCATGTTTTAAATTATGAAGTACCTATATGATAATGCGAAAAATGTAACAACACTGTGCAAGATTGCGAACTCATACAAAACCATAGGTACTCCTAAGTAACCTAAGTTATGAATGAGGAATAATAAGACACGAGTTAAATTCTTCAAAGTACTTTGCCGTAGGTAGTATAGCGAAATAAAGAAAAACGCATACTCTCTTCGCCACTGAACACGTACCTATAATTAATTTATATCATGATAAAACAATCCGAATAAGTATAAAAAAAGTATTAAAAATAATATAAAAATGTAGAGTATTTGATATTGATAACTCCACGCGCTCCTCATTCTTGACTGACGATGACGGACGGAATAACGGACAACGAAGTGATCTTATAAGGGTTCCGTTTTTCCTTTTAAGGTAGGTACGGAATCCTATAAACTATAAAATTATGGCTATATCTATAATAGCGATTTTAAAGGGTTGTTACTTACGATGTTTACATAAAATCACTTATTTGAGCACAATTTAGAAGCTAACTAGGTACATAGTACCTTTTGGTAATAACTAGCTTCTGCCCGTGACTTCGTTCGCGAGGAAGTCGTAAGACACCACAATATAATAAAGCAACAGCCACGTTTTTATAAAACTATTTATACTACGTTTTCAGTTTTGGTTTCAGCACCAAAAATATAAAGAGAGTCAGGCCTGAAGTCGCGGCCGCGCGGGAGCAAGCGGCGGCGGCGCGGCGTGCAGCTGTCACTCGTGCTGAGGTCGACAGCCGCAGCCTCCAGTAGTTTTTCATTTTTAGTAAATTAATAAACATCTGCGTTCCTGCATAAACTACCTAAAGGCACAACACTCCAGATTTTCTCTAAGAGGTTTTTTTAAAGATCACGGTTGCATTACAGTTCGTCTTTGCCAACATCTTATATATTAGGCAAAATATACACTTGTACACTAAAAACAATGTTAACACTAGAAATAAGGACAAACTACGTGCTCCCTCTCACCGGCTTCATAAGGTTCATAACTCATTTGTTGGGCTTGGTATAACCTTTTATAACAAGCTACGAGTACCTTCTTCTTTGCTAGATTTGCCTTTTAATAACTTTAAAGTTCAAGTAAAATCCAACCTTTGTTTAAAGGCATACTATTCCATCAACGACTTACTTTGGTCACCCTGATGAACTTAAGACAATTTTTATGTTCTTTCTCCAGAATTAGCTTACCTACTGACAGGCTATATGAGTTCATATTGTTTTTTTTTTTTCAGTTGACAGTTTTAGTCAATCAGTTTAATTTTATTTTAATTTATTATTGACTTACCTAATCTAGTCATTTCAATGTTTTCTAATGAGTTGATTGCAATATGTGGTTAGCTAGCGACCTCTACGATTGATCATATTATTCTTGCCTGAGCAACCGGCAGCAAGTGCGTCATGCTCCTTAGATGCCACTGCTTGTGGTAGCGTCGGGGGTCGGGTTGCCTCCTTCCCTCAAATATGGCGAGGGGGGTAATGGCTGATCTTTGCGTTATGCTCGTGAACGGGTGCTGCTTGTGGTGACTAGTCGTCTTGCTGACCAGGGTTTTATTGTTGTTATTAGTAATAACTTGTTTATTTATTTTATTTGGATGGTCCTAGTTTATCATTTAGAGAGCAGTGGTGGCCTTATTTTGAGAGCAGTGGTGGCCCAGTGATAACGACTGCGACTTACGAGTTGTAGGTCGTAGGTTCGAACCCGCGCTTTAATTTGTGTAAATTATTTCATCACCACTGCTCTCAAAACGGTGAAGGAAAACATCGTGAGGAAACCGGCATGTCCTAGAACCAAAAATTCGAAGACATGTGACATCTACCAATCCGCACTGGGCCCGCGTGGTAGATTACGGCCCACTCCCTCTTACCGAGAGGAGGCCTGCGTCCCAGCAGTGGGAACATTATAGGCTGACTAAGTAGTTTATCATTTGTGACTTCCAGTGACAGTGTGAACAGAACCCAGCATTGCATAAATATGTAAGCTGTCACGCCCTTTATACCTGGAGGCTTTTATTTAGGTAGTAAGCTTTTTGTTTAAGTTTTTCATTTTGATTTTTTTTTTTTTTTTTTTTGCTTGAGTACGTATAGTGTTTATTGTGTTTGTTGGTAGCTAACCTATGGCAAATAATTTAATTCAATGTTCTGTGTCCTGTAATGTTAATTACTTTGCATAGTATTGTATACAATCAATTATTTTCTAACTAAACAGACAGCTGTACTGCTAGGGAGTTTGTTCCGCCACTTCTTCTCCCCAGCGAAAGCACTAGGAAGTGGCGAAGAGCGGGCGTTTTGGGGGACTGTCTTTTGTAAATTTGACGTTCGAAAAGTGCTGATTCTCAGCTTAGTTTGAATAAATGACTTTTGGTTTTGACTGGCACTCTGACTGATGTATTCCTACAGAATATTCCGACGAACAGGTATCGCCAGAACTAGAATAATATTATAACTGTAGATTTTAAACACGGGATTTCTTATTAACAATCACCTAGGTAACCTAGATATTTATTTTTATTATTTTAACCAAAGATGACAGAAGGGGCCTAAACTCAATGTTTTTCTGTGTACGTTCTACGAACTATCATTTACTTAACACAGAAAAAAATAAAAAAGAAGCAACGGTACAAAATATCAATTGTTGTGAATCTAATATAGGTTTGTAAAGCATTTGTAAAACTTTTAAGCTATTTGCTTTGTTTTAGCTCCATAAAGATATAGCGCGATGATACTCATTTAAATCTGTAACTATATGCTATGTTCGTTCCCTACTATTTGACCCATTGAAGTAGGTATATTCTGTATGGCGCTTATGATACGTTGCCAACACATTGGAGGGGGAATAGGAATACAACAGAAAAATGAAGAAGGATATTTCAAAGTGTTCTGTTAGAGAAAGTCTATTACAGACGTACCTACCTACTGACAAAATTTTGACTCGAATCAAATGAAAAGTAATTTATTTTCGAAATTATTAAGATCCATGGCAGTGTTTCTGTCACCATAATGATACAATTTCCTATCCGAAGTATCATGAGAACCACAATCGAAAGCCTTCCTCAAAAATATGTGTAAGAAGCTCAACGCCGGCTTCGGCAGTCGAGCGACTTCTAGTGAATCCAAATTATTTAATAATTTATGTTTATTAAAAATGTGTTACTGCTCTCAAAACGGTGAAGGAAAACATCGTGAGGAAACCGGCATGTCCTAGAACCAAAAATTCGAAGACATGTGACATCTGTCAACCCGCACTGGGCCCGCGTGGTGGATTACGGCTCATTCCCTCTCACCGAGAGGAGGCCTGTGTCCCAGCAGTGGAACATTATAGGATGATTATGTATGTTATGTAAAAATGTGTTTGCAATTTCATGTAGTGTTAATTTTTCAAATATTTTTCTTTTTAAGGTGGGAAGCACAAACATTTGGTCCAAAGTTCGTGGGGTCGTTTCATTTCCCATACTTTCTTCTCTTATTCGAACAGCCCAGACTGCAAATTGTTTGTTGTTTTTATCACTTTATTTTTGTTATTTAGTAATGTGGTGTCACGGAGCTCGGCGACATCCTGCGGATAGGTTGGTGGCACTGAATAAAACTCGCAACTCGTAAGTTTAATGTAAATGAAACCACTCGTAATGTCTATGATGTTTTATTGTAACATATAGATAGTTTTCTACACATCCACCTTACATAGTCGTCGCGTGGTGCGCTAACTGATATGAGCTCTGTACAGCGGCGGCGGCATCGCGCCTCGCTCCCACATAAATAAAATTCACGTAATAATATATAAACTTAGCCTAGAGCGGGCGCAGCGGCCCGCACGTACATCTATATACACGCTAACACTAGTCTGTACACCGCGGCCGCGCCCGCGCACTATTTACAACGAGAGGATATGTGTCAGGAACGGCACGCGCGGCCCGCGTCAGTCGCGCGGCGGGGCGCGCGCCAACAGCGCCAGCGGCTGCAGTGCCGCCGCGTGCAGCGCGTGCGCGTGCGCGTGCGGCGCGTGCGCGTGCGGCGTGTGCGCGTGCGGCGCCAGCGACACACCGCCCATCCCGGCGCCGCCCATGCCGGCGCCCAGCCCGCTCTCGCCCGCCGGCGGGTTGATGCGCTTTTCCTTCTGGCGCCGGTTGCAGAACCACACGCGCACCACCTCCTTCTCCATGCAGAGCGCGTCGGCCAGCGCGGCGATCTCTTCGCTGGTGGGCTTGGGATTGTGCAGGAAGGCCTTCTCGAGCGCCACGCGTACGCCCGACTCGATGGAGGTGCGTTTCTTGCGGCGCCGGCCCACGGCCTCAGCCAGCCCCGCACCCAGCGCCGCGCCCGCGCCACCCGCCGCGCCGCCGCCCGCCAGCGACGAGTCGGCGTCCTCCAGCCACTTCTGTAGCAGCGGCTTTAGCTTGCACATGTTTTTGAAGCTCAGGTTTAGCGCTTCGAACCGCGATATCGTGGTCTGCGAGAAGTCGTTGCCGTACAGCTTGCCCATCGCAAGCCCGACGTCGCCCTGCGTGAAGCCTGCGGAAGAGAAAATCACGTTCTATAATGCCTATCATAGAAAACGGCTCGTGACTTTGTTGGAATCCAATTCGGTGAATGCTCTGCAACCGGCAGGACGACTCACCGAGTTTGATGCGTCTCTGCTTGAAGGTTTTGGCGAAGTGTTCCAACTCCTCAAGGTCCGCGGTATCGTCGGCGGTGGGCTCGAGCGCACGCGGCTTGTGCGCGTGCGCGTGTAGTGGCGTGTGCGAGTGCGCGTGCAGCGGCGAGCGCGCGCGGCCCGAACCCGGCGTGAGCGGCGTGAGGAAGGCGCCGGCGCCGGGCGGCGTGCGGCGTGGCGACGGCGACCGGCCGTCTAGAGCACGACACAACCATCATAATCACGGAGCTTATCATTACGATGCATCGGCAATAAGCTTAAGTACTGATCATGAACTGCCCTGCTGACACGTGGTGCAGCAGGGCAGTTATAACAGCGAGCGGGAAGTAGTGCACGAACCTTGTATATACTTGTAAGGAGGTGACGTACCGGTGGCGGAGGGCGGGGCATGGGGTGCGCCGGCACGGGCCTGCAGCTGCTGCAACTGCTGCGCGGCCGCCTGCGCCACCGCCTGCTGCACCTGACAAACACACATCACACAGTTAATTACAACTGCTTCACCAAGCCAAGAGTCCAGCACCTTACAGTCAGTAAACGCCACAGTTTTCGCAGAACAATCTATCATGCAAATATTTGAGAGCTGTAAAGAGTTCTGCAGTATCTCACCTGAGTGTGTAGCAGTAGGGAGTGCGCGCCGTGCTGTGTGAGCAGGAGGTGCTGCAGCTGCGCCAGCGCATTGCCGGCGCCTGCCGCGTTCTGCGTACAACATAACAGGTTAGTTGACTCGTTGAAGTCGAAGCTGTTTCCGTGCGATGAGAAATCAGCCTCCCTACTAAAATGTCTTGCTGGTTTCCAACTATGACGGTAGACAGTGACCATCAATATTGATTGACCTAACAACACCTTTGGTGGACCGGCGCGCGTTAGCGACCGCGATGGAACCCGCAGTGTGAGACCGGAATGAGTAAGTTTATAGTGGATAAGACAGACATTAAATCAGAAGAAGAACTAGTAGGGGATCGAGGTCTGGGGTTCAGGGGATCAGATCGGAATGACTCGTGTGTGCAATCAGATCTGTAGACCCGATGACGGTGCTCAGCAACCAGCATCCCCGGCAAGGTCACCTCGTTGGGAGGCTGGTTGCTCACCGTGTGGCGTGGCACACGAGGGTGTATACTCACGAAGACGGCAGCGGTAGCGGCGGCGGCGCTGGCGACGTGCGGCGGGTGCGCGGGGTGCGCGGGGTGCGAGGGGTGCGGCAGCGGCGCGGAGGGCGCGCGCGGGGGGGACGGCGGCCGCTCGTCGCCGCTGATCTCGCCCTCGCCGCTCGCCGAGCCGTCTGCACGCAACACACATAACATAAGTATTATATGAAATAAACAACGGAATGTTATGTTTAATGAAAGCAGAGCGGCAACTCCCTGGAGTGCGTAGGAAGAGCGATGAGGAAACCGCGATAGCAGCACACAATTTAAGACGGTGCTCAGTTTCCACATTCAAGTGCAAATAGCCTTTAATGAAAACACTATTACATAAACAGTACATAATTCGATAATGTGTTTGTTTTGCTCTCCAGCAGAGGCGCTCAGATTCATCCTACCTAATTTATTTCTAAGGAGGGACTGGGTAACTTAATGAGTCATTCAACAATAACAATAGACAATTACACGTTGAGTCGATGGTTTGAGAAAACTAACCGATTTTTACCGAGTAATTGCTCAGACAACTTGTGGGGACAACGCTCGCAAAAGACAATTAGCAGGCCGCCAGGGAACACGGATTCGTTCACTGCATTTACTATATGATCGTATATTAACGAGTCCGCTAGCAAGACGAGGGCGGGCGGCGCCGGATATTATATGTAGATGTGCGTCATACGTCATCGCGGTGACGTGTCAACCCCTCTCTGAGACCATGTCTTTTTAAACAACTTCATAAAAAGGAGGAGGTTCTCAATTCGTTTGAATATTTTATACAAAACGTCGCGCGTTGGTCATCTATCAGTGCTCTAATGCAAAAACTCACTCTATAAGTATTTATCTGAGACATTGTTCATCTTTTGCAAGAGAGCACCAAAATAAAGAAATCCTGAGTCGCATATAACTGGGCTAGGCGGCATTTGTCAAGCTGGGCCCGGGCCTGGGGGCCTAGACAAGTGGCAATCGCTCTCAGAGCGTTTTGCATTTCTACAACGACTTTCAACAGAATTAACGTAAACTTTTCGTCGGGTTGTGTCACTTACAACATTTTTGACTTTTCCTTCGTTATCGCTGATAGAATGTCACGTGGTACTAGGCTATCTGAATGATGGTTTGCGGAAGGAAGAATCAGAAGATAATGATAAGTGAATGGCTGAAAACCAAACTTAACGAATAATGTGTCTTGCCTACCGTGTCATATTGTGGGATCGAAACCTGGACGTTACAGAGACTGTACGAAGTCAGGGTTGCTTAAACGGCTATGGTGCGCACCATGTTAGGCCTACAGAAAGATATGACGTAGGACTGAGGTACAAGATATCGGAATACGGGTAGCGGCTCTGAAATGGAGTGGGTAGGACACTTAGCTGGCCGTGGTAATGGCAGGTGCAGCAGAGCCCTCACTGAATGGTTGCCGAGAGACGCCAGGAGTGTCGGCAGTCCAACAGCCAGCTGAGTGGACGACATTCAGAAGATCGCGGAGACCCGGTCGAGACTCGCACAGATCAGGGAAGCATAGCACAACAGAGAGGAGCCCTGATGACGCATAACAACAATGTTCTCGGCTTCGCAGAGGTGCGGGTCACTGCTCAACAAAACTGTGTGACGGTCGCATAACGCATTCTCCTATTGACAACACGTGGTGCCGTGGGATTAAGGATGTAATTTTTCGCAGATTAAATTAGAACTAACTAGATAATGTGAACAAGAATACGGGTTTGCACTGTCCCCTACGTAGACATGACCTGGGCAACGGAACGCCATCGGTTACATTAGCGCACCTCTGCAGCGGTCATCTCAGCAGCACAAATATATATTTTTGTTATTTCTCAGCAGTGTCTCCCTCTGCGAGTCAAAGCGTCATGTGAGCTGCTCCTTTGTGCCGAACACGTCGCTCAGTAATATAACACACATCTGTGATTGTTACTGCGCAGTATTGTTACTGCTGGCGCACACATAAAGGCCTGCACGCGCGGCGCTCAATGTGGCCGGAGCGTCTCGGGGCGCAGTCAGCGCAGATCATAAAGGGGTGAGCGCGCATTAGCGGCGCGTGCGCTTTCTTTCAAAGGGGTGAAGAAGGTGCGTAGGGTTTTTTTGCGTGGTGTGTGCGCCGCACGGGTACCGAACCCGCACTCGGAGATGAGGCACGGGACAGGTGCCGCTGAACAGCGGGGGCAATTTCTAACGATTACACCAAGATGTCAATAGAGGAAAGTGAAAAGAAACTGGCTTACAGGACGTTTACGGGGTGATGGACTGTTCGAATAATAAATGAGTAGCTGCCGGAGCGTGCGGGCGCGGGTGCGCGCGGCGCGCGGCGCACGGCGGAGTGCTCACATACTTTGACAACCGCAACATATCGCAGTTAGCTACGTGCTAATTAAAATAAGCTAATTACGCGTCAAGATATGATCTACGCAGGTACTACGCCCGCGCGTATATTAACTATACTAATGAGAACTTGACTCATTGCATATTAATGTGAACCGAATAATGTAACTTAAACACGGAATGGATGTGTGTGATGTTGTCAGTGAGAGAGAGCTCGTCAGCTGAGGACACAAGAAACCGATACAAGATGTGAAAAGCGGAAACTGTGTACTGTGTTGCTGTGTTAGCATGCAGCGTGTGAGCTGGAGAGCTGAGCTCGAGTGGACTGCGCTTGGTGACGGCATCACCAGTTGAACAAACTAAATATATTTTTGTACCACCTACTTATTGAGCAGTTCACCGTAACTTTCACTGAATTTTATTCAGTAAATGATCTATTCGTTGTTGTCTTCGGTTGTTTCTAGTCCGACCGAAAAAGGTATTTTTCGGGAGAAAAATTAACGAAATACTGGACTGATCTTTAAAAAAAATGCAGTCCATCCTTTAGTCATTATACAGAGTGAAATTAAATTCATGGGCATCCTGTTAAAGGGTCATTGTACTCATCATTATGAACAACTTTTACTTCACATAATAATTATGTTCACATAATTCGTCAAAATGTAGAGAACAGCTGATTTTTTTTCGCGATATCAGGTTTGATCCCATAGTAAAAGTTGTTCATAATGATGATTACAATAACCCCTTAAAAGGATGCCCATGAATTCAATTTCACCCTGTATATTCAAAAGATTAAACTTAAACAACTCGGTACTTTTCCCTAATAAATATGTGATGGGTATCGAAACAAAAAATAAATATATTGGACGAATTTAATTTTTGGGATCAGCGACAGCTATGGTAGCATAAACACTTGAATATCTATTTTTTTTTGTAAACTTCACAGGTCTGAAGGGTAACACAACAGAAAAAAAACTTATTTTCTCAACTCATACTTCGAGACACTACCAGCGCGAGCGGTCGTTGACCCAAAACAATAAAACATCAAATGTTTTTTTATTGTGTTTATTGTGTTTGGATACCGATACCTATAATGTTTGGATACCGATACCTATAACGACAGCGGATTTACGGTAGCTAATTTAATTTGAGCCTGTATACATAAAAATAAAATGCTTCGTTGGTAAGCGCATCACTTGAAAACGGCTGGAGCGATTAGGCTATTTTCTGTTTTAAAATGTTCGTAATAGTTGGGTCTTTATGGAAAAAAATCCTGAAAAAGCTGAACGTCCTTTTTTCTGTAGAATTTTTGTATGAACTATTGAAATATGGACAGGGCGTCTGACGGGGCAGCCAGTTATTAACAATTAATCAATCTGAGGTTAACTTTAAGCTGTGAAAAGTATTTTTTTCAATATTTTCAAATATTTTACTTTCAATTACTTCTAGTCGTTTTTTTTTTCATTTATTCATGCAAAGTATCAAATCAATTGACAAAATAAAAATAAAGTAAGTAAATAAGGTAAGTAGAAGTCACAATTTCATGCAATCGTTAGTAATATGTCAATAAATTAAAACGGCACATAAACAAATAAGTAATTGATCTAACTGTAGATTTTCTCTGAATAAGTGAATTAAAAGTATTGATTTGCCGGAATTTGTTTTCGCCCACGAAAACGAAAATTGTCGAAAATTGATATTTCAGCCGAAAATTAGCGGAAACCGTAAATAAAATTGGTCGGACTCTAGTTGAAGAAGTGGTTGCTTGTTGATGGTAAAGTGTGGAGTATGAGAGCTGATACTGACCGTGGCTGGGCGGCGGCGACGGCGACTTGATGTGCTCGCCGGACTCCTCTGTAACAGAACAAACACACGCTGTTAGTACGTTGTCGCACGCACCGCTCGCACCGCGCGCTCCGCACGCGCCACCCGCTCGCAGTGACAACTAATATAACGTACGTTTGAGTCACGTATTCTATGACGTCACGGGTCACGCCACTTGGGTTCTCTCTGTAAGGTGAACAACCAAGGGAACATGTCCTGCGATAACCGTTTGTCAGACGAGCCTCTTGCCAAGCTGGTTGTTAGGATAGCACCCTATTGCTGTGGACAAGTCCAACACTCAAATAACCGGCACGAGTGGCAGTCGGCCTCGCCAGCGCTTCGGCCACTGCACAACAATATGCTCCAGCACGGCATGAGCTATCCTTGCGTCAGAAGTGCCTAGCAGTAGTAGTTGGTGTCGGTGCAAGAAGTAGAACTCAAACATAAATTGTTCTCCAATTCATTGACAGGGTTTACAAATACATACTCTTTTCAATTTTCTCGGTCTAGTTCCGTTCCTTAGAAGGAAAAATAATTTTCCATGAAGGTCCATAGGATACTTAATACTCGTGTAAAACGATGTCTGCAACTATAAATAATAATAATAATAACTTTATTTCGGGTGGCATAGACCCATAGAAACCTTAACCTATTACATAAGAATTTATAATTTGGCATGACTCGCCACACCTGCACACGACATGACCCACTGCTATTGAAAGGGACAGTCAAAACGTACAGCTATTGCGTTCAGAATGCCGTTGTTGCTACCCCGTATACGGGCCAGCAGGGAAGCTGCTTTTTTGCGCATGATGGCCTGGACACTATAGACACATCGTTTTATTTTTCGTGTAATATTTACGTAAAGCTCCACCAACTCTAATTATTTTGTTGCAATGAAAATAACAATATTTTTGCACACTTTTACTTTCTTATTACTATAATAATTATTTATGTTATAACCCCGAAGGAGTCCAGTTCGTCCCAGATCATTATAGTAGGTCCCTAAATATTACACAAGAATCACAGAACTGAGTTAAAGCAGTTCGTATTTTGGTCGTTTTTTTTAAAGATTTTTGATATAAAGCCATTTTGAAACTGTAAGTACAAGTGATGATACTATTGGAGGAAGCAAGCGAGGACACTTTCTCCTCGTCTCTCGTCGCTTGTTGTCGTGTATTTATACACGATAACAAGCGACGAGCTCGCTAAGATGGTAACACCTTGTCGCGACACGCAGGCCACCAGAACGTACCCGCGGTTGAGGATCAGCTCATTAGCGGCCGAATTAATGTAATTAATAGGATCAGCGCGAGGCGTCATTCAGGGCACACACGACACGCCGGACAACGTAATACGAAGCCACAGACACACGGGATCATCAAATTACAAGTAATGCTGATTAATGAGCGGATTAGATACCTCGCTGTGTCATCCGCAGTCGGTAATACTGCCACGCCGACGTACTAGCGCGCGCTCACATTGTGTCAACGTAGAATATTCGACAACATGGACGGCTGAAACGCCGGCGCTTCGGCGCTACGAATATTGGTTTCTCGTAGACGCTCTACGAGAAAGCTACGCAACTGCTACGACATGGTAAATCCTGTAATGATGCTTGTGGTAATTGATATTGATATTAAATATTTGAAGCGCTGGTGAGTACGTCGGCACACAAGTCGGCAGCATCGTGCGCGGTGCGCGTGGGAACAGCAGCTACCTGCCGGTAATCCGCGCCGCGCCGCGCCGCACCTCGCCGCACCTCGCCGGCTCAATGCAAGGATAAAAAAGGATTTGCGTCGACACAAATGTTCATTTATTCAAATATACGCGAATTCATAAAAGATGTATCCTTTGATAAAAAAACCTCACATGCAGTAAAAAGTGCGCTTGCATTGAGACGTCATCGTCAGTTTTTGTGGAGCTGTCACAAAAGGGTGCAATCACAGAAACGAGCGGAGTCTCGGATGGAAATGTTCACAAAATACGTAAAAAGCGCCAGTTGTGTGTTTTTTGCGCGGTTGGATTAGTTTTTTAGGCGTCGCATCGGCGCCGACTAGTGTGCGCCGCGCGCCGAGGAGCTGTGATGAGTAAGAGTGACTGCACGACGCGCTCGCGTGCGACACACTCCGTGCACACTGCAGCGACTACTTTACAACTATTATTCATTTGTTTTAGATGAAGTTTTTCTCATCTCATACACAAGTTAATCGATTCGGCGATCAGAAACAGCTATTGGTTGATTACGTCTAATTTGATAGTTTCGAGAGGAGCCGCCGCGCCGCTGCGAGTGTGATATGCGTTGCGGCGCAGCGGCCAGTCGGCACATCAACAGCTTTTTGCAGTTTTCTGTTGAATTAGTGATCTTGAACTATCATGCTATTCTTCATTCTTCATTCAAGTGCATATATTAATTGTTCATGACTAAACTTGAGTCTTGTTCCAGAAACGAACTCTATGAAATGTACTCGTTCAAATTTGTCGTTTTTTTAGGTACTTAATATGTAATTGCTTTTGGGAATAAAGTTTATTCACAAAGGCTGTTTATTTTCAAAAAGATAATTTCAAGTTTTAAATATTATGTTCAGTTAGTTTGTTGATGGAGTGCGCGGAGTTGTGCGGAGATGTGCGGAGTTGTGCGGTACCTACACACGTACACTGTTTCAGTGCTACGCTGAAGACTATTCATGTGCCACACACGCGCACGCGCACGACTGTTCCAATGAGAGCTAATACTGTTACAACAACGCGGTTTATCTGTCTACAGCTGAAGAATTTATTTTTGAACGCGCTAATTTCTGGAACTGGCGGTTGGAAGAGAAAAATTATCTTTGCATTATCAAATGCAAATATAATTTTTAGCAGGAAGGCTCTAGGCTATTTAATATCACGCTAAGCTCCTTAGGAGCCGATCAAAAAGAAAAAAAATAGATAGAACACTAAGCGAAAGGCGATGCGATGCGACGGGGCGACGGGGAACAAGAAAATTCACGCGGACGAAGTCGCGGACAGAAGCTAGAGCACAAGTAGGAGTAGCTACAACATCAAGCATGTCACGACTTGTGGGTTATCACTGGCTGGCAGTCGGCAGTCGGCATTTGGCAGTCGGCAGTCGGCATTCGGCAGTCGGCAGTCGGCATTCGGCAGTGCCTATGTCGAGCTGCAGGTTAAATGCAAGTATCTTTATATTGATTGAATGTGAGTACCTACCGGATTATTTACACTCGAGATAGGTACATTAATCGGTCATGCTCCGCGCGTAACTTATGTAGTACGATACAATAGGAAACCAATTGTGTCTCATTAGCGGAGCTCAATGAGTTAATTAGAATTAGGTGTACCAACATTGTGGTTAAACAAAATGTACGTAAGTGACATAATCCTATACACAAAAATGTATGTAAGTGACATATCGTATACACAAAAGTGTGTGTAAGTGACATATCGTATACACAAGAGTGTATGTAAGTGACATATCGTATACACAAAAATGTATGTAACTAACATATCGTATACACAAAAATGTATATAAGTGACATATCCTATACACAAAAAACTGAAATCCTGAAAGAAGTTGGTTCAAAATCGACAACTACATCCGTTGTCCTGTTTTTAACTATTGAATATAAAATACCTTAATATGCTTGTTAAGATTTAAATGGAAATAAAAGTTAACACCTCATCATTAAGAAAATATAACGAATCGAATTCGATACCAGAATTAGAGCTCTTTAAGAAAACACGTACAGTTCACAAACTTAAAAAAAAAAAGCTTTGGGAACAACATTTACAGCATAAGGTAGTTGTAAATGTTGAAACAGTGTCAATAGCCTAGAATCCTGAAAGCAACTCACGGTAGCGCGCGGAGCAGTAGGCGCGCGTGTCGGCGCGGACGCATGCGGACAGCACCATGCTGCGTGTGCGGCGGCAGTCGGGATAGTGTACGAGCGATGTACAAGCAATTTACGCACTGCGAGCGCGCGGTCGCGGGTCGGCACTCCACGGCACACTGCGCGCGCTGTGCAGCCCGTAGCCAGCGCCGCGACCCGCCGTGCCTCCCCCCCCTGCCCCGGGCCCTGCACGCACCCCGCTCAACCCTCAACCGTCGAATTAAACATTTTAAACTTTTTGTACGAATCCGTTTCTTTTTCCGCCCTTTAGTGAATTTTTTTCGCGCGATCTCGCCATTATTTCGATTACCTGAGATGATTTTTTTTTCGCTTTCGCCGAACGGATCGAGCGCGATGCGCGTTTAAAAGCTGTTTAATTTTTTAGGAAAGGGGAGCGACGGGTTCGGCTAACCGATGCGCGAATTCCGATATCGGGTTCGATTGAAATAAAAACCTGAGGCCTGGTTGAGCTGCGTGTGCCATGGGCGCCATGGGCCCGCGACTCGTTACTACGCCATTATCAAACAAATCATGAACGTTCTCTCCGTATCTAGTGAACATCTACATAGAAGTCACCGCACCGCTCCGCGCCGCAACGCACCGCTACTCACAATGTCCGAACACAACAATCCACAAGTTATTGTGTTAATCATCCTGCTCATTGTTTGTCTCAATAACTTTTATTATAGATCTAATACTCGATTAAACGATTGCTTGTAAAACGAATGAAACAACGACTCAGATGAATAGACATGTTTAAAAGTTTTGACAACAAAGAAGGAAACGAACGTTCGGAAGTATTTGTGTAATGCTGTGTTGTGTACACTGTGTGCACAGCGCGAGCGTTCGGTAACAATTGGGAAAGTGATTGTGTGAGATGAAAGGCTAGTTCCTGTTTGATGTGAATCTGACGGAATAGCAAGTGTGGCGGGCCCACTGACCGCCGCCGCCCCCGCGCCCCCGCCGCCCGGCACAGACCTGCGCACCGACACACAAGGCGCACTCGACATCTATGGCATCGTAACATCATCTAGTATCTATTTCCAGTCATTCATTAGTGTCACATCAGTGATGATCTATAGCACTGACACGTAGTCGCTCACAATGGGCCTTATTAGATGGCTAAAAGACGCCTAAAGAGCAATGGAGAGGGCTATGCTTGAAGTTTCCCTGCGTGATCGAATCAGAAATGAAGAGATCCGCAGGAGAACCAAGGTAACCGACATAGCCCGAAGAATTGTCAACCAGAAAAGATTACCGTTGGGCCGAAAGGTTCTGGAGTGGCGACCGCGTACCGGAAGACATAGCTTTGGAAGGCCTCCCACAAGGTAGACTGACGACCTTGTGAAGGCCGCAGGAACCCGTTGGATGCGAGAAGCACAAAACCGGTCGAAGTGGAGGTGCTTGGGGGATGCGTATGTCCAGCAGTGGACGTCTTTTGGCTGAAATGATGATGATGAACTAGTGTCATGTCCTGTACTCCTGTGTGTAGTCCCCTAACAACTCTCGACGCGAGGAGGTAATTCATAGTTTGATTTAATTGAAGTCCGTCTGTCAGTGCTTTCAAATACCGCGAGACAAGTAGGTATTCACAGATGCTGCAGTCGTAGTGTAACAGCAATATGCATCGAGTGTGGAACTCGACCCGTCGCTGTGCGGCAGCGCGGCGGCGCGGCGGCGGCGGCGCGGCGGCGGCGGCGCGGCGGCGGCGGCGCGTCTACCGAGTGCCGCGCGCTAGTGCGGCGCTTTGTGATGCTAATGTGCGCAAACAGCGGCCGATGAAAGTTTAATTCAGGTTCCTCTGACCCCGGCGACCCCGGCCCCCACCCGCACGCCCCCTCGCACCCCTCGCTCATGCATCTCTATCCAAAGAATGCATTTACGTAATGTGCCCGCTGTTTGTTTAGGCGCCAACATATTGCTACTTTGAATAAGAAATTCGCCTTCTTTGTAGAACTCTTCGTATTTTAAAACTGAATAAAGTGTGTTTACTTTAACGGTAACCGCTCCTGGAGTGTTATTTCGGGAGTATTTGTTTGAACAGTTTCTGAGGCGCTCCTTCAAATGCCACAATGTGGATTTTGTAATGTTTTCTTTTCAACAGCAACAAGCAACTTAAACATAATTCGTGTCTGACGAAACGATTTCATATTATTACAAATCTTATCCTTGACAATAGTCTTTTTACGATTTATACAGGGTAAAATACTAACAACCTTGCAGGACTGGATTACTAACAACATAAACAACTACTTTTGTTCTATGACTTTTTAGAAAACACATATTTACCAAAAACAAACCTATAAGACTTCGTTGTCCATCTGACCCTCGCTCCCCTCCACTGAATTTCGTACTAGACTCGGCAGTTTGTTTACCTAACTAGCGCTTTCTTTTGCTTCGCGTAGAGTTCTTAACAGAAAATCGAATACCTATTTCAATTCGTTGAATAGAAATATTTTTATTTTTGTATGAAAGTTGATGAATTAAAATCTGATGAATTAATAAAAGTCATAGAACGAACGTTGTTGTTTATGATGTTAGTAATATAGTCCTGAAAGGTTGTCAATGTTTTACCAAGAACCCTGTATATTTAACTGTCTCATAATGTTTATGTAATAATTGTTTCATGTGACACCAGCTGGACAAATGTACTACGAGTGTGTCGTAGCAATGCTACGCGGCCCGTAGCCGTTGACCAGCTCGTAGCAGGCGCGTAGCGGAGGCGTAGCGGCCGACCCTTCGTTTTTTACCATTCTTATGGGTTTTTTATGAACACTGATTTCTATATTTGTGCAGTTTTATGACGTGTCAACCCTCATACCTTTAGATATTTAATTAAAGATTGGTGTAAGGGTTGTGAGGGTCGCGTGGGTCGCAAGGATCGCGGGGCGGGGGTCCCGTCGCGTGGAGTGGCCGGCGTCGTGTCGGACACGAGAGGGTGTTGCGTGTACACTTATTGTAGTTATCGGATAACATCTTTATTTTATTAATCTCATTTCGTATAAAATGTGCTCCCGCTCTCGTCGGAACACGCGGTGACCTTTCACGTAGTATCTCAACTTTCAACGAAACGTGTGAAATGAACACATCGACGCACTAGTGATCTCCTGCTACTTCACTCACGAAGATCATCAGCGATACAATCAGGTGACATGTTATGATCATACTTAATGAAATATAAATAATTTATTTGTTTATATTGTAGGTATACAGATAAGATGGAATTTTGAAATAGGTATTACTACGCATCGTTGCTGGCAATGATTCGGTCCAAGCACGGCGCGGCGCGGCGCGGCGCGGCGGCGCGGCGGCGCGGGAGCCGGCGACGTGACTAGTTAGTAGTGAGGGAGGCCGGAGGAACCGCCATGTTGGATTAGCGCACTATTTGCATTTACGATTGCGCTGTTTCACGCCTGTTAGCTCGGAAGGGGTGCGCTGTGCCGCTTGCTGAGCCAACGGGATACTGTCGTGATACAGAGGAGAGGCGACCGTGCTGTGCATGTTGTTGTTGCGGACTGTCACTGAACTGAGCTCCGTCACGGACGCACAAGCCATAGTAGACGTAATGTGATACCAGGGAGGACAACGGGTTCATTATTGGTCAAATAGACTGATTTTTCCTTCATTTCTTATAAACAGCACGTTCCATGTTGCAGCATTAGCATATAAACAATGGTAGCGTGTGATTAACTGGTCAGCATCGATCGGTAGTGCGCTAGGACGAGACTGTGCTCACGGCGGCGACGCTCGACTGTTTGTCGAACTTGCCCTTCGTTGACTTGACAACATTTTGTTTATGGAACATGTATTCACATTCAGCGATATTAGTGATGTGATGTGTCGTATTGCCTTGTGTTCGATGCATACGTAACGTAAGTGCCTAATGCATAGTTTACCTCCTAAACAAAGCTTGCGTAATCAGCTGGGAGTCCCACAGTGAAATAAACTGAGCAGAACGTAAGGCTTGTCTAGACTGTCTAGTTTTCCCGCCCATGTAGGTAAATAAGTATCAAGTTTCAGAGCAAACATCTCTTAAATCAGGAAACACATGCAGGTGTTCGACAAATAACTGGCTGCAGGCGTGTCAGCCTGTGAACTAAAATCAGAGAAATTAATTGTTTACCAGATTGACACATTACCTACAAAAAGCCGTGCCATATAGCCATTTTTATAAGACTTCAAACAATAACAGTTGTGATTTGAATTTACGAACGATTGATAGTCAACTTGCAAAGCAAGTATTTTCCAGACTACAATATCGACGAATGTGTTTAGTCAGTGTTCCCGAAGTCATTACCATCTCCTTGGTGTTAGCGAGTCGCTTCAGTGAGGCTGTGGCGTGCCGGTGATTGTGGCGCTAATCAATAGCCGTGCAGCTGCAGCGCTCCCCGCCCCCGCGCCCCGCGCCCCACGCCCCCGCCCTGCCCGGACGTCCGGACGAGCTATCTCGCCGTAATGCCTAATGAGTGGCTCGCGACACCTCGCCACGCACTCCGCAACAAGTGCACGCCGCCGCCGCGCCGCGCGACGCGTGTCAGTGTGCGCCTGTGACACGCTGTCACAAGATGTTGTCGCTTCTGTCTCTCTCCGTATCCGTTTATGCAGTCATTGAAATAGATTATAAGAAATTTAAGAAATACAAATGAAATGCGAGAAGAAACCTTTTCATTGATTGCAGAACGCCACGCCGCACAGTGGAACGAATGTATGGGAGCGGTTGGACGTAGACATGTCCGAAAAAAAAGAGTAAAATTATGCCAAACTAATGATGCCATCTTATTCGATTACTTAATGCCTTCATAACTTGTGGTGATGAATTTCTTCATAACTCCCATATTTCGGGAGTAATTTGAGAAAATGTGAAATTTTACTATGAAAATGAGTGTATCGAGCTCTCTCCCTCCTGATTCCGGGCTTGTTTCAAGTAGCGGTCTCTAATATCATAATGCTTATACTAAGAGCTATATTTAATACTAAGACACATAGTGCGCCAAATGTGCACTTTCTGGGATAAAGAGTGATGTTTATTTTATAACACAATTTTTTTATTTTTTGTTTATTTTGTTGATTAAAACCGTTTTTCTAAAGGTTTACCTTATTACAATAACATTTCTGAGCAGCCAATTAGAGAAGATATAAGCTAATTAGGATATATAATTAGGGACTTAAGGTTTACATATAAAACTGATGCACTAATGATTACTGATAAGAACATTGCTATTATTTAATTACTAAATGGCTCTTAATACACTAATTTAGCATGCATCATTTACTAATTATCACAATAACTAATTACCTTGCAATATTTAACAAAGGATACCTGGGATACCTGGATTTTATATAAATAGGTCACTATTAGTAACTTTAAAATCAGTGTTGATTTACACCTCGTTGTATCCAAGCTAATCTCGCAATGTATTTTCCAAATTTTAATACAAATCTTGATATTCACGTTGCTTTATGCGCACGCGCACATAAAGATTTACGCGACTTTAACTATTTGTTCAGTGTTTTAAAAGATAACAGTTGTGTTCAGTTATGTGAAAGTGCTGAAACAAGTTTAAAAGACTGGTGTCGTCGATTTTGCTACCGCATTTATGCAAAATGGACACAGTCTGGAAGAAGCACAGATAAGTTTCGGAAGAAACATGAGATTTGGCTACAGGCTGCAATTCAATGGCCGGAATTACAGAATGAAAATATGGAACCTTCTACAGAAAATATAAGTGACGTCATCGAGCCCATAATTTCTCCTGCTAAATCTGATGCTTCAACTTGTACACATCCTAGTCCTCGTAAATCTTTTGAGGACCTTAGTAACCGGCAAAAAAGAAGACGCACTGAAGATAGTCTTTCATGCAGCAGTAGCAGCGCTGAAATTATGTTTTCGGCCGAAAGGGCGCTTCAAAAGGCAGGACAAAGCGATACAGCTTATGTTATGAAATACTTGACGGAGAATCCAGAAGAGGCCTCAAAAATCAAAGCCTTCATTGAAGGTAAATCAATTCAGGTACGGGAAATATCCCCTTTGAAGGCATTGGCTCTTTATGTATCGATGAACTTATCGAAATGGCGCTATAACACTCTTCGGGATTTCAACACTCAAGAAGGAGCTCTTCAATACCCGAGTTACTACATGTTGGTTAAAGAAAAAATTAAGTGCTATCCGGCCAAAGAAGATCTCACAGTTACAGAGAGCTCTGCAAAAATCAAATTACAAGCCTTGATGGATTTAACCTCAAGAAGACTTATTAGGTCGTTAGAAACCCCTGTTGATCCCAATCAACAGCTCGTATTGACCAGCAAATGGGGTTTTGACGGATCATCTAGCCAAAGCATTTATCATCAAAGGACGAGTGAAGATGAGCAAATCGATCTTGCTAGTAATTTTATGATTAGTCTTGTACCACTGCGGCTCGTCTCAAAAGGTGTAACAATTTGGGAAAACGAGCGACCATCTTCCACTTCATTTTGCCGGCCAATATTGTTTAAGTTTATAAAGGAAACCAAAGAAAATGTGCAGAGAGAGATGGCTGAAATCGAAGCAGAGATTGAAGCCTTAACTCCATCCACCATCACTGATGGAATTAGTGTCAAACACCAACTGCTGTTGACAATGATTGATGGTAAAATTCATTCCATTATATCCAATACAGCAGCTTCAGTGTGTGACATATGCAAGGCTTGTCCTAAAGAAATGAATAATTTAGAGTTAATCAAAGATAAACACGCAAACGAGGACATGTATAAATATGGCTTAAGCACCCTTCACGCTTGGATTCGCTCAATGGAATGCTTATTACACATTTCCTACAAATTAGACATAAAATCATGGCAAGTAAGGGGTGATATAGCAAAAAGGCAAGTTGATGACAGGAAGAAAAGAGTTCAAGAGGCTGTAAGAAGAGAAACGGGCTTACTTCTCGATGTTGTGAAACAAGGCAGTGGATCCACCAACAATGGCAACTCGGCAAGGAGATTTTTTGAAAACTACACTAAATCTGCTGAACTGACCGGAATAGATGCTATGCTTTTAAGAAAAATCTGTGTGATCTTGCAGTGTATTTCATCAGGAGAGAAGATCAACGTAACTAAATTCCGAGAGTTCTGCTTTGATACTGCTAAGCTTTACGTGGAGTTATACCCATGGTATTATATGCCTTCTTCACTTCATAAAATTTTAATGCATGGGCCAGACATAGTTCAGAACATGTCAATTGTGCCCATTGGTTTTCTATCCGAAGAGGCATCTGAGGCTAGAAATAAAGATTTTAGAAAATATAGAGAGGGGCATTCTCGAAAGCATAGCAGTATCTCATGCAATGAAGATATTATGCACAATCTTTTACTGTCTTCTGATCCACTTGTTACAAGTATCCGTCCAAAAGGAAATAAGTTTGTAAAAAAATCTTCTTTTAAGGAATTTTATGAGCTTACGGATTCTGAGAAAAGTGATATCGAATTTGTTAACATAAATGATTTAGCGGACATCGATTCTGAATTTGAATTAATTGATGATGATGATGATGACGAAGATAATTAAATGATGTTATTGTTTTAAAATGTGTAACTTAGTAAATTAGAGCTTACATCTTAATTATTTATTGTACTTTTAATGAAACTAGGTAATTTATTATCAACTTACTTAAAAGTCATACTCTCATCAGTTCTTGTGAATATTTTTGTTAATATATATTTCTGTATATATATAATATATTTATAGACCTCTTAATAAGTCTGTCTGCGGTTTAAAGTAAATACAAATGGGGAAAAAACGTTTTTTTTTTTTAAATTTTCATTTCCTTTTATCCCAGAAAGTGCACATTTGGCGCACTATGTGTCTTAGTATTAAATATAGCTCTTAGTAATAGCATTACGATATTAGAGACCGCTACTTGAAACAAGCCCGGAATCAGGAGGGAGAGAGCTCGATACACTCATTTTCATAGTAAAATTTCACATTTTCTCAAATTACTCCCGAAATATGGGAGTTATGAAGAAATTCATCACCACAAGTTATGAAGGCATTAAGTAATCGAATAAGATGGCATCATTAGTTTGGCATAATTTTACTCTTTTTTTTCGGACATGTCTACGTCCAACCGCTCCCATACATTCGTTCCACTGTGCGCCGGTGGGATCTTCTGTTAGAATTACGCAAGTTTGTGTAAAACTAAATTTAATAATTATACCTAGCTTCTGCCCGCGACTTCGTTCGCGTGGAAGTCGTAAGGCACCACAACACACTATTACCTTTTTATCTCAACAATCATTTTTATGTAGGTACTTATATTATTAATTAATCTTTATTTATTCACACTACAATGGTCTATATATAAGGACATAATTATGAAGATATACAGGATATAATATATGGTCTAATGGTTTATATGATAAGTTCCACTCAGAGCACGTAATAAAAAAAAACTTACAAACCTAAATAATTTTCTAGGATCCGTAGGGTGCCCGGGTGATAAACAGCATCAGTTAAATAGTAATACTAAGGGACAGATCTAAAACAGTAGCGATAACACACAGAACTAGTCAGGTGCTCCGGCAGTGAGCCTGAGCTGCACGTAACTATGTAGCTGGCTGGCGGGTCACAGGAGGCAGTGATTTACATACGCGCGCCGCCGTATGTAAATCACTATGTAGATGTGCCGACGCCGGGATTGGTCGGCGCGGCGCCGCCACCCTTTGCCTATCAGATAGCGACGCTAAAAAACCAACTGATTTGTTTACGCAAGGCGCCGGCGGGGTGCGGGGCGCGGGGGCCGCGGAGGGCGAAAGGGTTAAGGGCGGCCGCACACGGCGCGTGATTTACGAGCGGCGCGAGCGCCTGTCATTTGTAAATTATTCCGTCGCGCGACAATATCGGTGACGGGTTTAATTTAAACCAGCATGATATATGACGCGCAGCCGCAGCCCGCGCGCGCGCCGCGGCACCCTCATTACAATATTATATACAGCCGGCATGACGCTCTTGTTCCATGTACATAATGATATTGAATTGTGCCTACATTTTTGTTTAAGACAATATCTTAGATATAGGTACCATGGAGACTGCTCCATAACGAGGGTGGTCAAAATACATTTTAGTAGTTAAGATTATTTTGTTGGAAATGCACAACAACGCTTACCTACTCGTATTTCAGTCAGTCGAGCGGACGTCACAACGGCGGACAACGGTGGAAGCTGAAACTACCTTAGATGCAAAACTATGTTAGCTAACGAGCGTTTTAATTGAGTTTATTAGAATACTAACTGCGCCCTGCGGTTTCACCCGCATAAGTTTCGATCCCGTGGGAATATGCCTATAGGTATGTTAATCCAGGGTGTCAGCTACCTCCATACAAAATTTTATCAAAATTGGTCCAGCCATTTGAGCGTGAAGAAGTAACAAACACACACACACTCACAAACTTTCGCCTTTATACCTAATAAGAGTGTGATGTAGCGACCCGCCCCTGGTGCACACGGCTGCGATCTACTGACGTGCGACATGTCGGAACATCCAGATGTCTGAGCTGTATCTGTCTGACATATCCACGCACACACACACACACACACACACACACGAAACGTAATTTATACTAATTATAGATTTAAATGGATATCAATCATGATATTAATAAATGAGCATAATTATATAACTCCGTTCATTATGTACCAATGAATACATTTGCAATTCAATAATCGCTTTCTGTAATCTCTTTCATCTGGTGAATGTTTATTTTGAATAGTTCGCAGACAGAAAGAGTTGTGCTGCAAAAAATACAATAGTGAAATCGAAATCTACAGCAGCAGGCGCGTGGCGAGGGTGCGCGGGCGCAGGCGGCGGCGAGAGGAGCGGGGCGGTTGCTCCGAGGCACGCGTCGCAACCCTTTAGCGGCAGTTAACTCTATTTAATTTAACAATCCGATGATGCGGGGGTCGAGCGCGCGGGTCGCGGGGCGCGGGTCGCGGGTCGCGTGCCGGCGAAGAGTCCGGGAGCTGCGAGCATGCGGGCGCCGCGCGCCGCGGCTCGTTACCTACGCTTTAATCATTTATATCGCGGCCAAATAAATATTATAAATTGCTTTAATCACATTTAATGGTCGCTCTAGTCATTTATCAATAGTAATGGCGAGAGCACAGCAGTTGAGGCTGGAGTGAGAGACGACTCGGCCGACCCGAGCCGCACTCACGCGCAGTCGCTTCAAACTCTCCGCAGGCGTCACTCACGACTTCTGGTTAAAGGCATTTAATTCTCATAAAGAAATTTACATTTCACTCACGTGAGAACACATTTCAACATAAAGTATAAAACTTATAATTGTCCTTCGACACTCGAACTCACAATTAACCTGACGTATTTGATTATTATATTGTAGGACTAGTATTACAAACTATTTAAGTTAGTGGGTACTCCCAAAAATCTAACACCGCGCCACTACTCGTATGCGTAATTACCCTGCCTTGAGACAAAGAGTGCGGTCTTGTTGTCATAATGCAGATACATCAGTCAGTAGTAGGTACAACTTTTGTTTACAGCTGCTATTTTTTTTTTTTTCGTTAGGTATATTGTTTTTCGTATTGGTTTTATGTTAAGTTGGTAGCACTCTTCGCGAATTGTTGGGGTTTATCACTTTCACTAGTCAATCAAGCAAAGCCGTATTTCGTAGATAGTTGGCAGTGCCATTCGATCTGAAGTACGCACTTCTGACTGGAACGTCTCCGCCGTCGACTTTCCTCGAACAAACGTGATATTTACGGAGCCAGGTTTTGAATTTATTACAAGATTCGTTTTTCGATTTCGTTTTGTTCGAAAAATGAATCTCACACAACATCACGCCTTGAAAAAAACAAATGTCCTCTACCAAATGGCATGCAATCGTAAAACTTGCTTGTGCTTGAGTATCGGGTACAGACACACGACATACTGTCTCTTCCGAAAGTATCTAGTGAAGTGTAAACAAACTCTTTTCAGGCTCAACTCCTGCGCAATCACCCACTAAAGAGAATTAGTTACACATTCGTTTGTATTCAGAAGGTTTCAACTTTATATCTCAGCACTTTTCCAACATATTGTAGCGGTATCTACAACGCCACAACGCCACATGCGAACAACGCGTCATACTGACGTCACGCAAATCCTGCATCGCGCAAGCAGAGTTTACCGCGCAACTAGCATATATACAACAGCCCGACATGACTCATTGGGCAGTTGCCTGCCAGACACAACACCCGTCTGGTTGGAGGATCCTCCCTTTTCTATGGAGGTTGAGTGAACTTTACACCCTGTTCCTCATACCTCTATAATATCTATTGTTTAAATAATATATTCATTTGTTATTGAACAATTAACGACGGAGATTGAGCTTTTAAAATGACCACTACAGAATACACCTCCACTTGTCAAATGAAAAATATCTCTAAAGTGATTAAAATTCATGAGATACTTTTGGAAGTTTGGAACAGACCGTACATGTGGCGGCCGAGGCCCGGGGCCCGGGGCCCGGTAAGTTACATTTGAGCGAGAAGTTCAATCAATAGGAGGTGTATTCACAATGTGCGGAGGTACGTATTGTGTCCTGTGAGAGCACATCGCCGTGCGTGCGGGTGACAGCGCTGTAGGGTTGAAGATCAAAGCACGCCGCCGCCGCCGCGCCGGAGGGAGCGTCCTCCTTGCAAATTTAATATGAGCTGCGTTTGTAGAGCGCTGGCTCGCATCAGGCAATGTTTGTGTTCAGTGGCGCGGCTCATCGGCGGCATTCCTCCGAGCCAGCGCAGTGCCGGGCCCCCGTGCGTTCACCGTACTTACATTAGATAGTGAACCATTGTTTCGGTCGCGGCCCGTGGAACGTAATAAACTTGTAATATTCAATGATTCTTTTATAACCAAATCCTGCAACACGTAACAGAAGGTCTGTGTGTTTTTGTTTGTTGTTTACCTATGTAAGTAAGTATCTAATCTCAATCACGTATAAATGGACGAACGGAGGAATGTAGCACACAGGTATAAACTACATATTATGGGCGCACCCGCTACAAGACATCTATACTAATATTATAAAGAGGTAAAATTTGTTTGTAAGTTTGTATGTAGGGGGTAATCTCTGGAACTACCAGTCGGATTTGAAAAATTCTTCTTGCATTTGATAGCCCAATTCTTGAGGAAGGCTATAGGCTATTTAACATCACGCTATGACCCTTAGGAGCCGAGCAAAAAGAAAAAAAGTCAAAAAGAACGTTAAGTGATAGCGCGGGCGGGTGATGCGATACGACGGGGTGGCTTGGGGGAAACAAGAAGTTTCACGCGAACGAAGTCGCGGGCTGAAGCTAGTTGACGATACAAAAACAATGTTCACTAATTGTAATTCGTGACCTCAGACAGCATTCCCTCCTCACATGTTCGTCCCTGCTGCCTGTATGTAACTCTTTATTGTGTTTCTGATTGAATAGATCGCAAGTTATCAGTGTCAGTCATCCGGCAGTTGTTGACAGTGGGCGGACAGCGGGCCGGCGCGTGCGCAGGCACAGTTTGTGTTAATCTTGGTTAGTATCTTACGCAAAAAACACAAGTTGGGGACATAAACCTGCAGTCTTTAATTATTTTTAAAACAAATTAGGCAATTGTATTAAAATTAGATTAGATTCAAAATTAAAATACATCCCAATCCTCATAAGTATTACCTCCGGACGTGCCATACAATATACAATACAATATTTAACACTACATAATTATTTTGTAACCCTTTAATTTTTCTCTTTATTTTATTTTTATTATTTGTTGTTATAGCGGCCATAGTAGTACACTCTGTGAAAGTGTCTACCTGTACCTAGTACGGTTCGAAAGATACAGCTCGTGACCGACAGACAAACGGACGGACAGCGGAGCCTTAGTAATAGTCCCGTTAGCACCCTTTGTGTACGGAGCCCTAATAAGAATCTTCCTCAGTGTACCAGCACACCGAATTGGAGAATTCTATTTTTATTTGGAAGTTCTTCCTTTCGGTGTGGTCCCATATTGGAGAAAGACAGCGGAACAGACTCCTCCGTGCATGTTAGCATATCATAAGTAAAATATTGGAGAAAGACACCGGAACAGACTCCTCCGTGCATGTTAGCATATCATAAGTAACATAATTGGAGAAAGACAGCGGAACAGACTCCTCCGTGCATGTTAGCATATCATAAGTAACATATTGGAGAAAGACACCGGAACAGACTCCTCCGTGCATGTTAGCATATCATAAGTAACATATTGGAGAAAGACACCGGAACAGACTCCTCCGTGCATGTTAGCATATCATAAGTAACATATTGGAGAAAGACAGCGGAACAGACTCCTCCGTGCATGTTAGCATATCATAAGTAACATATTGGAGAAAGACAGCGGAACAGACTCCTCCGTGCATGTTAGCATATCATAAGTAACATATTGGAGAAAGACAGCGGAACAGACTCCTCCGTGCATGTTAGCATATCATAAGTAACATATTGGAGAAAGACAGCGGAACAGACTCCTCCGTGCATGTTAGCATATGATAACATGTCACCCGTGACGGCTCAGTCGCTTGTCTGTAGTGTAGTAGCCGGAGCGCATGTGAAGTTCGTTCAAATAAAAGGCACCGAGTTCCTCATAGAAATGTAATTCATATATCTATGGAGTTCCTAAACTGTTTATTAGGTATAGGTATGTATTCATTTCAAAGCTGGATTTTACTTGTTAAAGTAATTTTTCTGTCAAAAAAGTCGCTCGTCTTTTTTGTCGACCTGTATAATGTTCCGCGCTCGGATATGCCGTAAGTAATAGTTACAAACTGCGGCGAACTACTCATATCATTATGTTCCTTCCTGATAGGACTTGTCCAAAATTCAAGTTCGCGAAGCAGTGACACTTATAGCAAGCCCTGTGAAGTGTAACACACAGTATTGTGCACAATATGAATCAATTAAGTACGATTAATTGTTACGAGAGCGTCAATCTCGACTCAAATTCAAAGTTGAAAGTGTTGAGTTCCTCTTTCGGCGTGGCTCACAATGAACCTGAGCGTTCCCGAGAGTGCGTCAAACGTTCGCGAGAGTGCGTCAAACGTTCGCGAGAGTGCGTCAAACGTTCGCGAGGGTGCGTCAAACGTTCGCGAGGCAGGGTGCGTCAAACGCTTGTTCGGAATGTTTTTCTTATGTACGAAGTAAGTAACAAACGAATCCACGGTTGATATTTTGAATTTAATTAATATTACTTGTTATCATGACTTAATTAAAATAAATTATTACTTAATAGGTACAAGAACAAAGTAGGTTCAAGGTTTACTAAAATAAACCAGCTTGGGACTACGGGAGATCAACAGCGACGCACACGTCGTCGTCGGTGTTGAGGCATTGTTAGAGGAATTATTGTTTTCGAAGTAGCAATAAAACAAACAGTGCAGCTGTTCAGTAGCGTCTGCGCAATAGACGAGCTCCATGGTTTGCAAACCACATATTTGTTCGTATTCAAGGATGAATGTGAAATATTGTCGCAGGCTGTCCAACATTGCAGTCACCTTCTAAGTGGGTACTAGCGACGACATGTCTCGTCCAGACCCAGTCGCGGCCCGGCGGCCGGCAGTACCGCTACGGCAGGACGGCATCACCGGCACGCGACGCGCTCAGCGAGCAGCGACCAGCCGCCAGCTACCGAGGCTATTAATGTTTTTACAAAGAACTACTCGTTAAAAGTGAAATGTTATCCTTTCACAATAATATGTACACGGTGCTACATATGCGCACGTGTGCGAAGGGTTGCGGCGGGGTATGCGCGGCGTGCGGGGGGCGCGGGGGGCTGCTGCGCGCGCGCACAATGCAACCCTTCGCCATTGTGTCGCGGGTCACCCTTCACCGTTTCACTTTTCACGTGGCGCGGAACAGATTGCGGCAGTCTTTTATTCAGTTTCCGTTAGGCAGGTTTGAGGGTCGCGGGGGTCGCGGGGCGGGGCGGGGCGTTTTTTAGCGCTCGCCCCGCCCCGCGGCTCGTTTGCATACGGTCCTCCTCCCTCCCCCCCTCCCGCTCCCGCGCCGCTCCTCGCGCACGCTGCACCGCGCACGCGAGTACACGACGGAGACCGCTCTCGCGACTCTCCGCGCACTCTACTTATAAAGCGTGGACAGTCCGTGGAATAGTGCATCGAACTAATTAGCAATAGTTTTTTTGACAGGCCTGATGGTCTAGTGGTTAGTGACCCTGACTGCTATGCCGGAGGTCGTGGGTTCGATTCCCACCCAGGACAAATGTTTGTGTGATGAGCACGATCATTTGTTCTGTGTCTGGGTGTAATTTATCTATAATATGTATGTATTTAGAAATATTAAGTATGTTTATCAGTTGTCTAGTACCCATAACACAAGCTCTGCTTAACTTGGGACTAGATGGCGTTGTGTGATAGTTGTGGAATATTATTATTATTTCGTTTATTTATTTATGTACATATTATTTTACATTTTTAAATATTTCTTAAAATATAAAAAAAAAGTATTATTATTATTATTAGTTATGTAGGACATGGTGCCTGCGGTCTGCCATACCATCAGATGTTCATTTTAAAATCCCCAGTCCCGGATCCTGCTGCGCTAAACTTATTTTGTGTTCGATAAAGATAGATAGATACCTAAAACTTAGATAGAATCCTTAATATGCTATAAAACTTGTGACTGAGCTGATCCTACCCAATTGTGATACAGCAACAAAAAA
The DNA here is from genome assembly GCA_947508005.1 of Amphipoea lucens. Classification (NCBI taxonomy): domain Eukaryota; kingdom Metazoa; phylum Arthropoda; class Insecta; order Lepidoptera; family Noctuidae; genus Amphipoea; species Amphipoea lucens. The sequence continues at coordinate 155,844 of OX382364.1, forward strand.
CACCATGAATAACATTGTAAATCCAAACTTATCAACTTTAATTGAAAAAATAAGCACCCACCCTAGGCTACATACAAATTAGTTATGAAAATGCAACAGAGAGAGAGTGGCACATTTTATTGTTAACTTCCATAGTTCTTAAAAAAGCGTTGCATTTGTTGTTCGTGCAATAATAAAAGATATTTCTTTATAGATAGAAATAAGCAATCTGCTATGTCCCAAAAAACCGTAATTTAATTTTCGTAGAATCATGAATAAAAAACGGTGACATATCACGCGAGTGGCGTTGGCGTCGGCGTCGTGGCGACTCGTGGCCTCGTGGACTCATGGTGCCTCGGTCGCGCTCGCACTAACGCGTCATTCACAGTTTTTGTAATATCACTCATGTTTGTTCGTTTGTGAAGAGGTAGTGTTATTATAGTTCTAGCATGTTCTATTTACAATACGGAACGTACGGATAGGTTCCATAAGAAATTGAAATTTACGTACGATTTAGGTTTTGTAAGGGAACTCATTCCTACAGCGGCCAATTACTTACTCTACTGCATGGGCATTTACAAAGGCATCACACGCACGATGGCCAAGCTATCTACCACTGCATTTACAAAGGCATCACACGCACGATGCCCAAGCTATCTACTACTGCATTTACAAAGGCATCACACGCACGATGCCCAAGCTATCTACCACTGCATTTACAAAGGCATCACACGCACGATGCCCAAGCTATCTACTACTGCATTTACAAAGGCATCACACGCACGATGCCCAAGCTATCTACTACTGCATTTACAAAGGCATCACACGCACGATGCCCAAGCTATCTACTACTGCATTTACAAAGGCATCACACGCACGATGCCCAAGCTATCTACTACTGCATTTACAAAGGCATCACACGCACGATGCCCAAGCTATCTACCACTGCATTTACAAAGGCATCACACGCACGATGCCCAAGCTATCTACTACTGTATTTACAAAGGCATCACACGCACGATGCCCAAGCTATCTACTACTGCATTTACAAAGGCATCACACGCACGATACCCAAGCTATCTACCACTGCATTTTATCGCGCGTTATACTCGGCACACTTGGCGAATGAGAGCTACACCGAAAAAACTGTAATATTTTGGCCGTTACGTTATGACAGATTTTTTTTAGTTAGGTACTCTTAACCGGTAATAATTTATTTCAATGTGCCTGTTATTTAAAACTGACGAATCAGTGAAACTGACTAATCAACGAAACTGGCGAATTAAATAAACTGACGACTCAGGGAAACTGACCAGTGATACGCGGACTCCAATATACAGCGAAAGGAACTTAATTTTTTTTTCTAAAATTAAGAAATTTATAGAAAAGAAACATAGAATCGTGGCATGGCATACCTAGTACGTTATTTATGTACCTGCCCGCCTATGTTAGTTGCTGTATAGTGTAATGGCATTGTCTAGGGAGGAAAAAGGTATACATTTGTATGGAACGAACAGCAACTGAAATTGAGTACGTAATGCAAACTAATACAAATGTACTTATGTAAAAAAAGTCGACTGACTAGGTAACTGGTACTAAACGTTTGTTAGTATTTACTAACAAACGTTAATAAACCATTGAACTGTTAGATACGGGCTATAATGTTCCTGTCGGCGCAAATCAGCAATTGAATGATAATCTTGAGCTTTCCGGCCGTTAATATGGAAATCGCTGACACCACAACAAATACAGAAACCGTTATCGGTGTCGGCAGACTCGTTGGTGTCATGGCGTCAGCGTAGACAGCTGGTGCAGGGGTTACAGGAGCCAGTAGAAAGGAGACCCGGCCCATAACGTGCACACGGAGAGGAACACATGCGAGGATGCTGGTGTCCTGGTGCGGAGACGCCGCGAGGAGAGAGCTAGCGTGACGCGGTGAGTGGGTCAGTGGGCGCTAACGAGCGATTGTGTTAACTCGCCGAGTGCAGCTGATTCACACTTTTTTGGTAAAAACCGTTATTTTGCACATAAGTCTCACCCTTCCAAGTTTGAAATTTCAATATCCCGTCGAACAATAGGTGCGTTAGCATCGCATTTTTTTTATAATCGTGAATTTTTTTAAAATGTGGGGTAATGCATTTTTTATTATAAAACATCGCAGCGGCGGAGACGTTATTCCTTCCCACGGCCGGGAAATGGGTCAGGCATTGTTCCGCTCTCCGTTTTTGTGCTAAAAAAGAGATTTGGCCGCGACGCGGGGACCTGTCGGCTCCCGCCGCGCACCCCGCACCCCTCTGACACACATTTTTAGGGTAAAAAATGTAAAAATTACGACGCAGCTTGCGATCGAGTTTTCTCAGGAGTATGTACCGAACGGTTTTTTATTCGCCGATAAATCTAATAGCGGCTTGTAGTACAGGAGGCTGGAGCCTGAAGGGTTGCGCGGCGTGGCGCGGCGGTGCGGTGTTGCGGCGCGGCGGGACATCTGTCGCGACGTCGATTACAACATTTCAAATAAATTTCAACGACGCTGGAGGGTAGAGCACACCGTGCGGGGGGCGAGGGGGAGGGGGAGCGCGCGGGGGCGGCCGGCAATAAAATGATTAGGTAAACAAAACGAAGGCTGCGGGCTGTTTACAGTGCAGGCGCGCGGCGCGGGCGCGGGTGGGGGAGGGGAGGAGCGGGTCGCGAGGGTCGCGCCGAGATTACCTCCGTTTTAACGCGCGAAAGATTTCAAAGGCGGCCGGCCACTTCACAAATAATCCATCAACATCTCGTCGCGACCCTTTAAAAGGCCACTCGGCCCGAAGAGGGCGCAAATTCGATTTCGCCGTAGATTGGAGTGCATATTCAGCTAACGAGGTTTGCTCCCCCCTTTCCCTCCAATACACAATATTGTCCGGTGTCCGGCCGGCACCTGTCCGGTGAGCACGGTACGTTACCTGTCACCGAGGGCCCGTGTGAAGATGCTTTACATTTGATTGAATAACATTGAACGTACTCAATACGTGAAGCTCCCTCGCACCGGCACTACTGGGAGGTATCATTGTACCGTGAACAGTGCTCGGGCTGAGCTGCCGCGTCCGCTGTGTTGTGTACCAGTTGTTGCTGATCGTGAGATACTCAAGTAGGTGCAGCAAACGGCCGATGAGAGCCAGCCATCAACACAGCATGCAGGCGGCGTGCAAGGAGCCATCTCTTTGTTATGTAGTACGAGAACCACTCGAACGTTTTACTCAAGCAAACTCGATCGTACGTACGTCTTATCACAGTTGTACGGGGCAAGGGAGTGACGCGCACAGACTGACATGTCTGGTGTCACTCGCAGAGAGAGAAGACTCTGGAGCAGTGGCCGGGGCTCGAGGGGCGCGCGTCGCATGTTGCCTAGCAGTTCATCAGACTGCAGCAGCGCGCACGTGTGAGTGCTGCGCGCGACGCGACAGCGCAGGGCACCGCGTCGGCATCCTATCTGCGCTCCCCAGTACTTCCTGCCCACGAACACACAAGACAGGCAGACACCTGCGTCATCAATAATTCCGAGCTTCATTATGCTTTATGATGCGGCGTCATACAAATTATTGAAAGCCCATACATATCGGATGACTCGCGTGTGAGCTAACGGTGCACCAACCCCTCCCCTCGCCCCCGCCTGCCCTCACACCGCCCCGCTCTGCGGTAATTAAACCGTTGAACTCTTGTATTATTGTTTACAATACACAATAAACAGAAACAGCGCAATGGTAACACAGTGAGTGTCTGCTGTGACGCTGACACCAGAACTAAGCTGAACAGATGTGCATGCGACCAATGCTTCTATGAGCAGGTGTCGGAGAATAGTAGCCCCACACAACACTTTCATAGTATGTACTTCAATGTTTTAGCAAAAACGGTAGACGTTTCATGCCATTATACAACATATGCATTTCAATTGTTGTGTCACCATGAACTGTGCTGCACGTAAACTTCGTGGCAATTCATTATGGGCAGTTCTGGCAGGATGAGCACGACTAGGAAGTACTCGGAGGTCGGAGAGCAGGAGCTGCATTACAATGATAGCTCTTCTCAATGCTCTACTGTTCAGCGTCTGCTCGTTGTTGTGTGCTCCACACTCGAGGGCTTCCTCTGGAGACCTTCTGGCCTCGATCTGCGCACGCGTAGCTCGCGCGGCTGTGACCGGCGCAGGCGATGCGGCGCGGCGCGGCGCGACTGACCGCTACTGTCGCAATTACGTGCGACCGCCGCGCGCGCCGATCTTATCGACGCACTGTCATACGAGGATGACAACGATACAGCGTGAGTTATATTTGTAAGCCTGTATGGTGATGTGCTGCAGACGTGTGCATTGTGCGCAAGTACGACGGTTGTAGCAGCTCGCTGCAGCGACCTTTGTTTCAGCTGGAAACATGTTCAGCGTCGCTAGTGAACAACACCTGAGCGGTGAGGCGGTACTCGGTAGCTGTGCGGTAGGAACCTTGCGCTGTGGGCCTGGTCGCGCACTTCAACTACACTTATTCCCAACAAGCTGTTCGCTCAGCGGCACTCAGGTTATTAATAAATACTATATAAACAAAAAAATCTTAACTGTGACGATGATGTAGTAGCCGGAAAGCTCGTACACTTGAGAAATAAGAGATAAGATATATGTATATAGATATTGTATTCAAATAAGAGATTATGGAATTTAACTCATTTAAAGGAAGCAAATCATAACGAAAACTTTCCTCATGTATTCGGCACATGATTCTATGCAATTAAATTTTTCGTCGGTTTAAAAAAAACAGCTGACGGAAACGGATTAGCAGTCGAAGGTTCGAGATGTGATCTTTTCGCAAAATGTTTAAGTGTAGCAGGGGCAGTAACGACTCCACACAAGACACTTCATATTATCCGGAGACTCATTACTAGATGTCATATAATATGTGTGTTTCATTGTTTTATATTAACAATAAACTCATGAAATTAATATCTATAGTTTGTCCCAACATCAAAACTAAGATAGCTATTGTGGTCAAGGGAGACGGCAGAGGCTGCGCGGGCGCTGCTGACAATGCGCCGGTGAACAGTAATCGAATCATAATCGTTAATCGCACGAGCTCGAATAATCGGGCCGCGGCCGTCGACCGCGATTATTAATCGAGAGACGATGCGCGGGCGCCGGACGGGGGCGCGGGGCGCGCGGGGCGAGGCCGCGGTCACGAGCGCGCCACGAATGCCCAACATCCGAGATTTGAATACTAGATAATTAATATCGCTTTATTAGCGGTGGAAATATCGATTTATGAAGATATTATCCTCTTTGTGGATGCCGGCATCGCCCGCGCCGCGCGGATGCTGCGTCAATCAATGACTGTCGGAGAACGTTCCTGCGCTGCTCACTCGCGTGTCTCGCACGGTGTCGGACACTGCGCACATGTCCGGTGTCACAGTCGCGCCACAGTTGCGTGCGACGACGCCCGCGTCTCGGCGATAGCATCGATCCCTCGCTAATGGCGACGACGACGCGACGATGCGCGCGCGCACCCCGATCTTATCGACACCCGCTTAATGGATATTTTGTGACGAATTACGAAATAATTAGCGCATGCTTACCTAATAGTTGTTTTATTGTTGTTCTTAAGAGAGCTTATTATATACAGATGAACTGATTGTCGCGGTACTGGCAAGGGGTAGCTACTTGCATCCTTTCCTCAAGAAATGCTGCCCGTGTATACCTGTTCACTAACATTATTATTAGAAAATAAGCAGCGCTATCATTAAATAAAATACACAACGTGCAGATCCGTATTTGCAAGTTTGGTATGTACTATACTTCTGTCCACAGGTATCGGTATCGGTGCGTGCGCGCAGGTCCGCGCAGTCGCGGCGCTAGACAGAGCGCGCTTTGTTCGCGGCTTACTTTAATTTGTTATCTTAATTTATTAATCGGCGCGCGGTCGTCGCCCCCTCCTCCCTGGCCCCACCCGCCCTCCAATACTCAGTAGTGCTGACGTCACGCGGAGCACAAAAACCTGCGCGTATGCACCGCTTACTCAATACTTGTTTTCTGTTTATGAGAGCAGCCCTGTACCGGCTAGCCGCGCGGGACGCCGTGCGGGACGCCGCGGTCGCTAGGCTCAACACTATGTACTAACGCAGCATCAATAAATTGCATAAGCAGATACCTTGTACGAGTGTTTGCTTACGTGGGACAGTTGAAAGCAAAACGCATGGCGTGAAGTTCCGCAGTCCCGGACGAGGCTGTGAGCAACGGCTGTGCTCGGCGGGCGCCCCGGTGCCTGAAGCGCCAGCACCTACTGAACCGAAAGTACACACGACACTCGGCTCAAAAACTTTTTTACAAAAAAAAACAACCGACTTCAAAAAAAAACACTACAAAGTGATAAATAACTTTAATTTCGGAAGTCGGTGTCGTTGGTCCCGCATTTTAGTTTTTTGACACCGACTTCCGAAATTAAAGTTATTTATCACTTTGTAGTGTTTTTTTTTGAAGTCGGTTGTTTTTTTTTGTAAAAAAGTTTTTATTTTTCACTTTTTAGTTGTACCTACCCCACAAAAAAGTAAACAAAAAGATCGTTAATGTAGATCAATTTTTAGATTTTTGTTGATTTTTCAAAAACCGCTTGTCCGATTTCGATAAAATTTTCATGGGACCATTTGGGAAGTATACCCTTTCCAACAAAAAAAGAATTTTCCAAATCGGTTGGCAAGCAACGGAGTTATGCGCGAACAAACATAAAAAAAAAAAAAAAAAAAAAAACAAAAAAAAAATACAAACATTCGAATTGAGAACCTCCTCCTTTTTTAGAAGTCGGTTAAAAATAAAAATAAAGTAAACGTGCATTTATTAAGTAGGTAGTATGATTCTAGTGAATTGTAAGTAATTGTAAAGCTCGCGTATAGTGATGGTCACAACACGAGCCCGAGCCCCGCGTTGTGCTCACAAACAAAGAGAGCTGCGCGCGCGCCTATTACCGGCGTGAGTCTGCGTTTCACAACTAACCAATATTTTATCTCAATTATCTCCTGTAATAGAGTTTTGTGTGGCCGATGTGAATATCTTGTTAGAAATCATTCTCGGCCGCACTTTGTTGGATTACGTCGACGAGATAACGTACCAATAAGAGTTACGGGTATTTTACGATAGCAATAAACAGAGTGAATGAGTAGTGCAACAAGTGTTCATGTTCCGGTAGCGAGTGCTCCCACGACGCGCGCGCGCCACGCCGCTATCTGCGCGTGGTCGGCTGCGCAGTGCGGGTCGCGGCACACGTCACAGCTCATAACGTCACAACGCAACATCACCGCCACGTACATGATGACACTACACTTGAAAATAAATCAATTCTCCAAAGATTTTTATCTATAGGATAACCTATTGATATAAAGAATTTCGGAAAATTTATATCATCGAAGACATGTTCAATAGCCAAATTAGCAAATATTATTTATGTTTATGAGTAAAAATGTATTATTTATCTTTAAAAAAAAAGGATTCTATTGCGATTTATATTTCCACATTTTATCTAAGTGAAAACAATAATCTAATTGGATCATGAAATCACACACACACGGCTCGCGCGCGTTGATGTCGTTTGTAGGGAGCTGCGCGCGCGCACCTCGCGGGAGGGCCGTTGCTGGTACCATTGTCATTCCAAGTGGAACAATATATGAGCGTCAGCTATTAGAACTACGAGTGACACTACTCGGATTGTTTATAGTGGTCCTTATGCAAATGCAAAGATGAAAACAACAGTTTCAATGAGTAGTTTGTATGTTATATCACAACACAACACCAATAACAGAACTTGTCCAACCTACAGAGCTACAGCAAACGTAAATGAATAAAGTTATAGCAAACTAAACGTAAAGAGTGTTTAGCTATCGATGCGTGCGGTGACTGGCGCCGCAGTGCGCGGCGGCAGTCACAGGCGGGCGGAACTAACCAACACTGCCACAAGCCCACGGCATGCAGTTGCAGTCACTCGTGCAGCTAATAAGACGCGGGATTACACTCTAACTGGTCATATAAAAAGCCTGCCCAGATTGAGAAGAAACATATAATTTGGACAGGCGACAGCTAACAGACGTACAAGACGCACTCGTGCGCGGCTGCATGTCTCTAGCTGTCGCCCCGGCGCGGCGCGCGGCGCGCGGCGGCGCTCACTGCACTTCTCTCCTCGCATCCATCCATGGTTTCTTTGGACTGCCTCGTGTCTTACAGCCAACGACATCCAATATGTTTCCGTCTCATCTCAATACATTGAATACTTCGATGTTGGCACAGACTGCTGTGTTTAGAGTTCTATCGGCTGCTCTGAGCGCTGAGGCGCAGCGACCACCGTCACGTCATCGTGCGACACGGATTCAAACAAACATGACAACATTACAAGTGATATAAATAGCATGCGCTCGCAACGCAGCACCTACAGCGCTCAGTAGCTCCACACATGCACGTGCACGTAACGGTATGGTGCAACCTGCACTTGTTGCAGTTAGCACAATTAGAGTGATGGCGACAGTGTGTGATTACCGCGCGCACCCGCCGCGCACGAGATAAGCAGGCGCCTGCGCCGAGTGTCTGCCGACAGGTAGCTTCTGTCGCTGTGATACACTCGAAGTGAGACACTGCGGCACACAGCGCGTCACCATCTGTATTGTAGTCGCCCCGCGGCCCCGGCTGCGGGGAGCGTCGGGAGTGCTACTTAATTAGATGTATATTATAATATATACGAGTGTAGTGCCGCTTCTATTCAGATCTCAACACGACCCCCCCCCACCCCTGCCCCCGCTAGGCGTGTGTTTGTTTGTTTATCACACCGTCATTACGTTTAATTAGCGGTCGGCGTGTCCGCTGTAATCATCGCGTCCACAGCAGCGAGCCGTGCGCCGCGCAGGCGCACTCACACAGCTACGCCCGCGACGACGCATACTGACCCCATCACGTGCTACGTAAGGTGCAAAGTCGCGTGGCAACGCGGTGGGAAGTGATTGTTTAGCAGAAACAATGGCGCGGATTAGAGCTCTCAGAACGATCATTTGTATGCGAAATGCGGGAATAATTAGCAGCCAGCGTCGTTCTAATTGACACGTGTCAAATGTAGAGACGCTCGCAGCCGCCACGCAGCCGCCACGCAGCCGCCACGCCGCCTTAGGACCAGCAGCGTGACCTTTACCTTGGAACATTGTTCGCGAGTGAACGTTAATTGATAGCTAATGACCGTCGCTTCCAAATGCCATCGATCAATAAACAACCAGACATTAGCGGCGGAGCGCCGGCTGCCGCGCGCTGTACGTACCGCAGTAACTAAACTAACCAACTAGTAGTGGCACAGGCGAACAGCAGCACACTGTCTGAACGAGCGATGCTGTGGACGCGGTAGCGGCGGTGAGGCGGTCATCTTTATAAGTACTAAGTTATACATGTGTAGTGCACTTGTGGGCAGGGTTGTGACGTATAGGTACTATACGCACGCTCGTGTCTGCGGGGGGCGCGGGCTTGCAGCGTCGGCCGGCGCCGGCGCAGCCATGCACACGCAATAAGAGCAACTCGCCGACTAGTCCCATGACTGTGCACCAGCCTGCGTCACAGAGTATGTTCAGAAGGCATGCTGCACTAGACGTCGCGGTAACAACCCCGCGCACGCACGCGCACACACGCGCGCGCTCGCACTTCACATCTGATTGTTATCATGGACGTTCCTCCGTGCCAGGGTTACTGTACATCGCAGCAGGTGTGTGTGCGTGTGTACAGTTGGCCATATCGTCGAGTGGGTGTTCTGCGGCTGGCTACAGTGCGGAGGCGCCACTCGCGGCATCTGCTGCGCCGCGGGGATGCGCGCGCGCCTCTCGGTGCGCTCCATGCAAATAGGCTTATACCTCATGCTGTCGACACGCCGCGTGGTGCTGCGCGGAGTACCAGCACGTACTTATGGTATTAAAGTCTTTACTATAATGTTGCTGCTAATCACTGCAGGTTGATACGATGCTCATTACCTACTTGATGTCCACACACTAATAATAAGACAAGTTGCCATTACATCAACATTCAAATTCATTAACTTTCAATGTGGTTAAGTGTGAAATGTTGACTGCGACCTGAGTGAGCTGATATTGCCGGATATATGCCGCGCGTCACACACTTGTACACAACAGAGCAGTGACTTCACACTCCGCGCATCACTGCAGGCGACCTGCACACGAGGGCTGTGTGATGTCAGTATTGTACCAGTGAATCTTGGCGTTGATAGCAGTACTCGTGAACAACATCGATTGAACACACCTGTGCGCCACAGTGCGGCGGAGGCTAGCAGATCAGCGATATTGTCGCCGGCTGTCGAGCCTGTCGCGATACTGTAAAATATAATACGCACATAAATCAAAATGTGTTGAAAACGGTTGCGTGCGGGCAGACTAGCCTCCCCCCCCCCCCTTCCCTCCCTGCAGCCTCACCAGCCCGTCTGTCCCCCCGACGGTGCTCACACGCACACCAGCACATAGGCAAGCACCGTAGGTCCACTTATAACAAGAGCAAGTGATAATGGACCCACTTCATCAGTTCATTAGATTGCTGCCTGCGTGGAGCGTGTGTCAGCTCGGTTCACATTGGTGTAGTGGAGCTCTGCTCAAGGGCACAAGTGTACGACAGGTCGCAGGACACCGAGCGAGCGGTGCGCGCGACCGCTCAGCGCGCCATATCGCATGCCTATTACTACAATGACGGACGAATGGCGCAACAAGTGCACCACGCAGCCAGCTGTGAGGAGCCTGGAACGCTGAGCGTTGTTACAGCTGTCTAATAAGCATACATAGAATCATAAAGTGATCGACTCCCGCGCCTGAGCGTGATGTGGAACATCTTATAGGACATAATATGATCAAGAATTATTAGTTTGTAACGGTGTAACTGTAGTTTGTAAGTTGTCTACATTATCGCATTAGGTGCCAAACTTGTAAAGATAATTGTATGGTGGGAAATAAATAAATAATAATAAATAAATGTTGCGCGATGCCGACTACTCGTACCAGCACCTGGAACCCACTCGCACTCGCAATCCATTTAGCGCTATGAGATATTTTGATAGAAACGTAAAACAGGATATGCCCGAAGCAAGAAGGTTTCTAATTGAATTCCTACAAAAAAATCAAGTTAGATCATTATGAGACTAGATTCTAGTCTTATAATCTTCTAACTTGATTTAATTTTTACTATCGCTAATAGATTCCAATTTATATCTTTCTAGAGGAGAAAGCGGAACCGGAATCTGATAAAATGTCTAATTAGGAATCAATGGGTAATTCTACGGAATACCATCAATGTTCATCAAGTATGAAGCTTTGAGAATGTTTGCAGAGTGACTTGTCTTACGACCCTTTTAGACAAGTTGTCACTCTACACGGAATGTGAATACGAGGCGTGTAATAGAAGAGCAGCGGCGCAGGCGCAGACACAGACAGACACACCAGCGTAAGTGATCGTAATGAGCGGCGGTCGCCGGTTCGGATCCCGGGCCGTGCACGAGCCGGCGCGGCGGTTCCCACGCCAGCATTAAATCAAATGACCCAACAAATTGGAAGTTCTGGGAAGCGGCGCCCGCGCACCGCCGAACTCTGTGACCACACCACACACGAACAAGACGATCGTGTCACCACACCTATGTTCTAGTGAGCAATCTTTTTAGTCAATTCTGATGTCAGATTCGGCATTGAAGAGAAATTATTAATTTTCAGCTTCATGGAACATCTCTGAGAGTCGTGACAGTCGCGTTACGACCTAACAAATAAAAGTAATCCGGTATCAAGTCGGAGACGGGCCGGGCGGCGGTCACCGGTACAGCGATCTAAAACCAAAATAAAACGGTTTGTTAAAGTTTTTGTATGCGCTGTGCGGAACAGCGGCGCGGACCGAAAGTGAAATCGTGTGTCAAAGCGGGGCGCATCACAAAAATGGCCACTTGATTGGGTTTTTACGGGTGGATTGGCGAGACCGCTAGGAATCCGACGCCGGGACGCAAGGGGGCGAGCGGGGCGAGCGGGGCGGGGGGTCAGTGGGGGACTTCGGCACAATTTAAAATTCAGATAAGCGGAATAAACACTCGCCCCCGGAATGCGCGGCGCGCGGCCGCTGCCGACAGCGCACAGCACGCATCGCTACACGCAGTTCACTAGCGAGCGCCCTCCCGCGCCCGGCGCACTCGCCACTCACTCTCCACCGACTTGAAAACCGGAGAACTGATCGATAACAGTTTTGTTAAATGTGATCAGTTCGAATTTGAGAACAGTTACAGAACAGACCCTGTTCAGCGTGTTGACTGCACTTCACAGGCTTTAACAAGATTACAAGAACGAGCAACACTGTCGATGGACTTCACTGGATTTAACTCTTATGATATCATCATCTGCCTAGCCTTTTCCCAACTATGTTGGGGTCGGCGTCCAGTCTAACCGGATGCAGCTGAATACCAGTATTTTACATGGAGCGACTGCCTATCTGACCTCCACAACCCAGTTACTGGGTAATACGGTACCCGTTGGTAAGACTGGTTGACAGACTTTCGGGCTTCTGACTACCCGTAACGACTGTCAAAGATCCACGAATGACAGCCGGGACCAACCGCTTAACATGCTTTCCGAGGCACCCCTCCGTGCCTCTGTCTCGGTATGTAAAGATGGTCACCCATTCACAGACCAACCGGGGCAAGCGTTGCTTAACCTGATCTATTGACCTGTGCGGCTGTCATTATTTAGCCACGGGCCCCTATATAATTTAAAGTTTCTTATAATACCTAGTTTCATTTATTTAAATTATTTTTTTAAACTTGATTTTTTCTTTCATTTTTGTAAAAAAATTATGGTATTATGCATCCCTAACTAGAAAAGCCTAAAATTCATAGTTAGGGCATTTCTGTTTACAATTTTATTGTAAATAACGCCTTTTTAAGCTACAATAGAAGCTTTTATTTTATCACTTGCTGCGTCCCGCGGTTTCACCCGCATAAGTGTCGATCCCGTGGGAATATCGGGATAAAATGTAGCCTATATGTTAATCCAGGGTGTCAGCTACCTCCTTCCATTTTTTTTTATCAAAATTGGTCCAGCGGTTTGAGCGTGAAGAAGTAACAAACATATAAACACACCCCCACACACACATACACACTCACAAACTTTCGCCTTTATAATATTAGTGTGATGATTATCTTAAACACACACACACACACACCCCCACATGCACACTTTCCTGCTAATTACTTACATGGGACATATTGTAAAATATTTTAAAAGAGTACCTAACGGTGGAGTTTCGTGCCCATTCTTCTCCATACGAAAACTATCTTTTGGAAGGGGCGACTAGAATCAATTCTATTTTAAGGTAATTTTTGACGTTCAAAAGTGCCTTTTATGTGCCTATCACACTAATATTATAAAGGCGAAAGTTTGTGAGTGTGTGTGTGTGTGTGTTTATATGTTTGTTACTTCTTCACGCCTACACTACTGAACCGATTTAGATGAAATTTGGTATAGAGATAGTTTGAGTCCCGGAAAAGGACATAGGATAGTTTTTATCCCGATATTCCCACGGGATCGGCATTTACGCGGGTGAAATCGCGGGGCGCAGCTAGTTTGAAATAAAAGCTTTGACTTTGACGGACTGTACGCTTTTTTTTTATTTCATTTTTATTTTTTGTTTTTTTTTCTCTGATGTATCTGGTGTACTGTGTGTCTTTTAGTCTGTGCTAAATAAATGTATTTTCTTTCTTTCTTTCTTTAAACAGTAAGCCCTTAGATATAATATTACGCCTTTAGACGATAGGAAAGTATTTTATAAGACTCAGTGACACTAATAATAATACATAATATGTTAGGATATCTCCTAACATATTATGTTTCAGGGTGTAATATAAAACATAATAAATAATTTCGAAAATGTCCGCGCAAAAAGCCGTTTTTGATTGTAGGATATCGAAGTCACGATTGATAAATGTTATAATAATTATGCTTAACATTACACATTACGACATATATTCTTCATTATATGATTTGCGAGAGATTTATATTTAATTCATTGATTATTTTGATTACTATTATTATTATAATATGGCGAAGACCAAGGTGATGACCAACAGCACCAAGCGCAACATAGGAATTGGGGGTGTGAGGATTGAATATGTCCATGAGTACATATACCTCGGCCAAATAGTCTCCTTCTAGGCACGACACGATAAAGAAGTTGCTCGACGCACCGAGAACGCCTGGAAGAGCTATTGGTCGATGAAACAAATAATGAAGGGAACTCTCCCTCTCTCACTAAAGAGAAAACTCATGGACATGTGCATCCTTCCTACCCTCACCTATGGAGCACAGACATGGTCACTTACTAATCGTCAAAAGTCCGCACTCGGGGTCTGTCAGCGAGCAATGGAGCGCAGTATCCTTGGAGTTAAACTTACTGATCGTATAAGGAACTCGATACTGCGTTCTAAAACTCAAATTGCCGATGTAGGTCACACGGCTGCCAAGCTAAAATGGAACTGGGCTGGTCACATCTGTCGCATGCCGGAGGAGCTGTGGGCTAAAGTAACCACACAATGGGTCCCAAACAGCAGCAAACGGCAACGCGGCAGGCCCAGAATGAGATGGCGGGACGAACTCGACTCTTTCCACAAGGATTGGCGTGTAACAGCACTGGATAGGGATAAGTGGAAGGAGGGAAGGGAGGCCTTTGCCCTGCAGTGGGACAGAAATGGCTGATAATAATAATAATAATAATAATTATTATTATTTTTTTGTTTTAATCTGATCTGTAACTACATATTAAATTTGATTATGGCTAATAATTATCGTATCGATAGCTGTATCTATAGTACTATGCAATTCAAACCTAATATGTTGCATGCCGTAAGGTAAAATGTATCGGGACACTTATCAAATATTCCAACTTATATGTACCTACATTATCAGCAAATAAATGATTTCTTTCTTTCTTTCTTAACCGTGGAAATTATGGCTTTTCATTTAAGAGAGCAATGTTTTTGGAGCTAAGTCATGCCTTTTTAATGATGTGAAACTCTGGCTACAAACGAATCACAGCTTTATCTACATAGAGAGGTAGACAATTTCTTGGCAAGCCTTTATTTAAGTCATTTTTGACAATAATGTTAGTCATACGGCTTTTACCTGTTGTACGCAAAATACGCGCATTAACGTATTGTTGCGGACACCAGCCCGTATTACCTATTACCTATGACGGCAGTACGACTGCTGGCACCACAGACAGCATCTCTATAAGGATTATAGTCCGCACGGAACTAGTTGGCCGCGCCATAGGGCGAGGCCACAACAATGCGTTGCGGCGTCGCGTGTCGTAAAAATCTACGACTCTCGAAATCGAAATCTATTGCTGTGCGACGTCGTTTTTGCGATACGACATCGCAACGCAGTGTTGTGGCCTCGCCCTTAGGTATGCGGTGGGACGGAGGTGGTGCGTTGCGAACCGCCCGCGCCGCCTCACCGCAGTCCCCACCTAAGCGGCCAGCTAGTTCCGCGCGGACTATAACAACAACAGCCTATGTGAGGCTTCCCACACTATCACGTCGCAGTGTTCTACGCCAAAATTCGCATAGCGTAAACGTAGTAGCCTGTGAGTTACTCAATAGAGAGAGATTACACTTGCGTAATATTATAATAATGAAAATAAACACACAAACTGCACACACACGAATACATAAACTGTACTCGTCGGGTAACAAGTAAAATGAACTCGTAAAATATAATAAAAAAAAGTAATCTAAAAAATTAAAAAAACCCGACTGCAACCTTATACTAAAACTAACTGAAAAGCTAAAAACAAGCCCATTTTAAATTAAATAAAAGTTGGAAGCAGGCGGGGCCCATACCATTATTATAGTTTCAAACTCAAATGGGTCCCGCCTGCTTCCAACTTTTACGAGTATTTAATTTAAAATGGGCTTGTTTTTAGCTTTCAGTTAGTTTTAGTATAAGGTTGCAGTCGGGTTTTTTAATTTTTTAAATCACTTTTTTTTTTATTTCCAGCTTTTTAGTTTACAAACGTGAAAGATTTCGCAGACGATTTAGTTCTTGATACGTGTTTTTTACGATTTGTCACTTTGAATTACTTTTAACCATATAAGTTGTATATATTTTTGTAATCACCTTTTAAAACCCTTTATTTTGATACCCCACTCGATAGGTTTTGAGAAAAAAACATTTTTTTGAAGGCATAATATGGCGCCAAAACTCCCGCATTTTGTTTTTTTTTTTTAATTTTGATATACCCAGTGTCACTCTCACAGTCAATACAAATCTAACGACACCTCTCAAGCTAAAATCCATCGAGCCGTTCAGGCCACAGAGCGTGCCAAACAATTATACAAACATACATACATACTCAAGAAAAACATAACCCTCCTTCTGGCGCAGTCGGGTAATTAATCATGTGTAAATTAGGCGGCGCATGTGATGTCCGCCCGAGCGGCGGACTGGCGACTGGGGACCACGCGCGCCACGCGGCGGCGGACGCGACGAAGGTCACACTGTACAACATAGTACTACTGTATCACCACTGTAGGCGGCGCGTGTGATGTCCGCCCGAGTGGCCGACGTTGATTGACGCTGTGGAGCACAACGGAGAGGCACGAGAGGCAAATAGTGAGACAGTGCGCAGATCATGTCCGCCGATCTGATCCACAGAGGAGAGGGAGCGCATGGAGCCGTGCATGCAGCAGCCAACGTGAGTGTTGGCTTCGACTTCAACATCCAACTTTATGGTAGTGACAATTAAGATATGCCTTTAACGCAACTTATACAACTGCGGAGCATGTTTTGCTATACTTGGAACCGTGATAGATACCTATGAACACATTAGTAGGGCTACACACGCGACGTTTGTACATTCGTACAATGCTGTCTGTTCCGTGTGGTTCCAATACTCCCAATCATAGAATAGAGGGGCATGCTAAGATAGAAGATGGTTAGCAGAACTGCTAACTCCATCCATTATAACGTGGCCCTTAGATCCGAAAGTAGTTGAAAATGGGGCGGCTGTGGCAAGTGTCAGTACTTACCAACTAAATAGTACAGGTTATCTGGCAAAAGTCCATCATCATCTGCCTAGCCTTTTTCCAACTATGTTTGGGTCAGCTTCCAGTCTAACCGGGTGCAACTGAATACCAGTATTTTACATGGAGCGACAAAATCTATCAAAAAAAAAACAGTGGTAAGTGTGGCAGCAACACCCCACAGACCGCACTGGCATGTGTGGCAGCAACACCCCACGCCCCACAGTGGCAAGTCTGGCAACAACACCCCACGCCCCACAGTGGCAAGTATGGCAGCAACACCCCATAGACCGCAGTGGCAAGTCTGGCAACAACACCCCACGCCCCACAGTGGCAAGTCTGGCAACAACACCCCACGCCCCACAGTGGCAAGTATGGCAGCAACACCCCATAGACCGCAGTGGCAAGTCTGGCAACAACACCCCACAGACCGCAGTGGCAAGTGTGGCAGCAACACCCCACAGACCGCAGTGGCAAGTCTGGCAACAACACCCCACAGACCGCACTGGCAAGTGTGGCAGCAACACCCCACGCCCCACAGTGGCAAGTGTGGCAGCAACACCCCACAGACCGCAGTGGCAAGTCTGGCAACAACACCCCACGCCCCACAGTGGCAAGTGTGGCAGCAACACCCCACAGACCGCAGTGGCAAGTCTGGCAACAACACCCAACAGACCGCAGCAGGCGGACAGTAGTAGGTGAGACTTGTGTGTAAAGTGAGCCGAAGTGTTGTTGCAGTTGCCTTATTAGCTGCTTGTTTTATCAAATGTCTACATTTTTAGAATTTACTTAATTTTATGTGACTACTTGAATTGCCCGATAACTTGTATTGTGTGGTGCAAACTGTAAATATAAGTTGATTATTAATAAATAGCCAAAAGCGCTGTCTCCAACTCCTACTGCCCCCAGAGAACATTGTGACACACGCATGCGCTCGGCTGCGCTGCGCCGTGCGCCCGCGCCGAAAGCGTGCAGCGCTAAGTGGCTCAGGTAGCGATCGCGATACTATGCAACACCAATTATGCTTGCAACACGTTACACTAAGCATTATTATGATAATTCATTAAATTATAATCGTCCGACGTCTAGAAATTCATTATTTACTTACCGTCTGTAACAGTGAAGTAAATTAAAGTCAATAAAGTACGAGCATGTATGCTCGCTCGTCGCTGCTGTAACTCGCGTCACTTTCCTGCGATTAGTTTATGGCGTCACGCGTCGCGTCCGCAGATTTACAATTATATTATATTAACTTCATCAGGTGCAAGCTGTGGATTAGCATGTGTCGAGTCCCCCTCCCCCCCCCCCCGCTGCAAGACTACTGGTGCGGCGGCGGCGCATTCGGAGCGGAACCGCGGCCACTATGTGAGCTCATTACCGCACGCCGGATAATTGAAAATGGCGAGCTCATTATAATATTTAGACAATTATTCATAGACGTAATTTATTCCCAGTGCGCTGCTTACACGTCTACTAATTATCGCGGCGCGCATGCGCGGGTCAGTTATAATGAATTCCCTCAGTTTGGGCGCGTGGGCGTAGCGAGAGTCGTGGTGCTAAGTTATGTGACGTTCTGCAGGTTGACTCATCAAACGAGAGAGGTCCGGCTCTTGGACACGTGTTTTTGATATTCTCGGAGCTTTTTGATATGCTCTAGAGCCGCCATGTGTGTGACACATAATAATCTCTCGAGCAAAATGACAGTAATGTAAGCTATGACGTCACAGCACCCCCGGCGCCGGCGGCGGGCTACGGGCTGGAGGATTTGGGCGAAGTGTTTTGCATGACATTATGCTAATAGGAGCGATGTGGCTTCCGCGGCGAGCCGGGACTGAGCCTGCACTATACTGCACTGCATGATTCATGGCCTTCCACTGGTGATTTACTTTACTACCTGAATGATTTAACGATTGCATCATTAATTAATACAAAAACATGTTTTTTTTTTTTTTTTTTTAAATATATTAAACAAAACATAAAACATTATTAATATTAAAAAAGATAGCCGGCAGAGCGGTTCTAGCTCCGCCAACAGCGGCGCGAAAATCAATTGTGTCTCATTAGCGGAGCTTGACAGATTAATGTATCTTAATAATTGATAGAGCAGATAAAAATTAATATTTTCGATTATTGTACTAGGCTCCACACTGTGCATTGTGGTACTAGTACTAGGCTCCAAACTGTCCATTGTGGTACTAGTACTAGGCTCCAAACTGTCCATTGTGGTACTAGTACTAGGCTCCAAACTGTCCATTGTGGTACTAGTACTAGGCTCCACACTGTGCATTGTGGTACTAGTACTAGGCTCCAAACTGTCCATTGTGGTACTAGTACTAGGCTCCAAACTGTCCATTGTGGTACTAGTACTAGGCTCCAAACTGTCCATTGTGGTACTAGTACTAGGCTCCACACTGTGCATTGTGGTACTAGTACTAGGCTCCAAACTGTCCATTGTGGTACTAGTACTAGGCTCCAAACTGTCCATTGTGGTACTAGTACTAGGCTCCAAACTGTCCATTGTGGTACTAGTACTAGGCTCCACACTGTGCATTGTGGTACTAGTACTAGGCTCCAAACTGTCCATTGTGGTACTAGTACTAGGCTCCAAACTGTCCATTGTGGTACTAGTACTAGGCTCCAAACTGTCCATTGTGGTACTAGTACTAGGCTCCACACTGTGCATTGTGGTACTAGTACTAGGCTCCACACTGTGCATTGTGGTACTAGTACTAGGCTCCAAACTGTCCATTGTGGTACTAGTACTAGGCTCCACACTGTGCATTGTGGTACTAGTACTAGGCTCCAAACTGTCCATTGTGATACTAGTACTAGGCTCCAAACTGTCCATTGTGATACTAGTACTAGGTTCCACACTGTGCATTGTGGCACTAGTACTAGGCTCCAAACTGTCCATTGTGATACTAGTACTAGGCTCCAAACTGTCCATTGTGATACTAGTACTAGGCTCCACACTGTGCATTGTGGTACTAGTACTAGGCTCCAAACTGTCCATTGTGGTACTAGTACTAGGCACCAAACTGTCCATTGTGGCACTAGTACTAGCCTCCACACTGTGCATTGTGGTACTAGTACTAGGCTCCAAACTGTCCATTGTGGTACTAGTACTAGGCTCCACACTGTCCATTGTGATACTAGTACTAGGCTCCACACTGTGCATTGTGGTACTAGTACTAGGCTCCACACTGTGCATTGTGGTACTAGTACTAGGCTCCAAACTGTCCATTGTGGTACTAGTACTAGGCTCCACACTGTGCATTGTGGTACTAGTACTAGGCTCCACACTGTGCATTGTGGTACTAGTACTAGGCTCCAAACTGTCCATTGTGGTACTAGTACTAGGCTCCAAACTGTCCATTGTGGTACTAGTACTAGGCTCCAAACTGTCCATTGTGGTACTAGTACTAGGCTCCACACTGTGCATTGTGGTACTAGTACTAGGCTCCAAACTGTCCATTGTGGTACTAGTACTAGGCTCCAAACTGTCCATTGTGGTACTAGTACTAGGCTCCAAACTGTCCATTGTGGTACTAGTACTAGGCTCCACACTGTCCATTGTGATACTAGTACTAGGCTCCACACTGTGCATTGTGATACTAGTACTAGGCTCCACACTGTGCATTGTGGTACTAGTACTAGGCTCCACACTGTGCATTGTGGTACTAGTACTAGGCTCCAAACTGTCCATTGTGGTACTAGTACTAGGCTCCACACTGTGCATTGTGGTACTAGTACTAGGCTCCACACTGTGCATTGTGGTACTAGTACTAGGCTCCAAACTGTCCATTGTGGTACTAGTACTAGGCTCCAAACTGTCCATTGTGGTACTAGTACTAGGCTCCAAACTGTCCATTGTGGTACTAGTACTAGGCTCCACACTGTGCATTGTGGTACTAGTACTAGGCTCCAAACTGTCCATTGTGGTACTAGTACTAGGCTCCAAACTGTCCATTGTGGTACTAGTACTAGGCTCCAAACTGTCCATTGTGGTACTAGTACTAGGCTCCACACTGTGCATTGTGGTACTAGTACTAGGCTCCACACTGTGCATTGTGGTACTAGTACTAGGCTCCAAACTGTCCATTGTGGTACTAGTACTAGGCTCCACACTGTGCATTGTGGTACTAGTACTAGGCTCCACACTGTGCATTGTGGTACTAGTACTAGGCTCCAAACTGTCCATTGTGGTACTAGTACTAGGCTCCACACTGTGCATTGTGGTACTAGTACTAGGCTCCACACTGTGCATTGTGGTACTAGTACTAGGCTCCAAACTGTCCATTGTGGTACTAGTACTAGGCTCCAAACTGTCCATTGTGGCACTAGTACTAGCCTCCACACTGTGCATTGTGGTACTAGTACTAGGCTCCAAACTGTCCATTGTGGTACTAGTACTAGGCTCCAAACTGTCCATTGTGGTACTAGTACTAGGCTCCACACTGTGCATTGTGATACTAGTACTAGGCTCCACACTGTCCATTGTGATACTAGTACTAGGCTCCACACTGTGCATTGTGGTACTAGTACTAGGCTCCACACTGTGCATTGTGGTACTAGTACTAGGCTCCAAACTGTCCATTGTGATACTAGTACTAGGCTCCACACTGTGCATTGTGGTACTAGTACTAGGCTCCACACTGTGCATTGTGGTACTAGTACTAGGCTCCAAACTGTCCATTGTGGTACTAGTACTAGGCTCCAAACTGTCCATTGTGGTACTAGTACTAGGCTCCACACTGTCCATTGTGATACTAGTACTAGGCTTCACACTGTGCATTGTGGTACTAGTACTAGGCTCCAAACTGTCCATTGTGGTACTAGTACTAGGCTCCAAACTGTCCATTGTGGTACTAGTACTAGGCTCCACACTGTCCATTGTGATACTAGTACTAGGCTCCACACTGTGCATTGTGGTACTAGTACTAGGCTCCAAACTGTCCATTGTGGTACTAGTACTAGGCTCCAAACTGTCCATTGTGGTACTAGTACTAGGCTCCACACTGTCCATTGTGATACTAGTACTAGGCTTCACACTGTGCATTGTGGTACTAGTACTAGGCTCCAAACTGTCCATTGTGGTACTAGTACTAGGCTCCAAACTGTCCATTGTGGTACTAGTACTAGGCTCCACACTGTCCATTGTGATACTAGTACTAGGCTCCACACTGTGCATTGTGGTACTAGTACTAGGCTCCAAACTGTCCATTGTGGTACTAGTACTAGGCTCCAAACTGTCCATTGTGATACTAGTACTAGGCTCCAAACTGTCCATTGTGATACTAGTACTAGGCTCCAAACTGTGCATTGTTGCCCACTGCCATTGGAGGTTGATGTTATTGTTATGGAGAACAGGTGAAGTACATATTAACAGCGTGTAAGGGAGGGCTAAGATTTGAAACTGGAAGTCTTCAAAGACAGTAGGTACTGCCTAAAAAAGTAGGAAAAAGTCACATCCCATGCATTACCCATAATCATATTATTATGAATTAGTCGCGTCTAGTGTAAGTTACGCCGCTCACAACAGCATACTGTCGCGCTCACCGCTCAGCTGCTGCAGTTCTGGCTGACTGTTGCTCTAATTGGCGTCTTATCGCACGCAGCGCTGGACGGCTTTGGGCGCATCTGCACACACTGTATCGGTGTTTCTTTAATGTAACAATAATTAGCCAGCGAGCCCCACTGCGCGCCCGCCACGATACGCGGCGCTACTGCGCATACACTCCGCAGTCATATTCTTGCTACTTACAAGAACTAGAAAATAAAACTTTCCACAAATGGTTTTCCACAACAGACACACCAAAGCTCAGCTAGAAACGAAGACCGTTAGTAGTCTAGGACAGCGCTTCCCATGTGGTGGGTACCCGGTGCCGCCATCAACATAAAATACCGGGTCGCAGCATTTCCGCCTTGTTTTAAAATAATACTATCGATCGACGCATCGACTCGTTAATTGAACTGTCATGTGACACAGCACTCAACGATAGATTCGAGACAAGACCACTGATAGATTTTTGGCCATCTTATCGTCAAGAATGCACAAAAGCTAATCAAGTAATAACTTTAAATGCTTTTTGTCACAACCTATAAATGTGAAGCAGGGTTTTCAACAATAGTTTACCTTAAACATTAATATAGAAACCGACTTGAAGTGGAACCAGACCTCAGGATCAAACCTTTATCATTTGCGGCGAACTCGAACCAAATAACCGATACCGAAATATCTAAGTTGGAAAAGTTACAGTAAAAACATTATTAATTGTAATACATATGTCGTAATATATACTTACGTACTTCTAAAAACAATAAATGTTTTACTTAATGTAATCAGCGGAGGGGTTAAAACTATCGAGTGGGTTACCAAGGGGCAGTATGAACATTAACGGGCCATGGCAGAACAATGCTTGGGAAACACGTGTCTACGAGATAAACCTCGTTCCTGTTAAAGGACATGGCTCTAACTGCAAACATTACTCATCTCGTCTTATGCAGTCCACACTGATGTCCAAATGACCACAACATAACTTCCTATATTGTAATTATCTGTTATGTTTAACAAAACTGTCGAAAAGGCACAACTTGTGGTGGAATAGAGCTTACTTGATATCAATAAGTTCGTATTTTTTATTCCACTCTTCGTCGATCTATAAGACTGAGATTAAAACAGAAGAAGAACTAGCAGGGGTTCGAGGTCGGGGGAGGGAGAGGGAGGGAGGGGCGTCCTGGGGATCAGACCGGAATAACTCCTTAAGTATTATTTAAAGCTAATTAAACCTAATTCCAAACAAGTAAGAAGTCAGCCTGCGTGAATGTTTACAACATCGTACGTACTGCATCAGTCGGGTCACGGCGACCGTCCGAGTGAGTTACTGAGCTGTCGAATTCGTCGGTGATATACGAGAGTAGTGACCGGCGACCGGCGACCGGCGACCGGCGACCGGCGCGCGGCGGCCGGCGTCCCTCGGGCGACGTAACATGCAGACGGACGGCGCTAAGAGCATGTTTATGACAGCCGTCCGGCACGGTGGCTCCCGTCAGCAGGGACGACGCCGCCGCGCCGGACACACGCCGGGACTGTGCCGAGAGCATGCCGGCGCGACGCGGACGACTGAACCAACGAAGTGTTGCGACTAACGGTTACAGAAGCAACCGTGTGTCGCCGAAATAGATCACAACCTTCTGATCGTGGTCTAAATGTATCCGTGGCTCTCTCGCATGAGAATATTTGTTTCCAAGGAGTTTCTTCGGGCTACTTCAACAAAAAGAAAACACACGTAGCATGCGCCTGATACGTCTGACGTTGTGTTTGTTTACCTGTGGGCGGCGCGGCCGGCGCACGCCGCTGGGGTCTGTCGCTGCTCATTCCAAGTGTCACGCGATGACACCCACGCGATGGAAGCGGCAAATTGAGCCCCCTTCCCCTCACGGCGACTTGAGCTTTAGAGCAAATCAACTATATCCTCCCACCGCCCTCGAGTGTCCACAGCGAGTGAGCGACACGTCAGCAGGAAACATACCCGCCATCGCAACGAGCCGGGCCGATCATAGCATGCTTTATATTTATTTTCATTCTAATGTCTTGTTATGTACATGACCCTATTGTTATAGGCGATTGGTAGCAGCCGGTGCGTATTACAATAATTCAAAAGTAATTTGTACGAAACAATATCACTGCAGCCGATCGAACGTATTTCCATGCGTGGATGTTAACGACATTGGTTTGTTACGTGCCTTTGCCACGAAATATCTCGCCTATAAAAATGTAGCGCACCGTGATCGGATCACGTCCACTCATTAAACTCAATCCGCGGGGCGCGGGAGAGGGGAGGGAGCGGGGCCAGGTGGACGCTCACGCACGTAAAGTGAAACAGCACAAAACAAAAGTACTGAAGGTAGACTTTGAATACGGCATCCATGATAAGGAAGCGGTTAGTAGTTAGCACGACGTCGCTGTAGTCATAGAGCAGTCAAAACACTCTCCGATTACCTGCACTACCTGATCTGCGCGGGCAACGCCACGACATTACAAGTCCACACATTGACACAGCGAGCGCGCAGAAGGTTTCGCACAATCATTTCACAGGTTACTCGTACACGGTGAAGGTGAATCTTGGTGATATGGAAATCTTGAACTGAAGTGTATTGCTTTGTTGGTATTCTTTAGTGAGTGGGTCTTCTGTGGCTCGCAGAGGCGCGCAGCGACCTTGACCCTTGCGGCACGCACGTCGCACGCGGCGCGCGCAGGTGCACGCGGGCACGCGTCGCAAATATCAACACATGTCACTCACCCCCGATATCGGTCCCGTTACTCCGACCACTGCATGCTCATACTTCGCTAACTATTACGCAACTCGCTTGTTTGAATGCGAGATAAAGTTTATGTGTCGAACTCCCGACCCAATGACGGCGGCGACTCGTCCGCGGCGTGGCTGACCGGCAGATAGTGTGTACGCGCTCACTCGTACCTAGCTCTGTATAGTGGCCAGGCAGCGGTGCCGACTTGCGCCAGTCACTTGCATGGCGATCTCCGTGATCGTTTAATCAGTATAAAAATACGAAAGTCGTTTAGATAACTCAAAATGCTGGTGGTCCCCTTCGAGTCTTCTCGAAGTTTTCGTTTTAGAGATTTTTAGTCGGGACTCAGGATCAGGATTCCAGGATGTTCTAGAGTGGGACTGACCCTAGAGTTCGACTGAGTAAAGAATGGCGCCACGAAATGTATGCTGGGACTCGCTCCAATAGGAATAAATGATAATATTATTAGAAAGGTATATTTGGTACGAGAATTGACCCATGTCTTGATTCCTTATCAGATCTGTGAAACACAGGATGGAAGTTGAGACGAGGCACCGGCGAAGCTACCCTGACCGTTGAAAAATGGTAGTCCACTTGAAAAACGTTAATTCTTACATTTTATTTTTATTTTGCCAATCGATGCAATTTCGTGACAATTCAATGACACTCTTGGATCAACTGATGTTAGAGTACTAAAAAAGTCTGAAATAAGCATAAAACTTTTCCCTTATCTATATTTCGTAGTGATCGATCATCTTATCCAAGATCTTCCACTATGTTAGCTATGCAAGGAAGGCGTAATGTTACGTAATGTTACGTAAGTATGTAATGTATTCATTCCTCGTCAGCCTTAACCTTATCTTTGTACTGCTGAAACTGACATATTTCTTACAATATAATTATTATTCTTAACGGACAAGGAATTAGGTGCCACAGTCACTTCTATTCAGTTTAATTAAAAAGAGCTATCCAACGGTGTATTGCACATGGCTGTTTGGGTCCTAAATTAAGCATAATCCTTTCTTTACAAACTTCAGGAAATAAAAATATACTCGGATCATGTACTTATAACGTAAGAGCAGTAATAGGTATTCGTACAGGCATCTCAGTGGAATGTATCGGCTCATGTGATAGTGCGTCTGAATGCGCACGCGCATGGCGGGCGCGTGGGAGCGGCGCGTCATTTGAATGTAAGTATTCTAATGGAGGGCATTACACGCCAGCTGATTGATTCCCGCACACGAAACCTATTGCCTGCAGCGTGCAGCCTGCAGCCGACGCTGCCCGCACCGGCCCGGCCTAACTATTGTGAGACAACGGTGCCGGTGGCGGTGGCGCGCAGGGCTAGCGCTCCGCGGCGAACTCAAACGATGATCAAACTGCAATCAGTGAGCCGAGGTAACAGCGTCCATTACATTTTTTGTCCTATCTTTCGGGGCTCGTTCATTTATCACAGTGTAACGGCAGATATAATCTGCGACTGATCCGGATCGATCTCACGCACCGAGCCATTCAATTTAGATAACATTGCAGACGAACTGCAAGCGATAGTCGAGCTGAATCTATGCATTATTATACATTCCATAACAAGATGGCGACGACAAAACGTTCTTTGTAGCCGCGGCCGCAGCAGTTTAATATTTGTTGCCATCGCTAAGTAATTGGAAGAGCACGAGCACATTGTGAAACGTTATTGTCCAAAAAAAGTAATTGCAAAGTATCGAGTGGTTCATGTTGAGTGATCTCCTAAAGCGCGATGAATGTGCTGCGTGTGCAGCGGCTAGCGGGACCCTAACGTCCGCGCAGGTGCCTGTAACGGGACCTCGCGAAAGGTCACCCTCCCCCGCCCCGCCCCGCCGCCCTCGCCCTTCAAGCATAATGTTATGTGGATCAAGTATAATCCAGTCGGCGCGACCCCGCGACTAGCGAACTATATACAGGTACTTAAAGTTTGACAAGCGTCCGAGTGCCCCGACTCCTCACTTTAAAACACATTACGTGTCGCGAGCGCCCTCTGCACTAGGAATCCCGCGCGGGCCCCAGGCCGGCTCCGAGGCCCCGTTATGTCGGCGGCCGGCTCACACTTGCTTCGATGCATTTTTAAAGGGATTCGCGTGAAAGTTCTCGTTTACTGAGCTTTAAAAAACGCTCCCCAGTTTTTATCGCTCATTGCATAATGAGGGGATTATTAAAACATGCGATGGGCGCTGGGCCTGGGCCTGGCCATTCAGGCAGTGCTTTCTTTACGACGCTCATTGTGTGCGACGCGCGACGGCGCGCCGGCTCGGCCTGACCGCTGGACGGATAACGGCGCACACTAACGTTTGTGCGATTTTTACTTTTGTATTGTTTTATTGTATTTTTTAACGCTTCCTTCGACGCTCGAGCAATAAATTAGAAAGTCGCGGCGTCTTTTTGTCACAAACCGAATGATTTTTTACAACGATCGCTTTCTCCGACACGACGAATGTAATTGCTTTAAAATTTCCCTAATTTGTAAAAAATATAATAACGTTTACTAACAAGAAGGAAAAAATTACAATAACTGTAAGACGTGTATTGAAAGACCCGGCGCGGGCGTCACTTACAGGCGGGTCAGTCTTGTGTCGTAACAATGAATTGTTAACAAACTGTTATATTACAGTCTGACAAGATTGTATGAAGTTAGTTGTTAACGAACCAAATACTTATTTAGCGCCTTCGTTCTCCCCGGGCATGTCGACCTGGTGCGGAGGGGGAGGGGGCTGTGAACACACTGGTTGTGGATGTGGAACAACCAGAATGCTCACGAACACGCTAGCAGCGGTGAGGAGCTGCGCGGCCAGGAGTCAGGACGACCTGATGACCCTGCTCCCGTGTGCCTGTGTCCGTCGGGCCAAGACGTGCAGGGGAGACGCTGCCATCAGTTGCGGAGTGAAGTAAAAGCAATGAACTAATGAGTAATGGGACTCACCAGCGTCCATGACGTCGGGTGCAGCGATGAATGGTGCGCGCGCGCAGCTCAGTCGGTGAATGTCACCCCCACCCCGACACCCCCGGGCTAGACCAGTCTAGGGCACATACATTATTCACCCCGCGATTAGCGCAAAAACTCTAAATGTCAGGTGATTTCCCCGCGGGGTGTGGGGAGTGTGTAACGGTACCTATACCGCTGGGGTAGCGCGACCTTTACACCCGTGTGCGCAGGCGCATGTGTGCGTGCGCCGGTAACGGGCCGGGTCCACTGCGTAAACTAGACCCTCTGTCTTACTACTCAAATCATTATTTCAGTGTCTATGCACACAAGTACAGTGGTGGTCTGCTGCCTACAAGCGACGCCGCCGCGCCGCCGCGAAGTGCTGGTCGCGCAGTACTGTATGTAGTGTCACAATGGAGTCGTAGCGACTCTATTGTTACAATAGCAAACAGATTATAAAAATTTGGAAAGGCCATTATTTGTCTGTTCATGACTTTCCTTATAATGCATGCAGTGCCGTGCAGGTACACCAGAACATCGCATTGTAGGCTTATAAAAACCGTCTCCCAAAATATTACTGGTTGAAGACTGTTATTGTATTGAGACTTGTTGTCTATCGCTCGTCACGTATCGAATGTACCTCAACGTCAATATAACAGAATATATCTAATTAATATGTGCTAGGTGCGCTTCGCGTCGCTATCCAAGTTAATATCAGCATCATAGTCCACTTATAAGGCCGCAGATCCGCCGACAGATAACTTTTTATTTCGCGTCAACCTGAAGTTATCGCGTACATTGGGTGACGTCATCGCCTCGCTCTCAACATTCAAGTTCATAAAACGCATAGTTTTTGTGTATTCTTAGACAAACAATGTTTGAATAACTCTCGGATCAAATTATGTAATTAGTACGCGTACGTAGCCGCGCTACAATCATGTGCATAATGAACTAGCGACGTAGCCGCGCTACAATCATGTGCATAATGAACTAGCGACGTAGCCGCGCTACAATCATGTGCATAATGAACTAGCGACGTAGCCGCGCTACAATCATGTGCATAATGAACTAGCGACGTAGCCGCGCTACAATCATGTGCATAATGAACTAGCGACGTAGCCGCGCTACAATCATGTGCATAATGAACTAGCGACGTAGCCGCGCTACAATCATGTGCATAATGAACTAGCGACGTAGCCGCGCTACAATCATGTGCATAATGAACTAGCGACGTAGCCGCGCTACAATCATGTGCATAATGAACTAGCAAACGTGCTCTTAGTAATTATACATTTTGCGGCGACTCAATATCACGGTCAATGGTCCAACAGACGGCGCGAATCTGCGCGGATCCGCGCGCTGTGGCCGCGCTATCGCACCGTATGTTTTCATACTTAATGTAACGAATAATACTAAAAAAGCAGGCTGTATTTTAAAGTGTATTTATTACAATAGTAGTAGTAAGTCTCTCTCTCTTTTTTATCGAATAACTATTGGAATTTGTATATAAATGAACGTGCTCCGCGCAAACAGCTCGTGTACCGTGTGAATCGTAACATTCACCGAAAGGCTCTTCGGATCCATCGATCGTCTCCCGGCGGACAATTTTGTTAGTTTCTCAGAAATTTTGAATGCGGGAATATTGTAATGGTATAATTTACGAGCGCACGCAGATCGTAGATTACGACGCGTCTAAGAGGCGGCGCACACTACACGACGCACGACGAAAAAATTATTCCGCGGACGTACGAGCTGATATGAGCTTTAAGAGCCTGCACAGAAGGTCGGATCTGCCGCGGATGCACTGCTCACAAATGATTTGCATACGTTCATTTCGCGGAGATTTTTTGCTTGGAAGCTTTTTGTGTGACTTTCTAGAGAGGTATCAATCACGGCACACGGGGCCGCGGGGCCACACAATGCACTGACTACCTGTGGACACCACAGATTGCTCCGGTCCCCGCGCCCCGCACCCCGGAGCCCGGAGCCAGCAGACAGACAATAGCGTATTAATGTATTACTTTTAGATAAATAAGTATTCATATTCAAAACTGTGCGATGGTAACTGATTTCGATGAAGTTTTGTGAAATATCGGTTACTCTTCAACATAGGAGCGCGACAAAGACTTCATACAGCTACTAGTCAATCGAAAACATTGTCTCTCTGCGCCTGCGGGGTACTAGAGCCCACAGACTCGTCACTTGACATTAGGACGAGGAATATAGTCGGACGGTAAGGTCAACGCAACAGCTGCGCACGCGCCGTTTCACGTATTTATAGCGCGCACCCGTTATTATATCACACACTTTATTATAACACACACGTTATTATATCGTATACGTTATTTTAGCGCACACGCATCACTGTGCTGCTCGTGTGAGCTCGTGTCGCGTGAGAGACAAGCGACACGAGCGACACGAGCGACACGAGCGCCGCGACAAGCGCTGACAGGCAGCTGATGTGTCTATCATTTACTAATGTTAATGATGACCAATGTCCGCGCAATTGCGATTGAAGATATATCAATCCGCTAAGCGAAAACTAAGTAATAGCGCGGACGGGCGATACAATCCGACGCGACGGAGCGGGGCGCTGGGCAGGGGGACAGCGACGCTCAGCGGACGCGCGCGGAGTGCGGGCAGAAGCTTGTAAGTACCTACATACAGACAGAAGCACCGGAACGAACGTTAAGATTGTGAATGAAACTAAGATACAAAGGTATAGCCATACATTTTCGCCAAAATGTAAGGTTTGTAGAGTTAGGCCTTGCAGAGTTAGGGGCTTGTCTCTACATTCGATCTGATACATTTTAACTGTGCAAGCGTTATAAGTAATAATAATAATATCTTTATTGAAACATGACTCATTTGTGTTAGTAGCAATATTCCTTACCCCTATGTTAGTATTCCTGTTCTAACCACTTAGCCTAAAAACCACGAATATATATGTGAATCACTGGCACGCGCCTGACACCGAGAGGAGGTGGACAGCTTGCAGCAGCGACTCACATAATAGAATTAAAAAGAATTATGAAAGTCTTGGCAACCTACTTTACATGAAATGTTTTTGATAAGATTGCATTTTTTTTTTAGGGTGCTCAATTTCTTTATTTAACGGTGATATTTTATTATTTAAGAAATACAGACTTGCACCTCTTTTTAAGGAGGTTGGAGGGTAAAAGTTATTTTTTTTTTAATTTTTTTGTTGTTTGTGTGCAAATCCCAGTCTGCATACCAAGCCTTCTAGGACTTCGAGAAGTGCCCTGTGTGTGCGATTTTGATGAGTGAGTGAGTGACGACATCAACGTATTTTAGCTATTAACAAAGTCCAAATCCATATTAATCTAGACAAATGAAACTTGCTGTTTTATAAGTCTGCTAACTACATCTTATCCTGACAATTTGAGCTCTCTAGCATTATCCAGACGAAGCTATGAGGGTGTGAACATCCGACGAACCGCTTAGAGAACAGGTAAGTAGGTAGTGCCTCTGATTTTAGTTTGAAGCTCGTCTTGGCGGCCACGGATATTACTTCGCCGTGCGCGGCACTCAGGTTCCACTTTGTGACACAAATAGTTCCTGGTGTGCGTCGCGCGTTACCTCACTATCACAACTGTGCTGTCACTCGACACATTCTAACTCTTTCACATTTTAAATGTACAAGAAACATTTTAATAACTGTATCTATTTAATTTGTTCTTACAGTAACTAATGATATAAGTAGGTAACTGGAGAAACTCCGTCCAATAAAATTACCAAAGTAAAAGAGTTTAGTCCTCAGGTGACTGTTACATAGCGAGCGTCATGCGGTTCCTGAAACAAGCATTGTGTCTCTGTAGCAGCAAGGCATACTAAACGACTTGCTAAAGGATCAGCTAATAAATTCTCTACATTGAAAAATCTATTTTTAACCGACTTCTAAAAAAGGAGGAGGTTCTCAATTCGAATGTTTGTATTTTTTTTTTTTGTGTTTGTTCGCGCATAACTCCGTCGTTTCCCAACCGATTTGAAAAATTCTTTTTTTGTTAGAAAGGGTATACTTCCCAAATGGTCCCATGAAAATTTTATCGAAATCGGATGAGCGGTTTTTGAAAAATCAACAAAAATCTAAAAATTTATCTACATTGTCTACATTAAAGATCTTTTTAACCGACTTCTAAAAAAAGGAGGAGGTTCTCAATTCGGATGTTTTTGTTTACTTTTTTGTGGGGTAGGTACAACTAAAAAGTGAAAAATAAAAACTTTTTTACAAAAAAAAACAACCGACTTCAAAAAAAAAACACTACAAAGTGATAAATAACTTTAATTTCGGAAGTCGGTGTCAAAAAACGAAAATGCGGAATCAACGACACCGACTTCCGAAGTTAAAGTTATTTATCACTTTGTAGTGTTTTTTTTTGAAGTCGGTTGTTTTTTTTTGTAAAAAAGTTTTTTTTGCACCAATTGACCACTTACCAGGTAACAGCGGAGGCGTCCGTATGTACAAGCTTTTAGAGGTTATTTTATGTTATCTTTCAACTAGGTTTCATGGAGCACAAACAACATAGCAATAGAAAACTGACGCTTTCCAGTGATGCGGTCGCTGAGCTTACTGAAACTTATGTAGTCTGCAGTCATCGAGTATGCGATAAAAACATACAGACACATAGACGACGTCAACACATTAGCAGTTTGAGAACAATGGATGCGCCAAGCATCTGCGCAGGCGCGCTAAGCGCACATCATTGTAACTTTCTTATTAGCATGGCGGAGAGTACCAGCACGCAGATATAATAGCTGACGTATGGTGATGTGGCATCTCCCGCGGTTACATACGACGGCGGACGGGCGATTTACATAGCTAGCAGTGGTCACCTACAATTAGCACAAATGTCAGTCAGCCGGCGGCACCAGGCCCCACCCCGCGCCAAGTCGATCAGGCAATCGTGCGATGTTAGGCGAATGTTTTCAAAGATCTATTTATGAAAAGATTGAAAAACTATTATTATCTAGATCCAAACCATACAAACAATGTAAAGAGATAGAGCAATGACGTCAGAGCTGGGTAGCACAGGCACAGCGGCCGCGCGCGCCTCGTTAATATCGCCATTAGCATCCGAGCATTGTGGCCGATAGATCCTAATGCACGTTCTGCAATAAATCTCGAATATAAAAAATCGTATTCACGT
Source organism: Amphipoea lucens (assembly GCA_947508005.1). Lineage (NCBI taxonomy): Eukaryota > Metazoa > Arthropoda > Insecta > Lepidoptera > Noctuidae > Amphipoea > Amphipoea lucens. The sequence goes on from OX382364.1 coordinate 189,329, forward strand.
CTCACCGGCGCGGGCGGCGACAAAAACTAATGGAAATAGAAAGAAATATGCAAGCGATTGTTCGACAGACGAGCTGAGGGAAAAAATACAAGCAGATGCGCGCGCGCAGGTAGACGACGACGCATGCAAATACGTGGACCAATGAAGTTTTGTGCGTTATGTGGCATTATTATTGATTCTAAACCGCTTACAATAGTTCGGTATTCTCCACGTCCGCTCCACCTCCACACGCGGGCCGAGTGCCGGCAGTGGCAGGCAGGTAGCTGCAGACGAGCCCATATCGAGGAGCTGAAGAAGTTTTTCCGTTCTCCAGCTGTGAAGCCGTACACGGCTCATGCAAATGAACGATTAATTAGTAATCAGCGAGTAGGCTCCGCGCACACTGCGCGACTGCGCGTCTGCGCCCGCGTCGCTACAGCAGGGAGAAGTATTGTTCAGCAGAGTACTACGAAGTAAAGCTACTAGTGAAATACTAGTTGTCGACTGATACAGAATGACAGTGGTTATTTGAATATACGAACAATTTAAGATAATAGTCGATTTGATCAATCATCTTTTCAAATTTGAGCGGTTATATCGAGGCATTTATTGTATTTTTTTTATAAATGCTTTAAATTGAGTAATTATCAAGTTAATATTAAATGTTGTTAGATCTATGTTCAATATCTCCTTCTAAACTCTTTTTGAAGTGTTACCTGCATCCTGAACTACAACTAAACATGACATCGCAGGAGCACGCAAATCATCAAGTTACTATTGGATACAGATCTCGCCAGTTGTCAGACTGAACTCCCGCGTCGAGGCCTGTGGCCGCGCCCTGTGGCGTGTCGGTGTGGCACTGGGCAGGTTATCATTCGCGGAGTATTTACATATTACCTTTACAGTCACAAATGTGCTGCTAAAAACTAGTGGCGCGTCTTCAGCCAACGGTTAAACGCCTTATAAGAGACTAACTGTTGTTGACGTGTGCACCACCTTATGTTATGTCCAACTACACATTCATTCTTTATCATTTTCAATTATGAAGATATTTCACAGTGAGCTGACAGCTGTACGTGTGAGCTAGATAAACGAAATAATACCGGCCGCAACCGCGAATAACAAACAGAAATCGCTTCAAAAGGATTTGACAGGGTATTGCATCGATGCCATTAGTTATAATCACCTGCTTATGTAAATGAAAGGGATAACGTATGGACGAGGTGCATAATAATGAAATGCTTAGCTTATTTTGATGCGCGAGTTGTGCATCGTGTAGTGTCAACTGTATTTCACTTATCTCTATATTACTCGTGTATGTCACTGTTCAGAGTGCAATTATAGGCGCGTGCGCAGGCGACACGACGACGCCACGATCACGCGACATATTGACGAATAGATGGTGCAGTGTAACCGAACACCGAACTCAATAACATTATGTAATAGACGACGCTCACGTGTAGCATGTAGTGCAACTCAATAACATTATGTAATAGACGACGCTCACGTGTAACATGTAGTGCAACTCAATAACATTATGTAATAGACGACGCTCACGTGTAGCATGTAGTGCAACTCAATAACATTATGTAATAGACGACGCTCACGTGTAGCATGTAGTGCAACTCAATAACATTATGTAATAGACGACGCTCACGTGTAGCATGTAGTGCAACTCAATAACATTATGTAATAGCCGACGCTCACGTGTAGCATGTAGTGCAACTCAATAACATTATGTAATAGACGACGCTCACGTGTAGCATGTAGTGCAACTCAATAACATTATGTAATAGACGACGCTCACGTGTAGCATGTAGTGCAACTCAATAACATTATGTAATAGACGACGCTCACGTGTAACATGTAGTGCAACTCAATAACATTATGTAATAGACGACGCTCACGTGTAGCATGTAGTGCAACTCAATAACATTATGTAATAGACGACGCTCACGTGTAGCATGTAGTGCAACTCAATAACATTATGTAATAGACGACGCTCACGTGTAGCATGTAGTGCAACTCAATAACATTATGTAATAGCCGACGCTCACGTGTAGCATGTAGTGCAACTCAATAACATTATGTAATAGACGACGCTCACGTGTAGCATGTAGTGCAACTCAATAACATTATGTAATAGACGACGCTCACGTGTAGCATGTAGTGCAACTCAATAACATTATGTAATAGACGACGCTCACGTGTAGCATGTAGTGCAACTCAATAACATTATGTAATAGACGACGCTCACGTGTAGCATGTAGTGCAACTCAATAACATTATGTAATAGCCGACGCTCACGTGTAGCATGTAGTGCAACTCAATAACATTATGTAATAGACGACGCTCACGTGTAGCATGTAGTGCAACTCAATAACATTATGTAATAGACGACGCTCACGTGTAGCATGTAGTGCAACTCAATAACATTATGTAATAGCCGACGCTCACGTGTAGCATGTAGTGCAACTCAATAACATTATGTAATAGCCGACGCTCACGTGTAGCATGTAGTGCAACTCAATAACATTATGTAATAGACGACGCTCACGTGTAGCATGTAGTGCAACTCAATAACATTATGTAATAGACGACGCTCACGTGTAGCATGTAGTGCAACTCAATAACATTATGTAATAGACGACGCTCACGTGTAGCATGTAGTGCAACTCAATAACATTATGTAATAGACGACGCTCACGTGTAGCATGTAGTGCAACTCAATAACATTATGTAATAGACGACGCTCACGTGTAGCATGTAGTGCAACTCAATAACATTATGTAATAGACGACGCTCACGTGTAGCATGTAGTGCAACTCAATAACATTATGTAATAGACGACGCTCACGTGTAGCATGTAGTGCAACTCAATAACATTATGTAATAGACGACGCTCACGTGTAGCATGTAGTGCAACTCAATAACATTATGTAATAGACGACGCTCACGTGTAGCATGTAGTGCAACTCAATAACATTATGTAATAGACGACGCTCACGTGTAGCATGTAGTGCAACTCAATAACATTATGTAATAGACGACGCTCACGTGTAGCATGTAGTGCAACTCAATAACATTATGTAATAGACGACGCTCACGTGTAGCATGTAGTGCAACTCAATAACATTATGTAATAGACGACGCTCACGTGTAACATGTAGTGCAACTCAATAACATTATGTAATAGACGACGCTCACGTGTAGCATGTAGTGCAACTCAATAACATTATGTAATAGACGACGCTCACGTGTAGCATGTAGTGCAACTCAATAACATTATGTAATAGACGACGCTCACGTGTAACATGTAGTGCAACTCAATAACATTATGTAATAGACGACGCTCACGTGTAACATGTAGTGCAACTCATAAGCGCGGAGGCCGCTCCGTGCACGACCCCAGGACACGGCGCGGAGCGACGCGCATGAACATAACACGCTTGGACGACCAGCTTACTATTGTAATGAGAGAAAGGGTCAAGTGCACATGTCATCATGTTATCGTTACCCGACTGTCCCAGAAGCAGGGTTAAGTTTGTTCATTCGATTGGCTAGTAACATCAATAATGCCACACCAACTCACTTCAAATATTTGAAAACATTAAATAAATCTCAGCCGTACGTTTATTGTCTGTTTAATGTTTGAATAGCGCATCATGTATGACAGTCAGCCACATACAGAGGTGATTGATCTAAATACTACATTCAAATACATTGGTATTCGCTTTTCACACGTTTCCCTCGACTAATGCGAGCGCTGCGGCGAGCATACTAAGCGCAGCGCCTCACAATATTGTAATGTGTGGAGCAAAGGAAAACAATAAGCATGACTTGTGTGCGCAAGCTACGTCACATGTAGGACATGTTGAAAAAGAGTAGTGTGAACTAACATCAGTATGGTGGTGCTCACAGGGGGCTCTGCGCCGGCGCAGGCGTCGATATGGTCATAGAGCCGTGGGAGGCTGGAGGCGGCTGCGCGCGACACCTAGTGACGAACTACTAATAGGGAGAGCGTGAGCCTGACACCTCGTTTTTATCTAGATTCACTCTTGGCAATATTCAACGCAGAGTAAGACTATGTCGTGGTACAGACGACATCGGCGCAATCCTTCCACTGTTGAAAACCTGCCCGCAGCTAATTAAAGAACAATATTCTGAGAATATTTTAACAATTTAAATGAGTAACGGTGTAACAATGCTAATTAATAACTAGAGATGTAATTAGCAACGATTTGAATGAGAAGCAAGAATACACGCGTTTGCTTTTATTGTAACGGTGACTTAATACACTTGAACTTATTTATCACTAGCGCAACTGTAACCTCCGACTGCTGTAACTAGGTGTGCTCCTCGTCAGCACATCGGCAATCATGCTCATCCGTGAGCCCCGTGCCTCAGTAGACAGTGTGTGGAGGTTCCTCGGTGACAGCAAGCCGCGCCGATTGCTTGCTAAGTAAGGCAGAATGTGTACGAATCTATTGTAATGAGTATTGTTTATTCTATTGTGTTATTTATTTGTTTTTCCTAATGATATATTTTTTGTTTTAATTGAATTAGAAGCCTAACCCTATCCATCACGTCTGTAAAGATTCACCTATACATTTAAAACGGCCCTGTAACAAGTGAACAAGGCCAAAATCAAAATATCTTATTTCACATAAACCTACATGGGCACTTATGAAACGTTAGCACGGTTCCAATTGGTCGTTTCCTATGGAGAAGAGCTGGCAAGAAACTCCACGATTACTCGTTTGAAAATAATTGGCTTTGCAATGCAATTTTTTTTTTACAATTTTTTCAAATTACAGTGTTAATATGTAAGTATGGGAGGACAGTGTCGGCCTGTCAACAAGTACCAGGTACTTCAGAGAAATGAAAATGGTCTACAGACCTACAGTCTACAAGGCCTACACGTTCTCACATTCAGAAAATATAAAATAATCAATAATAAATAAATAATAAAATATAAAAACCTATTAAAAACAAATTATTTGATTGCCATTACAACCACTAATAAAGAGTTGAAATTAAAATTGTGGGTATATAATGTCAAATAGTAAAAATATTATGTCAAAAAAGAATGTAATAAAAAGTACGTTCGTCACTATTGCCGCCATTAGTCGTCGTGCAGAACACAGCAACTGAACAAATAAATAAATTTGAATTTGAACTTACAACAGAGATATAAAAACTTTAAAATATCGTTGCAGTAAAATCCTGGTGATGATCATAAATGGAACAGTTCTAGTGTGAAGGCCGTTACGTAACAAATAATATTAAACTAAGGCGCAGCGGCGCGTCTAACCGCGGCCACATTATGCTAATTATAATTATTAATGTAACACAAGCAATATTATGCTAATCGCGTACTTAATGTTATAGAAGCAATTAAGAAGCGCGTTAACCTCTGGTGTAGAGCGCTGCAGCGCCACAGACGCACGCAGTCATTGGCGACGCGCCGTCAATGAGTCGCTCAGGGGTGTGCGCATACGCACGAGGCCGGGGGATGAACAAAACCAAATAACAAGTGTTGATACCTTCAAAACATCTCTGGACACAGATGGGATACGAACCATGAAGCGTACCTACTTATATCCAAATACCAGGATACTTTTTGGGATACATTTTAACGGGAACTGAGGTTTTCCTGTAATATTAAAACAAAAACTATTACAAGATATAGTAAGCATATCTACATATTCTGTGGCTCTAAACATCTATGTTAGTGGCAGCCCTGACCATGAAGCGACTGCCAAAACCGCGTGCTTCACAATATGCATGTATGCATCATTATTGTAATTAGCTTACAAGTTTCGTTCATGATATTAAAACATTAGACGGAGTACAGACGGCGGATGACGTTGCCTTATCTAGTGCACTTGTTACGAACATTGTTGCGTGTCATAACTTTGGTATAAAGAGACTTTGATGAGCATCGGAGCACTGAGTTACACAAGTACCTACCTATGTATGTAGTTCCTGACATGACACTGAGCTACACAAGTACCTACCTATGTATGTAGTTCCTGACATGACACTGAGCTACACAAGTACCTACCTATAATGTATGTAGTTCCTGACATGACACTGAGCTACACAAGTACCTACCTATGTATGTAGTTCCTGACATGACACTGAGCTATACAAGTACCTACCTATGTATGTAGTTCCTGACATGACACTGAGCTACACAAGTACCTACCTATAATGTATGTAGTTCCTGACATGACACTGAGCTACACAAGTACCTACCTATGTATGTAGTTCCTGACATGACACTGAGCTATACAAGTACCTACCTATGTATGTAGTTCCTGACATGACACTGAGCTACACAAGTACCTACCTATAATGTATGTAGTTCCTGACATGACACTGAGCTACACAAGTACCTACCTATGTATGTAGTTCCTGACATGACACTGAGCTATACAAGTACCTACCTATGTATGTAGTTCCTGACATGACACTGAGCTACACAAGTACCTACCTATTAGGAATTTCCCTAGTTGTCTAAAAAAGGCAGTTGTAATCCATACCTTTAAATCTGGAAGTAAAGACGAAGTTAATAATTATAGGCCAATGTCCTTACTCCCTTCAAATAAAAAAATATTAGAGATAAATTTTACACATAGTAGACTAGTTAACTACCTAGAAAAAAACAACATCTTATCCCCTGCGCAATTTGGTTTTATAGCCAAACTGTCGACAGCCGATGCGGTGCATAGCCTGACTGATTATATTTCAGAAAAAACTCGGCAAAGGAAACCAGACCCAAGAGTCTTTCTCGATTTAGCCAAGGCCTTCGACACGGTGTCTGTTTCTGTAATTTTTATCAAATTAGAGATCAAATTAGAAACTTGTTACTGACTATATAGACCACCCTGGTATCAACTTAAAATAGATAATTATCACGAGCGATGAGCAGAAAAATACTGGTTTGGGTGTTCCTCAGGGAGTATTCTGGGCCCCATCCTCTTCCTTATTTAATATTAAGACAGAGAACAGAGTGTAAAAGTGAGTGATTATTTGAGTCAACCTGAAAAAATTTTGTACGGTGTACCCCAAGGAAGTATCCTTGGGCCTACATTGTTCTTAATATACATTAATGATCTGTGTAATTTGCATTTGAATCAAGGTCAAATAATTACTTTCGCGGACGACACAGTTCTATTATTTAAAGCACACTCCTGGAAGGATGTATATAGGTTAGCCAATGAAGGTTTTACTCTGGTATCTAAATGGCTAGACCGTAATCTACTAACTTTAAATACACAAAAAACAAAATACATGGCCTTTTGCATCCAAAATAAGACACAGCCACCATTAAATATCTTTCATATTAAATATCACACATGTGGCGAATCCAGTACCTGCTCATGCTACTCTATTTCTAAAACACAATCAATTAAATATCTTGGACTAACTGTAGATCAAAACCTAAACTGGAAGGAGCACATTATGACCTCTACAGCTAGAGTGAGAAAGATAAAAAAAAAAAAAAAAAAAAAAAAAAACAAAAAGTTTATTTCAGTACCATGTACAACTTTTACAGTGATCTTACATAGGGACCTCCTTTTAAGTAAAGATATACCTGTGCTAGGAGGCCCCGCTCTTCAATGCCATATTATAAATGGTAAAAGTGGTGTACCAAAACATACCAAAGAAAATAAAAAATTTAAGGAAAAAAAAAAAAAATAATAATAATAATAAACTAAAATATGTGTGTGTGTAGGTGGGGGTGTGTATGTGGGTGAGTGAGGGTGTGTGAGGGTGTGTGTGTGAGTGAGGGTGCATGCGTGCGTGTATCTTTTCAAACTCATATTGACGATGCTTGCAGCAACAATTCAATATCATCATAGGTCTTCAGGTTTAGCCATTGAACTATTGCCTTTTTGCAGTCTTTAGTAGTCATGGGATAGATATTGATTATTTTATTAATTTTATTATGATTTATGTCTTTAAAAAAATCCGCCACTTTTGTAACAGAAAATTACTACGAGTACTAACACTTTATTATGCACTTTGTCAATCAATTTTACCATATTGTATCTCTACATGGGGAGGCTCACCTAAGTCAACAATGATTAGCTTGGAACGCTCGCAACGTGCTATACTGAAAGTTATGACATTTAAGAGGTATAGATTCTCAACTGAATTACTATACAGTGAATTGCCTGTACTAACAGTGAGACAGTTATTCATATTAAGTGTAACACTAAGTCAACACAATTCCCCCCCCCCCCCCCCCCCCCATTACACAGGAAGGCGAAGAAATGACATAGTTTACTTAGTCCCGTTTTACAAAACCGCATTTGCTTGTAAATTTATGCAATATTTAAGTCCATTCTTATATAATAAGATATCACAATTCGTCAACTTACGTAATATGACTTCGTTTGCCTGTAAGAAAGCTCTTGTAGAATATTTGAAACAACTTAACTATGACAAAACGGAAAAACTATTGAAAAGTTTGTATTAAACAAACACATTTATACTCACGAACAAACAACACAACACACACACCACAACTTACAAACATCTAAACCCATATTCAAAATATCACGCTCACACACACACACACACTCATTTCACTTGCTTAAACATTAACTTATGATTAAAATCTAACATTCTAAACTTATTATTTGAACCTGCAGCTATTATTAACTATGTTTATGTTAGTTCCCACGAAAATAATATTTAAGCATAAAATCTACCGATTATCTGTAAACTTTGCATATACTAAATTTAGTTTAACACTACCTGCATTGTGATCACTTCTGTTCGTAGATAATGCAAAATGTTCTGATACCTACCTGCTTACATTGAAACATAATATCATAGATACTAAATATGCTGTGAACTATTAGTGGAATACTATTTGTATTTAGAACTGGTTAATTGAGTTAGAGGAAGACTGTCCTACCGTGATACAGTTTCGACTAGTACGGAGGACAGTGTGAATCGAATGCTACAACCTAAATAACAATATCAGTGTACATAATTTGTTGGTGATTGATTAGTGCTTAAATGCGTGCTAAATGATTAAATTATCATGTGACGTAAGTACTAAACGAACAACATTTTAAAGACGTTAGAAAGGTGAGAAAGTTAGTCACATTATTGTATTTAAGCGCAGGTTGTAGTTTTATGATCCAAATGAATAAAGTTATAAATGTAAGGTGTACTAGGTTAAGATTTCTATGGGTCTATGCCACCCGAAATAAAGTTATTATAAGACAGATATGGATTTTCATACAACTTTTGCCGGCCGCTGCTCGCATGTATTTGGCCAGTACAGCAATTTCGATTTGTCTTGAAGAAGGTTGTCAAAATAATGCTCAATTTTCCAAGCATGTTTGAGAAAATATATTCACATCTCCATGCGCAAGCCTCAACTTAACATTACTAACCCTCTATGCCCATTAATGTGGTAAACGTAAAATCACCATGAATTATTGTTCTTTTATCCCCAAAACGAGCAACATAAAATACCTGGGGGTAATAATGGACGACACGCTCTCTTTTCAAAAACATATTGAAATCCTAGTTAAAAGAGTGCATACTAATATATGTCTTAAAAAAATTCGAATATTAGCTAATTCAAAATTAATCACATAAGTTTATTTGGCCCTATGTCAATCTAGAATTCAATACTGTATCACTTCTTGGGGTGGAGCACCAAAAACTAATTTGCTTCCTCTTGAAAGAGCCCAGAGAGCAGTTTTATAGGTTCTTCTAACTTCCATCCCTTCTTTTTTCCCGCAGATCTGCTATATAAATCCTGCAATGTACTAACTATTCGCCAGCTTTTCATTATGCACTTAGTATTAAAACAGCTTGCCTACACATCCTAAAATGCCGACAACACTAACAAGAGACGAAATGATCTAGTATGCATATCTAATGCAACCTCAAAACATGTCTTTGTAGAATGATTTTTAACATTCTAACCAATTCCCGTACAGTAGATTAAATAGAAAACTAATTATCTCTGGCAAACACCGGAAACTGTCTAGTTAACGCAACTGTCTAATCGGTAAAACTGACGAATCACTGAAACTGACTAATCAACGAAATTGGCGAATTAAACAAACTGACGACTGAGGGAAACTGACCAGTGAAACGCAGACTCCTAAATTATTATAGCTGTAAAAAAAATATTCCTAATTATTTACTAACCATCGACTATGCGCAGACAGAAGACCTACTTATTGTCTGCAAATAGAACTGCTAACATGCAATTTTACTTTTAGTTAAGTACCTAAGTTTTAATTTAGTTTTTACGTTATACTCATTGTTATTAATTTATTAGTATTTATGCACTTTCTAGCCTGAAAGCACAGGTTCAACCTAGTTCAGGCAAATTAGCAACTGTGCGCTATTTTTAACCGATTTCAAAACAATGAAGAGGTTATCAATTAGGTTGATTTTATTCTAGGGTTCCGTACCCAAAGGGTAAAAACGGGACCCTATTACTAAGACTCTACTGTCCGTCTTCACCAGGCTGTATCTCATGAACCGTGACAGCTAGACAGTTGAAATTTTCACAAATGATGTATTTCTGTTGCCGCTTGAGCAGTGGGGACAAAGTGCAACAAATACTAAAAACAGAATAAAATCAATATTTTTTCCCATACAACAAACGTGATTTTTTTGCCGTTATTTGCTCGATATTAATAACGGCAACAGATAGACCCTTGAAATATTCACAGAATATTTAGTTGTATATTAACTTTAAAAATAAATAGTTAAATTAAAATAAAATAAATATTTAAGAGGAGCTCCCATACAACAGACGTGATTTTTTTGCCGTTTTTTTCAGCGGGTTTTGCCTTGTGGTACGGAACCCTTTGCGAATCCAACTCGCATTTGGCCGGTTTTTTTTAATGTGTGTTACCTCAGAACTCCGTTATTTATAAGCCGATTTGCAAAACACTTTTTTTTTATCTAAAAGGCTATGCTTTTTGATTGGTCCCATTGTCATCAGGTCAGGATCTGATGATAGGATCCTGGATAAATCGAAGGAACTCTTAAAATATTATAGGCACACCTATAGCGATTTGGGTATTTTTTGTAGTTACTCGTGCATTGGTTCTCGGAAAGCTAAAGTTAAGGTTAAGTTAAGGTTAAGCTAATAAAAGGTAGTAGCTAATCATATCGGAAGTCGGTGTAAAAAACGAAAATGCGAACCCACCGACACCAACTTCCGAAATTAAAGTTATTTTTCACTTTGTAGTTTTTTTTTTTGGAAGTGGTTTTTTTTTTGTGAAAATGTTTTAATTGTTATGGTATTAATTGTAAATGTATCCCCTTTTTATAAATAAACGATTTAAACGAACGATTTATTTAAGTTCTAATAAACCCAACAAATCACCGTTACTAGCGCGGGTGTGCTCTAAACCGTTTTGGTCGTCCAGTGCAGCCCAGTCCTGCGTGTCCTAACTGTCGTGGCTTCAGTTAGTAAAATAAGCTGCTGAACAAAAACGCGTGTATTTTCATTGAGTCAATGAGCTGCCATAACGGTCGGGATCTAAAGTGTACGGGCAGATTGCAATTATCACTTTGAAGCGATTTAAAAGATACGGAAGCTACTGTGTCCTGCGTTGTTATAGACAATTCTGAAGGAAATAGAAGGACGGGACAGGGAGAAGTATTATCAGGGCACGCACTGACATTGAGCGGTCGCGTGTGGGCCACGCCGTGCCCATTGGCTCCCACTCGCCGAATAGTAGAGAAATCGCGCGTGCGTGACCCGCCGGCGCGGCGGCCCAGCCGTGGGCCTCGCGACATCGAGTCGCTCCTAATAACCCGGGTAATACCAACATTAACCACTACAATACGATTGTGCGCCACGATCCCTCACTATCCGCGACACCAACTCTGCAATGATATCACACAGCGAGGTACCTAACGTTTGTTCTTTCTCCAAATCACAAAATTGAACTCACAAAAATGTTATTTTTGCAGTTGTCAAATTGACCTCCTTAATATGTTTACTGATTGGTTCATTCGCGTTTACCGCGAACGATATGATTAGTTTTTCTTGACAAGTTTCAGTAATATTAAGACCATACCTACATAAGTACCCAAAAATTAAATGAACTAAGTAATTCAAACAAGGTATTGTGCTAGCATAATGTTGAAGTACAGCAGCTCAGTGTGTCAACAAGCGAGTGTGTTGCGCAGGCGCTAGGCGGGTTGCACACGAGGCGACTGGCGTGGAGATGTGTGCCCGCTTTCGAGTGATTAAATTTACATAGGAAATTACAGCGAGCTATGTCGAGCAGCCACCGAGATGAGGAATCCGCGCGGCCCGGCCATTCATACTTCGGCATTTACAGCTGTTTGCCATTATTGATTGATTTAGAAAACGGGTGAATATATCAAATGGTTTTCGAAGGGTAACCAGAGTAACTAACACTGATCCACGAGTGGTTCTATGAAGCCCACGGCGCACAGTACCCGTTCCGCTGCAAGTACTTTGGAACTCGTGAAACAGACATGCGGCCCACATGGACGCATGTCTAGGTACTTGCAAATGCAAATGTGACGTGACTGCCTGGCTTGTGATCCCTCGCTATCTATGCAAACCGGTGACACAACAAGTTTGGCTTGTGCAAGCTGTCTGCTACTGGAAGCGCTTCAAGTGTGACAGTGACGCAACATTTAATTGTGAACCGTTTCGGACGAGAAGCGTCTCATCGTGATCGACCGAGCCCGTACGTGCGCGGGACTCCGGAGGCTGGCTCGGACGCGGCCCGGCCCGGCTGTGACGTCACGTCGGGTAAAGTCGAGCCCTTCGTTGGCAGGTCAGGGGATCAGACCGGAATAACTCGTCAGAAAGTTGGTGAAAAATATGGCGAAGGACGACCGGAAGGGTCAACAACTCTCCTGTTTGATAACTGATTTAAGTGATACACCAAAACCGCGAGTCTATCTCAGAAAAGTAGTACATTCTTACAGAACCCCTTCACAACGTTGACGCATGGTTATATACGTACCTACTGGAGAAATGAGTACGGCTCCCATACGCACGTAAGACCAGTAGTCGTGTATCGTAGAATAACAATCTGGGCTATAATTTGGTATAATTCGTGAACACAGAGCGGCGGCGCGCGGCGGACAGAGGTCGGAAGCTGCTGCGTCACGCGACGTGAGATCCGACCGCGGCGCCCTCGTGCGACCAGCGATACTGTCGACCGCGCCGATACACAATATGTGTTGGGGTCTGAGGAGCGCCTGTATGCACGTAGGTAGGTAGGTAGGATGTGATGCATACGCGAAAACGAGAGTGCGTATGGCAATTAAGAATTCCAGTAAAATTTCAAGTGATTAATCACTTGAAAAACGAACGAATCGAATGAAAGGCCTTGTACGGCAGTCGGTAACAGCAGTCGTTTGTCAGCGGCACTCAGCGGAGGTAATAAAGCGAATCTCTGAATAAAGCGCCGATAAAGAGGATACTGACACACAAAAACTGTAGAATTACGAGCATGGAGTGTAACAGATGGGAAATCTCGATGTCATCGCCGGAGTTTTTGTTGCTACACATTTGAATAATGGTGTGCTGGTACACTGGCGGAGCGGCAGAAGGCCCACCGGTCACAACTCGCGACGAAGGACATTACCTCCGGCGGATAGCTTGGAGTGCAGCGCAGCAGTCGTGGACTTGCCCGCTCGAAGGCTCGTGGCCGACGTGCTTGTCAATGTAACGCGCGCGCCAGTGCTTGTGGGAGCTGTTGCTCGCACGTTGTACGGATCGGAGCTTTTGTGCTGATCTGGGTAGTGAGTGCGGTACGGGCCCGGCGCGGGCGCGGGACGGCACGCACAATGCGCGGTGAGCTCCGTGACGCACGCGCATCACAAAAACGCGTCTCCCGCCCCCCGCGCGCCCCCTACCCCGCCGTCACACGCTTTTTACCCGCCGGCCCATTCATCCCGTAATTAACGCGAATAAAAAACGAAGCTAGACGAAAATTAGAAATGTTTCGGTGTCACCGCGCGGCCGCACAAAAACCGATTCAGCTGTGAATTTATATTAATTTAATTATATCGTCGTTTTGTCTCGCCGCGAGACGGCGGCGCGGCCAATCGGGTACCGCTCGGCGCCTGCGCAGCGCCCGCGCCCGAGGGATACCGAAGCCCGGCGACCGGAGGAAGTCATAAGTCTTCCGTGTTGATACCGACACACGACACACGTAACACAAGCGCGTATTCAACTCGCGCACTAATGTAATACCAAGTAAGTAAGAGTGTACATACCGTTCAGGTCGAGCACCATCTGTGTGTTGAAGTAGTGACTGACGTCACCGCGACCCGATACTGAAACAACAAAATACTGCTTAGCGATGGCATTTAATCACAGTCACACTACATGAACAGCAACAGTTTGGTATTAAATCAACATCATAATCCACATTTCAGCATCAGCCGAGCCGACAGGATGCCTGTACAGCCAGCAGTGCGTGGGACACGGCTGCCGATGACGATAATGACGAATCCATATTTTGGCCCCAGTCTGTGTAGTAGTCCTATCAGAATACCAGCGCTGCGACATTTATTTTTTAAATGTCGCAGCATCATGCTGAGATAAGAGCCTTTGGCCTCGTATAGGATTTTCTGTTTCATTTTTCTTTTTGTTACTTTTTTTAATATAACTTGGTTTTTTATTCTGTAATGTGTTTAGTTTAGTTTGTGATCTTCCTGTACGAGTCGCAATAAAATACTTTTTCTTTCTTTCTAGTCCTCTTAATAATGTTGCCATAATATATTGTTCATAATGTTGCCTTGGTTAAGACTATGAAAAATAGATTTATTTTAAGGTATAAAAGATCCAGCAGATACAAGAATAAAAGTGTGTTGCTCTATGCTGAGAGTAGCTAATAAAAGTGTGTTGCTCTATGCTGAGAGTAGCTAATAAAAGTGTGTTGCTCTATGCTGAGAGTAGCTAATAAAAGTGTGTTGCTCTATGCTGAGAGTAGCTAATAAAAGTGTGTTGCTCTATGCTGAGAGTAGCTAATAAAAGTGTGTTGCTCTATGCTGAGAGTAGCTAATAAAAGTGTGTTGCTCTATGCTGAGAGTAGCTAATAAAAGTGTGTTGCTCTATGCTGAGAGTAGCTAATAAAAGTGTGTTGCTCTATGCTGAGAGTAGCTAATAAAAGTGTGTTGCTCTATGCTGAGAGTAGCTAATAAGAATACCGAAGGAACAGCCACCCCGACCTACGAGGTTTATAAAACCGTGCCACGTGCTTCTAAAATGCAACGCACGTGTCCAACCAATTGAACAGTTTTTATGAAAGCAATGGACCAATCACAGACGCCTGAACCGAAACCTGCAGATTTTCTTTAGACGTGAAGGTGTCATTGTGTGTGATGTGACACTTTTAGATATTGATGTGCGGAGTGGCCGCTAGCCCTCGAGGGCAAGGTCCCCGCTGTCGACCGTCACACAATGGACGGAGCTGACCGGGGCCGGCGCGCGCGGCGGACTGGCTGGACGCCTCACGGTCCCAACTCCCACACACCCACGCATTCAACTGTCAGTGCGCTACCGGCCGCCAGTGCACGGCGCGCCGGCGCAGCTGCCCGCGTACCGAACAAAGCACGCATTGTGCACTGACCGTTGCGAAATCATCGCCATTATATTGATGATTGTGCGCCAAACGAGTGGGCGGCCGGCTCCGGCGCACGTAGCTAATAGAACACACGTCCGCGGTACCGTACCGACGGCGACCCGGCCGACCCACCTCCGCCAAATTATTGCTGTAATATACATTCTAAATTGTGGTACTACTCGCCCGACTACCGGGCAACACCAATTACTAATAATTGAATATTAAATTGGTAGCCTAACTTTTTGATAAAACAATAATAGGATACCGATCCACAATAAATAAATAATATCGACAAATAAATTTTGGCCCATGAACAGCCAGGTAAATGTATCGTTCAGCTGATTGACATTCAAGTGGGTAGTTGATTGAGTCGTCGCTGGTCGCCGGTAATAACCTTCCGAACAGCGTGCAACGTGCAACGTGTAACGCGTGCATCACATTGTGTTGTAGTTAGAGCAGCTTTGTCCTTCACGATTTGACACGGTTTGAACGACTAACTCTTTATATGTAGCACGTTTTATTCATAATGTAATGATAATATTTACATAGTTGCTCATTCATTACAATATTTACATAAAAGGGGTAAGTTTTGACAATTTAATCGAACACTGTTATAATAAAAAGCAAGTGGTCGCGAAATGTTAACAAGTTCTACACCGTAGCAAGCGACCGCTACACGTGTGTGTGTGTCGTGGGGACACTCGGTATAATGATGCAGTAATTGCATCGCTCGCGGGGGAGAGGGCGGTGTGGGGCGGTGACAGAGATCGGTGCGCGCGCGCATACATCGCAACCGACTGCGGATTGAGTTATACTGGAACACAAGCTGATCTAAGTTACGAGCAAGTTCGGCCTGACTTGTCTAAGGGACATAAAGCACTCACTGGGGAGACAAATCGCTACGAGATGCAGGAGCTCACTAACGTACAGGACTACCTAGCGAACGTTGTGATGCGATGCGAGATGCTGCCTCGGAGGCTGGACGTGCCGTACGGGCAGTTCGACGTCGGGAACACTAACTGACCATGATGTGGTAGCATACAGGTTTTATGGTTTATACACACAACATAACGCCTGTATCCCGCCAAGGATTGGGCTGAAGTGTACCGTTTATTACCTACACCCACATTTTGTCAGTTATGTTTAAGTTTCATGTAATAGGGAGCGAGATGGTTTTGAAGTCTCGAAGTACCTAACTAGCTCATGCAGCCATTCAACACCGTTTAAGTTTAAAGACTGCTGCTTTAAGAACAACCATTACTATACAAACACTGATCAAATTGAATGTTTCACCAAATGTGCGGGAAGGGTAAGCACAAGGCACACGACGTGACTCGCGTGTCACGGCTCCCTACAGACTGCTTGCATTATTTGTTTAAAATATTAGCCGAACAGAATGTTGCACGGCGTGGTGCGCCGTGCGCGTGGTGACGAGGGGCATCACTCGCGCGGACACGACGCAGCGCGGGAGGCGCGCCCGCATGCGGACACGGCACAGGACACCTATAACTAACTGTAGGAACCGCTCGTCAAATGAACCGTTCATGTAGCTACCTAACGTACTGCAGGGAACCTCAAATTGCCATGCGATTGCAAAGTAATGAGCGACATTACGTCGATCGATCTGGAGGACCGCTCACCATTTAGTTTAGGAGCACACGGCCGCTTCTGTTCAAACAAACATTTCCCTCTTCGGGAGATTTAAAGATAGGATCACATTAACCGGAGAGTATAAACGAGGTGCGGGCCGGACGCCACCGGCCCGGGCCGTGGGTCGGTTTCCATTTAAAGTGGGGTCAGTGCGTCCGCCATCGCTCACTGGACGCGCAGTAAATCGCGCGCGTGAATTACTGCCCCGCGCCGCGCCGCGTCTCACGTCCCGCGCCCCGGAGCACCGCGGGGCCGTCCCCGGGGACTGCCTCTGCTGCGTTACTCCATAAATCGTCCCCATTTGGCTAACCCGCGAATCAAAGAAAGGTAATTCACAATGTTTAAATCCAATTTGAAAGGAGCGAGGGCGGCCGACCCCACAGCACTTTCAATATTATTGTAATCTAACAAGCTATTAATATACCGCCGACCGGCAGACGATATCAAAGAAATAACTTAACCCAAGTGTTGGGGTTGGACTGGACTTACAACGTTGAATAATAAAAATATGTAAATCGCTTCACATACAGTCCTCCGTTCGAGGAGGGCGGAAAGGCCTCAGAGAAGAAACTTGAAATGATATGCGTGGATATCGAGTGCTGCGACACCAGCACTACCCGTGTTCGTCTCGACCGACGCAGGGCATCCTGCAGTCTGCAGCCTGCAGTCTTATCGAGCACTGACGGCTGCCGTCTTAGCTCCAGTTCCAAAGTTGATCAAAATCCAGTGGAATCGGTATTCTCAGGGACATACTGAGATAACGCTGCTGATTACGTTAAGTCAGACCCGTGAAGGTAATTCATCAGAAAAGTTCACCTGGTCGAAGAGCTTTGGCACACATTGAGTGCAGGATGTGCGGGCGTCGCATTCCGCCTCACAACGGAGCCCACGCGGGCACGTCACACAGTATTCACCGTCGCCTCCGCTCCGCGCAGCTCCACAAGCAGAACATAGTCCAGTAGATAACTAAACTACGACCGTTATACAACCAGCTTACAATTAACAAGTGATTACTTGTCAAAACTGTTCGCAGAACCAACACCCGCGAGTGATTACTGATGCAAATGGCGTTAATGAGAAGCGGCGGTTACAGTCGCTAATGCAAGCGTTATTAAAATGCAGAAATTAGTTAATGGACAGCCGCGGGTTTCACTTAGCATCAATCACGGAGCGCAATAGCGACAGAAAAACTGTGCAGCAACGGTAATGGCGGCCGAACTGAATACAAGGCTGCGCCGGCGCACTCATACCTGCGTGGTACGTAGATACAGCAATCAATTAGTACCGAAGGCTTACTGACAATATGAATCAAACGACCCTTATAGACGACTACATAGAACTGCGACACAGTTGCGGGACTGCTCCACTTGATGCAGTGCGTGAGTTGTGAGAAAAAGGCCTGCTGAAGATCTTGCACAGTGACAGTAGCACATATAGTGCATACATTAGGCCGACATACGTGTTGCGTACGCGCATCGAGCGGTTTCTAGCAGCCGTTTGGAGCGCATCAATATGCGCTCATAACGATCACGCAAATGTGCTCCTGATTCGGCAGCCGCCGCCGCGCGCGCCGGTCTCGTCGCTGCGGCGAGAGCTTACGTGTTAATAGTACGTGTCACACATGAGAACAACGACTTTATCAACGTAACAACGAGAGAGTCCGTAGGGGTCCAAGCAAGCCTGACAAACATTATAAGCAGATCTCATCTTGTTGCGCTTTGTGTCGTAATGACAATCATTATCTTGATTATTGTCTCGATATCGTAAGACATCTGGCGAGGGCCTGATGAGAATATGATGGCTGAACATCCACCCTACCCTACCCTTACCCTTACCCGTACCCTTGGAGGTTGAACAGGGCTTCACTGCCTAACAGTAACGTTGGTCCAGATTTAAACTAAAACTAACTCCCATTTCTAAATGAAGAATTTAACTTTGAAGAAATTGAAGGGATCCGTCTAAGTCATGCCAAAGTAGACCTTGAAGATGAAGTAGAGCTTGCGACAACTAGTGTGATCTAAACGAAACTCTAATAGATTGCAAAACAAATGTAGGTAAGTGTTTAGTGTAAGTAGGTATCATAGAAATATGAAAGACATTTCTATGGTAGGTACGCTAACCGCTACAAAAATAGGTATTTTTCTTATCACTACGCTTGGCAAAAGCTATGGATCATGTATCACTTCTATTTCACATGTTTTGAGACAATTGCAGAAGATAAGAAAACGAAAGAAGAACGTATGGTGTTGTACGGTACAGAGCGGTACTCGGAGAAGAACAGTCGAAGAGAGAGATGCAGCGAGTGATCAGTGACAGTGACACAGATGAGTGTTCACAATCAGCGGCTCATGAATGGTGCGTGACGTCACGGATCGATGTCGTCACAATAAGTCGCATGTATCGGAGGATAACGCGCGGGTCGATGACCGCGGCCGGTTAATTGCGCCCCTCCCGCGCCGCCCCCGGCTCGCCCCCGCCCCCCGGCGCCCCACAGATGAGACCTCCGTGTTAAGAACAACATTTGGCCCACATCGCTGGCCCACTTCGGCATCGATCCGCCTCACAAGTTCACACACGTCACTGATAACACGACGCCGCGCGGTACTACAGCTGTGCTGCTGTGCTGCTGTACGGGCGACCACGCCGCCTGTCTCCCACAGGTTTGTGCACAATGTCAGCCCATCACAGCGCCGTCCTTTCACGAGCGATGGACCAGGCATCACTAGCTCACTAGTACGAGTAGCTCGCCGATCTTCTATGTTATCTAAGGTATGAGAAGTGAGACAACACAGTAAAGATGCCGCTGCTAATGAATATGTAAATTGCGCTTTGTTTAAACGGAAACTGAACATAACTCGTACCACTTACTAATTCTATCGGTAGCTTCAACAAGTCAAGTTAATCCCCCGACGCCACTCGACAGCCGCGAGCAGAAGGGTTACATCTCTTACAGACGGAAATACAGATCAGATCTAGAAGCACACGTTATGTGAGGAGTGTCTACGGCAGACATACGAACATTTCCATAGACTCGGAATCATTTAAAATGTAACAGTCCGCTCGTTGTTGATTTGTAATGACGACTTTTATTCTTAAATACAATTCCGAGTTTCCTCGAGTTCATTCTTTTTTTTTGGAATATTTCTCAGAATACGTTTCACAGAATTTCAAATCTTTTTCTCATTTTTGTTGCATTTTCTCTGTCACTGATAGAAGAGAAAGTCTTTGTCTAGACAGAAAGCCTTAAAACGAACAACCCAACCACATAGCAAGTCACCTTGAGTTCGGCGTTCATCAGTCTCGCTCCATGTCGTCACATCACATGGGGGAGTAGTCCTTCTGCTCTTGCTCGCAGTGCGGGCGACGCAAAGTTACGATGTTCGGAAGTGTGCCCAAGAGGCGTGCGCTTTTAACTTTAAGCTGAGTTATGACAGCGCCGCACTTGTGCTGTCTTTATAACATCATAAAACAACAATTAGGCGTCGTCGCTGAGTGGATGCGTTCAGTGCGTTGTGGCGTGCGTCGTGCGCCGGCGCCGCTCCACCGCGCAGACTTGACGAACAGATAAGTAGGTACTCCAATTACACCTTCAGCCCATCTCATATTGTGAACTAAGCCGGGGCTGTGATCGGGATGAAGTCGCTACGACCAGTGAACGTAACGACAGCGCCACACGCCCGGCGCCGGCGCCCTGCCAGGCTGCCGCAGCTTACGAGGCATCATATGGTATCATTTCTAAAGGTTTCAATAATCTAATAATGTACCTACCGTAAAAGTCCAAAATATACATTTATTTAAATTAGGTTTTAATTTATTACTCGTAATTACTGTTAGAAAAGTTCGAGTGGCTGAATGAAAGACATCAACGAGTTCGGATGTCTGGTACCTACGTGCCGAGTCGGCGCGCGCCGAGTCGCCGCGCGCCGAGGTGCCGACGGCAAACTATCGCACAAGTATTAAACTGCACTTCATGTCAGCTAGCCGTACATAGTCAGTAAGTAAATTAACTGCGATTGACTGGGCAACGTGTAAAGTGGGTGTTTTAATTGTTAGCAATAACTTAGCCGGAAGTCGGCGTGTCAATATCAATTAACGCGAAACACAGGTGGTGTCGCGGCGCCAACATTGTATTATGAATAGAGGACTGGACGCACTAGTCACAGTGGCAGTGCGCACAAGGCTGACCGCGCCACTTCGCGCGCCAGTGCAACATACAAATATTATGCATCGATAAAAGTATAATAATTGGCTTGAAACACTCCAGCATTAAATATGAAATACAAGAGCGAGGAAACAGAGTGTGTTTACATAATCATCGCATGTTACACTCAGATTTATAATAAAGATAAATGTATTTCGTGTTTTTAAAATAATTGCATGATTATTTTAAAGAATATATTATTATAATAAGTTGGTCGCGTCATTCTAATTACGAGCTGGTTGTTAACTGGTGCACCCTCCCCGCTCCCCGCTCCCCGCGCTGCCTCCCTGGCTACTCTCAAGTTTCTACACTTGTTTATATTAAGACGATAATTGAGTTAATCAACATACATAAATTATTAATTCAATATGCAATGTCTTGTATGTTCAGCTTATTAGTGGTACAGCGAGCACGTGACCGTGTTCCTACCGCAGCGGCGTTCACTATGTCTAAGAGATTCACAGTGAGAAGATATATGGATGTCACATCAACTAATTAATCCGCAACAGGTAATCATCAACAGGCGCGGTCACAGCCCAAGATTTGGGGGGGGGAGGGGAGGTCATCATGGGTGCCGAGGAATACTTTAAGGGAGGTAAATCTCCTCGTTGGTCTAGTGGTCGCAAGCGTTACTGCTGAGCATGAGGTCCTAGCTGGGTTCGATTCTTAGGTCGGTTAAAGAGGTTTTCCATCAGAAATTTCTCAGAAGCAGTCTGGAGTCTGGATTTGTGCCCGGTTGGCGGCAGTAGGCTCGCCCTCTATGACATCTGGCGAAATGTGGGTGTAAGTACTATATGAAGGTGCACCCCTGCCCAACCCTTTGGGGATTAAAGGCGTGATGATCTTCGATAAATAATAGCACATTGATGGAAGGTGATGATATGTTAAAGTTCATGTACATCTCCAGTTCCACATTACTTATGCTATTCAGGGACGCAGCTTTTACATAGGGGGTGTGTTACTTAAATGCTGCCAAATTGGTCGTATGTATTAGAACGGTAGATTGTGTGTAGATGGGGAGAGCGAGCAAGCGAGCTCGAAAATTTTAATAACCCACCTCTGTTTGATTAGGTTTTGTTTCATACTTTCAAGTAGAAATAGGAGTTACTTTGTCGCCTTTTGAAGAAAAGCTCAAGAACCAATGTAAATCGAAAGGCAGAGCGAAGCGAGCCTGAAAGTTTTAGCACCCCACCTTGAATAGTCTCTGTTTTCTTTTACCCGTCACACAAAAAGAGAACTTACTTTATGGAATTATGACGAAAAGCTTAAACTCGTTTTACAGCAGTTTAGGTTTTGGTATCTGGGCTTACCTAAGCCTTTCAACCTTACGTACAAGCGAGGTGCCCAATATCCCGAGTTTGCTACGCTCGCTCTTGAATCCTGGATTCTTTATTTTTATAACAGGCTTTTTAAAGGAAAATTAGACGCGTTAAAAAACCCACTGTCATTTCATCGTTTTAAGTTTTTACTCCAGTTGGCAGTCTCCATGTCTGCCGATGTTCTTAATGTTTTTGAATATGCCAATCGGGTTTTCGCGTCTTAAGTACAGTTTAAGTTAGTAAGGCAAGTAAATCATTCAGACTCTCGACAGCTTGAATGATTTTGGGGGGGTCATCACCCCCCCCCCCCCCCCCCCCCTCGGACCGCGCATGTTAATCAAACAATCTTGTAACGGATCACAACAATCTCAACTTGTCTATATATCCAATGATCCATATTCCTTGCTTATTATTTGTCCAACGTGCCAAGCGAGCATGGTACATTAACAGTTTGACGGTGTCCAACAATGATTGCTTCACTTTTCCGTACGTTTCAGGTTTCACCTCTTTGCATTCTCTTTACAAATGTTCTGTGCGTTTCGTTTTCCCGAGTCCTCTCGCATTTTGTATATCCCTTCTACGCTGTGACGCTGTTCATGTGAGGACGCAAGTATACGTGCGAAGGAGGTATTTCTATCTTACTTATTCTACAGTCCTTGACTTGGCCACATTTTCAGTCAATATATTTTTCGTTTAATGAGACGTCAAGTAAGGTTGCTTTGAAACGTGGCGCTAATGCCAATTATCTTTGTGATAATGAGAGAATTGTTTGTTAATTGAAGAATTATTGTTGTTATAATATATATTATCCAATCAGCCAGAATTGGTCCGATTTAAAATGAAATAAACCTAATATTCAATTTCTATAGGTACAGGAGACTAATATACCGCACGGCGGAATAATCATGTGCAGGCACAAAAACAGAGGAAATATGGATGTTCGTAATATGGAGTTCCATATCCGTGAGGCTGCAGCAACCAGGATTACATTACATTACCGGATCTACGGCGTGCGACGGGAACGACGCGGATCCCACTAAACCCTGACGCTGATCACACCTTGATACGACGTGGAATACTTATCGCTAGAACAATATCTTCTAATCAAACTTGTTTATTCTAAGGAGAATCAGCAAAACGTCAAAATAAAATTAAGGATAATATTAAACAGATCTAGGATTGAGTGAAACGAGACTTTACGTATATGACTCAAGTTTAATTTCTTGCAATGATGAACGGAAGTAGTATGATACCTATGGATGTCACTATTGTACACTTTGTTAACCTTGGGCTAATATCGAGGACGCAGTGGCCATGGCGGGCATAGCTACGTAGAGAGTAGGGAGGCGGAAAACTCACTTTTTTATCGCTGTCTTGGTTTATATTTTATATCTGTTGTACCTTCCGTCTAAACCTTACTGAAAAAATAAAAGAGCATATGCTTGTTAATTAGAGAAAATAATTACAGAAAATATTTTTAGATACGATTCATTGTTTTTCTGTGAAAGCTAATTATCTAATTATGTCATTTTCCGTTTTCCGCCTGCTCTAAAGCTCACTTAGATATTTATTTTCATTTGTTGTTTCTAATAACTATGCCAAATGAACAACTGTCTTGTCCAAACATGGCGGAGGCAAAACAGTCTCAAGTAATAAAGTAAATAGCTAATTATGATTATAGTGACGTGCGTCAGTGACAGTCCGTCACCGTCACGCGCGTAACGTTTGGATCGTCATAGTCACATCACGATCATAGGTTTCAACTGAGAAATTCATAAACAATAGCTAACGATGTTCGTCTGATAACCAGAGCCTTGGCAAAAGTTAAAACCTTCAGTGTAGTGTACACTGTAGTGTACCACTCGAGTGCCAACATCTTCGAAAACTGAATAAAGGGAAACTTTATTGAAAACTGTAATAACTTGCGAGCGTCGTGACCATAGATCAGATACATGATTTTTACATTTCTATGGTTGTGACAGATTACCACAGCACATGCAAGTAGCGTTTGAAAGAACTTTAGTGGGACTCTTAATTATATCTACTACTTCAAAAGTGGCGTCTAGTAGGTATCTATTCGAAAAGTAATTTATTTCAGTATAGAATAGATTGTGTCTGCCAACCAGAAGAGTGCCAAAACAATGAAGCTCGGTGAATCCTGGGGAGATTATTTGAATGCGTTGGAGCACCAACCAAGTTATTTGGAAAAAAAAATGGTCAAGTGCAAGTCGGACTCGCGCACCGAGGGCTCCGTACAAAGTAGGAGTTTTAAAATTATTTTTTTTGTAATGCAACTACAAAACGGTTTTCGGATTTTTTCCTTTACTTGTGCTACATGACATTGCTTCTTGCCAAATTTCATTATTCTAGGTCAACGGAAAGTACTCGGTGACCGCGCAAAGCGGAGCTAAAAGGATTATTGATGACGCGCCGTCACGGGGCTATTATACCTGCTAGTCCTGCTACGCTTTACGTTTATGTCTAACAAATACGTTGAAGTACTCGTTAAGTCTATTTTATGATATTGTAGCTGGACTAAGAGGGGCTCGCCCGAACAATGATCATTATAGACATAATGCAATACTTCCGAGTCGGATTTGTTTACCGGTAATTACCAGTCTGATATAATCAAGCGCTGGGTGCAGACATATCCGTTTTAAATAGTTTACTTGACAATGCAGTTCATTATATTGATTTGTTAGTTTATCCATCATAGATGATTAGTGTTCATTAAACATTCATTTGTTGTTTTCAGAAAGAAAACATAAGCTTTTATAATGATTATATTATAACTAATAGATTCATTGTTTTACATAACGTTATAAAATTCTACCCACCATTTATCATTACAAGTAGTCTACATTAGTTATTGTGACTAAATAGATCACACTTTGCATATATAATTACACACATAAAACACATTCAAATCTCTTTATATCCGAGCTGTCGTATCGATATGAATCAGCTGACTGCTCGGGCTTATTTCTTGATTTAATATTAAGATAATTATGAGAACTGCTCTACGATACGACTGCGCCTGCTAGCACCTGCCGAGATCCCACGTGACACGCAGGTAAGTCGTGATCCACATGCACGTATGAATTGACCCACGTTCTGTTGAACATTAGGTACCAGTGAATATGTACAAAATATTATTAGTACACTACTTAGCTAATTTCACCCATAGTTGCAAAAATAATCCCAATTTTAGGAATAGGTTTGCTTGCAGACTTTTCAAAAAATATAATGGGTAGCACTTAAGCGTAATACTTAAATAATAGTGCTGTGGCATGCAATTAAACTTATTAAATGACCTATATAAAGCATTATTACTACTCCTTTAACGCTAACACAGTGGATTTTGAGAATAAAAAAATGACAGGCTTTGGTTCCGTTAAATGTTTACGATATTTAATTTGTAAATGAGTGTGACTGCAGTCTGCAAGTCGTTCGAGCTACGCCCACCTACCTAGTCGACTGCTCGCAGTGCACACCTGTACTACGATTTTCTTTGCAATTGTGTTTGTGCTTGATTCAAAATTAACATAACATTATAAATAAAATGAAGTGATAATCAGTAATCGAGGGGCTTGAACCAAAAGCGAAAACGAACGGAAAGAATCCAATCAAATGCGATCGTTATGTCGAAAACACAGTGTTTGTGATGGCGGGCAATTTGGGCGACAGGTGCGCGTGTTGCGTGTGCCGTGCCAAAGTTCAGCGCGCTCCCATGCGCGCGCGCAGCTCGCTCCGCTCCGCTCACTCGGCTCCGCGCGAGCGACGCGGCCGACACGTATTATTACACTCGTAAACAACGCGTGACTCCATCACCCGCTAATTCACTTACGTAGATGACATTATTACAACCGAATTACACCTCGGAGCGGCTCCGCGCGCATTTTACATCGATTACATTACGGTGATTTGATGCCGCTTCGATCGTAATTTTAATATAATTCGTGGGGAGAGCGATAAAAACGCCATTAGTGTATTGTCTAGCGTTCGGGGAAGATGAAGATATTAGTGGTGATTGGTGTCGCCGATGGTGTACTTGTAGCGATAGCGTTCCTTTCTGCGGAGTCGAGAACGTGTCAGCGCGCGCTGTGGCGCTGTCCACCGACACGTTGTCGTGAACATGTCTTGTTGATGTAATCGGGAACACTATCAGCGAATGATTTACTAATATAATGTTATTACGATAAAGCTGTTTATCGGTGCGACCGCGCAGGGCGCGCCCGGCGCCCGCGCCGCGCCGGCGTGCTCGGTGGTACGAGGGCGCGACATGTTGACTCATTATTATCTAATATTAAACAAATCAAATCAGTAGCTGCAGGTGGACGCCACTCGTCGTGTCGCGCGGTAGCTTGGCGCGCGAGAGCGGCGGAGCGGGTGGAGCGAAGAGGAGCGGAGCGGTGCGGACGGCGAGGTGACAAAAGGCTCGCATAAAGAGAGTTAATATTATTTGCGGAGGGAGTGCAGGCTCCCGGGGGACAACCCTTGCCTGACCCCGCTAAATCACAATACGCCACCTGACCCCACATAAGTTTCGATAAGGGATTATTGTCGTATTACTAGCTCGCAGTTATTTATACGAGAGGTGCTCCTCGGCACCGGCTGTTGTTACCCGACACTAGTCTGTTTGTTTGGGCTCTCTTTGAACATTTTTGATTTACTATTTTCCTACTTCGAAGAAACGTCAATGAATATAAACTAAGGAATAAGTTGTTTAAAGTAAGTACTCAATCGTTTTTAAGAAGTAATTAGAATGGCAAGCAAGAAGAATACTTAGCTTGTAATCACGATATAAATAACCTATTAGATAGGCAACATGATTACTTTTCTTTTCTAATCATTAATTACGGTTAGTTCAACTTGAGTTATCAACATCATAAACATTACAGACTTATTGTTAGCTGTAACTTAGCTTGCGTGGTAACTTCTATAAAATTTAATTTAGTTCTTTAATGACAAAACGTATAATTTTGTAGGTACCTAAGGAATTAAATACTAAACTCCTTAGTTATACCATTTTTCTTATTTTTAACAAGATTTTAAGTTTTTACCGACACAATCTATAAGCAAAATGTAAGTCACAGATCAGATACCAGAGTCTAAATAGAACATTAGTTAAACTGGAACATCTAGGTAGGTCTAGGTAGGTACATATAAAATAGGTAAATATTTACGTTTTTCTCCAGATTAATAAAAAATTTTTTTGCGCTATAGCAGGACCTAAGCAGCACTTGTACTTGTACAGCGCAGATAGTGCAAGCGACCAATTGAATGCATTTAATTTAGTATTTATATTGAAATGACTAAATAATAATATACTTATGTATGGAGTGACATGTGAAGATCCCAGTCAGTGTATTAAACATAAAGCTTACCATAGACACCGTTGTGATTGTCCTGTGTGAACGGAATTAACGTTTGCGATTTTATGAACATCACTAATCACAATGTATAATTCAGATAAGGATTAATTTGGTAGAGGGCTGTTCCAACATGCGAGAGATCGAAGTTAAACGAACATCAGCGTCGGTACAGTAACAATCGAATAACAAACACTAACGACTTCTTATCCAACCATTAAACGACAAGTATCGCACATAACATAGTTGCGTACGCGCATTACAAATGCGCCTATCCCGTGTTAGGCGCAAAGTGATCGGGTTACGATAATGTGACTGAGGTTTGGTATCGGTTCCAATTTGTATAGCGAGTACGACTCCCGGGTCACAACAATGTGCCCTCGACCGCCTCGACGTGACCCCCCGAGCGGCCCGAACCCCGCGCACGTGGGTCGGCACCGCGGATCAAAGGCTCAAGAATGAGATGCCTGACTTTATGAATGGGAGCCGCGACACAATGGCTGGCGGAGCGTTGGGGAGCACTGTTTGTTTACCCTCCGGTGGTCGCGGACACACTACACTGGGGCACTGGCAGTCGCGGCTGGTCTACTGACCGTGTCGCTGCTGGTCGCTGGCGGGCCGCGGGTGCGGCGGCGGCCAGGCGGGCAGCTCGCGCAGGCGCATGGAGCAGTCGAGCGGCTGGTCGCGCAGGGCCAGCGCGGGCATGGCGCGGCCGCGGCCGCCGGTCCTGGGTCGCGCCGTCTCTTCGAAGCGAGCGTCCGCCCACCGAGCGCGTCCGTGAGACACTGCCGTGCGAGCGCCGCTTTTTTCCGACGGTTTTTTTCGCGGGGGCGGGGCGAGGCGGCCGGCCAATGGCGGCTCGGCCCCCCCGCCGCGGCCGCCGCCCCCGCGCCTCTACTCTTATTTACGTGCCGTATATTAAAAGGGTTTTCCGCGTGCCGTTATGGATTTTCCTCGGCGTCGTATGTAAAGCGGGCGCGGGCGTCGCTCGCGGGGCCCCGCGCTCCGGAATGCCGCTCGGCGCACAATGCTCATCTTCAACAAAAACTTGCTTCAGTCGTCCATTCATTTCGTCGGCGGCTCCAGTTTTTGTCACGTTTAAGTTTGGGTTTCTCAAGGTTCACTGATTCAAATTAGAAGGCACGCCTGGCGTGCCACCCAGCGCGAGCAGTGCGTCGTGCTCAGCCGGCGCAGTCTGAGCGGCGTCACTCGTGTGTAGGTACTTGTCTAGGTGGAGTACGACGGCGTAGGTAATGAGTGGTTGTTGTTACGTCACGGGCGGCGGGGTCAGTGACCGCGGGTCAGACGAAGCCTGAACTTGAACCTCTCGCTCGCTAATTAACATGTCATACTACGCCACGCAGGAGAGCGGCAGAGTCTGTGGTGCGCGACACTTGCAGACACCGACGTCATGCACATCCCACGAACTTTACAATAAGTACTTAGTATCCACTGAAACCTATCTACCAGCATTATTTTACTTACCGATAGGCCGTTTACGGCATTCCTTAAAATAATAAGTTTCCTATAAATAATAATATAATTCTCTACCAATACCAATACAGTCATTACTAATTAACGCCTATGTATACCTATAGCCTTTTTTTCTCGTTCCCGTCCATTTTTGACACTCTTTAGTTCTCTAAAGTTCTCTTCATACCACCTTAGTAGGCAGGTATAGGCAGGTATCGTATTATAATACTTAATACAAATGTTAGAATCTTGAACACTGAAACATCTGGCGGTTTGCTGCTGTAACGTCACGCGTCATGAGGGAACTGACCGTGACGTGTACCTAAGTTAACTTCAAGTTACACATTTCACAAATGAAGACTACATTCTGTCTAAGTTGCGTCAATCAGATACTTAGGTACTCAAGTGATGTATCTCTAGGTACTACAATGTAGCCGTAAGCATAATATTACAATAATTCAATTTGTATTTAATTAATACTTATACTGTTAATTAAAGTTGTAATTACTATTAATAACTTCATATATCAACTAATAAGATTTTGAGGACGATAATATTAAAATAACAGATATTAATGATTCACGTTGAGTCACCACTCACCACTCACCAGTGTTTGTGAACGAAAGGAATCGGATTATTTTCAAAGAAGTCAGGTTATTGAAGAGATGACTTGTTCAGAGAGTGCCGAAAGTTGAGACCTGCTGTTCGCCTCTTGTGTGTAGGTCAGGTCGGGTGCAGACAACAAAGACTCTTGGCGTGTGGAGCGTGTAGAGCGTATGGAGCGTGGTGAGCGTGTGGGGCGTGTGGAGCGTGTAGAGCGTATGGAGCGTGGTGAGCGTGTGGGGCGTGTGGAGCGTGTGGGGCGTGTGGAGCGTGTAGAGCGTGTGGGGCGTGTGGAGCGTGTAGAGCGTGTGGGGCGTGTGGAGCGTGTAGAGCGTGTGGGGCGTGTGGGGCGTGTGGGGCGTGTGGAGCGTGTGGAGCGTGTGGGGCGTGTGGGGCGTGTGGAGCGTGTGGGGCGTGTGGAGCGTGTGGAGCGTGTGGGGCGTGTGGAGCGTGTGGGGCGTGTGGAGCGTGTGGGTCGTGTGGAGCGTGTGGGGCGTGTGGAGCGTATGGAGCGTGTGGGGTGTGTGGAGCGTGTGGGGCGTGTGGAGCGTGTAGAGCGTATGGAGCGTGTGGAGCGTGTGGGGCGTGTGGAGCGTGTGGGGCGTGTGGAGCGTGTGGAGCGTGTGGGGCGTGTGGAGCGTGTAGAGCGTATGGAGCGTGTGGAGCGTGTGGGGCGTGTGGAGCGTGTGGAGCGTGTGGGGCGTGTGGAGCGTGTGGGGCGTGTGGAGCGTGTGGAGCGTGTGGGGCGTGTGGAGCGTGTAGAGCGTATGGAGCGTGTGGAGCGTGTGGGGCGTGTGGAGCGTGTGGGGCGTGTGGAGCGTGTAGAGCGTATGGAGCGTGTGGAGCGTGTGGGGCGTGTGGAGCGTGTGGAGCGTGTGGGGCGTGTAGAGCGTATGGAGCGTGTGGAGCGTGTGGGGCGTGTGGAGCGTGTGGGGCGTGTGGAGCGTGTAGAGCGTATGGAGCGTGTGGAGCGTGTGGGGCGTGTGGAGCGTGTGGAGCGTGTGGGGCGTGTGGAGCGTGTGGGGCGTGTGGAGCGTGTGGGGCGTGTGGACAGGTGCCTGCGACTGCACCACAAGCGGTGGTAGGTGCAGTACATAAGAATAATGACGAATTCATTACCTCCTATAAGAGATGTTAAATGAGGACCCCAGTGCAACCTTAAGTCGAGTGTGATCCCCAAGAAAACAGTTTTTTCGACGAATCCTAGTTTCTATTTATTCAATACTATGTCACAATCACTACTTTTAGCATTCGGTATAGCAAATCTTATGCATTTATTTGTTTTCCCATTTAATACTAAATTATTAGCAGTAGGACGTTATTAAAGTCGTCAAGATTTAAAAATTAAGGAAGTTTCGTCAGCAAATAACATCATTTGTGGTTGGTTTTTTAACACATGGGGTTGATCATTAATATGTACATACTATAAAAAGGGGAAGGACCTAATATCGAGCCTTGTGGAACACCCATTTTTACTTTTAAACTAAATGAATTGACTCCATTTATTTGAACTTTTACAAGTTTAGCTAGTCCAGTATGCTCAAGTTTCAAGAGTAAGGTTTCGTTATTAACGCAGTCAAATGCTTTGGAGAGGGCACAAAAGATTCCTATGGCATTTTGGGCCTCCTCTCAAGCTGTAAATATGTGTTTTAATAAGGTGACACTGGCGTAAGGCGTGCAACGTCCTTTGGTGCTGAAACTATATTGCTGATCGAGTAAGATTTTGTTGTTGTTATTATAAATGTTTCATAGAAAGTGTAGACCGGTATGCTACTACATGTCATGTAATTCTTGTAGCTCTTTAGATTAAATCTTTGGAAATAACAAAAAAAGCGCAAGGTTTACAAGAAATAGGGTCGTTGAGCTCAAGTTCCGCGAAGCGTCAGTTCAGTAAAATCAAAATCAAAATTCTTTTATTCAAATTAGGCTGAGAATCAACACTTTCCGAACGTCAAAATTACACCCCAAAACGCCCCCCCTTCAGCACTTCTTAGTGCTTTCGCTGGGACGAAGAAGTGGCGCTACAAACTCCCCAGCAGCACAGCTGTCTGTTCAGTTAAAAAAACTTGCTTCTATACAAAGTAGGTATGCAAAGTAGTTAATACTACGAGACACAAAACATTAAATTAAACTATATGCCATATGTCAGCTAGCCATGACAATATACCAATAACTCAAGAGTAAATATATAAATAATAAATAATGGAAGTAATAGTCATTCATAAATCGAAGTCAAGAACGGGCCCATTCAGAAAAAAAAAACACAATGTGAACTAGTCAAGCAAAATAAAAATACTAAAAATATTAATGAAAACAATATTTAACACCTAAATAAAAGCCTCCAGGCATAAAGGGCGTGACAGCTTACATATTTATGTAATGCTGGGTTATATTCACATAGCTGTCACTCAAAGTTACAAATGATAAACTAGGACCATCGAAGTAAAATAAATAAACAGATAAGTAATTAGTAATAACAATAACAAAACCACGGTCAGCAAGACGACCAGTTACTAACAAGCAGCACCCATTCAAGAGCATAACGCAAAGATCAGCCATTACCCCCTCGCCATATTTGAGGGAAGGAGGTAACCCGACCCTTGATGCTACCGCAACGAGTGACATCTAAGAGAGTATGACGAACTTGCTGCCGGTTGCTCAGCCAACAATAATATGATCAATTTTCGAGGTCGCTAGCTAACCAATTATTGCAGTACAACTTTACGGTTAATATAACATTGAAGTGAGTAGATTATGTCAATAATAAATTAAAATAAAATTATACTGATTGACTTATATGATCAAATAAAATATACAATTATATGAACTCATATAACCTAACATAATATAATATGTGTGATGTATTGTATTGAATTTTGTCTATTGTCTATGAGTCTTTGTAACTTGTGAATTAATAAATGAATAATAATAAGAACCGGGATCCCATGGTCCCGAGATGTTTAAATCAAACAAAATAGTAATAATAAAAAACATTGTCTCGGGTTAATCACAGCGACCAACTATTCTTATCGTATAGGTAAGTAGTCGTTGATGGAATAGTATGCTTTTGAACAAAGCATAAACATGAAGAAGCCTCCTCGTGTAGCGCAGTTTGTTCCGCCAGTTTCTCAACTGAACCGAGCGCTCGGCGCATCCTGGACAGTCATACCCAACACCTTCTTTGACTGGCCAATTCTTTCCTTGCGGTGGTAGGGCTAACGCCCACCTGGTTTGCGACCACCCTCTCACCGGAGTCCGGCGTCAAACAGCCTGCTGTGTTTCGCCGATGCGTGGGAGTTCCAGTGCCTTAGGCACTGGGCCCGCTCGTTCCATCATAGACCATCCATCGCTTTCCATCAGGCGTGATCGAGGTCTAGAGCGGGCCCATTCAGCAATAAATATTAAAATAAAAGAAGATTGGATTTTACATGAGCTTTAATCGCATTAAATGGCAAGTCTAGCAAGGAAGAGCACACGGGCGTCAGGTGCTCGATGAGCTGTGGTCTGCAGTGCACTGCAGCCCCGAATGTGACGTGATACATCTATGAGCTGTGGTCTGCAGTGCACTGCAGCCCCGAATTGTGACGTGATACATCTATGAGCTGTGGTCTGCAGTGCACTGCAACCCCGAATTGTGACGTGACACATCTATGAGCTGTGGTCTGCCGTGCACTGCAGCCCCGAATTGTCTCGTGACACATCTATGAGCTGTGGTCTGCCGTGCACTGCAGCCCCGAATTGTGACGTGACACATCTATGAGCTGTGGTCTGCAGTGCACTGCAACCCCGAATTGTGACGTGACACATCTATGAGCTGTGGTCTGCAGTGCACTGCAGCCCCGAATTGTCACGTGACACATCTATGAGCTGTGGTCTGCCGTGCACTGCAGCCCCGAATTGTCACGTGACACATCTATGAGCTGTGGTCTGCCGTGCACTGCCACCCCGAATTGTGACGTGACACATCTATGAGCTGTGGTCTGCAGTGCACTGCAGCCCCGAATTGTCACGTGACACATCTATGAGGAAAACCCATCTTTTTTAAGTATCAAACAAATAGAAATAGAAAATTGTTTATTAATTATCCAGCTAATACATGTGCAGGTTCAACAACAACAAATTCAACACAAGTTAAAACGTCATAAGTGGCTTATGGTTATACCTAAGAGATATTTCGAGCACAAAAACGGTGCACTCGAGTTATTATGTGCGATCTGAGAGCAGGAGATAGCTGTGTACCAATGTTTAAATCTTTGAATATAATCTTAAACATTGCTCTACTAGGTACCATTTGGGAATGATCTCCAAAATAGCTCATTGATTGCGAGCTACAAAGTCGACTCTATGTAGTGCAGGTTGGCAATAGATTAGCTCTGGTCGCATTCGAACAGTCGAGCAAGCTTAGAACGAGGTTTTACTCTTTACTCTTTAACACGCTGTCTACATCTCTCTATTTCTTGTCCTATCGCAGGTATGCTGGAAGAGATTTCTTATGAAATAAGCATCACCTTTGTACCTATTTTTCTTCTCTGTTTTTTCTTGTCTGTTTATATAATTATGTGTGTACATATAAGGTTAAATAAAAGTTTTAACGAAACTGATAAGTCACAACACTAACTCCGAAGTCTGTACCTGACTTGCCTCTAGTAGCGTCGGGCGGACACCCTGCCGAGGGCTCTGAAGCGATGTACAATACTAGAAGAGACGTCAGCTCTGCCGGGAACAACAACAGACAACACAGTGGTATAGTATAGTTGTGAATATATCGATTAATGACAAGGGTACATCCGAACATTCAGAACACCACTGCACCGGTCACCCACACCTCACATCGACGACCGACCTGAGCCGTACCCTCCACATTTACTCTTCTTATTCAACGCTATTGTGCTCGGCGTGCCTGACGCCTGACGCCTGCCCCTCGGCTCGTGCTGAGTGTCCCCGTGCCGTATGGCTCGTGCTCCTGCCACTCAACAACTAAGCTGAAGTAGACCAACTCCTAACAACGAACGGCCACACACATAAAGTTGAGAGAACACTTCGATGTTTTTTGTACGTTGCGTGGTGCTTCTGTGCTCCATATTGTGCTGTTTGATGTGCGTTTGTCACAACAGCGGGATGTGGGTCACGGTGACGTCATCTCGCTGACATCTGCCGCCCCCGCACCTGGACCACGTCGACCCTATCTCTCCTGCCTCCCGCACCCCGCAGCGCGCACCCCGCACCGCGCATCGCCCCGCACACGACGCATGCAGATTTACAACCCCAAAATGCAAAAGACACGGATAGAGAAACAAAAGAAACGACAAAGCACTGAAATTTATTTGAAAAGCTTTTCAAGTCGCGCTGCACGACATGCGACACCTGCCCATCAACGAACGGTAACAAACAACAAGATTGAGTTATCCGAAGGGGCTGAAGCGAATGCACTCGAACGCAAGCGTCCTCAAAAGTATAAGAGAAAGTACCTACCTCAGATATTCTAACAGCTAAAATCAGTTAAAAAGTTAAAATACCAAAATACTGCAAATCTATTGTTAGGTCCAATACTAACAAAAAGTTCCGCTTTTTCCACAAAAGGCCCAAGTTACGGTACAATTACAGCCTCTGCAAGCAGTTAATAAATAAAAAACCCAAATAATTGTCGGTTATTATAACAGTTTTTGTCAAAATACGGCGCAACTGTCAGTTTTTTGTGAGTAAAAAAGCTTTTTAATGTTTATTGTATTTATCGAAATGTTTATTTCTTTTGTATCTAGTGCCTACTCAACTATTACTGTACTATCTAATTTGTTACGATATAATTGGTTTTGAAACCTTTCTATTTGCGCAGTTTAGATTTACTATCGAATATAGAAACACCGGAAGTACAATTCAGCTGGCGATAACGATCAGAATTATGTTGTCGCCATTACTAATTAATCAAGATATAACTTTTGTGTTTAGGTAAGTATAACTTAGTAAAATAATAAAATAGCTGTTAATATATAAGTAATACAATTTGATATGCTTTCTTATCTGCTTTGTTCAACGGATATACAGATTTGTATTACCTTTTCATAACTATTAACTACCATAAAATTAAGCAGATAACAAAAAGTGGGAATCAATAAATTGGTTTCCACTTGCCTGATTTACATAATAGAAACACTGTTTTTAGTATCTCCTGTCCTGTCGTACCACTCAACAAAACCACAATACAAACGGAAGAGCATCCAGGCTCCAGCCTCTACATCTATGTGCAACATTAGAATCACGCGTCCGATGCGCGTTAGCCTCGTGAGGGCGCAGACGGCGGGCAACGGGTGCGGACTGTGCGGAGGTCCTGCGGGCGGCGGCTGCCCGGCGCGGCGCCTGCTGTCAGTGCCCGCTGATGACTTACTCAGTCTGTTTGTCAAGGTGTCCTCAATTATCGCGCTACTGACAAAAACCAACAGACACCAGGAGTCGAAAAGACGACGAGTGCTGTTCGCGCTATTGTTTTTGTCATTAGGTGTGTCTAACACAGTTTGTGTCGTCACGGTGTGCCTAAATGTATTCTATGTAAATTATTACTTACCTACCTGTAATCGACAATTTTACGTATTTTTACTAACTTTTAAACTAGCATTCATGATGTAAGTTGATGATCTTTAAATGAACGTAGGATCATAAATGTTTTCTCAATTTGGAAGAAATGACTAACGACAATACTTTGGTGAACCAGTACGAAAGTATGTTCAAAATATCAGTGAGCTATACGTTAACGTAATAAGTAACAGTTACACAAGACTGAGTGTTATATTGTGACTGACTCATTATTATAGCTCACTCATTGAGCCTTAACCGGTTCGATGCCGTAATTACAGACACAATTAAAAAGCCATTGTGTCTCGCGTGGATCCACGTTTAAGCATACGAAGGGTTAAAAGAGGATCACTTACCAATGCCTACGCGTGTTGTTGTCTTAACAAATAACTACGAGTACAAACAAATAACAATTACAGGCGCGACACAATCATTTCGTGAATTTGTAAATAAGCACTATTATAACTATATTCATACCCTGACGTTATAAGTATTCTACGGAGCCACAAGTCAAATGAAGAAGTAGGTACCCACGTGGCAAAGGAGAGCGATGTCTTTATTTATTATTTATTTATCCATTTATTTCAGGCATCAAGGCCCATATAAAACACATACAATACAATATTAATATAACTTAAAAATACTATAAGTACACAACATTATAATTACACTAAACAACTAAGTAAACACGAAGTGACTGCGTCGTGTTTCGCTGACTGGTGTCATGTAGCCGGCCACGAAACCGGCGGTACACAACACCCTTCGGCCAGAACTGTTCCTTGAGGAACTTCTTGAGAAGGTGTGTCAGGGTCTTTATCCTAAAGTGGGATGAATACTGCCTGGACATAACATAGGTACTCGCAGAGAGAAATATTGTGAGGGTACGCATGCAACACAAATCGTGCGTACGCGTCGCAGACGGCGGTGTCTGCGCCTGCGCCCACTCGAGGTACCTCCTTTCTATCTACAATCGCTCTCTGTTCTCTACTAAATACAACAAATCAGAAACATAATAAATTCTATGAGTGTACTTTCATCGACAGACTATGGGCATTGCAAACATATAGCAGGAGCTTGTCTGCATCGTAATGTGACATCATTGTGACTGACACGAGTCATGCATGCCTGTACCGGATGTGCGCATGCGCTAAGTACTGTAATGCTATTCTGTGAAGCTCATTGTAAATCGAACTCACTTGTAAGTAAACCATCGCAGGGTGAGCCTGTCTGTTCAACCCTCGACAGAGTTCGCTCGAAACTTTAGCACAGCACTTACACCGGTCTGCCTTATGTTAGACAAGCACCACATAAGTAGTACATTCTAAGTAGGTACAAGTGCATACTGAGAAAGATATTTTTTTACTACAGCACATTAAAGCGATTTCATTAAGACTTACTGACTTTATACAGTAAGAAGCAATGTTTGTTAAACGGTAAAAGACAAAACTGTAACTTAATGATTGAACATACCTACTATTTACTGAAAAAAAAAAGGAAAACCACGTTTGAACGATGTCACCAAATGAATAATACAGTTAATTTTGTGACCTTTTAACTACCTACTTAAAACGTTAAAGTCTACTGTCATGACGGTAACGTTTTGAGTCAAGCTTTAACTGTTTTCGGATGGGGTCAGACCCGTGCTTCATCAGTATCAGATCAGATCAGTAAAAAATACTGTTTTTAACTTTAGGCTCATATGGAACTGTTTAAAGCAGTTCAGATCAATGTTTTCTTAATTTTTATTTACTGTTTATTTCTTTTAGTGCAGACAAGCAGATTAGCAGCGGGTCTTATGTGCGCGGGGGGCATCCATCACACAGATTCGATAGTTATCTGCTCCACACTCCGCCGTTGTGTTCAAATACCCTGCTCCTTGAGAACACATACTACCATGCCCCTGTCTAAGTTCAAACGCCAGGAGCACGTGTGCTGTACACAGGTACCTTCGTAAACACGTGTCGAGAAGTTACTGAAAAAATGCTAACAGCTCGAGTTATGATCGTGCATAATATATAGAATCCGGTTTCTGAGTTTAAACATATTTGAATAGTGTAGAATAGGTGTGCAATGAATGTCCCTACC
This sequence comes from Amphipoea lucens, assembly GCA_947508005.1. Lineage (NCBI taxonomy): Eukaryota > Metazoa > Arthropoda > Insecta > Lepidoptera > Noctuidae > Amphipoea > Amphipoea lucens. Next base: position 228,204 of record OX382364.1, read on the forward strand.
CAATACAAATAGGTAGTAGACATTCGGCACTTCTATGTCGAGGACATTGTCCCATTCCCGCATAATATTTGATCTGTAGGTACCCCAGAGGAATATTACGTCTCGTTTTGAAAGGCAATTTGTTAACATGTGAACATGATAATAAAAAGCCGCGCTCCCTCTTCACTTGCTACCCTTTCACAACGCACAATATGAAGACCCCTGCAGACCTGCCGACTGCCGACATGTCACAACACACAATATTAAGGGACACTTATCTTTACATTACCCTTCCTCTGTCGAGATGTTGACTATTCAATTGAAGTCTTACAATGTCGCAGTCAGCTGTAAGGGCCGTTATATTGTTTAACAATACTTTCATACTGTAACAGGTTGGAGATGTATCGAGTCGAATTGTCTGCTAATTATCCCATTTGTGTCAATAGGACTCTAGTTACTGTATTTCAGAATTATTAACGTTTTATTCTATAGAACGATCCAAGTGCGGGGTGGCAATAAGAAACAGGAAGTCTGATACCTACTCGTAACATTAATGATTTAAAAATTAAAACCGCTTCTACTTTGCCACACTTTATGGCAAAAAATAGATTTCGAATCAACTTCAAAACTAATAATATCGTAGTATGTTGATGTCAGGAGTGGCGGTCTCCGAGCCCCTAATGTTATGCCCCACGTGTTGGGGTAATGAAATCAATTTACTGCAGCCTCACATGACGGACATATTTGTGGGTGACAGGCAGGTAAACGAGTTCGATTCCCGATCACTTGAGACTGACCCGAGGAGTGCTTAGGGTTCAAGTTGAACCGTTATCTGTGCAGTATAAAGTAACGATGAAGTGGGCTAGTTTGGCGCAGCTCCAAGTTAGCCAGGCGGGCAGTAAGTAACGAGCGCAGCCCAGCTACTGCCGAGCTGTAGCCAGCGCGGACACAGTCGCGTGCAATCACAACCAAGTATAACTCATACAGTTTGCACTTTACGCACAGCGGTGGAACATCAGGTAGACTTCCACCAACGAGTTAATCAAGCATTATTCTGATACTTAATTGATACGAATTTATTTCAGAGATATTAGGTACAAGCCAGTCCCCCCGGGTGCGCCCGCGGTGGCACGTAGTTGCGATACGTCGAGAGCTGCACTACTTATGACCCGCGAGTTGGCCGCCACCGCGCCACGCCGCGGCGCCGCCTGCCTGCCGGATGTATTGACTCCCTAATATTTGACTAAACCACCCCGAGCCTCGCACCCCGCTCCCCGCAACACCAATCACTCGTGCTTTACCAACATAATAATTAATTTAGTTATTCATTTATTTTCTGATCTTTCCTTTTAATGCCACTCTTTAGAGGATACTAGCCGGGATACTACTACTATTGGGATACTAGCCGGGATACTACTACTATTGTGATACTAGCCGGGATACTACTACTATTGTGATACTAGCCGGGATACTTCTACTATTGGGATACTAGCCGGGATACTACTACTATTGGGATACTAGCCGGGATACTACTACTATTGTGATACTAGCCGGGATACTACTACTATTGTGATACTAGCCGGGATACTACTGCTATTGGGATACTAGCCGGGATACTACTACTATTGTGATACTAGCCGGGATACTACTACTATTGGGATACTAGCCGGGATACTACTACTATTGTGATACTAGCCGGGATACTACTACTATTGTGATACTAGCCGGGATACTACTACTATTGGGATACTAGCCGGGATACTACTACTATTGTGATACTAGCCGGGATACTACTACTATTGTGATACCAGCCGGGATACTACTACTATTGTGATACTAGCCGGGATACTACTACTATTGTGATACTAGCCGGGATAAACTACTATTGTGATACTAGCCGGGATACTACTACTATTGGGATACTAGCCGGGATACTACTACTATTGTGATACTAGCCGGGATACTACTACTATTGTGATACTAGCCGGGATACTACTACTATTGGGATACTAGCCGGGATACTACTACTATTGTGATACTAGCCGGGATACTATTACTATTGTGATACTAGCCGGGATACTACTACTATTGTGATACTAGCCGGGATACTACTACTATTGGGATACTAGCCGGGAGCGATAGTGAAACCGTAGTACCTACTTATGAATCCGTAGATATATATACAGGGTGTCCCGCGGTTTAGGCTGCGCGTTGATATATATCAGTCAGTCAGGACTTTGAATTTTCAGGGTGAATTTTCCAAGTGGGCGTGGATGGCCAAATTCTAAACTATGAAAAATAGCGAAAAGTACTCAGAGGAGTCGCGGGCTCGATTTTGATGAAGACTAAAACTGCATCATTGGATTTTTGAAAAATCAATATTTCTAGCCAGAAATCGAACCTGTTGATTTTCAGAAAAAAACACAGTGTATTATTACACCGTTCTATAGTGTCCCTAATAAGGTTCAAATTCTGGGAAGTAATGACTTACGGCAAACTTAAGGAAAATGTTAATTTTAATAAACTTCTTCTTATTTTATGCATTCATACCTTCACCTTGTTCGAAATGATGCTCAATATTTTTATTAACACACCCGCAGCGCAGTCACCTTCACAACATTACCTATGTTCTAAAGTCAAATTTCTATTACGATCTTAGGAAAATATTTTAATGGAATCAATAATACGTGTAATGCTGAATGCAGTACATTCCTTGAGACGTCGAATCCAGTTATGTATTGAAAACAATGGTCATCATTTTGAAAAATTAATCAGTTAAGGTTTAGTAGGTAGGCAACATAACCAGAGCCCGGCTAAATAATAACAGCCGCACAGGTCAATCCATCAGGTTAAGCTACGCTTGCCGCGGTTGGTCTGTGGATGGTGATCTTTACATACCGAGACCCTCCATGCCTCGGAAAGCACTTTAAGCCGTTGGTCCCGGCTGTCATTCCTGGATCTTTGACAGTCGTTACGGGTAGTCAGAAGCTCGAAGGTCTGACAACTAGTCTTACCAAGGGGAAGGGGTATCGTATTACCCAGTAACTGAGTTGTGGAGGTCAGATAGGCAGTCGATCCATGTATAATACTGGTATTCAGCTGCATCCGGTTAGACTGGAAGCCGATCTCAACATAATTGGGAAAAGGCTAGGCAGATGATGATGAGGTAGGTAACATAAGAAAAATATAAAAAGTATTTTGTTAAAAATTAGCTCTTTCCTCCAGTTTTCCGTATATCATTACTTGCCAGAATTTGATGCTTATTAGCGACACTATCGAATGGTGTAATAATACAGTATGTATTTTTTTTTTCAAAATCAACAGGTTCGATTCCTGGCTAGAAATATTGATTTTTCAAAAATCCAATGATGCAGTTTTAGTTTTCATCAAAATCGAGCCCGCGACTCCTTTGAGTACTTTTCGCTAGTCCTCATAGTTTCGGATTTGGCCATCCACGCCCACTTGAAAAATTCATCCTGTATACAATAGATAAATAAAATACCTCCAAAAATAATGGTTTGCACAATAACTGTGTCGAAAACCAACTCCGATGGCGAGTCTAAGTTGGTTTACTTTAAGACGTAGTCGATGGAGTCCCGCTTCGCGGGAACCTAACACGAAGGAGATGGCGGGGGCTTGTTCGGTCGCTTTGCTTGCTCACTTGAGCCTTCATCATCCCCTTCGAACCTAACCTGTCCGAGTCGGGGTGCCCCAAGTCCCGAGCTCGCTTCGCTCGCTCTTGCATTCTAAGTTCTCATTGCGTTTTACTATGTCGAGATAGATGAATGTACAGAATATTTAAAATATATATTAGCATGTACAGCACCGGAACGCGTAATGCCCGACGTTTCACAACCCTGCCGAATACATTGCTCTGCACTCGTACGTAGTTTGCTTTGGAAATGACGAGCATAATGAATACTAATACAGAGAATGTCTGTATTGAAATACATTTTGCTCTTCAGTGTAACGAGTACAAAGCGGACCAGCACAGACTATGGGTATCTGTGGTAATATACCGTCTGGCACTGGGATTATGCGGCCAGGTATATTTATTAGTACGTAATCACACAATGCTAATATACCCGATTATGATACTCCAACTCAGGTAGGTATATTTAGTAGTTAGAAATTTCGAAAGCCTCATGCTAACTATACCCGACCAAACCCCTATGGGGAGTTTCCACAAGGTACATTTAGTTTCCACAAGGTGCATTTAGTTTCCACAAGGTGCATTTAGTTTCCACAAGGTGCATTTACTACCTAATAACGCATCAAAGCTCTATCATCATCAGGCTTCTATCAAAGAATTGAATGTCGCTACGAATTCATTGATAATTTCCACGCGTGGAGAAGGGATCACTTTAAGTTGAATTTTTATATTATTTGTCGATTTAATCGTTTTTTTTTTCTTGTGAAAAATAAGGCATTTCTGTGCCATAGGCTTCTATTCCGATCAACTTTTATATCCTGTTTTTGCCCAGACGGTAGAAAGAATCAGCCGGTATATTCTCCTGACAATACTACTAGTATCAGTTAATGCTGGTGATGATGGTAGAGGCAGGTCGTGTGGTCTCCAACCGCCGTTGGTTCACTGTGCAGGTCGGCACTTCGCTACTCCGCAGGTCGGGCAGGCTTACGTCCTCACACAAGTACAAGTTCTGCAGTGAGCACGTACGCCAGCACTTCGCAATATGACAGTCTCTTACTGTCGACATCGCTTTACAAAATGCTAACAATTTATTAAGTAGACATAATGAACAGAGTCCGTTTAGTAACCGCTACAGTTTATTGAAATATATTCAGTTTAGCAACGATATAACTACCCGTTGCAGTTTTTGCGAGTGATATTAGAGCAACCGGCGCCCGCCACATGCCCAGGACCAGTGTTGCCAGCTCATTTAATTGATATATTAACATTTATTGTGTTTATAATACAGGTTTGCTTCACGTTTCTGATTCAATGTATAATATCTGTCGGGCTTGCCGCAGCTCCGCTACATGCAAGTGTACATAACTAGTGATCGTAGAATTTAATATTGAAATATAATTAAATCAGTCAAAGCCCGTTGATTATGAATGTTGCAATTAATTGTAAATTCAGAATAATATATTATTGAACATAAAACTCTAATGTTGAAAGTTTTCATTAATAAAGCTCCGACAATATGAATAACTGTTTGTGAAACTTAACTTTCAGATCAACAATGTGAAAATGGCTAGTCATTGGCATTCAGCAAGGTTACAGAAAGACGTGGGGGTAACTACGATATTGTAAAATATGCTTAGAAGAGAAAATTGAAAAGTTTATCTATTGGTGTAATATAGTACTCACAGAGAATATTTCCTCACAAGTGTCTTATTTGGTTTACAAACACATCCACACACCAGTGTACCTAAGTATTACAAACAACCCGTCAGTGTAGCTCGAACAGTTCCGCACAGCACGTCTACAGTACGATTGACACTCTAGTGATCGTTTGACTATATCCTCTGGATGAACAGCCACTCACCTGCTCCAAGTGCTGAAGCTTCTCCTACGGCTAGAGTCATGGACACAGTATGAGAAGTTGAGAACGAGTCAGAGATGAAGAGGATTTGACATCAGGAACTATGATACCTACGTAGGCGTAAAAGGTGATAGTTTCAAAGCTGAGCGTAGCAATGACGCTAGCATGCTTCCTACGGTCACACAGGGCTGCAGTCATGACGTCACCTGTCGTGTGATGACGTACCTGTGATGACAGAGGGCCTGCGCAGCGACTGCGGCGGGCAGGACGCTGACTGCAGCAGCCGCTGCAGCCGCGACGCCGGGTACACCAGCCATGACGTCGGCTCCCGTCGTCTCTGCAACAAATCAACGTTAGTTAGGACTTTGATACAAATCATTTTAGATCATGAAAACTTTGTAAGTATTAGCCGAAGGTATCCATAATATTCGAATCTCTGGTGCGTTTTGGAAATCGTACAAGAATAGACAGTGGAAGGTAGGACAGATTTGTTTGAAGTGTACTTACGTAGGTATGTAGTTATAGTCTAAGATTCCGTATTCTTTACACATAATTGGATTGAACCTGCCCTCTCTGATAGTCAACTACTAAACCGTCTTCCATTAAGCTCTTAACAAAGAGTCTGTATTGTCATGATCTCATAAATCAAGTCCTCAGCCGAAACTTGTCACAGATTAAGGTTAAGTGACAAAAAACGTGACCATGTGTGTGTGATGTGGTGCGCGCGCGCAACCCTTCCGCACAGGTGGCGTTAGAAGACGCAAAAACCCTCAGAAAAAACACAAGGACGCGCGTGCCGACACAAAAAACGAACAACCCTTTGTCCCCGGCTTCTATTGCACGTTTTTATTATACGGTAATTATGTGGCTATCTAGCGCCGACCCTCCTGCCGGAACTAATTAGCTGTTAGATTCCCACGGTGTTTTATTGTAAGCTCGTCTAATTCTATAACTATAACTCCGACGCTAACCCTTTTATAAAGAGGGTTTAGAGAGTGGCTCGGCCGACTCCCGGCGAGATACATAATTGAACAGGCTTAAAGCGGTACATAGCGCGAGCCTTCCCTTCAGAGGAATCAAAATATAAAGCAGTGTACAGTACATAAGTAGCGGGAGTAGAGAGTAGCGCTGGAGCCACTGGAGGCGTCGCGACGGAGGCGGTGCTCCGTCTCGCTCGGTAATGTATTCACGTTTCCCGAGCCGCTCATTTTTTATCGCAGTCGCGCGGCGCATTAGAATTTCCAGGCGAGAAAATCTCACGCACACCGCGACCTGTCCCGCGGACCACGCTACTTGCAACCTTGTGACGAAGGTGCATGGTGTAAAGTTCTTTGGATGGTTTTCTCTGTGTGCGGGGGGTGGACGGAGGTTCGCGGGGAGGGGGCGGGAGGTTCGCTACATTGTAAATTCGCGCGGGGAAATGCGGGCGGGTTGACGCGACGGGGGAGGCGCGGTGGGGGGCTACGTGTGGGGGTGAGGGGGGGGCGCGTGTGCGGCTCGATAAGGAGCGTCCTCGGCGTCTTCCGCCGCCTAACACCGAGCACCGGCCGGCGGTGCTCCGCCAGCCGCGCTCTGTCAGCATGCTGCGGTAAAGCCAAAGTCTATGGCATTGTTAACATTGACCCCGTGCCGACGCTGCCGAAACACGTTGGCCAAGCTAATTGGAGAAAATTGCAATTTTTTAATTAGCTTTTTCTATTTGTGTCTGTCTGCCTAAGTATCTCTACAGCGCTAAAAATGGATGATACTGTCAGTTCGTCCTTGCATTCTAAACTCTTAATGTACACAAGACGATATGTATTTCCAGTTTTAGCTGACCTCGCATTGTGTAGGCTTTTCGTACAATGAGTAGTCAGTTTATACTGAAAATGATAGCTTGATATGTCGTCGCGCGTACGAGTAGCCAACATTGGAACTACTTACAATGCATACTTTGTCCTACACAGGTGTCGCACACAGACCTAGCCAGTAGTTCAAGGACCTGGGTTCCTAAACGCTACACTAAAGCGTGAAAAGAGGTTATTGAAATATATATTTATTTTGCCTCTTGCATGTTGTGCCTGTCGAATTCTGCCCATTAATCATTCCGGTACAGATGCACCACATGGCCCCTCCAGTGGAGCGCGCTGGGCCATGCGCAGCCATGCCTGGCCCAGCACGATACACAATCGACAGCGGACACTCTCGCGCTTGACCGCTCTCGTAAGCCCCGGAAACTTGACTTATCTGAATACTCACACGTTGTAAGATGATTTGTTTTGTGTACCTACCTACGAGTACTATCTTACACGAACAAGGAAATTGGCAAAGCGTGGTAACATTATCATAGTGCATTGAATTTTCTACATTTCCACGAATATCGAACCATTCTTTGAACAATATCTGGAGATAAGAGAAAATACCTATTTATTCGATAAGCGGTGTGAGCTTGTGTTGACATTTGCTGTGTATAATCAGTAGGTACTGTAGCCGTGCTATACGTTATCGAAGTAAGCCTCAATTTGTTTCTATTTCCCTTACTAGACAAGTACCAGCCAGTGGCTGCAGGGTGGCTTGTGCGTGAGTATCCACCGGTAACCGGTAATCAGTCATTTTTTTTCGGCTGCAACGGCTTCAGATTTTTATTCTGTTAAAGTCATCTATCTATATATATAAAATTCAAAGTCCTGACTGACTGATATATCAACGCAGAGCCTAAATCACTGGCCCTAAAGAAATTAAATTTGGAGGGTGTGTTCTTTGTGAAGATATCCACTAAGAAAGGGTTTTTCAAAATTCCACCCCTAAGAGGGTGAATGGGGGGAGGGTGAAATTTCACGCGGACGAGGTTCGGGCAGAAGCTAGTTTATCGATAGAGAAGTACATTAATCTAGAAAAACTAGAAACATCTAATCACTAGAATAGTAAATGTTACCGCGCTGTTATTTCTTTTTTATTGGTCTGAGCCTCTGAGGTTATTGATTGTACGCTACTATGGCTGAACCAAGAGCTGCACCCACACCAACCACATTAGTTGACAGTATCCGCCAAGACGAGCTAAAAACAAAAGGAAGGCACTACCACCTGTTCTTGAAGCGCTGCCTCGTATGCTCACACCCTCATAGCTTCGCCTGGATAACGCTAGAGTGCTCAAATTCTCAGGATAAGATGTAGTTAGCAGCATCAGTTGTCTAGCTTTTATACTTTCGATTTTATTAATACCTAAAATAGATCGATTTCTTCACTGACTGACATACTCATCAAAACTTCTAGTCCTCTTGGGCACTTAACGAAGTCCTAGAAACCTGAAATTTGTATTTCTTACAAATAATAGGTATACCTACCCACTTCCATTTGTTATGAGAGCTAGATTAGTATGTATATCAACAACGAAGAAGAAACTCTTTTTCGTATGCTATGAAGGAAGTAATTGCTGGCGTGACAAAAATACCTTTTTTACCCAACCTTGCTAGAAATAAAGGTTATAATTTTAACATTTACGTGTATTATCAATACTAAAATAAAAAGAAATAGAGCACCCCGCAAAAAGAAATGAAATCCCACCAAATTTATAAAAAGCAGGTTGCCTAAACTTACATAACGCTTGCACTGTTAAAAAGTTATCAGATTTAATGTAGAGACAAGCGTCAAGGTCTTACTGACGTACGGACGGACAACGAAATGATCCTAAAAGGGTTCCATTTTTCCTTTTGAGGTACGGAACCCTAAAAGCCACCTATTGTTATATTTTTGTGTGTTGACATTGAAAAACTGAAAAACAAAGCTGCGCCTCCGAACCTGAGAGTGTCATGGTTGTATCCGTACCCGGGAAGCCTCTACGCAGATAGATCCTCGTGGCGCCATCTACCGGCTCCGACTGAGACATGCCGCGAATCTTAACATCCCCTCTACATAGAGCATTCTACAGTCTTCAGTGAGCGAACTACCCAATTATGTACCTTTAAAGGAAATATTCAGGCAGCGTCCCCGCGCCCGGTCTAAGGCACTTTCGGGTCAATTTAAGAGGACTCCTTACTTCCACTAATGTTGGCACATGTCTTCAAACTGAATAGAAATAACAGGGTTTTTTAAAACACGTAGTTGGCCGGTTAACTTTGTGTTTACAAGAAAAGTAATGAACGCAAAACAGAGACGGCTCGTCATTTGAAACTTGTATGATATTAAACAAAGCCGCGCGCCGTCCAACTTGAACCGTCCTCCCATCCCCTCCCCCGCACACGTACCACCCCCCCTCTACCCGCGAGCCTCCATCCTCCTTATCTTTTGAAATGTTATTTAACGGGACATTTTGTTTGTTGGGCTCGGGACTTGGGACCATCAATACAAATATATTTCAGGAAAGATTATCTCCTTCGAGTTCTGCTCGCCTGGTAAAGTAAACATAAGAGCTGGTTTTAATGGCCATGTCAACTTTAGGTTCATTTACATACTTGCGTCATTTTCAGATAAAGTTTTAGCAAAAAAATGTCTAAATTCTCCCTACTAAGGTCATAACTACTGAGGTTATTCAATTTAATTTATTCAGATAACAGAGATCTATTTTATTTTATTTGGGAAACAAACAGACGCAATAACAAACAAAACCAAATATACAATTAGTTCAATACAATCCAGAAACAGTTTCCACAGATTACTATACAAGTAAATTCTATTGGGTTAGTAACAATAGTCTTAACCTATGTTAGTACGTGACTAGTAACATAGACAATGTACAGGTGACAAGTGACCTCACCAATGTTATGACCTTGACAGAGAGAATTTCATCATTTTCATTCCCCAAGTCTGTACGTACTTGTGAACAGAACCAAGTGATATAACATTGACATTCAGAGGCGATATTGTCCTCATTCCCAAATATATCCGACTCGACAGGAGAGGTTCACCCGCAACCTTCCTGCTCCGCGACACATTCATAAATCTGTGTTTATTATTGTTACAATGTATCTCTATTACTTGAACAAGGTAATGTAATGACTATGCTGCATACAGCTGCTCTTAAAAACGAACAATCAGAACATAGGAAAGTATTGTTGGTATCAATAGATGCCTCGTCAAATAACGCTAGGTAATGTAGCGCTAAACGTACCTATTTAGTGATTTGTGTTGCCAGTGGGCCTCAATGTGTAAGGTACTTTAAATAATAATGATTTATTTTAATAAGATCACCATTCATTTGAAATTGAACCACTGGCCCGCCATGGAACACGTAAGTGTGCGTATGCGTACGTTAGCCACGTCATTTATATGAATTTAAATTGTAACTTCTGACCGAGTGGACCTATTTTAATTTAATTAAATAAAGAGCGAAAACAAAACAAACACAACAATATCAGGGTAACGGGGGGGGGGGGGTCATTTGAGTTTGAAAATATAAACATGGTATGGGCCGCGCCTGCTTCCAACTTTTATTTAATTTAAAATAGGCTTGTTTTTAGCTACTCAGTTTTTTTAACTTAAGTTTTTTACTGTAGTCGGGTTTTTTAGTTTTTTTAATTATTTTTATTTCCAGCTTTTTAGTTTACAAGTGTGAAATATTTAATTTTTTTTTCGTTTTTTTATGATTTGTTACTTCGAACTACTTTTAACCATATAAGTTGTATATATTTTTGTAATCACCTTTTAAAACCCTTCATGTTGATATCCCACTCGATGATATTAGAAGAAAAAAGAAATTTCATTTTCCATAATATGGCACAATTCTCTTTGATGGCACCTCAAATCCGTCATTTTACTTTGTTTTTATTTTAATGTAGCCAGTGACACTCGCACTACCAAGACAAATCTAAAGACGTATAATTTATCCATATCCGTTCATTTGTTTAGGAGTTCCGAGGGAACAAAGACACGGACATACATACTTACATACAGGTCAAACACATAACCCTCCTTTTGGGCTTGGCCGCAGTCGGGTAAAAAGAAGTACACAAAAATATCAATATTTAAAACGTTGAAACACGTAATTCTAAGCTTAAATTGGTATTTTTATAGTATCCCTAATTTAAGAAATACTGGTTTTCCCATACAAACTTCCATCCATGGGGATGAAAGTTCACTCGCATTACGATTATTTTTAAAAGTCAAAACTCAAAGCATTTATTTTGATTAAACCATTTACAAGCACTTTTGAATTGTCTAGGAGTCGGTCAAAGCTTCTGTGAGTTTATTAATACGGGGTGTCTATGGTATGGTGGCACCACAGACTCAACTAGTTTTATTTTGAGAAAATGCGTTTTCCTATGGGCAAGTTTAATTTAGTTAGCAGCGGATTGTTAAGGTCAGTAATAAACAGATCGTGATGGTACTCCACAATCAGTAATCCAAAGGTAAGTAAGTAGCTATACATACATAGGTAGATTCCCTCTCCGTCGCGGTCGCTCGCGAGGTGAGAAATAGTTAATGGACTGTGAAACATAGCCGGGCATGCTTCATCTGGCTCGTCGTGGCCCACACGTGGCCCATGTGCGGCCCATACATAGCCCAGACGTGGGCTACCTAAGCATCCACTCTGCGAGATAGATCAGTGCAGTGTTAAACTTTCAGTCAAGCTCGGTAAGCACGCTTGCGAACGAGCTCGATTACATATTGAACTTTAGTTTAAAATGTGTGCTACGAAGCGTGGCCGACTCTACTAAAGTATAGCGTTACAGTTCATCTCTAGCAAATCAAACGTTTCAAGCTACCTCAGTATCGTGCCTGACTCCTGAGGGTCTCTAGCAAATCAAACGTTTCAAGCTACCTCAGTATCGTGCCTGACTCCTGAGGGTCTCTAGCAAATCAAACGTTTCAAGCTACCTCAGTATCGTGCCTGACTCCTGAGGGTCTCTAGCAAATCAAACGTTTCAAGCTACCTCAGTATCGTGCCTGACGCCTGAGGGTCTCTGGCACAAAATGTCACGGGCTGAGTACTTTCAGTCAATATTATAGTTTATCAAACTTTTTGAATCAGCGAAGATACCTATATGTACACTTACAATACCAATAAGACTGTAAATACTCTGATAAAGCGAAAACAAAGCGAGCATAGCTAGTTAGTATCTAGCTTCACCTACAGTAATGCTACAACAAGCACAGCTGAACCAACCGCTTATCAGATCATATCTATTAAATGGCTGCGATAGTTGATTCACTGTGTACGAGTACAGATATTGTAGAACCACCTTTCTCTATTATTATGCACTTATCATTCAAGATAGTAAGATAGTACTTATGCATATACGTTACAAGCCCCTTGCAGGGAGTCCCACTCGCGCGCAGCTTGCTCAAACGTCGATAAATTGAGTTTTAATGCCGCTTACCGTTGTTCCGAGCCCGCGAGGCAACACTAGTGTGAGGATAATTAATAACAAATGCGGCATGCGCATGCGCGAGGTCAAGGACAGCCCAAGTGGAGCGATTAACTGCCTGCAAAGGTCACTCGTCGTGTAACGGGACCCGCTGCGCCTGCGCAGACCCCCCCTCCGGCCCGCCTGCGCCGCTCATTCACACGACATGTTAGAGTTTTGTGTGAGACAGTTAAGTGGAGCAATTGGCGAAATAGCCTTATTTATAAAGACACGCTACAAATTGTAGTGTGATACCGAAATGTTTCCATTTCAGGTTATTCATTTTCCGCGACTACAACTATCGCACTCATTACGCAGTGATGATGTCTGATAACACTGTGTGAGTGCATAAAATCGATGAGTGATTTACACTACGCTACATCTGCAGAAGTCCACCACGCACCATGTTGTATTCCAGCCGATGAAGCTGTAAAAAACCATAACATCAACCAATCGATGGACTATAATAAACGTGGTCTGGTATTTTGGTGGTATGAGAGAGTTACGGTAATGAACAACGCTGAAAGTTATCACACAACATTACTTCGTCCAGCCTCCGCCTTTCAATGTATCTCCTTTAATTTCCGCTTGAGCACCGGTAACAGTCGTGGGAACACAAGCACTAAACCGAGCTGGTCGATCAGTGCGGAGTATGTCAAATTGTGACTGTTAAAGGCAACGTCTGCGGTTTATATTGCACAGTTTTTGTTCCGGTGGTGTACAGGTAATGCCGACCGAGTGAACACCGGCAGAAGAGCCACTGCAACGTGTGCTCGAGGCGGCGCTCGCGGAGCAGTCGCGTGCCCCTAGCGCGGCTTGTGGCGTCTACACTTCGGACTCGAGCGTGTTGTTTTGGTCTATGCCGCTACAGTAGTTATATAAATAACTAGTTACTTATTCAGGAACTTGTCAGTAGCAACCAGAAGTCTGGATTTGTGGCCGGTTGATGGAAACAGGCTCGGCCCCTAGTACAACATCATCATCATTTGAGCCGCAAGCCGTCCACTGTTGGACATACGCCTCCCCAAGCACCGCTACTTTAACCGATTCTGTGCTTCTCGCATCCAGCGGCCTTCACCAGGTGATGTATTAAACGGGAATAAAGAATACCTAACTGGCGTTTGGGTGTGCTATGAGTAGGTACATCTCTGCCTAACCCTTGCGGAGCACTGCAGTCCACGGTGCTATGTTATGTGTTACGTCGTTGAAGCCGAGAAACAGCATCCTTCTCTTTGTTAAGCAATAAGCTTAACAAAGAGTGCTGTTTCTCGGCTTTTAGCAAAATACCAAGGTTATGTTCGAAGATACACACGAGTCGCGATTGCATGTATTGTAGTAGTTATACATCAGCACCAGCACTCATATGTTCCTGCGAGTCTGTCATTTCACCAAGTATCACAATGAATGCAACTTCTGTTCTATTTGCCCTCGTCCACAGTGTTGCCAATCTGTCGGCTGCGTATGCGCTAATCGCGTTTAATTGCTCATCTCTCGGCGGCGAGGTCGCGGCGCAGCTCGACCGCGTCCTGCGCTTTATGATGCGCCCGCGCATCGCTATAAACCGCGCTTGTTAACCACTCTGTACGTACCTCGGAAGAGTAGGCTTTAGTTTATTCTACATTTTCGAGTCATGAATCTTTACAACTTAAACTGTCCTTATCGGTTATGGGGACCTTAGAACACTGTTAATAAATCGGCAATCCCTTTTCTTGTAACGTTTGTGGTGAATCTGTTGTACCGGGACAAGCTTAAGGTGAATGCGCACTGGTAGCCCGCGAAAATCAAATTTTCTTACGTTTTTTGCAATTTGCAGGTCAGTGTCAGGTTGTATCTTGATCAAAATTTGACTCGCGACTATAACAGGTACGTATTTATGGAATTATAATCATTAGAATCATTGATACATCTTTCTAAGTTAGATTTGTACCATAAGCACTTTTCCATAAGAGATTTGTTGTTATGGTACAAATCTTACTTAGAAAGATGTGTTAATGATTCTAATGATTATAATTCTGTAAGTACGTACCTGTTATAGTCGCGAATCAAATTTTGATCAAGATAAAACCTGACACTGACCTGAAAATTGCAAAAACGTAAGAAAATTTGAATTTCGCGGGCTACCACTGCGCATTCACCTTAAAACACTGGAAATCAAATTTTACAATATTTTTAAAATAAGTGTTAACCACCTATGGCAGCATCCATACCACCAGACATTAGACCTGAGATGCCCGTCAGCTCCCACAGTGCGGCGGCTGCACCGCCTGACGCGTCCCATACCAATGGCGCGTGTTTCACTTTCGGTGATCGGCTGTGATAGCGAGCGATACAATATGTTCCGAGACACGATCAGCATAGGGTCACCAACCAGGACGCTTTGTAACATGCTGTATCTGGTAGAAAACTGTTTGTCTCTTCGTCAACATAGTGTGTCGTCTATACTTTCTATTGGGTATCATTTAAGCTATCACCAATTTAATTAGTTTTGTGTTTCTTAAATAATAGGGTTTGTCCTCCAAATAGTAGATCTGTCACCAAAATGTAGTCACCAAACAATGCAAGTGACCTAACCAAACCGAACCTCGGGGTGCCCTTCGCTCGCTCTTGCATCCTATGTCGACGGAGCCCCGCTTCGCGGGGCCCCTATTTCTGTGTAAAGGGTTTAAAGTAACCTAACCAAACCGAACCTCGGGGTGCCCTTCGCTCGTTCTTGCATCCTATGTCGACGGAGCCCCGCTATCTGAGAACGAAAATATTTCGTGGCGATAGATCTATTTATTAGGTGATACAAATATTTCGTGGCGATAGATCTATTTATTAGGTGATACAAATATTTCGTGGCGATAGATCTATTTATTAGGTGATACAACTTGATGACAAATATAAATTTTGGTGATAGAAAATATAGTTCCCCTTTCTATTTATACCATTAAACAGGGGGCACGGCAGTGCCCCGCCAAGACGACAAAAACCCAAAACAGGCGCACTCCTACCTTTTCTCGAAGCGTTTCGTCGTATTTTCAAACCCTCATATGTAGATTCGGTTTGCATGATGAGAGCTCAAATTCTCAGGATTTTTTAAAACTCTTCCTTTGGCTGTTTTAGAACAGTTGGATGCATTGAAAGGTTTGTGAAAGGTATTGGGTAATCAATAAAATAGCAACGAAGGCCATTTAATTTGAGAGTTTAGAGAAAAGTGATAGTTAATTACGAATTCTGGGATATTACCAAAAATTTATAAAAAAACAGGTTTTCTGGAATCCCATGAATTTTCACCTAGATTTAATGGGGTGCTTAATTATTCGAATAGGTCACACTATCACGTCCTGGAAGGAATGTTCGAATAGGTCACACTATCACGTCCTGGAAGGAATGTTCGAATAGGTCACACTATCACGTCCTGGAAGGAATGTTCGAATAGGTCACACTATCACGTCCTGGAAGGAATGTTCGAATAGGTCACACTATCACGTCCTGGAAGGAATGTTCGAATAGGTCACACTATCACGTCCTGGAAGGAATGTTCGAATAGGTCACACTATCACGTCCTGGAAGGAATGTTCGAATAGGTCACACTATCACGTCCTGGAAGGAATGTTCGAATAGGTCACACTATCACGTCCTGGAAGGAATGTTCGAATAGGTCACACTATCACGTCCTGGAAGGAATGTTCGAATAGGTCACACTATCACGTCCTGGAAGGAATGTTCGAATAGGTCACACTATCACGTCCTGGAAGGAATGTTCGAATAGGTCACACTATCACGTCCTGGAAGGAATGTTCGAATAGGTCACACTATCACGTCCTGGAAGGAATGTTCGAATAGGTCACACTATCACGTCCTGGAAGGAATGTTCGAATAGGTCACACTATCACGTCCTGGAAGGAATGTTCGAATAGGTCACACTATCACGTCCTGGAAGGAATGTTCGAATAGGTCACACTATCACGTCCTGGAAGGAATGTTCGAATAGGTCACACTATCACGTCCTGGAAGGAATGCGTCAAATTACAAGTCACCCTGTATGCTTTGGATAAAATACTTCGATTTTGTCAATGATTTACTTACTTACTTACTCATTAAAACCTCTAGGGCATATCTCGAAGTCCTGGAAATTTGTAATTCCTATATATTTGAGTTTAGGATTTACCCAAAAACAACAAAAAAAATTAAGAAATCTGTAACTTTCACCTTCCAACCCCCTTATGGGAGGTGCATGTCTGTATATAACAACCTACAAAAACAAATGAAATGCCACCAAAAACATTTTATGTAAAGCAGGTTGCCAAGACCCACATAATTCACAGTTAAATAATATAATAATAATAATAATATTCCACAACTATCACACAACGCCATTTAGTCCCAAGCTAAGCAGAGCTTGTGTTGTGGGTACTAGACAACTGATAAACATACATATATATTTCTAAATACATACATATTATAGATAAATTACACCCAGACACAGAACAAATGATCGTGCTCATCACACAAACATTTGTCCTGGGTGGGAATCGAACCCACGACCTCCGGCATAGCAAGCAGGGTCACTAACCACTAGACCATCAGGCCTGTCGAAAGTTAAAAAGTTATTAGATCTAATGCCAAGCCCCTGAGTACCTAGCACCTAGCAACCTACTTTACAAGAAATGTTTTTGGTGGTAATTTTTTGTGCATTCCGTCCCTGGCCTGCAACGCATAACACCTGCACCTGTGCGAAGGGGTTGCTGGTGGATATTCTTTCTTGCAGTTCGCTCGAGTGTGCGGCAGCCCTTAGCCAGCAGTCTAGAGGTCGATATGTATGTGTGGCGCGTGTAACTGACAATGGTCGTCGCGACGCTTCGGGGAAGGAAGCGCTGCCGGCCACCTGCGCCAGCGCACGCCCCACATACCAAGCTGAGTGAAGCGATGCTAATCGATAAATCACAATATTTCTAATAACTTCATCATTAACATGCGCCTCCCGTGCCGCGCCCTGCGCCTGCGCTACAGCCGCGTGATGGACGCGCGCGGCTTCCACTTACACTCATTACACTCACTTACTTACTACTAAGTAAGTTCCCATGAACTATTTGTTTAATGTTGCCGACGTTACTGTGAATTTATTGTTCTATAATGCTAATGATGTTTACTTCGTTTAAATACCATGCGGTATGAGGATCCTAAGGCTTATCTGATGGCCATATGAGATACAAACACAACGACCACTGATAGGTAAACTTCTGCGAGCTGCAGCAAATAAAGGCTGAGATAAACGTGGCTGCGTACTTCTTTGTAATCTAAGTGTGCAGAAATCTTCACAAACTACATACTTGTAAGACATTGTATCTTGCCTATATTATTCCAGATGAGCCGTTTTTATGTAAATGCATCAGGAACCAAAAATAAATCAAGCCACCTGCGTTTATCTATTTCCTATAAGTCAGTATTGTCTAACAGTTTAGAATGTAAGGCAGCGCGCACATTACGTTAAGTAGCTCGCTGCATACATACGTAATGCCTCCTTGTTCTCTGAACTGAGCATGTACCTGGCGACGTGAGCCTCGGCCGGGAGTCGAACCGCGCCATTGGTCGGGCCGTGCAATTACCACATCTACATAATGTCACCGTGGCAGACTATTGGTAGCACCGCGCTGCTTGGTAGGCAGTGCTCAGGCGCATCCGCCGCAGTTAGTTCACATTGTTAGGACTTCCTAGGCGTGAATATGAATACTAATGCGACAGTCTTAGTTAACTACGAGTATCTGGCCAATTGTGATGTCAAGCGTAATATACATGTATAGGTATATCTGAGCGGGAGCGCATACCTGCGTAGTTAAGTTAGTTCGAACTGACTGGCCAGCACTGCATATCTGCGTAGCGTAACATTTTCATCATTATATTATTTTAATTAACTTTCACCAAATTACATTGAAACATTTTCAAAGACACTCCCGCATGTTCTTCTGCCAATACACAGGAACTTAGGAACGTGTCGATGTGTGGAGCTAGGAGACCGCGTGGAACCGACCGTGTCCTACTGAACTGGAGGTAATGTCAGCTTGCGCTGGTAATCACCGCGTGATATCTTCACAGTAGAGTAACAGATTGGTCTCAAGTGTCGCTTCGATACTGATTTGTTCATCAAGCATCATCTAAATTATGTTGTCAAATGTAAGTCATTTGATGAAATTGGGATGACATTTTCATATTCCCAGCTCCTCTTGTTTTTACCCGGCTACGGCGAAGCAAAAAGGAGGGTTATGATTTTGATCGGTATGTATGTATGTTCATCCGTTCCCATAACTTCAAAATTACTTATAATAATTTGTCAAATGAGGTATCGTTAGAAGCGTCTTTACCGTCGGCTGGTTATAGGCTATGTGACGTCACACTAAATTTAATATGGCGCCCTCTAGCCTCTAGAGAATTAATAAATGAATTTAAAAATAAATATTTTGGGATGGTGCCTTGTGGGGTATCAAATGAAAGGGCTTAATTAGCACATTTTAAATACATAAATATTACCTACTGAAATAAACCCAAAAATAATTAAATTAAAAAAAAGTTTAAAAACTAAAACCCGACTACTGAAAAGGATGAAACAAGAAAGTACCTTCCCTTAGTCGCATGCTACCATAGCTTATAAATGTATGTTAGTACAGCGGCATCCGACCACGGGAAGATACTTTTTTGTTTAATCCTTTTCAGTAGTCAGGTTTTAGTTTTTTTAAGTTGTATAGGTACACTCTGCTACAACACTTGGTGTACAATATTACAACATACGGTATACATACGTGTATAGGCACCTACGATCAGGTTTACCGTCAGAGCTAACCAGCGAGGAGAGTAACCAATCTAACCACGGGGTGTCTGGGTATGGACAATTGGACATATCAGTCGCAGTAGCATATAGCCGCCAGCTGCGACTGCTCGCGCCACACTTGTCCTGCTGAACAGGTGTCCCCACACAATTAACATCATTGCCCCATAAAGTACGGACGCGATAAACACTTTGGTCTACTTCCTGGCAGATAATCGTAATATTATCATAATGGGCATAATAATTCAGGTGCCCGAGTGAATCACTGCGAGCGACGCAGCGCGCGGTGCGCATGCGCCTCACGAGCTGCGCAGCTGTGCGGCGCGCGCGCAGCATTACAAACACACCACCAGAAGCACACACCTAACACACAAGCTAAACACAACCCTATGTACTCGAAAATAAGACTTAAAGCGGTACCGCTGGGTATTTCGGTCCCGATATCAAAGTTTACGTACCTACATTGTACTGGAGTTGTATTTAGTTTGTTCTCGATAAGTCTCCTCAGATTAAACGCAGACGAGACATGAATATGAAGCAGATCTCGCCAATTGTTTTTACAAACGATTTCATTTGAAATACATTTACAATTTTATAATGGGCTCATTATAAAGTAGGGTTGTCCGCCACCTGTGCACCGCCACGTTGCGTCTGATTAGCAAAATCTTATTACTAATAATAATAAGAGTTTACGTTACCGGAACAGGTCTAGGATGAGGAGCCAGACCAAGAGAGATACAGAAACCCGTAGGGCAGCATGTGGCGAGCTGTTGGGCAGTAGCGACCCTACGGACCCTTTTTCCCGGGAGTAGTCGTGTTCCTCACCTCTGGCTTGCCTTTATTGGCTAACTGGAGTGAACACTGACGAGGAACAGAGCACCCACCTCATTCATTGCCTTTATTGGCTAGCTTGAGTGGAGATTCGCAAGAGCAAACGTGCTCGGGGGAAGGAAGTATTCCAGTAAGTGCTCGTAGGGATCTTGACCATCTTCCGGGCTCTGGGATTGTTACCTCTCCACGTTGCTACGTCACTATGTGTTAGCGACAGTTTCCGGGGGTCCATTATTGAGTGCGCAAGTCACCCCCTGCCATTTTATCTGATGTGAATATTATATTATCATTGGTCTGGCAGGGGACGTAGTCCATAGGTAACCGATGCACTATAGCCCAAACCCATAGCCCAATATATTTTATTTCCATGTTCTGCAATAGTCCTGCACCAACCGGGGGTTGTCCTTGGATGCACTTGCATAGTACATATACATGGATAATCGTCGGTTGATGCCTCCTCATCATTTAAAATTGTGTAAGGGGCTTCTGCGAGTTGGCTTCAGTCCCTGGTACGCCTTCCTAAGGTCAAAGGTACGAACTCCACACTAGGTCGAGTCTGTCTCGTGGAGTCCATGGGTGGTATTACCATATAGTGAAAATGCGCATTACATTAAAACAGGATTTTTATAGTCGAGAGGCATATGAAAAAGCGTTATTTTTGGGGTGATTAGGTACATGACCAACTTCGTAGTTTTATTCGAAAGAGAAAAAAAATACTAAATCACTGAAAACCTTAATTATCAAAACTAACAGAATATGAGTAGTCATTAAAGTTACAAAACAAATGTTGTGCGTCAAAACAATTAATCGCAATTTGGCGTAGCAGATACTGATGGATTTTAGCTTGAGAGGTGTCGTTAGATTCGTTTTTACTGTGAGAGTGTCATTGGGTATATCAAAATTAAAAAAAAAAACCAAAATGGCGGATTTTTGGTGACATATTATGCCTTCAAAAAATTTTTTTGTCTCAAACCTATCGAATGGGGTATCAAGATAAAGAATTTTAAAAGGTGATTACAAAAATATATACTACTTATATGGTTAAAAGTAATTCAAAGTGACAAATCGTAAAAACACGTAGAACTAAATCGTCTGCGAAATCTTTCACATTTGTAAACTAAAAAGCTAGAAATAAAAAAAAATAATTAAAAAAATTAATAAACCCGATTGCAACCTTGCTTGTTTTTAGCTTTTCAGTTAGTTTTAGTATAAGGTTGCAGTAGGGATTTTAAATTTTTTTAATTACTTTTTTTATTTTACTTATTTGATAGGAATAACAAGTAATATTTGCAAACCTAGGCAGCCCTGCATTCCTAGAGTCCAATGTTTGCATCAACTATACTAAGAACCGCCACGTAAATCGTAGGGTGTCGAATATTAACAGCACTCGTTATAGCGCAACAATCGGCGGAGAGCGACGATCCGATGCGAACCGATGCGACGCCGCACTTGGCGCAGCGCCCGTCGACGCGACCGAGCGCGACTAGTTGCGATTAGACGCGATAACAGAGGCTCAACCAAATCCGCGAAACTTACGCGAGTGCCGTGTTGTGTGCACATTCGCTTTCATTGGGCGTAAGCAGTGTAACAGCTCAATGTAGTGCTCGTCACGGATGATAAGTTGTGAGATCCATGAACCAAACGTGCGAGTGGAATATTCAACCGTCCTGAAGAAAAACATATTAAGTAACTTCACACTTGTCTTAAATTACAGGATGAGTAGATACAGATGTGGCTAGCAAGAACATGGCGTGTGTATTGTACCTACTGTATTGTGTGGTGATGTGTGTGCATAAAAGCTGCAAAATATTTCTATCTGTATATCGGTACCAACGATATCCCGCACCGCGAGCTATTTTACTGGCTTTAAGGCACAGTCAGTTTGTTTCATATCCAGCTAATTCAAGTATTTACCTGAGCCATTTAACCTCCTTTATTGTTAACTAGCTGCGCCCCGCGGTTTCACCCGCATAATTCTCGATCCCGAGGGAATATCGGGGTAAAAAGTATCCTATGTCCTTTTCCGGGACTCAAACTATCTCTATACCAAATTTCATCTAAATCGGTTCAGCGGTTTGAGCGTGAAGAAGTTACAAACATATAAACACACACACACACACACACACTCACAAACTTTCGCCTTTATAATATTAGTGTGATATTTGGAAGTGCAGCAGGTACTCTCGCCCCGCGCTACGTGCGACGCGCTGCGCCTGCGCCGATGCGCGATACAGCGGAGTATGGTAATATTTCGCGCGCTCGTGCGCCGCCGAGCGTTTTAATTATATCATATCGAGCGCACAGGATCTACGTTGCCGATACACAGTGTAACCGTGTAGTAGTGCAACTGGAATCAATAAACTTAAGTGCAAAGCTGAACTCGCGTGACATTATTTTCAGTCTGTTCTAGACTTGCTGCTCAACGGATTTTATAAACATTCTTCCGAAAACAGAGTCTGGTGAGCGAAAGAGGAGCAGAATCTTAAAGTCTAAAAGACAAAAACAGGTTAGTGTTGAACAAAAACAACAACAAAGTATTGAGCTCACATTATACCTATAGGTAGTTTTTCTAAGCACTGAAGGACGTACCATAGTTGTCCCTCTGTGTTGGCTACGCTGTGTCCTGCCGGCCGGTATCGTCGGCCGCTCCGATAAATCACGCGCGCGGCTTCATAATTTAATGCACTTCCCAAAACTGACTCATGCACTAGATAACCTTATCACAGCGTACGATGTGAACAAGAGGACTACTATATCATATGAAACATGGCCTTTTGTTTAATAAGCCATATTACCTGAGCAACGCCTCCGATAGCCCAGAGATGAGACAAACGAGTACAAATACATACTCGTATGTATAATCCTTGTTTTAGTGCCGCTATTGTGAATGTTGTTCAGTATCTAGTTATCAGCGTCCAGTAACAACAGGACCAGAACAAATAGAAAGGTGACACAAACTTCTCAAAAATGAAGCAACGTGTGAACCCACACACGCATATATTACAATCTAGATGCTCCAGTGTGCCACAGCAGACGTGTCGCGACTATCGCGCCACATTGCGCCACAATCGCTCTCACGTCCGTGCCAGGCGGCTAGTAGCCCGCGATAGTTGCTGATAGCCAATCACAGTTCCCACGCATCACGCCTCGCAGGTGTCACGCCGTGAGAATGAATATTCATGGAGATAGCAGGAGAAAGTGGCACGTCATGCCGTCACGTCATCGGCCTCAGCTCTCCTGAGCACATGGCTTTAGAGCTGACAGCAACAGCAACAGCAAACCCACAGCAGCTACCGCTTGAGCTCCATTGTAGGAGTAGAACATCCTGCAAGCATAGCTTGTACAATGTGTGGCCTCTGCTCTGGTATATTTAATGTTATGGCCCTTTCGCGGACGCGTTCCTGATTCTGTTACTTTTTAATTAAATTCTTTATCCTTCTCTTGCTAATTTATTTCAACGGTGACAACAGTCGTTCAAAAAGAGTTTAAAACCTAATGAAAGTTTCAAAAAAAGGCTTTACAAAAATCCTCAAAGCAATAAGGGAATCCTTTTGTGACGTCAGAACGCAACTGGTGTCCCCGGTCGAGACCGATGCTCCGCCGAACAGTCGCAGATAGCCGAGATAACGACACGTCGCTCGTACAGATAGCTAGTTACCGTTAGTACGTAGTAGTACGAGTCTGTACGAGGCATGTACGAGGCGTGTACGAGGCACATCAACACGCGCGCACTTGACGCGAGGCAGCGGAAATAACAAGTTTAGAAGACAACAGCCATGTGAAACATGTCAGTTGGATAGTTTACCCATTAGCGACAGTTCGTCATTACGAATTTAATTTATTATCCAACATTATGGTGTGAGAGTCGAACCAAACGGCCGCCAACGAACAAGCTACCACCGAGCAACACCTTCGCACAGCAGCCTTAAGAAAAAGCTTTAAACGAATTCACAAGCGTAATTAACATGAGTATGCCTAATGTCATGAGGTGATAATGACTACAATCACCTCCGAATCGTTCCATGTGAGGATGCTGCAGATACGGCCGGCGAGAAAAACGCGGGAGAAGCACACGTCCCGGCCATTAAATGTGTTGCAGGCAAAGATGGCGGGTGTCAGTACTGGGCCGACACAAAACGGGAGTGTTTGCATTAACAGGGTTAATTTCCGTGAACGTTTCGCTTTTTTGTCGCGCGGCGAGCGGCGAGCGGTGAGCGGTGAGCGGCGAGCGACGACGCGTCATTAAAAGTGTTTCGCTGTTCATCCGCTTTTTATCACGTCGTTAACATACGTGATGGCGCGGCTTATGTAAACAATGAATGCCATTTCACGAATTTCAATCTTTTTAAGTGTTTTTGACTTTTTAATGTGGTTATTTTTTTATTAAAATTAATGATCGACGCGCAGACGCAGGCACACCTGCGCAGGTTGCCGATCATAACCTTCTCTCTCTTCCCTAGCTCACGACGTTGTATTTAAATCTGTGACAGCGATAACCGCCATGTTACTAGCAGAGTGTACGACACGACGGCGCGGGCGCAGCGCACACACGCCACACGTTACACACGCCACACGTCACACTCAGCAGCACAGCACTAAGTGGTTGGATTATGCAGCGAGCGACTGATGCGCAATGCTAATGAGTAACGCACGTGACGTAATTATCGTGCGATATTGTGTCGAGAGCGGATTCCTCTGTGCTCTCCGCGTTATTACTCGCATTAAAGTTATATGAGTGCATTACCTGCACTTTATCGACGCGCGCCAGATTCCAGATTACTTTACGCTTAATTTAAAATAATTACTTGTAATAATAAGTGCGTATTTTGAGTAAATTCTCGTGGTAGTATAAAACTCAGTATTCAGTGAGTCGTAACGAGTTGTCTAATTATTTGCGCGGGCGCAGGCTGCCCTTTCACATTATTGATGTTAATGGGTGTTTTAGGGAAAGGTCAGGCCCTGCTGAGGGCTGTCCGGTGTCGTGTCCGGCTGTCCGGTGTCGTGTCCGGCTACCCGGTGTCGTGTCCGGCTGACGAGCGACGTTTTACCGCTAATTGTTGTTTACTCGTATTGTTATTGCACAACAAGTTCCCACTACTTACATGCAACACCGAAATGTGACTAACATACTACGAAGGCTGTAAGTATATCATTTTGTTCTTATAATTTACTCTTATCAGTTTTAGTGATAATATTTTGATGCAATTATAAAATTCCCAATAGAAAGGTTAAAACATCGTCCATTTTCTACAAACATTCAAGGTTTCCAGACTTGGTTAAAATTGAACTCAGTAACAGACTAAAGCCCGGAAGACGGTATTCTGTTCACGACACGTTGTGCACAAGTTCTGAACAAAAAGTACTAGGCTCGCGTGAATTCAAAAGTTACAATTACCAAGTACTTTTTTTTGCATATATTTACTTAATATAGCCTGAGTCCATCTAGAATAATGTACCATTCATATGGTTAAATATTTTTTCAAATAGGAGCGAGCTGTGGTTCCGAAAATCCGGGGATTACCCTCCACATATACATAAACTCACAAAATTCGGTGTCTCTCTTTATAATATTATATAGATACTAGCTGACCGAAAAACTGAAAAACACTGGTATTCAGCTGCATCCGGTCAGACTGGAAGCCGACCGCAACATAGATGGGAAAAGGCTAGGCAGATGATGACTAGCTGAACAGACAGACGTTGTCCTACTCTAACAGCGCCACCTACTGGGTCCAATTGGAAATCTAAACCATCCAATTACCACGCAAATACACACAAAAAATCATCATAATCGGTCCAGCCGTTTAGGAGTACAGTAACATACACACGAACAGAAGAATTATATATGCATATATAAAGATTATAGATTATAAATATAAGAATGGATTTTCGTTGAAGGATATTGGAACTACGTGTCGCAAATTAATCTTCAATCATTTTTGTGAACACTAGATACTTAAGCTACGTTTTTGGCATACTTACATGTCGTCCATAGATTCATACCATCACAACAGAAGTCTAATAATACTATGTATAATTATGCACGGTCAGTCGAGGTGTCGGTGCAGGCGCAACTCGCCCGCGGCTCGGGGCGGCGCGCGCGCAGCCTAACGTCTTCATTCACGATGCGATCAGACCAGTAGCCTCAGCCCACATGCTCCAGGGCATCTGATAGTCTGACCACCAGCAGTCAGCTAACCAGCGAGGGGACAGTCAAATTGTTACATCCCTAGAGTAGGTTTAAACATTACTTATAGGTACAAGGTATTGTCAAGTCAAAGTTTAGTTTTTGCACCCATAAACAGAAGAGTATATCGAACTATTTAAGGCAAGTAAGTTCTACTGTTCTCACAGATAACATAAAAAGAACCGCCGCAGGCTGTTGTAATTAAAGGCTGAATGTTCTGAATAATGTTCTCACATGATCCTCAAGTTGAAATATTAAAGCGCACCTTGTATCGTTGATGACTTAATTACCGTTCGCTTAATTTACATGTTTCTAACTAAAACTGGTATCGCTTGACATAAAACTAATTGAATGATAAAAAGCAGTCAATAATCAATAGATTAGACGGCGTTTAACGACGCGGGCAGATGGGGTGCGGGGGCGAGGGGCGGGGGCGAAGGGAGCGACTGCGACCATAACCCGCGATTTCACGCGCATCTGTCGCGACTAAACGCAAATGTTGCACAAACTGTGTTCGTGTTAGAAATTAAACTGCAAGAATAGAGGTCTCTGTTATTTTGTTTGGCTGTAAAACTAAAACTGCAGAATGGATGATACTTCAACTAAAAGCTACCTAGGTACTTATATAAAACTAGGTAAATTGCGAAAGCGATAATCTGGTAAAATGGAGGGCTAGCATTTACCACTAGCCAGCCAGCAGGAACTGTACTGACCCCTCTACATGGCACGCATGATGTTATATTAGTAGCTCAGTATGTACTACCATATTGGCTCACGTAGAGTCACGGCCCGTTGCGGTCGGCGGGTAGGCAGTGATACCAGCGAGCCAACGTGTCGACGCTCACCTCCACATTCCCACAACACACACTATGATTGTACTATTAATAATTTCGAAGATATACTACTCTCTCAAAAAAGTACTGGGAAAAATTCGATTCGGGGAGAGTATTCTATTCTAAAAGATCAATAATACACAAAATGTTAGTTATTCATCCAAATTTATTTTATCGCCCTCAAAATATGCTCCTCCAGAAACGATACACTTACGCCAACGCATAATCCAATCATCAAAACATTTTTTAAATGCTTTTTCCCGAATTGAGTTTAGTTCTCGCCGCGAATTCTCCTTTATGTCTTCTACCGAATGAAAACGGGTGCCACGAAGTGCTAATTTGAGTTTAGGAAAAAAAGAAGTCGGCTGAAGCCATATCTGGTGAATAAGGTGGTTGCTCAATGATAATTGTTGAGTTTTTGGTCAAAAATTCAGGTCTTTTGGGACTAGCCGAGCGGCAACATGTTTCTGTGATTATTTAAAATGATACGGATCGACTCGTGAGACACAGAAAGTTCAGCGGCTATCTCTCTCAAACTTGAATGTGGATTTTCAGTCACTATTTCCTTCACATTTGCGATGTTAACTTCTGTTGAAGACGTTGATGGCCTACCAGGGCGAGGCAAATGTTCCAGCATATCTCAATACTCAATACTTTATTGGTTTACCATAATGTGTACTTAGATGGTAACTTATACGTAATTAAGATCATTATGGACCCTGTAGGGCACAGCAAAAAGCGTAGGAGAGAGGAAGCCCTGTTTTTGGAGATAATTGTTTTGTAGGAACTAGTTTTAACTTACTTATTAAATTATAATCCGAGTCAGTAGATCACGAATAATATATACTAAACATTTCGCTTATCTATTATTTATGTATTATTATATCTGCAAGATGTACATAATTATTTTAGAATATTTTATATATCTGTATTTTTATTTTATGTATTATAATTATAATTGTTTTTCTTTGGATAATTATTATTGCTATATTATTCAATATTTTATTATTGCTATTTTAATTCTCGACCGCTTTTGAACGCTTTGTACCACTCATAAGCACGTTTTTGCTATGGTCGGTTCACCGTAAGCCTTCTGTAATATTTTCAGTGACTTCGAACACGAAATTCTATTGGAGATGCAAAATTTAAGACAAACTCTTTGTCCAATGTTTTTAACCGACTTCAAAAAAGGAGGTTCTGTATTCGACCCGTATGTATGTTTGTATGTCCGCGATTTTCTCAAAAACTAATGAACCGGTTTTGTTAATTCTTTCATTAATGTGATTTACATACTTTTAGGAAGGCTTTAGTATATAATACATTAGGTAATTATTCTCATGTACGAAGTTATATGCATAAATGTACTGCCTCTCCAGCATTTCTATGCGAATTTTAATAATTCTTCTAGTCGGTGTCTTCAATTCTTCAATGCACTAGTGTTAATTAAATTTGTGTGGGGTAGATACAACTAAAAAGTGAAAAATGATTTTTTTTTACAAAAAAACAACCGACTTCAAAAAAAAAACACTACAAAATGATAAATAACTTTAATTTCGGAAGTCGGTCTCAAAAAAACGAAAATGTGGAACCTACGACACCGACTTCCGAAATTAAAGTCATTTATCATTTTGTAGTGTATTTTTTTTTAAATCGGTTGGGTTTTTTGTAAAAAAAAAAATTATTGTCCATTATGAAATTCGCAATAGGTACAAACTAGACATGATCTAACTATAAACAGCACTGTAGGATTTAATCTAAATGACAGATGCAACTCAAACTCCGCGCCAAAATGGAAAACAGTTCTGCCAATATAACAAAAAAAATGAATTTGGAACCATAAACAAATCACCCATTCCCGATACTTTTTTGACTGAATGTATCATGTTTCATGTATCATGTTTCATGTATATTATAGCGAAAACCTGTATGTGTAACAAACATAAAAAGTTATTGTTTCCGTTGTGTCATCATATCGCTCATCGGTCGCTGTGCTCGAGGAATGCGCCCAAGTGTGTGTTATCGGCAAGGCCATCACGAGGCAGCCAATTGACACACGTCCTGATGCCCTGGTGCTGACGGCTGATGCCCGCTGACTGAACATTTACATACAGCGCATCAGTGAGTCATCAGTCAGCGGAGGGAGCTCTATCGCGACAATCTCGCAATCGTTGAGCTCCGGTGCCGTATCACAGGCCGTATCTTACATCGCCGGGCGAGCAGGGGGCTGCAGAAGCCCAAGTGAGCCACAGATTAGTGATACATGCAAAGGAATTGGCCTTTTGTATTGGCAATTAGCACATAAACAATGCGCTTTATTATTTCCAACTCGTGAAGGCTCTGTAATTGTAGAAACCTTCACGTGATGAGACAATACCATCTTTTCACTCGATAATGAGAATGGAACTCATCCAAAGAAGATATAGTCAGCGCCATCATGCACAGGCCTCTCCTTGTTTGTGCCAATCTCCACGTTCGTGAGTAAGTAACTACTTATTATTAGTTTTCAATTGGCTGAAGTTGAGAAAGCAGAAACACTTTTGTGTCTCTCCGCTTGAACCCAACACCAACACTTTCCGCCATTCCATCTCGCGTGTACACAGAACCAACCCTTCTGCGTATGCCTGTGTCGTGCAATCCGGTGTGGTTGTCGCAGTGTCGTCGTGTCGCCGGCACAGTCGCGCTCCGCCGCGCTGCCCGCAACATGGCGGCGCCAATTAACGCCATGACAACCGTACTTGTGCATGATCCTCAGATTATGACGTCCGCTGTCACGTACACTGCGAATCAAACGATTGTCGCCGAGTGTTCGCGAACGATGCCGAAGTCGTAAATAAGGCTATGAGTGCAATTTTAGTGGTCTAATTAGTTCAATAAACCGCAAGACAGATCGCCAGCCCATTGACTGGAACACCTTGTTTTAATTACTCAAACTTGCTCGAAACGAATGTTCTCAGTTCTCATACTTACTCAATTTTAGAAACTTTTTTAAAATGGAACTCCTCATAAGAAAAGCTTAACACAAGTTCATTTACGTTCCACTACTCATCACTGACACTATGAACATATAATAGCGACGAGTCGTATACCTAGAATTTTTAGATAGCTACAAATCACAGCTATATATTTAGGTATTTATATAACTATGTGCTAACAAGTACTTACAATGCCATGCCACGTAAAGTGGACTGGTGGAACCAGTAGAAATATTGAAGAGCTAGACATATGTACATCCTCTTTAACGTCTTTCTTTTCGAAAAAAACTTTTTTACAAAACATACCGGTCAAAATCTTAACCCTCTTTTTTGCTTCGCCGTAGTCGGGTAAAAAAAAACAACCGACTTTCAAAAAAAACACTACGAAGTGAAAAAATACTTTTATCGTTCGTTTTTTGACACCGACTTCCGAAGTTGAAGTTATTTTTTTCACTTTGTAGTGTTTTTTTTGGAAGTCGGTGGTTTTTTTTTGTAAAAAAGTTTTTATTATTCGCTTTTTAGTTGTACCTACCCCACAAAAATTCATAACAATTAATAACACTACTTGTGTGCAGGACGCTCACCTACATAACGGCATAGTGTAGTTAGAACATAAGAATAATAGTTAGAACATAAGAAATAATAGTGTATAAGTTTATCCTAGTATGTAAGTTGTAATTTGTATGTACTAAGACACGATCGTGTTCCACTCTCGACAAGTCCAAACCTGTCGAAACCTGTCCCGAGCCTACGCGATCACAAACTGCTGTGATTGGTGGATCGAGAGTTGGGCACGAACAAGAATCACAGTGATTGGAAAGCTAAATTGTAGAACTAATTAGCCCCGCCACTACTTGCGCCCATGTAAAATTAGATATAAATAGAGCGTTTTCGCTGATCCACATTATTAAGATCCAGCCTGTCCCATCTTGCTGCCCTCCCCCAGCGACGCCCTAAGCCGAGGTTCGTACCCCAAAGGGGGTGCCCTTAGCGTGTAGTCGCTTAGTATACTAGTTTTACGCCCCTGGCTGGAGGCTTTGAGTTTACTTAAGGCAACCACAGGATAGTCCGGTTAAGTAGTCACGACCTCTATAGGTCAACTACGAGATGCCATATAGGAAAAAAAAAAAAAAAAAAAAAAAGCTGATCCACATTCAGTTCGGATCAAGATCTCACAGGAAGAACAAGAAAATAAATAGTCTTCGAACAACCAGGAGTTTTATTGAAGCAAGCAGTCTCCTCCAACCCAGCGCAACAAAATAGGTGGGAGCACAAGAACTCGCCCCCACACATTGGTCCTTCGAGAGCCGGATTCGAGGAAGATCACTATTAAGAAGACTCCAGCGAACTTTTTGAAGAATATTTAGAAGAATTTATATTGAAACAATGCCAGTTACGAGGTCTACGGGGAAAAGAGGTGGCCGAGCATCGACGTCAGCTACAGAACGAACGGAAACCGCTACGGAAACCACTACAGAGACTATGGCCGACACATGTACTACGGAAGCTACGGAAACGACGGCTACCACAGAGACGACCACGGCAGCGACTTCAGAAGCACCAGCCACTACCTCGTCTACAGTTAAACATGCCGCGCCACGTCAAGACGTCACAACTAAACATAAAGAGAGTGGTCACCGCAGCAAACCTACGTCACAGAAGAGTGACAAAACTTCGAAAGCGCGTCGTATAGCCAAAGCCAAGGCGGAGCTAGCACAACGATTAGCAGAGTTAGCGGCCGCACGCCTCGCCGAAATTGAAGCTGAATCTACGGATGAAGATGTATCCTCCGTCGCCTCGGAAACCGGAAACGATCAACGAGTAACTACTTGGCTCCAATCAAGTCAGCTACTCGCCATTAGCAACAAACCCTATCAATCCGAGGTGAAGACATCAATGAAACCAGCAGTTCCAGTGACCGCCGCCGCCATAGCCTGGGACATCCCGGCGACCTTACCGGCGGGAGTCAGCACCATGGACCCGCAACCTGAAAACCCGAACACCGAACCTGAATCCATGAACATCATACTGCCAGTGAGCACCACCGCCGACTCCTGGCAGCCGAACCTTGCGACTGAACAGCCGCACCCGAACCCGCCGCCAGTAATCGCCGCATGGCTACAGAACTCCGCACCTGCGCAGCCACAACCGAACCCGACGCCCGAGATCACCGCCGCATCCGGGCAACAGAACTACGTGCCTGCACAGCCGCGACAGACGCCAGCACCGGTAAACCCCAGCGAATTCTGGCCACAGAACTCTACGAACATGGCACCGAACACATCGTGGCAACCGATCTACACCACGGCACCGCATCATAGCTACGCTTCGAGGCCTGACACCTCATCCTGGGTGCCGCAGTCTACAACATCAGCCCACGTCGTGCAACAGCCTACAACACTAGCCGTCCCTGAAACAAGGACGGACATGAAGGAACTTGCTGCTGCGATCACGCAAGCTGTGCACGCCGCACAGTACCAGCAGCCAATGAGATACACCGAACTTCCCTGTTTCAACGGAGCTCATCAAGATTGGCTCACGTTCCGCGCCGCCTACTGTGAGACAGCGTATCGATTAACAACAGTGGAAAACATGTCAAGACTCCGAAGAAGCCTTCGAGGAACAGCAAAAGAAGCTGTACAAGGTCTATTAATAACGAACGCAGACCCGAACGAAGTAATGAAGACACTCGAGCTACGCTTCGGACGACCAGATTCCATCGCAATGGCTGAGATGGAGCAACTACGAACCCTGCCACGCCTCACTGAATCTCCGCGTGATGTTTGCACCTTCGCTACCAAAGTGGAAAACATCGTTGGGACTTTACAAGCACTCAACTGTGGGCATTACCTCTTCAATCCAGAAGCTACAAAGGCTATTGTTGAGAAGCTCACACCAACATTGAAAAGACAGTGGTACCAGTATTCAGCAGCACAACCCAGAACAGAACCTGATCTTCTGAAGTTCACCCGATTCATCAAGATCGAAGCAGAGATTTGCAGCCCGTATGCATTGCCTGAGAACATCGCTGCGACAAGTCAAACCACTCAGAACACGCAGCGACGTCAGCAGCGGGTACATGCCACACAAGAAGTAAACAAACCAAAGTGTGGCTTATGTGAACATCAAGGACACAGCATCGTGGAATGCGACCAATTCAAGAAGGCAACCACTGATGCAAGATGGGACATCGCGAAGAAACATCGCCTGTGTTTTCGTTGCCTCAAATTCCGAACAAAGCAACACAGCTGCAAACCAAAGAAATGCGAGATAGACAACTGTGTGCATTTACATCACAGAATGCTACACGCCACTAGTGCACCAACTAAAAAGAAAGAAGAAACCGACGGCTCCAAAGAGGAACAAGAGAAGGTTCATTCAATGTGGACACCGAAGGTATCGTTTCTCAAGATAATACCAGTGCACCTTTCTGGACCGGCGGGAGCTGTAGATACCTACGCTCTTTTGGATGATGGCTCTACCGTAACTCTAATCGACGAGAGCCTAGCCAAGCAAATCGGAGCAGAAGGATCCTATGAACCACTTCGAATAGCATCCTTTGACGGCGAGCCCACAGTCGACGTGTCATCTCAACGAGTGAATTTCTTCATCAAAGGACTTCACACATCTGAACGCAAGCTACGTGCAAGAACGATCAAGCAGCTAGAGTTGGCTGCACAAAAGATTCCTGGAGAAGCAGTCAGGGACTGTGAACATCTTCATGACATCGCCAGAGACCTAGTAACTGAAGATGCCAGACCCAAGCTCCTGATTGGCCAGGATAACTGGGACCTACTCATCGCAACGGAGATCAGAACAGGAAAGAAGAACCAACCAGTGGCTTCACTAACACCACTAGGTTGGGTCCTACATGGCAGTCACACGCGAGCACTTGGCCATAGAGTGAACTTCATCAGACATGCTAACAATGACAACGACCTACATGAACTGGTGAAGGAATACATCACAATGGACAACATGCAAGTCAATCCAAAGAAACCTATCAATGATCCTGAAGAGAAGGCACTTCGCATCCTTCAACAATACACAAAAAGAACTCCAGAAGGAAGATATCAAACTGCTTTATTGTGGCGAGATGAAAACGTCGTGATGCCAGACAACTATGATAGCGCTCTGAACAGACTCATAAGCGTTGAGAAGAAAATAGACAAAGAACCCGAACTTAAGAAGAGGTACGCTGAACAAATGGAAGCACTAGTATCAAAAGGATACGCCGAACCAGCTCCAGCCACGACATCGAAGCACCGAACATGGTATCTACCTCACTTTGCGGTTTTCAATCCCATGAAACCGGAGAAATTAAGAATTGTTTGCGACGCGGCAGCCAAGACTAGAGGAGTCTCTTTGAACGACCAACTACTCACTGGTCCAGACCTATTACAATCGCTGCCAGGAGTGATAATGCGTTTTCGTCAGCACTCAATCGCCGTGACCGCTGACATTACCGAAATGTTCCTGCAAATAGAACTACGACCCGAAGACCGGGACGCTCTTCGTTACTTGTGGCGAGGTGACCGAAGAGATAACCAGCCACCGGAACAATATCGCATGAAGTCACTGATCTTCGGAGCATCTTGCTCGCCAGCTACGGCAATATACGTGAAAAACACGAACGCCGAGAGATTCCAGCATGAACATCCAGAAGCAGTCAAAGCTATCAAAAGAAAACACTACATGGACGACTATTTGAATAGTTTTGACACATTAGAAGAAGCCGTGAAAGTCTCACAAGCCGTGCGCGACATTCACAGAGAAGCACATTTCGAACTCAAGAAATGGTCATCTAACTCTACCGCCCTCCTTGAAGCGCTAGGGGAAGATGCCAAGACCAAAGATTCGATCAAACTGGAAGACAGCATCAATACAGAACGAGTTCTCGGCCTAATATGGAAGCCGGCAGAAGACTCGCTGGCCTTCAATTTGAACCTGGCACGCATACCTCAGAACATCCTACAGAACGACACGCCTACTAAGAGAGAAGCTCTTAGAATAGTAATGTCCCTGTTTGACCCATTGGGACTTGTATCGCCGGTCACCATCAGAGCCAAACAAATACTACAAGAAGTTTGGCGTCGAGGAACTTTATGGGATGAAGTCCTGGACAGTGACCTAGCCGCAAGCTGGAGGAAATGGCTCACCCACCTCAAGAAGTTGGAACACATGTCCATTCCACGAACTTACCCAGGCTTCAGTGTTACAGAGTCGCTACAGCTGCACGTGTTCACAGACGCGAGCGAATCTGCATACGCAGCAGCGATATATTGGCGAACAGTCACGAGGGATGGAAGAGTCAACGTCTGCCTAATCACAGCCAAAGCCAAAGTAGCCCCACTGAAACTAATGTCGATTCCACGCTTGGAGCTACAAGCAGCAGTACTTGGCGCACGCATGGCGTCAGCAGTTAAAGAAGAACACGAACGAACACCAGAGTCAACCACATTCTGGACCGACAGCAGAACTACACTGTCATGGATCAGAACCGGATCCAGATCCTACAAACCGTATGTCGCTCATCGCATCGCAGCAATCGAGGAACACAGCTCCACCAACGAATGGCGCTGGATACCGACCAAACTGAATCCAGCAGATGACGCTACAAGAGATGTGCCAGAGAACTACAGTCAAGATCATCGATGGTTCAACGGTGCAGATTTCCTTCTCGGTCCCCCGGACACATGGCCAGTCGATGAGAAGAAACCTGTCATAATCACAGGGGAAGAGAGAACCTGTAGTTTGACCACCAGAAATGAGAACGCACAAATCAGCGAAGCTATACCAGACGTCAATAGATTCTCACGCTGGGAGAGATATTTGCGAGCTACCGCACGAGTCCTGCAGTTCCTACACCTCTGTCGTCAATCAAGGCACAACATCAACTACAAAAGAACTAAAAGGAATAGCAGCGCAGACCCTGATTGGAGAAAGAACAGACGAACATTGCCAATCAAAGCGAGAGAGAGGCGAGAAACCACGAACAATTACCTCCCTCTCACCGCTGAGTTTCTACGTAAGGCCGAGAGTCTGATCCTACGAGCTTCACAGGAGCAATCTTTCCAGGAAGAAATAGAAGCTCTGCGAGACAAGAAAACCTTACCACGAAACAGTCGCCTGCACGCACTAAGCATACAACTCTCAGAGGGAGAGATTCGCCTGAAGAGCAGAATAACCGCCATGACAGACATCACTGAGAACCTGAAGAATCCGATGGTTCTTGACGGAGACCACCTGGCGACGCGATTGTGGATTGAACATATCCACCGCCAATTGCATCACGCGAACACCGAGACGACAGTCAACGAATGCCGTCAACAGCATTGGGTGCTCCGTCTACGACCGACAGTCAAGAACATAATCAGTAGATGTTTGCGATGCCGTATAAAGGCAGCCTCTCCAGCACAGCCAATGACAGGGAACCTCCCTTCCTGTCGACTAGCACACCATCAGAGACCATTTACCTTCGTCGGGCTGGACTATTTCGGGCCGTTGACCATCACAGCAGGACGGAGTCACCAAAAGAGATACGTTGCCTTGTTCACCTGTCTCACGACGCGAGCCATTCATCTGGAACTTGTGGCATCACTCAACACAGACTCGGCAATTATGGCGCTGCGCCGTATGATAGCGCGCCGAGGATGCCCAACACAGCTGTGGTCCGACAACGGAACCAATTTCCACGGCGCTGATAAGGAACTACGAACCGCCATCTTCGCAGCTACAGCAGAAGAAGCCTCAAAGAGGATGATCGACTGGCGATTCATACCACCTGGTGCCCCATTTATGGGAGGCGCCTGGGAACGCATGGTGAGATCCGTAAAGACAGCACTCGCCACCACTGTAAACGAGCGATTCCCGAGTGAGGAAGTACTTCACACGCTGCTCGCCGAAGCCGAACACACCGTGAACAGCCGACCACTTACCCACGTGTCCGTGAACCACGAAGACCCTGAAGCTCTAACACCCAATCACTTCATTTTGGGTGGTCCCGGCCGCATCGCGGCACCCGGAGAATTCTGCGACAGTGACCTGCATCTACGAGCCAGTTGGCGCGCAGCTCAGAGACTCGCCGATATATTCTGGGCCAGATGGCTAAAAGAATACCTCCCAGAACTACAGAACCGCAGGGATCCGCACACCAAAGGCAGTATCCCCAAGGTCGGCGATCTAGTACTGATCGTGGACGGCAACCTTCCACGAAACATGTGGATCAGAGGACGCATCTGTGCTACATTCCCCGGCCCAGACGGAGTTGTGCGTACGGTGGACGTCACTACAAAAGGAGGCACCCTACGACGTCCAGTGAAGAAGATAATAGTGCTACCGATCGAGAGCGGCGATCCTGCACCATCTACAATTGCGACGCCAGCAGCAGATGACGACGCACGGCGGGAGAAATGTGCAGGACGCTCACCTACATAACGGCATAGTGTAGTTAGAACATAAGAATAATAGTTAGAACATAAGAAATAATAGTGTATAAGTTTATCCTAGTATGTAAGTTGTAATTTGTATGTACTAAGACACGATCGTGTTCCACTCTCGACAAGTCCAAACCTGTCGAAACCTGTCCCGAGCCTACGCGATCACAAACTGCTGTGATTGGTGGATCGAGAGTTGGGCACGAACAAGAATCACAGTGATTGGAAAGCTAAATTGTAGAACTAATTAGCCCCGCCACTACTTGCGCCCATGTAAAATTAGATATAAATAGAGCGTTTTCGCTGATCCACATTCAGTTCGGATCAAGATCTCACAGGAAGAACAAGAAAATAAATAGTCTTCGAACAACCAGGAGTTTTATTGAAGCAAGCAGTCTCCTCCAACCCAGCGCAACAAAATAGGTGGGAGCACAAGAACTCGCCCCCACACAACTTGCTATGTGAATATCAGTGACAGCAAGCTATTAAAACATCATCAATATAAACTAATATAATAAAAAACTCGGTCTGTTCCACTAGTCCCATTGACCCAATCCCATGGTGGGACAAGTGTCCCACTAGTCCCATGGGACAACTGATACTAACATATTATTTTAAATTATGTCCTACTAGTCCCATGGGACAGGTGATACTATTATATTTTTTAATTTATGTCCCATTAGTTCCATAGGACAGCGAGTACTTATTTCGCGGTGCCAAAGCAAAGTTCATAAAATTTATATGGAACCACCCTATACCTTATCCATTAAGCAATTAGTGAATTTTGCAAATCCGTCTATATATGACGGAGTTATGCCCGAACATACATTAACGAAAAAAATATATATAAGTATGTACTTAAACCAAATTGAGAACCTCCTCCTTTTTTTGAAGTCGGTCAATTAAATAAATTAATAAACAAAAGAGTTAGGCCTGAATTTACTTGCGAGATTAGAGGTATCCCAATAACAACTTTGACAGAAATGAGGGTACCGTTGGTACCGCGCTATACTGAACACATCTGCGTACCCCTTTCGAGGGTACAGGCGTGATGTTATGTTGTGTGATTGCGTAAACAATGCATGCATATGCGATAGCAGCAATCGCGGTTGATTTTCTGGCATTTATTGAAGAGTTCCGTTGTCTGTCTCCGAAACTCATCATCAGATCATTACGAAATTTAAATGGGACCATTTCGAAATAAACTTCTTTCGAATAAAAAAAGAATTTTGAAAATCCGTCTATACATGACGGAGTTATGGCCGAAAATAGATAAAAAATGTATATATAAACATCCGAATTGAGAATCTCCTCCTTTTTTGAAGTCGGTTAAAGAACCATGTTTTTTGGCATAAACCTCAGGGTAATTAAAAACACGGTAAGTTTTAATTTATACAAATACTGCTCTATCGCGTAATTGTAAATGATGTGCCCTTCCAAGCGCACAGCACATGTCCTGCTGCTGCGCCCGCCGACTTCAAAGTATACTTAATGCCGAAGTGTCGCCTGCTCTAATTACAGCTCAAATATAAAACTCATCCATATTCGTAGCGGCGCCTTCGGCAATTGTCGGCGTCTTTCGCAATTGCCGTGCGTCGGCGCATCACATGGACTGCTTTTTTATCCGACGGAATTAATTCAGCTTAGTGGACACTGGCAGTAGGGCCGCTAGACATGAGTAGACGGAGCTGGTGGGAATGTTCTACAAGTCTAAACTCAAAACTTACATCAATCAATGTATCTTGAGTTCGTTTTCAAATCAAATCATATAATTTATTTTGCATATAACATACATATAACAAAAGTTCCATGCACCATATCCTACCTCAACAGGTGTGCAAATATCTACGATATTACATAATTATATAAAAATGTTTATTTCTACTTGTTCATTTATTTATTTAGTTTAATATCCACATAGGAACTCTCCCACGTATCACATTCAGAGTTCAGCGAGATTTTGACGCGGATTTATATGTAACTCATAAAAGTGATAGTGTTGTAACCCTGCCCGCCACTCGCAGCCCGCAGCCCGCAGCCCGCAGGCTGCGCATCATCGCGTATGCACCGCGACACTCGTGACGTCACCGGTCACATCACTCACGCTCTAATGTGGAGTTACTCAATATTTTGACAAGTCACCGTCGTCGCCAGCGTCGGCCGAGCTCGCGAACTAGTTTCGTCTCAGGAAGAACAATGAGATTCGTTTAAACGACACTTCCTGTTCACAAAGCAACTCAAAACAGTTTGAATTAAGGATACATAAGTGTTTAATAATTTTCTGTAATTCTTCTGTAATTTTATGGGACACGAACATGAGACCTTTTCGTTTGATCTTCATCGATACAATCCATACTTGGGGCGTATTTATCATAATAAACACCCAGTGTTCTTCCTCCTCTCTCCTACTATCTATGCTGTGCCCGACAGGGTCCATAATTGTGACTAATATAATTATTTCTCTACCAACTATATACGAGTACATTATGGTACGCAATAAAGAATTGAGAATTGAGAAATAGAAACTAAATCAGAACATTCATTAAACCTATTATTTCAGCTTCAGCTACTTTTCCAACCCTATTGTTCGAGACTGTGCACGTAGTAAGAAGTTGCGCGCGGCGGCAGTAGTGATGCACATGGCGGCTGCGCATCATCAGGTATTGTTGCTGCGGCGACGCAATTACGCGCGCAATGCAACAATATCGCGGTACATCGGCGCGCGCGCATTGTATGCAAATGCCCGACACCTCGCCCGCGCATCTATTACAACAAATATTGCATCGATTTAACAAGACAAATGAGCTCGCTTGTTATCATTCAAGACGTTTTCGTCTTGAGTGATTTCTTCCAACATCAGATTTTTTCAATGGATTGAATGCCCCGCCGTAGAATGTTTCCACTTATCTCGGGTGAGATCTGCCAGCTACACGTGCCTACTGTAGACGCCATATTGTCTCCCACTAGTTCACAACTTATCATTTTCGCTGGCAGCGCCCATTATGACGCTAGAATAAATATTGATAAAACGCGTTTTAAAATTCGTTTTGTATGAATGTGAGGTTGGTTGCGCACGCGCAGTTCCGTGCCAATTACAGCATCGGGCATCAGATAGCGCTAACAAGACGATGCGTATCTGTCGCCTGCGCACCGGCAGCGACGCAGCGACCACACCGCGCAAAATTCAAATTCCGATACCAAACGCTAAACTCCCCCGCGACATAAATCTCTCGAACACAACCATAAAATGCACCTTATGTTTAAAAGAGTAAAATTGGAAATGGCTCGAGAGTTTGAGTGCGGTCACTTTGCATGATGAACGCGGTGGCGTGAATTACGCGGCCACAGGTCGTTATTGTGAAACCAACACAACTTTGTCACTACATCCACTCAGACTAAACTGTATTTTCTTAACCATAAGGGTGTCGTTAACTGTAGAAGTAAAGCTGGTGGGTAGGGCAGAGCATTGTGGCAACGGCGGAATATTTCACGCAGATGGCACGATAGAGCGCGATTGTGCGCGGGCGCAGCGATAGCGCTATCACTGACACACAGCAGGAAGGACAAACGAACGCTATGAATCAACGCGACAGCCGCCACACAAGTAACTAGAGCTTTGTTCTGGATTGCGTAACAATGGGTGCGATATCCAGCGCAGGGAAGGCTGCTGGCTAAATGGCTGAAGTGGACAACGATCTTTAAAGTTGGCTGGATAGGATCAGTGACCGCTGTCGAAATACAGGTGCCGTCCTGGGGGAGAGAGACGTTGTCGGGCTCTCGTCACGCGGTACTGTTGACGAGGCTCTGTTTCACAGGGCAGACAGATTTTACAATATTGATTAGACTG
This sequence comes from Amphipoea lucens, assembly GCA_947508005.1. Taxonomy (NCBI): domain Eukaryota; kingdom Metazoa; phylum Arthropoda; class Insecta; order Lepidoptera; family Noctuidae; genus Amphipoea; species Amphipoea lucens. Next base: position 269,926 of record OX382364.1, read on the forward strand.
GAAGTCGAACCCAATACGTTGAGTACGGCGTGTGTCTTCGTGTGACGATGACGGACGGCACCTCCGCTGTGCTAGGCATAATCAAGCGCAGTTAGCGGAGGTCAGCTGGTCAGTGCTCAGGCGCTGCCGGAGCCTGCGCCGGGAGGCGGCATCTTTGAATAATTCGCGGATGATTCCGCTAGATTTATGGCGTATAACCATAGAGCAGCGCCGCCGCCGACAATTAAATAATTTGCGTATGCGCGCCCGCACACACACACGCGCACGCGCAGGCGCCTTTTATTGTGATTTGTGTGTTTAAAGCCGTCGTTTATTAATCACGTGGTCGATTATAAGAACAATAACGTACCCCACAATTTCGTGGCCGTTGCGTTTCGGCGGCGGCTCCCTTTGACATAATTTATTGGTGGGATTAGAAGAAATTGGACAAAAAATATGCAGCGAGGAAATACAGGAAGACTGAAATTAAAGTTAATTGTTGTAGAGGTGGTTGTGACTCCCTGGTGACGGTGACTCACTGGTGACGGTGACTCCCTGGTGACGGTGACTCCCTGGTGACGGTGACGATCGTTCCGCATACGGACTACTTGTTGTGACAGTGAAAATCGAATCAAAGATAATCCTCAGTAATTCATAAGATAACGCTAGGCAAGCAGTTTGGAGTCAGAACTAAGTTTTACGTAACGATAGTGAAGGGTGGTCATCATCTCGCTGATTACAGAGACCAGCATAATTTGTAGCTCTTTGTTTTAGAAAGTGGCTCACCACCGCTGGCCACCGTCGGGCGTCGCCAACCACATTCACTTACAACCTCACTGCTGCAAGAAACTGTTCAATTGTCGTTTTGATCAGCGATTAAGATAATACGTATTGTGGGAGAATGGCGTCAATTTATAAGTGGTTTGTGAAGACAAGTGGGAACAGTCGATCGACAAAAACCCACAGCAATTAGTGCGTGTTTCCCGCGGGCGAGGCGCGGCTGCGGGGCGGGTGCGGGGCGGCTGCGGCGCGGGCGCGGAGCTGCACTCTGATTGTATAATTGCGTGGCTATCAATTGCTGGTGGTAGTGGGTCACCGCTCACCATCGCTCACTGCGCCACCACGAGCACACATCTCTTCTCTTTATATTCTTGTCATCATTCCAGTGCGGGCTAAAGGCATGATTATCGTCAACACTAAATATAATTATGTGCTGAATGAAAAACTATTAATTAACTTAAAAGTCACTATTATCTGGTAAGTAATTTTTCATCAGTTGATATTGACATTTATCAAGGATGCGCGGGCGCATGCGTCTCGGCGACGGAAACGACTTGTTGTCAGTTGTAATTAATTGATACACGACAAAGTAGAACGTCTGTTTAAGTACTTACACACACAATTTACGCCAACATAGTTAATTACTTCAAATATAAAAACAACAGTACTAGATATAATATGTACCTAATTACTGTTGCTTGTTTCAGTCGCTTGCAAACTCAACAAGAACTCTGCAAGTGCACTTCAGAGACACCCCTCGTGGTCATTTGTGTTGAATGATGCCGGAATGAATGTGTTAGGTGTTTAGCATGAACTCATTGTTTGTTAGACATTGATTGAGAGACAGGCGCGAGCACAGCACGGGTCGCGCGCGCCGCAGGCGGCGCCGCGGCGCGGTGAACGACCGTCAGCGGCCGTTACCGATCGCAGCCGATATTATTTAAAGCGCTCCAATCTCGCTCCTTATTACCGGACGATGGGCCGATAATGCGCCGCGCGCCGGCCGCCGCCCGGCCGCCGGACGGCGCAGCCGCTCCGGTCCGGCATGCCACGCGGTAATCCCGTGCTTATCGCAGATGAGTTACGATTAGTAAATTGGCGAGCGGAGAAGGGCGAGATCGGCTTTCTAATAAATTTAGTTGGAATTACAGGCGCATCTCCTGCGATGGGCTCTAATCGCGATCGAAACAGATATTCCGTTGAAAATTGTTATTCCAATAAGCGGCGGTTACCATTTACTTAATTGGAAAACTCATAAGTACAGGCACGGGACGGTAACATGCACTTTGTGTTCGACCGGCTCCGTTCAGCAACAGCACCGCGCGGGCGACTGCCGCGCGCGGCGCGTCACACGATTAGTGCACTACTCGAACTAGTTCATAGTCATCTTCGGTGAGTAAAGTCCTACCTCGACGCGTAAATATACCTACGTATATGACCAACTGGACTTAGGCAGACCTTGGAACAACCGTGGTTACTGCCAATTTACCAGGGAGAAGATTTGCCGTTGATGTTGTGATGGTAAATATTATCTACTTATATGATAATTGTAAACCAGCTTACCTACTAGGAGTTGTGTGTAATTGGGACAGAGCAACAGTGACTTAGCATCTCAACAATGTGTGGCCCTCCTAGAGAAACGTAAACAGCTGGTATTTTAATGTTACACAGAACCTTCACTTTCTGAATATCGTGGATATTTGGCAGCCAGCGTTGATGGAATCAAATCTAGACCATTATAAGTCTAATGTTATGACCACACTTTCTAACTATCGATCAAATGATTGAACGAACTAACTTGTACAGTAAACTACACTTGACGATGCCTGTAGGTATATTACAAAGCAAGTAACCGTAGCTACACGCAAGCGCAGAGCCAGCTCGGTGCCCACTTACCCTATTCATAACACAATGCTAGCCATGGCAGCTATCAACGATGCTGCACTTGGACTCGAGTCCATACCATGCACGTTCCAACAAGCTAGGTAAGCCGTGTTTATAATCGAGATAGATATCAGTAAAGGGGACTCTGAGCTGAACCTGGTCGTTACCTCACAAGACTGATGAGCAGCTACTTTTAATTCTTATTAGAATATTCATTCATACCTAAACTAATTTAAAGTTTAGTCATATTGCAAAAATACGACTAAACTTCAAAATCTTTTAGGTGTCGAATGTTCTTATAATCTCGACTTTCTTATTCGTCCTGTTAGCCGCAAGTGCAACTACCGAGGGTTGTGTCCTGGGTTCGTTGTCCAGGCCGCGCAAAGTATTATTGTGTTTTTCTATGAGGAATGTTTCAGTAGCCAGCATACAAGTAACTTGCAGCGACTGCTACACCTAATACTGCAATTGAGTTCAGCCGTATATTTGCACGTTATGTTGTGGTAGTGCTGTGTATGACGACACATACAGTAAGTATGTGTACTGTATAGGTACACAGCAGGCTGGCTGTATCTCACTGCGAACTGTAAACGGTTGATTTTCTGAATCACTGAGCAACCATGCGGCATGAATATTAATCACTACTTTACAACTTCTTTGTACTTCCCATTTAAAGGGAAATAAACACTGCTGGAATACTTATGTATTAGATTACCATTATAAATCTTATATGTGGCAACTATATAAGAGTGGCACCTACTATTAAATCATCTGTAACAACGGTTCGCAACGAGCTTATATTCCGAGAAAACTAAACAGCATTAATGATGATCATGGCAAAACGTATTCGGAATATGAAAATAGGCTTTGAACGTTTTGGACTAGTTAGCTATGAATAGCACTAGCTAGGGGCTGGTTTAGGAATAACGGTGAAGACATGTCTTTCACGTCATAATTCTGCTAAAAATCTGCGAATAAAATAAAATTAATAACTAATGGTATCGATCTGTATCGACTTACATTGGCATTCTTATAAGAATTATTATGAATCGGATTCCTATAAACAATAAATATTCCCCGCCAGCAAGTGCTGCACACAAGTCGCACATCGTGTACGTCACACTTGTGAGCGCTAATGGACGCACACGTCGCAACGCGTTAATATCTCGTCGTCCTCCACGCAGGGGCTCGGGCAGTAGCTCCACTACACACAGATGCCCAGCGAAAGAACAATACCGATAGGTAACACGGCCTGGTGTCCGCAACTCCACGTCTGTGCGCGTATTTTGCGTACGGAACAATACCGATACAACCTGATTAAAAGTCTCTAAAAAGTAACATAATATTGAACATCACGCGTGATTATAGTTATCGTAGTAGTTTATTGGATTTCAAAGGATTCTTACAAGTGTTGATACAAGCCAATACAAATCAAAAGAATAACAAGATAAAAAATCAATTAACTGAAAACAATAAAAATAAATAATAAAATTTATTCAAAAATATAAGGACTAACGTTAAAACCAAAACAAAAGTCATAGTTACAAACTTCAAAATAGTAACCAAAAGCATAATCATGTCAATACTTCATTCTTACAAATCCGTCTAATTAATAGAACGTAGCGTTGCGTAGCACGTAGCGCGTAGCGTTGCGAAGCACGTAGCGCGTAGCGTTGCGTAGCACGTAGCGCGTAGCGTTGCGTGGCACAGTATCATAGCGTGGAGAATACCTATAGACCGGAGCGCGTAGCGTGTATCGTAGCTCGTATCGTGTAGCGTTTCGTAGCGCGTAGTATTACTTGTGCCATCGCACGTACGCGTATCGTGTATGACTACGTAGCGCGTAGTGCATATTATAGGGCGCAGTATGAAGCGTTGCGTAGAATGTTCCGCGAAGTTTAAGTTAAGCCTTCTGTACCCTCGTTGTGCTGTGGCTAATATCTCAATAGTTGGCAAGTAAATCAGAGCTGGTTATGTGGACGTCAGTTACGCGATCAGGAACAACTTCCGGCCGCCATAACCGCGTTACAAACTACAAACTTTATCATTTGCCCCCCCTCCTCGTGCCCCAGCCCCACGGATATCTATGCCCAGCCCCATACTTCGCGTCTCGTAATTAATATTGATCGCACAAACTATTGTTTTAACTACAGACAGAACGCGACAGGTTGGAGTGCAAGTGTGCGAGAGGGCCGAGGGACGCGGAGCGCGCACTCCCGACACCCATATTCCTCCTGTGTGATTGCCAGAGGCCGGACGGTATTGCACTCGACTCTAGAACTGAAGACTAACTTAGAAAAATCTTTGAAATAACTGAAGTGTGGACAAAGTAATGCAGTAATAGATTGTGTTTGCTATGTCTCGCTGTGGGGCTGTGGGTTACCTTTCCTATCTAAACAAATGATATCTCGGTTTGTAATAGTCCGAGTTGTTTCTTAAACTTCAGCGGGTCGTTATTGGAAAATGAAGTAGGTAATGCTAGTATCTAGTGCGTGCGCGCCACAGGGTGATATGGTTCTCAAGATAAATATCAAGCGAAGTGTCATGGGGGCTCAGCAGCAATCCATCTAAATTATTCAAATGTAAAGATGAGCCGTAAACAATTGTCACTTGGTCGCTAATGTGTTTATAATGCGCAGGCGCAGGCGGTGGCGGCGCGTGGCGTGCGATCATTTTCGATTTCACACGAACATAGCCGAGCGGCCGGCACCCGCGCACGCGCACCACCTACAGCGACGCAACATTCATATGGGGTAAATTGAAACGAATTGGAAATTAATATAAATGTGAGTGCTGAAGACGATTTCAATTTGTTTTTATTATTGAGTTATCAACATATTAATATTAAGCTTCAAACGTGAATGAAATTACTGATTCGCAGGACACACAATTACAAAAGGACCCCATTCTATGTAATGTTCTGCGTCAGTAACACATACGAGTAGGTAATAATAATACTTAATAAATAAATCTGCGAAGGGCGCTGTCTCTGAAATAACTTCAGTTTGATTGAGCCGCTTATAATAAGAGAAAAACCTAATTACATTAAAGATAAATTCCTCTTGAATGACGTCTAGGAATCAAGGATTGAGTCTCAATCGATAAACATACCCGAGACGCTCGTAAAGCCGAGTAGGGGAGACTGGGTACAGTTGAAACAATTTTGCTTTGAACGCTCGTAGCACAGCCATTTTGAAACATAACAAACAACAAAACACATAAAATGAGAGAATAGACTTTTGTCTTGAAATATATCTCAGAATTAGAGGCTCAACTGCCATATTTACTAGATAGGAAGAGTTTAATAAAATAATGTGCCACTGTTTCAACCGTACCCATACCAGGGGCGGTTGAAACAGCAATGGGGGTCAGTTGAAACATAAACAAATAAGTAATAAAAATCAGTTTCTTTATTCATAATCAACAAGAAATAGTTAAATTCTAGTATGGCACCATTTCTATCAGTCTTAATAATAGTTTCGAACATAAAAAGAGCTCTTCTGCTCCGGTTTAAACTAACAAACTAACACTAACACTGCATTTCTTTTTTTCTTGTATCGCAGAAGAGAAGAATGGTGAACTCCGTACATCTCTGCAGCTTTTTGTAAAGAAGTCCCTTTTTTGACTTCTACATACGCATTTTCGTATTGAGTTATATCACACTCTCCTCTTGAAGTTTTTCCGATACGTTGTCTAGGCATCTAGAACGAAAAAAGCAAGGGTTATCATTGTTTCAATCGTACCCACAATAATTGCTTCATCCGTCCCCATACCCCTCAACCGCTAATAAAACAAACATAGCGTCGAAACAAAACAACATAAACAAAAACGAATCACGGTTTTAGAACCTTCAAAATCTAACAATAAAACAGAAAATCATTCAAAATGCAAATGCTAATATCAACAAAGTAATTTGAAAAAGAAAACAATAGAAAATACTTACTTTTTGTCGAAAAAATATAATAGGGTCCCCTGAAAACGTACAGAGCGCGCGAAGTGCAACGCGTCACTGTGATTCATGTCCGGACTCTCCAGCCGCATCTCTTTCCCCTTGTACCCCTTACCACACCGCTAATAGTTTACGAGTTATTAGCGTTGGTTTAACCGTACCCTGTTGCAACCGTACCCAGTCTCCCCTACCGTGTATTACGAATTTACGATGCGGTGCGGTGCGTGCGACGCGGTGCGGTGCGGCGGCGAGCAGCGCAGACGCACACCGCGCCTGACGAATGCGGAGCGCGGAACTAATGCCGCGATCTGCGCGCGCGCATTATACCGCATTTACACTTTATTACGGCGCGCGCGACTTTTATTTAATTTTTAACGTGCTCGGAGTGGCGACCGTGGGACCCGTAATGACGAATACGATTCACATCGACGCAATCCGAGAAACAAATAACTCTTCAGGTAACTATCTAATCGTTCCTCAAACACTTGAGATTACCTGTGGTACCTACTAGTACATAATTAGTGTACATCAATAGTTTTCGGTTTTCCCATGGCTGCGCTATGACAGGCAAGTTTATAGATTGATGTGTTTGTAAGTAGTCACGACAATCAGACCGAGCACTTAACACATAAAACATGTTTTAAAGCAAATCGTCAGTTTATACTGTGACTGAGAACACACATGAATGTTCTTTAAACTCTCTGCGACAGAAGCATGACGTCCGTCTCAATGGAAACGTTCACGTAAATCGCTACTGCACATGATGACTGCTGCTCCTCGCACACAAATGCACAGCAGCCCATAACGGCCTTCGATTGTAGCTACCGAAACACAATAGGCCTGATAAGATGCAAGTCAAAGGTATAAATCTTTGCTTTTTTCTAACTTTACGTATCTTTCTTTGTGTTTTGTGTGAAATTATATAAATTAATTAATAAATGTAACTTGTAGTCGATGTCAAATAAAAAGAACCAGGCTAGCATTGTGACGTCATCAACTAATAGGTACGTAACGTTCTAAGCTCTACCCGCACTTTCGCTGCGACACACACACAACTCGTCCAATTGATATCATAGTGCAGCTTCTGATCGATCGCGCTCCCCTGCTCGTAACTAACGTGCCCTTGTGAAAGGGTAGCATAAACAATGGCGACAAACTCGCTGAATGCACTAATTACCTCGCAATGTCGTATTGTGGCCACCAGTGTTACTTGTAATTACAACTTAGTTACGACCGAGGGCTCTGTGTACTACTGAAATATGGCATAACGCATTGCATTCAATAACTTTGTCGTTAACCGTGTTTATTGTTCGTATGTAACTCTATACAAATAATTGCTATCTAAAAGGTACCGACTTCGATTTATTTTCCATCAGTCGCGAATATTAAGGCTTTCCCATAAGAGCCACCTTGGAACCACAAATAATCTTTTTTTTTTTAACTTGTTCTAATGGATCTTTACAAGATCACAAGAGATCCCCTTTCAAAATAATAGTCTTACAATCCACCTGCTGTCAAAACACGTCACCCCTTCAGCTACTAAACAGTTTTAAACATCGTCACGTGTCACGTCCGGTCCCGTCCCGAGCCGGCCGGGCGGCCCGAGCCGTACCTCGCCTGCTTATAACCATTTAACACCTCGTTCAGACGGAAGGGTGCGCGACACCCCGCTCTTATGCAATCCTGGCATGGAATAAAAAAGGACAGAAGGCTCAAAAATAAAATCAAAATATATTTTATTTCACATAAACCTGTATAAAACGTGCCGTAGCTAGGTGCACGGTTTCAATTTTATTGGTCGTTTCCTATGGAGAAGAGCTGGCAAGAATATCCACGGCTACTCTTTTAAAAATAATTGGCCTTTACAAAAATTCTAAATTGGAAGGGAAACTTTAGGCCTGTCAACAAGATTCAAAATAGAAAATTGTCAACAAATCGAATCTGTGAGTCTACAAGGCGTACGTTCCACAACTAGAATGTTTACCAAATATGTGTACATATACGTTATACTTATGTATTACATATAACATTTACATAACGATAGCAGTACACTCATCTCCTTCTTAATATCGAATTCAGATTTATAATTTTGCATTAAAATGATCTCGCTACGAAAATCAATGTGCGAATGCTACAGTTAACAAAAACTAAAACACAATAAAAACTTTTTAAGAAAAAAAAAACCGACTTCCAAAAAAACACTACAAAGTGAAAAATAACTTTATTTCGGAAGTCGGTGTCTTTGGATCTGTATTTTAGTTTTTTTGCCACCGACTTCCGAAATAAAGTTATTTTTCACTTTGTAGTGTTTTTTTGGAAGTCGGTTTTTTTTTTCTTAAAAAGTTTTTATTTCACGCTTTTTAGTGGGTCTGCTTATAATTTATCTAAGTTACAATAGCCTAGTGATTATCGCCTTTTACAAACAAAATAATGTTTTTCCCGATGCAGGGAAGTTAATTGTTGAGGAGTTCTCCAGGTCCACCATCAGCTCCATATCACCATTCACATTGTGACGAGCATAAATTGCTTAGCAACCATATTAAAGTAATCGAATCGCAACCCGTGAAATACTTAGATATTATTGAGTACTTCCGATGGCCATCTGTGGTCTTCATCATCAGTTCCACTTCACCAAATAGTGCTTTCCGAGAGCAAATGCACGAGTTACTATAAAAAATACCCAAATCGCTATAGGTGTGCCTATAATATTTGAAGAGTTCCTTCGATTTCTCCAGGATCCCATCATCAAATCTTGACCTGATGCTTTTAGACTAGATGCTGATAATCTTGGCTGCAGCATCAGGCCAGACTTATGTCAACATTACATTGAACTTAAAATTTAGTCCTGTTTCAAATGAGCCCAAACACGACTACGGTGCTGTAATTTCAAGGTTGGTACTTTTTCTGATGCTCCTGGCTTCAGCATCAGGTCTTTATGTACTTCGGTGTTCCTCATTAACGGTACGTTTATCCACACATCGAGCCCTTTTCAATGAGCCTAAACACGATATATCTGCTGTTAGTTGTCGAGGAGTTAGGTACTCTGCAGACTATCCTGACTGCAGCATCAGATCATGACTTGATGATGATCATGAGACCAAATGTGGCAAATGCCCTATCAAACATCAAAACAATTTACTAAAACAGTCCTTTCCTGTTCGAGTAACTTCTTACTCTTAAGGAGTTGTACCTTCCATCATCAGCCCAGCTACCTGAGATGGTGACAACCATACGCAAATACACAAGATACTTCATAAAACATGCGAAAAACAATAAGTGAGCCTATAAAATTTGAGGGTTGCCCTCGATTTCTCTAAGATCCCATCATCAGATATTGAAATGGTGACAATGGGACCACACGGGAAGCACCAGCTTTCAAATAAAAAAAGAATCATGAAAATCGGTTCACCCACTCGCAAGTTATGAGGTAACAAACATAAAAAAAAAAAAAAAAAAAAAAAAAATACAGTCGAATTGATAACCTCCTCCTTTTTTTGAAGTCGGTTAAAAATTGACAGCAACGGCATCGCTATCTATAGTACATGCATCTTTTCACGAATTGCGTTTAGTGAGCCTTCTTAGCCAACCTCCGTTGTACTTCCAAGAAGGGTATGTCACAGAAGGGCCAGTGTTTTATGATTGTTATCTGGGCCACAATATGCCGCGCGTCGTAATGGACATGGTGATGGATGGCCTTGCATGGCCGCGCGCGTTTACACCACCGCGCACCGGGCGACTGGATCGGGTTCTGATTGATTGTCTCAGGGGGTGACTCTGCTTGCTTTCACGAATATAAATATGATAACTTGCTTCGTTTGCGTAGGCTCCGCAGACAAACAGAGAATTACTTTTAGAATTCTGCGTTTGTCAATTCTAGCACTACTTTTTTTACCTCTTTATATTTGATAACAACTCGTAGACTGCCAAGACCTTAAAACAAATTTACAAGAGATATCCCACTACTTAACGATTAAAGTATGTACATTTTGTTCACATAGGTACAGTTTCCACCAATTACAAGGGATCAATAAATAATTATATAAAAGCTCTTACAGTGAAAATCAATTAGAGCTGGCGGGACTTGTTTTAAATGATATGTGTAATTGGTCGATGTGGGTGTTGCTCCGTGCCCCGTGCTGCTGCGCGTGCTGCACTGCTGCTGCGGCACAGGAGCCGCCGGAAATCGGCGCATCGACTTTTAGAAAAGGTTCTTCTTTATCTCTGTCACTCATACTTGTGTGACAGTCTCTTTCTAGAACTCCATGTGTCATACAACGGCCGCCAGCCGGCTGTGCGGCTGTGCACACTGCACACTGCACACTGCGCAGTGCTGCTGTGGGATAAAAACCGCGCGCGTTTGTGATTGGGAAGTCATTATCAAAGAGGCCAGATGTTTTAAGTTGAGACTTTTGTTGGTGGCCTGGGAATAAGAGATGTGGTGCGACTTCGGGTGCGGTACGCGGGGAGTGGGGGGCACATCGACACGCTACTGAAAGTTTATATTCAATGCCGATCTCGACTTCTGGGAAGCGTGGAGGGGAGGGAAGCTTCACTTTCCTTTGCTTTTGCTTATTATTTTACGTATGGTTTCACATTAAAATATTTCTTGAATCTCCGGTGAGACGCACCGCTGCACCGCGACTACAGATGAAGCAGCAGCATAATTAGCCGATAACGTTCCCACTGCTCGGACACAGGCCTCCTCTCAGTGAGAGGGAGTGGGCCGTAATCCACCACGCGGACAGACGCAGATGTAGGCTATAATAAAACTTTCACATTGCTTTCCATCAAAACTACTTACCCTGATCGTTCTTGAGTAAGTATTCTTCAACAATACAGATAACTTTGTAATGAAAGGGTTAATCTAAGACTACTTCTGTACACAGTTAATAAGAAAGCTACAAATGTTCCTTGTGTATCAGGTACTGAGTACAGATACTTCCGGGGAATATTATTCCTAGGTGATGATCAAGCGAGTCCTAATCGCGTGATTAAGCGAAACGTTTGATATGTCCGACACGGAGAGAAGGCACACAGAAGGTTAGCATGCCTACGGGAGACAAGGAACAAAAATACGTGATAATAGCTACATGGTAGTGCAGCCAAACTGTGCCGACAACGATTAGCGAAGGGAAACGCTATAAAATTAAGTGATATTTTCCACCCACCCACACGCTCGAGAACACTAACATGATACCTTTGGATACTCTGAAACCAAGCACGTTACTCTTACTAGGCATGCTTCAGTAAGTAGACGCCCTGCCTGCTGCCTGGCTGTAAACATCCTTCCTGCTGCCTGGTGGTAAGAAAACTACTTTCTGTTTCTGCTTTCCATATTCTACTGCCTGGCGCAAAGGGTTCCAAATTGCAACAAATAATATGTCCTATTCAGCCTCAACGCCACTGGACTGGACTGGATTTTCGGTCCACGTCCCTTGGTAGTGTAAGTGCTCGCGACCCCGCGGCCTGCGCTGTGCACGCGCATGCGTGCGCGATGCTATCGCGTAACGTCTTACTACCCGCCATTACACCGCTGATAACAGTGATATCCACACATACAAACACTAATCAACACTTTTACTAAAAGCTAACTAGATACGAAACAGATTATATTACTGTGGAACTATTTCCTTTGCGTGCATTAAGGAAGGAGGAACATTAACGGAGGGGAAAGGGATTTAGTTTCATTATTGTAGAAAAGATTATACCGTATGTAATTGGTATGTAATGGACACATAACTTTGCAATAAACTAAAATATATTTATTATGTTGACCCCATCTACTATTTATATGTGAATTTTATTCTATTTAGATTAATTAGTTTAACAAACATAAAGAATTCTGAAAGGCTACTGTTGCTATACTAATATAACCCTTCATGTAACGTCAGCTGTTTTGTTTTTCCGCAGGTTGCATCTACATAATTTATTAATAAACAATATACTTAACAAACGTATGCAAATATTTCTTCCACAAAAAAGCCTCGCACACTTGACGTAAACAAAACTATAGACAAGACTTCTATCATTAACAGTTCAAATATAGCTTGGAAAAACCTCGTTATGCATACAAAGAGCTACCTAGTGCCATCAATAATATGCCTACATCGCTGCTAATATGTCGATAAGTAAAACATACGCCCTGGCGTCCTGGCACGCCATCAATTTTCCATCGAACAGTTTTTCTCTAGGGCTCTATGTTTCACTAATCGATTGTAATAGAGGCAAGCAAGAGGGCCGCCTGCCCTCATTTGAATAGGAGTCGTGAACACCTGGCTGTAGTGAAACATTTTAATTGCAATAAAACAATAATTGTGGCTGCGGACGTAGAATTGTTATATAGTTTTGTAAGTTGTTTATGATGTAATAGAATGGAAATACAGGCAGAAGCAAATCATTTATTTTAATTTGAATATTTAACCATTTATAGGAGTTGAAAGTCAAAAATTAATTACATATATGGAAAATTACAAAATTAGCCATTTAATATTTAATGACGCTATCTAAGTAGGTATATACAATGGAAATGAAAAGGTGTTCTTATTTTGACAAATTCCAGCTTTATGTACGTACAGTCAACAAAAGAAATAAGTATGCAGGGTCGTCGGATATACCTAGTTGAAGTTTAGTGAGAAACCGATGAATGGTGTCGACTGAAATTTAATTTGATAAATGAGCTGTTTGTTTTTCTATTAATAAAATTAAAATTTATTCGAGAACGTCCATCGGTTTCTTACTAAACTTCAACTATATCCGACGATCCTGCGTACTTATCTTTTTTGTTGACTGTACAACCATGAATTCTATTTAAAAAAAACTTAAATTCATTCATTCGAGTTATTCCAGTCATTCACTCACTGACCGACAACGCACAGTTAGAAGAACCGGTTTAGAAGCTTGAAAATTTTAGAAGAATTTCTTATTTAACAAAAATAAGCACCAATAAAGATTTTTTTTTAATAAAAATTAAAAAATTAAAATTAAAAAAAAATGACGAACTTTCATCCCATATTAAAAAAATATGGGATGAAAGTTCGTCATTTTTGCTGATGGGCAAGCCGACCGGGCAAATGGCTTGTAACTACTTATTTAAAGCAGAAAATTTGAGAAGATTCTTAGTCCTCTTACAAAAAGTGTAGGTACCTAAAGCATTTTCTGTTGTCTTTTAATATACAATACCTAGGTACTAAGGATTATACTTCTGACGTCACATAATTTTGCAGCACCGTTGATATTCTGTGCAAGTCACATGGCACATGCAAAAACAGGCGATATTAAATGGTATCGATTCTTTTTACATCTCTAACCATTTGTGAGTGCTATGTGATATAGGTAATCAAGGGTGTTTTTATTAAAATTTCGAAACATCTGCAGGTTTTATTATGTATGAATAGATCCTTGACACGTCATCGTCATTATGCTAAATATATTTGTTTCCGAATGGTTTTGAACCCATGACCTCTGTATTCACAGTCAACGCCTCAGCCGTTGAGCTACAGTCACTTTATTATTGAAACCTCTTGAAATTCTCACAGCATCGCAAGAACACAATAATATGAGAATGATGACAGCAAAACATCGCAACATTATAAAAACGGCGGCCGCTCGAGTTCGAGACAATACGTTTTTATTCCATGATCCGATGTGACGCGAGCAAAAACTTATGAGCAGCGCTCGTGAACACACTCCCAATTATTAAATATTTATTCGAGTTTGTTGAAACTGACCGAATAATTGGAACTATAATGTTAACACAAATACTTTACGTTCGTGCTTGAAGCAGAACGTGTGATAACGATCACCTGTCAGTCGCAGCGCGGTCATTAATAGCTGCTTTGCATCGTTATTAGCATCGACAGGACTGTGGCAAACGCTAATCAATGACCATCAAGTTAATACTTGCTAAATATTGCGAGCATTGCCGTCACACGCCAATCACTGCGCCCCGTCTATACGTGCGCACGAGACACTGTATATCTGTGTTGTGCAGGCATGCTGTGTGCTGCAACTCTAATGTATATCTGTGTTGTGCAGGCATGTTGTGTGCTGCAACTCTAATGTATATCTGTGTTGTGCAGGCATGCTGTGTGCTGCAACTCTAATGTATATCTGTGTTGTGCAGGCATGTTGTGTGCTGCAACTCTAATGTATATCTGTGTTGTGCAGGCATGTTGTGTGCTGCAACTCTAATGTATATCTGTGTTGTGCAGGCATGTTGTGTGCTGCAACTCTAATGTATATCTGTGTTGTGCAGGCATGTTGTGTGCTGCAACTCTAATGTATATCTGTGTTGTGCAGGCATGTTGTGTGCTGCAACTCTAATGTATATCTGTGTTGTGCAGGCATGTTGTGTGCTGCAACTCTAATTATATCTGTGTTGTGCAGGCATGTTGTGTGCTGCAACTCTAATGTATATCTGTGTTGTGCAGGCATGTTGTGTGCTGCAACTCTAATGTATATCTGTGTTGTGCAGGCATGTTGTGTGCTGCAACTCTAATGTATATCTGTGTTGTGCAGGCATGTTGTGTGCTGCAACTCTAATGTATATCTGTGTTGTGCAGGCATGTTGTGTGCTGCAACTCTAATGTATATCTGTGTTGTGCAGGCATGTTGTGTGCTGCAACTCTAATGTATATCTGTGTTGTGCAGGCATGTTGTGTGCTGCAACTCTAATGTATATCTGTGTTGTGCAGGCATGTTGTGTGCTGCAACTCTAATTATATCTGTGTTGTGCAGGCATGTTGTGTGCTGCAACTCTAATGTATATCTGTGTTGTGCAGGCATGTTGTGTGCTGCAACTCTAATGTATATCTGTGTTGTGCAGGCATGTTGTGTGCTGCAACTCTAATGTATATCTGTGTTGTGCAGGCATGTTGTGTGCTGCAACTCTAATGTATATCTGTGTTGTGCAGGCATGTTGTGTGCTGCAACTCTAATTATATCTGTGTTGTGCAGGCATGTTGTGTGCTGCAACTCTAATTATATCTGTGTTGTGCAGGCATGTTGTGTGCTGCAACTCTAATGTATATCTGTGTTGTGCAGGCATGTTGTGTGCTGCAACTCTAATTATATCTGTGTTGTGCAGGCATGTTGTGTGCTGCAACTCTAATGTATATCTGTGTTGTGCAGGCATGTTGTGTGCTGCAACTCTAATGTATATCTGTGTTGTGCAGGCATGTTGTGTGCTGCAACTCTAATTATATCTGTGTTGTGCAGGCATGTTGTGTGCTGCAACTCTAATGTATATCTGTGTTGTGCAGGCATGTTGTGTGCTGCAACTCTAATGTATATCTGTGTTGTGCAGGCATGCTGTGTGCTGCAACTCTAATTATATCTGTGTTGTGCAGGCATGTTGTGTGCTGCAACTCTAATGTATATCTGTGTTGTGCAGGCATGTTGTGTGCTGCAACTCTAATGTATATCTGTGTTGTGCAGGCATGCCGTGTGCTGCAACTCTAATTATATCTGTGTTGTGCAGGCATGTTGTGTGCTGCAACTCTAATGTATATCTGTGTTGTGCAGGCATGTTTTGTGCTGCAACTCTAATGGTTGCTGATTAGCATTCATCGCGATTTGTCGCGTCGCGTTCGTTCGCACCAATCGTGCGCGACCTGCGCCGCCACACGCTAGTGGGAGACATTTGCATACAGAGTGTATGTGACGAGAATGTGAGAGGAAGGTGCAATAGATATGGGAGATTAGATTGTGCTTATTTAAAGCAAAGATATTTGAATTGATTTGGCTGATAATCCAATGTGAACTAGGAACATCAACCATTAGTAATGAGGAGCTAAACATGTTATGTGAACAATCTATCTCACGAATGTTCGAGTGTCTCGTGCTCTTGCATTAAGTGTATGTGTTAGTGACACTGACACCGGTGACCTGATGCTGCGTCGGCACATGCGTAGCTGCAACAATGGCTGGTATAGTGTCTGTTCGTCTGTCACTAGTGCGTGAGGCGTGCGCGCACACTCGCGCATGCGCATTAGCATTAGATATCGCGCGCTAGAGCGGCGGGCGCGGGGCGGGGCACCAGGGGCGTGTTCTCGCTTCGCGATTGGCCGCCGCATGCAAATGCGCCGCGCCGCCTGCGCGCGCGCAATCACGGCCGCTGCCATCGTGGACCCACCATTGTTCCCGAAGCAAAAACTGGTGAACTTGGCCGAGCTCGTTTGTCGGGAACACGCGCGAGCAAAAACTAAGGAATGCGCATAACAAGAAACTGCAAAAAAGGCCGGACGACGACGACGCGGCGCTTTTTACTTGCGATTTATGTCCCCGCGAGTCCTCTCACCGTCCTCCTCCCCTGCCCCTGCCCCCTCCCCCCTCCGGAGGAGCGAGCAAGCGCACGCGCAGCTCCCACTCCTGTTAGTTATCCTAAGATCGTTTAGCCTGTCGTCACTCGGCCGCATTTTCCCGGCGGCGCAAAAACGCCCCGGCCGGGTACTGAACCCGGCGCGTTTAAATTGCACAGCTCTTAGAGCATGTGAGCACAGTCAATTGGCAACAGGGCCATTACTTTTAAATCACATTTACATTGAATGCGCTACGACGCGGCGACGGCACTCCGCGCCGCCATGCCGGGCCGTCGGGATGCTACGCTCAATTAAAATACGGCAATAAATTAACGGACGCAACTACGTGACCGAGCGATTTGTTACATTATCGCGCTCTACAGCTAATATACCGAAATAGAGACAAACACACAAACTAATGCTCATATTAGGTATATCACGGTCTGCACTGCGTCTCGTGCCGCTACTAATCGTCCGTGCACTACGGTACTCTGGTCGTCGCGGGCCGGTCAATGCACAATGGACCTATTTCGTTCCATTGTGCAATTCCGTTGCGGCGAGGATTCTAAATTAGTGCAGTAAGCAAATTGTCTGGCGGGCCGTGCGGAGGGCCGCGGCCGGGTGCAGCGCGCGCTGGCCGGCCGCCAGCACGCAGCGCGAGTGGCTGGTATCGCTTCACTAGTACGTTAGTAACACAATTATGTGCTTATTTACATTGGCCGGGGTACACGAGCCGTACGTTTCGATTCCTGATCGGTTGGCATCAATTCCCCGGTGCCGCCGGTTGTAATATTGCTGTGTAAACTTGATTAACTTTACTAATACTGAGCGGTATTGTGGTGTTTGCGTAGGTTTGAATGGTAAACAGCGTATTATTGTTAAATGAATAATAAAATATAGGTACCAGTTTTTTTACTCCGAACTTGTATGGTAGGTACCTACAGTATAATATCTCACAGGTTTTTTCTTGAGTCACATGAGTCAGTCACAGTTAAGTACCTGATGGGAAATACTGAATATGTTGACACGATTTACGACATGTGATCACATCAATCTATACTTACCTACAGGTATCGTATAAATTACTTTGTAAGAATAACATTTACATATCTAACATGCAATTATGCATTTAATAACATTTTATCCTCTTGATACAGAATTATAAACCTTGTATCGGGCATTACCCGCTAAGTATAACCAGACATCACGATATATAGGGTCCACAAGAATATTACTGTGTGCCTACCTACTAACTAAACTGACAAAAAATCTCTACCATCTCAACTCAATGTACCTACCTACCTACCGGATGAGCATCAAACATTGCAGCAGTTCTTGTGCGAGCTTAGTAATAAGTTGTTATGAGTGCACCTTATTAAAATGCAGGCGATGTCGCGGTGAACCATTAGACCACAAGGCTTTTAATAACATCACAGGGAACACCACACAAATGGTACTTCACAACAGACTGTGACCAATAGAAACAAAACGATTAGAGCATTTTAAAATACTTAGTATGAGTACCTACTTAGCAGTACCTACAAGAAGTAGGTAGTACAAGATACCACATCAATCCCATTGCAGAATCCAGCAGAAGCAAAGACCACCAGTTTGTTTGAGCAGGATCGTGTTGCGCCTGGATGGAGTCGCTCTGACAGGCTGACAAGATCCAGCTACATGTGTTGGTACCATATTCCCAAGTGCTTCATCAGGGGTGCCTGGCTAGCAGCCAGTGCAGCCCAGTGCAGGTCCAGGCGTCTCGCGCCTGTATAAATAACGTTCATTACGCGTCTCATCTGAACGCATTAGAATCCTTCCGAGTACGCATTCGTATTCAATTATGCGCCTGCGCAAAAACTAGTCGCGCATTTGAATGACTCGCGCGGTCTCGTTACCGCCGCGTCCTCGCGCCGCTCCCGCCCCGCAGCCGTGCCGCCGCCGCCCCGCGCCCGCGCCCAATTTACAAATAAAACGCGGGGAACGTCCGGCCGCGCAAAAACTGACCGCACTCCTCCCCGTGCATATGAATGGAGCGATTTTTTGCGCCCGCGCTGCAGCGCTAAGACGTCGCCATGTCAATCACTGCACTCGCTGGACGACTGATTGTTGATCCTACTGTGATACCTAAATCCCGAAGGACCTCTACCGGTCGGTGTGGCAGCTCTGCGGGGAGTGGCTTGTCTAACGGTGGAAGACTTTTGGTGTAAACGATACTGAATTCCTCCTGGTACGTAATATAAAAACCTTACAGATTCACGTAAGACAGTCTCGATGTTTTCTACAATAATTATTTTGATTTAAAAAAGTGTCTGTGGAGTTTCTTGTTCATTCTTCTCCATAGGACCGACCATAGATATAATTTTACATTTCTATGGGACCGACCCCTTGACAATTCAAAAGTGCCTGTAATTGGTTTATTTGAAATAAATGCTTTGAGTTTGAGCTCTGAACACTCCTGAAAGGTGGCAACTAGGAAGCAGGTTTACGTGCAGGTATTTTTACTGCCACACTTCCTGTCAGGTAAAGATCACGACTTGAGCGTGATTCGTGCACGAATCCTGGACCCAAATTATGTTTGTAAATCATTTCAGTCCATCAGCTCAGTCACTCTTCAATGAAGCCTCCAACTCGTGGTTGTACCCCAGCTGTCTTCATAAGCAAGTCTTCAGGTAGATCCCGAACTATGTACATACATTGACTGATTTATACTTAATCTCGAATCGTCCTCGACTCGTCTACTTCAACGATCATAAACTTTTTTGACAGACAAGGTAAGTTAAATTTTCTTTAAAGATAAATTCTTTTATTATTGCGTTTACTTAACTAACCTTTACAATATTTAGCACAACGAAATATTTACACTCGGTACTAAATTAAATACAAAACAAAAGGACACTTAGGCGTCGAGGTACTCGTCCGCATCGCTGTCATCGGAAACGTGCCCAGAAGGCTGGCAGAATTGCCACGTTGAAAAGCAATGCTAATTCTTTGGCCAAAGAACGAGCCAGCCCTCTGGCAACATGAAGTGTCGACCAGTCGACGAGAAATTTCCTTAAAAAGGAGACGCGCACTCGGGCCCCATGACCCGAACGTTTCGACCCCAAACTACTCAAAACCAAAAAAAAAAACATCGAAATATGAGATGGCGCAAGGGTGTCGACACAGGTGTATTTTCTTTAATTAGGACTGTAGAGGTTCTGCACCAAACAAACAAATCCCACTTTTATAAAACATTGAATTCAACATGTAAATGATACTTTTAAACACTAAGTAGAGCTATCTCAAGTTTTTATTGCTCTAAATGAGACCACTCTTAAAACCCTAATAGTGTTTCCAGTCAAACAACACCTTACAGTGCTGTAGAACTCTTGTTATATAAAATGTCATAGTCTTATACCTAGTTAATAGACTTTTTCCGTGAGATGACATTTCTTTCCCATTCTAGCTGTCACCCTTGATGGCCGGTTTGTTTATCCTGAAGGTCATAGGCGTACAAGTACCCACCCCGGTGCCGGCTCCTCTCCGCAACAGCGTCAGCGTAGCGGCCCGGCGGTCGGCGACAGCAGATCGCCTGATTATGTAACAAGCTCGAAGTCACCGCCGCCCGTTTTTACCGCGCTGCCGACGACGCATGGAAAATGCAACAGATTATCTCTCTCAACCTGCCACTGCAGCCGCAGCCTTCTGATATGAATTTATAATCACAGCATTGTTTTTAATTTCACTGTCATCTCGTACGCGTCTCGTACGATCATATGCGAGTGCGACGTTTTTGCTGCAAGTAATCGAAGTACCGATCTATTCAATTAGTTAAATGGATTCTGTGAAAACAATGTTCACTTATACGATATATTAACTCTCTCTCCATGTCCTACAGTGTATGATAATGCCAGTTTTAGAGACACGCCAGCATGCACGGGCATGCACGGGCACGCACGGTGACAGCGACACGAGGATAGCTAATGCTGTGTATGTGCATAAGAAGTTACCATTTATGTTGATGGACCTGTTTTATACATCAGGGAAGGAGTACAAGAAATATAAACATTGCAAATATAAACTTGGCATGCAACAGACAAAATTATTTTTCATTCCACTTAAGGTTTTGCCGTAAGCAATGTCACAGGCGTCTCAAAACATTTCCTGGTGAAGCACTGTCATGTGGGCGCTTACTGCTGGACGAGTGGCAGCGCCCTGTTGTACACCCAATTGAATATACATATTATAGTAACTCGGTAACTTGCTGTTCCTATTTCCTCATAGATAATCATGTTTCCACTTTGTCAGAGGATTTAATGACAGGTTTTAGCTCTATCGCTTGGCAACTATTTTTTCAGTTTCCTTGGACAATCAAACCTGCTAAACACTGAAGTTTCCACTATAAGATGAGCTCGAACACATTGGAACTCAGCTGATTTAAAGGCTTCAGATGTATAGCTATAGTTAGAAGCATAGGTACATTATGACAACACAAAGTTTCACTCTTCTCTGGAACAAACCAATATTTCGAGCAGTCCCAGGACTCCCGGGGGAGCACCTTCCAATCGCGAGACAAGTACCGCGCGCCGTGACGTCAGCCAACGAAACAAAACTATAACTAGAGATACTAAAAGTTAATCATTCAAATTAAATAGTCGTTTAAATTAATTTCTGATATTTCACCGTATTTCCTCCAGCTTACAATAGAGTTCGCATTTTCTCTCGGCCTTCTGAGATTATTTACCTGCTAAGTATTACGATTCTCTAAATTAATATCTAGGTAGTATGGCATTACCAAAACGTGTCTATTAGATATGAGAGTTATTTTTATTTCTCTCCTCTCCGTAGCGTTCGATTTACCAGCCGAACTCAACGATAAGCTAGGTTTAATTGATTTAATATATGATATTAATTAGCGATGGATATCAGCGCGCTGTGCGTGGCGGCGCGTCAGCGGCGCAGGCGCGGCTGCCGTACGTCAGACGCTCGTGTCTGATACACATCGGAAGCACGCGCGGCCGACAACCATAGAGTTATGATGATGCAGGCGGCTGCTGATGGAATAGGCTACCAGAGAGTACTAAGGTGCCGTTAGGTATCAATGTCCTCACAGGTAGGGAATCCTCTGCCTCACTGTGGCATAGTTGAACGACCGAGACCAGAAGGGTATTCAATGTAAAATTCTGATACTGCCTTCAATAGCAGATTTTTACATCGAACACCCTCATGCTCTCAATCCAGCCAAATTACCAAGTAGGTAACAACTGGTTCAGTTTACCTCCTGGATGGATTTGCAATTTACCATCAGTAATAACGTAAGTACCACGTTATTTTTTTTTAATTTAAGGTCAGTGCTGATGGTAAACCGCAACTTATTCCATCACTCGAAGGAGTCAAGAAAACTGCTGAGTCTTGTTCTGATCTTTGAAGTTATGCAGATGTGTTCAGTATAGCGCGGTATACCTTCATTTCTGTCAAAGTTGTTATTGGGATACCTCTAATCTCGCAAGTAAATTCAGGCCTAACTTTTTTGTTTATGAATTTATTTAATTAACCGACTTCAAAAAAAGGAGAAGGTTCTCAATTTGGTTTATATATATACCTAGGTATATATTTTTATGTATGTTCGGGGTTGGGCATAATTCCGTCATATACAATGTGATAGGGGTGAGACTTCTAACCCGTTAAGGCTGAGTACTACATCTAATTTTATCGACAAAAAAAATAATATGGGGGGTTGAACCCCCTTCCCCTAAAAATTATGGCTATTTTAATATTTTTTTTAATGTACTACGGCGCGCTTGATACTTTATGTGATATCAAAGGTTGTATGCGTCGTAGAAACAAAAAAAAAACGACAAACGGTAGCTAATAACCTTGGCTAACTAATTCATTACTTTTTTCATATGTTTGATAATGTTTTGGTGAGAAAAAAAAATCATTTCTGAATTATTTTGACCGAAAAAATCGCTATTTTTCAATATTTTCATATTATTTTTTTTTTGTTGATATTACCCCCCATATTATTTTTTTTGTCGATAAAATTAGATGTAGTACTCAGCCTTAACGGGTTAGAAGTCCCACCCCTATCACATTGTATAGACGGATGGATTTGCAAAATTCTCTCATTTTTTAATGGATAAGGTATGCCTCAGGGGTGCTCCCATATACATTTTATGAACTTTGCTTGGGTAGTTTTTGAGTTAGCTTCAATAATACGATTTTTTTTCCACTTAGTTTATATAGATGAGGATTTAATAGCTTTCTGTCACTGATATTTACATAGCAAGTAGTGTTATATGAACTTGTGTGGGGTAGGCAGTACCTACAACTAAGAAGTGAAAAAAAAAATTAAAAAAAAACAACCAACTTCCAAAAAAAACGCTACAAAGTGAAAAATAACTTTAATTTTGGAAGTCGGTGTCGTTGGTTCCGCGGTTTCGTTTTTTGACACCGACTTCCGAAATTAAAGTTATTATTCACTTTGTAGTTTTTTTTTGGACGTCAGTTTTTTTTTGTAAAATAGTTTTTATTGTCTATGTAGTCTTCTATAAAGAGTTATATTGAAGAATATTTATGTACTTATATACTTCAAGAATACCCATAAACAGAGTAATTGAAATGGACGACTTGAACGTAAACTTGGAAGTTATTCGACATGGAGATACATAATAATTATTCAGTGTGCAGCTTGTTACAATTTATTACGAGTTTTATTCGCACACGTTTAGTTAAGTATTTCCTTGCAATGAAGGTTTCCGTTTCGCTACTGTGTGTACAGTCAACCGCACGTTCATGGTAGCATTTGACTTTGACAGGCCCTTTACTTCGTAGCATTAAGGGTGGTTTTCGTAGTTAGTAACCCCACTGGCTAGTAATTGATAGTACCTATCGTGCTTACTCAAGTATGTGTCGACACTACGTATGCTAATAGTGGCGGTTCTCACGCATTTTTTTACAGAGCTATGCAGAGTAGCGGCAAGTTATTGAGTCGCGTACTGCGACGTGTAGCGACAGCTGCACATTTATTATATCTTCCGAGTGGCTGTTGCTAACATTCTTGTTTCTATCGTGTTTGTCTCATAGCCAAAGAATGTGTTAGTTTTGATTTGAATATACAACAATTTAAGTTGTTTTCTGTCAAAATGCTTTGAACTAAATGTTCTGTGGCGCCATCTACATCGCCACGTGCGAACTACGCATCACACTGACGTCACGCAACATCCTGCATCGCACAAGCAGAGTTTGCCGCGCAACTAACAACGTCTCGACATCAACCGTCCAGTAGTTGCCCGCCAGACACAACACCCGTCTCGTCGGAGGGTCCTCCCTTTTCTTTAGGGGAAGAGTGGACTTTAACCCTGTTCCTCATACCTTGTTCCTGTACCTTTATAGTTCAAAAAATAGGTTTCCTTGACGGTACTAAGGTGCTCAAGACAGAACTTGATGGTACAATGTTACCAAAGAGATGCGAGTGAAAAAAAAAAAGACGGATTGCACTCCGGGAGTGCTGGCAGAAGTGAAAACTTGAATATTAACGTTGAAATAAATCAATTATTAATTAAATTAATATAACTAAGTTTTTTTCACTATTTCTGCGTCACTTTTTTCATTAATCGATGCACATTGTTCAATTTCCATTTTTTGAAACACTTTATATAGGTACACGAATTTTACGAATACACAGCAGTGTGGCTACTACACAGACGGTCGAGCCATCAGCTGTCCATCCACGTCCGCGTCCGCGTACGCGTCCACCATCACCATCACATCACATCACATCACCATCACCATCACCATCACCATTACCATCACCATCACCATCACCATCGCCATCACCATCACCATTGCCATCACCATCGCCATCACCATCGCCATTGCCATCACCATCGCCATCGCCATCGCCATCACCATCACCATCCATCCATCCATCCATCCATTATCGTGTCTCACTTGGTTCACTTCGGTTGGCGCCGCCGTAGAAAGAGATGGGGGGGGAATCTCTCCTGACGGTCACGTGTCCTGACGCGATGCCCTGACGCGAGTTTATCATTTTTTACCCATTACAAAAAGTGTTCAATGTCGCTAAAGAAGTTTTCACTTCAATAAACAGAAATTAAAATTCATTCTGACATCCATGGTCAAGACAGTCCATCAAGTCCATAGTCCTTGATACTTGATAATTACTGAATGAAGTAGCTATCTACTGTGTCACGAAAGAGTTCGTTCTTGCAATACTTGAATGCTGCAAAGGTACAATTTCAGTAGGTAAGTACCTATATTATTAATTGAGTGATGAAACAACATTAGAAAGTCTTTCGAACCTGTATCATCAAGTCAGACGTCAGAAGTTCACGACGGTGATGACTCTTTTATATACAGAGGGCCTTTGTAATGGTAAATATGAAGGTATTTAGCTGACTAGGCAGCTATCCGATGTCACCGCGCGCTCCGTACCTCATCCCGCCCATATCTAATAAATATGTGTACATTTTCATAATTTTCACGTGGCGGTAGTTAGCACGGTTCGTGACCGGCCCGTATCGCGATCGGTCCGGCGCGGGCGGCGCGGCGCTGCGCCTGCGCATAACTCGCGATCATTATTGCGATACAACCACACTGACTTATTGATTCCACCTTCAATTAGAGCCCCGGTGCGCGGGAGGCCCCTATCTATCGGAGGGCTCCCTAATAAATTGCAATAAAGAAAATTAACAGTTTATTAAAAACTATAAGTAAGCGTCGCAGCGCACGCTCCCTCTGATAAGATTCTTATTAAACAAATTCTACAGCTGAGGCGATCAATATAGTCGTAAATGCAAACTTAATAGTAGTTATTAGCTTCGCATTATTTCTTGGCAACGTACCGTGTTACCGAACCTGGACAAAGGACGGTGTAACATTTAAAAGAATGTAGATAAGCGCGGAGACATTTTACATAGTATCAAACTATAAGTCAAGTTGAAGCCGATCGCTATCTCGTCTATGAATTAACGAGGCCGGAGTGTCGCGGCAGAAATGTGCCGTTTATTTATAAACAGTGAATATTCAGCTGGACGCGGTTAATAGTTCATTAATAAACTTATCGTGAGCGGTTTAATCGCGATGTGCCGAAACGCGCTGCGTGTGGCGTGATGGCGGCGGCACGGGAACGTGGCGGCCGCGGCTGCGCGGGCGCAGGTGCGCGCTAAATGTCACCGCGAGTAAGGCTCGCGGGACACTTCACACAATACATTATACTGTGCCGAAGGACCACTCCAATAAGATCAACACCTCAGCTCACTGATTAAGTAATCCAAATCCAGCCCGAAAACAGCTAATTTAACAATGGCGCAAATAAACTCCAGCGTCCAATCCATGCAACTCCTGTTTAGTTTCTTCAATAGAAAAGAATTTAGCAAATGGCGTCTTTCATGCGTGACCACGCACTGAACCAGTGTACCTAATTCCGGGGCTGCTTGTATTTGTAACGTTTTGTTTGTATGAATTACCATATGAGCTTAGTGTCACACTTTGTTTGAAGCAGTCCTTCTGCCCTACCCCCCCGCGTATTTTCTGGCGCTAACGGTACTCCTGCGCACACTGATGTGCATTTTTTCCGCCATTTCTCCTTGAGCGTGAACTTTCATCGCAACTGGAAGAAAGTAGCGAAATTACTATTATTGCAAATATCAAGGCAGTTTGAAGAGACTTTATGTTATTTTGCACCTTGCCAGGAGTCAGTTAATGGACGTTTTCAATTTTATTTGAAGAATTAATAGGTCGTCGAAATTGTAACGTTATTCGTAATGTTACCTATCAGTTAAAAGTGAAACCGTTTGTACTATCATGTTGTAGGGATGTCGCAATGACAATCTGAAGTAGGTATTTTGTTATTCCGTCCGTAGGTACTCAACAAGTGAACCGATCTGGGAGCAAAGGACGGGACTAAAACATTGTGATATACCTCATGGTTGTCTTGTAGTTGTCTAAATCTACCTAAACTCTAGTGCAAACCTTTAGGAAACAGCTCTGTGAACTAAACATAAAACAGAAGACTCTTTCCACTATTGTAAGAATTAGCTAGAAGTACCTAAACAAACAAACGAAGGATTGATGATGGACACGACGCGTTACTCAAATCTCCTTTAAATGTAAAGCTGATCGCCTTGTAACTGAAATAGAACAAGATGCGCAGTCGTGCTAATTACCAATTAATTTTGTAACTCACCCAGTACTCGTGAGTGTACGGACTGTACGGCGTCATCGTGCAGTGTGGGCTGTGTGGCCAGCCTGTGAGCGACGGCCGACGCCATTTACCATCGAATGCTCTGGCACTAATAATTCTAATACAGTGTTGTCAATACAAGCTCACGCTCAAACTTCCGATATAGTTTTGTTTAATTTATCATTAACTTTGAATCCCCGTCTTTCATGATAAAACCATCAACAAACAATTTAGCTATCAGTCTTAGAGTAATCAATGTCTTCGATGTTTGTTTGCCGAGTTGTCGTGTGATCGGGGGTGGATGCGCGGGCGCAAAGGGCAGCGCGCACGGACACACGGACGCACGATGCGCTTTCACCGCGACTGAGCGGTCGCGCGGAACTGCGCGCGCACCGTTATCTCTTAACGAATTAAAGATAATGTGCCCAATGTTATCGTTACTGCTTATTGTAGTGCTTATCATAATAATACTGTGAGGTAGTTCTAAGGGTTCACATTGCTTTATTATATACTATTAACTTCTTAATAACCATGCAGGCATGACTTGTCGTGAGGTTAGCTTTGAGTATGGACGTGGATGGCTTTAACAATAGGAGAACAGCAAAGAAACGATAGATAGATGGTGTGGCAGATCAGTGATCACACGGAGAAAGTGACGGAAGCTGGAATTACGACTAAAGGAGATCTAGGAGAAATAGACATGTTGCGCCGGCGATGATTATACTAAAGATAATAAAAATTAACACGATCTACCTTTATTGAACTTTCTTTATTTAAAAACATTAAAGACCATAAAGATTCTTATACCTACTTAAAAAGTTATCACATCACAACACACGTGGTCCTACTGTCTATAGGTACATACAACATGTAGGTACCTACTTAGATACCTACCTATATGTAATCAATAATCCTAGATACTAGCATTACTTAGTCATTCGAGTCCAATTCATCCATATTTAAAACGATACATTTCGATTGAGTGATACAGATCAAACAGAAAGCTGCGATATCTCACAGACGTGGAGACAAATTGAGCCAATAAATAAACAAATTAAAACATTGGTATTAATTGAGAGCGGTCACCCTCAATTATGCGTCAGATCGACACTTAATTAGATAATGGTCGCCAGTATGAGGTAAATTGTGTCCCGTCGCGCTGGTCAGCGGGATCGGTTGTGCCACGGCTGATCCACAGCGAGCCACAGCGAGCCACAGCGAGCCACAGCGAGCCACGACGAGCCACGACGAGCTACGACGAGCCACGACGAACCCCGATGGGCTAGGCCGAGCCGGGACACAGCGCAAATAAATATCGCAAACAAATATAACGGTGAAGAAAAACGCGGCTAGCGTGCGTGCGGCCACCCGGCCGCGACCCCGCGCGCTGCGACACACCACACGTATATTATCGATAAATATGCGCCACTTCCACTCGATAAACAACGTCGATTAACAAATGACGTACCGTTCTTTTAGTTTTACAGCAATTTCTAACGTTCTAGTAATTGCTGATTCAAACGATGATATACTCAGTTAGTTCTTTACGATCCGTGTTTGAAGTTATCTGCGATTATCAACGTGTTTCACTAATAGAAACCTAATCTTATATCTATATCGGTGATTTTATCGACGTGTCCTTCAAGTTTACTTATGTCATTCTCTATGAATATTAGTTGTCCTAACAGCAATAACGTGTAATACGATTGTAGAACAGTGTCGAGGTTGGTAATGCGGCGCATCGATAGTATCGCTGCGCGCGCGTCACATCACTACGGCTGGCTCGCTAGACGGCGCGCGGCGCGGGGCAGCGATACAAAAACCATCAAACTACCGCCAATTACAGTAGCAACTAGTTTTTAAATCGCGAGAACTTTCTTCCATTTCCATATTCATTACAAAGAAAGGGTGAAATTATACTTGCTCGCCATGAATATGCTAACGGCTGCGGCTGCGTGCTAAATGTTAAAGTTGAATAACACTGCGTCAGCGCGCGGCGCGGCGCGGGCGCGTTGCGTGCGCGTCGGGTGCGCGCTGACGGACGCGGACCGTGCGCCGCGGACGGGCCGGATTAGACATTCGCACTACTTATAGAAAGTAATCTACATATTAATTATACCGACTGCTTCGGCAACAACTATGAAAAACTATAATTAACCGAGTTCTGCGTGTTTGTATAATCGTTCCATTTCATGTTGAGCGGTCACAGCCACTAATGTTCTTTGGGAGCTGCTCAAGTATTTATGTTCAGCTTCGCCTGGCAGAAGCGATGCTATGAGCTGTAGCGGTTGAGGAATCTTTGTGTTCTTATGCGAAGGAAAAATGTATCAAATAAAATTTTGTAACTGCTGTCATGGAAATTCACAAACAAGGGTAAGCAAACAAGATCGCCTGCTCGCTCGCTGTCCGCGCCGAGAGTAGCGAGGTGTGTCGGGCCTCGCGGAGGTAGCCGGCCGCGGCCTGAGCGGCTACGTATTGCACCTTTAACAAACTTCTATTGTGTTTGCGCGTTCCGAAGTCGCCAGGTCGAGGGGGTGAGTCCAGAGCGCCGTGCGCGCGGGGGGCAGGGCGGCCGGGGGGGGGGGGGTCAAGTAATGATACATTCGCACGCCGAAGTGAGGCGCGAGGTAATAATGAGTTATGTACGTGATCCAATTATTTGGGCGCGCGCTCATTACGCGCTAAGTGTGAAATATGGCCGGCTTTATTACTAGCATCGCTGACTTCTTGCCACCCCGGGGGTGGGCCCCGGGCCCCGGGCCCCGGGCCTGCGGGGGGCATCTGCAGCGCTGCAACTGTGCTCCACTAAATCATAATAATGTAAGGTGCGGAGCGAATGCGGGTCGAAAGGAGTTGCGACTATTTTTACGTGATATATAGGAAGGAGGAGGCGCCGCCCGCCGCCGCCCGCGACTCCACAGCTACGCTACTCGGATCACGAGAATTTTCATTTTGTTAGTCTGAGATGTGCTGCGGTGTTGATATATTATGACGACGTTCAGTTGTGAAGCTACATAAGTCTGACGAGTTTTGTGTTTTATGAATCTGTTTCGATGCAGCGTCCATCACCAAGACTCGTGCCCTTAGCTTAATGTAATAGAAATGTTGGTACCACTTTATTACATTAGGAGAATTTCACTTCAAATTACGCATTATTTGGTGCATCAGTGAACAGGTCATTGAACACAATAGGAGCTAGTGCGAGCTAGCCAGCCGGCAACAGCTCGGCGCTCACTGATACGGCCGATGGCGTCATGAGCACCACTTCGTCCATAAATCGAACAAACACATTAGTTGGAGGCGATACTTTAAAGATTTGCCGTCGGTGTGCAGCGAGGGGGGGAGGGGGCCAAACTCGCCGGAGTTATTCCATTAATTAAACCCGGCGGGCCCCGCGACCCACCCCGTCGGCCCCGCCGGCCCCGGCCCCCCGCCCGCCGCGCAAAAACAAAGCAAGCAATAACGAGCGCAGGGTTGCCACACTCGCTACTTCACAACTATGTCGATTTATGATAACTGTTTAAGAGTAAGAACATTCTTTCCAAACAATTAGTTATTATTGGTTAGTTTACAAGTTCACAACTATTCAGTAACGACTGAAGTCGCCGGTGCGGTGCAAGTATTTTGATATCTTCTGCGAATGCGAGCTGATGTTAATGTCAACATTTAAAAGACGATATTTATTTGACGCCATTTGACGTGGCTCATTGGACCATCTGGGTGAATTTTCACTTCAATAACAAACCTTGCATCTTACCTAACGGCTACGCTGATACGAAGAATTATATACCTCCGCTATGATCTGTTAATTAGTTTGCTTAATTTGTTTTTGTAACCTATATTTAATTAATGCAATAATTTTCTGTGGCCTTTGCTGGCCTTGATGATGATTGTGCTGCTAACCCTACACCGCAGCCGACAGGTACCCTATCAAACGGAAACTTGATATCAAGATAATATCGCAACTGAACACTGCGACATTTGTAC
The DNA here is from genome assembly GCA_947508005.1 of Amphipoea lucens. Classification (NCBI taxonomy): domain Eukaryota; kingdom Metazoa; phylum Arthropoda; class Insecta; order Lepidoptera; family Noctuidae; genus Amphipoea; species Amphipoea lucens. The sequence goes on from OX382364.1 coordinate 300,989, forward strand.
ACAACAACGTGCGCACCACCATCACTCACGTACACTTACGAATTCAAATTAAATACCAACTGTTACAGGCAACATTAAGGCGATTCTCACACTGCCCCGCATGATGCAGCGGGGCGCAGATAACGCACCCACGCGCGTGATTTTTTACATACAAAATCAATAAAAACGCACTCACGCGCGTGGAATTTGGCTCCGTTTCCCGCACACCGCTGCGTGAAACGCAGCAGTGTGCCAATCGCCTTAGACAATATTAGCGGTCATAAGTAGTTACTAAGATACTTGTTCACAATATTAAAGAGACAGTGAAACAATATTGTCGCATGCTGGTGTAGGTATTCTATTGTTCATACATATTGATGGATGTATCTATTCACTATATTTGGATAACCTTGCTCTTTAATAAAATAACAATTTCACCTATCTCCGTAATTTAAATACAAATGAGCTCCACATTCACAGTGCGCACAGCCCTGAGGCAACGAGTAGGGGGGGGGGGGGGTCGCACGCTCTTAGAATAAAACATTATTCATAAATAGGATATTACGGCAGGTGGCGCTGCACCGCCCGCCCTGGCCGCCGCCCGCCCGCCCTACACTGACGTACTGCTCAACACATTATATTACAGCGTTTAATGCGACTAGGTTGTAATTTAATATTGAATTGCTGAAAAATGTAGCTGTTGTTATTTTCATTTGTGTTGAATATAACTTAACTTATGTTAAGATGTTTAGTCAGGAGTGTGACGACTTTATAAATACTTATTGTAAATTATAAGTTTCGCAATAGTTACCTGGAGTTTGTTTACGAATCATGATGGTGGCTGTTGTGTAGTTTATTGTATAGAATTGCCTGTAATTAACTAAAGCCGTTTTATGTTGCAAATTAAATTGAACAGTTAGAAAGGTGGTCAAAGTACCGCCAGAATGATGACTTGAGGCCCGAGCGGGAGGAGCAAGTCCCTCTCCCTGCGACTATTCCAACTATCAGTGATGTTGATTATTGCGAAACTCCTGCACAACAGCCGGGGAGCGGTCTACGTGACTCAATACGAAGTGTACCATCAGCAAAAAGTTACAAAAACAAGTATATTCGCATCTGCATATGAAATCACGCGAGTTCTAAGAACGACTAAGTAAGTAAGGAAAATAAGGAAAATCGTCATCGAACGAGTTTCGTGGAGTCCCCACGCGCGCCGTATGCAATGTACTCGCAGTGTGAATGCCAAACATTTCCCGCATTCATTACTGACTTTCGAAATTCAAACTACTTTTACTTACTGATTAAATTAACTTATGTATCTTTTGTTTACTTGGCTCATATTTTAACAAATCTTTAGATGAATGAAAAACCCATAGTTATCGATAGGAAACACTCTCATAAATGTACCTCATTGGAGTTCATTAATTCATTGATTGAAATCACACTATCACACTAATTTTATAAAGGCGAAAGATTGTGAGTGTGTGTTTGTGTATGTGTTTGTTACTTCTTCACACTCAAACGTCTTGACCAATTTTGATAAAATTGTATATGGAGGTAGCTGACACCCTGTATTACATAGGCTACTTTTTATCCTAATATTCCCACGGGATCGAAACTTATGCGGGTGAAACCGTGGGGCGCAGCTAGAAACTTTATAAAAATAATAAATACTTATTCAAATAATGATGTCAACAGTTATTAGTTCCTCAGGAGACGCTGCCGCGCTGGCTATTCAACTCATCTGCATCTCTGTCCTTATACGTCGCTCGGCGTTTAAATACAAACAATGCATACATACATAATTCAGTACGATTATATTAGCTAATTGCGATGCGGGCGCCCGCGGGAAACGCGCAAGTATGCGCGCGCGCAGGGTATGACATAGCGCGGCTTTGCATGAACAGTGCGTTTGAATGCTCGCGTAATGGCCGCGCCGGTGACGTCACACACAGAAAAACACACTCATATGGAAATTATTGCTAACTTGTGATCGTACATATAACGTACATAATATACACACGGTTTGTGATACTAAATAATATAGGTACCTACTATTTGAACTGATTGAAGTTTGAATATTAGTTTTTTCGTAGCAAAAGACCACATAATCATACATACATAATCAGCCTATAATGTTCCCACTGCTGGGACACAGGCCTCCTATTAGTGAGAGGGAGTGGGCCGTAATCTACCACGCGGGCCCAGTGCGGGTTGGCAAAGGACCAAACATTATATAAATGTGATCCTTTGCTCTCAAGTTAACTTTTTAGATACTGGTCGCGATGTGCTACAGGTCGACACTGGTCGCGATGTGCTATAGGTAAGTAGGTACGATACATCCTACGTTCTTTTGTCATACATGTAAATCATCACGTAAGGAAAAAGCGTTATGCCTCTTCTATACATAACATTTAATCTGAAAAACATTGGTTTAATTATACAATTCCTAAAGTCGATTGACATTTAAAAAGCAGTTCTACCTAAGTATAATTTCATTAATTCTTAACAGTAATGGGAAATGACATGCAACATGTTACGGCAGTGACGTGGTTTCACACGATTGCCTTGACATGGTATCCTGTTCCCATCGTTCATATAAATAAGTACCTATGTATTTAGAATAGTAAAATCAAAATATAAATGAACTGTTTACGTTTCTGTCGGGCAAAATGAAGTTTACTGCATAAAGCAAAAGTACATATACATGTCGCAGATGGAATGTAGAATCCGCTGTTTTACAAAACCACTAGTTGTTTTACAAAACAGCTCCGTTATGTAAAGCAACTGAACCACGTTCAGCGGCTTTCCATAATTACGGAACTTAAACACGCAGAATTGCACAAACGTTTTGCATTATCAATGCAGCGGCTCAACGTTTAGCGGTTTTGTAAAACAGCGTGAAATGAAACGTAAGATTGTAGAATTTAGATATAAATTTTATCGCTCGTGGGTCTGTGTGTCATAACAACAATAATGGCGTCCGAAACAGAAATAAATAATCCGAGTAAAAATTACCTTAACTCAAGTGAAAACAGTGATTTTAAAGACAGTATTAATTAAAAGTTATCAGAGTTTTTATGATAGACGCTCATTGTGACTGCAATAAGCCATTCTGCATTACGTCTAAACGTCGGTAGCAGTTTTGTAAAACGAGCGCAATGACAATCCAACTGAACGTTGTTCAGCTGTTGTACATAACGGAGCTGTTTTGTAAAACAGCGGATTCTACAATCCATTTGCGATATACATATCTACATTATCATCGGCTCTCTTTCTCAATTAGGCTTTAATCACCAATACCTACATAAACATGGATGTAATAGCTACATACTCGTACATATAGCTACCTTATAGTACCTACCTACAAAGCTCTACTCTAAAACTTGAAAGAAAACAATGTTCAAAGTATTCAAATTAATATGCATTGATGGAATCAATCAATATTTGGTGTGATCTGTACGCACAGCGCATTGGCAGGCAGTGGCGGGCATGCGCGGGCGCATGCAGCCGACGTTTAAGGGCATCTGTGCCGTGGGAAACGCCGTGAGACCATACCGCCACATATCGTCTGCGCACACGCACGCTCCTTACACGACCACCATCATATCACAAGTTCTCATAACATTGATTGTTCTCTACCAAATCGGGAGAAGTCAGACGTTACTGACAAGCAATGTACGTGGCCGTACGATGAAGTGTCGCGTCGGCGCAGCACGGTAATTAGCAGAATGTCATTGCAAATTTTTAACATTCACGTTGTGCCGACTGGCGTGATACGTATCGTGGCGCATTAATATTGATACTCATACACAACACACACGGCGTGTATGGCGCTCATACAAACCTTATGCGATACCTAGATTAATGGCTAACATTTACATGTCGCGCGCTTTTTGCAGCTGATTTATACATCGCTAGATATTGAATACTAAACAATTACACCGTCACTCAAGGTTTATTATGTTTGCTTTATAGCCCGAGAATATTAATTGCATATAAGTGAGTATAAATACTGAGTAGGCGAGCAAGTAGATACCGTCGCACGCAAATCCCGGAGTTTTTATATCTTGTGATGAAGAAACGCATAATGTGCCTTTGTAGCTCAAGTTAACGCTATTATAAAATAAATGCAACCCCTGCATGCGCCACAAGTACATAGGTAGGTACACATTCAAAAGTACATAGGTAGGTACACATTCAAAATAGACAGTGATGAAACTTTATCTATAAACCAACTTATATAAACAGTTGATCATTTCAACTCATTACAGGAAACATTAGAAACGTTGATTAATATAGATCTAGTGAATGTATTGAATTAATCGTTAAGTAAGTATTCTTTATAAATGACGAGATCTCAGAACAAGATCTCAGAGGGCCCCAACCGACAGCTTGACATATTCGCTACCGTAATTGACTTTTGCAGATAACACTACCAAAGCAAAAAGTCTAATGGGAAATATCGTTTCAATCTCGTATTATGAAGGCTCCGAACCTCTCCGACGAGTGGCGGCTGCATTCCAGCAAGCGACACAGTGTCGTGTAGTGTATCCGTACGCGAACATTGTAGCAGGTAGCTCGATGGGCGTGTCGGCGGTGACACGGTGTCCACTGTGCGAGTTAATCTCAGACTGTATTTGAACGTCGGACGCGCGGTCACGTCGGGGTTTCAGATTAACATAAAATAATTATGGAAATGTGTTGTAAGGTAACTTTTCTTCTGATATCATTCAAATGAAGGCTTTCGGTGAGTTTTGATCCTTCGGCCAACGCTTGTGTGCGAGTAGCTGAATGTCCAGTTCCCGGCGTGTGAGCCTGCGCCGGCGCCGCTGCCGCGCTGTTTCCCAGTACCCGTTAACAGATATGATTGACAGACGAAGAAAAAATTCAATTCATTAGCAAGTGTGCGCATGCGCAACACGGAGAATGTAGCCGGCACTAGGAATGAGATCGTTTGTTCCGCGGCAAAAACGTCTCATGCCGCGACACACATAGAATATAATTATCTAAGCGCTCTATTAATATTTATGGCGCACTCTTAGCGACTACTTCAATAATTATTTGACGTTGGAGTGCGTCTGCCCTGAGAGCGGGGCTAAGGACCAGTGATTGCAGATCTACATTCCACCGAGTTCACTGCTTCCTATTCAAACTCTGATTCTTTCTTCTTTGATGTTACGCACATGTAAAAACTCATCTCATATCGTTTGAAATCTCCGAATGGTGCAGGCATATCGGTTCTCCGAAGATCATCCATCACAAAACTTTTGATCGATCTTAATGGTTTACGAATGTTAACTACCCTATTGAAAATCTTAAAGAAAAAGAGACATGTGTTTTGCCTCTCACCCTGACCACACAACACACTCATAGAGCACTGAGCAGGTAGGTAGTCCTCCGCGTCTACACTCCTGGTGGTCGAGTGGCGCCGCTGAATGGACGTCCAAGTATGTCATTCATGTAGCGGGGCGGCGCGGCGGCGGCTTCGCGCGCGGTTCAAGGAACCGCTGCGTTTCCCGCGCCGGGCGCTGGGAACTGCGACCATTACCCGCGCGGCCGCCGCCCGCACCTCGACGCCGCGTTTTTACGCCGCGCCTGCAACCAGCCTATGCACATGCATGAGACGGTCACCCACCATTTGTCACGTGCACCTCTTGGGAAAATATTGAAACGTTTCCTACTCGATTTATTATGTTATAATGTCACTATTTATTACATACAGTCGTAACGGTCCATGTTCGATGCGAAGCTGCTTTCTAAACATTCGTCTATATCATTCAGGCGGACTGTTATTTGGGAGCAATTTACTAAATTACGACCAACTTGAGGATTAACGTGGGATGTTAGATTGGAAGGGAGCTGCTCATTAATCAAGCTACGTATTCAAATTACTATAATTTGGGTCGATGTGGGGCGAGTTGAACTAAATGGTTTGCTATTCAGCCATCGATTAGCATTCCTCGGTCTGCATGTTGGTTTAATTCCAGCGACCGTCTGGAGGCTGTATACTGTGATTAAATACTGCCGAACGTTCGTGATCAGTAATTGCTAGTGTCTGGGATAATAAAGCTGTTAAACAGAACAATTATTAACATCATTGGCCTGTTTTAAGGTCATTAAAAGTGTACTTAGTGTCAATAGATTTTCGTAAACGATACTTTAAGCATCATTAGCGCGAACACTACATTAAGTTCATCTCGCATGTTCATTAAAGGGAAAACCAACAGTACGAACATGTTAAAGTGTATATTGTGTAACAATGTAAACAGGCATCAGGCCAGTATCATTTGGAGACCCTTGAGTATGATCCTAATGCGATTTTAATAACGCCACCTCTGCGGACCGAAGGACCACACGATGCAAAATCACTTCTCGGCTATATAGAACAGAGATTGAATTCGTTTGGAAGAAGAATAAGATCAAAAGAATTACTGTATTAATGAAGGTGTTACCGAATTTAACTATTGTGTTTATGCCGCGGTGATAATTGTTACAAATTAAGCTTAATCGATGCGCGCGCGCAAGGATCGCATCGGGCCGCGCCATTACGCACGGCGCCGCAAGCTGCCGTCCGGTGCCGTGCCGTGCGTGCGCCTTTGAATACGAGCCGCTATTAGTATAAAATTATACTATTAGAAGCATTATTGGCTGACGGTCCATTTTAATTGTACAGACATGTTTTTTTATAAATGATGATGGATGTTCTACGATTTGGGAGTTTTTGTTGTGCTGGTGTAACTGACGTGATTTCTATTTGTTTGTTCTCGCTTTACTAGCTTACAAGTAAGTACGTGGTACCAATACATTCAGTGTAGCTAAAAAAAACGACAAATTGAGACATATTTTAGATTTATCAAAATCATTATATATGTTTTTTTTGTTTCTTCACTTTTCTCACTCAATGTTTTGTTTCGCCGATTTCATTTTTGATGCTCTTTCTTGGGCGCCAGGGTATCAGGTGGATCGCTTGTTCACAATAGACACGTGTCTTACTAAAGTCCGGTCTGTAGTAATCCGGTCGCTCTCCAAAAGTAATAGTGCTACATAGCCACGCAAGACTATTTCTTTGCTCGATTCAGTCCCCATAGGCTGTCCCATAACGTATGTGTCGTCACAACTCACAACATAACACCATGAGCGACGTACATTTAGCGCGGTGACGCGGTGACGCCGTGACGCTGCCAGCCGTCAGCCCGCCATGATTGATGACGAAAGTGTTGCGCTCGGGTTACGATAAACATCGAGATGTTACCCACCCCATCGATGTGGCAAGCGAGGCTAGGTGATTTTAATGTTGTGTTTATCAACACATTTGGAAATACTACTCCAGCGCTGAATAAAGGTGACCTCCATAGCGCCCGGCCCGACATATTTGGTACTTTTCACATCAGTGACACAATAAGTATACGATGAGTAGTTACACATATTATTATTATATCTACCTAAGGATAAAATATTCTCATTTAGTTCTACTGATACCTTACATCTACAAAAATACTGCAATTTCCTGGAAAACGAACACACAACTGTTTTTTCGGAAATGAATCGTAGTAGAGCTTAGCTGTTAGATACCATTTTTGTAAGAGGTGGGACCCTAAAGTCGAATCTTAAAAATCTGACTCGTAGCGCATTCAGTTGACAATCTGTGATTTTGGTCCTAAAGTAACCAGTCAATTATTTTTCCCGGAACTTGTTTACTTGGTAGAGTAGTCTCTACAAGTAACAAGTTGCGGGAACAAAATGTAACAATTTAGAAATATCATCATCATCTTCAGCGCCATCAGATCAGCCAAATACGTTTACCGCTGGATTGAAGCCTCCTCCAAGCATTGCACAGCGAGCGAATATCTTTAAACAAAACGTTCTAAATAACAAACACAATGTGGCAGCGCTTGAGAACAAGGTCAAAGTTAATGTGTCCCAACAAAAAATGGAGCAATTTTTGTCGCTTAATCCAGAGGCGAACCGCGAGCGCGAGCGGCAAACGGAGGCATTCCAAATATGAGTAGCGATGATATTTAAATGACCGGCGGCGGCAGCGCGGGCGCATCGCTTTGACACACCGCGCCCCGAACGCGACGCATTCCATGCGTCCGCGCGTCCGCAACGACCTGCTGTTTTGCGTTGCCGACCTGTCTATCGGGGACGTGCTCGTGTTTTGATGAGAGGAATTCTAACTCATTTGAATTTGTCGCCTATCCATTGTTTGTGCGGCTCGCAAATTGTTTTATACGATTTGTTGCTTCGGTGTAAACTTAATGTGCACCTTGAAGTGATCCTGCCGATGTCGTGGGAAGGTTATGTATGTGTTACAGTTAGCGCTGATTTGTTGACGTTTAGTGGAAAGTGTTGGGTGAAAAGGAATGTTTAAGGTGCTGCAGAACTTCAGTAGGTACCTACTGTTCGATATCACACTGATTTTCTATTCTCAATTAGCCCTACAGTGATTACAGCGTTGGATGCATAATTATGCAGTAAATGAAAGCCTATTAGAATTTATGTTAATTGCATAACAAACGTAGCTGCTTCCTTTCATCAGCCGACACTAACCACACGCGGCTGTTCTTGGTGATCAATTAATTGACTCACATGGTTATCCTTATCTACTATTATGGACAAATTGTATGTAGATTCCTGTGGTGCCAAACCAATTACACCTTATAGGCGTAAACGACCCAGTGCTGATGATTGAGGGCTAAGTGGATGCTAATTTACAATATTGCTTTTAATTTGCTATTCACTGCAGCTTCCAATTCAGAAAAAAATTGTCCAGTACCATTAATAAATTTTAGTAAAAACGAGACCGGGAGGAAATCAGTTATAATTGGATGTTTCCGATTAGTGCAGTCCTGAATCGAGACTTCCTTTTACCTCTCTCTGAACAAGGAGTCTAGTGCGCGAAAGGAAGCAGCTCCCGGCTAAGCAACTTGTTCACACCTTAGCGGGGTATGCGCGTGCGCACACCAACTGTAATGACGCTAGCGTTAGCGCGCATGAAGCCATTTGGACGATACTGCACTGAATGGAGTCGAACCCGCTCCTAACAAGGGCACATCGTTTGAATGCGTCACTTTTTGCCGCCGAGCAGTGGACATGCGAGCCGAATGTTCCGAGCCAGTTTTTGGTCAGTTTGAAGAAATAAAATATTCATTGTATGCAAGTTATCGGAGTGCATAAATTCATATTAATGTATGGAAGGTATGAAGTTTTTAGCATAAAGTAACTCATTTATATTTCATGCTCGGGTTTGTATGACGTAAGATAAATCTGACGATAGATTGCCGGGTTGAGGTGAATTAATTAATTAAACAAAAACTCACCTGTTATGGACAGATTCAGTTTTAACAATATTTCTTATTTTGTGAATGTACACACTCGTGCAGTAAGGAGCTACTTGTGCAGCTTGGTCCGTGTGGTTTGGTTAGATAATAATACGTTGTAGGACCTATGTATTGTGATCTAAATCGTTTCTATTAAATAAAATAATAAGCATACAAAAATTAAGTAAACCATGTGCATATGCCGCGTAGGAATCCAGAGTCAAAAGCTTAGAGGTATTAGAAATTTAGAATTTATTTTTCTAAGTTTAATGTAACCAACCAACAAGAGCGCTTGGCCATGCTCTTTGCACTTTTAAATGTTTAGTGTCTATTTAACATTAAATATCACAGCATGGCAGCATCAATGGCATCATTCGTCGTGCTCTTGTCACCGCCGGGGTGCCAGCTGTTTTAGAACCCAATGGCTTGGCACGCGACGGTGGGAAGAGACCAGACAGAATGACCATAATGCCTTGAAAGGTAGGTAGGCCTTTGGTGTGGGATGCAACGTGTGTCGACACCCTTGCGCCATCCCATCTTCCAAGCACGGAGAGCTGTGCTGGGGCGGCTGCTGCAGGTGCGGAAAACCTCAAACGGCGCAAATACTCCAACCTTTTTGGAACTTATATGTTTGAGTCGTTTGGGGTTGAAACACTAGGGCCATGGGGGCCCGAGTGCCCACTTAGTATTTCGAGACATCGCCAAGCGGTTGGTTGACTCTTCACGTGACCAGAGGGTTGGCCTATTTTTTGGCCAAAGAATCAGCATTGCCATACAACGTGGCAATGCTGCCAGCCTTTTGGGCACGTTTCCTTTTGACAGCGATGCGGACGAATTTTTTGATGCCCTTTGATTGTTTCTCCTCCCTTTTTATATATCTACTTATACATATTATTAGACTGTTAGCTTTTTAAATTATGTAAATAATTGCAACATTTGCAACAATATTTGATCTAATAAGAAATCCAATTGAATACATTAAATATCTGAACACAAACAGAAAATAAAGCAACACCTACTTACAACTACAAGTGATTCCCATCGCTTGAACGTGCGCCGGTGCAACATGGCAGCCAATTATAATAACTTCAACGTCCCACCTCAGACTCCCAACCCCTGCTGTAACGAAGCATATTTGAATGCTCGTCAGTCACATTTCGTATGAGCGTCCGCGATGAAATGTTAATTCTGTGCTGGCGCGCGGCTAGCGCGGTGAGCGGTGTGCGCGCGCGCCGGTCGCAGCTCCCACGCCGCGGACACGCCGCGCATGCGCAAAAACACGCGCCGGACCAACACATGCGCCCACGCACACCACACAGTAGTACAGCTGCAGAGGCTCTTTAGAAATATGAACCAGGTGACCATGTTGGACACTGACTATTAATTTGTACTACAGAAGCTTACATTTCTTTGGGTTTCAAAGACATCATCTTTACTTGCTCACGGTGCGGTGGGTTATTTTATATTATGAACGTCACGACTTCAACAACATGCAGGTACCGAGATTATGATCGGTCATGTCTCCAACATTATCTGTGCCACCAGTTCTATTGGAGGATTCACAATGATCAACTACCTATTCGCTTCTGTGTTCTGAAAACATGTCACGTGTTATCATTGCTGTGCTTCTCATCATCGTGGTGGAAAGATCCGTCATTCTTGCATGTTCTTGAATGCATCGAGTATGGAACATTTCTAAGCTCTGTCCCTATTTTGGGCAGCAGCCGAGATAATACTTTTCAACAAAAACAGTGTGAAATCATTAGTGTGTCATTTCTAAAGACGCAGCCGACATGTCCTGCTGTGCTGCGGCGCGAGGCGGCGCGCGGCGCGGCGCGCGGCGCGGGGCGCGGCGCGGGTCGCGGGCGGTATTCGCGCGTCTGCCCCGTGCATACTGATGCGACGTAATTGTCGCGCGCAAAAACTAAACGCATGATAATCGAGGAAATGCCACCTGAACCGGACGCCGCCGCCGCCGCGCCGGACGGCCTGCACTGATTGTCGCCGGACCGGTGCGCTGAGAAAGCGGACTTATGCAATGCTGTGTTATGTCCGACTGGATTATTATAATTGGGGCTGGTCTATGGGAAAGGTGTGCGAACGTCTCCAGTTTTAATTATGTTTTGCTGTGTGTATTCTTTTGCTATTAGAGGTGGAAGCACGTGGAAATTTCTATAGGTATTTGATTTAGAAAACATTGTGCGAGGAGTGGAGTAACTCTATGGGTATCTTTACAAATGTACACCATCTTCCAATGAAAAAAGGGTCCCCACTGCTGCAAAATATGCTTTTAGTAACTGTTAACGCAAGTGATAGTTCGTAATGAACTAGGTATTGTCAGAGAAATAGCAAACTATCATTGCTGAGGAAGATCGACTAGCTGGAACTAGATGGAGGTGACACCTTGTAGTACGCAGCACCCGCGGCTAAGTTATTCAATCAAATATTCTCTCTTTGTGATGTCTTGGGTGAACGGATCACAGGCATCGCAACAAATATTTTGTTTTTAGAAATCGATTAAATTCTTGCAGTTCCAAGTTGAGCATTTCTTACGTGCTTAAATTACCAGTATTGACATACCAAAGTGGTATTACGTTTCTTTCTTGTTCACCGCAAACATAAGAAGTGCTGCAAGCTGCCACAACAACCTTCTCCCGAGCGCTTGCTGAGAACAGTGGCTGGTATCACCGGCAACATTCCTGACATGGCTGCTCTATGCATCATTACCCTCGCTTTTTCAATAACCCGCAAATTTTAGATCAATTGTCTGCGTATTCATGAGGGCTCGGATGCGCGCACGCAAGTTTTTGTCTCCCCCCGCCCTTCCCCTCGCACGTAGCGTCCAATCGGCGGCGTTTTAATTGCCGTAATCACCGTCTTGTCATTTGCCTCCGAGTGATTTAAGCCGGCGACTTTTTGTCCGTGATACATTGCCGTAACATCAATGGCTTCGTCGGAAACGTTTCTGTGTTGAATAAATTAACCATTCACATTCATTCAAACGTGAGATTTCGTCGAAGATAAAGTGCCACCGATTATATCTGATCAAGTATTTCGTGTAAGAAATATGTATCGATTGTGACGCGCTGGTAATTATGAAGTTTTTTTACTTATAACTATGTCAGTGAAACGGCAATACAATATATAACAATATGTCACGTACTTTACTTTTTAGTTAGGTATACTTACCTCTGAATGTTTGGTAAAATGGTTGCAAGCTCCGTTGCTGTTGAATTCCATTGAGTTGTGCAGCAAGAAAGTCCGATACTGCAGTTTGAGATTGAAATTGAGTCTGACGAATCAGAAAAGATGGTAGGCAGAAACAATCTTAAGGGTGCTAAGAAGTTGAATCTGATATTAAACTTTATTTCAGGATGCCTAATAGCCCCAAGACCGTTGTCAGTTGGTGTAAACTGCGCCGGCGCACATTGAGAGCAACCGCTAGATCGTGAATCGGCTTTTATAAATAATATTTGTGTAAACTCTGATCAATTTAGCATTTTTACAAACCACGTTACCTTGACCATAAACGTGTACAGTATCACGATGACATAAAGTTTCTTTTGGTTTGTTTCAGGTGCAGTTTTGTTGAGCATGAGCTTGCGCAGTAAAGGAGTGGATCTTCTCACGCGGCTGCGCGGGCGAAGCGGAGGCGCGGAGTATTGTAATTGCCTGTGGTCCCTACGACCATAAAGCATGTGTTTTGGACTTGAATATTGCTATTGCAGGCCAGGCGCAGATTGTAAGTAGTAGGTACCTATGCAACAATATTGTGTTCATCATATTGATTAATTAAGATATCTTTTGGGTTATCAGATCTTATTAGATTTATATATTTATCGTGATTGTGATCTGCGCAGATAACACTAGATACCTCAGCGCTGCAAGTAAAGTAATATGATATCACGTGTAGTTTCAGTCTTTTACATTAGAAAGTAGAGAATTTAATATAAAACGTGAACTAATAACTCGTGTATTTAATTTCAGTGCTTGCCGGCGCAACAGGCAGTAAGTTACAGTGTTGCGCCTGCGCAGGCGGTCGGCCGCTGATAATCTAGTTAAATTTATTTATTGAGGCCCGCGGGCATCCTCGCGGCCCCACGCCGTTCATTACCAGCACTTCAAAAAGTGCAACAAAACATAAGAAAGTGCTACGAAAAATAAAGCCAAGCACAAGTATTTTATGAACGGCATGACGAAAACAGAGTCAAGATACAATAACAAATGCTAGAACAATGAGCCAGACCTGACTGTGAGCGCTGATTTCATTAACAAAATTTACATAAGTAATTAGTCTGCTATCGGTCCGATCACCGACTGGCGTGATATGCGTCCTGCATCGGGTTCGGTTGAACCGACTCCGGCGCCACCGTATCGACAGATAAGTGAACATATCGTGCGATGTGTATCAGATCCGAAGATATCCGATCTGCGGCGACTACACAACTAAATATGTTTAAATATGTAACGCGACGTGTTTCATAGTGATAAGGGATAGTATCAGCAGGGCTGTCTATTGAAACTTGCCGGGACTCTTGCACTGGTTTTTACATAAGTAAGTAATATGCAACAATCTCTGTTACCCGTACCTATGTCCCTACTTTCACTACTTAAATTAAAGCTCAAACATGTTTTCTCACTAAACCATTTTATGTATTTACCTTTTTCTCCTCAAACTCTTTGATTGGAGTTCAATTTTATTTCAAGTTACATTTTGTGAATTATTTCTAGCGCAGATTTTTCTCCAGTTCCCAGATTTATGAAGCTCAGCAGCAAGCAACCCTGCAGCTGCGCGTTTTATGAATATCGGTGCGTCCTCGCCGCGGGCTGTGGGTCAGCTATCGCGATGCGCGCGCGCACGCCGCGCCGGCCGCGCCTCATAACACGCCACGTGATTTACCGCACCGCACCGCACCGCATCTTCCCGCACCGCACCGCCACGACGCTGTTATCTAACGCCTGTCACTGCAGCTATTATTTACCAAGAATATTGGGCTGTTCGGTGTTTTGTCTTCATTTATTAACCGACTTCAAAAAAGGAGGAGGTTATCAATTCGGTTGAATATATTTTTTTTATGTGTTCTAACTCAGAACTCCGTTATTTATAAGCCGATTTGCAAAATTATTTTTTATCGAAAAGAATATACTTTCAGATTGATCCCATTGTCATCAGGTCAGGATCTAATGATATTCAAATATTATAGGTAAACCTATAGCGATTTGGGTATTTTTTATAGTAACTTTTGCATTTGCTCTCGGAAAGCACCATTTGGCGAAGTGGAACTGATGATAAAGACCACAGATGGTCACCGGAACTACTCAATAATAAGTATTTCACAGGTTGCGATTCGATTACTTTAATATGGTTGCTAAGCAATTTATGCTCGTCACAATGCGAATGGTAAAATGGAGCTGATGGTGAAATACCAGGAGAACACCTCAATAATATTACCTAACTTCCCTGCATCGGGAAAAGCAATATTTTGTAAAAAGCGATGAGCAAGTTGACACTAGGCTATCGTAACTTAGATAAATTATAAGCAGACCTAGTAAAAAGCGAGAAATGAAAACTTTTAACAAAAAAAAAACCGACTTCCAAAAAAACTACAAAGTGAAAAATAACTTTAATTTGGGAAGTCGGTGGCAAAAAACTAAAATACAGATCCAAAGACACCAACTTCCGAAATTAAAGTTATTTTTCACTTTGTAGGTTTTTTTTTTAGTTCTGGCTAACTAAGTACTTAGCTTCTGCCCGCGACTTCGTCCGCGTGAAATTTCACCCTCCCCCCATTCACCCTCTTAGGGGTGGAAATTAGAAAAACCCTTTCTTAGTCTTCACAAAGAACACACCCTCCAAACATGTCTCTAGGACCAGCGGTTTAGGCTGTGCGTTGATATATCAGTCAGTCAGGACGTTGAATTTTATACATATACAGGGTGAATTTTCCAAGTGGGCGTGGATGGCCAAATTCTAAACTATGAGGAATAGCGAAAAGTACTCAAAGGAGTCGCGGGCTCGATTTTGATGAAAACTAAAATTGCATCATTGGATTTTTGAAAAATCAATATTTCTAGCCAGGAATCGAAAATGTTGATTTTGAAAAAAAAAAACACACTGTATTATTACGCCTTTCGATAGTGTCGCTAATAAGGATCAAATTCTGGGAAGTAATGACATACGGCAAACTTAAGGAAAATGTTGAATTTTAATAAACTTCTTATTTTAAAGTATTCATACCTACATTACGTACCTTGTTCGAAATTATGCTCAATATTTTTATTAACACACCCGCAGCGTAGTCACCTTAACAACATTATGTTCTAAATTCAAATTTCTATTACGATCTTTGGAAAATATTCTAATGGAATCAATAATATTGTAATGCTGAATGCAGTACAATCCTTGAGACATCGAATCCAGCTATGTATTGAATGTCATCATTTTGAACAATTAATCAGTTAAGGTTTAGTAGGTAGGTAACATAACCCGGGCCTGGTATAAATAATAACAGCCGCACAGGTCAATCCATCAGGTTAAGGTACACTTGCCGCGGTTGGTCTGTGGATGGATGACCATCTTAACATACCGAGACCCCTTCATGCTTCGGAAAGCACGTTAAGCCGTTGGTCCCGGCTGTCATTCCTGGATCTTTGACAGTCGTTACGGGTAGTCAGAAGCTCGAAGGTCTGACAATCAGTCTTACCAAGGGGAAGGGGTATCGTATTACCCAGTAACTGGGCTGTGGAGGTGAGATAGGCAGTCGCTCCGTGTAAAATACTGGTATTCAGCTGCCTCCGGTTAGACTGGAAGCCGACCCCAACATAGTTGGGAAAAGGCTAGGCAGGTGATGATGAGGTAGGTAACATAAGAACAATAAAATAAGTATTTTGTTAAAAATGAGCTCTTTTCTTTAGTTTGCCGTATGTCATTACTTCCCAGAATTCGATCCTTATTAGCGACACTATCGAATGGTGTAATAATACAGGGTGTGTTTTTTTTTTCAAAATCAACAGGTTCGATTCCTGGCTAGAAATATTGATTTTTCAAAAATCCAATGATGCAGTTTTAGTTTTCATCAAAATCGAGTCCGCGACTCCTTTGAGTACTTTTCGCTAGTCCTCATAGTTTCGGATTTGGCCATCCACGCCCACTTGAAAAGTTCACCCTGTATACAGGGTGTTACAGAAAGGGTATATCAATACAAACGGGTTGAAGAGTGTATCTGGTCTAGAATCTCTGCACAAAATTTCAGCTCAAAAGCAGTAACTTTGAAATGCTTAATATTTTTTTTATTTCGATAGTTTGTTAAATTGAAATCATAACAAACGTGTCACCGCACTACGGGGGTCATTATCCATTATCTGTAGTGTGTCTGTGCGCCTAGTACACGCACATCACGCCGCCGCGCGCCAGTGCAGCGCCGTGATGTCGAAATAAAAAAATATTAAGTATTTTCAAAATTAATGCTTTTGAGCTGAAATTTTGTACAGAGATTCTAGACCAGATACACTCTTCAACCCGTTTGTATTGATATACCCTTTCTGTAACAACCTGTATACTTACTTATAGATATTTTAGTTAAGGTTAAAGAAAAGCATTCTTCATTAGCTGTGTGAAGTGCTCATCATCAAACCACCCACTTTAACAACTCACCAAACTGTTCCTGTGGGCTGACCCCCTAGATAGATAGGTAGTTACGTAGGCTTCTAATATTTATGAAAAACTAGCTGCGCCCCGCGGTTTCACCCGCATAAGTTTCGATCCCGTGGGAATATCAGGATAAAAACTACCCTATGTCCTTTTCCGGGACTCAAACTATTTCTATACCAAATTTCATCTAAATCGGTTCAGTGGTTTAGGCGTGAAGACGTAACAAACATATAAACACACACACACTCACAAACTTTCGCCTTAATAATATTAGTGTGATAGTGTGATTAGCTGACCCAACGAACTTCGTACCGCCATCGAAATCACTCAATCCGTTCTCGAGATAATTTTATCATCAAAAAGCCGTTCCATACAAAATGTATGAGAAAATGAATTATCTTCTCTTTTTTCTCGTGAATATTCCCCATGTTTTAATAGCTATTCTGCTATTCGGGGCGAACACAAGTCCAACAAATTAAAGATCGGCCCAGCCATTATTGAGTTATAAATGGTGTAACTAATCCGACTTTGTTTTATTTTAATAGAAGATTGATAATAAAATCAAAACGTCAATAAAAATTCTCACATTGACATAAGAGTTTCGGAAACAATAATCTTCGTGATGTGTCTTATAAGGTACCTTCACCGATACTCGCGCCATCTAGTGACGCTTACCGCACAATTGAAACAATTTTATTTACCTCGGTTCAATCATTTGTATCGCTAATCACTATCTATTAGTAATACATCAGTGACATAGCTAATCGTTGAGCTAGAAGGGCGGTAATCCTGTGTTAATACATATTCATGCGCCTCGAGTGGAGACATACAGTAAGCCGCGAGGAATCGGTCACTATTTGTGCACCTACTCGATAACGGGGGAATTCTAGTATTCATGTAACACATGTACACGACTATAACCTATAGAGTTGTAGGTTGCTCGCTCCTCTCGTGAGGTCCTCCTCTACCTGTTATCTGGTTTCGGCCTCTCTTCTGGGTGTAGTTAAAAGTAATAGATGGATTTTGACAGCTGAATCCATTGCAGCTCCTGTAGCAGTGTAGTTAAATTTAAATATAAGTAGAGTCCATAGGTACCTACTCTACTTGTCATATCAACTCTTTAAGGCTTAACGCGACTCTGGAGCAGTGGCGTAGCTATCGGAGGGCTAGGCGGTGCCGTGCACCGGGGCCCTCAGACTCAGGGGGCCCCTCGGCCCAGGGGCCGGCAACCAGCAGGCAGGGACCAGCAAACCTCGAACTGACCTAGCAAAAACTTCCACCTTCAGAATATAATAAATTCTTTCTGTTGTGTTGTGTAAGTTCTTGTGTTTAGCCACTTCAACCAATCGGCTGTTATGTGACCGATTTATGAATACTAGCTTACTCTACTGAAATATTAGTAAGAAACTGCACTCCCATTTTTGACAAAATTCCATATCCTTGACATCTTCTACATAATATTGTTATGGTACTCCTACACCCTAAACCATTTACATTTATGTAAGTAGGTATTTATGTTTTTTACTTGATAAAATAAAACCTAAGCAGTTTAGATAGAGCTCCAACGTTTTTCTTGCACCGGGGCCCCTGCGGCCCTGGTCACGTAGCTACGCCACTGCTCTGGAGGAACTATTTCTAAAGAAGCTTTATAGAAATTGTTGTACCGGAGTCGCAATAGACGTTCAGTTTTTGGTAGAAACTCCTTGTTCATGACTTGAATTTGTGTACAGATTGTTGCATATACCTTGTAACAAGGAAATAATATTGACACAGGTATAAATGAAGCACTTACTTAATTAATTTATAGAAAACAAACGGAAGGGGGGGGGCATACGAGCCTAATAGTGCAAAGTAAGACATAAGTAGTCTGAAGGGACTATTGTCAACATCATCTAAATAAACCCAAAAACATTTACAATACCCATACACTTGACATAACTTCCTAAACAAATCTATTTTATACAATTCATTGAAACGACTCAAGTACCTGTAATAGTTAAAAGTCGCGTGATCGTGACTCATCTCCGAGCTGCACACATTACATTATTTGGTCAATTTTAATGTGGCTAATGTAAGTTGCTTGTTGTAAAAGCAAATATTACGCGTGTCATTATATCAGTGTACGGAGCGATAATAAGGTTATCTGCGCAAACACGGGGATTATCAACAACTCACTTCGCTCAATAGGGAGTGTCCCGGCGAAGGAAACTAAGTGGAGATAAAGAAAAATGCAAGAGAGCACGTCTCCTTGCTGAAGTAGGCAACTGTTACGAACGCTTCCTACAAACATACTCACATACAAACATACATAAGTATAAACATGTCGTCATCATCCACAGTCCGACTTCAGCCACTGCTGGGCATAGGCCTCTCATTGCTTGTGCCAATCCTCATGAAAGCTCCTGTGCCAGCCTCCTTCGGTTCATCAAGCCTGTAGTTCATACAGTCTGAGGTGTCTTGGTTCGCCCACATTTTACCAGAATTTATGTTACAAGCCTATGCATGTTACGGGGAACAAACTTTTTACAAAAACCCTCTCTAATGAATCATCTCAAAAATGAATCTCCTAATGGGATAACCCAGCAACGCTGCCTACTTTATTCCACTTAGATTTTTCTGGATTCGAACCCAGTAGCCCGTTGTTGGCAGTAGTGGCACAGACTTCTTTCTAAAAATTCAAATCCCGAAAAGCCTTGTCCTATCTTACGTCTGATTCAGACATTGTCCTTTGTGTTGGATTTTCAGAATACTAACTATAATTTTAATCCGAAATATGTCTCGTAACATTCGATATTCCCAATAAACTGCATAATGTAAAGTAGAAATCGTCACGATAGCCATAACACAGACAAATCAGCTCCAACATAAACTGGACCAGTAACTAACTGACCGAGTACGGAGTTATCGACAACGTGCGACCAGCCAGTGAATACTAAACCACAGACAACTTGCACAATACAGCGGACACGGAAATGTCAGTGTCGTCATTCTCGCCCTACTTGTACCGCGTGCACGTCAAGTCTCACATAATTCCACAAAAACAACTAATCATGTTTGATTATGCATACGTAATGTAGTCAAATGATAGGTTACGAGCAATAACCCGAAATCTGTGCGTGTTGGTCGCCGTATTGCACGGCCGCGGTCGCCGGTCGCTGGTCGCCGCGCGCCGGTCGTCGCCGGTCGTCGGTCGCTAACACAGGCTATCATTTGTAGCGCTCACCTGCACATTACTATTGCGCAACTAATATTAAAGAATATTCTGCATCGGTTACTTATATTTATCCCGGGCCCTGAATGTGAAAGCATTGATTAATATTGTAATGAGCACGACGAATAACTTCCTCCGTACCAACAAACGATGGTTCAACTGCAACACTGTTCATCACCGGTTAAATTATCAACAATTTGAAGAATCTCATACAAATGTATCAATGGATGATGGCCATATTGAAGCTACAGTGTTAGTGTATTGTCGTAAGCTAGCGTGTGGTCGCGGCAGCGGTCAGTAATTGTGTATAGTTTGAGATAATGGCAGCGCGGCGGTCGCGGGAGCAATTATTTTGATCCGGCGTCCGGTCCGGGGCGGGAGCGCCGTGATTTGCGTACGCGCATTATGCGCCGGTCCTTAATAACACGTTCACGAGCGATGCGCCCGCGCAGGCCCTTGTCCCCTAAATTACACTATTGTTGTAACGCAACATTGTTGTGCACATTATCGCTCGACACAAATGTGACGACGTCGTCTTAATGTCTCTATAACTATCAGGTGCCACCTGTCGCCCGGCGCGCGGCGCGGCGGCCGCGGCGTCACGGGACTCGTGGGGACTTCATTGAGCCATTGTAAGAAAAAAATACGCTGTCACACCCATTGATATTATTTAATATATCAATGGTCACACTATACTATTAGTAATACTGTAGAGTTGATATTCCTAATTAAAATAAGTGATACCTACCAGATTAAAACAGAAGAAGAACTAGCAGGGGATCGAGGAGGGGGGAGGGGGGCTCAGGGGATCAGACCCGAATAAATCATTACGATTACGGCCATGTGTAAAGATATCTTTAGGTCCATGTATCTTCGTCGAGGCATTTCATCTAGGTATTACCAAACCTTTCGAAGAGAACGGGTCTCTTCGAAAGTCTCCAACGTTCAAACTGTCGAAAGCAATGAAAGTGCAGTTCCCAGCGCACAGCGAGCACAGGAAGCGCCCAATTTGATTACGTAGCACAACAATAGGTAACATTATCTGTCCACATGTAACGTAATAAGATAATATGTAAAGCCACGATACTGGTCATTATGCAATCTACGTGGGACTGCCACGCAGAACAAACAACAGAAAATCGAAAACATACGGATATAGAACCCAATTCATCATTGTGGCCAAGGTAGAAGAAACCGGGAATATTCGAAAGCACGTTGGGGACGCGTAGAACTGCGAGGATGGCAGGCAAGAAACGAGGTGATGGAGCGGGCTATGCTCGGAGTTTCTTTGAAGGATAAGATCAGAAATGAAATTATCTGGAAAAAACCGACAGAGCTTGCAGAGTAAGCAAGCTGCAGTGGTAGTGGGCTGGCTATGTTTGTCGAAGGACCGATGGCCGGTGGAGCAGACGAATCAATCAGTGGAGACCGCGTATCGGCAAGCGTAGTGTGGGACGCCCCCAGGCTAGATGGATGGACAAACTTAAAAGTTGGCTGGGACGGACTGGATGCGGAAGGCGGAGTAATAAGGGTGTTATAGCACAGCCTGTGCAGCAGTGAACTACGATAGGCTGACTTGATTGAGCTGATTCCAAGCTAAAAGATGATGATGATAAATTGATAATGGGTACACTACATAAATATGAAAAACTTTATTCCGATAGTCACAAATACGAATTTCAAAATACCGATTTTCATAATTCCAAATGGTTCAAAATTCCTAATATAACAACTCCGATTTATCATTCATCCTATTTTTATAATTCCGAATTACTATTCTCAAAATACCGAGTTTCAATTCAATTTCAAAGATCGAATAACTAAAAGTCCGCATTAATGATAATTCAAAGCATCAAAAAAACGAATGCTAATACGATGCTACAAAATTGCGATGCACGTAACTGCGAAAGACCGTGTCTGCGACGCCACTAAACTTCGATGCACGTCACCGCGATAGATCTTCACTGCGATACTACTCGACTTCGATACACGGTAAAAGTATTTGTTTTGTCATTCGCTCACACTTGCATCCTATGTCGACGGAGCCCCGTTTCGCGGGGCGCTATTTCTGTGCAAGAGTTTAAAGTAACCTAACAAAATCTAACCTCAGGGGGGCCCTTCGCTCGCTCTTGCATCCTACGTCGCCTATTGTGTTCGTTGACTTCGGGTGCGGTAACGGTAATGTAAGTAAATAGCGAAAGAAGAAAAGATAATTCGGATATATTTCGGAGTATTGAAAATCAGAATGTCGTTTTTTGGACCGAGAACCCATCGAGCATTTGATTCGTCGAACACGTGAAAATCGGAAAACAAACAAATCGTATTTATGACTATCGGTAAAATAAACTTCGTGATTTTTAATAATAGCCATTTTAATTCTTATGTATTATGAAATTCGGACTTTTGAAAATCGGAACATCGAAATTCAGAATAAAATATTTCGGAATATTTAGGTGTTCCCGATGATAATGACGCAGAAGTTGAAATAAATAGAATAATCGAGCTCAGAGAGCTTTTGCTTAAATCACTTTTGAGAGTGATGAGCCAGGAAGAGAGTTGGTGGAAAGTGTTAATGTGAATGGTGGGATACAGTTTTGTATGTAGTGGCTATTCTGTATCCATCTGTTTTGTGACGCAGCTTAGTTAAAACGAACTGCGCCTGAGCATCGCTCACCGATAGAGTTGCGTCTAAATTGTAATTGTATCCTTTTCATCCTAATTGGTGGCTATTCTTAGCTCGCCAGAAATGGAGCAATGAATTTGACAATGTACGACCTAGGTACATGACGGTACATGGCATTTTATCAATTGGCCTAATCCATTGTGAGCACGGTTATTTCTGTAGGTATACCTAATGAAGTATGCTAAGTAAAAAGTGATTACCAACAGGAGGAGTCATTGAGTAGCGTAAGCTGAACCTTAGCGTCAAATCAAGGCAAAATAATGTTATTGGTCTAGTCCCATAGTTTTTCCACTGAAACACCAAAGATTATCCCATCCCGCTGTCGGTCGGCGCGTATCAAGTGTTACAAGATAATACCTTATCATTACATCTCCTGTCCTGTACTTAGGCCGCATCAGGTAATCAGCTGATCCCAGCAGGAAGCGGCTCTGACGTAATGCCACAATATCTCTAATTAGTATGATCCGAGGCGTCGGCTGATTGGATTCAGTTTAATAAGCATAAAGCACACACGGTGCGCGCGCGCATCTAACCACAGGCCCGCGCAGGAGATGTAATGGGCCGCGGGTATACAACGTGGAGTTCAGAAGGTCTATTCTATAAACTTAGTGCCGTAATACTGAGGGCCAGAGACAAGGACATTCTATAAGTGATAACGATGACGGAAGGCTAATTCAAAAAGTCACTAGTCTACGACCATGACTCAAGTAATGTTAGCTTACAGACAAAGAAAAAAAGTTATAAATTTTGTTCCTTTTTTTTGAAATTATCCCTCACAAAAATTCATCTATCTCTTGTTGGGTGTCCCTCTTCATCTAGCAACAATTACATAGTTATCCCACTCCCTCATTTATGCGAGCTAATTTCTAAATTTTTCTATTTGTCACACTCCACTCATTGACATCTTGACACGCCAACATTCTCACCTCCGATTATATTTCACATTAGTAGTATTCGGTTAGCTAGAGGACATCGAGGAGAGCGATCCATAATATTTTACCAAGGTATCAGTCTACTTTCTATCCATGTTACTCATTACCTCGAACTCAATTGGTACCTCTGTGCCATGTTCTCCAATGCCAGTGGAGTGAGTGCAGTAAAGCGATGTCGTAATGAGGGGCCATTGTTTAACGACGTTTGCGTGGACTTATACTTCAAGAGTGAATCTGTAGATGAGACTGGCTGTTCATTCATAACAACGTTCAATAAAACCTACATACATGTAGAACTGATACTTTAACCCATATTATTTCTAGTTTCTTATTAGTCCAATGTTCCTCCCTTTTCTTCTTAAATGTGAATTACGAGTGATTTCCGCATTATTACTTTGGATTCGTTGCGACCGTCATGATGAGAGACAGTTCTGAATTGAGATCACTCAAGTTTTTTTTTTTTTTTTTGATCCCAGTAGTCTGGTACATAAAAATGGCAGGTGCTTGATAAATCCGTCCAAGGATACGTTCTTTGCAAATGAAACTTCCCTTTTTACCCAATGCATAAAGTTTTTTTCCCACTTTTCTGTATGTTGTGCCTTCTCCTTCTAATCGGTTAGGAACGAGTCCAAATCGTCACACCAGCGTTTCTTAGGCCTGCCTCGGTGACGACACCCGTCTTCAGGCACCCGCTGTGTGACGGCTCTGGCCCATCCGCCTGGATGCATCCTACAGGCGTGTCCCGCCCAGTCCCACTTCAGCCTCGTAGACTTATCGCCATTATCGGCGATTCCTGTCTTGGAGCGTATTGTGTGAATGTCGGTGAATTTATTTTTTAAGATGCTACGCTCCATCGCTCTTAGGCCACAAAGTTAATAATGATAAATCCTGGGTCACTTTTAACTTGTCGGTGTAGACTTCACAAATGGTGCAACGCATCTGCAAATATTCAGATGGTATTGTAATCTGTGTGTAAGAAGATCAGTATAATCTTTCGATCGGCCATCAACGTATGTATGTGTGCGCATCACTGCGCATGCGAGGCGGGCTGCGCGCGCGCTGTGATTAATATGATTATTTGATTGTTTAATCACGGAGGCACGCAAACCTCCGATATGGAGCCGGCACCGGCAGCGAGCGGCTTGTGCAGCTGTGGACCTAGCTATACAAATAATTGAGTTTGAGAGTCAGATGAGCTTTTTGTAGCGTATTGGTATATTAGGTACAGGTATAGAAGTATGAAATGGCATACCCTTGAACAAATATTGCCTTATGGACTTTGAAATAAGATAGTGATGTCAAAGTCAAAGGTCAAAGTGACCTCTGCGCTGCCACTGACAGCGCCGTGGAAGTGGCAAAGTTTTGGGGAAACAAGATTTAAAATACAGTCGTGCCTGCGACACGACGGAGAAGAAGAAGTGATTTCTAAAAAGGTAAAGCCAGACTGGTTGCAGCTACCAACAACACTCAAAAGATTATATTTCGGATTTAGATTCGAAGAGGAAGAGAAATTGCCAAGCAAGAAAATGATGAGTTTTCTTAGACACGAGTTCGAAGCTCTAGTCCTGTCAGGAGTAATTCATTTAGAGCTATCGGGCATGAATACTCCGCCGAGCTGGCGCGATGGCGCAGTCATACAAAAAATACACATATTTATGTAATTCCAATCAATTAATAGTAACGTAGGGCTGCGCAAAAACGCGGAGTCCGCGATAAGGCCGGGGACACGGCGGGCATCCCGGACCCGCGGCGCGGCATCCCGGAGCCGGCGCGCTTCCCGGTACCGGCCCACCACGCAGCAACAGCACAGCCAAATTAGTTTACAATTAATTAGTTAACAGGATCATTACAAATCGTTCTTAATAAAGCTTCAGCTTAATAGAGCTTCCCATTCAAATGATTGCGCAGACTTGAGTCAAAGCTATTACAGGCTGGCGTTAGGAACGTTGTAGTGTGCAGCGGAAGGGCTTATGATTTTCCAAGTTTACATTCGCTTATTTGACCAATCTGTCGATTATTGGATATACAAACACTCATGCAAGTGTCGTTACTCAAATTTTTTGACAACTGAAAACAGTAAATGATTTAGTGAGTAAGATAACAGTACCTAACGCAGCCTTCTGCCAGTTTTGTTACCGTTTCTTGTGGTCCGTGGTACAGTGGTACAGTGGTACCTGTGGCACATGCCACGTGTGTGGGTGGGCCGCCCGCGACCGTCGACACATGCGCGCCTGTAGACCCCGCGCGCAGAGACCCGGCACCACACTGCTACAGCCCCAAAACACTACATGCACATGCAGTACTTAATTACATATATGTTCAAATTAATGAGGCATTCATAAATTGACTCTTAATTAATGGATGTATTCAATGAATTCAATACAAAATATTGTTATGAATTTCATGATCTTATAATTGCTTCCATAAATGGATGGCGACCTAACAATTAATAAGTAGATTGGCACACATGGCTGTGCCGAAAAAACTTAATTATCATCGTTGAGACAATAGCCAAGAATAAAATATAACGCGCTGTGTCCATTCCTAGAGGCGGTTAATCGCTTTGAGCCAATAAAAGAATAAGTTAATTGATAATAGTGGGCCTGCGCGCGCGCCGCTCGCTGCGTAGTGACGCGTACGCAACTAATAACGCTGTCCAACTGTGATCAATGATCGATAATAGCCGGGGGCCCGGGGGCCCGAGGGCCCGGGGGGCTGTCAGGCCTGTCAGTGTTATTAGTTAAATGATTGTTTGTATTTAAATCAATTGGGAGACATTGAGAAGTTTTATGAGGCAGTCGGTATTATTTGGGAAGGTTTACTGAAACGTTTTCTCCTTTCAGGCTCTGTTTACCTACATATGTACTTATTACTGTAGTTTAGTAGGATCAGCAAAATGGAACATAATTTTAATTGTTCCGAATGTAACAGTCACATGGCACATCTAAACCCCGTGCTCTATGGCGTTTCCTAATGTTCATTGTAATCCCATCAAAACGTCGCGTTCAGGTGGGTGGCACCGCAGCCTCCGGGAACCAGGCGCCCACAAAAACTGAAGAATGCGTCAATACACCACGATAAGAAGCGATCATCGTCCATTGATGACAAATACCGGGAAATTACAGGTATTTACCATTTAGCGGTATACCTCCCCGCGGTAGGTAGGTCTCGCCGACGAAGACCACTCGAGGCTCATTAATATTCGCACGTTGCAAATGACTTGAAACGACTCTACAACGATTGGGCAAAAAGTGTGATTGCTTAAAAGTGATTAATTCGTGCTTTAAATGCGTTGTTTAAATGTTAATATTATAGCTTCACTGAGGACTCACTCGTTCTCACACATCAATTCAATTTCCTGGGTGGTCAATTAGTAGCTTTGTGAATTAGCTTGAAGACATGAATCCTCTTCGAAGTGAGCAGCAGTCTACGACTGATTGTTTCATGGTGTGCTGTGCCCTGACTCGTTTTTTGGGAAGCTCATATCACAGAAAGCCCTTGCCTTACCTATTTTATATTGTCTTGTAAATCAGTAGTTATAGAATTACTTTGGCAGATCAATATGTAGATGTGGAGCAACATTAGCATTAGCTAAACTCAAGCATGTTAGGAATCTAAACTTATTATTAAATTAGTTTAGATTCCTAACATGCTTGAGTGATTACATGTTTCTATATCTATAGGATCGTTAGCAACTTTTGAGCACAATTAAGTATACCCACTGTCTTTGGTGGTTCAATAATAATCATATAGAGAAGATAAGGAAATAAACGACGTAGAATTAACTTCATCACACACTTTTCACACCCAAACCGACGTTACAAGCACGTCGTACAATCGATCATATGTTTTTTCAAACAAAGTAAGTAGTAACCGCTCACATCGAACCACCCTTTGACCAAAAAACGTCCACGTGTTGATGAAGCAGATAACTAACCCTCGCTAACAGCGGGACGTTAATGAATTAATTGAAAACATAAACAAGGATCATTTGGGTACCGGCAGGACGATAGGCTGCCCATAGGGGTCGCCACTTGACAGAATTAAAAAGCCATAATGTACCCATGGATGTCACCAGGTAGTTAGTTAAATCAATGGGGTCTTACGAAGGGGGAACGATAGGAATCGTCAAATTAGTTAAAAGTCCTTAAACGGCATAATGTGTAGTTTAGTATTCAATTAGTTATTTTGTGTCGGCAATTACGTGGCGATAGGATCACTCGCTTAGCGAAAGATTAATGATCAGTGAAGGTTTTAAATGGAGTGAGTGTATGTAGGTACCTAGAGTTATATGTTTGTTGTTAATGAATATCTAGTCGCCTAACACCCGGCGCCCCTGACTAAATTAACTATTTGAAGTTTAGGTACAACTTGACAAACTACTTTAGCATTACTTACGGTGATTTTTTTCAATATAGCCCGCGGAATTTAAAATTTGAAGTTGAAAATTTGAACAAGTTCTGAACTTCAAATGCAGAAACAGAAACCGGACGCAGGTACAGTCAGCATCAAAAGTCGATTAACACTATCATTTCTACATGTTACTAAATTGACAACAACTTTTTTCAATAAACTGATTTTTAGCTTTTCACATAATAGACAAGAGTATATATTCTAAAAAAAATTCTTCTGCTACAATTTTGAACAAATATTTTGCTCAATAACTAAGATTAAAAGAACTGAAGTGTTAATCAACTTTTGATGCTGACCGTACCAATGTGCATTATGAAATCTACTGTTTATTTAAAATTGCTTGTAATAAATATATAAGGTCCCATTAAAATAGATGGACAAACTTTTAGAAATCATTCAGACCACCAAAATAAGGACGATAGTAAAAAAAAATATATAAGAAAAACGCATTAGATACAAGAAAAATAATCAGCTAACGAAAATCACTAATGTGGCGGCAATTTATTATTTTAGGTCAAAATAAAATCACTTTAATCAGTGTTTTTTGCTTGGATATCTTTGATTAGACGTACTGAGCACTGTGTTAAAATTTGTCCATCTATTGTAATGGGAACCTGTATTCACAAGTTGGGAGCAGTGCGTTTGAATGACTTCACGTTTCATTGGTGCTGCTGAGCGTGTGTTCGATCCACAGCTCGGGCAAGTTGCGGTGATGTATTAGGTTTTAATTACATTTATTTCCGTCACGGCCGGAGTCAGGGTTTGTGCCCGGTATACGGTAGCATCTAACTTAGTTTAGATTCAGAATCGATTGATCTTCACACCTATCATCAGTATTCTGTCTCCATTATCTAATAATATTAACAGTGTCATCTATCAACAAAAACACACGATTGTTCCCCACATCCCAAATGCTTGCATACATATCAATTGCGCATCGTTTACTAATCAAGTGGCGCGGGCACAGCGCCATCAAGCGCATCAGATAAGAGCACAGCTGATCACCAGCATCTCTTACATCAACGTCGCAGCAATGGAAACAGATGAGTATCAGCAGGATATGCGACAGGCTGGTACTAGGGCTTCATTCATTCATTATCTTACTGCGGGAAAGTATACACAGCGGGCTTTTAATTGGATTTCAACTTATACGTAGGTATCTAACTTTGTTTAATTTTTCGATTCGATTGTTGTTTGACTTTAAAAAACTGTAAAACTATCATTTTTTTAAATCAAGTAGGTAGGTCATTCAAACGAATGTTTTGTTAGTTAATTACAGCAAATTCATTCCTACTTTTAGTATCAAAAACTATAGGTCCAACCTGTAATTCACAAATTATGAGCAGCATCCTGACCGATAACGATTTACTGCGATTCTCAGTAAGGAGATGAAATGCTTTGAGCAGCCGATGAGGTCCCACGGGCTACACATAAGCACCTAGCTATAAACATACATTAAACATCTCGAGTCTACATTTAATCGCTATTACCATCTTAACGATCAGTGTCGCAACTCAGATAGCAATCAGAGCCATCCGCTAATTTATATTACCTTATTAAACTAATTA
The DNA here is from genome assembly GCA_947508005.1 of Amphipoea lucens. Taxonomy (NCBI): domain Eukaryota; kingdom Metazoa; phylum Arthropoda; class Insecta; order Lepidoptera; family Noctuidae; genus Amphipoea; species Amphipoea lucens. The sequence continues at coordinate 330,749 of OX382364.1, forward strand.
CCCCAAACAATGGAGTCTGCATTAATCCGCTGCAATTTACATTGAATACATCGGGATGCTGAAACATCTAGTATTACCACTACCAATCAGATGCGAGGATTTTGAACTAGGAAGTCTGCGCGGGCCAATGGCGAGGCGGTAGAGTGCGCGCGCGCCGCCTCAACCGCTCGGCACGCCCCCCTCCCCCCACCCAGGCGGTATCTAGACGACTAGTTTTAGTCTTAACTATACATGTATTTGAGTAAAACGATGCCTGTTGACTGAGAAGCTGCGCCTGCACCCGTCAGATTACGACACACTGTTGGATAATCTAGATGGCTTAGGTACACTTAGGTATAGGTAGGTCTTTACAAAAGGTATTTTAATTACAAATAAGGTACCTATCTACCTACACATTTTAAAAAAACATAACAACGCAGACGTCATCTTCAGCACCCTTTGCTTTAAACAACAAACCAAGGAGCTTGTATCGAAACCATGTTCCCACTGCTGGGGCTCAGGCCTCCTCTCTGTGAGAGGATCACTAACTATGTAATCCCGGACCAGACACGTGAAATAGAGAGACTAATCCTGTCTAGAACTCTGGTACTTACTTGTCTAATAGCTCTGCCGGTGTATGCTGTAAACACCTCACCGGATGAGATGAGCTGACATTCCACCAGACGCTAGGGATTGACAGCTTACTTCAAACTCACTAAATACAGCTAAGTTTCACGATGAGATTTTTCCAGAATAGACCGGCTGGTCTAGAAATGAAAGTGAAACTGCTTCAATTTCCACTTATGTCATAACTAACAGGCTTTCATTAGTCCTGCTTCATTATGAACCAATAGATATCACTGCATATGTACCTATCGGAATTCATTTAGTGTCCATATCCACTTGTGCAGACACTTTGTTTTAATAATGCATGTTGCTAGTCGTATTTGTGCCAGGTAGTCATTCTAAATACCACAACAAGAGACATGTACCTAAGCATGTACATACACACATGTACGCTTCGAATAAAATCAAGGAGTAACAGGCGTCAGACGTTGACTGATGGACCATCATCCACAGGAAGTCCTGAAAGTTTCAGGTGCAGGTTTACACTGCGTATCTGATATCAAACACAATCCAATTCTTTGCCTAAACAACATCGCGCCACACAACTCGAATCATCATCTGTCTAACCTTTTAGTCGGCTTCTAGTCTAACCGGATGCAACTGGAAACCAGTATTTTACAACCTAGTTACTTAGTAACAAGATACCTACCCCATGGTAAGATTGGCTGTCAGAAGTTTGGGCTTCTGACTACTCGTCGACCGGAATAACTCGTAAGATCTACAAATGATAGCCGGGACCAACAGCTTAACGTGCTTGTCGAATGCCAAACTAAAATATCGCAACAATAATTTCAGACGGCTGCATCGACACATATTTAAATAATACAAGCCTAAATATCATACTAATCTATTTCAAATGTAACTTAAAGTGATGCTCTCAGTGGCTCCTCTAATGAAATTCTTCCGAAGTCTCCCCAACCATTACGTTTACATTACGTGTAGACTTGTAAGTAAAACCAATTATCCACAACATTGTTCGGAATTCCACGACTAATTATCATCAAAATGGACTGCCAACAATACAAGCGATACCCCCGAGGGTTACCTGTACAAATATTCGCGATGCAGCGATACCACGGTATCAATCATCGCATAATACCGCTAATTGTTGATACCTGTCGGTGATTCCGACATGGTGGGGCCAGTTTGTACCCCAGCACCTGTGCCCGTGGGCCAGTATGCTAATGTAGCGCCCCCTCGCGATCAGAGCCGACACGTGCCGTGATAAGTAGTGATAACACACACGAACGCTTTGTTGCTATCATGATACTAATACGCTTAAATGTGCATTCCCGACAGCCATCTTGACTTGAGGATGAGTGATGCAGCGAGGTGCGAGGGATGATGACTATCTTTCTGCAAGAGCGACACGATCTTGATGTGTAGATGTTTCTAGTAGTTGTAACTGTAATACAAGTTGATTGATGAGCTAACTGCTGGTTCGTAACATCATAATCAAGTTTCATCGTTTTAACAATCTGAGAAAAATGTAGAAAGTGTTCGTGTTTTAATCAAATATGATCTCAGGGCATCAAGAACCAATCTAACGCTGTTCTTGAAACCTGGGCACGACCGCACGACCTACTGAACCCATCTGCTGCGACCCTTACGTACTCCTGCCTCGTTTGCGTTCATACATAATGTTAATAATACAGGACAGTATCAGTAGAGCCTTCCAATGCTAACAAACATCACGACTAATGTGTATCTTAGAAAATAATCCCAAAACAATCAAAACAATGGCTTTCAAATTGTGTAAGCCATAAATAAATGACCTACGTTAATTTCCATACTTTCATTTTATTAAGAATCTCATAGGTACTCATTAATTACGGGTCTCTTATTAATAGTAATTTTAGCTTGTGGATAATCCGGGCCCCTTTAGCCTGGGGCCCCGTGTCATAAACAAGGCTGGTAAGGCGGTAGTTACGCCCCCGAGAACATTTGAATGCATTCGACACTCGTAGTATCTACTTACTACTTAAGTGCCTATGGCACTCCTGAAACCTGAAGCAAACACGCAACTAAAACAACTGAGGTACTCGAAGCACTGAACTTCCTAATATTTACAGCGCTGAAGTGAGAAGCACAGTTCTCGAGGGACTCGAAGCGGACAGACCAAGAGATACACATTGAACACGGTAATGAACCTAAAAAAATAAAATTGATCTCCAATAAAGATACCAATGTTGACACTCAATCTCATTATATTACTTCCATCAAAACGAATGCTCTTGTCACCAGCTTAACGTTTGGTATAAGTCCTCCTCTTCTGGTTTAATCAGAGCGCAATCAATAGTCTAATCCCAACTGCAACAGTTATAATTTACAGCAAACAAAAACAAGCAAGACCTTGCTCCTTGTCCCCTCTATCAGCTGGTCCACGCTGGGGCAGTTAGTGCAGCAATGTGTCACGAGTGATAGCTGGCGCATTCGCGATGTGTCAGCGGACACATTAGTGTCTCCGGCTATAACCGAGCGATAGCTGGACTTATGAAGTATAGCGCTGGCACTGCTCCTAATGACCTAGTCTTTAAGGGTAGTTGCGGACTTACTTGCATTGTTGTGTACGTATGGATAATCTGGTCTTTCCAGTGGGCTAGTAAAACGCACCCGCTGTCTGCCTTTCACACAAAGACAACGATGTTTATAAAGGTGAGTAAAGGTTTGGTTTTCAAGACAAGAAATTGATAAAAATAAATAATTATTGACGGTCACGTGCGGTGATTATCTTCGACTGAGCAAGTTAAACTTAACTTTAATAACGAAACAACTTGCAAGCTTTATGGGATTCAACTATTGTTTACAGTTAAAGGATCTTGGGAATTATCTCTGGAATAAGGCACTAAAAGTAAGTTTCATAGAGGTAGGTAGGTAGGTAGGTAGGTAGGTATAGGAATTCGTGCCTCTTTAAGTTGGTCTGTCTTGTTATGTTTCAATGAACAAAGCAGCTTCTGAAACATGGCTATAATTATATACCTCAGGCAACTAACATTAAAGTCCACGCTAGACTAAACTATTTCATGAACATCCAAATACACACAGACGAAGAAATAAGACATGCACATAATTATGACTAATCTGAACCTATTAAAAAATAGGTACCCACACTAAATAATCAATGAGGAAGTACATTTCCTCAAGTTTCCTGTAGTTTATCATAATATTCAGCCGAACCGCGAAATGCAATAGATCACTTATGTGCGATAGCGTCGTGTCTTGTACATGTATTAGCCTAATTACTTGATAACATCGGCACTTGTTCACCTTCACTTGTGAGTTGTTTGTCTTCGAACCTATCGGTCATGTTAGCTTGATACTATCGCTTCTGAGAACATTAAGTGAGTCTCATCAGACACGCCTTTAATATCTAATGTTCTACTGCGGTATGGCTACATAGAACACCAATTCGTTTCTTCGATTCAACTGAAATATCAAATAATTGAAACGTGCGTTTATTGAAATAGAAAATTGTGTGTATACGCAGAAACACTCAATGTTCCTAGAGGTACGACACCAACTTTTTGTGACTTTATTTGACTACAAATATTTCTAAACTGTGAGAATTATTTTTTAGGTAACAATGACTGTTTCTCTCAGGATAGTTCAGTATCTTTCAGGCGTTACATACGTTCCAATTGCAGTTCTACAACGTTCCAATTGAAACTGAGAAAAAATCACTTCGGAAGTGATCTTTTGTCTGCCTGTCATTGATCTGTTTGACAATGCATACTAGAATTGTAATTTTGATGTCCTAGTCTGACGTGAGCATACCAAAAGTGCAAAATCAAGCCCAGCCCAGACATAAGCTGTTTGTTCTTCAATTACTAAATTAACTCATTACAAGCTGTTACCGGTAATCCGTCATAATTCTCGCAATCTCCTAACTATGCACAAATATGTCTAAATTGTGAGAACTCTTTGCACTAACAATTATTTTTTCTCGGTAGAGTCAACTATCGTTAGGACACACATTCTGGAGCATGGTTTCACGCTCTTCATTAACATTGCGAACGACGTATTTAATTAAATTGATAGGGGTTTATTGTTGACTGATTGCGATGTCTTAATGACTGTTATTGCTATAGGTGAATCTAGCATTCAGTAGGTATGTCCCTAATGTGTCTCAATATCTAAACGTGGTCGTCAATGCTTAGTTTGGGAGACCTATTCATCTTTGCGATGAGTTAAGTGTTGGTTCTTTAGTTAGAAATTTAAACCCTTCACCTTACTTACATTGAAAGATGAATGATTCATGGATCTGTACCTATGGGCACCTAAAACTGTACATTACCTACCAATAAATACTTACATTATCCCTATCTACTTATAAATAATAATTCTTCACAATACTGTCGACCTATATTTCGCAAGTCGCCAAGAGCCGCGTATCGCTAAGCAAACATGGCTTCGCTAAGAATTCGCGTTAAACTCGCGAAACTGTATCGAAATCAATATTCACGTGGATATTACAGAGCTATCGTTGAATAAACATGGCGATAACGTCAGGTGCTTGTTTGTGCTTTGAAAAATAAAAAATATGTGGGTCAGCGACACACCTGCGACTGTGCGCGACGACCTGCCTGCCTGCCACGAGCCGTGCACGGAGGACGGGAGGACCAGTTCACTTGGTTCAAGAGATAGTTTTTTAGCTAAACTGCTATTTAGCAAGATCATCATAATACATCTATATTTATCTTAACATCATATTACAAGCACTGATTTATAAAATGCTCAACCAAGGTGTCTGAGGTACGAGTTAAATACTTAGGAAATGTTAATTTCGAAATGGGATTATCTGAAAGAACTTCTTTTCAAAAATACAAATACTTACCTAACAAGCTGTCATTTTATCATCTGGGATTTTATAAGTGACTAAGAACCTGCTTAACCAGATCGAACTGGTAAAACTCGCTGATTCATAACGTAAGACGGATTAATGTGACGAAATAATAATCAAAGTGATTTACAAATTGTAATGATTATTCCAAGGTATTATAACATGATCATCACACGGATCAGTTTGGTGAAAACTTGATAACATTTCGGCTGTTTTCTATTAGATAACGTATCGCATCGAGTTTGAAGCTAATTTATTCATTCGATGGATTTATCGGAAGTGGGTCACGTGAGGTTGGCGCCACGGCGAGGTGGAAATAAGTAGGTGCGGTTCATGCCGCCCGATACCTACAAGATTATACACTTATGATTCATTCTTCACCTCATTTTATAATACTCATAAATAGTTGAATAGATAAGGACTAATGTGTTGGGATTACGATGATAGGTATTCATAACACGGGTCAAATAAGGGTCAACCGAGTGAAAGTTAAAACTCTTACTAACTTTTGTGGCCTGAAACCGATAAGCATTAGCCTTTCAAAGGCGAATTGTAGTGGCGACAATAAGTTCAGAGCAACGTGTCGTTTAACTAATGAAACTAACAAGTGTGTCGCTAACCAATAATCTAGTGGTGATGATGAATCTAGATTATCAGCACAAGATAGGTAATAATTTCCTTATGTAAATGAGTGCTAGAATACGTAGTAATACATTCGCCCAACGGTTTCACCCGCATAAGTCTCGATCCCGTGGGAATATCGGAATAAAAACTATCCTACGTCATCCTAATCCATGTCATGGTGTACCCATGTGCCTTCATCCAAATCCGTTCAGCCGTTTCAGTGTGAAATCGTAATCAACAAACGTACAAAAAATCAAATATTTCCTCTTCATTATAATATTAGTTTAGATAAAAGTAAGAAGGATTGTGCGTTGCAGTGGTTTGAAAAATGGCTGAGAATGATGATGACAACCATGACGGGCTAGAAGGTAAGATTACCAACATCAATATATTCAATATTATCAACTATTAACTCTGTATGTAGATGACTCCGTTAAGACATTTGTCACGCAGCTCGCAGTAAGGAAACACGTTTTTACTGTTAAGCATGAGTAAGCGGTACTTTCAACGTTATCGGTTCAATCAGCCTTTAGATATTCATATTTAAATCGACTCATTGAATTCCTGAAAGTTTCAAGTGTAACTACTTGATAATATTCAAATGAATTCAATTCTTTAGGTATTACCGGCTTTATTGTAGTGGTTTACGGAGTGTTCAGTCCTAGGTGACGGAAACAGAAGATCTTTTGGACACCCATATAGACACTTATCAAGATTCACTATACGATATAACTAATTATCATTTACAAAAAAAAATACATAATAGCTTTTATAGCGTGCTGTGTTAACATTAAAAAAACCGGTCAAGTGCGAGTCGGACTTGCGCACCGAGGGCTCCGTACTAAATAGTTTAAATTTTTTTTTGTAATGTAGCTACAAATTAACGGTTTTCGGATTTTTTCCTTTACTTGTGCTATATGACATTGCTTCTTGCTGATTCTAGGTCAACGGGTAGCCTAGAGGTTTTGATTTCGCCCGTATCTTTGATTGCGTTGACTTAGAAGCTTGATTCTTTCACTGCTTCAAGGGATTGAAGCCCTGAGTGTTTGATATTAATGTCGACTTGTTAACTCTACGCGTTCCTGAGCAAAAGGGTTTTGAGTGATGGACAGATAGACGGATAACGAAGTGATTTTATAAGGGTCCCGTTTTTCCTTTTGAGATACGAAATAGGTAGGTATCAGTCTACATATTAACAAATTATGAAATGTGACGAGATTCTGGTGCAACGCGTTTGCATGCGTGATGCGCACGCGTTTGTTGAACGCGTCCATCTAAGTTCTTGTTGGAATAACTATAACATGAATACATGTAATTAGGTCGATAGTAGCACCTGTCCCGATTTACATAATAACGTGATATAATTACATTTTAGCTGCACTTTCAGTAATTTACGAGGACATGTTGATTTGAGACTATCATCTGCATACTATTTTGACATTTGCATGCTCACCTTCCATACGTTACAGGGATATTTATTAAGTACAATATATTATTAATTGACTACAGAATTGAATTATGGCATGAAATAATGAGCAAGGTTATTTTGCATAATTTTGCTATACTTGTAATGTGAAAGTTAACGATCTCATCTGTCCTTTGCTGAATAAGCAATCTTAAAAAGCTATACGAAACATATAATTAAATTATCAGCCAACATTAAGAATAAATGCATAGCACGCTCGACAAAATAATCAACAATAATAGGTAATTGCCTATTACTTATTCTTGTGCAAAGTAGTTATTATAAAATCTATTAGAAAAACAATGTTTTGAAATCCACTTTATTCAATAATTCATGAACGGTTCATAATTTCTGAATGCCTGCCTAAATTAATTACCATCTAAAGATGGCGATAAAAGAAATCAATGACGTCATAACTTGGCATGAACTGAACGTATTCACTTGATAGCTACTTGAATAGTGCATAAAACATTATGGTGTAATAATTGTTGGCTCAGCTCTGTGGTTGAGGTTCGATTCCTCATTCAGTTTCAACGGACTATTTCTGAAGAAATTCTTATGAAAATGGGAAAAATATTCTCGTATTATTTATTATTATGGCCATATTATGTAAAAGCATACGTGTAGGCAATGCAATGAAATCAATAAGTATTTATATTTGTGAATCTTGACGTTTATTTTATTTGAACGATATTATCTGTATGAGATTTATTTAGAAGTATTTCTATCGCAGAGTAGAATAAAAAAGCAAGAAAAAAATGCTTATTTGCATATCTCCGCTCATTGAGACCTCAACCTGAAGCCTTGGCAGAACATATCTAACTATTACTATCCGTCACCAAAGGACCCAAAACTCCTACCTGACTCAAATCCATAGGCACAAATCAGCAGTCTCCTGCAGTCAAAACGGGTTTGTATCCAAACGGTCCACTACAGTCACTCGTCACAGGTCACACAATGTTCAGTCACAGTCACTCTGGGCGGCAGTCACAGCACACAGGTGTGGTTGTGTGGGCGACACTGCGCGTGGTGACGTCGCGCACTCCTGCGCATCACAACTAGCGCGTAAACTGTCGCACACACGACGCGCGCGCAGGATGATTGCCAAACTTTCCTATCTATTAACTTTGCAGCAATTTTCGCGGTAAACGGCTCCTTCCGATTAAGAACGGTTACCGCGTATTTACGTTTTGTTAACTTAATTAAAATGTATGAGGAGTTAATGACACGACATGAATATGTATAGCGTTACTATTGGCAGTTAATTATATAAATACGCCGGTTTAAGCAATAGTTCATGTTTGTGCACACTTTGTACATCCTGATGGTTCCCGGTTTGTTGCCAGGGTCCACGTTGTTTATGAAATGGTCCTTTTTATCGTTTACATTATATTACTGTAAATTTAAAAAATGTAACGCCCATTGGGCTATGGAGATAAACAAGAATAATCATCTACCCGCTTTTATTTATTAAGTATACAAATCATATCTAAAACTACCTTATAATAGCCAAATAACATTAGCTACGGATAGTTTCAATTACCTATAGTAACAATACTACTATAAAATGTTATTGATGGAGTTATACCAACACATGTGGCTCAGCATACAGTAAGTACAGGAATTAACATCATCATCATCTGCCTAGACTTTTCCCAACTATTTTAGGGTTGGCTTCCAGTCTAATCGGGTGCAGTTAAATACCATTATTTTACATGGAACGACTGCTTATCTGACGTCCACAACCCAGTTACTGGTAAAACGATCTGGATGACGGACTTTCAGGCTTCTGACTACCTACTCGTAACTCGGATCTTATTTATTTATTTATTTAAGGATTAGAATGACAACCGGGACCGAAGGATTAACCTGCTTTCCGAGACACGGAGGACTCTTGATATTATGTAATAGATGGTCACCCATCCACGAACCGACCTCTGCAAGTGTAGCTTAACCTTTCCTCGACCCTTCCGTCTGTTGTCACTTAGCCACGAGCTCCTCATTTACAGAAATTCACAAAATATAATTTTTTAGTGAACGTAAAGTTTACGTGCTATGGAGGTGAAGATAGCCAATGTTTGCTCGTTCGATAAGTGCGGGTATCGAGAAAGTTATCGCGAGCAAACAGCTTGCAAGCGGCGCATCCACCGAGCACTCATTATCATACAAGTGCCAACCGTCACCTGACCACGGGCACCGACAGGACGTGCACATTCTGGGTCGCTCAGACACCTTTCAGCAAGGATTTCATTATCAGGGCATATCATTAGTAAGATGAAATGGCTAGAACCGAAGTGAAAACTGCTGAAAGAGATCTATGGAAGAATAAGGCTGTCGTAGGCGAACCAAGGTAATTCCTTGGTTCGCCTACGACAGATTATGGTCATCAATAAGATGAGAAGCCTTGATCCTATCACAAATACTAATCAATTCAACGTGTTGACTGCCTCTTCGGTCTGGTGGTCGCGAGCGCTGCTGCTGAGCATGAGTTCCTGGCTTCGATGCCCAGCTCGGGCAATGTGTTGTTGGGTTGTTCCATCAGGAAGTTCTCAGTAGCAGCCCGGAGTCTGGATTTGTGCTCGGTTGATGGCAACAGGCTCGCCCCCATTACATGGGACTTAAACATAACTGGCGAGATGTGTGTGTACTGTAGACGCACCTCTGCCTGACTCCTCTGGGAGTACCGGCGTGATGTTACGTGTACAACATGTATAATGTTAATAGGGCAGTTGTATCGGAACTACTAATAGGCAGTAAACTTATACCCATACAGTATCTAACTCTTCGAATGGTTATCTTCCCAAAGATGACACGACTGTGTCAGTCATTTATTTTAACGGAAAATACACGATCAAAGTATTATTATTCTAGTTTAACACAAGACCTGACCTAAGACTAGATATATCCAATTGCTATCGATCTGTGCTATCTGTCTCTGCCTAACCCATCTTTGATAACAGTCGTGATAGTTTAATCGATAATGTCTTGCAAATCCTGCGCGTTACAAGTGCGGTACATATTGATGAAGTACGTGCTGCAGGTCGGACCGCGCCATCAACCGATAGCGCGCGCAAATATTGACTCGCCTCCATTACTCGTTATTGCCACAATATCAATAAGTGCTAATGTCTATTGTTTAGCACCTGAGCTCGTGTATTAATCTAACAAGTATATGCTTAGGGAAAATACCTTTCTGTATTCAATGATTAAGTAGCTAGTTCTCTCCGGCACCTTTTTTTCAGAAGGAAATGAGTGGTGGCGCACTGTCTGGGTAAGAATAAGGATCCTATCGACTAACAACACAAACTCAAAAATATCAATCGTGTCATCCTAGTCATACAACATTCTGGTTATTTCATCTCCTCACATTTCGATAACGACATAATCGACCAGAATCCTCTACATTCCCACGCCACATTCCAAAACTTGGGAGAAAACAAAAACAAAAGGCATGGTCAAAGTAAACGTCTATTTGTAACATGCACAATTATCGACTATGGTATGTTCAAAAACTATCTGATTAAAACGTAAACAAATAGATTAGAAAACGTACCTGTGGATGTCAATTTGTGGCACTACTTACAAAGTGCTTGAGAGCTTTGATTTCTTTATTTGAAAACTTAAAACTAAAATTATAATTTAAATCACCCTAACGATGTCTGTAAAGTCATAACGATTTTCATTTACAATTGAGGTTTATAACCGCAATTTTCGTCGATAATGTTTACAATTTAATAATGATATTCAAACAATAAATACTTAGGTAATGGAAAACGTGGTGAGATATAAAGGTGAATCCTTCTAAATACGGATAAATGTGTTATAAATATCCTTTGATGAGTGAATGAGTTAAAATTTAACCTGAACAGGGTTTGTTTACACTTTAACCAGATACTTTTGGAACAGACATTACACACATATTGGCCGGCTACTGTGCTGCGTTGCGCTGCGTTGGGCGGCGCTGAGCGGGCGTCGTGAGGAGGGCGCGGCACGCCGGCAGGCCTGCAACAAGACGGTGGGAGCTGTGACGTGAGAACTGCTGCGTCACGCAGGCGGCGCTAGCTGCGGCGGCAACTCGCTCGCACTGTGGGAACCTACTCTAATCACAGGGCTGCCAGAGTAACGAGATATCGCCTTTTTATGAGGCGTTGTTACTTGACAATTAGGGCGATGGTTTTAAATCCAGTTCTTATTGCGATCATTCTAATTTGTAGTATACAAATAAAACGGAAAAACTGTAACTATACTATTAGCAGTTAGTACTTACATTCAACAATTCCAATGCAACGTTTCGATAGTGGATTTTGTTGAATGTGTAAATCGAACTCAAGACCGCAAGGAATTTTTTATTTAATTTAAAAGAGTGTCCATGGAGTTTTGTTGCCCGTTATTTTCTGAATCTTACTAAGCTTTCTAATGGGCAACTAGCTTCATCTTTCTAACTAACCGATTTCTTTGGCAATCCAACAGTGCCTGTACATGTTTTAATTTAAATAGATGCTTTGAGTTTGAGTTTCACCAATGAGGCATAGTAGAGCGTCTTAGTTATAGGTAAGCACAACCCTGACTAAAACAATGTACACTCGCGGCGAAGCTTCTTGTGTTTAAATGTGCCGATGTTAGTAAGTAGTACCTAAGTAGTACGCGGTACTTGTTGGGGCGGCGCCGCGCCGCCGCCGGTACGCACGGGTTGCGTAAATCACGCCCGACTTACTCACGGCACGGGAAACGTGACAGTTTTGAGTGATCTAGATTGAGCAACGCCTACATTTTAATTGGCTTGGGTAATTGATTGGCTACACGCTACAACTACAGTTGTCAAGACTTTACTGGCTCGAATTGCATGACATAGGTACGCTTAAGCCTGAAGGTAGGTAGTCTAAAACATAACCTTCTTTGTAGTCTATTGACTTGTTGCTCTGTTCGACCTACTTCTAACTACCCAGATAGTTAGATCTCTGCTTAAATACCTAGGTAGGTACTCAATCACGAGGATCTGGCGACCTTATACATCATTCCCAGCAGCGATCAGCATCCTTATTTAGAAACTACAAGATGACTGGTAACAGGACTGCTGCTGATTTGATACCTAAGCAGTCCTTGTCCATAACCATGGATAAAAGTACAGACTTACGTACACACTTATTGGTATTTTTGAATTATTACTGCATTTTACTTTTTAACACCTTCCCTAGTGGTAGACGGCTAGACTTAGTGTCTCAAGAATTAAACTTGGCTGAAGAGTGTCTAACAGAATGTTGCGATTAATTCGCTGGGGTAGCAATGTTGTGTCCGATAACGATAGGTTTACTCATAATACACCTGTGTTGAATATTTCGGTGCTCACTTTCCCTAGGTATGCCGTGTAGAAGAGCCGTCACCGTTTGACAAAGCCATCAGCGATAGATTACAATTCATGCAGTAGTATCCGGCTGCAGGCGGGGTGCAGGGCGCGATGACAAATTTATCGCGCGCCGCGACAATAAAACGCGCTCGTAAAAATATTACTACACAGTACCTACACCCCCTTTCCCTCCCGCACACCCCGCCTACCCCCACCCCCCTGAGTACCCCCCGCCCCCCCAGAGGGATCCCGCGAGAAATAACACACTTTGTCTTAGAGAGAATCGCGTTCAATCGCGACTTACAGGTCGGAACACGCGACGCTGTTGATATGGTAAGTGGTCCTGTATCAACCCTCTTTGGAGAGAATCTAAAATATACCAGATGCATAATAATGTGCTTCTTGCCAAGTTAGAGGAAACTGTAACAGCTATAATGACCTATCTACTTACTGCTCTACACCCTTGGCAGTTGTTTCCTTTTAAATCGTTTCTTATAACACATAGCAACAACCAAGTGCGTCCTGATAGATACCCCTAGCGAACTTTTGTGACACATGAAGCTGTAGAAGACTATGGGAAAAGGACTAAATTCCTCGTTGTTCAGATTATTTTATCTATTCTGTGGTCCAGATGTCAAGAAATACCGCATCGCAGTGTTACTGCTCTTGGCTCGCGCACGTAAAGTTCGGCGCGTTATGATATGATATCGTGGTGAGCGAGATCCGGCGGCTCTCGCGGATCTGGCGGCTCTGACCGCCCGCCATCGAGCCTGCTTTACTGTGATTGAACCGATACAACACTAACCGGCATTTGATCTGCTATTGCTCGTATTTTTCCCCAATAACTGCGAATAAACTTGTTTGTTTACCTAAATGCCTCGGCTTCTCTCAGTCTTGACTCCGAACGTAAATGGAGCAGCTTCCAGTCGTCACCACCTCGCCATCTGTCGATTGATAAAGTAATAAACTGTATTATTTAGTAAAAAGCAAATGTTTTATTCAGGAACCTCTTCCTCGGGATGGGGAGGTAAAAACGGCGCGATAACATCATACCGAACATTGTAGGGACAGACAAGGCCTGGATATCATTCCTAGATAGCTGATATGATTGCTTGTCGAACGAATCGACCACCATACAAGTTCTCAACGAAAACAACATATCACCAGATTTTAGAAAAACTTAGCACGAACGTCTGATATTATAATACTTTTTGTCATGATTCAGTCTTCATAAGACCATAACGCCACGTATATAAATATGTCAACTGCAGCATTAGCATTACCGACCGCTGCGTTCGGCGCTGTTTAGTGTTTTATACCGCGCTACATTGTAGGTAATCATTGTAATGTGTCAATAAATAAACATCGATGATTTACAAAAAGATATGCGTCACATTGTTCTCCCTTCGCGGCCCGACTACGGAGTGAAACGATGCGGCGACCACATTGCTGGTTGACGTCCTTTTGAAAACTTTTTGTAAGATTAGGCTCTTTATTTTCTAGTCAAGTATGTAAATTACAACAAAACTACAATAACATAAAGCTGTACCTAATACGAGTACTAAGTGTCGCTCGGCTGGACGGCCGCGTGCACAACGCCGGTCGCTGGTCGCGGCCGCCGCTCGCTCTCTTTACGACCATATTTATAGCGCGCTCGGACACTTGGCCGTTTTTTACGATATACATAAAAGCTGCCGTGAAAGATTTACGCCAAATATATTCCGGCTAATGCTGATTGTGCGTTTCATTGTACTAATGTTATTGCTAAGATTTATTGACAAATTACCTAAATGTTCATGTAGATTATATTGTTTAGGCCTCATAAATCATACACAGTTTTGCGTCAGATTATTGCTTCATATATCAGATCCTAGGTACTGGGTACGAGCATGGGTTATCCTCATTCGGCTGTTTCGTAAGTTTTGGTATTCTAAGCTCTGGCATTTGTCTGTCTGTTTTCTATAACTAGTGTTAAGTAAAAACTAACAGTTATAGATAACGCCCAACAGTACCTTATTATCTGATAGTCCAAGGTTTGTTCGGTATCTGAGTATAGCTAGTAATGTGATTGTATTGTAATTTCCGACGTAGCCTGCAGTGGGTACTATTACCGAACGATTGTGTCTTCATAAGCTGGCGGACGATCAATTTTTTGATAGTGTCAGTCGCGGCGACAAGTCATTTCTTACGACAACATTTGATTTGAGTCCCCGCAAATTCAATTTGTAGCACAATGCCGCTAAAAGTGAGCTCGCCGTCGCCATACATACATCCATACATACTTACATACATACACAGAGGATAGAGGCGCGAGGCGCGAGCAAATGGAAAGCAAACTGAAGCCCAAATAAATATTCGCTTTAGCAACAATCGAGCTCGCAACTCACACAATTACGACGGAATGGAAAACCTTAGATAAATAAAATCGGAAGCGGTGCGGGCGCGGGGTACGGGGCGCGGGTCGCGGGGCAAGGGGAGGTTTTTTCGCAAGAACAGAAAAAGCGAAGGCAGCAAACACAAACATCGGGCGAATGTAGCGAATTTCCAAAGTCCATTCGGTTTATTGACAGCGGAGGGGCCGAAACCGAATTCAAATCCCCGCCCGCCGCGATTTACAATAAATTTCAAGCGGAGAATATGTTTGCAATATGTCGGAGGTAGGGCTTCGCCCCTTGCCGCCGCTCTCGAGACCAATTACTTTGCCCTTTCGCCCTCGCGCGGTGCCTCGGGTGCCTCGGGTGCCCCGGCTGCTCGGCTGCTCGGGTGGCGGCGCTACTTTAAACACTGCGTGTATGTAGGCAGTTGTTTACAACGTAATCGCATGTCGAGACCCTCCCGGCTTTGAATTTTCATTCAATGGTTTGAATGGCGCTCAAATCATGTGAATATCCAATTTTCTCGGCGAACGATTTATTGTGAAAATGTTTTATCTTTATTTATAGGTTGTTTTGAATTATTGTCGCTGCAGATAAAGTAGTTTCTGATGTTAGTGAATGAACACGAAGATTAGGAATGTGTTTGTGTTTACCTGAATATTTTAGTTATAAATTAGAAGGTATTACCTATTCACTGCATCGACATAACTGTAAGTAAGCATAGAATCTGCACGATTAAGGAACTGTCAGATTAATAACTTTTCAAAAGGGGTCAAAATCTTTCTTCGCGTCTAGTCATATCTTTCGTACTCAATAATTGTTTAAAGCGAGCAGTAACGAGCGCCTCTGCAACCCGACCCTGGCCAAAATGAAGAAATAAAAACAAAACACGATAAAGTCATAAAAAGTGAGGGAATCGTTATAAAAGAGCGGGTAGAGTCACGGGTCGAGCGGGTGGGGGCGACACTCGAGTGAAACGATTACAAGTAGAGACATGCAGAGGGAACATGACGTTGCTTTGACGCCTCAATGAATATTTTTAAACTATTTGAAAAAAAAACCTTTATTCTTTTTCACTGTCTTGTGCAATCATAATGCTGCATATTATTTAGTTACGTTTTGTTTAAATATATCAGATTATTTAAAAATAGTACGTTTTTTTTTTTAATAAATGTTAGTATACTTTAGGTAGATAATTAGATGCAAAAAATAAAATGAATGTATGAGAAGCAATACCGAAAGAAAATCTAGGATGAATATTTTTTAAGAAGGATAGAAGGATGAATAATATAATTTATATATTATTTTTCGTTCTTAATAATTTATAAGAGGGACTTGTGACTAAGTAATAACCGCCGCACGGGTCGATCGATTAAGTTAAGCTACGCTTGCCACGGATGGTTCGTGGATGGGTGACCATCTTTACATACCAAGACCCCTCCGTGCCACGGACAGCACGTTAAGCCGTTGGTCCCAGCTGTCATTCGTGGATCTTTGGCAGTCGTTACGAGTCGTCAGAAGCCCGAAAATCTGACAACCAGTCTTACCAACGGGTATCGTATTACCCAGTAACTGGGTTGTGGAGGTCGGATAGGCAGTCACTCCATGTAAAATACTGTTATTCAACTGGATCCGGTTAGACTGGAAGCCGACCCCAACATAGTTGGGAAAAGGCTAGGCAGATGATGAATAACATAAATTATACTCCTTATTTGTATGATCCATAAAGCCTAGAGAACGGCAGATGTATTCATGAGTGCTCGCTACGGAGGAGCAATAAACCGCCCCCGACCCGCGGGACCAAGCTAACTCATACAGATTGGAAATATTGATGTATTCATACCGAAGCGAAGCTCTTTGGGTTTTTAATCTGAGTGAGGAAAGTTGCATTTATTTCATAAGAGTATTAAATGATAAGATATAAATTCATTAAATATGATTAAGTTTCATTCGAACTGCGCTACCCTTGATTGATTAACAATGATCATGGTTTTGTTGCATCAAAATTCCATTCCACCCCACAATAAACAAAGCCGCGCGACTAACGACTCGGCGCCGACAGTTGCAAAGTTTCCCAACGACGCTCAGCCGCCGCGCGCCGCCTCGAGTCTACGAGCGACGGACAGCAGCACAGCCTCATTACGTCGCGAGCGGAATTCCACTCTTTATTTATGAAATAAAAATGAAAACATTTCTGCGGAGAGCTGACGAATGGCCGTCCCCCTCTTGCCCCCACTTCGACCCCCCGGTCACCCCCACCTTGTCCACTAAGGGTAGGACTGGGTTGCCACGACACGACGACCCACCTTATAGTAATATGACAGCTGTGTGGTTTTCAAATTACCTATGCTACGGAATTCGTAGCATAGGTAATGATGCTACGACATTCCGTAGCATAGATATTCTAATGCGCTACGGTGTTTAGTTGTCTATGCTATGCTACGAGTTGTTTTGGCTACGCGCTTTCGTAGTAGGGTTATGTAAAGTTTTTCAGTGAGACGAAATAAACTATAAAATGAATGATATTATTTTGTAAATGCGTTGTAAGTAACACTTTGTACGTCGTATTATTACTATATTGTTGAGCGTTATTATTATTTCTTTTTGTAGTGTTCAATAATTAAAATAACAGATAAAGTATAGATTAAAACAACAGATTGAGAAAATTAAGAAGTGTTTGAATCCATAAATAACACAGTTGCACAAAGGTTTTTGGACCCACCTCTTCTCTGGATTGCGGGTTTCAAACCAGCCATGGATGTACCAAAAGTCGATAAACAACAACGAAGAAGGAAATATTACAAATATTTATTATTTTTCCGGAAATATTATGAACGTCTGCACAAGTTGACAATAGCACAAATCCGATACTTTAAAAGCAGCGGCGGGAACAATAACGCAACTGAAACGTTGTCTAAACTTAACTGTTATTGTTCTTCAGTGTTCTGCCATCATAGTGCAGTGAATGCCACTGCCCGGCGTGAGACCCAGGGTTCGATTCACAAGCTACTTATAAGACTTTTCTAGCCGCAAATGTGACCAATTATATGAACTTTGACCCAAGGGCTGGCTTTTACCTTGGCTAGAGGCTAAGCATTGCCATACAACGTGGCAATGCCGCCAGTCTCTTGGGTACATTTCCAGTCGACAGCGATGCTGAGGAATATTTTGACGCAATATTTTAGTTTTTTAACAGTTTTAGTTAGATTAAGTTATTATATTTATATGTTAATTAAAAGAAAAAGAAAAATTATATGAAGTTGTGAAAGCCTAGCTGAGTGGCAGATGTGAAAAAGTTTCGTGTACGAATGTCCCATGGAAGCCATCGAATAATAGGCAATTGCCCAAAATTATTTTATCTAAAATCATATTTCAGTACCAGACAGACTTTGCTCTTATACTCAAGCCTCCCTACCTACCCAGGTACTCGACCGTCTCGTAGGTACTTGTGCAAGGCGTCCATTTTCCAATTAAACATAACACATGTAATTACAGTTAAGTTTAATTCCCGGCGGGGCGCGGGTGCGGGGGAGGGGGGGGGGGGTCGCGGCGGGGGGAGACCGGAAAGATTTTTCAATTACCAACTTTGTGCCGTTCGCTCCAATCTCAGACTGTAGAGTAGTGTCGCGGCTCAGAGACGACGTTATTAGTGCAATGAGGGGAAACACGGTTTGTGTTTGTGTGTGACGTGTCAGGTACTAAGTGATGTTTTAAAACCGTGGTGTGATTGTTCTCCCTTTACCGATCAATGTTCATATTTATTTATTTTGAAAGCCAGATACTTAATGTGAATAATTCGATAAATCAAATTAAAATTAAGTTTAGTTCGTGTTTAATTTTCAAAACATACACGTCTTAGCGTGTGAATGGCAATTCATTAGAAACAGCTTGTCTATATTTGTTTTTTTTCAGTTTGTCGGTCAATCCCATTAGCCATTCATCAACGTTTTATTATAAACATATCGCTATGCTGCTATCCTCCTCAAAACTAAAGAAACGCTACTAATACTATCAATGGAATCAAGCCACTAACTAACTCCAAGTAGCACATAAAAATACTCTTCAGGTAAACGTTTTTAAACCACCCTACTCTGTGCTCTGTGGAATTCTTAATATCAGTGCGCGCTAACTACGGCCGTATAATATTGGCTGTTGGGCGGCTGACTCCCCCCTCCCCCCTCTACCAGACCAGCCCGCCCGCCTTACGCCCCCGCCCACCCCGCGACGCGGCGCGTGCACTGACTTAGGCTGGACGCAGATGCAAGATGCAACTTGCATCTTAGAATACTTACAGACAGTCGAGGTCAGGTGGAAAAGTTCAATTTGACATGCATGCATATTACATACCTGTAAATGAGTAGTAACAGTGATGGATGGGAAAAATACGCTCAAATACGCTTATTTGTTCAAGTTTATCGAAGGAGAGCTTATGTTTTCGGAAAACTTGTGCATAAACTTTATCCCCCTTATTCATAATCCTAGTTTATCTCTATTTTAGCTAAAATAGGTTTATAGAACGTTTGTCTTTATCTGTCACGTTGTCATTTCTGTGTGTAAGAAAGAGACAAACCCCATTTTAACTAAAATAGGTTTGATAAGTTTTATGAATAAGGGGGTAAGCCTAAAGCAAAAAGCGGACAAATAGTTCAAATTGAAATGCAATTCAGAATATTTTATTTCACATAAACCTCCATGGGCACTTATGACGCGTCAGAAGGAAGGTGCACTGTTCCAATTGGTCGTTTCTTATAGAGGAGAGCCGGCAGGAAACTCCACTGTTACTCTTTTAAAAATAACTGTCTAGCTAGGTCTGTCAGCAAGTACAATGGTAGTCCTCCAGCCCGTATCTCGGCCATGGCGGCCCATCTCAACGGAGACTAGCCCTCGGCACGCGAGATATAGTGCAGGCGTGTGTGCGCACACACAGATGCACTCTCTTCCCTCACTCTCATAGTCCGATAGCACGGCAATCCGACAGGAATGAGATCAGGCGCAGAAGCAACGGCTTAACGTACGCACCGAGTATCACACCGTTAACTTCCAAACTCCGGCTTGTTACTGAAAAATTCCTAATCAAAAAACGTAATAACACTTTGCCCGACCTGGGAATCGTACCCAGGAGCCCACGCTCCGCACGAGACCGTCGGGGCAGTTATTTGCCAAGTACAATAATAAGATCACAAAAATGTAATCTAACTTATTGCAATTATTAAAAGCTTGTTTTCTTTTCAGTCCTTTCTTTCAAAAAATACTTTTTCGGTCCGGGAAAAAGCAACCGAATCAAATAACAAGGCCTCTCAACACCTAAGTATTTTTGAACAATCTCTCCATGTCCGGGCCAGTGAGCCGGTCGCGCGGCTGCCGGCAGCCTAACGTCCACTAACGATTACACGCCGAAGTAAACGCTACTTTTAAATTGGATTCCGGCAACTAGGGCCTTTTGTTCAACGCCACAAAGGAGCGTTTGAAGCCGAATTATTGCGACGCGCCGCGCCTGCCCGCTGCCTCGCTGCCTCCGCATTGCAACCGTGTGAGGTTGTGATTAAATCACAAATAATACGAATACCTCAAAACAGCTACCTACGAGTAGTTGGGCTGAAAGCTGGCTCTATCATTCTGAAGCTTATACAGGGTTATTGGAAAAACACCAACAACCTCTCAAGAGGTTATTGTACTCATCATTATGAACAACTTTTACTATGGGACTAAACCTGAAATCGCGAAAAAAAATCAGCTGCTCCCTACATGTAGTTCGTACTAGCTGCGTTACGCGGTTTCACCCGCATAAGTGTCGAATGTCGATCCCGTGGAATATCGGGATAAAGAGTAGCCTAATATGTTAATCCAGGGTGTCAGCTACCTCCATACAAAATTTTATCAAAATCGGTGCAGCCGTTTGAAAGAAAGAAAAAGTATTTATTGCGACTCGTACAGGAAGATCACAAACTAAACTAAACACAGTAAAAAACAAATACTTTAACGTTTGAGCTTGAAGAAGTAACAAACATATAAATACACACACACACTCACAAACTTTCGCCTTTATAATATTAGTGTGATTAAGTGTGATAACTCGTCAAAATGTAGGGAACAGCTTATTTTTTTTCGCGATTTCAGTTTTGGTCCCATAATAAAAGTTGTTCATAATGATGAGTACAATAACCTCTTAAGAGGTTGTTGGTGTTTTTCCAATAACCCTGTATATTGTCCATGGTTCTAATTGCAACGGTTGACCAAGTACCCAGCACCACCACAAGTACCGAACACCACCACAAGTACCCAGCACCACCACAAGTACCGAGCACCACCACAAGTACCCAGCACCACCAGTAATGATATTAGTATTTACTCTTAACCGGTTGAATGCCGTAATTACAGACACAATTAAAAAGCTATTGTGTCTCGCGTGGATCCACGTTTAAGCATACGGAGGGTTAAAAGCTACGCGTACAATCGCAAGTTCTCTGAATCTCAGAGCGTAACATTCGCGTTAATGACACAATATTAACAATTAAATCCTTAAAGCGCAGTAAAGCGTACATAAACGCCGGGCCAATATCGGAACGGCGTTAAACAGATAATAAAGAAAGTCATTTAATAAAGCGACGGAACGGACCGGCTTCGTCCGGCACGGGCCGACACCGGACGGCAACACCGTCGCTGTAAAATGTACTTCAATTTATTATTATTGCGGTTTATGAAAGATTTAAGTTGTGTAGCGCTGCCGGCGACCAGCGACCGGCGGCCGGCAACCAGCGGCGTCGTAAACACGGCCATGTTTCAGCGATGACCATAGCTTCGTCATTTAATTGACCTCGAGATCATGGGAATGGGTCTTTTAGCTTGTTTTACAGAAATTAAGACGTTATCGTAAAGTAATTAAGCTTTGGATGTCTCCTGAAAGAGTTTTATCTAAATAAATATAATAATAATTGTAGTTTTACGCCTAACTTTATAAAGATCATTTTCGAAAACTATTTTTTAATCTTTATACAGTAGGTACCTACAGTACTATCATAAAATAATTACTGATAAAATTATATTAAAGACCAAAATGCCACATTGATGAATAGATACAACATTTTTGCATCTAAATACCTATTGTGCACCATTCATCTAAGTGAGTGGTGACGCACCCCGCTAGTGAGGGGCAGTGCATACATTACGCATGTAGCCGGTCGATAGCGCACGGTGTCGCACGGCATGGCACGGCATGGCACGGTCGCACTCGCACCCCAGCGCGAACTATTTGCATAAGCTGATGAGATGCGTTCATTATGTGCCGACCGACGCTCCCCCGCGGTCGATATGTGCACACGTTGGGGAGAAACTCATGAGAATCGCACATTTTTGGGATTTGATTAACAAATGTGATTTTCGCAACTATGGGAATTGATGATGTTTTTGTGTTTGGGC
The DNA here is from genome assembly GCA_947508005.1 of Amphipoea lucens. NCBI lineage: Eukaryota > Metazoa > Arthropoda > Insecta > Lepidoptera > Noctuidae > Amphipoea > Amphipoea lucens. The sequence goes on from OX382364.1 coordinate 353,419, forward strand.
GATAAACTCACACGTTACTTTGGTATTTTTACTTACGAGCTACGAGCTAGAATTCCGCTATCACTAGGGCTTAGTGTTTTTTTTTTTAACTATTTGCAATCTACGCAAGAAATACGTCATACACTTAAATTATATTTAGGTAAGCCTTGCATACAATTTACAGGATCATCAATATCTTTTGATGTTTTTAAGAACTCATATTCTTGAAGTACAAATGAATAGGATGCCAATCAAAAACGAATGACAATATGTCAAAAAAAATCGCATGAAATACTTTAAATGAAGTCTACTCCAGTGGATTTCTCAAGAAGCCACGCAGTTGCGTGCCATCACTTATGCATGAGTTTAATTAATATCCCCGCGCTCCGCGAGTTCACTACGTGGCCATTCGGTGTCAATCAAACTCCAACAGCTACTTATTAGTGAAACCGTGTGTAACACTGCATTGCAAATTAACAAAATATTACCAATTTAACTGTTAAATGCAAAAAGGCTAATAATCATAATAAAGAGTTGTGGCGTGTGTGAACGTGGCCCAAATATGATAAACGAACCAAAAGTCGTTGAACAAAAGTTGAAAACCAATTGAAATCTCAACCTGTCTCACATTGGTCACATGAAGATAAACAAAGCATCTTTGGTAGGTACTACACAACTCACAGTACATCCATCGACACACGACCCCTGGTGCCGCGACCCCCGCCCCCCGCATCCGCCCCCTGCCCCCCGGCAAGTAATTAAGCCTCTCGCGACACTTAACAGCTCGTTACGGTAGGTCCGGCCTGTGCTTGAGCGTTTTTGCATTTATGCTTGTGTGCCTGCACGGCCACTCCAAGTAAATGGACGCTTTGCTCTAGGGCCGCGTCAAGAGCTCATTCAATCGATGTGATCCATTTTGAAGTTCATTCAGGTGTTATAAGAGGACGAAGTTCTTTGAGATCGATTCTGGGTCGGTAATCGTTTTATGGATACGTCTTATTTTTCATTTAAATGTGAATTAAGTTGCCTACGAATACTTCATAAGTAAATAAAATAAGTATAAAAATCAAACTAAAGATTATTTAACATTGCATGACAAATTCAATTATAAGGTTTAAAAGTATGAACATCTCAATGGAAAAAATACTTTTGTTACTCATTTTCACGGTAAACAGATGAAGGAAAATAGTTGCAGACAGTTCAGTTATTACCATAGTTAGCGTATCATGGGGAACTACCTACGAATTGAATAATATTTGGGCAGCGCTCTCCGACACTTGCGATAACATCAGTACCAAAATACTTTCACACAAATACTTACGTCCTTGGAAGCGTAACAAAACCATTATTCATATCATTTCCTTATTATTGGTGCTAGACGTTAATATAATCAAATTTACAAATATAAAGATAAACTAACAGTCAATCGTTGTATTAGAGTTCAGATCCTCGTCAACCATCAGAGGTCCCACAACCAATCTACGATGTCACAACTGCACGGCTCCATCTTTATCACAAACTTCAATCACGTAGTTACCAAAGTAAGGATCATTGAATCAATTTAGGTGGCAGGTGGGGGCGGTGGGGGCGGTGGGGACAGGGGGACAAGGGTGGCTCATAATTAGGCTGGAGGATTAGCCTCCAGCGAGGAAATTAACTTGAAACTGGATGGCTTCCGGCCCGGGGACCCTATTTTAGAGGCTCGCAGACAATCGCCGGCGCCATTACCGCGCCAATTAAGACAGGTATTCGATTGGCTCCGTTCAACTGATTGAAAATATTTCGTGTGTCGGGAGCCGAGTTTATTGCATTCTGAGATTTAGGATGTGCACCGACTTCGTGTTGAGACAAATATTCAAGAGCGAAGTGTTGGGTTGGTTGTATTGAAAGGTTACGGATTAGTTCCGAATTTACGTTTCGATGGATAAACTTAGAAAATCTTGAATAATTCATCAACATATGTCTCGTTATATTGTAACGGGTTTTAACTCTGACATCATTAGTTCATAAACATGACAACAAGAAAAAACATCAGTTAAGTGCGAGTTGGGCTCAAGCACCGAGGGTTCCGTACAAATTTGTAGATATGTAACTACAAACTAACGGTTTACGGATTTTTTCATTGCTTCTTGTCAAATTTCATGATTCTAGGTCAACGGCAATTACCCTATAGATTTTGATTCCCTTGCGAGTGTCAAAATAAGCGACATAAACGGAACACAAACGCCCGTATCTTTTGATTGCGTTGACTTAGAAGTTTATTTTTTTTTTATCCGTTTTTCCTTTTGAGGTACAGAACCCTAATTATGTCCATTGATTTACCGTCCATAAATAAAATCAATGTCAGTAAACCCACGACTCTATGAATATCTGATTCAGTTCCATTTTCGCTACGTATGTATAATTATTCGATAATTCAATGAAGCATTGTAAATAAATCATCGCAAGCGTTCATCTGTAGCCAAACGTGTTCATTGTTAATTACATTAATTCTGGGCACATTCTGAGAAATTTCACTTCGATTCGTTTTGCTACTTAATATTTATTTCGTTTTAATTAGACCTGAGCAGTCATATCACACAAAGGTCTCATCACACAATCAAATAAACAGGTTTTTTTTGTAAAAGTCGAAATGTAAAAAGTAAGTTAATGTATCATTAAATAACGCACAAATGTAAGTTGCACCGGTCTACTAGACTAATTAATCCCAATCTATTCATTTATTGAACTTTAAGTTAATTCCTCTCGCCATGCTGACATGATGCATATAGCTGAGCGGATATTTCTTTTGCTAAAATACCAGAAGGTATTTTTGTACAGAGATAGAATGAAGATGATTTTCACTGTTTTGAATTATGACCTCAATAAAGTTAATAATCATTTTTATACAACTTTATGAAAAGTACAAACAGCTGAACAAGGTAATGATTAATACTAGTATGTTGCAAAAACTGGTAAAAGTTTCCGGATTTAAGAAATTAATCATTTTAACGAGCTTTATTATTTTCAAAATATTGTGTAGCATAGCCGTCAAAGTGTAGCTAAGTTATAGCCCTCGTTTCAAATTTACAATGTAGCTTCGTACCTAGGTTTGGCGAAATTGGCAGTAAATAACTAAATAACCTCGTAAAATAAGGTAAACTAAAGTATCGCAACAAGAAAGCGGAACGGACGCGGTCATTAATAAATAAAAATGGCATATTTAATTGGTGCCTGAAGTCAATTAAACAATAATTATCGCGAGTACGGCAGCATGGCTCGCACTCATCGTTCTTTTATTTACAATGTCTAAATTCTACGCGTTTTATTGCTCCAAGTAAACTTTTCGTGAAATATCAACTCAGCTTATCTCATCGCAGCCCATCGCCAGACAGGCTATAGACGAAGCACAACAGTGTTGCTGGATGAAGGGCTATTTTATTTGAATATAATCAATCATTATAGTATTTCACATTCACAAGCGATGTGTCAGTAGTCAGTAGGTTTTTCTGGGAATCACGCTAGACGAGAAATTACAATGGGGACCTCACATAACATCTCTTGCGGGGCGGCTTAGCTCGGCCGCTTATGCTGTTAGGAAGATAAGACAGTTAACAGACGTAGAAACCGCGCGTTTAGTCTATTTTAGTTACTTTCACAGCATTATGTCGTACGGCATTTTACTATGGGGTCGAGCTGCTGACATTGAATCCATCTTTATTTTGCAAAAGAGAGCTGTCAGAGCCATTTATAATCTACTTCGCCGCGAATCTCTCAGGGAACTATTTAAAAGGATTAATATTATGACGGTACCTTGCCAATTCATTTATGAAAACATTATGTATGTAAGAAAAAATCTACATCTTTTTAATAAAATAAGCGATAGACATAACTTTAACACAAGAAATAAAGATAAAATACATCAACCATTTTTCAGATTAGCCAAAGTACATACATCTTTTATGGGGTACTGTGTCAAATGTTACAATAAAATACCTTGTGATATATTGCAATTAAATGAAAGAAAATTTAAAACTCACATTAAACGTACACTTTGTAAACAAGCATACTATAAATTAGAAGATTATATCCAAGATAAGAACGCTTGGAAACATGCTGGTCCTGCTCCATAGGACAATCTAGAGTCTAGACAAAATCAAACTGGTTGCTAATTTAATTGTAATTTTTTTTATTAGTTTTTACATTCATTACTCACACCCTGACTTATTACTTGTATTTTTTTTTTTAATAAAAATCGTTTTGCTTGTACCATGTTTGTAAATATGTGAGCACCATATATCTATCAGATAATTAATTTATATGTCATGGTTTCGTTGTTAATTCTTTTACCTATTGTGGTATAGCAATTTTATTTTAGGTGCATCGTCCTCACATGTTATTATATAATTAATGTACCCATGCAAAATATTGTACCTAAAACATTTTAAAAGAGTAACGGTGGAGTTTCTTGCCCATTCTTCTCCATACGAAAACTACCTTTTGGAATGGGCGACTAGAATCAATTCTATTTTAAGATAATTTTTGACGTTCAAAAGTGCCTTTTATGTGCCTATTTGAAATAAATGCTTTGACTTTGACTTTGACAGTACGCACGTAACTTTTATGTCTGGTATAATGAGCGGCGTCGCGGGCGCGCGGGCGTGCGGTGCGGGGCGCGGGGGAGGGCTCGGTGCAGCCCGTTACCATGGCGACCGCCCCCGTCTAATCAATTGCAGAAATATGTACGAGCTATTGCCAGCACAACGTGGTCCGTCCCGCCGCGCGCCGCGCATTGTAAGCGCCGCGCCGCCAGAGTGACAGAATGCGCCGCCAAGGGTCCCGTTATGTCGGACGTTTTGCACAGGAGAGCTCGGCGACATTACACACACTTGGGAAGCGAAGAAAAGATGTATAGAGCACAAGTATCGACACTATTACGTCTAACTAGACGACTAGGTACACGAGTGAGCTTTGATGCTAATATACAAAGCGCTAAGGGTACGATTTAATACTAAATGCAAGTTCTTTTAACGGACTTCAATTAAGATTAGGTTACGTAATTAAATATCCTTTGTCTTTCGTCTTTAACAAAGACAATTTAAACGCAAATAGAATGTCATTTATACTATTGTAATGTTACCTGTTTGAGCTAAATTGTACTCTATTCATAAATAATCTGAACTTAGATCATGCTACGAACCTTAGCTTAACATTCGGGTGCTCGTAGCCCGTAGCGCCCACCGGCCGCGCTACGCCGTAGAGGCCGTAGCACGCTCCGCCCTGGAAAATGAATGAGACTCCATAAATATCAGCTGACGTTTAATTACGATAATAACTGTTTCTTTCTCTTTGTCAGAATACTTGTACGGACGGTACTTTTTAAAGTGTCCAACCAACAAATAAAATAATTGAATAGTGTACTATACTATGGGATTATAAAGTTCAATGTTGTCATTTTGCGATGTTATCTGGCTGCATTGTGCAGTTTACATTTTGGAACATTTTTTTCTGTTAAAATGGTAAATACTATTATAACTTACCACTGTATATGACGAACTAAAGTGATAAAACATTGTTTGGCGCAATGGAAAATGATATAACATTGTTAATGTATCTTATCTACTAAGTAATAGGAAACATCATAACATTATCTTAGAATTTAAATCATTGTTAAAATAGTAACATATAATAATTCATATACATAATTACCTCCAGAGTCTCAGGATCTTCTTCAAACCTTTAACAATGTTGCAACCAACCTGTTGTGTTACCAAGTCTCTGCCAAGTGTCCTTCGAAGCCATTTTGTTTACAAATAGTTCACTATGCGAAGACGATCACCATTACTCGTTGAGATATTTTTGTTTTTCAGACAAGAAGAATGTGAGATAGTACCGTAATGTTTCGAAGCCTGAAAGAATAAAGTAAATAGTAATATAGTAATCTAATGGAATGTCAGTATAATTATATTAATTGGTAAAATCTAGGATATTTGCATGTTGGTACCTGAAACTTGTTCAGCTCAGCTCATACCGCCAGACACTCAACAAATATGAGTGCGCTTTCAATTTGCAATTTATTGAGTCGTACCTTTGGACAAAGAAAGTACGTATAAACCATAATCAATCACTTGTAACAACCTGCATTACATTTTGTGCTAGAGTAAGGGCTTGCTAATTAATTATAACCAAATCCAGAACCCGTTGAGCTTGGCAATTACTAATCAGTCAGATCCTTTGGAATCATTCTTTTAGATGTTTTCACGTTTTTGTTTGGTTTTTTTTGGTATCAAAAACTATTAAACTTCATGAGACACCGACACCTAAAAATGAATGTGACTAGCAAACCTCTTGTTACTGACCTCAGAGCAAAACAAAATGAGCGCAGAATACCTACAATTAACATAAATATGAGTGCATATGACAGCGAGAGGTCCGTCTAGGAGGGTGCCCTCCCGCCCTCCGCCTCCCCCCGCGTATAATTACACCACCCCGCTGCACTCCGCTCAACACATTTCTTATATTCTCCGGCGATTATTGACAATCGCCGCCACCTGCCGGTGAAGGCTGAGATTAACATCGTTTATTGGCGCACAATTAATCGTTTGTTTAATCTGCGGTCGGCGGAGCAAGAAATTAATTATAGTAATTATATTTGTGGCGCCTCCGGAGCAGTCTCTGAGAGGCCAGTTGCCCTCTAACCCAGCGATTCATTCTCTGACCACGAGTCCGGTTGAAAGTGAGCAGTCATTACATTAATTGCCCTAAAGTTATTTATCGATACGTTTATTACTCCAATGAACAAGGTTGTGAGAACGAATACCTACCGACACATAAATTCATAGTTCACGAATCACGACCCTCGCCCCTTAAAAATAACTCTAAAAAGGCGAGTACACTCCATTATGTGATTTAAAAATGATATTCAAAATCGCTATTAGGGCCAAAACGAGCGTGGCCGCTATTCTATTACCGACCCTTGCTGGAATAAATTCCATCGAAGCGCAATAATAATAAAAAAATGTCGAGAGCTTGTCGCGTGCAAAAGACGTGCGGTCACGCGGTCCTCCCTGCAGCCCCTCTCCCCGCCGGGTGCTCACTCCCCGCCTCACCCCCTGCCTCGCCCCGCGGCCTCCTCCACCTCGCACCCTCACAGCCACCCCCGCACGAATATAATATGCATTATGCGAAATCCGTAACTCTTATGTCGGGTCCGGAGAATACCTTAAACAGGCAGACTATCAATCGAGAATCAACTTTGCACCCTTGTCCTAGAGTTCAAAGTCAGTTTGGCCGCGCGGCGGATAGTACTTTTAAGCGTCGGTAGGTGGTGCGGTTTCCTTAGGGCGGGCAAGGCCTGCACTCTCCAGATAACGCTGGGTATTAATCATAGTATTATCGGCCGGTGGCGGCGTCTTTGTTATGACACCGCGTTATTGCAGTTTTTTCTCTATCTACCCTCGAGGAGCCGATAAACGGCTCGAGAGTGAATTTTCCGGGACAGATGTTTTAGTAATCCAAGGAGAGATAGCGCGCATAACGTTACAATAAAACATTCACTATTATGACAATGACGTCACTCGGTAGGGTCCCGCCCGGTAGCGCCGCGCTCACATTTATTAAGTCATAAAATCTAAAAACCTTATAAAATGGAGCATGAATTGTATATTACCAATATTATAAAGTTTTATTTTATTAGCCAATGTAATAGACGCTGCGTTTAGACATCAATATTGATAGCTAGCAGGACATTTAATCATGATAAATGAGAGACACAAAGAGCTACATTTTCACAGTAACAGAAGAAAACGTAAATTCTAGATTTAGTTTTGCCTTTAAAAAACGCACTTTCACACTGACATGAAAATTTTTGACCATTTACCGGCTACAATAGTCGGGCCCCATCACTCGCTCGCTTCCAGTCAGTGGCTTCACTGAGATAGTGAACGTTCTTCAGAGGAACTCTCAATAAGGCACAAGATGACTGGCTCAATTGGAGCTTAAATATCAAGGGACAGGACGAAGGGACGCAACAATTTGTGTATGATTAATGACTACGTCAGTCGGGGCCAGAAATCTGGGAGGCCCGCGGGACCGCTTCAAACTATAAAAGTTTTTACGCACGCCGCACCAGGAAAAGGTTTCCGCAAGAGAACGATCGTTTTCAAACCACTCGCGAATATTCGATTTTGAATGGCGGATGAAAATTTATTATTCTCGGGGCGAAGAGTTGAGAATGCACATCGATTCTTTTTTGCTTAGGTAGGTATATCAATGCTCGCATTTGCTAATAGGTACCCACTTGAATAGAATTGTTTCTTATTACTTAGATTCAGATTTATGAACAGTAGCCTGTATACTGAGATGATTATACATCAATGCGTGAATATAAGTATACATAGGTATACCTACATAACTTTTAATTAACTCTGTTATCGATGAACAAACTTTCTTAAAATTAAACAGCCCGAACATAAAATAATGGCTCAGACACGCAATAACTTCCCAATTCGCACACTCACACAAACATATCTAGTGTATATGGGAGCGTGTGTGTGCAGTAGGATCATTTTTCACGTTTCATGAAGCGGCGGGCGTGGGGCAGTGGATTAAAATACATTTCGCTAGTCGTTGGTGATGGATGGTCTCTCGGAGGGAAAGGGTTGCTGCCCTCGCCCCTCACCCCTTCACTCCCTCCTCCGGTCGCCGAGCGCCGTAGCTAGTTGGCATGTATATGAGTGAAGTTTTATTGTTGTGCCTTGTTGTGGAGGCAAATTAAGAGTTTCTTTCACGTTTGATGATAATACCATTGATCAGTTTGTTTTAATTGATCAATATAAAAAGTAGTAATGTGTCCAACTATCGGCAGATTTTAACACAAAACTACTGAAATTAAAAAAAATCTTCTGTCAAGCACGCAGCCCTTGACCCGATAGATATGATTGATGTATAAGTGTTGATAGACCAGCTCGTAAACAAAGCTATATCGCACCAACACATTCCGCCAGCCAATAAGGAAAACGTATCAAAGTTAAACCCAATTGCGTAACAAAATGTATCCGCTTACTAACGTTAAAATGTCATCTTTCCCGAAATCAACACTGTAACGTGAAACGTCTCTGAAAATAATTTAAGGCAAATATAGCAAAGTGAACGCAAATACGAGAAAACGGGAATATTTGCGTTGTATCGTGTTTTGGGGAAAAAACGTCGGATGATGCTTCCGATGTTTGTCAAACGTAAGGCACGCGGGCTACCAGGCACACCCGGCGGGGGAAACGCTGCGTTTTTTTATTATCGAAGATTTTGCATGGCCTGGAGTGAAATTGCACTACAGGATTTCAACAATGATTTCATTCGTTACTTTGCAGGTTAAATAATAACCAAAAATTATTTTTGATTTCTTAGTCACATTTGATTTTTATGAGTTTTTCATTGCTACTGGAGCTCACGATGCGCGATGAAAGCTCACTGGAGTTAGTTCGTCGTAGTGCGTGTGCTTGTCGCTCGAAGCTGGCGGTGCGGCGAGCCTGAGCGGTCGCGCCGGATATTTCATTTCCTACATTAACCGCGTTTAACGCGCCCATATCACCAATATTACCGTTAATGGCCACAATTATCCAATATTTACACGATATTCTTTCGCAAATATTTAGTTTGGACGGTTGGTAATCGTTTTGTGAACGCTGTTCAACCTGTAATTTGGCGTAAGCACAACTTTTCTTGTATTCTTCCGCGTATAGGTAATTTATTTAACACGTACCGGTAATTTATAGCAATAAATTGCTGATTAATTTCACATAGCTTTTACAACTTTTAAGCTCTATTTTACTAATCAAGGTGTGGCTCTACAAAAGTGGCCTGTGTTATGGTGACCCGGCAGTATTGCACTTGACGAATTACTCTCTCGACGCTGATTCAGTGAAATATTAATCATAAAACTGAGCATTAGGTATGTAATGAGCCTACAAAGCATATTTACATCCTGCGTGCGTTCCCTAGGTAGATTGTGCCTTGATGATGTTGCAATTACACACATAAATCATATCGAGTCTTCACCTACTTTTTAGCCTACTTGGTACCCAAGCACCCTGCACATAGATCACAGCACACAAAGGCACTTCATGCGTCACGGCAACACGACACCGCGGCACGTCGCACATTAGCTGATTGTCTGCCAACACCTCACATATTTGCGCACACGCCTTCTTCCGAGCTTTTACGTAAACTACCCACTTTTATGGCGATTAATTTTATCGTAGCTCTAACAAAGTAATGGTGGACTCATTTCCTTGTGCCAATATTTTTAACCACACAATAATAATTATGAACCGATTTGAAGTACTTACTTAAGTATTTTTTACAGGTAAATCAAGACATTCAGTATTCAAATACTTATCTACCTATTTGAATACTGAATGTCTTGATTTAAGCTGTAGGCACCTACTTATAGTAGGTTTTTTCACTTTTTCAATTAATTCACTATCGACACAACAACAAACACAACTCCTAATCTGAACTAATTCATTGTCCAAATACAAACACCTTTGAATTCCTTTCAGACTAGTAACTTTTGCCAAATTCTAAAACTCACAACAAAGGACGCGTGTTCATAATAAATCACCGAAGATAACAAAAACCAGCACCAGGTGTGCGCTCTACACATGTCATGATTTTAAAACTTGATTTGTAACACTCCAAAATAGTGTAGGAGCAAAAAAACGTGTCAAATGCTAACGTCGCGTGGCACCAACTAACGCATGATGCTAAAAAACAGCTGCAACCGGAAAGGGTTGAGGAAGGGTTATAACCCCTCGTGGTGAAAACAACCCTCATTTTTTAGCACCACGTGCCTGTCATATCAGGACATCGTAAGAACCCTTTGTATGCAAAGCGCCAATAAAAAACCCCGGCGCGTGCATGCGCGTTCTGATTTTAAACTGATTTGAATATAGAACATTTACATAGCCGGTGCGGAGGGCTCCTATTGGCCGGTGATTTGCGTACGGTCTTGCGCAATGCGAACCTACGCAGGTTTTTTAAAGTGTCATTTTTAGGAGCGTGGCATTTGATTCGCTGTCGCGATATGATGCCGTGTCGTACATAATGATAGGTATGTAGATCAGTTTGCATATTGTCTCGCTTTGTGCCATTGTGTGCACGCTTTACAAGGGTTATAATAAATGCTGATAGGATGAGGAGGGGACTCTAGTTAATGTTTTGCATAGCGATCTTTATGTTCAAAGTGGTCGATTTGTATGAATGAGTTCTGAGATTTTAAACGATTAATCATTTTTCTTTTCCAACCAAATAAGACGGTGTAAAATGGATCGTAGTAAGTAGGTAATTGTTTGGATTGTTCGGGTAATTCGATACAAGTCCAAAAGTTAGTTGCTAATTGTATTAGGTATACTTAACAGACGTTTCAACTAAACAATCTCTTCATAAATACCGTACCTATCTACACCGAGATTTAATTTACTGTCTTCTAGACATACAACTTTACCATTTTACTTTCTTGGAAAAATATTAATAATCCTCTTTCTCTCCCAGACATTATCAAGACACTAACAACGGAAGTTTTAATAGGTACATCTACCGGCTGCTCGTATAAAATGAACAATTTTCATTGGAGCTACGTGAGGTACCTACGTAGTTGGTAGCAAACACTGGCCCTGGGCAAACATCACAACTTCATGTACCTAGCAGGACTATGAGTCTCATTAGAGGGGACAGCGCCCTTTGTAGCACAATCAGGGCTCGCCAGGGGGCGCCATTATCGAATTGTTTAAAATAACGAGGGACCAGTCGTTTGTGTTGCCAGTTAGTCGTGCGCGTACATATATTACGATACGACATTTTTAGTTTATCTCAGAGGAACAGAAAATAGTCGGATATTTTGGAAAGAACTTATAAAAGAAGAGGAACTTTATCTTAATATGATGTACAAACCAATGAGAAAACGGATTACTTACGGAATAACATCATAAAAGATCGGAAGAAAGGAGCACACTGTACAGAAGAAGAAATGAACTGAGACTTAGAGACAATTTGGTACCTACCTACTATGTAAATAGGTACCATAAAAAGCTTAAAGGTGAGATTGTAACCTACTCCAACCACACTATCTCTACATTTTAATACCGAAAACAAAACAAAACCTCTACGACACAATAGCTGCCCACTTCAATTCCAATTAGATTTCGAATCAGAGTTCTAACGATCCAGTGGACAGGTGAACATGTGCCTATATACAGGAAGAACAGAATAGTTCCAACATAAAGGAGCCCTCCACACACATCGTTACGGCCTGTTTACACGGCCCAAAGATCACAAAAAACGGACCATTTGGTAATTAAATTGTGCCCCGAGGCAAGGTACCGCAAACTTTAAGAGCAAACAGCGCCCGCTCCTATAAAATGTTGCTACTCTATTAAATTGCCCGTCAGTTTTGTCCCAAATTGTTGATCTAGCTAGATGGCTATTGTTAAAGTTATTTATGTGGAGTTTTGTATGTTTAGTGTGATATTATTGTTTTTTGTCATCGGAAAAACGAAATGTATTATTAACCCTGGATTAGGTGCCTTCTGAAAAACGATTTTCTTCCGATTTTTTGGTACAAAGATCAAATCTCTGCTAATTTTGACTGGCAATGTCAATAATTGATTTTATACAAAACATTAAAAGTTAAGTATAAAACATAACGTTATAATAATAGGTAGTACATATACCATCCATTCGCAATTTTTAAGAGAAGAAAGTTTTTCGAAAGTCATAACAAAAGCCATATATTTTTGTAAAGACGTCGCGCGTCGCGTCCAACAAAAATCGCGAGTAAAATTTGAGTGTAAACAGAATTCCCGTTATTATGAGCTGTCCAGACTGGGGGCGCACAATGGCAGGGGGATAGACTGACAGGCCTATTTGTTGTCACAGCACACATGGAACTAAACACACCATTTTGCAATTCATAAAAATACCAGATGACAGAAGAATAGAGTTAAATTGCATTTTCAAATCCATGTCAAAAATCTTTATATTACGGATCGTGAAGGTAGGTAGGTACCTAGGTTACTAATCTACCTTGTTGTTAATCATAAAAAGTTGGGAATACAAGGGTTGAGCTATCAGCTAGCTAGCAGTTTAGCAGTAGATAGAGCTACTAATTTCTCATTCGTAATAAGCCTGATTGAACCTTATCTTTTGTTAAAACCTCTAACCATTCACGCAGTCACAGCATAGCAGCCACAAAAGGTGCCTCTTTTACCCACATTGTGCACGTTACACGGACCAGAGCCTTTTGTCGAAAATGTAAGTACAATACAATGCGCTGAGCTCTCAATAGGCATCATTTAGTTACATGATAACAGGTGCATCTGTCTGCATTAAAGTAGACAGTGTGTGAACCGACCTCTATTTTCAAATCCCCTATTTGCTTTCGATACATCAAACGTAAAGGTCAATGTGATATCCATCGCAGTCGATTATACAAAATTCTAACAGATGGCCTAAATGGGTTCTTGGCATTTGCAAATTGCAACTCTTTGTAAGTACGCGTAGTTCCAAAATATTATAAAATGTTGATTGACAACAGCTGAAACTAAAGAGACATCATTATTGCTCCCTGTGTGACAAAGTTAATGAGATAAAATACTAAATACCTAATTCAAATTAATTTTTGCTCTACTACCAACGGTCACACGAGCGACTGCAAGAACATTGTTTATTAATAGTTCTGAATAGCGAGAAATTAAGTGCATCCTTTCTTTGTCCTTGAACTCAAAAGGTTGCAGTTCACAAGCTGCCACTCGGACGTTCTCAGCTTTAAGGTTCATTATCGCTCATAAAACCTGAGTACAGTTAGCTGGGTAAATTATCATTAATTAGGAGAAAGTAGTTGGTAGGCAATGGAGTGTTCAGCCCACGCAAAAAATAGTGTAAAGGTAAAGTGTGTTCATTGTTAGCACGTAAAGGGCACTGGGCTTGTGAGACTGACAGGCTTGTCGCTCTGCGAGTTTCCTCTGACAGTATAATTAATTAAGTGCTAAGGACTAATTTCAGCACAATGATCATATTATTTTATACGCTGCACATAAACATGCGTTTTATAGAACATTTTTATGTTTTGGTGGTCATTAAATTGCAAATAATTCTGAAAGCATTCTTCGCCGTTTGATCAACGCTCGCGTGAGGGAGAGCGCCTGTACACTGACAGCTTTCACGCTCAGGCCACGCCTGCTCCGACGCCTTCAGCCATTTTACACCAATAACTATCAAACACTTTGAATTTAAACACGCGTGCATTTTCACACTATCTTTTCATCTTGCAGTTTAATCAGAATTCAGAGAATGGAACTCAAACAATCGACGCACAAAGCATCTGAGCGTTAGGTAAGTAGGTACCTATACCCACGTACATACGTAACATTATTGTAGCTGTTGAAGTCTTGAATTTAGTTCGTATTAGTAGGGATTTATAAGTGTACCTATGAACTACTTATTACTATGGTTGCAACAATCGACTGTACCTACACTGCAACTTACAAAAAATACGAATAAAACTATTGATTAAACAAATCCGTGTCATGGTTGCATTTGTGTTCATAATGAAACATCGTTAACTGGTAATTAATGGAAACATCACAATCGGACGTCTAATTAGATAAAGCGGTGGTGTTTTTCCCTGCGAGGAGGTCGTTTCAATTCCAACTGACGTTATAATTAAAAGTTCTTATTCACGAATATTTCCTTTTTCAACAAATTCTTTACGGTCCTTGTGGTTAACATTCCGGTTCTCTAGAAATGTTCGAGAAACACTAATTAGCTAAAAGGAATAATTCCTACTCCGCCATAACTAATTTGCATTCCGGATAGCATGTCAATTCTAGCTAAATCCTGGCAAAAAATCTACATTATCGTGAGATAAGTGTTTCTTAACGACTACAAAATCTAAATTATGCTAAAGTTAGCCGTGTACAAGAAGCAATTTTACATAAACTGAACATGAAACAGACGAATGAACGCATCAAGCAGCTGCCGCCATCTACCGGCCATTCTCGTGTTGTGATCGCGCCGCATAATCACTTGAAAAATTTGCTTCTGCGATCAATTTGCGCCCATTACCAGCAGGTCAGAGTTCGACGCCTGACGATCCTAATATGTACACTTTTAAACTTCACCTAACAGTCCGAAACCAGCCTTGTTCCAGAGACCATAAGATTGATAATGCAGATTGTTGGCCAGTACTCACATCAATAAAAATCACACACGCTAAAGAAATATGAATTTTAAGAGGAAGCAGTTAAGGCTGAAAATACTTTAGAGTCGGTGTTTTCTTTGATAGTAGTGATACAAGGCGAATTCGGCGGCGCCTCAACATAAGTATGCTAATTCAGGCAATTGGGAGCTCGCTCGGTCGGCGGCATACTGATGATGTTCGAGGATAAGACCGCCTCGACCTGCGGCGCGCTGGGAGGGTCACACGCGACGGTTTAGGCGCTCAATGTCATGATTCAATTGTATCCGATTATGTGCATGACCATTTGTTGATTAGCTATGGCGACACATTGCTTATAGGTAACAATATGCCATGCATTAGATAGATATGATTGATTCGCGAATACGTTTTAATTGGTTAGTCAATACTTACGAGATCGTTTTAATAATGAATATAAATTACTTTTATAGATACCATGACATGATCTTAGTAGGCTACAATAAAAAAAAAAACACGTGGCTGCATTTATAGACCGTTCCTGGTCTGTAAAATCAGCCACGTGTTTCACTGTACGTAGAGCCATTCATCAGCCTGTATCTAGAGCTAGGTATGCTGCTGGATGTGGGGTTCATCAGCTCATGAGGTCCTCGATTCAAATTGTTTATTGAACATCGATGTGGGCCGTGCCATTTACTTCAAGTAACCCTCTTTGCAATTCCTATAATCTGCAGTCCTCAAACAACTTTTAACGACGCCCCAAGTTGATATTGGCGCACTGGCACCTATTCAAAGTCAAACTTATGATCTTTATTCTCACAACCCTGCCTGTATCAATTACATTACTTGAATGGCTATACTATTCATAATGGCAGCCGATAATTTTTATGACAGTAATTTTCTCTTTGATACCAGTTGCAAGTCCATGAACCGTTTTGTTAATTGTGACGTTAAGATAGATGGCGAAGATTACCAGAGTTGATGCATACAACCTCGTTACCGTATTCCTTGTTTAGACTGTAACTCCTCGGCAATAGCTTTGAGTTGCTTATAAAGTGGGATGCAATGGGAAAGACATGTTGAAATTACTCTCCAAACAATACTTAAGTATTGAGCCACGTCAAGTTGCATACTTGCAGCGAATCCCAACTAGGACTGATCGTAACGTAAGGACTCAATTGATTTTTAATACGTGAACAGTGCTATCCAGTAGGTACCTAAATCAAACCAAGTCATTTATTCACACAAGGCCGATAATCAGCACTTAACGTCAAAGCAAAAGTCCATGAATATCAAAAGTAGTCAACAATGAATTATGGCAAATCTAATTAGCTAACGAGACAAAACTTTCGTATGCTAAAATTACCCTAAACATTCACCCCGCTTGACCATGATCAATAGAATTCCTAAGTGGTGCATCCCTTTTTTGTCACAGCCATCATCTGAACTAGTCGAACCGCTCCAAATCGGAATGCTGCTACTGTTTTGTTGCGTTCCATCTTTGTACCGTTAAATTTGAATTCGCGAGGCGACTGTGCGCGCGCGCGGGGCAATCTGGCCGGCCGGTATGCGCATGCGCGTTGTCGCCGACTGATGGATGACAGGTGACGTCGGCGCCGCAAAGGAACAGGGCCGGCTCAAATAAATATAATCTAGAAACAGACCAGGAATGTTACAAGACTTTAATTAGTCTGCTTCAAAGAAGTATTGCGACAGTTAATGGGTGATCTCAAATCGTCAGTTCTAGGACATAATTTGTTGTGGAAAAAAATATTGTAATTGTCATTAAGTATAGATCAGTCACACATCCTACATTTTATCCCGTAGGTATACTTAGCATATTTATTGCTAGTTTTAAAAATAAACGTTTCCTGACCACAAAACTTGGCGCCTATTTTAATTTGAACACCATTAATCAAATTTTTCGATATCAAGTGTTGAGGAAACGATAACCAAAAACTACGACGTTTCCTAGAATCGTGCGGTAGCCCTATCTGTTCGGAACTCATTAGACATTCGCGGGCTGGCCGGCCGGGTCTCGTCAGATCTTGCGGTGCTCACAAAGCTGCCGCCCGCAGCCACCGCATCTTACACACCGCCACATTTAGCGTAATACCGAGTGTAGCGTAATACGTCGATACCAAATGATAAATCATTAGTATGGTAAGCATTACATGATATAATAAATTGTTACAATACAGTAGCCCTTTTAAATGTCTAGGCACGTAACGCAGTTAAGTAAGATAAAATACCAAGTACAAGTAAAATAAATAAACTCAATAATATTATAGTATTTCCGAAGTCAAAATAGCTTTAGACTAGACATGCCACGAATATTCGGCTACTATTCGGTATTCGGTCTATTCGGCCACTTTGTTAGGTATTCGGTATTCGGCCGAATAATAGGTACTATTCAGCCGAATACCGAATACCAAATCATAAAAAAGACACATCATATTAATCAAGATTTGTATTTATTATTAAATTACAATAACTACTTCAATAGGTAAAATTCATCAGTGGCAAGTTATGATGAATAAAAACAAGTTTTTCAGCATTTGATGGTAGCAAACGATTACGCTTTTCGTCGTAAATGATACCAGCTTCAGAAAACAACTTCTCACTATACACGCTACTCCCGGGAGAAGATAGATAAACTTTAGCAAATTTCGAGAGGTTTGGGTAATGTTTTTCGTTTACTGACCGTTTACTGACCACCACTTGTAAGGATTAGCTTTCCGATCTAGTCGAGTCGATTTCAAATAAAAATCCATCTCATTTGCCACAGTATTCTTCTCCACGTTCTCCTCATCATTACTATTGCGCATATTATCTGTAGCAACTTCCTCAAAGCAGTTCCAAAAACTGTCGTGTATTTCAACAGACAGGTCGCGACCTGTTGCATTATTCTTTACGCACTCGACTAGCATGTACTTTGTGCAGAATATTAGGCCGCCGAATATTCGGCGCTTCGGCCGGTAGCGATGCCGAATATTCGGTATTCGGTATTCGGCCAAATCACTATTCGTGGCAACTCTACTTTAGACGTACCTAAGTAATTATCGTAAATCTAAAGTTAAACAATGACGCTTTGATATGCTCCGAGATAGGAGTATTCCCATTTGAGCACCTATTTTTAGAGCACCTGTGCATAGAGCACTAATCAATTTTGTATCGTGGTGCTCAAAGGGGAACAATAAAAAGAAACAATAGAATCTCAAAATCATTCAAAGCAATAATTTTCTTAAGAGCGTTAAAAATATCGATTAATTCCAGTCTGAACTCTGATCCCCTGAACACCCCAACTCTTGGATCCCCTGCTAGTTATTCTTCTATTTTATCTAATTCTGATCCCCTTACTCTTTTTCACAGGCAAACTTGCTTCCTTCTAGAAAACCTACTAATGTACTTACACTCAATACTTTATTGCTTTACCATAATGTGTACTTAGGTGGTAACTAATATATAATTAAGATCATTATGGAACCTGTAGGGCACAGCAAAAAATTTCTTTATGATTGAGTTACTAAAACCGGACTTTATCGGCGTCAGAACTAGAGTTGCCGCGAATACTCGCTATTATTCGGTATTCGGCATTACTCGTCATTTTTTTGATATTCGTCGAATACCGAATAATGGCTAGTATTATTCGGCATTCGGCGAATAGTCGTCGAAAATAAACTTTTAACGAACAAAAGAACTTATGAGTTCAAAATAATCATTTTTTTAATTATTTTCCTTAATAAAACAATACACAATATCTATTATTATCTGTAATATGTGCCTGTGCCTATCATATTCATGAAATTAAATTAGTAAGGCTTTTTAATTAATATTTAAAATCCAACAGAGGCAGATTGTGGTGCAAAAAAACAATTTTTTCTGCACGTTCTGGAGCAAGTCGGTTTCGTTTTTCCTCGTAAATTAAACCTGCCTCGGAAAATAGTCTTTCTGAATAAACAGAGCTTGCTGGTGTGATTAAGTATCGTTTAGCAAGCTTACTTAAAATAGGAAATCTATTCTTATTGGTACTCAAAGCCCACCATTCATATAGGTTTATTTTTCTGTCAGCCTTTGCTAATGCGATGTAGTTGGCGATTTCTTCAGCAGTGGCATTCTTGGGTTGCTCTTCAGTAGGTTGCTCTATAGATGATTGTTCAAAACATGCCCAAAATAGTTTATGAGTTTCCGAATCATGCTCACTTTCATTGTCTAAACGAGACCTTTTGGATGCCGTTTATGGATCCGAATCATCATTTTAACTTTGTTGTTTTCTTTTCTCACAACCTTAGAAGAAATTAGAAATATTTTTAATGTGTTTAATGTTTTTTTTTTATGTCGAATAGTAATATCGAGTTATTCGACTATTCGCCAAAGTGAATGGCGATTAATCGGTATTCGACTATTCGCTATAAACACTATTCGCGGCAACTCTAGTCAGAACCATGTAATGTGCCTATAATTAAAAAGCAAGGTATGTTACCTACTATACTCGTAAGGTCATGAAATAAACTAGCGTAGCCGTGCCGCCCGTGGATCAGTCGGGCGAAGGGGGGGCAAGAGACGGAGGGGTTGATGTATTCTGAGAAATTGCGCGTGCGCATGTCAACGATCATAAATCGCTGAGAGGAATTTGGATATAGATAGCACCAGAACGTAACTTGACTGAGGCGAAATATGTAATGAGTGTTTTCGCATCGATTGTGCATTTGTTGTGCTATAAGCATGTCTTTGGCTATGAGGCATTGGTACACCATGCCGTGACGTGTAGGCCTTCTATAATTACCTACGTTATCATTTAGGATGGTCAAAAGTGCCTCTACGCGTGACAAACCTTAAGTAAATAACGAACTGACGACACCGGGTAGATCATAATCTTCCACTACGATACTGGCTATTCATAAATGGGTAACTACCTGAGAGAAGGTCAAGTATTAATTTAATTTGCTTAGGATGATGGATTGGTGAAGAACATCGAATAAGCAGAAATCATCTACCACGATTTGAAAATAAAAAATATTAAACCTGAAAATAGGAACAAAATGGATACTTTTAAATCTCCAATGAAATCCGCCGAAACACATCAGTTACTCTTTATGTCTGATCGCGAGCACAGCATTTAATTGTGTTTAATAGTAATTAAACTATAGTTTATCTGTGGCGCGGCACCGGCGCGGCAACGGCACGACACAGCACGCACGTAACACAATGATGTTTTATACATCGTTGTGTTACTGTACTATGCATGTGTGCGATGTACTATACATCGTGTATAGTATATTTTGCAGCTCATCGCAGAGAACTAGTTAATGCTGATGTGTTACCGGTTAGCTACTATTAATATTGCCAATATTAGTACTTAGATAAGTACTTGTAGTCGTATGACAAATATCACTCAAGACTTTTATGAGCGTTTAAGTGTAGTTTGGTAATATGGGACAAACGGCCTGAATCAATAACTTATCCTCACACATACCTACATTTACAATAAAAAGCTTAAACACACAAATGGTAATACAGCTGAACGGCACAAAAACAAAACACGTTTTGATTTAAGAACGAAAGAAGACAACGAACAAATTAGCTGTATCTCACACTACATACATTGTTGTAACAAAAACAAAATCAATATCGGTGCACAGCGCAAGTATTCGGAAGCCGAGACATGTTTATCTATGAGCCCAGCGGGGTCCCCAACGGACCACCGCGGAGCTTGCCCGCGGACCCCTGCCGACACACAATATGCTAATAATTGCCTCATAAAAACTGCTGATATTTCACTTGAAACGCTTCATACAAATATGGTCAAGGTAAGTAATAAGCAATCGTGATTATACGTTCATGTCGCAGAGTAATAGAACGCTGAGCTGGGCAAGTCCACAAATTCATAAGGCAGATAGAGTTTGAAGCTTGTAGAGAGCAACATGAAAAAGTTATGGAGTGCAAAGTAGTGACAAGTAGTAATACAGCACAGAAATAGATTATGAAACCAGGTCATGAACATGAATCATGAATCGAAGGAGACAAGCGTTTAGCGTTAGGTGTAACATCAATTCGGTAAAGTTTATTTAATATGGTCTGGCGTTCGTGTAACCATATTCTGCACATTTGAACTTTTTGCACATTGAAGCTACGTACATAATAGGTACCTATGAACGAACACTACAGCGACCGTTATCAAGACATCACTTTCAACAAACACAAACATCCATTCCTGAATTCGGCAGTCACAACAAGCAAAATAGAAAATATTTATAAAAGGACCGCATAAATACTTAGGTTGTATCTCGTACGTCATCAATAGGCAAAGTTCCCCCTTGCGACAGAAGCTGATCGGACGTGCAATAACAGAACAATGCCGTGAATGCTAAGTTACCCCCGAGTCCGCACTCCGCACCGAGATGCGAGGTCAAGAGGACTCGGTCCGACTCGGAGGGTGACGAGACAACACACGACTATGAACTGACCCTCGACTCAAACAAAATCTCCCGTTTGAATATCTTAACACAGCCGAACGATGTTATTTGTATTTAAAAGAGAGAAAATATAGGTAACGTTATTTCTACAATTTTGTGACTCTGTAAATGCCAAAAGTTCCGTAGATAGCAACACATCGAAGAAATAATTAAATCAAGTCAACTCAACGATGACGACAGACGAAAATAACATAAGTACTTAGATCCCCAAATAATTATTACAAGATAATCAATACAGGGAGCTTACTTAATATAAAAATAAATCGAATGCTAAGACTAAATTATTTAGTAAGTAGGTGTTTTTGTACTTGTAGGCTATGATATTACGCGACACTGCACATTAGTTAGAGCCAAGGTGCTGCTTGACAGTTGCAAAGTTGATAAATCGTAAAAGGATCGCCCGCCCATCGTCATCTACCACTTAAATTAACTATAATCTTTAATAAAGAGGGGCAAAATTGGGAAAAATAATAAAGAATCATAAAGAAAGATTCATATCTTCATCTACAGAAACTTCTCCAAAAATACCCTTAGTTCTTGACGCTCCCCTCTCGTATCTACGCATAGTCAATAGTGGAAAACTTAAATCCCAACATACATAAAACATGTCATACGTTTATCATGGCGGGAACACGCGTGTGAGATAAGTCGCATCAATTTTTTCGGCCGCCGTTCAAAATCCCTCGGCGTCGTCGGCTGGTCGCTAAAATATTCCCCGGTTTATGCGCTGAATAATAAGACCCTTACCGCAGGAGCTGGACACTGGAATAACATATAATACCAACGGTTTTGAGCTTGAATGCTTTGAAAGATGTTTTTGACGAAAAATACGCATAAGTACTTACGCAATATAAGTGTGATCAAAATAAGATCGAAATACCTACAACTTTTGCAATGATATAATTAGGTACTTCGAATATTACTTATTATCAATAAGAAGAAAATTTTATCCAATTATGTCCGTATTTTTAGTCAACTACCTTGCACCTGCACATCAGGTTTTACTACACGTCTTGAAAAACGTGGGATTTGACAAATGGAATGCTTGCAGAAGAGTCTTGAAAACCACACTGGGAGAATGCCTAATATACACACTTTGCATTGAACAAAACTGTCCGTGACGATGATCTACCTATAGATGGTATGGCGAGTCCTTCGCAAATAACATTTTTGTACGCACATTTAAAATAATGTGTAAGTAGGTATACGAAGAATGGTAACAACGCTAAAATCATACAATTACGTCAATTTCAAAAGAAACGCGGTATCGCAATCGACTCCCGGTTGCACAAAAACTGTACAGAAGAAACTTCAGCAAAAAAGCGCGGTTGTGTCGCAGCGACAAAAACGTCGCTCGACTTACCAAACGATGTTTATTGTATGAGTCGCTGAATTTCAAGTGTTTTTTCAGCTTTAATGGATTGCGTGCCGTCTCCACCCCTAGCTGGACCACATAAAAAATAATCGCCCAAAAACCTTTATATTTACTTTTGGTAAAACAAAAACGTATAAGTAATTGATTCAAGTGTTTTGTAATGATGTATGTTGAAGATTTCAGTACCTAATGTTGTTGCCATTACACATGCCATTTAATGAAATTGTGCAAGTAAAAAAGATATTCGGCAAAGCCACGATAAAAATATGTCATACAATTATTAGATATGCGCATATTATTCATGAATAAAATATCCGACTGCCAAAATAAATCGAACCGACCTTACAACAGATAGCATTAGTCAATTCATCATAAATCAATGCTTGAAAATTGTCATGTATGTAGGACAGTGTCCAACTATAACATAGATACACAGCTTTATGTATGTATGAGATAAGCGATATATTCCGCTCGGTTAAGCCCGGCCAGTCACGGTTCAAATATTAATCATGGAGCCGTTTCAGGCCTCGGGAAATTTCACAAAGAAACTATATGTTAATGGAATAAATTGATTGGCTGGGTGCACAGTCATGTCGAGTCAGATAGTCGGTGGCTTCACGTCAAACTGTGATAAGTGGATAAAAATGTAGCTATTTGTGTTAGAGCGTGTGGGTAAAATATCTCAGCCTACATCTTCTATAAGTACATAATGTAATAAAATAGTAACGAAGTCAAAACTGTACGTTAAGAGTTTTCGGAAAAGTAATTGCTACGAAGTGTGGGAACGAATCAGATGTTTAAAAAACGTTTTTAGAATTTTTGTCCGATTGTCTGGATGTATGTTTCGGATTGGCGCAAAAATGGCATAACAGATTTGAATGAAATTTGTCACATAGATAGTTTATAACCTGGATTAACACATAATACTTTTAATCCAGGTATTACGTTCCCGTGGGATATTTTCCGACATCTATGCAGGCGAAGCCGTGAGCAGAAGCTAGTGGTAATAAATCACTCTCTATATCCTAAATATGTATACGAATTTAGTGCCTACTAAGGTTAGTTAATTTACCTATGTTTTATCAAAGTATCCTTTATATCAATAAATTTAATGGGTTTTCAGACATGCAGTTACAGAATAAGCTATTGGAGGTTTAAACTCTCTTGTGAAAGGTGTGGATGCTAATAATTCCCATTATTTACT
This sequence comes from Amphipoea lucens, assembly GCA_947508005.1. Lineage (NCBI taxonomy): Eukaryota > Metazoa > Arthropoda > Insecta > Lepidoptera > Noctuidae > Amphipoea > Amphipoea lucens. Next base: position 377,643 of record OX382364.1, read on the forward strand.
CGTAGCAAAAAAAGCGTTGGGCATGGCCCATAGCCAATTTCTGGCAAGAAGTTAGAGGAACAATATTATCTATTAAATATAGAGTACGCAGTAAACAAACGAAGATTATGAAATAAAACATAGATATGGTACCTAATGGCGATATCGAGTCACGAAGAGACAAAGAGACTCATCCATCATTTACGGCTAATGCGTCGAAGAGACTCCACAACCCTTTTACTGGAGATCACTTCGGGCGCATGTCAATACATAGATCAGTCATCTCCATCAGTCATTCATCATTATCTGAATGTAGTATCGGATAAACCATTTACGAAAACAAACATGGCGAAGGCCAATATTGGATATGACGCCAAAAGAGTACAAATGTATTTATACATTTAAAGGAATTCAATACTAAAGCTCATTCCAGGTAGGTACTAATCACACTAATATTATAAAGGCGAAAGTTTGTGAGTGTGTGTGTGTGTGTTTATATGTTTGTTACTTCTTCACGCCTAAACCACTGAACCGATTTAGATGAAATTTGGTATAGAGATAGTTTGAGTCCCGGAAAAGGACATAGGATAGTTTTTATCCCGATATTCCCACGGGATCGACATTTACGCGGGTGAAACCGCGGGGCGCAGCTAGTAATACATAATTCCGACCAAAATTCTGTTTATCGAACTTGCGTAAGTAGAATGTAATTCTTTGTAATTTTGTTTCCATAAGCGCGCGACCATCCCAAAATGGGGCTACGATTTTGGCCGAACGATTTCTAATGAATCTTCATTGAAGCATTCCACTTCCAATTGACTAGGAAGATTCATCAAGAAACAGGTTTTGAATGAAACATCACGTCGAGTCTTGATGGCAACAGATCATTGGAACTCGAACACAAACAATTTTATAGCCTCTTCCCTGCCTGTGCCATCTACGTGGAAAAAGATATTATAAACGTTTTACGAAGCCTAATTTCCGTGGACACGGTCCGACATAACATCGTTTATGTCTTCGGGTTATTGTGTACTAAGCAAAATATTATAACGCAGTACTAATGCTGCGATACGTCGCCGTGAAAAAACAATAAAACGATTTAACTACGACACGCGTGGCGGCCGCTCTGACTATAACAACGGTGGACAATATCCCATCTTACCATTTATAATGTATCTTTTTTTATTACCATAGGGAAGCGGAGTGATGTAACCAGCCGAGCGATGTTTTATTACTTGCAAGCTATCGTTTTGTTTGATTTGGATTCCTAAGTATTATATCGAAATACATCCCAATAGTTGTCCATACCTATATCTGGTCAATCGTACTCACAAATAAAAGCAAGACTGTGTTGGGATCTCTTTAGGAAAAATAAATATCAAATAGGTTGCTGTTATATTTCAATATAAATTTTATTATGGTAAATAATAACGTAGTTTTAAAATCGTATTGAATCTATATAATATTTTTTTTTGATGATTTTGGGAAGGAAAATATTCAAAGGACCAAAAAAAACCCTAACTAAATGAAACCCAGCAAGAACATAGTAAAAGATAACATTTGGATTTGCGTAAGTTGTTATTGGGCAACAGCATGTACAGTCAACAAAAGAGATAAGTATGCAGGATCGTCGGATATACTTAGTTGAAGTTTAGTAAGAAACCGATGGATGTTGTCGACTGAAATTTAATTTCATAAAAGAGCTGTTTGTTTTCTAAAAAAATTAAATTTTATTCGAGAACATCCATCGGTTTCTTACTAAACTTCAGCTATATCCGACGATCCTGCATACTTAACTCTTTTGTTGACTGTACCTAAAAGAATATTTCTTCGTTTGGTGACATTTCGCGTAATGACCGGTGCGGTGTAGTGTTACAGCCGGTTTATGTGCTACCAAGATGTAGCAGTAATAGTAAAATGATCTTAATACAGCATAAACCGCACATTACTTTTGTTAGCGACGTCCGGTGGCGATAATTCGACATGATATTGCACTTACTAAAACATTTTAACTGCCGCCATTTTGGTCTGGGCTTTGACTAAGACCTTGTTTGAGCAATATGACAGCCATTAAGTGTGTGCAGTTACTACTTAGTCCTGCTAGATCTTATGTAATTATCTAGGTACCTAGGTATCTATAAGTAATTAACATATTAGAAATTAATTACTTAGGTTGGTACATTTTAATCCTATAAGGCCTAAATTCCTATTAAGTAACCGTAGGGTTTTAAAAGTTGTACTTAACCATAAATTAATCAACTTTATATTTGAACATGCAGACTGAAAAGTACCTAATCGCTAGAAAAAGTTATACAACAATAGATAAGTACCTACTTACATAACGGCATGGCATACATCTTAATTTTAGCAATTGACATTTCTCATTCGTAAATAAAACCTATCTCTTGCCAAATATTTGTGGTAGGTACTGGCGACGCGTGACCACCTACCACGAACCCATAATAGTTATCGTACAACCACGGTATAATTATCTATACAGTATTCTATCTTCATACAAACGATCGGAACGCAAGTCATACCTACGCGCCTCGAGTTCGGTTTACACTTGGTTAAAAAACAGTCTCGAATGCTCCGCATTGACCATAGAAATAAAACCATAGAAACTCTTGTTACGGTTGTACCACGATGTAATTATCTATAGGTACAGTATTCTGACTCGGCCCTGTTCTAGAAATAATTGCTCTTTGCCATAATAAGTAACTAAGTACTTGTATTTATTTCAATGAACATTTGTCACAAATCGCACGCTTACTGCTGCTTACAAAACCATCACACCGTCCGGCGTCCGTTCGTCACGAGTGTGGAACCTAAGATAGAAACACGCTTGTACGATACGACTACATACGGAAAGCATGGCTAATAGAAATCTCTATTCCTAGACAGCACGTTTCGCCGAAAACTTTGTTGATAGGAAACATTGTTTGTAGATATCTCGGTACATAGGAAGCACTGTTAGCAGAGGTCTCTGTTCATAGATAGCACTTCTTGCAGTAAACTTAGTTCAAAGAAACCACTGTTTCCAGATACCTTGTTTAACAGAAAGCGCTTTTGGTTCACGGAAACCAATTAGTTAATTATTTTTAAGTAAGTTGTATTCCCATTCGCTCGCTGTTCCTTCTATGTTGACGGAGCCCCGCTTCGCAGGGCTCTTATTTCTGTGTAAAGGGTTTAAGGTAACCTAACCAAACGTAACCTCGGGGTGCCCTTCGCTCGCTCTTGCATCCGGTTTATTCCCGATGTCCACCACTTGTTTGACTACCGCTGGGGGATAGAGAAACAACTTTTAAAAAATATTTTTTCAAATCAAATCAAAGTATTTATTTGCTAGAATATTGTACATAAGGTGTTACAGTAAATTAGTTTCAGCATATCCTGCCCTAACATGGCGTGCAAATGTATTCACAATAAGCAATGTGAATTAGTCTAACTTACAAATTACGGATTCTATTGACATGTCTTCTAAGTAGTCCTTAACGGTATAATATCTTTTAATTAATAATAGTTTGAAAAGTATTTTTTTAAATATTGTCAGCGGTAAGTCTTGAAAACTATTTGGTACATGATTGAAAATAATAATCTCGTTGTCCACCACTGGGGGACACTTCATGGTTTGAATAGGTCGAATCTGTTCCAAAACCGAATCGGGGCACCCCCGATTTCACGTAGTCTTTTGGCTGCTACCCCTATAAAAACCGGAGGCGCGAAGAGAGGTTGCTCTTCCCGCAGCGCCGGAGATGATGCAGAAGCAACTTTAAAGTGTTTTAAGGTTAGTTTACAATAATTTTGTCCCCCAGTGATGGACAACGAGAAAGTTGTTTCGGTGTCCCCAAGTGGTGGCCAAACAAGTGGTGGACATCGGGAATAATCGTTGCATTCTACATTGTGCTTTCTGTGAACCAAGGTATCTGCAATGGTTTCTATGAACAAAGTTTACGGCAAGAAGTGCTATCTATGAACAGAGATCTCTGCTAACAGTGCTTCCTATGTACCGAGATATCTACAGACAATGTTTTCTATCAACAAAGTTTTCGGCGAAACGTGCTGTCTAGGACTAGAGATTTCTATTAGCCATGCTTTCTGTATGTAGTCGTATCGTACAAGCGTGTTTCTATCTTAGGTTCCACACTCGTGACGAACGGACGCCGGACGGTGTGATGGTTTTGTAAGCAGCAGTAAGCGTGCGATTTGTGACAAATGTTCATTGAAATAAATACAAGTACCTACTTAGTTACTTATTATGGCAAAGAGCAATTATTTCTAGAACAGGGCCGAGTCACAATACCTACTGTAGGTATAGATAATTAGGTATACCGTGGTACAACCGTAACAAGAACGTGTGGGTGTATAAAACTCAATTATAAAGGGCGGACGCAGTTTAAAGCGTGCTATCCCCTTGTTGCTGCAAAAAAAATATTTTGTTCGAAATACGTCGGCTACGTGCTACGCACCCTAGCTAGCTATTCAGGCAGTTTATTTAAGTTTTGTGTTGCAATTTAGCAAGGATATCAGAGTCCTTATTATTGCATTTGTGATTGAAGTGATTTTGAATCCATTTGGGAAACAATATAGATTAGGTACGTGTTATGAGGAGTGAGACGTTAATCTGCTGGTTAGTTTGATATTCGACTCTTTCGGCGTAGGCCTACGTTCCTCTAATAACATTATTACTACGTAGGTTCAAAAACAGTAACGATGTAGGTAAGTACTTAGATGTAGGCATCTACATCGTTACTGTTTTCGAACCTTCCTACCTACTCATGTTACAATTCATACAATTTTATGTTCATCGAATCAAAATACCTACTTACTTAGATTAAGTAAGTATGTAGGTATAGCTTACACATCAATAAAAATCCACTAAAAATATTTTACAACTAATGTAAAAATTGACCAATAAATACCTATTGTTATTTCTCAGATTTTTTTTGCACTTAACAAAAGCTTCCAAATTGTGCGAACTTGGTATAAGCAACAAGGGCGGGGGCGATTTGAAAATTTAAACTAAATCCCCAACGCTAACGTTGCAACTGCAGGGGATAATAAGTACTGTTCGTTCCCAGCGTCACACTAAGCGCACAAAATTATAGAAACGTAGCCTTTAACACGACCACAATAAAGATTTCCTCAACAGCACGTTTAAAATAGCCATTGAAAAAATATTCCTTATTCGGCAATCGTCCCGAGCTTTGTGCTTACATCAACTTCACACGAGTAATGGTCACTTGGAATATCGGCCCCATTGTTCGTTACACGATATTTTTATACTGACGTGGGATTTTTGCTGAGCAGGCTTAAATAAAGTACCTACAGGATAGGGCGTGACGAAATCTTCAACAACACAAATACAAAGCGTTTTAAAGTAAGCACCTTCTAATGGAATAGTAATAACAAATCCGACAAGAATGAAGAAATCACGAAATGTAGGTACCCACTTAGAATAAAGATGCAATCACAAAACAAATTCCACTTGATACGAACACATAATAAATAAAATTTTAAGAATGTTAAACACAAAACAGTAATGCGATCCCTTATTTCGAACGCCCAACATCGGCGCACACCTCCGCAAATCGTAATCCTCTTAGAAAACATTTCCAATTTAAAAAGAATTCCTCTTATCCCTCTGAGGAGGGCACGCGTAAAAAATAAAAGGAAAAACTGTGTGACACGCACTACACAAGACGGTAGATATATAACACGGTTTTTCACTGGGCCCCTCGATTCCTTACAGGTCGCTTCTTCCGTCGAGAAAGCATCTATTGAAACTCCACTCAGGCCGTGTTAGCTATCTATTTAGTATAAAAAGGGTCGAGAATTTTTCGAGATCCTTTTTTATCCGAAGGTGGGCGCCCACCCTTCGCAACCGACCCACGCCGGCCGCTCGGAGAATCTACTTATATTATGTGTAAGTATGTACTATTTAATGGCTTAAACAAAAATTATCATCTTAATTTAAGTTAAGCTGCGTTTATCATTAGTAAGACATTGTAGCACCAATAAATTCAACATGAGCAATTTGTGATTTGTGTATCCCCCTACATGACCATCCCCCTACGCGAGCCGTCCCTCGCCAGCCTCAGCATCAGTTCAAATATTTAAAGGGCGGCTGAATTTGATTCCATCCATTTGGATCGCCTCTAGAGCGGTCCGCAATTGGATCACACACGCGGTTACTATGGCCCGTCTCCCCGAACTTGAGTTATTTTGCTAAAATCAATTTATCCAAATAAATTTCATTTCAAAGGCCCTAAGTAAACTTAAAGTTTCAATTCGTCACAACGGTGGGCTAGAGGAACTTGCAATCAATTGGGCATCCGTCATGCATCGGTAATGATTTCAATTATTGTGTAAGTTCTACAAACTAGACATCTTGCAACTGAGCACGATCAAGCATCTGAATTTGAAGTCAAATAATTCACATATAAAAGCTAAAAAAACCGGCCAAGTGCGAGTCGGACTCGCGCACCGAGGGTTCCGTACAAACCTGTTTAAAATATTTTATTATATGATGTAACTAAAAATTTACGGTTTTCGTAATTTTTCCTTTATCTATGCTATAAGACGTTGCTTCGTACCAAATTTCAAGATTCTGAGTTCACGGGAAGTACCCTGTAGGTTTTGATTCCCTTGCGAGTGTCGAAAATTTGCGGAAATTTGCGGCATAAACGACTGTATTTTTTTATTGCGTTGGCGTAGAAGTTTGATTTTTTCACAGCTCCAAGGGACAGTAGACCTGAGTATTTGATATAAATTCCAGCTTGTTACCTCCTCGCTTTCCTGGGAAAAAGGGTCTTGACAGACAGACAGACGGACGGACGGACGGGCAACAAAGTTATCCTATAAGGGTTCCGATTTTTCCTTTCGAGGTACGGAACCCTAAAAAACGTGAATTTTCAGTAGATAGTGCTGAAAAAAGGAAATCGCTCTTACGTCAATCCCCGAGCAAGAAATACGAAACATACGCGTTGTACAGTAGGTACCTACATACAATCCACATAAGTCGGGCGGGGCGCGCCTGGGGATCGGTTAACCCACGTTACACGACGCTCGTCCCAGGCGGAGGATTCCGACTTTCCACAAAGAAAATAGCAATCAAAATTTGATTTACCGCCACCCGCGGCCATACATCAAACCGCTCTAATCCGCGGAAAGAGAGAAAGCCTAAAATCTAAGGGGATCCGACGTCGCTGTCGAATTGAAAATCCTAGTGGCACGAACCGCCTTAAATATTTATGACCAAGTAAAAAATACGCGCAGGCCTATGAATAAATATGCGAGAAGCGTCGGCGGTGGTCGGACTGGCCAGTGCTGGCGGAGAGTGTAAATAACACAGGAAGTAAAACCGATTTGCACATTATACCGAACTTACCCACATATAAATCGAACTTTACCTACCTCTTCAACTATGTTCAATAAATATTTAGAATAATAAATAGTCAGATGCGACACTAAATACATTCACTATCGGATTGGTTAACCACGTAAGTACTAGCAAACATATAAGTACCTACCTAGTTATGTAAAAAAGTATTTAAAAATAGACTCATATCAATTTGCGTAGATGTAGGTACCAACTAACGTAATGAAAAACATTAGACAAGTGAATCTCTACATACTCCCAATAAGATTGAAATGTAGGTATAAAGTAGTAAGTATTTATGTAAAGTTCGTCTGAATGCTATCAAATCACGCGAATTTCCTATTAATTCTCATTTCCATCCCACAGTACCTACGTCTCGCTTACCCCATCTCACCCTTCTGAAAACCATTGCGTGTATTTCATTGCAAAATATGCATATAAAAACTTATCGGACTTTATGGGCAACCTCTACATTTCCCAAACACTAACATTAACCGTATAAAGTTATCGTGAATACCTATTCACAAAAATACGTTTTTACAGACAAAACTAACCATTGATTGTGTTGCAACAACACTAAGCCGGAGATCCGTATCAAAGGCCCAACTGCTGTCTTCAAGTAACTAGTTACATCGACAGTATCGAGATAGCGCAATAAAAAAAATTACGTACGAGAAACAAAACTAGCATCCCCTATTGGCAATTTTGCATCGAGATCGATCGCTGGAGGGCACCGCGCGGAGGGACCGGTGAGCGATGTCGCATTAGGGAGTTTGCATGGGGTCACCGTAAGCCGTTTCCGATAAGGCCCCCCGGCGATACCGGAGTGTTTCGGACTTTCGGCATTTTCGGCTCAATACTCGCTTATCTGCGTGGCACAGTCGCCTGCAATATACGTGAGCTGAATAATGCATTCGTCTATCCACCACTCACACACCAAATTGAAATTATTTTCCTATAATACATTATTGATTGTGACACATACGGTCATAGTCGGTTGTGGAGCGATTGCTGCGAGTACCTATGATGTTTGAGATAATAATATGGTTCAATAGTCAACGTTTTGTTCATTGATTTCATTTAGGTACCTATGCATGTTTTACCTAACAAAGGATCACGTAAAATCACGTTATCGCCAAAATAATGTCCTAGCTATGATTTTACCAACAGAGAACAACTACCTAGGTTCGTAAGTATGTAGGTAGGTACCCACCCCACTGAATTCAATCTACCTAATCTAAATCTAAATTATTGGGCCATGACCAGCAACGACAGTAGCTTATAATTTTCAATATGAGTAGGTATCATCTAAATTCATACAAAATGATTCGATAAGCCGCTTTCAGCAGTTCATGTGATAGGTATAAGTAGTAAAGAGTTTGGTCATTCTAATTTTACATTTGTTCAAACCAACCCGCACTGGGCCCGCGTGGTAGATTACAGTCCACTCCCTCTCATAGAGAGGAGGCCTGTGTCCCAGCAGTGGGAACATTATAGGCTGATTATGTATGTATGTCAAGTACTTTGTTTAAAAATTGCAATTTAAAAACCAGAAGTTTTAATCGACTTTCGAACATCCTTAAAGAATAAACATAAGGATATTAATATATGTTTATCTCAGTGCCCAAAACGTTTAACACGCTACCTGCACCTCCACCTCACTCGATTAAGGCGGGCGAAAAAACTTCTTCACGCCACCATAGCAAGATTGAGATCTCGCGAGAGCCGCGGCCACTAGTCTCTCCCACATGACAAATGTACGTTTCCCCGCTTTTTACGCGTCGAGGGTGTCACGCAAAAAAATGTATGAGGAAATTTACCTAATGGCTGCGATTCTTTATTCTCTATCGCCATTGTCACGCGGACAATGCTGTAATGGAGGGATGACGTGAGTGGACTCCTCACCGTCCTCACGACACGCCGGGGTTTTATTCTCTTTTCATTTTATTTGAAATGTTCGTGCGATACTTGTGAATATGAGGCATTACGGAATTCATTACCTTTCTATACAAACAAGTCTTTGAACGGATAGGCACGATTTCGGCCAACGAATTTTTGGTAAAGTAGAAATATTTTGTGAAGATTTCAATTCGTTGAAGTTTTTGTTTGGTAATTTTCTTTCGTTACGAAAATAAACCTAGGCTTCATAAGCTTTACCTACTTATCTGAATATGTCGCCTGAATAGATGTCATGGATGGGTTTAATATTATAATAACACACCTATTAAATTAGGTAGATACGTATCCTGTTTAGAGGTACCCAGTATGGTAATTAGGTACCTATAACGTGTACAGGCTGTTGTCGCAACATTGCATCCATGGTATTTTGCGGGTTCTGTGTAGAGGTTTAGATAGTATTTATAAGCAGGTTAAAGAAATATTTAATAACTGTTCTATACTGTCTATTTCGCCCCAATCTCGTATTTTAGGAAGAAATTAAATAGTTAAGTAGGTACTTAGTACCTACTTACTTAGATAAAATATTAATAGGAAAATATAATGAAACTATCGTCAATTTAGTGAATGGGACGTATTATAAGTAAGTAGGTAATCAGAAAATCAAAGTAGGTAGGTATAATTTCCCTAAATAAAAAAGTACCTATCAACAAATAAAAACTTAATTTTTAGAATCTTGTTAAAAAAAACTAAAAATATTTATATCACAATGCTAGGTGATAGATGTGGAACATTTTAAGAAGCTGGTGCCATGATGTCTCTTTATTTATTTTCTTCAATTTAAATCTTAAATGCATTACATTACAGCACCAACTTCTGAAACTTTGCCAACATTAAAAATTAACACAATACACTAAGCGAGGAGCAGGTAATCTAGACCAGCTTAATTAATACAATGTTATTATAAGATAGTTGTTTTACTCTAAGTATTTCTTTAAGTATCTTCCATTTTTGAATAGGTTGTACAATAACTGAAAATCAGTTTGTAATTATATGAAAGGTATTTTATTACCTATACCATAGAAAATAATTATCTAACATAGTAAATGTAAGTGAAGTTTAAATCAATATTTTGATTGACAAAATCACAATCATTATTAGACACTGAATAAATTACATTTTATTTTTAAACTTACTCACCCATAGGGAAATAAAGTCAATTGCAAATCATAAACTGGCATGTTAAATTTCACCCCACAATCATCTATAAAATATTACAAGGAAAATATGATTATAGTAGGTATTCACCGACTAACTTCACAACATCACTTTAAATATTCAAAATCACATTTAAAATCAACCAAACATTTGTAACATTCACATGACACCTCCCTCATTTGAATAAACAGGTTGTTACAAGCTCTTCCTAAAGGGAACTGGTGAAAGATGATGTCCGGAGCACCCAACAAATACAGACCGAGCTTCTCCGGACGAATAAAATTCAAAATCTTCCAAACTCTGCCCTGCTATTGGACAACCAACCCCTTACCCTTTTGCGCGTGTGCTAAAAAATGAAAGGGTTAAAAAACTAACCCTTTTTTAAAAGCTCCCCTCATTTTGCATCTCTTTCTACACTCTCATAGCCTCACCCATTTCTATTACATGACTCGTGACTGTGTAGGATCAAAATATATTTGCAGGTTTACATTAACACGACGCTATCTGAAAAATCAAGTTGGTAATATCATCACATTATTTCTTTAAACACATTCCTTTTGTTTTTGAACAAATAAAAGCTTATTCGCAAAGCGTCAAAAGCTTCCCCATTAATCATGGTAAAGAAGGTATTTAAAATGAACAATACCAAAGCAATGGAAATAACACTATATCAAGTAAAACTAATGATTGTTTACTTAAATACAAATAGCTATAGGTAATATATTAATCTCAGCAAATCTTGTCAAAAATTCTAAAAACTGGCGCGCTGGTTGCTTACGTCTAATTTCAAGCAGATTTTTCAAACTGGCAAGTGCTATAATAAACTGCTGGACTAATTGCAATCCTATGTTATTAGTTATTACATTTGATTATAAACAAAATTAATTTGCCTTAGTTTCAATTCCTTTGTTTTTGTATTTATTGGTAGGTATATTAAGTTAGTTAGTAATTTAATTTAGTATCTAGTTAAATAGTTATACATACAATAAATAATCTTCAGATATGTTGTAACATGGAATAAACAAATAATAATATGAATATTAGGTGTAAATTTTTATTATAGCTTGTAGATTAAGGAGAAACGAAACGCTTTATACGATTCTCAACAAATAGTATTTTTTTTTAATAAAATGTAGTAATTTTATTTGTCTAGGTATCAAAATATAATTCACTGCTCACCTAATGGTTTTTAATTTAAACAATAAAAGCGTTACATAATTTTGAAAGTAATGCTCACGAAAATTATTTTGTTAGGTCGATATCTTCGTTCCATTCCACTCTTCATAAAATTACAATGTTGCACGAGATCTTGACATTTGACTGACAACGCTTCGCGACTCGCCGACTCGCGTCTTCACAGTATCTCGTTCCAGTCATAAAATGTACAGTATGTAAGGCTTTAGGAAAAAAAGACAAAGAAAAAATGATGATTATTTAAAGTGCAATTATTAAATAAAATTCCAAAGAAACAAAAAGTAACAGATCTGATGTCAGCCCTCGAACTCAAAGGCAAAATCACTTAGGATGAAAGATGAATTCACAAACATTAGAACGAAAAAGGAGATGTTGCTTAAGACTGCCTAAGTTTGGATGGAAATGGAACGCTTCACATACTGTCTGTCAGCAACTCAGCAGAGCAGACTGTCATGTCACACGAATGATGGATTTGAGAGGTTGATGCCCCGTAAAATTTAATTTATTTATAAAGTTTATAATCAGATTTATACGTACAAACATAGGTATACTAAGATGACGCTTTATCATTTTGGAAATTGCCTTGCACTGGTGTATGCACCATATCACATGGCATACAAGTTCTCTGGAATGTAAGTTAATCTTTCTTCTAGGTTACAAGCAACTAGTATATTTTGTAATTTAATATTTATGTTTATTGATATTTTAGATCGGAATATGCTACGTTCTCAAAGTGTGTGTACGCAGGAGGACTGTACATCTTCACACAGCTGTGCAAGATGCTGTTGCTGGCTACATTCTTCCCTGATTCCGACAGCAGTCACATTACAGGAGAATATAATGTGTTCTTGGTAAATATTTTGTTTCAAATCTGTCATTTATTACTTAGCAGTGTCTAGTTTATGGCCTCATTCTTTGTCAGAAAAACCCAGGTCACTTATGTTTGTATTGTAATTAGTTATCACTGGTCTTAGTGTTATTAATTCTTGCTAGTGTGACAAAGTACTCAAGGCAAATTCTTTACTCTCTCATTTCAAAAATGTTATGAATTATGTCTGTTATCTATACGAAACCAAACCAGGACACTCTCACTACTATCGGGCAATGAGACAAGAATGAAATACACTTAAAAATACTTTACAAACAGTCCAACTAGAGGCACACATTAAAACAACATGTTAACTTAATATTATAATAATTTTAACTCATGAATGTTACTAGTGTATTGATAAATGATATGATATAATCTAGATCAGTGTTCCGTAAAGTATGTACCGCGGCACACTGGTGTACCGTGGTCATTAATTGGTGTGCCTCGGAAAAATAAGGTTAGGTATGTTATAAACTTATAAACAACTAGCAGCGCCCCGCGGTCACACCCGCATAAGTGTCGATCCCGTGGGAATTTCGGGATAAAAATTATCCTATGTCCTTTCCCGGGACTCAAACTATCTCTATCCCAAATTTCATCTAAATCGGTTCAGCGGTTTGAGCGTGAAGAAGTAAAAAACATATAAACACACTCACAAACTTTCGCCTTTTAATATTAGTGTGATAAAAACCAAAAAAAATGGACGCCTCAGGACAATCGACGAAGTGATGAGAGCAGCTTTGTCAACGATTACGCCAAATTTAGACTATCTATGCTCGATTAAACAGGCTCATGTTTCGCATTAAATACCTTTTCTGCAATTTAAACTTTAGGTTTGTTGATTAATAATAAATATTGTTTCTGTTGTATATTTAACGTAGGTACTTGTCAAATCTTATTGTAATAATAAGATTGACTAAGTAGTGGGTAGGTGAGTTTTCTTCAGTTGACTTTTATACTGTTTTTGCTACCAAGCTCAATAAACGTATTTACCGAAATACAGTGTTTTAATGGACATAATAGTGGCGACGAAGGTTAAACATACACTATGGAGCGTAAATTAGTGAAATTTCATGAATTCAGTGTGAAAAATGACAATTGGGACAGTTACATAACTCGGCTAAATTATTGTTTTGAAGCAAGTGGAATCATCGATGATTCACTAAAAAAAGCTAACTTTTTTACGGTTTGTGGTGCTGAGGTGTTCGAGACCCTTCTCGCGCTAATCACTCCACAGAAATCCAGTGATGTGACTTTTGCTGAAGTGATAAACATTTTGACCAAACATTATTGTCCGAAGCCTAACGAAATATCAGTTTCTTACAAGTTTTACAAATGTGATCAATCTGTGGGTGAATCGGCGTCAGAATATATCGCTCAGCTGAGGAAAATCAGTACCAACTGTAATTTCCCAAATCTGGAACGCATGTTGCGTGACAGGTTGGTGTGTGGCATGAGCGATCGCAAGCTGCAGTACGAGTTGTTGAAGAGGGACAATTTGCAATACCAAGACGTTGTGGATGCCATGGTGTCAGCCGAGACCGCGGGGAAGGATGCGCGTATGATGCACGCCAGCGAACAGGCGACGACGCCGTCGCTCAGCGCCGAGGTGTATCCGCCGTCTGCTGGGGAACCAATGGATGTGAACGCAATAAAGGTCAAACCGAACATTCGTCTCTGCTACCGATGCGGCGATCGTCATGGTGGAGAATGCCGTTTTGTAAACGCGGTGTGCCGGTATTGTAAGAAGAAGGGGCATATCGAGAAGATCTGCACTGCTAAGAAGAAAAATAACCCTGGTAAAGTGAACTACGCCGGTGACGACGAGTCGGATGCGCAACTGAACGGAATCTACAAAGTGGAGGGTACACACTCGCACGTGCCTGCATACAAGCTGCGTGTGTCGCTGGACGGCGTGCTCGTTGACATGGAAGTCGACTCCGGCGCCGCGTTCTCGCTGATCAACGAGCGCACGTGGGACCGTTTGCCGCCGCGCGCCGCGCCGCAGCCGCTACGCACAAGATTACGCACGTGGAACGACTCGCGAGTGTCGGTCATCGGCCAAGCGACAGTGACGGTACAATATAAGGACATTAAGCGCGAGCTGACTGTAGTGGTAGCTAGGGGCTCAGGGCCAAATCTGATAGGTCGTGATTGGTTTGAGGCTCTTCAAATATTAGTAAGTGTTAATAAAATTGCTAACATCGATATGTCTGAAATTGATGAGGTGTTAGCGAAGTATAGGGAGGTTTTCAAGGACGAACTTGGTACCTACCGGGGAAATCCTGTTAAGATTCAGTTAAAACCGAATGCGTGCCCCAAGTTTTTAAAAGCGCGTCCAGTACCCTACGCTATTAAAGATAGGGTTGAAAAAGAAATTGACCGTTTAGTAGGTGAAAATGTTTTGCGGCCCGTATCATTTTCAGACTGGGCGACACCGGTTGTACCGATTATCAAAAAGAACGGTGATATTCGCCTCTGCGGCGATTACCGCAGCACGGTCAATCAGGCTACTGAGTCTGACACATACCCAATGCCTACTGCTAGTGAGGTTTTCGCAACAGTATCTGGGGGTAAATTCTACACCACACTAGATCTAGATAGAGCATATACACAGGTGGTAGTCACGGACGACACAGCACGACTCTTAACATTAAATACATGCAAGGGCTTGTACACAGTACACAGGTTAGCATTCGGTGTGAAGGCTTGTCCGGGCATTTTCCAGCGATTGATGACTGCATTGCTAGCTGGAGTGTCCGGCGTGGCTGTACTGATTGATGACGTCATCATCAGTGGTCGCACTATGCCGGAGATGACACAGCGTCTTGACATAGTGCTGAAGCGAATAGAGAAGGCGGGTTTGCGTCTCAATATGAATAAATGTAAGTTCGCTAAGGAGCGAGTGGAATTTTTAGGTTTTGTTATCGATGCCGACGGAATCCATCCGGCACCAAGTAAAGTGGAGTCGATACTTAATACACCGGAACCTAAAAATGTTCAACAGCTACAAGCATTTTTAGGTCTATACAACTTTTATGAACGGTTTGTACCTCATAAGACGACTGTTCTAGAGCCCCTACACAGATTGCTCGACAAATCCCAGGAGTGGGTATGGACAGATCGAGAGCAGAACAGTTTTAATACTGCTAAGCAACTTTTATCTTGCGAGATAACGCTGGTTCATTATGATTTGAATAAGTCATTGGTTCTAACCTGTGACAGTTCGGAATATGGAGCGGGCGCAGTCTTGTCTCACGTCATGGACGACGGACAAGAACGTCCTATTGCCATGGGCTCTAGGACCCTGCATACGCATGAAAGACGCTACTCACAGCTCGATAAAGAAGCGACTGCTATAATGTTCGGTGTTAGGAAATTCCACAATTATTTAATGGGCAGGTCATTTATGATAGTAACTGATCATAAACCACTACTAGGTATTTTTGACCCAAAACGACCTATCTCCAATGTTTTGTCACCTCGTCTAACTAGAATGGCTTTGATACTTACTTCTTACAGTTATGACATAACATACAAGCCAGGACCACAGATAGGTCACGCTGACGGGTTAAGTCGCTGGCCACAGCCTGTCCCTGAGCAACCGGAGCCACAGCTACATGAAATATTGCTTATGGCGGAAGCTCCTGAAGATTTTCCTGTTGATGTGGACAAAATAGCATACGCTACAAAGCGTGACAAAATTCTCAATCGGGTAAATCATCATATTTTGTGTGGCTGGCCAGCTAAGGTATCAGACGATCAGCTACGTCCATACTGGCTGCATCGTACTGAACTGTCGGTGCATGAGGATTGTGTCCTCCTAGGCTGTCGCGTGGTGGTACCATCATCACTACGTGATCCTGTTCTGCGCGCTTTACATAAAGCACACAGTGGCATTGTCCAAACAAAAGCACTGGCCAGAAGTTATGTATGGTGGCCACAACTGAATGATGACATTGAATCTTTAGTTCAAAACTGCAATAAATGTTTAGAAAGCAGGCACATGCCACCAAAAACAAGTTACGAGTGGGTTAAGCCAGCAAAACCTTGGTCTAGGCTAAATATTGATTTCGCAGGACCATACCAAAATAAAACATTTCTGATAATTGTTGATGCATATTCGAAATGGCCTGAAGTGTTTATTGTTAACAATATGACTTCAGCTACTGTAATTAGGCATTTGAGAATGATTTTTGCTATTCACGGACTGTGTGAGACCTTGGTTTCTGATAACGGCACAGCTTTTGTTTCGTCTGAGATGAAACAATTCTTAGATGCTAATAAAATAAAACACATTAAGTCAGCACCTTTCCACCCTGCCACCAATGGGCTGGCAGAACGTATGGTACAAACTGTAAAAGATAAACTGCGCAAAATGGATGGTATGTCCTGGGAAATTAAAATTCCGAACATGCTCTTGGGACTTAGAGCTACACCATGTACGTCGACTAACAAAAGCCCTGCAGAGCTTTTATTCAACAGAAGAATTCGAACATTATTAGACACTATTAATCCACATGACAAACAGCGTAAAAATCGGGAAGATCAAGTAGAACGGAATAGTAATAAGAAGAACAGACAGACAGACGTAGGACAAAAAGTTATGTACAGAAATTTCAGTAGTGGACCACGTTGGTTACCAGGTATTGTGATAAATAAAGAAGGTCCATCTAGCTATCAAGTTGAAACTAGGGATGGAACAGTGGTCAACAGACATATAGACCAATTAATTAAACAACACACACAAGACACAGTAACGGAGCAAGGAAAAGAGGAACAAGATAGGAACAGGGAAATGGTACCGGGGGAACATACTAATGGGGATGGAGATCAGGTAATGGAAGATATACCTTCTAGTCAGGATAGTGACCAAATTATCGAAATACCAAGTTCAGATAAATGGGCTGAAATGTTAGGTATACCGTCAGAGTCCGAATCTAGTTTTTCTGGTGGTAAAATTAAAACTAAGATATCTGCTCACCACGGCAAGACTCCTTATACTAGATCAACCAGTGATTGTAACTTTATGTTGTAAGCATTTTAGTTGTGTTCAATTATTTTATAATGATTAGTCATGTTGTTTTTCTATATATATTTAATTTGTAATATGCCTGGAGGTTGTAACTAACTTAAGAAAATTGTGTTAAGTATTTAAGTATTGTTTTATATTTTTGTTTATATATGGTTCACATACTTGGGGGAAAGGTATGTTGTATATTTAACGTAGGTACTTGTCAAATCTTATTGTAATAATAAGATTGACTAAGTAGTGGGTAGGTGAGTTTTCTTCAGTTGACTTTTATACTGTTTTTGCTACCAAGCTCAATAAACGTATTTACCGAAATACAGTGTTTTAATGGACATAATAGTTTCAATGATTAATAAATAAATGTTGATTAATATTACTTAAAAAATCATTTTTATTATTATTTGTGGTGTACTTCCAAAAAATTTCGTTTTCCTAGATGTACCTTGAACACAAAAAGTTTGCGGAACACTGATCTAGATGACATTGGTGTTTTCTATCTGACTAATCCGAGAAGAAATACCAAAACAAACTAAAATGGTCACAGTCTCTTTTAAAGTCCAGGCAATGTCTTGGTTTGGCGATAGTCCTAGCGCGCCTGTATGAGTGGCGCGCGGAGGCACTGAGCCGGTGGGAAACTCCGCTTCCGCGGCAAATCGCGGCGGAGCGGACAGACCTCCGGCGCGATCTCATGGTGGCATGGAAGGAGCGACTTTCGCAACCCAGCGCAGGGCACGCCACGAGAGTGGCGGTAAGACGTACCCCTCTTTGAGGAGTGGCTAGAGAGGCGTCACGGCGTCCTCACCTATCGCCTGACGCAGGTCCTCACCGGACACGGATGTTTTGGGAGGTTCCTGCACATCATCAGGCGGGAGGAGACGCCCGGGTGTCACCACTGCGAGGATCGCCCAGAGGACACGGTGGAGCATACGGTGGAGGTCTGCCCCGCATGGGCGGAGCACCGCCGTGCCCTCGTAGAGGCGATCGACAGCGGCGGCGACCTCTCGCGTCCGGCCCTGGTTCAAGCCATGGTCCGGGGCGAGAGGGAGTGGGAGGCGGTCACCTCCTTCTGCGAAGCAGTCATGCTAGCGAAGGAGGTGGCGGAACGGCTGAGGGAAAGAGCCTCACACCCCAGCCGCCGCGGGAGACGCTCCGGGTGTCGGGAGCCGCGTGACGACTCCCGGCCACCGTAGGCGCGGGCCTGCGGACGGAGAGTAATGGGTAGCTCACCGTCCGATCAGGACCAGGCCCGTGCCGGACGGCGCGTACGTGTTCCACGCGCGCCTCAAAGAGATGTCAGCATAAAGGAAGGGGCCTGCCAGGGCCGAAGCCTGCCGGGGGTGCGGGATTGTCCGAAAGGGTTACCGCTACCCCGGAACATAAAGGGCTAAGGAAGGAACACGGATGGGTTTTAGTCAGTAAGAGTCTGACACTCCCTTCGCTCCACCCAGAGCGGGCGGGGTCATTTGATGATTTCCCATCCATAAAAAAAAAAAAAAAAAAAGAAAAGGCAATGTCTTGGTTAGATCATTTTAGCAGCGTTCAGATCTGAGGTTGTCTTTTAAGTAAAGAGCCACACAAATCTGAGTCCAGTCAGTGCATTTGTGTCAGTATTTACTAACAAAATGCTGTTTTACTTGATTTCAGGAAATTCTGAAAGCAACAGTTGACTTTGCGGATCTTCTGGGTATATACTTTGCATTGAATTCGGTTCCAGGCAAAGGTCACGCCAAAATCCTCACTTCGGCTATTGGATGGGCAAGTGCAGAGGTAAAATAAACTCACTAATATATTATATTAATAAAAATTTAATTCTGTTAGTTGGTAAGTGCATAATGAAGAACGGCTGGATCGATTGGGTGCGCCAAAGTTCACCTAAATTTTCAACTCCGATAATTGGAAATCCGAAAATGTTCTTCCTAATATTTTTCATCCTAACAATCACAATTCCTAACTACTCTGTCTCTAATGTTCATAATTCCGAATCATTCAACTTCATAATGTCAGTAGCAATAAACATCTATTATACTTTTATTTGTTTTCCTATATTTTCTCAACATAACCATCTTTTACACTATTATTCAAAGTCATATATTTTTTGTTTAGATCGTCGACATAGGATGCAAAAACGAGCGAAGGGCACCCCGAGGTTCGGTTTGGTTAGGTTACTTTAAACCCTTTACACAGAAATAGGGGCCCCGTGAAGCGGGGCTCCGTCGACATAGGATGCAAGGGCGAGCGAAGGGCACCCCGAGGTTCGGTTTAGTTAGGTTACTTTAAACCCTTTACACACAAATAGGGGCCCCGCGAAGCGGGGCTCCGTCGACATAGGATGCAAGGGCGAGCGAAGGGCACCCCGAGGTTCGGTTTGGTTACTTTAAACCCTTTACACAGAAATAGGGGCCCCGCGAAGCGGGGCTCCGTCGACATAGGATGCAAGGGCGAGCGAAGGGCACCCCGAGGTTCGGTTTGGTTAGGTTACTTTAAACCCTTTACACAGAAATAGGGGCCCCGCGAAGCGGGGCTCCGTCGACATTGGATGACATAGGATGAAAAAAAAAAGTGTTTATCATATTAGACTAAATAGGTTTTATGTCTATTGAGTGGTATATCAAACGATTTTATATTGTCTGTTATTCTTATAGAAATTAGTTACATTAGTAGTTATGTTTAGGGATAAAAGCGTTATGATAAAAAACAGTTGGAGTTTAAAATATTTACATTAATGATATTATTGATTACAATTTTCGGAAACATGAGTGTTATGAACATCGCCGGTAGCACTACAAATAGTATGAATGAAAACTTTAGGATGAAAAATTTTAGGAAGAGTGATCATTCGGATTACAAATCGTTAGGAAGAACAATTTCGGGTAAAGAACTTTAGTTGAGCCAATATGGACCCGGATCGATTGGGCTATTTTTTTTTGTTTTAGACTACATAATAGTGTGAATTAGGTTCTTATGTAAAGAAATATCTGATCATTATCCAGGAAATTTTCAAATTTTTGCAAAAACTGAACACCCTTTTTTTAAGGGAATTTAGATATTTACAGGACACTGTCTGTCAGGTCAGCTAGTGATTAATATAATGGACACAGATCAATATTAGTAATTCATAATGTATTTATAATAGAAGAAACTAACATCGCTTGTTACAAATCCAGGCTCCAGGGTGCTACTGAGGAATTTCTTATGGAAAAATTCAAGCACACTGTCCAACCTAGGATTTTTTCTTTATAATTTGTTTTCACCGGGCAGAGAGCATGCCCTTATTATTCCAACATAATTGGTACTAAAGCAGCATGTGTTCTTCTATGCATCTCCATAAGTCGTCAAAAAATCATCTGTGAATGAATTAGAAATATTGTGCATAAACATTGCAGGTGGTGGTAACGCGCTCGGTGCTGCTGTGGGTGGGCGCGCGCGGCTCGGAGTTCGACTGGCGCTACGTGCGCTCGTGCGCCGAGTCCAACGTCGCGCTGCTGCACACGGCCGCCACCGCCGCGCTCGTGTGGCTGGCCACGCGCAGCGACCTGCCGCGCAAGCACTCGCCGCTCGTGGTGTCGCTGCTGGCGCTGTCGCCCTACCGGGGCCTGCTGGAGGAGGCCGTGGGCAGCATGCTGGCGCTGAGCGCCTGGGCGCTGCTGGCCTTGCGAGCGGTCCACGCCAGCGCAGTCGGCCTGACAGCTCTCGGCATGTACGCCGTTCTAGCTCAACAGATCGGAATTTGAAATAAGCTCTAATTTTAAATTTGTGTTGTGGTTGATTGTGGTTTTTTTAAGTTATTCCTATTTTAAGAATTATTTGAATGTGATTTTGAGTATAACACAACTTAGAACTTTGCTTTTTATTTTTTGTTTATTATAAATCCAACAAATACATTTTCGTTCATCTCCAAAGGACATAGTACAGACAAAAAGTTAATAATACTTATTTAAAAAATAACTGATATTATTTGAAATCCCCACCACAAGCTTTCATTACCTACTTGGCAAAACTTTGCAGAAAATAGTTCAATTTAAAAGATTATTATGTTGATGTAAGTATTTGGGGAAATCCACAGATATTGAGGGAAATCTTTATTATTATTATTTATTTAAATCGAACACAAATGATTCATATTGTTGTTAGTAACGCTTAGAAACTAATGTTAGTAACATTGTTCATAAATTACAATTAAAATTAAAATAATAAAATAAAAATCTTATTGTAAGAATTGATAGGATTTCACAAGTAATTTTAGAATATAAAATATTAAAACTTGAATAATAACTAGACTGTGTCAAACATGATATTAAATAATTGATTGGACTAATCTATGTAAGTATTTAAAATTGATACATTAATAATAGCCGCACGGGTCGACTGATGGTTAAGCTGCGCAAGCCGCGTGTCGTGTACGTGCTCTTCGAAATGCTTCCAGTCTACTTGGCATACTCCTAACTAGAGTTGCCACGAATAGTGATTTGGCCGAATACCGAATACCGAATATTCGGCATCGCTACCGGCCGAAGCGCCGAATATTCGGCGGCCTAATATTCTGCACAAAGTACATGCTAGTCGAGTGCGTAAAGAATAATGCAACAGGTCGCGACCTGTCTGTTGAAATACACGACAGTTTTTGGAACTGCTTTGAGGAAGTTGCTACAGATAATATGCGCAATAGTAATGATGAGGAGAACGTGGAGAAGAATACTGTGGCAAATGAGATGGATTTTTATTTGAAATCGACTCGACTAGATCGGAAAGCTAATCCTTACAAGTGGTGGTCAGTAAACGGTCAGTAAACGAAAAACATTACCCAAACCTCTCGAAATTTGCTAAAGTTTATCTATCTTCTCCCGGGAGTAGCGTGTATAGTGAGAAGTTGTTTTCTGAAGCTGGTATCATTTACGACGAAAAGCGTAATCGTTTGCTACCATCAAATGCTGAAAAACTTGTTTTTATTCATCATAACTTGCCACTGATGAATTTTACCTATTGAAGTAGTTATTGTAATTTAATAATAAATACAAATCTTGATTAATATGATGTGTCTTTTTTATGATTTGGTATTCGGTATTCGGCTGAATAGTACCTATTATTCGGCCGAATACCGAATACCTAACAAAGTGGCCGAATAGACCGAATACCGAATAGTAGCCGAATATTCGTGGCATGTCTACTCCTAACCTAATCCAATTATCAATAAAATCTTGAGAGTTTGCGTTCCATTCTTCCTAATGCGTTTAGGCCACAAATCATTGCTAACCAACTTATGGGAGGTGGAAATTCCATCTAGGTTTCGTCAGTTTCATGCTAAGGTATTAAGATCGGTTTTGGATTTGAGAACAGCATTTAGAGGTGTTCTCAACGGTTGATGTTCTATTCGGCACGCTAGCATACCGCATACGCTTGTATCGAATGGTTGTGCATAGAGCAGCTATGCACAGTAGGTACCTACCTACCGTCTTTACCATAAGGGCACACGGGGCCCGTGCCCAGGGCCCTGTACTCCACGGGGGCCCCGGAAGGCAGATATTACAACGCTTACCTACATTCAAAAGCGCATTTTTAGGGTTCTGTAGCCAAATGGCAAAAAACGGAACCCTTATGGATTCGTCATGTCTGTCTGTCTGTCCGTCCGTACGTCACAGCCACTTTTTTCCGAAACTATAAAAACTAAACCAACTGTTGAAAAATTTTAAGTAGGTAGATGTATTCTGTGAACCGCATTAAGATTTTCACACAAAAATAGAAAAAAAAACAATAAATTTTGGGGGTTATACTTAGAACTGAAACCTATTTTTTTTTTTTTCATAAAACCTATACGTGTGGGTATCTATGGATAGGTCTTAAAAAATGATATTGAGGTTTCTAATATCATTTTTTTCTAAACTGAATAGTTTGCGCGAGAGACACTTCCAAAGTGGTAAAATGTGTGTGTGTGTGTGTCCCCTGTAACTTCTAAAATAAGAGAATGATAAAACTAAAAAAACCGGCCAAGTGCGAGTCGGACTCGCCCATGAAGGGTTCCGTAGCAGCAAGTAACATAATATAAAAGTTCTTGTAGTTCGTTGTAACTTTGTGAAAGGTAAATTGCGGTTTTCGATTTATGACGTATTAAAAAAAAACTACTTACTAGATCTCGTTCAAACCAATTTTCGGTGGAAGTTTACATGGTAATGTACATTATATATATTTTTTTAATTTTATCATTCTCTTATTTTAGAAGTTAGAGGGGGGGGGGACACACATTTTACCACTTTGGAAGTGTCTCTCGCGCAAACTATTTAGTTCAGAAAAAAATGATATTAGAAACCTCAATATCATTTTTGAAGACCTATCCATAGATACCCCCCACGTACAGGTTTGATGAAAAAAAATTTTTGGAGTTTCAGTTATAAGTATGGGGAACCCCAAAATTTATTGTTTTTTTTTCTATTTTTGTGTGAAAATCTTACTGCGGTTCACAGAATACATCTACTTACCAAGTTTCAACAGTATAGTTCTTATAGTTTCGGAAAAAAGTGGCTGTGACATACGGACGGACGGACAGACAGACAGACAGACATGACGAATCCATAAGGGTTCCGTTTTTGCCATTTGGCTACGGAACCCTAAAAATATAACATGTACATTACCATGTAAACTTCCACCGAAAATTGGTTTGAACGAGATCTAGTAAGTAGGTAGTTTTTTTATTAATACGTCATAAATTATAAACCGCAATTTACCTTTCATTCAATCAACTCAATGTGCACAATTTGGATGGAGTAGTGGAACTGTGGAGCTGATGCTGCCTGTGTGAGCGTGCGCGTTCCATCGGCGACCGTTCGATGTCCACCGCGCACAGGATGGATGAAAACAGCACATGATGTAATTTCTTGCTCCGTTGGTGTAATTGCTGTATGGCGTTCCAGTAGGAGGATAAATAAATAAAATAAACCAACTCAAATATAAAGCAAAGCGTATAAAAAAAAATACACTATTATTAAAACATCGATCAAAGTTACAACGAACTACAAGAACTTTTATATTATGTTACTTGCTGCTACGGAACCCTTCATGGGCGAGTCCGACTCGCACTTGGCTGCTTTTTTTATACTCGCACAAAATAATTGTCAACATTCCTAAATTGAAATATTTATCGGAAACCTGATCAGAATTTTAAATTTTTATTTTTTTTAGCAGAACAGAAATCCCGAAAGGAACTCGTAACCAATTGAAACTCTGCAGCATTTTATTTAATAATAATGTTGGTAAGTACCTACATACCTAAGTTCTATTTCTTAAAAAAGTTAATACCATGTTAATACTAACCCATAGTAAAAATAAAATCATTACAGAAAAATGTTTTTGTATCATTCACTACTTTTTAGGGCGAACCCTTATAATATTAGGTACTACTTCGTTGTCCGTCTGTCAAGACTCTTTTTCTTAGGAACGCGTGGAGTTATCAAGTTGAAATTAATATCAAATACTGAAGGCTGCAATCTCTGGAAGCAGTGAAAAAAACAAACTTCTAAGTCAACGCAATGAAAAGAAACGAGCGTTTATGTTCCGTTCATGCCGCATAATAAGGGAATCAAAACCTATAGGGTACTTCCTGTTGATCCAGAATCATGTTTGGCAAGAAGCAATGTCATGTAGCACAAGTAAAGGAAAAAATTTGAAAACCGTAAATTTGTTGTTACATACATACCTACCTACTTTGTACGGAACCCTCAGCGCGCGAGTCGGACTCGCGCGCCGAGGGTTCCGTACAAATTTCAAGGTCAAGTAAAAGTCAATACTTTGACTGGTTACTTTAGTTGTTGATGAACGGTCAAGTGCGAGTCCGACTCGCACTTGACCGGTCTTTTTACTTTCCAAAGGGCCCAAATTCTTGTGTTTTGAAGGGCCCCGGCCTGCCCTAAGACGGCGTTGGCTATACAGATATCAGGCCAGTTTCTTTATCTACAACTTAAAATAATCAGTCAAAGTATTGACTCTTACTTGATCTTTACTGATAAGGTGCATTCGGCTAACTCCGAAAATCGGGATATTCCAATAATTACAAATTTCTCGAAAACGCGGCAATATTTTTTACTCTAGCAACATTCACCTAGCAGCCATCTTAATCCACCCCCGCCCAGGGTTACCAGATTGGGTATTTTTTTCGCAATTTTGGGTAAAAATTTGGCTCTTGGAGAAATTTTGGAGAATTGAAATATTTGGAGAAATGTTTGGAGAGAGGAAAAAAGTCATGGAGAATTTTGGGTATTTTTAATAGTTAGTCAGAAAGACATTGTGGTAGTAATTAGCCTATGAGAGTACACACGACGACATATCAAGCTATATTTTTCCAGTATAATCCGACTTCTCATTGTACGAAAAGCCTATACAATGCGGGGTCAGCTAAAACTGAAAACGTATAGCTTGGGCTTATTAATTGAATCGACTAGCTTGATAATAATATGCCGTCGTGTGTACCTCTATAGACACCAAAAAAACGATGTGCATCATGATACGCTACTTTAGTAAGTAGAAGCTTAAACCCAAACTAATTTTTATAGGTTATTGGAAATAATTAGCTTGATAGCTAATTAATAAAATCTGCTTACTACAGTACTAATTTAAATGTCCATTTAGTTTCAATCAAAGAGCATGCAATGCCCTTTTATAATTATGTCAATGTTGAGTTCAGTTTGGTTAGTCTACTTTATTTAAAAAAATTTCACCAAAAACTGTTCCGTAATAGTTAAAATTGCTTAATAATACAAAATTTTTGCTTTTGGGTAAAACTTTGAAAAATTGTATCATTTTGGAGAAAAATAATTTCAAATCTGGAGAGAAATAAAAAATGACATCTGGCAACCCTGCCCCCGCCCTTCATTGGCTCAAGACGCTGTGAGCGAGTGTTGGTGTGTTAACGACCTTTTTGTGAACGAGTGTTATTTCGCGCGCTTTTTTGGTTTTTCGGATTTACCCGAAGATCTATAATTAAGAAATCTGGTAAGTTATTTAACTGGTTGTTATTTAATTCGATAGATTTTCGTTTTAGTGCACTGTTGGGTAGATTTAGGACACGCTTGCTCAAGGTTTTTTGTTTTTATCGGAATTAGTCGACTCGGGTAATTCTGAATTATAAACCATTCGGAATTGCCCGATATTGATTTCACAAAGAAATGGTCAGTGGCTCTCAATCTTTAAGTTCCTTATTTATGAATAGTTTATTTTTTTGTTTTTAATTGGTTTTTCAGTTACAACTTTTCAATGTGCACTAACGTATTTTAAACTGTCTACTTCTTTAATGAAAGGATTTGTTTGATGTGATAGGCAATTTATTTTTTAAATTGTATTATTTTTAACTGACGAAAAAAAAGGAGTTTCACAATTCATAGGTAAAGTAAAAGACAAAGTAACATAAATACTTGCAAGTCTTAATTACTTTTTTAATTGTTTCAGGATCATGCCTAATAATTATATAAAAAAGAAAACACCCCGGTACACACCAGAAGATATAAGCAATGGATAGTAATAAAAGCTCCGACAGTAAAATAAGAATTGTCCTTACTCAAAATATTAAATCTACTGCCGAAAGTGGCTAAAATAATAACTTTCCGACTATTTTTGTCCGAATAAAAATGACGAAACGACCGAATGACATACTGAAATCTTCGAAAAATAAATATGACTGTTTATTGCCATTATCATTTCATTTTGATTAAACTTTATTATTTTTAATTTTTACTTTTATTTCATACTTCTTTATACTTGTACAAATGGTGTACCTACTTACTAAAAGTTTGACTACCGTAGACAACTTGTAGGGTAATTCCGAAATACAAATATCGTATATTTATGTTTAGGCTACTGAGAGGTCAAAATCGAGAAATATTTCTTTTTGAGGGTAAATGTGAACGAAAAAGAAATATGTTATCTATGCGCAAACTAAATAAAATCCACTTTTAACTGTCATTCAGAATTACCCGAACATACTTCGGAATTGTACCTGTACAAAGTAAAAGTAATTAGGATTTTTAAACACTTGTATCTATAAATATCAAGGATATTTATAAAAGTCTTTGAAATAGAGCTTTAGGCTGTATATTCAAGTAAATAAAGCGACGTAAATTAGCACCATTAGTTCTACCAATTCTGAGTGTTAGTTAAAATATAAACATGCCGCCAACTCTTCAAAAATCCTTTCGTAATTACCCGAATCCACCTACGGCAAATGTGTTTCTTGTTTCTTCATTCAAGTAACAACTAAAATAGTGAAGAAAAGAAACAAAGGAGAATGGGCAAGACCGTACCCAGACACAAAGTTAATTGTAGCATTATGAAGTACTAGCTTCTGCCCGCGACTTCGTCCGCGTGAAATTCGTACTTTCCTCTAAAAGTTTCGAAAATGTATGTTGGTATAATCTTTATAATTAATTTAGATAAATAAGTATTCGGGCCAATTTTTAAGTTTATAGAGCAAAGGAATCAGATTTTTTAAATAAACTGTATCCCCGCTTTTCACCCCCACAGGGGTGGAATTTTATAACTTGACTCAGTTTATTTATACCAATTTTCGAGCTAATCAAGCCACGCGGTAAAATCCTCCCCTTTAAAATTAACTACCTCTTTTCACACATTTAGGGATAGATTTTCGAAAAACCCTGATACATGTTATTAATTATTTTTAGTCCTTAGTATAAATACTGAGTTTCAAGTTAATCGGACAGGGCGATAAAATTCTTCCATACAAATTTTGACACCCCCCAATACCTCTTTAGGGGGTATTTTAGAAAAACGAAAAATTCCAAACTTCATAATTTACTTACATAAGTATTCGTGCCAAGTTTCAAGGTTATTAACTCAAGAAATAAGATTTTTCATACCAACAAAATCCCCCCTTTTCACCCCCTTAAAGGTTTAATTTCCAAAAACCCCTTCTTATTCGATACCTACTCTTCACAAAGAACACACCCTCCAAAATTCATGTCCCTAGGAAGGACCAGCGATTTAGACTGTGCGTTGATATTTCAGTCAGGTCGTTCATCCCCCTTTTGGGGGAGAAATTATCAAAAACGCTGAGACACGTATAAATTAATTTTTAGTCGTCAGCCTAAACACAAAATTTGATGATCCTAACTTTAAAACTGACGGACTTTCATACAAACTTTCATCCCCTATTTAACTCCCTTAGGGGTTGAATTTCAAAAAATCTTTCCTTATTCCTTGTCTACACAACAAAAAAGAAATGAAAATATAGCTGAAACGCCTGTGCAATACTATCTACCTATACCTACTTTAATTAATAAAAGTACCTACGCTTAATAATGTTTAATTTGAACGAATATTTAAACACTACCAAACCAACTCATACCTATTTTACAAAATAACAACAAAAGAAATTCAAATAAACTATTTAAAGTCGCGCTGATAAGCACGGTTTCTCAATATCAATTATTGTCTGTCAATAAGGTCGAACGCTCTGAACGCATCAACAGCCAAATATTGAATGAAGCTCGCTCTAATTTTTTTTTTTTTTTTTTTTTCCTATATGGCATCTCGTAGTTGACCTATAGAGGTCGTGACTACTTAACCGGACTATCCTGTGGTTGCCTTAAGTAAACTCAAAGCCTCCAGCCAGGGGCGTAAAACTAGTATACTAAGCGACTACACGCTAAGGGCACCCCCTTTGGGGTACGAACCTCGGCTTAGGGCGTCGCTGGGGGAGGGCAGCAAGATGGGACAGGCTGGATCTTAATAATATTATTTAAGCTTGATGAGGCCGGCATTTCCTATCTGACTGCTCTGAGAAGAAATGCCGAAACAAACTCAGAGGTCACAGTCGGGAATTTAAAGCTACAGGCTCAGCTGCGGCGCGGGCTGGCCGTTCATCGAGCAAGGGTCGGGGGGAAGCATTTACTAGGGGACGTCGCGAGGGACCTCGGCGGCGAGGTCGGAATGACGGTGTTTTGTGTTTGTGCACTGTACTGGTCGATTTGTTTTTCTCCTGGAGGAGAGTTATGGGGTCGTCGGGTTCGGAGAGAGCATGCCTTGGACGGCGAAGTTTGCTGATTTGGGAGGGAGTATACCTGGCGGCCTCGACAACCAGTGGGTTGCGATGTTTGGCGGCGGTATCAAAGAAACTCTTGGAAAGACGTTTCATGAATTGTTTGATGGTGGGGATTTTGAGGTCAAGATGGAGGATCTCATTTCGAACGAACCAAGGGGATCCCGTAGCCTTACGGAGGAATCGGTTTTGGAGGGTCTGCATCCTGTGGATGTGGTGGGGTTTCGCGTGAGCGAAGACTACACAGGCGTAGGTCATTATGGGTCTAATGCACGCAGTGTAGATGCGCATCTTGCATCTTAGTGACAATTTGCTGCGTGCATTGAGAACGGAGTGGAGTCTGCCGAGAGCGAAAGCGGCGCGCGAGCGAACCGTCTTTATGTGCTCTGCGAAGGAAAGGTGCCTGTCGAGAATTACTCCTAGGTATTTAGCTTGCTTTTCCCAAGGGATCGGCTTGCTGAACAGGGTGATAGGTCGGGGGGGGTTGGGTTTATGTCGCGGTTTCGAAAAGAGAACCGCTTGACTTTTGTCGGGATTGACCTCTATTCTCCACTTCCTGAACCAGTCAGCGAGTTTGTTGACAGCGGTTTGGAGTGTGAGTGAGATCTGGACTAGGCTGCGACCAGTGTAGAAAATGGCTGTGTCGTCAGCGAACAGGGCCAACTGGGCCTTTTTATTTGTGGGGATATCGCTGGTGAACAGCGTGAAGATGAGTGGGGCAAGTACAGAGCCCTGGGGTACACCTGCTCGGATGGGGTGTGGGGAGGATATCGCTCCTTCAATTTTATAGCGGAAGGTGCGGTTCGACAGAAAGTCTCGTATGATGAGTACGAGACGGTCAGGCACTTTGAGTTGGTATAGCTTGTAGATTAAGCCATTGTGCCAGACCTTGTCGAAGGCTTTCGCTATATCGAAGAAGACTGCACCTGTCATATACCCGCGTAGGAAACCTGCGTGTATATGTTCGGTGATGCGGTGGACCTGCTGGACGCAGGAGTGTTGGGTCCGAAAACCGAATTGTTCATTAGGGATAAGGCCCTTTGTTTCGGCGTAGTCTCTGAGACGCTTATAAATAAGCCTCTCGTAGACCTTACCGAGAACATTGAGCAGACTGATGGGGCGGTAACTCGAAGGTTCCGATTTGGGTTTGCCGGGCTTGGGAATGCCGATAACAGTGGCTTCTTTCCACGCTTGTGGGAAGATGTTGTTGCTCATGGCGCCATTGAAGATGGTGACCAGTAGCATTATTATTTGGGCAGGGAAGAGTTGAATCACTCTGTTGGTGATTCCGTCTGAGCCAGGGGCTTTCCTAGGTTTGAGGCGCTTGATGATATCCTGCACTTCGTCTGGAGTGACGGGTGGCAGAGGATTATCAGGGTCCTCGACAGGTGGGAGGGAGGCTTTGCGTTCGACTTCCGCGTCAACCTCAGAGAGATGGGCTTGGTCTACGGGTAGGGAGCTAGGTGTACACTGGGCTTCGAGACTGTCGGCCAGGCATTCGGCCTTGTCATTGTCGTCGAAGGCAATGGTTTTGTCAGGGCGGGTCAGTGGGGGCATGGAGACTATCTCTTGAGATCTGAGTCTCCTTTGAAGATCCCAGAATGCCTGATGTGTGGGTTCAAGATCGCTCAACGTCTTATCCCATTTGACTTCACGCCACTCCGATATGCGAGTCCTCACAGATCTCTGTAAGTAACGCATATGGGCTTTGTTCGCATCGCAGGGAAAGCTGCTGTAAGCACGGACAGCCGCATTCTTCTCACACAGTAGTTCACGCAAGTCGTCAGGCAGTTTCCATTGATGGTCATCCATCGCTGGAATCTCCCTTGAACAGTCGTTCAGGACTGACTGTACGTGTTCCGTGAGCGAGTCGATCGCGGCCGTCGTGTCCGCGATAGAGTTGAACTGATCAGGAATAGAGTCTAAGTGGGGGGATGTGGTGGATTTCAGGCGTTCGCTTACTTTCCTCCAGTCCGTTACCACTTTTGTCTGGGGGGGATGATTGGGGTCGGGGAGACCAATACGGGGGGTCAGTCTGATGATGACTGGTCGGTGGTCAGAGGATAGCTCTTGTACCACTTCTAAATCGTTCAACCGTAGGTTGACGTTCTTTAGGAGTGCCACGTCGAGGACGTCTGGAGTATGATTGGGAATGTTCGGAAAGTGGGTGGGAGTCATCGGTCCGATGACGTCGAAGTTCAGAATGGGGGAGAGGTCAAATAGGATTTTGCCTCTGGAGGAGACCCTGGTGCTGTTCCAGGCGGGGTGTTTGGCGTTAAGGTCACCCGCTATTATTACGGAGTCGCTTAAGCCAAGAAGGGCTGAGAGGTCGTTTGACAGAGGTTGTGAGTACTCTGCAGAGGTCGTGGGAGGGATGTAGGCTGAAACTATTGTGATTGGTTGGTGTCCTGACATGCCTAGCCGACAGATGGACACTTCAAGTCGTGAAAGAGGGGGCGGATCCATTGGGATGCAGTAGAGCTCTTTTTTATAGTATATAAGAGTGCCGCCTTTGTGGCATCGCGATCTGTCGTTGCGAACTATACGATAGTTCGCGATTGACGGGTTGCGATGACTAGGCTTGAGGAAGGTCTCTTGAACGAGGAAGATGTCAATTTGATGGTCGCGGATGAAGGTGGCGATCTCATCTTTTTGACTTTGGATGCCATTGGCATTGAAGTAGGCTATGCTGAGGGATCGGGGTTTGGTTCTAGATACAATTCCTCTATCCATTATTGGGTTTAGTGACGAAAGAGGTGAGAGCCTGAGTTATGTCAGGGTAGGCGTTATAGATCGCCTGAATTTGGTAAAGGTCGCCGGAGTATCTGGCAGCGACGATTTCGCTTGCCATTTTCCTGGCGCGGGGGCTGACGAATGTCAGGAATGTGCTCGTGATCACATTGAAGGGATCAAGAGCGGGAGTAGCTGTGGTCGGGGGGGGCGCTGGGAGTGCAGCGGGAGCAGCCCTAGCAGCGGGTGCGGGTGTGGTGGTGGGGGGTGCGGGGTTGGGCGCCGCGGAGCGGGTTAGACGGGGGTCCAACCTAGTGTGGGCGGGAGGCGTGGGTGGCTTGGTAGCCGCGAGAGCTGGGAAAGCACTCTGGTGGTTTAGGAGGTTCCAGGGGCTGGGCCTTTGGGGGCTTAGCCGCTCGGGAAGGGCAGGAGGTCCTTGAGAGGGGGTCTCCCTAAGTTGACGGGCGCCTGCGCGCTTCGTCAATTTGGAGGAAGAGGACTTGGGGGCCTTGGGGCAGCCACGGTAGTTGGCTGGGTGACCGGATTCGCCGCATAGAACGCAGCTTGGAGGTTCCGTACACAGGGTACGGTCCTTGGGACGGGGGCAGTTTTCCGTGCCATGTTCACCCAGACACTTCACGCATCTAGGCTTGGCATGGCAGAAACTCTGAGAGTGGCCATATAGCTGGCATCGGTGACACTGACCGACGATGCCAGACTTTTTAGGCTTCTCGATTGAGATGCCTGTGAGGCTGCAGATACTTTTTATCTGGAAGATCGGATGATGGCCCTCAGTGGGAGGGCAGACTACGAGGACCATGTCGAAGGGGACTTGTCCTCGTGAACGGTGCATCCTGTGGACTTCTGCCACAGGGACCGATTGGAGTTCGAGGTCAGCCTTGATGTCGGCGACCGTGATCTCCTTGGGGATACGGCGAATCACCACTCGGATCTGGCGTTCTTCCGGCAGGGAGTACGTGTGGAATGACACGTCCCTCTGGCGGAGAAGTAGGGTGAGGTCCCGGTAGTCTTTCGACGTCGGGATGGACACTTTGATACCCTGGAGGGTAGAGCGGGCGCTAGCTCGCTCTAACGGACCTCCCGCCTTTTTATACCCGCCGCCGCGACCCGTGTCGAGCGCGGCAACCGTTACACAAAAATAATCCTTATAGCATGATTCAGACGTGCGACGGCGCGATGGCTTATTTCATGTATAAGTTTGGTGTTTCTATACCGATTTCTATTATTCTTTTTTTATTGAATAGGTAATAATGTTAACTTTTTTAAATTAGGGATGAGTGAGAGTATTATAAACGTAAGAGTAAACAAATATAATCAGAATGCTCCGAACTGCTAAGCTATCAGGAGTTACACGTGTTATTGTGAGTCAACCATAAAAGATAGACATATGCTGTTGCGGGATATTTTTTAGACAATTTTATGTAGAATATTTTCGTCATACATGATTTCTATGTAACTTTAACCATTAAGGCTGCACACGCGACGGAAGCTTAAAAAATGGAGTAACTTCTCCCGTTTTCCCAACATTTCCCTTCACTACTCTGCTCCTATTGATTGTAGCGTGATGAAAAGTATACTATAACCTGCCCAGGAGTATGAAGAATAATTGTACCAAGTTTCGTTAAAATCCGTCCAGTAGTTTTTGTTTCTATAAGGAACATACAGACAGACAGACAGACAAAAATTTTACTGATTGCATTTTTGGCATCAGTATCGATCACTAATCACCCCCTGATAGTTATTTTGAAAATATATTTCATGTACAGAATTGACCTCTCTACAGATTTATTATAAGTAGGTATAGAAGATGTTGATCTTTATTGCCCTCATGGAGTAGTTTAATTCTCATTTTGTGCTGCTAAAAATATTATTGAATGGTACTCTAATATAATGATTGGGCCTCTTTTGGTGAACCACAACTTGCATGCAGCGCTCGCTCGGCTAGCGCGATTGTTCACAGTTCCAACCTCAATTCTTCTTCGTAGCGTGTCGATGGCAATCTAAATGTACTCGGCCCAGAATTCGGCTACTTGTTTGGCGCCATCACTAGCGTCCATCAGTTCCTGTAACGTGCAGCTGACAGGACACGCAGGGCACGATATGTGTCCCATCGTTTGTGGAACAGCACCACATTTACACTCCAAGGCGGAGTCGTCTATGTTCCACCTGAACAGGTTTTCCTTGCTTCGGCCAACCTGGGTCCGGAGTCTGTTTAAAGACTTCCAGTTTACCCAAGGTAACTCATGTCCAGGTGGGAGGTCCTCAGCGGGTGGAACGAACGGTTTGGGTAAGGAAGCACTGTCTCGCCACAGCCTCAGTCTTTCTTGTGGTAGTTCGCCAGTGAGTGGGACGACACACTTTAAGAAACTATTTCGGCTTTTCAGCCTTTGTGGCACAAGGGTGTTGTCGTGCAAAGGGTGTCGTGTGTCGGAGACCATTTTGGCCCTTTCGCTGGAGCTTGCCACCGCTCTGCGAACCACTGGTGGCGCTATTCCTGCTAGCGAATACAGCATTTGTACCGGGGTCGGTTTTAAGCAACCAGTGATGATCCGGCACGTTTCATTCAAAGCTATATCCACTAGCTTTGCATGGGCAGAACGACTCCACACGGGGCACGCGAATTCTCCCGCAGAAAAGGACAGCGCCAGTCCAGTAGTCCGCATAACGTCAGGCGAAGCACCCCACTTCGATGAGACCAGTCGGCGAAGAAGACTGTTGCGAGTGTGCACCTTCTGCTTGATGTTCTTGCAGTTTTTGCTGAATGTTAAAGACCTGTCCAGAGTAACACCAAGGTATTTAGGGAAGTTGCTGTGCTCGATAGACACCCACCCCAAACGATGTTAAGTTTGCGGCCCGCCTCTCTATTGCGGAGATGAAATACGCAAGACTGGGTTATGCTTGGATTGGGCTTAAGTGAGTTAGTGAAGTAGTATGTGGCTAAATCACCAAGAGCGTCTGACAAGTGGGCCTCAACCTCCTCAAAGGTGGTGGCTTGGGACGTGAGGGCAAGGTCGTCTCAATTAATCCATTTGGTCGGTACTAGGTATTTGGTAGGTACTAGGTACCTTAGCAAAAAGGTGACAAAAACTTGCTGAAGAACTAGAGACCCATCTCATTTCTGAGCCACGTATACATGCTGGTTACGAACCGTCTCGTCAGGAGACTTGACCAGTTTCAGCCACCAGAACAAGCCGGTTTTCGAAAAGGATGCACTACCGTAAGCCTCGTCCATACTGTTCGTCAAATTGTGCAGAAGACCGAAAAGTACAACCAGCTGCTGTGTATTGTGTGTGTGCATTTGGTGGACTACCTACGAGAACGCCTTTGACTCCATCGTAGTATGGGCAGTTCTGGCCTCTTTGCAACGATGACAAATTGACTGGCGAATTGGAGATACATCGATGTGACGAATGGTCATGATTCGAAGTGTTGAGGTATTTGTATGACGCCTCCATGGTACTTACATTTAGGAAATTTAAAAAAATATTCTGTCTATACTTTTTAATGTATTTGAGTCAGTTTTTATTTACTTATAATTTTGATGATAACATGCATTTTGTAACAAGCAAATGCAGTTTCGTTTGAAAAATCGATTTGTTATTCGCAACACTACGAGAAGCAGTGTTGCCAACTCAATTTTTTAAAGAGAGCTAGATCACCTTCGGAAAAGAGCTAAAATAGAGCTAAATTTTTGGAAAAAAAGAGCTAAAATAAAAGAAAGTTTAAAAATCAAAATTTTAATTATTGATAAAGAAAAACGTAACATGAAATTATATCTTGTTAGATTAATAATAGAAATATTTAAAAATACGATTATTCGTCGCCAGAACTATGGAAATTGTGTGTCACATTCACTAATTCTAATCCACTTGTGCTTGGTCCTAAGTTTTCCACATCATAAGTTGCCATGGTAACAGTTTTTTTTAATTCGCACTATAAATAAACAAATAACCAACACAGTCACAATCACAAACAGAAACACGATCGTACATACATCAATTACCAAAATCAAGGAATGAATGATCGACTGAAACGAAGTACTTGAATGAATCGAACGAAATAAAACATTACTGGGATTCCCCGTAGTTCAAGTCGTAGACTAAATATGGCTCTAAGTATTAATTTACTCGTTGGTCTGCATGATATTCGAATACACACCTAAAATTTTTAAAGAAAAAACAACCAAAAGTTTAATTTTCATGTATTGGAATAGAGCTAAAATTTTAAAGGAGATGGCATTTTTTGGCATTGATAATTTTGGAAAGGTACAGAATTCAAAGCTATTTAAAAAAAAGCGCTTATTTTTATGTATTGATAGCCAGATTAACTTTATTATTGAGAATTGGGATTAAATCTCGTTAAATATGAGTAAGTTGAGCAGCCGGAAACAAGGCTTTTTGGACTTGTTATACTATATGACAGTGTTGTCATGACAATTGACAAACAAACAAACATGACTCTTTAGAAGATGACATACAAAACTTCACAAGTCACATTCGCTCCCTCGCTACTATTTTGTGCCGGTGTGAATGTTTTGTGCGCCCAAAGTTTTACGTGGATTTTTACAACGACCTGGCTTGCTTTTGGATTTCGAAGACTCCTACCTTTCTGAACGACCGTTGCTAGACTTGGAACTCGACGTTTCCTACTTTTACGACCGACCTTGGCGCTCTATCTTGGACACTGATATTGCTTACGATAGTTTATTATCATCTAATATTGGTTTTTTATTGTAGGTACCTACAATAATCCTGTCATCCTTAGATAATTATCCTTTCCGATAAGTGAGTCTCTAGGGTCTCCTGAGTTTTCTGTGACTACTGAGTTTAATCAAAACTGACCGAGTACCTACACTTGAAACTGTCATTAGGTCTATGGTCAGTGGGTAAATCATTGAACTAAAAAAACTTCAACATGTAGTTATTTATCATTTTTGAAATCATTACAAAGCAAAATTAGCAATATGTTATGCATACAATAAACATTTATGCGTTCAAATAGTAATAGAGGTAAAATAACCTATTAAAGTACAAACATTAATTTAATGCACTTAACCTCACTTTTACAAAAATTAAGATTTCTCTTTAACCCTATGGAAGTATGAGGAACAGGGTGTAAAGTTCACTCAACCTCCATAGAAAAGGGAGGATCCTCCAACCAGACGGGTGTTGTGTCTGGCGGGCAACTGCCCAATGAGTCATGTCGGGCTGTTGTATATATGCTAGTTGCGTGGTAAACTCTGCTTGCGCGATGCAGGATTTGCGTGACGTCAGTATGACGCGTTGTTCGCATGTGGCGTTGTAGATACCGCTACAACCCCATTGTTATTATTTTTTATTTATTTTTTTAACAAAAGCTCATAATATTCCCTATCAAACCATGCCACTTTTATTTCTGTGGAAACTAAAAAAGTTTAATGCCAGCGTTCTATTAACTTCTGCCATTCTCCTTAAGGTGAATGCGTAGTTGTAGCCCGCGAAATTCAATTTTTCTTACGTTTTTTGCAATTTTCAGGTCAGTGTCAGGTTGTATCTTGATCAAAATATGATTCGCGACTATAACAGGTACGTTTTTACAGAATTATAATAATTAGAATCATTAATACATCTTTTTAAGTTAGATTTCTACCGTTAAGAACAAATCTCGTATGGAAAAGTGTTTATGGTAGAAATCTAACTTAAAGAGATATATTAATGATTCTAATGACTATAATTCTGTAAATACATATCTATTATAGTCGCGAATCATATTTTGATCAAGATCCAACCTGACACTGACCTACAAATTGCAAAAAACGTAAAAAAATTCGAATTTCGCGGTCTACCACTTCACATTCACCTTAAAGAGCTAAGGAGCTAAAACAGTTTTGTTGGAGCTAATTAATTGAAAATAGAGCTAAAAGCTCTAATAAAGCTAAATTGGCAACACTGACGAGAAGTGAAGTGTCAACTGTCAACCATGAAGATATTTTTTATCTACAACTTCATGCTGTCAACTCAAATCCTCTCGTACCGAAGAAATCCGCTTCTGTTCTGTCAAACTTTCAGTGTCAATTGTGTTAAAGTGAAGAGGTATTAATAAAATGGCGAATAAATAGTTCTTCCGTGATGTGATGTGCACAGAACTCCACGCTTCATGATGTGCGTGTGTACAGTTTGTTCTTATTTTCAAATAAAGTGATTAAACAAATGATATAGGGTCAGTGGGTCGTCTTTAGTTAGCAATACCGTGATATAGAAAAAGCTCTTGGGGTTTCACAAACTTATCCGCATTCGTATTAATAAGTGTAACTTTATCTCCGTGGCGTTTCCCTCGTCATGAAGTTATTTACATAAATATTTTTGCAAGTGTTCGCGATGTTGTATGTCGCTGTGTTTTTAGTGTTTTTGTTGTGCCAATCGAGTGCCGAACCGATCGGTGTGAAGTACAGGTGTAATGATTCTTCGATTGATCCTGATGTATCGTACTCGACATTCACTCCGTCTCTGGACGGAGTGCGGGGTCGATACACTGCAGAACTGTGCACATTCAACGATCCCGATCGGACACTTTTAAAGATGGACCTTACGTTCAAACAAGACTTGAAAGTATGTGATCCCGAACTTCGTAAAAAACGACATGGGGTAATAAAGCCCGGTCCCCAGCACTCCTCCATCACTGTAGACGTTTCTGGTCTGACTAACTGTTCCCATGTGAGTATTCATGTACCATTGAGTTTACTAAGCATACAAAAATGTGAATGCTGAAGTGGAGATAGTCAAAAGTTGAAGATGCATCAGGTTTTGTTTACAATATATACTTAAGTGCTAGAACTGCATTGTTGTTGTCAAGCACTTGGCATTAGAATAGAAAACTTGTTTCAGACAGGAGTTCATAGGGTTAGTAACAATTTTACTTAACTTCTAGTTTTAGTTGTAGGTTATAGACTCAGTTTAACATATACAATCAAAATTCAGTGTGGAGCTGCATCCACACATCACATCACACATCAGGAAACACACATGAACAACACAAACATCAGGAAAGAACATTAGGTAATTCCACCAATTTGTGAACACATTGAGAATACTGTTTGTGCAGCCGCAAACATGCATAATCAGGGATGCACATTTATTCCTAATAGTGGCAGCAATACCATTGATATTATTACCCGCAAAAATCCCTGATGCACTACAGCATCACAAATAGGTCACACTGCCTGCTTTAAAAACCATTAGTTTGCTCTTTGTGACATTATATTTAAGCCGTTGATTCACCACATAATATTCGCTTATAGCAAGCACAGGAAGTCATGGGGAGAGACCCGGTGGGATGATACAGGGCAAAGGTAACAGTAACTTATTGGCATGATCCTACTGTGTGATAAACTTTCTTTGCATTGTATAAATTCAATCTTTTAGTATTGTAATAACATAAAGAAAAGTATGGGCTATTAACTACTTGGCCATTCATCCCGCTTTGGGAGGGACAGTCCCGCTTTCAGGTTGTTTGTCCCGTTGTCCCCAACCAGTGTAAAAATGCCCCGCTTTTACAAAGGGACCAAACAATATTCAATTGCGCGAGTGCGATTAGTTATTAGGCCCGAACTCCCGACATTTTAAAACTTATTTGCTCCACCTACTAATACAAAACAAATGCATCTTCAACCACAATGTCAGGCCGCACTGCCAAATATGTAAACAACAATGGCCACTCGAAATTGAATAAAATCGTAATTGCATAGATGGACTACATAAGTCATGTATAGTAATGTATTATTATTTAGTTACAAAAACTTCACAAGGAATCTGATGAGTGTGTATAAAAGTAAGTTATGGAAATCATATAATATAACTTTAACTGTCTGCAGGTATGCTATGCAATCGAGTTTGATTTGATATTCAGCAGCTGCTATCTACTAAAGAGCACGTTGAATGGTGTTCAAAGGAGCTACTCTCCTCATGATGCATACTTTCTGGTTAACAACAATATGACCAAAGAAAAGTACGACAACAAATCACCACACGTCGTCTTCTTTAACTATGAGTGAGTCACATTTACTATTACTACCCAGAAGGAGGGCTATGCTTTTTTTTGTATTGTCAATGATGTATTTACTCACTATTTGTATTGCAGTGATTACTTTATACTGAGCTGGATCCTGGGGATACCGGCAGTAGACTACAGTGTTACGCTGCACAAGATAAACAATGATACAGGGGTAAAGTATTTTCTTGTTTTTTGTAACTCTCTGAGAAAGCCAGTAAGATCTAGGAATTGTTGGTGTTTACCTAACGTTGTATTTTATCAACTTACTGTTTCTTTAGTTTAACTGTAAGTTGCAATAAATGTGTGTGTTGTTTGTGGCAGGAATATTTACCCGGAGACATTGAGGTGACGCAGAACTGCACGCTGCAGAACGACGAGAACGACGAGGAATGGTTGCGCTGTGAGCTAGCGCCGCCCTACGGCTGTTACCACGTCTCGCTGATGCACGGTGGCTTGTGGACCTCCGGCGTCTTCCACCACATGAAGTTCGTCAATTATGATCATTTGTGTGAGTTTGTTTTCCTATACTGAACGTAGATTTGTTATCCTGAAAAGTACAAACCAGTATCCATGGTATTGTTTACTATGGATACTGGGTTATACTTTTCGCCACATTACCATATTGCGCCACATTGTTGCAACAATACACCTTGGTGTTGCTGGAAACAAACTGTTTCCAATGTCGCACCCAGCAACAGCATGTTGCTGGAACAATAGGATACTGCTGGAACAATGTTCTGTTTTATTTGTTTACTATGAATATGGCGCTTGAATGTATCTGTATGCAATTGTATGCCTTCCCCTTCTCTTATGCCTGTAATTGCACGACTCATCTTTACGAACGAAACATTTTTTGCCTCCTTTCTGCAACTGTTTCTATTGGGATACTTCTGCTAGTACACAGAACCTACTTAATTTATACCTATACCACTAGCTGTGCCCGCGACTTCGTTCGCGTGCATGACGGAAAACGTTTTAATTTTTTTGCGCGGGACCCTAATATTTTTTCTAGAATAAAAGCTACCTAAGTTACTCCTTATTACATCAGCTATCTGCCAGTGAAAGTCCCGTCAAAATCGGCCCGGCCGTTTCAGAGATTACTTAGCCGGAACAAACAGACAGACATACAAAATATTTTGGTATATGTCTGTGTCGCAGCCAACTGGTTAAATTAGCAGTTCAGTTAACTGCCTTGCCTTTTAACTAAACGGCGCCGTTCAAATAGCTGCCCGAATGATATATGGTACAATGGTACAGCTATTTGGTAGTTTTACCTGGAAAGTTTTCCGAGAGTTTTGAAAATCAATAGTGTTGGTGTACGACGCTCGCAAAATATTATTCATCTGCACCAGTACGTCTAATTCGTTATTTACGAAAAAAATATTACCATGCGTGGTGGGTTTAAGGGAATGGGTAGCAGGTATCAGGGAACGCGTCGCCTTTGTGTGAAACATCTGCCGGCAAAACTCAATAGACGAATTTAGTCGTGAGTCATCAGTCAGTACACGTCCATCGTTCGACGCTTACATTGTAAAATGTCATGAATTTTATTAGTTTATAATAATATTATAAGTTTTATTTATGTCCAAGTTTTGATTAAAAATTTAATTCCAGTAAACTTTATTTAATGCCGATTGGAAATTTGTTAGATTAGTATTGTTAAAAAATCTTTTAGTAACGTAGGATGTCCTTTTAAGAGTTTGCGTATCCTCATTCCTAAGGCTGCCTGTTGTGATCAGCGATACTTGCCATTATTATTGTTACGCGCCACACTTGATGGCGACATTAGCTACTACTAGCGCCATCTAGTATCGAGTAGCAGAACTAATAATTATTCGGATCCCTTCTAGAAACTTCGATGCTAGAACTTTCCAGAACTATCGACGCCTGGTCGGTCGGTATCGGTATGTACTCGAACATTCTAGATGTTTCTACGGTAGAAGGTTTTGGAACTATCCGAGGCCTATATAAGGCTGGTGTGCCTGCGAGCCGGAATCAGTCTTGGATAAGCGATACAAGCGAAAACATCGAAGCGATCTTCAAGTGCGACTAAAGTGATCTGTAGTGCGATTGTGTTTTGTAATTAGTGTGTTTACAGTTGTAATTGGTGTTTTTAAATAAAGTGTCTATTTTTGGTTATTAAATCGGCAGTTTTTATTGTCACGAACCCCAAGCTCGTAACATTATTAACAGTTATTTGAAATGTTGTGCTACTATTATTTGTAAATAAAAGATCTCTACAAGTCGATGTTGGTTTTGTGGTTCTTGTAGGAGTTTGATGATTTGGTGTAGGTTTAGTTCTGTCATGATATTGTTAAGTACTTATCTGGTATTCCTTTGCTTTTTTAAAATAATCTTACAGTACCCGGCGATAAATATTGCACATCGACCTTTGGAAAGAAACAATCGGCTAATTTCGGCTTCGTAGTGCGTTATCTCTGTCGCACACTACCTATGTGACGTTAACTGACGACTGACGTTTTGTCAGTCGTTGTTCAAGTGCGATAGAGTGCGGTCGCGTCCAGTTCAAAATATATATCTAGAGTTGTTAACACCCCCAAATTTAAATAATTTAAAGTTGTACTATGGCATCTTTAGGAAAAATAGGGGAACCTTTTTATTTTACCCCAACCTAAAGCAATCATTTATAGAAAAATTGGTGTATTTTATACAAAGAATAAAAAGAATTATCAAAAGAAGCAAATCATAATTGTTTTAACAGCTCCTAATAGATAACGGACTGTTTGTATTTCGTGCGACAGAGATAACGCTCTACGAAGCCGAAATTAGCCGATTGTCTCTTTCCAAAGATCGATGTGCAATATTTATCGCCGGGTACTGTATGTTAAAATGTTATTATATTTTAGTGTAATGAGCTTCAGAAGTTGATTTTAAAAGTTAAAGAACTGTTCTATATTTCGATCGGGCCTGCTGACATACAAGAATAATAAATTAGTTTTGACGACTTAATTTCTATGGCACATCATTCCGTAACATATTCAACGGATGGACTAGTAATGTTGGGTAGCTCTTTGCAGTTCAATCCCGTTCGTGTCAGAATGGCAGCTCCACCTCCTCGGTGGTTGTGTCGACAGAGAGCACACACAACCACATGTAGTGATACATTATGGTACGCAATAACGCCAAACTGAACTCGTATCTACTGACTGTAATTGTTTCTTTTTGGTAATTTCTTATCCACGTCTCGGTAAGGCAGATATTATAAGGTTCATTATCCAGTAGGTTCTCAAGAATACGTGTTTTGAAACTAGAATTCAAATCCTACAGTGGCATCACAGCTGAAGTGGAAACACGTCAACTAACTCTTGCAGGGTACTCTAGGTACCTACTTGGCTTTAGTGTTATGAGTATGAGTCGTGCATTTATAGAAATTCCAAATGTCTGTTCCAAAAGTATCTAATAGATATATACACCGTGTTCCGGACGATATACATAAACTTCGCCCAGATGTTCAGACCATGGAAATAAGCATTTTTCATTATGGACACATTAATGAATTCTTATTTTTTGTTAATATTCATATAAACTAAATACGTTGACGTAAATTGCCCGATATGCATGCCTCTTTATCCGAATTGGCAAGTATGTGACGTATTTTCATTCATAAGATTTGGCGGGCTGCAACTTGTCAAAACTGAGTTAAGACCCTTTCTTAGGCCTCATTTACGGAGACGCGGGGCGTCTCGCGTCGCGTGTGGCGTGGCGTCTCGCGGCGCGTCGGACGTTTTTTCTGTTTACGGTGGGGCGGCGCGTGAAGCGGCACGCATCATCGCACGCGTAAACACAAACTTATAGCAATATACGACCATGTTCATAGAGAAGCGAGACGGGAAGCGTGGCGGTGCCCGCCGCGGCGCCCGCGCCGGGCATCGCGGCGGCGCACGCTCGCCTCGATCAAATCGACTAGTTTTATGTTGGCGAGAGATGGGAGCGCACGTGTCGCAACTTGCAGCATGATCATATCATACTCCATTGCGACGGTGACTCGTCTGTGTTGCGCGATTTCTAAATAAGACTGACAGAAGATTCCGCCTCTGACATAGCTTCATCGAGAATTGCCGCTGCGTTCGCCGCCGCGATAAACGCCGCGTGGGACGCGTCGGTGCCATCCGCGGGCTCGGCTGCAAAAAACGCCCTAATTCAAACAAACGCGTCTAAAATCGCTTCTCCGTAAACGCATTCATACAACGCCATATATTTAAATTCAATG
This sequence comes from Amphipoea lucens, assembly GCA_947508005.1. Lineage (NCBI taxonomy): Eukaryota > Metazoa > Arthropoda > Insecta > Lepidoptera > Noctuidae > Amphipoea > Amphipoea lucens. The sequence goes on from OX382364.1 coordinate 422,258, forward strand.
CGGGCCGCGCCGCTCAACGCAACGCACGACGCCCCGCGTCTCCGTAAATGAGGCCTTACTGCATACGCATAGCTCAATTAAATTTCACTAAATGAAATTACAAATATCTTTGTAATGAAGTCTTTTTAAGTACTACTTCCTGTGTAGATTTAATTTGTAAAAGCTATAGAAGCGTTTGACAAAGTTTATGGATATCGTGAAGAACACGGTGTATATCAAATGGATCACAAAACGTATCTGTGGATGCCAAGTTGTAGCGCCTCTTACAAATGAAGTGCTTTGATTTTATTATTTATGATTCACCTTCAAGATGTTTCATTCAAACAATAGTTGCTGCAAAATGTGGTGAGATATAAAGTAGAAACCTATAGGATAAGTACACATAAGTATGTTACTTACGAATTCCCTTCGGTGAGTGATTGCGGAAGAATTTGTTTGCGCTTTCATCAGATAATTTCGGAACAGACTTACTGACTATGTTAAGGTTAAAGTACACATACTAATGCCGGACAACCAGGACTTTATCAAATACCTATTATAATGGGTCGAATACCACGATTAATACATCCGTTGGGTCTTGCTTCTAATACACCTAGTGTGCACACAATAGGTTTAATATGCGTTAATGTACCACGCTCAGCAGTTGCCCTTTCGTCCACTGAAACATTGCGTTGGCTCCGCAGGCCACCTGGCCGTGGCGCCGCCCACGCTGGAGCCGCACAGCTCGGGCGTGCTGTGGGCGTACGGCGCCGCGCTGCTGGCCGCGCTGGCGCTGCTGGCGGCCGTGGGCCTGCGCCGCCACCTGCGCCTGCGGGACTACCACAAGCGAGTGCTGGACTTCTGGTTCAACAACCGGTGAGTTCACTACACTCCCATCATTATGTACAGGTAAACCTGAAAAGGAACGCGCTTAGCTAATCTTCGTGTTTCCGGATTTGCACGAACGTCGTACCACACAGTAGAGTCTGCCCCAAAAAGATATACACACGGATTTGGAACCATTTTATTGTTGACAACCATTCTTCCATAACATTATATTCACCGTCCAGAACCCTAATTGCGTAACACACTATCAATCTAAATCTGAATCATTTTGAAGGATACTGCTAATCCATTGCTCTATTAATATACAGGGTGAAATTAAATTCATGAGCATCCTTTTAAGGGGTCATTGTACTCATCATTATGAACAACTGAATCATTATTTTATTTTATAATATATTATGAAGGACTAAACCTAAAATCGCGAAAAAAATCAGCTGTTCCTTGCATTTATGTTCACATAACTCGACAAAATGTAGGGAAGAGCTGATTTTTTTTCGCGATTTCAGGTTTGGTCCCATAGTAAAAGTTTTTCATAATGATGATTACAATGACCCCTTAAAAGGATGCCCATGAATTCAATTTCACCCTGTAGAGCGTTATATTATTAACATTGTTAAGCAGACACATTTTTCGAACATATAAGAGTATACAGGATGAATTTTCTAAGTGGGCGTGGATGGCCAAATTCTAAACTATGAGGAATAACGAAAAGTACTCAAAGGAGTCGCGGGCTCGATTTTGATGAAAACTAAAACTGCATCATTGGATTTTTGAAAAATCAATATTTCTAGTCAGGCATCGAACCTGTTGATTTTGAAAAAAAAAAAAAAACACTGTATTATTACACCATTCGAGTGTCCATAATAAGGATCAAATTCTGGGAAGTAATGATATACGGCAAACTTAAGGAAAATGTTGAATCTTAATAAACTGCTTCTTATTTTAAAGTACCTAGGTACTTACCTATTCATACCTACATTGCGTACCTTGTTCGAAATGATGCTCAATATTTTTATTAACACACCCGCAGCAGCGCAGTCACCTTCACAACATTATGTTCTAAATTCAAATTTCTATTACGATCTTTGGAAAATATTCTAATGGAATCAATAATATTGTAATGCTGAATGCAGTACAATCCTTGAAACGTCGAATTCAACTATGTATTGAAAACAAATGGTCATCATTATGAAACATTAATCAGTTAAGGTTTAATAGGTAGGTATAGGTAACATAACCCGGGCCCGGCTAAATAATAACAGCCGCACAGGTCAATCCATCAGGTTAAGCTACGCTTGCCGCGGTTGGTCTGTGGATGGGTGACCATCTTTACATACCGAGACCCCTCCGTGCCTCGGAAAGCACGTTAAGCCATTGGTTTTTTCTGTCATTCCAGGATCTTTGATAGTCGTTACGGGTAGTCAGAAGCTCGAAAGTCTGACAACCAGTCTTACCAAGGGGTATCGTATTACCCAGTAACTGGGTTGTGGAGGTCAGATAGGCAGTCGCTCCATGTAAAGTACTGGTATTCAGCTGCCTCCGGTTAGACTGGAAGCCGACCCCAACATGGTTGGGAAAAGGCTAGGCAGATGATGATTAGGTAGGTAACATAAGAAAAATAAAAAAAGTATTTTGTTAAAAATGAGCTCTTTCCTTTAGTATGCGCCGTATGCCATTACTTCCCAGAATTTGATCCTTATTAGAGACACTATCAAATGGTGTAATAATACAGTGTTTTTTTTTTCCAAAATCAACAGGTTCGATTCCTGGCTAGAAATATTGATTTTTCAAAAATCTAATGATGCAGTTTTAGTTTCCATCAAAATCGAGCCCGCGACTCCTTTGAGTACTTTTTAACCGACGAAAAAACGGAGGAGGTTATCAATTCGACGCGTATATTTTTTTTTTTATGTATGATCACATTGATCACGCATAACTTTTTACAGAGCAGTCCGATTTTGATAAGTCTTTTTTGATTAGAAAGGATATACCCCGAAGGTAGTCCCATATAAATTTGGAAAAAAAAATCCAACCCTAAGGGTGGGAAAACAGGGGATGATTGATAGTTCACTCACTGATTGTAATGTATGACCACGCATAACTTTTTACAGATTAGTCCGATTTTGATAATTCTTTTTTTAATGGATAGAACATACCTCGAAGTTGGTCCCATGTAAATTTGGAAAAAAAATTCCTACCCTAAGGGTGGGAAAATAGGGGTGATTTGTTGTTCATTCACAGATTTTAATGCTGAGCTGTGTATTTTAATTAAAATTAAACGCCTATCTATGTTGGTATATAAAGCCTGTTTTTTTAAGTATTTTACTATACAAAAAATAATAGTTAAAGTAGGATTATACAACAGTTAATATCTAAAGTAAGGTAGGTAGCCATTTTAAAAGTAATCAAAAATTAAGCATGCATAAGTAAATTATAGCCTCAAAAAATTATAAAATAAAAACTTTTTAACAAAAAAATTAAACCTCCGAAAAAACTGAAAAGCAAAAAATAAAAGCCTTTTTTATTTTACCTTAATAAATAAGTTCTTAAACTAACGCAAGTATACCTAAAAAATTTTGAGTCGGCGCCAAACAATCAATGAACAAAGGTCACTAAATTACTTACCTTAAATTTATAGAAATAGCCAAATCAAATTAATAATGCAGCGTGAAATCTCCAGCGCTAAATATTAACATTCCAAACAAAAAAATGCGCTTTCCGCACGACCACTCGCAACGATATTAAGTTGCTTGTTTGGCGCCGACTCAAAATTAGTTAGGTATACTTGCGTTAGTTTAAGAACTTATTTATTAAGGTAAAATAAAAAAGGCTTTTATTTTTTGCTTTTCAGTTTTTTCGGAGGTTTAATTTTTTTGTTAAAAAGTTTTTCGCTATTCCTCATAGTTTAGAATTTGGCCATCCACGCCCACTTGAAAAATACACCTGTATATGTTCGAAAAATGTGTGTTTAACAACGTAAATAACGCAATGAATGTTTCACTGTCAATATAAAACCCATTGCTATTGATAGTGTGTTACGCAATTACCCTGCTGGTACAAAACATAGTAGACAATTTATTTTACCAAAACAAAGTAAAGTTTTTGACCCAAAACTATACACCCTATGTCCTAAAACCAGAAATTGTAATTGTTTACTCGCCGCTGTCCACTCGCAGAGTGAAGTCTCAGTGGCTGTGTGTAACGTGCTAGCTAGCTCAGACTAAATGCCCAGGCAGGGTTGTGGTAGTTCAAGCATACAGCCATAAATTGTTAGCGGTAACATGGACATTGTTTTCTTCAAACAATGATCCGTAATCTCGGTCATATATGTGAGTGTTTATCAACAAAAATAATTAATTTATTGATGTGCGTCGTTGATTGACTCGCCTGACATTGTTATCTGTTGTCTTAGTGGCGTATAGTGTTGTATCTCAAATCTTGACGCCGAGTGCTGATAGGACAATAATACTTATAGTAAAAGAGCGAGTTGCATTAAGCTGTATCATGAGCACTCATCATATTCAAGTGTCCTGAACCTACCATGCTCGATATTATAGGTATACTAGTCTACTATGTGTGCAGTATGCCCGTTTCATAGCTAAGACGTCATAAGAGTCTCGGCCATGCTAATAATGTTAAGTAAGGTAAGTATGCATGTATTAAAGATTAATCTATCGCGCAGCAGATTCACTATGAGATGGCAGGTCTCTCCAACATTGCAGACTGACGTGTCTGTGGACTGTACCATATATGAGACGCCTCACATATCGACTCAGTTATTAATTAACAGATAATTATGCGCTTATTATTTACAATTTTCAGTTATAAACAAGTTTAATAATTTTCTTATCACCCGAAAGGTCACAACACTCGCCACTCAAAACAGTTTGGTTAAGGAAAATGTGAATGATTTCCTCTTAATGTACGATTAATATTTAGTGTTACTTATAATATAATTAATCAATGTGTTTCCCATCACAAGCCGGCCAGGATAAGGATCGCAAATAATCACAAAACAGGTAAAAGAAATATTGTTTGCTTATTAGTTTGCCGTAGTTCTTAGTAGCCAACGTAGGTTAATAACATTTTTTTAGATTTTTGCATATTAACTAGCTTCTGCCCGCGACTTCGTCCGCGTGAAATTCGTACTTTCCTCTAAAAGTTTCGAAAATGTATGTTGGTATGATCTTTATAATTAACTTAAATAAATAAGTATTCGGGCCAATTTTTAAGTTTATAGGACAAAGGAATCAGATTTTTCAAAGAAACTATCCCCGCTTTTCACCCCCACAGGGGTAGAATTTTGAAAAATCGTTTAAGATGTGTTCATAACTTGACTCAAAGTTTATTTATACCAATTTTCGAGCTAATCAAGCCACGCACTAAAATCCTCCCCTTTAAAATTAACTACCTCTTTTCATACAGTTAGGGGTAGATTTTCGAAAAACCCTGATACACGTTATTAATTATTTTTAGTCCTTAGTATAAATACTGAGTTTCAAGTTAATCGGACAGGGCGTTAAAATTCTTCCATACAAATTTTGACACCCCCCAATACCTCTTTAGGAGGTATTTTAGAAAAACGAAAAATTCCAAACTTCATAATTTACTTAGATAAGTATTCGTGGCAAGTTTCAAGGTTATTAACTCAATAAATAAGATTTTTCATACAAACAAAATCCCACCTTTTCACCCCCTTAAAGGTTGAATTTCCAAAAACCCCTTCTTATTCGATACCTACTCTGCACAAAGAACACAACCTCCAAAACTCATGTCCCTAGGACCAGCGGTTTAGAGTGTGCGTTGATATTTCAGTCAGTTCGTTCATCCCCCTTTGGGGGAGAAATTATCAAAAACGCTGAGACACGTATAAATTAATTTTCAATCGTTAGCCTAAATACAAAATTTGAAGACCCTGACTTTTAAACTGACGGCCTTTCATACACAACTTCATCCCCCTTTTTAACCCTTTGGGGTTGGAATTATCAAAAACGCTGAGACACGTATAAATTAATTTTAGTCGTCAGCCTAAACACAAAATTTGAAGATCCTAACTTTAAAACTGACAGACTTTCATACAAACTTTCATCCCCTATTTAACTCCCTTAGGGGTTGAATTTAAAAAAATCCTTCCTAATTCCTTGTCTACATTATAAAGGGAATCATTGTGTAAAATTTCAAAATAAATACCTATAACTACTTTAGTTAATAAAAGTACCTACGCTTATTAATTTGTAATTTGAACAAATATTTAAACACTACCAAAACAACTAATACGTGGTCCTAACTTTAGCTACCTTACACTTAAAATCTAAGTGACTATTTAAACTAAAATATTCTTACAGAATTATAACCAGAAATATATACAACTCACAACAAAAAAGAAATGAAAATAAAGCTGAAACGCCTGTGCAATACTATCTACCTATACCTACTTCACTTAAAAATAAATACTTATAACTACTTTAATTAATAAAAGTACCTACGCTTAATAATTTTTAATTTGAACGAATATTTAAACACTACCAAAACAACTCATACCTATTTTACAAAATAACAACAAAAGAAATTCAAATAAACTATTTAAAGACTAAAAGTCGCGCTGATAAGCACGGTTTCTCAATATCAATAATTGAGGAGCAACCATTCAATTAGTGTTTTGTCCATAAATTAACGAAATACAACTGAGTATGGAGAAATCATAATATGATCGTAATTATGATTTCTCCATACTCAGTTGTATTTCGTTAATTTATGGACAAAACACTAATTGAATGATTGCTCCTCAATTATTGTCTGTCAATAAGGTCGAACGCTCTGAACGCATCAACAGCCAAATATTGAATGAAGCTCGCTCTTTTTTTTTTTTTTTTTCCTATATGGCATCTCGTAGTTGACCTATAGAGGTCGTGACTACTTAACCGGACTATCCTGTGGTTGCCTTAAGTAAACTCAAAGCCTCCAGCCAGGGGCAAGCTCGCTCTCGGACCTCCCGCCTTTTTTTATACCCTACCGCCGCCGCCGCGACCCGTGTCGAGCGCGGCAACCGTTACACAAAAATAATCCTTATGCTGGGGCCAGACTATCGCGATAACGCGAAGATTTGCGCGATAAGTTGAGTAAGTGTGGCCCCGGCATTATAGCATGATTCAGTCTTCACGTGCGACGGCGCGATGGCTTATTTCATGTATAAGTTTGGTGTTTCTATACCGATTTCTATGATTCTTTTTTTATTGAATAGGTAATAATGTTAACTTTTTTAAATTAGGGATGAGTGAGAGTATTATAAACGTAAGAGTAAACAAATATAATCAGAATGCTCCGAACTGCTAAGCTATCAGGAGTTACACGTGTTATTGTGAGTCAACCATAAAAGATAGACATATGCTGTTGCGGGATATTTTTTAGACAATTTTATGTAAAATATTTCCGTCATACATGATTTCTATGTAACTTTAACCATTAAGGCTGCACACGCGACGGAAGCTTAAAAAATGGAGTAACTTCTCCCGTTTTCCCAACATTTCCCTTCACTACTCTGCTCCTATTGATTGTAGCGTGATGAAAAGTATACTATAACCTGCCCAGGAGTATGAAGAATAATTGTACCAAGTTTCGTTAAAATCCGTCCAGTAGTTTTTGTTTCTATAAGGAACATACAGACAGACAGACAGACAGACAGACAAAAATTTTACTGATTGCATTTTTGGCATCAGTATCGATCACTAATCACCCCCTGCTAGTTATTTTGAAAATATATTGCATGTACAGAATTGACCTCTCTACAGATTTATTATAAGTATAGATTAGTTATGTGTAAGTTGAGTGAGGTTTCACCGCACGCAAGCGTATACATTAACATTATGTTGCAGATGTAAGTAGGCGAGTAGTGTATAGCGATTGTTAGTCCACAGTAGTCTTTAGTAACAGTAAGTTGAACTGGTGCCAGACACATGCACGGTTGAAAGTCCTTCGGCGAATTCAAATCGCCTATCTCAACGTTTGAATAGCTAACAGTGTAAGTGTTAGCAGAATATTATGATTGGGCTTGAAGGACTTCTTAGTAGAACTTATATTGAGCATTGTTCGCCATGGTGCTTCCTGTGCTCGCCAATAAAATGGCCTATCAGGATGATAGGTATAGGTACTTCCCCTTCTTTTAAAACACGTGATAACCTGCGACATTTCCGTCAACTGTAGATTGGTCCATTCTATTAAACTGCGTTTGAAGTTGATATGTAAGTACAGTCAACAAAATAGTCAGGGTAGTTTTTTTTTTGACGTATCAAAACACTCGGAATATGTCAAAAACTCAACTAACTATTACTCACCGTAAATTGACTTTCTACTTTTTCCTACCTAATAAAAATTTTTAATTCGTACATTCATTGTTCTCCATAGGAAACGACCAATTGGAACTTGGAACCGTACACCTAGCTTCTGACGTTTCATAAGTGCCCATGTAGGTTTATGTGAAATAAAATATTTTGATTTTTACTGACAGGCAACGCACAGCCTAAACCGCTAGGTCTAGGCTAAGCACCACAAGAGTTTCTTATTATGACGAAAGTGCAAGGAAGAATTTTTGAGAATTCAGCGGATAAATAATGTAAGCTTTGTATGGAGGGTCGTAATAGTTGCCGATGGGAAATCACGGCTTGTGAACAGTAAGTGACCCGACAAAAAGTCAACAAGAAGCGACCCGAGAAAAAGTCGGTTAAAAATGAAAGACCTGTCTACAAAGTTGCTCTTTGGTCGACCTACTTGCATTGTATCAATGAAATAAAAACCTTGATTTGATGCATTAGATCATTTTACGAGTAGCAAGTGATGATGAACATTTAACCGAACTTGCCCGCAAGAATACTGTATTAACTCTAAAAACGTACTTTTTCAGGAGAAGCGATTAAAGTTTTTAACTCAAAATATTGTGGTATATCCATAAGATAAACAGATTATTTTTTATTATTAATATGTATTAGTATGTACTTACCCTATTTTTTTTTATTCAAGGTGAAAGCGATTTTCGACCTAATTTAAAAGGTAGAACGTACTTTTTTTAGTCGAACTGTATTATTAAGTCAGTTAGTGCCAAATTTTGACATGATACTGTATTCTTCCGGACAAGCGATATCTTAGGGCGAGGCCACACGATGCAATTAATTCGAGCTATAGGGTGCCACACGAGCGGTGCGGTACCGCAATAGAACCCTGTTTACCGTGGTGCGCGTCGCAGCTACAGATGGGCCATCCACCCGATTTAAACCTTTTGATAAACACCCGATAAACAACCAGAAAATTGGGTGTTTATCGGGTGTTTACCAAAAGCACCGGGTTTAAACCCGGTGGATTGCCCATCTATAGTCGCAGCGCATCACCCCTCCCCGCCTCGTCTCACAGGTCACAGGCGCGGCGCGCCTAACGGTGCGACGCCACACGGCGGCGGCGGTGTCACAATTGTGACATGGCATAGTGATTTGTATGTACGATGACGTTGCGGCACCGCTCCGGCGCCGCACCGCACCGTTAACGCATCGTGTGGCCTCACTCTTAGAATAAAATTTTGCAAATTCACGTGTTAAATATTAATGCGCTGACCTTCCATAGAACCTTGCCGGTACAGGAAAATATTTTGATGCAAACTAATAGGTACCAAGGACACACTATCAATGTGTTAAATTTCTTTTTCTCAAACATCTTGGAAATTTGAGCATTATTTTGACAACCCTCTTCGAGTCTTCGAGATAAATCGAAATTGCTGTACTGTCCAAATACATGCGAGCAGCGGCCGGCAAAAGTTGTATGAAAATCCATATCTGTCGTGGTTTAGCGGCCAATTAAATTACATAATAAACTCATATCTGTCGTGTAATTTAAAAAAAAATACAACGATCTTTTACTCCGAAACATGGCAACCAAGGAGGTAACTTATCAAAGGTTTTATTTAAATTTCGAACTGGCTTGCAAATATGAAAGCTGTTGATTGAAAAAAAAACACTTACGCCACAGAATACTTAATAGTACTACGTACAGAAAGGACACTCCCCTCCCCGCACTCATATCAGATACCGCACCTCACCCCGCACTTCGAGGTATTCGTCGCCGACTCTTTAGCAAGGGCGCTCGCAATCGTAAGAACCACAGCGCTGGCTGTATTGCTGACACGAACGCACAATTTTATGATTTAAAAGTTTTATTTGAGTTTTAATTACGATGGTTGAATATTGTGATGCTTTTCCGACTTTGTATTTACATAAACTGTTTGTAAGATTTCGCATTTTTAATACCATGCGATTAAATAACAGATTATTTAGAGATAAGTCATTTAAACGAAAATGTTTTAGTGTTTTTATGTCATTACGAACCCGACTATATAAATAAACGATTGAACTACAAAGTCACTTGATACTTCATACTAATGCACACGTTCGGGCAGCGCCGTCGTCGTTTGGATGCAAATCGCTTTTCGCGCCATTTTTTATACTACGCACGACAGCCAACCCTACTAGAGTTTACGCACACATTTGCACGTGTACAAACATAATTTTTTTATGTAGTACTAATAGGTAATTATTTTGTGAGCGTTGTATGGAGTGTCCGGGGTGTGCTTACGCGGGAAAAATTATTGTTGTTCGTTGTTCGTCAAAAGTAATTGTATTTGACAAAAAAGTTCTGCCTAGGTACGATTTAGTTTTAATTTCCGCGCATTATTTGAGAAAAGTACTATACAAACCTTGGCAACAACTAGGCATTGATGGACTTACGTATGTGGGCCGAGGCGAAGCCGACGTACATACCCATTTACACGTTCGTTCATCAATGCCTCTTTTGCTGGCCGCTGCGTAACTGTATCCAACCTTAAAATCCGCAACCACCTTTTGTTAAAGAATATTTAATTATGAGGAAACTGGAGCCAATTCCAGAAAGATCTTGTTTTTAATTAAACATTATTATAAAAAAGGTACCTATCTAAAAATTTCCCCCAACACTCAAGGGCATAACTACGGCATACTGATGTCTATGATGGATTAGTCGGCAAGTTCTGAACTGCATGGAAATATCGTGAACAAAGCGCGTACTTTCTTACTTTTACAGCCAATTATGATTCATATCATAGGATCCCCGAAATACCTGAAGTATGAAACATGACATTATAATAAGGTTGACTATCTAGTTAGAGTACACAATGAATACTTTGAGCCCGCATTAGGCGATGCGTATCGACGCGACGGTAGCTTGTGACATAAATTGATTAAATTTATTAGGAGTCACCTTTGCAAAACGCGTTCGAATTGCTGTCACGACACAACTATTGAAAAAAGAAAAGATGAAGAAATAAAAGATGTCATTTCCTGGACCTGCCTTTACTATTGTGGTATTAGGCGTGGGTCTGGGCATTGTAGACAAAGTTGCACAACACAACATCGTTTCAAAAACATGTCATTGTGTTGCAGGTAGCATGTTGCTGGCAACATTATACATTTTGTGTGAGGACTGAACATATTTCCAGCAACACAACATTATGTGTAAAGTAATAAGATGTCATTATTTGAATTGTGTTTTTGGCGAAATGTGGGTTTACTACTAAAGTAGGTACACCCCTGCCTAACCCTCCGAGGAAGAGAGGGGTGTTATGTTGTTGTAAGAATATCGCGCAACGCTTGACTAGCGTGAACACGGGGCTGTAGTGTAGAAGAGAGGGGTGTTATGTTGTTGCAAGAATGTCGCGCAACGCATGACTAGCGTGAACACGGGGTTGTAGTGTAGAAGAGAGGGGTGTTATGTTGTTGTAAGAATATCGCGCAACGCTTGACTAGCGTGAACACGGGGCTGTAGTGTAGAAGAGAGGGGTGTTATGTTGTTGCAAGAATGTCGCGCAACGGTTGACTAGCGTGAACACGGGGCTGTAGTGTAGGAGAGGTGTTATGTTGTTGTAAGAATATCGCGCAACGCTTGACTAGCGTGAACACGGGGCTGTAGTGTAGGAGAGAGGGGTGTTATGTTGTTGTAAGAATATCGCGCAACGCTTGACTAGCGTAAACACGGGGCTGTAGTGTAGAAGAGAGGGGTGTTATGTTGTTGCAAGAATGTCGCGCAACGCTTGACTATCGTGAACACGGGGCTGTAGTGTAGAAGAGAGGGGTGTTATGTTGTTGCAAGAATGTCGCGCAACGGTTGACTAGCGTGAACACGGGGCTGTAGTGTAGTCAGTTGCTAATGTTTGCGTCTTGTCGTATCTACCCAATGCTGCTGTTATGACTTGTTTGCCCATCAAGATTTGGGCGAATAACGTAATCAATATTTTTAAGATGCTACGATGTCAAGGTTAATTAAGATATATTTTATCAGTTTGTACCAAACACTCGTTGGGGCAATTTAACTTTCAACCGGGACTTTTGCGTCTTGGGGATTTTTGCTTATTCGAAACTAGCTTCTGCCCGCGACTTCGTCCGCGTGGAATGTTTGGTTCCCCCGACACATCGCATTGCATCGCCTGCCCGCGCTATTACTTCGTTTTCGCTTGGCGTTCTTTCTGACTTTTTTTCTTTCTGCTCGGCTCTGAAGAGTCGCAGCGTGATGTTAAATAGCCTATATCCTTGCTTATATCCTACGTACGTACAAACAAACAAATTTCACCTCTTTATAATATTATTATAGATTATTATCTTCGTCGTGTATGATAGTCCATTGAATTGTATAGCGAGCGATATTGTATCTTAAGATACTATTATAGTATCTTAGCCGTGTGCAGCGCCCCTTAGTGAACTCCACTGCGGGTGACGTAACCTACGACAAACTTATTATTTGCGGTTGGTACAGTAATCGGGTCTAGGGATCGAACCGCAAAATTAAGTTTGTTTTTTATTGTATATACTTTTCCGGGATAAAAAGTAACCAGTGTGGTGCCCAGGATATTAAAGAATAATTATACCAAGTTTCATCGTAATCGAACGGGTAGTTTTTGCGTGATGCCTGAACAAACAGACAGACAGAGAGACCGACAGACGGACAAAAATTTTTTTAATCACATTTTTGGGTTCGGTGTCGGTCTAGTAACACTCCCTGCCATTTATTTTTTTGATATTTTCAATGTACAGAATTTTCAGTTCTACAGATTTATTATAATTATAGAGTGGTATAGATGAGTTAGCCGAAATACAACCGCGAGGTGATCTAAGTAGTCTTATTCTAATCGGTCTTTCGCCCAACATAATGTCAATAAAAACTGTATAGGTACGGTAAAAGGCGGTAACCTTGGTACTATTAACACATGGCGCTACTCGCTCAGTTGTAGATTGGTGAGACGAGTGCTCTCATAACATTAAAGTATAGTATGCTCGCCAGAGTGAATTACTACCAATACTCAATATCACCACCACCACCACCACCTATTTATATCGTCAAAAGTGTTGCTGTGTTTTGGTTTGGAGGGTGCTGGTGCAATTAGATTTGAGCTTATTGTCTCTAGGACCGCAACGATCTGCGATACTTAGGCGGTGCGCGGTGCGCGGCGGCGGCGGCGGCGACCTGACCACTTACCTGCATGTACAAACTGCAGTCAGCACAATAACAGGTCCGTGAGCAGGCTATATTCGCCTCGCCGCCTCGCGTATCATAGCGTGTTACTAACCTGCTCTTAAGTTTATGCAAGGTTGTTTTGATTTCTAAGTATATATAGCTTGTAATGGACGTTATAATTAGAACCTCAGCGTACACTGTAGAAGTGCTATAGACCTGCAACATGTATTTTATGGAAATCTGAACTGCATTCAGCAAACAGTTTTTGCATAGTTTACTTTTAAATTGATGTTACTCGATGTCCGCTACTTGGTTTGCAATTTGCATACAGAACTATAACAGCTCTTTGACCACCATAAGGGTAGTTTTGATAAATAACTTCTTAGTGTAAGTAGGTACTTCTCAATATACACCGTTTGACATAAGTGTCTTCCTATGTTATATATCTGTTTAAAGCTATGTGTCACACTAGCGCATCATTTCAATCCCTAGGTATCTGTCACAACACCGCGGTTATGTACAAACAAACAATATTCTACAAGTACCTATAGCTTGGTATATTTTGTTCAAAACTCGTATTTAACGTTAAGATGTTAATTGGTCATCAAGGCTCAGCAAACAGTTAGTGTCAACATGAGATAGAACAAAGACACCGACTGCAGTCTTATAGGGTTCCGTATCAACAGTGTGCAAACGGAGCCCTCTTTCTAAGCCAACAGTGTTTGTCTGGCTCTTATAGTAACATTTGTTTGGAAATGTAAATTGTACGGAACCGTCACTAAAAGAGTGTCTCCCACATTCCGTTTTTACGTTCAAGTTGGTCTGGAAAACAACCGTGTTGATTTTAAGAGTGACGGTTTACTATTGTCCTGTAAGACGTGATTGTTGAGTTGCGCATACGCATGTATTACACGAGCGATATTATCGTCTCATTGTCTCATTCATATTGTTATCGAGCACTGCACTTACCGCGCAGGCCGCGGCCGTCACCCAGACATTGTAACAAACAATTATACGAGTATGAATTGTAGTCTTTCAACTATGAATACTTGAGTAGGTACACAAACATGTGTTGTAGGTGGCGCCTTTGTGAGCGATGTCATTCAGAGAATCGCAGACGACGAAATAACGTTTAATTTATCTTCTTATCTTAATTCGCAATTTTACTTATCAAGAAACCTAAGTATTGAAATAATCGTCAATAAGTTCATTGGTGAACTTTCTGTAAAAACAAAACGAATGATGAACTTTCTGGATTAGGTAGGGCTTTTTGGATTAGTTTACGCGAAAACCCATATAAGTAATTCCTTGAAATTATGAGTAAAAAAAAAACTCATATATTTTATTTTACATAAGTATTATATTGTTTTTGTTTTGATTAGATGTTCATTTATACCCTTTTTTTTGTTAGCCTATACTGTCCCACTGCTGGGCGAAAACCTCCCCCAAATCCTTCCAGGAACTCTTTTCTCGCGCCACCTCGAACCAGCCCTCGCGGTATGCGTCCAGGTCATCTCGCCATTTCTATCTGGGCCGACCTCGGCGGCGCCGTCCATCTTCAGGCACCCATTTTGTGGAGATTTTTTCCCAACGATCATTGTGCATACGGCTGATGTGACCCGCCCAATCTCATTTGAGCCTGGCAGCCTTCTTTCCTACATCCAGTATGCCCGTTTTGGAACGCAGCGTGATGTTCCGAATTCTGTCCTGTCTTTTAACACTCAGAATGCTGCGTTCCATTGCTCTTTGACAAACTCCAAGGAGGATCTTTTGCGAGTCGGTGAGCGACCAAGTCTGAGCACCGTAGGTTAGGACGAACGGACGGACGGTTAGGGTACATATTTCGATGAGTTTACGTTTCAGGGAGATCGGTAGATCACCCTTCATTAGCATCTTCATGGACCAGTAGCTTTTCCAGGCGTTCTCGATTCGGCGATCGATCTCCCTTTCCTGTCTGTTTTCGAAAGAACCTAACTGGCCCAGGTAGATATACTCATCGACATAAATTATTTCCTGCCCATCTACCTCGACCCTACGATTAGAGCTGGTGTTCATTAGTTGGGTTTTAGACCGATTCATCGCAAGCCCCCGCCTTGAAGTTAGCCGTGCTCAGCTTTTGGATCATGGTCAGGAGTTCTAGAGCTGTGGGGGCAAAAAGGACGATATCGTCGGCAAATCGGAGGTTTGTCAGCCTCTTCTTGCCGACGTCAATGCCCTTGGTCGTCCATGAGGCTGCCAGTTACTTAAATATCTCCTCAAGTGATACTTATACTTATACAACGTGTAACGTTAAATGCGCCAAACCTGAGACACCCCAACTGATTTTTAATTCAATTGACCTATTTCAGAGAAAAAAAAAAAACATTAAACATTTTTTAAAGGTTTTATGTGCGGTTTAAGTTTTACTGGCAATTCTAATAATTTCTTGCGTCTGCGACGACGCTCTATCGAGGGAGGAGTCGTCACCGGGCCGCTGCGCCGCCGCGCCGCGCTGACATTATTATGTACTATCTGCGCTCCTAAAAAACTTAGGTTATCTTTGAACAGTGATTTAAATGTTTCCATCACACTTTTCCAGGCTTGGACTGACAACATTAGGCAACCCACATTTTTAGACTAAATAGCTTTTTACCTACAGTAATTAACTTTGTCATGACAACGCGCCAACATTCTCACCATTTCACATTATTGAATGTTTGTGTACAAAAACGCCATAGTCGCGAAATTCGCGCGCACGCGCCGCCTCGCCGGGGTAACGGGATAGAACAAATTACACCTGTGACGCATGTGCCGGCGCCACTCAGACTGAAGTAAACACGGCCACTGTCACGTATTTCGCACGCCCCGCCCCCGTGCAGATCGTCATTTCTCTTTCTAACCCTTAGGTTAAGTTTAAGTTAAAAAAAGATAGATAGCATTATTGTTTACTTCAAATGGTCTTATTCATGGTACTTACTGTACGGAAGATTCGTATTTGCAATTTGCATTGAAATAAGAGCTATTATTATCCCGCGTATGGGAAAATTTTAATTGGTCGACAACAACTTGTGTTTGTTTACCTATTTTGGCGGGTTTGCGCATGTGATGGCTTGACTTATTAATAAATAGACACGGCAACGTTTTTAATGAAAATTTTTTGAAAAATGTGACCTATATTAAAAAGTGGTTCAATTGATTCTGCTCGTTATTCAGATCAAACTATTTTCAGGTTTTGCGCATTTAACGTTACACGTTGTATATGTCGCAGGGAAATCAGGATATCAGGGATTTCACGAAATCCCGGTAGATGTCGAATATTCTTGTTTATTACGTCTTTTTACTAAAAGTATCTAGTGATATGACAAAATACTAATATAAAGTCAGAGATATGTCATTTCACTAAACTAAATGTAGTGAAATAAAGAATACTGTTGATAAATAAAGTATTAGAACAAAATTACAAATTAACTGGTGCATTTATATTCCTCAACTAATTTTATTACATTTTCGATCCTTTCTGCAGTCCACAACGGTTTATCTCTTTTTCCTTCCGATTTTTTTTAAATCTCCCGATCAAAGTCTTCTTTACAAACGAACTCCTTTTTCTGCTCTGAACGTGTTTCTCTACTCCCGTGAGGTTACTAGAGCGAGCGAGAGAAATGCATAGCTCGATTTTTATTCGGCAGTATCCGCTTTTCTGACATTTTACTAGATTTAGTTCAGTTCAACATGTAAAGTTCAGGCCTAAAGTCTGATCTTTCTCTAGCCCCACATTGTCAGCCATTAAAACGTGTGCCTGTAAGTTTCAGCGAGGCGGACACCGAGGCGGCAGTGACGCGCGACTCTCGCGACGTGCTGCTGCTGTACGCGCGCGAGGGAGAACACGGACAGCAAGCCATAGCGGCGCTCAAGGAACTTATACAGCATTCTACTGGGGGAACGGTAAGTTTCTATTCAATGTTTATTTCTGTAAGTAGATCTTCTAAGACATTTACTCTATTTTAATACAAGATGGCGTCGGCATTTCGTAGCTGACTGATTCCGGAGAAGAAATGTCGAAACAAACTCTGAGATCATGGTCTCTTTTAAAGTCCAAACATTATTTTATTAAGATGTATGAGACTAACAATGCAGGCCCATGTCTGGAAGGGCCTATTGAAAAAGTGCCTTTACACTGTCTTAATATTACTCGTCCGTAAAATAAGACATCGAGCGCGAGCGTTAGAAAGCTTAGCTTAGCTGGCAAGTTTTGTGGTACAAGACTGTCACACAGATTTTTTATGTGAATATACAATGCCGACCTTTTTCTGAAACGGCCGCGTACCAATTTTAAATGCAATACAAATTTCTTATTTACCGGCCACAATCTTAACGTTGCTTAGATGGGTATGATGGGCACAGGTGACCACGACTTCATCAGAATGATAAAATATGCAAGTAATTTCTCTGAATTCAAGCAAGCACAATGAAAGCGATAAAAAAACTGAGAAGCGTTAGAAATAAGATGTTAATAAAATTCTTTTCAACTGATTAATTAAATAACATCTGGCATAAGTTTTCCTTGTCAAAAATTATAATAAAAAGTCAACAAGTTTTCCTCAAAGCCTTACCTACCAACCTACCAACGTTTATTCTGTATCGTACATCAATCAATCAACTCGGCCAGCCTACCGCAGTCCACTGCTGCACGCAGGCCTCTCCCAGGCTACGCCACAACACCCTGCCCTCCGCCTTCCGCCTTGGATGCGTCCAGTCTGTCCCAGCCACCTTTATAAAGTCTTCGACAAACCCCTTTACCTACTTCGAGAAGCGGATTGGACTCAAGACGTGTAAATTGTACATGACTTTTGTCCAAATTCATGCCGAGGCTACCCCGCCATAAGGCGCCACTTTGGCTATGCAGTATCTGGTCTCACTGTTCCAGGCAGCGTCCCTGTCATTATGATGATGTCATAGGCAAAGCGAGGGTGTGAGATGTACTCGCCGTTCATTTTAATATCCTGTCCAGTCCAGCCTCTCGAAGACTACCTCCAACGCATTGGTGAACAGTTTCGGGGATATCACATCACTGTCTCACCCCTCTGAGCAGTTGGATGGGGCTGGCTTTCTGATCCTGTTTTGGTGTATCGTACATACCAAATACTAATGGCCAGTTTTGACACAAATTCTTTACTAATTTTCAATTTCCTGGTGCAGTTAAAAGGACTGTAAATAGTGTAACATCACTTTTTGACATTAAGTATGAGACTACACAATTTAATAATAATCACAAGGTATAATTTGTTCTACACTTCATCATATACTTACGCAAAAAAGAATGGCTTTCAATTCACGTCAAATCAATAATCTAAATACGAGTGATTACTCTCCACTTTGGTGATAAAACTATATTAATTTAGTATTTGCTTAAACAGTTGTTAATCTAATTCATCAAATGATTGATTCGGAATATTCCATGTGATGAGTACTGATATCGTTTATCGTGATGAATTCACAAAAGGTCATGTATAAGGCTTAATTTACGGGAAAAGCGTTTTGCTATTCTGTACTTTATTTTCTGTTGATCCAATAAGTATTTTAATCCTCATGCGAGCCACCATCGATTGACATCATAAAAATAAAATATGACGTTTTTCTTGCTGTCTTCCATTTTTCCAAAATCTGTGCATAACTAAAAAGTTGGACTAATAAAAACGTCGCGTTGGTCAGTCTCTTAATAAGCGTATTCCTGTAGCTACAACGGTTTTATTAAGGTACCTTACTGCCCCGTCTCAAGAATCCACCCTGTATAACGAAGATGAGCTCTTTTGAAAGTTCATCCCCTTGAAGGGATGAAAGTTTGTTAAAAACATCTTCATTTTTAAGGTTTCATACTTAAACAAAACAAAGCTTTTATTAAACGACTTCAAAAAAAGGAGGAGGTTCTCAATTCGGTTGAATTGTTTTTTTATGTTGGTTACGTCATAGTCATAACTCAGTTATTTTTAAGTCGATTTGCAAAATTCTTCTTTTTATTTGAAAGGATATATTTTTAGATGGTCTCATAGAAGTTTCATTAAAATCGGTTCTGTAGTTTGGTTTTTAAACCAAAATAACTGGTAAAAATTCAGGTAAACGAAATTGCGTCGTTTGCTTTCCTATGACTTTTCAATGGTAGCTTAGTGGAATTGTCATGCGATGCATTTAGGCTATAAGTGTCGTATCCTTACATAATTAGACACGGACTTCCGAAAATAAAGTTATTTTTAACTTTGTACACACACGCTCAAACACGTGGCATCCGTATGCTCTCTCGAGCACACGACTCGTAATAAAGAATGAGACAAAAATGCGTCTATTGTCATTACAGCAAAATAAATACACCTTAAAACTATAAAACAGAAAATAAAGATAAACTAAAATACTATAACTGCCTACCACCAGAAAAGATAAATGATTTTCCCGCCGAGGTAGCTGCATATTGGTTTCCCTGTATCACAAAAACTTAATACTTTAACTGCCTCAAAAATGTAACCTGTTTTTAACCGACGAAAAAAAACGGAGGAGGTTCTCAATTCGACGCGTATATTTTTTTTTTTTTTTTTTTTTTTTATGTATGATCACGCATAACTTTTTACAGAGCGGTCCGATTTTGATAATTCTTTTTTTATTAGAAAGGGTATACTCTGAAGTTGGTCCCATATAAATTTGGAAAAAAAATTCCAACCCTAAGGGTTAGAAAACAGGGGATGATTGATTGTTCACTCACTGATTGTAATGTATGACCACGCTTAACTTTTTACAGAGTAGTCCGATTTTGATAATTCTTCTTTTGTTGGATAGGACATACTTCGAAGTTGGTCCCATGTAAATTTGGAAAAAAAAATCCTACCCTAAGGGTGGGAAAATAGGGGTGATTTATTGTTCATTCACAGATTTTAATGCTGAGCTGTGTATTACAATTAAAATAATAAAAGGCCTATCTATGTTGGTATATAAAGCCTGTTTTTTTTAAGTATTACATTATATTATTTAGTATTATATTACACAAAAAATAATAGTTAAAGTAGGATTATAACAGTTAATGTCTAAAGTAAGGTAGGTATTTTAAAAGTAATCAAACATTAAGCATGTAGTAATTAGTAAATTATAGCCTCAAAAAATTATAAAATAAAAACTTTTTAACAAAAAATTAAACCTCCGAAAAAACTGAAAAGCAAAAAATAATAAACTTTTTTTATTTAACCTTAATAAATAAGTTCTTAAACTAATGCAAGTATACCTAAGTAATTTTGAGTCGGCGCCAAACAATCAATGAACAAAGATTACTAAATTACCTTAAATTTAAAGAAATAAGCAACGTGAAATCTATAGCGATAAAAATTAACATTTCAAACAAAAAATGCGCTCTCCGCACGACCACTCGCAATGATATTAATTTGCTTGTTTGGCGCCGACTCTAAATTACATAGGTATACTTGCATTAGTTTAAGAACTTATTTATTAAGGTTAAATAAAAAAAGTTTATTATTTTTTGCTTTTCAGTTTTTTCGGAGGTTTAATTTTTTGTTAAAAAGTTTTTTTTGCATTATCCTCTCAACTCGAACCTTATTTTAGTTTGTAGAAGTCTTCAATTCGCATCCCGCAGTTACACATTTTGTGAAGTTCAGTGGCTGCATCTGCATCCTAACAAAAGTCACTCCCCGGACACTCCATACAACGCCCGCAAAATAATTGCCTACTACCACTACATTAACAAATGACGTTTGTATACGTGTAAATGTGTGCGTGAAATCTAGTAGGGCTGGCTGGCAGTAGTGATGGGTCGTTGAAGGTTTTTCCGTCAACGAAACGTTAACGTTGAATTGCGTTTGTCAACTAGTTAATTTCGTCAACGAGTTAACGTGTTACGAACGTCAACTCGCATGAACGATAAACGCCTTAACGCTTTTATTAACGTACTTTGTTAGCTTCGACCAGTCACAGGCCCGCCGGCGCGGAAAGTTTTCATTCCGCGCACGAATAAGATAATTTAATGTCATCGTTTACTTTCTTTTAAAAATAATGATCAAATTACTAAATAAATATCAAATCTTTTATTCGTTATTTAGAGTTCAAATTATTGTCATGACTATCGCGTCGTAGCGGGAGTTTTGTAAATATAAATACAATTTACTTACGTTGAAAATAACAAAACGTTGAGTTCATATTCTCGTTTCGTTAAACGAGTTGAGTTCATAAACGTCGTTGTCTCGTAACTCGTTGACGAATTCAACGAGTTGATTTGTTTATGGTCAACGTTAATCCCGTTGAAGAGACATCAACGTTGATTCAACTAGTTCGTTGAGTCAACGCCCATCACTAGCTGGCAGTACCAGTAGTGACTAGTGCGTAGGCGGCGGCGCTGCCCGAACGTATGCAACAATGGGGCGCCGCGCGCCGCGACACTACTCACAGAAATCTAATTAATTACGTTTCTATTGTACTACTTTTCAAGTCGAAGAACGAATATAACGTGAAAGAAAGAGACATAACTAAGACAATAAAGAGAGAGAGCAATAATTTAATAGTTGGTATGTTAATATTACGGAAGTTTTAATTGTTCTAAAACGAAGAAAACTTGGAAAATAAATGAATAATAGAGAAAATTATGAAAATAAATTATCACAACACTGGCTTAACTTGTTTCTCTGTAATATACTAGCTTTTATTTTTTATGGGTTTAAAGGATATTTGAGTTGCTGTTCCTTACCTTCTTTCATGTTTCGGTAACCGAAAGAAACTCCCGTCTTTATCGTCCCTCGATGAAGATAAGCATCCAAATAATGCACAATATACAACCATCGTGATTAACACAAAATATAAAACTATAAAAATATAATGTGTTCGTGTCAGCAGTAGGTAGGTACAGCGCTGCGGTTCTTGTGTTTGCGAGCGCTCTTGTTAAAGAACCGGAGACGAATATTCCGAAGTGCGGGGTGAGGTGCGGTAACTGATGTTAGTGCGGGGAAGGAAGTGGCCTTTCTGTACGTTGTACTTTAAGGTGAATGTGACATGGTAGACCGCGAAATTTAAATTTTCTTAAGTTTTTTGCAATTTGCAGATCAGTGTCAGGTTGTATCTTGATTCAAATATGATTCGCGACTATAATAGACATGTATTTACAGAATCATAGTCATTAGAATCATTAATATATCTCTTTTAGTTAGATTTCTACCATTAACACTTTTCCATACGAGATTTGTTCTTAACGGTAGAAATCTAACTGAGAAAGATGTATTAATGATTCTAATTATTATAATTCTGTAAATATGTACGTACCGGTTATAGTCGCGAATCATATTTTGATCAAGATACAACCTGACACTGACCTGAAAATTGCAAAAAACGTAAGAAAAATTGAATTTCGCGGGCTACAACTACCCATTCACCTTAAGTATTCTGTGCCAAAGTATAGATTAAAACATAGAGGTGTTCTGCAATAACAGCATCTTAGCATAAGTACATATTTTTTTCTAAAAGTATGTATGCTAAGATGCTGTTATTGTTTGTTTGTATTGTTACAAAATTCTTTGTGTATCACATTTAAACTATTGAACTAATACCTACTCTACGAAATACTGGCTTTTGAATTTTACTGCGTTTTTGACCTTGGCTAGCGTTGGATACCTATTATATTGAAAGATTATATCGTCAATCATCGTAATAAATGATCGGCGTGTGTGCGCTGGCGCAGGTTGTAGTAAAACCTGATATGTGATATCTATCGCAACTCGCAAGTATACATGTTGCTATTGATAATTATGTAAATTATTGAAGATTATTTTATTATGCTTTAAACTTTATTTCAGACTAGGTCCATAATTTTGTTAGTATTTTGGTGTAGCCGGCAAGAGAAACTCCACGACTACTCTTTAAAAAAAATAATTGGCTTTTACAATGTTCTCATGGTTGATCGGAAAAATATTTGCCTATGATCGATGTAAATTGTAAAGTGATTTTATCCTTACAAATTCTTTTAAATGTCTGAACTGGGTTCTACAACCAATAGGATAAAAAAATCCGCGTTATCAGTATTTTAGTGTGTTACAACCGAAACCTTTAAAGTTGGTTAAAATTAGTGTCGATAATACCCTCATAGATAAGTGTGAAATGCTAGTGCATATCAGCAAGCGAAAGTGTAGTTAATGCATACACTTGCTCAACGCCCGGTGCGAGTGTGTGACCAGTCATGCAGGTAGCAATAAGCGCAGGCCACACCGAGATCTAAGCTAACTGAGTTTAGCTTTATTCATTTGCAAAAGTATTGATTCGTAGTGCATTTTTTTAAGTAAGTTAAATTTAAATAAATAGGATGTAAAAATAAAACGGATGATCTTTATACAATCTATCTTATATTAGGTATGCAAGAACGTTTTCGACCGGTCATACAAGGTTCTATCTCCTAAGATATTCATTGAAATCAAATGATGTCACTACGGTGGGACTGTCATGTATTTTATATAAAAGTCCCTAAATTAAATAAAGAGAAAAAAAAATAAGTTAATCTGTGCGTGTTTCTACAAATAAGTAGCAGGGTCATTTCTTCTTTCAGATTGCTATAAACTGGAGTCTGTCTGGAGTCGTATCAGTTGTTCGTATGTTTTACCTGTTGCGTTTTACCTTATTGGGAAGGTGTGTTGACCTTTGATGATTAGTTGCGGTCCAGTATTTATTACGTCTCCCACAGTTCGCTCGGTAAAACTCGCCATTTGCAGAAAGTTGTATTTCCTAAACTTGTATAAACTAAATTGCATACCGTACCAGGCCTTGTAGACTGTAGTTCGGCGAACAACGGAGCCGGGACGAATTAGGCTTTACCATAGTTAAATGTTAATATTTGTGTCGACTGTGGACTATAATTAAATTTCGAACAGAGTCACATGCTGGAGTCTAATATTTCTTGAGAGAATTTCTATCAATGTCATGTCAGTAGTCAATACTCTACGTAAACAAAAGTTGACATACAGTTACTAAACGTGGTTTCTCGCAACATCAAATGTGGGAAACAATGTTGCACAACCTTTGTTTACCATGAATATCCATGTTGCGCGCAACACAAAAACATGTTGCTAAAACAATGTAGTATAGCAATGACATGGACTTGCTTGGGATTTGAACGCGATATCTGCGCGTTACTGATTAAAAACGCACTAAATAGCTTACACATCAACTTTCTCATCGTGTGGAATACCACTAAATTAATAAAAATACTCTTTCACACAAAACGACAACGATCGGCATCCTCTAAGTTTCGTCTTTATTTACTTTTGTCATCGAAATAAGTGATTTGACATAATAATACACATTTATTGAAGAAAAAAAAATGTCGTCGATCTATGTATTCCGGTTGATAATTTACCGTCTGGACTAAATAGTAGATAATCTACCTACATACACACTATACAGGGTGAAATTGAAAACATGCGACAAAACGAAATGGCAGATTGTACTCATCATTATGAACAACTTTTACTATGGGAGCAAAACCGAAAACGCGAAAAAAAAATTAGCTGTTCCCTACATTTATGTTCGAGTAACTCGTCAAAATGTAGGTAACAGCTGACTTTTTTTTCGCGATTTCAGGTATGGTCCCGTCGTAAAAGTTGTTCATAATGATGAGTACAATCTCCCATTTCGATTTGTCGCATGTCTTCAATTTCAACCTGTATACCCTATTTTTTTTATCCTTCTCTCTAATCTGCGTTCGCGATTTATTTGCCAAAAATGTAAACAAATATGAATTAATGGAAAAATAACTTTAATTCCTACATAATAAAGTTCAGTTTACGTTAAAACTTGAAACATTTTTATAACTTTTACAATAGTGCTAGTGACTCTGAAATCAACTTAATCGTCATTGAAGTAAAGTTGCTCTTTGTTTAACGTGAAATAGAGTGGGGCTGTGCAGCACTGCGCACTTTTACTATACCTGAGGTATAACCTACGGTAGGGTTGCCAGGCTTCCGGATAAAGCCGGACACAGTCAGGCTTTTTGGTTGCGTGTCCGGCCAAATCAGACGGTGTCCGGCCTATCCGGCTTTTGTTAGGCGTTTTAAATTTGACCAAAGCGTGCGCAGCGCGCCCCTGCCTCACCGTCACTCTTCATCACCACCCCACTCTAGTGTATAGTAAATGATAAAAAAGCCTAGTTTTACTTTAAAAAAAAAAGTGTCGTGTTATACATTACTAAGACTAAAAAATTAAGGGCGTCCTGCTTTTTTGTCCAAATGTCCGGCTAAACTGGCTGGTCTGTCCGGCTTTTCGGTTTTAAGACCTGGCAACCCTAACCTACGGAGCGCATTGTGCGTGCTGTGCACTCCAACTGCAAATGTAACTTTGTACGCACAATATTGAGAGATGTAGGTACCATGTTATTGAAGACACGAAAACCTATAAGAAGCCTATGGGCTTCTTATAGGTTTTCGTGTAATATAAGTATAGAAGTATTACCTTTTTTTTTTTTTTATGGATGGGAAGTCATCAAATGACCCCTCCCGCTCTGGGTGGAGCGAAGGGAGTGTCAGACTCTTACTGACTAAAACCCATCCGTGTTCCTTCCATAGCCCTTTATGTTCCGGGGTAGCGGTAACCCTTTCGGACAATCCCGCACCCCCGGCAGGCTTCGGCCCTGGCAGGCCCCTTCCTTTATGCTGTATTTTTCTTTTCAAAAGTTGAAATGAACCTATTCAGTGTTTCCGGAGATATGGGTGGTAAATTTTCATCAATTTTCTTAAATAACTTTCAAACTACTGATTTTAAAATATTGATATGTATTTTGATATGTCACACGGTACAGATTGCAAAACTTTTTTTTTTAATTTTCTTTTTTGCCTCCAGAAAGCGACCTATAATATTATATATTCAAAATTCATTTATTTTAGTTACACGTTCGTGTTTGGGTCACAGAAATTCATATCAAATTGGCTGTGACAGACAAACAGACAGACACACGGGTGATCTTATATGGGTTCCGTTTTTTCATTCGAACGTACGGAACCTTAAAAATAGTTTTTCCATAAAAATAAAAATTTGAAGAAAACTTCACACTAAAATAATAAAAACAAACGATTCAATCAACCTTTGCGCGGAAATCTTTTGTAACATCGACATCACCAGACCTACCAACCTAGATTTCATACGACCAAATCACTAAACCATAGACTATTTCGAGCGGCCATTGTTGTTTTCATCTTTTGCATATTTGAAAAAGCTGGAGTTTACTGTTTGTTTCCCACGAACCGTGGCTGACACTCTTTGTGCACGGTTGCAGGTGTACGACTTGTACTCTCCCGAAGTGATGGCGCTGTGCGGGCCCGCGCCTCACACGTGGGTGCGAGGTCTACTACAACGTGAGGACGTCAGAGTGTTGCTCGTACAGTCGCCAGCCACGGCGGCGCTGTACCAGGACCACCTGTGTGAAGAAGAGGGCGGACTGAGATGTGAGTAGCTTGTTGTACTAGCTGTTGCAGGAGCGAGCATCCTAGTGAAAATACTTGGTAGAGAAAAAGTGTCCTCTTGTTTATCCAGGACTAGCTTCTGCTCGCGACTCCGTCTGTGTGGAATTTTTGGTTCCCCCGTCGCATCGCGTCTCCTGCCCGCGCTATTACTTCGTTTTCGCTTAGCGGAACTTTTTTTATTTCTGCTCGGCTCCGAAGAGTCGTAGCGTGATCATAAATAGCCTATAGCCATCCTCAAAAATGGGCTATCAAATGTAATTCTGTCTTTCCGATTTGCTAGACAAAGTTGAGGTAGCTCAGGTAAAATGTAAGATATAATATTATAATTTATAGCCTGTAGCATTCGGGAATAATGAAGTTTAATACCGTAATAGAATTGGATGATTAGTTCCGGAGTTTACCTCCTACATACATATACACAAATTTTACTTCTTTATAATATTAGTATACTGAAATGTTGGGGGTCCAAGGGTCTTTGTAAAGCAGACAACCAACTCGATCGAATGTACTTTATTCAATGTTAATAAAGGAATATGCATTAAAGTAAAGTGCTTACTTAGCTTAAACTGATACTTATGTTCTAAAGGAGCGTACTTACTACGTTATGCACTATTAGGGAGCATACATACACTTCAATACATAAATATTCGTGAGCTTTCATTTAAACACGTTTAACCGTTTAATCACGTTTATTAGCGCGCTGCGTGCACAAAAGCCACCGACGCAAGATATATAGATGATAATTTAGAATGAAACAATTATTTTAGTTAATTTGTTTGAAGTAGGAAATTTCCCATCACCTTCCTTCTTATTACCGAAGTTAGTGTTAAACTGTTGTCAAACGGGTTCGTGAGCGTTCCGTGTGCTTGCAGTGCAAGCGCCGCTACTGGGCGCGCGCGCCGCGTACCGCGCGCCGCACTGCGCCGACGCGCTGCAGCAGCTGGCGCTGCGCACGCTGCGCGAGGCGCCGGCCGCGCTGCACGCCTACCACAAGTACTACCTCGCCACGTGAGTACTCCCCCGACTGGTTACTGCTGGGCGCGCGCCGCACTGCGCCGACGCGCTGCAGCAGCTGGCGCTGCGCACGCTGCGCGAGGCGCCGGCCGCGCTGCACGCCTACCACAAGTACTACCTCGCCACGTGAGTACTCCCCCGACTGGTTACTGCTGGGCGCGCGCCGCACTGCGCCGACGCGCTGCAGCAGCTGGCGCTGCGCACGCTGCGCGAGGCGCCGGCCGCGCTGCACGCCTACCACAAGTACTACCTCGCCACGTGAGTACTCCCCCGACTGGTTACTGCTGGGCGCGCGCCGCACTGCGCCGACGCGCTGCAGCAGCTGGCGCTGCGCACGCTGCGCGAGGCGCCGGCCGCGCTGCACGCCTACCACAAGTACTACCTCGCCACGTGAGTACTCCCCCGACTGGTTACTGCTGGGCGCGCGCCGCACTGCGCCGACGCGCTGCAGCAGCTGGCGCTGCGCACGCTGCGCGAGGCGCCGGCCGCGCTGCACGCCTACCACAAGTACTACCTCGCCACGTGAGTACTCCCCCGACTGGTTACTGCTGGGCGCGCGCCGCACTGCGCCGACGCGCTGCAGCAGCTGGCGCTGCGCACGCTGCGCGAGGCGCCGGCCGCGCTGCACGCCTACCACAAGTACTACCTCGCCACGTGAGTACTCCCCCGACTGGTTACTGCTGGGCGCGCGCCGCACTGCGCCGACGCGCTGCAGCAGCTGGCGCTGCGCACGCTGCGCGAGGCGCCGGCCGCGCTGCACGCCTACCACAAGTACTACCTCGCCACGTGAGTACTCCCCCGACTGGTTACTGCTGGGCGCGCGCCGCACTGCGCCGACGCGCTGCAGCAGCTGGCGCTGCGCACGCTGCGCGAGGCGCCGGCCGCGCTGCACGCCTACCACAAGTACTACCTCGCCACGTGAGTACTCCCCCGACTGGTTACTGCTGGGCGCGCGCCGCACTGCGCCGACGCGCTGCAGCAGCTGGCGCTGCGCACGCTGCGCGAGGCGCCGGCCGCGCTGCACGCCTACCACAAGTACTACCTCGCCACGTGAGTACTCCCCCGACTGGTTACTGCTGGGCGCGCGCCGCACTGCGCCGACGCGCTGCAGCAGCTGGCGCTGCGCACGCTGCGCGAGGCGCCGGCCGCGCTGCACGCCTACCACAAGTACTACCTCGCCACGTGAGTACTCCCCCGACTGGTTACTGCTGGGCGCGCGCCGCACTGCGCCGACGCGCTGCAGCAGCTGGCGCTGCGCACGCTGCGCGAGGCGCCGGCCGCGCTGCACGCCTACCACAAGTACTACCTCGCCACGTGAGTACTCCCCCGACTGGTTACTGCTGGGCGCGCGCCGCACTGCGCCGACGCGCTGCAGCAGCTGGCGCTGCGCACGCTGCGCGAGGCGCCGGCCGCGCTGCACGCCTACCACAAGTACTACCTCGCCACGTGAGTACTCCCCCGACTGGTTACTGCTGGGCGCGCGCCGCACTGCGCCGACGCGCTGCAGCAGCTGGCGCTGCGCACGCTGCGCGAGGCGCCGGCCGCGCTGCACGCCTACCACAAGTACTACCTCGCCACGTGAGTACTCCCCCGACTGGTTACTGCTGGGCGCGCGCCGCACTGCGCCGACGCGCTGCAGCAGCTGGCGCTGCGCACGCTGCGCGAGGCGCCGGCCGCGCTGCACGCCTACCACAAGTACTACCTCGCCACGTGAGTACTCCCCCGACTGGTTACTGCTGGGCGCGCGCCGCACTGCGCCGACGCGCTGCAGCAGCTGGCGCTGCGCACGCTGCGCGAGGCGCCGGCCGCGCTGCACGCCTACCACAAGTACTACCTCGCCACGTGAGTACTCCCCCGACTGGTTACTGCTGGGCGCGCGCCGCACTGCGCCGACGCGCTGCAGCAGCTGGCGCTGCGCACGCTGCGCGAGGCGCCGGCCGCGCTGCACGCCTACCACAAGTACTACCTCGCCACGTGAGTACTCCCCCGACTGGTTACTGCTGGGCGCGCGCCGCACTGCGCCGACGCGCTGCAGCAGCTGGCGCTGCGCACGCTGCGCGAGGCGCCGGCCGCGCTGCACGCCTACCACAAGTACTACCTCGCCACGTGAGTACTCCCCCGACTGGTTACTGCTGGGCGCGCGCCGCACTGCGCCGACGCGCTGCAGCAGCTGGCGCTGCGCACGCTGCGCGAGGCGCCGGCCGCGCTGCACGCCTACCACAAGTACTACCTCGCCACGTGAGTACTCCCCCGACTGGTTACTGCTGGGCGCGCGCCGCACTGCGCCGACGCGCTGCAGCAGCTGGCGCTGCGCACGCTGCGCGAGGCGCCGGCCGCGCTGCACGCCTACCACAAGTACTACCTCGCCACGTGAGTACTCCCCCGACTGGTTACTGCTGGGCGCGCGCCGCACTGCGCCGACGCGCTGCAGCAGCTGGCGCTGCGCACGCTGCGCGAGGCGCCGGCCGCGCTGCACGCCTACCACAAGTACTACCTCGCCACGTGAGTACTCCCCCGACTGGTTACTGCTGGGCGCGCGCCGCACTGCGCCGACGCGCTGCAGCAGCTGGCGCTGCGCACGCTGCGCGAGGCGCCGGCCGCGCTGCACGCCTACCACAAATACTACCTCGCCACGTGAGTACTCCCCCGACTGGTTACTGCTGGGCGCGCGCCGCACTGCGCCGACGCGCTGCAGCAGCTGGCGCTGCGCACGCTGCGCGAGGCGCCGGCCGCGCTGCACGCCTACCACAAGTACTACCTCGCCACGTGAGTACTCCCCCGACTGGTTACTGCTGGGCGCGCGCCGCACTGCGCCGACGCGCTGCAGCAGCTGGCGCTGCGCACGCTGCGCGAGGCGCCGGCCGCGCTGCACGCCTACCACAAGTACTACCTCGCCACGTGAGTACTCCCCCGACTGGTTACTGCTGGGCGCGCGCCGCACTGCGCCGACGCGCTGCAGCAGCTGGCGCTGCGCACGCTGCGCGAGGCGCCGGCCGCGCTGCACGCCTACCACAAGTACTACCTCGCCACGTGAGTACTCCCCCGACTGGTTACTGCTGGGCGCGCGCCGCACTGCGCCGACGCGCTGCAGCAGCTGGCGCTGCGCACGCTGCGCGAGGCGCCGGCCGCGCTGCACGCCTACCACAAGTACTACCTCGCCACGTGAGTACTCCCCCGACTGGTTACTGCTGGGCGCGCGCCGCACTGCGCCGACGCGCTGCAGCAGCTGGCGCTGCGCACGCTGCGCGAGGCGCCGGCCGCGCTGCACGCCTACCACAAGTACTACCTCGCCACGTGAGTACTCCCCCGACTGGTTACTGCTGGGCGCGCGCCGCACTGCGCCGACGCGCTGCAGCAGCTGGCGCTGCGCACGCTGCGCGAGGCGCCGGCCGCGCTGCACGCCTACCACAAGTACTACCTCGCCACGTGAGTACTCCCCCGACTGGTTACTGCTGGGCGCGCGCCGCACTGCGCCGACGCGCTGCAGCAGCTGGCGCTGCGCACGCTGCGCGAGGCGCCGGCCGCGCTGCACGCCTACCACAAGTACTACCTCGCCACGTGAGTACTCCCCCGACTGGTTACTGCTGGGCGCGCGCCGCACTGCGCCGACGCGCTGCAGCAGCTGGCGCTGCGCACGCTGCGCGAGGCGCCGGCCGCGCTGCACGCCTACCACAAGTACTACCTCGCCACGTGAGTACTCCCCCGACTGGTTACTGCTGGGCGCGCGCCGCACTGCGCCGACGCGCTGCAGCAGCTGGCGCTGCGCACGCTGCGCGAGGCGCCGGCCGCGCTGCACGCCTACCACAAGTACTACCTCGCCACGTGAGTACTCCCCCGACTGGTTACTGCTGGGCGCGCGCCGCACTGCGCCGACGCGCTGCAGCAGCTGGCGCTGCGCACGCTGCGCGAGGCGCCGGCCGCGCTGCACGCCTACCACAAGTACTACCTCGCCACGTGAGTACTCCCCCGACTGGTTACTGCTGGGCGCGCGCCGCACTGCGCCGACGCGCTGCAGCAGCTGGCGCTGCGCACGCTGCGCGAGGCGCCGGCCGCGCTGCACGCCTACCACAAGTACTACCTCGCCACGTGAGTACTCCCCCGACTGGTTACTGCTGGGCGCGCGCCGCACTGCGCCGACGCGCTGCAGCAGCTGGCGCTGCGCACGCTGCGCGAGGCGCCGGCCGCGCTGCACGCCTACCACAAGTACTACCTCGCCACGTGAGTACTCCCCCGACTGGTTACTGCTGGGCGCGCGCCGCACTGCGCCGACGCGCTGCAGCAGCTGGCGCTGCGCACGCTGCGCGAGGCGCCGGCCGCGCTGCACGCCTACCACAAGTACTACCTCGCCACGTGAGTACTCCCCCGACTGGTTACTGCTGGGCGCGCGCCGCACTGCGCCGACGCGCTGCAGCAGCTGGCGCTGCGCACGCTGCGCGAGGCGCCGGCCGCGCTGCACGCCTACCACAAGTACTACCTCGCCACGTGAGTACTCCCCCGAGGAGGTTACACTCAGGCCCCTCTAAAATTACACGTCACAGCTGTTGGTTTTCAGCCTTTTTCTTCCGATCTCTTTCGTTTCGCTTACTTATTGTCAGGCCCACAGTAAAATCATCGCACGCACATTTAGTGCATCGAGAGACGAACGAACTGTAGAACACGATAAGCAAGTAACAGCCGCGTACCCCACGTTACAGCTACGCGGGGCTGGAGACGGACATCGTGCCGCAGCTGGTGTCGTACCGGCGCTACGTGCTGCCGGGCGCCGCGCGCGTGCTGGCGCGACATCTGGCGGCGCGCGAGCCCGACGCGGCGCGCGTGGCGCAGCTGGCGCGGGCCGTGCGGGCGCTGCGCCAGCACGTGCGGCAACACCCCGACTACCTCATGGACGAGATCTTCATCAACTGAGCGCGCCTGCTGCGACTCCCGGGCGCGCGCCACACCTGCTGCGACACCTGAGGCGACACCTGAGGCGACACCTGCTGCTACACCTGAGGCGACACCTGCTGCTACACCTGAGGCGACACCTGAGGCGACACCTGCTGCTACACCTGAGGCGACACCTCGCCGGTTCCTCTTAGTAGTGTACACTTGACGATGGTTCATTTGTTACAATAGTGTCGTAGCTGAACAATGCCCTATATCGCGTTACATGTATTGTGTGTCTTTATAACCGTCGAGGATGAACCGCACCGTATCGCAACACATTAAAAAGTCTTCAATCACATCACTGTCGAATCACACACTACTACTGACGAATCACACCGGACATTTTTGTTTAACAATGCGATGCGATGAGGGTGCAATATGCGCTTTACAGCATCCATTTGTGGCAATACAATAATTACTTAAAAAATCAATGTACAGCTAGGATAAACCGCAAGTAAATGTTACTGATACTTTACGGTTTCACACCATTTGTGATACTTGTAGAACATTTTAGTTCTAGTCGTATTAGTAAGCGGTAGGAGATTATAACTGGCGCAGAAGGTGATATAGTTAGAAATGAATCTATGAAATTTAATTATAATGTTTGTGATATTATCACTTTAAATCAGTGTTAGTGCATCCATGACACGTGATGTCGAAATTCTAGACGCTGTGCGTCGAATCTCCTTAGAAATAAGTTACGTTACGTTTACGGAAAGTGGGGTCATACACCACCAATCGCGATCGAAAGTGTTTGGGAAAACTTGTATTTATATAACTTGGCTGAAATAAGAGAACAGCGCACTTGAAACTACTTAAATGCAATCTTTTGCTCGGTAGCATATCTGTGACCCGAGGACACTTTAGTATCATTTAGTAGCCTCTTACTGGTTTTAGATGAATTAAACAGTACACTATGTGGCACTCGCACCTGCACCAGCGCCCCAAGTGCGTAACACTTTCTATCACAATCCGAAGAATTTTGAAAGAAATACCTAATTCATTGCTTTATGTTTGAAAGTAGTCTGTTCGACGACGTAATTAACGCAATGAATGTTGTCAAACTGTCAAAATGAAAAACATTGCAATTGTTAGTGTTCCGCAATCAGTCTGCAGGCCATCAGTCTATCTAGTCCGGTCCTGCTATGCTATAATTACAGTCAATGTTAGCCGCTAGTCTCCACTATCTATATGAGAGTCTTCGAGTCTGTCCCAGATGGACTATTCATATCTGCCAGATAAGTTAACTCGAACCCACCCAGTGGTGTTGTAGGTGGTAGTGGAAGGGATTTGTGGAAGCAATTATCGGTCCGTTTATGTCTCCCTGTCCCAGCCAGTCCGTACAAATAACTATTGTTCTTTAGATTTGTTATTATTAGCAATCTACGTTATTTAATACGCTAAACATACATACAACGTGTATCCAAGGACGAGTCTGTTTGTGACTAATGAGTCGCGTCGGTCGTGACTAGTCCTGCTGGTCCGGTTGTATAACTACACGTAAACATAATAAAGCACATGCAACGTCGACACTATGTTAATAATTATGTATATTCGTAGAATATTTAAATAGTTATACCATACACAATTTTCATGCAATTTAAATAAGAATAACCAAACCGGTTACGTAGGTATTTTGGTTTGGTTATACATATTTACCGCTAAAAAAGAATGTATCTAAACTCATCTAACATGACATCTCAAAATAATAGGATAGCATTTTAATGTAATGTATGTGTCCTAAAAATGATACCGTACTCTTTATGTAAGTATGTAATAGAGGGCACGTCACGATAGTGGCGATAAGACCCCTCTTTGGGGAGTGGCTAGAGAGGCGTCACGGCGTCCTCACCTATCGCCTGACGCAGGTCGTTACCGGACACGGATGTTTCGGGAGGTTCCTGCACTTCAGGCGGGAGGAGACGCCCGGGTGTCACCACTGCGAGGATCGCCCAGAGGACACGGTGGAGCATACGGTGGAGGTCTGTCCCGCGTGGGCGGAGCGGCGCCGTGTCCGAGTGCGGGCGGCTGCGGCGGCCATCTGAGCGGGCGCCCCGGCCTCCAGCCGCCCGGGGGCGAGCGTCCCAGCCGCCGCGGGAGACGCTCCGGGCGTCGGGAGCCGCGTGACGCCTGCGGGGAGGGGGGGGGCGAGGGGGGGAGCCTCACGTCCCAGCCGCCGCGGGAGACGCTCCGGGCGTCGGGAGCCGCGTGACGCCTGCGGGGAGGGGGGGGCGAGGGGGGGAGCCTCACGTCCCAGCCGCCGCGGGAGACGCTCCGGGCGTCGGGAGCCGCGTGACGACTGCGGGGAGGGGGGGGCGAGGGGGGGAGCCTCACGTCCCAGCCGCCGCGGGAGACGCTCCGGGCGTCGGGAGCCGCGTGACGACTGCGGGGAGGGGGGGGGCGAGGGGGGGAGCCTCACGTCCCAGCCGCCGCGGGAGACGCTCCGGGCGTCGGGAGCCGCGTGACGCCTGCGGGGAGGGGGGGGCGAGGGGGGGAGCCTCACGTCCCAGCCGCCGCGGGAGACGCTCCGGGCGTCGGGAGCCGCGTGACGCCTGCGGGGAGGGGGGGGCGAGGGGGGGAGCCTCACGTCCCAGCCGCCGCGGGAGACGCTCCGGGCGTCGGGAGCCGCGTGACGCCTGCGGGGAGGGGGGGGCGAGGGGGGGAGCCTCACGTCCCAGCCGCCGCGGGAGACGCTCCGGACGTCGGGAGCCGCGTGACGACTGCGGGGGGGTGCGGGATTGTCCGAAAGGGTTACCGCTACCCCGGAACATAAAGGGCTAAGGAAGCAACACGGATGGGTTTTAGTCAGTAAGAGTCTGACACTCCCTTCCGCTCCACTCTGAGCGGGAGGAGTCATGTGATGATTTCCCATCCAAAAAAAAATAAGTATATAAGAGAGTGTATACATGTGTAGTACACAGATATACAGGGTGAATTTTCCAAGTGGGCGTGGATGGCCAAATTCTAAACTATGAGGAATAGCGAAAAGTACTCAAAGGAGTCGCGGGCTCGATTTTGATGAAAACTAAAACTGCATCATCGGATTTTTGAAAAATCAATATTTCTAGCCAGGAATCGAACCTGTTGATTTTGAAAAAAAAAACACACGCTGTATTATTGCACCATTCGATAGTGTCCATAATAAGGATCAAATTCTGGGAAGTAATGACATACGGCAAACTTAAGGAAAATGTTGAATCTTAATAAACTGCTTCTTATTTTATAGTATTCATACGGGTATCATTTAAGCTATCACCAATTTAATTAGTTTTGTGTTTCTTAAATAATAGGGTTTGTCCTCCAAATAGTAGATCTGTCACCAAAATGTAGTCACCAAACAATGCAAGTGACCTAACCAAACCGAACCTCGGGGTGCCCTTCGCTCGCTCTTGCATCCTATGTCGACGGAGCCCCGCTTCGCGGGGCCCCTATTTCTGTGTAAAGGGTTTAAAGTAACCTAACCAAACCGAACCTCGGGGTGCCCTTCGCTCGTTCTTGCATCCTATGTCGACGGAGCCCCGCTATCTGAGAACGAAAATATTTCGTGGCGATAGATCTATTTATTAGGTGATACAAATATTTCGTGGCGATAGATCTATTTATTAGGTGATACAACTTGATGACAAATATAAATTTTGGTGATAGAAAATATAGTTCCCTATTCATACCTACATTACGTACCTTGTTCGAAATGATGCTCAATATTTTTATTAACACATCCGCAGTTACCTTCACAACATTATGTTCTAAATTCAAATTTCTATTACGATCTTTGGAAAATATTTTAATGGAATCAATAATATTGTAATGCTGAATGCAGTACACAATCCTTGAGACGTCGAATCCAGCTATGTATTGAAAACAATGGTCATCATTATGAACAATTAATCAGTTAAGGTTTAATAGGTAGGTATAGGTAACATAACCCGGGCCCGGCTAAATAATAACAGCCGCACAGGTCAATCCATCAGGTTAAGCTACGCTTGTCGCAGTTGGTCTGTGGATGGGTGACCATCTTTACATACCGAGACCCCTCCGCGCCTCGGAAAGCACGTTAAGCCGTTGGTCCCGGCTTTCATTCCAGGATCTTTGACAGTCGTTACGGGTAATCAGAAGCTCGAAAGTCTGACAACTAGTCTTACCAAGGGATATCGTATTACCCAGTAACTGGGTTGTGGAGGTCAGATAGGCAGTCGTTCCGTGTAAAATACTAGTATTCAGCTGCATCCGGTTAGGCTGGAAGCCGACCCCCACATAGTTAGGAAAAGGCTAGACAGATGTCATCATCCATGTTACCTACCTCATCATTGAGGTAGGTAACAAAAGAGAAATAAAAAAGTATTTTGTTAAAAATGAGCTCTTTCCTTTAGTTTGCCGTATGTCATTACTTTCCAGAATTTGATCCTTATTAGGGACACTATCGAATGGTGTAATAATACAGCGTGTGTTTTTTTTTCAAAATCAACAGGTTCGATTCCTGGCCAGAACAATTGATTTTTCAAAATTCTAATGATGCAGTTTTAGTTTTCATCAAAATCGAGCCCGCGACTCCTTTGAGTACTTTTTGCTATTCCTCATAGTTTAGAATTTGGCCATCCACGCCCACTTGAAAAATTCACCCTGTATATGTAAATATATACAATTAGGACCTACTTGTAAGTACAAAGTACATCAAAATGGCGGCTACTAAGTAAGTTCTTTATAATACAACTTGTTTTAAAGTAAAATGCTATGATTAATAGAACACGTCTTTGTATATGGCCAGATATTATTCATTAATAAAAAATGGTTAATAGTCGTAATGTGATCACGAAATACGTTTAACGGATAAATTACACCAATAATTTGTCAACAATTCGGTATGTAAAGGTTTTTTCAGGTATGTTTTTTATATTTTTATTTTGTAGATATTAGTATTTGGAACACATAATTTCAACGTTTTGATTTTTCAAGTTGTAGTTATTTTTTATATTTTTTTAAATGTTTTGTTCATTCTGACGTCATAAAAATCGCTGAATAGCTCTTTGCCACGTTTAAAACTAACATTAAAATAATAAATATTCATTTCATGCAGAAATTTCATTAAAGTCAAACTAAACTTTACAATTTCGTACTTTAATGGTTTAACAGTTTTTATTTTTAAAGTTGAAAAGATAAAGCATAATAATTATGAATCGATCTAAGACTGTTTGTGGTAAACGCTTCATTCCGTCATGTAAAAACACGGTAACAAACAACCAACACAAATTGTTTGTGTTAGTAAAAGAAACCTTAAAAAGGAGATAGTACGAGAAAGTGAATGTGGAATACGAGACTGGGCGGCGTCTGTTTTGTTGTGAACATCATTTGAACGTAAGTTAAGCTTTGCTGCGGCGACACCAACATGCGATTCGATTTGTACTGTCGGTCGCTGGTGAGCAGCTCCAATACCTATGTGTTTCTTTCTCCGTTGATTCCCTTACATTTGATGTACAAACATTTTCTGAGAGCCATGTTGTCTTTTTTGCAGTTGGAAGAGAATTTAGAAAACTATCAGTATTATAAAAGAATGAAGGGAAGACCTGTTTTGAAAGCAACTGCTAAGCTGCGTATGGCTCAAGATTTGCCATCATGAAGTAGAGATGTAAGCATACTGTATGGAAAGGTTCTTTCTATTAAGTTAGTTCTGTAAACTCATACGTCAACATTCAATTAATATTTCAGGAAACGAAACTATTTCGGAGGCATTACCGACTTTGCAATCACTCTTTCTGAAGCCTATTGAGAACTTACAGATGCAAGATACTCGTGAAATAAAGGGACAGACTGAATATGATTTTACCAAACTTAGACCTACTATAACATCTGTAACAACACATCCCATGAAAGTAAGATTTATTTATTTATGTCTCTTCTCTTCAGAAATGGCATTATGTCAGTCATATTGCAAAGATTCCTATAATAATACAGTATGCGGCTGTTAAAGGAACTATAGATAAGACTTTATAGCTTTTTGCCACAAGCCTCCTTAAAAATCTCCCAAGTTCATAGCGGTATGAATTGAAGACCTTATTGTATATATTATACCAACCTTATTGTGGGACATGCGATTAAACATAGATCTTATCTTTTACATAAATGTATTTTTTTTGGCTAAATATTGTTTTATTTTAAGTAAGACCTTTGATCACCAATAAAGAACATGTTTTTTTTACTTTCAGGTTGATGCCGGTACACATTGTTTTATCAAAATGGTTGACCAGAGTGCGTACTCTGGTCCTCCATTGGACTTCTACCAACTCCTGGACTTGTCTGACATTGCTGGTTTGTTTTTAGTAAATTTATCAAAGATTTAATTTATATGAATACTTTGGTCTACCATTGGCATCACACTATCACACTAATATTATAAAGGCGAAAGTTTGTGAGTGTGTGTGTGTTTATATGTTTGTTACTTTTTCACGCTCAAACGGCTGGACCAATGTTAATAAAATTTTGTATGGAGGTAGCTGACACCCTGGATTAACATACTTTTTATACCGATAATCCCACGGGATCGACACTTATGCGGGTGAAACCGCGGGGCGCAGCTAGTTTAAAATAAGATATTCAAATGTTCGTCTAATACTTGATGCATTTGAATTTGAGATACCTACTTAAATGATTTATTTCCTGTAAGTAGGTTTGCACAAACAATTTTACACGACCATATTTTAATTTAAAAACTAGATGAGGTCGGCGTTTCCTATCTGACTACTTTGAAAAGAAAGGCCGAAACAAACTCGGCAGAGGTCACAGTCTCTTTAAAGTCCATGCAAAATCTTGGTCAGATAATGTGAAGACCATGTAGATCGATGTCAGAGATGGTCTTTTGAGGATAGAACCACACAGATTGAGTGGACCTGTCCAGTCATTGCACGCATTTGTCAGAAATCGTGCAGCTCAACTCAAAACTTAAGGAGCTCAATGATTCGACGAACAATACCAATGAAAGGACATTTGGGTAGGCCGCATAAATTACTCAAACTGCCAGACCATGACAAAAACTAACAGAACAGAGAAAAATAAATAAAATGACCCACATAGTCTTCACATTCACAATAAATAAAATAATACTTTACGAAGTAAGCAAATGTCAGTGTATATATAAAATTCATTAATGTGTATATAAAAGCATATATAATAGGTATGTAAAAATTGGACGCAGCTCAATCCCAAGCCTTTCTGTCCTCAATATACTCTTTAACGATATAAAAGGCTTTCAGGCACAACTTACGTTTAATGAATGATATACAAAAACTTCATAACCCCATATAGTCAAGCACAGACTTGGTCCCAATATAAAAATGCAAACCCTTAAAATGTTTGATTGGCTGTACCCCTAATGGCTTTGTATCCTTTTATCTCAATGGGTTATGGAGGCAGGATATCAGACAAAGCTCTAGTAGAAAAGAGTCGTTTAATTTAATGTTTACCAAATAATGCTGTAATAATGGCTGACAGGGGCTTTAAAGAAATCGAACCTCTTCTATCTTTAAAAGGCATTAAGCTTCTGCGTCCTCCAAAAGTGATCAAAATAAATCATTTTATGTTTTAGCATTAATAATAATCTTATAGTAAATATATGTTTTCCAAAAAATAAAGTTTTATTTAATAAGTCGCGAGTGTATTGAGGATCATAATTTATCCAATACAGGGTACCTACTTAATATTTTTATTTTTTTAAATTTCAGATCAGCAACCCAGAATACTGCTTTTTTTTACTTGCAGCATGTATTTGGGTTTGCATTTGTGCAATATATTTATTTTGAATGATGCCATCATTGACATATATTTTTAAGTTTTTTTTTTATGAAGGGCATTCAACTTCTATGATAAAATCATCTGCAACTCCATCGGGTGGAGCACCTACCACTCCATTGATGAGGATGAAACCTGATTTATCTATTTTTATGTTTAATTTTTTTTCTGCCTCTTCAATTACATATTGCTCTAAACGTTTACCTCTTTTAACTCAGTTTCTGCCACTTTATATCCGCCCAAAATCTGGTGCACTAATGTGCCGTCTGTTTTGCATTTTGAAGCCTCATATATTTTAGATTCTTCTCTGTCGAATATTATGCCACAGTTTTGAATTGACCTGCATTCTAGGTTTACTGCTAATCTCTTGAATAACTTCCGATGTTATTTTATTATCTAAGAAAGACAAGGATCATTTATATTATATGCAGGTCATTTATTAAATCTACTGATAAATCAAAGATATTATAACTTTGCCTTCTGCTGAGGAAACCATGTAGCAAGTGAATTGCCTACTTTTTGCTTGTCACATTCTTTGAGAAAATATTTTAAAGTATTTGGATCCTTCGCTTGGGAAAAATGTCTTCGCATTTTATAGGTTCCGCTCGTAATCAACACATTATCTATCAATGTTGTTGTTTGTTTTTTTTTTTTTTTTTTTAGTTCTTTACGAACATAATTTTGTATTGACGACACTATTACTTACATTAGAGCCTTAGCTCCTCGGATTTCGGCAATGTTGTGTTTATCATTTTTATTCATTAACTCCAGGATCATAACAATCTCCAACTTGGTCAAGTTAGTAGAGTTGGCGGGCACAAACTGGTCCATACTGGGGTTCATATTAAAATTCCAAACAAGTCCAAATGGTAGGCAAGCAGTTCCTTATAAATGGTCAATGTAGCAGTAATTATATTATTATTCGAAGTCCGAGGGGAAGCAAGGGTTATCGTAAAAAGAATTAGGTAACTCAACAAGAATGAAGGCACGGTACGCTCAACGAAACAAAGTTGAGCTCTGAGGCGTATTTATCGCCAGTAGTATTCTAGTATCATTATATTGAAATATCCCTGTCACTTTGACAAGTTTTCACAAATACCTGTATAAAGCTGCTCACAAATCTTGGCACGTGCCCAAATCGGAACTAACGCCGCTATATTGTTCACAAACAAAGAAATGTTACCAATAACGCACCCCTCCCTGTCCACATTATTCGAGCGCCAAAAGAGCCTTACGCAGGGCCGAATTAAAACCATGTCGGGGCCCATAGGCAATGCAATTCTCGGGGCCCCTTTTTTTCTAACTTCTTTAAAAAAAAATTTTCTACGACAATTAT
Organism: Amphipoea lucens; assembly: GCA_947508005.1. NCBI lineage: Eukaryota > Metazoa > Arthropoda > Insecta > Lepidoptera > Noctuidae > Amphipoea > Amphipoea lucens. Next base: position 464,114 of record OX382364.1, read on the forward strand.
ATTCATAATCATGCTATTTTTTTTTTAGTGCATACTGCTCTCGCTTTTCCTTGCCGTACCGTCGTCTGATTATTAGTCGATCATTCTATAATAATTTAAAATATGACTGTAATATAAAAGAAAACAAGGCAATAATATTGTCATTGAGGATACAAATCTTCAAAGTAAATTTTCACACGATGAAAAATTTTCTTTGACTTTGACTTCATCTAGTTCTAAAACACAATTTATATTTTAGAACCAATTTAAAGAAATAAATAATATTTAATTGTCATGTATTTATCAATAAGCCATTAATAGATATAGAGGGGCAAACATGAATTTAAACTTTAATTTTCAACTTTATTTGTATTTTACTCCACCAAGCTCTACCCTATCTAAGGGGCTGTTCATTTGTTACGTAAGATAATTTTGACCACGTTCTGACCCCCCTCCCTCCCCCTACGCAAGAAAAATAAGGCTTGGATGAACCCCCTCCTCCCCCTTTCAATATTTCGTAAGATCAGTATCTACCAGTGCAGTGGTGGCCCAGTGGTATCGGCCGCGACTTACGAGTTGTAGGTCGTAGGTTCGAACCCAGACAGGCGCTTTACTTTGTGTAAATTATTTCATCACCACTGCTCTCAAAACGGTGAAGGAAAACATCGTGAGGAAACCGGCATGTCCTAGAACCAAAAATTCAAAGACATGTGACATCTACCAACCCGCACTGGGCCCGCGTGGTAGATTACGGCCCACTCCCTCTCACAGAGAGGAGGCCTGTGTCCCAGCAGTGGGAACATTATAGGCTGATGATGATGATGATGAGTATCTACCAAAATAGCAAAGAAAAAGAAGCAAAAAAATTAAAAACTTATAATTTTTGCTTACTTTTGTGAACTTACGTAAGAACAATCTACACCCCCCCCCCCCACCCCCACGTAGAAAAAATAAGACTTGTTCGGACCCCCTCCCCCTGAAATCGCCTTACGTAATAAATGAACAGCCCCTAACTGGAGAGTAAGGTGCTACATTCACGGAAAATTATTTGATTCACAAAAAACCATTGGTAAGTCATTGCAATGTAGGTAACTTTATATCTTACTAGCAGCGCCCCATGGTTTTACCCGCATAAGTTTCCCGTGGGAATATCGGGATAAAAACTATCCTATGTTCTTTCCCGAGACTCAAACTATCTCTATACCAAATTTCATCTAAATCGATGAGAGAAACACTCACATTTATATGGATACTAATATTATAAATGCGAAAGTGTGTCCGTCTGTTACCTCTTCACGCTTAAACCGCTGAACTAATTTAGATGTGGTATAGAGAAAGTTTGAGTCCCGAGAAAGGACATAGGATACTTTTTATCCCGATATTCCCACGGGATCGAGACTTATGCGAGTGAAACCGCGGGGCGCTGCTAGTTTATAATATTAGTATGGAAGGATTGACATAAAGTTTAAATTAGATTTGGATAAAACTCTAAAATCATTCTCACTTACACCTTACCTTACTGAGATAAGAGTTACATTGCAATGACTTACTAATGGTGGAACGTCGATCGTGAATGTCTACTTAAGGGTTCAGGCCAACATTTCCTTTGCCGTGCCGCTACCACAACACCGTCAGTACCTAGGTACTGACGGTGTTGTGGTAGCGGCACGGCACCTACAAAAAATTGAAACAAATACCTAGGTATTTGTTTCAATTTTTTGTAGGTACTGTGATATGACAAAATCAGCGACGACGCGATACCGCGATGGTGCGGCGCGGCCACAAGCCCTAACATTATCTGCTTCATAGAAGGTAAATAAAAAACATTATTGACTTTAGGACAATTTTTTTTTTTAGTACTTATGTATATTTATTTGCAAAAAATTTCTAAAAAAATTGTATTTTTTATTTTTATATATTTTTTTTTTACGTTTTCATGAAGTATGTTTTGACTGCTTTTTTTACCCCTCAATATGGGTGTACTCTACTCGCAATCATTACGTAATGTCAAAGACTATCGCTATCTCCATAGGCTATACGCTGCCAGCGAATCTATAGCTATTCTTTATCTACGCCCTAAACTAATTTGACTATATTTTTTTAACCTAGTATTTTGTCATAGATATTTTAAAATTACTTGCGAAACACACTATATATCGATCTTGATCTGAATCATTTTGTAGCATATTGCTAATCCATTGCTTCACATGTTCGAAAAATGTGTCTGCTCAAAAACGTAATAAAAACGCAATGAACGTGGTCGAACTGTCAAAATGAAACCCATTGCTACTGATAGTGTGTTACGCAATTACCCCGCCTGGTTTCCATGTGACGTCAGTATTTTTGTGAAAATAAACACAATCTTGAGATTTTAAGACCTCAACATCTGCCTAGCCTTTTCCCAACCATGTTGGGGTCGGCTTCCAGTCTAACCGGCATAGCTATTCACAAACACTCGATACGCTTCCGTATCGTATCGAACATTAATCATTGTTATCGTTTGAGTCTACTAAGCGCTGTTCACAAGTCCAAAACCCGAAAATTTTGTCAGTTTAAATCAAATAGACGCCCGCTATTCTTCCAACAGCTATTTGCTGTTGAGGGCAAGTCAAATCAGGTTATCGAAATGTCAGGTTTTCGATACGATAGCCTGTCGTATGGTTGTGAATCAGGGCTCTGATGCAGCTGAATACCAGTATTTTATATGGAGCGACTGCCTATCTGGCTTCCACAACCCAGTTACTGGGTAATACGATACCCCTTGGTAAGACTGGTCGTCAGACTTTCGGGCTTCTGACTACCCGTAACAATTGTCAAAAGATCCACGAATGACAGCCGGGATCAACCGCTTAACGTACTTTCCGAGACACGGGAGGGGTCTCGGTATGTAAAGATGGTCAGTCATCCACAGACCAACCGCGGCAAGCGTAGCTTAACCTGATCGATCGACCTGTGCGGCTGTTATTATTTAGCCACGGGCCCCCTAAAAAGATTTAAAGACCTAAAAATAGAAAAATACGACTTAGACATCTAAAATCTCGAAATGGTTTTGGAATCGGCATAAGTTAATTTTTACTTTATATACCGAATTGGGTGACTGCAGTCATGCAGTGCAGCCTGACAGTCATGGCTCCTATATCGTCCGACATACATATAAGTGATTTTGATAGACTAACAACTTTCTAATCAAGTAAATCGCATAAATTAGCAGGAACCGTAAGGCTCTTCGTACACGGCTCGGTTTCTTTACGGTACGGCGTATAAACCGTCGCAGAATAAAACCCGTCCGTCGACAAGCTTCCATAGTGATCCATACAACACGACACGGCGAATAAACCGTGGTTTTTCTCAGCAAGAAAAACGCGTATCAAAGTCGATGTGTAGTATTAAACTCTTAGTATTCCAAAGAACTTGTTGAATGGCGAGCAATGACAACCGTGTAGGTACCTTGATCAGCATTTTACGGCATTCATTATATATTTTCTCTGATATTGCGTCCTTTAGGACAATCTGAGTTACATTCATAAGTGTTAGATATTAATTGTTCTATAATAATACAGATCTTGCCGGTTAAGTTTTAAAGAGAAACGAAACAACCTGAATATGACAGTTGTCCGTTATAATGTATTATATGTACGTCTACGTAATACGTTTACAATATGTAGTTACTAGCTTCTGCCCGCGACTTCGTCCGCGTGAAATTCACCTTAGGGTTGGAATTTCGAAAAACCCTTTCTTAGTGGATACCTACTCTTCACAAAGAACATACCAAATCCAAATTTCATATCTCTAGGACCAGCGATTTAGGCTGTGCGTTGATATATCAGTCAGTCAGGACTTTGAATTTTATATATATAGGTAAGTGCTAGACGTTGTTGATCCGTTGTTGTTTGTGTCGTTATGTTGTTATAACTGTCGCGTACCTACTTAATGTTAACTAACATTTATAATATCAAGTTATACTTCTCGCTATAAAAAACTAAAACAATTCGTATTGTTTTTAATGTTTCGATTGCATTTGTTTTTTTAAGGCGGAAGCGTCAGGGTAGCCCGCGATTTTTTTTAACGTTATTTTGCAATTTGCAAGTTGTATGTTGATCTAAATATGATTCACGGCCGTAACAAATATAGAATTACAAGCTTCTGCCCGCGACTTCGTTCGCGTGAATTTTCATCATCCCCCCATTCACCCTCGTAGGGGTGGAATTTCGAAAAACCCTTTCTTAGTGGATACCTACTCTTCACAAAGAACACACCCTCCAAATTTCGTGTCTCTAGGACCAGCAGCGGTTTAGGCTGTGCCTTGATATCTCAGTCGGTCAGGTCTTTGAATTTTATATACATAACGGAGAAGGCATGTGTGTCTCGTTATTATCAGCCATACTTCATCTACTGTGGGCGAACTATGGGTATGTGTTGGGTATTGCGCAATAGAAAAACGGTTTGCAGTTCAAATCAGATTATAATTTCACGAACAATTAAATCACACTAGCAAATCACACACTATAGGTACACGATACAACCAGATACGGAACGCGGGACAGTTTCTGAGCGCATGTTGTTCGTTTGATGTCCGATGTCCAAGAGCGTCGCTCCACCGCGTTGCACGCTCTCTTGTACTCCCCACGAACTCAGGCTAGACTCTGTCAAGCGCCGCCAGATGGCGCTGGCGTTCCGAATAGTCAAACGAATGACCGGTTGCGACATACATATATTATTATTATAAAAGATAATCATAAAAATCATCAATACAACTCTCTATGTTTATATTACCCTATTGAAAGACTATTTCATGACATCATGACATTTGAGATCAGTTCTAACTCAGGGAGTTGTATTGCTGATTCTAATGATTATAATTTTATTCTGTAAAGCCATACTTGTTACGTTCGCGAATTATATTTGAATCACCATCACCATACAAGCTGACACTGAACTTCGCGGGCTACCTCAGCGCATCCCCCTTAACATGTCACGAATAATTGACGAGTTGTTTAAAATAAATAAATAAGTAAAGTAAACCAGTGTTCAAAAATGTTGTATAAGTTATTAATTACTGTTTGTACATATTATACCGTAAATATATATATATTATCTAGATATAAGGTATAGTAATTTCTTTATGTGTAATACTGCTAGTTGTTGTTACAGTAGAACCTTATGTTCATGGACCATATTTGCCTTGTAATGCGGTGATCTTCTCTTAGATTAGTCTGAGATTATATCAACACGTAGGTACTTACCTACTAATAAATTGGGCCACAAAACAAAGAAAACGTGGCTGCGCCATTTATGAAGCATCTCCACCCTGTAGTTAAATGTATGTTCTATTATACAGGGTTTTATGTTAAACGAGGGACATAATTGAAGGGAGTGTAGTACTCATGAAAATTAACAACTTGTACTATGGGACCAACTTTGAATTGTGAAACAAACATCTCCTATTCCGTACATTTCAGTCGCGTGGGTACCTCTCTTTGTACCTTAAAGTATGTCCTTCGTTCAAAACACACTGTTTTACCAGGGTCGCGTCGCAGCATGTTTTCATATAGGGCCTCCGCGAGATATTTTGTGTGAACCAACGAATCCAATGATATTGTCAATTTTATCATAACTTTTATATAAAATAAATATATAATGTTGTCTTTTTGCGTCGTTTTCTTATTTCTACGTCTTATTCTGAGTATATTATATTATAGTTAGGTATGTAATAATATATCGCTAGGTCTTACTGGGTAGGTGGTTATTTAATAAGACTAAGCTCCAGGGTATGTTCCCGTCTTTGTGTATTTTTATTAGGTAATTGCGAAAATTAAAGTAATACCGCAAAACGGGGCTACTTTGACTTCCAGGGTTACTTTGACAGGCGTTGGAACTACTTTAACAGAGCGCCAAAATCGGTTTTCACGTGTGCTCAGCAAGTGTGCGTGACCTCGAGTAATATTGCGCGAGGCGCGGGGTGTGGGGAACGCGTCATAGCGTTGTGATCGACCTTGTCAAAGTAACCCTGGAAGTCAAAGTAGCCCCGTTTTACTGTACTTAATGAAAAAAATAAAGATCAATGCGTTTTCCTACTTTGGCAGGGCTTCGTAATAATACTGAGAAGTCACCCGACCAACGTTGACAAACTATCGTGAAGCAGAAGGTCAACAGATACCTATTTATTTTAAAACTGTACCAAACGTATCATGCCAATACATTAATTACAATCTTCTTTGCATTGAATTACATTCGCTGCTATAAAGATAATTTATCAATTATTGAAGAGCACTTCCTGATTATTGTTAGAAGCTTCTAATTGTGTTAAATAAAATACAAAATACTGCCCAAAGTCAAAATGGTACCTATAAGTATATATAACGTTTACTTCAATATTCAATTATTAAAGCAGATTATTTAATACTCTACTAAAAGGTCTGTATTCCATAGTAAAAGTTAGTTAATAAGAAATAAATAAATAAAAATGACACAGTACGAAGGTTTGTAATTTGAAATAGCGCGCGGAACCGGCGTGCGAGCGAGATGTGAGTGCGAGCGCGACGGCACGGGTAGCAAGTAACAGACATGGCGTCGCGCTATTCATTATGCCAACCGATGGAAACTGCGCCACCGACATCTTACCATCATAGTGCGGATGAGACCGCTACCAAAAGTATTCAAACATGGAAGTACCTAGGAATAGCTACAGACAGATCTTAATTAAATACTTATCATATTCTCCTTATAAAGCAGGAGTAAAAAAGTTACAATAATGAAAACATGCCCAATAGAATTCACATTTGCAACATTTTTTCTTGTCAAAACGTTCATGAAGAAAGATGAAGAGAGGAGAAAGACAATAAATTGCTAAGTACTAAGAAGAAGAGAGAAGAAAAACAATAATTTGCTACTAAAATATTGGAATGTGTGCACATACACAGTAGGAGTCGAATTAGTTAGATTATTATTATAGTATGAAACAAACCCGTTGTTGAATTATAAAATCTTAGCCCTGAGTCAATATTTTGCCAATGCCAGTATGTGACCGGAATGTCCACAGTGTGCTAACATGCGCAACTTTTTTATCAGCGATTTATTATCAGGCCAGTATTATATAACTGTCGGTGTGTGGTGTGCGCTCTGTCTCGCTCGCACACGCCCGGTGCGCCGGCCCGGCGAGTGTGCGAGCGAGACGCCACATGTTGCATTAAATTTCGATCCTATTCTGTAATGTTTTGTCCAATCGCGTCCGATCTCTGCGTGTTCCGGTTCTTTGTCATCAATGGGTTGCCGGGCGAGTCCATTTGGAGTGCCACTCGAAAATGTTTTACGCTATATTTAAACGAGATTTTGAGCCATGAAACGATTAGTAATCCGCCCGATGGTTCTATCTATCGTTTCGATCGCGAATTTCGTTCTGGGGCGCAGTATTTAGCGCGATCGCTCTTAGGCCCTTTCGGTATTAATGAGTCGTGCCCACTTCAGCTGACTGCGTCGTACGCAAGGCTACTCTAACTAAACTAGTAGTAGTCCGGCGCTCGAAGGAGACGGTCGGCTGCGGTCGCGTGCGAGCGATATGCGGATATGTTATTGAGGTTTAAAATGTTTTTGGAACGTTTCCCATAGGCGCGAGGGTTGTTGTAGGATCTCGTGCGGTGCGTGTCGAGTACAGAGACACAAGTGCGCAGTGAGCTCGGCCACAGTGAGCGACGAGGCGAGAGCGAGCGACGCTCAATAATGCTCAAGTTCCTGACTCACAAGCTGCGAACGCATTCGTTGAATGAGGAGAGCGTTTCCGAGAAGGTGGGTGTCGGCGCTAGCGAGCGCTGCGAAGGTCACTCCGGCACCAGAAAATGGCCGCCGCAGAACAAAGGAGCCGATCGTACGGGCCCCACGCCCAGCGCTGGGCCCCGGGCCTGGCCCTGCAGGACTGAGCTACTTGCTTGTTGTTGCAGGTGGAGGAGCGCGACTCCGGCACCGAGTCCGACGACGAGGCCGAGCGCGCCGAGCCCGGTGAGTCCTCCGAAACACTCCACACACTTGGCTCTCTCACTCTCCATCTCCACATCACCCACACCTGCAGGCGCTGACACTCGCCGACACTCGCCGGCCGGCGAAGCTCACACATTTTCACCTAAACAACACCCAGTTTAACGTCGAGAAACTGCCGGCTGGCACGTTACTCCAGAATAATTGAAAATCGATTTTGATTTTGCAATCCGTCACACGAATAGGAATCTGTATGTGATAGCGCTCAGGTGATAATGTCATTGAATAAAAACAATATACAATGTAGGTGGATAGGTAGTTACCTTGTGTGTATGTTAATCGGTAGTATTATTAGAATCTTATTAGCATACTGACCCACCCAGGTGCGGCTCGTATTGTTTATTTTCTATTGAATTTACCAGAAATGCCTGGATCACACGATGATTGACAACCAGTTATCAGTTCACCTCTGTAGATTTCCGCTGTGCTTAGCGAGCAGCCTATAGTCTATGACAGGTTATTCGATGTGATAAAAGCCCATTTCTTTGTTAATGTCTGGGATGACCTTGACTGGCAACCTTGAACTTTTATCGACGTTATCCGAGGTAAATTGAAATAATACGATGATATCTAATTATCTATTAAGAGGTGATTTGGGTGCTAATGAACCGCCTTTGGATATACTGAGGGCCGAATAACCCCTCAAATTTGATCTTTGATCTCACGTAGCAATACTGTCTATTCACCATCGTAGATACCTTCTGATATTTATGAATCGGTTTAAACAAATGATAGATTGGCCTACCGTACTTGACATCATGGTTAGTTACACTGGTTCCAATAGTACATGGGTAGTAGTTTTTTGTCATGTTCTGTCATACCATACGCCTATTACCATAGTCATTATAAGCTAGATTGATGAGTTGTAATAATTTTTAGAGATAAATTAACTCTCTGGACACACAAATTACCCGGATGGGTCGTTGACTTACTCTCATTTAGAACCGAATTAGTTCAACATAATATAACATTCTTTTAATGATATTTGTTTTACTGTACCTACGTGCAAAAATACTGTAGAAGGATTAAAAGGTGTGGTTCCTCCCACCTGTTAAATCGTAACAAAGCTGGAAACCCAAAGAATTTTATTCAGGGAATGTTACCCAGTGCTTAGACCCGGAAATGTGTTTACTCCTGAATGCATGAATAGTTCAGGAGTGTTCTGGCAAAGGAACTGAAATGATTCAAACTGATATGGTCTAAGTCGAGTGTGGTATGTACTCCTGCTGTTGTTTCTTTTTTTGTGATATTAGGGACACTGCCCAAAAGTCCTTTGTCTTGAATGTTTGCTCTACCATTGGTAGTTATATAGCAAAAATATCAGCCTATTCCATGTAGGCCTTTAAAATCTCCTTCATGCTTTTGGCTACTTTGCACGATCTGCTGTACTATCATCAGTTAATTCACCATTGATTATGGTTCACTCGTTTGCTCCTACACACAAGGCTAGTCGAAAAATGCTAGAATCATGATAATAGAGATCTTTTTGGGAAGATGTCACGTCCTTTGTCTGTTTTAAATAAACATCCATCTCGTTTGTTGTCGGTGTTCCCTCGATGTTGCTACGTTTCGAAAGCTACTCGTAAGATATTTGTAAAATCTGAGCGCAATGCACTAACCGATTGCTGTATAATTTAATAAACTATAATTATAAACAATAAATTCGACGGGTTAAGCAATCATTTTAAGCAAATTTCGACGAGAACTTAAGTGATTGGCAGCATATCATAATTACTTAACGGCACTTGTAGATGAATTGCGTTACTGCTCTGGATATTGAACCTCCCGGTAGGTTCGTTAGAAAGCAGGAAGGTTATAATTTGCTTTAATATTTTATCTTGTGCTGACATAGTGGGAAGCAGCCAAAGATATTTTCGACATCTACCGTAGGGAGTGGCTCGGGAGAGTATTTCTCTGACTACATCCTGTGTCGTCTGATAATTTATAAGTGCAAAGACCTCCTTAATAATATGTTCTCTGATTCCTGAGGTAATGTAATCCTCCTTACGGCTTTTTTTATTGATTGTTATAAGCTCTCTCTCGACCGATCGAAATGTAGGCCTATTACGTTCTTCGTTCTGGTGTAGATTTGGTGCACACAATTTGATGATAGAGGTTCAGACCTACGACGGGATCATTTGTTATGCCATTCACAGTTCACTGCTGGATATAGGCCTGCCTCTCTGCGCGATATGATTCGGCGGCCTATTTTAGTTTTCGGGTACATAGGCCCTTCAGTCTTTCCAAATGACTAATTTTTGAAAGGTGTGTCCTTCTTAATAATTCTCTGCAATGCTTCTTACTTAATAAAGAATTTTTCAAATAATTGAAACCGCCCACATTCAACTGGCAATAGGCGATATTACAGATACTTGTCAAAGTTGTGATTGATGAATTGACACGTTACGTAACATGTGCCTGGCTATATGTGCAGAATTGCAGATGTTAGGAAGTCCATCATAATTGAATGTGCCAAAGTCTAACGCTATTAAATACACGAGTGATTATTGTTCTTTTAGCAAGCTGGTCGCAGGTTCGTTGATAACGTGTACTCTGTGACGCTTTTGGATAAACAAGAGTGGATGATTTAGGGTGTGTTCAATAAATGGTATTGTCAATAAACATTATACTTACTTCAGTAGACTGCAGGTCTTGTAATGTTATACCTTTTTTGGATATTTCGTCATCGCTTACAGTTTCGTCTAGCTATTTCACTAGCAATTTGGATCTGTCTGGTCAGTGCTATTCGATTCAGGTTTACCGCGAGTTTTGGTGGGCAGATCGTGGATAAGTGACCCTTGTGTTTGGCCTCAACGATAATTTCTAACATAACGCTATGTTAGTTTACAAACTATTGATGACTAAATTAAGTTGAAAAAATTTTGTCGGCTTTTACCCGCGGCTTCGCGCCCGTGTGGATGTCGGCAAATATCCCAAACGGACAAAAATGCTTCGTTACAATTTTTTAGTTTAGATCCATTTTCTAATGTCCACCACCAAAAAAATTGTATGCTTCCAGTCCTGTATTTCAGGTGTGATGTTTGTTCTACTTTAAATGCAATTCCTGAATGGTTGCCATTTTGCCACGGTCATGCAACTCGACAATTACGAGTAAGTACACGCTGAATGTTTGAAATAAATTTAATTACTGTCACTGGCTCTTATTATTGTTAGTGTTCAGCTAATCGTTTTAGTTTACAAGCCATCTTTATGGCTGCATCCGTTTCCACGTTCAATGTAAACATGCAAGCTGACACATGATTACATTTAATTACATCTATGATATCTTAGCTGTGTTATTGTAAGTATTAGTATTATTTACTTTCATCACTTGTGTTTATCTATTCTTGCTTAGGCTTCATACAGGTTACTCTGAGGTTAGGTCGTAGTGGTCTAGGGTTAATGCTGAATTGCTTATATTGCTCTAGGAGCTGTGCGAATGTAAACCTGATTGAGATTTCTGAAAATAGGGAATTATGAATAGGGAGAACATACCGTATACATGTCGCAGCAATCGCAGCCAACTGGTTAAATTAGCCGTTCAGTTAACTGCCTAGCCTTTTAACTAAACGGCGCCGTTCAACTAGCTGCCCGCATGATATTCAGCCATTCAATCAAATAGCTAGGCAAATTACTTTACTCTGATCAATGACGTTTAACTACTTGCCTAGCCCAGACTTCAAATTTAGTTGAGTTTTCTGTCGCCTGGCGCTGAAACCCAATCTGTCAATATGACGTCGACAAGCTAACCTCAACAAAACACTTGTTGTCAAAACAAAGTTACTTCTGCAACCAGTGACGTGCATTGGTTTTCAGAATAGGTAGGCATTAGGCCGGGTCTAGTTTAGGCAAACGCGGTCACTAATCAGAAAAAAGTGAGGTCAAAAGTGTGGTTATTTGAGTGCCTCATGCCTACTTAAGGGTGATAAATTGCGAAGGTCGAACGTCATGGTATTACGAGTGAGACGTACGTATTTTTAATTTTGTCGTATTAAGGTGAATGGGTAGTAGTAGCCCGCGAAATTCAATTTTTCTTACGTTTTTTGCAATTTTCAGGTCAGTGTCAGGTTGTATCTTGATCAAAATATGATTCGCGACTATAACCGGTACGTATTTACAGAATTATAATAATTAGAATCATTAATACATCTTTCTAAGTTAGATTTCTATCGTTAAGAACAAATCTCATATGGAAAAGTGTTTATGGTAGAAATCTAACTTAAGGAGATATATTAATGATTCTAATGACTATGATTCTGTAAATACATGTCTATTATAGTCGCGAATCACATTTTGATCAAGATACAACCTGACACTGATCTGCAAATTGCAAAAAACGTAAGAAAATTTAAATTGCGCGGTCTGCCATGTCACATTCACCTTAACTTGAACGAGTAAAGACTAATGACAATGTGCGAATAGTACGGGAGCCGAGTAGGCCGTCCGGCGTCTGCCTACTGCCGCGCGTGTTTGTATGAAGATTTTATTTTTTGTTAGGTATGATAATTTTGTGAGTTTCTTAATTGTGGGACACACACTAAAATGTAATTGACAGGCTTATGTTGATATATCGAGGTAGGTAATGCTTATATGCGTATATGCAATGCACGCCACTCTCTGCAACGTCTCCGGCGCTGCGGGAAGTGCAGCCCTTCGCCCTTACGTAACAAAGCATAGGCACCCGTGTGAGCCGTAGCGGCTGTCTGGCGACCAGCAAGCCGAAGCTGCGGAGGTGAGTTACAGCGGGCGGGGGCTGCTCTCCCTCCGCGCCTCCGGATTTTTATATACACTGTAGGGGTAGCAGCTAAAAGACGACGTGGAGTCGGGGTGCCCCGATTCGGTTTTGGGACAAATTCGACCTATTGTAACCATAGTATTTATAAAAACAAATAAAACAATAAAACATTTATAATGACACTAACACAAGACGCAAATGGCGTAGTGTATTTTTACGTTCCGTTTTATCGATTTTGCACGACATTTTACACCACAGACAATATACTGGATTTACTGGTACAGATTTGGTTGTCAATCGCCCAAATTAACGTTTCGTTTTCCTTTTTTTTATCTGATTTGAGGTTAGAAACAATTTTGTATAAACGGCCTAAACATCAGCCAGCCAATTCATTAAATGTTGTATTAGACGAATTGGCGGAATATCATTTAGGCCGTTAGTTGAACGGCGCCGTTTAGTTAAAAGGCTAGGCAGTTAACTGAACGGCTAATTTAACCAGTTGGCTGCAACATACATACAGAATCGTATGATGATCGGGCCCTCCTCCAAGTTATAGGTTTTAGTCGGTGAGAGGATAGATTACAAAAGGTTGCCTCTAATATTTTCCCGAAAACCAAATGACGGCTTCTACGAACGATGTAAATCAATGTAGAGAGTAGAGTTAACGATTGTCGCCGGACCACCTAACCATTAAACCATTGGCTATCTTATCTGGCATTAAGCCTACTGTTAAACTCGTATAAACAAAAATATAATTGCTATGATTTATTCATAGTGAAGCCGGTTAATCCATGAGGTCACATAATCTTTCATCAGGCGAGATAAGTTTCTGCCCTAGGATTTTATAAGTTAGCCTGTTTATGGGGCACCACTCCTAGGTTTCCCTCATTCCTTCCACTAAGAATATAATTTTTGTTGTTGTTTGCTGGCTTGGGTTTAACAAAACTGCTGTAAAAGGACTAGAGAACTTTTCAATCTGTCGAAATGGTCGAATGAACACTTTTCTTATGAATTGATGTTCAGGTCACATGATCGATTCCGGCACTAAACTATTCTATGACTTAGGTTGGTTCTTGCTTTGTGCCTTGTCTATGCGCTGTGCAAAGCAGACATTCTGCTTACCTCCTACTGTAGTACAGTGAGAGAACGCACGCAACACACAACTAATAACATAATTAGATTTGAGGCACACACACGTGCGATGCTCGTATCTGCTCGGTTTATTAAATTTTTCCACGCGGCTGATAACCGCTCTGTATGCTGTGTCAACATTGTTAGCTGTGCTATCAACTATGTCCTGGTCAAGTGCCCTAATACTTGTTGCCTATGGGTGAGAATCGTTAGTTTGCTAAATGATTTAATAATATCGGCTCTATTATCGTCCAGTATATTTTCATTTCCATGTTTTGCGAATTAGATGCGCTCGCAAAATGTTATCGTGCTGTTGCCCATAGTCTGAATATTATCCTCAGTTTTTCATAATCACCATTAGAAAAGTAGCGGTACTCTTCTCTGCCAAAGAACCGTGTGTGTGTTTCCGTCAGTGTCCGTTTTCTAAGCTGAAGGACCTGCACGACGTTAGGGCTGTTTTTATTTTTCACACAGTTTATACAGTCCTACACGTTTCTCTTGTTTTTTCCTAGTGTAAAATGCCTCTTTTATTTGTCCTTGACTTCTGAACCGGTATACAATGCTCGATCAAAAGCCACCAAACATTAGAGGACTCGCATTGTTCTCCAACCTTGCTTCTTGTGAGGGACTGAACTTGGGCCACTTGACCCTAGCCAGGTTTCACAATGAGTTCAAAGGCCCTTGCAGTTGATTCTAATTTTATTGCCACAGAAAAAGGCATATTTTTAGGGCCTAGTTATGTAGAACATGATACATCAACTACTTATTCAGTTTTTTTTCCTATGCTAAGGAAAGAGAGTCCAAAAGTCATGGAAGACTTACAGCTAAAATAAACAAAAAAAAAGGAAACACTAGTCGACAGAAAACCAATTACAAGTATTGATCAATTGGTTTTGCTATCATAGTTTATTTTATTTACGAAGTCACCAGCCACACTTAGATTACGAAGAAGAGTTAAGAGGTTCAAGAAAAACATGACATCGCCATCTTTTAGCTACTACATAATATAACAGTGCTAACTTATCTCATGACTAGTGTGGCTTACACTAGTCATGAGAAAAGTTAGCACTTGAACTAAAGTCAAAAGTTAAAGCAATTTTATTTCAAATAGGAACATAAAAGGCACTTTTGAACGTCAAAAATTACAATAAAATAGAATTGATTCTAGTCGCCCCTTCCAAAAGGTAGTTTTCGTATAGAGAAGAATGGGCAAGAAACTCCACCGTTACTCACTCACTTCCTCAGTTATGTATTTAGGCAATTCTGCCAAGCACATATAAACCAATAGCTGCTAGTAATGCTGGCCCATCCCTCGACCACGTGTAACTGAGTAAACCCAGCTGGCTGTTTACACAGTGGTCAAGATAAAGCTGTTGGCTCGCAGGATTAGCGCCATAAAACTACACAATTACTTGCACTCGCATATAAATACTATGTCTACTTGTGTTTACGTTCATGCCAAAGTGTACGCTTGTGTACATCTTTATAGACTTGTATTTTATTGGACTTCATTTAACAAGGATTGCTTAGAGTAGGTAGTACTTCGATTTTCTCACTTGGGGTGGGTTAGATCATCATTCCCGATTTTTTTAAGGTTGGTTTGCAGAGTTGTTGTATACAATTCCTTCATGTTCATCCCTCTTTTTAGCGATTACCTTGTTTTACTTATTGTGGCTGTCCTCATCGTCTTTTCTCATTTGTATTCTATCTTTCCTTCTAATCTTACCGAGCTAAACATCAGTACAAAGAGTAAATTAATGATGTAACACAACTGACCTCAAACCATAAGGTCATAAAACAACGTAACGTGTTCAGAACCTGATTGATAGTGATAGCTCGTTATCTGGCCCCACATCAGCATTGTGATAGCTGTTATCATCACACACGCCTTGCCTTTGACTTTTATCGACACTTGATCTTGAACGCTGGAAGGTCAAACGATTCAGACACATTTTATAACACTCGCCAATTTGAGTCATGTTTTAAGAATTGTGCTCTTGCTTAGGTTTTTTTATTGCTGAATGGACCCGCTCTTGACCTCGATCATGCCTGATGGAAAGCAATGCATGAGGTCTATGATGGAACGAGCGTGCCCAGAAGATGCCTAAGGCACTGGCACTCCCACGCATCGACGAAACACAGCAGGCTGCTTGACGCCGGACTCCGGTGGGAGGGTGGTCGCAAACCAGGCAAGCGTTAGTCCTACCACCGCAAGGAAAGAATTGGCCAGTCTAATAAAGTATTGGGTGTGACTGTCCAGGATGCGGTGGTCGCAAACCAGGCGGGCGTTAGTCCTACCACCGCAAGGAAAAAATTGGCCAGTCTAATAAAGTATTGGGTGTGACTGTCCAGGATGCGCCGACCACTCGGTTCAGTTGAGTAACTGGCGGAACAAACTGCGCTGCACGAGGAGGCCTTCTTCATGCATCCCAAAAAGTGATCTCTTACTTCGCGTGGACTCGTGTGTTCCTTGTATTATATTGCCACAGTTGGCTAAAATAAGATTGCGATGGACTTAGTAGGTCAGTGTTGTAGTAGCCTCACGCGTGTTGTTGGGCAAAAACGTTCTGGAAGTGGCTTGTATTTTTGGTATTGATCCCTATGTCATCGGAGGTTCTAAAAACAATATATTTGACCATTTTTTCTTCAGCTTCAAGAAATACAGCTTTAACATTTTACAGCACATAATGCGTTAATCCAAAGTCGACGATTTTTGAAAGCCTTAGCCGCCAGCGTTTGTAAAACCACATGAATCCCATAAGCTAGTACTACACCTATGTATTACAGGTATAAGACGATTAGATCTAGGTCTTACTTTTTCTAACCGGTTCAGCCTAGGTAAAGCCAGTTGCGGCACTTAAAAACCAGTTGTTTGTGCTCTTTTACACCTAAATCTAGTACATAGAGAGACTGGGAACATGACGGTAGCACAGACTAAACATTCAATACTGTCTTCCAAAGCAGGGTTAGTACCGCAGCTCCCTTTACAATACACAGCTTGTCCTTACTTATAGATGACTTTCATAGCTATAAAAGTGTCAGAATGCCGGATAATATCACACCTGTATACTCCCATGATCTAGGCAGAGGTGTTTAATACACCCACACTTGTTCAGTTATGATGAAGTCCCATGTAGTAGGCGGCGAGCCTGTTGCCATTCAACGTGGCGGGCTGGGTTGAAGTCACCTGCAGCCAGACCATACAAACCTCGAATCCTGAACCTGAATCAAGGATAAGTAAATGAATATAATGTGCACCAAACGTTATGAGTTGATAGTCAGAAACTTCTAGCAAATTGTTATGTATTCGTTTATCGATATTATTATGTATTCAATCAACACCGACGCAGTCTACTACTGGATTATTATTTAATTAAATATGTTGACTTATTTTTCTTCAGACCATGCGTCAAATAGGCCTATCATTGGCTGCGACGAGCGTCTTTGATATAGAGTCAGGTCAGGTATCATCATCCTCCCCCTGCCCTTATCGCAAATTATTTAGGCCCGGTGCGTTTGCTTTCTAGCCATATCATCTTTCACACAGTCCATCCATTGGTTTTTTGGTCTTCCTCTTATAATATTTAGTCCAGGTAGTGAAAACTAAAACGTTATGCATGGTAAACAAGTGTTATCGAGTGAATGTATTATGTTTTGATATTGATTCGCTATCGAGCGGCGATAACCCGCGCATCGGGTGTATCGAGCGCCTCGCGACGTGCCCAGTAGTCGCGCAGCCGACTGAACCAGCACGTTGTACTATTGTCATATGTGCTAGGACTCGTCTGTTCTTTGCGGGGATCTGATGGTGGATATGGGTGAAAGTTGTGTTGTATTTTATTGGAATATGTTGGATGTTGATTGAGTCCCAAAAACATTTCATGGAAAGATATGGGCTAAGTTTGTTTCTTTTGTGATGGAGAGAATCGTGATTTAGACCTAATGTACATATCTGATCAATTCTGCTATTTATTTTTACTAACAGGCTCAACAATGCACGCCAGTATTGTACTAACAGCTACAAGTCAACACACGGTCAAAGCTTCAGCCACACTTATTGTCTGTCTTTCTTTGTAAATCTTCCGACAATTATAACCCAGATGACTTGCGGTTGTAGGTACTGTCAAGGGAAGGTTGATGAATTACCTGACGCTATCGACAAATTAAATAAGGCCTTGATAGCCATAAAAACATGGTCTAATAGATTTGGCTTAGCTGTAAACCCTACGAAGTGTCAGGCGATCATCATTGGTAGTTCTCGTAGTAGGTATTAGCAAGGCAAGGTGCAACCTTGTCGCCAGTTCTCTCCAATGGTACGATCGTTCCTTTTGGTAGTGACGTGAAGGACCTAGGCTTGCACATTAATTGTACCCTGAACTGGCGGACTCAAGTCGCTAGGGTGAGCCAGAACGTTACTGGAAGGCTCTGTACCGTTTGAAAAGTTTATTACCATCAAGTACGAAGACAATGCTTGTGCAGTCCCTTATTTTTCCTATCATCGATTATGGTGATGTGTGCTATTACATATGACCTGAATGCTCAACATACTTGACCGTCTTCTCAATAACTGTATTCGATTCGTTTTCAATCTGCGTAAATATGATCAGGTCTCTGCGGCTTCGGTCGCTTCTAAAGTGGTTGCCCATACACCAGCGCAGAGAGCTAAGGGCGCTGACCACCTTGTTCTCATTTCTTGATTCTCTGTCTTCTTATCTAGGGGGACTTTCAGTACATTTGCGCCAACCACAATAGAAATCTACGTTCATCACACAATCGTCTTCTCCAATATCCCACTCACCGCACAGACTTCATTCACTCTTCCTTCTTCGTTCAGTCTATCTCTGTGTGGAATACGCTCGCCTAGGAAATCAGGATGTCTACCAACCGATTATCCTTTAAGAGCGTTTACGACGTACGACATTTCATACAAACTGTCAAGCCCTTGTTTTTTGAAATGAATAAACGCTCCACATTCGCATGAAGCTGGCAGTATCATCACAGCGGTATTTTTTTCTAACTGTTTGTCTTATTTCTTTTTGTAAGTATATTCATGTATTTGTGTATATTTATTTGTGCTTATATTTATATGTAATTAGGTACAATATTATATTCATATTTGAGTCGATTGGTATCAAAATTGGTCAAATCCATGATAAATTAATGGATTTGGACCAATTTTGATACCAATCGACTAATTTCATAGTTTTAATAGGTTTATACATATCTTAATATTTAAAATATTTATTCCTCAATTTTCATGATTGCACCTACCACTGTTTGTCTCTGCATTACCCAAAGGTTGACTGGTAGAAAATGCCTATGGCATTAAGTCCGCCTCTGTACATTTATGTGCTTGAAGTATTAAATAAATAAATAACCCCACACTCACTGACCTCGTAGATAATCCATCGGTTCAGGCTCATATCCGACAAAACAAAGTAAAAACAGTCTCACATAAGAAACGTTTGATTTACTACCATCTACAAATCACATTCGGTGAAATGCTCGTCGATCATGGCGAGCAAAAAGCGCAGTCGGCTGAAAACTCGTGGGATCATACCCGCTTACACTCGTATCAAGTTATAACTATGTACTTAGAACAATACATAAATACTACCTCTACGTCATGCTATTTGCGAATTAACAGATTATTTTGTTTTGTACTCATATGAAGTTTCTGTTGTGTCGTGCAACTTATAACAAAAGATAGATAGCACTCATGTTCCTGCCTCTTCAGCACTGATCTGTCACAGGCGTTGCTCTATCATTGACCCATGTTTTAGGAAACAAGCCCTTGTTTCTTGTAACCAATGAACACTGGCTGGTCTTAAGTTTTAGTAAGGTTGGATAGTTTTTATTATTGTCATTTTGACATCTGTGCTTTGTTACGAGTAACTTCTTCATGATTTTAGATAAGTACTTAATATCAGTCCAGCCCACATTTTCAAACCACGTTTGTCAAAGGATCGTGTCTCGTTCGCATATTTGATCAGCCTATATTTATGTACCTACGCAAAATGTGTAAAAAGCACAAGTACTCGGTAATAATATTGAGCTTGTCCTTGACAGTTATCAGGGTGTGCTGCGTCGTGTTTGTTCAGGTGAATGCGCGCGCGCAGCCGCGTACGCCGTGGTTGGCTAGCCTCTATGTTGTCTTAAACTATGTGACATCATGCTTGTAAATAGCCTCATTATTAGACGTGCATGGAGCGTATATTGTGTCGAGGTACCTCTATTTTATTTATTTGGATGGTCACCCAGTAACTAAAAGTACTTAGTATACATTCTAGCTGCTTTGGCTTTTATGTTCCGGAAACTTTGTGGAACATAATGGTCTTATATAATCCGGCTATATGCTGTATCTTATGGCTTTCATAAAGGATTAATAGCAGAATCTTCTCGAGGCTTACGAACTCCGGATTATTGGATAGTCCAATTATGATTGAGTCTTTAAAATCTGCCATAGACTTTTTATTTGAATTTATTACAATGGCACGTTAAATACGTTGAATGTATATTTGATTGCCAAGTTTAAACGTTTGCCCCAATTAAAATTGTTTTGGTAACATCATATTAGGACTTGTTCGCATAAAAAATGAACTCTATAATATTTTCTTAACTACCTAACGCAACTCGGAGCTCATCCAATCCTAAACCTCATTGCACTGAATCGCAGTGTGTGCGTCGTGTCGTGAGTCGTTAATATTATGAATAAAACATATCTCCAAAAGTGGATAAATTAATTGGTGGGCATTTCTCCGAAGCCTGGCTCACGAGGAGATGGCTACCGGATGCGATGCCAACAGGGCTGGCACACGCACTTGGCAAATACTTATCATGGCGATTAATATTGATTCCGCGATTTGTCTCAAGTAGGTATGTTACTGTCAAATTATAAACAAAAATTATTTACTGCGTCGTCGACACGGCTTGTGTGTCGTTTGGAGCAAGGTATAACTTCACGAATTCATACGAGAGTCCGCTGTCACCTCGGCAGCTGCTCTTTAACAGCATTTTTGTAAAATGTACATATATTTTTCATCATCATCAGCCTATAATGTTCCCACTGCTGGGACACAGGCCTCCTCTCTGTGAGAGGGAGTGGGCCGTAATCTACCACGCGGGCCCAGTGCGGGTTGGTAGATGTCACATGTCTTTGAATTTTTGGTTCTAGGACATGCCGGTTTCCTCACGATGTTTTCCTTCACCGTTTTGAGAGCAGTGGTGATGAAATAATTTACACAAAGTAAAGCGCCTGTCTGGGTTCGAACCTACGACCTACAACTCGTAAGTCGCGGCCGATACCACTGGGCCACAACTGCTCTATATTATATTATACTGCTCTATATATTTTTCATAACTTATGGTAAATCTTCCCCAACATTAAACTGCTAATTTTATTAATTTGTTGCAAATGGTAGCCCTGATGCTCGTGAATCGTGTTTCTCCCCATCAATTGACAATTGCGCGGTGAATGGGCCCCCCACGCGCGCGCATCCCAACAAGGCGCGCGTCATATGTACTGTAGGTACTGCATGTCCTGTGTGCTGCTGCAAAAAGCACCGACGTGCCCCTCGGTCGCCTGCGCGCCACTCTGGCCAGACGGGCCACCTTACTGTATCCTGTGTGCTGCTGCAAAAAGCACCGACGTGCCCCTCGGTCGCCTGCGCGCCACTCTGGCCAGACGGGCCACCTTACTGTATCCTGTGTGCTGCTGCAAAAAGCACCGACGTGCCCCTCGGTCGCCTGCGCGCCACTCTGGCCAGACGGGCCACCTTACTGTATCCTGTGGGCTGCTGCAAAAAGCACCGACGTGCCCCTCGGTCGCCTGCGCGCCACTCTGGCCAGACGGGCCACCTTACTGTATCCTGTGGGCTGCTGCAAAAAGCACCGACGTGCCCCTCGGTCGACTGCGCGCCACTCTGGCCAGACGGGCCACCTTACTGTATCCTGTGGGCTGCAGGTACGCCGCACACTACTTACAGGAGCCCTCAAATTGACCTCAAACACGACAATAGTTGTGTTTTTTGTCAAGCTCCATTTTACATTATCTATGTTTTCAAGTTGTCCCTTTTTCTCATTTGAGTAATTTCGTGGTCTACATACCAACCGTATTCTTCCTCCATTAAACGAATTCTATCACCGTCTATTTATGTAAATAAGTCTCAGAACTCTCAGATATATGATTACCCAAATTGCTTGGTAAATTCATCAAACGCGCTATTACCGCGGGTAATTTGCCGAATGTCCGTTCATGGATTGCATTGCTCTACCATTAGATACAGTGTTTAATGTTTAGTTTATAATTGACTGCATTCCTTGAGATGGTCGCTGCTCGCTGGCGTGCGATAGTTTCGCTAATCTGGACATATCGTGGAAGATTACATGCATTTGTAATCGGGCGGCTTGTATCATTAGCATGCCGATGATTCCTGGGTTCGAGGTCGTGACAATAGCGCGATAACTAATTCTAACAAACAATGCGCTGACCCAACCGGCGAGCTGATGTTTTGCTCCATTGTGACTCGTAAATGTATTACAAAATATTTTGACTTGTTTAGATGTTTAGGAAATCGTGCGGAGCACAGTGACCGGATGAACGGACCGACTCGTCTGTCGTTCACGATATTATTAAAAACTAAGGAATTTGTTCGACGATTTGGTCACGTGGATGCTATTTAGAGGTCCTTGCTCCGATGGTCTGAATCTTGGCCGTAATACTCGAAGTGTCAGTCGTGGTATATTGTGCATTAGAATGTTTGCCAATTATATGTTCTAATAAAAATTTCTCAATGTGTACAAACTACAGTTTCGTTGAATCTTCATAAAACGCGTTTGACAATGGCTACTTTATAAAGGGTAGTATTTAAACGAGTGACTGTAAATTACAGTTTTAAGTGACAAAAATAATTAATTTACGTTATAGTATTACTGAGTGTGCGACTGACTGCGAGTGCCGAGAAATCAACAGAACAGCAACTTACAAACATCAATTTGATTTACTTAAAATACACGATGCACGGTAAATGTATTTGTATGTATTCTCATTCGCTCGCTCTTGCATCCTATGTAGACGGAGCCCTGCTTCGCGGGGCCCCTATTTCTGTGTAAAGGGTTTAAAGTAACCTAACCAAACCTAACCTCGGGATGCCCTCTCTGTATTTCTAGTCGCTCACTTAGTAATGTAGTCGCACGACTAGAATTTTAATATCTGAAATGGATTATAATCACAACCCACTTTGTGTAAGCTCGTTCTGGATTTTATTATTAATCAATATTCGTCGTTAGTTTAGTTAATTTTTCGCTTACACAAATCCATACCGCTCAAGTTATTAAAACAGTATTTCATCATCAGTCGCTAAGTTTTTTTTATTCGCTCGTTTTATAATTCCCATGTCGCAATGCCAAAATTCAGGGTTGAGCTGTGGCCTGTGTTTAGAATACAGTGTTTGTCATTAGGATGGCCGCTGCGTCCGTACATGGCTAACTGATCGGCATTGAGGCAGGCATGTTAGGTGCCGGTCGCTGGACGGGCCTTATCGTGTGTGCTCGGTGCCTGCTGCCGGCGTGTGCGTACGCGCAGCGGAATGTTGTTGAATTTAAAGATTTTAATTATGCAGATATTTAGTGTATGACGTCGTATAATTGTGTATGGTAAAAAAAAATTTGTGCACGCAACCATTGTGGAGAAATTCACCAAAAACTGATTCCGCTGGGCGAACGTTGTCCTGGCGGAACTTTTTTTAATCCATAGACTTTAGAAGAAAAGAGATGTGTCCAAAAATTAGTGTGTATTTGTGTGTAATTGTGTATGTATGAATAAAACTAGTGCATGCATAAACTTCGGAGAAATTCAAGTTTCCGCTACGCGAACATTTGGCCATTAGCTAGTTTTCATATAAAGCGCTTACATAGAGAACTGTAGATTTTTACATACGTTGTTTTGAATTTGTTTATATTTGTTTAAAAAACAGATTTAGAAAAAATCGTAGGGCTTAAAAGATAAAAATATAAACGTAAAATACGCTTATTAGGTCTTAGTTCTTAAAGTATGCACTTTGGGGTCTAGATTTTCACGTTTATACAAACCTTGTAAGTGTCTGCAACATGTTGCCAAGTATCAATGATGTTCCGTTAGTAACTAAAGAGTTATAGGACAAATTTACCATGAACAGATCACTGTTTACAAAGCAGTCAAATATCACGACGTTCTGAAGGAATTGCATGGTAATATGTATGTCAATAATTAGTGTATTCATTCAACTATTCTTATGCAAAATTTCATGTCATTAAATTCAGTAATTAAAGAAAAACAATTATAATACTGACGAAGCATCGAAAACCTACATAACCCGACCAAGTTCGGATGGCTACAAAAAAGCGGCCGTGCAATATATTTAGGTAACATCCCAAAATTTACAGTATAATACCGGTATTTTTGGACACATCTCTTTTCTTCTAAAGTCTATGGATTAAAAAAAGTTCCGCCAGGACAACGTTCGCCCAGCGGAATCAGTTTTTGGTGAATTTCTCCACAATGGTTGCGTGCACAAATTTTTTTTTACCATACACAATTATACGACGTCATACACTAAATATCTGCATAATTAAAATCTTTAAATTCAACAACATTCCGCTGCGCGTACGCACACGCTGCCGGCTGCGGCCGAGCTCCGGTGCCGGACGACCTCACATTATCTCTATGGGGATTACTGAGTGCTGTTTCGTTTTTGTCTACAGTACACGACTGTTAAGGGCGTGGCTCTTTATTAAGCGGTTTAGCTTTTTATTCATAATCTTACTTTTATTCAATGCACTGCAGGTACAGGTTCAAAGCACAACACGAATATGAATAAGAACTTATTCAGATTCACATCTGCGAAAGCCCTTAAATGTGCACTTTAGGAGCTGCCTAGTGAAGCTGAGACTACTCCTCAGCAGCTAAACGAACCGTGCAGAAATGTGCCTACATTAGCTGAGCGAGTGAGATTCCTTAGTGCATTTATTAGAAGCAGTCAATGATAAACATAATTATAATGATCTGTAATCTGAATGGAAGTTATTAAGGCAAATGTAAAACCTATATCAGTGCAATTTATATATGAATTGCAACCAGATTTGAAATAGGTATCTGATGCAAAGCTGCACCTAGGCGGAAACCCGTAGTGTTTAAGGTATCCGGTCACATTAAGCTAGGAGCTAGGCACATTGAGTGTCGCGGGCACTTGCCGACGCACAAAATGGTCATTTCCAGTCCCAAGAAATAAATACGAGGAATAATAAGAGTCGCGTGCGCTGCCGTGGGCAGCCCATTCGCGCAAGATTATGAGGCTGACGACCAATCGCCGAGCGTTCCCCCCCCCCCCCCCGCGCCCCTCACTCTCGCCCCGCGCCCCGAGCCGCCGCGCGCCGGTCAGCTGGACCGTAATCGACGCATAATCAAAACTTATACGAGTGATAACCATATTGCGTGGTGAGTTGGTGACCGACCGCCCGACACGGTGAGAGAAATATCTACTTTTTATACCTATTGCATTTTGACTCAAGGATATCGTCCACGCTACACCTAGGACTTGTGTTTTGTGTGTCGCCTGCTTGTTCTACTGATGATGGTAACAGCTACGACTCGAGAAGAGGAGCATGTGGGAGAAGGTGACACGTTGGACGAATACGTCTTTTATCATGTTTGATTCTCCTCAAGGTGGGGAAAGCATTAGAATTCCATCCCATATTTTGAGAAACTACATATTATTGAGTGTGTTATCCGTGACGTTGGCAGTGCTGCATGCGCCGCAAGTTATAGCCTCCTTATCTCAATCTGAAGTGTTCTTACAGCTGTAGCGCATACATCACGGAACAATACACTCGGCTCTTATGTGGCCGCTGTTAGGAGCTAATCAGCTGTTCATATTAGTGAACGCTGACCACTCACACGTCCACGGTGCACTTATAGGTCATCTGCGATAGCCGAGAGCGATCAGTCCACAGAGTAAGTACCCTAGTTATACGTGTTCCTACGAGCTCCAGAGCAGTTTTTACAGTTAGTTAACTTCCTATTTAGTTACGATGATGAGTGGTTTACGTAACTCTTTTTGTGGTTGGTTATATCATTATAAAAGTGTGCTATTGTTGGCTGCTTTTTATTACAGATGTGGTCGCCGACTATTGGTGAAGGTTGCTCATAGTATAACAGGTTTTTTTTGTTGGTGATAGGTACCTTTAACAGGTTTTTTTTTATCGGGGATAGCGACATAAATCAGGTTTGTTCAAAACTCAGCTAGGTATATGTTAGATTTTTTGATGATGTGTATTGTTTTTGTGTAGGCAATAATCGTAAGCACTGACTGTGTCGTTATGAATGTATCACGTAGAAGGGTATGTCCAAGGTGCCCAGCTAGCTTCTGAAGATGTAGGCTTGTTCTTGGACACTCCTTCAGTTCAGTAATATAATCAGTGTTCCAATTGATTGAAGTTTTGCAATCTACACCAACACTATGTGTTTGATGAAAAACTTGTGTACAAGTTGGTCCACAAAAGCTTATCATTTTACTTTCAGAGACTCCTCCTCTTTAATGAGCCGCGGAAGTATCTCATAGTTAAGTGTGGCCCTTTCGCGTACCTAACTTATGTTTTGCAGTTACGAGAGACTGCCGAGACAGATAGTGCACGATATTGCGCAACTTTACATTGCCATCAACTTGACGAGCTCTGCTCATTTGATATGTGGCCGTAATAAGCGCCCC
Organism: Amphipoea lucens; assembly: GCA_947508005.1. Lineage (NCBI taxonomy): Eukaryota > Metazoa > Arthropoda > Insecta > Lepidoptera > Noctuidae > Amphipoea > Amphipoea lucens. The sequence goes on from OX382364.1 coordinate 490,730, forward strand.
GCAACCTCCAACATTACGGTTGCGATGGCTAATTCAAGATAATACCTTTTGATATTTTCGTTACGCGGTGAAGGGAAGTCAGTAATGATAGTCGTTTGTTACTTCAATTTCCTTGTGCCAAGTGATGTTGCTCGTACAAAAACACCATACACTCACTATGGCTGTAATACGTGATTTCCGTCAACATATCTTAGCGAGGTTGTTATTAGTAGGTATAAGTTATGTCACGGCACCGGTCGGCGCGGTCTCGGGGGCCTGTTTTTACTCGAATATCGTTTTTTACGAGACGTTGGTCGGGAGCGAGGCGAGCGCGCCGCGCCGCGGCGTTGCCGCTTCTAGTAATGAGCAACCCTACGCCTCCGCCCGACGACCACTCGATGGGGTTTTAAATGTTATTTTTTAAGTGGCGGAACCATAAAATATGAAACCTGTTTAAATTTATCACCGCGAATGTTGTTCGCTCCGTTCGCTGGAACCTAGAGTAAGGACAGTAATAACGTGCACAACTTTATCCGAGAGCTCACTCGGAAGTCGAAGCTGTGTATAAAGTACCAACGAACAATTATTTATTTCCATATAAATTGATTAGGAACTTGTTTCTGCAGCGTTCGTGATGAAAACGTAATAAATTCACTGTTTAATTATAATTCTATTGAGTGGTGATTGAGTCACATGGGAGAAGCGCTGGTGCTCGTCGCTCTGTGCTCGTCATTACGTAACCTCATAATGGTTATATAACGTGAGACTATACACAGTTGTGGTAGGTCGCGGCGCAGGAAATTATCTGTAAAACGATGAAGTCGTACTCATACGTGTCGCCTCCATGTTTTACTATCAGTAGGTACTTTGGCTGTGAGGGTGACATGCTCACACGCCGCATGTTGTCCGCACTGCTATTCTGAGCGCACCTGACAATCGGCGTAATGTCAGGGTAAATGCGATTTCGTTAGTCCACTGCTCTGGGTAATAGAGAATTCAATGTACTGTCAGTGGCAGTGAATGAGCTATCACGTTACTGTCACAACAATACACTGGCATCATAATGTTGCAAGTCTCACTGTAGGCTAGGCAGTTACCTAGTAATCTAGTTTATTGCTTGCACATTATGAGGCATCGATCGAGCAAGCCGTTGGACTAGCATGCGATCGTGAGGCAACGTCCTCAAATAGCCGCTGCTCTTATGCATAGTTCATCGGAGAGCCGTACTGGCGACGGCGACGTCCAGTTGTGACCTTTTGCGTGTGCTTTTATGACGGGAATACATAAGTATTGTTCGGCGACTCGCTGTTCTAAGGAGCTGTCCCGTAGTCAGTAGTGAATGCTTACCTGATAGCAGAATTCATCCTCAGCCATTACTAGGTCATAGATAAAAGCTATTGTTATGCTTCCTGTGTCGCCTAATAAAACCTATGATTAATAACGTCGTACGATAGTCTTATCTAATGTCTCTTCTTCAGCTTGCCACCTGATACTGAAAAGACCATAATTATCCATCTTTTGCCTAGCTAGCGTCCGTAATCCTAACTTCATAAAATTTTAACAATATAAACACCTCGGATGTGTCAACGAGGCGCATTATAAATGGTCAGCTGTTTATCGCTTGTTTTAAGCACTGGTCACCTACATAACGATATCTGGCGCGACTGACTTGATGTCCCGATTTACTCACTGATTGTAAGTTTGTGACCAACACCTGATAAAGATTCATTACAATAATCAAATTGACGTCAAAACAACATTACCGTATCAAAAGCAACGTCTCTCTTTAAAAAAAACCGGTCAAGTGCGAGTCGGACTCGCGCATCGAGGGTTCCGTATAAATTTGTAGGTACCTACCTATGTAAATAGATTATCACGGTTTTTTTTTTTTTTGTAATGTAACTACAAATTTACGGTTTTCGGATTTTTTCTTTTACGCTTTGTGCTACATGACATTGCTTCTTGCCAAATTTCATGATTCTAGATCAACGAGAAGTACCCTATAGGTTTTGATTCCGAAACATAAACGCCCGTATCTTAAGGGATTGCAGGGATTGTATTTGACATTAATTTCAACTTGATAGCTCCACTCCACGTGTTCCTGACAAAAAGGGTCTTCACAGACGGACAACGAAGTGACGAAGTGAACTTATAAGGGTTCCGTTTTTCTATTTGAGGTACGGAACCCTTAAAACGTTACAAAAAAACTTCAAAAATGTATTCCAAAGTCTTTTGGACAGATATCCGTTTCACCGTAATAAAAATCTTCGAACACGGATTCCTATTCAAATGTAAAAAAAAAAGTGTACGCATGCCAAATCTCCTTACAATTCTTCTTTCTCATACGATTGAGACAAATTATTTTGGTTACCGTCACCCCATTTTATCAATAGCTGAGTGCAATTAATACATTTTATTGTTAGGAAACCATTTGTTTTTACTACTATCCCAGATTCGTCGAAGAAATGTTTATTTTTCAATAGTAGTTGTTCAATAAAATTGAAGTTATTTCATTAAACTATAAACCTGTCAGCTGTAAGTCGGTAAAGATAATGCCACGATTGCACTGAAACCGCGAAACTTCTAGAAAGAACAGAGAATAACACAACACGGATTGAAACCTAAACCAAACGAATTTCAGATCATTAATTTCTAAAATAGAATACTAAAATCCTGCCTAAAGGCATTTCGATCTATCAAACAGATTTTTTTAGGCACAAAATGAGTTTCTCAACAGCCTTTCGCGCTTAGCATGGTGTTGGCGCCCAGTGTGTGTGGTGGGAGGGATCTGGGTGCAGAGCGGTGCACGAGTGGCGGCGGGAGGCGCACAGTAGTGTAGGTACTGCGCGGCCGTTCAACTCTGAACCGAAACGGGGTCGAGGAGGTTACCGCGACGCACGCCGCCGCCGCCTTGCGCCCGCACAGAAACGCAACTGTGAATGGCCCGCCAGATCACCCAATACGTGGGAGCTGGTCTATTGGCCTGGACTCCTTGAAAGTCCTGCCTTTATCATGAACCCTTCAGGGTTCTTATTACGGAATGGAATCGCCAACTAGCGTCCTTCTTCAGTAGGTATCTTGAAATCCAGTTGATTGTTTGGTTTCCCACTCCGTTTCCGCTTTGTAATAAATACGGGCCTGATATGCGTGTTCGTTCCACAGCTCCAAAACAATTTTATAAAATTATGATGTTTAAATGACACTGCACGAACCAGTTGGAGTTTTTTGCACATTCTTGTTTACATTAAGTACTGTAAAAGTTCGCGTGGAGTGTTAGTATGCGTGATGTGTGAAACACAGTTGACTCACTGTGTCCAGTTGCCTGTGGCGCCTGTGCAGGTCGCTCCGACCGATACGTCGCACTCATTATCGGACAAGAAAAACACGCACTCTTATAAAATATATCTCGTTTGATATCAACTCTAATAATTTTAGAGGACTGGTAAACCGTACGTGCCTAGCAAATTCTGGGAAATTGTACCAACTAAGAGAAAAGCCACTTGTCACTTTAACAGTTTGGCGAAAGGTTGTCAACCTGTTACTACATAGATAGTCTACATACAATACTAAATTACTAAGTGTTGTCTGCGAATTCGTTCGCATCACACTCCATCGGCTGAAGTCTCTAAAAATATTCTTCATAATTCGTACTATGTCTAAGTTTCAGTGTTCGATTCAACTCTAAATAAATCCTTGAAGCTATTTAGGAAAAACATAATTATTATAAGGTGGTAGGTACTGAAGAGCATTAGCTTTTTCTGAAATGAATGCTCATTGCTGAGCTCCGTCCGCTCCGGGGTGTTCGTGATTAGGAGAACACGTTTGTGGCTCAGCTAGACGTTTCCCGAGCCAAAGGTGAACGTCCATTCAAATGGCCCACTAGTCTGAGTTCTGACGGAGCTCGAGTGACGTCCACGAATATAAAACAACTCCGCACATTATGCAGATGCAGGACTATTGACAGTAATTTTATTGTTTAAATGCTTTATTGTCCTATTCTTCTTAGGCTGTAATTATAGGAAATTGCCGTTAATCTTCGTTTAGGTAGCATCTCGAGACCGTAACTAGATTATAATTAGGGCTAAGTGCGATCGCGTAATCATTAGGTAGGTACTTGGAAATTTTTACTGCAGGATAATATACTTACTTACTGAAAAAAAAGTAATAATTCAAGTCAAGAAATATTCCCGACTGAGAGGTTTATTCTGAAGCTGCATGCTACATATTAAAAGGTAATTAATTGCAAAGCATTATTTTAGAACAAATTCCTAAACACTTGTAATGTGAACGGCGTCTTTGTCATTTGTCAACAAAATACTATGTTTATTGATCGCATTAGAATTTAGCATCTCGAGCGTTATCCAACTTCAAGCCGACTGCCTCACGACACAACGGAGAGGTACATTAGCAGCGCCGCAGTCACTCATCATTACGGGCTAATCGTGCAACACAAATGCATCTAAGTTTATTAAATCACAATGAATTAGCGAAAGGAGTACGAAATTGCGAGGTCGTCGGCCGGCCGCCGGTCGCGTGCAAGTGGGTCGCGGGCGAAGCCGCGGGACGACACATGCCACAGTTATTCATTATATTCAGCCTGTATTGACCCAATGCAGGGCAAAGACATCGATAACTTATTTATTCTGTGGCGGACAGCTCCCTTTCCTTTGTTATAGAGCACGACAATCCGTTATGTTGGAGGCATTGAGTTTTAGATCACAATTCGTTTAAATGTTGTGCCATGTTAGAGATAGGATGATACTCTGCTAGCCTCACACCTCATCAGCAGATTTCTGTCCGTTTGCTCTTTGTTGGACTGTTTGGAAGCATTGATATGAAGCACAATAATCAACGATCCATTATTTACAGTGACATGTATTTCCAAGGACGGAGTCGCGTTACGTCCGCTACGCGTAACGTCCGTTTATGGCCCTATTGTATTCTTGAAGGTGATTTTTTTCTCGGATCAGTCGCGTTACAGCCGTTCTACCTAAAAGTACACTCAACGCTAGAAGAGCTTATTATTAGGTAAAAACTTTTTAACAAAAAAAAAAAAAACCGACTTCCAAAAAAACACTTCAAAGTGAAAAATAACTTTAATTTCGGAAGTCGGTGTCTTTGGATCTGTATTTTAGTTTTTTGCCACCGACTTCCGAAATTAAAGTTAAGTATTTTTCACGAAGTGTTTTTTTGGAAGTCGGTTTTTTTTTGTTAAAAAGTTTTTATTTCACGCTTTTTAGTGGGTCTGCTTATAATTTATCTCAGTTACAATAACCTAGTGTCAACTTGCTCATCGCCTTTTACAAAATATTGCTTTTCCCGATGCAGGGAAGTTAATTGTTGAGGAGTTCTCCTGGTCCACCATCAGCTCCATATCACCATTCACATTGTGACGAGCATAAATTGCTTAGCAACCATGTTAAAGTATCGAATCGCAACCCGTGAAATACGTAGATATTATTGAGTAATTCCGGTGGCCATCTGTGGTCTTCATCATCAGTTCCACCAAATGGTGCTTTCCGATAGCAAATGCATGAGTTACTATAAAAATACCCAAATCACTATAGGTGTGCCTATAATATTTGAAGAGTTCCTTCGATTTCTCCAGGATCCCATCATCAAATCCTGACCTGATGAGAATGGGACCAATCTGAAAGTATACCCTTTCCAACAAAAAAAGATTTTTTCAAATCGGTTTGCAAGCGACGGAGTTATGCGCGAACAAACATAAAAAAAAATACAAACATCCGAATTGAGAACTTCCTCCTTTTTAGAAGTCGGTTAAAAAAAATCACACAGATCAAATTAAATTTTGGGAAGTATGGTACAGTCAGCATCAAAAGTCGATTAACACTGTCATTTTTACATGTTATCAAATAGACAAATTTTTTTTTAATAAACTGCTTTTTAGCTTGTCACATAATAGCAAAGAGTTTATATTCTAAAAAAATTCTTCTGCTGCAATTTTGAACAAATATTTTGCTCAATAACTAAGATTAGAAAAACTGAAGTGTTAATCGACTTTTGCTGCTGACCGTACTAGGCGAACAGACTAATTATCAGGAGATACCTAATTATTGTCTCCCGATTTTTATAAGTAGTTAATCGGATTGTGGGTTCTATATTTTAGTTTTTTTGCCACTGACTTCCTAAATTAATGTTATTTGATAATTTTGAGTTAAGGTGAATGGGTAGTTGTAGCCCGCGAAATTCAATTTTTCTTACGTTTTTTGCAATTTTCAGGTCAGTGTCAGGTTGTATCTTGATCAAAATATGATTTGCGACTATAATAGACATGTATTTACAGAATTATAGTCATTAGAATCATTAATATATCTCTTTAAGTTATATTTCTACCATCAACACTTTTCCATACGAGATTTGTTCTTAGCGGTAGAAATCTAACTTAGAAAGATGTATTAATGATTCTAATTATTATAATTCTGTAAATACGTACTTATTATTGTCGCGAATCATATTTTGATCAAGATACAACCTGACACTGACCTGAAAATTGCAAAAAACGTAAGAAAAATTGAATTTCGCGGGCTACAACTACCCATTCACCTTAATTTGTTTTCGGAGTCGATTTTATGTTTTTTTAATTGCTTTTTATTTCGGAATTTTTAGTGTTAAGTAAAAACTTTAATATTTGTGTGTTTGTGTTTGTTTGTTTGTGTAATAGTTATTTTGTAAATATTGCACTAGAATTTGACCAAGGTTTTGAGATGTTTTCCCTTTGACATCACACACTCATAGCTCGTATCAATAAGCCAGGCCGTCACACTTACACATATTAGTCCATATTATATTAAAAACTAGTGAACCTATTTTGATTAAACTTGCACTGGTCCCTAAGTTGAAGTAAATGTAAGCCAATAAAATCAAGAGCGAGTCAGACAAATGCGTGGACAAACATATAGGTAGGTATATGTATAATTGTATATGTCGCAGGCATAGATATCTGTTTTTTACATTTCTATGGTCGCAGGGAATTGACGATATCAGGGATTTCACGAAATCCCTAGGGATATCACGAAACCCCGGTAGATGTCGAATTTTCTTGTTTATTACGTCTTCCTACTAAAATTATCTAGTGATATGACAAAATACTAATTTATCGTCAGTGATATGTCGTTTCTCTCTGTGTCGTTCTAGCGTTTAGTGTACTTTTGGATCGAACGGCTGTAACGGGACTAATCCGAGCAAAAAATCACCATCAAGAATACAATAGGGCCATAAACGGACGATACGCGTAGGCGTAACAGACGTAATGCGACTCCCTCTTTCCAAGTAATGTCTCCCTTATCTTAGCATCACTTAACCCATTGAGGATCAGCATGATGTAATAATAACTTTATATCAGATCAGTAAGATCGCTTTCTGATAAATAAACTATGATGTAACTCCAGATAAAGACGTCTTCTCCAATCTGTCTGCAATGAAAGCAAAAGAACCTAATGGCCACTGATAATGCCAAGTGAATCGCGAACGTATCTTGAACTTAACTGTTTCCTCAAAAGATTGCAATGCAACAGATTAGATTAGTTTGGACATTTGTAAAAGCATCAGCAGTAATGGTGCGGATTGCAAATAGTTGAAATAGAATGGCTGGAGGTCGCGCGGTGCGTGTCGTGAACTCTCCGCTAATGCGCATCCGCTCTACAATCGCCGCATGCGACTAATCGCACCAACTGTAATCACGACTTTGAGGATTACCCTTTAAAATATTTCTCGTCTCAACGTTTACAAGCCCGTATCAGTTTCGTACACTCCTCTTAAATCGGATGCTAGTGAGGCCGATAGGTGTAAAGTAACAGACACACAATGAAAATGATGGCAACATGAGAACAGAAGTCGCACTGTGTCGCGAAGTCGCATCACTCCGTCACATTGTACGCGTTGCTTTAATGTTTAATCGATTCCATCATTCATTACTATTGCGTGTTGCAAGTTGCCACAGATACTTGAGCGTGGAAACATAGGGAGCAGCGCCGCCGCGCCGGGAGCGGGTCAGTGGGCACACGTGGCTCACGAACACGCTATTGCTAATGTGTTTCACGGTAAATAAAACTATTTTATTACCTGATAATATTAAAGAAAGTCCAATCATCAAAGTTTAAGTAGATATACCTACTATCTATGGGATAAAATTAGAACACAGTTATTGTGTTTGTTGTTATCTTTACCTACGAGATACAATTTATCAGTCACAGATAAAATACAAATCTGAAGACATCAGATAATGTTAGATTAGTTTCCAAAGACTAACGTAGCGGAATTTTCCTGATAGGAAATTCACGATTATTTGTGGTTAATGGAAAATGTGGATTTGCGTATCAATACAAGTTGTGGAAGAAACTGCAACTGCACATTTGCCCTGTCTTTTACCACAGGTACTTTCACACAATGTCAGGGAAATGCGTGTGCGTTTCGAGCGCGTGAACCGTTAGTGCGCGCGGCGTGCGCAGGCGACGCGTGTGTGCCGACAGTTAGCTGCGCGCGGACCGACACTCATTGTATGCAATATAACACATTTTTTCACTTCCAATTCTTTGCCATTATGTTTCATTATAATTAAAGGAGCAGCCATTGTGAAAATTCCCACTCTCACAGATGAAAAAATAACATTATATTTATTTTTTTGTTATTCTAGATACAATTGCACTGTGAAATAGTAACGGTACTTAGTTGGTTATTTATAGAAGTTAGTAATTAATTAAAGTTGGAAATGATTTGGCTGAATGGAGCTCGCTTGATGGTCTGTGACAAGGGCTTGGCAGACTGGTGTATTCTGCATTCGGTCTATTCACGGAATAACAATGTGAACACAGAAGAGTCAGTGCCAAGTCTGTTGGTAATATTGTAAAGCAGATGAATATCAATACTGATTGCTCATTACAACAACTAGGTACGTTTTCCCGTTAACTTTTCCAACCAAGTTAGGTAAATGTTATATTGTTGTGAGTAGGTGCCTAGCCTAATACTTAACTAGAAAATATCATCGCTCTACCAATTATTTGAAATTTTATTTTCCGTATATTAAAACTGTAGGTGGTAGCAGTACCTATGAATGGCAGCACATGTGTGTCAATACTGTCAATAAGGCGCGATGTTCTGTTGTGGTTGATTGTAACGTTTGTTATTTGTTGTTCCAGGTGATTTCTGCACTGACGTCATCATGAAGTGGAACGACGTTACGGATATTAGTGAGTTGATTCATTATCTTTGTAAACAAGGAAATACACAGGTACACTTTTCTTTGAAAGCGAACGCGTCCAGTGAGAGTGACAAAATACTACTACTACTATCTGTTAATGGCCTTAAGCACATCCACCTGCTGATAAGTTCCGCTTAACTTACTTATGTGGTAAGTAGATCATTTCATACAAATTCTGCTTCACTGTCGAACTACTACCTATCATTAGAACAATAATTGTCAATTTATAGATCAATATGTGCATAGTGAATTAATACAACCATAAATAGTAACTTTTGTTTAAGTACCCAAACCATATAATAGGGAAGTAGGTATTCTGCCATTAATACGAACAAGGCAAATTAAAAGCTAAATATTGTTATTATAAAATTACCAGTTTAATTAAACAATTGGTCTTTTAAACAGAAAATAAGACCTTTTCTGTTAACAATTCGGTGCGGTACCAGCAAGTTAAAAGTATTGATGTGGGCACAGAGTACGTGGCTGTGCCCACTCGAACCGCGCCGTGCGTGCGCCCACGCCACGCCGCGCGCCGTACGCATGCGCCCGCTCCACTACTCGCGTACTACACATAGTACGGCCGCGCCCGACTGACACTACAATTCCATTTTATTTATATATCGCACCGTCACCCACATAATATTTACAATTATTTCCAAACGTCATTATAATTTGGCCGAGGGTTTCGGTACACCTTGCCATGACAATCAACGTAATGACTGATCGAGCGCCCATTACGGAAGATTACTAGTGTTTTCTATACGGAGTCTCAAAGACATTCTAATGGCAGGGGAACAATTAGTGACATACAAACCCACATTCAATTAAATCTCTTAAGGAGAACGCTGGTGACGCAACACCGCCTTATACTGTTGGCTACTTTGGTGAAATAGTGTCAACGTCTACTAACCGTTTAGCCCGGTCGAAATAGACATTCAAGGTTACATTAATTCGCATAAAGCTGAAAATTGGTATGAATGTTGGGAACACCATTAAAAATAAATTGTCAAAAGTCCCCATCGACCCGACGTGTGCAAAAAAAAATATTCAGGGTCAAATGTTGCAAAAATCGGTTTTTTGCATGTTTCAGCTAAACGGTAAGTTTTATCATAAAAGTAGGTAAGACAAAATTGTTCATCATGCAATTATCTATAAAAAATGTTGTCACACTTTTTCCTAAGAATCACCATTTCGGAGATATAGTGATGCAAAATGTTGAAAAAGTTGTGTTCTTCTTATTATGCACGTTTCCGCGCCACCCGTGAGGTAGTTTACTTGGCGCATTTTTTTTTACGTGGTCTCCCCGGTAGGCCTATTCCACGATCTATTGTGGTCCAGTTGAGTTAAAATATTGTATCAAATAAAAAATAATACTATTGGAAATGATAAAAGCGGTGTAAGTTATGAGCAATTTAGGAAAATCATTCGTCTGATTGATAATCATCTGATGGAACTTCAAGCATACTGTCTTCTTCTTTTTCCTGCTGGGTACAAGTAAATTGTTCAAAGAAAAGTTTATGTTTAAAGAAAGTTTATATTCTTAGAATTGTATAATAAATATGTATGTATACGCCACGAAAACTAATATTTTTACTCGTATTACGGCTCTGTAACGTATATAAAGGTAATTGACATACATATGTACTATGAAGAACAGAACTTTTTCAACTTTTTACATCGCTATATCTCCAAAATGGTGATTCTTAGGAAAAAAGTGTTAAGACATTTTTTGTAGATAATTGCAGGATAAACAATTTTGTCTCACCTACTTTTATGATAACACCGTTTAGCTGAAAAATGCGAAAAACCAATTTTTGCAACATTTGACCTTGAATTTCTTTTTTTGCACACGTCGGATCGATGCGCGATGGGGACTTTTGAAAATTATTTGTAATGGTGTTCCTAACATTTATACCAATTTTCAGCTTTATGCGAATTAATGTAACCTTACCCCTATTTTTGAAGCTAACTTGACCAGACTAGTTTGCATTCATATTAATAGCATAGGAGACATAGGTATGTAATTGTGGAGAACGTCGTCGTACACATTCGGGCACGGTTCCTCTGGGGCTGCAGTAATCCGATTTCAATCGAGCGAAGTGGACGCCAGAAATGGTGCCCTAATAGGACCTACTTGTTGTCACATTCAATATTTTAGACGCGCTCAGCCCGGCTTAGTGAGGGAGCCGGGCTAACTCAACGTCCTAGGTCACCTACGAATGCAATCGGCAATGACGTAACGTGATGGATGTTTTAATATCAAACATTTTCGCATAGGTATTCTACGTAATTTGTGTAGTTTTTCTTTGTGCTTTGGGGAGCATTTCTGTTCGAAGTTTTTTTTATTGCACTTGACTTTCGCATTTTACACAACACAATGCGCGTATTGCGTCTCCGAAAACGCGATCAGTCAGTGCAATTTAGGGAGAGTTTGATTCGAGCTGCGTCTGAATATAGTAGCTTTGGGTCTCCTAACGCGATCCTGTAGTTTGGCAGGCCGCGCAGGAAGACGCCGAGCGCCCGGCCGCCATTCATACGGAAATAACTAGGGCTGCCACTTGCCATGCTGCCGGATAGGAACACGCATGAAAGTGTTGATCGTTGTCTATGATGATTTTATGGCGACAGGTGACAGCCAAGTTGATGAGTGGTGCTATTTTACTGACAATATTTTTTTCTTCCTAGCGGCCTTCAGCTTTTGGTAAACAGTGATGATTTGAAATTCTCCATTTTTCGAGACCTCACGAATCCACCACTGAAACAAAATTTAATTTCTCCTAAAACCAAGTCTTTATAGCAATTATATTTGCCATATATTTCTGTGAATTTAATCAGAGTTCTATCAATATACCTGAATAGCAATTCTAGGCGGAATTAATGCTCGTGAACGTATAGTGAATATCATGAATCCTGGTCTTGCACTTGATGCATTGGTACCAAATATAGAATGACATCAGAATGTCTTCGGCTGCCACGTCTGGCTAGCTAAGGAAATCCGTTACACTATCCGTTTTAAAACTTCCAATCTCTTTCATTTGTATTTTTTGGGTTTCATATTCCTTCTTCGCATGGATGTGGAGGCCTTTGTCCAGCAATCCTACAATGCGTAGTGTATCATACACTATCTAAAGATTACTTTATTAGTACCTACTGTCAAACATTTCTTGCTCTAACACTGACACATTCACACTTGAACATTCCCACGTTTTGGCTTCTAGAACAGTGCTCGCAAGGTGGAAGCGGGGTCTAATCGCGTGTGTAACGCACACTGAGCGGCTTGCGGTCTCACCGCGTCTTGCGGTCTGCGACGCGCGATTTCGCACAAACTCCACTGCACACGACCGACCACCTAATGGCTTGAACATGTTATTTATGTGTGTGTTAAAATAAATATGAATAATTAATAAATGTTGCCTGAGTAGGACGAAAAATAAACCTTCGGATAAGTAGATAAAACATGATGCAGGAAGGTATTCCCATCCCAAATAACACATTTCTAAAATTGAGAAGCCAAATAGTAAGTTACGAAATAAACATTTATGTCAGACGTTGCTTGATAGCTGTATGTTATACTAATGATAAAGATGGCTCTAATAACGTCGCTAATCTAAGTGACGTAACTGATTCGAAGCATATTTTACAGCACAGTGTTACTACTATTGTTAGTTAATATTGTTTTAATAATTAATATTTTAACAGATACGTCACTTCGTGACATCTTTGTTTTTATTTTGCTCGGAATACATGATCGATCAGATATCAGATTCAACTTGGAAAATGTATCAAATTACTATATTAGGTCGGCTTAGTCCAAAATGTCAGATACGTCAGTTAGTTAGATTAGCGACGATAAGTGATCGGTCTATAAAAAAGAACCTAAAAATACACAGGTTTATTTCAGTTATTTCTAATGGACGAATCAATGAATCTCAAAATTCATTTGGCTAATTCTGTATAGGTACTCTGCGAATAGGAGATTGTTTCACCTAATTAGAAAACATCTGAAAACAAACGGTTTGCGCAAGACTACCTACAGAATTGTAGATTTATTTGGTTTCTGTGTTGTTGCAAGCTGTGTTCAGAGGCAGTTCGCACGTCACGCGTTTCATTAAGCAGATACATTGCCAGTTGCCACCAATTCAGGTGCAACTTTCTTACGAGCCGGTGCGTGCCAACATTCTTTCAGTTTAGCGACTTTGTCGAAACTGGGTTACTTATGTGTAACGTTGCCTAAGAGAGCATCTCGCACTAACTGAAATACGGTTTGTGTAAAAATAACTGAATTGGGTGTTTTAAAAAGTTCGCTGTAAGAAATGTTTATCTGAGCGTGACGGTCGGCCATGTTGCGCTCGCGCCGAATTGCAGATTACATCACGCCGCAAAAAAAAATCGCGTGCGCGTGCAATCGCCGAAGGAGCAGGGGGGGGGGGTTGGTTGCGGAGTTGGGGGGGGGAGTGCCGGGAGGGGGGCTCGATGTAACGACCTTGGCCTTGCTCGGGCCGCGGCCAAGGTGAGCGTTCAACTTTATACCGTAATTATACATGCGCCCACCAGTCTACCGACGCACACACTTATTATGTTGCCACAAAGGCGATCGTAACCATAACCAAGAGGATGCCCACTAGTATATTTATTATAACACCAGTCTATGCGGGTGTAAGGTTACCATTTAGAAATTTGAAAAGTCCTGACAAAAAGCCTGCACATTTCAATTAAAGTCCGGACATTTTGGTCACAAAATCCAAACATTACCCACTTAGTTACCATGTTATGGTAGGCATGGTAGCAGACGCTCGCGAGGGGAGGGGGGAGGTTGGGGGTGCTCGGATCAAAAAAACGGCGCTGAAAAATATAAAAAATAATACCTACACCAGAAACAAGCGTTCAGTTTGATTATCTTACATAAAACTATTTTTATTTTGAAGAAAATATTTTATGTTAGGATAGGACTAGTTGATTGTTTGCTGCAATACAAGATTTATTGTTTGATCTCGTTAAGGCGGTACTCCGACCAAATAGCCTTGAGCAGTCGCGACAGAGACAGAGAGCGACACGACTTCCTCGTACGAAAGGGATGCAGGCAGCGTACCCTGCGCACGCCCCTTTATCATAAAGCTCGCAAAATTTTTGGAATTATTTTAATAAAAAAAGAATAGAGATCTTTTTAAATAAATTAAAACATGGATTATTTAGATTTTTAAATTATCTATCCATTGGTGAAATCCTCAAATTAATAGAAGAATCAACTTTAGCAAAAGATGAATGCAATCAATAATTTTAGTCACTGTTTTAAAAGAAGCTTTTAAATGTATTAGTAACATATAAAAAAACAACCGACTTCAAAAAAAAACACTACAAAGTGAAAAATAACTTTAATTTCGGAAGTCGGTGTCGTTGGTTCCGCATTTTCGTTTTTTGACACCGACTTCCGAAATTAAAGTTATTTTTCACTTTGTAGTGTTTTTTTTGAAGTCGGTTGTTTATTTTGTAAAAAAGTTTTTATTTTTCACTTTTTAGTTGTACCTATCCCACATAAATTCAATTAACACTAGTGCATTGAAGACACGACTCGAAGAATCATCAAAATTCCCATAGAAATGCCGGAGATGCAGTACATTTATGCATATAACTTCGTACATAAGAATAATTACCTAATGTTTTATATACTAAAACCTTTCTGAAAGTATGTAGATCACACTAATGAAAGAATTATCAAAATCGGTTCAGTAGTTTTTGAGATAATCGCGGACATACAAACATACATACATACGGGTCGAATACAGAACCTCCTTTTTTAAAGTCGGTTAAAAACAAATAATAACGGGCAATGTGATGTTAGGATATCGAACAGTAATAATTGTGCTTTCAGATGTAGTTTATTTCTCATAATTATTGAGTTAATAGCCTCTGAATAACGAAGAAAAACGCGGTTATGGTCGGGGTACCGCCTTAAGTTGATTGATAAAGAAGTTTTAAATGAATGAGAAGTTGAAAGACTTATTTAGTATTACTTATATTATGTACTAGCTGCGCCCTGCGGTTTCACCCGCGTAAATGTCGATCCCATGGGAATATCGGGATAAAAAGTAGCCTTTATGTTAATCCAGGGTGTCAGCTACCTCCACACCAAATTTTATCAAAATCGGTCCAGCCGTTTGAGCGTGAAGAAGTAACAAACATATAAACACACACAAACACTCACAAACTTTCGCCTTTATAATATTAGTGTGATGTGATAAGTTTTATTACTCGTATTCCATTCCATCTAAGCCAAAAAATCCGGACAAAGTAATGAGCTGGACAAAAGTCTAGAAGTCCGGGCATGTCCGGACAAATCCGGGCGGATGGTAACCCTATGCGGGTGCAACGAAAGCAGAAACGCACACTCTATTACTCGGTTTCTCTCTAATAATTCGGCGGATGTTATCGAAACGGCTTGCGGGAACCTCGGCGTACGGCTAAACTTGGAACTCGTTTGGTGTTGGCTAGTTCGGCTACGTTCACGCTCTCACGTCAAGTGGGTGAGCACACAGCGCTGTGCGACGACGTGCTCCATGGACATGGCTGGGCACACACCAACAGGTTTATAATTAAGCTGTAGCGGCCAAAACTTGAACAAGTTACCTTTTACAGATGTTACTTATCTGAACTTTTTCTTGCTCATACCATTAGTGTCGGATGTTTGTCGATGTAATATTCATGCATTCGATTCAAAAATCAAACATTTTATCCATGAGAGAACATTACTGTATACGGATATCTTATCTGCTGTTGGTTATCTGATTCTGAAGAGCACGCACAAGCATGATAAATCACAACAAAATTATCTTAATGCGTTTTGGATTGTTTGTTTTGCATGAAATATTGTTTATTTGATACTCTGTGAACCGAATCTATCAATCAGATATGGATCAGTTCCCAAAGGACATTACAGATGGAAGCGTTTGATGGCTGACACCGACGGCATGCAGCGTCATCTACTGGAACGAAAACTGTTGATTCAGAGAAAATAATTACTTAATATTGTAGACCTTACATTCCAAAGTCCAAACACGCATAGGTGTATATATAGGTGTCCAACGAAAAAGGACCGGCCATTATGCATCTATAAAATAATGACATTCACTAATACGGCATAATAAATAGGACAAATGAGATGTTATCGCGTCGCTCCGCACGCTGTCGTTGGCGGGAGTCCAGCGCTGGGCTTAGAGCGAGCGCCCGCCATCACCACGCAAGTAGATACAGAAGGCACACTTGTTGTAAGTGAGAAGTACCTAAGAAACGGATCCACTTCCTTTGTAGCCTTCTAATAGCTGAATAGGGATGCTGAGATGGATGAGTCTTGTATGGAAATCGTCTATATGCTGCGCCAACCCAAATTAAATTATGGGTAGGAGAGCGAAAGATGTCTAAACTCAATGCCCAGTCTGGTGTTAATTGACGACTGTTGAACGTGCGTCGTGAAAAGAATGGACGATAGGCAATTAGCATATTCACCGCACGCAACAAATACTTACATTAGTAATTTCTTAATGACAATATATTTCGTGTAGTAACGCGTCTATAAGGAGTTTGCTTCCCGTCGCTAGCGTCCTCAGTGAAGTAGACATACTGTGCCCATGCCCTGTGAGTCCGCGGGAGCCTATAGGTAGGCTCAATAACAGCGCTACACCCGAGTCCCAGCGTGGCATCATCAGCACACGTCATCCGCGGCCATCATTCACTATTTATATTCGTATTAAAACACCGCGTTGAATTATTGTCTAATGATTTACCAATTCTTATTTAGATTTCTAAATCTTGATCGTACGCGGAGCGCTACACTAGTCAGAAATTCAGTATATTCGCAATGACCTTTGCACTAAAGGTGTTGACTGTTGAGCGTGGATAGTGATGGGTAATTTTCCGAAAAATTTCAAAACTCGGAAATTTTTCAATTTATTTTTCTGAAAAATTGAAAAATTGGAAAAATAATGGAAATATATCTTTTTATCGAAATTATTAGTTTATAAAATATGTATAGTTCATAATAAGTTGAAATTCAAAGGATTTAATGGCTTTACATGTTGTTTTCAAAAAAAAAAAACAAATGTGCAAAGTTATATTTTAATACAGATTCATGGTCAATGGTTTATTTTACACATAAACATATATAATTACGTCACTCATGATTAATCTGAATCCAAATCTGAATCATGATCATCATAAAAGAATTCGTCATCAACATTTTGTACATTATCTGCATCTACAAACAGTAAATCTTCCGCATCACAAAACTGTTTTTCTGAATTTGGGATTTGTTTTTGGGATTCTTTAACTGTATAATCTGGACTAGACCAACGTTGAGCGTACTGGCTGCACTCATCTGGTTCTGATATGTACGTATCACTTCTAGGTAAGCTGCAATTTGGAGTATCGTCTTTTCCGGCGACTTCTGAAAGCTTATTTTTTTTTCTTGGAATGTAATCAGCATTTTCAGTGAATAAATTTTCTGATTCATTACGCATATTGTCAAAATTACAGTTCATTTCAGTATCTGATTCACTATCTGAAGCTAGTATAATCTTTTCTGAAAAACATATAAACATACATAAACTCACGCGAAGGCAAAGCCACCGAGTCTAAATTATATTATAATGCTACGTGTACGAGTAGTTAAACGAACGTGCGATATTAAGTAGATAGGTACCTACTAGTTTGTTGGTATTTCTGTTTAATAGTAAAATATTAGTCGGTAGGTGCTTACCTTTGGACATCGCTGTCTACTAACAATGGCAGTTTTGTGGGTCAGATCAGTCGAAAACACAATTTTATGTGTGTTTTTGATCTGAAATTGTATAAGTGTAAACACTTATACAATTTTATGTGTGTTTTTGATCTGAAATTGTATAAGTGTAAACACTTATACAATTTTATGAGTGTTTTTGACTGATCTGACCCACAAAACTGCCATTGTTAGTAGACAGCGATGTCCAAAGGTAAGCACCTACCGACTAATATTTTATTATTAAACAGAAATACCAACAAACTAGTAGGTACCTATCTACTTAATATCGCACGTTCGTTTAACTACTCGTACACGTAGCATTATAATATAATTTAGACTCGGTGGCTTTGCCTTCGCGTGAGTTTATGTATGTTTATTTGTTTTTCAAAAAAGATTATACTAGCTTCAGATAGTGAATCAGATACTGAAATGAACTATAATTTTGACAATATGCGTAATGAATCAGAAAATTTATTCACTGAAAATGCTGATTACATTCCAAGAAAAAAAAATAAGCTTTCAGAAGTCGCCGGAAAAGACGATACTCCAAATTGCAGCTTACCTAGAAGTGATACGTACATATCAGAACCAGATGAGTGCAGCCAGTACGCTCAACGTTGGTCTAGTCCAGATTATACAGTTAAAGAATCCCAAAAACAAATCCCAAATTCAGAAAAAACAGTTTTGTGATGCGGCAGTGATGACAGAACCAGAGTACAAAGCGGAAGAAAATGAGAACATTAGAATTTCAAATTTAATGTTTTGTAAATTTATCTCGCATGAACTTGACCGGTATACCTACCGGTGATGAACGGTATAATCTTATGCAAGAAATCATAAAAGTCTTTAAGAAAAATAATAAGTAACAGTCTTAGTAATAGGGTACGGAATCCTAAAAATGAGAAATTTTAGTATTTTGATAAAAAGTAACAAATAATTTGTTATCTTGTTTTATTTTCTGATCTTGGTCGACTTCCCATTTTTTTCCAATATTTGAAAAATATTTGAAAAATTGGAAAAATATTGGAAATTTTTAATTTTTTCTTTTCTTTTCATTCCGAAATTTTTCCATTACCCATCATTAAGCGTGGATAAAGTTGTAGTGTCAGATTCCAAGCTAATGCCATACTATTTACTAGAACAACAATAACCTTTACTAATAATGTACCTACTCACTTTGAACTATGAACATTTTGCTCGATTTAAGGTCAACATATTTCGAAATAAAGGTAAATCATGATTGCAATTTGGATTACCACCACAAACTACACTTGCTACTCATGCTGAAATAAGACTAAGTAGGTACTTACCTACTTCTCAGAATATAATTGTTTTCAGCTCGTCAATGTAGATTTAAAATAATTGTTGCTATAACATTATTAAATAGATTACATTCTCGTGTGGTGTTTAGCAAGGAGCACAAAGACGTGTTCGGCGGCGCATGCGGCTCACGTACGTATTGTGGTCCCACCACATTACCATACTGGTGGACGTTATAGCCACAATAATGCCACGTCGCGCTCATTATGCCAACTACAACATGGCTCATATTGGCGCAATTTCAACATTCATAGAACTGACGGCAGGTGGAATAGAAACGTTCTAAAATAGTGACCGATAACTGGCAAAAGAAATAGCATGGACATTATTTTGATCTTCAAAAGAAAAAGAATAGAAGCCAAAACATGTAAATCCACACTCAGTAAGTGAAACTAGCTTTAAATCTAACATGAATAAGACGACTTAGAGCTTAGAATTGTAAACACAAACACGTATTGCGATACTTTGGTAACAAAGTCTAAACTAATGATAATGACGGAATTCGCATTCCCAATGCTCAGTCAGTATTAAAAACCAGAATCAATTGAGATTTTTATGCAAATCATGCAATGTTAGTGTGTTGTCGACTAGGAGCTCTCAATTGATCGCCTGTGTCCACCGGCGATCAATTGAGTTTAACGTTGATACACGTAGACATGGAGTGAACACGATTGATATGAAATGCTCTGATGCCTACTCTGGATTACTAGAATAGCAATCTCCGTGAGATCTTTTGTCTTCAAATAGATCACCCCTTCTCTATGCATAGTCACACATACCCATCTGTATTCCGATATCTACGAGTCCTACGACCAATTCGTCGCAAGTTATACTCAAGGTCAGCCTAAGCCAAGTTGCCTAGCGTGCTTTGATCGATCGCTCGATCGAAATTTTCCGATGCGTTCAGTCACATTCCCAACTGTATTTACAAACATAGGTCACATTAAAATTCCTATTATAAACATTTATATAACCACATATTTAATCTCTCTGACCTTAAAATTTACATTTCTAATACATCAGTAATCGTTGATGATTAATCGTCGCCATTTTGTTTGCTAATGGCCGACGTATATTGTTTTTATAGTTGTACGCCTTGAACTTGACCGGCTGACTATGCGAACAATCGTGCTGTTTTCTAACCTATGTAATATAGGTAGTCGTATAATTATCTTGGGAGATTTAAAAATTCAAAGTCCTCTTCGTTAATGAAGATCGGCAAGTCATTTTGAGTAAAAGTGTTGGAGATATCGCTGTCTCCTTTCCGCTTCCGTGGCGTTACTATATCGTTTATGTTACAGCGCTAGCACAGAATTGGCGTGTGATCTCCAGCCAAGAATAGGCAACTCTTGCGGTTCGTGGGAGTCGTGAGACGAAGAACAGATTCGATCAGGTAGATGGGTAAGAGTCCATCTGGTTACTAACTACATTTCTAAGCGATCGCCGGCACGGAATAGAAAATCCGTGATCGCCGGTCTGTCTGCCAACATTTTAGCTTTATTAGCTCCTTCACTGCGTGACAGGCATTTGAGACTAACATCACACACATAACGTACAAATAAACTTCCCGACTAAATTCAAGGCACATCGGTTTGTTCCAAACTGGGCAGTCAAACAATACAGCGCGATGTTTATTAGCGTCGCTCGGTACTGAACCCCGAGTGCTCGTGTAGCCATACTAGCCATTATGTGCGCGGGGCTGCCCACGCGCATGCCGCTGTGTCACGCCGAGGCGCGGATCGATACGCATTGCATCTCAAATGGTGACCATTCAATGATTCTGACTTGTAGCATTTTTGTAGGGTAGGGTTCAGATGTAGGTACTTACATGTAAAAATTAATATTTGTACACGATTCAAATTATTTTCCCGCTATTTCCTATTTTTTTTAAACACATTCACTTTTTTTATAAATCCAACCCATTTCATCAACAACAATTATAGTTTTTGCACTGCTTTTTTGCGACTCCCTTCCCTCCCTTGAAGTCATCATCTGCCTAGCCTTTTCCCAACTATGTTGGGGTCGGCTTCCAGTCTAACCGGATGCAGCTGAATGCAAAAATAAATGAAATATTTTTTCATAATTCAAAAGACAAACATTAGTGGCCCACAGGTATTCTATGCACCCGTTACCTTTGTTGGAGAGCACACTCAGCACACTATACTCACACGACCATAAATTAACATTGTTAAAATACCACTTTCATATGTAAAGAGCAAAGAGTTGAAGGCTGTAGATATTTAACGAAAATACAAGCTACCGGCACGTGATCGCTGACAAGGTCGAAATAACTGTTTCACTTTGACATTGACCACTATGCAGTTAGGTTCAAGCACATTGCTTTATTTTCATTGTTACTCTCATAACAGGTCTATTTATTATTTATTTTTATGATTTTACATATCTCGGGACCATGGGGTCCCGGTCCTTTGGAAGACGTACGAGGAGCCGAAGCCAACTCGCAGAGCCCCCTTAGAAAATTCTAATGAAATTCGGCACCAACCGATGATTATCCCTGTATGCACTGTGCAAGTGCACCCAAGGACAACCCCCGATTGGTGTAGGACTATTGCAGGATATGGAAAAATAAAAAGTTGGACTATAGGTTTGGGTGGCTAAAGTGGACAGGTTACCAAGAACTATGGAAGAACTATGACCCCTGCCTAATCAATGTTTTAATATACACGGATAAATGGCAGGGGGTGACTTGCACATTCAATAATGGGTCCCCGGAAACGGTCGCTAGCACATAATGACGTAGCGACAAGGGGGCAACATATCCTGAGATGCTTATGAGGAGTGGAGAGGTATTCCACGGCTATCAGGACAATCCCGGAAATACGGTTAAGGTCCCTACCAGCATCTTACTGGACACACTCAAACACACACACACCCTCACACACTCTGGTCATACTTCCTTCCTCCGAACACGTTTGTTCTTGCGAATCTCCACTCTAGCCGGCCAATAAAGACAAGAATGGAGTGGGAGCTCTCTTCCTAGTCATTGTTCACTCCAGCCAGCCAATAAAGGCAAGCCAGAGGTGAGGAACAAGACTTCTCCCGGGCGATAGGGTCCGTTGGGTCGCTACTGCCCAACAGCTCACCATAATTATGCCGCCCTGCGGGTTTTAGTAGGTATCTCTCTTGGTCTGGCTCCTCACTTTAGACCTGTTTCGGCAAAGTAAACTCTTCCAGCGTAGGCCTAGAGTTTGGAGCGCGCAAGCCCCACCACGACGTCAACGTAGAGATACAGGGGTGGGGTTATTTATTTATTTTATTATTATAGTACTTACTACTATTACTACTCCTCCGATTAATCTATTTGCAATTTTTTTTTTATTAATAATAATCCGTTTTCGAACGAATCCTCGACATTTTCAGTGAATGATCCATTGAATGTATTCAAGAGAAATGTCTTTTCTCTCAAATCCATCCTCTGATTTACTGCGTCCTGAATTACACAAATGTATTTATTCTTCCATATTGTTATAAAGAGGAAAATTCAATACTGCGTATATCTCTCATACAATCTCATACTATGTATCTTTTACGTTATCACTATTCTATTTTGTAAACTGATCAAAATATTGCGCAAGTTTCTTTAACAGTAGAGTACAAACAGTGGAGAAGTTATCCAACGACATGGTTATAAACCAATCAGTTTGAGCACCGCGTCTAATAAGATACCTGAAGGCCAATTCTCGTAATTTAAAACGTTCGAAATCTAGTCGCATTCTCATCTCGGCGACAAACAAATTTCAAAAACTTGTCAAAATGTAGGGGAAATTAGAGGTATTTTTGACAGTTTGAGACTGAGATCAGACTGTGAACGTTCTTAAAATTACGAGAATTGCCCCTCAGGCCAATGCGTGTGAGTAGAATGCTAGATTAGCGCGCAAACAGGCCGCGCAGGGCTCAAGTATAAACAAAGTCTCGGGCCACTCCGACGTATGGACACACAACAACAGTTTGACGTTTCGTGACTCGCCCACGTCAACGGCGCATTGAATCTTGATCCTGGCCGACCGCGATAACTTTGCCTGTCTCTCATTACTTCACCTCCAACTTTGAACCGTACGACGTCGACTTTGGACCATATTCTTGTTTGATGGATAGAATTGACATTTGGAGATGTAAGATAAGTGGAGAGCGAGATCGATGCGTCGGGGCAGGGCTGAGCCCTTTCAATTATTCACAGGCGGAACAGCATTGTGGCACACGTATGTTGTTGCCCTCTGTCGAAGCGGACCTTATCTCCACTCTGTATGCTCCTACGAGCAGGAACGTTGACATCGCTACGTGGCTTTCAGTTCGCCTCGCACCGGTCTCACTCGTAATTTGTGAATCACAATTTCTTTTTGCATTAGAATATTTGAATGTATTTACATCTGGTAGCTTAATTTAAAAAAAAATGCACTATCAACTGTAATCGTCTAGATAGCATCGTAAACAAACAATATTGTTCTAAATCTAGCTTTGTATTAGAAGTTAGCTGAGGCACAAAACAACCCTGAACGTGTGTATGTATATCCCCCGGACGCCAGCGAAATTAGAAACTTATTCCGCCGTCTATTTTAATTTGTTCTACCCCGCCGATGAAAATAATCCCTTTGTAACGATTTTTATCGTTATTTTTAAACTTGGTCGCTGGCTGCATGTTCTCATTCGCTGCTTTCTGAGTTTTAATGGTCAGTATCTTTGTGTGCGTTGTTTCATAAGGGGTAAACCTTACATGCAGCTTGTCCTAATTTATCAGTCATTGTTTTCATAAGCACCCCTGATTGCCGATCTTGGGACTCACTAGCAGTTATGAACTGTATCTGGAAAAGATCGTACAGAAGGACCGAAATATGATAATGAATTAGATTGTGACGTATTCTTAGCAGTTCTTTATGAACCAATCATGGCATATAAACCATGATGCGTAAAACAGAACACAGCTAGAGTGCCGGACTGATAACATATCGTCATAATGAGCTCTTAAACCCTGCGCGGATTACGAGGCAGCTCACACTCGACGTTTTTGCACAACTCCCAGAACATGGTGGAAACTAATTGGATATTATACACTCTGTTATTTGAATGTCTCAATTATTGTCACTGGTTCTAGGTGTGTTTGTTTACTGACTTTTAGATAGTGGTGCAACCGATTCCTATTCTATTTGGCGTTTAATATTGGACCCATAATCTTGTACGTGGACGTACGTTGGTTTAGAATTCGAGAGATTTTAGCTGAATGTTGTTTAGTTCGTAAATCTGATCCACGATTGCTTTTGTTTTAACCTTGAGGTTTTAGCGCACTTTCGAAAATGAACTTGTATTTCTACTTTTGAATATTCTAGATAGGTAATATCACAACTGCGATTTTAATCTATCAAGTCTTAAGTTTCTTCCAAGTTGTGCTATATTATATCAGGCGGTCTTCAGCTGATATGCCAGCTGCTTCCAATAAACTGCGATTGTGGGTTTTGTGCCGTGTGCCCAAATTCGGAATTTCAATAAGTTATCCTGAATAGAAAGACCCTAAATTGTGTATTGAAGGTGAACCAGCGAGTTACACGAACGCCACGCCACTTGATCCAAACCGACACGTTTTTTAACAAGTCAAACCTGTTGTTAATAAGGCTAACTGCTTACGTTACTATTGTTGCCTCTTACTCTTTGTTGGAACGACATCAACAAAAAAATCGGCATAATATTATGGCTTATTGTTTTGTTCACGTTTTGATTTTATCTACACATTTTCTACGCATCGTAAGCGTATAGAAGATAGATATTATATAGGTACATTAAGCATGAAGTTTAAGAATAAGAAGTAAGTATAAGTACTGTTTTTAAGTTTTTTGTATTGTTATGTCAATTTCAATGATCTAAAGAATTATTTCAGGTTTTTGCTGTAATATGTTGTTGAAATGTTAAATATTATTAGTTAGTGATGATGCT
Source organism: Amphipoea lucens (assembly GCA_947508005.1). Taxonomy (NCBI): domain Eukaryota; kingdom Metazoa; phylum Arthropoda; class Insecta; order Lepidoptera; family Noctuidae; genus Amphipoea; species Amphipoea lucens. The sequence continues at coordinate 515,962 of OX382364.1, forward strand.
GAGACAAGCCTAGTGAAGCACTAATTAAATAATACATTTTATTCAGATTTTGGTCCGAAATATGTTGAATCAAGTTTCCGCATTGATTAGTTCCTGTAGGTAACTATAATACCATAAGGTTAAGTCGCGAGCCCTCTATCGGAATCCGGAAGGTTATGCCTCCATCGAACCCTAATCAACTATAGTGATGAATGTGGCCTTAACAAACACATTTATCTTAGTTGGAGGTTAACTGAGAGGATCAAATACCCATCCTTATCAGGATCCTCATCCGCTTCCCTTGTTTCTTCCGGCTTCACGAACTTTAGCAAAATAATACAACACGACTTAGTCTGGAGGGTCAGACTACAATGCAAGCAAAAAGTAAGACCTTGGAACGACAATAGCCTAACGATAGGGTGTGGACGGGCAATCAAGGACGTGGGCTTGAGGTATGTCGTATATGGTAATGGTTTGCGTGCATAGTTTAGTTGAATTTTTAACAGAATATCTTGTAAAACCTTTACGAATGAATGCCAACGTAGTCGAATGTTTTTACAGCTAGTTTGATTTTGGTCCTTGGAGTCTGCTCTATAATTTTTCGGCTATGTGATCGTAATAATAATAAATAATAATAAAATAATTTATTTGCGTAAAACATGGTATATAGTGGTGTTAGGCATAGGTCAGAGTAGTACAAACATGTTTAGCTAAGTTAAACATAGCATGCAAAATTTTAAGTTGTACATGGTCATTATAATTAAGTGCATTAATGTTAGAATATAATGTCAATATTTTTTATCCATAAATTCATTCAAACTGTAAAAACTACATTCATTTAACCATTTGTATAATTTGTTTTTAAATAATCTTACATTTAATAATTTGAGATCGTTTGGTATTTTATTATACACACGCACACACATTGCTAGACAGCTTTTATTATATTTGGTTAGCTTTGGCAAATCATTTAACACCAGTCCATAAGGATCACGTCTACTCCGAGGATATACCTCGCTTGCCGTCTTGAATAATTGTTTGTTCTTGGTCACAAACACACATATTTCGTAAATATAGAGAGATGGAAGCGGTAACAAACCAAGTTTTTTAAATATTGGTCGACATGTATCATCCGGCTGAAGTCCATAAATTGACCTTAGGCACTTCTTTTGGGCGATGAACGCTCTATTTAGATCAGTGCTATTACCCCATATTATAAGACCATAGCGTAGTAACGATTCAACATATGCATGATAGGATATAACAGCAGTTTTTATGTTTGTTACATTTACGTACGTTACGTATCGGTTTCATACATTACTCAACTAAAAATATCTAATAAAAAATGTTATTTATGTTTGTTTTCACGAATATAATATTGGAAAGCTATCAATAATCATGATAGTCGATAGTTTATGTCGGAAACATATAGAAATGTTTACAATTCTCTCGGAACCATTTCTCAACGAGTACCTACCTATGTGTCTGCACTGTGAATTCGATATCTGCATATCTGGGCAGTTCAATATTTCAACACAACAGCGTACCTACTCTACTACTCGGTAATCTGCGATCTTCGGATGCGGGAGTCGAATAGAAATAATCTCATGTGTTGTCTTACTTAACTTTATCGCTTCTTGTTTGTGAATAGTCGGGTCTCGGGAGTCACCCTCATCGTATCTTGTCGTCTTTTCTTTGAATTGAGTTACTGGTATCTCAGTGATTAAAACTAGGTAAGTAGGTACTCTAATCTAAAGCACTGCATTTTGGAAAATGTGTAGATATACCTACGTATACTTGTAGTAGGTAGTTAGGTACCTACTTGCAGATTATTTTAAAAGAGTGTACCTACTTACAATTTTAAGCGTTGATGGCCTTTTGGACCAAATGTAAATAAATTAAGTACATAAAGTTACAAGTGTTTGGTAAGTCGCCAGGTTGCGTCCGTGCTGTGCACTCGCACAGGCGCCGCGCGGCCTGCTCGCCGCAAGTTCAAGAACATCCCCTCCCCCCCTCCGCTTCCTCCCGCCGTCGGTTCAGTCCGCCTCCTTCCTGTGTCTCGTGCATCCACCAGCTTCCGCTCCCCCCTCGTTATGTTAAACGTAATCAATCGAGCCATCGAAAATAACGAGCTGTTAATAAATTATATCTCTGTTTGATGTTATGTGCGTAGGTAAGTATTTAAAAGTTTTAATTTAAAGACTCAAAACGTTGAAGGAAAAAAGCGTGAGGAAACGGGCATGTTCTAGAATCCAAAACTTCAAAGATATGAGTGACGTCTACCATCCCGTACTGGGCCCGCCTGGTGGTTTGCGGCCCTCTCCCTTTTACAGAGAGGACGCCTGTGTCCCAGCATTGGGGACATTATAGACTGATTATTCAATCATACGTTTTAGAGAATAGAATCAAACACCTTTTTTTTATCGCGGTGGAAATCTTCATGGACTTCCTCTATCGTGGGGGTGACAGACAGAGGGGCATCTTCCTTTTTGAGAGGGGTGTGGTGACGTGATGCGAGAGCTCAGTGATTCATCAACTTGTGACAACTGTCACCCCTCCCGCACCGCGCAGCTACTTCAGGCAACGTCTCAGTTAAGCGGGCGGCCTATAGATTATGTCAAGTTTCAATGTAGTCTTGTGCAAGCTATGAGTCACAGGCGGCAAACGCGTCGTAGGCGAACCCTGCCGTAGACAAGCAGCGACATGTCACAACGACTAGCCATTAAGCCGGTATCCTGTGGCCTAAACTAACGGTACGTAACATGGCTTCAACACCATCAGTAACATTAGGTACCTATAAGTAATCCGTTTTAACGATTTTTATACTTTTTTTTTGCATGCTCTTCCGTTCATACAAAAATTGTCCACACAGACACTTTATCGACGTTAGTTTTGCAGATCTAATTTTCACTGAGTACCTAGGTAGGTACTACTGCTTGATGAAACATTTACAGGCTTTAGAACATTCGATCGTCAATAAATTATACACTGACTGACTTTGAAATTCATTGGCAATCCTATAGGGGGTGAAAGTTTTTACTATCTTTAATATTTTGTTTTACCTATTTTTCTTGGGTTTTCAAATCAAAGGTATACCTACCTAAAAGGCATCACGGCCTCTTTGTAACTTCATGGTTTTTAAGATTTAAGTCCTATAGGTAGGTATCGCCTCTTATAATGCCAATTGATAAGTAGTAGCTATTGCTACTGTATTTTTCTATCGTCTGATTTCACACTACTATAAAATAAAACGTGCGCTGTAAACTTTAATAATTTATTTTCGTATCGTTTACAAAGTTAGCAGAATTCGAGTAGGTACCTACTTATAATAATGTTATAGGTATATGCGATTGTATACTTAATAGGTCAGGTAATGGTTAATGGTGGTTTCATGGAGGAAAACTTGAATCATAGCAATTCATGGTTTTGTTGTTTAGTAGCTAGTAAGGCAGGCTAGAATAAATAGAGGTACATAACAGATTAACATTGTAATTGTACCTGTAGCAAAATGTGTGTGCGTGTTTTAGTTGAAAACACGTCTTTTAAATCAGCTAAACCTGAACCTAGAGAAGATTATGTCAAGCTGGTATGATGTATTATTAAAACAAAAACAAATATCAAACAACGTATTTACGATTTTAAACTTGCTTCTTTCGTTTTTTCAAAAGAAATGAACTGATGATGTTGCAATTGAAACCTAAACCGATGACGCCACGCAGGTATTTCAGAAATAACGGTATTCTTTTGTGGCAAGGATGCTGTCATCAATTACATCGTAAATCTGCAAAGGCATCGCTTCCACACACGGAGTCACGTCAGCGTAGGACCTTTTATCGACAGCCTTCATTATGCTCTTTATAAACTCCATATCAAAATTAACAAGACCTCGAAACTGTGGTGTATCATCCGTAACACAACTTCCAGTGGATGTCATGTGATGTGTGCCTATTTATGTTAAAATTTTAAATTATTATTTTTCAAATAATTTTAAATTATTATTATTAAAATTAAACTATTGAAATAAAAAGCGGAGTTCCAGAGGCAAACTTTCCTGGGTGTTAACTGATAGTCGTAGCTACTCTACAGTCACTGTGTGGTAGAATATTGATCGCAATATATAGCGTTATTGCTATACAATTTAATGATGCTCATTTGCGACAGTTTATTTGCTTTAAATCTTTCTTTTTTTATCCTTTGATCCGAACGAACACCACCTATTTATCTAGCCTGTATTTTTAAACTAAAAGGACCTTAGTGATGAATGTGTAACCGTGCTCGTCCACAGGTATGGGCGGCGAAGCGTGCGCGTGCGCGCCGGGCCCGCGCCGGCTGGCCGCGCCGGAGCCCGACCAGCTGTACGACCACCACTCGTCCGAGGAGGAGCTGGAGGTACCGTCACATGCGACCACTCTGCATGATCACCACTCACTAGTAGAAAGCCCCATACTTTTAATATACAGTCAGGGAAAATGATTGCTAAGCAAATTAACTATCATGGGAAATTTACGCAGTATATCAGTCTGAAACAATTCATTTCCCTGATTGTTCAGCAATTTTCTGCTACTTACTCTGCTGCTTTGGAATATCAAAACCATCATCAATTTTATCGACACTTTTTTTTAATACTTATCCCAAAACCATGAGATTCAATAATTATTTAAATAAATACCAATATAATCATTCAATTGGATGTCGGCCGAGCGTTTCTAGAAATATAGGTACACTTTTATCTTGTCATGAGCACCGTCAATTTACCAAAATACCTGTAGAGAAATATTGTAACAAAAACCAGTGAATGTAAGTACAATATCGAACACGTACCGTGTGAACAACTACAAGTAAACTAATCAAGTAGCCAATTAGTGACATTCAATACATATTAATTTGTTCGGAACGATTTAATAACTGTCCCCCAGATCTAGGTCTCACGCACAGCCTATAAATGTAATCTAGCTCAGAATTAATCTCAATTGCGACCTTCTACTCCCACCGGACGAGATGTACAAAACCTTGCAAACACTAGGCCGCCCGGCCTGAACACTATCACACTTTATATCAATTAGGATTCAGGACGAAATATAAGAGCACTTTTTGTGAATCTCTGTTTCAAGACTTGGTTTAATTAATTCGTATAGTGTGACGTTCATGGCCAGCCTAAAGTAGACTACCTATCGCTTTTCATAATAAAACGCACATCTAAGGCCGGGAATACTTAGGGGAAAAAAATCTATTAAGAGACGGTTTTTACGCCAAACCTATAAAATATTCAATTAGCCAAGATACATAATTTCTCAATTACAACGTAACAGTATGGAGTTCAACAGAACTGTCGAGTAATCTAGATAAAACGTCAAGAAGAGAGGAGTTTTAATCAACTTTATTCATAGAAAATTTTAGAGTTATTAAAATCTAAATAAAACTATCTCAGATCTTTCTTAGAGTGAGATCAAAGTGATTTGCACAAAGAACGAGATCTAGACTCAACGTCATTATTCGTTGTTTGATGTTAATCACTTGAATGACATAAATCTCATAGTGAAGGAAGTCTCTAAGCATTTTTGACGTACTTTGATAGTTGGCTTTAGTTCTTTATTGCGTCCACGTTGTAGGTTATGTAGTGAGAATAGACTTGGAAGTGCTCCTAGTTTATGGTATTGAACAAGTGTACCTACCTATAGTGTGAGTGTTTTGTCGTCAGCTTATCACAATATCTCATCTATGATATCATTAAGAGTATTCTATAATAATTAGGTACTGTGAAATTTGCGAGATAAGGCTGGATGTTGCAGTCGACTTAGAAATGTCATACTTGCCAAGTACGAGTTCTGCCAGAATGTCTTTTCAGTTCTAACTAAATATCTCACCGATCATGTTCCTTTTGGATCCCGACATTTTGTTCAAACTATCCGTCTGTGCAAATATCATTGACTATACCTACTCTGGCAAATGTAATGGAAATTATATATGTTCAGAAAACAGTGGGATTATATGCGAGGGGTGGCAAATGGCAAAGACAATTCGCTATCGAGAATAGTTGATGGCGTAATTGGTAGGCAGCGCTAAACGCCGGACTTTTCACTGATAGCCCTTATTCTCGGCCATTGTTGCTGCTCGCTGACTGTTCTCTTAAGCGCGCATCCATTTTGTCGGCGCTATTCTTGTCTCACGCTGGCTCAGTATGACGCGATTCTTGATACTTCTGCGGACACAAAAGCTAATATAATTGTTAGTTTTTGGTCCTTCTAGGCTAAATTGTGCCAAGACGAAAATCTTTTAGTGTTCCAAATATCTCCGGTCTTTATAATTGCGCACCCATTTAGGTTTCGGAGTTTAATTTATAACTTTTATGTTTGCAATTGGTCGTCAATAAAAAGCGGTTGGTTGCGCAATGGAAGCGGGTGACTCCGGCCGTATCTCACAGCGCCGATGTCCGGCACTTCGCATGCCGCATTAATTCGCAACGACACGCCGCAACTAAATTACAGCCGTAGACAACCTCTCCCCGACCCGCACCGCCCCCTCACCCCCTGCATCCCCTCCGCACCCCGTAGTGGCCGTCACGGGGCCTATTAGGCAGACACTTGACGTATACCTACCTCAATATTTTCGACCATGGAGGCAGGTACGGTTCTATTAGACGGGTCGGCGGTATTGGCGAAAATAATGGCATATCCCTCATCGAAAAGGCAAAGGACTCATTCTTAGAATAGAAAAGGCTGCACGATCGGTTAATAAAATTAGAGAACGTATTGTGTGCTATTTTGATAATCAATCTTCATAAAGTTCACGTCCGGATTGTGTCAGATGCAGTCAGTTTAAATGAGACATGAGAAGCAGCATCGCGTGCGGCGGGCTGATGATAATTCCGCGACAGATAGAAGCGATGCAGTTATGTGACGTGTAGAGATTAAAAAGTTAGGAGAGCAGGTGAACGCCCTCCGGCGAGGCGAGCGAGCGAAAATTGGCGCGAGGAAAAAAACTGCCGACCTCATCTATAGCTAGCGTCATACGTTCTATTAATTTGAATATTTTTACTGCACTTTTTCTATACGTACCTACAAATTATGTAATTTGCTACCACCTGTGACCTGACTCGTCCATTGTGGATCTGCATTCCAATTTTTGGCGGTTAATTAAGTTGTTTTTATGTTTCAAAGGTGGACCGTCATTTATTACAAGTGTAAGCCGAGTTGAATAGTTTTTGCTTCGCGTCCAATTTGATGATAAATTCTAAACAGTAGCAGTAGGGCATAGAGAATAGTCTTTGCAGTAGGGAGTAGCATGTACAGAGTAGCCACTAGTGTGCGTGTTGTGCAGGGCGGCTATCGTCTTCCATTGTTGCTGAAGAGTCTATGTGTCTAATACACTGTGCCCGTTTATCTGCTTCGCGGAATAATGGAACCATCAACTTGTCCCCCGCTAAGTTTTGCATCGCATTTCTATACGAGCTGCGTCTGTTCATTGGACGTATGCCTCTACCGAAACGTCACTGCATTGTGTTCAATGTCAGTTCAGACTGCTCAGATAACCGACAGTACAATTAAACAGCGGCGGTGCGACCAGCCTCTAATTAGATCGCGTACCAGATTTACCGCTCTGGTGGTTCGTAAACAAATTAGGTTATCAAGTCAATACAATTATTTTCAATTATAACGCGTATGTGGAGCGCGCGAAATTGTGGATCGATACGAGTGGCGGCTGCCATTTTTTCGTAGCGAGCTGCCGAGCTGCACACGCCGTCTTCAGTTGACGCTCGCTTCTTTTTTTTCAGTAACAAGACAAAACAATCCGTGAGTTTTTATTCATTTTTCCCCGTCTGCCGCCTCCTGCATAACATTTGTTTATCTTGCGCTTGGCTTGAAATTAGAAATTCTTTTGTCTCCGCACTTTTTTAATTGCAAAAAGGAAACGGAAATGGCTTTCTAAAGAAAGAAAAACGTCGTGTGATAATATTAAATGCGTAAAGCCATTCCTGCATTGTTTGCTCTCGCGAAGTATTCAGCGTGGCCGTGCAAAGGAGGGGCTTATTAGCGTCACACGGAGCGGCGCGGCGGCGGGCGGCACAAGGGACGCGGATTGTGATGTTGTTGCCGTTCGAACACTCTAATGACTCGGAAAATCCTACTCCGCTTTCAAACAAATTCCAATATTCATAAGCTTAAGGCACTTACGTATACTTAGATACGTTTGCGAAATTGAAATAATGAGACTCCCTCCATTGATGTTTAGTTATGTCTTGTTCAGATTGGCATGTCGGAGAGACATAATTAATGTTCCTCTGGTTCCTCGGCTAATCCTAAGAATGTAGGTACAGACGCCAGCACATCAAGCTACTACAATCTGTCAAATTTCTTTAATAGATTTTCAACTTTATCGCTAAAGCATAATGTTTAAAGTTGATTGGTTTTTGACAGTTTCGGGTAACTTGATGTGCTGGCGTCTGTACATAAGTTAATTCGATGCATGATGCATGGTATCGTCGTCAGCACAGAATACACTAAACATGCATATTGTAGTTTACTGACGGTAAAATGAGCGTAACCGAGCGCCCTCTTTGTGGTGAGGCGAGGTGTGAAGACGGGGCAGTAGCCGGTACGATTTATTTGTGGTATAACCTGCTCCATACCTTACGATACCAGGACGATCGAATTTGTAATGCGTGCCCATTCATAATATTAAATAAGCATTTGTAGGTTTTCCTGCTGTCCGGTCTGTAATGTAGGAGAAAAAGACCAGTTTGAAAATGTTAAAGAAAAAAAGAAAGAAAATACGTTTATTTGCGGTGAACATGACACGAAAAAGAACATAAACACAAAAAGAAAAAACAAGAAAATTAGAATTAGATTATTTAGAAAATTTGTATAAAACAAAAGTGGAATGAGAGTTTGTAGGGCATCCCGCGGGGCAATTGCGTGACACTTTATCAATCGAAATCGGTTTCATTTTTACAGTTCAACAACATTCATTGCGTTATTTACGTGTTGAGCAGACAAATTTTTCGAACTTATGAAGCAATGGATTAGCAATTGGCTTCGAAATGATTCTGATTCCGATTGATAGTGTGTTACGCAATTAGGGTGCTGGTCGCTGTTACACGTCTCGACCCTAGAGAGGGAACAGGAAAGGAACTGAAACATTGGTTCTAATTAAAAGAACACAAATTAAAGGTTCACATTTTTTTTGCACAGCTCAATGGAAGTTGGAAGAATATGGGGAGGCCTTTGCCCAGCAGTGGGACAATATATATTAGGCTACTAGAAAAAAAATAGTTGTTGTTTACTTTTCTTCGTAGTTACCTAAGCTAAATTTTAACGACTTGTAACTTCATTGAATATATTCGTTCGAATTTTGCATTTTGTGGGCTTGATAAAGGGCCCTTTTGTAATCAACCCTCGTATTACCTTTGTATTTTGATATTTCTTTACCTAAATGTTTTATTCTTAATGATAATTGAGGGTGGTGTGACTTGGTAGATAATTTTGAGAAATAGGGTAGATAAACGTAGGAGGCTTGTCTCCGAAATAACTACGAAAAAATGGAAGTTCCAAAAATAAAACCAGTCAGTTCGGTAGGCATACGCCATAACTATCGACCGCTAGATGTGCCCGTAATCGCGGTTCATTTCTCGTCCCGCTAGCCAACAGTCATTGCACGGGCCGCACAAAGGCGACGCGGTTTTTTCGCCGGGAGTCCGGGAGCATCCATAATAAACGAGCGGCCGGCTCCACCGCGGACGGTGGAACTTTTCCACCTGAGCTAACAGTACTCGGCGCGACATCTCAACGCGTTTCTAATTACACGCTGAAATATTCAACGCCGTCGCGCACTTCTCGGATGAGAGTTTAGCTCTTACGCTCTTTCTTTCCATTCTTGGTCCTTTTGGATAAGCTATCACCAGACGTTTACTTTCTATGTGAATGTGCCATGCTAGTATGCACGTGCGACTACATTGATGTCACGTAAAGTTTTGGCTCTTGTCCTTTAATTGTTTGTGAATATGCTGACGTGTGCACATGCACTTATGTGCGATCTTCTGATAAAAAGAGCTTTTAGTTCGGTTGATATGAATGTTTAGGTTAATGTCATGTCACATACAGTAATGCACAATCCTAGTAGCCGTGCTTGTTACTTCACGTCAGGTTTGATGCGTTTAGGAATGAAATATGTGCAAGCCATAGTTAAGCTGACCTCAAGTTAGACGTTAGTGTCGAAATTAGCCCGGCCGATATCTAGTCTCCATTGTGTGATGCATACGCATAACGTTGGAGAGCGGAGTGTGACGTGTGGATGCGGGCATGCAGGTGATCAATGGCGCGCCGCGAGGGGGTCCCGGGGGCCCTGGGGGCGCAGCGGGCGCGGGCGCGGGCCCAGCCGCGGCGTGCGCGGGCGCGGCCGAGTCTCGGCGCCGCGGGGCCTCGTCGCCGCCGCCCGCGGGCGCGGAGAAGCGCAAATGGCCCGCGCAGCCCTACGACCCCGACGCCGACGACTTGGCGCCGCGTCCCGCCTCCTCCGACGACGACGACACCAAGGTACACCATACTAATACTACATCTGCATTAGAAACATCCCCGGTGTGATGTGTGCGCTAATATATTGTGATAAGCTTGTACGTTTTTCTATTTAAAAAAACAAGATTCAATCGTCCGATGTCTTCATGTTGAAGGTTTTTTCATGTATGTACCTATGTGTCAGAAACACAAGTTCAAGTGGTCTCGTTAAGTCTGCTGATCGAATATTCTGAGTTTGTACCTGAAGCAATAATAAAAAAGTTTCAGAACGGTATCGATTTGGGTTGAATCTGTGCTAAATACAAAGCACATTGCCGAGTTCATCAAAATAGTAAACGACGATGTGCTCTGTATCTCCGTATCGTGCGCGTTGCAGGTGGAGACTCCGGTGAGATTCCGTACATCGCCACCGTTGGAGGCGCTGAAGCCGCGGCACGCCGGCGTGTGTTCCTGCGCGGGCGCTCCTGGCCCCACGAGCCCCAGCGGCCCCGCGGCCCAGCGGTCCGGCGGCCCCGCGGCCCCGCGGCCCCGCGCCGGCAGCAGCGCGCCGCTATCCCCGCGGCGCCGGCGCACGCCGCTGCCGCCGCCGCGCCGACACCGGCCCGCGCTGGACTTCGACAAGATGCAGCAGGTAGGCCCGCCCGACGAACTCCTCCGAACTTTCCCGGAGACCACTAGTTTATCTTATTGGTACATCTGCGGTAGGCGAGAGCTGATACCGCTGCTCCGTGGCCTTTAATTCTCGGACGACTCTTCTAGGACTCGAATTTGTCGAGGCCAAACTTACGGATTGCAAGCGATAGCAACACCACAGCTATGTTATTCAATGCGTGCGCCAAAATCTACTACGAAAAACAGAGTATCGTAGTAGTGTCTATGTGTCATACTGGGGCTTACCTCGCCGCTGTGGGTCACCGGCGGCGTCGCGGGCGTACTAATGTGCCGCCCGGAACGACACCCGAATTATCGACTCTTTGCCCTCATACTACCGACTGTGTGCCACTGAGAATTGTAGAAATAGTAGTCCATATACGTTACGTCTTTCGAAACATTCAAGAACCAAAAATATTCGTTGCGACGGTGCTTGAAGTAATAAACTTAAAATTGAGATTCCATTTATTTGACACCCTTTGAAACGGAATGATTCATCCTCTGTAAAGTTCACATCACATCGAAAATAGAAACAGCTCGTACGCAACAAACAACAATAGTAGTTCACGGCTGGACAAAGCCCTGTAACCCCTTCAATATCGGGCTTCAACTAAACTATCACCACCTGACGCATCAAAAATTTAAGTCTTTTATCGAGCACTTCCCAAATTCGCCAAAACGCTACCTTGACCAATTCTACTAATTCTAGTTCCGAACGCAAATGTGAGATGAAGCCTGTTGGCAGATAGTTATCGTTTAGTCACAGCTCGGCGCTGATGGTTAGTTCTGCTCGAAAAACTGGTAGTGAACGGTTAACAGTAGTTCCAGATTGTTTTTGTCATGGTTATCGTGATTAGTGACCGGCATGGTCGAGCCGTTTTGAGGGAGACCGGCGGCGGCGATTTAGGCTCACGCCCATTTAAATATACCTAGCTGTGAATAATTTTAAAACTGTAACAGGATTGCGGATTGTTAGGAGTTTGTTTTGATTTGTATTTTTAAGATTTCGATGAGCAAAAGTTGGTTTTTTAAACCAGTTTATTAGTGTTGGTGTTGCGAAATAGAACGAAGCGTTTAAAAATTGACGATGAATTGCTAAACACAATCTCCAGCATTATACGAGTTGAATTTCATCAAAATATGTTTGTCGACTTCAGCAGTTAATGTTTGACAGTCTTCAGCCTTTGATATGAAGTTGGGTAACATAAAAGCTAAATGTATTTATTCTCACAAAGACACATTTAAAAGATAAAAAATAGAGTGTAGTACAAAATAAAAGTCGCCATACAGGAGAATCTCTTGAGCATTTTTCTACAGTTATTTAATAAAGCCGTGAGTGACTTAAAGAGGAAATAAAATAACGTCGTTCGCTAAGTGAGAGTAATGAGTTAACTTCAAGTCTTATTAAGTTGTAAGCTTGATTACAGCTTATTCTATTAGTCGCATATTAAAATTAACTGTTCGTGGAATTTACAAACGAGAGGTTCTCGCTAGGGGTGCTTGCGAAATTCCTCCATTTTGTTTTGTTCGTGGAAGTCAGAAGTAGTAGCACACTAGGATGTCAATCTTTAAGGTTACCTAGTCAGTCATTCTTCTATACTAACGCTTCAATGGGGCCCCCATTTAGATGAACTGACAAAAAGCTTAGCTCTGCAGCATACACCGTTAGGAAAATTCATGACTTAGCTGATTTAGAGACAGCCCGTTTAGTTTACTTTAGTTATTTTCATAGTGTGATGTCGTACGGTATTCTGTTGTGGGGAAATGCCGCCGATATTCAGACAATTTTTATTTTAAATTAAGTCCCAGACACCCTTAGAGACAAATTTAAAAAGATTAATATATTGCCTGTGCCTTTTCAGTACATGTTGTTATGTATTTTTGTGGTGTACAATAAAGTATACAGGGTGTTACGGAAAGGGTATATCAATACAAACGGGTTGAAGAGTGTATCTGGTCTAGAATCTCTGTACAAAATTTCAGCTCAAAAGCATTAACATTGAAAATGCTTAATATTTTTTTATTTCGACATCACGGCGCTGCACTGGCGCGCGGCGGCGTGATGTGCGTGTACTAGGCGCACAGACACACTACAGATAATGGATAATGACCCTCGTAGTGCGGTGACACGTTTGTTATGATTTCAATTTAATAAACTATCGAAATAAAAAAATATTAAGCATTTTCAAAGTTACTGCTTTTGAGCTGAAATTTTGTACAAAGATTCTAGACCAGATACACTCTTCAACCCCTTTGTATTGATATACCCTTTCCGTAACACCCTGTATATAAATATAAATAAATAAATATTAATCTGTTTAAAAAATACAATGATATCCATAACATAAATGCTAGGAACAAGCACAAAATTGTTCCTACAACAAGGCTCAAGAAAATAGGTGGCTCGTTTAGATGCCAATGTATACGTTTTGATATTAAACTTCCTAGCCACATTCAAGAACTAAGCCTTAATAAATTCAAATCTTTTATAAAGCGAAAACTATGCCAGAAAGCCTATTATACTGTAAAATACTATTGAGGACATAAAGGCTTGGGATTGAGCTGCTCCAATAGGTTTAGACAGTGAATGTTGTTTTTATTTTGCTATTTTATACTTTATATTTTCTAAATATCTATTTACTTAAACAATGACATGAACATTTACTGTATAAAGTATTATATTATTTTAATTATTGTGAATATGAGGACTATGTGGGTCATTGTTTCCGTTTTAATCATGGTCTGGCAGTTTGAATAGTTTATGCGGCCTACCCAAATGTCCTGTTTTTGGCATTGTTTGTCGAATCGTTGAGCTCCGAATCGTTGAGCTCCTTAAGTTCTGAGTTGAGCGGCACGGTTACTGACAAATGCGTGCACTGACTGGACAGGTCCACTTAATCTTTGTGGTTCTTTTCTCAAAAGACCATTTCAGACACCAATCTAGATGGTCCTCAAATATTATGTCCGGATTTTTATATAGGTACACATTGACATTAATGAATTTTAAATATACAATGACATGAATATTTGCTTAGTAAAGTTTTTTTTTTAATTTAATTAGTGTGAATGTGAGGACTATGTGAATCATTTCTTTTTTCTGTTTTCTTTCTTAGTTAGTATTAATCATGATCTGACAGTTTGAGTAATTTACGCGGCCTACCCAAATGTCCTTTCTTTGATATTGTTTCATTGACATTAATGAATTTTAAATATACAATGACATGAATATTTGCTTAGTAAAGTTTTTTTTTTAATTTAATTATTGTTAATGTGAGGACTATGTGAGTCATTTCTTTTTTCTGTTTTCTTTCTTAGTTAGTATTAATCAAGATTTGGCAGTTTGAGTAATTTACGCGGCCTCCTTTCTTTGATATTGTTCGTCGAATCGTTGAGCTCCTCAAGTTCTGAGTTGAGTTGCACAATTTTTGGCAAATGCGTGCACTGACTGGACAGGTCCGCTCAATCTGTGTGGTTCTTTCCTCAAAAGATCATTTCAGACACCAATCTACATGGTCTTCACATGATCTGACCAAGATTTTGTCTAGACTTTAAGAGACTGACCTCTGAGTTTGTTTCGGCCTTTCTTCTCAGAATAGTCAGATAGGAAACGCCGACCTCATCTAGTTTAAAAAATATGATTGACGTGTAAAAGTGTTTGTACAAACCTACTTAAGAAAATAAATCATTTAACGTCGTATGGAGTTTACTCCACTGTTTGACAGTGTACATTAAAAATTATATCTACTTGTCTCGTCATTATCTAGTCTTGTACGGTAACAGAATTAAAAAAAATGGTTTGCCAGTTGAATATATTTGAATCTTTGCAAGTTATGAGCGTCGAAACTTCCTTATTTCAACACTAATTTTAACGCATCTTTGGACGTAAATAAAGAACTCCCTGAGTATGCAAATGGCAAAATCGTTAGATAATTTATTCAAGAAACCAAAGGTCTGTTCATGAAATTTTACGCGCTCGTTTTCGTTATAAATCGTCGTCTATTTCACTAAATAAATAAAATTAAATAGCATGCATATTAGTCACGACCACAAACGAGTTCGAGCCGTCGACAAGTGCAACCTTAAGTATACAATCATCCCTCGGTCGCCTTTTACAGGAAAATAGGGCGGATTAACTTGAAGCTTATTAATAACCTAGGACCAGCGCTCATAATAATTATTGTGAACGGTGTATTAATATACAACGTTGGCAGCATACACGTATTTATTAATGCGTTTTATGTTACATAGTTGTACGATACAACAATTATAGCGGTAATTAGCGGCTGTACTACATAATGTGCTCACGGATAGGAATATCATTACAACCTAGAATGTACCGGCTGCCTAGCAGTGGCGAAGGGTGAATTTATAACAGAGGTAAGCCGGAGCACAAAAATATGCCAAAAAAATGTCAATTATGAATTGACTATAGTATGGTTATGTTCTGAATTTTCGAAGGGAAGCCGGTGGGAATCGAGTTGTATGGTACCTTCGCCACTGCTGCCTAGAACTCACAAGAGCGACATATCTCTCCCAAAAAAATTTAAAAATGTCATCCGAACTTTATGTTTGACATCAAATCAATCGTGCAGTAGGTTGGTAATAGAAGTATTCATTATTCAAGATGCAAGGTAATCAAGTAGGTAACCTGTTTAATGTTTTTTTTATAATTTGTGAGTCCATTAGGTCGTGGTTTGATTCGTGTATTATGCATGTAACTAACGCTATAGGTATCCTATTTCACGGCCACTGTTACAAGCGTTATGGACTAAACATTAGAGACAGCAACTCGGCAGACACTGGAATAGGTTTTTACCATACTCACTGAATATAATAAAGATTTCTCACGTCATATCTTATTTCAGTTAGTTGGGAAACAAAATCGGCTTGGTTTTTTGCAAATTGATGAGTTTGATGACAGATAAGAAACATAAATATTTTCATTGAGGCCTATACTTAAGGAAGTGGGTGAAACAAGTCTTGCTGATCAAACGAATATTTAATAGACAGAATGGACTTTTGCAAAGGTCCGGATATGATGAATGACAGAAAGAGTGAATAGTTTCTTCATCCATAATGGATTAGATTCCTAATATCAAGCCTTTGCCAATTATCACAACCACAACGCCCACATTATATTGTCTACAACACAGCTCTCATACGGAAAACGATCATAAAATATTATTTTCCAGTCAATAATACTGGGCGTGAGATGCACCTCCATCTTTGTCCGGTGTATTGTAGATGATAGCGTGATTCGTCGGCGGCACATGGCGGCGCATAATGAACGCACATGTGGACGTGTTCGTTCCCACGCTCGCCCGATTTGTGCACCAAACGTGGATATCTGACGTCGTGGGGTGACGACGTGTTTATTATCAACATTAATAAGATAATAATTAGTTGTAATTTCCAAATTAATTATTTTGTAAGCCCGTACTCAATACTCAAAATCCCGATGTACACTGTCCGTTTACTGTCACTGTGTGTGTAAGTGTGTGTCAGTATTGTCTCACTGCATGGCAAAGGCCTCCAAAATCTCCTTCCACTCCTCTCTATTTAAAGCTGTTAAGGACCAGTCTTTTTAGAAAGAGTCTAGCTCATCCTGCAGCCAACTTCAAATTGAATAAGTACTTATATTTTCTACGTTGTCTCAACTTTTTCGATTACTTGCAATAAACAGCCATTTTTCATTTTTCTAGCCTTTTGCTCAGTAATCCAGGTATGTCATGTTAGTACGCCAGATGTATGATCAGAGCAGATGCTGCTTTATGGACATGACCAATATCCAGGCCAAGTTGTGTTAAACGCAACCAATTACTTAGGTACCTACCGATTTATTTTAGTTACCCAGTAAAATTTAAATACACTACCAATCGATCGCCCGTCGCCTTGTCCACGCCCACAGCTATTGATTTGCATCGCGGGGTAAAATTGATTTCTCGTCGGGACATCCCTAGGTTTTGTCTGTTCTTCACATCGCCATGACGTTTTGTCACTAATTTCGCAGAATAATATGTTTGATTCCGGAAATCTGCACGACATGACTTCGTGTAAAATCGTTAGCCACGTTCTTACGATTAGCCCTGCTCGAAATCGGTTCAGTTGAGGATAGCTTCAATTTTATGGCATTTTTTACTAATCGATACGAAAATTCGATAAAAAATTTGACGGTGATCTTCAATAGCAAATATAGGTATACCTGTCATTTGCCTACCTACGATAATTAGAACATTTCCTATTCCGATGTGCTGTTGTTATCAGGCTATGTGACTTATATAAGCTTGCTACATGCAGTTAGGCTCATGGTGGCACCTTTGGTGATACGTTATCAGGCCCTTATCGGGCAGCGGGTCATTGACCCCGTGCATGCGGGCACTTGTATCTGTAGTCCGTTGCCACAGCACACAGATATCAGGCAGATGTTTGCTATATCATGTGTTCGCCGATGACCGATATACTCACAATAGACAATAACAACATCATAATTTTAATACATTAATCCTCAAAATTGTAAACAAAATAACGTCAAAACTGTATATCCGTTATCTGATCGTTTATCAAATTATGAAACATAGGTAGGTAACATAAAAGGATATTATATCGGATGTATTGAATTCATTGATATTGAAAAATGGGCAACTACACTGTCCACTAGGTTAACCGTATTTTGACAGCTGCCTTAGAACGTAACTATTCCAGATTACGTAAAAGTTAACTTTAAAATGCGTAATAACATAAATAAATAAACTGTCTTATCTTAATGAATTACCTTATTTATGACTTCTTACAGACTAAAATACCGTACGTGTATCAGAATTGAAAAAAAAATGTTATGCGTATTAAATTACATTCTATCGTACTAAGTGATGGGATCGAATGTATTCGCTTCAAATGAAGAAATCGAAAATAATCATTTTATATTACACACATCAAAAGTGTCTAGGGATCAACATATATTTTTGCAATAACTTTTCTCCTGATTGATATTAATTAAAATTTTCTTTAAGGATTCATCAAATAAAGTGTTTTCGTTTGTCACAGTAACGATAAACCAAGTCACCTTTGCATTAATAAAGAAATTTGCCATTTTCCTAATAAAGGGATTTTTGACATTTGAACCACTAACACAAAAGTTCGAAAAAAAGACTGAAATAACAGTTTTCTTTAAAATTTTATTGGGTAACTTAAACAATTAATAATCCGTGTTTCTACCGCGAACACTAACAACACAAGAACATCGGTTTGGCATACTCAAAATGAGTTCATCCAAATCACGCTGTGGAATGGCCGCCCATGTTCGTTGCAACAACAAAAAAAGGTCTTCTTGCGACTGGATACCCTCCATATTCGGCAGAGCTCTTCTCTGTAGCATATCCCATGCATGCTCAATCGGGTTCAAGTCTGGCGACTGAGCAGGCCAGGGCAGGACATTGATGTTAGCTGCGGCGAGAGTCTGTCTTACAACTCTTGCGGTGTGCGGTCGTGCATTATCATACATTAACTGAAATAAGGGACCGATTTGCACTTGTAGAGGAACGATGACGTCTGATACAATCGTCTCAGCATAAATTTGAGCGTTGAGGTTGCCTCTGATCCAAATCAACTCAGTTCTTCCGCCGATCCAAATACCCGCCCATACCATGATGGTTCCACCACTATAAGGATGGACTTCCTGACAGGATTTTAATCGCTGTTGGCGTCCAGGGGTTCTCCAGTGTCGTATACGTCTTGTATCCGGTCTCATACCAAAACGAGACTCATCAGAAAAGCACACGAAACGCCATTGTTCTTCTGCCCAATTTCTGTGTTCAAGAGCCCATTGATATCGAATCCTACGATTGTGCATTGCTATAGGTGGTACCCGTAGCGGTCTTCGGGAATGAAGGTTCACTTCATGCAAGCGGTTTCTGACTGTTTGGTCGCTAATTAAGTTCCCTGAAGAGTGATGAAGCCTCACGGCTAACATCATGGCGGTTATTGTTGGAGCTCTTCGAGTTAAGATTTGAATGTATCGGTCTTGTCTCCGTGTGGTGCAGCGATACCGTCCTCCATGGCGCTCAGCCACGGTACCAGTGCTTCGGTAACGTGTCCAAAGTCGACTGATAACACTCTGACTTGTATTCAGAGCTAAAGCCACAGTACGTTGCCGGGAACCAGCTTCTATCATTCCCACGGCTCTGAGCATTTCTTCCCTGCTTAAATGACGTCGCCGCTCCATAATAACGTTGGTTTTAATCAGTAGTAGGGAAACAGTAGCACTAATAATGTCTTCAATGCGTTGTATGTTTTTATAGGGAAAATATTGTCAGCTGATTTTCATCTTTTACTCGAATTTGATTCACAGTTCCTGATTCAAATTATGAAATGCACCAAAAAGGATCCATATAAATTTATAAAATCATAAATTTATTACAAAGCCACATCTCAATCTCAAGAAATCCGCATAAAAATGCTTGATCCCTAGACACTTTTGATGTGTGTATAAGTGAATTAGTGTTGCAACAGAACTCTGCTTCCGCTTCCGCAACTGCAGAAGTTCCGCATGTTTTTTCACTTCCGTTTCTGCTTCTGGTTCCGCAAACTTTATAACAGAACTCTGAAAGGAAGCGGGGAGAAAGCGATGAGGAGTGGTGCAGCAGACGCGACGGCGGCACGGCGCGGGCGGTTGCGGGGGCCGCGCGTGGACGAATGACACGAGCGTTGAGCGTCCAGGCGCGCGTGCTGCCGATAATTACCGAATCCCTTCCGCGTAGGACTCTTCTACAGCTGACGATGGTGACAATTTACTTTTAAAGATACAGTCACACCTTCGGGAGTACAAGAAAGAAAAAAGACTACCTCTTCATGAGGATCCCCTTATGTGGTGGAATGGAAATGCGCACAAATACCCCCATATTTTGCCAATAGTTCGCCAATACTTATCAGCTCCCCCCAGCAGTGTAGCCAGCGAGCAATTATTTAGCGGAGCTGGTTTAATATATGAAGAACATCGAAATAGGCTGAAAGGTGAAAAAGCGGCCAAGTTACTCTTTATTAAATATAACTTGCCGCTGTTTAATTTTGACTACTAAAATAGAAATTTAATAAAAAAAAGTTTTAATGTACAATTGTGCTTTTTTTTCATAGTGTTAACGCTTCCGTTTCCGCTTCCGTTTTCGCTTCCGTTAAGATTTACTTTTGACATCTGTTTCCGTTTCTGCTTCCGTTATGCCAGTTCCGTTGCATCACTAAAGTGAATCAGTATAGAAAAACCTTGCATCCACTCAAATATCAATAAAATATGTAAATATATAAATTACTAACAGCGCCCCGCGGTTCCACCTGCATAAGTTTGGATCCCATGGGAATATCTGCATAAAAAGTATTATATCCTATCCCGGGACTCAAACTATCTCTTTACCAAATTTCATCTAAATCGGTTCGGTTTAAACGTGAAGAGGTAACAGATAGACATACAGACAGACACACTTTCGCATTTATAATATTAGTATGGATTTCCCAGAACGTTGTGTTTTAATATGTAGTTAACGGTTAACTACATATTGAAACAACGTTTTTTATTCATAACACTTCTTCATCATGTTTGTAGAGGCGATTAGACATTTAACCTATCACGCTTGTCTAATGCGGGTTGACGGGTGAACAGTGATCCTGCTTACTCGAGACTGACAAATCTACGTTTCGCCGACGACATTGTTCTCTTTCATCCTCAGCCACTGAACTTGAACGGATGCTCCAAGAACTTAGCAATGCTAGCCTTGAGGATGGACTGAAGATGAATGTGTCGAAGACCAAAGTTATGTGCATCGAAACACCTAGAAGCATAAAAGTAGACGAGGAGATAATACAACATGTCCAGGAATACCTTTATTTGGGTCAAGTAGTCTCTTTCCAGGCGAGGCAAAATAAAGAGATCACAAGACGAACGGTAAACGCCTGGAAGAGCTACTGGTCCTTGCAGGTTGCCTATGGTACTGAAACGCAGGCCCATGGACACATGTCCATGGGCCTGCGTTTCAGTACCATAGGCAAATAAATAAAATTAAATTTGTGCACCATAGGTTAAGACTGGAAGAATACACATGTATTCTTCCAGTCTTAACCTATGGTGCACAAATTTGATCTTGGACTAACATCCAGAAGTCCAAACTCAAGATCTGCCAACGAGCAATGGAGCGCAGTATACTAGGCGTTAACGGATCGTATTCGAAACGCAATAATGCGCTCCAAAACAAAGATAGCTGACGTGGCTCAAAAGGCTGCCCAACTTAGATGGGAATGGGCAAGATATGTCTGCCGCATGCCGCCGGACAGGCTGTGGGCCTAAATAGCACAGAATTGGTGCCCTAAGACATTGAGGCGGGGTCGCGGCAGACTACGTAGAAGATGGCGGGACGAGCTGGATAGGTTCCGTCAAAACTGGAAGGAGGACGCTGGGGCTCGCGAATGATGGAAGGAGTGGAGGGAGGCCTTTGCCCAACAGTGGGACAGTGTAGGCTAGTAAAAAAACATAAATATGGGGTTTACTTTTCTGTAAACTTCATATTTATGTGTATACACTACAACACAATTGATACGGCAAACCAATACCACACCCCGGACACTCCATACAACTAACGCTCGCAAAATAATTACCTACTACTACTACATTAAAAAATGACGTTTGTATACGTATGAATGTGTGCGTGAGGTACTTGTGTTTGCGAGCGCTCTTGTTAAAGAACTGCGACGAATACGCCGAAGTGCGGGGTGAGGAGCGGTAACTGATGTTAGTGCGGGGAAGGGAGTGGCCTTTCTGTACGTAGTACTTTAAGTATTCTGTGCCAATACATACTTTATTTTTACGCTGTATTCCGCTGTAAAACCTGCAATATTGATATTAAAGTATAAAAAGTGGCAAATTTATTTTGTTTTGTATTTAATAATAATAAACACAGGTATAGAAACCGCACCATTTTTTATTTGACAGCAAAAATCGATTATTGATACTATATACAAATTATAGTGAAATTATCGAAATGTGTGTTATACTTATAACGTTGCTGCAATCACTAGTTCCATCTGTCAAAAAACGGGTAACCTAGTGGACAGTGTCCTTGTCAACCTTTTAAACTTAAATAAAATGAAATTGTACTTTGGTGTGTAGTAATAATAACTTTGTAAATATAATATAATATTATGTAGATTTGTGGTGTTTTAAATATACAGGGTGAATTTTTCAAGTAGGCGCAGATTGGCAAATCCGAAACTATGAGAAATAGCTAAAAGTACTGAAAAGAGCCCCGGGCTCGATTTTGATAAAACTAAAACTGCATCATTAAATTTAAAAAAAAAACAGTAAGTATTTCTGAATCGGACCTGTTGATTTTGAAAAAAAAAACACTTATTATTATTACACCATTCGATAGTGTCGCTAATAAGGATCAAATTCTGGGAAGTAATGACATACGGCAAACTTAAGGAAAATGTTGGATTTTAATAAACTGCTTCTTATATTAAAGTATTCATACCTACATTACCTGTACCTTGTTCGAAATGATGCTCAATATTTTTATTAACACACCCGCGGCGTAGTCATCTTCACAACATTATGTCCTAAATTCAAATTTTTATTACGACCTTTGGAAAATATTCTAATGGAATCAATAATATTGAAATGCTGAATGCAGTACAATCCTTGATTTTTATTATATGATGTAACTAAAAATTTACGGTTTTCGCAATTTTTCCTTTATCTGTGCTATAAGACGTTGCTTCGTACCAAATTTCAAGATTCTGAGTTCACGAGAATTACCCTGTAGGTTTTGATTCCCTTGCGAGTGTCGAAAATTTGTGGCATAAACGGCTGTATCTTTTGATTGCGTTGGCTTAGAAGTTTGATTTTTTCACAGCTCTAAGGGACAGTAGACCACTAGACCTGATGAGTATTTGATATACCTAAATTCCAGCTTGATATCCTCCACGCGTTCCTGAGAAAAAGGGTCTTGACAGACAGACAGACGGACGGACGGACGGATGGACAACAAATTGATCCTATAAGGGTTCCGTTTTTTCCTTTCGAGGTACGGAACCCTAAAAAAGAGTGTAGCTTCATCTTCCTGACTGACCGATCCCTTGACAATTCAAAAGGGCCTGTAATTGGTTTATTTGAAATAAATGTTTGAGTTTAATTTAATATCTGTTGTAATTTTTTTCGTCTACAGAATTGTATCGTGCCGGTGTCAAACACTTTGCAGCATTCGTAGGGTAAAAGTTAACGCCATAAATAAATAGAACAAAACTAGTAAGGTTTTGGTTGGTAGGTTTAATTGTAGAACCTTTAACACGTTATAATATTCCTATCATAACAATGTTGAAATTATGACATCTAAATGTTATTGTAGCAGTTGAATTATGTCGTGTACGTAATATATTAATGTAATAATTACAGCAGCGATTCGATAGCTCTTGACCGTCAAGTGTTCCGCGTTAAACCACATCCGGGATATAAGTAATTGCATATTAATTTCAAGGCGTGCCAAAATTATAATTGAAGATTGATCTAAATTAGATCAATCTTCAATCTAAATCGTAATCGTTAATCGTAGGTGCAGCCACAACTTATCGCGATAATTATCAGCGTTTGCCGTTGGTGTGGCCCGGGCATTAAAGACGACCTTCAGTGATATCTGGATGTGGAGAAGTAAGACTCAGACACTCCAATACAAGTGTGCTAACCTTTCATATATCTATGGTGCTAACTGAAGCTAAAACACACTTAAATCGCATAAACATTCTAAGATAAGTTTTTCCATAATTTTATTAGGTATCCAATTACTTACTTTATGGGTATTTCTTTTCATATTTAATATCACTGAAAACGACGTTATTTTTAAAATTGTATTTGTAGGTATAAGTACGTACGTACAATCATGCATGAATGGCTTTAGAAACAGGAATGCTCTCGAATGGATAGGAAATAAGTGGAAGTACCTACCTTTTAAAATGGTCCAGCGTCTCCTTGGCCGTCTTCTCGACGCCCTCGTCAGTGCCCAGATCCGCGACGATCGCCAGCGGCTTCACGCCCTTCTGCTTCTCGCACATAGCCGCTACTGCTCGCAATTTGCCTTCATTCCTTCCCACCAGTGCCAGCTTCGCGCCAAGTTTTGCGAACAGGACAGCTGTGGACTCGCCTATACCAGCACTTGCGCCAGTTACTAGCACCACTTCGTTAGTGAAATCCACATTCATGTTGGAATTTTGTTTGATTTTAATTAAAGTAGAATATAATATGCAGAGATTGCAGAGCTAACGGTGCGCCAAGACTTGGACGCTACTGATCTCTACTGATGCCTCTTTAAAACTAGATAACTCGGTATTTATAGGACCAATGTTAATAGTCGCCAGTCATGCCGATAGTGAGTTACAGCCTACAGGCGAAAACAAAAAGATAAGGTACTTAAGTCTACTGAAGCTTTGTTGTGATAGGTTTTGAGTGGTGATAAGTGGTGCAGCTACCAGGGCTCTGAACCGGTTTAAAAAGAGCGGTTAATTTCGATTAAATACCGGTAAATATATCGTTCCTTCATTAACCGGTTAAACAAGTGAACTGTTCTTATGTAACCCAAAAGATAAAGGTTACCGGTTACAAAGCTCAAACGGTTTTGACACCCAAATTAACGGGTTAATTCCGTAATTCGTAATTTTTTTTCGTCTACTTTTTAACGCTTCCAATAAGTTCTAGTGACAATAAGTTGACTTCGCAACGTCCAGACCATGCCCGCGAGAGTGGCGGGGGCCGGGGGGGGGGGTTCAAACTTTGTTTTAACCGGTTAATTTTCACTATCAAAACCAAAATTCATGAAAAACCGGTTTGTCGCATAAACCGGTAAAAACCGGTAAAGTGCAACCTTTAACCTAAATCGATTTCGGTTTGGGGTCAATGACCATAACCGGTTAAGAATTTCAACCGGTTTCCGAGACTTGGATCTAATTGCACTACACCATAAGTACAAGAACATGAACAATAAAACTTGTCAAATAAAGCCCTGAAACTAAACAGTTTCAGGGCTTTATTTGACAAGTTTTATTGTTATTGAAAGAAGATGAAGGTATTAGTCAGCTTAGTAAACATTAAGCTGACTAATACCTTCATCTTCTTTGCAAGACTCGGTGTCTCGCGGTGAAATTGGGAAAAATCGATTAGAATATTAAATGATTTTATTTTATTTAAGTAGATTTGTACAAACACTTTTACACGTCAATCATATTTTTTTTAAATAGATGAGGTCGACAATTTCTTCTTTTTAAATACTGCCGGGTAAACTGGTCATAAATACACGTACACATTCGATACGTACACATTATACGCACTCGAAATAAATTGGTCCATTGAGGACTTTAGTCGCCCAATAGTACCTATCCTAAACATAGCTGCATTACCACAATAAATTGAAAACCTTTCTGAAAAAATAATAAGTCTGAACAAATATATGGTGAAGGTATATTGCCGTGAGCACGATATGTAGTGCGTATGGTGTGTGGGGCCAGTCACACTCAATGGGGCCGAAAGCGCTTCATTGAGTCGCCGACCCCCCGTTTGTCGCATCAATGAACGACATTCCTTGCGCGCGCAGACCGACTAAACACGGCCGCCCCCTATATGGCGAGACGTGGAATGAAAACTTGATGCATTACACTTTTTATCGGGCAGCGTACCAAGTAATAAGAAGTGTTGCGATTCAAACGTGTGTTCTTGTGTGGAGAGATCGTTTCATCGGACTCGCCGTATAGGGGAAGGTTCGCGGATCGAAGCCTCGCATGCTTTCGCCACAGAATATATTAAAGTACTTGCTTTCGCGTAAAGGAAATTGGTTTGTTACGAAAAGTTGAAATTCTAAACAAATATACTAATAATGAAAAACTAATATTAGGTCCTTACATATGAAATTGGCGTTTTGTATGGAAGGAACAAAAAGTCGAATATTTTTTAATATAATATATTTAATTAATCAAAGTATGAACCATTGTTTTCAATGCACTTTTGCCATCTTATAGGTAGTTCATTGATCCCTTTACTAAAAAAACCAGTCGGACGGGAATCAATAAAATCTTTGAAGGCGATTTGGACTGCCCCATCGGAGTTGAATTTTTTCCCTTGCAAAAAGTTATCCAAATTGCGAAAAAAATGGTAATCTGTTGGAGCAAGGTCCGGGGAGTACGGAGGATGTCTAAGACATTCCAATTCAAGCTCTTCTAATTTGGTAGCCGTCTGTTGCGCAGTGTGTGGTCTGGCGTTGTCGTGAAGCAGCAGTGGCGTGGGGCGATTGACCAGCCTTGGTTGTTTAGCCGCTAGCTTTTCCATCATGGTTTGTAATTGCTGACAATAGACATCAGCTGTAATAGTCTGGCCAGATTTGAGAAAACTGTAATGAACAATACCGGCACTAGTCCACCAAACGCTTACAAGTAACTTTTTTGGGGTTAATTTTCGCTTGGGGTAGGATTTGGCTGGCTGGCCAGGATCCAACCATTGCGCTGAGCGCTTCCGATTATCGTAAAGAATCCATTTTTCATCACAGGTAATGATTCGGTTTAAAATACCTTCATTGTTGTGCCGGTTCAGTAATGTAACGCAGCAGTCGACGCGCGTTTGCCGGTTTGCTTCAGTCAATTCGTGAGGTACCCACCTTTCAAGCTTTTTAATCTTCCCAATTTGCTTCAAGTGAATTAAAACAGTTTTATCACTAACATCGAAGCCTGCAGCTAACTCGGACGTGGTTTGCGATGGGTCCGCTTCCACAATAGCCTTCAATTCTCCATTATCAACTTGGGTCTCAGGCCGTCCACGGGGCTTGTTCTGCAGGTCGAAATTTCCAGAACGAAAACGTTGGAACCAAAAACGAACTGTGTTTTATTTTGCAACATAACCGCCATACACATCATTCACCCTTCGAGTCGTTTCCGCAGCACTAGTGCCACGGCGGAACTCGTACTCGTAAATAATGCGATATTTTAAATTTTCCATTTTGTAAAATGAGTGACGCAAACAGAAAAAACAGAAGAAAAAAAACAAATGAATGACGGTCATCGAAGCAAAAATACATGAGTAAATAGCTGTACAAATTTGAATTTGGAATTCCTTACCAAAGAGGAGAAATTCGTGATTAAAGTGGCCAGTACGAAAAACGCCAATTTCATATGTAAGGACCTAATATTTGCATTGAGTTCTGCTAAAATATCAGACGATTCAGACGTCAGATTTTAAGTAGAGAGACTACTATTTGATTTTGATAACAACAATATAATTTGACCATAGATATATATTTCTATGAATTTGACCAACTGATTTTGAACTTATTCTATTCTTACCTACCTACCAATCTGTAATATCTAAAAGTACAGTTAACATTGCTATGGGATTTTCATCATCATCATCATCATCATCATTTCAGCCGAAAGACGTCCACTGCTGGACATAGGCCTCCCCCAAGCACCTCCACTTCGACCGGTTTTGTGCTTCTCGCATCCAACGAGTTCCTGCGGCCTTCACAAGGTCGTCGGTCCACCTTGTGGGAGGCCTTCCAACGCTACGCCTTCCGGTACGCGGTCGCCACTCCAGAACCTTTCGGCCCCATCGGCCATCTGTTCTGCGAGCAATGTGCCCTGCCCACTGCCACTTAAGTTTGGCAATTCTTCGGGCTATGTCGGTTACCTTGGTTCTCCTGCGGATCTCTTCATTTCTGATTCGATCCCGCAGGGAAACTCCAAGCATAGCCCTCTCCATTGCCCTTTGAGTGACTTTCAGCCTTCTAATAAGGCCCATTGTGAGCGACCACGTTTCAGTGCCATATGTCATCACTGGCAACACGCACTGGTCAAAGACTTTCGTCTTGAGACACTGCGGTATGTGGGACGAGAAGATATTGCGTAGCTTCCCGAACGCTGCCCAGCCGAGTCGGATTCGACGATTGACCTCTTTCTCGAAGTTGGACCTACCTAACTGGACAGTTTGTCCTAGGTAAATATACTCGTCCACGACTTCGAGTGTAGCGTCTCCGATCTTCATGAGAGTGGGTGTTACATGGGCATTTGACATGACCTTCGTTTTGTCCATGTTCATTTTCAGACCCACTCTTTCAGAGGCTCTACTGAGGTCATCGAGCATTGTACTGAGGTCCTCCATAGTTTCAGCCATGACTACTATGTCGTCGGCAAACCGAAGGTGAGTTATGTACTCGCCATTGATGTTAATGCCAGCTCCTTTCCAGTCCAGAACCTTGAAGACATCCTTCAGAGCAGCGGTGAACAGTTTCGGAGAGATAACGTCTCCCTGTCTCACACCTCGCTGCAGAAGGATAGGTTTCGAGGTCTGGTCCTGGAACTGACATAGTGGCGTTTTCGTACAGACACTTCAGCACCTCGATGTACCGATAGTCGATCTGGCACCGTTGAAGAGACTGCAGTACAGCCCATGTCTCGATCGAATCAAAGGCTTTCTCGTAGTCCACAAACTATGGGATTTTGGGATGTCATAAATGTGTGCCTGATCCGGGCGATTTTTCGGTGTGGGTGTCGTTTTCATGGGTTTCGAAGGTGCTAAAGCCAATGTAAATCCAATATGAAATTTTGCACACATCATGGGAGTCTTTTTCATGTTTTTCGAGGATGCTAAAGCTGATATCAAAATTAAAATCCAAAATAGCGGCTACGGAAATCTTAAAATTCTTCATTATGGGTGTCGTTTTCGTGGTATTCGAGGTCACTGGTAACGAAAATTAGGTATAAATAAAATAAAAAATTATGTGACATAAAGTAATTAAACCTAGTTCTGTTATAAACTAACTACGTCCAGGTGTTTTGGACAATAGTTGAAGCATCACGCCATTTGTATATTAGGCGATTATCACAGTGCACCGCTCGCGCGAGCAGATTGTTTGTAAGGGCCGCCCGGCGCTACGCGACGAAGCGTGGTGCAGTGTGTTAATCGGATTATGCGTGCTGTGTGAGTGATTAATAAAGAGTATCTGTCTTCCCGCAGCTAAAGGTGGGAGGAGGCGGCGTGCGCTCGTGGCGTGCGGTGGGCGGCGCGCACGGCGGCGAGCTGTCTGTGTTCTGTTGGTGATGTTGTGCGCGAGTGCGGCAGGCGAGCTGTGCGCCCTACACGCTCCTCACCAGGTCAGTAGTGGACGGCGAGCTGTCCGTGTTCTTTTGGTGATGTTGTGCGCGAGTGTGGCAGGCGAGCTGTGCGCCCTACACGCTCCTCACCAGGTCAGTAGTGGACGGCGAGCTGTCCGTGTTCTTTTGGTGATGTTGTGCGCGAGTGTGGCAGGCGAGCTGTGCGCCCTACACGCTCCTCACCAGGTCAGTAGTGGACGGCAAGCTGTCCGTGTTCTTTTGGTGATGTTGTGCGCGAGTGTGGCAGGCGAGCTGTGCGCCCTACACGCTCCTCACCAGGTCAGTAGTGGACGGCGAGCTGTCCGTGTTCTTTTGGTAATGTTGTGCGCGAGTGTGGCAGGCGAGCTGTGCGCCCTACACGCTCCTCACCAGGTCAGTAGTGGACGGCGAGCTGTCCGTGTTCTTTTGGTGATGTTGTGCGCGAGTGTGGCAGGCGAGCTGTGCATCCTACACGCTCCTCACCCGATCAGTAGTGGGCGGCGAGATGTCCGTGTCCTTTTGGTGATGTTGTGCGCGAGTGCGGCAGGCGAGCTGTGCACCCTACACGCTCCTCACCAGGTCAGTAGTGGGCGGCGAGATGCCCGTGTCCTTTTGGTGATGTTGTGCGCGAGTGCGGCAGGCGAGCTGTGCACCCTACACGCTCCTCACCAGGTCAGTAGTGGGCGGCGAGATGCCCGTGTCCTTTTGGTGATGTTGTGCGCGAGTGCGGCAGGCGAGCTGTGCACCCTACACGCTCCTCACCAGGTCAGTAGTGGGCGGCGAGATGCCCGTGTCCTTTTGGTGATGTTGTGCGCGAGTGCGGCAGGCGAGCTGTGCACCCTACACGCTCCTCACCAGGTCAGTAGTGGGCGGCGAGATGCCCGTGTCCTTTTGGTGATGTTGTGCGCGAGTGCGGCAGGCGAGCTGTGCACCCTACACGCTCCTCACCAGGTCAGTAGTGGGCGGCGAGATGCCCGTGTCCTTTTGGTGATGTTGTGCGCGAGTGCGGCAGGCGAGCTGTGCACCCTACACGCTCCTCACCAGGTCAGTAGTGGGCGGCGAGATGCCCGTGTCCTTTTGGTGATGTTGTGCGCGAGTGCGGCAGGCGAGCTGTGCACCCTACACGCTCCTCACCAGGTCAGTAGTGGGCGGCGAGATGCCCGTGTCCTTTTGGTGATGTTGTGCGCGAGTGCGGCAGGCGAGCTGTGCACCCTACACGCTCATCACCAGGTCAGTAGTGGGCGGCGAGATGCCCGTGACCTTTTGGTGATGTTGTGCACAAATTCAAAGAAATTGATATACTTACTAAATCTGCCTTCTCTTTATATTTTAGAAAGTATTTTGTATGTTCGCAAAAACTTAGGACTTTTCAAAATAAGAAGCGATTTTTTAAGAACTTAGCGATGGAAAGTTCAAAACCCTCATCAAACGTGTCCTTATCAAAAAAGCATACGATTAAAGATTACGTTACGTACCTACTACTATAACCATAGATATGTAATTCTATGGCTATAAAGTTACGCTTTCCAGAGAAGATCGATCTACATTCGCTATTCAAGTTTTAGAAATATTTTCGGTTACAACCGCAGAAATAACTTTGTTTTGTATAGTTTTTTCGTATAAAATACAAACGATATTTTGCGGTTCATAAAAACAATAGTGTGCATGCGTAAATTTTCATCCCAACCACGGAACCCTTTACTGTGCGCTAGAACCCACTTGATCATTTGTTTCTGACTTGCAGAGTGTCGGCGGGACGTCGGACACAGCGGAGCGTGCGTCCACGCACATGACGCCCGCGACCCGCGCGACTAGCGCGACCCGCCCGCCCCGCGCGACCCGCGCCTGCCACACGTACTTACGTCCCGCTCGCGCGTATCGAGTACCGCGACCCGCGAGCGTCCGCGCCCCCAACTATTCTGTGTTAGTATAACTGTCTGTAATCAATTCCCGTTAGCGCAATAAGAACATTTAAATTCCCTATGTATTGTATTGATGCCGCATACTAGTGTTTGAAGGGCGCGCGGCGCTCGTGCGGCGTGACATCACGTGCAGTAGATAGTCCCGTCTAATGTTCACAGTGACATGTCCTGCGCGAACCGTTCGTATCAAACTCTCGCCGCGCGGCCGCGTGCCTCTCGCGCCTTTCGGCACTGCACAGGCACGCGGCTGGCGACGTGCGATATCCAGTTCCTTTGTAAATTTCACTCTAATAATGATCAAAGTACAAACTTACGATACTAGAGGATCGAGCGCATTGCGCACTCGGTCCTCCCGGCGATGCAAGCCGACACTGTTTTTCGAAGAATTTACTCGTTTTGAATACTGTGTTTTTATCCATCAGTTTGATACTCGACTAGATTGTCAGAACGCGGGATTTTCAATGAATATTTAGTTAATGATGTCAACGAAACTACAAGTTTATACGAGGCCATCGCTAGGGTAACGCTGTGCCCAAAATTACTTTAATTTGTCTATTGTGATAAAATGGTATTGTAATGATATTTCAATGGACTGAAATCGAGCGGCGCGGCGCCGTCTTCTAACTCGCGCGTGTGCTCAGTGCCGAGTGCCGAGCACAGCCGAACAGTGCCGAGCACATCCGAGCAATGCCGAGCACTCGCTGCTGAGCAGTGACAGCGCAGTGGGTGGCGACGCGTACGCTTGGGTATTAGAGGTGTGAAATTCGATAATCGCCTCGAGTTTTTGATCTCGAATTGCGACTGACACGCTGAGCCCGCGTGAGACTCGCGCGTGACGTCACGTCTGCGTCTCACGCGCGCACACGACACAAAACGTGATTCCTTCATAGATTAACGTTTATATTTTACCAGTTTAAAATGTCAATTGATATGAAGACGAGTGCGCACCTAGCGAGTCGCGCCTGCCGACCAGGCGCCGGCCCAGCACGGCACACAGGCTGCACGCTCCGCACAGTACTGCGCAGTGCTCGCAGGGCGTGCAGCGGCGAGTGTCGGGCGCATCTCGTCGTTCGTACAAGTTATGTCGGTTGTACTCTAGTTGTATACTTATGTTAGTAGTTTTTTAGCGGGGCTAAAACATTCTGTTACTTGTATTGTGTTTATAAAACGAAAACGAAAAAAAATTAAACATAATAAAGATAATGTGGTGCGAGTGGAGTCAGTGAATTTAACGATAAAGACATTTAACAAATTTTCAAATTAATATGATAAAAAGTACTAAGACTTTTTTTAAATCGCTTGGATAAAGATATTGTATGTACATAGTGTTAAGTGACGTAGTATAAGTGCAGACTTAGATGTAGTAGGTATAACAAATTGTATGGCGGCGCCGCCCGGCCAGCCGGAGACGTCGCTCGATCTATTGTTAACGACTTTTCTTTTTTAATTGTGTTATTTTTTATTTCTGCTATAGTTTCGTTACTGACAGTTCATTGTTATGATCCGCGCCGCCTGCGAGCCCGCGCTCCGCTCCGGCCGCATCGAATGTCGATCTCGGATGTTTGCGAATTTTCATGATTATGAAGCCTCACTAGATATCAATAATATTAATACATTCGATAACGCCATACAAATTACATATTTTTACACGATTATTATCAAGTTTAATTTGTAGAAATGAATATTTTTAAATTCATTTCAGTTTGGTGTCACACTACTTTCATAGCTTGCGCGAGAACTGATATAAAATGCCTAATTGTAGTACCTAACTCGGGATCTGATCCTAAGAGCAGTTCTCATCGCTTCCCGGCTAGTGGCATAACAGTAATATAATGTGAATAAAGGACATTTTTGTATGGGTTTTCTAGGGGATATATAGCTTATGACTAGTCTGGTAGAGGTGACAAGAGCTCTAACCTTTGCAGAACTATGAAACATGAAATTACAGATTTTTATTTACTCTCCATTCGATTTTAATAATGCAAAAAGTAAAGAGAAAACTTGGATTTCATGGTTTTTGTAGTCATTATCATGTTAGACATATTCAACATATGTACAAAATAAAAAAAAATGTAATATAACCAATGTTATATCGCTAGAATCAGTCTCCGAGTGATGCGTGAATTATAAAGTGTGTGGCACACGAGCGGAGCTTGCGGTCAACTTGTTTGCAACAATCAGTGGTGATATTTTACAAAATAATTTATATTATGTTTTTATATATTAACAAGCGTAATAAAGAGTGAGCAAAAGCACATCTTATATCAATGTTTCATTATTCCCTTGTATCTCTGACGTCTGAATCGTTGGCATTACCCTGCGTGGTTCCTGTGTGGTTATCACACGATCATAATAATATGAAACAAACACTAAAATAAAAAGTTACAGGTGAGTTTTTTTTTTCACAAAGAAATGTGGTTCTGTCGAGGGAAAGCTACTAACCTAGGTATGACTGACATGTCATTAAAGTAAACGTTATGGTCAGTTTTAGCTGGCCATTTCATGGAATAGGTACAACCCATATCATGAAATGGTCGAGCACTTCATGAAATGATCAGTTCGAGTTCTGGCCACGACAGATACACATACGATGCACTAGCAATACTAGGCAGCACAGGTATAAAATAATTTGCCTCTGTTAAAAATAAGTTGCCTTCACATGCCGACGGCTAAAGCACAAAAAGTATGATCAGAGTCTCGAACCGTCGGCATCGCCGCTTCGTTTGGACTAGTTCGGAGGTTCGCTTAGTGAAATGCTAAAATCCCCGTCCACATTATGCGTAACACGTTGGTCACTACTGTGAAAGTTGTTGGCGTGTTTGTTACAACTTACAAGCGAGGACGCAGCGTGCCTCTTGGCAGCATAGTTATGCTATGTAGTACTGTGTACCTACAGCAAAATTAAAACTTAATTACAGGCAAACCGCTTAGTGTCCTCGCCTGCCCTAAACTCCTATAGGGGCGCGGGGGTAAGACGAGAACTGGGACCGGGAGAGGTGCGGGCGGCGGGCGCTCGTAGCGTGATACACAGGTGAAATGTGCACTGGACAGTTCTTAAGATATGTGACGTCACAGTGGTTAACGGTGAACAGGTGGTGATTTTGTTATTAGAAAATTAATTGATGACTACAATATTATGTGAAACTACTATGTGTAGGTAACAAAATAAAATATTAGGTAATAAACTTACACTTCATGTCCGTTTCTTTTCAATAACTCGTCAATTTTTTTATTTATTTGAAATGGATTTGCTCTTGACTCTAGTCTAGGTCAGAGGTGACAGAGACAAAGTCGACGATGGAGTGAGCTTACCCCGAAGAAGCCTCTTCACTCTCACTTTGAAGAGATTCGGGTTGTATGCGCTCGGAAACAGACGCAGGTAAAGAGTTCCACTCTTTTGCTGTGCGCATTATAAAGGACATTTGGAAACGCTTAGTGCGAATTGGTGGAATAGCAACCAGGTAGGTTGGGTAGGTAGGTTTTGTAAATATCTTCTGTGAAATGGTTTTTAACTAATTTAAATAAGTCATCCTTTCTAAGTTGATCATCAAAAGGCTCGTCATGCAGTCGCATCGTAATCTTGCATAGTTGGCTTGGTAGAAGCCATAGTCGGCTTTTTCTGTTCTCGATCTGAGTGATAAACCGCGTTATCCATTATTATGATAGAATTTGGTGGTATATTAGGCATGAATTTTTCATTTATCCATTTACTGAAATTCACGAAATTCATAGAATAGTGATAATCGCCTGTTTTACATTTGGATTTAATCTGTCAAGCTCCGCTAATGAGACACAATAATTGATTTTCTATTGTTTCATCGCCGATCGGCGAACCGCGCCGCTTGACCGGTTAATATCACAAATGCTCCGTCTACAAATCCAGTTTGGCCTCCACAATGAGTACGATGATCAAACGGTCTCCTTTACCGATATGAGATAGCACGCCGTGTTCATCCTTTGATTGCCAACATTTTGAAACGTTATGAGGCGCAATAACATAAGTTTCGTCAAGATATAAAATATGTCTTTCTTCTCTACGATATTTTCAATACTATTTTTCCACCTCCATGATGTTATATTCGACTGTTCGATAAGGAGTTTCCTTTTGGTTCCGCATTTCTTAGCTTTAAAACCTAGATTATGTAATAAATCGCAGTGTAATACATTTTCTTCTCTAAGTAACATTCAAAGAAAACTTTAAAATTAAAAAAAAATGAACTGAAAACAGTTATTTTTTTTTTTAATTTTCTAAAACTGAGTGACTTTTCTTCTTACCACGCCTTTAGTGAAATCGTTTACTTTCACTCTTTTTCTGCGAATCTGTTTTGGTTTGCTCGCTGATTTACCTAAATCTTTCGTTGACTTTTAATAATTTTCCTTGTTGCACAATTCTAGATAGATACAGACTTTTCCGATAGTCCAGTAACTTTTGGTACGGTTTTGTTTTTAAAGGTCTTGTTGATATTTAGCAGAATTTAGATCCAGTTTTTTATTTCTAAAATATTCGTATGACGATAAAAGCCATTTGCTTACATTGACTATTAATTTTATATCTGAAGATATTTCGACTCATATTGATAATGTAATCTCATGTTGAACTTGCACAAAACATCCGCAACTGTCAACACGTGCGATTGAAGAGCGTTTACACGTTTGTATTATAAGTCCATAGTTTACACATGGCCACAGATAATATTATAATACTCTACGACATGGCGCCGCAAACGGCAGCGTTTTTCGCCGCCGCGGTATCAATACTTTTGAAAACTCGCCGCCGCCGCGGCGCGCGGCGGTGCCATATGTGGTGTGAGGGTCCATACATATCCAAAGGATGTGGTGTGAGGGTCCATACATATCCAAAGGTGACTAATTATACACCGCCGCAGCTAAGGCACAATGTGTAAACGGCCTAACCGCGTAGCGAGCGACTGAGTTTTGACAAGAATGCGCCTGCCGCCCGCACCTCTCCCGGTCCCCGTTCTCGTCCTGCCCCCGCGCCCCTATAGCACGAGCACCATCAAACTGTTTGAGGGCTCTTGATAGACCTATTTGGCATTAACGCTTTCTTTGATTTGAACCATGGAGTATATAATTGTACCATGATTTGAACGTTTCTTTTAAAAAGTCAATGGCTAAATTAGCTGTCAAATATGTACCTAGTCTTCACGCAGTTTCACAGAGAATTTTTTGATAGATTGAAACGCAGTTTGAAAATGACGATAAACTAAGTCTAAATAAAACTGTCCATATAAAATGGACTCTCTAATAGTTCTACGGAAACCCCTGCGAAAGACTCATTTGACGCCAGAATTCAAAATACCAAAGAAATCAAAGAAAGCGGTGTCCAAAGTGGACCCGATCCCTCCCAATCCAGACCTGGGAGATGTGTCAAATGAACCTCCCATATCGTTTGTGAAGCTGTATAAGGATTTGTGCGTGGAGAACTCAATTCGTGCGACTAGCCGCGTGCATGCAAGCTCGCCAACACACGTGCACCTGCACTCGACATGCGTGAACTTAAACTTAGCCACTCGCGTGGACGTGAACGCGCCGGCTATAAGTGTGTATGTAAGTCCGGCGCCTCAGTTCGAGTGCCAGCCGGGCCACCTGCATGTGAACACGCCCGCGTCGCGTACGGAGTCGTCGCGCTCGGACACGTCGCTGGTGACGCAGTACTTCGGCACAGAAGTCGAGTGCAGCAGAGTGTTCACCGACGCCGAAGTGCCGCCGCTCTGCTCGGCTCGAGCTGAACTAATACTCGAGATGGATTACGATACTAGTTCCAAAGATTCTGGATTTTGGTAGTAAACTTTATGATGAAACATTTGGTAAGAATACAATGAGTGATAAAATACTGAAGCAGAAAAAAATACAAGATATTCATTAAAATCGATCAAGATAATTTTTATTGATTGATTAATATACCTAGTTTGATGAGTGAATATCAAAAAAAATGTACATCACACAAAAGAAACACAATGGAATATTACAATATCTGTAACACAAAAGAATATGTGTCACACAAAAGAACATAAGGGTGCATTTATGCAAACACGTGAGACGCATAAATATGGAGTTTAATTTAATTAACATGTAGAGTACTTAGGGTAGATAAGTATTTATTTAGGGTAGGTATGTGTTTTAGAAAAAAAAAACAGTGAAAAAAAAATCTTTATTTATTATCAAACAAAATATTTTACTCAAGTAACAAGCATTTTACTAAGTATCCTGCGTATGAAGTTTCTCTAAAATCGGTTCATTCATTTCGAAACATGAGAATATTTGTTTGGAATGCCGTGCGTCGTGAACTCTCCTCAATAAAATATCAGAAAAAATTAATCATAAAATTAAACAAAAATAACAAAACTAATTATGGCACTACTTATTACTTAAACGAATAAACATATGCAGTAAAAAAAAGTGATTGGAAAAATAATTCAAACAGATTTTTAATATAAAAAAACAAAGTTGTAATCCTAAAAAGAAAACAAATCCCACAGTAAACCGTACATTAAATAAAAAATACTGAATCACCTTCTTCGCAAAGCACGTATTCCTTTGACTCTAACTTTAACTCAATTTTTTTTACCACATTATCACTAGGCACTGTGTCTTTGTCATCTTTCTTAGGAAAAATAAATTTAAGTTTGGGCTTTCTAATAATCTTTAAAAATTTTATATTATAAAAATTAGTTTGAATGCTCTCTACAAATCCAACATAATAAACCCACTTATTTTTTTCAAAATACCTTACAAGGACACTCTCATTTACAGTTATATTAAATAAATCTGAATCATCACGACCGTGTGTTTCTGTTTCTTCAATTTTTTCCTGTAAATCTGCATTACCATCGTTACATTTCTCTTCTTCAACCCCATTACTTCTCTCAGTCTCTATTTCTCCTGTTTTTTGGTCAAGTTTGGTGTCAGTGAAATCCAGGTTGTAATTGTATGTTATTGTGTCTTCCATGTTTTTCTTTACCTGCCCGCTTATTGCAATCTTTTCCTCTTTTGTTTCATTTTCTTCTTCTACTGTCTTTTGTTCAAGTTCAATATCATTAGTTTCTTTCTTTTCTCTAACATTTCTTCTTTTTTGTATGCTGGTTTCTTGCTTTCTTATTGTCTCCAGGTGAATGTTTCTTAAATCTTTGTTATTATAGTCTATTCCTGTTTTTGTCCCTTCAATTTCAAAATCTTTTGTTTGCTTTCGTTTCCTTCCCGACGTAGATGGTACAGGATCATCGTAAATATTTTTTACATTTTCTTTAAATAAATCAGTATTTATGTTGATTTTCTTGAATGGACCATACGCTTGTAAATCTGGAAAGGCTTTATTTTCCAATGAAAATGTTATGTCCGATAATAGCGTAACTTTATTGGCTCCCTTTATTTTTGCGTCATCATCTCTGCATTTACTGTCGACTGTTTTGTCTCCCACTAACATTACTGATTCTTCATCGTCTTCAATATTATCACTATCTAACTTTTCAATTTCGTACATGCTATCGTCTGATTCGGCATACGTTATGTCAATATCCGTGTCGGTGGTATCACTATCTTCAGATTGTACTTGCTTTTTTGAGGAACTCAAACGTCTTCTTTTAATAAAATGTCCTTCTCTGTTAATCATTTTTCTTTTCTGATTTAAATTATGTTCAGTCAAATCAAAACAATCACAAAAGCCAAAATCTTCTCCACAAAAGCAGCTTAGTTTTCTAAAGGGGTTAGAAGATTTTTGTATGGAGGGTGGCCCTAAGGTCGGTCGCCATTTTGATTTTTTTTCAGAATCGCGGTGCACAACAAAAGTTATATATTTAGATAGAGGACACTTATACAAACAAAAAATATAATATAACATAATATCCTAAAGCGTCAGGTTTCGGAGTTATTCACCGAAATATAATTCGAAAACAACCAAGGATTTTTTGTCTTTTTTTCCTCCAGGTAAGCATATTGAACTATTGAGGTAATAGAAACGTTATGAAACCTTTATGGAGAAGAAACAAATGAAGAATAGACATTTTTAAAATAAATAATTAAAAACGGCTAACAGTGGTGGCCAAGTGGTAACAGCCGCGACTTACGAGTTGTAGGTCGTAGGTTCGAACCCAGACAGGCGCTTTACTTTGTGTAAATTATTTCATCACCACTGCTCTCAAAACGGTGAAGGAAAACATCGTGAGGAAACCGGCATGTCCTAGAACCAAAAATTCGAAGACATGTGACATCTGCCAACCCGCACTGGGCCCGCATGGTGGATCACGGCCCACTCCCTCTCACCGAGGAGGCCTGTGTCCCAGCAGTGGGAACATTATAGGCTAATTATGTATGTATGTATTATGTATGTATTTATAGTTCGTTTTTTAATCCCAGAGACTAATCTGACATTTAAGTCTTTTGTGTTTTCGTTTTTTTTTTTTAGTATAGAAGTTTGATACACTTGTCAGATTAGTCTCTGGGATTAAAAAAACGAACTATAAATTGCCGTGTTTAATTATTTATTTAAAAAATGTCTATTCTTCATTTGTTTCTTCTCCATAAAGGTTTCATAACGTTTCTATTACCTCAATAGTTCAATATGCTTACCTGGAGGAAAAAAACCAAAAAAAAACCTTGTTGTTTTCGACTTATATTTCGGTGAATAACTCCGAAACCTGACGCTTTTGGATATTATGTTATATAACATTTTTTGTTTGTATAAGTGTCCTCTATCTAAATATATAACTTCTGTTGTGCACCGCGATTCTGAAAAAAAATCAAAATGGCGGCTGATTTTAGGGCCAAAACCTTCAAACCCCTTTATAATATCAGTATTCGGTGTCGAAACAACTTGATGAATAGACATGGTTTCTGGAACGGCAATCAGGTTTTTTGATATCGAATCTAACATTTTTACTGATTTATCTATGTCCTCATCGAGCACTAGAAAATAGTTGATCTTCGATGTGTTATTCATCACTAGTGCGTTATAAGCTGCCTCAGCAT
The DNA here is from genome assembly GCA_947508005.1 of Amphipoea lucens. Lineage (NCBI taxonomy): Eukaryota > Metazoa > Arthropoda > Insecta > Lepidoptera > Noctuidae > Amphipoea > Amphipoea lucens. Next base: position 556,145 of record OX382364.1, read on the forward strand.
CTGGAATATCATGGCCGTGTACAACATATCGGTCTAAATTTCTTTTCGTTGCTCCTCCAACACCGTCAGCGGCTCCTTTCCCGTGGGAAGCTTCAAAGAACGACCAAGTCGCTCTTTCAAAACCTAACTGAGGTATAGCTGTATTCATCATATAAAAGTTTTTTTTTTGGCGGTATTGGCTTGTTGGCCCATCTGTAAAGAAGTGTATGGTCTTAACAGTTGGAAATTTTTCTTTTACGAATTTTAACACAGGGGTAAGATGGGCCCAAATACCGCCAGGTGTATGATTGGTATTTTGCGATATCGTACAAAAAGATTCAATTTGTGGTCCATCTTCGCGATTGGCATAAACAACACCGGTGTGCAAAGATATCTGTCTTTTCGAAGCACCAAAGTGCATTGCCTGTACTTCTTCTGTGAACTTACAGATATAATTCTCAGAGAAGTCACAATGCAGAACAATGTCGCTTTCAGTGAGTTTATTCTTACAATTTGTGTACATCTTAAATTGGTGCATTATGTTAAAATGATGCTTCTTAAACAGCCGCAATTGAGTACAAAATATCTGCTGAAGTTTTTGTAATGACCCTGTAGTTTCTTCCTTAACTGTCCTTTTTGTAATTTTTTCTTCACTTTCTTGATTGGCGGTATTTTTTGAATATTTGAATTGTTTTGTAACCCACATATTCCATGACACTGTATCTGTTAGATCCAATTGTGACAAATTAAATACAAAACTTTTAGAAAAGCAAGTGTCACATTCATTGTACATGCAAGCCTTGTCATTTATATTACATACTATTGTTGACACCAGCTCAGTTAAGTTATCTGTTTTTAATAAACGTAATTGCTTCAATTTGCTGACCAGGAAGCTTATATTCGCATGTTTTACGCAGGCACAAGTATTTCTGTCTACTATTTTTGGGCTTAATACATAAAACGGCTTGTAGCGACTAAATGTAGCATAAGATAGCTTGCCCCCTTCAGTTTTATATTTTTTGTGTAAATTTTTTAAGGTATCCAATAAATACCTAACTTGTTTTCTTGTTTTGTGTAAGGTTCTATACTCGCTTTTTCCAGCTGTAGCGCGGCTATTATCGTCTCTTTCATAAAACGATGTAAGTTCCTGCAAACGTTTCATTTTATATTTATGTATTTTTTGTCGAACTCTTAATCTTCCTTTTAGCCCCACGCATTCACTTAACTTAGTTTTCATTTTATATTTTGCTGTCATATCATTGTTCACTACTTTCTTCAGTACGTGTCGTTCGGCATTATTCGTTGCTTGTGAGTATTGGTTTTGTAATGATTCTTTTAGAATAAGATTTTCAAACAATATCTTCTTTACTATGTTCTTCTCTGGGGTTGAAATTTTGGGAACCGTCTCGTTCATAAATTTTTCGGTTTTAGAATATGGAGTATCTTTGTTCTCTTCAATATGTCTTATCTGTTCTTGATGTTCACTGGTATTTAAAATTATTATTTTTTGTGTCAACTGTTCAATTTTTTTTTTATATCTGTTATTTTTCCTATTCAGCGTTTTTATTTTTTTCACTAATAGAGCTACAGTCGATTTTAAATTTAAATTTTCTTTTTGTAATTTACGAGAATACACTCGTTGTTTTGCTTTTTCTGCCTTGTCTTCTGACGTTTCATTATGAATTTTATCATCTTTACATTTTTGTTTTTCTTTTCTCCACTTTTCTCGCTGTACGTTCAGTTGTAATTGGGTTAGTTCGCCAACTTTTTTATATTTCTTTTTTGTTCTTTCTAAATTTTCCTTTTTTTGCTGTAGCAGTTTTTCTGGATTTTCTTGAATCAACTTTTGACGATATCGTCGTTGTCTTTCTGCTCCAGTCAAAGGCATTTTGTACCATTATCTGAAAGCACAAATTGTAACATTGGATCTACTATGTAAATATATCTACCGACATAATCATGTATTTTTTCGCCTAAAAATAATGACTATTATTTTTAGGCGCAAATAAATACATACTAATTTATATTACGTGTTTTTTTTTATATCCCATAACTCTAGGGGGTCATTGTACTCATCATTATGAACAACTTTTACTGTGGGGTCAAACCTGAAATCGCGAAAAAAAATCAGCTGTTCCCTACATTTATGTTTGCATAACTCGTCAAAATGTAGGGAACAGCTGATTTTTTTTTCGCGATTTCAGATTTGGTCCCATAGTAAAAGTTATTCATAATGATGAGTACAATGACCCCCTAGAGTTATGGGATATAAAAAAAAACACCTTGTATATATAAATGAATCCCTATTTCCCTTGGTCACCCCATCACGTGTGAAAGGCTGTACGGGTAGGGTAGGGTAGGTAGAGTATAGTAGGTAGGGTAGTACCCTAACCCTACCTACCCTAACCTGGTACCCGGTAGTCAGATGACGGGAGCGAAGCCACGGGTAAAAGCTAGTTATTAATTTAAAGTGAAAAAGACTGTTTAGGTACGTAATGCCAAAGTAGCGCTCTCTAGAATTAGTTTTAATAATCCCTGTTTTTCACAAGATGAATCACGATTCAAATGTACAATTTGCCTGGTCAGTCAGTGCACAAAAGATTGCAGTGCAGAAAATGAAAAAAGATTTTTATTTGAAAAACGTCCCTGCTTAGGAAGCGTCCCTGTAACCTCATTTTTTAAGTTAGTAAAATCCGTATTTTTGGTCTGGTTTCTTGTCCTTTTGTTTGTTTACTTTATCACTGGGCACATTGTATATTATTGCATATTTTTTTTGTCATGAAAAAATACATAGGTAATTTAAATTAACTCGCACAAAAAACCACAATACTAAAAAAATCAACGTAATTTTCCCAAAACTAAATTTTTGGGAGCTTTCCATTTTTTTTTTTCAGAACACATAATTTGGAAACTTAAACAACTCGTAAATTTTAGAACAAAAAAATAACCAATATGTATGCACCCTGATTTTTTTGTGTGACGTCACCCAATGTCACACAACGGAAGCAAAATATACCCAACAAAACAAGAAACCACGCCTATCAAACAAAATTAAAAGATTTCCACAATTCTTGTCTATTTCACGATTAACTTATTACAAATAATGTCTAATGATAATATGTCTGTAATAAAATAATTAAACTTACCTGAAATTATGCGTCACACAAGTTTAAATTTTATATAGCGACAAAACGGTTAACACGTGTTTCGTCACCAATACATCAAAAGTAAGATGGCTGATGTTTTTTTTGTAGGGTTGGTAGTAAATGGAATGTTGCCAGATGTAGTAAAATGCGGATACGTTCAGAAACTATCTATGTAGGACACATTATTTCGTCACACAAGGTTCGTCACACAAAGCAACGAAATACGGAGACATCATTTTTACTTAATTTTTCTCATTTATTACAACGTTTATATAGAAATACAAAGGTTTCTCATACACAGTGATCATTTTCCAAATAAACTGTACTTAAATAATTCTGTATTAGTTCGATTATTAAAAAGTATTATTTTTTTCTTTTAAAATTGGCGCGTGGAGACAACTCTTTTTTGCATGCCAAAAAAACTCGACATCATTATGTTTCGTTTTTATTTTATTTGTTTTGCCTGATTCTGTTGATCGAGTTTCTAAATACGAAAACATGAACAATAAAGAGCCTAAAAAAAAAAACCCGGCTTATTTATTCACTAAATAGGATTTTTACGCCCGTGTTAGTAATGAGGACACCGAGCTTTTTTCATATGTACATTTTTTTTGATATTCACTCTGATAATGGATCTTTAGGCGCATATTTTCCAGTTTTTATTTTTGGGGTACCTACCTCATTAAAAATATAAACTCCCCAAATAAATTTGGCAAAATCCTATTTTCGTAAAAGTATTTTGTTTTACGCCTGTTTCGTCGGCAGCGCGTTCGGACAAACAATCATTCTAACCTAGTCGAGTAGGCGTCTAAACTGCGATACACCTACACTTGCATAGGTATTTTGTGGACAGTGGAAATTAAATTAAAATTCAGATTCGCTTACACAATTTTTTTAAGTAATCTTTTTTCTAGGTGAAAGTCACGAAATATTATTAATTAATATTATAAATTATTTTTTATAAAAAAACAACCGACTTACCGACCGACCGACGGATGACAGGGTGCTGTGGCGCAGTCTGGGAGAGGCCTATGTCCAGCAGTGGACTGCGATAGGCTGAGTTGATTGATTGATTGAACCGACTGCTCCATAGGACAATCTAGAGTCTAGACAAAATCAAACTGGTTGCTAATTTAATTGTAATTTTTTTTATTCGTTTTTACATTCATTACTCACACCCTGACTTATTACTTGTATTTTTTTTTTAATTAAAATCGTTTTGCTTGTGCCATGTTTGTAAATATGTGAGCACCATGTAGGTATCTATCAGATAATTAATTTATGTCATAGTTTCATTTTTAATTCTTTTACCTATTGTGGTAGGTACCTATAGTAATTTTATTTTAGGTGCATCGTCCTCACGTTTTTTTTTTTTATAAAATATTTTTATAATATAATTAATGTACCCATGCAAAATATTGTACATAAAACATTTTAAAAGAGTAACGGTGAAGTTTCTTGCCCATTCTTCTCCATACGAAAACCACCTTTTGGAATGGGCGACTAGAATCAATTCTATTTTATAAGATAATTTTTGACGTTCAAAAGTGCCTTTTATGTGCCTATTTGAAATAAATGCTTTGACTTTGACTTGAAAAAAAAAACTACGTACAAAGAGGTAAATAACTTTAATTTCGGAAGTCGGTGTCGTTAGTTCCGCATTTTCGTTTTTTGACACCGACTTCCGAAATTAAAGTTATTTATCTCTTTGTACCTAGTGTTTTTTTTTTAAGTCGGTTGTTTTTTTTTTTTTGTAGAAAAGTTTTTATTTTTCACTTTTTAGTTTTACCTACCCCACACGACCCGTACGGTATATCGAATTACCCTTGAACGATATAACTGTCTACAGAAAGCATGATTCACCGACGAACGGTAATACGAAAAAACTACTATTTAGCGACAGCACGTTTCGCCGAATAACGCTACATAGATTGAATGGTTGGCCGATACCAAGATTTGCCGATGTCTTGGTTCGCCGGAACTAGGGCATCAGAACCGGTTTTTCCCGGTTCCAAAGGAACCGGGATTTCCCGGTTCTGAAAGACCCTGATAGAACCGGTTCTGTAAAACGAGGAACCGGTTTTTTCGGTTCTTACGGTTCTCTCTTAAAATTTTAGAAATTATATTATCTCTATAATACTCTTAATGCTAAATATCAAGTTATTACCCAAATTTATTATTAAAACAGAATATATGCAGTTATTTCACTGTTAAAGTAATAAATAACGTTATAATTTATTATTAATGATGAATCTTTAAGAAACTAACAAGGGACATTAAAGTAAATTTTCCAGGATACCCCGCGAAATTCAAATTTTTTACAGTTGTTTTGCAATTTTCAGCTCAGTCTCGGATAGTATAGTAATAAAAGTTGTATTCGCGGTATTGACACATACTATCCGATAGTGAGCTGGCAATTGTAAAAAAACGTACGACTATTTGAATTTCGGTGGTAACTCTAGACGTTTCACCTTCCTTAACAATCTGTGGTTGGCAACACTGGTAGACGCGCTGTCGCCATTTTGTTTAGTTCGACACAAACAAACGTTGTGAGTGGGTGTATTGTTTTGACGCCGATTTGACAAGTAAGTGACTTTAAATATTATTACATATTATTATCAATCAATTGAGAATATTTATTTTAATTGCTATTAGTTAAGTATTACGCTTTCACTCTTGTGGACGGAATAGATAAATATAATAATAACTTGGCCAGACTTGGCTGGACAGCGACATGATAAAGTTGTTACACCTATTTAAGAGAAATAAATAAATAGGTGTACTATTTATTTATTCATCTTTGCTCACATTACTTCGTTGTTTGGCATCCAATCTGATAATTATTGTAAATCATGAAAATCTGAGTTACGGGAAATCGTAAACCTCATTCAACGCACAAAACAAAGTGTACCTCTTGATTGTACGCCTGATTTCAGGAGACATGATGATGATGACTTACAAGTATCTTCTTTAACAAATGAAGAAGAACTTAATAAGGAAATAAGTCAAGCTACTGCTTCTGCTCCTGAATCGATATCAAATGACATCAACACTACTATAAGAGTAGAAATGGCTCTGTTTGAGAATGGTGGTCAGAGACAGCGAGGACGATACCTATCGCTCACTTATCAGTATCACCATTTACTATCAATTCCACCCACTAGTGTAGAGCCGGAACGTATATTTTCTTCCGCCGGGATAGTCTGCAATAGACTCCGTTCGTCTTTAAGCGACAAAACTTTAGACGCACTTATTTTTTTACGTTCCTTTTATTTAGGAAAGAAGAAAGCCAATACGTAATGCTGTGGTAATGCTCAATTTAATCATTAATTTTCGTTCTTTGGTTTTTGTTATATTTTTTTTGTAATTTTTATCATTTATTTACAACTGTTATGTGCTTGTTGATTTGTTTTGAGTGGATTTGTAAAAGTTCCTATATCTAGCTTGTAAGATGGTTAATTTTTTTAAGTTTAATTTTTATTATTTCCCTTTTTGATCTCTGTAGTGTAGTGAATTATAAAGAACTGATTGTAACTGATTGTGAAAATACTGAATTTTAAAGAACTGATTGTTGCCAAAAATAGTTAAAAACGATGTTGTAATTTGAGTATAATTCAAAAAATATATAAATATGCGTACCAATAAAGTGTGTTTTATTTAGACACTTTTCAAATAGAATTTATGAAAAAAAAACCGAAAGAACCGGGTACCCGGTTCCGTCTAGAATTTAGAACCGAAAGAACCGGTTCCTAAAATAGGACCGGTTCTCGATGCCCTAGCCGGAACATGCTTGAACTAAAATAATCCTTTACCGATAGCTATTTGAAAGCACCTTTTCTTACACCGCCGATCCAAAATAATCATCTTTAGTAGGTACTGCTATTTCCATGCGTTTATCTTAGTAATTCAATAAAAATAAATATAAAGAAAATAATAAAACTGCAGATAAAATCAGACATTTATTTGCTTTAGCATTTTTGGAACCAGAAGAGATACCGGAGGCCTTCGAGCAAGTAAAAACTAGTATTGCCAACTGAAGCCGAAGGTTTGGCACAATGGTTCAATAAGTGTTATGTATCAGGAGTATTTACAAAAAAATCTGTCCCTGGGACGAAGTTAATTCTGAGCAAAAATCCACCATTGTTCCCACCAGCTATGTGGTTAGTGTCTAATCGCACTTATTCTATTTCGAAAACACAAAATGCTCTGGAATCATGGCATAACCGATGGAACACACTTTTAAATCGCAAGAACTGGAATATCTTCAACACTATTAAGGAGTTTGCTAAAGAACAAAACATACCGACTGCGAAATCGAGCGCAACACTGCATCTGAGCCAATGCCAAAGCGTCGTCGTTCGTCGCAGATTGAATATGAAAAGAGACTCCCAAAAGAGTGAGATGAGCATAGAAACTTTCTTAGATGGGCTTTTCATTTAGATGGGTTTTTCATACTTATGTTCATAGTTTCCGGTCTGTACACAAAATAAGATATCACATGATAATTATCATCTTATAAGAAGATGAATAAGATTAACCAAATAAATAGAAAAGGCAGAAAAACTACATCAGTTATGCAAGCTAAGCTAGACTAACTTAGCTTAGCTCTTGGTCTGCAACCCGCATTATGATTGCGCAGTTTGCAACCTTTATTTTTGTTATTTACCATTTAATAATAAAAATAATCAAATGAGACTGTTAAAACTTGTATGGGAAGTGGTCTATGATCCAATAGCGATACTGTATAGGTATTTCTGTGGGAATACCTCAACTACCTATACCCTTGTGCAAAGGGGCATCAAAATCTAATCAAAATCAAAAGTTTTGAGAAAAATAATACTTTAAAATTCACTTTTTTTGCTACATTTTTATATTTTAAAAACGTTTTAACGGGTATTTCTGACTTTATACTACTTAATTAATGCGGTTTTCTGCTAAACAAAGACACTTAGGTACCACCTCGACAGTGCTGAATTTCAGGTTTTTTTTTTCGGAAAAATAGCACAGAATGGTTGCAGATCAAACAAATCACATCACCTCTGGGTCGAAATATGATTTCATCATTCAATATTTTTTCATTTTATTTTGACGATTTATTTATTTATATATTTTTTTTATAAATTGCTTAGCAACCATAAATATTAAAGTAATCGAATCGCAACTCGTGAAATACTTATTAATGAGCAGTTCCGGTGGTCATATGAGGTCTTCATCATTAGTACCACTTCAACAAATGGTGCTTTTCGAGAGCAAATGCACGAATTACTTTAAAGAATACCCAAATTGTTATAGCTGTGCCTATAATGTTTGAAGAGTTCCCTAGATTTTTCCAGGATCCAATCACCAGATCCTGACCTGGTGACAATGGGAACATTTGGGAAGTATACCCTTTCAATAAAAAAAAATTGTTTTTTAAATCGGTCTAGCCGTCTTCGTGTAATCGGTGAACATAAAAATATTTAAAAAATGTAATTCCTACGAACTGAGAACCTCCTCCTTTTTTGAAGTCAGTTAAAATCAAAACAAATACTAAAATCTAGGAAAGAAACACATTAATTAAGTATTATAAAGTCAGAAATACCCTTTAAAACGTTTATAAAATAAAAATGTTATCATGAAATTATGTACTTATTCTAAAATATTATATTTCTCAAAACTGCCGGGTCAGATTTTGATACCACTTTGCACAAGGGTATAGTTGAGGTATCCCCACAGAAATATCGTAACAATATCGCTATTGGTTCATAGACCACTTTTTAACAGTCTCCTTTGCAGTTTTATTATTTTCTTTATATTTATTTTTATTGAATTACTAAGATAAACGCATGGAAATAGCAGTACCTACTAAAGATAATTATTTTGGATCGGCGGTGCACATACGGGTATTTGACCCAAAAAGCTGGCCAAAAATACAAAAAAACAAAATACAGATTTCTTAGAAAAACATGTGAATCTCGTTAGCTGATGACCTGACGCACACTACCCAGATAGTTTGTTTACTGGCTTATCAGGTGATCACCAGTAAGTCGTCATTTGTGAGCTTTACTAAATGTACGTGCATTACGACAGAGTTATTGTAATAATACAGTCAAACCTGGATAAGTGAGAACTGGATAAGTGAGAAAACTCTATAAGTGAGAGTAATAGACAGGACCCGTCATTTTAAGCTCCCAAAACCTCTATTAGCGAGAAACAGAAACCTCTGTAAGAGAGAGTCGTTTTTCCCTCATAGACCTCCGTAAGTGAGACTGCTACTTATCTATACCTCTATAAGCGACAGTCGAGCTTTATTTACAAATTTAACATCTGCTATTTTATGACTCATTCTTAACTTTCGTGGAACTTCCTGCCATTGTTTTTGTATTAATAATTTTATAATATTACATATTTACTACATTCGTACTTGCTGTGACTTGTTATTGCTGCGTACCCCTATAAGAGAGAAACGCTACCCATATACCTGCATTAGCGAGAAACTCGGGTTAGTGAGAAACCTCTATAAGCGAGAATGAGATTGTGCTCCCTTGAACTCTCGCTTATCCAGGTTTGACTGATATCATTTTCGTGAGCGATATTAAAATACGAAAGCAAGTTCTATTCAGTGATGGCTGCAAAGGATGATAGTCAACCAGGTATGTACAATTCTTTTCTTTCAATCAATTTGATTTTTAACCTTTTCGACGCCCATCTATATAATACGCGATGTGTCCTCCAGCGCCACGTTACAAATGTATAACGTATCTATAGTAAAACGTAGGGATGGGATTAATGTCTTATCGACAAATAATATTATAAGTTGAAATTAATGTTTATTCACCAATTTACGAGGCTAAATAAAAACTGATACCGTATTTTCATATTTTGTTTTATTTCATAAAAAAATCAATATGAAAACCTGGATATATTTCCCATAATAAAAGAAAAGAATTGTAAATTTATTAGACGTGTGTTCTAGAAGGCACATCCCTATCTGTCTCCAAATGTAATCCTTCTACTTCATATCAAGTCGTTGGCGCTCGAGGCACGTCAAAATCTTTTTCGATATAAGGATGTCTAGATGTCGATGTCTATGGTATTTTTCTTTTTTCTATTCACTGTGGTCGAGTTACACGTGCATAACCTCAACCGATTCATGCATAATTTATTTCGTTTACTTACAATAAATAGAACCAAATACAATCAATAGAAGCTAGATACGTGGTTTTCTACGTGTTTTTTTTTTAATTAGGTTACAATTTCCATTATGGACCATCGATTTATGGCGCGGGGAGGGGTGGGAGGGAAAGGGGGGAGGGGGCCTACCCCCTGTACCATCCCTACCCCGCGGAACCCCATGGTTATGGAGATATCCATGGTTAAAGTTTTTAGGTTAGAATAGCGCTATTTAATCAAACTGGGGGGAGAGCTTCCCTTTCCCCCCTAGTTTGACTCCGCCTTATCTCCGGCGCTCCAGGAAGAGCAGCCCTTCCGCCCTTGCGTGCCGAAGCACGGTCACTCATGCTCGGCTCCGTCTTCGTCACAGCGGGCGAAGGCTGCTCTCCCTCCGCGCCTCCGTTTTTTTATATACACTCTAGGGGTAGGGCATACAAGACCACGTGGAAAGTGGGGTGCTCTGATTCGGTTTTGGATATTCATATAATGAGAATAAAACACAAGAAATATAGGGCTTCGGAGACGCCGTGGTTGTCAAAAACGATCACTGCGAGGGTAACAAACGAATGACAAACGATGACTGACTGACACTGATGGCTAACAGATAAAAAGACGCTATAAAACAAAATGGCGTCACTTCACGTTCCGTTCCACAGTGTAAACAAAAATTCCTTATTTTTTTGTGTAAAAAAGTCAATGTAATTGCATAATACAGCACGGTTATTGTGCACACATTACACACCAAATTTAAATGTGAATATGTGAAAATAAAATAAAATTTAAATAAAAAATATGACATACAATTGACAACATTTCATATTTTTAACCTGCATGTATTATTACGTTATATAAAAGTAAATTCAAATCTAGGGCACCCATATTTTTTCGTTTTTCGAAATTATGTACTTTTCATTCATGATTTTAACTTTGAAATTCGGTGTATTCTAAAAAGACGTAAGTGCCAGATGACGGTAGAATGGCGATATTACCTTTGCTTTATTGTGACCCGTCAAAAAAACTGTTAGATGTCACTTGTCTCAGTCGTTGTTTTGGTTCCGTCATTGGCGTATATTTTTCATTGGGATCCATTTTATTGGCGAAATATCAATAAAAAATTGATAATATTAACAGTAAGCAGCGTGTCGAGTTGATAGGAAAAAATATTGTTGAATTCAATTCAGTTTTTTAGTTGTTTTCTAGTTACACTTCTTAAGTGACATTGACATGTCTTGTTTGATATAATGTTTTCAATCAAAGACATTGGAATGCGCAAAGGTAACTACCTCATTCCGCCGTTTATGTGACGTCATCACATGTTTTTTGATTTTTATTTTTTTTCTCAGAAATTTAGAAATAAAAAAATAAAATAAAAATATATTTGAACTCAGGATACGAAAATAAAGAAATAGTATTTTTGTTTTAAGGTCGTGTCAGGTTTGAAATGTTGTCAATTGAATTAAATACACCTCTACCGTCAACGGAACGTGAAATGTCAACTTTGACGTCTACCATGACAATTTATCCAACCTAAAAATTTGCAAATGGCGTGCTATTTTCCAATTTGTATGGAAACTTCAAAAAATTATATCTCATAAACCGTGATATTCCGCAGCTTGAAAATTTGTAAAAAGCTTTCTATTTATGAGTACTATCTACAAAAAAAAAATTAACTTCTAAATCAACGGTCCATAATGGAAATTTTAGCCTGAATCTACTCAAAAAGAAACATTTTTTTGCACATTGCACTACACTAAAATGCACAGTCACTATGACCTTGAAACCCATCCGCTTATGACGTCACAAATTTACTTCTATACAAATTCGTGGCGTTGTGCGCACTGACAACTAGCCACTTTGTAAGGATGGGTTTTTCAAACGGTGTTTCACTATCGACAATTATTAAAAAATCTATTTATTCTTGATTAAGGTGAATAAAACGTAGTTTGTAGTTTACAATATTTATAAAATATTATTTATTCACGTCATTTTCTTGCAATAATAGTATTTATGATCGTTTCGACGAGATGAAATATAGCGATTAGCGAGGTCTTCATCGTGTCCCATCACTAGCTTACTTTATATCAAGTACTTGGCGTTGGGGGCATTAAAATATTTTCCGGCGTTTTTGTTTCTATTGAATATAAAACAAAAAGAACTTATTATGTGTGAAAAAGTTAAAAATATGGCTTATAGCAGGGCAATTTTCCATAAAAACAAAATAAAAGGTCTTGTAAAAGTCGTAAATTTATTTTATACTCTTATTACTTCTAATCAAGTAGTAGCGCTGAGGGCACGAAAATCTCGAACTTGTATACAAGTGATTGGCGTTCAAAAGGTTAATGCCAGGTACTCTCAAACTGTTAAGTTTTGTCAACTACCTTAAAAATGCAGTTTTTTTTTATTTTTATTACAAATACTGGTAAAAAAGTTATACTGCCGGACAATGCCCGGTTGTTTTTTCTGCTTTATCTGATAGAACGTTTTGTATTGTTTCTAATTATATCAAAATTAGGTGCCGAAATCCGCCTATAGTATTTTTTATTGATTTTTCAAATAATTATGGATTGTACCAAACAAACTTTGTATTGCAGCCATGGTACTAAACTTTGCATTTTGTTGCCAACGGGTACTTCTGGCGTGAAAGTTTTAAGTCGAAAAGCCATTATTTCTCATGACTGAGGACATCCAAAGGTTCGCCACAATTTTGGGGGTTATATTAAGCGGGCAAAAAATTTTATTGAATAAGTTTCAAACTTATTGCGATAAGACAGCAAGACTGTACGTAGAACTTTATACCTGGTTCCCAATGACCCCTCTGTGTACAAAATATTGACTCACGGCCCCATTGTAATATAGCATGCCTTATTGCCAATAGGATGTTCGTCAGAAGAGGCATCAGAGGCCCGAAACAAACATTTCCGACGATATAGACAGAACTTCTCCAGGAAATTTTGTAGGGAACATTGCAATTTGGACATTTTAAATCGATTGCTCTTAACTTCTGACCCATACATTAGTAGTATCAGACCCAGGCCACGCAAAGAAGCCAAAAATTTCAGTCAAGAAGCTAGAGAACTAATGATTCCGCCTGAAGAACCCATTCACAGTGATGACGAAAATGATAACGAAGAAACTTCTGATACAAAAGATGATTCTTCAGAGGAAGAAGAGTAGGAGTTGTTATCAGACTCACTTTTGTATATATTTTTTGTAAATATTATTTTTTAGTTAATAATTAATTTTTTTTTCTAATTTTTGTTAAATAAAACGTCATGAAATGGCCCAAATTGTATATAAATACCACAAAATAACGTAATTTGTTCAAATCGATACATCCAAGTGACAATAATACCAAAAATGAAAAAAAAATAGTTTTGGCCAGCTTTTTGAGTCAAATACCCTGTCAAGGTGGACTGTATATTTCTTCCTGGGTTCTGATGTGTGAATAAAACTTCGGTTTTCTCTTGTTCGCGTTTATTCCTCAGGGCTTGCTGCTTGACTGTTGAGTGTCGACTACCAAATGTGCAGTTTTTTTTTTTTTTTTTTGTCTATGGCATCTCGCAGTTCAACCTATGAGGTTGTCGTCTGCTTAACCGGGCTTGCCTGTGGATGCCTCATAATTAAGGCCTCCAGCCAGGGCTTAAAAACTTACTAAAACTAAGCGACTACACGCTAAGGGCACCCCCTGTGGGGTACGGACCTCGGCTTAGGGCGTCGCTGGGGGAGGGCAGCAAGGGACAGGCTGGATCGGAATTATTTAGGGGCGAATTTAAAGCTACAGGCTCAGCGGCGCGGGCTGGCTCGAGCAAGGGTCGGGGTGGACAAGTTACGGGACGTCGCGACGGGCGTCCTCGACGGCGAGGACGGAAGGACGGCTTACGGGTCTTGTGTGTGTGTTTATTGAGCGTGCTGGTGGCTTTACTACTCTCCTGGAGGAGTGTGATAGCGTCGTCGGGGATGGTGAGAACATGCCTAGGTCGGCGAATCCTACTTATGCGGGAAGGAGTGTATCGGGAGGCCGCCGCAATCAGGGGATTGGGATGCTTTATAGCATTATCAAAGAAGCGCTTGGAAAGGCGTTTCATGAATTGCTGAACTGTGGGGATTCTGAGATCTAGGTGTAGATTCAGATTTCGGACATAGAAGGGGGCTCCCGTGACCTTTCTAAGGAGACGGTTTTGGAGGGTTTGCATTCTATGCAGGTGACGAGGCTTGGCGTGTGCGAAGACTACGCAAGCATAGGTCATGATGGGGCGGATGACCGCGGTGTAGAGGCGCAACTTGCACTTAAGTGACAGTTTGCTGCGGGTAGTGAGAAGGGAGTGGAGCCTACCGAGAGCGAAAGCGGCTCGCGAACGAACCGTCTTTATGTGCTCTTTGAAAGTGAGGTTTTGATCGAGAATGACACCTAGGTACTTCGCTTGCTTACCCCAGGGGATAGGCTTGTCGTACATGGTGATCGGGCTAGGGAGGGGGGGGGCGAATCTACGCGGTTTCGAGAAGAGGACCGCTTGACTCTTACCGGGGTTGACCTCTATTCTCCATTTCCGGAACCAATCGCCTAAGGCGTTTGCGGACAACTGGAGATTGCGAGCAATAGAGTTATGGGAGTTTCCAGAACAGTAAATGGCAGTGTCGTCGGCGAATAGAGCCAACTGTGCTTTATTACTTTTTGGAATGTCGCTAGTGAAAAGCGTGAAGATGAGTGGGGATAATACCGAGCCCTGGGGGACTCCGGCACGAATGGGATGAGCGGGGGAGAGAGAGCCCTCAATGCGGTAGCGAAAGGTGCGATCCGACAGAAAGTCTCGTAAGATGAGTACGAGACGGTCAGGCACACCCATAAGGTAGAGCTTATATAATAAGCCATTGTGCCAGACCTTGTCAAATGCTTTCGCGATGTCGAAGAAGAGAATGCCTGTCGTAGCACCTCGCTGGAAACCAGCGCTAATGTGCTCGACTATGCGGTGCACCTGATGGATGCATGAGTGTCTGGTTCTAAAACCAAACTGCTCATTTGGGATAAGGCTCTTTGCCTCAGCATAGTCCTTGAGGCGCTTATAAATAAGCCTCTCGTAGATTTTGCCAAGAACATTGAGCAGACTGATGGGGCGGTAGCTAGAGGGGTCAGACTTGGGTTTGCCTGGCTTTGGGATACCTATGACCGTGGCTTCTTTCCACGCTTGCGGGAAGATGTTATTGCTTAGAGCGCCATTGAAGATGGCGGTCATGAGCAAAATGAGGGGGGCGGGGAGGAGTTTGTACACCCTATTGGTGATGCCGTCCGAACCGGGGGCTTTGCGGGTTTTGAGCCCATTAATGATGTCTTGCACTTCGTCAGGAGTGACAGGAGGCAGAGGATCATCGGGGTCTTCAACTGGAGGGAGGGAGGCTCTATGTTCGACCTCTGCGTTCACCTTGAGGAGGTGCGCTTGGTCAACTGGTTGAGAACTGGGGGAACATTGAGCCTCTAGGCTGTCTGCTAGGCATTCGGCCTTATCGGTGTTGTCAAAGGCTATTGTCTTATCGGGGCGAGTGAGAGGAGGCACCGCGACCTCATTAGGGGAACGTAATTTCCTCTGAAGGTGCCAGAAGGCTTGATGATTAGGCTCGAGCTCGCTGAGCATCTTTTCCCAACCCTGGGAACGCCACTCCGATACGCGTTTCTTTACAGCGCGCTGTAAATGGCGCATATGGGCTTTGTTCGCGTCACAGGGAAAAGAGTCGTAGGCACGTATGGCTGCGTTCTTCTCGGTTATCAGTTCACGTACGTCAACGGGTAGTTTCCAGCGGTGGTCTTCCACCTCCGGAACTTCCCGTGAACAATCCGTCAGTACGGATTGAACGTGTTCTGTAAACGAGTCGATCGCCCTCGTCGTGTCTGCGACCGAGGCAATGGGGTCAGGGATTGAATCTAAGTGAGGTGACGTGGTGGATTTCAGTTTTTCACTTACTTTCCTCCAGTCAGTGACTACTTTGGTCAGTGGGGGTTGGTTAGGGTCACGCGGGCCCGAATAGGGGACTAGGTGCATGATGACTGGGCGGTGGTCAGAGTTAAGCTCGTGTAACGTCTCAATGGATTGTAAACGGAGGTTTACATTTTTGAGCAGCGCTACATCGAGAACGTCGGGACGCTTTGTGGGATCAGTAGGGAAGTGTGTGGGATACATCGGAGCGATGGTATCGAAATTAAGGGAGGCACCTAGGTTGAAAAGAATTTTACCTCTGGTGGAGGTCGAGTTGCTATTCCAAGCAGGATGTTTGGCATTGAGATCCCCCGCCATGATGACGGAGTCACTCATACCGAAGAGGGCAGTGAAATCTTTGGTGAGGGATATGGGATCCTCTGCACCATTACTGGGCGGGATATAGGCGGACATGATGGTGATGGAAGGATGGCCAGTCATGCCGAGCCTACAGATAGAGACCTCCAGGTGAGAAAGGAGAGGAGGTGGGTCAATGGGGATGCACCAAATGTGCAGCAGACCCTTCCCATTAATGTATATTTTTACCATGGTGCAAGTAGTGGGTGGTCTAAAATACGGCTCTTGACGTCGAACAATCAGAGAGCGTCTTTGTCTGTTACATCATTCATTTTGACGCTCGTGCCCCCGACAGGTTTCGACCTGTCCGTACGTGTCGGAGTCGTGCTTTCTACCACCTTACAATTTTGTGTATTAGATACTACTTATGTCTAAGGGTAATTAAATCAAGCCTAATCTATTACAAATAAGTCCCTACAATAAAATCAATCTTTATTTACATTATTAGTTAGTATCTTAAGCTACGACGTCCGTAACATCCTCCCCCCGGCGCAGGGCTACCGTAGCCTAATCTTCCACGCAGAGGACGGCGAGCTTCGTGACTGGCCGCCGTAGGATGCCCGCTGTAGTTCTGACGTCGGCTGATCGCACCTTGCCGTCTGGACCGCAGTAGACCGCTTCCACGACGCCTCGGGGCCACGTTCCTCTCGGGAGCGTGGAGTCGATGACGACGACCAGGTTGCCAACTTGAAGAGGTCGTTGTTGGTCGTCTGACGCCCCTCGGGGCACCAGTGTAGGCAGGTATTCGTCTACCCAGCGCCGCCAGAAGTGGTCGGCGAGCGCTTGGGCAGTCCTCCATTGCTTGCGGCTGGCCTCCTCACAAGGCCCAGTACGGGGAAGGCCTGAAGAGGTTCCGATGAGAAAATGATTGGGTGTTAGGGCCTCCGGATCCTTGGGATCAACAGAGACATGGGTCAGAGGCCGGGAGTTTATGGAGTGCTCGGCCTCTGTCAGCAGCGTCAGCAGCACCTCTTCTTTAAGTGCCTTTTGATGCAGAGTCGCCCCCAGCGCCGTTTTAACGGAGCGCACCAGTCGCTCCCACGCTCCCCCCATATGCGGCGCCCCTGGTGGGATGAACTTCCACTTCATTCGGTGTTCAAGTCCATAATGAACGAAGTCTTTTGCCCACTCCTTGTAAGCCGTTCGTAGTTCGGCGTCCGCCCCTCTGAAGTTGGTTCCGTTATCGGAATACATAATTCGGGGCCAACCCCTTCGCGCCGCCATTCTTCGTATTGCCATTAGCGCAGAGTCGGTGGACAAACTTGACACTAACTCCAGGTGCACTGCCCTCGTGGTTAGGCAGGTGAACAGAGCTCCCCATCGTTTCTCATGTCTTCTTCCTATGACCACCGTCATTGGTCCAAAATAATCGGTTCCGCAGTGGGTGAAGGGTCGCGGCGTTTCCATTAATCGTTCCACAGGTAAGTCCCCTGTAGTCGGCTTCACTGGCGTAGCCTTTCTGATGCGGCAGAGCTGGCATCGATGTGCAATTGCTCGCACTGTAGGGCGTAGGTTGACCACCCAGTATCGCTGTCGTAATTCATTGATCACGCGTTCATTATTGGCGTGACCGGCTCTGCGATGTGCTTCCTCTACCAGTAACCGTGTGAACGGGTGTTTGCCGTGTAGGATTACCGGCGTCTTCTTCGTCTCCGTTACTGCCGCGTGTCCGATTCTTCCTCTAACTTTAAGAACTTCGTCTTCTAGATAAGGGTCCAGTTTATATAGACTGCTGGACTTGGGCACCGGCTTCCCTTTCTGGAGTAGCTGTACTTCTTCGGCGTAGTCTTCGAGCTGTGCCTGTTTTAGCCATAGTTTCTCGGCCTTCTCTATCAGGTCGACGGTCATCTGGCTGGTCCTGTCCTTACACTCCTTGAAAAGGAAGAGCGTGGCTGTCGCTCGTAATAGTTTTTCGTATGAAGAGAATCTACTTATGTCTGGCAGGTGAGAAGGGCATTCTCTCTCCTTTGTAACTGTTGCGTATGTTGTTTCGTCGTCGGTTGTGTCATCTTTGACCTTTTCCTTCGGCCAGAACTCCTCGTCGTCGTATAGAAACGCGGGGCCGGTGAACCATCTGTCATCTGGTTTCATGTGCACGGTGTAGTTAGGACGTGTAGCGTCATCTGCCACGTTATGTTCGGTGGGTACCCATCTCCATTGGCTGGCGTCGGTTAACTCCGCAATCTCACCCAGGCGATGTGCCACGAATGGTGTGTACTTTACAGCGTCCTTTTCAATCCATCGCAGAACGGTTTGTGAGTCTGACCAGTAAGTCACGCTTCTGGGCTTATCTCGGTGCTCCTTTAATATCGTCGCCGCGAGTCGTGCGCCGATAACCGCTGCCTGCAGTTCTAGTCGCGGGACGGTAACTGGCTTCAGAGGGGCTACTCGTGCCTTTGCCGCGACCAGTCTCACGTCTACTCTTCCGTCTGACTTCTGGATTCTCCAGTAAGCTGTCGCTGCGTACGCTTGCTCGCTGGCGTCGCAGAAAACATGTAGATCTATAAGGTCGTCTGGGCCCTTGCCGTAGCATCTGGGTATGCGTAGCTTCGTTACTTCGTTCAGGCTTCGTAGCCACTCCTCGAAGTGCTGCATGTCTTGTTCTGGAATTGCCTCGTCCCACCCTATGCCGTGCCTCCACAGGTTCTGGAGCAAGATTTTGCCGGTTACTGTGAAGTGACTGATGAGACCCAGGGGATCATAGACCGCCATCACCGCTCCGAGGGCCTCTCGTTTTGTCGGCGCTCTGTCTCTAGTCTTCACTTCGGGTGACAACCGACTTAGTCCGGTGTTAAAGCCTAGCTCGTCTGAGCCTGTTTGCCACAGTAAGCCTAGTGTTTTGTCCGCGTTCTCTTCCCTTTGTCCGAGTTTCACTTCTGTGTCGTGTGCCTGTTTTTCCATTGTTATGCTTGCCACCACGTTATGTTTGTTCGAGCACCAACCCCTCAAATTAAAGTGCGCGTTCTGGTGAATCTTCATGACTTCACTCGCTGTCTTGATCGCCTCGTCTCCGGTCGCAAAGCTGTCTACGTAGTCATCCATGTAGTGGCTTGTCGTTATAGCTTGCGCGGCGTCAGGGTATTTTTGCGCGTGCAGTCTCGCGTTGGCGTCTCGTACTGAGTGCGCGATGAAGGGTGAACACGAAGCTCCAAAGATCATCGATGTCATCTTATATTTATTTGGTGGCTTAGTACGTTCCTCACCTCGCCAGAGAAACATCTGCGCAGCTTGGTCTTGCTCTCTTATTTTTACTTGGAGAAACATCTCTTGTATGTCTGCGGTAACGGCTACTGGGCGCTCTCTGAACCTGAACAGGATCCCTGGCAGTGACTTCAAGAGATCAGGTCCTTCCAATAGGTAGTCGTTTAGGCACACTCCACTATATCGGTGTGCGGCGTCAAACACCAGACGCATCTTCCCCGGCTTATTTGGGTTCACGACCGGGAAGTGCGGCAGGTACCACACTTTCTTACTTTCATCCTCTGTTCCATTGCACTCCTGGGCGTATCCTTTGTCGAGTAGGTTTTTGACCAGAGCGCTGTACTGAGCTGCGAAGTGTGGTGATGAATCCATCTTCTTTTCTATTGTCTTCAGTCTTCTGAAGGCACAATTGTAGTTATTGGGCATCGAAGCATCTTCATCACGCCATGGTAACCCGACTTCGAAGTGATCACCAACTTTTCTCATGGTGCTCTGAACCACGTCGATCGCTTTCTGATCTTCCGGTCTGATCTTTTTTGCCAAAGAGACTCCTAGGGCATCAATCTTGAAGTGCGTTTTCACTAACTCTTCTACACGACGTACGTCATCTGTCTGTCTCACTGCAGACACATCGTGTAGATGTAGCACAACTTGTCCCTCTTGCTTTTTCAGCGTTGCGCGTGGTGCAGTCCCGTGGATCACCCATCCCAACTGAGTGTACGAAGCCGCGGGTTCATTCTTCTTGCCCATGCGTAGTTCACGCGTGACAATCAGGTGCCAATTGTCAGCACCTATTAATACCTTCGGCGTGGCTTCCTCAAAGAATGCGTCTTTTTGCATGTCCTGGAGATGCGGATAGTTAATTAGCATCGACCTATCCACCGTCTGACCATGAAGTTGCAGGTCCTTCATTGTTCGTGCGCGCAATTCCTGAAATTCACCGTTCTGGCCGCGTATCTGTAGCTTGACTTCCTGGCTACATTCCTCGCGTTGTTGTGAGGTCACGCCTTGTATGCGCAAAGTAGAAACTGGCCCAGTTACTCGTATACGGCGTGTCAGTTCTTCGTCGATGAGCGATATTGTTGAGCCTTCGTCCAATAAGGCGAACGTCGACACTTGCCCGCCGGGTCCCTTTAGTGTTACGGGACACATCTTTAATAACACTCGCTGAGATGTATTGCTTGGCGCGGAGACGGTCATCACCGATTCCTTGGGTTGTTGGTTCTCGGCGTCGGCTGCCTTGTCGGGTTGTTCACTATGCGATGTCTCTTTCGCCTCCCGTTCTTTGTGCAGTAACGCGTGGTGTGGGCGGCTGCACGTTCCTTCGCCACATCGTTTCGCTCGGCAATGCTCGCGTCGATGGCGCCTCGTCACGCACTTGAAGCATATCTTTGAAGTACGCGCCCATTCCCATCTTTCATCAACACTCATCTTCAGGAACTTTCCACATTTTGGTACTTCATGGTCACCGCCACAACATAAACACTTTTGTCTTCTTTCATCTTCTTTTTCCAATGTTGTGTAAACTACTTCTCGGCCCGACCTTTTCTTTGTGTTGGTTTGCGGCACACTTCTCGTTTCCTTCTTCGGGGCGGGTGCGGGCGTCGTATTTGTGAAGGCGAATCTCATGGCTCGATCGGCCTCCCGCATCAGGAACCGGGACAGTAGTATCACTTCCGGTTCATGCGACGATTCCACAGTTTCAGAAGCGTAATCGCACCACCTCGACTTAATGTGCGGGCTTAGTTTGTCAACAACTTCGCGAACTAACATAGGGTTCCATATATATCCGCGGCTATCCATATTAGATAACACACACACTATGTTTTGTAGTTTCACTGCGAACGAATTCAATTCACTGGCCGCGCTCGTGAGTCGGGGTAACTTCTTTAAGTCTTCCGTCACTCGATCCATAAGTATTTCCGGCCTCCCATAGTACTGCTCTAGTGTCTTCATAATCACTTGCGGGTCTGTCGCGGAGTAGAGGAGCGCTGACACTGCTTCTCTTGCTTCACCCTTGATGCAGTTTCGCAGTCTTGCTAAATTGTCGATCGCGGTGAACTTGTATAAACTTGCTGAGTCATTGTACGCCGCCTTAAATGGCAACCATTCAGTGGCCGCTCCCGTGAATGTAGGCAATTCTGTCACTTGTCGTGGCGGTGGGCGTACGTGCATCATCTTTTCCAACGTTTCGGCCAATTGTTCGATTCCTTTTCCAACTCGGCGTTCCCCTCTGTTGGGTGACCGCGAGGCCGATCGTTGTCTTCTTCGGTCGTTTCTGACGGGTGTGATGGCATCAACACACGTGGCGGGTTCGACGTAGGCGGTAGGCTCTGGGGCTGCGTGCGTGGCGGCGGGAGGCGGAGGTTGCTCTCTCTGCAGCTGTTCCGTGACTGGGGGGTGACTTCGGTCAATACTTTGAAGCCATTCGTCCACCCTGTCTTCATTTCTGTGCTCGGAGCCCTCTTCACGGGCCTCTGCCTCCGCCTCAATCGCTGACACTTCACATTCGAATCGCTTGTTTACGAGCGCTTTTTCAATCTCCAATTGCTCGTTCCGTATTGCGGCGATCCTCTTCTGAGCCTCGTATTCTGCCCTCTTCACTCTTGCCACGTCACTAGCATAAGATCTTCTGGAACGTATCGTACTTGCCGTATCTCTCACAGAAGCATAGTGCGCGGCTGTCGTAGTTCGTGCAGAGTCCTGAGTTCGTAGTGCGGACTGCGTAGTCGGGTAACACAACGCGGATGGCGTAGCGAGCGATTCACCATGGTCGTACGCGGTCGCGGTCGCGGTGGCTCTACTCGCCGGGAGGCGTGGAGCCGGCGCGGCGGACGCGCCATCGGACGTAGTCGGCGCAACTCTCCCCGCCGCGGCGGTGACGGGGGGTGCGATCGCGAACGCGGAGGCGGCGAGATCGGTCTCAGCCGCGGGCGCACCGAACGGAGTGCGCGGGAGCGCGGACGCGATGGTCGACGGCGACCTAGGCGGATCGTCGAATGTGCGGGGACGTCGGCTATCGTAGCCCGATTCCACTTCACCTTCCATGGCCGTGACGCTTCTAGTCTTCATACTTCTATCTCGAAGACAGTGTTGATTGTAATCTTCAATCGGCGATCTTCAATCCAAATCCGGCTCTCGAAGGACCAGCTGTCAAGGTGGACTGTATGTTTCTTCCTGGGTTCTGATGTGTGAATAAAACTTCGGTTTTCTCTTGTTCGCGTTTATTCCTCAGGGCTTGCTGCTTGACTGTTGAGTGTCGACTACCAAATGTGCAGCAGACCCTTCCCATTAATGTATATTTTTACCATGGTGCAAGTAGTGGGTGGTCTAAAATACGGCTCTTGACGTCGAACAATCAGAGAGCGTCTTTGTCTGTTACATCATTCATTTTGACGCTCGTGCCCCCGACAGGTTTCGACCTGTCCGTACGTGTCGGAGTCGTGCTTTCTACCACCTTACAATTTTGTGTATTAGATACTACTTATGTCTAAGGGTAATTAAATCAAGCCTAATCTATTACAAATAAGTCCCTACAATAAAATCAATCTTTATTTACATTATTAGTTAGTATCTTAAGCTACGACGTCCGTAACATACCCCTTAGTGCGGTGTAAGAAAAGGTGCTTTCAAATAGCTATCGGTAAAGGATTATTTAGTTCAAGCGTGTTACGGCGAACCAAGACATCGGCAAATCTTGGTATCGGCCAACCATTCAATCTATGTAGCGTTATTCGGCGAAACGTGCTGTCGCTAAATAGTGGTATCGACTAATAGTTTTTTCGTATTACCGTTCGTGAATCATGCTTTCTGTAGACAGTTATATCGTTCAAGGGTAATTCGATATACCGTACGGGACTCACCCCACACAAATTCAGTTAACACTAATGCATTGATGAATTGAAGACGGCCGACTAGAAGAATCATCAAAATTCGCATAGAAATGCCGGAGATGCAGTACATTTATGCATATAACTTCGTACATAAGAATAATTACTTAATGTATTATATACTAAAACCTTTCGGAAAGTATGTAGATCACATTAGTGAAAGAATTATCAAACTTGGTTCATTAGTTTTTGAGAAAATTGGGGACATACAAACAAACATACATACATACGGGTCGAATACAAAACCTCCTTTTTGAAGTCGGTTAATAAAAAAGTACTTGAGATACACACGTGGGTGTTCTACTCTTGCGTTTAAAATGCATTTCTTGATCGATTTATACGATACGAAACAGCATAGAGAAATTTTTGAGTGAAATCAAAGACTGGCAGAGATAGGAAGTGGTTCGTACACGCTATTTTTGTACTTCGTTTGAATTTCCTTACCTACAGAAAACCCAATGTCGTTGCCCAACCGAACCGGAGGAATCACATTCACATCATGATCGGCACTCGCGAGGTGCCCTCTGGCCTCTCGTTTACCCTCTGGGCTCCCCTACTTAGAATATTTTGAGTAGTGTGATCGATTTTGTCTAAAGAGGAAATACTGAGAAAATACATAAAATTTGGACCGAAGCAGCAGTATCTGCTAAGGATGAATGGAGAATGTAAATTAATTTTAGAAAATCTATTCGAAATATTGTTAACACGTTTAATTTTTCGTCAACGAAAGGTGAGACTCTTCTAAAATTGGGGAACCAAGGAGGTGCAGTGAACTTTTTCCTAATACGAACGTATGTATTTCAATAAACCCTGTACTTATTTTTGTTGCTGACGA
Source organism: Amphipoea lucens (assembly GCA_947508005.1). Taxonomy (NCBI): domain Eukaryota; kingdom Metazoa; phylum Arthropoda; class Insecta; order Lepidoptera; family Noctuidae; genus Amphipoea; species Amphipoea lucens. Next base: position 580,671 of record OX382364.1, read on the forward strand.
TCCTTCAGGAATAAAAACAAAAGAAAAACTGGATCAAACCGGTATTAGAAAGATTATAGTGGATACGACAAAGTTTAAAATAGAAGACGAACTAGCATGGGGTTCAGGGGATCAGACCTGAATAACTCAGATATCTGGGGCTATTTAATTGAATTTGTGTATAGTCCATTGTCTGTCGGTATTGTTGCAAAAGTTTTTGCACCTGCCCTAAAAAAATAATCTAATAACATACACGAGGTCTATGGTGTAGGAATTAAAAAACGCAAGTAAAACATATATTTTTTTATAGCAATTGATTTATTTATAGAAATCAATAATATTGTAAATGCAATAAATTATAAGAAGTAATACAATGGAGTTCCATACTGTCTGTAACCTAACCGCGTTGTTGATCCATAAACATATTGAATGGATACAATACAGCCAAGACAAAACCAAATCAAAATAAAAGCAACCATGCACACGGAATGAGTTCTATTGCAGTCAAAGGTTAAAAACAGATTTGTACTATTGATGTCATAAATATTATCCAAAAATAAAACATGTGTATCTTCCTTGCTCACCTAAACTTGTCTAATCAGTAGGGATATATGGAGCACAAGGTTCCACATATCCCTACCGGTAGCGATAATTGGAAAAAAATCTCCAAGTATCCCTACCTGTGGAGATATATCAGTAGGGATATATGTAGACTACAGGCCCATGTCCAAAATGGATGGGTCATATGAACTACTAGGTGACGTATGTAGGACGATATAAGAGCATAAAATAATAAGATTCAGCACTATGACGTCACTTGTAAGCTGTCCAACTGAGTGCTGGTGAGAATTCGAAAGTGCAGGTAGAGTGAGTACATTTTGGTCATATATTTTTGTACGGCATTTTTACCATCGATAGATCCATGAAAAATAATAAGAAAGCGCGCAGTGCCGTAAAAAAATGGTGCGGCACAAAGTATATACGTCACCTGGTGGTTCATTTGACCCATCCATTTTGGACATGGGCCTGTAGTCTAATGGAACAAGGGGAGATTATCTCATCTACAATATTATCATAGGAACATGATTATCACTAGTGTCTAATCAACAATTTTGAATGGAATCATTAACATTAATTTTGTAAGAATGACTTAAAATTCATCTCATATATTAGAAATATGATCTGTAACATCACTTATACTTAAAATACACAATACACTCAAACATACAACAAATCAGTCCGTTTCAATCTATGTACACTAAACTACTTCTCTTTGACAGTGACATTAAAATATTTCAATAATGTTCTACTTTTCTTGTTAGACTTGGGCGTTCTTTCCGACACGGAAGTCCTCCGTGTGGGAATATTTTCTTTGGGGCTGAGAGGAGCTGTCACGTTGGGTTTGTCAGCGACGTCCGCGCACTTGCCTTTCCTCTCGCGCACCATGCGCGTCAGCCAGTCGGTGGTGCAGTCCTTTTTCTTGACGGGCGACATTAGCCGCAGGTGAGGCGCCTCTCCATCCAACACGAAGTTCGGTAGGTTCTTGGTCGGCGTAGTGAACGATATGATCCTCAGCTTGCTGGGTGACACCTGCACTGGAGATCTATTGTGTGATGTAGTCGGAGATAGTGGTTTCATGCCTTTCGGCGATAACATTTTGCAGTTTTTACTTTCATAATTCTTAGTGGGCGTCATGAAGGAGGAGCCCGCTTTAGATATGTAGCACCAGTTACTGGAAGCTTCCATTTCATAATTCCTAGGCGGGCTTTGTTCGAGACAGTCTCCATGGCGTTTTATTCCAGCTGGCAGCAACTTTGGTTCATTTTCTTCAGGTAGGGTGTCTAATTTCAGTCTTTTTATTGACATCTCAGCTTCCTCTGTGTCTCTAGAAGCATTCATCAGATCTGTAAGGCATCGCTTTGTTTTCCTAATAGAAGCACTGCCTTGCGAGCGCATTCGCTTGGCACTGTACGATCCGGGCGTGGTGACCAGTTTGCGTTTGAGTGAATTAGGAGTTTTATCGAGAGCGCCCCACTGCGGCAGGCTGGCCACGTCTGTGCGCGGCACGAGCTCGGCGCGGCCGCGCAGCTCGCGCTCGGACGGCTCGCACTCGGGCTGCTCGCGCCCGACGCGCCACAGCTTGTGCCGCGCGTCGTCGCTGCACGTGACGAGCTTGGTGTCGCCGCGCGCGCACCAGGCGGCGCACGTGACCTCGGCCCAGTGGCCGGCCAGACGCACGACGGGCGACGAGTACTTCACGTTCCACACGTATGCGTTCTTGTCGCTGCTGCCGCTCACGAGGTACATGCTGTCGGGGCTGAGGCACGTCTTGATGTAGAACGTGCTGTTCTCGTGCCCGATGTACCTCTGCTCCGGCATCGCGTTGTACGTCGATATGTTGAAGCAATAGATGACGTTGTCCATACAGCTCGCGTACAGTCTCATTCTAGCGTCGTCTATGATTAAGTTGGTGTATCCGTTCTTAGTGGAGCTACCACAGTAAGGTATGGAGTGCTTGGGGAGCGGCTCCCGTTTATAGGTGTTGTAGTTCTTGCGCAGGTCCCACACCTTGATGTTGCCGTCGCACTCGCCGCACGAGATGAGTGTGGTGTCGTCCTGGAAAACGAGGCCGGTGATGCTGGTAGCGCGCTGCGTGTCGACGCGCGGTCGCTTGCCGTGCGATCCGGGCGTCTTAGGGTTGAAGCTGGAGTGGCAATTCATGAGGCAGTTGTCTGGTTTGAGGACCACTGAGGGCTGGTTGTTGGCTCGTATGTCCCACACCAGTATGTGTCCATCCCGAGCGCCCGTGGCAAAGACCGAGGGCTCTGTGGGCCGGAACACTGCAGTCTTTACAGATCTTGTGTGGCTTGAGAAGACTAGGACCCTTTTAGGAGCACCCTCTGCGACATCCCATAAACATGCTGTGTGGTCACCTGAAAATTTATTGCATGACATTTATTACAACTATTGTGTGGATAACAAATACATTTTATTGCAATATTACTTCTAATAATCATTTCAAAACACTCATTTTCCATTATACATTTCAATGAAAATGCACATACTGCAATATTGTACTTAACCAACACAAGTAGGCTTTAAAGCTCCAATAATATTTCTGAATATTTCAGTTACTCTTGAGGTCTCACTACATATAGTATATGGCACACAGTTTGAACGCTACTTTTATTTTATGATAAAACTCTTAAAAATTAAGGTATTTCTGCTTCCTAACAAATGGCTATGCACTACATTATTGAAACAAGGGACTATGAACGCTATGAAGGAAATATTATAATCTAATAAAAATATTAAGATTTCTTCTAGTGTGGTACTTAGCAAGGTATCGATAAGATAAATTATGTTTTGCTACACTGTTGATTGTGGTGTGGTTAGCATAGGACGTAACTTCCACAATTTCATAACTGTTTTAGGCTGCATCAAAATAGGTCTCCACTTGGGAGATATTCAAGTGTAGCGAACCATGGGCATTCAGCCCTGCCATAATAACCATTCAAATTCATTGTTGTTTTGAAAATTGTCACACTAATAATTTAAAAGCGAAAGTTTGTGAGTGTGTGTGTGTGTGTTTAAATGTTTGTTACTTCTTCACACTCAAACAACTGGACTTATTTTGATAAAATTTTGCATAGAGGTATCTGACACCCTGGATTATCATATAGGCTACTTTTTATCCCAATATTCCCACGGGATCGACATTTACCGCGGGGCGTAGATAGTTTGTTAATAATTTGGGAACAAAACAATGCTGGTTTCTTGCTTACCTGACACAGTAACAAAGTTCATGTTCTGAGGCATCCATGCCAGGTCGAAGACAGCATTGTTGTGGCACTGGAACCCTTCTAATGTGCTAGCAGTTGTTACATTGGATGTATCCTGTAATCACAAGTTAGACGCACTGAGCATATCCAATCACTGTCTCCCAAAACGATGAGATGGTGTGCACATAGGCCTACTTACCTGAATAGCAACTCTGCCATCCTCGTTCGCAAGAGCAAGGATGTGCTCGTATCCGGGAGCCTCCGAGAATCGGCACGCAAATATCGGGGGATCCTGGTCGAAGCTAGCCGCAATGTTCGCATTCTGCAGCCCATAGAATGATTCCTCGCTGTCCACTACCAGCCGCTTCAAAATGTTGTCATAGTTCAGCCGACAATCTGCAATAACCCATCCGTTACTATTATTATGTACATTTTTTACGATTCCAGATACCTAAAAGATTTTTCATTATTATGTACTTACAAATGCCAAGCTGACGATCGATCAAACACTGGATATCATTCATTTTCAGGCATTGTCAATTTGCACAGTAAAATCACAATAACATCGTTGCAGTAACACTAGAAAATTCTATCAATTACGATAGAAACTAAAGAAAACAGCTCAACCAGTGTAATGTAGACAAGAACTGACAAGAAATACCACGTTATGGCGCGAAAAAGTGGGGAAAGAGGGGAAATCAAAACGTAACGTCAAACGGTCAAATGAAATGATGCAAAACAAAGCGTTTTGTTACGCACATTTTTGAGAAGGTAGGTTTTTTGAAAAAAATATTAAAATTTTTTGTTCTGTTTCAATGAAACCCTAAGCATTATTTTTATTTTGAAGATGTTTTTATATTGTTATTGATAATTCCATGTTTTTCAAATTACCATACCCTTTATTTAAACTATTGATCATCATAGACAATAATAAGTGTGTGTGTGTTCGCATTGTTTCTGTTACTTTTTTTTTTTTAGGTGCCCAATCCAGTGTTGCTAACAGAACCCGGTGTACAAAATACGGACTTCTGATTCGTTGAATTTTTTGACATATCTTATTTTCTGTAAGATGTCTGTGGTAAAATTCCAAGCGCGTTTGCTTTGCTTTACTATTTTGTTGTGGTGAGGTGAATTCAGAAGAGAAATAAAAATTTAAGTTTATATGTATCAATACCTTGCATAACGGGCAGTGTTTAGACTAAACGGTCATCAATATTGTATTGTTATTTTGACGTTTGTTTCTAATAGTGTTATATCAAGAAATGTCCGTTAAAACTTGTGTAATATAACTGGGCGCCGTACCGCTTGGTTTTCCTTTCGATACGTATATCTCGAAGTGTAAGTTTCTAAGTAACGAGAGAATCGAAGAGATCGACTTTCAGTAACGAGATTCTTAAAAAGTAAGTATTCGATTATTTGAATGTTGGAGTTTGTTAGAAGTTTGTTACGTGGACAAATGATGAGGAAAATGTTGATACTTATTTCAGGTGTATGGAATGTGAGGCTTAAGTGGAAAATGGAAGAGGTTAGCTGTAGCCGGCAGCACGGGAAGTTCGTGCTGGGCGGTCGCGCGGGCAGCTCGAGCGCGGAGCAGGCAGCGCGCGCGTGCGCCTGGTCGGGCCCGCTGCGCCTGCTGGCGTGCCTGCTGCCCTCGCACTGCGCCGCGCTATGGTGCCAGCTCACCAAGGCCTTGCCGCCGCCCGAGCTCCCCCAGCTGGCGTTCCCTTTATGAGCAACATGGATGAAATATCATATTGGATTTGTACCAAGCGGGCACCGTGCCTGATGAACTACGACAGTGTAAAAAAACCAAATGAGCAAGCACAGTGTTCTAAAAGCAAACCTAAAAGTGTTCCCAGTGCTGTCGAGGTGCCTTCACCTAAGAAGAAGAAAAAGAGGAAGCTGTCTCTACTAGAAGATGATTCAGGCTCTGCAGATAAGCAGCAAAATGTATATTTTGACACACCTCAAAAGCAGAAACAGACTGTGATGAGTAGTTGTAAGTCTGATACACTAGGATCTGACTTGGATTTCAATATTAAAAACACCTCTGTGCAAGGCAAATCAAAGAGATTGAAACATCAGAAAAACAACAGAACAACTTTGCACAAGAAAAATAAAGTGATCACATCAACACCTAAGGTGATGCATCTGAGAAGGAGTTTGAGACAAGCTCAGCAGAGTCTCAACAACAACAGCCAACTTAATAGTTCCTTTGAAATATTTAATAATAGTCTTATGAATGGTAATAAACATAGTCAAGTAGAACAGAAATCATCTGACAAGCTGAAGAAGTCACCAGAACTACTTGCAGGCGGGGACCAGACTGTGGACATTAAGAAGAACACCTATCATACCAAGTCTAAGAATGAAGTCCTCAATGGACAATTTGAAGACATGAGTGATGTGTCTGGATTTACAGCCAACTACATTAGGTCTACAAAACTGCAGTCAACTAAGACTCCTAGAAAATTAAGATGTAAAAACAGTAGGAATCTGGTGAAAGAATCACGCCAAAGTGTGCACAAAGACAACACAATGGTTGTCTGTGTCAACAAATCTATGAACACTGTTATACAGAAGCCAGCTGCTCTGAACTGCAGCACAGAGTCCGAGAATGTGATCAACTTGATATCCAAGGGTATTGACAAGTCTGCTAGAGTAAACAAGAGCACATCTTTACTCAAGTTTATAGATGGCAAGACAAATAAAAGTGCAAAGGAGGCTGTTCGCAACAGTAATCTAGATGGCAGCAGGACTAGAGCTAAGGGCAACTTGAATGTGTCATTCCAAACACAAAGCACCACATCAAGGTATCCGAAACGGAGCAGAAATCATACAACACCAGATGTTGTAGAAGAAAATCCAGGAGATGACAAACAGGCAGATAAAAGAAGGAAAATTAGTAAAAATTCAAATGACTTCAACAATTCAGATCGTAAGGAGAATCCTGAAGCTGCAGCAGTATCTAGAACCAGAAGTGGCAGGAACATTGGCTTAACGCTAAGGCATCCTGAGAACTCAGTTTTGGTTCTAAGTAATTCTACAGAGCAGGTCAGTTCCATGGTTAGCATGAATGTGGCTAGCCCTGGCACAGAGCAGAGAGATAAACTGAAGAAGAAGAAACGAATCACAAGGCATTTACGTTCAAAGAAAGCCTCGGAGGAACAAACAAGTTTACACAGAGACTCTCTCAGGGACAAGAGTGGGTTTGCTGCTTGTTTCTCTGACAGTGATGACGATAGTGAACCATTAAAGCAAAGAAAATTCTTCTGTGCTTAAAACTTTAAAGACTTATTGCAGGCTTCCTTGCAGGTTTTCTTTTAACATTGTATTGTTAGACATATGAATGTGCACAAGTACACACTTCATGTACAGGGGTAGAGAGTAAAGAATGCTGTAAAGGAAACACAAGTATACATGAAACTTTTGTCACTTACTGATTAAATTAGATTAGGGACTTCTTAAAACTAACCATAGACACATTCTGTCTCATTACAAAACAAGATTTAAATTTGGTTCAAGCTTGAACCTTCCAGCTAGTTTGTGGTTTTTGGACTTAGAACTCATTTTGTAATGAGATGCATTGTCATTTTTATTGTATAGTTAATTAATTAGATAAAAAGAAATCATTTACAATTTAATTAGATATAGAAAATTTACACATTCCCAATGAAATGCAAATAATGCTCATATTACAATGAATTATTCTTATATGATGGCTGACTGATTGCCCCCCAAAAATTTGACAATTTGATATCATATTAGGGTCGAGTTTAGCTGATAATGATATTCTAATTTAATCATTAAGCTCATATATTGTCTTTCCTCTGCCCTTGTTGGACTTCCATTGCTTGATAAGACTAGAATTGTATAAATTTGCTCAGTGCCTGTATCGTTATTGCACTTTGTATATTATCGGCATGTATGTCCATGTTAGCATCTAGATTATTGTATTTAACTTATGATACAGTAGTATATTTCATTCAGCATACTCGTTATACATAATATCATTATTATTGGAGACACTGACATAGCTGGGCTGTCATTTTAAATGAATGTTCATTATTGATGAATTTTTTAGACTATTATTATTTATGATAATAAAAAATATTGTTAGGGCGTATGCAGATGGTCTGCAATTGGACGGCAACCTGGCTTCAAATAGCATGCATTAAATGGTTGAGTAGTTGTTAGCATGCTGACAGTAGTAGACAGATTCGTTTTATTTAGCAGCTAGCTTGCCTAAATGCCGACCGCCTGCATAGACCCGCCAAAAAGAGCGCGCGAAATTCTGCCATTTTGTTAAAGATAAAAACTAGCGCGTGTTTAAATTGGCTTTCTGATTAGAAAACATAATATTGGAACACAAATGAGATTTGTGCAAAATCTTTGTTTTAAAAAGTGCCATTGTATATTGTAATGTATTTGTATGTTAAGTATATCTAAGTTAATCCATGACTGCTGTGGCACACTGGAGATAGTTCATTCTATATTAAAAGTGGGAACTTAGAAACCTACATATACAGGGTGAATTTTTCAAGTGGGCGTGGATGGCCAAATCCGAAACTATGAGGAATAACGAAAAGTACTCAAAGGAGTCATTTGCTCGATTTTGATGTAAACTAAAACTGCATCATTGGATTTTTGAAAAATCAATATTTCTAGGCAGGAATCGAACCCTGTATTATTACACCATTCGATAGTGTCGCTAATAAGGATCGAATTCTGGGAAGTAATGACATACGGCAAACTTAAGGAAAATGTTGGTTTTTAATAAACTGCTTCTTATTTTAAGTATCCATACCTACATTACCTGTACTTTGTTCGAAATGATGCTCAATATTTTTACTAACACACACTCGTAGCGCAGTCACCTTCACAAGATTATGTGCTAAATTAAAATTTTGAATGCAGTACAATCCTTTAGACGTCGAATCCAGCTATGTATTGCAAACAATGGTTATCATTTTGAACAATTAATCAGTTAAGGTATAATAAGTAGGTGATAATAAGAAAAATAAAAAAGTATTTTGTTAAAAATAAAAAATTTTCTTTAGTTTCCCGTATGTTTTCATCGTTACTTCCCAGAATTCGATCCTTATTAGCGACACTATCGAATGGTGTAATAATACAGTGTTTTTTTTTTTTCAATATCACCGGGTTCGATTCCTGGCTAGAAATATTGATTTTTACCCGACTACGGCGAAGCAAAAAGGAGGGTTATGATTTTGACCGGTATGTTTGTATGTTCATCTGTTCCCTCATAACTTCAAAAGTACTTATAATAATTTGACAAATGAGGTATCGTTAGAGGCGTCTTGATCGTCCGCTGGTATCGCATTCTATATTAAGTATGGTATGGTGGCTATCGTCACATAGGCGCTCACATTAAATTCAATATGGCGCCCTCTAGAGGAGTAATGAATTAAAAAAAAATATTTTGGGATGGTTCCTTGTGGGGTATCAATTGAAAGAGCTTAATTAGCACATTTCAAAAATATAACTATTACTGAAATAAGCCCCAAAATAATTAAATAACAAACAGTTTAAAAACTAAAACCCGACTACTGAAAAGGATGAAATAAGAAAATACCTTCCCGTGGTTGCATGCTACCATAGCTTATAATAATTATGTTAGTACAGCGACATGCGGCCCCGGGAAGGTACTTTCTTGTTTCATCTTTTTCAGTAGTCAGATTTTAGTTTTTAAACTTTTTTTTTCAAAAATCCAATAATGTAGTTTTAGTTTTCATCAAAATCGAGCCCGTCACTCCTTTGAGTACTTTTCGCTATTCCTAATAGTTTCGGATTTGGCCATCCACGCCCACTTGAAAAATTCACCTGTATATTAGTCTAACATTTGAAGTACATAAGTACCACCTTTTTTTTGTTACAATTATGTAAAATAATATGAATTTAATTTTTTTTATAAAAAGAAGGCATTGATTAGACTTTGAATATTTTCTATATTATTGTTTGAAAATAATTTTCAAACAGCTACTATTATTTCATTAATTTCGGATGTTCCTTAGTATTTGTAAAAGCTGGTAAATCTATAAATTATATATATTGTATATGTAAAAGACAATTATTTTGATGAATAAGTTATAATCTGAAACTTTAATATGCATGCATGTGTGACTTTTCTCATAATTGTAAGAACTGAACTATCTTTGGCATAATAGTATATCTATCGAATTTTTCAGTTTAGGGTAATATTGATCTTTTTATTTAGTTTTTATCAAATTTTTGTGTATTATATTTTGTAGCTTTTATGTATTTAACTTAAAAATTGCATAGTAAAGTTAATCTTAACTGTACCTATGTTCTGTTTCAATTTCGAGTACCATACCAAAAGTATATTTAAGTACATAAGTAGTAAACGAAACCTACGTGGAACGACGCGCATAGATGGCTCCAACAGCACAAGCAGTGAACAGTACATCAAATGGTTCCTGAATTCAATAAAATAACTAAGAATCTTTATAGGAAAGTTGGATGAGACTCGCACAGACCAAGGAAGCATGGCACAAGAGGGAGGCAGCCTGTACTGAGCAGTGGGGGAACCAGGCTGCCGATGATGATGAGAAAATTAGCATCGTGTCTATTTGTACAATGGTGTCAGGGAGACATTTGGAAGGAAATGTTTGATGCTCTACCCAAAAACAAAATCTGATACAAGAGTCGGGATTCTGCTACTTTTTCTTAGAAAAATGCTACGGACGGAACCCAGTTCGATGCGAACTTAACCACTTTGGTATATAAATAGTTATGTCTTTATCCGGAGTACCTATATATTTCTTAATGTTGTGCAATAGTGCATCTGAGCATGTAATTTCATAATAATTAATAATATGTAACATCTCATGACGATGATGCGCAAAATTTATTTCCATCTGAACCAGATGTTACGGCTGGCGAAACCCTCACTCTGATAGTCTTATGGGACTGGGAGAGAGTGCACGTTTGTTTGCGCACACACTTGCACTACATACCTACCTATAAAATAAATCTAAATAGGCATCTCATCGCGTAGTTGACTAGTGTCCGTTGAGATTGGTCGTCGCCCGTGACTGAAATTCGGTCTGGTGATAGGTATGAGGCTAGGTTTCCTGTTGTTGTCCTTTGATCAATGCTCGTCTGCCAGTGATGACCAAATTAAAGTCTCAGTGCTTGGCCAGACAGGCAGCGCGGGCGCAGCGCGGCGTCCTCAAACATAAGAACTTCATTTGAGTGTCTATAGTGGGCACGCGGGCGCGGGGAACGAGCGGGCAACTCACGCTGTAGCTCGATCATACAAGTGACCGCATTGTGTGCGCGGGCAGCCCGCGCGGGGACCATGTTTCACAAATTAGTTCGAGCTTTTTTCTAGTAAAAGTAAGTCTTCTTCATCCATATTATATTTTGACAAACACTGGACACGACAACACGCAGAACGCAGCCGCGCTCGACTGCGGACTGGCAGATCGCGCACGTTCCCGCACCCGCGCCGCTCCCCGCTCCGCGCTGCCAGTCTGGCCAAGCACTAACCGTCGCGTCGTGCTAGAAAGGCTTTTAACCATTCACGACTTAACTCTCTATATCTATATACAGGGTGAATTTTCCAAGTGGGCGTGGATGGCCAAATTCTAAACTATGAGGAATAGCGAAAAGTACTCAAAGGAGTCGCGGGCTCGATTTTGATGAAAACTAAAACTGCATCATTGGATTTTTGAAAAATCAATATTTCTAGCCAGGAATCGAACCTGTTGATTTTGAAAAAAAAAACACATACTGTATTATTACACCATTCGATAGTGTCTATAATAAGGATCAAATTCTGGGAAGTAATGACATACGGCAAACTTAAGGAAAATGTTGAATCTTAATAAGCTGCTTTTTATTTTCAAGTATTCATACCTACATTACGTATGTACCTTGTTCGAAATGATGCTCAATATTTTTATTAACCCGCCCGCAGCGCAGTTACCTTCACAATATTATGTTCTAAATTCAAATATCTATTACGATCTTTGGAAAATATTCTAATGGAATCAATAATATTGTAATGCTGAATGCAGTACACAATCCTTGAGACGTCGAATCCAGCTATGTATTGAAAACAATGGTCATCATTATGAACAATTAATCAGTTAAGGTTTAATAGGTAGGTATAGGTAATATAACCCGGGCCCGGCTAAATAATATCAGCCGCACAGGTCAATCCATCAGGTTAAGCTACGCTTGTCGCAGTTGGTCTGTGGATGGGTGACCATCTTTACATACCGAGACCCCTCCGTGCCTCGGAAAGCACGTTAAGCCGTTGGTCCCGGCTGTCATTCCAGGATCTTTGACAGTCGTTACGGGTAATCAGAAGCTCGAAAGTCTGACAACCAGTCTTACCAAGGGGTATCGTATTACCCAGTAACTGGGTTATGGAGGTCAGATAGGCAGTCGTTCCATGTAAAATACTAGTATTCAGCTGCATCCGGTTAGGCTGGAAGCCAACCCCAACATAGTTGGGAAAAGGCTAGGCAGATGTCATCATCCATGTTACCTACCTCATCATTGAGGTAGGTAACATAGAGAAATAAAAAAGTATTTTGTTAAAAATGAGCTCTTTCCATTAGTTTGTCGTATGTCATTACTTTCCAGAATTTGATCCTTATCAGGGACACTATCGAATGGTGTAATAATACAGCGTGTGTTTTTTTTGTTCAAAATCAACAGGATGCAGTTTTAGTTTTCATCAAAATCGAGCCCGCGACTCCTTTGAGTACTTTTCGCCATTCCTCATAGTTTAGAATTTGGCCATCCACGCCCACTTGAAAAATTCACCCTGTATATAAAAATGAAACCCGTTTTCCGTTGTCACGACATAACATGAAAACGGCTTGACCGATTTCGATGAAATTTGGTATAGAGATAGTTTGAGTCCCGGGAAAGGACATAGGATAGTTTTTATCCCGATATTCCCACGGGATCGAAAGTTACGCGGGTGAAACCGCGGGGCGCAGCTAGTAAAATATAAAAAATCTCAATATATAAAATCTCTATCTATAGAAAAAACCGGCCAAGTGCGTGTCGGACCACGCACAATAAAGGGTTCCGTAGTTGGAATGAATTTATTTATCACACACTTAACATTGTAATTGAAAATCATGTTCTCTCATACATTGCAACTGTTCGACCTGATGATGTCCAGCCAGGGTCTGCTTAGGGCTTCGGATGCACCCTCCGAAGGTTTTTGAATAAAACGCAACAACCCTGTTCCAACGGTATATTTGGCAAGACTAAATTTCACTAAGTCCAAAGAGACCTTATATAGTGTCGAAGGAAAATCTTAACACCGCGAGTTAAATAATCGTACAACGCCATCTATCGAGGCATCGAGAACTAATTTCAAAAACAGTGTGCCAAGTTGACACAGTGCGTACAAAGTTATACATTCTCCCCCCATTAAGGGCAAGCATAAATTGACCTTAATATTATAACAAGTTTAGGTAACAGAAAACATGAAAAATTACATACTATCCAACTAGACTAAGGTAAAGTTACAATTGAATTAAATGGTAATAACAACAAAAACACTTTGATTCCCACCACCGTACAAACTTATTAATAAATTCTTATACCTAAGTACAACAATCCAATTATTACAAATTAAATGGGCTATTCAGTAACAGGAAGTAAACATAATTTAGATACAGGTCTTTTAATAATCGAGTTTTTCGTTTTAATAGTGACCACTCGTACGATCCCGTCATTACCTGGATGCTCTTCCTCTACTAAACCCCAAACCCAACGACACGGAGGGAGACCGTCTTCCTTGACTAAGACCACATTTCCTCCTTTAGGAGAGGGAGTTTCTGAGGTCCATCTATATCTATAAAAGAATTGCCTCAAATATTCCTGAGACCACTTTCGCCAGAATGTTTGCAACATACGTTGGGTATACTGCCATCCTTTTAACGAGCTTAAATTAGAGTTTTCGAAGTTATAATCTGGTGGCGTAACAAGAGGCTCACCAACCAGGAAGTGGCCAGGAGTCAAAATTTCCGTGTTTTCGGAATTGGTTCCCAATCTAGACAACGGTCGAGAGTTTAGGCACGCTTCCACTTGCGCTAAAACAGTTGCTAGTTCCTCGTAAGTCAGAGTGGAAGTGCCCACGACCCGTTTTAGGTGATACTTCACCGATTTTATTCCAGCCTCCCACAGTCCCCCGAAATTGGGCGCGTGAGGCGGAATAAAATGCCAGGAGGTTCCATTAGTCCCTAAAGTTTCCGCTATCTCCGACAACATACTATTCCTTTCCCTAGTAAAGAGAATACCCAGTTCCTTTGCAGCGCCTACAAAATGCTACAACTCTTGTAAGCCGCGTCAACGTTGCATATCGATCGCAGATGTCCGGATCTTCTACAACGTGATGCACTCCGACTGACTCTACGTCAGTGTTCAAATCTTGAGATTTATCATAATTAATGTTTATTTCCCGCAAGAAATCAGGTCCTTGAAACCACAATGAATGCTTGCTTAGCTCTGCAGGAAGCATGCCCCTAGATGCGCAATCGGCGGGGTTTTTAGGTTTTGTAGGAACGTGCGACCATTGCCATGGATCCAACGAGGTAAGTATCTCTGACACCCGATTCGCGACAAATACCTTCCATTTATTCGGCAAACCATTAAGCCAAGCCAGCACAATGCTGGAATCAGTCCAAGCTCGCACATTCTGTTTTTCTATATGTAATACTTTTGCTACTTCTAACAAAAGTCTTTTCAGCAATACTGCCCCGCACAACTCTAGTCGCGGAATCGACACTTGTTTTATCGGTGCGACTTTGGTTTTAGCAGTAACTAATGAAATCTGAATGTTGCCCGTCGAATCAATTACTCGGAGATAAATAACCGCAGCATATGCCGATTTCGAAGCATCGCAGAAGCCGTGCAATTCTACTCGGGCATTGCTAGAGTTGGTATTTACCCACCTGGGTACCACAATATTTTTCAACTCACCTAAGCTACTGCGGTAAGTATACCATTCATTTTTTAATTCAGATGGGATTTCCTCATCCCATGTGATCCCAGAAATCCATAATTTTTGAATTTGCATTTTGGCTAGTACAATCACCGGAGCTACCCATCCTAAAGGGTCAAATAATCTTGCAATTTCCGATAATACCTTTCTTTTTGTTACAGGTTCCTGCAATGGAGACAACTTGAAGGAGTACTGGAAGGCGTCCCTGCTTCTGTTCCAGGTAAGTCCCAGTGTTTTTATTATCGCATCCTGCTTAATGTCGATCTCTTTACTTACCCTTTCTTGTCCTTTACACCTTTCACCGATTATTTTTTCCAGTAATTCATCGCTGTTGCTCGACCACTTCTGTAAACAGAATCCTGCTTTAGCCAGTAACTCTTCCATTTGACTGTAAATTTGTATGCCTTCTTCAATAGTATCACAACCGGTCAGCAGATCATCCATATAATAATCGTTGAGAACTCTTTCAGCCGCCATTGGGTACTTCGCTCCTTCATCATACGCCACCTGCTGCATCGCTCGAACCGCTAAGAACGGCGCAGAAGACGTCCCGAAGGTTACGGTAAGTAACTTATAATCTTTAATGGCCGAGTCCTTGTGGTCTCTCCACACAATGCGTTGAAAGTCTGTGTGTTCATTAGCTACGCGCACCATTCGATACATTTTAATTATGTCCGACATTAGGCAAATACGGTGAGTTCTCCACCGCATTAATAGATGTCGCAACTCGGGTTGCAGCCCAGGACCGATCATTAAATCATCGTTAAGAGAAACCCCATTACTTCCCTTGCAGGAAGCGTCAAAGACGACTCGGACCTTTGTCGTGTCCTTGTCGTCTCTCACGACCGCGTGATGAGGTAAGTAGACCGCATGTTTATTTTCTATATCCGCTTCGGCTAGTGGCTTCATGTGACCTAGTATTAAATATTCTTGTATTACCTCGGCGTATTTTGCTTTAAACTCGACATTTTTATTAAGTTTAGCTTCCAGGGCATGAAACCGCTTTATAGCTATGGATCTTGAACCGCCATATTTGCAGCCTGGATCTTCGCTTCGGAATGGTAAGTTCACTATGTAACGGCCTTTTACATCTCTGACCGTCGTAGCTTTAAACAGCTCTTCGCATTTTATTTCTTCATTAGTCATTTTCTGTTGACTAGATGGCTCTTGATCTGTTTCCAGTTCCCAAAATTGTTTTAGTAGATCCTCTTCTTTTTGCACTTGACAATGTAATGACAGTACACCTTCCGTTTGAGTAACGGATGAATCTACAACTCCAGATAAAATCCAACCTAAAGCTGTAGACTGAGCAATAAGCGAACCTGTAGGACTATGAATCAATCCTTCATTTATAATCTGACTATACATCTCAGCTCCTAATAAAAGGTCTATTTTATTAGGTTGATGATACTTCGGATCAGCAAGATCAATCCCTCCTAATTCTGACCATTCCAATACATCTACCTTCCTCGTTGGAAGGAGAGTAGTGATTGAGGACAGAACATGAGCCTTAAAGGTGAATGTGCAATGTGGATTGACTCTAGATCGAATTTTCATGTACACTATTGATTTAGAAAGTAATTCTTGATCTCCTCCTAGACCAGAAATCTTACTTCTCAGCGAAATCTTTTTTAATTTCAGGTCCTGAACCGTGCTTTCCGTGACAAAGTTTGCCTGCGAGCCTTGGTCCAGTAACGCTCTTAAAACGTGAAGATTACCGAATTTCGACTCTGCCTTGACTAGCGCCGTCGCTAGCAAAACCTGTTTACAAATTTTACCTGTCGAAAAACAGCTAACTACCGACGTTTGGCTTTCTGTTTTTTCAGCAGAACCCCCTGCCTTAGGAGACTCTGACTCCTGCTGCGAAGCGCTCTTGCCCGCTTCCCGGTTTGAATTGACATCAGTGGTCTCAGGCGTATCTGAGTTCTTTGGGTGTAATAGTGTGTGGTGACGACGATGGCATAATTTACATTTGGTACTAATGCGACAAGCCTTCGCTGTATGGTTATTACCCAAGCAGTTAAAGCATAAATTTTTTGTAGTGACGAAATCGCGACGTTTGTCCACTAATTCACGAGAAAATTTCTTACAGCCACTTAATTTATGAGTATCTTCAGAACAAAACGAACAGACAACTTCGGATACATGTAATGATTTTAATTTAGAATTATTATTGCCGTTAGTTCTGTTTGCTGAAGGTTTATTATCAATAAATTCTAGGGCCCTGTATCTATTTGTTAGGAAATCTTTGAAATGCTGGTAAGTTGGCAAGTCATCGGAACTGTTACTACTACTGAATTCAAACTCCCATTGCTTTCTCGATTCTAAGTCCAATTTTAAAGTTAAAATATGAATAATCATTATATCCCAATTTGCTACATCTATTCCGAGGTTTGCCAACCCACTTAAGCAGTCACTGGTAGTGTCCACTAATTCCTTTAAATGATATGCTGATTCTGCAGTAATGTTTTTCTGACTAAGAAGTCGCCTTATTATGTTGTGAGATAGATACCGTTTATTATTATACCTGCCTTTTAATAACGACCAACATCTTTCATAGTTGTCGTCTGCAATCGGTATTTGCCTTATTAATTGTTCGGCTTCACCGGTCAAGTAACTTTTCAAATAATGAATTTTTTGGACATTACTCAATTTTGAATTACTATGTACTAATGAAATAAACAAATCTCGGAAACAAATCCATTCTTCATACTTTCCAGAGAATTTAGGAATAACTATTTTTGGCAGTTGAACAGTCTGAGATTTTATTTCGTCTTGTGGAGTCCCATCGCATACATTTTGATCTTTTGAATCTTTACAAAATAACATCAAAACAGATTTCAATTCTGTTTTATATTCTAAATAACATTCTTCAGCTTCATCATACATATCATCCTTTAAATATACATGATCAGTTAACTGAGAACCAAATTTTTCTATTAATATTTTGTGGGTATTAGTAAATACGTCCCATAATTTTTCTAACGCTTCTAATCTCACTTGAACATATACATCCGTGATCCTTTCCTTAGGAGACTTTTTAAAGTTACGTCTAGCCTTTACAATGTTATTTAAATTATCACTTTGAAGCAACAGTTTGGACTCCATATTAAAATAACAAACAACTAGGCGAGAGAAATCAACAAATAACTAAACGATTATAAAATTAATGTTAAATATCTAAAGTTAAAAGTCTCTGGAACGTTTCCGTTATTGCAGATGCCGATGACAATTAACGTCACTCCGAATGACGTTCCGTGTCGCTGTCACTTTGAATGACAGGCTGCGTCACTGTCAACGTCACATTGAATGACAGTGACAGTTCGTGTCACTTTTTGAAATGACAGCTGTCACTATTCGACAGTGACAGTAAATGTCACTTTGACAGTCGCTAATTAAAATGGTTCAAACACTCACGTTTCTTTCACCTCACTGGTTCACTCACTCACGATTGCACCAACCTCGTGACGTCACTCCACGTGGTCACCCTCGATTCTTCAGGTGGCTTCCGGGTCCAATATCCTGACAGCGCCAGCGCCTGTCTCGAAGTCCAAGGCAGGATTCACCACCAAACCCTGGCTCCTGATTGATGGCAGCAGCTCCTCACGAGCTGGTCTGCTTCCTCGGAAGACCCCCCCCGACTCAGTTACGCAAAAATGCACCACCGCTTAGGTGCCCAGATACTGGTGTATCCGACTTCGAAGGACCATGTTCGACCTGATGATGTCCAGCCAGGGTCTGCTTAGGGCTTCGGATGCACCCTCCGAAGGTTTTTGAATAAAACGCAACAACCCTGTTCCAACGGTATATTTGGCAAGACTAAATTTCACTAAGTCCAAAGAGACCTTATATAGTGTCGAAGGAAAATCTTAACACCGCGAGTTAAATAATCGTACAACGCCATCTATCGAGGCATCGAGAACTAATTTCAAAAACAGTGTGCCAAGTTGACACAGTGCGTACAAAGTTATACAGCAACTGCAAATTTAAGTTGGTCGACTATTACTCGTAAACTTCTAAAGCCTAGTTAGCTGTGATACTTTTCCTTTTAATTTCGTTATATACCTATACTACTGCCGTGATTTTTTTTACATTTCCAAACCAAAATCACCCACAGGGGGGTAAGGACACTTGACTAACAAAAATTAGCACTTACCATTTTAAAAGGTAATTTAGCTACTTTTTATTTTTTATCAAACCCCTGGCGACAACACCAGGTATTTCTTTGAGTACCTACCTACTGAGATAAATAGGGTCAAGGACTCGATCCGGCTAGGCACCAATGTGGCTTGGAAAAATCATCCCATTTCGTGAAATTGCACGACTTCTTCGTACCTTTTTTTACCCTCCGTTCTTCCTAAACAACGAACGAACGGGTTATGTCGGACTCTTACCGACTAAAAGCCGAGTTGGGGGTCCGGTAGATACTAATACATTCGCCGCACCCCCGACTGGTATCAGCCATGCGTAGCGGGCCCCAACACCAAGCGAGGCCGATCCCACTACCGCACGTCCTCCCATTATAATATTATAAATACTTAGGGCATGTAGTCCGTCCCTAAGACGACCCACTGACCGAGGACTTATCTGACGATGCTGATAGAGAGGAAGCGGAGGGCGTTGGCGGTTCGATGTAATATGGTAGCCCGCAGGTTTGCGCTTGTAGTAAAGGTATTAAAGACTCGCTTTTTTAAGGCATACTACCTACTGCCAAATCTAAACGTGCAGCTTGTGGGTGAAATATACGCAGAGAGCTTACAACTACAACGTCCTTCGCGTACAGTATAATGATGGGTTTAGGATGCTGATGGGGCTTCCGCGTTTCTGCAGCGCTTCGCAGTAGTCCTCGTGGCAGTGCACACAGTGATGATAAACGGGCGCCGGGGCGTCCGCTCCTTCTCTATGCGACGCAGGTATTTCCCGATACATCCGTATCGAGTTAGCAGCGCGGTCGTCTGAAACTCAGGGCGCTACGCTGCCTCTCCAACCATTCCTCCATAACAGGATATGCCACCACTATTGTGGCGAACACCCACCTGGGTTGCGTCAGTCGCTCCGTCCATTCAGCCACAGGATCTGACGGAGCTTATTATTTCGTACCTACCTTGAATTCTCGGGGAACCGGACGCTAACCACGCACTAGCTCAACGGTATAGGGCCGCAATGATTTTCGCGTTCAGATCCCAGGGCATTGATTCGGCCAGGAGAGCTGCTGCTTCGTAGGAGATCTTACGGTATCCCCTTATCACCCTAACAGTCATCGCTCACTGCTGCCTTCGCAATATTGCTACATTCCGGGCTGTCAGGGTGCCACATAGAGAGCCATGAACCGCACGATTCCACGTATAGCCTCCGGCAGGAAGCGTTGCCCCAAGAGATTGGGTAGCAGTCCCGCAAGAGAAGCTGCAACGATTGACCTGGGGCCAGCCGCTGAATGTGCGGCCCGAAGTCCCACCGGCTGTCGAGGACAGGTCCCAGGTACTTCACCGTCGACTCGACACCGATGCGGACGCCTCCTACCACAATGTGTAAATCCCGAGGTGGCTTTTTTCGAGGCCCATGAAAACAGAGAGCCTCAGACTTGTGCAAAGTCACCTCGAGACTTAAACGCCGGCGGATCCTTCCATCGACAGGCGCAACTCCGGGGTAAGGTATTAAAGGCGTTGTCGATATCCAAAGACACCGCCAAAACGACCTCACTCTGGCCAACTGCTTCCTCCGCAAGACCCCTTACACGCATGACGACTTCTCCTTACACGCATGACGACTTCTCCTTACACGCATGACGACTTCTCCTTACACGCATGACGACTTCTCCTTACACGCATGACGACTTCTCCTTACACGCATGACGACTTCTCCTTACACGCATGACGACTTCTCCTTACACGCATGACGACTTCTCCTTACACGCATGACGACTTCTCCTTACACGCATGACGACTTCTCCTTACACGCATGACGACTTCTTCGTACTTAAATCACGCTTCAATTTTTGCTACTGCAAATAAAGTAAAACGCTATGCTTTGATGTTTTTGTTTATAAGAAAGTGAGCCATTGAGCCTTCATAATCTTATAAGTAGAAATATACTTACACATACCTACATCCTAAGTAGGTAAGTACCTATTGCTACTAATAATCTAACAAAGGTTCATGAAGGCTAGTCTGGTACGTCCTTCAAATGAAAAATATCTGCACTCACTCGCCGCTGAGGGTTGTGTAATCTTGAAAAATTTTTCAAGCGCATATAGTGTGCAGGGTGCACATTTGTTTGCTGGGGTTGGTGGGAATAAAAGCCTTCTTGATTCTTGGTAGTTCTTCTTTATTTTCTTCTTCCAGTTTCTTCTATTGTTGATTTGTTGCTGCTAGCCGACTGTGTCGAACCCGAAATCCGACGCGTAATTTATAGGTACTACTTTGGCTAAGAAAAAGTAGGCCCTGTGATTGGTCAGCCAATCAGAGTGCCGGAATTTTATCAAATGAGAGTGAAGTCAGAATCGGCACAGTTAGCTTAGGTACAGCGAAACTTTACCTTATTGAGAGCCGTGTGACAATTTTCGCGTTTTTCACTATAATTCTCAATGACAATATTATGACACACTATATGTTTTTGAATTCTATATACTATAAACTATCTAGGAAAAATATAAAACAGTAGTAAACGAGTAGTCCATCCAACAAAGAGATTGTAGAGTGCGTGAGCAAGGCCCTAAGCAATTACTTCAGAAAATTGTTCAGGGTGCTTAGAGAGTTAACATACTAAAAGTCCTGACATCTAGGGGGTGAGGCGGAGTGGGGGGAGGGGGTTAAAGTTCCCATTTTTCAGTTTTTCGCTAATATCTTTTAAACGGTGCGTTATGGAGATAAAAAGTCTTCTACGCAATGAAAGCTTATAAAATTATGTACAACTTTTATCTTATGCACTTTTTCACATTCCTACCTATTTTCGAACTACACATTCCGGAAAAGTGAAAATTGAAAAACTACTTGAATTGAACACTACCTTTTGTATACTACTTCCTTCACGTTATTTGGGGATAAAAAGTATCTTATATCTTAAATCAACTCCTACTATATCAATTGACTAAATTTTATCCAAATCTGTACAGCCGTTGGGATATCAAAACTTTTATCTACACTTGTCTTATACACTTTTTCCAAATTTTCACCAGTGTTCGAGTATCGTGCTCCGAAGAAAGTGAAAATGGAGTTCATTTAGTGTGATGTGACAAGCATTACCGAATGTTAAATATGAGCTAGTATATATAAATGGTATAAATACTCTCCAAGCAAAGATACAAGTTTTGATTACTCAAAGGCTGAACCGATTTGGATGAAATTCGTTATGATTAAAGGCTACTTTTATCCCGAAATAACGCAAACAAAGTAGCAGGCAACAGGTAGAGATTCATAACGGTAGTTTTTTCGAAAATTTTCACTATTTTAGAATGTATATGTAAAAAATGGGTAGTATTTCGAAAAAGTGTATAAGACTAAAGTTGTAGGAAATTTTATAAGCTTTCATTGAGCAGAAAACTTCTTTTCTCTAAAACATACCGTTTTAAAGATATTAGCGAAAAACTGAAAAATGGGAACTTTAACCCCCTCCCCCCACTCCGCCTCACCCCCTAGATGTCAGGACTTTTAGTATGTTAACTCTCTAAGCACCCTGAACAATTTTCTGAAGTAATTGCTTAGGGCCTTGCTCACGCACTCTACAACTCCTTATGGGTGATTTATTGAATGGACTAGAGACATAAATATTTCGGTAAATTAGTACTGCTTACCCTAAGTAGGTACTGTATCTATAAAAACAAATCAAACAAACTAGGTTCTAACGACGTATTACAACTACCACTATTATATAGGTACCTACACGGTTATTGTCTATTGTCCCGCACATATAGCAAGACATTGTTATAAAATTGTGATAACATTATAATTTCCTAGAGGATCACGTAACGCACTTGATTCGGTTTATCAGATAACAATCAATTGATAGATGCCGAGTGCAACATGACCTTCATGCACGTTGAAGAAGATGTTTGTTTGTACGTTATTGAGTATTTGAGTACCTAGGTGAGGTACTTGCATCCTGTTATCAGATTATCAGTGGCAATAAATTCGAGCTAATGGGTTCAATTCATCAAAATTCGCATAGAAATGCCGGAGATGCAGTACTATTTATGTAGGTACCTACTGATATAACTTCGTACGTAAGAATAATTACCTAACCTAATGTATTATATACTAAAACCTTCCTGAAAGTATGTAGATCACATTAGTGAAAGAATTATCAAAATTGGTTCATAAGTTTTTGAGAAAATCGCGGACATACATACATACATACGGTCTAATACAAAACCTCCTTTCTTGAAGTCGGTTAAAAAACACTACAAAGTGAAAACTTTAATTTCGGAAGTCGGTGTCTTTGGTTCCGCATTTTCGTTTTTTGACACCGACTTCCGAAATTAAAGTTATTTTTCACTTTGTAGTGTTTTTTTTTTGAAGTCGGTTGTTTTTTTTGTAAAAAAGTTTTTATTTTTCACTTTTTAGTTGTACCTACCCCACATAAATTCAATTAACACTAGTGCATTGAAGAATTGAAGACACAACTCGAAGAATCATCAAAATTCGCATAGAAATGCCGTAGATGCAGTACATTTATGCATATAACTTCGTACATAAGAATAATTACCTAATGTATTATATACTAAAACCTTCCTGAAAGTATGTAGATCACACTAATGAAAGAATGATCAAAATCGGTTCAGTAGTTTTTGAGATAATCGCGGACATACATACATACATACATACGGGTCGAATACAGAACCTCCTTTTTTAAAGTCGGTTAAAAAAAAAGAAGTACGATTTTCTCAGTTGGGGTTCCAAATTCAAATCACATCAATGAGCAGCGGGTCATAATGAAATTCAGTACAATATTAATGCCCGTCTAGAGCCTAGGGCTTAAATGACTTGCTTTAAGTTAGGCTTGCATGACATAATTACCATTTGACGTTAGCGAGCAGGTAGTGTGAAAGTACCTAGTAAATTGTTCACCGAGGAGAGAAAGTGACCGATTACTAACGAGGGTATAGTTTGAGGCCCACACGCACGAGTTGAGTGAAGTTTATATTAAAATTACATATTTATTACAGTTATTAAAATTCAATGTAATACTTTTGCCAGGAGATTTGAATATTGGTTTGAATGAATGATCAGCAAAAGTATGTGGCCAGTATCATTTTGCGCTTGGTCATAAACACTTTTTGTCTTTTGGAATTTAATTAGGTTTTAGCTACTGAATTCCCCTTAATTAAAAAACCGGGCAAGTGCGAGCCGGACTCGCGCACCGAGGGCTCCGTACTGTAGGTACCTATGTAAATAGTTTTAATTGTTTTTGTAATGTAACTACAAATATTTACTGGGATTTTTTCCTTTAGGTACTTGTGCTACATGACATTGCTTCTTGTCAAGTTTCATGATTCTAGGTCAACGGGAAATACCCTATAGGTTTTGATTTCGGAACATAAACGCCGGTATCTTTTGATTGCGTTGACGTAAAAGTTTGATTTTTTCACTGCTTCTAGGGATTGCAGTCTTGAGTATTTGATATTAATTTCAACTTGATTAATCCACGCGTTCCTGAGAAAAAGGGTCTTGACTGACGGAAATACAGACGGAAGACGACGAATAGATCTTATAAGGGTTCCGTTTTTTCTTTTGAGGTAACCACAGTACAACAGTAATGACGTACCTAGGTACTTTTTGCCTCATTAAAAAAAAGTAATAAAGTAGGTACATTCCGAGCAGGTATTATTTAAACTTATTTTTTGGGTCCATCCTTTATAGCAGAACTTTTTATGTCATAATATTATTTTGCATAACAGCGGATAGCATAAACTTCATTTTGCAGAAAATCGATTGGCAAACACTTATCATACATTCAAAATTCATAAATTTATAAGTCAGAATCATCTTTAGGCATAAATTTCATATCATAGATAATAATTAAAAAGTAGAACCATCATATCGCAGAAAGTTCACAGTCAGAATCGTCTTTTGGCATACATTTCATATCGATGTGGTCATTAAAAGGCAGAACTATATCTCAGAAAGTTTACAGTTAGGTACAATCATCTTTTGGCATTCATATCCATAATAATTGAAAGACTTATCTATCATTATTACCACTCAATAAAACAGTTGATTGCGAACATATGTGGTTTTTACTTCCCTGTAAGAAGCATGCAAACAAGCATACACCATGCATGCAAGCAAGCATGCAGCATGCAAGTGAGCATGCAGCACTCAGCAGGCATGGTTTCTGTCACGGCTCCGGCGCTGCGAGGCTCCGGCGGTCACACGCGAGCTTATCGTCGCAGATGGCTTTCATGCTCACCAGCGCAGCTTCGGCGTGCTGGCCAGGTTTTTCGAAAAAAATATATACCAAAATAACATTTTTTACAATTTCTATCTGTCTGTCTGTTTGTTCCGGCTAATCTCTGGACGGGACTTTCACTGGCAGATAGCTGATGTAATAAGGAGTAGTTTAGACTACTTTTATTTTAGAAAAAGAATTAGGGTTCCGCGCAAGAAAATAAAACGTTTTCTGTCATGCACGCGAACGAAGTCGCGGGCTCAGCTAGTTTATAATATTTTATGTGAAAGGTTTTTGTTTTAATAAAATTTGTTAGTGTTTTCCATAATATATCAAGTTGGTGAATACTGACTAGGATTATCCTCCTTGAGTTCATATAAGTACCAACTAATAAGTACCCTTAAGTAGGTATTGTGTGACGTGCCATGTACGTTTGCCCAGCTAGGCCCCCCAGAATTTGCGATTTAGGTATACACCAATGCAATGTACTCGCCTCTAGGAGTATATGTACCGCTTTCTTTTTCAATGTACCTCTGTACTTTTGAAGAAATATGCATAAAAAGGGGGCCGTGCCAGCCAAACGTTTTCAGCACGGCCCTCGTGTAACTTGAAAAATATATAGCGTATTAAAAAGTTTCATAAACTCAAGGAATGTACTTTATTAACACGTTCTATGTACCGTAACAGATATTGTGAATTCGTAATAACAAATAATATATAGACGTGGATAGGAGGATGTGTTTGGCAAGTAACATATGTACCGCATTGGTTTCTCATACAACTTGCTAAATTCAAAAAAAAAAACCAATTTTAGTTTATTCAGCACGGCCCTCTACAGTTGCCTATATCTTTTTAAATATGACATGTTTGTTTACAAAATTCGACTTCCTGAATTATGTATAGGAGTACATTCGTTCCAAATAAATTGCGATTATGGTGCATTAGTATTTTAAAAGATAAATTGGATCAAAAATATCCTAACATGCAACTGATGGGGTGACCATGGTTCCATAAATTAGGTACATATATTCTATACCTATATTAATGAAATTATGTGACTACATTGAAATAAACATTCTTTTTTTACAATTTGTTTTTTTTTTCTTCAAAATTAATATTAGCGATGACATCTTTTAAGGGAATTAAATCTGTTAAAACTTGTTGTGTGCGGTCGCTATTAATTCACTAGGTAAGGTTCAATCAATGTGATTTGTTGGAAATGTATCTGTAATTTTTTAAGCCTTTTAAGCTCTGTAGTCAAAGTGAAAGCATTTATTTCAAATAGGCACATAAAAGGCACTTTTGAACGTCAAAAATTACCTTAAAATAGAATTTATTCTAGTCGCCCCTTCCAAAAGGTAGTTTTCGTGTGGAGAAGAATGGGCAAGAAACTCCACCGTTACTCTTTTAAAATGTTTTAGGTACAATATTTTGCAGGGGTACATTAATTATATAATAATATGCGAGGACGATGCACCTAAAATAAAATTACTAAGTATACCACAATAGGTAAAAGAATTGTAGTGTTTGTGACACATAGTTTTTCTGCGATTATTCCATAGGTAAACGTAACTAATCTGTGAAATGTACCGAAACTGTAATTTTATTGTAATGTACCGTACATCAATCCGTGTGATTTATTGGAAATATATATGTGATTTTTTTAAGCCTTTTGAGCTATTTAGTCTTAGCGACACTTGTTGTTTTGTTCGATTTGCGACCTACTACTTACTACTATTATAGTTATCGTTAATAGTTAATACAGATTACGATATTTTTGATTTGTTTATTTTATTAAAGATTTACTCAATTTATACAGAAGTTTTTTATCCATTCTCACGTGGAATCATGGTCACCCTATCAGTTGTATGTTAGGATATTTTTGATCCAATTTAACTTTTAAAATACTAATTCACCATAATCGCAATTTATTTGGAACGAATGTACTCCTATACATAATATTCAGGAAGTCGAATTTTGTAAACAAACATGTCATATTTAAAAAGATATAGGCAACTATAGAGGGCCGTGCTGAATAAACTAAAATTGGTTTATTTTTGGAATTTAGCTAGTTGTATGAGAAACCAATGCGGTACATATGTTACTTGCCAAACATGAATTACTTTTATATAGTTTTTGGCTACGGTTATTTTGTCTTTTTTAGATATTTTCTCATTTCTTTTTTTTTCAGCACGGCCCCCTATCCACGTCTATATATTATTTGTTATTACGAATTCACAATATCTGTTACGGTACATAGAACGTGTTAATAAAGTACATTCCTTGAGTTTATGAAACTTTTTAATACGCTATATATTTTTCAAGTTACACGAGGGCCGTGCTGAAAACGTTTGGCTGGCACGGCCCCCTTTTTTTGCATATTTCTTCAAAAGTACAGAGGTACATTGAAAAAGAAAGCGGTACATATACTCCTAGAGGCGAGTACATTGCATTGGTGTATACCTAAATCGCAAATTCTGGGGGGCCTAGCTGGGCAAACGTACATGACGTGCCGACAGCCACACGACGCGCGACGGTAAGCGCGCCTGTACGAAATGCAATAGTTTAAATAACTTCTGAGCTAATACAATGGGCGTATTAGGTATCGCAACCTGTGGCAGTAGCTGCACCACTTATCACCACTCAAAACCTATCACAACAAAGCTTCAGTAGACTTAAGTACCTTATCTTTTTGTTTTCGCCTGTAGGCTGTAACTCACTATCGGCATGACTGGCGACTATTAACATTGGTCCTATAAATACCGAGTTATCTAGTTTTAAAGAGGCATCAGTAGAGATCAGTAGCGTCCAAGTCTTGGCGCACCGTTAGCTCTGCAATCTCTGCATATTATATTCTACTTTAATTAAAATCAAACAAAATTCCAACATGAATGTGGATTTCACTAACGAAGTGGTGCTAGTAACTGGCGCGAGTGCTGGTATAGGCGAGTCCACAGCTATCCTGTTCGCGAAACTTGGCGCGAAGCTGGCACTGGTGGGAAGGAATGAAGCCAACTTGCGAGCAGTAGCGGCTATGTGCGAGAAGCAGAAGGGCGTGAAGCCGCTGGCGATCGTCGCGGATCTGGGCACTGACGAGGGCGTCGAGAAAACGGCCAAGGAGACGCTGGACCATTTTAAAAGGTAGGTACTTCCACTTATTTCCTATCCATTCGAGAGCATTCCTGTTTCTAAAGCCATTCATGCATGATTGTACGTACGTACTTATACCTACAAATACAATTTTAAAAATAACGTCGTTTTCAGTGATATTAAATATGAAAAGAAATACCCATAAAGTAAGTAATTGGATACCTAATAAAATTATGGAAAAACTTATCTTAGAATGTTTATGCGATTTAAGTGTGTTTTAGCTTCAGTTAGCACCATAGATATATGAAAGGTTAGCACACTTGTATTGGAGTGTCTGAGTCTTACTTCTCCACATCCAGATATCACTGAAGGTCGTCTTTAATGCCCGGGCCACACCAACGGCAAACGCTGATAATTATCGCGATAAGTTGTGGCTGCACCTACGATTAACGCCCGTCATCACGATAAATCGGCGTTTCCCGTTGGTGTGGCCTGGGCATTAGGCGTGTCACACACTTCTTCCGATCGGCATGATTCACCATGGTTTGGCACAGCCGGGCGACAACATTGAATACTCCTTACTATAATCGTCGCATGATAAACTCTTGCCCCCCTATTAATAAACGCTGAGCACAAGTTGCAACCAGGTATAACCATACCTTTTTCTAGGATCAAATGTGGCATAAATTTACAACAGGTTTATTAATATGGGCATTAGAGAATGCACTTAAATAATGTACCTACAGACTCAGATTTAAGGTTCCACATTTACGTGCAAGGATGGATGTCTCTATGAATCTTCATCTGACTAGCTCCTTCCATCGGGTGACTCAGGTTTGAAGTCTGATCAAACGTTCTCAGGTCAGCCGTATTAACTCAGGATGAGGTGTCAAAAAGCTCGAGGCGATGTGACTGGTTACACAAAGTTACGATATTTTCGAAATTAAATGAAATTGTGAACATGAAATGTATTTTTATTAAGTACTTAATTAAATTATTGTGTATTTTTAACTATGTATTTTTAATTGTATATTCTTAATTGTGTATTTTTAATTGTGATTTATATTATTATTATTTAAATTCTTTACCTACTAGCATATTTTATAAGCTCATTTTGTTACTAACCATAATGGATCATGTTATCTGAAAATAAAATTATTATTACTTATCTCCTTTATTTCATTACATACATATAAATTATATGTCGTAGACGGAGTAGGTTACAGGCGTCTAGTTATTGTCAGGCATATTTGATTAAGTACTGTGGGCATACTGTGGGTAGTGTTGGTTATTGCGCAATAGAAAAACCGTTTGCAGTTCAAATCAAATTATAATATCACGAACAAATTAATCACACTAGCAAATCACACACTGTAGGTACACGACACAACTAGATACACAGTAAAATAATTATGTACAGTAACAAAGTAATTGCGAACAAATCGTAGGATCGATTACTGTTCGTATAGTGACAGAGCCACCCAAGTAAACCGACAGGTTTGTCGGGAGCTAGTGCTCTGTCAGGAGTCGAGTCCGAACACCGACTGACTCTCACTGACTGTCTCTGACTGTCCGTCACTGACTGTCCAGCACAAACGAGTGCGCTCAGTTATAAAGGTTTGTCCCCACTACGCACTCGCCCCACAACAACTCTGTCCAAATGGCGTACGGAAATACGTCATCGTGTTTACTTGATACAAAACATTAAAATGTGCTAAATCAAATAGATTCACATTATAACTCACATTATAAATCGAATAATACAACAAGAATAATTGTCTTAAATAAACAATAGTGATTTCACAAAGTTAATCGTTTTAAAATCAAAGTAACATGTCATCAATTGGTTTGAACAAAACCATCAGTTACAATTATCAAAATAAGTTGCTAAAATCAATTAGCGCGTACACTGAGTACTCAATAAATTATGTTCCGATTTATTAGATACTAATTGATAGTAAAATCTTAATAAGAAAACAAATCATAACAAATTCTGTTGACTATCCCTCAAATTTAATTGACAACCGTCTCCGACACGGCCAGAACTGACGTTCTACACGTCCTCGTGTAATCTTGGGATAAAAAATGTCTAGGTGAATATCGATCGGCCTTTCTGACCAACAAAAGCACAAATCACAAAAGGTACGTTCAAATGAAAAATCCTGAATTAGTCAAATAAAATTATTATCAAAAGCAGTTGCATCGCAACCATTCTAAAATGACCATACTGTTGCAGACAATACATAGCTCAATTAAAGTAGAGACATAGTCTCCCAGCCGAAATCACACCATGGGATTCGACAAATAATTTGGAGTCAACCAAATCCAGGCGTCAACATAGACAACCAAACAAGAGTCAACATAGACAACTTGTCAATCCAGCTATAGTATGTCAGTACCAGATGAATCATCATCATCAGTGTCATCATTGACATCATCATTAACAGTAACTAGACATTCAGGCATTTTTGTGTACACAATCATGTGAGTACTTAATTCAAACAGAGCCACGTAAACAGAATTTTAATAATAAACTTTTGCTATCAAAAATTATCAACAAGAGCCATGTAAACAAACTTTGACTATCTAGGCAAAGCGAAAATCATCAACCAGAGCCATGTACCATCGTTGTCCACATTAACAACCATATTTTTCACTAAGAGCCTTAGACACTTGGGAACCCACACACGAGTAAACCACTCTAACGCCACGGCTCTCCAGCCAACCAGCAATCACATTGCTGTCACTCATCCAGCGCATGGATCCGTATGCATCACCCTGTGACTACACACAACTTTACTACGGCCGATAGAGAATCCCCACTCGCGCGGTTACCACTACTTAGGCTTGCTCATCACCACTGTGATCACCATCTACTTTGACTGGTACATGACCTACTGGCATCTTTCTTAACTTATCGTAAGCGTATTTACACATTGCATTGTAAACTAGATTGGGCTATATCTAACGTTGTAACCATTTTTGCTATTGTTTACCAGGAAAGCACTCAGTACCAGAGTCATAACAAAATGAAAACGACTCACCAGATTCGGTAGGCAATAGATCTATAGCTAGCTTAATAGTACAGACATCCACTCGCTGTCACCGTTTCCTTGGCAGAAGTTGTTAAACTTCTTGCACGAAAAGCACCGTCCTTGATCAGCGATTTTTCATACAGGAGATCCAAAGAGTGCAGCGCTGTCCGACACTGCCATCCTGCTTGAAGACGTTCTTGTGTGTTAACCTGTAACCGAAAAAATCAACAGCAGTGCCTGTTCCACTCGGCCAATTCTGACCACATGGATAAAAACAATAACAATCATCGATAACAAAAGATTCCTCTAAGCCTTAGTAATAATTTATCAGAAACTGTATCAAATTACTAATAGATCACATACTATCATAATATTACTTTGCAAGTAAATGTCGGGTAGAAATGTAATAAAATATCAGTTTTTGCACTACATAAGAATCATTCTGTGCTGAATACACGTGTTTGACCAATACCACAGAATACTTCAGTCAACGCAACAACGTTTTTAACACGTTTGCTATTTAACCTCTCAGCTAGCGATTAGCGATTGTGAATGACATTATTCGAATGATACGATTGTACAAGTCATTCAAATTATTCGAACAACCTTACAATTCATTCGAACTTGAAAACGAATGAGAAGTAAGAATGTACTGCGTTGTATCATTCCTTTCAATTCAAATTTCATTATTATTACTAGTTCATACATTCGAACATCCGTAACTTCATCTAAAAATAAACTATGAATTGAGTAAAAAAGCTCAATTTTGTATGACAAACTGAACGAATGAACTAGAGGTTCGCAAATCAGTTACTTGTTGCTACGAATATCAATTGAAAATAGACTTTATTGCACGTATAAACAGCCCAATTTTGTATGGCAAGGGTAAAGTAAATGAATGAACTAGAGGCTTTATTCGAATTTGAAAACTAGCGATCGATTGTTGGAATCAGTAACAATCGCCCATCTCTAAGTCCTCTCATTTACTAACAAGCATTCAGCACCAGAATGGTAAACAAAACAATACAGCTCACCTTTATTTTCAAAGGTGTCCGAGGGTAGGTGTAAGACACAAACATCCACTCGCCATTGCTGCTTCCAGCACATGCTCCACCTTCACCATCTGCTTGGCTGCTACTGCTCATGGAGGGCAGCGATATGTCCTGGAATCCCTCACTAGCAGCACACGAAGGGCTTCGCTGACGGGTTGCGTGGCTGCTTGGGTCGATCCAGTCACTCCACGTCACTGGTAGCTTCACGCCACGTCCTTTATTTGCTATTTACGATAGCCACGTTGATGCTGCTCTTCTGTCCACCTTGCAGTAAATTTTCAGCAAATCACAAATCAGCTGTTGTGCACTGATAAGTTATGTTTGCGCAACAGACGCGTCGCTAGGCAAACACATTTCTGCATACAGCCTATGCCGAAAACAACATGCACCATGATCGCGCATCCGTATCTGCTTTGTCTGGGTCGAACTTGCACAGATTCACACGATTATTTAATAAGCGTTCACATGTTTACACTTTGGTTTTCAAATGTCAACGGTCACTTTCACTTTTAGCATTCTCATTTTGCGCATGAACCAACACAAATTATATCCCGCTTCTGATGTCGTATCATGAGTAGGTTATTGGCATCTCGTTATCATCAGGCATATTTGATTAAGTACTGTGGGCATACTGTGGGTAGTGTTGGTTATTGCGCAATAGAAAAACCGTTTGCAGTTCAAATCAAATTATAATATCACGAACAAATTAATCACACTAGCAAATCACACACTGTAGGTACACGACACAACTAGATACACAGTAAAATAATTATGTACAGTAACAAAGTAATTGCGAACAAATCGTAGGATCGATTACTGTTCGTATAGTGACAGAGCCACCCAAGTAAACCGACAGGTTTGTCGGGAGCTAGTGCTCTGTCAGGAGTCGAGTCCGAACACCGACTGACTCTCACTGACTGTCTCTGACTGTCCGTCACTGACTGTCCAGCACAAACGAGTGCGCTCAGTTATAAAGGTTTGTCCCCACTACGCACTCGCCCCACAACAACTCTGTCCAAATGGCGTACGGAAATACGTCATCGTGTTTACTTGATACAAAACATTAAAATGTGCTAAATCAAATAGATTCACATTATAACTCACATTATAAATCGAATAATACAACAAGAATAATTGTCTTAAATAAACAATAGTGATTTCACAAAGTTAATCGTTTTAAAATCAAAGTAACATGTCATCAATTGGTTTGAACAAAACCATCAGTTACAATTATCAAAATAAGTTGCTAAAATCAATTAGCGCGTACACTGAGTACTCAATAAATTATGTTCCGATTTATTAGATACTAATTGATAGTAAAATCTTAATAAGAAAACAAATCATAACAAATTCTGTTGACTATCCCTCAAATTTAATTGACAACCGTCTCCGACATATATTTTTAAATATTAGAATATAAAAAAATATATAAAAACATTTAAAAATATAAAAAATTATTATTGTTTATTCTGCATAAAGGATATCGGAATCTCTTTTGAAATAAAAAAATAATAAAAAAAATACGCGAGATGGAGTCGATATTTTCTATCTGACTACTCCTGAGAATAACTGGCGACACATACTCAGGGACTTAGGTATTATTGCATGTAAAACTAATTATTTGAAATGAATGACCGTACCTTTCTTCTTCTGTTCCAGGCTTGATGTCCTCGTCAACAACGCGGCGATCGGCGCCCGCACAACCATCCTAAAGACAGACATGGCGACCTTCGACGAGGTGTTCAGGATCGACGTGAGAGGAGTATACAACCTCACCAGGTTGCTGGCTCCGGCCCTGGTTGAGAGCAAGGGGAACATCGTTAACATCTCCAGTGTAGCAGGGACTATGGTCGCTGTAGGCAGTTTGCCGTACGGCATGGCTAAGGTAAGTAAGTCTTTCTATGGAGGTTTAATCACACTAATATTTTAAAGGCAAAAGTTTGTGTGTGGGGGTGTGTGTGTGTGTGTTTCTATGTTTGTTACTTCTTCACGCTCAAACGGCCGGACCAATTTAGATAAAATTCAGTTTGGAGGTAGCTGACACCTTGGATTAACATATAGGCTACTTTTTATCCCGATATTCCCACGGGATCGAAACTTATGCGGGTAAAACCGCAGGGCGCAGCTAGTTCTGTAATAAATTTCAATTTGTACAAGTTAGTTGGTCCCATAGTAAAGTTGTTTAAATCCGTGGATTCACTTGAAACGATCCCAATGATTTTATTTTAATCATGAGAATACAAAATCATTTGGATCGCTTCCTTTCCTTTCTTCTTCTTTTCATGACGTCAGACTTGTCGCTACAAAAGAAGCGGATAATAAATAACTAACGCACACTGATGAGTGCCTGATGCATTAACTTTCATGTTGCAGGCTGCACTGGACCACTTCACTCGCCTGGTGGCCCTCGAGCTGGCTCCCAAGGGCGTCAGGGTCAACGCCGTCAGCCCTGGTATCACTGTAAGTATTTTGGTTTGAGGCGCCATCAAACGAACACAAAAACTGCAATGAATGTGTTACCAAAAACCAACCAAACTCCAAAGAAAAGCAAAAGAAACCGACTGGGGAATGCTACCCAATAGGTACTCAATCATTGCTTGCATTTCACAATGTGTAGGTACTTACTAAGGTGGTGGTAACTTAAAATTGAATGAGATTATGATGGTCCCTGTCGGGCACAGCACAGCAACAGTAGGAGAGACGAAGATTTTCATTAGGTATTACTTTTAATGGTCCTGTTGACGAACAGTCCAATGGCGAATCGGTGTTAGGAGAACGGTTGCGGAATCTTATAGAACCACGGTACGGGTAAACAAAGTTTTTTTTCTCATCTTTTCATTATGGACGCTTTTAACGTTCTGCATCGTTCTCACATGTATAATTTTTAACATGAATGATGTAACCAAGACTTTGTAACCATATTATTTTGATTTAAAAGAGTGTCCATGGAGTTTCTTGCCCGTTCTTCTCCATAGGTACGGTCAGCATCAAAAGTTGATTAACACTTCAGTTTTTTTAATCTTAGTTATTGAGCAAAATATTTGTTCCAAATTGCAGGAGAAGAATTTTTTTTAGAATATATACTCTTGTCTATTATGTGAAAAGCTAAAAATCAGTTTATTGAAAAAAGTTGTTGTCAATTTAATAACATGTAAAAATGATAGTGTTAATCGACTTTTGATGCTGACTGTAGGTACCTACGCTTTGGAATGGGCAACTAGCTTCATCTTTCTGACTGACCGACCCCTTGACAATTCAAAAGTGCCAGTAATTGGTTTAATTGAAATAAATGCTTTGAGTTTGAGTTTGAGTTTTCCCCTTAGTACTATTGATAGAAATTGATTTGCCTATGGTCCGATTGATAGAACCACCGAAAAGAAAAATACCCTTAACTACCTACGCGGTCGACTCACGGGCAATCAACTATATATCTAATGTTATCAGGGCCTTTTCTTAATAAGTAAGTATGTATGAATTTCAAAATTAATGTAGGCACCAAAAAATAATAAAGTAATAAATATATGTTATCTTATCTTACTTAATATCTGTACTAATTATTATTAGATAATAATTCCTAATTACTTCAGAGCCACAAGATACAAGCGATGTTTAGTTTGTGGCTCACCGAATCCGTCACATTGTATTTTTACTTTTTGATGAATAAACTTATTACATATTACAATTATATTCTATTCACTTCGGTATATTACTTGGGTAATATTATACTTAATTATTTATCATTCTTCTATATCTTTAACTAGCTTCTGCCCGCGACTTTGTCCGCGTGAAATTTCATCCTCCCCCCCCCATTCACCCTGTTAGGGGTGGAATGTCGAAAAATCCTTTCTTAGTGGACACCTACTCTTCACAAAGAACACACCTTACAAATTCCATGTCTCTAGGACCAGCGGTTTAGGCTGTGCGTTGATATATCAGTCAGTCAGGACATTTTATATATTATATAATAGATGACAGATTACCTATATAATTTATGGCTAAAATGCATGATTATTTCCGAGAACTGAATCTACTTGTGGTAGAAGAAGTCCGGACAGAGTTGACAGAATATAAGCTTATGTTGAACTATCTTGTCATTCCCTAGGTATCAGACTTTGTGAAGCGCATGACGGGCTACTCGGAGGCCGAGTACCAGGCGTGGCTGGAGACCGGCAGTAAGCAGATCCCCATGGGGGAGGCGTGTCTGGGGGAAGACATTGCTAAGATGGTCGCCCACATCGCCAGTGACAATAGCCGGCTGGTCACAGGAACCATCGTCGAGGTGGATGGCGGGATCAGGTTCGCCAGCACAAGCAACCTCATCACTGAGCAGATCAAGAAGTAAAGAGTTTTTAAATAGTTGGACGAGCTGTGACGTGGTGTCTTCATTAA
This sequence comes from Amphipoea lucens, assembly GCA_947508005.1. Classification (NCBI taxonomy): domain Eukaryota; kingdom Metazoa; phylum Arthropoda; class Insecta; order Lepidoptera; family Noctuidae; genus Amphipoea; species Amphipoea lucens. Next base: position 617,398 of record OX382364.1, read on the forward strand.
ATACCTTTATCTATGACATTCAAGCTGTTAGTTTTATTTACCTACTGCTAGCTGTTGTTCAACTGCGACTCATTCATGAACTTGTTAAAAAAGAAGAAGGTCCAATCCAAATAAATAAACCGGTCGTTAGGAAAACAATTAGGTACTTAGGTAGCCTGATCTAATTGTTTTCTGAACGATTGGTTTATATAGTTACTAGCTGCGCCCCGCGGTTTCACCCGCGTAAATGTCGATCCCGTAGGAATATTGAGATAAAGAGTAGCCTACATGTTAATCCAGGGTGTCAGCTACCTCCATACAAAATTTTATCAACATTGATTCAGCCGTTTGAGCGAGAAGAAGTAACAAACATATAAACACACACACACACACACACTAACAAACTTTCGCCTTTATAATACACACATCAAAAGTGTCTAGGGATCAACATATATTTTTGCAATAACTTTTCTCCTGATTGATATTAATTAAAATTTTCTTTAAGGATTCATCAAATAAAGTGTTTTCGTTTGTCACAGTAACGATAAACCAAGTCACCTTTGCATTAATAAAGAAATTTGCCATTTTCCTAATAAAGGGATTTTTGACATTTGAACCACTAACACAAAAGTTCGAAAAAAAGACTGAAATAAGAGTTTTCTTTAAAATTTTATTGGGTAACTTAAACAATTAATAATCCGTGTTTCTACAGCGAACACTAACAACACAAGAACATCGGTTTGGCATACTCAAAATGAGTTCATCCAAATCACGCTGTGGAATGGCCGCCCATGTTCGTTGCAACAACAAAAAAAGGTCTTCTTGCGACTGGATACCCTCCATATTCGGCAGAGCTCTTCTCTGTAGCATATCCCATGCATGCTCAATCGGGTTCAAGTCTGGCGACTGAGCAGGCCAGGGCAGGACATTGATGTTAGCTGCGGCGAGAGTCTGTCTTACAACTCTTGCGGTGTGCGGTCGTGCATTATCATGCATTAACTGAAATAAGGGACCGATTTGCACTTGTAGAGGAACGATGACGTCTGATACAATCGTCTCAGCATAAATTTGAGCGTTGAGGTTGCCTCTGATCCAAATCAACTCAGTTCTTCCGCCGATCCAAATACCCGCCCATACCATGATGGTTCCACCACTATAAGGATGGACTTCCTGGCAGGATTTTAATCGCTGTTGGCGTCCAGGGGTTCTCCAGTGTCGTATACGTCTTGTATCCGGTCTCATACCAAAACGAGACTCATCAGAAAAGCACACGAAACGCCATTGTTCTTCTGCCCAATTTCTGTGTTCAAGAGCCCATTGATATCGAATCCTACGATTGTGCATTGCTATAGGTGGTACCCGTAGCGGTCTTCGGGAATGAAGGTTCACTTCATGCAAGCGGTTTCTGACTGTTTGGTCGCTAATTAAGTTCCCTGAAGAGTGATGAAGCCTCACGGCTAACATCATGGCGGTTATTGTTGGAGCTCTTCGAGTTAAGATTTGAATGTATCGGTCTTGTCTCCGTGTGGTGCAGCGATACCGTCCTCCATGGCGCTCAGCCACGGTACCAGTGCTTCGGTAACGTGTCCAAAGTCGACTGATAACACTCTGACTTGTATTCAGAGCTAAAGCCACAGTACGTTGCCGGGAACAAGCTTCTATCATTCCCACGGCTCTGAGCATTTCTTCCCTGCTTAAATGACGTCGCCGCTCCATAATAACGTTGGTTTTAATCAGTAGTAGGGAAACAGTAGCACTAATAATGTCTTCAATGCGTTGTATGTTTTTATAGGGAAAATATTGACAGCTGATTTTCATCTTTTACTCGAATTTGATTCACAGTTCCTGATTCAAATTATGAAATGCACCAAAAAAGATCCATATAAATTTATAAAATCATAAATTTATTACAATGCCACATCTCAATCTCAAGAAATCCGCATAAAAATGCTTGATCCCTAGACACTTTTGATGTGTGTATTAGTGTGATGTGATTTAAAAAGCACAACCACATCTCATAGGTACATTCACTTATGCTAGAAACAATATCAATAACTAAAGTAGGTACTAATGCACAATGCACTTGAAATGAACCCATAATGAATATGAATGTATTGTGTGAGTATGTTTGTAAAGGGGAGGGATGGCTGTGTGAGTGGGATGGGGTGTAGTGTGGTGTGGTGTATGAGGGGGGGGGGAGGAGGTTTGTTTTGTGGGGGTGTGTGTAGTCGTGTAAGGTGTGTTCGTGTGATGTTGCATGTGTTTGTGTATCCGTTTTCGTGGAATAATAATGATTATTATTATGTGCCTACATTATTTTAGAAATAAAGTCTTCTGTACGGGAATAGTCCTGATTATACAGTCAGTTTTGTAATTTGGTTTTGACTTCGTGTTTGTTTAAATTACTTATTTGCATATATGTTTGCTGACCCTTCTGTAAATGAGTGAGCTTATTACGTAAAGCTGGCGGCTAGCGAGAGGTGTTTTGTGAGAAACAGATGGGCATGCAGATTTGGCTTTACGAGTGGTTGGATCAGGTGGAGGAATCTGACTATGCCTCGTGAGGGTGGCATTGAGCACAAAGAGCTGCCGCACCGCACAGTAAGTACCCTGCATTCCGCGAACAATTCACTTGTGGGTAATCATTACGGCTTGCCGAGCATCACCTTGAGCACAGCTCTCTGGGCGCGTTCCAATCCAAGCAGCTTAGACTTAGCGATGCCACCCCCGAATGCAATAACTGATGACAGACTGGCAAAGTGCAAGATACACCATTTTTAATGTTTTGGAGTCAGCGCATTGCCTTAGAGACTTAAAGATATGAATATCTATTCATACACGAAATATTTTAAGAGAAACACGTTACTTAAAAAAGCATGGGTGTGACGTAGGTACAAATACTAAGAAGAGTAGTTCGAGTGACGACTGTACTTCACGGCAGGCACTCTATTTGTGCTGTGCCCACTCACTGCTGTACTTAGTATTCAAATAAATCCAGTGTTTATCAACAAAATATGTAGATATTACATATAACTATGTAATATCTACATATTAGATATTACATATAGGTAACTATGTAATATCTACATATTTTGTTGATAAACAACTTGTAAACAACATAAAATGTTGTTATTACTTATGTTTAATTTAGATAACCCACACCTCGACAATATTCAGAATGTTCAGATATCAAACTCTAGTTGAACTATGTATAACGCGGCAGAATATATCACATCTCATCGTGTGTGACATGAATGACTATGTACCTACCTACGTGGGTAGTATGTATTTTGAGATGATCCTGATCACATTATACCTAATTTAATTTCTAATTGCAACTCATCGCTATATTTTTTACTGGAGAAAGATCAATGTTTACATTTGTTTGTAGCGAAACTTTTATCGAACAACAGATCGCTCACATCACATTAGGAAATTGTCGTGAAAAAAGTTTTGAGTACCTAAGTGTGAATGTAGATTAAGAGTAGGGGAAGACCAAAGAAGCGATGGATGGCCTGTGTGTACATATATATAGATATAGCTGGAAAAGGGGCTACCGAGAGAATTAAGAATGAAAAGGCCGTGTAGCGACGACCACAAATAAATTGCGATTAGGGAAGAATGATGATGATAACCGTAGGTACTTACTTGCAATGTGTTTAAAGTCTAAAAATGGGTAGTTACTTTTAATGTAAGTACATTGAAACCAAAACCGGTACTCTGACCTTGCCGCCGGCTCCACGAGTCGATGAACTTGATCTTGTCTCACTATAATTAGGTACTAAGTAGAGTAGGTACACACGGCTGCACATCAAGCTACATTTACATGTTCAGCTGACCTCGCATTGTATAGGTTTATCGTACAATCAGAAGTCAGCTTATACTGGTTATGTAGCCGTGCGTAGGTACCTACAGTAACAACCCGGCGTGCGACACGATGCATTGTTCGCAAGAGTTCAGTAGCTAACAAGCGTTCATAATAAACGCACGCTAAAAATAAAAACATGAACGTAGACTTCACTAACAAAGTGGTGCTAGTAACTGGCGCAAGTGCTGGTATAGGCGAGTCCACAGCTATCCTGTTCGCGAAACTTGGCGCGAAGCTGGCACTGGTGGGAAGGAATGAAGCCAACTTGCGAGCAGTCGCGGACAAGTGCGAGAAGCAGAAGGGCGTGAAGCCGCTGGCGATCGTCGCGGATCTGAGCACTGACGAGGGCGTCGAGAAGACGGCCAAGGAGACGCTGGACCATTTTAAAAGGTAGATACCCTCCAACGTTTATGAATAGTAGGCAATCATCGCTTTACTACCTATATATATAACTTTCCATAATATACAAGTTCTATCACAAAATAAACGTTCCGCGAGCTAAGATTACCTACATATTATTATGTTAAGATAAGATATGATATTTATTTGCTCAAACACACTTTTTACCGACTTCAAAAAACAGGAGGTTATCAATTCGACACGTAGGTATGTAATATTATTGGAACTGCATTATATTCACATATTATGTCAGTCTATTAGCGTTTCCAAACAAATACACAAAAATTTATTGATGTATGTATGTATATGTTACCGGCCAAACCCGATTTCAGGACAAACTAGTTTAGCCTAGGCTAAACTAGTTCCGTCGACATAGGATGCAAGGGCGAGCGAAGGGCACCCCGAGGTTCGGTTTGGTTAGGTTACTTTAAACCCTTTACACAGAAATAGGGGCCCCGCGAAGCGGGGCTCCGTCGACATAAGATCCAAGGGCGAGCGAAGGTAATCCTATCGCGTATAGGAAGAACTAGTTTAGCCTAGGCTAAACTAGTTTGTCCTGAAATCGGGTTTGGCCGGTAACATATATATGTTTGTCCACGCATTTCTCCGAAACTATTAATCGGATCGAGATCATTTTTGAACTGAAACTTCTTTAGGCGCGCTTGACTTGGGGAGTAAACTGGCGAACGCGTTACGAAAACGTGTGATCGGGCGAGTAGGGAAGGTACGTATTTACGCGACCAGGTTTTTACACTAGGTATTTGCTTCCAAGTACGCACTCCAGGTACCGACTCAAAATACTTGCAAGACTATAAAGTATCTTATACGGCTACTCGCTCAAATACGTAGGTACTCAACCGCGTTAGTTTTCTCAAATGCGATCATGCTCCTTATCAGTAAGAGTAAAAGTTTTATTTGAGTTTTAATCACGATGGTTGGATATTGTGATGCTTTTCCGAATTCGTATTTACATTTAACTGTTTGTAAGATTTCGCATTTTTAATAACATGCGATTTAATAACCGATTATTTACAGATAAGTAATTTAAAGTAAACTATTTTAGTGTTTTTATTTCATTACGAACCCGACTATATAAATAAACAATTGAACTACATGGTCACTTCATAATAATGCACACGTTCGGGCAGCGCCGCCGCCGTCGTCGTCGTTCGGTTCCCCGACACAAATTGCTTTCCGCGCCAATTTTTTTTACGCTACTAGATTTCACGCACACATTTGCACGTATCATCATCATCATCATCAGCCTATAATGTTCCCACTGCTGGGACACAGGCCTCCTCTCTGTGAAAGGGAGTGGGCCGTAATCTACCACGCGGGCCCAGTGCGGGTTGGTAGATGTCACATGTCTTTGAATTTTTGGTTCTAGGACATGCCGGTTTCCTCACGATGTTTTCCTTCACCGTTTTGAGACCAGTGGTGATGAAATAATTTACGCAAAGTAAAGCGCCTGTCTGGGTTCGAACCTACGACCTACAACTCGTAAGTCGCGGCCGATACCACTGGGCCACCACTGCTCTCCAAACGTATACAAACGTATACTGCACGTATACAAACGTCATTTGTTTAAGTAGTAGTAATAGGATGGTTTGTAAAAGTATTTATTTGTAAACGCGATTGTGCTCCTTGTTTATAGGAATTCACGGGTCAATTTCCTATGCAAGTACTTTTTACTTACAACAGGGCTTTTGATTGATTACGCGATTGTACTTCTTATTTGTATGAAGTTATGGATCAATTTTCGATGCAGATAGAAAATACTTGAAAGCATCTCGAGCCCTGGTTTTAGGCCCTGGTTTTTTAAGGTGGACGTACTTGGAAGCCCTGGTACTCGATTTTGCAATTACGGCCCATGTCTACGGGCTACGGGCGAGGCGAACGGGAGTTGAGTGGGGGATATAAGCAAGAGAAAGCAGTGCGCGCGCACATTTTCTTTCTCTCTTCCTCTCATAGCCAAATATGTTTGAAGTTTCACTTCAGTCGTGTGGTCATAAGCACACTCGGTTTTTTTTTTATTGGCTTACATGTACTTCAACTTAGGGAATAGTGCAAGTTTCATCAAAATCGATTCAGTAATTTTCAAGATATGGACTACCTAATACTCGTACGTGTAAGTGTGACGGCCTGGCTTATTGATACCTACGAGCTACGGGTGTAGTGTCAAAGGGAAAACATCTCAAAACCTTGGTCAAATTCTAGTGCAATATTTACAACAAAACTATTAGGGGCTGTCCATTAATCACGTAAGGCTCGAAAGGGGGGGAGGGATCCATAAAAAATCACGAAATATCACAAGGGGGGAGGGGGGGTGTAGTAATATATCGCGTGTATTTATTTACTCAACCGAAAAGCGGCGTTTATAAATAATGTTCATATATTAGTACAAAAAAGTTTTTCGCATTTCTATCATTATTTTTATGTCAGGCAAAAACAACCTGCAACCTTTCTGTCTACCTCTAAACGTTATTATTGTAGTCTTTCATTTTCTATAATAAAATTAGATGATACTTATACATGTATTTTATAAATATTAAAAAAAATATATTCTTTGTAGGTACTAAAAAATACACGTGATATAGGGGGGGAGTCTTAAACCTCACCATGTATAACCAAGGGGGAGGGGGGGTTAAAAAATGCCAAAAAAAAACATCACGTGATTACTTAGTACTTATTACAAACAAATATTCCAGTTTTTACTTAAAACTAAAAATTACGAAATAAAAAAGTAATTAATAAAAATTAAATTGACTTCAAAAAGAAATTAACTCAAAATTATGAAATAACTTTAATTTCGGGAGTCGGTGGCAAAAAACTAAAACTAAAATACAGATTACAAGACACCGACTTCCGAAATTAAAGTTATTTCATAATTTAATTTTTTTAAATTACTGTTTTTACACATACTTACATGCAGGATAACATAAAAAAGCATCAGACATATTTTCCACAAGTACTTATGGCATGGAAATAGTATGAATGATAATTTAGTGATTTTTAATTTCAAGTCAAAATAATTAATGTTATGTGAGTTAGCAAACAATAATAAATTGTAAGTAAATGTCAATATTAGAAAAAGTAATAAAAATGTAGGTACCTAATGCATTAAAATCTATGTCAATATTATATACCTAAATGCTTCAGTCAGAAATTCATTAATAAGCTTTGTTAATTACATTATGACTTTAGATGATTCTTCAAATGTACATTATTAGGCTCCCTACAACTTTTGGGTAACTTATTATAAACAATGGTTGCCATGCAAAAACGCTTGCCCCTAAGTGCCGTCCTACTTCTATGCAGACAGAGCCGACATTTATCTGCCATTCGCGAAAATAAATCAATAGTGTATAGAGTTCAATAGTGATGCCAATGTCAAAATTGTATAACGAATAAAATAGGGCTTACAACTATCAGTGGTTGACAACAACAGGGCTCTGAGGCAACAACTCCTTTACATGCACCTTCCAATTTAAATTTCGATCTTGTATCGATTTCGATATTGTAAGTCCTAGAAACTTAGTTGTAGTATTAACTGTATCAATTGTAATGTCATTGTATGCTAAGTCAAGATTGGAAAAAGTCAACGTGCGCTAGCTGTTTAATTTAACTTAATTTTTTTATTGTCTAACCATTCTATAGTCTCTTTTAATGTACCTATTATTTATGTCATCTTTATAAAAATCTCTTTAATTACACGTTATCGTTATTGCACTGTCATCAGTGTCATCTGATGTTTGCCCTTGGAAAGTCTAATGTATAGTGTCAAAAGCGGTGGTCCTAGTATACTTCCTTGTGAAACTCCGTAGATAACGTTACGTTCATTTGGTAAAGTGATTTCTTTTCTTTTGGTGCTTATATTATTTCTGCTTATTTTCGTTATCTGTCGTTTATGTTAAATTTAACGCATTGTATCACAATTGATAACGTTACTTAAGTACTTATTAACATTATGTCAGATGTTAAATTTATTAAACCTGCACTTAAATTATCTTCTCATTGACTGTTGTTATAACACCATTTCTCCTCATTCTAGACTGGATGTCCTCGTCAACAACGCTGGCATAGGTACACGGACATCCATCCAACTGACTGACATGGCAACCTTCGACGAGGTGTTCAGGATTAACGTGAGAGGAGTATACAACCTCACTAGATTGCTGGTACCGGCCCTGATCGAGACTAAGGGGAACATCGTCAATGTATCCAGTATATCGGCCACCATCGTCGCTGTTGGCAGCTTGCCTTATGGCATGGCTAAGGTAATTTTAATATCGGCTTGTTCCTTCCTGTGGGGACGACAGACCAAAAGCCTCTCTTGCAGGGAGGGAACGAGCATTGTTACAAGAAAGCATACTTTTCCGTTTTTAGGGTTCCGTAGTCAACTAGGAACCCTTATAGTTTCGCCATGTCTGTCTGTCCGTCCGTCTGTCCTTCCTCGCTTAACCTTTTGAACGCCAGAGTATAAACGTATCGCCGTACCCCTGACGCCCCAGGTCACTTTAACAAAACAACATACACACACACTTAAAACAACAAATTTCTCGATATTTGTGGTTTGTTTATATTAGTTTCATGCAATACAATATATGTAGACGGAAGCTTAAACTTTTAAATTATATAAATAAAAACACACAAAAGTAATGATTAAATTGTTTATTTCATAATATGGTGCGACCCGTGCGACGTGTATTTTGTCATATATTTGTGACGTTGGCGTTCAGGGTAAGATTTCGTTTGTTACATATAGGGTGTTACAGAAAGGGTATATCAATACAAACGGGTTGAGGAGTGTATCTGGTCTAGAATCTCTGTACAAAATTTCAGCTCAAAAGCATTAACTTTGAAAATGCTTAATATTTTTTTTATTTCGACATCACGGCGCTGCACTGGCGCGCGGCGGCGTGATGTGCGTGTACTAGGCGCACAGACACACTACAGATAATGGATAATGACCCTCGTAGTGCGGTGACACGTTTGTTATGATTTCAATTTAATAAACTATCGAAATAAAAAAATATTAAGCATTTTCAAAGTTACTGCTTTTGAGCTGAAATTTTGTACAGAGATTCTAGACCAGATACACTCTTCAACCCGTTTGTATTGATATACCCTTTCTGTAACACCCTGTATATGTGACAATGGCGTTCAAAAGGTTAATCTCTGTGACCGTTAGCACTAGAAAGCTGTTTGGTACCAATATGTATATCAATCCCGCCGACAAAGTGGTAAAATAAAAATTGGAAAAAAAAATGTTTTATTAGGGTAGCCCCCCTATATGTAAAGTGGGAAGTGATTTTTTTTTAATATCAACCCTAACGTGTGATATATTGTTGGAAAGGTATTTAAAAATGATTCGGGGTTTACTGAAATCATTTTTTGATAATGTCAATAATTTCGGAAATAATCGCTCCAAAAGTAAAAAACAATGTGTCCCCCCCTCTAACTTTTGAACCATAAGTTTAGAAAATATGAAAAAAATCTGAAAAGTAGAACTTTGTAAGGACTTTCTACGAAAATCATTTTGAACTTGATGGAAACAACAGTTTTTGCACAAAAAAGACAAAAAGTTGTACAAAATAATTTCTGGACTAAGTTTGTAGTATAATCATATATGCAAGCATTTTTTTTAACTTCGTTTACATATTTTATTATCCTGAATGTACCTTTTTTCTAACAAAAAAAGAATTATTAAAATCGGTTCTCGCAATCCAAAATTACCACCGAAAACTTCTGGCACGTCTATGTATTAATTAGTAACACAATTCCCCGAGAGATGGCGCTGTAGGTACTTATTACATTGGGTCGGGTATTATCGAATTGTTCGGTTGGTTAAATGACGCTGGTTATCACTCCATGTTACAACCCCTACCCACTACTCGTGGTGGGACTCAAATAGACAACATTTTCTCGAACTTTCCATGTGTGGTTGGAATCTATAACTCTTTTTTAGTTATCACCGTCTTTTGTGGGCCCGTTTTTAGTGTTCCGTAATTATTAGAGTTCCGTAACAAATAGACTTTTTTAAGTTGGGTTACCACTATGTTCGCGCTCCAGCAGCGCTCCGCGCTCCTGCAACTGCTCCAATGGATACGTCGCGCGCACTTCTACATGCGCTCCCCTTTGACACACTGCGCTCCCCTTTGTGTTCGCGCTAAAAACCGTCACGAGTCGGATCGCCTGCCGCGGAGCGTGCAATGTTGCACGCTCCGTGTTCGCGCACGTACCCACTACCGGGAGCAGTTGCAGGAGCGCGCAGCGCTGCTGGAGCGCGAACATAATGGATACCCACCTTTAAACTCATAAGTGGGAACACTTATTGTGACGGACGGGAAACTACGGAACCCTACACTGAGCGAGGCCCGACACGCTCTTGGCCGGTTTTTTTTTGTGTTTTTCTTCAGCTTGGTACATTCACATCATATTAACAAAGCCTGTTTTTAGTCGCCAATCGCAAAGTGAATATTAACTCTACACTCACGGCATATCTTAGTAATTATTATGAACAATATAAGTACGTATTCTTATAATTCATATCTATTTGTTCGATATTTTACGTCATGGACATTGTTTCCCGTGTTGCAGGCTGCACTGGACCACTTCACCCGCCTGGTGTCTCTCGAGCTGGCTCCGAAGGGAGTCAGGGTCAATGCTGTCAGTCCTGGAGTTACTGTAAGTCATATTTATGAGTACCAATCAATCGGAGTTTTATCATTTTAGTTTTTTATCCTGAGATTAGTCTTCAAATGCTTTAACTCGCATTGAAGACACAGAATTTACTAATCCTAAACGAATTATGTTTTAATTTTCCAGGTGTCCACGATAGTAAAGCGGATGACAGGCTACTCAGAGGATGAGTACCAGGCGTGGCTGTCATCCGCCGCCACCACCGTCCCCATGGGGCAGGTCTGCGAGGGGGATGACATCGCGCACATGATCGCCTTCCTGGCCAGTGACAACAGTCGGCTGGTGACGGGCACGGTCGTTGAGGTGGATGGAGGGCTGAGGTTCACCGGCCCGGGGAATCTACTCGCCAAGCAGATGAAGTGATTGCTCGAACTTGGATTTAGACTGATTAGATTGTTATATATAAAAGTAGCAATACTTGCAATGCGTCACTTGTTTACTGGAGGGAACTTGCAGTTGATATTATTGGTGATGTTTTTTTAGTTTAACTTCATTTTAATGTACAGTAGGTGGTACTGCACTTCAGTGAACAAAACCAGTAGGTACTTATTGCTGATCTCAGGTCAAGGTACGGACGTGCGGTCGACTGTACCTACCTACTAATGATCATCAAGTTTTATCATAGTTCCGGAATAACAAGATTATGATCTGAGTCCTCTCTCCTTCCCTCTCTGACCGATCGACAGACAGATAGCTCTAGAGAGCTATCTGTATATATATTATAATATAGACTCAAACACATTTAAATTTTGTATAGACTGGTTTCACTCAACTTGTATCAAGTTTGCGAAAACAAAACAATAATTTCACCAGATTACGTAAGCAATTAATGTTATGATACCTAATTATCTTATTTTTCGCAGTGATGCTTTAAAAGTTTAAATACCTATAGGTTGTACGTTTATAGATAAAATCATCAAACAAGTAATCCACAAAACGAACACGTGTGGTCGGCTTGAATGCCAGACGGAATAGGTATATATTCATGATGGGCATAAAATTATGTGTTCACATGTCTTTGTAAGGCTCACATGTGGTGGGCATAATAATAAGATAGGTAGGTAGAGGTACCTCTACCTCACACACACACACACAGAAAAGCAGAGTTCAATTTATGAACAATCTTTTCTAGACAAATTTATTTTCTACAGACTAGGTACCTACATATACTTATACTTTTAACAGCAATGGCACTTTATTATTAACATAAAACAGTACAAAAATAACACTACCTACTTAATTTGTTCTTTCAAAATTTCACTGTTCCCCGAGCCGGCGAACTGTAGGGCGCCGTCCACGGGCACGATGGCGCCGGTGACGACCCTGCTGACGTCATCACTGGCCAGGTGCACGATCAGGTTGGCGCAATCCTCCCCCGTAGTGGCGTTGCCCATCGGGATGGTGGCCTCAGCGGTCTTGAGCCACGCGCGGTACTCCTCGTCTGAGTAGCCGGTCAGGCGTTGGACGAAGGTACTTATCTATAATAGCGGTAGTTTTAGTGATAGATCCATCGGATATGAGCTCATATTAAATAACTAGCTGCGCCCCGCGGTTTCACCCGCGTAACTTTCGATCCCGTGGGAATACCGGGATAAAAACTATCCTATGTCCTTTCCCGGGACTCAAACTATCTCTATACCAAATTTCATCGAAATCGGTTCAGTAGTTTAGGCGTGAAGAAAAGACAGACAGACAGACAGAGTTACTTTCGCATTTATAATATTAGTTTGGATGTACAGTAAAATACTCACAGTGATGCCAGGGCTGACGACATTGACGCGAACTCCCTTAGGAGCCAGCTCATAGGCGATCAGACGACTGAAGTGGTCGAGAGCGGCCTGACAACAAACACTTTACTTAGAATATATCTTTAACCTACCTGCCATACATTCAGTTTTATTGAACTGAATGTTTCTGTAGTGTGACAGACTACAGAAACGATCTGGATTGTGTGAGAGATGTTGTAGCGAGTCAGGAAGTGCACACTGATGACCATAGAAATGTAAAAAACAGCTGATGACAGTCGATATAGATGCAGATGTAGGTATGCATGGAAGAAAAATACGAAATGCGATGACCCCAGAAAAAAACTGATAAGAGCAAGAGGATGATGTTCAATTTAATAAGATTAAAATAAGTCTAAGGTTCCTAAAGCCTACCTTGGACAGACTGTACGGCAGGTTCCCAGTAGTGACCATTGACGCCATGATACTAGACACGTTGACGATGTTGCCCTTGGACGCGATTAACGCCGGCACCAGCAGGCGCGTCAGGTTGTACACCCCTCGGATGTTGACGTTGAACACCCGGTCGAAGGTTTCCATTGTTGCCAGCTGAATGGTGGTCCTCGCGCCCACTGCTGCATTGTTCACTAGGACGTCTAGCCTGTTAGGAGAGAGACATGACGTATACTCCAGAAGATACTTATGTGAGATCTCCAGTAAGATTTATATTGGATGAATATTTAATACTCGTAGGAGGCTGCTAGGGACTATGCCAATGTATGGCGACAGTATTTTGAATTTAGCAATTAGTTAGGTATTAAACAATTTTTGTCTTGTCCCTGTATTTTTTTGTAATCGTACCTTCCAAAATGGTCCAGTGTCTGCTTGGCCGTCTTCTCGACGCCCTCGTCAGTGCCCAGATCCGCGACGATCGCCAGCGGCATTAGGCCCTTCTGCTTCTCGCACTTATCAGCGACTGCTCGCAAGTTGGCTTCATTCCTTCCCACCAGTGCCAGCTTCGCGCCAAGTTTCGCGAACAGGATAGCTGTGGACTCGCCTACACCAGCACTCGCGCCAGTTACTAGCACCACTTTGTTAGTGAAGTCCATTCTGGTGGTATCTCGCGACATCAACTGATTCAAATTGTTTTTGGCTCAACTATAAAAGTATCTCCGATACGTAATATTATGCAAATAAAGATATTATGTATTATCAGATTCTGGTTTCTATGCCGTTGCAAGTTGCGACGGAATAATAACCGGTCGATGCGCTCTGTTTAAAAATACATTATAGAATATTTAGGAATAAGTGATTTTTTTTTGCCATAGCAAGTGATCGTTATAAAATAATTGTGAATAGATATGGAAGAAAATATCTACTTTAATTAGGAAGCCTTTATCGATGTCGCAGATGTCGAATCCGCTGTTTTAAAAAACCGCTATGTAAAACAACTGAACGACGTGGCTCTCCTAAGTGGGTATCTCCCTAGGCATGATTTTATATAGGTACGCTAACCTATTTCCTCATGCAAGAATGTGGCTACAGACCCAGGCTTGGTGCAGGCATACTCTTGCAATGACTTGCACAGTGGCAGCACGTAGCCAATGATCGCCTCGGACGTTTAAACGTACCTACCACACAATGTTTTTGATTGAATTGATGTAATATAATATCTAGTACTAACTTCTGCCCGCGACTTCGTCCGCGTGAAATTTCACCCTCCCCCCATTCACCCTCTTAGGGGTGGAATGTCGAAAAACCCTTTCTTAGTGGACACCTACTCTTCACAAAGAACGCACCCTCCAAATTTCATGTCTCTAGGACCAGCGGTTTATGCTGTGCGTTGATATATCAGTCAGTCAGTCAGGATTTTGTATTTTATATATAGATAGATATTTAAATGTCAGTCTGGACATTAGCATTGTCGTTTCACCTTTGCCTAAATCAAGTTATTGAAGTACCTACTTATTTATCTATTGTGCTCTACGATGCATTAGGTATCTGACAAGAGGATCTTAATTTTTGTTTTTATTATCGTGATGACCCAGTGGTTAAGGCACTGCCTCTCATCATGCACGAGTTTGTGGGTTCGAAACCGAGCAACGTAACAATATGATTTTTTCAAATTCATTTGTAGGTACTTTTGTTAAAGATTGAGCAAGGTAGCTGGAGGCACCTGGATGAGAGACGCACAGAACGACGAAGTATGGTAGAAGGGCAAAAAGCCTATACCAAGCAGTGGGTGATTCCAGGCTAACACGATGATGATATGTCTGAAATCGCTAAACCGCCTAGAGCAAGCCTGGTGATCAATTGCTCACGACTTCTCTGCATTTAGCTGTGTGGCAATATCTCCATGGGCGCTTAGAGTTGGGCACATTGCACTGCACTAGGCTCAACACAAATAACTATTTATTTACATACTTATACCTGATGACAGTTTACTGTCCAATATGCCAATCTTTTTTAGTACGGTATAATGACCTTTAAAACTTTTATGATCAACTAACTGCGCCCCGCGGTTTCACCCGCATAATTTTTGAACCCGTGGGAATATAGGGATAAAAAGCCTATGTGTTAATCCAAGGTGTCAGCTACCTCCATACCAAATTTTATCAAAATTGGTCCAACCGTTTGTGCGTGAAGAAGTAACAAACATACAAACACACTCACAAACTTTCGCCTTTTAATTTTAGTGTGATGTAAAGAGAGACCCCAAAGAGATATATTAAAAGTGAGTTGCTTTTTCCCAATCTTCTATCCAACTTTTGAACTTTACCAACACTGCCTAGTGCTAACGGTCCGGCAGTTGTTCATTCTCATGACAGTATTAGAAAAATAACACTCTGAACTTCCCTTAGATCAGGATTTCCCAACACAAACAAAATAGCCGATCAACAATTAATGTCCATAATCCGTTAATAAAGATATATCTAAGCTAGTAGATATATTATACTCGTGTTTGTAACATAACATAAAAACTGTGTGGTAATTAACAAAGAATCTGGAAAACAAAATAGAGAGATCGGAATGAATTGTCACTAAAAGTTGCTCAGACACTAGAAAATTTCTTTACCACAATCCCAACAGAGGTTACGAAATCTCTCCCTCCCCTCATCATCATATTATCTACGAAAACTTCAGTGAGGATATTCCAAATTTTGAATTCAAGTCCATTTGTATTGTCACAAGCTTTCAAAAGAAACAAATGGTTGACTCTAACGAGTACATAACATGTCCTATCTAAGAGAGCTCTGTAACTCAGGACCCTCCTCAGACAGTTTTTTTTTATTTAAGATTGTGCATTCTATTAATCAGTGACTGTAATATAATGTTGAGATACAAAGATTTATGATTATGATAATTATTTTTCGAGACAATACTTTTTATTACAGCGCCATCTATTTGTAATATTTAACACTTCGTAAAGTTTTATAAGTCTTATTAAACACGCTACTCAACAACAGATGTCTCTATATCAGATGTTGTAACTTGTCGAGAAGTATTCTTTGCAATTCTAATTAATAATTAACACAATTTTATAATATCGAAATTGGAGTTTATTTTTTTGACCACGGTTATAAAGGTATATTTATCAACTAATTGATTGAAACACGAGCTGAGCTTACTGGCTGTACCTACAAGATTCTTTTTACAACAAATGCAGACATTATAATTGTGTTAAACAGCTAATACAGCACGTTGCACGTCGCTTTTGACAGTGAAAGAAAATACATACTCAGCATCTACCTAAATAATACTCGAAGAATGAGTTAGTGTAGAAACTTTAACAAAGAGCACAAAGCGAAATGTCAACAAGTCACTCGGATTATTCCACATCAGCGGATTTGTGAATAAAAACGCACTTTCCAAGCGTGGGAATAGGATAATGGAAATGTCAAGTGTTCTTGCCGAAAGGTGTCCGAGGCGAAATTTTCGGTCCAACAATTTAACCTAACAAGAATGTAATGTGTGACATTGGGAAGCAACTTGAATAGAAGAATGAAAAACTTACAGGTATTTAAGTACCAGAGAGATGTAATTATTACTTTTCTATGAACTTATGTGAACAAAGAAAAGCAAAGTAGGTACCTATGTAAGGATCGTAGTAGGTGACGTTCTGTAGTTTCTGCAAGAAGGTGTAAGTTTATGTATGTGTACTCTTCTATGATGATAATGATATGCTGATATTTGATATCAGATACAAATAAAGTCTTTGTGTAGGTATAAATCAAAGTACATAATAACCTAAATGAACGTAGCTCCGGCTAAGAACAGTAAATAATAAATATTGTTGTTTATTTCTTGTTTATTTACAAGAACATTTTATTCAGCTGAGAAAATGATAAGGGGCTGTTTATTTAATACCTAAGTTAGGAGATTTGAGGGGGGAGGGGGTCCGAACAAGTATTATTTTTTCTTACGTGGGGGTGGAAGGGGTCTAGATTGTTCTTACGTAAGAAAAGTAAGCAGTTTTTAATTTTTTTGATACCTACTTTGTAGATAAGATAGAAAGGGGGAGGGAGTTCATCAGTCTTATTTTTTCTTATGTAGTGGGGAGGGGAGGTCAAAAAGTGGTCAAAATTGTCTTAGGTACTTACGTAATAAATGAACAAGGAAATCTATTCAAAAAATATTGTTCTGCTACTCGCTCCTAGATGGCGCTGTTGGCTCTTCAAAGACATCTATTTTCGGTTATTTTATTATTTCCTCAATAACTCAAAGTTATTTTTATTATAAGTCAAAAAGAAGCAAAGCACACCATTCTAGTAGCTTGGGACACATCAGAGCTGTCAGTGGTTCTTCACAGATGTCAGACAGTCCTGTAACTCAATATTGCTACAGATTGGGCTGTTGTTTTCAATACTGTGTTTTGTCTTGTTGTTTTAACTGCACTCGTGTTACTGCACAAACATGTTCCAATAACGAATGTATCAGTTACTGTTGATACTAGTAAACTAGCTGTAACGGGTGTTACGTTTTTAGGGAGGTTTTTTCAGGATCATGCATACCTAAGTGAAAAAGAGATAGAGTGTTTTGTTCGTTCGTCTCGTTTTTCGATAGGAACAATATTTTAGTATGATCCATTTTAAGCTGGTGTAGCATAGTAACAATAGTGCCTAATAGTTTAGCAATTACTTTACCTAAGTCTTGTTGTGTATTCTTGACTTCCTGAAGTAGGTAACGTAAGCGACAAAAATCGATTAACACTTCAGTTTTTTAAATCTCCTAATTATTGAGCAAACGTTGAATTAAAATCGCAACAGAAGTAAAATTAAAGGAATGTTACTCTTAGCTATTAACTTTATGAAATGTTGAAATAAAATGTATCTACCTACTTATGGAAAAATAGCGAAATGTGGGTTTACTAAGGGTACTCTGCCTTACCTTCCGGGATCACAGGCGTGATGTTATGTTATCGAATAATTTTGTGTCATTCATTAATTTTTTTTTTTTAATTTTGGACACGTGAAAAGTAGCGATGTTAATCGGCTCTTGTCGCTGACCTACGTATTCCCTGACTACATAAGGTGCCTCACTAGTAACGCTAGATTTCATAATTAAAATAAGCCGAAAAAAATACCAAAACCACAGCCAAAACATAGAATTAAAAGTAAATCAATCTCTCCATCGAGCTCCTTGTCACAACCAACCTGCCGACTATGATAACTCAATGATTGAGCCATCATTAAGGGTCGGGATCCCACTTTGATAAAAACGCGCGTAGAAAAGGCAATGTCTTTGAGAATCCGCCGGCTCGCGAGGTGTAGAGTTACTCCAGTTGTACCATTGTTTGTGGTGGCTGTTCGTGAATTACGTGAATGTTTGTTATAGTTACGCTGATAGAACCTTGCGGTATTATTTAGTACATTTTGAGGGTTCAATAGTTAACAAGGAAACCTTACAGTTTCGGCATGTCCGTCCGTCTGTCTGTCTGTCCGCGGGTTATCTCAGAGAGTCTAGTACTTACTTGGAAGCTGTAATTTGGTATGGGTATGTATTAATCACGCCAACAAAAAGGTCAAATAAAATCTTGTTTTTTTTTTTGTTAACAAAATCTTGTTTTTGTTTTGTTAGTGGTGTATATAATATGTATATTATACCTATAAGTATATACAAAAATAACGCAAGTAGTTAAAAGCAAAACCATACCAGCTAAATAAGTTGACAGGCTTTATAAGTTAACAAGTAAGTAATAGTCGACCAATATACATTTGCAGAGATTTATTCTTTGTATAAATTTATCCCAGCTGCGGAACCCGTCATTGTACGTGGTTCCACATGCACTTGGCCGGTTTTTGGAATACGTTTAGGATTTATTAGACTCTTACAGTTAGAGCTCCTTGTGTGTGTTTGTCAGAGACGTTTCTTACGCCTTGACATGTGTCAGCCGTCAAGTATTATATTGCTGTGTCAGTTGGACAACCATAGATGGGTTAGGTACCCATCTATATTCTGGTAACATTTCAAGCACAACCGGGCACCCCCCCCCCCACTTTTGCTGGGGAGTTTGTTGAGCCACTCCTTCGTCCCCGTCGAAGAAAGTGGTGAAAAGCGGATGTTTTGGGAACTTTCATAATTACTAAAACTTTGATCATGTAGTACTGATTCTCTGGCAAATTTTTAAACACGATTTTTGATTAAATATGTTGTTTATGGACTTGTGAAGACGGTCGCAATGTATGAATGTAAAGACATAGCACACATTCTAGTTTGAAGGGAGTTATGAGGTTTTCCAGATGGTAGGTATAGGTTGCAGTTAGTACTACCTAGGTACAGACGCTAGCCCATCAAGTTACTCGAAACTGTCAAATTTTCCCAATCAACTATGAACCTTATAGTTTAGAGATAAAGTTGAAAATCTATTAAAGAAATTTGACAGATTGTAGTAGCTTGATGTGCTGGCGTCTGTACTTGCTTTTTGATTGCTGTAGGTATATCGAAGTGGATGTGACTCAAGCCATTCCGAATCAGTATCACTCCGGTTCATCTTCATCATCAGCCTATAGCCTTATAGTAAACCTATACAATACAATCTGACTGCCCGTTGGTCTCGTGGTCGCAAGCGAGACTGCTGAGTGGGGTCCTGGGTTCGATTCCCGGTTCGGGCAATGTGTTATTGGGTTTTTCCATTGGGAATTTCTTGTTAACAGCTCGGTGTTAAGGCTGGTCTCCGTTGAGATTTGTGGCTACGACTGAAATTCGGTCTGGAGGACTTTGTTTAGGTATATAGTAAATCTACTGTTGAACATACGCCTCTCCAATCACACGCCATTTAACTTAATCCTCGGCTATTTTCATTCAGCTGCTAAGTACCTACTTACCTACCAGCCACTTTCCTGAAATCGTCGCTACAACTAGCCTTTCCGCAGCTTAGCATAAGAATAATGATCCCATTTTAGTAGTTCGCGCCTGCTCTGAGTGAGGTACTGGGCCACAATCTACCACGCGGGCCTATTGCGGGTTGGTGGTTGTTACGTATGTACATATGTCTTCGATTTTTTGGTTCTATAGGACATGCCAGTTTCCCCACGAAATTTCTGGGTACGTTCTATCACTTTAATCAAGTCCATATCAGTAAGTAAGCCTATCGCGTCTACTATAGATTTTGAACAAGAACCAGAAGCAATTTCCTGTAGTTACACAACACCGTATATACGCAACCTGACTCACAAAGTAAACAAAAGAAACGTACTATTAGTTAACAACATAGCGGCAGCGGCAGTGAAAGGGTTGTCGGTGTGTGTGCACCAGGCGGGGTGGGCGTGGCCTGGCGGCGGCGCCTTTGATCGCGACTTAACCCCCCGCCTACGAGCGCTTCGGACGCTGCGGAGGAAACGCATCGGGTTACAACTTCCTCAACGGGTTTGTATTCAACCTCTGAATGCTGAACCGTATGCGAGCGTCAGACTTAATTATATAAGGAATTGAGGAATGCCTTTATTGTACGTAAATAAAAGGTGAATCAAATGGCGTCTGTTTAGCTGTGTGGAGGATGCGAGCATCAATATTTTATTGAAATTAAGTTGGCTTTGTTCTCGTTTCTTATCAAATAATTCTCCAGTGTTTTGTAGGATGTTTTATGATTCATTGACTCAAGGCGTTCCCTATGTTCAATTTAATCTCTGGTCCCTAGGGGTCTGTTAATACAACTTTTTAACTTAACTTAAGAACTTACCTATCTACATACATTTCTATAATTTTTTTTAGCATTTTTTCGATTTTTGAACTGGAGTTGCTGAAGCTGTTCACATCTTTTGTGTTTAGGGGACGTGTGATTTTAGACTCCACTCTAAAACTTGAGGGAGTCGTTTGATGTAGTCATCACTGTACCTAATTACTTGGCAACTTCCAAAGACTTTTTTATCTTTATAAATATGAAGCGTGCAGTCTCACAGTCTGTCTCTGAAAAACGACAAAACTAATGACGCCAAAAGTAATTTTAATTTTTTCGCAACAACATAACAATTTTAATAATTTAAAAAGTCGTTGCCTGTTTAAAAATAAACACATTTACACGGGTGACATGTAATAAGCGCGCGCGCAGCTTCATGTGCGCATTATTTATTCGTTTTGCAATCATCTCGGCTCAGCACGGTGCCTGCAACGACCGCAAAGCCTTTTTACGAACCTCTTTGCTACAACCTACCTTATTTGCTCCTGCATAAACATTAAAATCGCTCCTAGGACATCTTAATGTCAACCTTAAACATCTTCTCAATAGATTATCAATTCTATTTTCATCAGCAAAGAGTTGTTATCTTACTTGACGCACGAATTACGCTGATTTGATATTTGATTCGGATATTATGCGATTGAGGGGGAGGAAGAAGGAAAGGTGAGCTGTAGGTAATGGTGCTGCGGTGATGTTTCAGCTTATATTGGTTTGAACTTTGAATGTTGCCATTTGTAAAGATGCCTTGTTGTGAATGTTTAAAAACACTTCGAAGAATTAAAAGAGAAGATATGTAATTAACCTAAAAACAATATGTATATACCTAAATGGAAATATGTTTTTTAAATTCATTAACAAATACGAAATGGTGAAAAAACGTAAATAAACGTTAGTTAAAGTTACATTCTTTGAACCACCTGTGTTCAATCATCCCATTAACAAATTCACAAACGCTTTAAAAATGCGTCTTTAAAAAGTTTCGAACTCCCAAAACAACTATCTCCATATACGTTCACCTTTAGCTCATAAGCGGCGAATCAAAAGAGATTACCGGGCCAATAAATATGGCGTCCAAAGATTATTATAATTTGTATTATAACATTAAAATAATATCGGCCGCGCGTCGGTAAGTAATAGATTTATCTGATCTCCGAGCCCGTTCATCACGCGGCGAGGACATCTCTTGTGATGACATCATTGTGGGTACAAAGGCGTGGGATCAGTTAATGGGTTTATGATGCGATATTATCATGATTAAGGTATGAAGGAAGATTGGCTTTTAATTGTTGTCCTGTTGGCTGCACGCTGCAGGAGTTGATGGACGCTACTGAAGGTGCCAAGCGCGTAGTCAAATTGTGGACTGACTGTCAGACTGCCATCGATACTCTAAGAAGAATAGTTGTTAGGACCTTTACGAACGTCTGATGGTAACAAGAAGCTAAATCTTCTGTCTTCTCTAGCTGTGCTCTGTATAAATGTGACTAAAGAAAGGATTATTTTTACAGGATCAGGGGTGGCCCCAGTACAGACACGTCTAGCAAAGAATGTCGACGAGAGCAGTCTCACAGAGCATGTAACACTTAGCAGTCCCAAATGAAATGCGATAAAGCTTGGCTAGATGAACATGGATTAGGAGTAAAAAATTCGCTGATGCTGCACCTTCATTCATTATAGTTACTGCGTTGCCTTGGTCAATTCTTCTGTCCAGTGCGCGGAGTTAAAAGGTGCGTTTCACTGGAGATCGGCAAGTTAGGATTTCGGGAGCTATGTGAATGTTTGTCGGTCCTTGTAACTTTGGATTGCAGACGTTGTGTAAGTTGCTAGAAGATTTATTTTTGTCATTTTGTTACCGTGTTGCAATATGATGATCGAGTTGTAGCATCATAATTATGATATCAGCTACTTTTTAGTCTTACTGCATTCGTAATCACCAGACATCATTAAGTATGGACTTTCTAGATGTGTTATAGTTATGAAAGAGTTAGCTTTGTTTCCGATAGTAATCAGTTCATTAAGCTGTTGAGATGGTATCGTCTGACAAATAGCCGAGATCTTGTTGTTGTTTGATATTAATTGAAAGTAGACCGGTGTTTTGTTAAGATTTCTATTAGTGAGTTCGATCTAGATTAACTGCTATTAAATGTAATCAATCAGGGTCCGGTCTTGTTGCTTTACAATTTATATTGATTATTGGTACGGGTATTACCTACATTGCTAATGGATGTCTTTGATTTTTGTTTTTTTTTTTTGGTGTATCTAAGTAGATACATTGACACAGTGTCGTGATTACTTCCTGATGCGTAGAGTGAAGAGTTTACGACGCATAAATATAAGGTAAGTAGTTAGTAAGTAGTAGTTGTACGCACCATTAGGTGCTTATTTTTCTCTAGAACTAATTCCGACTCCATCAAAACAACTTAAAGCCGATGACTAATTCGTAAATCTTAACTAATTACAATTATTTCTGACGTAGTAAATTAAAACATTGGATTTGACAGACGAGAATATTGGGGTCAATATTCTTTAGTCCAATTTATTTAATCGTTCCATCCTCACGTGATATAAAATCGCCATTAAACAAAAACAAAAAACAACCCGTATTTGACTTCCATTTTTGTACAAAAAACGTGTTTTTCAATTCACTGATTACGTCGAAACGTCAGAATTGGCGCGCTTTTGTTGATCGTCAAAATAGCGGACAATAGGCGCGTACGCTTCACGCTGCGCGCGCTGCTCGCTGTCTGCAGGCTGCAGTGGGTGGTTTATTGTTTTATGAGCAGCATTACACGCTTCTTCCCGCTTTGTCCTGAGTTTTACGAGGGACAATGACGGGACAAATTGCAGGAATTCAACTCTGTTGTCAGATCGCTTGATAGAGTGCCGTAATCTTTCTTCCTGTCACATATTTGTGTGTCTTTGTTTGTTGCACACGTGATTGCCATATCACTAATAAACCATTGTCTCGTTTAACATGTTAAAAAGAAAGAGAACTTTGTATTCGATTGAGTATAGGGGACAATTCAAAACCTGTGCGTGAACAACTATAAACCTGATTCCTTTTTATTTATTTTCTCATCAGGTTGTAAATTCTTGAACTTTTGTGAAATTGAAGATACGTGGGTAGATATTTCTTGAGTTTTTTACTCTCGAAATATCTACCCAGACCCACCTATCTTTAATTTTAAAATAACATTGTGATCTAACATGGCTATCTTAAAACAAATTATAATATATTTTCCGCGTCATTCATCAAATATTTTCATATGAAATGTTGCAAATTAAAAAATATACCTGATTTTATAATAATGAACGGATTATGTAAATCTAGCCATTCAATATACATTGTGAGTGATAAATCACATGAGTTTAATTCAAGTTTTGGCCATTAAATGAATTTAATAGATAATCAACAGTTTTTTGTCTGATTGAGACGTTACAAATGACATACGGCCTAAATATAATTAATGAAATGGGTATCCGTTTTCAAAATATTAACAAGTTTTTATGTGCGTGGGAGTGACAAATTGCTGTTGCCTTTAGTATCGTAATGTTGTTCCAATACATATCAACTGGTTGCGCAATGTTTATCACAGCCTGTAGCTACTGGGTGACAGTTGAGATCGGTTTGAATTTGAAGTGTCCCTCTAGCGTTTGATTGAGCTTGGACTTACCTATACTAAATGATAAAATCTTCTAAATGTTTGAAGTTGTTGAACTTGTTTTAAAGCGCTAGGTAAGTGGTACAATTATTTCTTAATAATTCCGTCATTGGGTACAGAATGCTTAAGTTGAAAGTTAAAACTTGCCCCTACAGGTAGCCCTAAAAACAATATTTTGTTAATTGCAAGCCAGTATTTAAATTTCAGTAAATTGCCGCATCATTGCAATTAATTTTCAACAACCAAACAACTAACATTTGATGAGCCATAAACAAAAATGTATCCTGACATCACTATGTCAACATCTAATGATATTCCATTTTCAAAACAACAACGGTTGTTGCGCAGAGTGAAATAAATTACGGCCAGTACCTATTATGTCCATGCTGTTCCTTGAATCTATCTCGATTGTCGTGCGTTTTGTCGCCTGGTGCATTGTTTTTAGTCGCCCGCTGGTGCGGCTATTGTGGCAGGGCATTTGTTTAAGTAGTGCTGTGAAGTCATCCATCACTCCTCGTGGGTGCTACTGCGCGGTTACAGTATCCTCGCCTTGGGCTGTGCTGTTATTCGATGTTTTGTATAAAGGCTATTTAAAAAGATAGGTGTGTCGAAGCTAGCATTTTGTCAACTATTTTGGTGTCATTTCAGGCCTTTAGACATATCTAACGTTTAAAGCGGGAATAACGATGATTTTTTCATACAAAGTTTATAATATTTGTCGATAGATAAGATTTCAAGAGATAAAAAAAGCACATTTCAATTAGGCAATTTACTAATCACCAATTTTCGTCCTCAAAAAGTGAAAAGTATTTGATGAAAGTCTGGTTCTTATAAACAAACTTTTCAATTACCCCAAAACTAATACCTAACTACTTACCTTTAAATCGCATTTTATAAAATTCGCAAGTCCGCAACCTGTACATCTCTCTCGTCGTTATTTCCATTCAATTGTGCGACGTGGTCGTATTGTCTACACAGTGGCCGTCAATGGTGTCCTAATGCTTGTTTAGCGCTAGAACAATGCGCCAACCGTATGGCTAGAGGCTGAATGAGTGTTGCCTTTGCATGTTCCACGAATGAAAGTTTGACGGATTGATTTTGAATCGTTTAGGGCTGATTTTTTAATCGACAGATAAATATATATATATTCGTCGAATAATATTGACGTCTGTTTTTGTTTGGAAGGACCGGTAAAAATTCAAAATTATTCCTCGGATCAAATTATCTGTTGATTGTCAACCTGTGTAAACAATTTTGAATAATGTGAAAGTTGATTGTTTAACAAATTATTTAAATAAAGTTGTTATTATTTGGGTACATATTTTAAGCGAGTAAGCGCTTACACAAATTTTTTTGTATATTAATACTTACAAAAATATTATTCACCATTTGTTTGTTCTTAAATAATGAAACTTAATGTAATCATAAAATAAGTCCCCAACGAAAGAACTTTATTTACGCGTAAAACAAAGTTTTGTGCCCTCCCTGATTTATGCTAACCGTAAATGTCCGGTTTTACGGTTATCTTTTATGATTTTATTCTGAATTTTACGGTTTTGTAGGCGTAAAGTTGAATGGTGTCGACGTGAGAAGGTTTTAGAAAAATATCGATTTTTAAATTCATGGATTCTACCCTGGCTTTTATTTTCGGTTTTAGCTGATGGAAGCTTACCTAATATTTTCCAAGCAATTAATTTCTACTAAATACCTTCCTGAGACTATAGTATTGTCCGTAACCAGCTGTTATACCTACTAAGCTGTGTAATTGGCTTGAAATATTGAGTCAATAATAGCTGAATATAGTTTCAACTTCACTTCAATAAACTTATCTACCTATTAGGCAAAAATATTTGATTTTTTTTCAACAAAATAAATATTCTAAAAGTTTCTAAACAATTTCACCAAAAAATCTCCCGTAGATTTTGTCCATTTTGAACAAAAATTAGAAATCAAAGCAACAAATCAACGAAACAATGAGAAGTTACTTCACAACCAAAACAAATTAGGAAGACATTGTGAGGAGCTAGTATTGTTCGGTTGTGACCATTCAGGGGCTGCTCCGAGCTGTGGGGGGCTCGGGGCTGCTCCGAGCTGTGGGGGGCTCGGGACTAATATACAGCAGTCGTAAAACATGTACACAAATATAACACGTCTAATATTTTTGTTTATACCTATTTTCTTTAATTTTGAGTGAAGTTCCAGTTTTAGTTGAAAAACTAATCTATAGGAAAATAGATATATTAACTTTACTATAAAAGGCTAGGAGCAGTGGTGACTCAGTAGAGCAGTCGTGGCCCAGTGGTATATATCGGTGCCGTACTTAATTTCATCACCACTGCTCTCAAAACGGTGAAGGAAAACATTATGAGGAAACCGGCATGTCCTAGAACCAAACAAATCGATGACCTGTGACAACCACCATCCCGCACTGGGCCCGCTTGGTGGATTCCGACCTGCTCCCTCTCACAAGGAGGAGGCATGGCTGATAATGTTAGAAAGGCTTCATTCGATGCGTACATATCAAGAACAGCGTGGTACCTATATACCTACCTACGTATTTTCTTTCTTCTTCTAATTGCGTCGCACACTCACAATTACATTATATTCAAATTGAAAATTCAACAATATGCATTGCGAGATTTACGCAGTCCAGCAGGCAAATTTTTCTAACATACGAGTAGGTATGAAGCAATCCGGATTATACATTTTCTTCAAAATCCTTCGGATTGTGATAGAAAATGTGTTAAGTGATGGGTGCAGACCCAAACCCCTGCACCAAATGTGACAGCACAATTATGTTTGTTAATGCTAACACTAAAATATAAGCAAGATATAATAAAAGCAACTATAAAATCAAAAATTAATGCCGGTCGTAAATATTAAACAAGAAAACTCATAGTTCGAAAACAATAAGAACCTCACATAAAACAAAACAAGTTTTAACAGTTTCTTCGACCAAAAAGTGGCACTGAGTGGTCTAGTGCGAGCCCAGAACTGCAGTAAAAGTTATACATACTTATAGATCCTCTTTGTTTCAACCTGGGCCCAAAACAATGGCACCAATGTTCCTCACAAATGGTAATGTAAACAATTGTAAAATATAATTTATTTGTGTTCGTCACAAGATATTTATGACACAATAAAAGCTTAAAGAGTTGAATGAAATTTCAATGTTTGTAAATATTTTGAAATGATACCGTTCGTGTCTAAATGCTATTTCGAAACCGATTTTTCGTGGTGGTGAATAACTTTCTGAAAATAAATCATTTCTTGGAATTGGTAAAGTTAATCTTGACGTTAATTTTACTTAAACAGAAAATCAGCTTGGGATCATGAAGAGAAAATGGTTCAACGATGAACAACCGTTGATCCAGCTTAGAAGGAATTCCTTCTAATCTGATTATTAGCACGGAATCAATTATTTTGATTTACCGAGGACACTATCTGTGATACACCATTGAGATTAGCATACATAAGTACCCACGACGACGACACGACGACGTCATTACGTCAGCGTCGGCTGTCGCTGAAAACCAGCGCTGGGGCTCTGTCTTGCATAGAGTCGCAGCATTATGCTGAGCGATAGCCGTTTTGCGTGGATGTGACGCATGTTTCCCTTACCTTTTTTTTGTGTTTATGTTCTTTTTTGCGTTATGTTCACCGCAAATAAGCGTATTTACTTTCTTTCTTTTCTTGCTTACTCAAGTAGGTACCTTTACCTATCCAAAAAAATCACCAAACCTTAAAGCCACGGCTTTCTCGTACATAATCTTGTTTAATAGAGTAGTATAGCATTATTATACATAAATAAAGCTGTAATATCCTCGGTACACTTTACGGGCGACGCTTATAAATCAATAACCGATGCAAGAGTTATATCCGTTACCGCCTAATGATGTCCGGGTAAATAATTACAGACGTCTCAATTTGTGGGTTAGGGCTGCCTCGGGGACACACGTCGGGCTATGAATATGAATGGCTGACTGAAGTCTTGAATCCATAGCCGTATAACTATTATCTAATCTGTGATTTGACCTCTGTAATTTCATGTAAAAGATTTTCAACTTTTCCCCATGCTATGTCTGATAGATAGGTAATGTTTTCGGCAATCGTTTTTAGGCATTCGTGCCCTTAACTTTTCTTAAGGTTATTCTTTCCTATAGGCCGCCCTTTGATTTATTTTGAAAATGTGGTACATAGTTTTCTTCATAATTTATGGTAGACAAACTAATAATTTGTCTGTCAAGGTATTGCATATTGATTCAAAGGTAATAAAAATCATCAGCGGTAATTAAAACAACCATAAATAGTGAATCAGGCTTTCAAATTGTATTGATTTTTATTAATTATTTAAATGTGTGTCAATTTTAAATTGATTTTATTTTATTATATTTACATAAGTTTAGTAGTTAAATAAAGCTATAATAACGTTTTAAAGTTTGTTTGATTATACAATTATTAATTTGATGTAGTACTGTTTTAATTAACATGTTAATAAACCAAAAGAGCAATCTCTTGCAGAAGTCGAACCTCGTAAAGTGGACGGAACGGCAGCAGTGCGTGAATGTGGAGTTGATTCGCAAACTATGGTCCACCTCCAATCCTGCCCTCCGTGTCCCAAAAAATGCAGGCAAAGTGAACTCTGCGCTTCCACCAATAATGTGGCGAAGTTTTGGGCCAACAAGATTTGAATAACGACACGAAGAAGAAGAATATTAAAAAGTTAAACATTTGTAGATAGGTAAGTAATACTGTTTTAGCTAAAGTAGCACACCACCGGCAGCAGGCCACAGCTCTTGAAAGTATTATGAATTGTCCGAACTTCCCTACTCATTTACCTTTAAAACTTTCTTTTCCCTGTCAGCCCTACAGTAAGTATGTGATCATGCTGCGCGCGCGCCTAATCACGATCTATTGCCGAGACGGATCGAAACTTTTCGGTTCGCTTCGGCAACATAAATCACGGCCATACGCGAATGTAATGATCAGCTTAAATTAAAAAAAAATGGTAACACAATATTTATGAGTACAGATAGAATTAGGGATACAATAATCATTTATATTCGCTGTCATGTTTGTGGTACTTATTATTTTTTGATAATTGCGTATATTTGTGTTTGAGATTTCTTAATGTTGATGGCGGCTTTTTAATGGCTGTAACTTCTAAGACACTTTTCCTTTACGTTTACTGTCAAAGCAGAAAAGTCCATCCTTCGTAAGTACAGTCAACCGTACTGCGTACATCAGTCATCAGGGCGATTTCCGTAGTGCAATGTTACCTTGCACCACGAACTCCACCCTTACTTTTACGGCCTCTTGTGTAAAGGCGTTGTCAATTGGAACCACTGACGGCCACCATGGCCCACGCACAATGGTCCAACTGAAGGCCTAAGTGCGGAAACCAATCCCTCTAACATAGAACGCGTTGTCAATGTCAAATAGTTACCACTGATGCGCGGCTGAGGCTACCAGGATGGTTTTAATCATTTGTAAAATAAAACTGTACGCTATCAACACTAAAATGAAATAATCGCAACAACGTGTCCCTTGTCGAACTCGACGGAGCTATAACATCGCCTGACTTACCGCTCATATATTTGAACGCGCAGTGCACATAGCCCGGGGTATGGCTACCGTGAATATTTTCATAAATTGAGTTACCCATGTCTCTGCTGGCACCTGTTGATGTATCCTACGGCACCGTGAGGGCTTCGCGCGATAATTGATGAGCAGGGGTCTGTTGGACCCCCGCCGACTTCAGAGGGTCATGTTTGTAAAGCGGCGTGAGGAATAGGAGAGAGGCGGATTTTTGGATAGATTTATGACGTAAGTTTCGAACAAGTTACTTCACTTAACTTTGTAGAACCTTGTGATTATTCAGTTGTTTGTAACTGATGATTGCAAAGATGTTTTTAGCAAATTATCTAAAAACTGCTTTCTTGTCTGGCTACGAATACCAAGGAGGTATTTAAATGCGTTCATGTGACATTTTAAGAACATGTCCTGATGAGCTCTCTGTCCCAACCCTGCTTTTAGCCTACCTATAGCAAGAACTGAGAAGATTTTTATTTAAAACGATCACAAAATGTAATGTCATAGTCACTGACAGGTATCACAAGCTAAGATCATACGTGATGAAGCTTCCCGCTTCTCACTTGCACCACACGCAACTTCTCACATACCGCGGGGCGCGTCTTCGCTTGCCAAAATAAAACATTAATATTATAACATTCTAATACAATGCACACCTGCCTTATAAACAAAAAACCTTTATAATTATAAGGAGGATGGTGTCTATGGTGTGGACTCGTGGCCGTGTGTTATCGTCCTTAATTAACATTAGCATAATATTTATTATTTTATTTACAAGAAGGATGGATGTTATTTTTCTGTTTTTCTGGGAATTATAAATTATGAAAACTTACTGAAACTCTCCATTCCCCGTTACGCGTATATTTTAAATAAAAAAATCATAATATTTCTTTCTGACACTGATGGTTTTAAAACTGATATATTCTGGACTCTTGCGGTCGCGAAAAATCTTGATTTTGAGTAATTTTACGGTATCAGCAAATTGGGGTTGTTCAAAGACAAAAAAGAGATAGGTACTATGACTTTAAAAAATCGAGCTCCAGCTCAAACCTCGTCTGCACCATTAAGTATCATTAGTTCATCACGATTCCAAGCCGAATAGAAACGGAAAACAAAACCATACTTTTTATAACGATCTGTTAACTAGTGACGTCAGCTCACAGCTGATCGTGGAATTATGACAGTTCATAGCCCCAAGTTTTATTGTTACGGGTGTAAACAAGTGGCCGCAGCCGCGGGTAGCAGACTACGGCCACACTTTACGATTATTGCTTAATCAACCCGTTTTGCCAATATTTTATGGAAATAGATGTTAATGGTCGCATAGGCCTTAAAGCTGCAGTTTCGGGTTAAAGGAATAATGACGTCACGCTGTTCTAGGAGAAAAATGTATCAGCTGCTTAGTTCTCGCCTGCCTTGCACAACTGTGACAAGACATGTGTCGAGTTTTGTTGTAGGCCTACTTGGAATATTTTTGTTAAATCTAAGGGTTTTGCAAAAACCAAAATTATGTCGACATAATTTTGGTTTTTGCAAAAACAATCTGCAATTAGGAGTATGTAAGGATGGGAAGGCAAGTTTATCAGATTCGGTCGCAATATGTTTTATGCAAAATTCATTATTTTATATACTAGTTAATTGAGCTGAAAGTGACTGGACAATGCTAACCTATAACCCCCTTATTCATAAAACTTATCAAACCTATTTTAGTTAAAATGGGGTTTGTCTCTTTCTTACACACAGAAATGACAACGTGACAGATAAAGACAAACGTTCTATAAACCTATTTTAGCTAAAATAGAGATAAAATAGGATTATGAATAAGGGGGTAAGTATTTAACCTAAAATACCTTTAACCTATTTTTCTTTCTTTATTTAATTTCCTATTTCTACATGACTTCCACCCGATTAACATACAACATCTACAATTGAACAACAAAATATACATGCTAACAAAAAAACAACCAATTATCGTCATCTGAGCTAACGACTACAATGTCTAATGACTTACAATACTATTGTACCAGAGGGGTCGGCAGTGAAATTACCGGTACAAAAGACTCGCGGCCCGCTCCGCGGGGCGCCTGTTATCGTTCCACGGAAGAAAAACTCACTAAAAACCAGGGACCGCATACCGAAAAAATTTCGGTTATAAGGGTTAACGGTATGACGTCATACCTTTTTATTTCAATACCTCAAAACAACGGAACCGTTATTTTTCGCTACCGAAAAATTACGATACCTAAATTTTTCTCTACCGAAAAATAACGGTACCGTTATTTTTTACGCTACCTAAATCTCTAACATTAAGGTATCCGTTGAAACCCCCACTCCCACGCTCTTTCGTCGTGCTGCGGCATTCTGCCCGTTGCCAGTTTTCACTCGTTGCGCCGATTGCGCGTCGTTCGTCTTTTTTAGATATTACCTACATCTTGTATGTTGTATTTCGAGGATTATAACTGATTACTGAGCGGGTCTAAGTCTCTGTGCGTAGCAGGGACTGCATACCAATAATTTTTTTGATATCGTACGTGAATCTGGATTTTTTAGTGATTGGTGTGTGAAGATGGCTGGATTGGCTGGTTTGTATTTTTTACCTTTAAAGTTTATTATTTTCGTATGTTTATAGACCGGAAAGGTCATACGAACGAATATAACGGTGAATATGAACATCGAACACGGAACATTTGGTTCACGTGTGCACGCAAAGCGAACAAGAACACCATACCTACGTACACAGTTCGGTTTGTGTTCACGCTCAACAACCACCCCGCTCCCTTTAGTAGCTATGGATTCGCCATTGGAAGTGGTCGACAGTGAAGTAGCCAATTTTTTTTGCTATCTCTAAGATTCACGAAATATTGTTTCCAAAACAGGACCCTACGTGGTAGGAAGCAGTTTTGTACAAAAAGATAAAAGAAACTGTTTCCCCCGCGCCGCCGCGCGCGCCATATCCTTGTTCGTTCGTTCGTACACGCCTGTAATGTGTCTTAACTTCTAAAATCTGATCTGAGAACTGCCCCCGCGTCTCACTTCATACCTCTAAAGAGACCCTATATTGCACTTCTGCGCAAGTGAAAGCCAGCGCTCAAGATCCGTGCCGGAATCTGTACATCATGTTAAAATGATACCTAATGTATTATACCTACTTTTTATGATAATTTTAATTTCTAGGAAAGAAGTTACCTATCATTACTATTGATGAATCCGATGAGTCTGACGATGAAACTCAATACTATAGCCAGACACCCCAAGTGGTTAATTCTTCATCGAAGATTTTCAAAAGTTACGAAGATGTGGATGTTCAAACGACCATAGACCATAAGAAATTCATTTATAATAATCAATGTCCCTTCGATCCACGAAATACAAACTTTGCAAGGCTAATAGCATTTGAACTACAGCGTATGCCAGAAGAAGGACGCAATTGTATTCCAGATATATTAAATATCATTAGAGCGTTAAGAGGCGCCCCCCAATTATTAGAAATTATGAAATGTCCTGAAAGGACTGACGATTCCGAAAGTGACGAAGATTTATTATCAAATAATCCAGTGTTTCCATTAAACGTGCGGTCTAATAAGGCTGGTTTGTATTTAATTATAGTTCTTTTTATCTGTTCTAAGACTATAAAATAACTAGCTGTTGCCCGTGACTTCATCTGCATATATTGTGTAATTATTATAACTTATGTCCTTCCTCAAGGAGTCATAGCACAATCTATCTCCTTACCAAGTTTCATCAAGATCCGTTCAGCATAATAAATAAACAAACAAACTCACATTCGCATTTATAATATTAGTTAGGAAGTCAGAATAATCTAAAGCATTGATAGGTACTCATTGTTTTACAGGAAAGAGAAGAGCTATTTATGAATTGGATGACAGTGAAACTCAATGCGAAGACGATGAAATTCAATGCGATATTAAGTCACCCTCACCACCATCTTCACCGTCTATTATATCAGGAAGACAGGAACGTATTTCTACAAAAAAGAACATAAGATGCACTTACAATAAAAGTAATTATGTATTTACACAAGAAAAGTCAATTCAAACTACAGAAGCCGAAATAATTGACGCTATGGTATATAGACAATATAAAAACAATAGAATTACTTATATGATTGAAGCTTTACCTAAAATAGACTTTCACAATGAAAGCCCTTTGGATGAAAGATACGAAAATGGTGCAAGGCTAGTAGCATTCGAACTAGAACGTATGTCTGAAGAAAGTCGTTCTAATACATATCCACAAATACTGAACTTCATCAGGCTTGTAAGAGGCGACACCCGCGATAGTCTATCAAATCCAGTTGTGTTATTTATTCCGACTTCAAGTAATTTTAGAAGAGCTGATTCGACTAATCCGGAAATCCCATTAAATACGTTTTTTGAGGAGGTGGAATAATTTTGTTGATAAACCATTAATAAAAAAAATGATTCGAGTAGTAAAGATTTATTAAAAACGTTCTCTTTTGTTTATGACTCAACAACTTTGGCAAAAATCATGATTTTTTATCTACTTTTATCTACTCATGCCCCGAAGCCACCCAAACTCGCAAACTAAACTTGACACATAAACAAATTTACAAATTATTTGGAAGTACCCAATAATAAGTAATAAACGAATTTCCCCATTTTCAACCCCTTGTAGAATTTTCAAAAACCTCTTCTTAGTGCTCGTCTATTAGATCGATGAGACTAAGAAGTGGTTTAATAAGAGGAAGCCTTGTGCAAAATATAAAAATTTATACGTGTTCATTTGAAATTCAAGAAACAAAAAGTTCACCTACCTAGTCCGAGAAGTTTCGGCAGCACGTTGATATGTCAGTTTCTTTTTTTTATACATATAAATAGGTAATATCCGATATTATGATTTAAAAGTTATTAGGAAAAGTTTTATTTTTATTTTGTGAATTTCAAATGAATACTTACATCTGAAATGTACTTGGAAAAAGATGAGAAAGATGTAACTCCGAAACCTTACACTGTAAAGTTACCTCCAAAAACGGGCTGTTTAAATATTTAATTATTATTATTCCTTATAACTAAAATATCATCCACAACGTTTTCATTTAAATTGTAACGTAAATCATTCATCACATATTTTAGTGAAGAAAATAAACGTTCCACGCTCACTTGCGTGGCAGGTACGGCGAGTACTGTTTTTGCCAGACGATACAGTAGTGGTTCAAGTGCAGCTTTTCTTTCCCAATATAATAATATATCTTCTTTCGGAGGAAGACGTGGACAATTAGAAAAATTTTGTATTGTTGACAAAATATCAGACCTTACTTGAACATATCGTGCACGTTGTTCGGATATCCTGTTCCTTTCGGTTTGGGACAAAATCAACTCCATTTCGTCTTCTACTACGTCAGAAACAGCCGTAGATGTAGTTGGACGGTCAGTGTCATCTCCGTGATGAACAATGTTTTGTGCTTCTATTTTTAAAATTTTCTGCCAAGTTATACGCAAATGTTGAATAGCCAATGCCTCTTCTTCAATTGATAAAACCACCTGGAAACGTGGGTCCAAATAAATTGCACTTATAAATGCAGCATTCGTCATCAAATGACTTTGTCGAACTTTCATAAAGGTACAAATGGCTTGTGCAAGAGGTGTGCACACGTGTGATGTTGCTAAATAACATTTCGTCCAATGATAGAAAAAGTCGCCTGGTGTTAACTGCTCTTCTTGTAGTACTTTTGTGCATATTTTAGACGGTTTCAATGCATTTATGATATCATTGATCGCGTCCCATGTTGTGTTTGGCATATATAATATGTCTCCAAATGTGTCCGAACAGAACTCCCTTAAACTTACCAATCGCTCAAGCATATCAAAGGTTGAATGCCAGCGAGTGCTATTATCTAAAATTGGTTTCGTTTTATTGGCTGATTTAATTAAATTTTTCATGGTTGGCGTCCTGAGTTTCCTAACAATTTTTCGCGCTTCTTCAATGACAGGCAGGGATTCATTTTCTTTAAGTGCATCTTGCACAGCGAGCTGCAAAGAGTGAGCAGCGCAACGTACTGACTTAATTAAACAAGGTTCTGCTCCATCGTCGGACTGAATAGTAATCTCCGGTAAACTGTCATCATAGGTAACCTCCGGTAACCTGTCTTCATCCAACTCATCATCACTTATATTATATTCTGTATTTTCTCTTAACGTTTCGTTCATTAAACGGGTCAATTTCAACATATTTGCGCCATTATCCGACGTGATTGTGTAAATTTGGTCAATACTTAAATTATATTTTCTTATTAAAAACAAAATTTTTTCTCGCAGGTACTCTGAAGTGCTTTTCTCCCACATTTCTGTGACACCCAATGTTTTTACAACTACTGCCCCATTTTCTATATATTGGGCGTTGACGGCAAAAAATGTTCTATCTAGTCTCGTTGCACTGTCAATTTTTAATGAAACCAACCTACAATGAAATTTTTTAGCTATGTCTTTTCTTATTTTTTCAGCTACCTCTGTTATTGTGGTTTTTATAGAACGCGAGTTTATATGTTGTAGTTCTCGTGGATTGAGACCACTCATTGCCACAATATTTTTAAATGCCAAATCGTCTAATAAAGAAAAAGGCCTTCCGTGCACAGTTACTAAGTTTACACATTGCGTACGTACATGAATAAGTTTTTGAGAGCCTGAGACTGCAGAACTATTGCTGGTTTCAGTGTTGTCACTAGCATTTGATACATTTAAATTATTTTCATCATTTGATTGGGT
Source organism: Amphipoea lucens (assembly GCA_947508005.1). Classification (NCBI taxonomy): domain Eukaryota; kingdom Metazoa; phylum Arthropoda; class Insecta; order Lepidoptera; family Noctuidae; genus Amphipoea; species Amphipoea lucens. The sequence goes on from OX382364.1 coordinate 654,240, forward strand.
TGGTTGTTGGGTTTGATCATTTAATTGATTTCGTTCTTGCACAATTTTATACTCGTCTGGATGATGTGATGATAAGTGATATAGCAAATTGGTTCCGTGCTCACCCTGAATGGACAATAATAGAAGACATAAGTACTCATAAATTATGTAACTACTTATTACGATTACAAAACAGTTAACTTTGAATTTTGTTGAGTAATTATGTGGTCCAGATGTTTTTAAGGTGGATGCTCCATGTAGCCCGCAAATTCAAGTTTTGTGTGAGGAACTGAGGATTGATATGAAAGAAAAAACCGGCCAAGTGAGAGTCGGACTCGCCCATGAAGGGTTCCGTAGCAGCAAGTAACATAATATAAAAGTTCTTGTAGTTCGTTGTAACTTTGTGAAAGGTAAATTGCGGTTTTCGATTTATGACGTATTAAAAAAAACTACTTACTAGATCTCGTTCAAACCAATTTTCGGTGGAAGTTTACATGGTAATGTACATTATATATATTTTTTTAATTTTATCATTCTCTTATTTTAGAAGTTAGAGGGGGGGGGACACACATTTTACCACTGGAAGTGTCTCTCGCGCAAACTATTCAGTTCAGAAAAAAATGATATTAGAAACCTCAATATCATTTTTGAAGACCTATCCATAGATACCCCACACGTACAGGTTTGATGAAAAAAAATTTTTGGAGTTTCAGTTGTAAGTATGGGGAACCCCAAAATTTACTGTTTTTTTTTCTATTTTTGTGTGAACATCTTACTGCGGTTCACAGAATACATCTACTTACCAAGTTTCAACAGTATAGTTCTTATAGTTTCGGAAAAAAGTGGCTGTGAAATACGGACGGACGGACAGACAGACAGACAGACAGACATGACGAATCCATAAGGGTTCCGTTTTTTGCCATTTGGCTACGGAACCCTAAAAAGGGAGTTAGTGATAGTGTGACGGGTGACAGGATAGAATGGAAGAAAAAAACATGTTGCGCCGACCCCAAGTAATATGGGATAAGGGCAGGAAGCAGAGGTATGTTTTTTGCAATTAGCAGCTCATTATGTTAATAAAAATTAAATTTGCGGTAATAAACTGTAGGCATTTATATTATGATCATACTCATTAAAACTTTTCTAAGTTAGATAATATGTTGATGGTTCTAATGAGTATCAAGATAATACCGCAAATATAATTTATATTACAATACTATTCGATACTGAGCTGCAAATCGCAAAAAAGATACGGAAAATTGAATTTCCCAGGCTACCTGGAGCATCCATCTTAAAAATATTCGGACCACATAACAAAGTTCATTTGCTAAAGATCAAGGTCTAAAATTATATATTATACCTGATCTATTTTTTTAAATAAAATAATGAACCAATGTCACAACCAAGGTGACCTTGCTTGTTTCAATCCGTGTAGACAGCAGTTGTAATCCATGACATTCAACGCCCTTGGTTGGGAGGTGCGTTTTCCCAACCACGACACGTGTTGGCGCGTGGTTTACATACATGTAGCCGCAACACAAACCAAATACATAAACCAAGGTCACCTTGGTTGGAATGCTAGTCTGCAACCGTCTAGTCTCCCCTTTACATCTCACAAAATAGCACGTCGCGTTGTATTGTAACTGTTTACAAAAACACTATGAATGTGCGGGAAGACAGACATGCATCAGCATGACATGCGCCCGCGCTGTTTCTTGTCTCAGACAATAGGTAAGGTATGCCACACACTATATTTTAGAGTTGTTCACTTGAGTAACACAAGAAAAGCGCGCGTTGCTTCGTGAGATACCTATACATAATTATAATATTATATCTACCTTCCAACCTGTACCTACCTTATGTCCCTACTTATGACCTACATTGATTAGGTAAGTACCTAATTGTTGTTGTACTTAATCCGTTGTGCAACTATCATACAATTAAGTAGGTAGGTACCTAACTACCTACCTACCTAACTAATTAGAAGAATTGAATTTATCCAAATACCGATACTTAATTATTTTAAAGTACCTACTTAGTAGTTACTTATTATGTAGGTAGTAGGTATATACATAATTACAATAAAACAACTTGAAATTACTAAATAAAATACATACCTAGGTATGTAGGTAACTTAGAATAATTCTAAGGTAGGTAAGATAGAATGAACAGTTAAATTCTCACCTTTATAACTGACGAACAGCCAAGAACTAAGCAAGTAGAACTATTCGTTTCTTTATTAAAAGAAAAGAAAGCATAAACTGCGTTCCTTCGTTTTCTTCCCATTATTTTAAGCTAGCCAAAAGCGACTCCAGCGAGTAGGATTATTTAATAAAATTAATTTAAGTCAATATTAGTAATAGTGGTTGGTAATTTAGTAATTAGCTAATAGTAATAAGAACGTGGCACAACGACACAACCTGCGCGAGCAAGCAAGCAAAGCAAACTTGTCTTATTTCGAACAACGTTATTCGTTGTATCAAGGCTTGTAGCTATTGCAGCACGGCGGCGGCGGCGGGGATAGAACGCGCGGCGCTCTCTTTACGCCAATCGCAATACATTTGTTGCGAGAACTGGCAACGTCGCATATATCGTAGGTACTCGCACGCGAAATAATTTCGGTACCGGAATTATTTCGGTAGAGTAAAGGTTAAATAAAGGTATAGCGGTACCTAAAAAAATAGCGCTATCGTTATTTTATACCGGTAGCGTAACCGCAAATCTTAACCGGTTTCGGTGTACCTTTAAAATAAAGCGGTACCGGTTTTTAATACCGGTAGCGTAACCTTATACCTTAACCGAAAACGGTCCCTGCTAAAAACACTATTTTGAACTTTAACACTAACATAATAAGGGGTTGAGTAAGTGTATGAGTGATGTATGTAATTTGTATGAAGTCTTTATTACGAAAATATACATTCGTTAACAATTGTAACGCGTTTGTTAGTGTTCGATGTTATCGGGGTCACTTTTGTACCCGCGCGCGGCGAGGGGGTTGGACATGTCTTGTATCGAGTGTGTGTATGGAAACTGTGTAGTTTGTGTTCAATTGTCTTCGGTCATGGAAACAATATGAGAAGGAAATTTTACTTGTAGTAACATAACACACACATAACATCGCGCCTGTTCTCCTTAGAGGGTTAGGCAGAGGAGGTTTACTTGTAGTATTTACATATTATTTTAAAATATTTAGAATAATCTAGAATAGGTTCTCCATTCGATACGTAGGTATGATTTTTTTCAACCGAGCGCTGGCACATTTGTCTCCCCAGCTCCTTTACACATATTTCTTGCAACTTACAATAATAGGTTGTTTTTCTACTTGCACTTTTGTTCACGATGTATAGAGAATCTAAGTAGCTTAGTGGGCAAGTTAGCGTGAAAAAACCGGCCAAGAGCGTGTCGGGCCACGCTCAGTGTAGGGTTCCGTAGTTTCCCGTCCGTCACAATAAGTGTTCCCACTTAGGAGTTTAAAGGTGAGTATCCATTATGTTCGCGCTACGCATATACGATTATACTACAAACTTAGTCCAGATTAGAATATATTTTGTACAACTTTTTGTCTTTTTTGTACAAAAACTGTTGTTTCCATCAAGTTCAAAATGATTTTCCTAGAAAGTCATTATAATGTTCTACTTTTCAGACTTTTTCATATTTTATTTATTTATTTATTAAAACTTTATGCACAAGTAAAAACTGTACAAAGGCGGACTTAATGCCTTAGGCATTTTCTACCAGTCTACCTTAGGGTGATGCAGAGACAATACACAGTAGGTGCAATAACAGAAAGAAAAGGTAAGAAAATATTAATAACTAAGATATAAGAATAGATATAATAATAAATACATATATACATACATATGCATAACAATATATATATATAAAAATAGTTATGAGACATAAATAAGAAACCCTACAACAACTTAATTCCGAGACGAATCTGCCAACTTCTTGTGTATGTGTTCTCGAGCTTTCACTTTAAATGTGAACCGATTGGTTACCGTCCTGATATTCTGAGGGAGCGAATTCCAAAGGAAAACCGCCTGGACAAAGAAAGACGACTTTATAAAACCAGAGCGATGAGAAGGACAACGAAGAAGACGATTATTCTCGGACCGAAGATTCTTGCTGTGTGCAGAGCATAAATATTGACAAAGAGAAGTCAGATAAGAAGGAGAAGCGGGATTGTGAAGAAGAGAAAACAGGGTTGTTAAAGCCCTCAACGCTCTGCGCTGCCGGATAGGTAACCACTTTAAAAGCGCTCGATGTGCGGATACATGATCGTACTTGCGAAGATTGAAAACGAATCGAATGCAGCTATTAAGAAGTCGGTCAAGTTTATTGAGGAGATCTGCATTCAGGTCATAGTAGCACACATCACCATAGTCAATTATGGGGAAGATAAGGGACTGTACAAGCATTGCCTTAATGTGGGATGGGAGAATATTTTTCAACCGATAGAGCGACCGCAACGTTCCAATGACCTTCTTGCTCACAATCGCGACCTGCTTACGCCAGTCAAGGCAAGTGTCAACATGCAAGCCCAGATCCTTGACGTCAGAGCTAAACGGAATCACTGTGCTATCAAAGATAACCGGTGGCACCGTTGAGCCACCGTAAGTCGTCAGCGTAAAGATGATACGCACACTGAAGCTCGGAAGTTATGAGATCTATAAATATAGAGAACAAAAGTGGAGATAAAATGCCGCCTTGAAGGACGCCAGTTTCAAGGTCACACCAGCTGGAGCTAGAGTCACCAGCGAGAACTGATTTCTGACGCCCCCGAAAATAGGAAGAAAACCATTCCAGAACCTCGTGAGAGACCATGCGATAGGAGAGGATGGATAAAAGGACTTCGTGACTGACGGTATTGAAAGCATTTGAAAAATCGATCAACACTAAAGCCGTCACTTTAGTGTCTTCCATTCCTCGCCTTATATCGTCAGTCACTTTAAGGAGAGCAGAAACAGTACTGTGCCCGGGCCTGAACCCGGATTGGAATGGACTGATGAGGGAGTTTTTGTGAATAAAGTTGGAGAATTGCTTATGTACACAGGCCTCGAGTACTTTGGATAAAAAGGGAAGGATGGGAATTGGACGAAAGTGACTGAGAAGAGTGGGATTAGGGATTTTGGGTAGTGGACGAATATGGGCTTTCCGCCACAGGGAAGGGAAAACACCAGAGTAAAGGGAGAAGTTTACTCTATGGGAAATTGCAGGAAGGAGCTGATCAACCGCTGTCGCGATCATGTGTCGACTGATGTTATCACAACCAACGGCTTTGGATTTTATTTTATATTTTATATTTTCTAAACTTATGGTTCAAAAGTTAGAAGTGGGGGGACACATTGTTTTTTAGTTTTGGAGCGATTATTTCCGAAATTATTGACATTATCAAAAAATGATTATAGTAAACCCCTATTCATTTTTAAATATCTTTCCAACAATATATCACACGTTAGGGTTGAAATTAAAAAAAAATCACTTCCCACTTTACATATAGGGGGGCTACCCTAATAAAACATTTTTCTCCAATTTTTATTTTACCATTTTGTCGGTGTAATTGATATACATATTGGTACCAAATTTCAGCTTTCTAGTGCTAACGGTCACAGAGATTGAGCGAGGACGGACAGACGGACGGACAGACAGACATGGCGAAACTATAAGGGTTCCTAGTTGACTACGGAACCCTAAAAATGAAACCTACAATGCCACCGCGCGGCCGAAATCAGAACTAACGCCGCGATCTTGACTTCTGTGTCAATTTTACAGATGTTACCTACATATAATAAGTCCATGATGTTTACCAACAACTCCCTGTCAATGTCATTCAGGCGCCAAAAGATCCATTATCCATATCTCCGGAAGAGATTTTCTTTCAGAGTGTTTACGGTGCCTAACATGAAGGAAAAGAACACGATATAAAAAACGTGACTTTTTCACGCCAAGCTGACTGCTCTCTTATTGACCCAAAGGTAATGTCCTAAAGAATCAGATTGTTAACTGAAATCATGCAAGCATAACATACGCCCTCTGCCAACGACATAAGACACACTACTCTTATAGTTTTTAACTAATAAATGTCAAAAATTAAAACCTCGTACTAAAACTACGGCGACAGTATTAAATTGATGGCAGCCATAACATTTTTAATGGCAATGCACAACTTTCAAAACGTAACGTTCCCACTGTTTTCAAAAAGTTTATTTACACTAGAAAGCTTTGTTTGGTCAATGCTTTTTATTGTGTTTTTGAAAGTAATAAAAGATTTTAGTGCCGTTTATCGGAGGTGACTATCGTGTAATAAATTACGTTGCAATTTTAAGTTTTATTTCATTTCTTAGATACAGGTGGTTGTGTTTGTGTGTTTAGGGCTTGTAAATCAAAAGTGCATTAGTTAATTATTTTATACGGCTTTGGGACAGTGCTGGAACGTTTTATTGATGTCGTTAGCACTAGGTGAGCTTCCGTCAGAGTAAACAAGGAGGTTCTATAGGTAAGCTTCTCTAGCAGGTGCTAGAGAAGCATACCTACTGAACCTCCTTGTTTACTCTAAAACAGTGTGGAGTTGGAAGGTTCAAACTCCTGGCAGTGTTGACAAGGCAAGAACGACGAAACCCTGCCCAAACCCTGACGAACCCTGTAATACAAAATTAGATTTGAAATTCATTGTTACAAGAAATATTTTCGCGCAGTCTTTGTAGGTCTAGGTACTCTTACAATGAAAAGAGTATCTACTTATACAAAAGCCACAAATAGGGATTACCTAATTGTAAGCTGATCTCTCTTCCTCTGCTACCTACCTATCTCTTGTAGAGGTCAGATAGGCTCCATGTAAAGTACAGCAGCGTTCAGCTGCATCAGACTGGAAGCCGACCCCAACATCGTTGGGCAAAGGCCAAGGCGGGCGATGAACGTGATCTCTCTACCCCGTAGGTAATAAGTAAGATCCGTTTGGTAAACATCAATCTAAATCATTTTCATAATTCCGCAGCGCGCAGGGCAAAACTGTCCTCAAACCTTGTAACTCAATGATACTCCAATAACATAACCCCTAATTGTTTTAGAAGCTGTCCAACTATCTGGAATGGACACATAACATTATTTTATGGGCAATAAAACCTTATACGGCTATATGTTTATCGTGGAGTAATTTTAATTGCGGCCCACCGTGTGTTTATATGTGTTTTATTACTTTCTTTTCTTTTTGTCTCGGACTTGTGTTTTATTGGACACTCGGTGTGTCTCAGCTCATTACTAAGCGGAATTGATAACATTCGTTAAGGGATGAATATATATTAGATAACTTCACCAGTACATAAGGCGCTCAGACTTGGTCTTTGACTGAGGCTCAGAAGTCGAAACTCAAGGTTTGCCAAAGAGCGATGGTTCGTAGCATCTTAAAAATTAAACTCACCGACCAAATTCGCAACACCACAATACGCTCCTAGACAGGTATCGCCGATGTTGGTGATAAGTCTGCGAAGGTGAAGGAGTGGGCGGGACACGCCTATAGGATGCATCCAGACGGATGGGCCAGAGTCGTCACACAGTGGGTGCCTGAAGACGGGTGTCGTCACCGAGGCAGGCCTAAGAAACGCTGGCGTGACGATTTGGATTCGTTTCTTACCGATTGGACGGAGAAGGCACAGCACAATGTTTGGATAAATATGGGATAGATAGCCCAGCAGTGGTACAATATAGGTTAACGGAAAAAAAAACTTCAGCAGTGAACTGCGAAAGACTACACTGACTTCAATGGATCGCAAGCAGGTCGACATTTCAGCCCAAACGAGAGATCATTATTTTCCTAAAACGGTGTGATTTATGCATGAGCAGCAGTGAATATCATGGAACTGTTGCGAACTTGCGACGAAGTCAATGTGTACAATTGGAAATGGACGTTGAACGTTCCCTAGGAATACGCTACTTTGAAGGTACCTTTAAAATAACGAACTCCACTGGGCTTGGTAAAAAAGGAAAGAAAAATTTTGAGCTGAAATTATTTAGGTAAAAAGATATGCAAGTAAATGTGTACACATACTTAGTAACCATAACAGAAACAGGTGCACCTTTTTCTCTAAATGATCAATTAGTTCATCTTGAACATTTCTCCTGCTTAATTATCATGATCTCATCAGCCCAACGTGACAAATACCAAATAATTAACCAATGCGCGACGAGATCACGCGGCGGCGCAGCTGGCCGGCGCGTGCGCTGCCACTTCCTCTGATCTTTGACTCGGACAATTGCACGCATCTGCCTTCGCTCCCTCTATGATATAAGATCTTTAAATTGGACCGATATCTCCCCTCGGCCGGCGCGCACGCAAGACGACCGGGAGGAGGGAAGACCAATTTATCCTGGCCTGGATTCGTCAGGCTCTCCCAACATATGTTTGCACACCACACAACCTATATTGTTTCCTACATAGAGCTGAAAATTGAACGATTCGTTAGCAATAAGTTTGTAAGGAAATATGTTACTCAATCCTTTATTGTCACAAGGATATGAATTGAAGTGGTTCGCGATCAACTAGGTGTTTCCGCCTCAGCTGTTTGTAAAGTGTTTTAAGACAACATTTTGTTTGGACACCTACTTGAAGTGAGCAAACTTTTTGTTGTAACCTCTTAGGAAAGCTGTCATCAACTGACATCACAAAAATGGACACTTAAAAGTTTTAAAAGTCAAAACATTTCAACCACAGAGAATGTACCTTTTATTTCAACCGTTACAGCGTTATGACCCATAACCATATCAAATTCGGAAAAGGCAAGAGGTTTTTGAAAGTGAAACCCTTCGAGGTAGAGTACGAGAGCGGCAGCGCGAGCCGGCGGGCCGTGCTGCGGAGCTCCAACGATGTCGACCTTATGGCCGAGAAGAGCTCGCGAGCCAGGCTCATCAACCACCTAGTCAGCAAGTCCGACGATCAAGCTACCACGAGAGAATTCGCGTCGTACTACCGCGGATCCACCAGACACATCGAGCCTCCTTACTCGATCACATCCCATACTAATAGAGTGTATATTCCGCAAGCATTACAAGTGATCCCCACCTACCAATCCCTCATCCGGACTCCCCAATGGTGCCCTTACACCAGGCAGACTGGACAAAATTCAAAATCAGATTTAGCGATGAACCGAAAGTATAACTGCAGATGTGATGAGTGTTTGTCGGCGGAATGTCCCGCCAAGTCCAACAGTATGTTCAGACCGCGAAGGATCAAAGACAACATTATGACTTTTTGCGACCAATACACAATGACTCGCAGCTTAAACGATGCCGGCTGCGGCTCCACACTATCCTTATCGACCCACAACTGCACCCGTGTGAGTGTACCCTGTGGAACATCTAAGAGCGGCGGCAAAAATCAAGGTAAACTCAGCATCTACGAGACGAGTAACCAGCTGGGTACCTGTACTCGAGTACCAAGCATGAAAAAAGGCTACACTGTGGACCCAGTAAATAATGTCTGTAGCAAGAAGAAATGTCAGGACAGACACAATAAAATTAAGACACCGAAGTCCATGTCTATTGAATGTTTTTTTAGAAAAAAAGAAGATGACAGAACCGATTGTAAAAGCAGCCGGAAGAATATATACAATGAGGGTATTCGTGACAAGGCTTTAAAATTTCCATCATCTACGAAGAGGAGGGCTTGGTCTCCCGCCGCTTCCGTGCGCGCGTTCAGCAGGGTTACCTTGTCTAGTAAGTACTCGGACAGTGACGACAACATTCCGCACTCGCACCGATACGAGTCCAAGTATCACAAATACTGTGCGCCATCACAAATACTGCCGCCGAGGCAGTTCGTTCTCGACGATGGTGTGGGCTCTAGGGCACCGTCCAGGCATCGGGTGCTGATCAGCAGCCCGAAGACTATTCCTCGTAAGACTCACTCCAGCAAACAAAGCAGACAGCACCACCGCATTATCAAACTACCAAAGAAACTGCTGACGTCAGAGAAACTCTCAGACTCCAGCGCGCGGAAGCCCAAAGCGTCTTGAACAAGACAATAAAATGTAAAAAATACAGAAAGACTTCGATACGAGTTGCTAGTCAGTTAATTATATTTAAATCGTTAATCAAGGTTTATATTTAAACAATTACATCAGAAATCGGCTTTAATTGATTTTATTTAGAGGTAAGTTTACCGTTTCATTTTGCTCCTGGATCTCTGCAGTGTTACCGTTGGTGACGTGACAGATGTTTTATCTTCCAGCTCGTCCATCAGTCAGTTCATCCTCTTAATAGAAATGTTATGTTTAATCCAGGTACGTTGAGCTATTATGCCTTACCTACCCTCTACTTAGCAGGTCCAAAAGTGAAATATCATGTAGATTCGAGTGTCAGGAAGTATTTTGCCATGTCACTTGCCCATCTGCTTTTACCTAATTGCGATTTCAAACACATATTATAAGGCCTAGTACAACGTTAGCACAGTACGAGGGATTAAAGTGACGCTCGTATGCTGCATATGCATCAGTACAGCTGTTTGTTAAGCCGGGGCAGGGGTCAGCAGCTGAGAAAGCACTTGATTCAATAATCTGGTGCAATTGGTGCGCGGACGTTCATACCACTGCGGGGTGCACAATATTTTTATTGATATTAACTAGCGATTTTTATGGAGAAGATCATTATATTATTTCCAAATCCCAAGCAGTGGATTCATAAGATTCTGGTAGCAATTGCATATTTGATGATGGATATGGAAGGTGTCCCGTTACAAGTAAAAAACTTTCCTAACTAATATTATGAATCCGAAAGGATTTGTTGATTTGTCCTTTTTTCACGAAACAATGGATCGAAATAGATAGTTTCAAAAATTCAAAGTCAAAGCATTTATTCCAATTAAACCGTTTACACACTTTTGAATTGTCAAGGTCTACCTATAGAGTGACTATCTATAATATGTTATTGTTCTTTTAAGCCGAAACCGCGCGGTACCTGTGGAAATTACTAAAATTTAGCTTGAGCGCAGTCACGAGTAGAAGCTAGTTTTTTAGGTACGCCATCTTGCAGATCATACGTTCATGGTTGTAGATCCCTGGCTGGTCGGGGTCGGCACGCGTCGCCCGCGCATCGCAATCTGCACACAAGCACATACTATAAATACTCGGTTTGTTTGGACCGACTCCCTCGCGCCGACGCCTGTTTTCATTACTTTTTATTTAGCCAGCTTGTTTAGTAGTTGAAACACTGCGGTCATATTGCATATTGACTCATTTGTAAATCCAAACCTGTCACTTACAGCGCTGTTTTTGTCAGATATCGAACTCCTGCCCTCGTCTCTATTTATTTGTAGTCGGTGCAGAATCCTCTCCTCTTCCATATGTCATTCTTTTAACCTTCATCTCAGAAGTCCCCCCCTCGCTAGCCATCCATTCATTGGTTTCTTTGTTTTACCGCTTCTCTTTTGGCCACATGGTGACATTTATACTCAAAAGTTTTAGTCATCCAATCGTAACTCTGTATGAGATCAGAAAATTATATGAGACTAGCTGCGCCCCGCGGTTTTACCCGCATAAGTCTCGATCCCGTGGAAATATCGGGATTAAAAGTATCCTATGTCCTTTCCCGGGACTCAAGCTATCTCTATACCAAATTTCATTTAAATTGGTTCAGCGGTTTAGGCGTGAAAAGGTAACATACAGACAGACAGAGTTACTTTCGAATTTATAATATTAGTATGGATGGTAAAAGAATATTCAATTTTGTCAGAAATGAGTTGATTTCAGAAAGGGCTTCTCGAACTACAGGAAAATGGTTCAGACACTGGTGGTTTAGCAGATTTTGTTATTATGAGCACTGCAAAGTGATGGATGTGGCTGTAAGTAAGATTCCTGCTCTTTCCAACGGGTCAGTGATTGCGGTTTGCTTCTTCTCCGGCTCGCGGTCGCTGGCACGACAGTTTTTTTTTTATTTGTTGGCCCAAGACATCGCCACTTCCACGACGGTATCGGAGACAGCACAGAGTCACTGGCTGCATGTTTTTTTGGGACAAAGGGTTGCAGTAACAGACAAATACTGGTATTCAGCTGCATCCGGTTAGACTGGAAGCCGACCCCAACATAGTTGGGAAAAGGCTGGGCAGATGATGGTTGCAGTAAGAGACAACAAGTAATCATAAGTTCCTACCGCAGCACTATTTTCAAATAATCCTACTGTTTATAAGGCACCCCAACCTTGTACCCCTAACAACACGCAGGGGAGAACAAACTGAATGCTTTTTATTCTCTAATAATCAGTAACAGCGTATTTTAATCACATGAGTGTGTATTTTACGAGGCAAAGGTTTTGTTTCGACTATTTTAACGAGCCATAAACTATCCAAAGAAAGTTAATACAGGTTGAACTATCGTAAAAACGTAGATTATGTTAAAACTGTGGGCAGTGGTGTATAGGAAGCTACCCTTATTATCAGTTTGCCCCATCAGTATGTTTAATACCTATTCATCTAAGTAAATTTGTAGCAGACATGTGTATGCAAGTATGCTGGAAGAGATTTCTTATGAAATAAGCATCACCTCTGTACCTATTTTTTTGTTCTGTTTTTTTCTTGTCTATTTATACAGGGTGTTACGGAAAGGGTATATCAATACAAACGGGTTGAAGAGTGTATCTGGTCTAGAATCTCTGTAAAAAATTTCAGCTCAAAAGCTTTGAAAATGCTTAATATTTTTTTATTTCGACATCACGGCGCTGCACTGGCGCGCGGCGGCGTGATGTGCGTGTACTAGGCGCACAGACACACTACAGATAATGGATAATGACCCTCGTAGTGCGGTGACACGTTTGTTATGATTTCAATTTAATAAACTATCGAAATAAAAAAATATTAAGCATTTTCAAAGTTACTGCTTTTGAGCTGAAATTTTGTACAGAGATTCTAGACCAGATACACTCTTCAACCCGTTTGTATTGATATACCCTTTCCGTAACACCCTATATATGTGTGTACATAAATGGTAAAATAAATAAATATAAACTAGAGCGCTTCTTCCACGATGGAATTATTTCAATGAAGAAAGCCCTTCTTAAAGAAGTCTTCCCACTCTTCATAGCCCCCGTCAAAACTAAGGAATAATCACTGTGTGTTAGGTATATCTCCCCAGTTACACGGTTGTTGGTACAGTCGAGTTCATTAATATATTGGCAGTGACAATGTTTCAAAATATTGTAAGCGTTAAAATGATCATATAGTTCTATACAAACTTAGACATCAATAAAATGTTTTCATATAAACTGTTCATAAGTATGTTTCGGTAGTGCAGTCAAAAATATCTGACTACTCTTCAGAACATAAATATCTAAATACTCTAGATTTCAATATATTTGTTGCAACCTAGGATTCATAAATATCTATACAGCTTTGAATATTCAACTAAATGGCCATTACCATTAAATTTATTTTTGCTTGCCGGAGCAGACGTTCGAGTAATAATGCAATATTGCCGTTGAAGGATGTCATAACTGACAACATCAAATTGATTTTGTTTCAAGATCTTTTTCATAGAAAAATAATTGCATAGATATTTGTGAACCTAACTTTGCGCTAAATAATATGAACAAGGGATTGCGCACAATTTTTTGAGTCTTTGTCTGTAGTAATATTATTGATATAATGTAGTCACATATTTATGATGTCACAGATTGTTTACAATTTATTGTACGGCAAAGCTGTTTAGAGTTTTATGAAACTTACCATTGCCTATATATTTTTGATTAATGAACATGCTCAGATATTAAAGAACTCGACTGTACCATGGTACAGACCATACTATCTGATGAAGGTGTGACTGACGTGGCTGAAGTTGGTAGGTTTCTATGATAATGTTGATGATTGAATTCCCACAAAAGTTTTAACATCTCCAAGATGTATAAAATCCTTGAAACCTTTGACCTTGAATAGTGTGTGGTGAATAATTACGTCCTGGGTGAATCAAGGTGTGTTTTGTTGACTGGGATAAGCTGTCAGTAGCAACGGATTTCATTTTGACCACAACATTCATTGCGTTATTTACGTTGTTAAGCAGACAAATTTTTCGAATATATTAAGCAATGAATTAGCAATATCCTTCAAAATGATGTTACGCAATTAGGGCGCTAATTTCCATTGATGGTCATTACAGGTCCAGTCCTTAGGTACTATACAATGCTATTTACTGCCGCAATATTATAATGACAAAACATCAAACTCAACTGAAGTGACTCACCAAATTAACCTAATCATGTAACACAATTATACAAATTATAATGACAGTGTGCCCGTGACAATTGCTTGACTGCCCACTCTGCCCAGCCCATTAGTGCGCAGGCGCATAGGCGTGAACATTTTCGTTATCTGATGAGCTTCGAGCCCTCAACGAGGAACGGAATGCGGGATTAGGGGGGGTAATTTAATGATTTTGGGAGCTGTGCACTTAGCTCGTTGTTATACGAAGCAGTCATGGTCTTACGTTTAGGCACACTTTTAGGAAAACTGAAAACTTCATGGAAATCGTTCTACCAGAATCGCGTCGCATCGTCCCGCCGCGCCTGTCGGCGGAAGCCTTAAGTAGCGTACCTAAGTACCTACCAAAGCATTTTTATTTGCAATTTTCAAAGATTACAGAAATGTCGAATTAAAGAACTGAAGTCTTAAAAGCTAGACGGGACGTTCCAATTCCTATCATTTTGATGGAATAGAAAAGTTACGTATGTAGAGGTAATTGTTGAATCAAAATATTTGTCATGGTAAGAGCTGCATCTTTTCCAGCGAAAGTAACAATTAATTTCTTTATGAGTTTTGTATGGTACCAATATTATTAAGATTTTTTTTTTGCCGTCATCATTTTATGTGTATATTGTCGCCTGCTTATCATAATAATATCTTACGTATTATTACGAATTTAATTATAATCATAATCAACTACTGTTTTAACGAATAAATTAGGTCAGCGTCACACTTGGCGGGACGCTGCGGGCCGCAGTTAAATAATAATAACTCTAATTGCGTTAGGACACGCCCTGCAAGCTGACCACTAATCATTTAAATTAATTGCTTATTTTCATAAACTACGTTACGTACGTTAATAATTAATCAGTGTTTATGAATATTGTCACGAAAGAATCTTGACACAAGTACCTATGGTAAGTAATCTATGGCACGTTTTCATAGAGTTGTAGTCTCGATTGCTATTTGAAAACATAATTATTGCTTTTATGTCAAAAAAATATTGCAATATTATGTCAACGACTCTGGGTTAATGCTGTGTATGTGTTTAGTTGGTAGGCCTTGTTAAATAAATAAATAAATATTTCGAGTGGAGCGGTGATACTGACACATCCACCACGTAGGTTTTAGCACTTCACAATTAAGGCCCACTTGCATCAACACATCAGTAAGTAAAGCATTTAGCGCTAAACGAATTTAAAATATCGCTATTTCTGTCAATCGTTTGAAGATTACAGAGATAGAACTAAGTTTTAAACAAGTTTAGCTTAAATGCCGAAGTTGTTAGTCAAACATGATTAAATAATCCTACTACCTGCCTAGGTCACCAGCTCTAAGTGAAAGACCAAGGCCCAAGGTCACGAGAACAATGTCCATTAAGTACATCTAATATACTTTCCGACAATCTAACGGGAACCTGCAGTTCATCAAATTCCTCAAAAGTAACCCAGTAGTTTCCGAGATGACTCCAACCAGACAAGCACAAACGTACAACCTACCTGTCAGTCAAAAACGATGACTAAGCGAATACCAAAGGATTGAAACCCGGAGAAACATTTGACTGACGTTTATTTCCTACGCTATGCACGACGCGGGAGTCGAACTGGCGACCGTTAGCTGATATTATTATTTGTAACCCAATTATGGTTTTTATTGACATTAGCATAAAGATTATTGTGAAGTTATGATGGAATATTGTAGGATTTGTGTGTCTGTGAGTTATACATGTTCTATGTTGGTTGTTCAGGACAGTTTAAAGCACTAAGGCTGTAGACGAGTCCTTTATTGACAATGTCATCTGCATGGATTGAGGATATAAAGTAGCAGTTGACTTTTCAATACAGATATTAGTTGAAAACCTTTCTCTTCAATCTGTAAATAATACAGAACATTATCTTCCTAAGATAACCTAGAGTTCTGTCCTATGCTCAACTGCTGTCTATTCCTATAACTTGTAAAGTTTCCTTGAATTTTCTGCAGTTCTATCTAATTCTCTTCATTGATAAGCTTGCTGCCTTAGATATGGTAAGAGATTTATATAGATATTATTTCAATCAAATATCACGGCACAACACGGGGCTAACGAGCGAAGTGCGGTCAAACAACTAGTGTATAATAATTTTGTTATTATTTGTCGGTACATATCAAAAGATGTCAAAATGCTGACGGATCGGAGCGCGTTTGAAGTCGCCGCCGCAGGGGTGCGCAACACTCGCCAACATTTACATAAAAATAAGCTTTATTAACGATATGACATGTTAATTATGTTGATACCTTTACGCTACGTTATTGTGTAGTGGACAGACAAAGGTAGAAAGAGATCTCTTTATTTGGAGAGAGATAGAGGCAGAATACTTACAATGTATTTTCATAATAGCCGAATACGTAATTAAGTCATAAATTATAATTGACTGACAGTGTTAATTCGAATCATTAGATTCGTTTGTGACGCACTCATAGATGTACCTAGTACCTAACCCAAAAATTATTATTATTATTATTTTCAGCTTAAAGCTACACTTGGACATTTGAATCATGCCCTGAATACAATAACCCTTTAACCAAAGTGAAAGTTCCCAAACCCTGCCTCGGGTGCAGCACCCGTACGAAAGCGCCGAATCCAATCAATCATGCGCGTCATCGGCTCCCAGAGTCGTTAGCAGCAAAAACTGGCTCCGATACCAAACTAATAACATTGCTTTAATAAATAAACACTAAGAGATCCACGACGAATTGCCATCAACTCAATTGGAGCAAAAAGTACGCCTTGTTAAGGAGCCTTATTAATGATTTAGCTGTATTTGTTTTGGTTGAAATTCCTTGGCGAAAGCAAGTGCTTTAATCAGCTGCAGTCAGCGATTTTGAAGGCAGTTTTTCGACGGTAGTCGCGATTGACTGTCAATTTGGTAAAGAACGTGCTCAAGACTCAACATTTTGTAAAGTGAATATAAGATAGGTACTGTTAAAGAAACAGTTCTTCTATCTGATCGAGTGATAAGAGACATCCCAGACATCCTTCAACAACCAGCAGTTACTATATACTCATCGCTCATTACTGATTGATGTATGAAGCGTGAAGTTTGTCCAGCGTGTGCGGCCAGCGAAGTGTTGTGCAGTGCAAAGTAACCTTAGGAACGAGTAGTACTTAAGCATCGAGCAAAATGCTATAATTAACAAGATCAGAGTATCGCGATAATAGCAAATTCACTGATTAAAAGATTATCAAAGTTATAAGCTCTATATTTTTGAGATTTTATTATGATTCTGATTAAGAACGTATCTTGATCCCAAATGGACTGTCTCTTTGAATATTTTCCATTTTCCATTTAAATAGTCCTCAACAGTGTTATAAAATCACCTTTTAATGATAAGCTTTTAAGTACTTTATCATAAGGCCTTTGCACACAAGGATTCTTAGCGACATTGGTTTTCAAACACTTTTCTCTTGACGCCGCACATGTTTGTATTTGTATTTATACTATAAGTATTGTAGGCAATACTTATCGTCAAAGAGACAGAGCCTAGAGCTAGAGTTAAAAAGACTTGAAGAATGGGAAACAAACATATATCCAATGTCCATCTTAATAAAGGCTCTGCACACCTCATCAAGATCTGCAAACAGCTAAGTCACAAGCCATTGGACGCGTTTCATAAAGGACAATCGTGCTGCAGTTGCACTTCTAAAGATTATATCGCCGCAAAAAGCAGTCGTGGGCTGCCGCCTTAACAGTAAGCAGGCCAATCCCTCCATAAGCGGACATGTTTGGCAACCCGTCCGATATTGACAGATCATAATTAAGATACCAGAATGTGTGTTAATTAGTAATGAGCTGTATTGTTTATTGCATTTATATCCCGACCAGCCTAGTGGAGTCTCTTTTATGCGCATGATTAGATTATTGTGTGGAAATTGATCGAGGAGCCTCCGGAGGGTTATTGCGTAACACATGAACAGTTAGGAATGGGTTTCATTTTGACAGTTCAACACTATTCATTGCGTTATTAACGTTGGTAAGCAGACAAATTTTTGTAACATAAGAAGTAATGGATTAGAAATGTCCTTCAAAATGATTCGTATTGTGATTAATAGTGTGTACCTAACGCAATCAGGGTGCTGAGTAGAAACACTTGGTTGGGAATTAATTAATCTGATGCAGTACGTAATCAATGAAGAAAGTAAGACTTCACTTTTGTTTTGCCTCTGCCGGGAAAATATAGCTAAAGGATTATCCAGTCAGCGAGATTGGAGGCTCAAAGAACGGTGGAAGTACTAGCTAGCCACCAGGAAGGGCTATTTAGCCGCGCCTGACACACTTTTTCTTCTTTTTCGTGACACTGTCACAATTTTTCTCAGATTTTCTTGTCCCAAAACTGTGCCACTTCCACGGCATCATCGGTGGCTGCGCAGAGGTCACTTTGACTGCAAGTTTTGGAAAACAGAGAGCAGGATAGGAGGAGGACCTAGCACCGCATCCACACCCTGCTGCCATTCCGTCGAGGTAGCCCCACTTTACCTTACACACTACAATTGAGAGAAATTTAATGTTATTAGATGAAAGCAAGCAAACGGCCAACCTTATCTTAAGTGGTCACCACCGCCTATTGACGTCTGCACAACTATTGCAGAGGTATCGTGCATGCGTTGCCAGCCCAGTTTTGAAGTAGAAATATCACATATGCCTGTGATTACACCGCGGCATAATTCCCTCGAAACCAAACCACGGTGCAGCGACGTTGCCTGGCGGCAGAATGTGAAGACTACTAAGAACATGCCACATTCGTAGACAAAGGAGTGAGAACCTCACACAATAACAATATAGCGCCCGTTGATCAGTCGATCAGTTGATCAGTGGGACACAAAACCAACAAAGCTAATTCCATTAGCTGCAGACGAGATGATCTAGCTATTAGCTGTACTTACACAAATACGATGCTATCTGCTGCCATAGAGTTAGGAACAGAGACGACTTTCCCCAGAGTAGTACCATGTTCTTTAAGAATCCATCTCAATCACTTTTGTTACTAAAGCTCAGAAAAAATGTACTTAAAGGGGACTATTAAGGAACCGAGTGAACTTATTTGGTAATAGGATCAGCTGGAACCTACATTATAATCGCTCAAGAGTGCAGCCTCGTCGAAAACATCGTTCGTTTCAAGAATTCGGTATAATTGTAATTTGATTTTATTAAATGTTTCACCTTGTTTTGCATTTTGTCTTGTTTTGTGGTAATTGACACGCCTGTTTTTTTTATCTTTAACTTTTTTCTTGATTGTGCCTTCATTCGGAATAACCGTGAATCTTAGAGAAAGATATATATGTACAAGAATAAGAAATGTCGCCATCTCTGGCGACAACAATGTTAAGCTGCTTGTCTCCTACTTAAATATTATAATAGTATCATAGATTCAGTAAGTACAAAGGATTACATCAGTATTTACAGTAAAAATGCAGTGCATAGTTTTCAAAAAAAGCATATTAACAACAAAAATTACTTTTTTTTTATAACCTTTCTAATCTCTTCCTAACTCTGTCACAGGTAAGCATTTCATCGATAACTAAATACAATATCTGACGATTATCTTTTGCCAATAAGCCTTACAGAAAACTCAACCTTATGTACTGAAAAATAAGGATGAATTTCGTGTTAAAATTTCAGCAAATACGTCGCACGGTCCACGAAATGTTTCTAATAATTAGTTATCATTGATCATCTGAGCTCGACCACATTAATAAAGATATTAAATGCCTTCTTTATTTAATGAACAACAGAATTTAAACTTTACTTTTGTTGCAGTAGAGTCTGAAATGGTCCAGTCGTGCTGTGAGGAGGCGGTAAGTTCAAAGGCTGCGGCATCTGGCGGCCGGCACGAGTAAAACCAATCATGTGACAGCGACACAAACTACAAAGTTATGTTTGGCTAGTTGTTTTCTGTTTATTCTGAAAGTGACCGCAGATACAAGTAGACGAGCGTGGGTGTGGCGGGCTGCACCGTGCACTGTGCAGTGTGCAGGACACTCGGGGCAGGAATGAACGTTTGCGAAATATACATTCCATTTCCCGGAAATTTGATGGTACACTTCACTCTGCTTATGTAAACGAAGAGACATCATAAAGAAAAAAAGAAAGAACATACATTTATTTGTAGTAGGTACCTAAACATGACGCAAAGAAAGAAAAAAACACAGAAAAGAACAAGTCCAACAACAAACGACAACAACCTACACCCTAATTGCGCAACACACTGTCAATCACAATCTGAATCATTTTGAAAGATATTGGCTAATCCATTGCTTCATATGTTTGTTAAATTTGTTTACTCAACAACGTAAATAACGCAATGTATGTTGTTGAACTGTCAAAATGAAAGCTATTCCTACTGCTAGTGTATTACGCATGACGCATGAGACTGTCCAAGTTGATCACACATTGATGTGCCACCATGCATCATGATCCATGACCACCGGAACCAGAAATATTTCACCACCACGATAGTAGCTCTATTTTCCAATAATTAACAACGGCAAAACCTTCGCACAATCGCACCCATTGCAATGCTTTTTTTGATATGAATATTTCTTCTGATATAATGTCTTTAGTAAATAACAACTACTTATAGCAATAGGTACATAACACATCTTACGTCAAGTCATGTTGGTGAGTAGAGTCACCGCGGTGTCTGCGTGAATGCGCAGGAGTCTCATTTGATGTGTCACACGAATACTACTGTATGGGCAGAGGATTAGAGTGCAGTACTAGGAAGCGGTGTTTTGGGGAAATATCTTATGTAATATTTGACGTGAAAAAATGCTGATTCTCAGAGTAATTTAAAAAATGTTTTTTTTTTTTGTGTGTAACCTATACTATAGTGCCAGACTAATTGATGCTGTAAAAACACAAGTTGGAAATTTTCAATACCAGTGTTTCTCGCCTTCTCGGTTTACATTTTTGTTGAAGAAAAGTTTTTTTACGGAAAATAATTGTTTGCGTCTGAATGGATTTTTAGTTTGTATTAGTCGATCGTGTAATTTTATTTCCCAATTTATGTTTATAGGTATTATAGCACCGAGCTTTTTTAAGAGTTTATCAGTCGAAACTTGTATATGACCTTCAAATGTATATTGTTTAAGAACACTGTTTATATTAGCTGTAAGTTTTCCAAATAGAATAAAATAAACACTACCCTTAAACGCCTAGCGATAAGCGAAGTGATCATCAATCGACACAACAGTGTGATTCTACTGGTCCAGCGAAAACTTAGATTCCTTTTGAAGGTGAAACAGCAAACAATTCAGTGTTTCAACACAAACATGAAGAATGACGTGCAGGTACCGATGCACCAACATCGTTTAAACATCGATTAATAAATCATAGCACACTCCATGCGCGGGAGTGGACATGGAAACTGTATTAGTGTTCAGAGGGGCCGACAGAGGGCCGCCAGAGAGCCAGGCTAATCTCCACCACACTTCACTGGTTCCACATCAAAATTCGATTAAACTGACCCTCTCGACCGTCTTAATTTTAATCTGAACGTGAGTCACAAAGTCGGAATACTCAAAGGCCTTTAATCCTTAAAATTAAAAACGACATGACATTGGTCATCCTTGTTTCCTGATATTAGAAGAGAAGATTCTCAGGGGATCGAATTACTTACTACGAATTTATTTAAGTTGAATGTTTGTAAAACAATAGATGATAATGTAAACTGGATCGGTTGATGGTGATCAGTTTGTAGACGTCCAACCAGGATACGACTAAGCATATCTTAAACATCGAAAGGCATCAGAAAACTTACAACCCATTCACTTCCTTCTTGGCACAAGATTCCCCAAACATTAGCCCTGACTTGACCCTCCACTGCTGCCCGCCGGCGCAAATAACCCCGTATAGGGTTACCCCAGTTAACACCTCCGCTGCAATATTTAATCCAAGCGTTGTATCGCGAAACTAAAGACGGGCGTAACCCGACGCCTGCGCAGTACAAAGCCTCCTTTAAATCAGCTCAGGCCATAAAGACCGCGTGTATTAGCTTTCGGCTCCTCTCTCGCCTTTTAGTGTTCAATTGTGGAATAATAAAACGGAATTATGTGAGTTGTGCACGTTTTGTTGTGCTTGCAGGTAGTTTGTGTGAAACAAGTGTTCGCGTATTAACCCTTAGAAAGTGAATAGTGTTGTCGGTAGTTTTCTTTGGGAGAGGTTGATTACACTTTCACACAACCAAGCACACATCATGTTTTCGCATCTAACACAAGAATGTCCCATTAAGTCCCTCGACTACGTTGAGTGGGTTCGAGATGTCTAGATGTTACCATCAGTTTACAGGAAAATATTGCCGTTAATCCAACTGGTTATTTAATCGAGTCATAATTATTATATTTTGAGACTGAAACTAATGTGCAACAACTTGCTACTTAAAACCTCTTACATAAGAACTTTATATCACAGCCTGTCTGTATTGGTTGGTACTCATGACACATGCGGGGCCTCAAACAGCTGACACACCGATATTTCCCAGGCCAACATGGAAAAATGAAACAAAATACTAAATAGAAGTAACAACAGATTTTTTCGCGACAAGCCTTATTTCTTTAACATGAAAGGTTTGCGGATTGACTGCATTGTGTAGATCCGTATCTTGTTTCTGCGATGGTGTGTCAAAAGTGCCGAATATTGCCAGTATGTAGGCGTTCCTATGAGAAACGGGGACAGGTGGGAACGGGTGAAGTTAATTCGCCAAAGTTACATTGTGTGGGTCTTTTTAACCCCGCGTGCGGTGTAGGGTTACTGATTTATTAGCTATTTGTGGAAATGTTAAAGCTAATAGGTATTGATAGTTTTTGCACGGCGATCTTTGTAATAGAATCTTGATATTTTTGTAAAGAATTTATGAAGGTATCAAAGTGCGGTTATCAAGTTCCAATGCGGGCTTTTTAACATTAAAGATTTTACTTATCCTTTTTTCCTTGTGTGAATTCGGTTTTCCTTAGAAATATCAGGTGAATTCAGCCCGAACTTATGGAAAATTGTGATGTGAGGAAAATAGAAGTGCTTTCGTATTGAATACTAGCTGCGCCCTGCGGTTTCACCCGCAGAAGTGTCGATCCCATGGGAATATCGGGATAAAAACTATTCTATGTCCTTCCCCGGGATGCAATCTATCTCTCTGCCAAATTTTATCGAAATCCGTTCAGTGGTTTAGGCGTGAAATGGTAATAACATACAGACAGATAGACAGATTTACTTTCGAATTTATAATATTATAGTATGGATTAAACGAGTTCCTGGTTCTACTTTGACCAACTTTTATTTACTTAACTCAACAATATATTTTTACCTTGAAGTAAAGTCACAATACAACTTGATAGCTTAATCGCATTCCGTAATTCATCTACTTGTATCTAATCCAGCACATCTCCATATTTTTTACCGCAACGAATCTTTGATGTATCGCAAAAACCCCACGATCCATCAACATGGTTGCTTTTCAACAACATAATCTAGTTTACCGTCCATTAATCAAAAACGTATCGATTCCCATACACTATCGAGAACTTTTTTAATAATATGACAGGTAAATGCTCGGCATTTAGTGAGTGCTTTTTCTTTTTTTATTAAATTGACAACCCTATTTTTGCTGATGCTAATAACGATAGTAACTCTTATGTTACAAAAGATAAGGTTGAAATTCAAATGGTGGGAAGGGCCAATGATGGCAGAATAAGTTGTCGGTATATTTTATTATCTCTTGTGCCGGCTGACTCAATTAGAGGCGGCATGTATCGATGCATCTCTCGAATCGGTATTCGATTTATTAATTAATCGATATACAAACATGGGCCCGTCATCGTCCCGATATAATATTTTAGATAGATCGCTTTATGGTGTTCCGATAAGGTACTTTAAGTACTAATAACACTTTATAACCTTTATTGTTATGCTTCACAATGGGGACAACTTTCTTTTTGCTGGATGACGATTATAATTTTATATTAGAAAAGAATTAAGAGAGGCGGTACATAGGAAAATTGAGCTGGCTTTGTGAGAGGTTTGGGATTTTTTCAAAATCAATAATATTATAAGTAAAGTTTCAGAAACCCAGCATTTTGATTTTGAGTAGACTGTGAGAGGTAGGCTTGGTATATAAGTTTGATGATATATCTTCAAAATGTAATCAGCTTTTGACTCTATTACAATGTAACTGATTTCAGTAATAACATTATTGAAATCGCAATAAAAAACTTAAGTATTTTCACTATCTGTATTTATCTTTAAACAAAACTTACAAGTATATAACACCACAACAACGACGCTTTCAATATTTTACAATATAATTTTTTGCCAAAACGGGTAAGATTACTTATCCGGATACCGATAAAACCCAACTTTTTTAACCCTAAAGTACCACTTTAAAAAATCCGGTTACCCAAAACATTATTTTAACCCTACAAAGCTAATGTAGCGAAAAAGGACGATAATATCCATTTCAAAAAGAGAAGACACAAAAAGATAACCTTTTAAAAAATACTACATTGTTGTAACAATACTTTATAATCCTAATATTCATAGTGCTTAGAAATATGAGGTGGTGTTTTTTTTTTTAAATTTTTATAAAGGAGTTTTTAATAAGTTTTAGCTGGAGTAAAAGGGGTTTTATTTAATAGAGCGCGTTGAGTGGCGTATGCTTCTCATCTGAATCAGATTCTGTTATACGTGTACATGCGTGTGCGTCGACTTAGACAATCGCTTGTTGCAATAATTTTAGGGTGACGTCGCTTAAGAGGATATTAGGACATTCGTTTATTTCTTGCCCTTTTCCAATTAACATTAAGATTGCAATTAAAATTGAAAAGCGATTGGGCGCTACTCAAGGCCTGAACATACTTCACAAGTCAACTATTTTCTGATTACCTTAGAAATCGTCATCAGTGTGTAAAACTCGGTCAATATAAAAGTTCAGAACTTAAAAACAGCGGCTACGGCATTCCACAAGGAAGTATTTTGGGACCAACGTTGTTTTTAATTTACATAAATGAACTGTGCAACCTGAAATTAGCAGACGGTATCATTATGTCATATGCAGATGACACAGCCCTATTGTTCTCGGCTAAATCACGAGAGGAGGTCTATAAATATGCTCAGAATGGCTTTAACATTGTGTCAAATTGGCTTCGTATGAATCTACTAACATCAAATGCAGATAAAACCAAGTATATTCTATTTAGAATGAGAAACACTAATATACCACTTACTAACCTTACCATTTATGCTCATAACTGTACGACAGACGCTGACGCTGCTTGTTCGTGTCCTACTCTAGTTAAAGCTGATCACATGAAATATTTAGGTGTCACAATTGACACAAATCTAAATTTCCGTACACACATTGATTTGCAATGTACTAGAGTACGTAAACTCATATATATTTTTAAGAACTTACGCCACATTGCTGACTTTAAATTAATTAAACAGGTATATTTAGCTTTGTGCCAATCTGTACTTACATACTGCATAACTTCATGGGGCGGTGCTGCAAAGTCTATTTTACTCCCTCTAGAACGTGCTCAAAGAGCAATTCTAAAGGTAGCCACCTTTAGGCCTTTCAGATTTCCTACACACCAGCTTTACATTGCATGTGAGGTGCTAACAGTACGCCAATTATTTATACTGCACATCATATTACAGCAGCACGTTGAACTCGCTTACAAGCCAGTACCTTCTGACAAGCGAAGGAAGGACTTGGTCTGCATAAAGTCTCAAACTAGACATGCCTTTGTAAAACGATTCTATGTCTATTTAGGACCCGATTTATATAATAAGCTCAATAGAATACTTAATATTTATAGTGCCAGTTACAAACATTGTAGTCTGAAGACACGCGAATATTTGGGTACACTTGATTACACAGACACAGAAAGACTTCTAGAAGTACTTCAATAATGATGTAGTTATTAAATTGGTATTTTATTTTTATTGTATTTAGTACCTAGGTACTATAAATAGGATAATATTATTTAAAAAAATTAACTAACCATGGACAAATTATCAGCTAATCGCTTAGTATGGGGATGGCCTGAAACACAGGTTTTTATTAACCTAGCTCAGGCAGGTCGCCACAAGTTATTATGTCAGTACCAGCGCACTTTTCATAGGTAATTAAAAAACATGTAAATTAAACTAGCTTTTATATAAGTATTTAAGACCATCTGTTAAGAACTTGGTACCACTAAGTATTTTTAAGTTTATAAATGTATTACTTTGTAAAAGGACCAAAATAAATTATTATTAAAAATTATTATTATTATTTGAGTTATTTTTTTGAAAGCGAACAGCGTCGCAGTCAAAAGCGGTCAAAAGGTCAATTCCTGTAATTAAAAACGTTCAAAATCTAATCACAATTTAATCTCAGCGACAGTCAATGCCAAAAACTTGTCAAAAATGTAGGGAAATTATGGGTAAGTATTTTTGACAGATTGAGACTGAGATTAGGATACGAAAGTATTTGAAAAAATACGTGTATTGCCCCTTTGTTCCAATGTAATACCTACGCAGTCAAAATTAACATTTTTTTTTTAATAATTGGCGAAAATTTTCTACGCGGGGGTTCAGAATCATGTAAATCCATGGTAACAGGTTATGCGCCGATGTCCCTGCACCCTGTAGGTAGAATGGAAGCGGAAAGATATTCCATTTTTTCTTTCCATCTCCTCAGACTTGTAGATCGGAGTAAGTGCTTTCCAAGTCCTACATACCTTTAATTAAGATTAAGTACTTACCTGGCGTTCTGAAAAAATCATAGTGAGCAAAATGATTTTGCCTAACGTGTGGCTCCACTACGAAACTGAACCGGGATTTGTCCGCACCGCTGCATCCTTGCACTTATTAAACATATCTTATATCAATAATAAATCCACTTAACTCCATACTTCTTACCCCTTTCACATAAGGCTCAAATTCGCGTGTGTAACGTTCAATTTCTTCAAGGATCGACATTGGATGCGCGGGCGCAGATGTGTTACGTCTTTGTTGTATAATTTGCGTTTTCCGGTTTAATGGTCGCGTCGAGAGGGATTATGAGCAGTGGAAGGGTTAAATGCTACAATGTGGCTCGAGTTGTGAGAGGGTTAAGTGTTGCGGTCGAAGAGACCGAACCGTCAAGTGGTATTGTGGTCTCTATGTGGTGTAACTTCCTTATAATTTTGAAGTGGTGGAATCGGGATCATGAATGGATCAATTCTAAATATTTTTTACTGTTGTGTGGGTACACAGGAAGTTCCTGTAAGTGTGGGACTTGCTATGTACCTGGAATCAATGTTTACATCATAAACAGCATAAAAGCGTTAAAGACGATAGTTTGGGCATAATACCAGCCATGGAAACAGTGGCATAGCATAATCAGTCAATCATCAATAACGTTCCCACTGCTGGGACACAGACCTCCTCTTTACGAGAGGGAGAGTGGGCTATAATCCACCACGCGGGCCCAGTGCGGGTTGGTGGATGTCACATGTCTTCGAAATTTTGGTTCTAAAACATGCCGGTTTCCTCACGATGTTTCCCTTCACCGTTTTGAGAGCGTGCTGCTCTCAAAACAGACACAGTAAGTAATCGACTCTTCAAAGTTTCAACCACACTTAGGTATACAACAATCGATTTAAATCGAAGGTACCTTCACTGTTTTCCTTTTCTAAGTTTTCTTTTTATTTAAAGATCATAACAACCAGATACAGGGGTTTTTTAAACCCCTAATTCCTTATTTGTATACTCTTGTCAATCAGAACATGGCGACTAATGATGACGTCAACATTTTATCATTTTTTATCGGTGACATCGGCAGTCCAACAAAGCCCCTTTATTTAACATTATTTAAGGTATAAGTCACATAATTTCTTTACACACAAAGGACCGACATATTAGGACTTACAAAAAAGCATCCGTATTGTAGGAACAATACTCTGATACTTATATATTTATACATAACGTCTTACGTACCAGCAAAAAAAATTGACAAAAACAGTTCTTGTTTATTATTTTATAGAGTTTAAATTAGCTTGTGGTGGATCGAGTAGGGTAAAGGGTACAATTATTGTCGTCACCACATTAACCCTGTCAACGCTCATCCCTGATTTATTGTAAGCAATTATTCTTGGAGGATATTTAAAAGAGCCGAGTCTCTAACATGTGTTATGTTGTTATACAAACATGGTTTAGATGCAGGTGAGGTGTTATTCTGAATGTTGAACGATTGTAAAATGGTTTTGATTCGTTCCTTGAGGTTAAGAACAAAATAAGTCTTGGATACATTTTAAAAGTATTTCTTTTTTGGTTCTTGTCTAATTATAAATAGTTCCTTGTGTAGATATATTTTTCTATGAGACATCTTCAGGATCAATAAAATAGTAAGGACGTAGATAAATAAATGAAGAGGCATAAACGTACTACTAAACGTTATAGTAATAACTAATCATTTGCAGTTAAAGTTTTAACGAAAAAGTGCTTTTAACCATTTACACCTTGAATGTATTTCATATGTCTTGACCGATTTAATGCATCCCATAATGAAATCAATACTTTTCATACGTGCTTTATTTTCCTTAAATATTACAACAAAAATTCCACCAGTAAGACTTAGACATCATAACACTGAACAAAAGCTCACAAACAGAATACCCCCGTACGTGGGAGTGCGGCGCGGCGCGGGCGCAGCAAAAGCCTTCGATTGAGACATCCGACACGCTATCAAACGCGCCGCCTTTCTATAGCCCTTTACGTATCGACAACTGGAGTTCTCACCCTACGTTTTACGTTACACCTTTGGCTTAACCCCTATGATGATGCAGTAAGGTTGTTTTTAGCATGTTTTATATTTTTGTTAGATTTTTGTATAGCAAAGTTAATGTTGCCAGTCTTTATCCATTTAACCCTTATATCATTCATTGTTGTCTAAAATTTGTCAGTTGCGTGATGTAGAGGACATCTTTTGATGCTTTTTTTCGTTCATTGTTGTATTAATGTTGATATCGGATCTCGGAGTGCTAATGTGGTGACGTAACAGAGTGCATTATGTGATACACTATACTTTTAACTTTTTTCTCCATAGAGATGCGACGTGATTGTCGTATGAATAAAAAACTTGTTTATCTGACATCTGGATAGCTTTGAGATAAACCCTTTTTAGTTAAGATAGGTAGTAAAAGGTAAATTACCTATTTATTACAGTATAATGCAGGCGAGAGTAAGAAAACCGGATAAATAGAGTTGATAATGGCCAGTAGCGGGTTTATAAGAAGGTAATATTTGGTGCATTTATTATAACTTATTTATACATTATAGTAAGTAGATAATAAGAAACGTGCATGAACGCTTTATTGATAAAAACAGGCTTCTGCTACTGCTTTGTGCCACTTTGATTCATTAGGTACAAGCCGTTGTTGTGAAGGCCGCAGGAACTCGTTGGATGCGAGAAGCACAAAACCGGCCGAAGTGGAGGTGCTTGTCCAGCAGTGGACGTCTTTCGGCTGAAATGATGATGATGATGATGATGAAGCCGTTGTTGTCTGGAACCGTCTCAAATCATCTGAATGAGTCTGTGAGAGAAACTGAACTTAACCGGGGGATGTTTAAGTTTACTTCGGGCTCACAGACCACTTTTCAGGAAAAATAAAAAACCAGCACTCTGCAATCAGCATTTTGTTTTGTTTTAATTGGTCGCAGTCGCAACACAGAGTAATTACTCAATACAGTCTTTGGTCTTAGTGTGACCATTAATATTATTAATAATTTGTGACCTGCTCTGACATCAAGCAAAGGAAAAAAAATTTCAAAACCTTAAGGTTTGACAATTTTTAAAAAGTTTAAACTTAAAAAAATAATAATAATTAAAAGTTTAAACTTTTAATTTTTTTATAAGTTATTAGTTCTACTTGTAGGTACTTAAACTAAGTACGGTTGGAGTATTTAGGTATGCTTGGAACTCATGTCACTCAAGGAGCTTCTATTGTCTCATTCATTAGCCACAGTTGAGCTAGCGAGGACAACAAATTAGTATCAATTTTCACATTCGTAGTAGGTACCTACGTAAATGAAAATTGTTACTAATTTATTTTCCCCTCTTTTACACCCCATAAAACTCCTCAATTACGGGCACTGCACCATGTTTTGTCCTCTGATCAATGAAGCGCTATAATTAAAGGGGGGTGGGCAGAGCGATGCATCTCTTGTTAGTAAATGTTGTCGCAATATGGGCAACGTCCCACGCTTGGGCAAAGCATATCATTACGGCGATGACTGTACTTCCGTGTTTACGTACCAGATATTAAAATTAAAAAGGGGTGCTTGTGGTTGCACTAAGGAAGGAAGGTTTTTTATGCCCCTAAGTGGTCTTAGTGGTGCCAGTTTTATTCCTAACTAGCGTTTCCATTTTGCGGGAATCTATTCCAATGTTTCTTTATGTAAACCTTATTCGGATTATTACGAACATTTTAAAATAAAAAATAGCCAAATCGGACCAATCGTTCTCAAGTGATGCGCTTACCAACGAACAGCATTTCATGTTTTTTATTTAGATAGATAGGAATTTCGATGAAAAAGCTGTATAATTTAATGCCGAAATATAATCCAGTCACACCGCACAAAAATGTTGCAGTTTATTATTGACTTTTTAAAAGACTTAAAACAAACGTAACGAATACTTATCAAAACAATTCGATATGGAGCCATACGTGGCCACACATAGCCACTGTAAAAGTAGGTGAACGGTACACACCTCTAACAGGCACAGATAAAAAGATCTACTGAATTATTTTGGCCGCTATTGATGAAAGTAATACTACTGTAATCTAAACATACATACATACAAATAAATAAAATTGAAGTTTCTGTTTGTGATGTCAAAATAACAGCTATTTACTAAATGTAGGTATATACGGTACTTATAACAAGCAACATTTTTAAATTGTTTTGTCTGTCTGTCTGCTTGTTCTGGCTGATCTCCAAAACGGCTGGATTGATTTTGACGGGACTTTCACTGCTAGACCAAAAGCTTCAAAACTAAACCTTAGGTAAAAAGTTTCAAAGCTAAACCTTAGGTAAGTACTTCTTATAACATCAGCTGCTGAAGTTATAAGAAGTACTTACCTAAGGTTTAGCTTTATTCTAAAAAAGAATTAGGGTCCCGCGTAAAAAAAAAAATCAAACCCATGATGATCTCCACGCGGACGAAGCCGCGACCAAAAGCTAGTTACATACATAAAAACAACATAATAGGAATTACTCTCTAGTAGGTACCTGCGTATGTAACCAACCCATTACAATAAAAATGTAATCACTCAAATTCTTAGCGAACTTTTGATTGCCGTGTAATGTATTTAAAATACATGTATAGAATGCCTATGTCTGTATGTGTAGTGGTCACATAAGTAAGAGCTCACAAGAGGAAATTATTCGCTTTGTTAAGCCAAGCATCGCTATGTGTGAAGCTCAATCAGAGAGTAGGGATGTAGCAGCGAGATGTCGATAAAATAATTGCTCTTTTTTTCAGCTGAACTCATAAAGGCAAGGGAATCATTAAGTGCTTCTGATACAAACAGAATATACATTATTATGTATACAGCGCAATGTGTTTCTTGTTTTATGAAATAAATATTTTATTATTATTATTATACAAGGGTTCAGGCAACCTCCTTCTTTTTGAAGTTAGTTAATGAATAGTTGGCAATCGCTCTCTCTCTTCTGAAATTACACTAGAAATCCACCTTTCAAACTTTTAGAGTTCATTGATGGAGACCTGAAACGCTAATATCTTCTAAATATTATATTTGACAAAATTATATAGTTTCCAGGTATAATGACGAAAATGGATTCATTTCATAAATGGCGGAAACCTCGTGAAGCGCTCTTAGAGAAGCAAAAGTTTGAAGATTTCGTATGTTTATCGTAAAACTATCGATACTAGCCCGTCCCTAGACAGTAACCCGCGTTAATCAAGTGCGCGCGCGCATAGCAGCGGTAATTAGATTGGGCGGCGCGTGCGTCGGTCGCGACCCGCAACCATAACCACAGTACAAGATATCGTGGAGCAAAAGGCTCACTCCTGGAAGTTCATCATCGTCATTTACAGCCTTGTTCTAGCTACTGCAGATTAAGGCCTCCTATTCGTCTGAATAGGTGTTTATAACATGCCTCTTTCAAGACCTTGAAGGGTGATTGAGGGCTGAAGATAATCATGGAAAAGTGAAATAACAGAACCAATACGGAACCACACTAAAGCAGTTATAAAGTCAAATTGCAGAAGTACCTACCTACTGCAAAAGAGAGATGATATGATTTGCTACTATTTTTCTGAGTGAAACTTCTGTAGGTACAATAAATTTTCTTGTATATTCTCCAGTTAATCAGTAACCGGCGACTTCTCGGTGCATTACAAGTAGTAATTGTTTCGTTAAGTGTGATTCTTGCATGTCTGTATGTGTGTCTGTATGTAGTTAGTGTGGCATTGTTGAACGGAGAAACTGGTGACCGTTAACGTATTTGAAAGTTATCATCAAATAAAGAGATGAAATAAATAAGCGAGCAGTGGTGGCCCAGTGGTAACGGCCGTGAATTACGAGTTGTAGGTCATATGTTCGAACCCAGACAGGCACCTCACTTTGTGTAAATTATTTCATTACCACTGCTCTCAAAACGGTGAAGGAAAACATCGTGAGGAAACCAGCTAACATGTCCTAGAACCAAAAATTCGAAGACATGTGACAGCTACCAACCGAAACTGGACCTTTTTTTTTTTTTTTTTTTTTTTTTATGGATGGGAAATCATCAAATGACCCCTCCCGCTCTGGGTGGAGCGAAGGGAGTGTCAGACTCTTACTGACTAAAACCCATCCGTGTTCCTTCCTTAGCCCTTTATGTTCCGGGGTAGCGGTAACCCTTTCGGACAATCCCGCACCCCCGGCAGGCTTCGGCCCTGGCAGGCCCCTTCCTTTCTGCTGACATCTCTTTGAGGCGCGCGTGGAACACGTACGCACCGTCCGGGCACGGGCCTGGTCCTGATCGGACGGTGAGCTACCCATTACTCTCCGTCCGCAGGCCCGCGCCTACGGTGGCCGGGAGTCGTCACGCGGCTCCCGACGCCCGGAGCGTCTCCCGCGGCGGCTGGGGTGTGAGGCTCTCTCCCTCAGCCGTTCAGCCACCTCCTTCGCTAGCATGACTGCTTCACAGAAGGAGGTGACCGCCCCCCACTCCCTCTCGCCCCGGACCATGGCTTGAACCAGGGCCGGACGCGAGAGGTCGCCGCCGCTGTCGATCGCCTCTACGAGGGCACGGCGGTGCTCCGCCCATGCGGGGCAGACCTCCACCGTATGCTCCACCGTGTCCTCTGGGCGATCCTCGCAGTGGTGACACCCGGGCGTCTCCTCCCGCCTGATGATGTGCAGGAACCTCCCAAAACATCCGTGTCCGGTGAGGACCTGCGTCAGGCGATAGGTGAGGACGCCGTGACGCCTCTCTAGCCACTCCTCAAAGAGGGGTCTTATCGCCACTATCGTGGCGTGCCCTAACCGAAACTGGACCTGCACCCTAATTGCGTAACACACTATCAATCGTAATATTAATCATTTTGAAGGATATTTCTAATCCATTGCTTCATTATGTTCGAAAAAATTGTCTGCTCAACCACGTAAATAACGCAATGAATGTTGTTGAACTGTCAAAAGGAAAGCCATTGCTACTGTGTGTCACGCTATTACCCTGCGGTAGGTACAATGCAGATAATATTCCCAATAAGGAGAGGTTTAGAGATGGAATTGTTTGAGCTCGAGGCTGTCATGAAGAAATGTTTATTTGTACTACGCCATATCAAGGATTTTTTGAAGTATTTTTGGATGTTTTTATGTTTTTGTCGGTTTAATCCAGATCACTTTCAGGATAGCAACGCGTCTGATGTATAAATAAGCGTGTTACATGGTCCTCGCGAGCTAGTTGTCCTCGTTGGCGTCTATTAGCAAAGTGTTGTCCACTACTGACCACAATACACACTGATGTAACACTTAAAGACTTCTTACACTTCTACAGAGTGAATGGAGAAGTAAAACTCAAACTTAAACACAAACTCAAAGCATTTATTTCAATTAAACCATTACAGGCACTTTTGAATTGTCAAAATTAAGTACATAGTCGGTCAGTTAGTCAGAAAGTTGAAGCTAGTTGCCCATTCCAAAGCGTAGATCTCTATGGAGAAGAACGGGCAAGAAACTCCATGGACACTCTTTTTAAATCAAGATATTACAAAATCCTTGGTACATTATTCTTGTTGCTTCTATATGTGAGAACAATGTAAAAAAAACACATACTTAAATGAAGAAACAATACAAGAAATGAGATTAAAACTCTGGTTGAAGACAGGATGTGGGAATCAGTAATTATCCCCACAAATTCTGCCATCTCATGCCTTGTATAGTTTATTATACGAAAATACGAAGCATTTCTTAAATAAGACATTTACTTTATGTTTGGCAGTTAATGGGATAAGCAGGTATTCTTATTCCCAGTTTGTATTACTTAGTCATAACACAATAAACGCCACATAAAAAAATGGAATTTAGGTAATTTGTTTATCACTAAGCTGTATACCCACGGCACGGGATAATAATTGCATAGCTTTGTGTTATCTCAAGTGTTCCCGAACACTTTCGCAGCATTCCACTACAAATGCCGCTTTAGTTTTGCTATGTCAGTACACACATCAAAACCTATTTTATTTATAGTTGTACTAGCAGCGCCCCGCGGTTTCACAAGCATAAGTGTCGATCCCGTAGGATAAAAAGTATCCTATGTGTTATTCTGATTATAAGCTATAGGTATTACTGTAAAGTTTCATCAAAATCCGTACAGTAGTTATTGCGTGAAAGAGTAACAAATATCCATCCATCCATCCAATTCTCAATTCTTTATTGCGTACCATAATGTATACATATAGTTGGTAGAGAAATAATTATATTAGTCACAATTATGGACCCTGTCGGGCACAGCATATATAGATAGTAGGAGAGAGGAGGAAGAACACTGGGTGTTTATTATGATAAATTTTAATATTAGTTAAGTATTTAGTAAGTTATATTTTTTTTTTTTGAATTTACGAATTATAATTATTGTTACCTACTCACAAACTTTCGCGTTTTGAATATTAGTAGGATAGTAGGATGAGTTGATATCTCGACACATTGTCGAATGAACAACTATCGGGGACTTCCGAGCACTTATCTATTCTGTGCCTCCACCAAATATGTGTTACAAATGTGTGTCGCCCCTAACACGTTAGCCGGTCGGTGCGCGGGCGCGCATCGTCGTGAACACAAATTGTTGTCACATACCTTCATATTTATTGTACAGTGTGTCTCAAAGTTTGAGAAGTAAGTACAACTTCTTTTTGTAATTTAAGAATCATGGTTCTTGTTAATATTCACAGGGATTTTAAATAAAATAAAAGTAGGTCAAAATCAAAAGTAATTAATCCAAACTAGGCGCAGAATCAGCACTTTTTGAATGTCAAAAATTACATGAAGCAGTCCCCCAAAACAGCGTCACTACTGAGGATAGTGAGAGACAGTCGCAACCGCATCCTGAGAACTGTAGCGAAGAGTTTCAGCTCTCCAACTGTAAAGACATTTTTAATTCGGAGGGTGATTGGTACTAACGCTAGATAATACGTTGTTTTAATACCTATTATGTTACTAACACATCCAGTGTTGTCTTTGCTCCGAAACTATAATCATTATGTATTTATTTAAAACACCCACCCTTCAACACTTCCCAACGCTTTAGCTGGGAAGAAGTGGCGCAACACACTGTTCAGCAGCACAGCTGACAATACAATAAGCTATTGGCCTACCTATGTAATTCAGAAGTGTAGGTAATTGCGTAACACATTATTAGTAGCCATTGCTTTCATTCTGACAGTTCAAAAACATTTATAGCGTTAGGTACCTTGTTGAGCAGAAATTTTTTTCGAACATATGGATTAGCAATATAATTCTAAATGATTCGGATTATGATTGATAGTGTGTTACGCAATTAGGACGCAGGTTTCAATAAAGAAAACAACCAACGCTTTTATTAAAATTGTATGTTTTGATAACTAATATAACTATCCATACCTACGCATAATCAGTATATGATACGCCTATCTGATAAAAATACTTAATAATAAACATCTAAACAGTGGTCTGATTAATATACCTAATCTTTGACTAATAAGTTACACTTTTAACCAATTTTTAACTTCAAGCAAGCGATGAATATTATTAAGATAACTAGCTGCGCCCCGCGGTTTTACCCGCATATGTCTCGATCCCATGGGAATATCGGGATAAAAAGTACCCTATGTCCTTTTCCGGGACTCAAGCTATCTCTATACCAAATTTCATCAAAATTAGTCCAGCCGTTTGAGCGTGAAGAAGTAACAAACATATAAACACACACACACACACTCACAAACTTTCGCCTTTATAATATTAGTGTGATTATTTCGACACGGGTAGGGTCAATATTGACATCGATTTTCTTTACCAAATGTGGGTAAATTTTTACACAAATTATCTAAACAAAAAACTAAACTAGTTGTTTCTATGCAACACTCGATGTTCATAAAATATTGATGAAATTAATCATCATTTTTGCCAAATTGAATTAAGTAACCAAAACATTCTATTGTTGTATTTAAAACAAAACGTTTGTGGTTACGTAAATGTGTTTAGCAGTTAGATACAGCCTTCGTTTCAAAAGTATGTTCTAGCAAATATATAGTTACACGTGCGACAGTTCAGCGTCTGTTGACCCCAACATTTATGTACATAAGGATTCGGATCATATACATGTGTAACGACAATAGACTTTATTTTACTGAAAACAAGCGTAATGATGTCAGAAAGGAAAACTGAAAAGTCAATTCAACATTTTACAAGAGTTACTGCTAGCGCTACTGCTATGAGCTCCTGGGTTCTATTCCCAGGCTAGGCAAAGTTATTTGGGTTATCTATCAGAAAGTTTTCTCTATTACAAGAGATTTAAACATAATTGATTAAATGTGGGTGTTTCACAGTTGTTACGCATGAATTTTCATTGCAAGTGTCTACAAAAGTAGCATCAGCATCCTCCTATGAGTAAATCCTACATATTGTTATGTGAGATACCTTTTTAGTAAATATATAATGTAATTTATAAGATATAATGAAATGCTCCTCCTCCCCACAGTTTGAGCACCGCTCTGCGGACTAGCTCGAAGGATGTCCTACAAGGAGTGCTAGCCAACAATTGCGGCCTAAGTGAGCACATCCTCATCAGCTTGAGAACTGCTTGACTGCTTGCGGCCATATAGCGCGATGTTTCACAATATTATTGTTTACTGTCCAGATCTTTATGAGTCAGTAAGTACTTGTCAGCTCAAGGAGTGTGACCTTATTTTGTTATAAGACGAGGAACTTTATGTGTGCATGTTGTTGACGGTAAATGAAGTAGAGGTTGATGATTAGGTACCATGAACTGCTGATGCTGATGGAAAGTTAACTAACGCTGCTTCTGTCGGACTAGCAATAAAGAGTTGGCGTTTTACCGGGTTACCTTTTGCTATAAATAAATTTAAAAAAATAGAAAGAATAACAAGTTGAAGGAAAATAAAAACGTTCACAAATAAATAAATTACGTAAGATTTTTTTTTTTAAAGTGTGCAAAATAAATGTTTTTCAGGGCCGTATATACTATGTAAACAACGTTTTGTGAATTTTATTTGGGTGGTTATTATCTTCTTTGTGGGGCTAACATAAGGCAGCGGTTTGTGACACAGCAGGAGTGATGCTTCAAATCGGCTGTCACGGTTTGATCGGTTGTTTAAAAGCCCATACTAGACGCTTTCGGCTTTATATCGAAGAGCACATCGCGAACGTTTGTTTTAGTTGCCCCGCAGCCCGCAGCTAAATAAATGCGTAACAACTCTCAATCATAATGAAAGGTAAAAAAATGACATACTTGTGATGATGTTATGTGTGTGTGTGTGTTATTATCCTAACTAATATTATAAAGGCGAAAGTAAGTTTGTTCGTTTGTTAAGTACCTTTTCACGCCTAAACCACTGATCCGATCATCCTGAAATTTTGCATATACGTTGTAAGGTGTACAGAAACGAACATAGGGTACCTACCTTTCATCCCGAAAAAAAGTGCTGTTCCCGAGGAAAACAACAATAACGTTATTATGATAATAGATGGCGCCACGTGTCTTTCGAAACTTATGCGGGTGAAACACCCCTCGCTGCGTTTATCGCCCCGCTACCGCTTATGAACCCGCTCCGCCTGCCACTCTAACACAGCACATAATAGGCCACAATTAATTCAACGCTTCCACGTGTAAGTCTGTTTATACTAAAACGTTAATTGTATCTACGTTTGTTTTACTTCAGCTGTTTTCAGACAATACCGCGGGACCGCCAAGTAGACTTGTGTAAACGCCATTGCATGTGTATTTAATTTTTATAATAAATAATGTAGGTGTCTATGTACTGACCCAGAAACATTTGTTGCAAGAGAAAAATAGGAAAAAATACAGGAATACAGTTTGGTCCAAAATAAATGATTTATTATTATTTATCATTTTATTTACTTTTGTTCTCTGCTAATGGGAACAAGTCCTGTCGGCAAGAGTCAAACGCACCCCGCCATCCTCGCTTGATAATTCTCTTACCTTAGTAAAAAGACTATAGGCCGACCGCTTAACTGACACGTTGCCTGAGGTAGCTGCGCGGTGCGGGAGGGGTGATAGTTGTCACAAGTTGACGCATCACTGAGCTCTCGCAAGTCGCAACACGTCACCTCACCCCTCCCGCACCGCGCTGCTACCTCAGGCAACGTCTCAGTTAAGCGGTCGGCCTGTAGACACTCAGCGTGACTGGGAGGAAACCCGCACCCTAATTGCGTAACACACTATTAACACAGAATACTTATTAGTACTACGCTATTAATTACAATCTGAATCATTTTGAAGGATATCCTAAATCCATTTCTTCATAATTCTAAATAAAAAATATGTTTACTGAACAACGTAAATAACTCAATGAATGTTTTTGAACTGTCAAAATTAAAGCCTTTGCTACTGATAGTGTGTTACGCAATTACCCCACTGACTAGGTTCGTCACGAAAGCAAAGGTTTTTCAGTAAAAAAAAAAAAAAAATATACATTGCCACGGGAATCGGGATATTCGACAGATTGGTAGTGCACTGGGGACGTTACTTAAGAGGGCGCCGACCATAGTCGACCGCACAGTGGCGCCCTCATCGTTTTTTAGGTTATTTCTTTTATTTTAGAATGTGAATGCAGAAAATAAGCACGATAAGTTGTGCTCCACAAGATTTTACGTTAATATTGTTGCAAACGATAGTTTTACATTGTTTTATTATAATCATTAAAACTGATAAAAGTGGCCATTATGGTCGGCGCCCTCTTAAGTATTTTCCTTCCCCGGCGCCGTCAACATGGGTGCCAATTAATAAATCGTTAATTAACAATTAGAACTACTTATATGATATTCATATTGTAGACATTGTACAGGCCAAGCATATCACAGAAGTTAGTCAACTCTACGTAAGACAGGATAACAGTAAGTATCTTTAAGGTTTGTCTAAAGAAGTAGGTATGTACTAAGACTTGGTAGGTACTACGAGAGTACAATAGTTACATCAGTAATAAGAAATATTTAGAGTTAAAAGTTTACCAGTACCACTACATAATATGAAAACGAATTTAGGAGAACTGTTCTTTTTGGTTTTCAATGGTGAAACACTGTCAAGAAACTCCTTGACATGCATCTGGACCATTTTCATATAATCGTTGGTAAGTTCGCAGTGAAACCCTGATAGAGAGAGGTGGTGGATCTTCTGTTCTCAGCACTGAGCGGGTTTGCGTACGTGACTGCCAGCACATCGCCGCACCGCAGATCAAAACAAACGATTTTCTTCATAGAAATAGCGATTAATTCGACATTAAACTGTAATTAACTCGGCGCGAACTAACTCCATTCCAAATACTCAATTATTAATTATTTTAGTCATCAGAATGTTTCCCTGGTGTGGGAGAGAAGGCAGGAAGGAATCATTCATAATTAAAAGGCACACGGTAAAATTTCTTTCTTCACTATTTTGCGAAGACCGCAGAGAGCGATGGCTGCAGGATAAGGGGATATCGCACGATCTCCTACGAGACAGCAACTCTCCTGCATAGCTATTCACAACCATACGACAGGCTATCGTATCGAAAACCTGACATTTCGATGACTTGCCCTCAACAGCAAATAGCTGTTGGAAGAATAGCGGGCGTCTATTTGATTTAAACTGACAACATTTTCGGGTTTTGGACTTGTGAACAGCGTTTAGACAACTCCTACGATAACAATGATTAATGTTCGATACGATACGGAAGCGTATCGAGTGTTTGTGAATAGCTATGCTGGCCGGATCAACGCCCTGGGATCTGGACGAAAAAATCCTCGCGTCCCTAATCCCTATATCGATTGCGGAAGGTGCAGCTAGCGCGTGGTAAGCCTCTGGATCCCCGGGAATTCGAGACACGAAAGACCAAGCTCCGTCAGATCCTAGTGGCTGAATGGAAGGAGTGACTTACACAACCCAGGTGGGGGCTTACCACGAAAGTGGCGGTAAGGCCTGTCATGGAGGAATGAATGGAGAGGCAGCATGGCACCCTCAGTTTCCGGCTGACGCAGGTGCTTACTGGACACGGATGTTTCCGGAAATACCTGCGTCGCAAAGGTCGGGAGCGGACGCCCACGTGTCATTACTGCGTGGTCTGCGCCGAGGACACGGCGCAACATACGCTGGAGGAGTGCTCAGCTTGGGCCTGACAGCGCTGTGCTCACGTGGCGACACTTGGTGCGGGTGATCTCTCGCTTCCTGCCGTGGTTCATTCAATGGCGGAAGACGGAGGGTATCCATGAGGATTTCTCCACGGAAAAAAAAACGTAATTCCTCTTCGTTCAAACTCAAACTCAAAACTCAAAGCATTTATTTCAATTAAACCATTACAGGCACTTTTGAATTGTCAAAATTAAGTAGTCGGTCAGTTGGTCAGAAAGTTGAAGCTAGGTGCCGTTATAATATATCCACACTGCTGAATGTCGGTCTTGTTGTCCCCATTGTTACTTGTGCAACCTACAATATCGTTTTTTAATCTGTTACAATAATGACGCTTTATCGCCAAATTATTAAAATGTAGGTCTCCAACCGCAAGAAGGCAATTAGTTGATATCACGTACACAAAATATTTTTGTACAACACTCTAATTAGGTTTGGGATCGTTACAGTGTGGTTTGTGATAGTGTTGGTAAATATATCATAATATAATCGGCCTGTAGTGTTTCCAGTGCCGGGCAGAGGCTCTTCTAGATAAGTGGGCCACGCGACGTAGATGGCCACATGTATTGTCTTCGAATTTTTGGTTCTAGGACATACCGGTTTCCTCACGATGTTTTCCTGCACCGTTTTACACAAAGTAAAGCGCCTGCCTGAGTTCGAACTTACAATTTATAAGTCACGGCCGTTACCACTGGGCCACAACTGCTCCACAAATAAAATGGGCACATAGGTATAGTGGTCATAGAATGATGGACCCATCAGGATATGTTGATCCTGATGGGTCCATCATTCTATGACACATTCTATGATCCTGATGGGTCCATCATGGTTGCGTGTAGTCTCGTGACGATGTTGGCAAACCAGCTGCTGCTGATGGTCTCTTACAACTGCTATAGCTACCCTCTTGTTGTAGCTAGTTTTGTTTTCCTTTTTGGCAACTGAACCGATATCGATTATTCTGCCAGCGTCATGTAGTGACGGCAGCACAGCAAGAGTAGGTACTGTAGGTAGTATGTTCTCTTATCTTGGCTCTAATTTGTCTTGTTTTTTTTTTTGTTGTAATTGGTTGAGGTGTGTTCCTAATGTTGTACAATAAAGAGTATTCTATCTATTTGGTCTATCTATTATTTGTCTTTCCTTTGGTTAAAATGACTGCAGACAGACACGAACAAATGTTTGTCTTATAGTACCTATCACGTTCCACCACGTGCAATTTAGATTAGTAGGTACTTATTTATTCACTGTAGGTAATACAGTATCAACTAGTAGGTAAATAGGTAAGATAGTTAAGGTCGCCAGTAACGGTCGCAATACCCCTTGTATTGTGATTACTAGCGGCCTTATATATTGTAATGTCGACAGTATACGGAAGGTGATATTATGCTCAAATAAATAAAATAAATTTAGGGTTCCGTATTCCAAGCTGTTTTTCATTCTTGTGAGTTATTGTCATTAGTTACCTACATAAAATTTGAACTAGATCATTCGACCATGTTGCAT
The DNA here is from genome assembly GCA_947508005.1 of Amphipoea lucens. Classification (NCBI taxonomy): domain Eukaryota; kingdom Metazoa; phylum Arthropoda; class Insecta; order Lepidoptera; family Noctuidae; genus Amphipoea; species Amphipoea lucens. The sequence goes on from OX382364.1 coordinate 696,843, forward strand.
GCTCCTTTTATCCTAACGTGGCCGCGACCGCGGTTGCAATCGCCTGTATTTCTGGCACATTAGTATAGGCACCAGTTGATATTCAGACACAAAGTTGAATCAAACTCAAACTCAAAGCATTTATTTCAATTAAACCATTACAGGCACTTTTGAATTGTCAAAATTAAGTAGTCGGTCAGTTAGTCAGAAAATTGAAGCTAGTTGCCCATTCCAAAGCGTAGATCTCTATGGAGAATGCCCGTTGCACCCCATTTTAGGTGTTATTTAAAATTTTAAACATCTCAGATACTTGCTCAATATGTTATTTCTACCCAATTTTATCTAGCTAAGCCCTTGTCAGATGACTAATATTTTCAATAGGTATTTGGTGAATTCAAAATAAATTACTTGCAATTTTTCGTGTAATCTCTTTTAACAGATAATTTAATAATTAAATCAGGCTTTTCCCAAAGATAGGAAAACAATTGGGAAATCCCGCTGGACTCTTGCCTCGGGCAGAAGATTACCGAGATATCTAAAATATTAAGTAGGTAGGTACCTACTAGTAACAACAGCATTGTGCAGGTACCAACGACCACGAGTCATGGTCTGAACCACTATTTCTAAGACCCAGATACTTTTTGTTGAAACATTACCTACTGGATCAATTTTTTATGAAGGCCAATTCCCGTAGTTAACAACCGACTTAAAAAAACACTAGAAAGTGATAAATAACTTTAATTTCGGAAGTCGGTGTCGTTGGTTCCGCATTTTCGTTTTTTGACACTGACTTCCGAAATTAAAGTTATTTATCACTTACCTAATGTATTATATACTAAAACCTTCCTGAAAGTATGTAGATCACATTTGTGAAAGAATTATCAAAATGGGTTTATTAGTTTTTGAGTAAATCACGGACATACAAACATACATACATACGGGTCGAATACAGAACCTCCTTTTTTGAAGTCGGTTAAAAACATTTAAAATCGAGTCGCAATCTCATCTCAGCGACAATCAATATCAAAACTTAAAAACTTGAAGTATTTTTGGCAGTTTGAGACTGAGATCAGACTGAACATTCTTAAAATTACGAGAATTGCCTCTCTGTTCTCGTACACGCAAAGACTAGGATAAAGGTTAGGATTGTCAAATACCTATTGAAATAGTGAGATAATATACGAACGGTAGGTATCTACTAACAGTCTAAAACGTACAATTATGACTAAGGCACTTTTATGGTGAGAATAGATAATATTTAAACTATCTAGTCAAACTTTTTGAAAAAATCGCATTTGAATTCAACTAATTATGTACCTACTTATTTAATATTTTTGTCCTTGACTGTACAAAATTTCCCAATAAATAGATAAACTATTAAAATCTTATCAAATGGCGGTTATGTCATAAAAACATTGTAAGTAGGTAGATAAGTTAATATTAGTGAATGGATTTTTATTTTTTAACCGACTTCTTTAATGAACATATTTATTAATAATTATTAATGAACACATTACCATTGACAAAGATTTTTAATTTCATTAAATTTACCCAAAGAGAATTAATAGTCATTGAAATTACCCAACTTAAACAAAACGTTTTTTCAAGGGGTATCGTGTTGCCCAGTAACTGGGTTATCGACGTTAGATAGGCAATCGCTCCATGAAAAATACTGGTATTCGACTGCATGCAGGTAGACTGGAAGCCGACCGCAACATAGTTGGGGAAAGGCTAGGCAGACCTGTCTTAAATAAGAAATAGATAATAGGGCCATAATTCCCGAAAGAGTACGCATACAGGAACAGAATGCTCAATCGACAGTCGTCCCCTGAGGCCCCTGAGGGCGATCGGTCTCTACCTTCAAGCTGACGTATCTACAGGGTGGGCAGCACAATATGGTTTTGTTACGCTTGTCTTGAATGAGCAACGGTGAATGATTAATGTTGTATTGATAGCACTTTTGGGATGTTTTTAATAAAATTTAAGAAATATTTTGATGGCAAAAAATCTGTCTACTGTTTCCGGAACATTTGGCAGAATGAACACACGTAATCAAAATTTAACGTCTGTCTGGTTGTATGATCGTTGACCAATGCTGCGCAAGAACTTCGAAAACAATTTTTATGATTCTTTTTAATTCATAAATCTACCTAGGTACATTATTATGTTCTTTGGTTTTGTTTTAATACATATACTTAACGGATGTGAAAAGGGAGTGAGGGGCTTGTGGCTAAGTAATAACAGCCACACGGGTCGATCGATCAGGTTAAGCTACGCTTGCCGCGGTTGGTCCGCGGATGGGTGACCATCTTCATATTTTATTTATTTTATTTATTTATTTATCCTCCTACTGGAACGCCATACAGCAATTACACCAAGACCCCTCCGTGCATTGGAATGCACGGTGGATCTTTGACAGTCGTTACGGGTCGTCAGAAGCCCGAAAGGCTGACAACCAGTCTTACCAAGGGGTATCGTATTACCCAGTAACTGGGTTGTGGAGGTCAGATAATATTAGGCAGTCGCTCCATGTAAAATACCGGTATTCAGCTGCATCCGGTTAGACTGGAAGCCGACCCCAACATAGTTGGGAAAAACCTAGGCTGATGATGACTTAACGGATGTGAAAAGATCTATCATTTTGTCATCTCAGTACCATTTTATATGAGTTATGTATAGCTACATTGATTTTTGGAGGATAAAAATGTACCTACCAAAACGCAGGTCGAAGAAGAAACAGGTTAGGCCGGTGGTTAAAATGTAAATAATCTTTCCCTTTCATTACCACATGATGTGTCTTCCTCACGATTGCGATCAGTCCCGACCAGCAAAGCGATGAGGGCGCGCGGACTAGATTTTCCCACGGAAATTCACGTAATATCTATAGGTACGAAAGATTAGAGAATTTCATTAACACACGGAGGTTTTTCGCCTAATTGTTACTTATTCAAGATAAACTACACGTGCGACCTTCGCTCCGCTGCATAAATCATTATCAATTCATAAATCACACGTGGTTTTTAGCAATTGACGCAAAATAAAGATGTAATAATGCCATAAACAGGCCCGGTAGGCCGCAGGTGATAACGTTGCTCATAGATAAAACTGAACTGTAATACAATCTTATCATTTCTAGGAATTGGTGAAAAAGTCTTGATTTTTTTTTGGAAAGTCATCACTACTTATAACATTTATCATTTCATCTTCCTCGTAGAAGAAAGGCGAACCTGTGCTGTAATGCTGCCCACCACGGAGATATGTCAGCTTGAAGGTATTAACTGATCGGCCTCTGGGGACAACTGTCGATGGCCCATTCTGTGACCGTGGTCATACCCTTTGGGGAATTCTGAGATAGGTACCCAGTAGGTATGTGAGTTCTTATTATTTGATGATGCCTAGTTTTTATAATTATATCTCAGTAGTAATTACATTCTCTCCTCTCACTAGTTCTTGTGTAGTCGTGGGATATCTACCCTAGTTATACCTATTTATCTCGTTGCAATCTGTTATATTTACATTACTCACTTACGCGTGGAACCTCAAAACTTTATATCAAAGTGAAAGTCAAAGCATTTATATTCAAATAGACTGTAATTTAATTTGATAAATGAGCTGTTTGTTCTCTATTAATAAAATTAAATTTTATTCGAGAACATACACCGGATTCTTTACTTACTAAAAACTACTAAACTTCAACTATATTCGACAATCCTGCATACTTATCTCTTTTGTTGACCACACCTAAGTAAATAAGTTATTTCCAAGCCAGCGTGCACCATCATCAACCGCATCATCGCTTACCATCAGATGAATATGATAAAAAATAAATAAAAATATTTTTTTTTATTTGTACCAAACGCGAGCATATCCATTCTTTTTCGTTATGTCGTCGCGTTCGCGTATCAAGTAACACTGGACACTTGTGTAGCTACTTCCTGAAGCCGTGACACTGTGACACAAGTGTACAAAGGTGTCAGACACCCGTCTGCCGCAGACTGCCGCTACTTACAACAGAGTTACTACTACAATAGATATTTGCAATGTGCTAACGTTGTCCGGACATCTATCATCCGCTAGGCTGTGGTGCAAGTTGAGGGAAAGAGCGGGATAATTTGCTATACTTGTTGTACCACCACTAAATACCACAACTAAGCAGACAAAACGTAACAGTGCAGTCTCTATACTGAATGGCATAGGTACGCTTACATTTGTAGTAACTTTTTGGCATCGCAGTATCTAAGATACACCATTCAGACGTCGGCAAATTGTATTACAACGGGTTTAAGAATGAGCAATATACCGCACTGTCTTTCTCCTAGCTTGCAACGGATGATTCCAATATTCATTAGAAGAAACTGCCTTGTACAAAAAGGCCCTGAAATATGCTACCCGCTTACGGTGATCCGTCGCGCCACACGCCAGCTAACAGTTCCGTACTTACCTGTATTTGAATACAATCCGACTGGGACAGCACAACACACGCCACGCCACAGTCACAGCCGCTGTCAGCAGGAAGCTAGCATGAATCATTCATCACTACCATCACTACACACGGTACACACAGACTTCGTAGAAATTCGCGACACTATACTTACTTTCAATCAGAAAGTTAATAATTTTGAAAGTTTGCTACACAGTTACCTATATTAGGTATGCTTTCAGCTTAGCGCCCCGCTGTTTCATGTGCAGTCTTGCTCTGTATCTCTAATCTCTGACATTTACAGGCTTTTACTCTGAAATGTATATTTTCCTGTCATCCATAGGTTTACAAGATCATAAAATATCATCAAGAATATGTTTCCCAAAGGGTTTGGCAGTGGTATCTTTAATTCACCCACAATCAACAATCCATGCCGCCTTGTTATAAGGTACATTATAACATAGCGGCTAAACATAGCTGGTGAAATGTGAGGTGCATCTCTGCCTGACCCTTCGAGTAGTACAGGCATGATGTTATCTAAACTAATATTATAAAGAGAAAAGATTTGTTTTTTCTATGTTTGTTTGTTATGCATTCACGCTAAAACGTCTGAACAGATTTGGATGAAATTTGGTACGTGGGTAGACCACGACGTAAATTAGGACATAGGATACTTTTTATCCCGATATTTTTACGAGATCGAGACTTATAAGGGTGAAACCGCGGGGCACAGCTAGTGTGTTAATATAATTATTGTCTTTCTTCATTTTTAAGGTACCTCCTTATACGATCGCAACACCGATTCACAAAAACGATTTGATGAATGATTTGACATAAGTACCTAATTATTAAAACTGCTCTACAAAATTACAATAAGTATAATGTGATGAAACCAAAAAAAAAAAACGCATACTAATAATATAATTATTTATATTTCGGTAGCTAAACACGTTTCTTATATTTACGCAGCAAGTTCCTGAACAATGTCTGAAAAACATCCGTGTATTATGTAAACGACTAGCTTGCCAGGCAATACAAATAATGTCTACTTTTCTGAACGCCTATACTAGTAAGTATTATGTATTCTGTGCTAATATACACAGTGTTTTAGCTAAACTACTGTCATATACTCTTTTAGCAAAATATTGAGTATTTCTAATTACTGTCGTTTGCGTTAATGATCAGCTGTTTTGCGAAAACCGTTCAGTAGTTTCAGACAGGCTGAAAACTATAACAATGAACGAGTATTTACCCGGAAACAGAGTGCTGGCGTACTGAAACAGGTAGAACAGAAACTTGCAAAGAAGTTACACCATATTATTTGTTTTTATGTTAATAGTTACTTTAATAATCCATCCTTTTGCTTTTAACGTGCCTTAAGATTAAATATGGGTGAGTACTTATTCAAATAAATGAAAAAAAAAAACATCAAAAGATCCATCCCCGATAACCAGTTACTGGGTAAGTAGCAGTAGGTACCCGTAACTGATCATAGTTACAGAGACTCGTCATGATACAAAATTAAAATTCTTGATCCTAATTATTGACTCACTCTAATTACAAAAGGTAAATAAGGTGATTTGGTTTTTCCTTCAAGAATTTTTCAGTAACTTCCCAGACTATTATCTATTGGGACATACCTAAGACAATTCATGTAGTAATTTCACAAAAGGTACAAGCTTTCAAAAGTTTTATTAATAAGGTATTTTTTTACTAAGGTACTTACTCTTAAGAGTCTTAGAAGAACTGGCTATAATTTTGGAGATAAGAATACTTAATAAGTATTTGCTTTCCTCAAAAAACAGCAATTTTATATGAAGAATTAAAAGATAGCCATCGCTTTACCAATCACCCCTTGCTATCAAACTAAATGTGGAAAAACTCGCGTCAAAAATATGAAGATAACAGGAAAAACGGACCCAGTATCTATGAGATAATCATCATTATTATGAAAATATTTGTAAAGATACCTTACCCCTCAATAAATAGATACTACATATAATGTGATACAATATCAACTTAGTAATGTTGTGATGACAATATACATAGGTACTGGCACTCCGTTCCGGACTCAAAGATAAGATATAGTTATGGATTATATTATATTTTTTATCGAAAAATCAGCGATTTCTTTGTGTATCTTTATAATAATTTGTGTCAATATTGCGTAAAATGTGAAGTATGTTTGTTAGTTATCATCAAGGTTATCCGAAGGATTACGGAACACAATAAGTAGATAAGTACCACCTATTATGATTTTTTAATCAAATGTAACGCTCTACAGTACGTACTGTATACAGGGTGAAATTATATTCATGGGCATCCTTTTAAGGGGTCATTGTACTCATCATTATGAACAACTTTTACTATGGGACAAAACCTGATTTCGCGAAAAAAAAAATCAGCTGTTCCTTGCATTTATGTTCATATAGGTAACTCGTCAAAATGTAGGGAAGATCTGATTTTTTTTTCGCGATTTCAGGTTTCGTCCCATACTAAAAGTTGTTCATAATGATGATTACAATGACCCCGTAAAAGGATGCCCATGAATTTAATTTCACCCTGTATACTGACTTATGTTTAAGGAAAACTTCGTGGGAAAATAAGCGCAGTAAACAAGCGTGCTAACCAATCAATAAATAATAACAAGTATCTACGGTAAGAGAAACTTTACTTTATGACCTATGTCTTACCAAGCAAAGTGCCTACTAACGAGTGATAACACGAATTTAGGACATGATTCTAGGGGGGGTCTAGAAATAGGTAAGTACTGATCTATGGTCAGGGTGCGCGTCGATGTCCCTGCACCCTGTAGGTACACGTACAGCGGGTGTAAAAAGACGCTTATACAGGGTGAAATTAAATTCATGGGCATCCTTTTAAGAGGTCATTGTACCTACTCATCATTATGATCAACTTTTATTATGGGACTAAAACAAAAATCGCGAAAAAAAATCAGCTGTTCCTTGCATTTATGTTCACATAACTCGTCAAAATGTACGGAAGAGCTGATTTTTTTTCGCGATTTTAGTTTTGGTCTCATAGTAAAAGTTGTTCATAATGATGATTACAATGACCCCTTAAAAGGATGCCCATGAATTCAATTTCACCCTGTAGGTATAATTATGATATATTGTTTTTTGTAACAAACCATACTTACCTGGGAATTTTCTGGTTACGGAGATAATGTAGGTAAAAGTTCCAACTTTTTTTTCACATAACAAGTTTTAAATGTTAACGTGTTTACGTGTATAAAGTATTGAGTAAAACTTAACTGGAATTACCCCCACAACTCATGTTCCGTTACCCACAAATACAATGCTTTTTTTTGTGCGTTACCATGGAATAGATCTATTCCGTGTGCGTTACATATTGCGCGCTGCCGTAAAAAGCGAGTTACCACACCAAAAATAAAATTCGTTTCCCAGTTAAAATGTTTGCTCAATGTTACATAGTTTGCTGTACAGATCCTAGTAGATAACGACCAAGTGATGGGTCTTGTTGTTGTTATTTGTTGTTGGAGTTTGCCTTTCCCGTACCTATAATTTGTGGGTATTTAGTGTATCGTATATAATTTTCAGCGCTATCCTTTGCTTAATTTATTCGTAAACTCAAAAAATATCTAAGAAAAGTTTTTATTATAAATTCTGTTACTTATGCGATACAATATTAACCGGACAAGCGGCGCGCGTCGCCGATCGGCGACGAAACAATAGACATTGAGTCTCATTAGCGGAGCTTTCCCGTACTTACCTATAATTTGTATCGTATGTAATTTTTTGCGCTATCCTTTGCATAATTTATTCGTAAACCCAAAAAAATATCTAAGAAAAGTTTTTATTACAAATTCTGCTACTTATACGATACAATATTAAAGTCATCAGATCAATACTGTTTCAGACAGCGCATACATCTGTTCAGTATTTAAAGAGCCTTAAACACACAGACTGACATATGCATAGGTACCTACAACCTACATGTATTTTATTACATTAGTTTGTATAGCTCACCCTGACAGCTAGTTACAGCTGTGTCGATGCTCAAAAAGGCGCTGATTGGTTGTGACGTCAATACCTCGTTTTGACTGTTTCCTTTGTAAAGTAATTTGTTGTAAATGGCTTTATAATCGAATGTTTATTTTCACCTCTGTTCGATGAAGACGCTTGTTAGTGTGTTTGGAGAGAAGCAATGTACCTAACTGTCCAATTCTCTAAAGGAAAGGTTTGTTTGGGCATTCACAGGTTATCGATGGCTTACCTACATACTTTGTCCTTCATTGTTTGAGGCAATGTTTTTTTTGTTAATTTTCAGTACCTACCTAGGTTAAGTAAATTGAGTGACAATTTCCAAAATTATTTCTATTGTGGAAGACTACCTTTCATGTGTTCTTTAAGGGCCCAGTAGGTCTTCCAAGCATTTTGAACTCGTCTTTCGACTTCCTTATCCTGTCTGTTTTTGAAAGACACTATCTGGCCCAAGTATGTGTACTCATCGACATATTGCAACCCATGTCCGTCTACCTCGACCCTACGTTTTGTGCTGTTGGTCATGACCTGTGTTTTGGATCTGTTCATTGAAAGTCCAACCTCAAGACTTGCCGTGCTCAGATCTTGGAGCATCTCCTCAAGTTCTGAAGGTGATGTGGAGAATAACACTATGTCATCTGCAAAGCGGAGGTTAGTTAGGTTAGTTTCGACATGTGCATCCTGCCCGTCTTAACCTACGGTGCTCAGAATTGGTCACTTACTGAACAACAGAAGTCCAAACTCAAGATTTGCCAACGGGCAATGGAGCGCAGCATGTGTATGTGTGTAAAGCGTACAGATCGAGTTAGAAACACCACGCTGCGCTCCATAACTCAAGTAGCGGATGTTGGAGAAAAAACAGCCAGGCTGAAGTGGGAATGGGCCGGACACGTCTCACGAATGCACCCGGAGAGATGGGCAAAGATCGTCACTCACTGGACGCCTGAGGCAGGACATCGCCGTCGAGGTAGACCAAGACGAAGGTGGCGTGATAATCTAATATAATTCGCAGGGCCAACATGGCCAGAGATCGCACAAGACAGGGAGGTTTGGAAGAAAAAAGGGGAGGCCTTTGCCCAGCAGTCGGACACAAAAATAGACTAACAAAAAAAAAAATTCTATTGTAGAGAAAATCACCGCCACAATTTAATTATAATGACTTATAAGTTATAAATCATCAAAAGATTCTGATAGTTCATTAATTCGATGATCTATAAAAATGATTACCTGCCTACTGTCAATCTCAATTAGGTATCATCATAATTCTTATAACATCTGTAGGCATCATATCTACATGTACTGGGTACAATCGGAACGGATGCGTCACATTTTTTCTATTAACTTAATACCTCTTCATAATTCCTTCCACTATTATTTAATACAGTGAAATCACTCACAGCCATAAATGTCATACCTACAGTCTTTATGAAAATAATTAAATAACTACTTACTTATAAATCGGAAATACTAATAGAGGTACCTAATTTAATTATGTGAGTCGTTAAATACTTTCAGAAGTTCCACGCGTTTAGGCCTAAGTAACTGACATCTTCAATCTAAGCATTCGAGAAACTATTCATTTGCGATTACACTTCATTCCTTAGGATATTATAGGTTAATATTTTTATAGAGTCTGGACTATCTATGAAGGACTGCAGTATGAGGTCAAGATATACCTGTTAGATTAAAAAATTTTCCACTTTTTAGTTGTAGGTACCTACCCCACAAAAATGTAAACGAAAAGATCGTTTTAATGTAGACAATGTAGATAAATTTTTATATTTTTGTTGATTTTTCAAAAACCGCTTGTCCGATTTCGATCAAATTTTCATGGGACTATTTGGGAAGTATACCCTTTCCAACAAAAAAAGAATTTTTCAAACCGGTTTCCAAGGGACGGAGTTATGCGCGAACAAAGATAAAAAAAAAAAAATACAAACATCCGAATTGAGAACCTCCTCCTTTTTAGAAGTCGGTTAAAAATTGTTAGAATGCTTGTTATTTCAAAACTAGCTGGATACTGTTTATTCGCTTACTTGCTAAACCAGAAAAAAAAAACTGGACTCATTCCTCTTCACCATAATGTGACCATGACAACCGATTTCCACACAACTTATAAACTCCGGAAATACTTAAAAAATAAAGTGAAGTATTCAAAAGTACCTAGGTACCGATGTTATCAAAACTAAGTGACGACCTGCACTGCACTTGACGGATTGCAACTGATAATATAATATTATAATAGGTACCTATTTGTTGTCATTACAAGGCAATATATTCACAGATTAAAATACGTATGACTTGGATTCACGTCATATCGAAAAGCAAATTTTTTGACAAATTATCACAATTTTTATGTTTTCATATACCTAATCTACGTAGATAAGGTAAGGATATGTGTACTCTGTGAGTCGGAGAATTATTTGCAATATTTCAAGTGCATTGCAGATAAGTACTTAGGTTGTGTTGTGAATAAGTACAGAGGAGAGCTATTTTATTTAAATGAGACACCTATCGGATTACATAAGATAATTATTTTAGGAGTTTTCCATATTGAACCCATAAAATTAGCCCATCTTATTTCTTACACGTCAAACCTACAACTCCTTGAATGACACACGCACGCTTAAAAACGTTCGAATGGAACATGCCTTCAAATATGACCGGCCAGTAGGTATTTCAAAAGATAAAGTTTCGTCAATTTCATGAAAAATCAAAGTTACGATTGGCAATATTATACTTTAAGCCCCCCTTAATATAGCCGTCTCCACACGGATTAAATAAGTTTAAAGTAAAAAATTTAAAATTGTAGCTTTAGTACCTAACTTCAGGATAATATTGATTAATTTCATAGTAGGTATTAGAGTAGAATTACAACAATATTCTGACAAAGCCATGATTCATTTTCCGTAAATTAAATATGTTGTCATTTAGCAAAAAACTTCATAACGACTTTGTTGCCCATTAGTTGAAATCGGAAGTCATTTGGTGAAATAAGCGCTCAGTTATTTCACCAAATGACTTCCGATTTCATAGACACTTACTTATTGGTTAATAATTATTGATTATTAATACCAGCCTATGACTGTCCCACTGTTGGGCAAAGACCTCTTCTCATACAGAGATGGCACGGGCATTGATCACCACGCTTGCTCAAGACTGGTTGGCGATTTCAGTCTTATATTAACTGAAAAATAAGCGAAAGTTACTTTTGACTAATTTAAATTAGTACCTATGTATATTATGCATAGCAGACTTGCTCAGTTTTTGAACTCTCTGTGGTTTTATGTATCAAGATGTTAAGACATTCGCTATCATAACGTCTGTACCTCGTATTTTGATGATGTCAAAAATGCCAATTCGGAAATATAGCTTAAGCAATATACCAATAGCTACATTTTACCAAGAGAATGATGCATACACCATAGATATACAACTGCAGCCATTACCTTATTGTTCTATCGTCAAATTTTAAAATAATTGCCCAGAACATTCCGTTTAAAATATGTGAATAATTTAATTATTGGTCACTGGTTCCGACAATACCTGGCAGATTTCCCTAAATTGTTTTCCGTTTCACAAAAAATCTGAGTCATTTAATGTGCTTCGGAATATATATATTTTTAAGCATCTACTATGTACTTCCGAAATGAAAAAACAGCAATCTATGAACTACTCCAAGACTGAGCTATAAATCGCGTGATTCCAAGTATCGCATTCTGTTTTACAGCAATAAATTGTCGATCCCAAAATAATATCCCTCATGTTCCAGAAACTAGCTGATTGTACCTTCTTAGAAATGCTCTCAAGTGTGTTTAACTCGAACAGTCATTGTTTACAGAACGCCGGACGGCAGACCGGACAACGGCGAATTAATCTCTCCCGGCACGCCATCTTTATCGTTAATCTTTTGCTGAAAAACAAACCGATCTGATGCTGGGATTAGAGCTGCAACTGCTGCAAGCTTGTTTAGTCAAGTATCTATCTCTTCAAAAGAAAGACAATCTTCTTAATCCCCGATTATATTAATCCCCAATTCAAAACCTAACGGAGAATGTCCATTATAATCTATTGTTGTTTCAGTTTCGTTTGCGGATTGCAATAGATCTGAATCCCAATTCCCAGCATGAAGGTCAGGTAAATAAAATAAAGTTTTAAATGTGAACAATACTTTAGTTTTATTCATTATAGCTCTTTATCTTAATCCTATAATCTAAGTCAATAAATATACAACTTTGGAAATATTTACATATAGTGACAATACAACCGCGGAATGCTACGAGAGGTGACACCAGCTAATATTGCAAACTACAGAGATTACCTCTCAACCCCACTGGTCCATTGGCTACACTAAAACTAAATCACAGATAAATAATAACGTCTTCCGACCTTCAGTTAATTCAGTCTATTTGGTAAAGCCTCTATGAGATTATGAGTGGATCACTGTCGCGTGAGCACCGTGATCGGTTTGTAGATGTGAGGCGTCAGCGGGTGGTGTGAGGGCGAGGGCAGCTCGGGGCTGGAGGCGCCGGAGTTCGGCGGGGAGTGCAGCATGGGCGGCGACGGCGGCAGCAGCGGGGACGTCTGCGCCATCATCGCGGACTGCTGCGCCAGCTGGGAGCTCTGCAGCAGCTGCGACTGGCCGAGGAAGGCGCCCGTCGGCAGGCGGTCGTACAGCGCGGGCGAGTAAGGCAGGCTGCCGTAGCCCATCGCGTCGCCGCGGAAGGCCGGGTGCACGGCGCTCGGCGCCACGGGAGGAGTCTTCATTTGCATCGGAGCGTACCTTTGATACAACAGCTGCGAGTACAAGCCCACGAGCTGCGAGTACGTGGCGGGCGGGTAGGCGCCGGACATGGCCACGCCGGGGAACAGCGGCCGCTTGAAGCAGGCCAGGCGCGAGCGGCCCGTGAGCGCGGAGCGGCGGCGCAGCTTGCCCGTGGTGCCGCCGATGAACACGTCCTCGGCCGACGCGTCCAGCATCCAGTAGTTGCCCTTCCCGGGGTCGTCGTAGTGTCGCGGCACTTTCACAAAGCACTTGTTCAAACTCAGGTTGTGGCGGATGGAGTTCTGCCAGCCTTGCCTGTTCTCTCTGTAGTACGGGAAGTTCGTCATGATGTACTCGTAGATGCCGTTCAACGTGAGCCGTTTCTCGGGACTGTTGCGGATGGCCATCATGATGAGCGCGTTGTAGCTGTATGCGGGTTTCTCGTGCTTTTTGTCTTTCTTGTCGTCGTCATCTTTAGGTTTGGTGCAGTCGACGGGCTCGGTGCCCGTCACGTCCAGCTCCGAGTCGCTGAGGTCGGCCTCGGAGGGCGAAGCGCCCGTCGACGAGGCCGCGGGAGACGGCGGAGGAGCCGGCTTGTTCATCAGTATGGAATTAATACTGAAATCTCCTTCGAACTTCACCATATTGAAAACACTTGTGATACACTTGTTAAACACGTAATGCGTGCGCTTACACTGCGAGCGGCGAGTGAACTGACGGGCGCGGAGGCGGCGCACGCTTTTATACGGTATGTCGGAGGCCCCGCCTCTACAGCTTTGTGAGTGCGCCGCGACCAATTGGCGTCCGAGCTTTTTGATACATAGAGCCACGCCCCCCCCATCCCGTAAGCTCCCCCCTCCGCACAAGCTCTGCTGTCGTTTTGTTTGAGTTGCGCGCGCGCAGCGACGAGTTTATTTATTATCTGGTATATCTTTTATTGGTACTGTAGCTACGATTATAAATCGATTGTGGTTTGTTATGTGATTAATGAGTATTGTAAAATATTTTTTCAATGTGTAGGTACTCTATGTTTTAAGTTGATCAATTTATGTTGATTGATATTTGATAGTCGTAGTAACATGTAGTGGTGTATTTTATTACTTTAATTACCTTGTAGGAGTTGGGGCACAAGACGCGGTGCTGTGGGTGTCACTCAGTTTGATGACTGTGAGACAACTTTCTCGAAACATTAATGATGTCCCGTCATATTATGTGCAACATTGCGACATTGTTTGTAAAATTTTAGTTGCATAGTTTCTGGTATTAGCTAAATAAGTAATTGGCTAACGATCTATGTACCTGATTTATTAACAATTTGTAATACTTACCTAATTAATAACTAGCAAGTGATTTTGTCAGATAGTTTATTTCAATTAGCCAATCTAAGTAAATGACCTACTTACTTAGTTACCTTTGCAAAAAAAAATATTTTAAATTGAATTCTACATACTTAGGTAAACGGATTTTGAACTTAGCGGTTTTATCCGGAAAAAGGATTTGGCGGACTTATGTTTTTGGTTAATAACAAAGACGGATTAAAGTTCTTCAGTTACCTAAGTATACGGTTGAGAGTGCCTTTATTTTAATATTTAGGTAATCAGATTGAATGTTGAGTTCTGTGAAGTTGGAGTTATTTTTAGCTTAGGTATGATTTCTAATAAGTAGTTTCACTGTAAAAGTTATTTAAGTAGGTATAGGGTGTAAGTAGGGTACGGGCCCGGTCGGGTGGGTAGGGTGGGTAGGGTCTAAGTACCTAGATACTTCATGAGGTTTTTATGAAACTGTTCAGACCTTATGGTTGGTGATTCAAGTGCGTCCTAGTACAAATTTAGTATATACCTAAGTAGTTAACTAATTAGGTATAGGTACTGTAGAATTCGTAACTATAGGTAAATAGGTGACATAACATCACACACACCTGCAGTTCCGCACTCTGAAGAAGTGGAGAAGGACATCAACATTTCGTTAGTTAGGCCCATACTTACCTAATGTTTCTAATATTATGAAATCTTCATTGTAAATCTTTATAGGTACCTAATAAATGTCCCGGAATTAACGCACACTACCAAATTAGAATTGACTGTACAGCGGTAATGTGACCGTAATTTACATAGTTGTCATTATTTTAGGGATAAAAAATTACCTGTAGGTACAGTCACGTCTAAAAGTATGTATACACTTGGCTTTGTTCAAAGGCGATTTTCTCGTTTATTTTTGAATGAAATTTTATGTTATTACGAAAATAGTATTTTCGAACCCATAGGTTTATGTTAAGTGTCGTATTTCAACGTTGCATTCATTATTTCACGAAAAAATCGCATTTGAAAATTGCCAAGTGTACCTATACATACTTTTAGACGTGACTGTACCTATTAAAAATGACAGAAATCGATTCAGTACTTAAACAATTCTGAGAAACTACTTAAGACTTTCATAATGTGCATTAACCGAGATACACTTTGTATAGGTATGTATCTACATCGTATAGGTAGGTATATACGTTGTATAGGTAGGTATCTGCGTTGTATAGGTCGGTAGAAATCTAAGTAAGTACAAATAGACTTAACTTAGATATACTTTTGTAAGTCAACTAAACTTACAAAAGTGTATTCTAAATTAAGTCTGCTGATGGGTACCTATCCTTTCTTAACTTTTCGATGGATATTAACTACGTAACTACTTACTTACCTACCTACTAACCAATCAGACTATGACCGTTCCGTAGTAGATGCAGCTGTAAATACCTAAGTATTGTACCTATTATAAAAGTAGATTAAATACATATCCTAAGTATATATCAGAAGGTGCATTTATGAACTGCACGGGAACTTACCTATCATGCTGTTCAGTTGTAGCTAGGTACTTATCACTTATCATTCAGTTAACATGACGCGCAATTAGGTATTAAATACCTAATCAGGTAATCACAATGACTGTTATAAACTTGATCACCAAAATATTTGTAAATAATGTTTGCAGATAAGCCACACATTTTAAACAAGTGTAGGTAGATAGTAATACATTTTTTTGTGTCTTTAATACATTTTATGAACATCAGAATCCAAAAATAAACAGAGTTTTCAAATTATAAGAACCTAAAAATGACAAAACATTTTTTCTAATTGCATCTGCCTGTGATGTCAAAAAGTATCTACACAATATTTCCTTAACTACCGATAGGTTTTACTATCACAGATGATTTCAATCACAATTAGAAACAGTTTGTTCGACCATTTGTAAAGTTCTAAGTAGGTACAAAGGAAGTCTTAACAAGACGAAGAAGAAAACGACGCGACGGGGTTTCATCCTTTACTAACTTAATTAAAAAGTCATAAAAACAATAAATAAATCGCCATTTAGATTTTTGGCAATTATTTATTTATTTATTATTAAGGCACATCAACAACACAATCATTTACAAATAACAGAGAACAGAGACATGGACTAGACATGGACTACGTCAATTGCAGACGTGCACAGCGTTCACAACAAAAGAGAAGAAAAAACTTAGGGCAAGCAACCTTGCCAATGAATTATTTAAATCAATTAGATAGCAGTGTTGACGCAAATCACTTTATGAATCAACACATTGTTTATTAAACCTGTACCTATGATAGTAGATATCTACCTAAATATTTTAATACGATTATTTATATTGTTATTGTTGATAAAGCAGTTCAGTAATATTTGATTGTACACAGAGTTTAATTTTATTAGCTAGCTGACCCTAAAAATAACTCGTCAACGTTACAGAAACGCGATATAACAAAAAATCGAACGGTGGTAAACAAAATGAACAACTGATTTTGAAAAACAAAATTCCATGCTATAGGTATTATAAAATTATTGAAATTGAAATTCTAAACAGACTGAAAGATATCTTCACAACAACCAGTATCGAAAATCGGCAATTTCATAGGTTGTCTTTTAAATGTATAGGTAAGTATCTAAGTAATCCAGTTTTAAGATAAAACTGACATAATTATCAAATTGTGTTTATTTTTAGATTTATCAGAACTTACGATCTGAACGTGGCACATACCGTGCGTGTGTATACGTGTTCATAGTAGTAGATACCTACTTACCTATGAATGTAAACAACGCAATTATTTTCACTTGTTTGTTCAATAGATTAGATTGATGGGTATAGAATCTAAATGGCATGAGCTTAGGAGCTACTAAGTACATAAGTAACAATGTTCAAACACTTTGGATATCTTGTCTAGAAACCATCGCACCCATCGAGTAGGCTACAAAACGAATACTAAGCTAAGTACCTATTGTTGGTCAAGATTTGAATAATGTAAGTTGGTATGTCTATGTAGTAGGAACTAAGTAAGGAATCAAACTTGGAACCTGAAGCGCAGCAGTCCATATCGAAACATATAATTAGTCATGCTCAGGGATGTAGCTGAACAGGGTGCAGGGACATGGACGCGCAACCTGTTGCCATGGATTCAGTAGGTACCTAAGTACATGTTTAGGTACATGCTTGGCAAAGTTCATCGATCTTACAAAAAAATTTGCTGTTCCATACATTTTGACCGCGTATTGCACTTATCTATTGAAACAGCTGTTTATATTTTAGGAAAACAACAAAAATATCTACGCCTGAATTAGGTGCTGATTTCATGGTTACAATTCGCGAATCGATGTCCCTGCCAGCCTGTATGATAATTGCAAGTAGCAGAGACAGTCTGATCAATTTTACATCTAGTAAAATCTTTCAATCTGAAGTAAATGCCTACCTACAAGACATAGGTAGATCCGTAGAGACACTAATACGACATACAATGCACCGACAAATTACAACACAACAGAATTATTCATAGGTCCTAACTCGAGTATCGATCGACAGAGTGCGACAATATCGACATAATCGAGACGAGACACAAAGAGCACACCTGTGTCGATGCGACAAAGGGCAGACGTGCTGCGAGCAGCGATGTGCGAAGGACGTGGATATGGTAAGTACGGGTGACAAATGAAGAAAGATTTACTACTAACTAGTACCTAGGTACCTACCAAGAAAACAATCAGCCTCATCATCATCGCCATTATAACTTCTGCCGGAATACGTCCACTGCTGGACATGCGCCTCCTCCAAACGTCGCCATATGCACCGCTCCTGTGATTCTTGGCGGCCTTCACAAGGTCAGACTAAAGCACTACAATACTGGATATAGGCTTCTCCAATATTGTAGCAATGCTACTGAACCGCACACCCACATTCCACAAACATTGCCTTTGCATATTTGATTAAATTAATTTGATGTAGGACATTGATTAACATAGATAAGATACAAAGTAGAATAACAACGTTGCTTGTTTCGGGTTGATAATAATCTTTTATAAAAAAACAGATCATCCGCAAATAGACTGAGTTATATAATTACCTATTCATTCAATTTGCAAACGAATTCAAAGTCGACCGATATAAAATGCCTCGTGAAAACGCTACTTGAGTTGCCGCATCTATTCTCCATAACCTCTACATGTAACGATTCGGTACGAGTAGTAGGTAAGTACACAATAGTGTCGGATTTGTGTCGGTCCCGTACGCACTGATCACTGATCGATTGATCAGCTGAACAACTGATCGACTGTTCGTCTGATCAGATCACGGTCATCGCTACCATTGTCAATGGATTATATTGTCGTTTATTAGGTTTTCTGATATCTGATCAACACGCGTACGAAGTGTTTGGTCCACGTTTTGTAATGCTTGGTCATCATCATCTGCCTAGCCCTTTCACAACTGTGTTGCGGTCAGCCTCCAGTCTAACCGTATGCAGCTGAATACCAGTCATTTACATGGAGCGACTGCCTATCCTGTTTGGTCATCTTCATAATAAATTACTTAGTTTTTCAAAGTTTGTTTTGATATGTTTTTAATCCACAACAGCCTTGAATAGGCCGTTTATTGATAATCAGTCATATTTGACTACATAACATAGGGATAACATCATCGTTGCCATGATAAATTATAAACATTGTACTATGACACAAACATAATTATTTTGTAATCGTTTTTTGGCTCGTTATCGAAACATCCTGAATCATCTAGGGCTGAGGTAACCCACGAAGAAGACTGGCCAAATAGTCGAGAGGTGTCGTGGAACACCCGGTTGGAACAAAGTTCCTTTCACTGTAGGTATATTGTGTATTTAATAACAGACACAATTAAATTAATTAATAACGTTTCTAACTAACTGGAAAACAAAAGTGTCGTGACATTCGCCCAGTGTGCAAAATATAAAGTGTAAAATTGTTGCAATACCTACCTCGGAATTTAGCATAAAGCAGAAAGTTTCATTTAAATTCTGTTCCATTTTTTTATTTATCTAGTAGATAGATAAGGCGTATCCGGGCAATATGAAACACGTCTTAATAATACATACACAATAAGAATCCCAATCCTTTCGGCTCTCGCGTCGTTGTCAAAGGAAGTCAAGTCCGCTATCGGGTCCTACATCACAGAGATCAAACCGGCCGCGATGTTCGGCCATGTCATGTGACGTCATACGGTCCACTGCACACGGGGACATGGGGCAGAAGTATCACTCCTACTAATGTTGAGATATTAGTACTTAGTTTTTTTTTTACATATTACATATACCACCACACACCACACACACCACCGGAATAATATACTACACCACAGGAATAATATAGCCAGGATTTTGTAATACCTAACTTGATTTAAAAGAGTGTCTATGGAGTTTCTTGCCCGTTCTTCTCCTTAGAGATCTTCGTTTTGGAACGGGCACTATCTTCAACTTTCTGACTAACTGGTCTAGGTACTCGTTGACAACTTAAATAAACCCTTAGCTACTGTTTTCAAACCTTTATACTAGATAGTGTCATTGGCTATTTTTGCTTATAAGCATAAGCAAAAATAGCCAATGACACTAAGTAGGTATGCCTATAATATTGTGCATTATTGAAATAGTTCAATTAAATGCAGGCGTTGGCGTCTTTAGTACCGCGATCTGCGGGGTAATTGCGTAACACACTATCAGTCGCAATGGCTTCCATTTTGACAGTTCAACAACATTCATTGCGTTATTTACGTTGCTAAGCAGACAAATTTTTCAAACTTATGAAGCAATGTATTCATTCAGATGATGTGTTTTCCTTTCAAAATTATTCAGATTGTGATTGAAAGTGTTTTACGCAATTTGGGTGCTGTGTAGGTAGGCATTGCCACATTGCCTGAAGTCAAACGGTACAGACGGTAAAATTTAAAAAAAAGTTGTTATGTTCTGTTGTTTGTTTAAAATTCTATTACGAGAACGTCGCGGGAGTGGTTTCCTTTAACTGAACGAGTGAACCTTCTGCTAATTCCTTGCTGACCGAGTACCAGTGTCGCGCTATCAAGAGATAACAGCAGACTAAGTGGCTCCGGGTGTAATAGTTGTACCTATTAGTGACGCGTCGCTGACTCAGATTCAGAGATCCCACAGATTTGGGCTTTTGTTTGTTGGTTTTGTATGGGTAAATGAAGTTTAAATAAGTATTTAATTAACATTTTTTCATTTTTCATTTTTTTTTTCATTTAATTAAAACTACCTATTGGATTGGATTGCGTTGTGAAGTTGAGCAGGTCACCTGGCAAGGCGCAGTGATGACCGGTGGAGTAAGGCAGTGACCGATTGGCGTCCAAGGACTGGAAGACGAAGTGTCTGTCGTCCGGCGGCGAGATGGGTGGACGATATTGTTACCATCACGGGTAGAACCTGGATGAGGCAGGCACAGGAGCTTGGGCCTATGAAGAAAGAGGAATGTTCTGCAGTGGGGGAAGTCGGGATGTGGAAGATGATGATGATTAGCGGTTATGGATCCTAGAAAATAACTTGAAAGGGACAATTAGTCCAAGTTCTTCTGACTGCACAGTTCTTGATGGTGAGGCAAGAGATTTTTTAAACGTTTTCTTTACATGCGTCTAGTTTCAGAAAAGATTTCAGCAAATAATTCTTTCCGTGTGTTTTGTAAAGTCGTTGTCATTTTCTCCATTGTCATTTTCCCATCTGAACAAATATTTCACATATTAGGTAAGTAGAAGGCATGTTGTTACATTGAAGTAAAGCTGAGTCAATACAGGGTGTGTCTGGAATTATTATTTAAATAAAATTGTTGGATAAAAATTAAAAATAGTTACACCTATCTAAAATGAAATATATTTTAATTATTCCCGTTTTATCTGCATTATCAACTTATTAGAAATTAACCATTCTTGCCTACCTACTGAAATAAAACCATAATTTTACTATGTTTAGCGCGGCATGATCTAGAGAAGAAAAACTCTACAAATAAAAACGTCTTCCGAAGCAATTTTTTAAATTATCTTTATTGATTTAGACGAATATCGAGCAATGGTGGCCCAGTGGTAACGGCCGTGACTTACGAGTTGGAAGTCGTAATAGAGTCGAACCCCGACAAGCGCTTTATTTTGTGTAAATTATTTCATCATCACTGCTCCCAAAACGGTGAAGGAAAACATCCTGAAGAAACCGGCATGTCCTAGAGCCAAAAAATTCGAAGAGAAGTGACATCCACCAACCTACACTGAGCTTGCGTGGTGGATTACGGTCCAGTCCCTCTCACAGAGAGGAGGCCTGTGTCCTAGCAGTGAGAACGATACGAGTATAGGCTGATTATGTTTTTCTTTAATAGAACAAGACATCTCAGTTTGGTTCCCCGAATCAGACCCAAGCTAGAACCTACCAACCATAATGAGTTAGACCTCAAACATTACGACCACTAATGAGTCACAAGTGAGATCACGACATTAGGCCCGACCACCTCCAATTGCCGGCGATCGGCGTTGTTTGTGACCCGCACCTTAAGTAAGGTTAACTAATTGATGCGGACACTCCCGAGTCCGGCCGAGCGTAGGGATGCGTCCGCGCCGGTATCTGTTTAGTCAAGCAAGTGTCACAAAAAGTGTGACAACTCAATTTAATTTAATAATTTAGATGTTTTACCCTTTTTTGACATTTAATTAAGGAGGATATGGAATTAAATGAACTTGATTAAAGAATAACACTACGCTTCGAAGCATCCCATCTGTCCCGCGCCTCCCTGCGCCGCCGATTGCATCCAAGTTTTTCCTGCGATCACTGCAATGTACCTATGCAACTCACGAGGTGGTTGATCTGACATATTTAATACTAGCTGCGCGCCGCGGTTTCACCCGCATAAGTGTCGATCCCGTGGGAATATCGGGATAAAAAATATCCTAAGTCCTTTCCTCCCAATCTCCTCAGGTATCTCTATACAAAATTTCATCTAAATCGGTTCAGTGGTTTAGGCGTGAAAAGGTAACATACAGACAGACAGAGTTACTTTCGAATTTATAATATTAGTATGGATTTTTATTCTACCTTAGACCCACTCCTGGATGCTGAGCTGCCCGAGTATTTCATCTGTTTTTTTTCAGCTTTTTATGACTTTCCTTGTAAGTACTGTTTTTTGTCACTCGGGTACTGAGACAGAATTAACTATAGTTACTAAGCTTCCGTTTCTGTCTCTCTCCCACATCTTGTAATCATCCCAACAACTTACATTCTCTTAGTAACTGCAAAGTCTAGCCTAGTCTTTTTCTACGTTGAAATATTCAGTCCGTTAATACCAGCCAGAAGGAGTCCCATCCCTAGAGTTATGATTATGAAGTATGCGTATGTATGCGCCCGAATTAAATTAGTCGCGAGATGTGAGGGGTCATGCGTGGGCGCTGTTGTACTCATACACGTTGACAACAGCCGCTACCACTGTACCAGGGACACAGAACTCGACTACGCCATAGTTCGACGATCATAAACACTAAAAGCTAGGAAGACTTCAGACAAGTTTCAGTCGCCAACTTTGTAACCCCAGCAACAAAGTTTTGAGCAGTGGATTTAAAACCAAATTAAAAATCATTTATTCCAATTACGCTGATAAACAGCACTTCCTAGTGCTTTCGCTGGGAAGAAGAAGTGGCACAACAAAGTCCCCAGCAGCACAGCTGTCTTTAACTAGAGATCTCGACTCCCAGAGGTAGATCTTCCGCCCTGTATTTTGGGCTACCACTTTTTGGCTTCTAACGTTGCTTTTTTCACATAAAACTAACCATGAACATTCATGGTATCCCAAACAAGAAACTTTATCATAGGAGACTTTTGAACCAAAGAACGATAAAAAGTTTACTAACGTAATAAATAGTTCCACTCCATCTTAAACGTAAGATGAGTGAGTTCTCTTCGACGCTTTCTCGACATTCGTTCCAGTAGTAGCTCAGTGATGATCGAAGTAATTAGATCATGGCATCACACGGATCAACTGTGTGCTTACAACAAGATGTGCGCGTATTGTTCACTTCCTTATTCCGACGCTAATTGGTACGACAACACATTACATTCGGAGAAGCTCTGCGTCAGGTTCGGAGGTAAACGACGGTTTAAGGAAAGAGTTTTTGTTTTGGAACAGAATAAATTCAAAATTATAAAGTTTTTGCCTTAGACTGATGATTTGTGCAAAGCTTATCAACAAGCTAGAAGATGGTGCTGGTGAAAAATTAGACTATGTGGGCCATGACCAGAATTGATGTTTATAGTATAGGTACTGCAGTAGCAGTGAACGGTGATATTCTGAAATGAGTCAAAGGTCCAGTGTAAACCTCTTAATCTGATCGCTCGACCCGTGCGGCTGTTATTACTTAGCCACAAGCCCCTGCACTGCTCTACATCTATATACATATATTATATTTTATTTATTTATTAACAACCAACTCATATTGACAGTTTGCACCACACATACATGTTATTGGTCAGTATTAATAATTACACATGTCATACAATTATAAAATTAGATTAAATCACATAATACAAAGATGAAATGAAATAAAGTGAAACAAAAGAACAATGGGTAAAGTTGTATGGGCCCGTACCCAAAAAAAAAGATGACTGTAGCATTATGAGCTATATCGGTAGTATTATCGCTTTCTTCCATCGCTGTGAAACGCACCCTTTGGCGGTTGATATTACAGTCCACAACATATTAGTCAACAAACCTGTTGACAACGTTAATTCTGTCTTTTATTATTTCGACAATGTTGTTAGCGTGTGGATTATTCTACAATGGATCACGGAACGTGTTCAATAAGGCTCCAGCGATTTAGAAAATTAACAGAACTTGATTAAAAATTAATTAAAATTGATTTAGAACTTGTATTGTGTTTTGTTTTTATTTCTTTTTTGTATCTCATTTTATGCTGCATTGTCGGTTGCCAGCAGACATGCTGACTAAAGATTAATTAAACTACTCCATGAGGGTAACGAATACCGACATAGCTCATAATCTCTGCCGCGAATAGCAGAATAGCTATTAAAACATGGGAAAAAATTAACAAAAAAAAAAAAAAATTAAAGGGGGTACAAAGTTCGCCGGGTCAGCTAGTATTGAATAAAAACCAATATAAGTATGGTAATTACAATAATGAATCAAGATAATGAACTTTCCTATAATTTTGTTAAAACAATTTAACTTCCTTAAATATCTTTTTTTTTTCCAAGTGAATTCAGACATGCTGTCTTAGGATTAATTAAACTACTCCATGAGGTCAACAAATACCGACATAGTTCATAATGCTACAATTAACCTTGTCTCTGGGTACGGTCTTCTCAAAACCAGTTTAACTTCCTTAAATATCTTTTTTCTCCAAGTGAATTCAGACATGTTGTCTTAGGATTAATTAAACTACTCCATGAGGTCAACAAATACCGACATAGTCCATAATGCTACAATTAACTTTGTCTCTGGGTACGGTCTTACTCGTTCTCCTTTGTCAAAACTAGATAAAATTAGACAAAATTTGATAGAAATTAGGATAAATTGGAATAGAATTATAAATTAAAGTCGCTTTTCGTGTCTTTCTGTGTGACAGCGTTGTTCTTCTAAGCTGCGCAACGGATTTTGATGCAGTTTTAAACATCATTTAAAGAAGTTATTCCGATAGGCTTATGTGTTTAATACATTAATATTAAACTTACATATACTAAAGAAATCTCGAAGTTTTGTCAAATCGTAAAAAATCGTGCGAGGCAGGGGCGGGTCGCTAGTCATTCATAAATTGGGTATTCAACCCATCAGCAGCTAACGTTCTTGCATACCTAATTAATGTCGCTGTTCAACTGCCACTTTATCTGAAGTACCTCACCTCCGCAGCTCCGCCTGGTGACAATATTTACAGCCCAGTGTCAAGCTCATATTATATGCAGCGCCTGAGGCATTTGTCCTACCTTTTCCAGCCTGTGGAATCCGCTTTCTAAGTCTCCGACTTTCCGATGTTTTATCTTTGTACACAAACCAAGATGTGTGTTAAACAAAATAATCTTAATCTTATAAAAGTTTATCAAGATCAGGGAATCATACTAAAACCACTAAGTAGAACTATTTTTACCGCCAAACACCATGGAGTTCAAACTGGAACCCATCAGTTCTAGTTTGAACTCCATGGTGTTTAACTCTCGGATAATTGCGCATTCATTGATTGCGTATTATGGAACTCAAATGGAGCTGGGCAGGATACTTGACAAGGCGCAGTAATAACCGGTGGAGTCAGGCTGTGACAAAGTGGCGTCCAAGGACTGGGAGACGAGATTCGGTCGTCCGGCGGCGAGATGGGTAGACGACATTGTTGCCATCGTGGGCAAAACCTGAATGAGGCTGACACAGGAGCGTGGGAATTGGCACAAGAAAAGAGAGGCCTGTGTCCAGCAGTGAGTGAAGTCAGGGTGCGGCTGATCACAATGACCAAATCGACAAAACCAATGGTTTTGGCGGAGGCACCTTCTTTCCACCAGTTCAGCCATCGCTCCAGCCAATTCCCCCACAAAAAGTAAATTACCGCAGTTCCAAATGTTTAACAATCTCTTTCCATACAATATGACCCCTAGAATTTATAATAAACACACGCCCATAACATGTTAATTGCTACCGATGCCTGGTCCCTAACTGCGTGGTCGTAATCATATTCCTAACGAGCTGCGCAAGACTCCCCGGTGTGATCGCAAACTGACATAACCACCAACTTATTTTACATCTCCTGACATGCATTATCAACCTTATAGCTTGTGCCATAAAAGTGGAAAACAGATTTGGTGACGGAAAATAAATGTTGGTAAATCATAGAAGTAGGAACGTCTGGTAGTAATGCAATTCAATATAAACTAGCGTTCTTTATTATGTTTGGTATACATTAACGGTTTCATTCCAATCTGTCACATTTCTTCTGAATGTAAACTTCCATGTATGAAGCATAAGTTACGATCATCCAACAAATACCTCAATTTTATATGCAAAATATAATTTAGAAATAATAATGAAGTGATAAAAAGTGTTATTAGATAATGCTCAATGTATCGCGCCCAGTGGTCTGAGCTAATGATTTCTGGACAAAATAATTTTATGCATGAATGTGTCGTGGCGCACGCGCAGCCTCGACAGCCGTCTGCGATATATAGCCTGTGGACACTAAACATGGGGCTAAAGAAGGACCATTCTATATAGAACCAGAGGCCAGTTCAAATACAATTTTTCTTTTCTATTTGATTGAATACTGATATTTTAAACGCTTAGCAGTTAGCCCGAATAAGAGGAATATCTACAGGAAAAATCACTAGATCTACAAACCGGTCCCAATAATAAGCTGAGAAAATGCTGGGTAGGTACACGAGACAAACTACTCTATCTTGAGAGATATGATCACAATTTGAGAAATGGTAGAAGAGACCCACACTTACAGATTTCGTCCCTAAACAAATGGGACTTCTGTATGCTGTTACTCAGTGTTTTTCCTTATTAACATTATACAAGAAAATATCGTAAAGAGGTGTGAAGTTCTGCACAGAAACATTATAACGTTCATTTTGTGAAGGCAAATAGTATTACTTGATAAGGGCCTTTGTACACCACGCCACTGGAAGTTAGTAGGCCACTGGTGAACATAGGCCTAAGATTTGGACACTGCTAGTGCTCATACTAATTACTTAGTGTTTGTAACAATTATGTTTTTTATAATTTTAATTGTACTAGGTATGCTACCTTTCGATAAGCGACTTCTAGAATTCCTAATTCGTTGCAATTCTAAAAGTCGCTTATCGAAAGGTAGCATACCTAGTACAATTATCGTACATCCCACTGTTTAACCTGACAAGAGACAAAGTAAAGTCCTCCAGACCGTACTTCGGCCTCGGATGACACTGACCTGCAAATTGCAAAAAACGTAAGAAAATTTGAATGTCGCGGGAATCGCGGGCCACAAAAGATATACGGCCACATTGAATGCACCTATAAGCAGTGGTGTTCAAATTTAATCCACAATCACAGCCAGTAAACAAAATTTCCTTATTAGTCGCTACGTCTGCAGTCATCCTTAAGCACCTTGGTAATGTTTTACAAAAGTGTGACATTTAATTTTTTACACAGTGAGAGGAGAAATTAAAATTGTCAAAAGGAGTCGTTATGATCCGTGAACTTACAGGTTTATACGCTTCGAATCGTTTACTGACCCTTCTACTACATGAAACCTTACTTTCCGGAGATTAGAGTTTGTTTTTCGTTGGCAAGTTTGTAATGCGACCACATTTTGTAGTAGAAAAAGTGTTTGAATCAAGTTATGTGTGTTGATAACGCGAGCGGCCGCGCACTAGCACTGTGCAGTTCATTTAGAATAATATTAAGTATAAAAACAATAATAAATGAGTTTCGCTGAAGTTACTGTAGTGCTGTAATATAGCTGTTTGGAAACTCGTTTCTGCAATGTGTTTAGAGTTTAATTTAAAAATATGTCTGGGAATTTTTGTCACTTATGTCCTTTATAACTTCGCCTTAGGTCCGCATTACAGAACATTCCTTAAGTCCAGTTTGATCGTCAATCACTCGATCACTGTTTAAGTAAAGAATCAATACTTGAGCATCGTTCTCATTCCGGAACGGTAATCAATCTGTACTCAACTGAATAAAACAATATTATACCAAAATATGAAGGCTCATAAAATTCTACCAAATATTCCTCGTCTAAACAATTATCTATTATTATATTCTTATGCCAATTACGTTTGCATCCTCTTAGCGGTGAGGGTTCTGGCAAGGGTTATTGCTCTATGGCTTCCTCACCATCAGTGGTGGGTAGTTCTTGCTGAAGGGGCTTCGCGTCGTCTTCATCTTTGTTTCTGAAGGAATCGCTTAGGTCCCTGCTCACGCACTCTACAACTCCTTTATCGACTGGACTACGAAAAGTCTTTGAAATCACTTGTAATCTTATACTGAGGAATCTTGATCGGTATACTGTGTGCCATTCGGGTGGTCAACATGAATGTGTATCATTGTGTATCTTCGGTCGGTATATTTAATCCCACAGTCACGATTTGCTTTAATCAAACATCAAGCATGTTTTGTAAAACTATTACAAATATCACAAAAAAAGATATATCGTTTGACACATCTGTATTAGAAATTACCATACTATCTTATTATTTCACTCAAGAAATCTCATTTCAACGCTTGCCAAGCAGAAACGAACCTTACGAAGACAGAAATAAGAGTCTCTTGTACTAAGTGTTAGCTGTATTGTTTTTTTTTTTTACATTGGTTTTCGAGATAGGCGTCACAAAACGGACAGTTGGACGCGTAAGTCACGTGATGGTCAGTTCAGATTAAATATTGTAATAAGATACGTCCATCTTTTTGACCAGAATCGTCATAAGTTTGACTACTGGGGAATTTTGATGTTTGCCGTTAGGTACACTGAATAGATAGTATAATGATTTTCTGCATATATAAAGAAACCGAAAAACATGAACGACACCCATAATGAAAAACTTCGGCTGACCTCACGGCTTCAGCACCCTCGAACCATGAAAACTATATTTTTCTCTTTGAGAGAAAGTACGTGACGATTTCTACCAGTTTAGTCCGACCGCAAGCCGCGTTACAGAACTTCGTTCCAATAATTAATGCTCCTTGCAGGATTCTAAACTGAAGATTAAACTAATAAACAACCTCTCTTTTCACCAAAAAAACTTTTCACTTTTTGAGGCTTTTATTAAGACTTTTAGCGGGGCAAGTAGGTAATATCGTGTAACCAATTCTTGCCGCACATCGGGTACGTGGGTCACCCAACAACATAAACTTTAGTAGCTACTTAATCCTTACTTGACAGTTCAACACAAATCTATCAAGTTCTCTATAGCCAATGCCCAATCAAACAATGCTCTAAACATGCCTCATGTTCAACCCATTTATTTCAATTAAACCATTTACAGGCACTTTTGATTCGTGAAGGAATCGGTCAGTTAGTCAAAACATTTAAGCGAGTTGCTTGTTCCAAAACGTAGATCTCTATGCAAAGGAATGGGCAAGAAACTCCATGGACACTTTTTTAAATCATGTTAGGTGTTACAAAATCCTGTGTACATTCATCCTTACCTACGCTTTTTATACGTGTGCCAACGTCTAGCTTACCTACCCTCCAACCTAGCACCTTGAACCCCACCCGCCCCGCTCAAGGCACCACGCCAGCCCCACAGCTCAGGTGTTACTTCCCATGGCCACCCTCCACGAGGCTTCAAGCCACGTTCATTAAACATTCGATAATAAGTGGCCACTTCTAATTAATTATAAATACGTAATTGAAGAAGGGGAAGTCACGCTTTGATTCTGTGTTTAGGAATATTTTGATGTGGAAGTTGGAATAGTTATTGATGTGGTTTATTAAATTGTTCTTTGCTGCCGTTGGTCGTGTCTGTTCTGAACTAGGTAAGTAACATGTGATGAATTTTTAGAGTCATCTTCAGTCAATTATTTACAATTCCAGTCTGCTTAACTGGTTTTCGGAAGACTCTTCAAGAATGACTCCTGCCATGCCGCGGTCCAGCTCCTGCATTGTCACGTCAGGTAAGGATTGTCTACTCCACTGACAGGGGCTAGTTTATATATATACCATAGATGTTCTCTTCAACTTTCTATTTTCTATGAAGAAAGTACGTACCAAATACCAAAAAATGCCAAATCACGTCAAATTGAATTCCCTAGCTTTGCCGCGTCACATAAACGAACTCACTTCCACCTTCCAAGCCAATAAATAATACTCATTTAGGTGACTATAGCTGTAACAACTCTAGCCATTTTCCCATAAAACATCTTTATAAACATTGCTTACACTTACTTAGACGCTCAATAGGGTGACCACGCGTCGCGGGGGGCAGTGGGAACTTGCCAGGAATCTCCGATAATCACTTGACATGGGTGGATACACTAGCAAGTGGCCCCCGGGGATTTAGTATAGAGTAATGTTAAGTACCTAGGTGATTTCTTAATGTGAGGGATCTTTTGAAGAAATTACGTGAAAAAATTGTAGGAAATTTTTATAATGTAAGTACGTACCTACTGAAGTGGGAAGAAAGACCATTGGCAAAAAATTGCCATAGTTGTGGGGAAAACCCCATATGACTTGATTTTATTTCTTTTGTTACGACAAACAAATAGTACTTGTGATAAGTATAAAATATTCAACATTATCCAATCATATACATATATAGCAGCTCGGTTTTTAGCAGACATATATAGAAGTGCAAGTAGTTCCTTTTCAGATTTGATCGTAATCATAACCGTAAATAAAAGAAAAACAAAAAATAGTAAAATAATGTCAACTACCCAAATAAAAAACATAACCACAAATTAGAACGTTCCTAAATAATTAATAAGCTCTGTCCCCAACAAGACTAAATAACAGTTTTGTACAGTCAGCCACAAAATTACCGAACGTAAACGGGACGTCGTTTAATCGCTTGCATATTGTATTGGATCATTTTATTATGGAAACAAGCGTATTGTGTGGGGGCGGACGGGTGAATGGGGGATGTATCGTGTACATTGCTGGCTTTACCTTAGTTCTTTACTGTTTAGGTACAATATTAGCAGAATCTCGTTAAATTACTTTAGCCGATGCCAATCTTTGTTTGGTTTTTAATCCAATCGAGGGTGAAGTTGTTTTCAAGGCGGACATAATACAATATCATGAATGGCATTCATTCATTTGTATTATTTCACAGGTTGGCGAGAAATGATAAAAATCATGACAACATAGATAAAAGAAAAACGTGTTCTTCCTGAATGAGTTTATGATAAGACAAGCGATTTTCATTCACTTGCTCGTCTGTCAACTTCATGACTTCCATCTTTGGAAAAATATAACACAAAGCTGAGTAGCGAATGCATGCATGGCACTTACGAATTGAGTAGGATCCTATGGCTAATCCGTGGGCAAAACGCGACTGCCATCAATGTACACGAAACACCTCAATTCCCTCACTTCCACCACAAGGAGGTTTCCGTGAGAGCTGTGCCACCTGCGAGGACGGCGCGGCTGGAAAAAGCGGTGTTTTGCCGCGATCATAGTTTACTTCATTACCTTACTTAGTTATGTGCGCCCGCGGGGCCCAATTAAATATCATTAGCTTTTAACTAGCGGTTTCAACAGACATTTTCGTCGTTGAGTGTATTTTAGGTTTTAAGTATTGTTTAAGTGTGGATGATAAAGATTATTCTTAAGTTTAAATGAGTGGTCACCAAGATATGGCCTTGTTAACAGAAATATCAGTGGCATCACACAGGTCTTCATTTAGGTGTAGGTGCTCATGAGGTAAGACAGCTAGTTAGCCGTAGTAGCGTGAGCTGCAGGATGGGGTCCCTTTGGTGTACTCCCATTTGACTAAAATTTATCTCTCGCAGCAAAACATCTGGTTTTGAAGGCTGTCTTCTCGTAATTTTGAATAAGTAGTACGTATTTAAATAAAAATAACTATAATGAAATCCTCAACTGTCTTGTCTATGCTTTTTGATAATAAATGTTGGCCATTCATATAGTACTAGCTGCGCCACGCGGTTTCACCCGCGTAAATGTCGATCCCGTGGGAATATCGGGACAAAAAGTAGCCTATTATGTTAATCCAGGGTGTCAGCTACCTCCATACAAAATTTCATCAAAATTGGTCGCGTGGTTTGAGCGTGAAGAAGTAACAAACATATAAACACACATACACACACACTCACAAACTTTCGCCTTTATAATATTAGTGTGATATACTTTACTGATATTACACGCTTTGTCACCATCCCATTTAATTTTAAATACACAAAAGCTACTCAAATGAATCCATAATTTTCAATTAATTGTACAAAGAAATTACAGACCCATAGATTTATGAAAGAAGCAAATACCCCTCTCACAGAGAGGAGGTTTGTGTCTCAGTAGTCGAAACATTATAGGCTGATTATGGTTATGGTAAGAAAACTGTTTAATCAACTAAACCCACAAGAAACAATGACAAACAAAAATGGAAAACGGAGCTATTAAAAAATTGCTCAGTAATTTCCCGGAACGTGCAATTATATCGTGTGTAATGCCAGCTGCGGCCGCCTGCGACGAGCGACGTAAGTGCACGATTCCGCACGATCGCTGCACCCAAGTGGTAGTCCATATTAAATGACTCCACCCTCCGTTACGTGCCGGGAGGTTAAATATGAATGGAGGTTTAAGGTCAAGATGTACAACAGCTCACAGGAATATTACCTAAGATAATCATGCTTTATATAATTAGCAGGTTGGTATTCTAATCACTACTTACCATGACGATGAGAGCTGCAGGTTTAAAAAAAGTTTTAGATAATCATCGCAGGAAATATCCTAGATAGATAGGTAGAAAGCTATAGGTCAGATAGGCAGTCGCTCCATGTAAAATACTGGTATTCAGCTGCATCTGGTTTGACTGGAAGCCGACCCCAACATAGTTGAAAAAATGCTAGGCAGATGATGTAAAGTGTGCAAGTACCAATTTTACTTGTGGTTACCCTACTTATACCTTTCTGTGATTGTTTCTGTCACTTGTTGGAATTTAATACAGTAAAAGACTAAACAGAAAAAGACTCCAAACAGTCTTTCGTGTCAGGATTTTTTCAGACTTACTGTAAAACGCCTTTGTGTGAGGTGTCGTATCAAGGTGGCAAGCGTCCCCAATGTCTATTTCATACTCTTGGATACTTCTTTAACATTTTCGACTGCCCCTTAACTACAATACAGTCTGAAAGCATATTTAATACAATTTGGAGGGAAATATTATGATATATACTATGTAATGTTGGCTGAAAGTGCTTCAGGCTACATTCATGTAATATTCAGGCAATAATGACTGTAATGGCTGCCGGCCCAGTGCCGACATTTTGTTCCAACTGACAATTTTACGTTTTGTAGCGTAATATGTGTTTAAAAGCAATTTTCTTGGGAAAATGGAGGATTTATTTATGTGATAGTATGTGATGGCCGTTTTTCATTAGTTATAACAAGTTTTATTAAGTTTTGGAAATAGAAATCGAAAAAAAAAGCTGTCTTTTCATACCAAAAATTATAGAGAAAAAATTCGTTTTGTAATTTTATCCTCCCGATACCCCCAGGCTTTTAATATTCTTATTTCCTAGATAGGATTAACTTTTTCTTATCTTTCTACCTTACATGTTCGCCTGCTACAAACATTTTGAGAGCCGAAACAGTAAATATTTCACAATATTACACAATACACTGCTATAGTTAGGTAGGTATTGCTGATCTTTCTGGTAAGATTAGGTCTTACTCTAGTCTGTTCTGAAGATAATAAAGGTGACAATGCAATTTTTCATTTTATTTAATCACTAGCTGCACCCCGCAGTTTCACCCGCGTGGAATAAAAAGTATTATATGACCTAATCCCGGTCATGGTCTACCTATGTGCCAAACATCCAAATCCGTTCAGTCGTTTTTGCGTGAAAGAGTAACAAACATTCATCCACCCTCACAAACTTTCGAGTTTGTAGTAGTAGTAGGAAGTAGAATAATTAAGATATATATCGTTAAAATTAAGATAATATGTGGCATTAATTTACTGCTGAAGTCTTTTTACCGTTTTCTTACTTCTATTTTTATTTCGCCTTCTGTCTAATATTATAAAGAAAAGATTGAAAACTACTTATTAATTTGTGAAAAAAAAAATTAACAATACAAATGTTTAAATAACTAAGTACTTAGCGTATATTTTGTCAGATTTCATTACTTTTTTTATTTTACATAATTATGTATATAGCATTGGTAGTCAGCCTATAATGTTCCCACGACTGGGACATACACAGGCCTCCTCTCTGTGAGAGATACATGGACCCTTCAATTAAAAAAATAGGTTGAAGTTTTATTTGGCTAACCAACAATAAAAATAGTAACTCTGTATAGTTCGATAGATCGTACGGCAAATAGTAATACTTATTATTGAATATTATTATGTTTTTTTTAAGTTTCTCATAATTTAAGTGAACTATGTTTGTTCTTTTGTAAAATAAAATTCTGATTTTCTCTGCCAACACTATTATAACACTGTAGTACCTGACCTAGTCCTTCACTTACTATTGCGTAAGTTTGCGCAATAAGTATTAGGTATATACGTGCAATAAGATGATAACTCAAAAGTTTATCAACAACAATGTCACCGTGTTGAAGTATGTTGATAAGAGATTCAGATAACCCAGTAGGTATTACCGACAGTTTTCATTCATCTTCTTTTCAGAAAAATTAAAATCACTCTATCTTTCTGTTTTGGTTTTCTGGTCCAAATGCATAATCAAAGTGGATGTTTATCTAGCAGTGGGGGGTAGTTTGATATCTAGGGAAAAAGAGCAACTGGGTACGTTTCATCACGGAAGAAAAAAACTTCTTATATAGGCGTAGTCCCGAGACACAATAGGGATGATTACAATTTTTTAAATTTAAACTCATAAAAATATTTTATTTGCAAATATTGCAAACAAAACTACAAAAAGTCTAAAAGCTTCAAAAATTGCCAAGTTATAAACGTTTTAATACTAATATAACATTGGAAGGAATAGGGATCCGGCCTAGAATATGAAATTTTAGCGTAAGTAAATAGCTTATTGAAGATTACGAAGGAAAGCAGAATTTTTAAACCATAAATGTGCATTTTAAAATGGATGGTTGTTGACATTGATTTTCAAGGGGCTACATTTACCTCGTTTTACGATGCCTTCAGTGAAATTACATAATTTGTTAGAACATTTCTAACATAACATTGGAAGGGATGAGTGAGTGCAGCATCCCTATAAACGCCACCCAATATTATGTAACTAAGTAGTGACTTATGAACAATGATCGGAATAGGCTGAGTATATTTACCTAAACTTCGGAGAACAGAGACAGAAAGTGGAGACTTCCTTACGACGACATTTTTTTTCCCGGAATTCGGGAAAAATCTTAAATAAGTTGAAAATAAGCTTTATTTAATATGGGTAAAGGCTATTTTTAACTAAACTTGCGTTTACCAAATTTTCGGGATTTTCACGTAAAATCCCGAAATAAATAGTCTAACTTTGATTCATGTATTCGAATTATATTTACTATCCTTAAATTAACCGTTATATCATACATTACATATAATTGGAATACATGAATTAAAGTTCGACTATTTATTTCGGGATTTTACGTGAAAATCCCGAAAATTTGGTAAACGCAAGTTTAGTTAAAAATAGCCTTTACCCATATTAAATAAAGCTTATTTTCAACTTATTTAAGATTTTTCCCGAATTCCGGGAAAAGAAATGTCGTCGTAAGGAAGTCTCTACTTTCTGTTTCTGTTCTCCGAAGTTTAGGTAAATATACTCAGCCTATTCCGATCACTGCTTATGAATCACCTTAAGTTTTTTGGTACCTACACGGCACGGTTTCATTCCGGTACCGCAAAAAAAATTACGGTACGGCGAATAAACCGCGTCGTAGAAAAAACCTGTCTGTCAACATGCTTCCATAATAATCCCATACCACAGTATAGTGTCAGTGTCACGGCAAGAATAACGTGTGTGTACAAAGGGCCTAAGGATTGTAATTCTATCGCATCACCGACGTCATCAACCTCTAACTTAAACTTGAAGGTAACCAACAAGTCACCGTGAACATAACATAAAATAATATTAAAATTAACCATTACAATACGACTTGACTCACAATCTCACAACCGTACGGAGGTGTCAAGGTAACCGAACACCTCACAAAACAGCCACATACCGACAGAAACTGTGATTGGCAGCTCCTGAGCAGCCTGGCCTGGCACCACCGAGCGCATGCGCAGAAGAGCCAGTCTAGCTGAAACTTGGAATTAAGCAGCATAATCAGTCTATAATGTCCCCACTGCTGGGACACAGGCCTCCTCTCTGAGTGGGCTACCACGCGGGCCCATTGTAGTGCGGGTTGTCACAAGTCTTCGATTTTAGAAGTGAAAACTTCATTAGGCGCGTCGGGCATTTTTTGAAATGTGAAAAAACCATTGAATTCGCGCCATTGTTACCGTGACCGACACCGTTTCGGATGTGTTCGGCTGTCCTCGGGATGTACTCGGTTTTAATGTATATCCGATATGTCATTGAGTGATGGCAAAGGTGTTTTGTTTTCACTTCTGTCGGCACTCCTGGAGTGCCACTGTTTTTTTTTTTGGTTCTAGGACCATGCCGGTTTCCTCACGATGTTTTCCTTCACCGTTTTAAAAGAAGTGGTGATGAAATAATTAAACTCGAAATTATTTTAGAAGAATTCACTGAAGTGCTCGCATTCAGCAAGGTACTGTCGTAGTTTTATCTTGTCGAGAGAAAGACAGAGCCGACACAGGTAAAATAAACAAATGACCAGTTGGTGTCTCTGTAACAACAAACAGATGTGATATAGATACCGATACCCATCGCGTTTGCGGAGTTTAGCTAGCCCATTTGAAATAACCGTGTATTATTGAACAAGAAAAGTGTTATTTATTTGCAGGCACCTTTAATGATGAACATAACGAACCGAGCAAAAGTTGTGAAGATTGCAATTTGCAACAGTTGACAGCTGTCAATATAAATATGTAGCATAACTGATCCCCAGCAATATAAAAGGTGAATTTTAAAGAAGACGAAAACTCATCGCTTGGATACTTTTATCACCTAGGGACCTTCTGTCTCACTTATGACGTGGTCTTCCAGAAACCATGATTGGCAGCGCCTGCGCAGCGCGTCGGTAGCGCGAGAGAACTGTCAAAATGATCTAGAAAACTTGACAGGACTATAGGAAAGCTGCTGCGGGATTGTGACTCTTATTGTACAGGGTTTAGGACGGGGGTTAGGGCTAGATTCGTCTGTTTGTTTGTTTGCGGTGAGGCGTAAGTTCACTTTGATTTACCGAAGCGGTAGGTCAGTAGGGGAAGTATGATTTAGTGGGAATGTGAGATATGTTCGAAATTGTTTGTTTGATGGAATTGTTTTAAACCTGTTATATTCTACGGCCTTTTCTACAATATTTATGTATGGAGAAAGAAACGATTGTTAGTAAAGTTACAGTTCGTTCCTCCGTGATTCATGCAGCAAATAACGTTAAAAATAATTAAATATTTTTTAACAAAGTATTCAAAGATTCATAATATATTTCTATCTTCAAATCTACACTTTGGACAAACGTAAATTCATCGTTAATTTCGTCAATCGTGTTATTATCTGCCATTAAAATCAAACTTATAAAACCATGGTCACCGTAGGTCAAGTGTCAAGCCGTAACTTGTCTGACATCATAATACAGCCGGTATCTCCGCACATCGGCGCACGCGCAGCTTGGCTGTAACCCGACGTAGCACCTATGTCATAGCGACACGATGTTTTTATAAAACAAACATTAAATGTAGAGATTTTTAATATTTGAAAGATGATTTTGATAACATTATTATGTGGATATCCACTAATGAAGAGCGTTCTTCTATATCACAATTATCTAGGTACAAGTTTTATATTAAGGCAGTTAACAAACTTACTGTTGCAATATTTCGTCTTTACAGCTTATTTAGAACTACCACCAACACTTCAATACCAAATGTTATTCTGTAAAAAATCTCACCGTGAAAGCTTAGGTGAAGTGAGCTTAAAGTGAGCTGTCAATAGTGTCACTCCCTAGCATCAGGTGGAATAACAGCTCACTTTTAATTAAGCTCAGTGATCTTTTTACAGAATAGCACCGCTCTGTAGTCTTAACAATAATTAAGAAACCATCGGATAAAACTCATAGAGTATAAAGTATAGGTAATAGTAATGAAAACAGTAAATAAAAAGAAGATTATAATACCCACATACGTACCCACTCTCACGCACTTCTCTCCTGGACCCCCTTGGGCAAAACGTGTGAGTTTGGGTTATAGGCAGTGGGTTTTATGGGTCCTAGACGTGAGTATAGACAGAAACAACAAAATTCAAATAGAGCCAAAAAAAGAATTGAACATTTACAAAAACCATCTATTCTGTTAAATACAAGCGGTTCTGTTTTTTATTTAATTAATACACAATTACACATAGTTTAGTAGTTACTAGTGTTAAACATAGTTTCTATATTCTTTATGAAATCAGCATAACACACAACATTATCAACAATGCGCCATTATAATCGAATGAATAATGTGCGTTAATACAATAACAATATTGTTGTTATTCACAACTCGACACAAAACATATTTACTTATTTACTCTATAATTTATAATACACGACACACAGGTGCAAAATAACAAATAAGTATTATTGTAAAGACCGTATAGGTATATACACTTCATTGCAAAATACTGGAACTATGATTTTAATCCAGTCTATGTGTAGGGTGACTATATCACTAAGTAATTTTTTGGATAATATCTAAAAAGTTGTTAAAGGTATAATTTTTACCTTAAACAAGTATAAGTATGTATAAGTTTTAGTTTTGTACAGACCCCATTCTTTCGACTATACCTATCAACTGTTGAAAAATCAAAATTTGATTTATAACAATAGAAATTCAATTGTGTCTCATTAGCCACATTAGAGCTACTACAGATTAGCATACAAAGAAGCAATTTGATAAAAGACTTGAAATCATTTTAAAACTCTACACAATTAAGACCATTTAAAAGCTACTTCAATGAATACGCTCAATATAAAATCAAATTCAACTCACTTCATAGACATAATACAATTTAACATCTTTACGAAACAGACCATTAGGCCCGAAACTTGACACCGTACAGTAGCGACAAAAGATAAAGATCTAAAAACATATTAGTTTTCACTAAACTAAGCACCGCTGCGCGATGCATTGTACGTAGATTTGTATCTTTTTGTGCAATATTGGCGTGAGATAGTGCATCGGCTTTTATTGAAGTTACGATTATTTTTTAATGTCCTTTGGTATTATTAGCTGGGCTTTCAAATAGTGACCCTAGGGAATTTAGTCCTGCAACATTTTGTAACTATGAAAACGGAATTTTAAACAGTCAAGATATATTTTCTGAGGACTCTTACAAAGAATAATATAAACTTAAATAAAAAATCACCCGATAAAGATCGTGACACCAAGCATTAAAAATGCGACACAAGAAGGACGATCAACAAAAAATTAAAAAAAGATTCGAGTGGTAATTATAAGTGATTATTTATTCAAAACAAAAATAAATACTGATGCTCTGATATAAATAAAACCGAGAAACAATAAAATAAATATCAAAAGGTTATTATATCAATTCATTACAGAACATCTATTTTTAATTGATACAAAACAAAAGCAAAAAAAACGAATTTCATACTTTTAAATATTTAAATGAAGCCTCTAATGACCGCTACTAGAATATAATGTTTCCACTTAGTATGCACGAGAATATGGCTACTTTATTTGCTAATCTTAATGTTAACATCTCATTTAGACATTATATCTTATTCAAAATGACACAATCGATGCTTTTTCCATCTGCGCAAAATCATATTAGAATAACAAGATAACGACTACCAAAAACAGAATTATTCTTAGCCACAATCACAATCATATCTGCGGTCCAATTCGATAGATTTTTGTGACGTTTGTTACAAAAATCTTCAGTCTCGAATTTCGAAACCTCCTCAAACCGGACATAACCACAAACTAGGAAGACAACACGACAAAACAGAAATTCCCAAAAAAAAATCCATTGTCACTTTCCGGAACACTGAATAGGATTATCAATTATTTGGTCACCCTAAATAGATGCGTATCTACATTCATCGAAATATGATCGGCTTATTATAACTATATTTGCTAGTTTTCGGCCTTTGTTGGTCCAAACAGTAGATGTAGGCCGATAAGGAGGACTATTGTAACTCTGTGGAACCAATATTAAGTTTCAGCAGTTTGTTGTCGATGGGAGATATGTAACTGTCATTTTATTCAAATTTTATTGTTATTGTGCAGGATCTGGTTTTGTTATCGGACGCTAATAATGTGAAGCATATTATAATGTTAAAATGGTCGTATTATCGAGTATTATTAAAACTTTATACCTAATGCTTTCAAATCATTTGCGAGTTGAATAATTACTTAAGTGCATTGAATTCTCGACAGTTTTCTTTACTTAGATAAGATTACTTCCAATTCGTAAGCTAATGAGGTAGTTAGTTAGTTAAGTGTTGTAGTTCATTCGGAGTCTTACAAAACCAGCGAGCAGTTGCGTAACACACTACCAGTAGCAATGGCTTTCATTTTGACAGTTCAACAACATTCATTGCGTTATTTACGTTGTTGAGCAGACAAATTTTCCGAACTTATGAAGCAATGGATTAGCAATGTCCTTCAAAATGATTCAGATATTGATAATATGTTATGCAATGAGGGTACTGGACACGACCCAATAATGTCGTCCACCAGGGACTAATATATATGTATGTATATCTAAAATTCTTCGCATAGATTTCTTTTGTAGAATCAATAATTTAGGTGACTCTAGCTAGGGCATCACCACAGTCTATTACTCTAGGAGATTACAATCATTGAGTTTTCTAGCTTTACCTATACTCTACGCTCATATACAGTTTCAACATTTGCACATTTTTAACAAACGCCCTTTCAGAAATTACAATTCGTTTGTAGAAAAACTACGCGCTCTTAAACAAGATATCTATAATAGATCTGTATCTAGTCTGAGAAGATGTTGAAATGTTTTCTCCATTGCCACGTGAATATTGCGCACAAATTATGTCACAACAAATCCTTATTATTTAAACATTGTTGATTATCACTAAGTATTATCTAAGATTGTGAACTCGGAAATAATAACCTGATTGTGTTAAAAATATATAGCTCTTTTTATCTGTAATATTTATGTTCAGTGATAATATTTTGATCCTTTTTAAATTATACTGATAACAGGGAGTCACTCTGAAGTCTGACATAGTGTTTACCTAATATCATGTGTAACAGTGGGCATATAATTATTACTTTCTCTGACTCGCATCCTCACCATTTCAGCCGGAAGATGTCCACTGCTGGTATGTCCAGCAGTGGGCGTCTTTTGGCCTCCCCCAAGCACCTCCACTTCGACCGGTTCTGTGCTTCTCCCAACCAGCGGATTCCTGACTCGCATAAAAAGACATAATACATTAAATAAGAACTTTCAATTTGTGATGATCTGAAACTTCTATAAGTAAAAGTTAAGATGATTATATTGAAGTTAAAAGTCTAATTAAACAAAAGTTAGTCATGTTGGATAACGGCCCACTCCCTCTAACCGAGAGGAGGTCCAAACAGTGGGAACATTATAGGTTGATTGTGTAAACAAGAACTTGGAAATTCTGCACTTACATAACCAGAAAATCTAGGTAGGTACCTAACTAAACCGTCCTAAAGTCAAAAGCTAAACCTTCACCGTCTCTTTCTCAAAGCATTTATGTCAGTAAAAGACAGAAATATGTATACAAAATCCACCTATTGTCTCACCAATACTATTTTTTTTATATAAACTTTATTGTACATCAGAAAATACATAACAAAAAATACACAGTGCAAAAGTAAGCAACGAATTTTCACAATACAGGTAGAATCTGAAATATTTCAGCGAAGTAGAAATCAATTAATGTCAAGTCGAATTTCAGACAGAAGGCTACTTTCTATATCTATATGTCGGATCTTTCATGAGTATGCACTTAAAATGAGACACAAGCGCCTTTGTTTAGCGTTTTGCGGAGTCTAGGATTGAGTGTGGTTTCCGATACGGAGTTACGGACCTTATGGACCAGGGAGCGACAGTGATCGTGTAGACGTGGGAACTGCTCAGTGTTTGTTCAGAGTATTAATTAGTACACTAGTGTTAGTAATTGACTCTGTAACAATAAACTGTGTAGAAGTTAAAGGAGCTATTTCTCTCGTTTACCCGTATCCCAATTCTGCGCCCACGACTGTATATCTGACACTATGTATGTCACTGTGTATGTCTGATCACAATCCACTGTACCTGGATTCGACATATATAAAATTCAAAGTCCTGACTGACTGATATATCAACGCACAGCCTAAACCGCTGGTCCTAGAGACATGAAATTTGGAGGGTGTGTTCTTTATGAAGAGTATCCACTACGAAAGGGTTTTTCGAAATTCCACCCCTAAGAGGGTGAACGGGGGGAGGGTGAAATTTCACACGGATGAAGTCGCGGGCTGAAGCTACCCGGAAACCACCATCACTATCCATCATGTTGAAAGTAATTAATTTATATATCGGCATTTTTAAACTTCTAAATCTAAATAAGTAATCGTCCACACATCACGTCTTTGTTATCAGATATCACGAAATAAATATTTACACGTGAAGCGAATCATGCTAATCGTGCAACAGACCTTCACCGATAGCAGAGGGCATGCGCGTGAGTCCAGACATGTTTTATATGCAGTGTGTTCTTGAAAGAAAAACGCAAAATACTTCGAAGGATAGACTGGAGTTCAGTGAAAGGGTTGTTTACTGAATCCATGTCGGGTGCTAACTTTGCCGTTAGTTAATCGCACATTATGTTGGTCAAAATATTCTTGAGATTTTGATGATGGTAATCTATATAGAGTCAGCCCAGAATTTGGCTAAGAGCTTGGCACCATCACTACTTACTTAGCGTCTATCAGTTCCTGTAACGCGCGGACAGCAGGACGCGCTGGATATGATATCAAGTGCCCCGTTGTTTGTGGGGCAGCGCCATGTTTACATTCTGACTGCCAAAAGGGACTCTCCAAGCCAGTTTCCGGGCTGCAAACCTGGCAAGTACCAGCTACGTATGCTAATATGACGTTTCCTAGGTATAATTATGAAGACAGAAAAACATTGTAGGGGAACCTAAACTTTCCTTGAAAAGCTCGGGGACAATTTATACAGAAAGTGAATATTTTAGTTGGTTCAAAATGTGGCGACTCACTGTAAAATTATTTTTAGTTAAAAGTGAACAATAATAGATGATTGCTTTAACACCTGCAATAAAACATTCCCTGATTCATATCGCATTGAATCCAATTCTAAGCAAATAATAGAAAGGTATAACATCAGTTATTAAGTAAAATAACAGCATGACTGTTAGAAACACGGTAATGTATTGTGTGTATGCAAATATAAAGCTATTGTGACGAGCGGGGCCGTGGCGTGACGGTGGCGTGACGGTGGCGTGACGGCGACGGGGACGCGACGCGTCGTGAGGTGTGGGGGCACAGCACTGCAATTATTTTGATGGTATTTGTTCAGGTACTGGGACTTTAGTATAGTAAGTAAACATATATAGACTGAACTTCGAGGTAAATTGTCATCATCTAATTGTACCGTAGTATCTTTGATGAAACGTCCTATTTTTAGAAAGTGAAAGCCATCTTAACCAACAATTAACAAATGAATTGGTCCTTTTGACCTCAAAAAGCTAACCAAAAATACCAATTCCTTGAAGTACTCACTCAAAATCAATCAAAAGTCATTTATTCAAACTAGGCTGAGAATCAGCTCTTTTTTTAAGGTCAAAATTAGGTACAAGACAGTCTCTCAAAACGCCCGCCCTTAACCACTTCCTAGTGATATAGCTGAGAAGAAGTGGCGCAACAAACTCCCCAGCAGCACAATTACTTACATAACCGTCTATT
Source organism: Amphipoea lucens (assembly GCA_947508005.1). Taxonomy (NCBI): domain Eukaryota; kingdom Metazoa; phylum Arthropoda; class Insecta; order Lepidoptera; family Noctuidae; genus Amphipoea; species Amphipoea lucens. The sequence continues at coordinate 741,045 of OX382364.1, forward strand.
TACTTCCCATACAGTCAAACATCACACATCACACGTCACGCACCTGCCTCGACCAATCGGGGCGTGTTAATAACGCTGTAATGAGCGTGACTTGCGCCGGCGCACCTCCACAACCCTGTGATTGTGCTACCGCGTCAGTTATCTCCGATGAGAACGCTATTTCCAGCAATTGTTTGCGTAATTAGCAGTTTTGAGTTAGAAATTATTTGGCTACAATGCTACAAATAAAAGTTGGTGTTATTATAATGTTGGTTCGTTTTCACGCCTTTTCTCGAGAAGGGTGGGAACGGTCGGTGTTGTGTGTCGGCGTATCAAACGCCGGTAGTGACTGTGATTCTTGGGTTGAGATAATATCTTGAATAAACTGTCATTACTTTTGTTAGTTTAACACCTGCTAACAAATTAGAGATGAGTCACCTAATTGGTAGTAAGTTTTCTGAGGTTCTGTCTTCTTGTATAGATTTTTAATGCTCTTCTAGCCCTTATTGAAATACAAACCCAAGGGAAAATATCCTAACCACAGAAGCAAAGCATTGCAAGTTTAAGCATAGTTTTGTCAGACAACTTCTTCTTCAATAGGTTCTTTGTTTCATGAACACAGCGATAGAAAGCCCGCCTTGGCCAGCACTACCCACTGACTCAAAAGGCAACAGTAAGTACGTGACTCCAACAAGTTATTTCCCCTTTCTAAGATAACGAAACTGTTCTCAATCCAATTCCCCAAACAAGTAAACACGTTATCAGCGTCAATAAGGCGATTTGTACCCAAACACCTGACCCGTAAGAGGTAGGACTAATAAAAATACTTGTGGCTCAATAGCACCGGCGCGGCGCGTACCGTTTGGTACTTTGGTGCCATTAGTGGCGTAATGAAGCGGTCGGGCTGCTACCAAATGTATCGCGTACGTTATTGGTGTTGTTATTAGTGTACATTGTTGTACGATACGGGAAATTGGGTCTAAATCTAAAAGTAGCCTTTTTTGTCTTGTTTTCTGGTATCGGCACGAAATATATTAATGAGTGAGCGAATCAGTCAGATGGTAGCGATTAGTAGCGGAGGACTGTCCAGGATTAGATACTGTACAGCCTTACATTTGGGTATCCTCATCCCGGAGGCCATTTCAGTAAGTCAAGCACGTGTTTTCGGTTTTCTTTGTCACTAAAACTTATCTTACCTAATATCGCAACCAATTCGAAGGTCGTTTCAAGTCTAGACATTTTACAGTGCACTTATCTATTATACTAGTGATAAGATATAGGTACCTATATTTCAATATTTTTCTTTATTGTGCCTACCTAGGATTAAGCAATCTTAAAATTATTTTTTATTGTTTTTTCTAAAGTTACTCAGTTAGCAGTTGACTGTACCATAATATGAAATTGTGGTACAATCAACTGCAAGTCGAAATTAAACCTAGATTTTTTTTTAACTGTACCTTTTAGTAGTGGACACAGTTCCCCAACAGTGGACGCTACAGCTAATAGTGCTCCCGGCACTCGCTGCCGACTTCACTCCAATTAAAATTAAAATTAATATGTATTTGAGACGATACCTACACTAAATACTGGTGTTTTCCACTTGTGCCCATGTGTCGGGATTCCACTGTCCGACACAGCTAAACCGCAGGTTATTTAATCCTAAAGTTTTATTTGAGCTGTTTCAAATATGATCACGAAATAAACTTCCAAAATAAACTAGCATGATTCTTTATTCCAATATTCTTGAAGCAATCATTGTTAGCAACAATCATATTTTTTAAATTGATTAAAGGAACAAATATTGATGGATGAATTATTTAAAATTTATATTAAAACTACATCCTAAGCGCTCGGTTTCACTATTCACAGTAGCTACAAAATAAAATCTAAAGCAGTTCGGACCAAAGGACCAAATGGAAAACAACATAACGACACAGATATAACTCGCGTTTCCCAACAGCAAAATATTTACGATACAGTTTGTTAACGAACTGTTTAATATGTGCTTCATGCAAATCATACGCGTTTGTTTTCAAATAGAAGCGGTGAGATAACACGAGACGACCCGAGGATGCAAGGGATGAGAGAACTGAGGTGTTTACAATACCTACAACATGAAGCCTTAGAGACTCTATTGCAACCAAAAATCATGCATCGAAATAGTCTAAAATTGGAACTCTACACACACATCAGAAGACCAATTCTTATACTTAATTGAGAACTTTCAATATCTAGTCGCAATCTCATCTCAGCGACAATCAATGTCAAAAACTTAAATAAAGTCGGTTAAAAAGGAAGGAGATTAGAGGTATTTTTGACAGATTGAGTCAGATTAGAATGCGAACGTTCCTAGTACGGAAATTGCCCCTCAGAAATTGGGATTCGTTGAGACAATACATTGTAGAGTGATATAGCAAATCTGGAAACCCTTATAAATAAATAATTTGTGAAAGTTTTTCGTGAACCTCAAAATATACTTCACAGTGGTCTTCATCACCTAGCCAGTATTTAAAGTCCGCTGTCTCCTTTAAACTTAAATCGGACTTGAAACCAAAACAGTCAGTCGATCGCGCTCGTTATGTCGATAACCACATCTATTAAGCATATTAAGATACACCCGGTGCTGATGCTCCAGCAGCCAAGCAGTCATGCCGCTATATTGTCATTCCAATTGAATTAGGCAGGAATTCGGCCGATCTACGGCTTGATGGGGTAAACAGAAGTGTATCTTGTAATTAAAAACGGGTATTATAAGATAATTTCTTTGAAGTATCGTGAGATTTTCGTGACCGAACGTCTTATTAATAAAACACTCATTTTGTTTTATCAACATCTGCCTAGCCTTTCCCAACTATGTAGGGTTTGGCTTCCAGTCTAACCGGATGTAGCTGAATACCAGTATTTTAAATGAAGCGACTGCCTATCTGACCTGCACAACCCAGTTGCTGGGTAATACGATACACCTTGGTCGGACTGGTTGCCAGACTTGTTTTGTGTGTAGCAAGATTCCAAAAAGTATCTAACAATTTAAGTTCACATGTATGCAATTAAAATCACATAGTTTTTAATTTCCTTCATGAGACGACAAAAATGATGTAGGTATTTATGATAAAAGTTATAAGCATATAAATAGCTCGAACAAAGAAGGGAACAGTTTGCAGGAAGGCAAAAAGGGATTACCTACAGGCGAATGACGCCAAGCTGGGGAAGAAGGAATGTAATCAGCATTTCGGGAGTGATAAAAACGATTCTCAAATTAGAATGTCGATAGTTACTTTGTTATAAGCTGCTGCTCTAACGCTATACTCAATTACCGAGAACGACACCAAACAACTAACCTAAAAATTAAAGAATTACATTTCCAACGTTGTCCCCCAAACACAACGTATTTGTAGAACAACAAACGGCTCAATAAATCGTCACTCATTTATATCTATTGTAATGTAACGTTACTAACATGGCGGGGAGAGCAGCCATTACGGAGCTTCCGACTTCAATAAATATGTGGTCTTGGATGACGTTGCTTTGTTACATATTGATATCAAGGAGGGCGGGATATTGCTTGTGACGCTGCAGGAGTTCGTTCCATGGATGATAACCGTTCTATGGTAATTTTGATGTTATTGAATGATCTACAAATTGAACAAAATCAATTTAACTATCCACGTTAACAGTTTTACTGGTGCACCTAGTGGGTGAAGCGACCAGTTTTTAAGTAGGTAATGGTGTAACTTATTGACGGTGTTGGCCGTCCTTATCAAATTGCAGATTGTCGAAATTACTCAAAAATAAAAGGTGATCATTTTTGACTGTTTAGATCTGGATGCTTAGATTTCTACACCGTAACGAATTACCAATGATACCCTATCAAATTCCACCAAATTTCATCCCCTAAAAGAAAACAACCGTGAAGCCATAGATAAAGCCATTACCAGACAACTGAATATACAGGAAATAATCGGCACATAACACACATACATACGTTCATTGTACACAGACAATAACTACAAATTGAGACCTCACATTCGCCACGCTAGTCCGCTCAAATCTGCCGCCGAACTGTGGGAGCGGCGACAAAGCCCATAATAATAGATAAATAAAGTCAAATACCGCATGCAAACTTGCATGTTCAACTCCAAAGGACCAAACTCAACCCTCTGTCACACGTACAGGGATGAAACTGACATACAAAACCGGTAAATTCTAATTTTGTTTTGGAAATCGTAAATCATGCCGCGTTTCGTTAAGGGTTGCCGACAATACCTGGTCGCGTTCGCGTAATAAATTATGTTTTATGTTTATAAAAACATCAAAATGTATATTAGAGGTTTTATTTGTTTGGTGATTACAAAAATGCCGCCTTTGGCTAGGGATGAAAGAAGGGTGTTTCGATTTCACGGCTTCGTCGCGAAACTTGGAATTCAACTTTTATGCGATTTGGGATGCACACTCCATCCACTGACATCTTGATTCTATTTTAAGTAGATATTTATGGGAATGAAGCAGTAAAAGACATCATTATTTAAAGGTAGTAAAAAAGTCAATAATTCTTAATTAAAAACCTCAAAAATTCAAGGAGCAAACAACATCGAAAAACAATGTTTCTTTTCTGCCAAAGAAAACAAACTCTTCGACGGAAATATTCCTAATCTAACTAAGTTGATAGTTCCATACAAACTACGTGTAATCTCCAGTAATCCGGATCTAATCTTCACAACCTTGCTCTCACGAGTTTGTTTTAAATAGACTAAATCAACAAACGGAACACGACAAGGATTTGTCTCTAAACGCTTGAGAATACAATCTAAATATGGACTTCATCACGGAATTTGGAGCTTCAAAGTATTTTCAAAATTCTATAGATAATAATACTGGGTTTTATGTTAATCTTGAAATAAAGAGAGTTCTCTAACCAACTCTGTCTTTAGGTAACAACAATTTCAAATCCTTTGAGTCTCTAAAATTTTCCAATCAGTAAACCTAAGCGTAGGTGGCGGGCAAACTTGACGCCTACCTAGGTATATGAAAGATTGGTCCAAATTTTCTCAGGAATTCACGATCGAGTTGAGTGGAAAGAGGAAAGGGAGGCCTTTGAGACACAGTGAGACAGTTCAGGCTATTTATGAAATTATTATTTCCCTTATTACATTTTCATACATATTATTTACATTTTTAAATATTTTTGTAAAAAACATTAAAAAATAAGTATAAAAAATAGTAGCCCATCGGTAGCAGGAACATGATATTATTTATAGTACCTAATGCCTTTTTACAGAATAGCACTGTTGCTGAACTTAATTTCACTATCTATTTATTTTGCGCTTCTACTTTGTTTTCGAAAAATATCCACTCCATTTTGATTGCTGTCGATGCATTTTTCTTAAACTATGACTTTAATCCTTACAATTTAAACTTAAATATTGACCTACAAATCAACAATAATTACGATACCTTCAAACACGAAGTTAGTCACGCTGGTAATGTTACCCAACATGGCTGCAAGGCTACACAACACAACATTCAGAAGGGCGGCAGCCCCACATAGTTACACTTTTGAATTATTTTTATTTCATTAATAACAAAAGATTTCACCCGTTTTGAAATATGATTTGGTCGCCATCTTGTGTCCCCGCATGCGCGCGCAGAATTTTCTACACAATCGACTCACGCACACATTGATACTATGTTTTTTATTATGTTTTTTTAACAATAACCGTGGCTAACGTCAAAAATATGGTGTACGGTGGTTATTTAGAATTTTATAGAACTAATGCCATGGCGTGTCTAATGAATAAATGTAGCAACCGGCGACGTTTTTTATAAATATGTTTTGACATGTTTTAATATGTCTGAATTTAGTTGGAACTTGTTTTAGGTAGAATATTTTATGTGGAATGTTAATTTTATGTTTTTTATTGCCAACACCTAAGTAAAATTATAAACAATAAAATTATACCCGCACATACCTCCACCTTATAAAAGACAATATTTTTCAATATTTTTGGCTCTTCTTTTTTACAAAAAAACTTATTGAAATTATAATATTCTTAAAAAATAATGAATATTGACCAGAAATTATAATCTGTCTGGGACATCGATTTAGCGTCAAACTCCTAACTACAAACTATAAAATATCGAAGCCGATCTCATCGACTAACTAACTATAAATGTAACTCGTTAATTTAATTAATTCAATTAAATCGGTCGATAAAAACTGTCAAAATCGATTGGTAAAACATTAAACGGAATCATTTCATAAATACTTCGTTGATTGCCTTTCATTAGTAATTTTATCGAAAAACAGTTTTGATTGAGACATTCAGATGATGATATAAGAGTGTGGGATGAAATTAGGTACCTACTCCTGCTTGCTCAGTTTGATGTTTTTATGAAGATTCATTCCATATTTATATCTTTTTTTTCTCATTAAAATATTTAGTGGAATATTTGTAATTTCGAGGAAATAATTTGGTTTGAAGATGTAGTAGTTATTTTAAGGGATCAGCTTTAACTGCAGTTGCTTCTTCAATACAAGAGATGATTGAGGAAATCAAGGAGCAACGACAGAAATCCTAAAATGAATTGTAATTCACCACATTACAGACAGTGAAGAAGTTAATGCAATAAATAAAATAAACTTAACAAAAAATGTTTATTTCTAACTTGACTTTAAAATTTACAAACATGACCATTAACAAAACGGCATCATAAGCGTTTTTTCATAATAACCTTTTTAAAAAACCACCACACTAAATTCTCTTTCAAAATAATACAATAGAAACATAATAGTAAAAAATTATATCAATCTAAAGCGGACATAAATTACAACATTAGTACGGGACATAGTGATTTGAGCTGCGTCTGCGCACCCCGCGTCAACTGAGACGTCAGAGACCCGCCAATAATAAAGCAGCAAATATTTATAAATGTTTTATTTGAGCCGCGAGGGATCATGTAGCCGAATTCTGGTGGGGTGCAAGGGAGCGGAATTAGCGGCTGGTGACTAAACGAATATTTTTGTTTCGGTCATCGTCATCACTCATAGAAAGCACTAATATGATACCAAGACTTTTTTAAGTTTTATATAGGTTACCTCAAAATATTTTCAAATAATATTTGTAACGGCCGCCTATATCATGCGCATGGCGCATGTATGTATAGTTATTAAATTGTAAATCCGTACCTAATTGGCTGTAAGACTAGCATAAATATCTTAAGAGAACATTTCAAAGAGCTGTGGATTTTTCGATTAATAAATAAATATCTTTAACTTTATGTAGAAAATTGAGATTAGCAGCGATTACATCCAATATATTTTTAACTTGATAATTACTGACAAATAGGTAATAAGCGAAAGAACATTTTAGGCAGGTGCTCAAACTATATTGGCATAGTGGCAACAGCCCAGGTTTTTGTATTAGAAATAAATATCGCTCTCGCCTCTACTTGTACTTGTGCCTCACCCATCAACAATTAGCCCTATTGTACTCTCCCTATGTCGGGCGAAGCAACGCGGTGCGACTAGTGTGTGCCCGAGCCCCGAATGTAGATCGAATTATGTTTGCACACATGCTTAGACAGAAGAGCTTAAACGGATTTAATGTTATGGAAGACATTTTGGAAAACGTTTCGGTTGAATATTGTTTTAAATTACGGAGATAAGGGTAGAGAAATATTTTGCATGAGAAAATGTATTACGGAACTTCTCATTAACAGCACCAGAAGAAATCGCTTTGTAGGTAAATGGCCAGTAAGCAGATGTGATAAATATTTAGTTGATAACACTCCACCATTCAATCATTCTAAATGCATCAATTCTTGACAGCAATAATAAAATATTCTGAGATTTGACCACACACTTATTAATATTGAAAATAGAACAAAACAAAACGATTTGTAGCGTTGATCACATATAATGTAATCACACTAATATTATAAAGGCGAAAGTTTGTGAGTGTGTGTGTGTGTTTATATGTTTGTTACTTCTTCACGCTCAAACCGCTGAACCGATTTAGATGAAATTTGGTATAGAGATATTTTGAGTCCCGGAAAAGGACATAGGATAGTTTTCATCCCGATATTCCCACGGGATCGAAACTTATGCGGGTGAAACCGCGGGGCGCAGCTAGTTAATTATAAATTCAACATTAATGATGTAACTAATACTTTTGTAAAAATATAATTTAAAAGAGTGTCCATGGAGTTTCTTGCCCGTTCTTCTCCATAGGTACCTACTGCGCTTTAGAATGGGCAACTAGCTTCATATTTTCTGACTGAACAACTTCTTAACAATTCAAAAGTGCCTGTAAATGGTTTAATAGAAATAAATGCTTTGATAGAGATTGGGTTATTCGAGATCACATGACTACGGCGTTAAGTTTTTCGTGGTAGCGTGCATCGTATTAGTAAACTTACGGGGATGTGTTATTCGATGTTACACTTTTCTAAGTCAGGTAACATACTCGAGTTTGAGTTTGATCGCTTCAATCAAATCAATCAAAAACATTATCTTATAAAACCAATTAAAGTAATAAAACCATTTAATTTTGCAAACCGGACAGATAAAATGCCACAATATCATCAAAGGTTACCTAAGCATACATAAATGAAGCCTCCTTGTATTCTGCACTAATTTACATGATAATAATAGTAGTTATACGGTTATAGTCTAATGCAATTGTCGCGGTGCGGTATTGTTACCTTGAACTATACAATCGATATTGCAACAGTTATTATAAAAGGCAATGCTGGCAAATGTTGTGCCAATAATAATACAACCGACGAATTTCAATAGCGTTATCAATCTTTTTGAAACTCAAATACAAACTATATGAAACCAATCTTTCAAATAAAAATCGTTTTGCGATCTACCCTTCCTTAGTAAAACTTTCTTATTTCAGCTATTCACATAATTGCAAGTATGATTAATTTATTAAGTAATAAAAAGATTTTATTACACGTGAAGATTTTAGGTATAGGTACTATCCATTATTGCACAATTTAAAAAAGAAAATCATGAGCATGACTGATTCAACCATAAAGAAAAAAAAACGACGAAGATCGAGCGTCGAGTTCCGTTTACATATCAATGTCTCACTTGAAACATGTCATATCAACCAAGAATAACAAAAACCACGTATGTACAATCATCTCTAGGTGCATCAAAAAGATCCAAAAATAAAACTCCAAACGCATCCACTTAATACAATTTATTTTTAAACAAAAATTAACATTTAAAATCAAGTCGACCCTTATCAAGCGCGCAACAACTCCTTCCTAACATAATGTACTTAAATCTCATTCAGAATATTCGCTACACCGCTAATGTGTGGGTAAATCTGTCCGTGCGGAAGTCAAAATTATTGTCACTCTACGCTTTTCCACACTGTTTAAGACTCAACGTTATTCTCTTAACATTACAGTTCAAAATTGATTGTTAACAATATTTGACATTATACAGGGTGATATAGATTTTTATAATAAGTAGTCCCATTGAATAAACGCGATGCACCGTAAGAAATTAGTTGTCATTGATGTGCGACTATTGTCGCGTGATGGGTGAGCGGAGTGTCACTGCGCATGTCACGTCACTATTGTCGACTCGTCGGAATATTTTTGTATCGTGTCGCATTGTTGGTAAAAAGTGTGAGAGACCAGGAAACTGGTCGAGCGTGCAATATTAGTTGATAAAGCTATGTTATGTGACGTTTGGAGATATAAAAGTGGATAGGAAATGTGTGATGTGCAAATAGGGTTTTATTGTAATTATTTTAGAGCAATCACAATGGACAAATTTTGATACTTAACAAGAAAAAGGAAACACTAATTAGTTGGCTCTCTCATTAACGTATAATATGTCTTATACTAAAAGGTAAGTAAAAGAAAAACGAATGAAAATACTTTTCAATTATCTAATAGGTAACTTAACACAATCCTATTTCCGCTGAAGGAAAAACCAACTTTAACGGAATGAAAATTGACCGAACACTAGTATTGCAATAATCTAATCAACAAAATCAGAATAATAATGACAATCCACAGCACATCGAAGTTTCCAATAACATCGACCGAGTTCCCAGATAAATAACGGCAAAACTATCCCACTCATTATCATTATTCCAAATATTCTGTAAGTCAAGACTTCTACCATATATTTTTTAATAAGTTCCACTCAACGGCTAATATATCAGAAGAATACATATTAAGTATTATAGAAACTATCGATTGGTTAGAAGTGGAGTAAATAAAGACAAATTTAACTTGACACTTCGTGGGGGCGCCACTTACAAAGAGAACTGTCAACTTCTCGTCAAACTCTATGAACATTGCAAGTTAGTTCCTGATTACACCGCCGGTTTAGATGTGGTGGTCATACCGTGTATAATTATCGGTTTGAAAACTGGTAACATTTTAAGTAGGTGTGTGCAATGAAGATAATCCGATGGTCCATGGCGCAGCTTCACATTAGAACATCTTAATTTCAATCGCCATAAAACGCATAAAGAACAGTTTTATAAAAGCGTCATGGATTACTAAAGCGGGCTGTTCATGGTGCGACAGTGTTTTAAAATAAAATTTTAAGTATGACGATTTTGTTTTTGCGATCAAATTGTATTGTGGTGACTTCTTGGAGATGTGTAATTTTGTAGCAAGACATTTTAATAATATTAACTTTCGCGTATAGCAGTAGCTGAAAAATCAGTGGTAGTGTTCTTTTAATTGCTGATAGCATAATCAGCCTATAATGTTCCCACTGCTGGGACACAGGCCTCCTCTCTAAGAGAGGGAGTGGGCAATAATCTACCACGCGGGCCCAGTGCAGGCGTATCTTGCTTATAGCACTTCGCTGAAACTGACAGGGTGAGATCTATGACTGAAATTGAGTAGCGTATAAGGAAAAGACGTATAACGAAGTGAAGTTGGAATTATCATACTAGGAAATTAACAAAGTTAACGACGGTATCAGCAACATATCCAATACAAATATAAAAATCTAAGCGAATTTCTTAAAACCAACTGTCGTTCCGTGAATGTCCCGCCTGTAGTCAATTTATATAAAGCGACACAGGCGAGGACAGCGCGGCGCGATTATCGTAATCATGTTGTGTCGCCCGCGCCCGCGCCGCTTTGATGTGCCGACTGCGGTGACCACGCGATGTCACGCCGATGAAGACGTAAGCTTTTTTTAGTAATAATAATTTCTATGATAGAAGATATAATTGCTGCAGTAACAGCAAACAATACATATGCTATTATAGGAAACTGAAACGGAAACGGAACCGTTTGTGAACAGTCTACCGGTGTAGACCGTTCACAAACGTTTGTAAAGTTCGGAAGCCTGATTTACCGCCAACCTTAACTCTGGTTTGACAGGTTTTCTATAGAGAAATAGTCTAATCTTCGAAAATGGTGATGCAGGCTCTATGAAAAATTCCAAAAAGCAGCTTATTGATAAAATCTTTAAAACCAGATCATTTAAGACGCTAATATTGCTGATAATGAATTTTGAGAGGCTCATTGACATTGGCTCTTAGGTTGACCAACATTTTACGATGCTGGTCAACCTAAAAGTAGACAACACGATTCCCCAAAGAATCATGTGATCCAAAGAATTCATGTTATCAAGATTAAAAAGCAGAAGAATTGAAACAAATTAACGGTTCCACTTAGCTTGGCTACTTAGTGGTTCTAGAGACTGGTATTACCTTAATAATATTGATCTCATAATCCTTTGTAATCTATTTGACTTTTAAAAGTCTGCTTAGTCACACTTTAGAGGTTTTTTATTAATCTGCTTAAACTTTTAATCCAACGCTGTCTAAAAATTAAAATGCTCCTACTTATGTAGGATTAGTAACTCTACCAATTATATTTTATTAAGTATGTAAATAACAGTTTTAATCTAAACCAATTCCATCTATTGACAGAGAACCGCTTATTTTATAACCTTCATCAAAATTAGAAATCAACACAATGCAAAAGTTCCGGAAATACCCAAAGTCGTGCAAGAGAATTAAGATCTTTGATTCGAGCTAAACCGCGCCAATAATCCCTTCAAAAATACTAAAGTACCAAAGTTCACACCTTGGTCCCTAATGAGGCACAATCATGGCCCCCGCCCCACACCCACGGCCCAAGATTATCATCTCGCGTTACATTTGACAAGAAAAATTAATATGTTATTGTGCTTATTATTAAAATTTAAACGCATACCCACTGTCGCTTCCAATTATACCGTGAAACGTTAAAAACTTATTTATAAATAATGGTGTTCTTCATCTCGGTGGAACGTCGAGGTACTGCTTTTTAATTTTTATAGCAAATGAACGTAAGTTATGGTGCTGACATTCATTAGAGAAGTGTTCGAATAGGACTATCGATTGGGATAAAGAAAGAAGAGCGCTGAGAACTTAATCTATAGGAAAATTCGAAAGATGTTATTGATGACAATATATTGGAGCACATAGGTAGGTAGGGCTGCGGGTGGCGAAATGTGGGTGTAGGTACTATAGGTACATCTCTGCTTAGCCCTGCGAGAAAGAGAGATTATGTAAGTGAGGTAGAACCGAACAACTGCCTACTGCTGATTCTGGGTGGCAAGACGAAATCAATAACAGAATGGACACTTTTAACCATTTTGGAAATAACAGAAAAATTTATGTTAAACCCGTACATGACATCCATACAGACGACATATTCAGATGGCGGGGGCTTATACCGGCCCTCCGCCACTATCAAGGCGAATTCCGGTAAATACCCCGGAAAAACCTTATAGCAAAAATATCAAAAGACATCTTAGAGAGATATCATACGCCAGCTGAAGATACTCAAGCAGAAGATGAATCTCCAACTACAAAATTATTAACCGCACACGTCCCATTAACACATTCATACATTTGTATCGCCGACAGCTGAAAGCTCATAGAACCTCCACATTTCATGGTGGTCTCAAATCTCAAGTGCTTACGATAAATCTATTCAGAACAAAACCAATCAGCATGAACAATTTACATTACAACAATTATCCAAGTTAAGCGAATCGAGATCATCCGGAACACAAAATGGACCCCAAATAATGTCTTAGAGAGTCCGTGTTTGCCGACTTTGTCCTTTCCATGCCCAAATAATCTGCTGAATAATCTGCCATGAATAAATAAGCAGTCGCTTTGTCAATGTGACGTATATTGACAAGCATTAGATGGAAGAACTGTCCCTTTTTATAATACAGACGAAATAGAATCTTAAGTCCTTGGGATAAAAAAGGATGACGGTTTCAAGAGTCGCAAAATTAGATTGCTTGGATTTGGATCCTTCATTTTCAACGTTCGACTCTGTTTCTTTGTCTAAAGGTTCAAAATGGTTTGTTAGGGTTTCGTGAATTGGAAATCCATGTCCTCTAATCCGTCGGCGATTAGTTTTGATGTCTTCAAGGATAGTTTTTTCAGCACATTCACTTTCAGACAGATGTGTCGGTGTCGTGACGCGCGGGTGGGCCGCGCCTGTGGTCTCGCAACTCTATTATCTATTATTGTCCATAATAACCAGCTATTGTGCACATTGTCAACGCTGTTTTCACTTTCTTTTAATCCTTTAACACGTAAACAGATATATTATGGATATATTTGGAAAGGTTCTAAGTGATGAACTGCTGACAGTCGTACAGCCGACGGGATTAGCTTAGAAATATTGGTTTATTAATTATAGGATTCAACGTCTTCAAATAATAACAAAAGATGTAAGAACTTCATAAGCTCGAAACAATACCATACTAAAACGATTAGTTACAGAAAAAAGGTTAAAATGAAGATACTTGACTTTTTGGGAGGACCTTAGCCCTTTGCACATTGTTGATAAAAAAAAGTCCAAGAATCTATGGGAAGTACAATATGAGAATCTAAAAAGAACCATTTAAAGTTTAACTGACATCAGATGATCCTGAAAAAGTAGCATTGGATGGCATGAACAAATAAACAACGAAAACTTTGGCCCTGAAAGGGACAACAACATAATATCATCCTGCATAGTCGAAAAAAGTTTATATTTTATAGATACATTCTACGATCGTCTACCTGTCTTTTTCAGACGCAAGTTGTCGCATGCCTACATTATCATCGTCATCATTTGTGCCAAAAAACGTCCACTGCTGGTCATAAGCTTCCCCCAAGCACCGCCACTTCGACCGGTTGTGTGCTTCTCCCATCCAGCGGATTCCTGCGTCCTTCACCATCGCGCATCGGTCCACCTTGTGGGAGGCCTTCCGATGCTACGTCTTCCAGTACGCGGTCTATTCCTACATATTTAAGACAAAAGGAAGCTTCTAATAACACACAAATCAAAACTTCCTACTACACAATGTTCGTCGACACCTCCTTCAGCCCGCCACCCCGCCACTCCACATAAAACCGTACCTACCGTCACGTCAGTATTGAGAATGACTACCGCGTTATTATTGAACAAAACGCCATTGTTTCGCGGCCATTGTGCGGTCCGTGTGAAGTTGATACGTGTATTATAGCGGCCGGCGCGTAATGACAGGGTGCGGGACACGGGAGGGATAGTAGGAGGTGAAGGGAGGCGATAATGTGCCTACAGAGGTAGTAGCTCGTGGAGGTTTTAGATTTTAGAGAAGTAGACATTTAGGAGTTTCTTGCCCGTTCTTCTCCATAGGAACCTACGCTTTGAAATGGGCAATTAGCTTCAACTTTCTGACTGACGGACCCCTTGACAATTTTTAAAAGTATTTGTAGGTAATTGGTTTAATTGAAATAAATGCTTTGAGTTTGAGGAAATGGAAGGTGTTCATAAACTGCGCAAATAAGCTTCTCCGACAAAGCAAAAAAGCTCAGCGATAAAGATAACTGTCAATGCTTTATGATACATAGAATGTTTAAAATAAAGGATCGGTAGCAACCTGTAGCAGTGGAAAAGCCAGGAGCACCCTGAAAGCCTGATGGAATTGTATGGTGTAATCATCAGTTTTTGGCAGCGACAATGACTACCAACAATATCATCGTCATCATCGTTCTGAAAGACGTCCACTGCTAGACAGTAGGCCTCTCCAAAGCGTAACCACATCGACCGGTCCTGTGCTTGTCGCGTACAACGATATGCCTAATCGTAATGAGAAACGAAGTATTGTATATCTTCTTCTTCTTCTGCAATCGGTCCCTCATTACTGAGGATTGTATATCTACGTTGAGAAAAAATCCTTTTCATTCCTATAACGCTCCATGCGGTCTGTCAGAGTCCTCCATTCCTTTCTAAACCAAACCAATATGGGGTGTCGCCTCTGCACTCCGTCTACTCTATGTAGTATGACCACGTCATCGGCACTAATAAGCCGGTAGCGGTGTAATAGTGTAATCTGTTGATAATTGCCGCGCCCAACTATTCGCGCGCCTCGAACTGCGCCCGTGCACCTGTGCTGTACAAGGGGTAAGGAGGATATCGATTTTAGTACCTAACTTCCTGAGTGAGGTGATTATAACTTTAAATGAAGGTTACTCAAATAAATAACGTTAAAATAAGTAAAGTGGTTTTTCTAAAATCACTGCAACAATGCAAGTTTTTCGTGAAGGAATTCAGTAGGCAGTATCTAAGGCTTTTTCCGCATTTAAGTATGATTTTGGTATGGTATGAACATTCTTTTATACCATACCTTTTCACCACTCTATTTATCAAACATCACAGATCTAACTCCTCTACATAAACCTTCTGAGTTCCCTGCAGAACACAGAGTAAATAATTTGGAAACACACAGCTATTTCTTTGTCGGAATTAATTAAACAAATACACGGTTGTGGACAAGATAATGGCAGGTAACCGTAACAGAGGCTCCGTAGAATAATATTATATTATCATGACTGCTTTGTTACACGTTAAGGCTATAATTTTGGGTGTTGCTGGCATTTTCGGCGCTTTTGAGGGCGTCGGCTTTATTGTGTTAGTTCTTTATCAAAAGGCGTCATGTTGCTAGGTGTTTTTATTCTCAACTTTCCTATGGTGGTGTGTGAAGGAGTAGTAAGTAATGCAAGGAAAAACCTTATCGCTTACCATCAGGTAAAATGGCAGTCAAACGCAAAATTAACTATAATAAAAAAATCGCATATTCATATTAAACAAAAGAAAAGAGTAAAATATCGCTGGTTTTTATTTATATGTAAAATTTAAAAAAATATATTAAGGGTTCACGAAAAGAGGCTCAGTTAGTTTATTAGGGGATCGTTTGGGTCTCTTTAAATTTAATAAGGTAAATCGGTACCTACTAGAGGATCGATGAAATACATGCCTTTACGAAATGATAAACGTGACATTTACCTATACCTAGGTAAAATGTAGATTTTATTTTTAGCCTGTGTTGTCCCACATCAGGGCGAAGACTTCCCTTTCTCCTTCCTATTCCTCTCTATCTTGTGCTAGTGTGAAAATGTAGATGATGCAATAAAATACCCACAAACAAATAAACTGATCCCATCAAATATGATATTTATAAAACAGAGTATAAATAAGACAAAACACAAACATTCGATATGTTAATTAAGGCTCGTCCACACCGGCGGATTATCTGGCGAGTGCGATTGGCGTGCCGAATCGCGCACGATTGAAATGTTTTCGTTTAAACCGGCTTTATTAACTTATCTGAGCTTTAAATAAAATATTTTATTTAAAAGTTGGTTGGGAATTTGGGATTGAGTGATAAAATTATTTGATTTGATTGTTAATTGATTGAAATATGGAATATTGATTTGGAAAGTTATTTGGGAGTCCATTCATGGAAAGATGGGTTCATTTTCTAACAATTGTTACTTTTTAAGTGTATACCTAGTTAACTAAGGCAATTACGACAGTGGGTATATTCCGTTGGATGATAATTTCTACTAAACGCATTGGCATTTTTAAAGTGGCAACATATTGATTAGAAGATTCAATTTTATAGCGCCGTCCCTTTACCGCTATTGCTATTAAAAATGCCACTGCGTTTGTAGGTAAGTTTATTCCGTTTAGTAGAAATGATCACACAACGGAATATGTAGAATGAAGATAGATGCTTTTATTTGTAACTAAATCTATTCTCAATTTCAAAACCCTGTTTAATTGGTGCTCTCTTGGTGGCCTGAAAGTACCCACAAAATAAAATGTGCCTTCAACGAGACTCTGTGACTGAGGATATAAAGAATATATAACTCTAATCATCGCTACCATAACAGGGGTAACAGGCAAGTCTTTTAACTAGGTACGTGTTTAAGACCTATTTCCGTAGGTAGGTATAGCTTTTGCCGATACGAGGGAAGACAAATGCAGGGAGACATAAACATTATTAAACATAAGGGACTTGTTCGCGATAAAAACTACAAAACCCGAATATGAAAACGTGTCAAACTGTAACAAATGTCAAAACTAATACAGACCACGTGTTGACACGATACGTGTCATGTGCCGCGGCGCCTGCGCATCTGACAACACTTGACGATCAACGGCGGAACGGTTTACGTGAAATTTTGAAACATTCACTTTTAAATACTTGTTCGAACGCAGCTTTATTTTATGAGGACGTTCTCTGGTGTTTTATGGGTTAGTTAAAGAGGTTTTTCTAATTAAACAAGTGCTAGGTAAATAATGTGAAAAACTTTAAGATCTTCTTCTCCGTCTGCTATAATGTATCTTGGGTAATTAACTATAATATGTAACAACGATAGTATATAGGATACGTAACTTATAAGCCCATCAAGAAACGAAATATATTTCTAGTTTTTTGGGATTTAACTTCTGCTTTCGTAATGTCTCTTCTCCAACAACGGCCATTAACTTAATTAACTGTTGTTATTTTTACTCCTTAAGCCTGTGGACACATCATTGTCCTTTTAAAATCACATTTATAACCGTTGTTTTAAACAACCAACCAATATAGAAAGTTGGCCCTATTGAGGAACAATTTGTTACGTAACATTAGGTTTAAATATTACCTCAATAAAGTACTACTTAGGTATAGCGTTGTCTCTAACAAATCAGAAAAGTACAAAAAGTCCTTCTCTGATTACGTGAAAGACGTCACATCTGTGCCAAAAATATAATATCAAGGGTATCCCCTTCAAAATGAATACAAATAAACTCTATTCAAATGATACCTCTCCTTCAAAAATATCTCGGATAAAATTGGCACAATATTTAAGACGTGCCTCTGAGATTGGCATAATATCGCCGACACCTGAGCCTGCGAGCGAGGCGCCCTTGTGACTTACTTGTGAGGATCGTATCAATTAGGAGATCCCTCTGATTCCTCTGAATGAGGCGAGATTACGAGGGAGGGCGCCGAGTTCACGCGATAATATACCCAGGCTTTATTGAAACGTCTTGAGAATTAACAGTACATAAATGGAACCCGATTTCTTTTAATTTTAGTTGTGTAGACTGATTTGAAATTAAATGTTTGAAAATATGTGATTAATGTAATATTGTAGTCTAAAGTTATCTTTGAGTGTTTAAAACGAGGGAGGCTTATCCCCGTAAAATGTAAAAATTACTAGGTACTACCTAAAATTAGATGCTATGCTATTACATTAAACGTTTGACCTACAAGCTTCTACCCAACAGACTAAATGTTCATATTTATTCAGTTGAGTAATAAGGAAACCTGCTTATTCGTATCGTTATCCAAACAAAAAGGCTTTTAATACAGTTTTTCATTATTTCTCTATTTGAAAACAAACTATATCTCTTTCAACAAAAAACAAACTTACTCCATTACATTTCACAAAAAGGCACAGATTTACAAAGATAGCAAAATAAACAATGTTTAACGTGCCGTGCAGTCCACTGTTACCTTTGTAAGAGGGATGGTGTCCATTTTCACCCCTCACTGACCCTCAAAGGAGTGTTGACTGAGACGGAGAGCCTCTCGAGTTTGAGATTACCGCAGATAATGTGACATAAAGGAACACTTAAGAAGTTATTATAGGTAAACTATGTAATCTTTAGGATTGTCTAGACGATAGCGAGAGAGAACTTGACCCAATTGTTCGGAAAGAAATATTGAGAAGTTGTAAGAGACATTTGATTGCACAGCTACAACGAGACTTTAAAAATACCAAGGTGAGATAGCTCTAAGCGCTTACAAAACAAAGGACTAATACCTATGCTGGTACTTGATAATCATCTAATTCTTAAATCCTATTATACTATACCTATCTCTCTTAATAAAAACTATCTCTCCATCTTTGAAAAGTAAGCCTTATAAAAAAGGGCCTTAATTGTACTTATGTTAAACTAGCTTCTGCCCGCGACTTCGTTCGCGTGAAATTTCTTATTCCCTCGACCCATCTCGTCGTATTGCGTCACCTGCCCGCGACTCCTGCTCTATCACTTCATTTCCCCATAGCGCTTTTGCTCGGCTCCTAAGGGTCATAGCGTGACGTTAAATAACCTATAGCGTTCCTTAAGAATTGGGCTATCAAATGCAAGAAGAATTTTTCAAATCCGACTGGTAGTTCCAGAGATTACCCCCTACCTACAAACTTACAAACAAATTTTACCTCTTTATAATATTAGTATAGATTAGTATAGAAGTATAGATAAAGATATCCGAAAATGAATGAAATTTTAAAATACGGACACACTTATGCAACAATAAAGTATAATGTCTCCATCTTTTTCAGTTACAACCCACCCCTTGACGACATCTCCTAATTGGGTTGCCAACTGGCCACCCACGACGAGCTTTTAATTACTTCGTCACTTTGTCCCAGCACCGACTGTCATCGAGCCTATCAAAATGTGCTGATACCCGCAGAACTGTGGTCCTGGTCCTGTCCCTTTCAGATGTCTTTGTCGGATTGGAGGCACTTGCCATCTCGTTTGGAGATGAGATGAGTGATATGTTTTTTTTAAGTTTGAGATAAATGTGTTCCGTAAGATGACGACATCTTGTTCTTGTCAGCAACATTCCCTTGTTTCAGTGTTATGATATTGTTACCTGCTTGATAATTACCTGAGGTGTCTTTCTTCATTGTTACAAAAAACACTAATGATTATTATTTTTTTTATCAAATGGCTCTTTTATTCAAATATAATAAGTTTATTTCCATTGTTATATCCATTGGAGAAAAGTGTTTCTAATCTATCTTTTCACTTTACTAGACTTTAAAGACTAACATTTTCTCTCCCGGGTCTACCTATCTACTGAAGAAAAGTGTTGCTATTATCCATATCAATGAATTTCGGAAACGTAAGCCAGTCACCATCATTGGTCGTATCGTTATTGCACAAAAACTCCATCACAGCTACCGGTGTGAATGTGACATTCTTCCTCCTCCCCTCATGGCGGCTCGACTCATCTCTAATATTTATTAATCACAGACTCGTAAGGAATGCGACGGTCCCACCCGGGTTGCCATATTAGATAATGAAGTTCCGGAAGAATTGGAGCAAGGAGATCACATCTTAAATCTTCAATTGTTTATAGTAAGTATAAGTAAATGATTTAATTTTATTTTGCATTGAAAATTATTCTGCACGTTTCAAAACGGCTTTAAATAGAGGTTTGTGGTATAACCATTTAGATACTTTGCTTCACAATGGTGTTACTATGTTATTGTGTGAGGGACCAAAAATCATCGTATTAGGAATTTACAATTAACTTTGGGCTGATTTTCCATCGCCAGATAACTTTTATTTGAGGAATAAAATTGACGTTTGACAGTTTTTGTAATAAATAACTGTCAAAATTTCAAAATTATTCCTCGAAGAAAGTTATCAGATGATTGAAAATTAGGTACAACAATAGTCTAATTTGAATCCGTCAAAACTTTATGACAACATCTGTGCCTTACAATCTTTTTCCGAATCTTTTTAGCAACAAGAAAATTAACGACTATTTGCTAAAATTCCCAGCTACTACGACTTCTGTTCTCGCCGCCCACCGCCAGGCGACAATACCTCACATTCTTGACACACGGCGACATCGCCCTCATAGTTACCACTTCACTAATGAGTCGCTGCACGCTCCGCCAGCTCGGAGGAATTGCGACCAATTTGTTCCTCCTTACGTTGAGGACCACCTGATATTGATATTATTTTAGTGGAGAAGTCTGGTGGAGTTTCTGTTAATGATTAGAGCGGTGGGTTTTTGAGTGCTGTTTGAAAACAGCTGTACTGTACCACTTTGTACTTAGGTATTGGTGCTGTTCAGTTACTCGTAGATGTCGAATGTTTCGTGTTGTATTTTACTAGACTGTGAAATGTTTTTTTTTAATGAAAGGAACAGCCAAATGTTACATATTTAAGTACCTATCTATCTCCTACCTGAAGTTCTAACTTTATCCGTTTTTCTATCTATAGATAGATGCCAAATACAAGCGGAACGCTGTTTTCTACTCTCTAATTTATATTGGTTTGCACTGTGCAACAAATCAATTTCAAAAATAACTTACCTATTATGGTATGTTCAATCTATTCTAATATCTCAAAATACTAAAGATACATACAGAATCGCAATTATAAATTATCACCTCCAAAAATTTATATGACCGGTTATTTTTGGATATCGTTCATACCTAAGAATAGCCATCCGTATCTTAGACAAAGACAATCAACATTCCTGTGTACTACTGTGGTGTAGCATGCGGTAGGTGGCAACAGGATCGTTTGCTCGATGCGCGTGCGCAGCTCCGGATAATTAGTGCGCGAGCCGCAGGCAGTGGCACTTCCGAGGGGAAACTGATTATAATAGAACCTAAATCTAATACAAAACGGTTGTGAATTTCAGAAGCTTTTGAATAAATTGTCTGGAACGACCTGGATGTTGATCATAGTCTTGTCTTTGAAAACGTACCTACCTTAATAATGGGAGGAAAATATTGCCCTTCCTAGTATTTTCCCAGCTTACCGCCGTGTATTTTCCGCAATAGCCTGGTAAATAGGACCAAACCTGGTTGTATGACTTTCCCAGACAAACATAAGGATCTTTATACTTCTAAACTGTGTTCTAAATAATTATGATTGTGGTTATAATAGTCCAAAAGATGTTATTAGTAAATCAGACGATACAACCACATCAAAGGACACCCAATAAAAGCAAACTGTCACCTACTTAATAACAACAGATTAAGCATCACTAATAAACAGATCTGTCAAACCAATCACGAAATAATTAACATGATATACTACCTAAAACGATGATCTACCCTCATTAGCACGGAGAGTGATCAGAGGACTAATGGCTCCAAATATTTCCCTCCAGCCGGCGCGGGAGGTCCCAGGATCAAAGTGGCGGTGACAAATGACATGAAAATATTAACACGTGTCTTTTCTATTTGGTATATTTGTCATACACGTGTTTTTGATGTTTCTGAAGGAGGTGGGGATATGGGGATGTCGTTTGTTCCGATCTTGACTTGTTTCTATTATATATTTTTAGTGGCATTTTATTTTGAATTTTGGAAAGGTAATAAAACAAAATGTACTAGTTAGTTAAGAGAGATAGTCGTGAAAGTTTAGCCAATTATGTATTTGCCATATCATAGAGGTCGATTTTCAGACGTTCATTAATTATACTTAACACTATCTGTGCGAAGGATGGTGGTAGAAAAGCCAAGCCTTAAATATGACAATAACAGAAATTGGTACTGCCTATTACCTAACCAAAGATATTTATAAGGCAGACGTGATTGGAAGCGCCGCGAGGGGGCGCCCAGGGAGGACATAATTATAGTATTCATAGCATACCTTATTGGCGATGTTCTTCACAAAGGTCAGGTGCGTAGTACTCGTAACCGACGTGCGTGTATGACCAGATGTATGAACGTAAACGAGGCTAAAGGAGTAGGTAAGGATCGTAGTAGGTGGCCTCCTGTAGTTTCTGCCTAACCTCGTGGGAAGAAGGTGTAAGTTTACTACCGCATCGTAGGTGCTCAAAAGAGATCAAAGTTGAATATTTTTTATTGTTCCCCTTTGAGCACCACGGTAAAATATTGATTGGTGCTATAATGGGAATACCTTTGGTGCTCTAAAAATAGGTGTTCTGAAAATAGGTGCTCAAATGGTAATACTCCTATGTATTTGTGTATGTAGGTAGGTATATATGTACAGACAGCGTCAGAGAAAAGGAACCCCCTTTGGTTACTTACCAAAAGGGACTCATTACCAAAGGAGGTTCCTTTTCTCTGACGCTATCCGTACCAGCAATTTTGTCATTGAGAGGAACAATGAAGTAGGTACCTACATAGTCAAATGAATAGAAGAGAGCTCAACAACTTATAGTTTCTTAATGAGGATCACTGACTGGCTCATTATTCTTGAGTAAAAAAAAAACAAAAGTCGTTTATTCAAACTAGGCGGAGAGCCAGCACTTTTTGAACGTCAACATTGCCTACATAAGACTATCCCCCGGCACGCCCGCCCTATCAGACCGGAATAAATCCCCTTCCCCTTTAGCTGGCAAGAAGAAGTGGCGTAACGAACTCCCCAACAGCATCGTAATTTGCAAAGACATTACTCCAAAACCATCTCAACTTACGAGTAAAACCGCAATGGGTGCGCCGGACCAATTAACAGAACTATCTAACCATCTCATGATTTACAACCACACTTGTGGTGGAGCCACTCGAGCGCCACCCACCACCCAGGTCGTGGAGTGGCGGCAGATAAGGAGGTCGGGCCGTTTTGCTAAGTGTCGCCTGGTTTAAACGCACGTTTTGACCTTCAGGGATCCTTGGGATAGATTAAACGTTTAGTTGTTTGGTATAAAATATGGAGACAAAAATACGACAATAAATAAAAACACTGGCAATACAACAAAATACTGGTTTATCAGAGTATTTTGGAATTATCAAATAAATCTTAGCATCAATATTAAAAAAGTGATTTTTCAAACAAACTAAATAAGTACCTAATAGTGATGGGCCGAGTATAGGTTTTTCCAATATTTGACTACTATTGGGAACGTCATTAGATATACGCAGTTTAATTTGTTTTAGTACCTATTGTCGTTTCCACTTTGTAAGTAGGTAGGCGGTAGGCTTGGTAGGTTTTAAACAAAACATTCCATCTTTCAAATCTATGCTAAAATTGAGTTTTTCTTTTGAGATTTATTGGATGCTGCATCTATTTCTGCAGAAGCTGTTGAGATATTTGCTACAGGTAAGTGTTTTGTGGAAAATAACTAATAATTCAAGCTCATCTGTATTTCTTTCATTCATAGTCTGGGATTGGTTTCTTGCTAAGAGAAGGTTTTTCTTTCAATAAAATACCTATAAGATACGAAATTTATTATACTATTAGACAAATAACGGCAACATGACGTTAATTATTGTGTAATATTGTTAAAATTACAGCACTTGAGATACCTAAGTTAGGTTTTTAATGTTAATGGAAATAGATTACATTGCTTTGTATTTACCGTGAAATAACGGAGTTTATATAGAAACCGTTAATTGAGAAATGGAGTGCGTATAGTTAATATTTATTTGTGTAATAAACGGAACCCACTCAACTTTCTGCTTAAATTTTTTCCGTCATAGGTGCTCGCGTGGGTGGCGGGCCCATTTTTTAGCCATCGCCGATTTTTACCAAAACACGGCGCCAATCATCGTCCCTTGTTTATCCCTTATCGATGGCGGTTAATTGGTGTTTTTACCCCAAGTTGATGAGCCTATTTTTTGTGATGCGCACGAGATTTGCGTAAGATGGTAGCCGAGGGTTAAAATGGCTCAAGCGTACCCCTATCCATGCTTATCCCAAGGTTGAAAAACTGATGTCTCTACATATTTTTTGTAGAATGTGGGTTTATTAGGTTATTTATTAGTTTAATTTCTGTCTGGTAATATGATCTTTGTTTTAAAAGTTTTAAGTAAAAATATGCACAATGCTCCAAGTTAGGATAATATCTGGAAAAAAATCTACAATTACCAAATTACTTCTTCTGGTTTTTTGTCGTCTCTTGTTGTAACTTAATAACAAAATTGAAAACATTTCTATAACAATGCTAATGTAAAAGTTAGCACACTTCATTGCACCTTTAGCACAAACAAGATGCATTATTACAAAGATGCTTATAAACAAACTAATCGGCATTTTTTGCGTCGGCGTCGGCGTCTCAAACACTCACTTTGTCGATGCCAATGTTTGGAAAGCACCAAGTGTTTCAACTTGGGTGGAGATGAACAAAATCCGCTGTTTTACCAGAAGATTATCTGAGTATGCTCTGGGGTGGCCTGCAATGGACGATTTACTAAAATAACAGCGTTATACAATGTGGTGTGTTACGGTACTTAAAGGTACCTGATTGAAAACAGTTTCCTTAGAAGATTTGAATGTTTTGTTGATAATATCGAAATGTCGAACCTCAATCGTTTTGACTTAGCCGCTCCGTCGTACCTTATGGAAGTCATCATTTAGGTACGGTCTACTATTTGTTTGCGTATTTTATTTACAAATTTTTGTCCAAACTTTTTTTAACTTTTAAGATTAAAAGGTTGCCAAGCGAGTGACGCTTGCTTGAAAAATATTCATTTGATCGAAATCAAACTATTCTTCGCCCCCGATCTATTTTAGGAAATAAGCCTTGATCAAATTGCGGGCACAAATTCAATAATCACGACAGTACATTCCCAGTGCAGTTTGCACCCCATAGCCCATAGCTCCATAGCCCCATATGTGCAGATGTTTATTGACACCGCCCTATATAAAATGAGCACAACTCTCCCCAGTGTTGTAACAATATTATCTACAAATATTAGGCACGATTGTGTTCAATAAGGGTTCTTTTATTCGACCCACTGTGCGGTTCAACTACCAACTTAACTTTTACACTTCACCAAACGATTCTCAACCCTATTTCTTAACACATAAGATTGACGAAAATTAATAGTGTTAAGATAAGTTTGTGTTCAACGTGGTGACGTTTAAAACAGCGTGATCGTGTTTACAATTCACAGGACATGTGGGAACACGGTTTTACAAATCAATCGAGATTTATGTTGATGTTACAGAGCCAATTTTACGTTTGGGTTTTTCAAAATATGGTTTAGTTACCCTGTCTTTGAAATCTTTTCTTTTGATAGACGAGGAAGTTAGTTTAACATTTCTGTCTACAGTAAATAAAAATAAAAGGGTTTATTTAAATAACTTGTACAATTTAATGATATCCAATAAACTAAATTAAAGCCGGAAGCTATTTATGATCTTAAGCCACCAGCCACTAATAATATTTATTAAGTTGCAACTTGAGCTTTTTCAAGTAGCGTTTTTACCGTAACTTTTTGCACTGTTACCTTTATAATTATATTATAAATAGACTCAGGTAGATATGCGGGCTTCTTTAATAGTTATCTTAAAAAAATTGCATCTTTTTAACAATGTTTCTATAGAAAAGAACCATATTTAATACCAACAGCGTCTAAACTATTCTTTACGATTCACATAAACCAAGTCCACACTCGAGTGAGTTTTGAAAAAGGCCTCAAACGTGCGTGTAGGCCGCACAGTGTGCCGAGTGGTGCCACGTCTGGACAAAAACGCACCGCTAATGACTCGAGCGAATATCGACAATTTGCTACGTGCGATTGAACAACATCAATGCGATTTATACACCCTATGTTCGATTCAGGCTAACTCCAAAAGACACAAAATCAACTTAAACAACGAGGCTTTAGGGTTTAATTTCGAGTGGAAATAATGTCGAGAGAAAATAGAGATGCAAACGTCACATATCGAGGGCGAACGCCATAAAATATTATCATTTATCACATAGATGTGTTTATTATTGCATAGCGGTTGCTGCGGTAAACGTCGGCGTTACCATTATTAATAATCAACGGATGACATCTGCGTTGCAGTTTTATTGTTTGCATGTCATAAATCTTCGGAGAAAAAAAGGACATGTGCGTGAACGTAGTTGCTGGAGATGGAAGTACGTGATTCAGGTACGCTTTAAACTTTACCGGGCAATGTGGAAAGAAGAGAATTATGAAAAGAACCAAGTTTATGAAGTTTCTTAAGAGAGATGAAAACTACGCCCGCGCCGCCGCGACGGCTTTGGCAGCCTACCAATTACTTACTTATATTATGCAATGTTAGTTCCTACTGCATTGTAAGATTATTAACCGTTATTTCATACAGTACCGCAATAATTAGTGTACCTCTATCATTTGGAATCTAATAGCACCGCCAAGTTTGTTACGTGGTTTATTAAGCTGTTGCATTTTATTTAAAGCTTTGACAGTTACGCGTTGTTTATTTTTCACGATGATGCCTTCTGATGTTTTATATAAAGACATTACCTATCTCTTCATTTGTATTGCCTATCTCAAAATCCATAAGTCAACAAGCTTCACAATTCAACGCGTTTACGAACAAATCCAAGCCAGCCAATCTATCAAAGTCAACAAATACGTTTGACAAACACAATTAATCTAATGTTTGTACAATCAGACTGCGTATGCGCAGCTTTTACGAAATGGCCGGCTAATGTTGCGAAACATTCGTTTAAACAGGGGATCGCTGTTTATCGTTATTATTAAGTTGTAAGGGATTTAAATGTGACTTCCGCACATTCATCACGCGTGTAAAGCCGATTCATGCGCTCGCTCCGCTCCGAGCGTACCGAATCTATTCAAACCGCACATTGCGCTTTTTTGTCCACCATCACCTCGACCGACCCACTGTCCATGATGGCTTTATTGCGGGTGCATTTCACAACTTATAGGCCTCTTATTCTTTGGTGACGAAGTTGTATGGCCGCTGTAAAACAATAAATAAGTCGATTGTTTACAGTTTTCGTGGTTTTGGTGTTTTGTTAGGACCCCATGTGAAGTATTCGTCACACTGTGCGACGATGAGGCTGTAAACCAATGATGGTGTATTAAATGTCATTTGAAATGTTGGTTTGGATGCGATGACGGGGCCATGGTGCTCTGTGGTAATGAGAGATTCTATTGAAACAAATGAAAGGAGTTCATTGTTGGTGCACAGTGGGGCGTTTGTGGCGTGATCAGTGGCTAAAGAAATTTGGTAAAAGTTCATTATTGGCGTAACTTTGCGGCTGTAACCACATTTTTTTTATTTTTATGCATGGAACAGACAAAAGATCTCAGCCATTAATGTCACATTATTATTAAACAAAACAGCCATAATGTTGTGGGTTTTGAAAGAAATTCGAGTCCATATATCAAATTAAGCGTAAACTAGTGTAGTAAATTGAAAGAAATGCAAGTGCTAGTGTATCATCAGCTGCATCTCTAAAGACCACACATAATTGAAGATTCTATCGACATTCGACATCTCGATTCTAGTCAACTATATCAGCAGCAGAAGGTTTATTTATTTATTTACTACTTATCTTTCGCCCGCGTGGTGGTCGAAAATTATCCCACGGAAACGTATTACCGGGATAAAAAGTATCCTATGTTTTAATCCAGGTTATAATAAAATATAGGTATGTGAGCCAAATTTCATCCAAATCCTATTAAAAGCCTAATACTAAATATTGAACTACTATTACTAAGTAGGTATGCAAGCCTAGTACTTTTTGTTAGAATAGTGCTCAAAAAATCGGGTCATATTTCAATTATGTCATGATTCGAAAGGCACGTAGCGCCATCTAGCGTCCGAAAGCAATTGTGACCGTCGAAAGTTATTAGTCATTTCCTCGGGAACAGTATGTTTTCTGGATGAAAGGAACCTTATGTCCTTTTCTGTACGCCTGACATCGTATACCTATGCAAAATTTCATGATCGTTTCAGTGGATTAGGCGTGATAAGGTAACAAACAAACTTACTCTCGCATTTATAATATTAAGTTTATAATAGGATGTAAAGGCTTACCAACTAAATCCATAAGTACCTACACAGCATTAATCTTTATCAAAATTATACAACAGCGCTGTCTAGGTACAGTCAGCATCAAAAGTCGATTAACACTATCATTTTTACATGTTATTAAATTGACAACAACTTTTTTCAATAAACTGATTTTTAGCTTTTCACATACCTAATAGACAAGAGTTGAACAAATATTTTGCTCAATAACTAAGATTAAAAAAACTGAAGTGTTAATCAACTTTTGATGCTGACCGTACGTTCATTTTTGATATCGTTTTACCTATTACGGTTCTAATAGGTAAAACGTACTAAGTGGCTGACTTTTTATCAGAGAAAAGAATTGCCTGAATTGCTCTGGATTGATGGATCTGAATGTTAATAATGTAAATGTTTGCATACCGAATGGTGAATTATGGCTGAGCTTAAGGTGTTTATTTATAAACGTTTCTTAAAGTTAAGAGATGTTTAACTTTAAACGTCAAAAATGTAAGCTTAAACAGTACTTAACTTTTATAAGCATCAACGTTTATAAATAAGCCCCGTTATGTAGCATAAGTCATAACACCTATTATGTACCTACTCATATTATCCATATTTGCAAAATAAATGTCTTTTCTGTTCTATTCTATAGATCGCGCATGCATTTATCTACATTATAGAAAAGCACGGCTCTATTAATTAGCGTACTTGCGTATTAAAAATAATAATGCGTCAAACTTTTATTTGATTTACAAGTCTTGCACCTTCTCCTGCAGTTGAGTTGAACCCTGTAATATTTTTGTACTTACATAATGACTGAAAGCTTGAAATGATAAAGCATTAACCCCTCGTCTGATAGGCACGCTTATTAAAATCGGTAACAATAGAAAAAACAATTGTGTCTCATCATTAGTGACAGTTGAGCTCATAAAGAAGCTTAAATCATCAATATTATAATACAATTTCCAATATTAACATCGTGTCCTAAATAATAGTTTTCGCCCGCATATAAAGTGACCACTGCTACGAATCCCAAAAAGTGTGGACAAAAAAAACCTTTTTGTTTGCTGTCATCGCTACTGCTTTAAAACAAAATGATTTGCAGAATTTTGGCTCCTTATAAGATGTTGACAAATGGTGCCATCTCTGGAGACATCAACAAGTTGTGATAATCCCTGTGGAGCACAGCTAATGTTTACTTCATTAGTTTGCATTTTACAAAATGGCTTCTGGGGTTAGTTTTGCTTAGTTTGTTTGTGAAAAAATTTAATTTTTTAGCTAAAAGTTTCATTGTTCTTTTTACGAATAATACTTATTTCTTGACAGGTTTCTTATGTATTTCGGTTTCTTTTTTTTTGTCTAAACTAAGATGTTTATCTACTTGGATGATCGTTGTATTTATTTCATATTTTTATAATTCAGGAAATATTACTTAAACCTCCAACTGTAGTCAAATTATTAAAATAACACAAAGCATACCTAGCTTACACTTCCTCAACTAATCCTGAAATTAGTATTTACGAACCGTAACTGACATCAAAACTAATAGAATGCGCCAACAATAATAATCTATTCAAAGGCCAAAGATTTATTTAAGTTAAATCATTAGAGTCAACAGGCGACTGTCGGCTTGCACAAACCGACGGATCACTTACCGACACTTTAATACCTTTGTCGTAAACACGCATCCACTGAATACGTCAAACGGTCACCAGTCGCCAAACGATGCAAGTCCACACAAACTTAGAATCGAAAATAATCTCCGTCCAAAACTAATAAGATCGATTTCGAATCTTAAAATTCTAAAAAGTCGGTCTCCTTTTTGCTAAAGGGATAAATGAGATGTCGGTACCACACTGAGCAAAGCGGCCGACGCAAAAAATATCACAAAGGCACAAAGTTTTGGACACAAAGCGACATAGGGAAATAAATTATTTCATCTGAGACCTTTCACGATAATATTGGCAAATGTTTCCATTCGGGACGGGCCACGCCCTTGCTCGAATCCAACAGGAAAAAAATATTTGACGCCCCGGTTTTGTCAACGTAAAATAGACCCTAACCCATTACACTAAATGTAAAATTAGTTTCATTAGAAAGTGGACAGTGGTCCGCGGTACGTCACAAAGTAGACAAAGTCAACATCTCTTTTACAATTTTTTCAATAACGCCAACATATATTTTGACTGTGATGTTTTTATTATTTTTGTCCGTGATGCCGTTCAGCGGGCATGTCTAACTATCGGCGGATTTTTTCTTAAAGGCGGCGTCTGCGCATGCCTAATGTATGGCCGTCGCAGACGCACAGCGGCCGGTGCATGTGATATCGCTTCCTAGAACCGCCGACAAAGTCACAAGTAATGATATAGTGCTTGCAATGTTGACTTTTTCGAGTATTTTGGCTTCCGTTCATGGGGTTTCCCATTAATCAATGATAAAACGGGGCATTGGGACGAGACAATACATTTGTGTAAAGTGGCCATGTGCATTAATAGTCGTTTAGATAAGGGTTCTAAAACAACAGAGCTTTAAGCACGACAATGAGACGAGATTTATTAAAAGTATTGGCAGAAACAGTAACAGTAACTTTTCTCTTTTCCGTGATTAGTAGTGCTCTAGTCTCAATAGCTTCAGGCTGATCACGTAGGAAGCTACTGATTATACACTTGCAAACATGCACAGAACAAGTTTGTATCCGCAAATCAATTGATCTACTAATGGCAAAAGAAAACGCAAAGATAAATAAGCATTCAGAATAGCGATACAACAATCACTGTCAAACACCCAGTTTCGCGCAAAACTTTTGACAACAAACAGTTAGTGACCACTTCTGTCAGAAGCTCACACCTTTCATCCATCAACCCGGACTCAAAGCCTGTCATAGACAATGCTTGTTCCACGAACGATTCAATGCTTACAGAGTCCCGGAAACAGAGCAATGCACCCGAACAGTTTCCCGACGTACCAACGTCTTGCACAATGTTCGAACCTCGTTATGAGAGCAGGCAGGGGGCAGCGTAAATCACGGAGACAGACCTTTTTTTGCTGATTTTGTTTTCGCATCTGCATACTCAAATTGGAAATTATAATGTGTGTATAAATAGGCCGGTAGTTTGCTGCAGGCGTGCTTAGAACTGGTCAGTGTTGAGTTATGGGGCTAATGGCTAGTGGCTAGTGGCTGGTGGATAGTCGCGTGCTTGATGCATGGGAGGCTGTATGCAAATCGACGCTAATTACTAATGAGGTACGAGGAACTTGTCTGATGAGAGTCTCTAACAAATTATTAAATATAGATTTTCCTGTTCGTGCAAGACGCCGAGAAGGAATTATGAGAAAACAAAAATCAATTGCGATTTGTTACGTTTCTATCACAGGTTTTAGTTAGTAATAAATAAGACACTTAATTAAGTTTGAAAATCGATGTAGGTACCTATAATTGTATATATTTTTCTTTTTAATTTAACACTGAAAATTCAATTTAGTCTTAGTCGGCTGGAAACCGACCCCAAAATAGTCGGGAAAAGGCTAGGCAGATGATGATGATGACCGATAATATAATTTCTGCTAATACCTTCTGTAAGCGTATGCCTATCAGACACGCTTTAACTTCAAGGGATAAGTCAATAAGCAATTTTAATATCTCCATAAAAATAAACAATGAAAACGCATTAAACTGGCATTCCATGCTCCGAACATCTTTGTACACAGGAGCATGACATATTTTAATCACGACTTTTTCTAACAAAAAGTTTCTTAGACAAAAGAAACTTAAAGCTCCGATTCTCCTATTACAATATACCCACCCTCCCACCGGTTCCATCAGCTACCATACAGCTCACAAAGGCTGCTGATGATGTCACACAGTGCAGTAACGTGCTCCACGCCAATTATGCATTCAATGTGTCAAAGAAAAGTCGTAAACGTCGCACAATGGGACGGAACGCGAACGCTCTAGACAAAAATCTACAAAAACTGTAATGCTGATTAGTCGCATGAAATTCATTAAGTTAGACACCCAAGTAGCAGCGGCATGACTAATTGAGAATGTGTTGCTGATTTGGAGTGAGTTATGTTAAGTTTCACGGGGATCGTGTTAAGTTTTCAAATGAGTGAAAACTTTGGAAAAAAAAGTTCGAAATGACAAGTTTTTGTCTTGTTAACGTTCTAAGCTCTATAAGATTAGCGCTAATCAGTATAAGCAACCGTTTAAAGTATCGATATCTACTAATAAAAACGGGCAGGATACTAATACGTTAATTTTTTAACCTTTAAATTATTTGCAGTGAACATAAGAACATTTTAACTTACATGTTGCAGATCGAAATAAGTTACTATTGGCATATCGATTGTATTTTGTCTATTGGGCTGTCTTGCTACTTACAATATCTTTCTAACCCCTTCCCCATGTACCTTTTACTACTGACCTATAAATTCTATAACCCTATTTTGTGTCAATGTCATGCCGGTTTCCTCAAGATTTTTTTCCTTCATCTTTTCGACTCTATGAAATTCCCATGTATCAAAAACTTTACATAACTTTCATCAAGAAAAATAACAACAATTAAAGCAAATCAGCGTCATCTTCCGTTTAAACAAAGGCACAGTGTTACAAAAGAGCTGTCGCTGGACTGGACGAAAGAATCGTCAGCTGCAGTAAACAGCATTTGCTGCGGATCATTGAGTGCAGCGGTCGCTCCCGTGTGCAGTGTGCTGCATGGCGAATTGATGGCGTTGTGCGAGGAGTCGCGGGCGGTCCCGTTGGAGGTGATGACAATGTCTGAGAGATATGTATGTTGATGTGCAGTTATTTTATGTGTAGCTTAAATGTATACAATCAACTCCACACTTATACAAATAATAAAACATTGATTACTTATTCTGCACAAATAAAAAAACATAAAACACACACAAGCTCATTATTAAAGCAAATTTTTTTGTTCAATAATTTACTAATACTTTCAACCCAGGAGGTGCAGAATCATGTACTGAATCCCCAGGTTGTGCATCGATGTCCCTGCCATTCTGTATCGATAATTCAAATTAAACCGAAAAACAATGAAAAATTTCTCCAGCCTTTGTACGTATAGCGGGCCTCTTAATATCACTTTTGACAACAAATTCCGTTCAATAAAAACCTCACAATGGTTGAAACTATCTAACTGTCATATAGACAAATAGACCTTGACGTGCAAGGGAAATTCAACCTTAGGGTGATATGTAATGAGGGCAACTATACCTACATACCTACTGTTGTTAGTGCAACTACACTTTACACAGACGTATAGGGTTGTGGGTTTTAGACTCTACCGTTGCTTGGCGTCATAGAACATAACTACATAAATAATTTATAATTATAAGAACTTAATTTATGAGTTGCCCGGAATATAATTTTCTAAATTTCGTAGCGTGACTATGGCGTAGCACAAAATAGTACTACGCCGTAGTCAGAGCTTCACTTATTCCATAATTTTTTTGCAAAAATATGGTTTTGGTGTTAGTAGGTAGGTATCTGTGTCTGTCTAGAGGCATTTATACCTATATAGTACAAAACTCAATACAACACGTATTAAAGATTTCAGCTGTATTTAAAGATCTCTTACAAACTTCCGACGTCAAAGAATTCGCAAAAACTCAATTAAACTTAACACAAAACAATGATTAATCCGATCCCAAACACAATTAAAGGCACCCTACATCATTGTCTTCAAACAAAAAAGGTCCTAAACAGTTATTACCTAAAACATCGGCTCCGATTACATTCGATTGCCTTCGAGACGAGGTATTCGCACTCGGCCCGCTCCGTAAATCTCGCAAGTAATGAACGTCGCCGCGTGTGATCGCTAACTTATTTTGTCGCACGATTTGTTGCTGCCAGGCACGACATCGAACGAGTGTGAAATTACCTTTATTCCGTTTTACTGTTAGCAGAAAAAGCTACGCGATTTTAAACCTTAGTCCCATGGATATAGAGATGGATCTTAAGATGTGTTGTGAGGTTGTCAAATGAGTAATTGCCTTCAGATATTCTATTGGGTGTGAATTGATTACGTTTAATGTTTTATTAAAATGCATGTGATGTGTATATATTTTTGTTGTTTCCAATTAATAATGAGTTTGATTGGAAAATTATGCGCTGTATGTAAAAATGTTGCTACTGTATGTTTAATCAACTGCAATACAGAGATGGAAATATTTTACACACCTACAGACAACATAACTTGTGGTTATATTTAATTTAAACAAAAATTATGACAGTATGTCTAACTAATTCCTTAGGGAGCTTAAAACCGAGTTCAGTCACACGCACTTAATCTATGCTCACAATTGAAATAAATTAAAGCACATAATTATTCAAATAACACACAAATAAAAAGGTCATAAAACACACAAAAACTTAGTGAAACATCGCCATGAATCACGTAAGGTTGTAATAAGTATGTGTCAGGAACAACGAGTGCGTCGTCTCCGGCCCACTCCACCACATATTTGGTTTCAGACAACACCTTACCGTATTAACTTAGTATTGACATTCAAATCAGTAGCTCAGCTCATTTATTTTGAATTCCTAACGTGTTAGAGACAAAAGTAGAACAATATGGGTTGGAGCAACAGTAAGTGTACTCAACAGTGGCGCCGTGGAAGCGCGCGCCATCTGTCAAAATTACCCGCCATATTTATTAGGCAGAGACAATGAGTGACGTGAGTCGCGACACTTTGAATAAGGAATTGGTTTTTCTTTCTTTTTTCTCTCCAGAAAGTTTTGTTCGTGTACTGGTAGCGTTCAGACGCGTTTGAAAGTATGATGCAATAGTTAACTAATGTGTATGAGAGGCACACACATTGCGAGGATTTGAAAAGACTTCCAAACTTCTATTTTTGAGACAAAACACAAGAAAGTACAATTCAAAAATTAATATGGAGGAGTTGACCTACATTGTGAAAGTGGCTCTTGTTTGCCCTTTAGGAAACATATTAATGAGTTAATTATAAAGGTCCAGGTGATACAATGGCGTGTACAACAAGTGGGAACAACAATAACATTACGTCGCCTCTGTAGACCACAGGTAATAATGGTGCAACGCTATGATCATATTTTAAGTTATTATCTTTCCTTGACTCACCTTTTATAAATAACGAGACATAATGCTCCACTAACAGAGTAGAAACAATATTTTTTTCTTTCATAACAAGACTAGCGTGAAAATCAACCTACTTGTGACAAAGTTGAAACTGCACGAAAACAATGGCGGACACAGCAACAAATAACATGAAATATTTAACAAAATACATCAACATTAACATGTTGTAATTTGGTAGTTTATTTTTCACAAAACCCTTGTCTTGGTCGGAGAAACATGTATGGCAAATATGTTATCTCCAGGAGTACCTACGCTTCGGACAATTTTCTCACAGTCTAGGTGTTCCAAAGTTCACAACGAGAAAAAATATTTTTCAGTCATAGAGAACAATGAGGGATATCGTTTGTCCTTTGTTTTGTTTTTAAACAATTGGCGCGCAATTTGTAAAATACTTTGAAATTACTATAGCAAAATGTTATAGTTAACCCAAATAAATAATCTTATGGCGAGATATCGTGAAAATCAATAACCTCTTCTCCTCCGAAAGTAACATTTTGGCCAATAGCGGTACTTAAATCCTAAGAACTAGACTTGTTGTCATGGCCAGCTGGTAAAAAAAAGAATAGGAACTTAATAAGTTATGACAAGCAACTGCACCATGCCGTCATCTGCGCGGCTACCATGAATATCTCTCCATCGACACTAATACATAACCTATGGAACAGCCCCACAAGCCCATGACCCATGGTTCATCACTAGCGGCATCTATCCGTCATGGCGATAACCATCAGAAGTCGATTCATCATAAAATAACGTTTTTGGGGAACCATGCTAACATTTACAGTTCCCAAAATGTTTGTTGCTGATATTTGAACTGTATGGCATGGTGTTAGGTTAGTGGGTGGAGTTTGTGAGTTGACGTTGGTGGTGGTTTTGATTTAAAATGTCTTGTGAAAAGTTGACAAGCGTACGAAATAGTATTCTGTTAATATTGTTAAATTAGATTGGTCGATAACTTTGTTGATGTTCAACTTGAAAGTAGTGGCTCCATGTTCTGGAACACTGCTTCAAAGTTTCGCAACGCTCTTCGCAGCTAGGTAAGGCTGTAAGCATCTACTGCTGAAATGCTGAACGTGATTCTCCCAAGAACGGTCAATGGAGAAATCGCCAAAATCACCATCAAGCTTTGATCACAGTAAAATTGACGATTGCAATTATCCTTACCAGCAAATACAGCGTGTTACGGAAAGGGTATATCAATACAAACGGGTTGAAGAGTGTATCTGGTCTAGAATCTCTGTACAAAATTTCTGCTCAAAAGCAGTAACTTTGAAAATGCTTAATATTTTTTTGTTTCGGTAGTTTATTAAATTGAAATCATAACATACAACACCGTTTGTTTTATTGTTTTACATCACATTTTTTTTTAAATTTGTCTAATTGTAAAAGAACTCGGTATACACAAATATTCATAACTTTTAGGTCAATTGAATTATGACCATACTGTAGAAAGATTTTTTGTTGGAAATGACCTCCTTCATCTCCCTATTTCGTTTGATCCACGACTTTTGGACCACCCTGTATATGATCACGTCTACTGAGTTTCTCTAGATAATTCTATGTTCCCCTGTAGATAGCAGATATAGGTAGTTAATTCATTAATCGATTGTCTGACGCTACACCAATCTTGTTGTGACTCTACATATTTATGTCTGCCTAGTTATTTAGGAAGATACAAGTTAGCAGCTTTGAACACAGTTCATTTAAAAAGCTTCTGTATCCATAGATATCGTGGAACTTACTATCCAAATCTACAATAAATAATAGGTATAGAGTTCAAAGAGTGAAAGTTCACACCGAGCGAGCGAGACAGGAAACAACCCCTTTCATAAAGTAGGTCACCCGCGCCTGAAACACTGCCTGATATACAGCCTCCTTTCATGTGACCGTGTGGCCTAATGGATAAGGCGTCGGACTTCGGATCCGAAGACTGCAGGTTCGAGTCCTGTCACGGTCGAAGTTCACTTTTTTTATTTGTTTTTATGATATTATTTGTTGTCAGGTGAGGCTTTATACTGTGATAGTGGTTTCAGAAAATCCTGTAACGGTCATTTCAGTGCGATATTATTATTTGAAGGAAATAAAACACGAGATTTTTAGCGTAGTTTTAGATTCGTTGTTAATGGTTTTGGAGAACAATTTCACTTTATTTAATATGACGATTACATATAGTATAAGCCTTGTACGATTAGAAAACCTAAATAAGGAATGTGGAAAGGGCTATTAAATATCAGCTTGTTCGATAGTCAGGTATTATGTTTGTAGTTTACTTATCATAACATAACATCACGGCTGTAATCCCCGAATGACTAGGCAGAGGTGTTGGTACCTACACACCCACAGTTCACCAGTTATGTTTAAGTCCGGTGTAAGGGGGTCAGCCTATCGTTATCAACCAGGCACAAATCCAGACTCCAGGCGAGAAATTCCAGATGAAAAACCCAATAAAAATGGGTTTTTGACATGACGCGCCGCCGTCCCAGCTCGTCATACTCATCAGCAGCGCTTGCGACCACTAGAACAAAGAGGTGACGTTCTTGTAGTTTACCTAATACAATTACAATTTGAGAAGCGTAGAAATTTTTCGACGGTTATCAAAAAGAAATCATCTGTTTCATTTAAAAGTGCAATACCTGCGTGGTCCAAATGTATGGCAGAGCTAATTTTTTTTTTCAATAAACGATAAAAGTCCAGAATCATAGTGAATTCATGGTTTCAGTTTGCGTGTCGATGTCCCGACAACATTTAAAATATTTTTAAACTGTACGAATATTTCCCACACCACTCGTTACAACGTTGTAGGTACTACTCACCACAAATAATAATAGTTTAAAAAATAATACGAAAAATAACACAATAATATTGATAAACAGCAAGATTAGCCCGACTCGGGAAGCGAATCGACGACCGATCCATCAAGCCGCCACGAAAATATTTATATTCTGAAATAACGGACGCGGCTTCCGTCCGTTTATCACGACACATCTACTAAATACCTTGTTAATAACACGCCATTGTAAAAAGGAAAGAATTTAGGCCAAATTCCTGAGACTAAAAAGTACCAAAGGTTGATAGAAATATTTCAGTCATTTGATATAATAGTTCTACGTACAGTTCAACCCTCTACCAAACAAAGCGCACAGAATTTTAAACCACCTTGTCTATGCAGAGCAGCCTCAACTTACGAGGTGTAAGTCGTGGGTTCAAACACAGGCAGGCACTTTTCTTTGTGTAAATAATTTCATCACCACTGCTCACACAACTTTGAAGGAAAACATCGTGCGGAAACCGGTATGTCCTAGAACCAAAAACTCGAAGACTTGTGGATGTGACATCTACTAAACTGCACTGGGCCCGCGTGGTAGATTACAGCCCACTCCCTCCTGAAGAGAAGAGGCCTGTATCCCAGCAGTAGGAACATTATAGGCTGATGATGCTGTGTATGTATGTATACTATAAGTTGAAGCAACACTAAATTTTCAATTTCATTATATGCCCCCCACAGGCAAGTAACCGCGTCACTGCACTGGAGGGGCCCGTGGCTAAATAAATACAGCCGCACAGTTCAATCGATCGGGTTAAGGTACGCTAGCCGCGGGTGATCTGTGGCTAGGTGACCATCTTTACATACCGAGGCTCCTTCTTGCCTCGGAAAGCACGTTAAGCCGTTGGTCGCGGCTGTCATTCGCGGATCTTTGAAAATCGTTATCGTTAGTCAGAAGCCCGAAAGTCTGACAACTAGACTTTCCAAGGAGTATCGTATTACCCAGTAACGGGTTGTGGAGGTCAGATAGGCAGTCGCTCCGTGTTAAATACTGGTATTCAGCTGCATCCGGTTAGGCTAGAAACCGACCCCAACACAGTTGGGAAAAGGCTAGGCAGATGATGAGGCAAGTAAGTAACTGCATCGTGTACCTGGCGTACCAAATGTAACAACACCATATCTTGGCTAGATCAGCTACTTCTAAGTTACGATATCACGTTATGATAGAAGTTTTCAAAGAACAATACCACGGTTACGCAAACATATTAAACTATAGAAAAAAAATGGTTATAATAATTTTTTTTTTGAATTCTTTTGTTTTCGCTATGGCCCAACAGTTGTGAAATCAGCAGACGCCATACTTCCCTTATGCTTCTGCTTCAAGATCAATCAGTCCTGCCTACCCTCGTCAGGTTTTTAATAGCGTCATACGCGCGACATGCGCAGACGCAGCCGCGCGGAAAACTGACTGACGGTCTGATTTGAAAGGGTTTTTTGTAGATATAAATAAATACATAAATATTTTATTGTGATGAGTTCCGATGGGGATTGCCTGGACTGTTTTGATAAGTTTTTCTGAAGTTTTGAACGTTAAAACTATTGACCTACCAGTGGTCAATAGATTTAACGTAATAGGTAGCGTTTTTGACTCTTGTTCGTTTTTGCGATCCTTTAAGAAGCCTATGTCCAGCAGTGGAAGTCTCCCGGTTGAGTAATACTTACGCCCTTGCAAAAATACTACGCTCAATATCGGGAATCTTGATGCTTTCATTGTTATTCAACTTTTACCCACACTATCTCTTCTGCAGCCCTATTTTTAAGTCCTCCAACCACGTAGGTTAGTCCATAAAACCATAGTTAAATTCTGAAAGTAATACGTATGATCAAACGGCCCCGTCAAAGGACGGTAATGTAAACGAGTAAACACTGCGGCTGCGGGTACTTCCTGTAACGATTTAATTACACCTGTGTCATGTAAACAACGGCTTCCGGTCCGAGCTACGAGCTTTATGATTTTTATATCAAAACGTGAAAACTGTAAACTGTAGAGTGATTATTTTTTGTGAGTCTTTCAGTGTGGTCGACGGTTACATAGTTATGAATTCCGGTCTCACAGGTCTTTTTGCTTTTAGGACATGTGTTCATAGGACGTTTTATTAAATGTCCTTCCGATACGAAAGGTAAAAAACAAAAGTCATTTATTCGAATTAGGCGGCTAATCTGCACTTGAACGTCAAAATGACATGAGACAGTCTCCCGGCACGCCCGACCTTCACCACTTCCTAGTGCTTCAGCCAGGAAGAAAACGTGGCGCAACAAACTGCGGCGTATTTGATAAAAGATGACTCAAAAGTTTGTGTTACGAGATTTTTACATAAAATCACTCTAATAATAATAATTACTTTAAGAAGTAAGTTCACAACTTCAGCATGTGAATTAGAACTGCATTCGCACTTGCGATTCAATCAAAAAGAATATAAATACAATTATTAAAACCTACTATTATGCTAACTGACGCAGCCTAAAGATAT
Organism: Amphipoea lucens; assembly: GCA_947508005.1. Lineage (NCBI taxonomy): Eukaryota > Metazoa > Arthropoda > Insecta > Lepidoptera > Noctuidae > Amphipoea > Amphipoea lucens. The sequence continues at coordinate 782,249 of OX382364.1, forward strand.
AGATCTGTTGGATGCAAAAAGCAGGACACCCAAATCCAGCTGTGGAATGCAACAGGCTAAGTTGATTGATCGGCTGCCCCAAAATACATAATTACATTCATGGTGTCTATGCCACATAAATAAATATATTCTTTCTACATTTCACAAGCAGATGACCAAAACACGTCTAATTATAAAACCGCATAAAACCAGGCGTATTGCTAAACTTCACGTCGTCAAATAGGACGTAACATCATGTTCTGCACATAGACCGCAGACCACAAATCATATGGTGTGCTGAATGCAACTGTAGCTGATGCTATGCCAGTGGCTTACGTCACACTATCTTATTTACCTGAAGTTTAATATGGATGTGGTCCTTTTAAATCTGTGTTGTCCCAAAGATTGGAAAGTTTCTTCCACTTCTATTTCGCTTATTCTGTTGTTTCTCGTGTGAGTTGCTCACTCTAGCCAGTTCTTGTCGTAGCCATCATTATCGCAGTATGTTATGAAAAGGTACACCATCATTAGTTGATTGGATTGCAAAATGACTGCCTTTTCTTTAATCAGCCCATTTCTTTTTTCACATTTTATGTGTCTAACGAATGTCCATTTGGCCAAATCCTATTTCACTCAGCATAACCTAACTCTGCTTCTCTCGATCATCATTTGATTGGGTATCTGCGCCCGCGCATCCGGCCTCAAACGTCCCTTTGATCGCTGGAAACATTCATCATTACACGCTGAAATCCTCCTCTGTATTGACAGATTTACGACGCAAAAGCGTGTGCATTTGAAAAAATATTCATTCAAATACATTATTATGATTTTTTGGTTTCCATAAACAATTTTTGTTTATGATTAATGCGATATCAAAAGTCTCTTTGATGGTCTGCTATTGGTTTTGGTGGTTTCTGTTACGTATTTGATGTAAATAGTGGCTTTTAGTGATGATATAATAATACGTATTGGTACTCGCATCTTTACAGATATAGATTAGTTACAATTTATCTAAGAAACCAAGAACAAGGAGAACAATTATAATCTTAACCACAGCCCTCAGTTTTTCAAAAAAAAAAATACCATTTCCATAATATTGATTCAAGACCTTCAAGTAAAGAAACTTGAAGCACCACACACACCATTCAAAGACAACACACCAACGTCACTACATGACCATCAAGCTTATGATAATGAGTCCTGCAAGGTTTCCTACACCGCACCACCGGCACTGCTGCGTGTGAGCAATATTGAATTAATTCTCATCAAACCTTACAACGGAATACTAACGGGATTAGAGCGCGTACATTATTATAATTATGATCGCTCTTATGAGTCAGTGCCGAATGTATGGATTCTATCGCATATGTTTTGGAGGTCTTAAAGCTACCTAGATATAAAGCAATGTCACTGAAGTAAAAAAGTTCGCATGAAGAGATCAGCTTTACTCTGAATAAAAGCGGTAGGTGCCTATGCATAGTCCATAAGGTATACATGTACTTTACAAGTACCAACGCAATAATTAGAATCTAAGATAGAGTCTTGAGCAATATCTGAATCTATTGACAGAAGACCACCAATACACACGAAGCCTGTTGATAATTAATGACACTGACTCCTACTTAGACTAGCAGTCTGCGAGGGACTGCAAATCATACAACAATCTATGACGCTGATGAAACCAACAATATCAGTAAAATCACTCCACAACAAACCAGTGGAAAACATAATCAAGAACTCAAAAAGCCATAAAACGAATCCTAAATCAAAAAATAAAAAGCTTGTATTCTGCAGTCGGTAGTCGGTCGATAGGTAATGATAAATGCGAGGCAACAGTTCACAGTTCATTGTGGCGATGGGCTCGCTCGCTGGTGATGTGCTGGCCGCAAATATGAAAATATACAAACAGTTCGTAAATAACGCGAGGGCACTTCAAAGTAAAGTGCGCGGTGCCGACGTGCCTCAAGTTGGAGACGATAGCGAGGTAACCAGGAGTGAGGAAGATAGTGAGGTCCGTGATTAGCATGAAATAGGTGGAGCTGTAGATTTAACACCTCTAGACAATGTAGTCATAGATATAGAATGAGAACCAGATTCAGAAGCAATTATTTTGTAGATATTGCAATTCCCAGTATCTGTTAGACTGCAACATGATATGCATTGTGCATACCAGCTGTACCTCATACCGAAGATGCCTCGTGCGTGTCTGCATGCATTTGTTTTACATAGAGGTGACATCGAGGCAACGAGTATCGTAGTGAGGCATCTTCGGCATGTAATTACCCTAACCAGTATATGTTGGGTGGTCAGAAAGGCTTCTTGATTTGGTGATGTGTGTATGTCAGTCACCTTACTGCGGGATTATTTTGATGTCATCTAAGTTATGTATACCTACGGTCTTATTATTTGTAACAGCGTATTTAGTATTTATTCAATGGGGTGAAATAATCCTTGCGTCATTATATCAATTTATGAGGACAAGTCTTTTAAGAAACATTAAATGCAACTTAACATGATATAGTATAGGTACTGTAACATAGTTCTTGCTATATCCTCTACCTTGTGGCACTTCCAACATGGAAGCAGAACGGTGTTGTTTACACACAATATCGCTCATTGGGCCAAACCGAACGAATGCTGTAATAAACACCATGCTCGCATCACCAACATCCAACGCCAATGTTGGATGCCAACGTTTGCTGACAGAGCTGACCGCTTTTCTAATGTCGGTGTGTACTCAACCAGACTATTTTGGATTAATATGGTGAAATTTTTCCATAAGATTGTCTTAATTTGGTCTTAATTTTTACCCATTCATATAATTGAAGGGTAAACTAGGTCACTAGGACAGTCGAAAAGCGGTGTTGAAGTACTTGGGGCGGCTTATATCAAGTGAGTTGATTTCAAATCAAGTCGTAAACAACACGACACAGTGGAGGTGATACATGCACTGACAGCAGTGAAATATATATGGATATTCCACTCTGTCAGCTATTGGTTTCACAACCATCTTCTTCTTAGTATGTCGATGGTAATCTAAATAGACTCGGCCCAGAATTCGGCTATGTGTTTGGCGCCAGAAGCAGAACCCAGATTTACTGATATTCCAGATAGGGACCAGGATCCTCATACCTCATACCTATTCATTCTTTAGCGCATACGATTTGTATGCTTCCAATTTTTGTGATAAGCTATTCTTTCTTTAAGTCTTTACGTTACGATAACTGCAGTGACGTTTTATGGGAAATTGACTTTGTTTTCAACAACTCTGGTTACATGTTTATTTACAGTCACCTAGCACGTTGTGCTTACCTAGGTTTCACATCATTAACTAGGATGAGTAATCGTATTCTACTTACTAGAATATTCAAAGAATGATTCGTTGTAAGGCGTTTTCGCATTGATCGGTCAAATGTACTTCCGAAATCCAAGTTCAATCTCACCATTTCTCCCCAGGAGAACATTGGGCCAACATCTCGGCCAGTGTTGGGTGTTGGCCGACACGAGTGGGTTTGTTTAATAGCAAACACAGGCCCGCCGCCCGCGTAAACATCGGCCACATCAAAGCGATCGGGGGCATGCGCGCGCGCAACTACTTGATCGTTTTACACATGTTTCAGGAGCGGGAAAACAGTTGTAGATTCTTTTTATGTAGGATTTATTTAAACATTTAGTAACATTCTAACATTGTTTCTTACTGAGAGCTGATTGCTGATTCGTTTCAAAATATTGTCTCACAAAATCCTTACTAGTTGCGCCACGTTATTGCCAATCTTCCTCCGTGTTCCGTATCTTAAAGTGTCCGGCACTTAAGGAATTATCGGTTTCAAACGCAAGCGAAAAAATAAAAATGAGACTAATGTTATTTGACATTATCCCAAAACTAAATGAGTCTATTAACCACTAAGGTTATCAGTAACACGACATCTTTAATATCCGTTGAATCATAATTATAATGCGATATGACGTAATCAGCAGGATCAAAAGCGAAACGATCAAGACCATCCACGCGCACTCCCGCGCACATCGGCGGATTGATCACAACCGCTTTGATCTCACAGATCACGCGCCCTTTACTTATATTACTTACATTTTTACTAACATCTAATCGTATGATAACATCTCCATCTATTCTATCATCAACCTTCGCAGCGTCTTCATAAGATTCAAAATCAACCTTGACTACATAAAACCTAATACTGTTTAGAATAAACTAATTTACAACGAAGCCATTTCCTAAATAGTCTAAGTTCCAAAGTCTAGCCGTTCAATTCTCAAGTTTGACTTCAACAGACTAAAGTCCAATTTCGTTTATATTGTTCGCATCACTTACACCATCTGGTGGATGCAGATAGTTCGTGTGATGTGTCAAAACCGTGATGAGTAGCAGGCGCGCGGTGTAAACACGTGCACGTGGTGGTCTCCTCTCGATTACCTAGAACCACTCGGATTGACCTGGAAACTCATTATTTGACATGGATCAAGATCACAGCAGCCTGTGGGTAAATGGCGGTGGTGACGATTGATCAATGACGAGGTTCGGAAAAAATATGATGAGTCAAGAGCGATATGTAATGGAGGAGGCCTAAACTTAATAATAATAATAATAATCGTTTATTTCGGAAATCAGGTTCCATTTTAATGAAATCGGTGAACAAGAGTCGAGAAAGAAAAGGAACTGGCAGATTTCGTACTTTATGCTAAAATAAGTAGATGGTCAAATCAGTATTTCTCGGAAAACACATTTAGAAAGAAATAAAATACGTTTATTTGCGGTAAACATGACGCGGAGAAAAAAACAAACAAAAAGAAATACAAGTTGGAGGAAAATATGCGTCACATCCACGCAAAAACGGCCATCGCTCAGCATAATGCTAAAAAGGCGGGTGGGTCTTCCCCCGCCCCGTGCCCCGTTATCTGGAGAGTTTCATAGACAGACTATGAAACTCTCCAGAAATCTTAAAGGATGCAGGCAGGAATCAAAAATATCTAGAATTTCAGAAACTTCAGACAAAATATTAGCGTTTGAAAAACGCCGATCAGATAGCAGACGATCTTCCCAGATTAGTCTGCTCATGTGATTCTTCACGAGATCTTGGATAATTGGGAGATGTCCCTATAAGATAAACCGATTTTAGTTTTCTCCTAGATCACTGACGATGGATGTAAACAATAACTGGTACTTCCACCACCCACAAAGTTCAAGAACCCCAACTACCCATAATTAACGATGTCGTACCCGGGAACCGAACCACCGCGCGTGCGGTCCGGTGTAGGCTTACTTGTTACCAGCGACCCACTTGCCGTAATTACGACAATTACACTAATTTCCTTGTTAAGTCTTAGAGGAAATGTTTATAAACTGTGGAGGTGAGATTAGATTGGGAGAAAGGACTCGTTGCTGCAAGGTCTAATAGGTTTATGTTGTCTTTAATATCATGTTTAGGACCATACCTACCACAAGTGCAAAAATACCACATTACCACTAAGGCAATCAATGCTTGTTCTAGGTTTCAAGATTGTTTTTATGCCAAAACATAGGCTGTAGCCCTTAACCTCTGTCAGTCATTGGACGATGGGATGATGGATGATGATGATGCATTGGACAACAACATAATCAGCCTATAATTTTCTCACTGCTGAGACACAGGTCTCCTCGCTGAGAGAGGGAGTGGTATTGAGACATTAATTGGATAATATGATTCTCTACGATGTCATCTACATGACAGCCGATCCTAACAAAAGCATTACTGATAGCTACTGAGTTTACCTATCAGTGCTGCTTTTTCGATGGAGTGCAGGAGAATTTTCGATTATTTCGTGAGCTGACCGAATTAATTATCACCACTACGCTAAAACTGCAAATTAAACAGAAACAATGTTGATAACTTTGCCACAACAAAATCTACCACTATTATGACGATGCGCTAAAAGAGAGCTCATACATAAAGAATACAAACCGCATCAGCTGATATCTAACGAGCATGGGAAATAGAAAAACGCGTATGAATACACCAACATGAACACAAAATCATAACCACTTACAAAATACGTCCAAATCAAGTAAATTGTACACAAACACCCCGCATAATAACATTAAATGGCCCACAGTTATAATTGTTTGGAAATGTTACTAAATCGGGAATCGACCCGCCACCATTTGTAGCTATTCTGATGATTTCACTGAATACAATTTTGTGTCAATAGGGTTTATTGTGTTAGGGATGGTGCACACAGATTTGAGAATTTTAATTTTGTCAAGTAAGTATTCAGTTTCCAATAGATTTGATATTGAATTTAAAACACTACATAAACACAAAATCCTTGAAGACACGATTAATTACTTAATGAATTCAGCAATCCTTAAAAAGATCAATGACACCATTTTCAAATCGGTGTGTGAGTAAAGTGCATATTCTTCTAATACCTAATGCCTACCAATCCAAAATGGCCCCTACAGATTATTCTCCTGGTCGCAATTTTTTGGCATGCTAAACTAAAAACCACTCAATTCTTATCCCAAACTAGTCCTAAAACCAATCTCATGTGTCCCATCCCTTATGAATAACCCTAGAGTAACAATCATCTGTTCTTCCACATTCTTGTAAAGTGCTCCATGCGGGAGGGCAGAGGTCGGAGGGACATAAATACTAATTATTTTATTGTATGAATCAACGTCCATCTAATAGATACAATATTGGTACATTCTTGTTATAATTTTGGGGTATTTTTGAGGAATCGTCTAATCAATCATGATGAGAATAAATTAAGGTTCCTTAGCATTGCTTAGATCTGATGATCAGCTACTGCAGATGGCTTGGCTATTGGTCTTAACATTGAGCTTGTTTAACAATCTTGTTTAAACAGTGTTTGTAGCGAGCGAGACACCTTACGTATATTTCTGCGAGGGAAAAATCACATAAGAATATACTTATGCGATTTTACCTTTCCACGAAAAACCCCTAGTGACCGTCTTCGACACGTAAGGGCCGCTTCTTTTGTGCTGAAGGTGGTCACAGAGGACCTTTTGTCGGGATCAAAGGAAACACCGGTCTCAAGTACTAACTTCCTTCGACGTCTTCACAGTTGCCACAATCAATACTTGGCCGTTCCGATATCAAAATCAAAAGTGATTTATTCAAATTAGACTGAGAATCAGCCCTTTTCGAACGTCAAAATTACATAAGACTATCCCCTAAATCACCCGTCTTTCACCACCTTCTAAGTGGGAAGAAGTGGCGCAACAGACTCCCCAGCAGCACAGCTGTCTGTTCGGTTAGAAAAACTTGCTTACATCACAATCTACGCAAGGACGTTCAGTTCACAAATCTATCCATCATATTCATCAAACCATTTCTCTACAAACATATCCAAGACACTCAACAAACAACAAGATGTCTCATACGGGCGCATTGCGGTCCAATTGCCGGCCGGCCGACCAAGCGGCCATTCCCATCATTCGTGCACAATACCGGCCTTTGTGGAGTAATTGTAATAAGACGATTAAGCTATTGTATGACAACTGTGCTGGATCAAGTTGGTATATATTTGTTATGGATTCGTTATAACTTCCCGTTTAATATTGTTGTGATGCTAATGGCGACGCGGGCGCAGGAATATTCCTACGGTACCAAACCGTTATTTAGACTGTAACTACACCGATGTAGCGATGCAACGCAAATGCTTCCTTGAAATCAAAAAGGTCTGGGAAGAATGTGTTTCCATTCTATCTTTTCGCGCACCATAGGTACCTATAGTATAAGTGAAGAACTGCCCCGTTGTCTCGTGATAGCAAGCGTGACTGCTAAGCGTGGGTTCATGGGCTCGATTCCCAGGTCGGGCAAAGTGTTATTTGGTTTTTCCATTAGGAATTTTTCAGTAACAGCCTGGAGTTTAGAAAACACGCTAAGCCGTTGGTCCTGCGCCTGATCTCTCTCCGGTCGTGTCAGATTGCCGTCCCATCGGACTATGAGAGTGAGGGAAGACTGAGTGCACCTGTGTCTATTGTAGCGAAATGAAACATAAGGACACTTCACTGACAAACACGTTTAATTTTTTTAAATAAAAAAAATCGAAAACACAAATATGAAAAAATATATAAAAATACAAAAAAAGGAAAAACTAAATATGAAAACTTGTCACATTTAAATAATAGGAAACTATTGCGTTATATTTTAAATTTAGGTTTTAAATGCTACGTAACGAATTATGAGTCGGTTGCAACCAGATCCGTAAAACGAAGACGTAACTTTTGTTGAGAATAGGTACGACTAAATGTATTCAGAGTTTGAAATAACGCGGTATTAAAATATTTAAAATTAACAGATTTTAAGAATAAAAAAGGCCAAATCTACTACGGGAAATAAAAAAAACTTAAAAATCTCCCATATCTTATCCAAAACCTTCGCGGTGACGTAGAAGCTCTGCCAGTTGTTCCAATACCACACTTGCTGACCTCTGAGATATGAAGAGGATGTCCGCAGCGCAGCGCGGAGCCGCAGATAAAAGTTAGTATGTAGGTGGGTGGATGGAGCCGAATAAATCGGCTCGCAGAAAATTCGGACTTCTATCTGGGACAAAAATTATCACCATAAGAATCCCGAGTTGCAAGCAGATCTCATAAAACCCCAAAAAACGTACAATTATACATACCAGTCAAAAGAATTCAATCCAGTCAATAGGAATAATAGGTAGTCTTCCGTCAAAGAAGTGGGGAAACCTTTAGCACAGAACGGATGGGATTATTATATTGAAATATGACGAAAGGCTATGAAAGGCCAAAAAGATAAAAAAATACATACCCCGAATCAAATAATAGACATGCACGATCCAATTAAGATTTGTTGATTTCAAGATTAAATTTGGGTGTTGGTTCTCAAAAAATTCCGGACGTCGTATCAGAGAGTATGTAGACAAGTGAAGTATGTCACCAGGAAAAAATCTCATGTCACGTAAAAGAAATTATTTCAAAATTATTATGAAAATAAAGGTTTTTGATAGGGCCAGTACAAAAAGAGGTTGATTATAATGTTGAAGAAGGACGAATGGCGAAAATAATCATCATGCAGTAACTACTAATGCTGCAGTACCTCCTTTCCAAGAAAAAAAAAAAATATAGGTAAGGAAGAGAAGAGAAAAAATAAAAACATAATCGATGAGTAAGAACCCAATAAAAATTAACCTAACTTAGCCTAAACAATAAGTCCAAATGATAAGTAATCGAAATTAAACCTAAATGAACGACATCGAAGTGCAGCAGATACTGAATAAATGCGAAATCCGGACTTCAATCTAAACGTTATCAGTGCGAACTCCAGACGCGTCGACTAAAATCTAGGAAATAATAAGAAAACTAGAAACTAATAAGACTAACTAACTTATTATCAAAGACTTAAGACCTAAGTAAAAAAGGAGGAACCTCAAAGAAATATAATTAAAGAGCAAAAGTTAAATAAAGAACAAAGACGACGAAAGAGAAGACTTAAAATAATGAAAGAAACGACATAAAACAACCAAAGGACTTAAGCCAAACAAAGGCTTTTAGTCAAAGACAGAACTTTAAAAATAATAAGAAACTTACGCATGTTTCTTATAAAAAGAAAAGAGTCATCGATAATTATAACGATTAACAGAAAGGAAATAAAAATAATATTTTAAACAATATATTATTGTGATGTTATCGATAAAAATACGTCGACAGTGTCCCGACACTAAAGTACAACTATCGATAAGTGTTAATCGACCGTTTCCCAACACTAGAGCTATTATGTCAGACGTCACAACATGACATGTGCATGTAATGACATCTACGGGCGTAGCCTGAACTATAAAGCATTGACAAATAAGAAAAGGTAGCTAACAAATTGTTTCGCTCAGGAATAATTAGATGTCGCTGTTAACGTTTTTTTTGAAACTAGTAATTATGAATGAGCTTATTTAATTAAGTAAATATAAAGGGAATTTAATTTAAAGGGGTCAAACTAAACGTAAACATAACATTCCGAATGGGAATAAGTTAACGAGATTACGAGTTTAGAAATTACCAAGAAATTATTTAAGAATATCTTTGATATGATATCTTCCAAGGTGGACAGAATCAATATCATGAAGTTCATAAGTGGTCCTAGAAATAACCCTAGTCACACGGCATTTAATAAAACGAGGAGCTAGCTTTCCCGAAAAATAAACATCACCTGAAGATCTGGAAAAATTCCTTCTCCATACAGTATCACCAACATTCAGCGTGACGGCTGAACGATGTATATTATAAGCTCGTGAATTACGAAGGAAAGCCATAGAAAGATTATCAGCAACTTTCTCATAAAACTCGACAAGGGAAGAATGATTCTACGCATGTTTGAGCCCGACTTTCAGCTAAATTGACGCTTAGAGTCTGACCATACGCACGGGTAGGAACACATAAGGGCTTCCCTAACGTTGTCACTGAGAATAGATAAAGGAAATCGAAAATTAAAAAATCAGAACCTCCTTCTTCGAAGTCGGTTAAAAAAAGGGGATCAGACTCAAAATAAGGATGGTTAGTCTTTCGTATTAGAATCTGATAGGAATAATCAAAGTAGACATTTTGAGAAAATGAATTAATAAAAATGATGGGTTAATTACGTAACTTGAAAACGAGGTTTCTTGTTTATAGAAATATTTGCGTGATTTTAGTGTCATATGAAAGGATAACGTTTAAAACAGTACTAATATTCACGTTTGAATTAAGTAAATCGGTCCACGGGTTTTAAAGTTAGAAAGCATTTTGCAAAATGAAAACATGCCCAAAGACCGATTTTAGAAAGTTAATGTTTTAAAAAGTTTTTAATGTACAGAAATAGGAATAACCTTCATCTGCTATGTTAGGATGCAAAAAAGACAAAACCAAAATTAAATAGGCAAATATGCTAATATGAATGTATTTAGAAAGAGCTAGAAATTTAGTGAATAGTCTGATAGGGAACTGAACGCCAAAATAACAGCAAAGAGGAAAAAATAGTTGAGAATAAAAAGCCATCAGACCCTAACAAACCAACACTAAACGAATAGCAAGGCTGAAATCATGATCAAAAGCAAACCTAGGCAGTCAGGCAACCAAAAAAATCTAACCTTCAACTGCCATAGTAAAGAAAAAACCAGCAAATATACGGGTCACATCCCACGTTATAGGAAAGTGTTAGGCATCGTGTACTATGGCTGATATAGGAATGGTACGACAACGTGACATCACAGGAACGGCTGAGCTAAGAATTCAAAGAAAAAAAAAAGATAGAAACTAGGAAACCAACTGCCCCAAAGACAACGAACAGCTGGGCTAGAATCAAAGCAAAAACAAATAGAAACTAGGAAACCAACTGCACCAAAGACAACGTACAGCTGGGCTAGAATCAAAGCAAAAACAAATAGAAACTAGGAAACCAACTGTACCAAAAAAGACAACGTACAGCTGGGCTAGAATCAAAAAAGACAAATAGAATCTAGCAATCAGCCGTGCAAAAAAAGCTTACCTGAGCCACGAAGCCTACAACATTCACACACCAATCACACACTACAGGATGCTAACTACTTCTAACTAAGGAGTGGAATAAAACCCAGGAAAAAAATATGTATTTAAAGGGAAGAAATAAAAGCGTTTTATATGTTTTAAGGTTCTACAAAGTTATTATTATTTTATATTGCATCACAACACAGCACATTACAGTAAAGCAATCAATCAGCAATGGAAGGGTTAGCAGACGTTGTCAATCACAGCATATTCCCTGGTAACTATGGCAACAGTCTTGTTTGACGTAACGAGAAAAAATACCTCTATTCTGGTACCTGTAAACATGAATGAAAATGACGAACAGAAATGAAAGATTAAAGAAGAAGGGTCACGTCCCATAGAAAATTTACCCAGGCCCGACACAAAAGGAACGCATCTCAGTTATTTTGTTCTATTAAATATAACAGAAATAAATTAACACTATTCTGAATATTAGTGGCTATCACCCATATATTGCCATTTGATTTTGGTAAGGCAAAATATTTTAAAATATTTTTTTTTAATGAATATCAATTATATCCATTTAAAATGACGCCAATTTAGATAAAAATACAAAAATAGACAGCTGGAGGCTTAATTTATTGAGGCATCCACAGGCAAGCCCAGTTAAGCAGACGATAACCTCAAAGTTAAACTGCGAGATGTCATTAAAAAAATATAAAATAAAATTGGCTTTCTGTGTTGAGATCTGTGCGTTTTTTAACCGACTTCAAAAAGGAGATTCTGTGTTCGACCCGTATGTATGTATGTTTGTATGTCTGCGATTTTCTCAAAAACTAATGAATCAATTTTAATAATTCTTTCACTAATGTAATCTACATACTTTCAGGAAGGTTTTAGTATATAGAAGGTTCATTATGTTATTATTATGTACGAAGATATATACATAAATGTACTGCATCTCCGGCATTTCTATGCGAATTTGGACGATTCTTCTAGTCAGTGTCTTCAATTCTTTAAAATGCACTAGTGTTAATTGGATTTGTGTGGGGTTGGTACAACTAAAAAGTAAAAAATAAAATTTTTTTCACAAAAAAACCACCAACTTGAAAAAAAAAACACTACAAAGTGATACATAACTTTAATTTCGGAAGTCGGTGTCTAAAAACGAAAATGCGGAACCAACGACACCGACTTCCGAAATTAGAGATATTTATCACATTGTAGTGTATTTTTTTTGAAGTCGGTTATTTTTTCTAAATTGTTGTATCGTCATTGAATTACCTAAATACAATTACGAATTTTGTAGGTAAATAGGTATTAAAAGAAAATTGTATACCGCCTGAACAAAAACACAAGGCAATATTTTGGTGTTAGCCATTGATTTGGAATATAAAAAAAATATATTTTAGCTATATTTAAAATAACAAAAAAACTGAGATATGTCTCTTTCGTGTCGGGTCTGAGTCACAAATGACCGTTCTTCTTTGCTCAGAAAGAGCAATCACCCTCACGACAGCAAAAAAAAAAAAAGATAATTTAGTAATTAGAATCAATAAAAGTGCTTACTTTTACTTCGGGCGCCATTTTGTAGCGAAATGAAACATAAGGACACTTCACTGACAAACACGTTTAATTTTTTAAAATAAAAAAAATCGAAAACACAAATATGAAAAAAATATATAAAAATACAAAAAAAGGAAAAACTAAATATGAAAACTTGTCACATTTAAATAATAGGAAACTATTGCGTTATATTTTAAATTTAGGTTTTAAATGCTACGTAACGAATTATGAGTCGGTTGCAACCAGATCCGTAAAACGAAGACGTAACTTTTGTTGAGAATAGGTACGACTAAATGTATTCAGAGTTTGAAATAACGCGGTATTAAAATATTTAAAATTAACAGATTTTAAGAATAAAAAAGGCCAAATCTACTACGGGAAATAAAAAAAACTTAAAAATCTCCCATATCTTATCCAAAACCTTCGCGGTGACGTAGAAGCTCTGCCAGTTGTTCCAATACCACACTTGCTGACCTCTGAGATATGAAGAGGATGTCCGCAGCGCAGCGCGGAGCCGCAGATAAAAGTTAGTATGTAGGTGGGTGGATGGAGCCGAATAAATCGGCTCGCAGAAAATTCGGACTTCTATCTGGGACAAAAATTATCACCATAAGAATCCCGAGTTGCAAGCAGATCTCATAAAACCCCAAAAAACGTACAATTATACATACCAGTCAAAAGAATTCAATCCAGTCAATAGGAATAATAGGTAGTCTTCCGTCAAAGAAGTGGGGAAACCTTTAGCACAGAACGGATGGGATTATTATATTGAAATATGACGAAAGGCTATGAAAGGCCAAAAAGATAAAAAAATACATACCCCGAATCAAATAATAGACATGCACGATCCAATTAAGATTTGTTGATTTCAAGATTAAATTTGGGTGTTGGTTCTCAAAAAATTCCGGACGTCGTATCAGAGAGTATGTAGACAAGTGAAGTATGTCACCAGGAAAAAATCTCATGTCACGTAAAAGAAATTATTTCAAAATTATTATGAAAATAAAGGTTTTTGATAGGGCCAGTACAAAAAGAGGTTGATTATAATGTTGAAGAAGGACGAATGGCGAAAATAATCATCATGCAGTAACTACTAATGCTGCACTATGCACACGTAGATGGTCAGTTTTGAAACTAGGTCTGGAGGACTATTACAAGTGAAGAAGAAGGTCTGTACTGTAGGTTATTAGAGAAAAATTATGTACAGTGGCATTGTCTTAGTTAGTAGCATTGTATCCTTTGCTAGTCCTTACTTCACCTTGTCCAAGATGAACAAAGGTGTATAATCTTCTTTCAAACACCACTGGAGCAGGTCCAAAACCTTCTTTAAATCAATAACTAGACCAACAGCAGTATATCATCAAAAAAACTTTAAAACTAATAATTTAATGTTGATTTATGTGATAAACATTACTTTGATTGTTATTAATTGAAGCACAGACACACGGCGCTCCGTGACCCGCGAGATATAAACCATTTAGCTGAAACACCGTGACTGTTGACCCTGCAGGACTAAAGGGGTAACATTGGTGTGTGGTACAAGTCACAACCTCCACATACACATACATAATCAGCCTATAATGTTCCCACTGCTGGGACGCAGGCCTCCTCTCGGTAAGAGGGAATGGGCCGTAATCTACCACGCGGGCCCAGTGCGGATTGGTAGATGTCACATGTCTTCGAATTTTTGGTTCTAGGACATGCCGGTTTCCTCACGATGTTGTCCTTCACCGTTTTGAGAGCAGTGGTGATGAAATAATTTACACAAAATAAAGCGCCTGTCTGAGTTCGAACCTACCTACCTGCAACTCGTAAGTTGCAGTCGTTATCACTGGGCCACCACTGCTATCACCTCCACGCTAACAGTGAAATAAATTCTTACAAAAGGACTTTCAGTGCACGTATTTGGGAAACGACTCTACTTCTGTGAAACATGGTTTCAGAATGTGTAACCCTATTTAGTAATCTTTACCAGTCAAATCGAACAGCGTGTTGCTGTATCGGTGTATGTCATAAATAACGTCCATTTATGTAGCTTACTAGGGCCCTGAGCCGGAGCATGGTCAATGATAGACGGAACAACCATTCGAACTAAGACGTCAGAGAGGACGAACAAGCAAGATGCCTTCTTAGAAAAGGCTTTCCGCTAAGTCTAGATACGTTTACATAAATATATATCGACCGTTAGAAATGTTATATGAGGTGTCTAGGGGTCAATTTATCTTTTTAATCTTTGTTTTTTTTCTCACCATTTTTTGATGTTTTTTTAATGCCTGTATTGTCTTTTGTTGCACTAAATAAACGTTTTATCTATCTATATACAATTTAAGCCTACTGCGCTCATCAAAAGGGGGGATACAAATCCTTATCATATGGTACTAGTTGTACACTCAGTGACTTAGCCCGCTTACACTTGCTTACTTGTACCACATCCAAACTTAGTGGTGTGATGGTTTGTTAGCAACCCGCGCTTTAAAGCGATTCGTTCCGCTGATGACCGCTGTGACGAGTGATGTAGGGTTAGATAGTAGTCGTAAATAACATAAAGTACGTGATAATGGCGCTAATTTAATTTTAAAGCTTCATTTTGTATAACTTTTTAAGTGGTTTTATGATGGTTTGTCACTTTGTCAGTTAAATAAAATGCTTATGTATTAATAGGTAGATCTTTAAGTGTAACTCTATAATTTCTCAAAAAGCAATTTAATTTTTAATTATTTATTTATTAATAACCAACTTATATCTACAGTTTGCACCACACATACAAATTATCAGTCAATATTATTAACAAATTACACATATAATTCAAAAATTGGTGAACAAGTTACATAAAACTAGACAAGATGAAATTAAACATAATTAGACTTTTGATAGCAACATATAAAGCACCAAAATTTCAATGTAAATTAAATAAGGTAAAATGGTATGTTTCCGGTATTTCTTAAAACAACTCCTGGTATCAGGAACTGATGAGCACCTACTTCTTCTTAAGTTTCCGCTACTCCATAGGTAGCGCGTCGATTTCCCTGTCACCATCTGTCCGTCTGAAAGTACATTGAAGTTGGGAATATCCAATTACGGTTCCGAACAAGACCAACAGAAAACAAGATCTGTAAAAGCTTACCTTTATCATCTACACCAATATTATAAACAGATAAAGTTTGTAAGTCTGTATGTAGGAGGTACCTAACCTTCGAAACAACTCAATCGATTTCACTGATATAGAAGTGCCATCCACGAAGACGCGCCTCATTCTTCTTACTAATCACTAGCGGTTATCGCCAGTTGATTCCGCTAGTATTTTAGTTTTTTGACACACACTAATTACCCACTAATAAGTAATTACTGGTGTATCGACAAAACTAAAACACTAGCGGAATGTTGCACACTTGTACTTGTAAGCGATTAGGAAGAAGAGTGGGGCGCGTCTTCGTGGATGGCGCTATCTGTAGAATGCTACAGATTAAACAATCGCTGGTGGCAGAAGAAGCTGTGGTGAAGGGGAAGCGCCAGGGTAGCGCGAAATTCAAATTTTCTTTCTTTTTTTTGAAATTTACAGGTCAGGTTGTATGTCGAACAAAATAAGATTCGCGAGCGTATAAATATGAATTTCGCGGGCTACCTAGCGCATCCCTCTTAATGTCGTGGAATATTAGCATATTAAGAGAAACAACACCAAAAGGAAGTTAAGAGTCAAGTCATTAAGTAACAAGTCCTTAAGTTAAAAATCCTAACTGACCACTGTTTCTCCCAACCATTGCGAGGGGTGTCGACGATGACAGTGCGCAGTGTGGACAGTTATGGTGGTAATGGCCGCCAAACGGATGGCGTGGCGAGTTATTATAATTGCCGAGTGACTGAGCAACATCATGCGGGCGACTGTCGGTCAGCGCAGGGGTGGACAACATTTATAGATAAGATTGCATAGTTTGTATACCTATGAAAATGTTTGAAACGCAATTTAATGGTTCTTACTGTTCTGAAAACTTTTAGAAAGTCTTATCTCTAAGTCTCTAAGTGTGTCTAGTTATCTTTTAGAAATAAATAAATAATAAATCTTGACTCATCTTGGTTTCGTATTTTCCTCCACTTCCGAATGACACCGAGCGCCGCACCACCACCACACGTAACATTCCACAACATCACGCCTGTAATCCCCAAAGGGTTAGGCAGAGGTGTACCTATAGTAACACCCACATTTCACCTATAATGTTTAAGTCCCATGTAATAGAGGGCGAACCTATTGCCACCAACCGGGCACGAATCTAGACTCCAGGCGAGAAACTCCAGATAAAAAACCCCATAACACTTTGCCTGAACCTGGGATCAAACCCAGGACCTCATGCTCAGCAGTAACGTTCGCAACTACCAGACCAACGAGGCAGGTATCACCAGCAGTTTCATCAAATTAGTAGAATTTGAGAAAGCTGGTAGTTACCTTTTAAAAGTCTTCACTAAACAATTTGACGGCTAAATTTGTATAAAACCTTTCGTATATAGTAGTCCATAGAGCAAAAAGATTGTAAAATATAGTTTAAGAAATAAAAACCTTCTAGTCCACTACTTCAATCGTCCCCACGGTTGTCCATCCCTGTTGTCGCCAACTTTCCTCGGAGGGCGACAGAACTAATCGCTATGAGTGCTTTTTGAAATCATTCAATTATGAATATTGACCAACAAAGAAATTCTCGTTTACACTCGTTTACGTTGTGGGGAGATGCAAGCTTGCCAGTTGAACGTTGCATAACTTTCGTAGAAAAATTAAGAGTCATACAGCTTGTTATATTTTATTCACACAAAACGTTTCTTAATCAAACGAACCAGAAAAGAACAGCAGAAGAGATCAAAGTTCGTATTAAGTTTTAACTTATCGTAAAATTGTATGAGTTTCAAAATGCGAAGGACTCCGGCTTTTTCAGAAGGGTGAACTCGTGGTGTAAATGTCATGGACGCAGCTTTTCAACAATAATCTAAATTGTATATCGGTTCCTCGACCCTTTAGGTATTACTGAGCATTTTGTTTAAAGGAAAAGCTTTTTTAGTCCTATTTGCTGGAGACAGAATCAAACATTCACATCAAAAAATTTGTCTTAGAAAATTACAGAAAATGTCTTATTTTTCCAAGATTTTCTGGTTTGTTTTCGTCTTAGAAAATCTCAATCAATCTCAGACTTTTCCGACACCCTCAAAACATGGATTTCAAACTGACAATGGCTCATAATTCATGCTCAATGAATCTGACGACTGACTAGATATTAGCCAGACAGTGTGATAGTAAATTGGCCGGGCCATCGCGAGCAATAACAATCAGGCCGGCTAGAGGTCCAATTACAGGAGTTAACCCCGGCGCAGGGGTCACAATATAATTTAATAACCTCGTGTTGTTGCATTGTTGTGGTGTCTGTGTGTCTGTGGGAGGACGGAATGTTACCGAGTCTTGATAATATTATTTATTTATATACACTAAAATTTAGCGTGATTAGGATTTTAATGGAGGTTATTACTCACTACTTTGTTAAACATTATTTAAGCCAATAAAGAAAGGATTTATACACTTTAAACACACTTTTTTAAACTTTTTTTTTATACTAAAACTATCTGTGAAGACAAATATTTTGTACTTTATGTGAATCAAAACCCTCACAACAGACGAGACACCCTCCCCTCTTCACTTTTGTCACCCAC
This sequence comes from Amphipoea lucens, assembly GCA_947508005.1. Taxonomy (NCBI): domain Eukaryota; kingdom Metazoa; phylum Arthropoda; class Insecta; order Lepidoptera; family Noctuidae; genus Amphipoea; species Amphipoea lucens. The sequence continues at coordinate 800,964 of OX382364.1, forward strand.
TTGACAAAAGTGAAGAGAGGAGGGTGTCACCTTATTCTAGCTGGTGGTAGCCTGAATAAGGTGGCCTATCTATATTAGAAATGATTACATACATATTATTAGTTGAAGTTGCTTCACGTATCTGTCTGTGTAAACACCTTCGCAACGGATTCTGTTGCAGTTTTCACCATTATTTAGAGAATTTATCCGAAAAGTTTATATGCATAAAACATTAAAATTAAACTTACATATAATAAATAAATCGTGGTCAGAGTAGGTATTTTTTAAATTTTTTTACGTAATAAGCCACGCTAACAACAATAAATAACCTTAGCCTTGTCTTTCATTCTTTACAAAACCTTCATCATCACACCCACATTCTCACAGTTTTCGTCACAAGTTCATAGACACCTACACAGAAGATCTTGGTGTACAACAAATGACAGAGTTAACCCCGGTGCAGGGGTCACAATATAATTTAATAATCTCCGATTGCTACGAGTGTTTGTAAAGAAGGATATTATACAATGAGTGTGTGTGTGTCTTGTGTGGGCAGAATACCGAGCAATTGTAGAGAAACGAGAGATATGATCACCTATTATTATTTATTGAGCTTAAGTATTAGTTGAGTTTTTATAGAGACGATTAAACATTAATGGCACCAGGGTACTAATAACGAAACGAAAGCCTTACTTTCACCCTCAGTGAAATAGAAAACAGATTTTTTTCTCCACTTTTTCGTACACAAACATATTTTGTACAAGCTTCGTAAACCAAAACCAAATAACCTGTAGTTACCCGCCCTCCAGTAATTACACAAAATAGATGCACAAAATATCGGATTACCCTCCTTTGTACTGTGTACAAATATTTGAGTAATGCCAGTAATACGATATCGATACGATACGATAATTACTGCAAACAATGTCACTATCAGATGGTCTGCTCAGGCGCAGAGTTCCAGCGTTAACGGTCTAGCAGTTTCGGAGGTAAGAGCAATCGGCGCTGGGTACGAATCCGGATGGTGTAAAAAAATATGTTGTATTTACTAGTTTGTTTGGGTTTTGTTGTAAACAGAAGAAATAAAGTGATTTGAGGGCGGTTATTATATGTCACGGTTTAACCCATGAGACATTATGTACGTAGGTCTTTTATAGGATGTGCACACACAGAATAATGTTCATATTATTCTCCTAGCGTGCAGTCTTTCAATACCTTTGAGACCTACCTATAACTACTATGTTACCTAAACCAATCATGAAGAAACTATGTAGACCAGTCTTTGAAACAGTAATCAACAAATGGTAGCCGGAACTTAGTTACGAAATCTATTGTTCTATCGATTTAGAAGTGAAATCGATTAACACTTAGGTAAGTCACTACTGTAATGATTCAATTAATTCAACTACTTATTTTTGTGATGGATAAGCGTGTTAATTATTTATTATTAGATCTTTGATAGGTAGTAGGATGTACCTATCGTAATCTTGAAACATCACCTACTACTTAACAAACACTACTTCGAACAAAGTTTTAAGCATAGTAATTTCACTAGAAGGAAAACCGATTTTCATTTAGATTTTCTGATTAATTTCGCTGTAGAGAACCAAAATAAACAAGTACCTAAGTAACGAGTGTTTTACGTGTCGCAATTCCAAAAGTCTGTTAAAATGAGTTAAATTATATTATGTTCTTACCTACATGTAGGTACCTCATAAGTCTTGATGTTACGTCCGTAAATATTTTTCAAGTAAGTACCGTCCTCCCTCCTCGGCCAATAAGGCCAGAGATCGCACTAAAGAGAGGACCTCTTTTGTGCGAACTCCTTAGCGTGTCGGTGGCAAAAATATAGTTTTTTTTTATTTGTTTGGCCCACAATTCAGCAACGCGGATAGCGTTCGCTGACGCAGCCATTAGGTCCAGATGACAGGGCATACGGTACCAGATAGTAGGTGAGCACACAATGGTCTCCACAGACAATGGTCTGTGGAGAGACACCACATACACACCGGAGGTCAGTGCCTTCGATGAACCCCCACTTGTGGAGGTTGTCCTTGCTGCGGCCTACTTGGGTGCGAAGTCTATTTAAGGTTTTCCAAGTAGGCCACGGTAACTTATGCCCATTTTATGCGATCTCTGGCTATGTTGGCCCCTTAAACATGATTAGATCGTCACACCACTTTCGTGACGGTCTTCGTCGACGGCGATGTCCTCCTCTCCAAAGAGATGAATGGAAGGAAAAATGAGAGGCCTTTGCCCAGCAGTGGGGCACGACATAGGCTAAGAAAAATGTACCGTCTCCTGAATAATCATCATCAGCCTATAATGTTCCCACTGCTGGGACACAGGCCTCCTCTCTGTGAGAGGAAGTGGGCCGTAATCCACCACGCGGGCCCAGTGCAGGTTGGTAGATGTCACATGTCTTTGAATTTTTGGTTCTAGGACATGCCGGTTTCCTCACGATGTTTTCCTTCACCATTTTGAGAGCAGTGGTGATGAAATAATTTACACAAAGTAAAGCGCCTGTCTGGGTTCGAACCTACGACCTACAACTCGTAAGTCGCGGCCGATACCACTGGGCCACCACTGCTCCTGAATAATAACCTGAGCATATTCCTACCACTTATTATAATATCTGCTGAAGTGCTGACTTCACAACACGATGAATGCCTGAATGTCTGCCTGTATCGTTTTTTTTAGAGTCATGGCATCATCTTCCCACCTGGCCCCTTGTTAGCAAACTATTCAGTTTATTTTCAGTATGGCCAGTCTACAACACTTCTAAGAATTAACTATTAAAACCCCGCGTTGTTTGAATGACGTCTTAATTTCATACGCGCGCACAGGTGCCTTGCTCGCCTTAGGCTGGGTGTATATGAACAAACGCAATTACTTATAGCGCAAATTGTAATACAGCTAAACCTACAAAAATCTTATTAAAGTTAAATGAACGTCCTATTTTTCCCAATTGTCCAGTTAAATTTTGAGTTTCAGCACCTAAGCTAATGAAAATGGGCTGAAAATTTCTGCAGAAAATTTATAGTAGAAGACCTCGAGACTCATAAAATATAAATTGCCATTAAATATGAAACGCTACATCATCGTCATGCCAAAGATCCTACAGATAAAAACTGTCTCTACAACATGGATGACTCACTCTACCAATGTCGTACCTACTTACTCAAATAAAAGCGAAGACACTTCTTTTTATTAACTTCCAACAATATAAAACTAATCGCCTCAATTCAACCAAAGAGTTGTCATATCTACAAATTGATCAGCTAATCTATGAGCACACAACTAGCGATCTTCTTTCGCTACCCACCTTTACGCGGCGATTCCTTTGATCTCGGCAATTGTTGCCTTTGATGTAGCCGCCGTTACTGGTTCGTGTTAACTGTTACAAATATTACTGTACACGTCCGATGTTGGTACATTAGTTGGAAACTTGTTGGAAAATTCTGGAAATACAATCTTGGGAAAAACAAAAAAAAACATTGGTCGTTAAAACTGTTTTCGTTAAATGAATGGGTTAATCTTAAGATCCGCGTGTGATTCACTCATATATTCCGTCCCAACTGTATTCTTTGGAGGACAGTACTCGTGGGCCTTGCATTTGCATGAGAGTGTAAACATCATAATTATGTAGAAAGCGCTCCTCATTCTGAGAAAAATCATATTCAACGAACAGTAACATACAATTTTGTTACTTATCGCTATTTACGCTTTTAGATGGAGGCTAACTCCATCTAAAAGTATAAAACTCATTTCCCACAATCAACCGCCTACCAAAAATGTAGAATTGAAACTTTGCGAATAAAGTAGGTAGGTACCTAGTCTTATTATCGATAAGAGATTGAAAAATCTTCACGATACGTAAGGTAATAATTACCTATCACATGGTTCTGAATGCTTTCACAGGGAAGTATTTGTCTACGTTTAGAAAGTGCTATTTGGCTTGAGTCTATTTGACATGAAAATGCCAACAGTAAAGTGATCTAATATAAGAAACTGTCGCTCAAACAGTCTAGAAAATCTACAAACAAATACTCTAATCCAAGAAGTTCTAAGAACATTCAAAAAACTAATTTGTTATGAAACACTGGGAAGAGTTCATAACTGGTTTGTTTGATAAACAGCCAGCGATTGTGTACGATCACATTAGAGGTGGATCGCTTGATCTCGAATAAAAGCCAAACGACTTCAAAAAGTTGTGTAGTCTAACTCTGAGATGAAATGATAAACAATTATCGCTAGCTTTGAGCTTAGTGGTACTGTGATCGGTAATTGCTTTAGTAGTTACGATTACTTACGATTAACGTCAAAGTAGTAGTTAAAACTGCGCGAGAGTTTGTGCAATACCACCTACTTATTTTTAAGGAACTTGACGAGTTTCTGTGGCTGTTGTGTTCTGTTTCTGTTAGAAAATAGTTTAATACATATCTAAATAGTAACTTAGGTACTACTTAATTTATTTAACTTTTCTTTAGCTACAGATAGAAGCTATAAGTACTATGAACCTACAACGGTTTCTTCAATATATCCTTAACTGGCCGAAGTCGTGGTGGCCCAGTGGTTAAATCCAGGCAAGTACGGATATAACTTTTTCGATTCATATATGTATTTTCTGAGTTTATTTTGGACACTAGCTGTGCCCGCGACTTCGTTCGCGTGGATGTCGGAAAGCAATAATGTATCGCTTAGGAAAGGTGTAATTGCCACTCCTTCATTGAAAAGGAAGAATCTTCCGATCTTGCCTGGTAACGCTTCCCTTACCTGGGGTTCTCTACCACCGCCCTTTCGACTGCAGTCACTGCGTCTTCATGGTTCATAATGACAATGCGACGAAGTGCCACTTTGATTTTTGTTTTGGACATTAGCGACATCCGGGATAAGTTTGAATTCGCCAACCCGGCTTGAGCAAACGTGGTGATCCTCGTCTTCTCTGTATGAGAAGACCCTTCTGCCTTTGCCCTACAGTGGGACCTTTATTCAGAAACAGCTCAATATACGGGGTCCCATTAAAATAGATGGACAAATTTTAACACAGCGCTCAGTACGTCTAACCAAAGATATTCAAGCAAAAAAATCACTGATTAAAGTGATTATATTTTGACCTAAAACAATAAATTGCCGGTAGTGTATTTTCGTTAGCTGATTATTTTTCTTGTAAGTATCTAATGCGTTTTTTTTTATTTATTTTTTTACCATCGTCCTTATTTTGGTGGTCTGAATGATTTCTAAAAGTTTGTCCACCTATTTTAATGGGACCTTATATAAGGTCCCATTAAAATAGATGGACAAACTTTTAGAAATCATTCAGACCACCCAAATAAGGACGGTGGAAATATTATTGTATAAAAAACGCATTAGATACTTACAAGAAAAATAATCAGCTAACGAAATAGTAGATTGTACAACTAAGGCATAAAATAAGCTATTTTACCCCAAAACGTTTATATCCACGCGAGCCGCAGGCGAGGGTGGATAGTTAAGTCGAGGGGTAAAATGGCTCGTTTATGCCTGAGTTATACACTCTGCTTTTCACTTCGATTGCGAGAAAATGAAACAGGCATAAAGTATACAGTACATAATTAATCAAAAATGTTGCAAAGCATAGCTAATTCCCGCCACCACAGATAATACCGCCACGAAACTTTTTTAAAGTTTTTTTTTTTTTAATTTCAACATTTGTCATTCGACTTGGGTACTTCATACTGCCAAGTCATAAAAACGTTTCTTTGCGTTTTTAAATAATAAATGACAACTATTTTACCTGATTTTATTAAATTAACGATAGAAAACACGGAAGTGGTATAAATTAAAGAAAATGAAATAAATCACGAGTTTAATCTGCGAAGTTTTATTGCGCGTGTGGCTGTTGGGCCTGATTACCTTAGTCTCAGAAAAAAAAATTACTTTATGCACTAGAACATAAAAAGCGATTTTATGTCACCTAAGCACAACATAAAGAGGAACTTTTAGAGCATGAGAAGTGAAAATACACTAATGTGCCGGCAATTTATTATTTTAGGTCAAAATAAAATCACTTTAACCGGTCAAGGACCGCGGGACACCGATCGGCGAACAAACAATAGAAAATCAATTGTGTCTCATTAGCGGAGCTTGACAGATTTCAGTGTTTTTTTTTTGCTTGGATATCTTTGGTTAGACGTACTGAGCGCTGTGTTAAAATTTGTCCATCTATTTTAATGGGACCCTGTATATTCATTATTTATTTATAAACTAGCAGCGCCCCGCGGTTTCACCCGCATTACTGTCGATCCCGTAGGCATAGGTATCGGGATAAAAATCATCCTGTCCTTTCCCGGGACTCAAACTATCTCTATACCAAATTTCATCTAAATCGGTTCAGCGGTTTAAGCGTGAAGAGGTAACAGACAGATACACTTTCGCATTTATAATATTAGTATGGATATCTCTATATTTTTTTTGTTTGCCTATACTGTCCCACTGCTGGGTAAAGGTCTCAAATAGCTCTATTACTTACCGATAATTTGACACCAGTATTATTGAAATATATTTATGCATTGTATATTTCACAATATAAACTCACCAGTGTGGACCATCACAGAAATAAATTGCCCATCTCAATCTTCAAAATTGAGACGATATAAAATAGACTGAATAAATATTAAAGCAGCATAATACATTCACATATTCACAAACCCTGACCATAGAAAAGAGATTATTGCGACCATTTCAAAAGAGCAAAGCGATTATCCAAGATTCGATTCATACATCCCAAAATATTCGGACATATCATCAATGGAGAACGACAATCACAATAATTATAAGTTTTTGCCGAAAAAATTCATAAATTCATACACAAATCCTATTTCGGGGACACAATTTCGCAAGAATAACATCCGTTTGAAAGGGTGCAGAGGATTTTAAATATAGCAATGTGTGCAAAACACGTAGTTTGAATAAATATAATGTGTATAAACAATTTCTACAAAAGAATCGCAAATATGAAAATATCCGGATTGTGCCGATTGTCCGAACAAACCCTTTTTTATAAGATTAGCCGATGACAATTTGGTGAAAGGATTCCACGATACAATTTTCGAATTCATGAATTGTCATGACAATTTTTGTCATATGCTGTCATCTCGAGTTTAAACACCGTGTGACGTGCTGTAGTTAAGATTCAGAAGACGGTTCATCCATAATGAATTTAATGTATGTAGGCAGGTACAGGTGGAAATATTAAAGGAATTATCACAATAATGTCATGGCCTGCCTTCTCTTCAATATGATTATTATTATCATTTCGATTCCGGTTAAGTATAACTTCATTAGCCGAATGTGTTCTCCGGTGTTAAACATGTTTGTATCAATATTTAAGGTTCATAATATCACAATTTACGTCCTAATTATGACAGGCTTATTAAAAACCTCCGAATTCGGCACGTCAATATGGAAATCGTCACTTTTTCATACTGAAACAGTCATCTTTTTTGGAGTTTACAAAAACAATCCGTATTTAGAGCTCATTTCCCGAAGGCGTACCACAAGAAGACGTTACCATATTTAACTAGAGATTAACACTACCATTTTGGCGGGAAGTCGTCAGTTACCGAACACAGTCGAACCGAACGCGACGCATAAAACAGCATAAAACGGGTTAATCTCCGCCCAGTAATCCTCTAACATATGTATCTGTCGTTGCGTTTTGACGTAGATTTACAATTATTTACAAGAAATACTCGCTGCACGCCGGTTGTGTGCGCTCACGATAATCCGCGGATTAACTCGCGTCTTGTTTATGGTGCGCTGTCACTCGCCTAATTGTTTGTGGTCGGGAAAAAGCGCGGGAACGATGGGACAAAATGGCGACCGTGATTTATTTGGGGTTGGCGGTTTTCACAATATTTCTAGAGCAAGATGTTTTGTGTCGAATGAGAGATGGTCCGTGCGGTCGGATTATATCGGTTTCGAGTTACTTGTTTTTGTTGGCAGCGTTTAGCGCGCCTTCAACTGTGAGCATCGGTATCATTTGATTTGCAGCTCGTAGACGGCAGAATGGCTGTCCGTGCGTCGTCTGTCGACACAATATATTAGTCATTGTCTTGTCGCGTTGATCGTACGTTATTTTAAGATTTATCAGCGTCTAAGAGAATTTGCACAAAATAAAAATGTCAACAACGTATTACCTTGTGAAGTGAAAGTGAATTATTGTGTTGTTATCTCTGTTTACTTCGCAAGGGATAAATTGGGCAGATTAAATTAAGCGTTTAGTCACTGTGGTCACTGCCAGTATTGGCAGCGCTAGTTAGAGTAAATCAGGATGAAATATTATAACAGGTTTCATGACATACTACGTTTAACTAAACCGAAGCTCCTTTCGGCTGAATATAGATCTAACTAGTCTCCCTACATCACAAACTGCTATTGCTGCAGCAAAATATGATAACACATTGCCTGTTAACTCAACAAAAAATAAAAATCCAACAACTCACAATGCAGTTATAGCTCACCAGCAAGTATCCTAACCTTTTAGGGTTATTAAAGGCTCAAAAGAGAGTGCCTAACCGCCTATAATCATTTATCAGACGAATTAACAATCTTACGCAGCTACTCAAAATCTATTGAAAAAGAAAATCTGGATAATATAGGTAATAAATAAAAAAGGTCGGTAAAGTCAACCTCATGTAACACGAAATTAAACCAACTACAGAACGATAATGATTTCGATATACCTAAAATAAGTAGGTAACTATGTAAACCGTGATTCATAACATAGCCTAGGAAGTTTTAAGGCTGCGCATTTAGACGGGCTGCACCGCTTTATTGTTTTGAAATGAGAGCGCTACGGCTCGATGTGCGCTTGCCTTTATTTCACACTTACAGCGAGAGAGTTTCAGCCACTTACAAAATAACAGATATGACAACTCCATTCAAAGAAAATCACTACGAAATCTTTACAATAAATAACAATCAAATTCCCGGATATTATTTAATCAACATAACAAACCGACCAGCGATAATAAAGTTATTTCGCCGCTATAATTCTGATGACATCAAAGCAACTGAGAGCTATTTCAACATGGCGGAATCGGTAACCATTGACAACGGGAACTGGAAATCACGTCATTAAACTATCTTTACTGTGACGGGACGGAACTTGAAGTGATTATGAATGACGTAATTTGGCGGAAAATTAAAAGTTAGGCGGATGACCTGTGACTTTGCTCGTGGTATGTTGATAAAGAGCGAATCAATTCTCAATTTTTTTATTCGACTTCTAGATTAAAGGGTAGCTGAATTTGTCACATTTTACGTAGTTAAGTAACTAGTGTGTCTGAAGTCTGAGATTTTCGCGCGTAATACAAGTTCAAATCGTTTTTCACCCACTTCTAATATACTTATAGTTTAAAAAGTATGGAACTTTACAAACTTATAGAATTTCCATACCCACCTTGAGTAGGGTAGCGATGCCGTGCTGAGTAGGCATGAGAATACATATCCCACGGACACTTTTCGGGATATCGGTGCTTTTTATTATAAATATTTACGTAAATTGGTGACTAATATTATCACAATCAAACAAACATACTATTCTTCGTACAATTTTTCGTAAACAAAGATGTTTGGACGCAGCTCAATTACACAAACTATTATTATTAGACATTACCAACGATTAATGTAAGCCGCAGTCGCCAATTCGCATAGTTATAAATAAAATTTAAGAAAAACAAACCTCAGAAGTTTAATTGTCAAATATTTTCGCGATACTGGTCGTTAGACAAAATACTTACCTTTGAAATAAAATGTGAATAAAATATTCGTGGTATTCAGCAGTAGTTATAATTGCTTTCACAAAATTCGTAATCCAATTCAGCAATCTATCAGGCTGCTCACACATCACAACACATCTCGTCACATTGAATGCAAATAAATGTAATTTTCTACACTTTTTCTTTCATTTTTATACTTTTGTCGACGGCCTCAGATTACCAATATGTATCAAGCGTCGGCGACGCGACTACTCCGAATGACACTTGAAGCGCGATGGTTAGCTCAGCCGCTGAAATGTCAAACTATTTGAGGGTAGCTTTCGTTAGGGAAAATTGCATGTGGGTACACACCTACTCTACAATTATTTTGTTATCTACTCTCAACAAGTTATATAATATTTTCTTGTGTATTCGTTTCCTTTGTCTGTAAAGAGGCCAGCACATCAAGCTACTACAATCTGTCAAATTTCTTTAGTAGATTTTCTACTTTATAACTAAAGTATAAGGTTCAAAGTTGATTGGTAAAATTTGACAGTTTCGGATAGCTTGATGTGCTGGCATCTGTACATAAATCTGTATCTTCAATATCTATAATAATATAAAACAAAGTCGTTTTTCGTATCGCGTCTGTGTGACCGCTTCATCATTTATTTATTTATTTATATATACTTTATTGTACACCACAAAAATACATAACATGAAATAAACACATTAAACACTACAAAATATACAATGGGCGGCCTTATCGCTTTCTGCGATCTCTTCCAGGCAACCTTGGAATGGACAGTGATTTCCCTGGACATAGGTAAAATGGGGCTGTCGTTGGTGCAAATATTATGCATACAATACAATAAAATAGATACACAGATAAATACATATCCAAAATTATAGATACTTAAATATATACATACTAAATAATTATAAGCACCGAAAATAAAATAAGACAGTAGATGATAGCAGGACAAAATCACAACGACAAGTAGTGTTCCTTTACAAGTCTTTTGAACACGTGTAACGACTGCGCGCGTTTTATTTCAACTGGCAACGCATTCCACAAACGAGCGGCCTGGACAGTAAAGGATTTATCAAGGAAAGTTGTGGAATGCGTTGGCATTTTGAGCTTAAGTTATCTGATGACCTTAACAATTTCGTGTGGGAGTCACAAAGAAACTGAAAACGTTTCTTGAGATAGAGAGGGGTGGAAGGGGAAAAGAGAACATTGTACAAAAGGGAAAGAATATGAGCATTCCGACGAAGGCAAATTGGTAACCACTTGAGCTTCACACGAAATTCGGAAACGTGGTCATATTTGCGCAGACCGAATATGAACCTTATACAAAAATTTTGAAGCCGCTCAAGTTTATCGAGTTGGTCTTGGGTAAGATCAAGATAGCTGGCATCAGCATAGTCAAGGATGGGTAGAAGAAGTGATTGTGCAAGCGCAATCTTAGTGGCAGTTGGTAGAAAATTACGCAATCTCTTCAAAGACGCAGCGGATGCAAATAGCTTGCGGCTAACTTCCTGTAGTTGGGCAGTCCAAGAGAATTCCTTATCAATAAATATCCCCAATCATCATCATCGTCATCATCGACAGCTCTTCACCCACGCGGCACAGGCCTCTCTTTTCTTGTGACAATCTCCATGCTCCTGTGTCCCTGTGACCGCATGTGTTAGTTCTTCTAAACTACACAATGGATTTCGATGCTGTTTTCATCATCATTTAGAGAATTAATTCTGGAAGGTTTATGTGCAGAACAATTGTAAATTGCCCCTGTGCAAAACAAGGGCGGGTCACCGGTACATAATTTAATAAGTTTAATTTGTTTGCCATTGGTATTACGAGCCCTAGACCCCACTCTAGCAGCTGCTTGCAATCACAAAACCACTGAAGCAGTTTTATAAGCTGTCATATTTTTACAATATTAACGCGCTCTGCCTTTGCAATTACCTAGTAGTTTTCGATAACGAAACCAACTCGACGGCTTAAAAGTCCTTTTAGGTTCGAAGCTGAAGACTGTTTGCACGCATACCGTCAATAATTGCATGTTATCACAGTTTTCGCTCCGATAAATAATATTCTTTAAAAGTAAACCGACGAACATCGCGCCACAAGTGATAATATTTAAATTCGAAACCAAAAAAACGTAACAAAATTGAACCGATAACAGTTTGAACACTGAAGTGTTAATTGACATTTAAGCTTTTACTTTTTAGAGATCCGTGATAAAATTGGCGAAACGGAACTCTTGAATCATATAAAGGGACATGAAGTAGTAGTTATAAATTTTTTTTACAAAAAAAATAACCGACTTCATAAAAAACACTACAAAGTGACAAATAACTTTAATTTCGGAAGTCGGTGTCGTTGGTTCCGCATTTTCATTTTTTGACACCGACCTCTGAAATTAAAGTTATTTGTCACTTTGTAGTGTTTTTTTTTTTGAAGCCGGTTATTTTTTTTATTTATTTTTTTTTTCACTTTTTAGTTGTACCCACCCCACACAAATTCAATTAACACTAGTGCATTGAAGAATTGAAGACACCGACTAGAAGAATCATCAAAATTCGCATAGAAATGCCGGAGATGCAGTACATTTATGCATATAACTTCGTATATGTATAAGAATAATTACCTGATGTATTATATACTAAAACATTCCTGAATGTATGTAGATCACATTAGTGAAAGAATTATCAAAATTGGATTAATAGTTTTTGAGGAAATCGCGGACATACAAACATACATAGATACGGGTCGAATACAGAACTTCCTTTTTGAAGTCGGTTAAAACGTAGAATTTTTGTGGTAATATGTAGAAGTGGGTGGAAATGAAACATAACATTTCTGATATTTTGTTAACGAAAAATAACCAACCGCCGAAAATTACGTTAATGATGTATTTATTTTTTGTAATACTTACAAAAGCTCTACGAATGTTCCCACTGCACTGCTGGGATACAGGCCCCCTCTCTGTGAGAGGGAGTGGGCTATAATCCAACACACGGTCCTAGTGCGGATTGGTAGATGTCACATGTCTTCAAATTTGTGGTTCTAGGACATGCCGGTTTCCTTTTCGGTGGTGATAATGTGTCGTCTTTAACCTAATCAGAATCCTGATTTTTATAAGTACCTGTTTTTTTACCTGTAGTGTCCCACTGCTGGGCAAAGGTCTCCCCCACAGCTTTTCACACTATAATATTATAAAGTACTTAATTGAGCAAGCACGACTTGCACTTGACCAGTTTATAATAAATAAATAAAGAAAACAAATATTTACAAGTGGCTCTAGATATGCAAAGAGATGCAAGCAATCAAGAAATGTCCGGAGGCGATATTCATAAATAACACATTATATTTTGTTGATAATAATAATCTAGTTTTCAAATGACACTCGCTAAAAATAACTTCACTTCAGACAAGTCTAGATACAGACTCACTTCGTAACTTCATCATATTATCATCAAGTTACTTACGAGGATCATTAGGACATTCACGGAATAAATTCATAAATAGGACAACAAGTTTCCGTAGCCTTCGATATCCGGGCTTTACAATGAAAAGAGCAGTTTTGGCAATTGTTTTCACTGTAAGGCGGTCCCTACACCTATAACAGTGAGTTTGCATAATATTTATATTGCGCAATATGATTTTATCAGCCCTTGCACTCAAACGATGCATTATTTTCACGCAACAACATTGACGGCCCTTAACCGGTTGAAAGTTTTCATGAAGCAAGACCTGTGGAATACTTGTCCTACACGGTGCAATCTTATGGTGCCATAAAAATAACTCGTGCAAAATTTTGTTCAATCAAATACGCAATCTTTGATATTAACCCTAAACGGTCAAAATCATTGCGCAATTCGTGATATTGTGCAATATAATTGATCGTTTAGTATCGCCTTATGCAAACCAATCCCATACTTATAGTATTTTGCATTAAAGTTTACATATTTTTGCGGGCGGTAGGTTGCATTCTGCATTCAAGATTGGATCTAGTTTTGCGGAATTAAAACTAAATATTTTAGCATAACATTTTACTATCATGGATTTCTGCAAAGTAACGGAACAGTTCCATAACTTATTGTTTTTACTGATGATTAAATAATAATAGAACCTAAACACTTAGTAACCGCAATTCGTAGGGTGGTAACTGTGGCAAGTCCCTCCACTTAAAAGTCGTTACCATTGCAGATACCTAGAATTTTAATGAGACTGACACAGGAACGTGGAGATTGGCAAAAACGAAGAGAGGCCTGTGTCCAGCAATGTTACTTAAAAGTACCTAATATAGAGAATCACAACCGCTAATACACCATTTTCTGCCGCCATTAAACTGCAATACTGGTATTTTGAGGTACCACTTTGAAGGGTAATATGCCCGTGGAATTCCAAGTGCATAACACTTGAGACGTAGTGATAAAGGTGACTAGTGTCTCCATCTGTCGACCATTTCAGGCCATCCCAATAAGCGAAAAGTGAGGTTCCTTAATAAGAATGTTGTTTGATATTTAATAGCCTATGAGTATTCTGCTTAAAAAAAATGGCGAACGCTGGATGAGGGATACCTACTACAAAGGTCACATTGACGACGATCACTAAAGTTTTTGAAGGTTCAAGGTTGCTTGAGACTGCCATACAAACTTGTGTGTTGCTACGATGGACCCTCGACCAAAGAAGTTATTTTGAACAGCTGACGATAGTCACGATCCTTGTCACCTTCTTATAGATCCATAAGTAGTGCAGTATTATCTATCAACTTTTAATTTTGTTTCTCCGATTGCCCCATGACATGTACTTACCCATCACTAATTTGTATTCTTTTATTGAATGTAACTTTGTTTAAAAGTATGCTTTTAGTTAGCAGCTTCTGTCTTTTTACTTTGAATGTTATCATCAACATCATCCCAATTTATTTGGTGTCGGCCCAACATATCTTATTTTTCCATACTTTTCTATTAGTCGGCATCCTGGGAATCTCTCTTTGAATGTTATGAACATTGAAATTTGTGTATGTATAGCAGTAATACCTTTTCTATTAACCTACTTTTGTAAGTCAATGTTGAATGTATATGCTGTTGATGTTATGTAAATAATGTAGAAGTTTTAGTAGTACCTATTTACCTACTGTATTACGGTTCGAAGTATTTATATGGATAATAAGTATGAAATTACGGACCATGCGACATTTGAAGCTTTTTTTCTAGGCTGGAAACGCATTTAAGATGCCTCTGGTAAGTAGTACAGGTTTCCATAGAAGGAATGACCACTTACTATCAGGTGAGTCGTTTGCAACCTATCAAATTGTGCTTTAACAAGCATTATACTTCGCCGAAATCAAATATTGTAAAGCGTTCAACATTTTTAGTTTTAATCTTTTAATTGCATGACAACAATTGAAACATGCTTCATTCACTTGCTCATTGGTGCTGGTGACATGTTTGAAGATTTTTGATGACAGTGTTGAATTAGAATCGAATCAGAATTATTTAACAAATAAACAATAAAGTAAATAAATATTAAGGTTTTAGCTTTTCATTTCTTGTGTAGGTATCTTTTAAATTTGACCTTTCTCTACTTAATTTTTGTGGGTAAATCATCTTATTAAGCCAATACAAGATTAATGACTTGCGCCCGTATTGGTTACCTAGGTACCTACTTGAAATGGCAAATTTTAGATTATTTTACATGTTTTAATTACTAATGAAGTACCTATAACTAGGCATGTCGTCCGTATCTTTTTATTAAATACTTTCAACAAGCATCTGACACATGATTTATCACTAGCCTGTCTCATAAAATAATGACATGCATTAATAACTTAGAATACAACATTATTAATCACTGCAATACCGGTATTATGTTAATGAACTTAGTTAAGTTCAAGCTCAACTTAGGCTTTAATAAAACATGAGGTGGTAATAAGTCTTAAATAATTTATTAATTGGAGTATTAAGAGCTGTAACGTTCCGCTCGAAAGTTGTTAGGTTTACCTATGTGAAAACTTGATTATAAACAAAACCTATAGCTTTTCACATAACTTTTACAATTAATGGATTGTTAAGTCCAGTTTTTTGTACAAAAGTAAAAAAGGTGTCTGGAATCATTTGCAAAATACTTGAACTTCACAGGAAAACCCGGTACACAGTGTAGTGTAGGCCTAACCTTACACAATACAAACATATTTACGCACCAACAAAATGAATAAAAACCACACAATAATACTCTTCGGTCGTTTCGCAAACATCGTTTATTGCTTCATAACTTAAATTAAGCCTCGTATTAAGTTAAAATTTTAATATAAATCTTACATTAATAATAAATAGCGTTACCATTACTGTACACTGTCCACATATCACAGTCACTTTGCCTTTACCAAGATATTTACGAATATCTTGTAAAAGACCTTCTCTCTTCTCACTAATCAACTGTGTTTCACTAAATGATCTGGCTCTGGGTTTGGAGGGCTCATGGGGGGCCCGATCCCATGTATCCTCCTGTATAGCTGATGGTATGACGACGGCGGGGGTGGTGGGAGCCTCAGTAGCGGGCTCGGGAGCGCATACCTTCCATAAACTGACAGCAAAGGGGGGTACAGTCCAACCAGCGACGCGTAAGGGTTCCCGAACATGGGGTGCAGCAATGCACCACGCTTAAACGCCGCCAGTCGGGACCGTGACGCCGCCGTCGATCTCCTCCTCAGTTTTCCCGTGGTCCCCCCAATAAACACGTCATCCGAAGAAGGGTCCAGCATCCAGTAGTTCCCTTTCCCCGGGTCATCGTAATGCCGCGGGACTTTCACGAAGCATTTGTTCAAACTCAGGTTGTGCCGGATAGAGTTCTGCCAGCCCTGTTTGTTCTCCTTGTAGTACGGAAAGTTCTTCATTATGTACTCGTATATGCCGTTTAGTGTCAGTCTTTTTTCAGGACTGGAGCGGATCGCCATCATGATGAGAGCATTGTAGCTGTACGCCGGCTTCTCATTTTTCTTTTCTTCTGTGACTGCGGAGGATCCCGGCGGTGGCGTCTCTGTTCCCGTGACGTCGAGTTCAGTGTCTGAAGGTGAGGGGGAGCGTGATGATGCTTCGGGGAGCAGGTTTCGGATGTTGAAACTGTGTGGCGCTGTCATAGTGGTGCGACATCTCGGGCGGCCGGCACTCGACTGGCGCGCCGCGAGCGCCGGCACCGGGCCCCGCCTCTCGGCGCCTCCTCTCGAGGACCCTCCCACCTTTGTATGGTTACTACTTCTCACACCGCGAGTGACGTCTACTCTATTTCTCATACGATAAGGCTGATTTTCCTTTGAGTAAAGCATAGTTAGCTTACTCGCGTTCAGTAAGGGAATGCCCATAGGGTTGTCGGGGTTTAAACATTATAGAAATTAAAATGATCCGTCATGGTTTTGTAAACAGTTTTTTCTTTAATATTTCACGCGTTGTTTAGCGGTTTATTTAGTGCGTTATTATTTGTTGTTAACTGTTAATAGTACAGCAGATGTTCGGGTTGTATTAATAGTTATTATTTGACAAATTGTTTGTTGCGTCATCTTAATAAAGTGTGACAATGCGTTTATTAGTTTAATTTATTGTAGTAAAAAAGTAAAAAGTCGGGGTACCTAATTAATTGTCACGTCTTTGTTAAACATTGAACAATGGATTCATATTTAATACGATGAAAGTAACCTACTGTAAATGACTCGAAGAGCGTCGTAGCAAAGGTCTACGGTCGTAGACCCTGGCGTAGCGGGGTCGACTCCCGCTACGGAGAATACTTCATTTAA
This sequence comes from Amphipoea lucens, assembly GCA_947508005.1. Taxonomy (NCBI): domain Eukaryota; kingdom Metazoa; phylum Arthropoda; class Insecta; order Lepidoptera; family Noctuidae; genus Amphipoea; species Amphipoea lucens. The sequence goes on from OX382364.1 coordinate 818,488, forward strand.
GTATTGTTCCAAGCTTGGATGGTCATTTGTTTATCCTTATGATTAGGATTATGATTACATAAGTAATGTGTGTTAATATGCCATTATTTCACTAATATTCATCAGAAAAAGTACTGCTGTAAAATAAACAAAATAAAGTCCTCCAGACCGTATTTCGGCAATGGCTACCAATATCAGCGGAGACCAGCCTTCGGCGCGGGAGATATTAGATACTTGTAGTGAATGTGCAGGCGTGTGTGCGCGGCACAGGTGCACTCACTCTTCCCTCACTCTCATTGTCCGATGGAGCGGCAGTGTTATTGGGTTTTCCATTGCGAATTTCTAAGTAACAGCCCGGAAATTTAAAGTTGACAATGTAATACCTCCGTGCCTCGCAAAGCACGTTATGCCATTGGTCCTGCACCTGATCTCTCTCCGGTCGTGTCGGATTGCTGTAAAGCATCCTGTGCGAATACGTTTTTACCTATACAAACCTGTCCTAGAATCACTAAACATTGCTACCAAAAATAAGGCTACCAAAACTGCTATTAAATGGACACTAAGCACAGCTTTAAGTAACGAACAATCCAAAAAGTAGCAAGAACCGATTTTGATTCAAACAAACATTTACATTAAAAATAAGACGACTTTTTAGCTAGCAATTGTATTGTTGTACAAAAAGACGTCAGCCACGCCTCCTGTCATTTGATGGGTTTTTGTTACCCGTAGTGAGTGTGAACAATTCCCCTTTGCTCAAGCTAACCCTTTTAGAGTTACCGGTACTGACTGGAAACTATTGTGTTAAGTTTCTATCTTACATTTTTCACCCCGTGTTTTTTATCTGACGGATTTCCTTAAACCAACATGCTATTGCAGTCTACTGCTGAAAATAGATTATCAGGTTTTGTTATTAGGTTTTTTATCTGTCATCCACATGAATTGAATTAAGATGAACATGAGGTAGGCAAGTCTATCCTAGGAATTTTAGGTTCGTCATCCCCTAGCTTAATCAGCCTATGATGTTCCCACTGCTGGGACACAGGCCTCCTCTCTGTGAGTGGGAGTGGGCTGTAATCCACCACCCAGGCCCAGTGCGTGTTGGTAGATGTCACATGTCTTCGTTTTATTTTTAGGTTCTAGGACATGCCGTTTTACTAACGATATTGTCCTTCACCGTTTTGAGAGCAGTGATGATGAAATAATTTACAAAATGAAAATGCCTGTCCGGGTTCGAACCTACGACCTACAACTCGTAAGTCGCGGCCGTTATCACTCTACCACGCTGTTCTAGTTTAGTAGTTTGAGCTCTGCACACTTTAGTTCCCCATTTCCTTATTTAGGTATGACCGCGGCTCCGACTGTCTTTAGCTTCATTTCCCTAAGCAACTATTTAATTAAAATAACCCTGACAATGTTCCTGAAACGTCGTTACGTACCTACATACATACTAAGCTATACAAAATTGCAAAATCACAAGACTTACTATTCCGATAGGTACCGATCGTATTTATAACATCAGCGTGAAACTGAAGATTCTCTCTACCTAATACCTATAGGACGTGTTCTATAACAAAATATTGAACCCCACAGTGTACACTGTACAGCTACAGTTTCGCAGAGATTTTCCGGGAACAGTTCGGCGGCACTCGGCCGCCCCGCCCCCGCGCCACGCCCCCTCGTGTCTGTGTGTTTGTTTTGTTGCTCGCCTCCACACTCCATGCCGTGAAGGTGTTAGATCTAGACTAGTATAGGTAGACTGGGTGCTTCTGAACTCAGCTCAGCATTTAAGTAACTGCAGGTATATAGCTAGATCTGGGTTGTCTGATCTGAGGCTTATTTTTGAAGAGAGATGTTAGTTTGGAAACCGATTGTAGACAAGAGGTGTTCGCAATTTTGATGAAAACTATGAAGCCCATGTTTTGTAAGTGGACTAATACGATCTTTGATAAATAGAAACAAAATTGTGTGTTGATCCTTAAACATATTGCAAAGGTATATTCTGCTTAGGATAGCGAAAAAAATCGACGTTACACCAATTTAACATGTCATCTTTCAGCTTATAAGTAAGTACCTAACATAAAAAAACAATTCACGTGAATTATTTGTAACAAGAAACACTGAAACAATAAAAAACTTACTCGCTACCGTACAATCAATGTAGGTATTATTATTAGATATACTTATGTGTCAATCTTTTTTATGAACTCAAAAAACGCCTCGGGCTTTATGCTGGCGTGGGATACCGTTAGGATTAGGGTCAGTGATCATGATCACATACGCGTATCAGCAAAAAACTTATCAAGTTTTTTCAGTATTAGTGATCATCTTCATTCAAATACCTATCAGCTATATGAACTGCCGGGTGATTTCGTAACACACTATCAGTAGCAATGCCATTCATTTTGACAGTACAACAACATTCATTGGGCTATTTACGTTGTTGAGCAGACAAATTTTTCGAACTTATGAAGTATATAATGGATTAGCAAAATGATTCAGATGGTCATTGAAAGTGTGTTAAGCAATAGGGGGCGGGTTACCGCCGTATTTCATTGATAACACAAATATCAGGTACTAAAGAAGTCTCATGTAGGTATTTGTAATTGTAATTTGTTTTCCAAGGACTGGGAGACGAAGTGTTGGTCATCCGGCGGGGGCGAGATTTCGGACGACATTGTTACCATCGCGGGTAGAACCTGGATGAGGCTGGCACAGGAACGTGGGGATTAGCACGTGAAGAGAGAGTGGGTGAAGTCGGTCCGTCGATGATGATGATGATGACGATGATTTGTAATGTCACCGATCCCCACACCCTTCAAAGTGAAACAGCAATGCTAATGTTTCTTAATTAGTTGGCCTGTCTTCCCCTCGATGTTGTAAAAGGAAGTCAGAAGGACGAATAGCAGCATCAATATTTACCTAAAAACAACATGATAAAACTATATGTTGTTTTTTAACATTAGGAATCATAAGTACCTACTTACCTAATTATAATCAATTTTAACGATGATTTTTTGTGATTCTTGCAGTATCGCCTTCGCTCATTACCGTAGATAAAACCACATTCATGCAGATATCCATATTCTGGTTCAGTAGGCACTTTATATCAAAACCAGACCTTTTTACGAACAATTATTATAAGATTATTTGCCGCATTACGCGAATCCAGCTAAACTTTCAAAGCACAACCATTATATATACCGAAACTCTTTCTCCAACATCCCTGTAGCTACAGCAAGTGTACAATATTTTTTTATTTGCAGCTAACAGGCGTCTGCTCTCTACATAAGGGGGTGAGCAGAGCAGAGTGATAGCCGTCGCAGCTCGTAGGACGGGCGCGACCGCGGCGCGTGTTTGTGCCTCGATTGAGCCAATTGATACGAGCCTGTAGGGGGACCGTGTCTAGGGAGATTATGGGATACTAGATATTTTGTCTTATAGGTGGAAATGGTGAAATGTTTCAAGAAAATTCCTATATCCTACATAATTATGTTCAATCGCTCGTTTCAATAATAATTTTGAAGTAGGTACTTAAAGCAACATTTTGGCGATATCCATTTCAGTAGTAATTGTAATTTGTAGATTGTCTTTTTTCGATTAAAAGGGTATGTTTGGAAATTGACAACTTTCTAGCTGTCGGAACAAAGCCAGACCTACGGTCTTACGGTCCTACGGTCTTACGGTCCTACGGACTTACGGTACTTATGCTACTTTAATTACCATGGGTTGAGACGTGAAACCAATGCGATGTGTGCTATTCTATTCACGCTATTCTAAGCTGTAAGTACCTACCTACATTATAATCTTCTTCCCTCTTTATATAAGTATGTACGCACGATACCTAACATATTTTTTATTTTTATTTATTTATTGAGAGATAATAAACAGCTACAATATAAAATATGATATGTTATCAAGGTATCATTTCCAGTATAAACTGCTACTCATTGTACGAAAAGCCTACACAATGCGAGGTCAGCTAATGCTGGAAATACATCGCTTGGATGTGGCGTCTTGTGTGCCTACTTATCATCCAAACTTTTTTTGCCAATCTATTTTGACTCTAAAGTAAGTTAGTTTAAAGAAATATACAATACCATACCATACCTTTACTAGGTGCGTGGAATATCTCACTTTTTCATAAACTCATACGCACAAGACTGCAGTAGAGAGCACGCAGGCGGCCACAGCCGTGTTTAGTGGCGCGCGACAAATATTTAACAACCGATACATGTAACGCACGTGAACCAGCGGAAATATACTATTATTTGCAAGCTTTATAAATCTATATACTTTCATATAAAACTTAACTGACTGACTGGCATAAAAAGCAGAGCGAAAACCATTGAAAACTATAAAAGTACCTACTCAATACTGAATTCTTTATTGCGTATATCGCCCCTTTAATCATAAAACGAAACAACTCAAAATTTACATTATTCGAGTTTTTATCATAAAGTGAATTAACTTCAAACGTAGAACACGTACAATCCAACAGCCACATCGATACGATGTAAATGACAGAATTAGAAGACTATCGTTCTCTTTTTGATTAACGGACTCGAACAAGTTGGTACCGGTAAAGTGATACATTCAGTGATGCACCAACTTTGCTCAAGGTAAATTCTCGGAAAAATATTAAAAAAGCGGAGTAAAACCAAAAGAAATTGGTGTTTTGCTATTAGGTAATTATTTCATAAGCTTTTATTTATTCAAAAAGTGAATTTATTTGAGTTATTTCTCTTTATTAGAAATGTAGACGTAATTTGTGTCTATAGTATTTTGACTTAATTCAGTTTTATATAAATTTTATGATACCGTATTACGACACATTTCGAGTTGATGCAGTTTTATAATAAAATACATTAGCAAATCTAAATTAGATTATGTATTATTCCAGTATTGTACTATAATTTATCAAAAACTTAGAATTTTTTTGGTTTGTTCCTGTTTACTGTTAATTTGTCAGGTATGACTTTGTTTTTATTTAGAGTTATTTTACTATTTTAGAAAAAAAAGTGGGTGCCGTTAATAAATTAAAATATTAACAAGGGTATAATAATTATTTTCTTATAAAGAGAATGAGGTGGAGGACTTGGAAGGAGTTGAATAGATACGAGTACCTACTCTTTGTCCTGTTTTAGAATGTCTTCAAGGGCACGAAAACTTCATGGTCAACAATGTATCAAAGGTACACAGATGATCACCCACATACCTGCGCCATTTATTAATGTAAGTGTAAACGAAATATATTGTAATCTTAAAGGATGTGAAAAGTATCAGACAAGCTGCTGTTGAACATAATATTCCTTTTACGAAACTCCAAAGATATCACAGTAAAGAAAAAATTTGCAAAACCAGCTCACAAGGTTGACGCCAAACTACGCGGTGAACCAAGTATTTTCCAGAGACCAAGAGCTAATATTGAAACAATATTACATAAAATGCGCAAGCCTTTTCTATGGTCTGTCTGTTAAGGATTGTAGATAAGTGGCGTACGAAAATAATGGCAACAGAATGCCAAAGACGTGGATAGACAACCAACTGGCTGGAATAGATTGGCTAAGGGGTATCCGCCAACGACATCGAGATTTGACGCTGCGTAAACCCGAGGCGTGCAGCTTAGCACGAGCATCGGCTTTTAACAGGGAGACTGTCAATCACTTTTACGATAATTTGGAGGACGTGATCAAGCGCCATCCTGCATTTGCTGATGGGACAAGAATTTATAACTTGGATGAAACCGGTACCACCATTGCAAAAGACCCAACGGATTATAGCGCCAAAAGGTAGAAGAAATCTCTGTAAGGTGACCAGTGGTGAGAAGGGGACAATTGTCACTACCTGCAACATCATAAGCGCTGGGGGTCAGGCAGTTCCACCAGTCCTTATCTTGCCAAGGAAAAATACGAGCCCTCGTATGGCTGTTGGTACCCCACCTGGATCACTGATTGTGGCAAACCCATCTCGATGGATGAATAGTGAGCTGTTCTTGGATGTAATGAAGCATTTCATACGAAGAACGGGAACTTCGAAAGAATACTCATCGATTTTGATAATGGATAACCATGAGTCTCACCTTTCCATAGAAGCCCTCGATCTCGCGAAAGAGTCTGGGGTTACTGTGCTTACATTGCACCCACATACATCAGCGCGAGTTCAACCACTGGATGTTGGTATTCACGGACCTTTCAAAACGTTTTACTATTCCGCCATGAGTTTTTGGATGCCCTGTCAGTATTTATGATGTGGGAGCATTAATTGGCCAGGCTTTCGCAAAGTCTATGACACCATCTATTATAACACAAGCATAATTTGGTTGATGGTTCTGCAAGTCAACATTCAGTTATTATGCTCACTACAGTGAAAGTGAGTCAACTAATACACCTGGAATCAAGTCTCTCATTACACCTGATCAGTTTCGGAAGCCACTTCAAGCAGCCACAAAAAACTGGAAACAGAAAGCCAAGAAAACCAGGTAAAAGTCTTATAGCCACGGATACACCTAAAAAAAAAAATGCTATTACAGAACAGAAGGCAGCCAAAAAGAAGAAAGAAACTAAAACTAAAGGGATAGGAAAGAAAGCTATTCGCCAAGTGCTGCAAAGAGATGAAGATGACATAATATTGAACGACGAAACAGACGATGAAGGAGACTGGGCGGAAAGTGAAGAGACCATTATAAGTTTATAACTGAGGATTTACTAAAAAAAACCACTTGTGCGATTAACAAAGGAAGGTGAATACGTATAGGTACAATTTTGTTCCAAAAACCAGACGATATTTTTTTTGGCAAAGTTCTTAAGGAACGAAATCTCAACATTTTAGAATTTTATGTGTCATTTTTAAGGTACAAAGAGGGTAAATTTGTTATGCCTAATGTCCCAGACTTATCATAATTATGTGAAAGACGACGACATAAGGCTCATATTGTCGAGTGTCGACGCCCACCGTCAGTGGAAGTACTGCTAGGCAACAATTATAATTATGCATTTCCTGTAGATTTAAGTCACATTAACATTCGTTGAGTTCGTAAATTTAATTTTTTGTTATTATTATTCTTTGATAGATATTATTAATGGACGACAATGTTTAAGACTGACATTTAAAATATGCCATTTAAAGTTAGAATTGTTCTTATTTTATTATTTCTTAAATAAATAAAAATAAAAAAAATAGTGATAAAGAAGTGATTTTAAAGATTATAGTTAATGTTATTGCATTATTGAATGAAGACTGAAAAATTACAAAGTTCCTTTAAGTTTCTAAGAAAATTAAGTTTTTTTTTTATGTCAATAGTGGTTGCTAATCTTTGCGATGTTTAAAAATAAACATCTAGTTGATTATTTGCATTGACTTTTATTACTTTCCTGTTCAGATTTTCTTTGGTCCACTTTAAACCAGGGGGTGATCCACTGAGGACCAAGAGGTATACACAGTGGATCAAAATCCACTATAAAAAAAATGCATCTTACTTATTGTACACTGTTTGTCAGAAAGGCCAATAATATTGTAAAGCTTAAAAACTATTTACGTGCCTCTAGCAATTTTTTGTATAATTCTGACTATAAGTTTTAATAATAGAATTCGTCAAAAAAAGTGATCCACTGTTGACCATGTTACCCTACGATATTTTAAGTTTATAATTATTTTGATAAGTTTGATCTCATTTTTTAGTTGATTTTTTATGATAATAAAACCAAAAGAATAAGTTAAGTCTGATTACTAGAATACACTTTTATTCGTTTTTAATAAATATTAATAAATATAGAAGAACATTTTATATAGAGTTTTGTTTGGTTTTGACTTAGTAATAAATTTAGATCTTTTTTTTGATTAATAAATACAGAAATTTTATTTGTGAATTTAAATGAACATAGAAACAATAAGGAATGTTTCTCTGACAGTTAATGCTTCTTAGTTTAACAATGCACTAAATCGAAATACTTCGTCTACTTGCAAGATGATTTTAATATAAAACTGCAACATTTTGAGTTACTTCGTCTATATAATAATTATTTGTTCACATATTTTATTGAAAAGTGAACTAACTACGAACTTATTTTTGAATTCTTTATTCAAGTGTCTTCTTGATAAAAATGTTTTTTGTTTTTTTGATAATCATGTAGTTTATTAGTTAAGCTAACTATATCTACTTTTGAAACTGACCTAAACCATTTCTTTATTTTTTTGTGATAAATTAAAGCCATGATTGTAAACATGTCAAACTTTAAATGCGTTTTCCCAAAAAAATTCAATTTTGAGTTCTTTCGTTTTATGATTAAAGGGGCGATATGTATGCATGTATGTATTCTTTGTGTATGTGTATGTGTTTTAGTATGTAAATGACAGAACAGGAGACATGGCTGTATTCGTAAGAGGAACATGTGTGGTTGCAAACTTCGAACAAAGCTCCTTGTTCCAATGGTACGGGACAAAAAAAGCGTAGATTGGTATCGTCTTGAATTCATGACAACTAAATTGATCAGTACCTACTTAATTATGGGTCTATTAGGGACGCGGGACATAGAGCAGTGGCCCAGTGGTAACGGCGCCGACTTACGAGTCGTAGGTCGTGGGTTCGAACCCAGGCAGGCGCATTACATTTACTATGTGTGAATAATTTAATCTTTTTGCTCTCAAAACGGTGAAGGAAAAAATCCTGAGGAAACCGGAATACTTATCCTTGAACCAAAAATTCAAAGACATTTGACATCTACCAACCCGCACTGGTCCCGCGTGGTAGACTAGATAGTCCCAGCAGGAGGAACATTATAGGCTGACTATGCTAGGGACACGATTCTAAATAGGCAAAAATATATTGAGTTTAAAAGTTTTCTGTAAACATACGTGCTTTGGTAGTCTTGAGATTTGACAGCAGCTAAAAGATGACTACAGCAACAGTAAGTACTTCCCAAACTTCATTAAAACGAAGTCACGAAATCATAATTAAAACAAAAACAGCCCGCTGCGCCAAACCGACACAAAGCTGCCAAAAAACTGTTCGGAAATTGTTTGAAGCTCGGAGCAACGGCACTCGTTACTGTTTCCCAGTAAATACTAAGTAAATAAATAAATACGACGAGTCGCGCGTGTTTTCGTCCAGATTGGAGCAATTACTCGTCCCACTGTGCGACTGCGAGAACGTGCGAAACAATGTTTCAAATTGTTGGTTGAATTGTCAAAATCGCTTCCGAATGTTTTTCTGAACGCTTTTCGGATTTAAGTTTTTACGTAGGTATAAGGAATACCTACCACTGTTGAATAATCTTGTGTCTTTTTTAGCTTTAATTAAGAATACTAAGTATCTTCATAGTAAACGAATTCTTCGTCGATCAGAACTAAAAATTATTGCTCTACGCTGTCTGTCTTCCGCTAAATGTCGAAGTCACCTGGCTAATCAGTCCAATTAACCACCAGTTAAAACAGTGGTAAAGTAAAGCTGCCAGATAATTTATATCAAGGTGGTTTCAATCCTAATGTAAAACGAAGCTTTCATTCACGTCTAAAGGTAGGTATGCTGGCAAGTTGTAACGGCCGCGACTTATCTACGAGTTGTAGGTCGTGGGTTCGATCCCAAGCAGGCACTTAATGTAAATTATTTCATCACCACTGCTCTCAAAACGGTAAAGAAAAACATCATGAGGAAACCGGCATGTCCTAGAACCAGAAATTCGAAGACAAGTGACATGATTGACATACCCGCACTGGGCCCGCGTTGGTGAATTATGGCCCACACCCTTTCACAGAGAGGAGGCCTGTCTTCCCGCTTTGGGAACATTATATGCTGACTATTGGTAATCACAATTTTAACCAGTTCAGCATTCGACTTTGGCCCTCATCATTTAAAAGAGCGTACATAAGTAATCATTGTCGCAACCAAAAGGGGTGAATTCGCCCCTTACTTAAACAAATACAATTGTTTTTAGAACAGAGCTGGGTGTTTGTCGTTTGTACAGCTTCCATTGATTGAGAGATGGCAGGGCTTCTCGTGATCCACAATGTTGATACTGATGGAGAGTGAGGCTTCTTATTGGCCTTGTTGTTAAAAATAGATGGTTTACGTAAATAGAAGAGATGACCTACAGTTTTGATGAGGTCTCGGAAAGAAAGCAATAGAGACCTTCGTGTATTGTTAGACACTATATCAAGATGGTGTATGTGGGTGACGCTATGTCAGATCAAAGTGATCATGCAATTTTAATAAACGCTATTAAAACGCCCGACAAATGCGACTTGGAAGATTTTAAAAACTTCTAGGAGTATAGTTGGGGTTATCTGCAGTGTACAAATAGTTTTACAAGAACGGACACTGGCACCCACAAATATAAAGTGCTTACTAAAAATCTTAATTTAAATAAAAACAGTCCACCACCAGGGACATACAAAGGACCACACCTTTCAACACCCAGTCCCTCACTTCTGTCTACCCTCATTAGCTTATGTTTAGCCACAATAAAGCATACAAGCACAGAAGCTCCACTACAGCTAATGAATGAGGAATACTACACAAAGCGCACACATTTGCCGAATTATAAGCGTGAAAGTATTGAACATAGTGGAAATTGGAAATATGAACGTATTCTTTCAGCCAGCTGACTAAGAAGCTGCTAAATGAGAGAACAGCAATGCATGCATGCAATGGTCACATGTCACTCTAAGCTCTCAACAGCGCAAAACTAACAAACTAACAATACTCCATTTTGAAGTGAAACTTCTTTAAGCACGCTTGACTTGGGGAGTAAGCTGTCGAACGCGTGACGTAAGCGTTACGAAAAGTGTGATCGGGCGAGGCGAACGGGAGTTGAGTGGGGGATATAAGCAAAAGAAAGCAGTGCGCGCGCACATTTTCTTTCTCTCTTCCTCTCATAGCCAAATACGTTTGAAGTTTCACTTCAGTCGTGTGGTCATAAGCACACTCTGTTTTTTTTTTACCACTCTCTAGAAGAACATGTCCGTCCAAGTCTTAGAGGCTAGTCTTTGTTGATGCAAAGGCACGAGTATACGTGTCAAAAATGTATCACCATCATCACTCACTGATGACGAGTGTTTCTTTATTTTTTGATGCCTGTTAAGATGTAAAAAAAATAAATGAGAATTGCTAGAAGTAGACCTTTTATATATATCTTCTTTCATGATATTCGTCTGGTCTCATGCACCCTGGCCCAGCCCAGTGCGGGTCTACCGCCCCTGGCGCCCTCTGGTGCGCGAGTGGCAAAGCGCCGCGGGTTGCACTCGCACATTCGTACTCAATTTGTTGAATCCGTCGTTTTGTTTGAAATTCTATTGTTGTGTGTTGTTTTTTTATTCGAATTTAAGTTGATGGAAGAAAGGGTTAGTTATTGCGTTTTCGAGTGTAGTTGGGCAAATAGTGAGCATAAAAGAGTCACTCGTTAATGTAACTGCTACTGTGTTTAAATACGAAATTGGACAAAATGAAAGAAACATTTACACACATACATACGAGTACATCATCATCTGCCTAGCCTTTTCCCAACATGTTGGGGGCGTCTTACCGGATGTAGCTGAGTACCAGTATTTTAAATGCATGGCCTATTTAACCTTCACGACCCAGTTACTGGGTACTACACACATATTTCGACGTATTTGGGAAGATTGAGTAAGTACCTAATGATTCACAAAAATCTAAGTGTGGCCATCCATTTAGTGACTCTCATCAAGCCACCGCGGCACCCGTTGCACATAGTAAAGTCATAATAGATACCTATCAGAGATAGCGATGAATACCTAGAGTGAATAATGGTCATCTTATCATTATTCAATGTCTATTGAACAAGTAGTTCAGCGCTCAAGGTAGCAATAGGTTACAGAACTTTTTTTAATGCACGCCAATCAGGTAATATATAAAGAAGAACAAAATTCAAAACACTAAATGACAGATCGACATAACAACACCAGCTAAACACGAAATGAAACTCAGCAAAGTAGGTGTCTCATCTTAAGGAGGCGCTCTCCAGCCAGTCTAATGTTGTTGAAATATTGATTAATATTGTGGCCGCCATGTTGGATGGCCTCTCCAGCGCGGGAGCGAGTGCGGAAGCCAGGCCCTCTCGGATAACGTTCCGGTTTCCAATAGATACTTCCCTACCTTTGTTAGACTCAAGCACTCTTCAAAAATATTCCCTTTATTTTTAAAATATTTTATAGCATTTATTTTTATAAAGAAATGTTGTGAAGGGACGCTCAATTGAGCAACTATTAAAACAATGGCGAAAAGGTTTTATGTTATCGAGGTATTGTTCGTACGAATGTTTTCGACTATACCGATTAATTAAGAGGTCGCATTTCTTTTTACAAAAACATGAGTATGTACTTTCCATGTAAACCTTGAAATAACTGTACAGGGTTTATTTTTTCATCACTCCGATTGTATTTCTACAAGTTCGAAACTCAAGTGGCTTTTTAAATAACTGAAGTAGGCAGCACCTGGACTAGTAAGCGACTGTTTTCAATAGTAAGTACTCTTAAAATAAACAAGTCATAAATTATATTTTCAAGTAGAGAATATAGATTAAAAAGGCTTCTTCCTGTAGAGTACATAACAGTTGAATTTAAAAACACTTTTTTTTTCTCCTTTACAATTTATTAATCTATAAAGATGGTTTTCAGATTCAACGAGTTGGCAAGTGGGTTCCTAAAGTATGTAATGTGGTTAAAAATCTTGTAATATGCTTTTCTTTCTTAATTTCACATATCTATTGTAACTTATCATTACGTAGGTACCTACGTACCAACCTATTTTGTATTACATTGTTACCTAAATCTACTCATAAACACAGTTCTTCTCAAGTCAAACGTCATGGGGCGCAAATAAAATACAACTTAAAGTCGGCCATTTTTTTTTCAATCCGTAGCACGTGCACAGGTGTTCAAAATATCGGCATCTTGACCACCAAGGTGCCATTGGAAAACTGTTAACAGGAGAGAAAAAAAAAACAACACTATTATTGGATTGCGAGCAGATGCTGAGCCAGATATTTCATTATTAAATACTCTTTAAGTTGTCACCTTTTTGTAAATGCCCACTGATTATTTCATACAATGGCGCACAGTTGCAGTAACGCTGCGAAAGTTTTCCTAGAATTATTGTGAGGTTGGCATTACCGTACTGTACCTACCTGTAAAGTTGACGCGTCGCGCCCACTTTCCGTTTTCTTTGACCTCATACAAATCTGTCAACATAGAATGAAAGACATATTCATATGAAATTGGCACAATCTGTTGTACTTGACTTGGAAGAGCTTTCTTGTATCAAAGTATGTAGACAGAATCTATCTACATACATAGTGAACCTACTGAAATGTTTTTCTGAATCATGCATAAGTTCAGAAATCAGAAATCATTTATTTTGCGCAGAATGTGGGTATACAAAATTAGATGTCGATATTTTAATAAATAATAGTTCCAACACACTCTACCTTACGGCATGCAAAAGTACAATAAACTTACATCTATTCGAGCATAATAAAATTTAAAATAAAAAAAGATAAAAAAAATTACATGTCTTTGGATCATAACAATAATTAACACAAATTACTAACACAAAAAAAAAAAAACAACAATCAATCACATAAATTATTAAATCTTAGATCATATCGATTAAAATAGAATAAAATATCATTAATTAATATAACATTATAATCCTTTATCATTCAAAAAATCTTGTATAGAATAGTACATTTATCCAAAAGTAAGGATGTTAGCCTCTTTTTAAATATACCTAATGGTTCTTCTTTATATGCATGAGGTATTTTATTATAAATGACTGGCCCCATTGATAAAAAGCTTTTTCTTAATAACGTAGTTTTGTACCTACCTGTGAACATTAGATTTTTATATTGCGATCTAACAGATCCCGGCCGTGTTCTAATATCGTCTATTCGGGTAAAAAGGTGTAAATTTGTTCTAACAAACAGTGCAACCTCTAATATGTATAAGGACGGAAAGGTGAGTAATTTTAGAGACTTGAACACAGGTACACAACTGTCGGTATTTTTAAGATTAGTCATTGATCTTATGCAACGCTTCTGAGCCTTGAATATCCTCTCCCTCTCAGTACAGTTACCCCAGAATATAACTCCAAATCTCAAAACTGATGCAACCAGACCATGATAAGCTTCCAGTACGGTGCGAGTGTTTACTTTTTTTGCTAGATTATAAAGTACGTACGATGACTTGCTTAGCCTCTTGCAAACTTCCTCTGAATGAGGTTTCCAAGTCAGTTTGTTATCAATTAGAATGCCAAGGATTTTTGTAACATTTGTCGAGTCTACTATAGATTCAGAAAAACATTTAGTTAAACATTTAGAACTTGGTCACTTGCGAAATTACCCATCCAATACTTAGCATCTCTAGATTCACGTAATGCGTCAGAAATGCTAAAGAACTTGTTCGATGAGAGCTATTTCACAAGGAAACTGAACTGTTTACCTACATTTAGTAAGTAAATCAGTAAATCTAGGTAATTCAAATTATATTGCGTAGCAAAACTCCGCAGATCTGGTGGGTATTGATATCTTAACACTATATTAGAACCGTTGGTATTGTATATAGTTACTTCAAATATTGTTTGATCATGATTGTTTAGATATCAATATTCGATACCCATCACGTTTGCGGAGTTGCGCTAACTAACTGATATAATTTAATCCTGTATTCTTGTAACAATCAGAAAAAATAATCCGATCGAATATTATAAATCATACTTACGCAAGGTTAAAAATCCCGCGACTGCTGTCGAGAAAAACATTTTTATATCGCCCGTTATGTTGGTCAACATGGCAATGAATGTAATTGCTTTAGTTTGTTCAAATCACGAATTCACGAACACTTTTAACGATACTTTTACTCGATGTGTTGGGCCGTTTACTTTGACATTATACTCACAATTTATGTATTTACTTTACAAACACGGTTTTTTTTTTATGGAAACCTTTTAAAGCATATAAATTATAAACATCTATAACTTTATTCTAAACCACCGTTATAAAGAGTAAGTACACAGACTTCACAAGAAATCTAAGTTTTAAATTGCTACCTTTATTTAATTGGTATTGATTTTCCTTCCTCGGAAACTAACTGCACACAAATCAATACAGTAGGTACTTACAATAAACTGACAAGGAAGGGTAAATTAACCCTCTAAACGCACTTAATGGCCGTAATTCCACCCCTTCACCGCTCGATTTCTTCCAATTTGCAAAACAAGCCCTCAAATCGCCATAAACGAGATTGCTACATACCAAACTTTTTTTTTTCAACATCTGTCGTAGCATAGCCCCGTGTCCATCCATTCTGCCAATATTTTTTTTTTATTTTTTACCGCTCTCCTTTTGCAGTTTCGATCGGATTTGTCGCCGGGGGGTCGGGATTGTACTACTAACGATTGCTTACGAGTACTGTTGAGGTTGTTGCACGTTTTCGCTCTTTGATTGTCCGAATGTGACGGATTTGCGATTTTAACGCTATTCAGGAAATGGCATTTGAGCAAAGCGGATTAGAGAAAGGACCGGCCCACAATAGTCGGTGTGGATTACAAACTTGTGAACAAATATTATTGAGAACGTTATGGCCAGTTTGGACATCATTCAAGATGGGTTTTCTTCGTTTTTATTGTTTGTTAATAACCATCTGTCTGTCACGCTCAAAATGTTTTAGTATGGTACAGTAGGGAACCCTTTTCTTGTAGAATCTAATTAAAAACTATAGAGTAATGCTTTTTGGCTATCACTTCATTTATCAATGTAATATGCATCCCAATGGTATAATGCATTCAACAAAACTGATGATATATAGTAGGTAGGTAGTAGGTACCAATAAAATTGTTATTATGACCGAATTCTGCCTACAAAAGTAGACGTGAGAATAATATTTGGAAGCTTTCTCAAGAGTAAGCAAAACAAGCCTCCAGAGAGTACCGACGTAATCAATTGTTACATAAATCATCTGCCCACATTCGTACATGTATCCGATTTAGTTAAGTCGTTTGCGACACGTGAGGCTGAATGGGAGCGCGCCTTTGCTTTGTGAACGACTAGTGTCGCATTGTTGGCAAGCAGTGGGAGGTTGGCCCGGTTTCCGAACGCACCTGTCGACGTCACAAAGGATTCTAAATTCAAATGTAAAATTAGAACGCTAAAGTTGAAATTGGTTTAGTGCAGAAGTATGAAGCGTGGGTCTTTAGATGAAAGAAGAAAACACGTTTAGCTTATGTTGCGAAATGTATGTGACGATGTTTCAGCACGTTCACCATAGCTTACCATAAAGATGTATCAAATTAATTGCAAATCTTTGTTCAATTAGGGGTTAACAGCACCTATCTGCCGAAATAAGGCACCTTACACAATTTATCCCATCCTAAACACAATTTAATTAATAAATCATTGTCTACCGTACCTACACAACTGATCCTGGTCTCTTAATTGAAATCGTAGTAGGTACCTATACCTACGTAAATTAATCAAATTGAAGCATCCATTGTAGTCATGATACACGTTTATTATTCAGGCAAGCATTTGGCAGCCCTCCCAAGATTTTCGCAAGTAAAAACCTCGAACCTATCCTCAAGCACCACGACCAGTTCTGATGACGTCATATCCCATAACGTATACTAAACATTTCAAACACAAACGTCTCAACATGGCGCGTCGACGTGTTAAACTTATTGTAAAACTGTAACAATGGCGATAATTGATCGAGTCGTCTCATGCAGATGTCGGTGCACCCTTTATTTGTAACACATAAGACAATTTTATTATCTCCCCTGGATGTATAACAAGTAACAACTAACAACTTAACGAGAGTAACAAGATGGCAGTCAACCTTTTGATGTTTTGTTTGCGAGGAGTTCGGAGAATATGGAGGTGTAATTAAAATTGTGGTTCAGATGGATTATGGTTTACTTGTCACAAATCACATGGTCACAAATCACAATGTTAGTTTAATAGAAGCAATGGAATCGAATATTGTTACAATAGAATTGAGGGCGCATAGCTAGCATGGATTCGATCACGTTAATTAATATTTTCAGGAGAATTTTTGCCTCGCATCCTATTAAGGCGGAGGTTTTAGAACACGGTCAAAAAGTTGATTTTTTAAAGCAGTGTATCTCTTAAACAGTAAATAATTTTGAGCAAAAAAAATGATATTTTCATTTCTTATTTTAATACAGTGATAGAACTCAAATCATAATTAAATATACATTAATGCATAAAAACAATGTTCAAATACACCTCTTAATTGTCTTTAAAAGCAGTTTATCTCTTCAGTACCTATTTTAATTATAATTAAAAATATACCATTAAATGTCTGATTCCAAACTGCATTCAGTGATGGATTCTTTTTTATTAAATAGTTTTTGTAAATAGATAATTGCTTCATATTTGCAATAAATTACCACCGTTGTGTCATCGCGCTTCTCTTTCTTTTCTATGCAGTCCGACAAAGACCGCGCTTTAGGTCGTGTAGTCGCCTCAGATGCTATTATTATCAAAAGGTAGGTAGAATGGAAACTGTCAATGTCTGGTTAACGATTAAATCTAGAGTTAACTAATAACACAGGACAGGATTATAGGTACTAGGTATGACCTTAAAAGACTTTAAAATGTTATGTAGTTACGAAGGATGGCCCTTCTGAAATACAACGTATCCTTAAATATAATAAAATATTTGTATGCAATCAAACATAAATAAGAAAGGACTGGCAACTTGCTTCCACGATCAAAGAAAAGATAAAACATCATCAAAGTAAACCAATCTATCATAATTCATAATCTTTATAAAAAGTTCTACATTCTTTCCACAACATGCCAGCATCCTGATATGGAGTGGTATCTTACAACAGTTTACAACACAATCGGACGAATAACACAAACGTTGAGGTAACGGTAGCGTTCCCGCCGACCCATTGACAGCTCAGCCATCTTGATGGATTGTTTGGGGTCTCTGGTCGGTCTGTACTCTATGGTACAATGGTAGCATGATGGCCAGTCTTCGTACCTTACCGTAGTTGAAAAGTGTTTTACATGTGAATCGAATATTTTTGTTTTAGCATACAGTTTTGGTAAGGTAAGCATGTTACATACTTCTCACATACTGTATGTGGGAAGTTTGCTTGCTTCCATTTTGGGCAATGTTTAGATGTTTTCGTAGGCCAAGAATGTTAACGATGTCGTTACGTCAACACTCAGGACGCACATTTTACAAAAGCAAAACTACTTACCGAGTATCTAACACTGAAGATTAAGAGAGTAAACCTTAGTGGCTACATCGGTGACATCGAGATATTTGCGAACGACAAATTGCAGTTTCATAGCATTACATCAGAAAGAAGAAGTTGCTGGTCAGTACGCTTGCACTACAACTATTTCCGATTCTAGAATAGGTACCTAAAGCAAGTAGGTAGGTAGTAAGGCAGCAATCAAATACAAAAATGTTTCATGAATCTAATTCAGCGGCACTTCATACAAAATCTCCACAACAAATAAAAATATTTGTTTCCGTTTTCTATTTACACAACAAACAGACATCGGTGTCGTTAAAAAAATATACAAATCTGGTAACAAAAACAAAATCCGCGCAGACAATGGCACTCATCATTATGAAAACATTAACGCACGTTGGTCTGCGGGGTGCCAATTATTTTTACTTGCAACCCCATCACGCGCTGATTATTCGCGCTGGCAACACTTACTCTCGTTCATCATCGGTCAGTCGCGTGCGAGCCGAGGCGGCACGCGACTCCCTGGGAGCTAAGCTTTTTAAAAACACTACGTGTTTTATATTGAATATTGTCTCGTTTATTTGTTTTTTATTGAGAGGTCTGTAATAACAAGGTTGTTTAGTAATTGAAGTGCATGGGTCCCTTCTTCTCGGCCACCTCGCTGCGTGTCGATGGTCGATGATTATAATATTAAAATATTCGGACATATGACAAATATCTCTATCATAAAGGACCAACGGGTCCAGGGTCAAACAGGTGGACGCAAGTCTTTCCCGTTTCTTCTGCCAGTCTCCGACTCGGCTAAGCGTTGCTCTATCCTCTGACATTGTTACTATTTAAAATATAACTTGCTTCTTGTTAGAACCGCATGTGGGCCTTGCTACATCTTTAAAAATAAAGCTCTCCGTTATTGCGTCTTTGTCCACCAAGTTTAGTTCAATCTCGCGTGCAATTTACCATTAGGTAGGTAGGTTAGGTTAGGCTCTGCTCCCCTTAATTTTCAATTCTCACACTTCAGACCTGTCGAACTTCGCAATAGCTCTCAATGTTCTACAGTTAGTTCTTAAGTACTCTCAAAGCACCCATCGCTGAATAATTCTGACACAGGAACAAAATCTTCGCCCTAAGCAACGAACATACGTTAGAGCAAAGAAATACAATTCCCACTGCATATTTAAGATCTCGAAACGACTTTCTCATACTTATTAGTCGGACTGCACTCAAAAATCACTGAACTTACAAAAACTTAAGCAATTAATTCGCGACGGCTCACCGAAGCGCGCGAACTCGCACAAAGAACGCCATGTTTAACAAATAACCTTAATCTGGAATTCGCGCCATTGTCACACCCTGTTTACGGCGTCCGGCCGATTAAGCACCCAATATTCCCGCCCATTGTGTGTTCGCCAGATTCGCCACTCAATCATAATAAAATTGTGGGAATAAAGTCGTTTTCTGCATTTTTCTAATTGTGAGAACGTATTTTTTACTCTTAATTGGTTTTCGACAGATTTTAATGAATTCAATTTTCGAATGTTAATTGATATTGCGTTGGTACCATTGTTCTGGGTTGACTGTTGCAATAATTTGTGAAGAAACTTTCGCCTTAATAACGGTAGGTACTATTATTATAAATTGCTATTATTATAAATTGTTAGATGCTTGTTATTTTTTTTTACTAATTGAAACAGACAGAATTATGACATGTCATGAGAGATTTTTTTATATGAATAGCTGCCGGACGATTTGATCTCTAATTTTACGCTTACGAATATTATTATATTATGTGCCAATTTGTGTTGCAAATCTACGTAAAGCACATACTATAAAATAATGTAGGTAGGTAGGTAACTACCTATCTACGTAGGTAAGTAGTTACTTACACTTCTTTTTTTCATAGCTGCTCACCTCAATTCAATCATATAGTTTACATATGGAGGAAGAACACGCATTGTTAGATATAATTAAAGTTAAATTAGTTATGTTATTCCTATTCTAGCTACAAAGGTTCGCTACCCTTTTAGCCTATACCGCCTTTAACCGATGCTTTACAAAATTAACGTCAAAATCCTAAACAAACCTTCAATTGTTCAGAAAATCACTAATCCCTGCATAATACAAAAATAAACTATAGCAAAATACAAAAACATTGCGTTCAAATTAACTTTGTTTGTGCAACGGTATCGCTTACCGAACGCAGCGCCGCCCGAGGGCAGTGCTGCCAACCTCTCGCCGAAAACAATTAAAACTATAAAAGAAAAATGGCGGGTGCCCGCGGCGAGGTTGTGGGAATGCACCCATTGTTTCTGATCTTATTGATGTTCACACGCGGGGCTCAGACAGCCGGTGTCGAGCCAAAACAATGCGATGTTGATTCGCGACTCAATCGGCCTCTACATATGGCGTTTTGTTCCATTTGTGATAGATGCTCAGTCAGCTGAGAGTTTTCCACCTCTGGGAGTATGCGCCGCTAATCACTCGTGGCATGGAATAATAAAACAAAGTCATGTATGGGTTCCAGATACAATTGAACGACCGATGAATTTACCACTTGCGATCGATTCAAACGCATTTTTTTTTTCATATTGGCAGTTGACATGCATTGGTGTGATTAGAAATTAGATTTTAGGCAAAATAGTAGTATTTGGTGTCCTTATCTTTATATTAAAAATAATTAAACATGTACCTACTTAGCGTCAGTTAGCAAAAGTAGATAGCTAAAGTTCAATTTTAAATCAGGAGACTATCCCGTTGTGATACACTTTATCAACAACAGCAAGTGTTGATAACGGTAGGCCGGTAGCTTTCTCTTTAAACTTTTTGACTTCTGATTTGGTACCTATTTTAGATGATTGAGTACAAACATTCGCACTGCCGTCGGTCGAGAATTCAAGACGACGACGGCGACGCCAACGCAGCTACGTCATACGTGGCTTGTTCTTCTTGCTACGAATGCTACGCGATTCGTAGCACCTCGTAGCATAGAAAATGTTCTCTAAAATTGGTAACAAAGGTTCTACAAAGTAATTGCTGATTGTATTATCTATCTATTTGGTCACGATAAACACTATCTGAACAAAGATAAAAGAAAGAAACCAACAAATACCCGATCTGTCATCCTCCTCGTCTAAACAGGAAATACCTGAAAACGCTTATCACAAAAGCCAGGAAATGATTCTCGATTTCCCTCTGCCCCTCAAGAAAAGACACCCTCTCAATTAAAACCACTAAAACATTATCAACTTGGATCAACAACCCTCGAACTACAAGCTTGATTTGCATACAACTGTGGTGGCGAGCCTGATCGCGCGTATCGCACGTAGCCGCGGTGGAGTGGGCGAGCGCGTGCCGAATCGCGCGCGTGCTGTACTTCAGCCATCTTTAAACGTTTTACAAGAGGTTAATTGACGCACGTGTTTAAAAGTCCATTGTTTGATAGATAAACGTGAAAATAGTGTTGAAGAGCACCTCGATAGTCCTTTGAACTGTCAATCTGTTAGATTCTGTTTTTTATGGGGATTTCTATCAACACCTTTGAGTTTGTCACCCCTGTAGGTTCGATGAACTTTTGTTACTGTTTTTGCTAAGTAAGATTTTATTTCGTTCTGAGTACTATTTATTGCACATACATTAAATTAAATTAAACTGTTTTTTAGACTAACATGAGATGACAATCTACAAGATGGTGATAGATCGCAAGTCTTGTCAGGATAGAATATAAGATCATACCCTGTACCTACCTAGATGTCTCGTATCGTTTAATACCGTAAAGCAGTGCTGACAGCTCAGAGAGCGCCAGACATACCTACTTAGTACCTTATTATAATACCTACCTACATAGGTACAATGTGTACCTAACTGAATTAATGTAGATTAAGAAGTAGTGTAATCAGAATCGTTTACAGAAACAATTTCTGACATCTTCAGTATAAATGTTTTATCCCAAATATATAGATAATTAAAACTACGTAAATTACTTTTACATGATGGATTTGGGGGAGGCTTTAACCCAGCAGTCGGACAGTACAGGCTAACAAAAAAAAAAAGCAAATAATTACAGTCACACTTCCGTTGTACAGTCCAAAAAACCAAAATGAAGAAGCTTCTACGCTAACCAGATTCAGTGTATATATTCAAATTCAAAGTCAAAGCATTTATTTTAAATAGGCACATAAAAGGCACTTTTGAACGTCAAAAATTATCTTAAAATAGAATTGATTCTAGTCGCCCATTCCAAAAGGTAGTTTTCGTATGGAGAAGAATGGGCAAGAAACTCCACCGTTACTCTTTTAAAAATATTATGATTATAACAATATTGGTACCTACAACAATACCCTCTCACTGAGAAGAGGCCTGTGTCCTGGCCCAGCAGTGGGAACATTATAGGCTGATTAAAAAAAAAAAAACAATATTGGGCTGTTTGGTGCAGTGCATTGGTAATTCGTACTTACTTATATTTACGTAGGTACCTATCTTGTAGTCCACACCGAATATCCGGTACGTAATGTTGAGAGAATCTGCGAGATTTTGTCTGTCTACTCTAAAAGAATGATTAAAAATCACTCTTTTCTAGACAATCATGGAATAGATACATAAATCCTGCTTCAAAACTTGGCATGAGAACTACGCACACAACTATAAACTGTTTAGTCTCGAAGAAAATCTAATGTAATGATGTTTTAATGAATTTAATCGCAAATTTACAATTCTCAATATATTAAAAAAAACATGAAAGTTATCTCTTACTCATTTACCCCGAAAAGTACCATCGCTTGACTAGTATCGCCATCTAGTAGCGAGTAGCTAAACTCAGAATATTTTTTATTTGTGTATAGCAGCGTAATTGTTGTAACTGATATGGTTGCATACGTATTTTAACTCTAAATAATTTCACTTCTAATATTAACTGCTCATAAGTCATAACCAGACAGATAAGCTCGTCTGAATTATTCTGAAGCAATCAACGCCATCTATGCTTACGAATCCTAATAACAATAACACATTTGAAAAGAATACCTACTACTAAAATAAAAAAACATCCTATGAATAAATCACCATTTTACGTAGCTCTCGCAATATTTTCTTGGAAATGTCGCCAGTGAGTCTACAAACAAGCAACATGATCACCCGTAATCTGCAAAAGTAAGAAAATTGCTGCACTAGCTATAACTTGTGCTTCCATTACCAAGAAAATGTTCGATAGAAGAGGTCTTTTTATACTGGGAATTGTTGCGGTCAAGTTACATATAACGACCGACAGAGGGCCAGCAAATATTTGATGTCGGTAATTGTCATACGAGAAGAAAATATCCTTTTACCGCGTCCCTTGTGTGTTAAAGTTTACTAGCAGTGAAAAAATATATCTGCTTCGGTGTTTTTATATTAGGTGGCTGACGTATTTATATCTACGAAGTACCTACCTATCTGCGAGGGAGAGCGTTAATTTCGGGGGCTATAGGGTTGAGTAAATTTTTAATAAGAGGTATTATAATTCATCATCATCAGCCTATAATGTTCCCACTGCTGGGACACAGGCCTCCTCTCTGTGAGAGGTATTATAATTACACACCCATAAATTATGCATAAAATTATTAGTAGGTAAGTACGAAAAACATCTGATTTGCTGATGCTGCAGCTAATCAGATGTTGAGGCCAATTCCTGTAATCAAATTAAAACGTTCAAAATCTAGTCGCAATCTCATCTCGGCGACAATAAAAATGTAAAAAATTTAGGTAAAGGTATTTTTGACAGATTGAGACAACTTAGAATACGAACGTTTTTAAAAGTACGAGAATCGCTCCCAGATCAACGCAAAAATTAGCGAAGAGATCGTCAAACTCATGTCAAGCACTACACTGCACTCACTGAACTGCAGTGGCGGATTTACCAATAGGCTGAGTAGGCTGGAGCCTAGGGCGGCAGATTTTAGGGGCGGCAAATTTGGGGCTAATACTTGTTTTTTAATGTCTTACTGAAATTAAAACTATTAATATTTATACAACCTACCATGTTTTTTTTTTAAAGAATAAACAAAGCGAATGCTCAAATGCAGGCTTCTACCGTAGATTTTATCACAGTTGCCGATCTTTACAAATCTCTTTGCAAGTTTTTCGTAACTGATGAATGAGAACATTTTAAGCATTTTGAAGAAAAGTCGAAGCAGTGTACAAAAGACATGGGATATTACTGTAGAGGTCAGTAGGGGCGGCAAAATTTGAATAGCCTAAATATGTAAATCCGCCATTGCTGATCTGTATTATACAAGTTGTAAGGTCAGTGACTGCACTGCTTATATACTTGATTGGCTGATGTTATTTTAGTGCGCCAGTTACAATTAGTTTGAAAGCCTAACGTCCGTGTTCTTCCTTCCTTTCAGGAACTGTTATAGTAGTCTTGCTTAGTTTCCTTCTAGTATCTACCTATTCATTAATTAGGACGGTCAAACTGTACATTTGTTTGTACAGCGCAGCTAGAGTGCGCGGTGTTAGGTACATGCTCTCTGTGAGGGCGCGCAAGATAAGTCTGAGTGTGACTTGTGACGTCATGGAGTGCTTAAGGCGCTACATCGAAAATCTAAACCCAGGATTTTGTAATATCTTGATTTAAAAGAGTGTCCATATGGAATTTCTTGCCCGTTCTTCTCCATAGAGATCTACGTTTTGGAATGGGCAACTAGCTTCAACTTTCTGACTAACTGACCGACTATTTAATTTTGACAATTCAAAAGTGGCGTACATGGTTCAATTGAAATAAATGCTTTGAATTTTCGAAAACCTACTAAGCAAGCGAAAGTGATGGAATAAATATGTATTACTTTTGAAACGCAAAAGAAGAGTGATGGCTATAGTGTGCGTGCGCTCGGAATAAAACGAGAAAATGACGTAGGTACATGTGCCAAAACGAATTTACTCCTTTTTTATTAACAAAATTAATTAATTAAATTTAAAAGTACTTTGTGTTAACGTTGATATGATAATTCTCTATGTTTTAAAGTAAATTCCAATGAATAACTCTTACGCGTTACGCCGTCATGTTGAAAAAAGGTAAAAAAAAAAAGATATAACTTTGCAATTTTTTGTATCAAGCAAAATTCATTGAATCGTGTATTCCTTTTACATGATACTAGACCGAAGAATCAAAAAACATACACCAAAATGTTAAATCCCTATTCCACATACTTACCTAACAAGTTATACGAAATAGAAAAACCACATTTTTTTCAACATATCACCTTACCACTTTAACTAATCTTTTCTTCTCAAACATGCTTGTTTGAGCATTATTTTGACAACCTTTTTCGAGATAAATCGAAATTGCTATACTGGCCAAACACATGCGAGCAACGGCCGGCAAAAGTTGTATGAAAATCCATATCTGTCGTGTTTTGCGGCCAAATAAATTACATAGTAAACTCATATCTGTCGTGTAATTTAAAAATGGAACGATCTTTTACTCCGGAACATGGCAACCAAGGAGGTAACTTATCAAAGGTTTTATTTAAATTTCGAACTGGCTTGCAAATAGAAAGCTGTTTATTGAAAAAAAAAACAAAATTGAACACTTTGACGCGGGAAATATTATTGTTGTTCGTTGTTCGTCATTGGTGTTGAAAAGTAATTGTATTTGACAAAAAAGTTCTGCCTAGGTACTAACTTAATTTTAATTTCCGCGCATTATTTGAGAAAAGTCATTGATATATATACTCAATGAGAAAAGTACTATACAAGCCTTGGCCACAACTAGTCATTGATGGACTTACGTATGTGTTTACACGTTCGTCCATCAATGCCTCTTTTGCTGGCCGCTGCAGTAATTTTTTTTTTTTTTTTTTTTTTTTTTGTTTTAAATAATAATAATAATTTATTTTGGTCCTTTTACAAAGTAATACATTTATAAACTTAAAAATACTTAGTGGTACCAAGTTCTTAACAGATGGTCTTAAATACTTATATAAAAGCTAGTTTAATTTACATGTTTTTTAATTACCTATGAAAAGTGCGCTGGTACTGACATAATAACTTGTGGCGACCTGCCTGAGCTAGGTTAATAAAAACCTGTGTTTCAGGCCATCCCCATACTAAGCGATTAGCTGATAATTTGTCCATGGTTAGTTAATTTTTTATAAATAATACTATCCTATTTATAGTAGGTACTAAATACAATAAAAATAAAATACCAATTTAATAACTACATCATTATTGAAGTACTTCTAGCAGTCTTTCTGTGTCTGTGTAATCAAGTGTACCCAAATATTCGCGTATCTTCAGACTACAATGTTTGTAACTGGCACTATAAATATTAAGTATTCTATTGAGCTTATTATATAAATCGGGTCCTAAATAGACATAGAATCGTTTTACAAAGGCATGTCTAGTTTGAGACTTTATGCAGACCAAGTCCTTCCTTCGCTTGTCAGAAGGTACTGGCTTGTAAGCGAGTTCAACGTGCTGCTGTAATATGATGTGCAGTATAAATAATTGGCGTACTGTTAGCACCTCACATGCAATGTAAAGCTGGTGTGTAGGAAATCTGAAAGGCCTAAAGGTGGCTACCTTTAGAATTGCTCTTTGAGCACGTTCTAGAGGGAGTAAAATAGACTTTGCAGCACCGCCCCATGAAGTTATGCAGTATGTAAGTACAGATTGGCACAAAGATAAATATACCTGTTTAATTAATTTAAAATCAGCAATGTGGCGTAAGTTCTTAAAAATATATATGAGTTTACGTACTCTAGTACATTGCAAATCAATGTGTGTACGGAAATTTAAATTTGTGTCAATTGTGACACCTAAATATTTCATGTGATCAGCTTTAACTAGAGTAGGACACGAACAAGCAGCGTCAGCGTCTGTCGTACAGTTATGAGCATAAATGGTAAGGTTAGTAAGTGGTATATTAGTGTTTCTCATTCTAAATAGAATATACATGGTTTTATCTGCATTTAATGTTAGTAGATTCATACGAAGCCAATTTGACACAATGTTAAAGCCATTCTGAGCATATTTATAGACCTCCTCTCGTGATTTAGCCGAGAACAATAGGGCTGTGTCATCTGCATATGACATTATGATACCGTCTGCTAATTTCAGGTTGCACAGTTCATTTATGTAAATTAAAAACAACGTTGGTCCCAAAATACTTCCTTGTGGAATGCCGTAGCCGCTGTTTTTAAGTTCTGAACTTTTATATTGACCGAGTTTTACACACTGATGACGATTTCTAAGGTAATCAGAAAAAAGTAGGAGTTGTGTGCCTCTTATCCCAAGTGTTTCAAGCTTGTGCAATAGTTTAGAGCAAGAAATAGTGTCGAAAGCCTTGGCGAGATCCAGGAAAATTCCCATGCAATGTAAGCCATTATCCAGATTTGTAGTAATATAATTTGTCAATTTGTGTACTGCTTGGCAGGTTGATCTTTTTGGTCTAAAACCAAATTGACTATCTGAAAGTAATTTGTTGTCCTCAAGATATTTTATTAGCCTATTATTTATAATTCTTTCCAGAATTTTCGAGAGGCCTGTTAAGACTGAAATGGGTCTATAATTATTAACGCAGGACTTTTCTCCAGATTTAAATACAGGGGTGACCAATGCTTTTTTAAGTAGGCTAGGAAAAACTCCCTTAGACAGACATAGCTGAAAGATATGTGTTAAAGGTTGAGCAAGGATGTCTTTAAATTTCTTAAGGATTCTATTTGGTATATCATCCCACCCGACTGCACAGTCATCTTTTAACCCGGAAATTATTCCCAAAACTTCGTCGACATCGGTATCTAATAATACAAAAGACTTAAACTGGATTTACAGTTCCAATAATCTGGGGTTGGCAAGGGAGAGTTCTAATGCCAGGTGTTTTTTCAGCCAAATTTTTACCCACATTAACAAAAAAATTATTTACTTTATCTGCTGCTATATATGGGCTAATATCTGTTGAGAGTAAATCAAGCGCAGGTTCGGAGTTTTTGGCGGTAAATGTATTTGTTCTTATATATTTCCAGACTAGTTTACTATTTTTTCCTGCTGATTGAAGCTCATGTTTATCATGTTGGATTTTTATTTTCTTCAGAAGGTTATTACAGTAGTTCCTATATCTTTTGTACGTTATGCTAAGTACCTCGTTGTCAGGTGCGAGTTTAGATTTTAAATGCAATTTGTCTCTATGTCTTATACAACGGACGAGACCTGGTGTAATCCAGGGTTTGACATTACTATATTTCCTAGTCATTTGTGTAGTGAAGGTGTTTTTAAAGATTGCATGTTGCAATGAGCCTATAAAGTAGTTTAGGGAAGTGTTTGCGTCGCATGAGTTGTAAACTGGGTCAAAATTTATGCTGCGTATGTCAGTTTCAAGTTTTGCCATATTGACTTTGGTATAGCTACGCATGCATTTTTTCCTGGGTAATGGTATTTGTAATGTTAGTAAAATTGCATTATGATCAGTTAGCGAAGAATTAGTAATGAATGTTTTTGTTAGTTTTTTTGTCTTCAAAATAATATGATCTAAGCATGACCCACTTTGATGCGTGGGATGATGATAAGCTGGCAATAGTCCGTGATATGAGCAGATGTTTAGGTAATTATGGGCATGATTATCAATTTTCCCGGAAACAATGTTAATATTTATGTCGCCTATTAGAATAATGTTTTTGAAATTGCACAACTTGTTTAGAAGTGTGTCAAGAGAATCTAAAAATCGGTCAATATCTTGAGAAGGAGGTCTGTAAATAGCCATTACCACTATATCGGGGCTAATTTCAATGATCAAGCAATTACTATCCTGAACTATCGGTTCCTCTACTGTTGCTTTCAGATTTTTCTTGATATAAACTACTAAACCATCATTTTGATTGATGTGTCGATTGGTTTTGTGGGAAGAATAACCATCCAGGGATGGTAAATTGAGTGTCTGGTTGGACAACCAGCATTCTGTCAGGTCAATTATATCACAGCTTATGCCAAGATTTTGTAACAACACTTCAAAACCGTTCATGTTTCTGTTTATGCTGCGAATGTTTTGGGTGAGCACAGTTAATGTTTTATCTATAGCAGGAATAAAATGTTTACAGTCTGCAACATTACATATTTTAGTTTCAAACACAGAAAAACTGTCTAGATCATAAAGCAAATTATCTATCATAATTATATATATTATTTAAGATATAAATATACAATTAAACTACTGTTAGCGTGCTTAAAAAGATTTGAAATATGTAGCGCTCTTAGGCGCCTTCATAATCTATAGAATTTATATAGTTTTCCTCTGCAAACTTGCGTGCCGGGCAACTAACATCACCAGTTTTGTGGTCACTTTTGCGCTTGAAGCGATTGCAGGTCGCACATTTGTGGGGAGCGTTTTTATTGCTGCAGTCCTTAAAAGAATGACCAGTCTCTCCGCAGTGGTTACAAGTTGAGCTAGTTTCTCGGCAATATTTGGCTGCATGTCCAAATTGCTGACAATTGAAGCACCTGGTGACTATCGTGAAATCTCTCACGGGGCAGGACGACCAATTGATGAAAATTCGCCCTTGGTCAATAAGGATTCTCCTGATATCAGCTGGTAACTCTAGAATATAATTACAGGTGCTCAGATTTTTCTTACCTGATTTATGGCTTAATTTCATTGTAGCTAAGAGGGACTCACGGGTTGCGTTCGGCAGCTTCTCAGAGAGGTTTTGCTCGAAAATACGCTCAAATACTTCCTGTTCAGTTAGGGCTGCGGGGACACCAATAACTGCAACCCTTGGACGGCGCTTTGTTGGTTCTTC
Source organism: Amphipoea lucens (assembly GCA_947508005.1). NCBI lineage: Eukaryota > Metazoa > Arthropoda > Insecta > Lepidoptera > Noctuidae > Amphipoea > Amphipoea lucens. The sequence continues at coordinate 848,470 of OX382364.1, forward strand.
AATGGTAAGGCCTGATGAAACTAGTTTCTCCGACTTCCGCAATTTTTCAATGTCTTCTCTCTTGTCCGTGCTGATGATGACCCCTCCGTTTCTCACTTTACGAACGCTACGGACATGAAGTTTCAGTTCCTCGGGAGAGATGATTTCCTGGACGAGAGACTTCGTGTCGTCGCTGGTTTTAGTTTTATCGCTATGGTAAATAGCAATGGAGCTTAAATTTGCAGGGCGGATGTAGTTATCGGTGCCCTTCTTGACCATATCCGCGAAGGAAGTTGTTTCTGCGGGCTTCATTTTACTTTCTACGACTTCTTTGAATTGCCGAAGTGAATTCGCAACGCCCTGCTTCTCTTTTAGGTGCTCAATAGTGGTGTACGCCTGAGAAGTTTTATGAGTTAAGGACTGATACAGGACAGCCATCTGAGATGTTCCACTAGTCACTTTGCGACATAAATTGGTCACACGGATCTTCTGGTCAGCGTTCATTTTGCCGTCCGCTACTATACTGCATACCTCGCTCAAGATGGAGTCTATCGTGCTCATCCATTTCTGAATTTCCGATGTGGGTATAACTTCAGCGGGTAACACATGTTCCGCGGGAGCTGGTGGAGTTGGGGCTATGGGCTTGTCTTGTTCATTTGGTGACGGCGGAGTAATGTACTACTATTCCTTCATTTAATCACTACCTAATGATTTTCCATTACTCGAACTTAAAGTAATTTTAGAAAAGGTATAAATAATGTACCAACTAGATTGTTGCCATTAGCATTGTGATGTACAGACGCCAGCTGGCAGCACACAAGCTGTCTAAAGTGCTATTAAATACATCCCATTTTTTCTGCTTTACTAGAATTTACATGCATTGTTTTTGTGAACGCGGTGTTGTAATTTTATAAGAGGGTATTCATTTTGTCAAAGGTATGAATTGAAACGTTTAGAAACTGTCACTCGATAAAAAGTTTTTCTTGGATTTGATTTGTTATTCTATGAAATGAATATCGAAACATTAAATTTTATTTATAACAAAAATCTATGATTTTTTTCTAACTAAGTATTCTGTGTAGTGATTATTCTATGAAATGATAATATGAGAAAAACATTATGTGAAACGAAATTATATGAAACTGTTGTCTATAAAACGACGTACAGACGCCAGCACATCAACTTACTACAATCTGTCAAATTTCTTTAATAGATTTTCAACTTTGTCACTTATCACTAAGGCATAAGGTTCAAAGTTGATTGGGAAAATTTTACAGTTTCGGGTAGGTTGATGTGCTGGCGTCTGTACAACCATCAGCCCTCTTATTCACAAACACTCGATATGCTTCCGTATCGTATCGAACATTAATCATTGTTATCGTAGGAGTCTTCTCAACGCTGTTCACAAGTCCAAAACCCGAAAATTTTGTCAGTTTAAATCAAAAAGACGCCCGCTATTCTTCCAACAGCTATTTGCTGTTGAGGGGAAGTCAAATCAGGTTATCGAAATGTCAGGTTTTCGATACGATAGCCTGTCGTATGGTTGTGAATCAGGGCTCTGGTCTCCTTTCAGGGCCCATTGTTTTTTTTTCACTTTGTATAGGGGAATTTTATTGGTATGGCAGCCCTAAAAATTATCAAATAAGCTACGCAACTTCTAACTTTAGAAAACGATACCGTAGGCCCGATTTTATTTCGTTCTTCTGCACTGGCACGTTGGCCCTTTAAGATAATATCCCTGCCAGCACTTTTAATCACCTTCGACTTAATTATGGCGATTATTTTACATTGGAAACGTACGCCTGACGCCATCTTGACGTTACTCAAGATGGGCAAAAAATTAGTTCCGATTTCGGCCGCGCGCAGACTTATTTTGCGCGCACTCTATCGTCAATGTTAAGGTGAATGGGTAGTTGTAGCCCGCGAAATTCAATTTTTCTTACGGTTTTTGCAATTTTCAGGTCAGTGTCAGGTTGTATCTTGATCAAAATATGATTCGCGACTATAACAGGTACGTATTTACAGAATTATAATAATTAGAATCATTAATACATCTTTCTAAGTTAGATTTCTACCGTTAAGGTGAATGGGTAGTTGTAGCCCGCGAAATTCAATTTTTCTTACGTTTTTTGCAATTATCAGGTCAGTGTCAGGTTTTATCTTGATCAAAATATGATTCGCGACTATAACCGGTATGTATTTACAGAATTATAATAATTAGAATCATTAATACATCTTTCTAAGTTAGATTTCTACCGTTAAGGACAAATCTCGTATGGAAAAGTGTTAGTGGTAGAAATCTAACTTAAAGAGATATATTAATGATTCTAATGACTATAATTCTGTAAATACATGTCTATTATAGTCGCGAATCATATTTGGATCAAGATACAACCTGACACTGATCTGCAAATTGCAAAAAACGTAAGAAAAATTGAATTTCGCGGGCTACAACTACCCATTCACCTTAAGAATAAATCTCGTATGGAAAAGTTTTGATGGTAGAAATCTAATTTAAAGAGATATATTAATGATTCTAATGACTATAATTCTGTAAGTACATGTCTATTATAGTCGCAAATCATATTTTGATCAAGATACAACCTGACACTGACCTGAAAATTGCAAAAAACGTAAGAAAAATTGAATTTCGCGGGCTACAACTACCCATTCACCTTAACTGAAGGTATGGCTAGAATTATCAAATACAAACTATTCTAAAAAAAAGTGAAGCAACCACACTGATTTTAAAAATAAATCTTTGAACTGAACTGTCAAGTGAAAATAAACGTCATTTTTCATTTTCTTAGCAAATAATAGTAATATTTTTTTGGGAATACCAAAAAATATTGAAAATGAATGTCCACAAGCTCTGGGAATACCAGGAATACATAAACGTAAACGGTATGATGATGACTAATGAATTAATATCTGTACTCCAAAACTCTTTAACTTTGCTACAAATTGAGAATCACTTCACACACATGCAATACTGGGGGCAGCTGTACGCCGTAGATTACGACTATCACATTGCCGTTGGCATCAACACCGACGCTATAGCAGATCGAAAATATTTTTACACCACTGACTTCAATTTCTGGGGCCTACTGCCTAGAGCGAAAAAGAAGTACAAACAGCTGTCCTTTTTGACAACTTTCCCGTTTAGAGGGGATCCATCTCTAAATATAAAGGTCTTGGACGAAGCTTTGGAGGAAAATAATCCCGATAGATGCAAGATCATGAAGGAGGAAAGCCGTTTGGCTGCCACAATCAGCAACATATGTGACGAAGCTGAAATATGCGCTCGAGGACAGTTGATCAAACAGCCGAATGGTACTGTCGTTATAAACCCCAATTATTACGGTTTGAATGCTACTGAATCGAAGTTATTAAATTCCTACCTCCACATCAGACCCGCTCAACACCGCTGGAACACCAACCTACTCACAAGACAAGATTACAACTACAGCATGGACTTTCTTGATTCTGTAGATCTGGACATACCAAGCGGCTGTTGGAATCTTTCGTTGGAACAGAATGGGTCATTGGCGTATTTAAAAAGTCTGTACTGGCCCGGAATGATGTACTTCCATAAAGTAAGAACGCCTGAGGCTGGTTTTCTTTACATAGGTCATGGCCGTAAGAATTTGGATGTACCTTTTCTGCTTTAATGTTGTTGTGATTTTATATTTCATTTTGTTGCTGCATTATGATTAGATATTTAGATAATACTTATAGTAATTTACAAATTATTTCCTGTTTCATTTATGCATGCCTTTCCTTTGATTGACTTTTAATTATTCTTTAAAAATGTACAAAGAAGTACTACAGAAATACTGTACTTTCTGTGAAATACCCTAAAGCCGGCTGTACACATGGGGCCAAGGTGTTGGGCCAACGTGTTGGGCCAACGTGTAGAGAGCTACCTGGCGGTATGTTGGCTTAATTGGTCTAGTTGGCGCCAACATTGGCAGGCCATCCGAACAGTGTCGGTTTTTTGTGCACACATCAAAGGATCTTGGCGCGCTCCGTAAACAGCGTTCACACGTTGGTGTCTTGTTCAGTTCGTTGTTACTCGTCAGCGGAGACAGTATCGTTTCGCGTGAGTGAAATTTACGTTTCCATGTTCCGATAGCAAAATTATTATCACCCTGTATATCAATAATAACTAATAACACATTTACCTCGTTCTATTCCGATGAATAGTCACCATCCACCACCTTCTTTTGCGCCATTTCTTTTTAGTCACTCTACTTTGGTGCACATGTACGTAATAATTAAACGCACTGTACAAATAAATTGCCGCGGCTGCAAGAACCTCTACGTCCATCTTTGAAGCGCCAATGCAGAATGATCAGTAAGCCAATGTGTGAACAGCAATCTTGGTTATCCATAATTTTTGCCCAACACGTTGGCCCAACACCTTGGCCCCATGTGTACAGCCGGCTTTAGACCTATGGGTCGACCGCCGTGCGCCATAACGCGGCTCTCCCAGAGTAAAGTAATTATAAAGGGAGACTCTCCCATTTACTTACTCGAGCTAGTGTGCATAGTATCTCTATATAGTTATGTAACTATGTGATTAGCAACTCAAGCGGGTTACAAAATTAATAAAAAATAACTCCTCTAATTTTGTTTCTGAATACCTTGCCATGTGACAATAAACGTTAAACATACTGTTTTTGAATCTGTTCATCGAACAACTAGCAACATTGACAAACGTCAGTACATTCCGTTTTCCCAATTTCCCGTCCGTTCACCGATCGGTCGGTTCGCCTGTCGATAAAATCCTTGGCGCCTATTATAACCGGCTTTTTGGTAGTTTTTTTGTATTAATATTTCACCTCAGCTATATAACTCACAGTTATCTTCTTGAAGTGTAACAATGGCTTCAGACGGTGTTAATATCACCGAAGACGCCGAAATGGCGGAATGTGATGGAGACAAAGTTGTAACAATGATGGATGTTTTGCAAGAGCAACAGGACTTCGAAGAAGATGCCAACGCTGTTCTAGGAGCGTCTGATGACAAGAACTGCACTTATCCCAAGGTATAGCTTTTGTCATAAAAACTCATAGAATTTTACAAACATGGCGTAGGGAAATTGACGTTGCAACGAAATTATTTCTCGTTATTACGCCCTAAATCTTGTCTAAATAGTCTCTTGAGCAACTTGTTATCCTTAAAACTTACTTCTACTAAACTTAAACACTTACACACGTAATAGATTCCTACAATGGGCTTGCCATACGGGAACAATATGCTCAAGGAATACAAAGGAACTCAAATGTGTGATTTACTCAACTACCTACCCAAATTGATATAGAACACTTTCTTCAAACTGAAGATGGTCAGTGAGTATCCTTGGGATTATCAATGGACAAGATTTGGTCTTGTATTTTAGCTTGTAAATGAAAACATAATCCTCCATTGAATTCAGTCATAATATGTTTATTGTCAGTTTGGTCAACACATCTTCAGACTATTTGCTAAGGTACCCATTTGGATCCAAGAACATGTTTAGGTAAACATACTGTAAATTGATATGGGTCAGTTACTATTTTCTCCTTTAATTTTAGAAGTTATTACAACAATAGTCACTGGGTCCTCTTAGCTGCAGTTTTATGAAGCTCAGCATTCTAAGATGACTCAGGTACATATAAATAAACAAAATGTTTTATTTGGAGTCTTCATTACTTGCTATATTTTGTACATAAAACAAGGGTTCACTAAGTCATAGAAGTATAGTATTTAAATGACATTAAGGAAATAACACTGACACCAGTGGTGAAGGTACCATACAACTCGATTCCCACCGGCTTCCCTTCGAAAATTCAGAACATAACCATACTATAGCCAATTCATAATTGAAATTTTTTTTGGTATATTTTTTTGCTCCGGCTTACCTCTGTCATAAATTCACCCTTCGCCACTGACTGACACTTCAATTTTGCATACAGTCCTACCAACTTATCTGTGAACTGAAAGAGGCCGGCACCGTCGATTCAGTGTTGCTAATTAATATAAGGTGCCCAAAATTGAGTAAGTTTTCTAGAAGGAAATTTCACATTAGACATAATCGTTTAATAAGAATTACAGTTTTTACAAATTAAAAACAATGATACCTATATAAAAATAATAAAATAAATAAAAAGAATTTGATAACTTACAGTTACGTAGGTACGCTAACATTTTAGTCTCTCAGCAATAAACAATGACTTTATCTAAAAAGTAATCCAATGAAGTGGAAATTCAGCAGATAAAATGTTCCACGGGGGGAATACAACTTTCATTTAATGCGAAGTTAAGTAGGTACCTAATCTGCAAGAGGTACCTATTGTCTAGCATTTAGTTATGACCGTACCTAACCCCTAACACCAGATTTGACTAATTATAATTAGCAGTGGTACCTATTGGTAGTGTAGTGTAATAAAAAAAACAAATTGCTTTACAATAATTTATTGAAAACCAGGTTTACAGTAATTGGGATCTTTAGATGAACCTGCATATGAATGAACACACACGAATGATTTTTTGTACCAGTTTCTTCTGCTGCGTGCCCTTCCTTAACTATTTTTGAAATTAGTCCTTGACTCACACCTGAAATATAAGATAGTAAAATAAATGTTAGTAGAAATTTGAAATCTGGCAGGTTAGTTGGCTCACTCACTTAGCAGGTTACCTAATAGATGTACGTTACCGTTACGCTAAGCTGCAGCAAGAATAGAAACGAATATTTCATGGACTATAATTAATTAAGTATCGGGTAATTTATAACAAAAAAGTTGACAACACTAACCTGTCGCTGCCGGAATTCCTTTTTATATTTGATTAAATGGAATAATCGGAGACCCCGCCCGAGCTTCTTCTTCAAAAAAGATTTTAACCTTTAGAATAATGTTTCGAGCATCACTTTTAATAGCTTTCGGCATATTTAACTTTATAAATTCAGCAATATCACGACAAAACAACCAGAGAACCCGAATGTAGTAGACACTGACAATCGAATGAAATTTCAACATGACGGCCGTAGTTCCAATTTTCGCCATTTCACAGATAAGTTGGTAGGAGTGTACATGCATATTTGTTGTTCTTATTTCTGCATTGTTATAAAAACGTCAACCTTGTGACCATTACTTTATCAAATTATTATGTTCTATTTAAGGCTAAACAGTCATTTGTTTTGTTTACAGGGCTACATCAAAAGACAAGCACTGTATGCTTGCCTCACATGCTGCACAGAGGCTAAGGTGGACCCAACAAAGAGAGCAGGAGTTTGCCTCGCATGCAGCTTAACTTGTCACGAGAACCATGAACTCATTGAGCTGTACACCAAAAGAAACTTCAGATGTGATTGTGGCAACCCAAAGTTCAACTCTCACCCTTGCCAATTCACCTCGGACAAAACTGAACTCAATGATGACAATATTTATAATCAGAACTTCAGTGGACTCTATTGCATTTGCCACCGGCCCTACCCAGATACAGAGGCTACAAATGAGGAAGACATGATCCAGTGCATCATCTGCGAGGACTGGCTCCATGCATCTCATCTAGAAGCTGTTGTACCCGCCAATGATCAATACTCAGAAATGGTCTGCAAGAATTGTATGGAGAAGAATGAGTTCCTACATGATTACAGTATGTTTGCAGTTACTGCTGAGGCAGGAAATGTGGATATCATAACTGTTAATGGTGATGCTAAGTCTGCTGATAATAGCCTTTGCAATGGGGATTCAGAGAAGGACAAATTGGTCAATGGTATAGAAAAAAATAAAACTGAAATTGGACCTACTAGTGTCATTGTCAATGGCGATGTTGAAATGAATGGGGACAAGGAAAAGAGTACAGACAACAAAGAAGTTGATGAAAGTGTTGCTGCTGAAACAAAACAGGATGAGTTAAGTACTGTTGAGTCATCAGAAATAAAACCTGAAGAAAAAGAAAAGCCAAACGCTGATGACAGTAAAATAGATTTAGATATTGAAAGTACGACAACAAAGCAAGCAGAACCATCTGTGGAGACTACTGAAACAAATGAACCAGCTAAAACTGATGCACCAGCTGAACAGGAACAAAAAGAAACAAGTGAAGATACTTCAGAGAAATCAGATGCAGCAGAAAATACACCTACACCTGATCCTACAGAGAACAATGAGACATCACCTGAAAAAACTGAAAGCACAGATGAAAAACCAGAAAACACAGATGAAAAAATGGAGAGTACTGACAATAAGCCGGAGAAGGCAGATGAAACAATAAAAGAAGAGACTGAAACACAAGAAGAAAGTAAACAATCAAAAATTGAAGAAGATGGTGACGGCGACATTGCACAAGAAAATAAAACTGAGACCAGTGAAAGAACCGAGCAACAACTTTTAGATGACCTTACTGCACTCACAGCAGACAATCCAACTTCAGAAGAAAAAACAGTCTCAGCTGCAGGAGTAAATCCAGAAACAGCTACAGAAGATAAATCTGTAGAATGTATGGAACAATCTGAAGAATTTAAGGAAGAGTCAGCCAGAGAAACGGCAAATGAAAGTGGAGATAAATCTGAAGAAAAACCAGTTGCTAAGAACGAAACTGCTACTGGTAACATTGAAATACCAGACACGTCACAATCTGAAAAAGATGCAAAGGAAAATACCAAAGAGAAGACGGATTCGGTGATGGATGCTATTGACGAACTGTTACAAACAGCTAATGAGGCGAAAGAAAAGGAATCTGCAGAAGAAACTAAAGAACCTAGCAGCGAATCAACAGAAAGTAAGAAAGCTACTGACAATGTTGACACAAAAGAGACTGATGTTGAAATGGGTGCCAGTGAAAACAAACTTGATAATGAAGGACCTGAGAAGATAGAAGACACTGCTGACTCCAATAACTTAACTATTACTAATACAGATGTAGAAATGAGCGACACTTCTACCCAAAATGAACCTGAAAGTAAAGTTGATGAACCTACAACCAATTTAGAAAATAAAGATGCCAATGATACTGAAAATGAATCAGTAGAAGAAAAATCTCAAGTTTCTGACACAGCTAACGACAGTGACTTGAAAAAAAGTGATGATAATGATAGCACAATCAAAACTGAACCTTCTAAAGATGAGAAAGAAGTGCATACTGTCACAGAAAATGCAAAGGAACATAAACGGAAACTTAGCACTGATTTAACAGATGATGTCTCTCCGAAGAAAGCTAAGTTAGCATGTGTGAGACCCAAAGATGTGAAAAGAGTCCACAAGGGAGCTACATTCTGGCCTTCTAATTTCCGCCACAAACTCTGTACGTGCGGTGAATGTCTTTCAATGTATAAAGATCTGAAGGTACTGTTTCTAACTGACTTGGAGGACACTGTATTCGCCTATGAAAGCTTGGGCAAAGAGAATGTAGCTGGTGGAGCATCTCAGTATGAGAAAGGTATGCAGGCACTCTCATCTTTAGACCGGATACAACAAATAAACGCCCTTACAGAGTACAATAGAATGAGGGACAAATTGCTTGACTTCCTAAAGAGTTTCAAAGACAGGAAAGAGGTTGTCAAGGAGGAGGATATAAAGGCGTTTTTCGCAGGAATGAAACCCCGCCGTGAACCCGACGGTGTTTATTTCTGCAGATAAAAGTAGAATGTTAAGAATTATTTTTTATGTTTTTAATTCATTTGTGATTCTATGACCGCATTCCCTCTTTAGTAATGTTATGCGAGATTGGTGGTTATCGAAGTCTCAATATATTCAATTTTGTCATATTTTGACTTTTATTTCATGCTTGCTTGTATGCTCTAAACATAGGACTAGGAATGTATAATGTTTTAATTCAGTCTTATTAATAAATGGTTTCTTCGTGAGCCATTCTGCAGGTAAAAGTAGAATTTTAAGAATATTTTTTTGTTTTTAAATTGTGATTCTATGACCGCATTCTCTCTTTAGTAATGTTATGCGGTATTGATGGTTATTGAATTCTCAATATATTCAACTTTATCCATATTTTGACTTTTATTTCACGCTTGTAACAGGATTACCAGAGAAAACGACCTTCCTACTGCATGGTCCAAACTTAGATAAAAGTGCTTGGATTCGGTACATCCCCCACTATCCCCATTGAGTAGGTATCTCAATTAATGGAGATTCTAACAAGATTCATTGTTATGCAAAATTACTAATGGAACATTGTTTCAATAGATTATGGTCCCGCTATCTGGACCATAATCTATTGAAACAATGTTCCCACTACCTACCCATCAACATGGTGTACGTTACCCCAGCAAGAAAGTGTCTCCTAGAGTTATAGGAGTAGAACGTATAATGTGTGCCCTATCTGCTGTAAATGTGCCCCAACATAAAAAATGTGTGCCCCCTGTCGTTTTGGAAAAAAACGGAAAAAACGATTCTTGCTGGGGTAACGTTTTTCTAGCAGGAAAATTCTAAACGAATGATCGGAGAGAGAAAAATTGTGCATGGCCAGAGAGCTTATATGTGTGCCAAAATGTGCCCCCAAAAATAAAATCTGTGCCCCTTCAGGTTTTCGAGATATTGCATTTCCTGCTGGAGTAACGTTTTGATGAATCGTATATCTCTACAACCATTGCATGTGCCCCTGTAGAATAAACATACACGAGTAGCTCTTAATGTGTGCCCCTTTGTGCCCCAATTAGATTTAAGAAAATATTTATAGTTTTCAAGTTATCGCGGTTTTATGAAAACCCGAAAAAACATCGCAGCGCCTAAATTAGACAAGGCACAAGTTCGCTGAAAACTGTATTCGGTCCTTCTTGACGCTAATAATAACCATACAAAGTTTCAAAACTGTTCATGCATGCGTTTTTGAATAATCTCGCTAAAAGTCAAAACGATGGTGTCATAACTTTGACGGCAAAATACAAGGAACCGGCTCAATCCCAGATGTGTAGGTGTAAACCAAAATCATGTGCCTTTAGTCAGAAATATATGGTGAAAATATTCAGCTTGAAATGTTTCGCATTAAGTAAATATAAACAAAAAACCAAAATATGTAAGCAACGGCTGGTTATCCGACGAAATTTGAATGACTACTAAAAAGCGACGGATTCATACATATCGATGACCTTCTTTATTGGACGTATTATACCTAAGCTGTTGTCCGTACAGTCGCGTTCAAAAGTTTTGGGGGCTAATTAAAAAATATATTAAATGCACCTTGTGATTATAATAAATGAAACAGCTTGTTGATGTGGAAATTATTATTTTTATTCCCTTAATTTTAATTCTTTAAGTAATTATTGCATCAAATCACAGATCAAAGTTCCTACCTATAAATATTAGAAATTATTTGCACATTGTGTAGTCATTGTTATTTTAATCACAGATCAGTTTTTCATCTAAGTCTAACATATACCTAATTAGTAAATTCGCATCACAAAAAATCACAGATCGGTATTAAGTAGGTATAAGTATAATATTGTGTAAAAAAAAAATTAAATTTTAATTGGCCCAAAACTCGAAATTGAAATTTTGATATTATCTTTACGTTTTAAAGTTTCCTGAATCTATTAAATTTACACTATTTTTATAGGATGTAAGTTTGTATATATCCGTGGATATAAAATTTTGTGCTCAGTTTTTTCCAGAAGTACTCTAGCAATTATGTTGAAAATACAGTTGTGATAAAATTTAGCCCTGAATAAATAGATATATTCCGCCTGATCGGTCCGCCAGAACTTTTTTAGATACATATATTCTATAGATCAACAAAACTATTACTTACATCATCTAGTTAGAAGTTTATGCAACTTGCCAATAGGCAAAATGCCACTCCTCCCTGCTTGGTGTTTATACACTCACAGGCACAATTAACCGCCCACCTCTATCATTCGTCACCCTGTTTGTTTTTGTTAACTATGGCTTATCCACTGTTTTATTTTTTATCAAGTGGGTACTGTAGCAGTTAACTAAACACTTATACCCTTATTTCGATTAGTAAATTTGTATCACCGAAGGATTTTTCGAATTTAGTCGTTGTTTGACATTGTTGCCGTTGCGTTATCGTGTTAAAATTTCCTGTTCTTTTCTGCCATAATGTGTGAGTATTGTTTAATTTGAGTTTGTAGTGTTCACTTATTGTTTGGGACTCTAAAAAATGCTACTCGATGCAACTGGTGTAGGTAGGGCAGTGGTTTTAGCTGACGCTGGGTATAGCCCACGTCGCATCGCTCGTACACTCGTTGTACCTCGAAACACGGTACGGGATGCCATCAGACGATTTCGGGAGACAAGCTCATACGCCCGCAGGCCAGGTCAAGGCCGACATCGATGCACCTCAACCCGAGATGACGGTTTCGTTGTCAACAACGTGTTGAGAAATCGCTTTTGCACCGCTACTGAAGCTCGTACGCGTCTTTTTGAGGTGAGAAATGTCAGTGTAAGTGAACGTACGTTTAGAAGAAGACTGGCAGAAAGAAATCTGAGGACTTTTCATCCAGCTCGCGCCCCACAACACCGTAGAGCTAGACTTGCTTGTGCGCGAGAATATGCTGACTGGACTGTTTAGGAATGGAAGGACGTACTTTTCTCAGATGAGAGCAGAATAGGCTTAAGAGGTCCAGATGGACGTCAGCGTGTCTACAGGCGCCCAAACGAAACATTTGATCCATGCGCTATAACCGTAACAGTGGGTTACCAGGGAGGGTCCGTAATGGTTTGGGGAGGTATCTCTTACGAGGCTCGTACCGATCTTGTTGTGTTCGATAGAGGCAGTGTGAACGCTCAAAGATACGTGGAGGAAGTTGTTCAAGACCATGTCATGCCTTTCGCACCATTCATTGGTGACAACTTTTGTTTAATGCATGACAATGCACGTTGCCATACCGCAAAATCCGTCACTGAGTACCTTAATAAGGTCGGGATTCAAGTTTTACCATGGCCAGCAGACAGTCCCGATCTTAATCCAATTAAGCACATTTGGGACAACCTCAAAAGACGTGTCCGAGCAAGAGTACCAGCCCCTACGACCCTAGGAGAGCTCAAGACGGCTGTAGTAGAGGAGTGGCACAATATCCCCCAGTCGGATATCCAAGATGTAATGGATGGATTGCCAAACCGGCTCCAAGAAGTCATTAGAGCCCGAGGCGGCAACACCCATTATTAATTGCTTTTTTATTTTTTATTGGGCGACTTTTTTTAATATTAAAATTGTTAAATTTTCATCAATGATTTTCACAAAATCGATTTTTGGTATGAATCCTTTACTAAATGCCTTTTTTTAAACTTTTATGTTTTTTTTTTAATGCCTTAAAGGCCGCTTTCAACGTACCTTTCATCAAATGTGGTCTAAATTTGAAGATTTCTGCAAATTGAAAGAAATACAAGGTGGGCGGTTAATTGTGCCTGTGAGTGTATTATTGTTGTTATAGCTGCCATAGAACATTCTGTAAAAATCTAATCAAGTATTTAGCTATTTCGGCTAAAAAGATACAGCCCTGTGACTGTGACATGTTGAGTGTTGACGGATTGTGGTCGAGTCTTAGTTTTGGGGACATGAATTCTTGTCATGAATTATTTTTTACATTGTAACTAGAAGTTATATTTCATCAACCTAGCACAAGAAGAGAATTAAATACGTATTAAACAAAAAAGAAAACAAATTACTGAATCGATTTTGATGAAATTTCTATTGGACCAATCGGGAAGTATGTATATCCTTTCAGATGAAAACAAAACAAACATGATTTAGAACATTTTTTGTTAAAAAATAAATAAGTATATAAAGTAATGAAAAAAATCCAAGTAGGTACTTGATAAGTGTACAAGTATTTTTAAATAAGTCAAAACAATGCCATTAAATACTTACCAACGCAGATCGTGCCATAAAATTCAACACCCCTACAACCACATAATTGTTATAAAATGCTTAATACGCCACTTTCAACCAACTTAAAAAAAAAGTAAACAAACAGTATCAGTGCAACTGCGTGACTCAACGTAACAGTTGGTAACAGTGTCCTTGGCGTCATAACATAACTGCAACTGTTTACCAATACCAAGAAAAAATCCAAACGCACTTCCCAGTCAATAAACACTTCGTACCTATTATTCATAATAGAGCGACGTTACACGTAACTGTCTCTGTCACACTAACACCGTACGCGTACTAGCTGTCTCACTTTCTCCAAGCTAGACAAAGCGACTCCTTGCGACACGACGTCAGCGGATGCCGCGGGGCCAGAGATATATGCAGCGGTGTGGGGAGGCGAAAAATGGGAATCTTCTATTAAGTAAGGTGAATGCTCCAACCAGCCCGCAAAATTCAAATTTTTTCTGTTTTTTTTTGTTCCTACGCCTTTATGAACTTGTAGGGTTGTATTGGTGATTTTGATGATTATAATTCTGTAACTACATACGTCTTACAGCCGCGAATAATATTTTAATCAACATACAACCTAGCACTGGCCTGCAAATTGCAAAAAACGCAAGAAATTTTGAATTTTGCGGGCTGGTTGGAGCATCCCCCTTAATGATGAAAAACTTACTGTTAATTTATCTAACCTACGGCTTATCAATAAATATATATATATATAAAGACAAGTACGGGCTTTTTATTTATATACAAAAAAGAGCTACCTCTTTTTAGTAGTAGGTATTCATCACACATTTCATTTTTTTTTTTTAAACATTGGGACCAATCAAATTTTGGGTCAAAGACCTGGCAAATATCTGGATGTATTTCTTTCGTTCACACATAAATTACTGGATGAATTTAATGAAATTTTGAATCGAAAGATAGCTTACCTTGGAATAGCACTTAGGCTACTATTTATAATGTACTTAATCATGTGTAAGGTCATAGAAACAGCTAGTTGAATATAATCCAATAACAACTTTATTTTATTACTTATTACTTTTCTACGTCAGTGTACTCAGGCACAACACGTGTGAACCGGTTAGTGAGTAAAGTAAAGAAGGTCATCGATATGTATGAATCCGTCGCTTTTTAGTAGTCATTCAAATTTGGTCGGATAACCAGCCGTTGCTTACATATTTTGGTTTTTTGTTTATATTTACTTAATGCGAAACATTCCAAGCTGAATATTTTCACCATATATTTCTGACTAAAGGCACATGATTTTGGTTTACACCTACACATCTGGGATTGAGCCGGTTCCTTGTATTTTGCCGTCAAAGTTATGACACCATCGTTTTGACTTTTAGCGAGATTATTCAAAAACGCATGCATGAACAGTTTTGAAACTTTGTATGGTTATTATTAGCGTCAAGAAGGACCGAATACAGTTTTCAGCGAACTTGTGCCTTGTCTAATTTAGGCGCTGCGATGTTTTTTCGGGTTTTCATAAAACCGCGATAACTTGAAAACTATAAATATTTTCTTAAATCTAATTGGGGCACAAAGGGGCACACATTAAGAGCTACTCGTGTATGTTTATTCTACAGGGGCACATGCAATGGTTGTAGAGATATACGATTCATCAAAACGTTACTCCAGCAGGAAATGCAATATCTCGAAAACCTGAAGGGGCACAGATTTTATTTTTGGGGGCACATTTTGGCACACATATAAGCTCTCTGGCCATGCACAATTTTTCTCTCTCCGATCATTCGTTTAGAATTTTCCTGCTAGAAAAACGTTACCCCAGCAAGAATCGTTTTTTCCGTTTTTTTCCAAAACGACAGGGGGCACACATTTTTTATGTTGGGGCACATTAACAGCAGATAGGGCACACATTATACGTTCTACTCCTATAACTCTAGGAGACACTTTCTTGCTGGGGTAACGTACACATCAACATGGATCATGAAAATGGGGATAGTGGGATGTACCGGAAGGATTAGGTAGTTATCTATACTTATAATAAATCTGTAGAGAGGTCAATTCTGTACATGAAATATATTTTCAAAATAACTATCAGGGGGTGATTAGTGATCGATGCTGATGCCAAAAATGCAATCAGTAAAATTTTTGTCTGTCTGTCTGTCTGTCTGTCTGTCTGTATGTTCCTTATAGAAACAAAAACTACTCGACGGATTTTAACGAAACTTGGTACAATTATTCTTCATACTCCTGGGCAGGTTATAGTATACTTTTCATCACGCTACAATCAATAGGAGCAGAGTAGTGAAGGTAAATGTTGGGAAAACGGGAGAAGTTACTCCATTTTTTAAGCTTCCGTCGCGTGTGCAGCCTTAATGGTTAAAGTTACATAGAAATCATGTATGACGGAAATATTCTACATAAAATTGTCTAAAAAATATCCCGCAACAGCATATGTCTATCTTTTATGGTTGACTCACAATAACACGTGTATACCTGATAGCTTAGCAGTTCGGAGCATTCTGATTATATTTGTTTACTCTTGCGTTTATAATACTCTCACTCATCCCTAATTTAAAAAAGTTAACATTATTACCTATTCAATAAAAAAAGAATCATAGAAATCGGTATAGAAACACCAAACTTATACATGAAATAAGCCATCGCGCCGTCGCACGTCTGAATCATGCTATAAGGATTATTTTTGTGTAACGGTTGTCGCGCTCGACACGGGTCGCGGCGGGTATAAAAAGGCGGGAGGTCCGAGAGCGAGCCTATGGAGCGAGCTTCATTCAATATTTGGCTGTTGATGCGTTCAGAGCGTTCGACCTTATTGACAGACAATAATTGATATTGAGAAACCGTGCTTATCAGCGCGACTTTTAGTCTTTAAATAGTTTATTTGAATTTCTTTTGTAAAATAGGTATGAGTTGTTTTGGTAGTGTTTAAATATTCGTTCAAATTGAAAATTATTAAGCGTAGGTACTTTTATTAATTAAAGTAGTTATAAGTATTTATTTTTAAGTGAAGTAGGTATAGGTAGATAGTATTGCACAGGCGTTTCAGCTTTATTTTCATTTCTTTTTTGTTGTGTAGACAAGGAATAAGGAAGGATTTTTTGAAATTCAACCCCTAAGGGAGTTAAATAGGGCATGAAAGTTTGTATGAAAGTCCGTCAGTTTTAAAGTTAGGATCATCAAATTTTGTGTTTAGGCTGACGACTAAAAATTAATTTATACGTGTCTCAGCGTTTTTGATAATTCTACCCCCAAAGGGTTAAAAGGGGGGATGAAGTTGTGTATGAAAGTCCGTCAGTTTAAAAGTTAGGATCTTTAAATTTTGTATTTAGGCTAACGATTGAAAATTAATTTATACGTGTCTCAGCGTTTTTGATAATTTCTCCCCCAAAAGGGGGATGAACGACCTGACTGAAATATCAACGCACAGTCTAAATCGCTGGTCCTTCCTAGGGACATGAATTTTGGAGGGTGTGTTCTTTGTGAAGAGTAGGCACCTATCGAATAAGAAGGGGTTTTTGGAAATTAAACCTTTAAGGGGGTAAAAAGGGGGGGTTTAGTTGGTATGAAAAATCTTATTTCTTGAGTTAATAACCTTGAAACTTGGCACGAATACTTATATAGTAAATTATGAAGTTTAGAATTTTTCGTTTTTCTAAAATACCTACCCCCTAAAGAGGTATTGGGGGATGTCAAAATTTGTATGGAAGAATTTTAACGCCCTGTCCGATTAACTTGAAACTCAGTATTTATACTAAGGACTAAAAATAATTAATAACATGTATCAGGGTTTTTCGAAAATCTACCCCGAACTGTGTGAAAAGAGGTAGTTAATTTTAAAGGGGAGGATTTTACCGCGTGGCTTGATTAGCTCGAAAATTGTTATAAATAAACTGAGTCAAGTTATAAAATTCCACCCCTGTGGGGGTGAAAAGCGGGGATACAGTTTACTTGAAAAATCTGATTCCTTTGTTCTATAAACTTAAAAATTGGCCCGAATACTTATTTATCTAAATTAATTATAAAGATCATACCAACATACATTTTCGAAACTTTTAGAGGAAAGTACGAATTTCACGCGGACGAAGTCGCGGGCAGAAGCTAGTTCATAATAAAACAGGCAGCTACGTAAGATAATTAACTTTATTATCGTAAGAGGTTATGAGGAGCGTTATCGCGATCACGCGTACAATATGTCGTAGTGTCCGGGGCGGTACAGCAGGTGCACCAGCGGCTTGGAACCCTCGGGGAAGTCGTGTGCTATCACCTGGAATACAGACATTATGTTAACCTTTTAACCGCCCGACTTTAAGTATATCAGTTGTCGTGCCCCCAGCCCCCGAGAAAAAAAAAAAACGAAAAATAAATACCGATGAAACGAGCTGTGATGATATAATAATAATACAGATTAAACGAGATGTGTTATTTGGTCGTATATATACGACTCTGGCGGAATGGGCACGAAAATATTTGTTGGATTAATCCGACGTAGGCGGTTAAAAGGTTAATGTTGGATGCACTTTCAGTAACAGGGAAGTGAAGTCGAGAATATAAAATTATAGGACGAAGAAAGTCAGGTCTTGTTTAATGTTTTCCACAAGAAAATATGCTTTTGTACAAGCATTAGTCTTATAAACCCCTACTAACGTGATTCCTGCTAAAACGGCGTTCGCAATCAATTTCACGTGAGCGTCAAGATGACGGGATCAAGTCCCCAATTTAAAATGTATCACATTAAAGTGTTTATACTACTTATGCTATATAGTATAGCTGATAGCTTTTAATATTGTACTATAGAGCAGAATAGTATAGCAGTCTGAAATGAACTTTATTAGATGATTTATTCTAGCCTCATGCAGAGTTCCGAGCCGTTGCAGCGGACGCCACATGGTGTAGCAAAAACTACTAATACATAAATATTGTTTGTACCATTTCACACTTGGGGCTCTCCTCTACCTCATACTCGCCACGACTTGGACCCGGCTCTACCTAGCATAAATCATCCGATGTTAATAAAACCTGCACTAAGTCTCTAATTACTTAGTTACGAGGGTTCCTTATTTTATTGCTCTGCAATGGAGAAATCAAAGGCTGATCCTGTGACAACTCGGAAGTCTGCTGTCGATATTTAACTTATAGATGGTTTGGCAATGACGACACAGCATCCTCTCCCTATGTAGCTAGATTGAAAGAATAAAAGGGTAAATAAGTAAGTTTTCGATAAATACCTTACTCACCTGGCTTCCCTCGCCGCGGTCCATGTATTTCACTCTGACACCGACATTCAGTGCATTGCTCAGTGCTATTATGTGAATATGATCAGACTCCTTATACATTGGTTCCACTTCCTGTAAACAAACAATCACAAATCAATTATTGTCTAAGGAAATTCATAAGCCATTGTGTCACCCATTGCAAAGTTTCTATATTTAATGTCTGTAATTTATATGGTGTACATAATAAAGAGCTAAGAAGATTCTATTCTAAGCTATCTGGCACTTTGCTAAGTCCCAGAACAAGCCTAGTCAATGGCAGACTAAGCCAGTCGGCGGCCTGGGGTGCCAATCTGAATTCAGAAAGGTTGGAGAAGTAGAAGAAGGCAGGATGTAAGAGCGAGCGTCGCGAGCTCCAAATTTTTTGCACCCCGCCTCAAGAAGTTTACGTTTTCTTTCGACCATTAATTCAGAAATAGTAGATACCTACCTCCTTTTTCGACTTTACAGAGTTTCATATGAATATAGGATGCTAGAGAACAGGTTCGAAAAATTTTGCAACCATATTTCTGTATAGATAAGGTTTTCTTTTGACTATTCATACAGAAATGGCACTTAATTTTTTGACTTCTGCAGAAAAGTTAGAAAAATAAGAGAAGATATAAAGCATATTCGAAAATTTAAGCACCTATGTTTATAATTAACATTCCGAGGAAGTCTCCAACTACAGACTGTTTTTTAAACAAAAACACTAAACATATTTTGGCATTGTTTGAGATTTGTTTAAAAAGTACTTCTCAAGATTTGGGGACCCCCAGCACCTGGGGCCCGGGGCGGCCTTTTCCTGCTGCCCTTCCCTTATCCTTAGCCTGCCAGTGCTAGTAGCCATTGTCATTTGTGTAGACTTCTCTAGGCTCATTCAAATTACTTTGGTCTAAGCTACTAGTATGTTTGGACTAGTAAGTTTGCCACAGAGCAAATTCATGTATCATTCTGTTTTATTGGTGATGTGTTCATCACCAATGAAATGAAACAACAATAAGAAGAAAGAACTTAATAAAATCACAGCACATACCTGCCTGCAGAACTCAGTCACAGTGCGTGGTCCTTCAATGAAGTTCTGGTAGAAATCATTCTCTGTCTGCAGCTGTCCAGACGTGACCAGACGGAGGTACACCACAATGTAGTCGGAGTAGCCCTGCTTGTTGAACTTCTCGTGCAACTCAGCTCTCACTGATTCTAGGGAATCTGGCGAGCCCCCTGCTTGCTCGCCCACCCGTTGTACCACTTCCATAAACTGTAATTTTTTTTTAAACCTATTTGTAGCAGATTTTTTATGGGGCTGAACTTAATATAGTTAAGCTAATGTGAGTTAAAGATTAATACTCAAAAAGATTGCTTTTTTATACACCACCATGTATATCCCCTTGAAAGGTAAGATAGAGGTGAAGGACAGAGACAAGTCTGATAGTAGTGTGAAGCGGTGAACCATGAAAGCCAATGCCAAATAGTTCTGTTTGCTATGTACATCATAGTAAATAGAAGTGTTTGACTGGCAGTACAGTATTGGTATTATTAGTAGATTTAAGCATTTACAGTAAGTTGATAAGCAATACAGGCCAGAACCACAAATTAATCATCAACTGTCAAAATGTAGTCTTTTTTTTCTGCTTAAACATTGTGTTAATGATTTCATTCTCAAGTTGAACTCTGGCATGTCTTTAGTAATACCGCAACAGAACTATTTAGCACAATACCAGATGGTATTGATACAAAGATGCTATGTAAGCGTAAGAAAACAACAACAGTAACTATCTAACCTCGCAAAATAATGAAAAAAAAAAAACTCACCGTCTCATAAAAGTCTTCCACTGTGAACTGTGAGAACCCTAAGGCGACAAGAATCTCCTTCGAATTCTTCGCTATTTCATAAAACTTATTGAATTCACTTTTATCCGTCAGTAGATGTTCTAAATACGCGTAGGAAAACGCTCGGAAGAAACAGTTGCCGTCCGGCCGCGTTCTCCTAATATACTTATATTTAGAGGACAAATCTTTTACTTTTAACAGGTACACTGGATCCTCGTTATATTCCTTTTCTAATGACGACAATGCTTCAAGTTCACCCACAAGCGGTATCGTTTCCGATATCTGCAAAACAAACACAACACAATGTCAAAGTTGTAATATGATTTCGAGGAAAATAAAGACTGGCTCGCACTAGAATTGGATAATTTTATGATGCTCACCTCTTTCTCTATCTCACGCTGTTGTTTCATGATCAACTCATCTTGATTTATTGAGTTATCTATTAAATTGCCGGTGCAACCGCTACTGCTCGACGCATCATCCGCCATTTTTAAATAAAATAAAAATTAAATTGACAGATCACGACAAATGACAATCGACTGCAAAAAAATAATGCGTTCAGTGTTTATTACATTTTGCAAAACTTTTACGAATGCATTCACGATTACCTTTTCGCACCTTCAGAACAATAGTGACGTATCTCAAAAAATCATTTTTTTTTGGGAAAACGAAAACAATGTCATAGATTAAAATGAACAAAGTTTTGAAACTGCAAACTTTCAACTATCAATCAATACCTATCAATTATTTAATAATTGATAGGTTTTCATAAAAAAAAAATTATCAGTTCAAAGTTGAAAGTTTGCAGTTTCAAAACTTTGTTTTCGTTTTCCCAAAAAAAACATTTTTTTGTAATACGTCACTTCTGTTCTGAAGGTGCATTTTGTTGTATTTTATTATTTGTACTGGTAATACCAAAAAGAGCCTGAAAAGAAGTAAAGAACGGAAATGAAAAATATCCAGTGAATCCAGTATTTACAGCATATTTTATTTTATTGTAATGGAAAATGACACAAACGTCAAAAATATTGCTTTAAAAGTCATGTAGAACATTTTAATTATTTCATTCAGAAACACTTAACTTATTCAACCTATAATAAAACTAAAAACTAATCGGCAAACATGTCCTCAATCTTCTTTTGAACTTCTTTCTCAGTTTCAGAGTTAAGTTTGTCTGGTAAGTTCTTGACAGCTTCCAAATCTGCCGGTTCACCGTCGTCAGCAGTTGCTTCTCCTTTTGCCTACAAAGACAATAACAATTAAGTATTTGTCGCTGGTTATGGATAGCTGGTTTATCAAAAGTTGTCATAGGTAGGGCATAATATGTCAAGGAGTATTTGTAAAAAACTTGTCCACATCAGTTTCTAGAGGGAGACCAAAGGCCAAAGTTACAGAGTTATAATACCTGTCTACATTGTGCCAAACTTCACTGCAGTTACGCTTGCCATAGTACAGGTAGTCAGGTGGTCAATTACAAAAATTACCTACCCTTTACTTATTCGTAGCCTATCTATACATATAATAAAATCGTAGGAAAGTCAAAACTGTACATTGAATATTTTTTTAAAAGAATACTTGGGGCGTGATCTACAATCGATACCGAAGCCAAAAATATAGTTTTTAGAATTTTTGTCTGTTTGTCTGTATGTCCGGGATAAACTCAAAAACTACTGCATGGATTTACTTCAAATTTTGCATGAATATTACTAAGAGGTCGGGTCAACATATAGGCTACATATTATCACGCTATCACCTACGGGGGAGGAGCTGTGAATCTTTATTTTTCTTACGCATTCTGTGACAGCGTGTAATCTAACGACGCATATTTAAATGTTGTTTTTCAGTAAGCCATGCTATTATCTAGCTTTACACTATGAAAACTACGCCATTTAAGTAATTTGGGCCGAGAAACATAGTTTAATGAATGTTAGTAGTATAAAGAAAATTTTGAAGCAGCGCCCGCCATCTATGAGATTTCATTAAAATCAAATCAAGTTACATGTTGACACTTTTTGGAAATTAATTTAAATTTGATCATGTTGGCGAGGTTAGTAGTTAGTTATTCTTAAAATTCATAGATGGCAATGTTCATTTTCTTCATAAAAGTTGTATCGTATAGTTCGTTTTGATAAATTCGAGTTCCAACAAAACCCTCAAAATCTTGAGTAGAGTTGAGGAAGACAATGAAAAAAAAAAGCCGGTGTTAAGTATTACAAAAAAGTTATGTTCCTACTGGAGACGAAGTCGAAGTAACTGATGAACGCGTGCTGAACACCTGTCTCAGTTCACTTCAAGATGTGGTCATTTCTATCGGCGGCAATCCACTGATCGAATATGGCTTACCAGCTCCCCAATCATCACCGCATCAAGATCGTGGAAATCGGGAGTATAACGCTGAGACAAATTACGATCCGGGCGAAATGACCACCATACGAAATGACCATGTCGCTTTGTTCTCTTCAGTGTAAAAACAAATTTATGACACCGTCCTTGAAAGCGTTTGGCATAACCAGGGTAAAAAGTTTTTCTTGGATGCTCCTGGTGGAACAGGAAAAACATTTGTTACCACTGACATACTTGCAGAGGTCAGGAGGCGAGGCAAAATTGCTATTGCTGTAGCGTCGTCGGGAATCGCTGCCACACTGCTTCCGGGTGGCAAGACAGCACATGCCATGTTTAAAATTCCCATCGATTTAGAGAGCGCCGAAACGCCTGTTTGTGGTGTGTCACGTAACAGCGATAAGGGACACGGTGGTGTCACAGTTCTGTTCAGTGGCGATTTCCGGCAAACGCTTCCCGTGGTGACACGGGGATCGAGGGCTGACGAGGTGAATGCTTTGTTGTGGTCACGAGTTCGTACGCCGCGCTTGACCATTAATATGAGAGCTCGGCTCGGCGGCAATGCACGTGCTCAAGAATTCTCCGATGTCCTCCTAAGTCTTGGCGAAGGCACTCTACCAAAAGAGGTGGTGCTTCCAGACTCTCTCGGTAGAGTGGTATCCAGCTTAGAAGAACTCATTCGCTGTGTGTACGGGGACATTAGTCGTATACCGCACCAGCAGAATTCTTGGGTGTGCGAGCGGGCCATTTTGATGCCCAAAAATGATCAGGCTGCAGCAAGTAACGAATGCATTCTCTCGGAAATTGAGGGGAATGAAGTGGTCTACACCTCGATAAACACTGTTGTCGAGCAAGATGACGCCACACATTATCCCGTGGAATTTCTGAACTCCCTGTCAGAAAGTGGATTTCCAGCGCATACCATCAAGCTGAAGGTCGGTGTCCCGATTACGCTTCTTCGAAACCTATCTCCTCCGAAGTTGTGTAACGGAACCCGCCTTGAAGTCATCTCGCTCCACAGACACCATTAAGGCGAAAATTCTTACGGGTTGTGGCGTCGGCGAGGCAGTATTTATACCACGCATTCCCCTCATACCTCATAACTTCCCGTTCCAATTCAAGCGCGTCCAGTTCCCCGTGAGTGTTTGCTTCGCGATAACTATCAATAAGTCGCAGGGGCAGACACTGAGGGCAGCGGGTGTCGACCTGAGGACGAGTTGCTTCTCACACGGGCAACTGTACGTCGCTTGCTCCCGCGTCACCAGTCCTGACTCTCTTTACATTTTGGCACCTGGCAGCCTAACTACCAACGTAGGTTATAGGGAAGTGTTGTAAGGTATGATACCTTTGTACGTATTTTTACTCTTTTGTGTACTGGAATGTATTCCTGAATTATTTTCTCTATTTCCTTCAGTCACATCTTATGACTGAACTCGGCAGGATTCCCATATAACTCTCTTCACTTGCTTCGCTTGCAAAAAAAAACTTATATTTTAATGCTATTTTAAAAGTTGTTTACTTATAATGCTATAGCGACACTAATCTTAGGTATTTTTGGTACTGTCTTCACGCAGACGACGTCGCGGGCAGCAGCTAGTTATACATAAAATCATAATTACCTTCTGCATCTGTATTTCGAGCTGCATAATGGCGCGCTCGAGCCGGTAGTTGTCTGACACAAGCTGTGCCCACCGCCGCCGCAGCGCTCGTAATCTCGCGCCACTCGCCGTTTGTGACCGTTTCCGCTCCCAGTTCACTGATGCTATTTGTTTCCTGGCAAAAGGAAGGGGAAGACATCATTAAAGTTAGGTTTTAGTTGCAATTTTACTAATTGCTACTAATAAACAACTAAAAATAAAATGATAATAGACTGTGGTATATTATTATTTCGTTTATTTATACTGTTATCTTATTTTATTACATTTTTAAATATTTCTTAAAATACAAAAAAATAAGCATAAAAAACATTTAAAAATATAAGTAAATTGTGATCCACCGGTGTCGGGAGCAGGGTCCAAGCTACCGGTGGTTAGGGCTCCAGAGACAGGAACCTCCTCACAATGCGAGCCATATCGAGGAGTACTGCCTTTTGAATCAGGCCCTTGATCCTAGGACAGGGAGGACAATCACGGAAGTACGGTCAAGATCCCTACCAGCATCTTACAGGAATACTTCTTTCCTCCGAGCATGTTTGCTCTTGCGAATCTCCACTCAAGCCGGCCAATAAAGGCAAGCCAGAGGTGAGGAACAAGACTTCTCCTGGGACATAGGGTCAGTGGGGTGGCTACTGCCCAACAGCTCGCCGCATGCTGCCCTACTGGTTTCTGTATCTCTCTTGGTCTGGCTCCGAACCTTAGACCTGTTCCAGCAAAGTAAACTCTTCCGGCATCGGCCTAGAGTTCGGAGAGCGCAAGCCTCAGCTTGCGCTCTACGGCGATGGGGCGCAAGCCCTACCACGACGTCAACGTAGAGATACGGCGATGGGGCGCAAGCCCTACCACGACGTCAACGTAGAGATACGGCGATGGGGCGCAAGCCCTACCACGACGTCAACGTAGAGATACGGCGATGGGGCGCAAGCCCTACCACGACGTCAACGTAGAGATACGGCGATGGGGCGCAAGCCCTACCACGACGTCAACGTAGAGATACGGCGATGGGGCGCAAGCCCTACCACGACGTCAACGTAGAGATACGGCGATGGGGCGCAAGCCCTACCACGACGTCAACGTAGAGATAGGGCGATAGATGGGGTTATTATTATTGTAAATATGCAATGAATTTTTAATTCTTTAAAGAATTCTTACAAAATTACAAAGCAACAATATGAAACTGTAAATATAGATCCATCTACAAACCTTAACTGACTATGTACATTCTGTGATCGTGTCACTAATGCCTGCAATGTGTTGAGGTAAGATCTCCATGCTTCTGATCCATACTGCAGCTGTAGCTCCAAGTTCAGCACTCTGATGGCCTGATGTGACAGCTGGGCGTGGGAATTGTCTACAGACTCTGCCCAGGCTGTTGGCTCACCAAGGCGGCCGGCTGGTGGTGGAGGTAGTTCATAACTGTAGGAGAAAAAAGGACTAAAGACTGGAAGCCGACCCCAACGTAGTTGGGAAAAGGCTAGGCAGATGATGATGATGATGACTTCAGGTATAGCAAACATTATGTTAGTTCTAATACTATAGGACTTGGTGAGTTTTTATTTCTCCATTTTTTTAAAGCTGCGTGTGGCAGGGACAAAAAAAATGTTAGAATAGATAGTATTCTGTTTTCCAAATTAGTCTGATCTATAGTCCATTTACTATAGCATTAGACAGAAGTTAAAAAAGGCTCTTTTAGGGGCACACTTTGTAACAAAAGTACAACAAACATTATTACAGTCAAGATTGGTGTGGAGTTAAATATAATCAATTTAAATAACAGCAGTCACACTTAATTGTACTTATTTAACCTATCTACCTTCTGAAATTACAACGCTTTTATTTAATACTAGCTGCGCCCCGCGGTTTCACCCGCGTAAATGTCGATCCCGTGAGAATATCGGGATAAAAACTATCCTATGTCCTTTCCCGGGACTCAAACTATCTCTATACCAAATTTCATCGAAATCGGTCCAGCCGTTTTCATGTTATGTCGTGACAACGGAAAACGGGTTTCATTTTTATATAAGATTATTTAGTTTTTACATATTGTCATGTCAATGTTTAAAATCTAAAAGAAGCAGGAGCGGACAGTACCGGTAACGTTTTTCATGTCACTATAACTCTACCAAATCTAAAATGTTCCGTACTCCCTTCATAAGTTGTGGCAGCACGTGTTTTTTTATATTTTCGGTTTATATAAAGTTGTTTTTAATAAACTAATTGTTACTAAAAATTGTTTCATTTCATGTACCTATCCAAGCATAGTGATGTGTAGATAGATAGAATATGCTTTATTGTATGCCATGCATTGTTACTTACAAAAAAGCACATAGCTTATTTATTAAAATTGTTTGACCTTAAATTGAAAATAAAATGTTTCGTACTCCTGCTTCTGCGAGCCTCTTTTTTCTAATGTTATAACAAATCGACTATAGCTGACGCCATGCACTAGTTGGCAAGTTAAAAATTATTTTGTTTAGAGTTGGTTATTGTTTTTCTTACCGCTTCATAGACAGAGGCTCCATAGGTAACCGCTGCTGCACTCTCTCCATCTCTCTCTGTAACGCTGATGTCTCAAATGCTGTGCTAGGCTCAGGGCCAGCATTTTCTAGATAGTTCTTAGTTGGTCTATATCGTCGGCATTCTTCTTCTACCATAGCCAGGGCCTGAAAGACACCGTGAAGAAGTAAATAAGAGGTGTGCATTGTGGACAAAACATGGACTGAGGAGATCAAGGAAGTTTGTGAGAGTAAAAGTAGAGAGAAAACTTATTAAAAAATCTCGCTAGCAAACAATTGCTATGATATCGTAATAGCTAAGATCATGAAGTGAATAAACGATGTGTAAAGAAGGCTTTAATAAAGCCAAAATATCCGTAGGAAGAAACAAAGTATTTGAAAAATAGTGTAAGGTTATGTACGACTACTTACGGCTTCCCGGACTCCTGGGTCATCGTAACCCTGGTCGATGTACGGTAACGCGTCCACCACGACTTCCCCAGACATTTCTATAAATATCTATTTATAATTGATGGATAACTTAAATATTTTAAGAATTTATGACTGACAAACTTGGTTTTTG
This sequence comes from Amphipoea lucens, assembly GCA_947508005.1. NCBI lineage: Eukaryota > Metazoa > Arthropoda > Insecta > Lepidoptera > Noctuidae > Amphipoea > Amphipoea lucens. The sequence continues at coordinate 876,428 of OX382364.1, forward strand.
TTGACAAATAATTTGTTTTTTTCAGCCGTACTTCGTTTCTATTTTTATTACATTTGGACACTAGCTAATTTAGCCAACAATATTTGACATGGAATGAAGCGAGAGTGTATCCAGTCCCAGTCATCGGTGGGGCAGCTGGGGCACTTGCCCCACCTTGCTCTCTGACCCGAACCTAAGAATTTTTAGGCAAAATTATTATAATGCCAAAATTAAATATTCATTTGGGTACTTACTTTCTCGAAACAATGCAGTAGGTATCTATGAACAGAACGCGCATGCACAGAGATCGAGTCAACTCATTTGCAATTTCCGAACGCTTAGCTAGATTTAGCTAGAACCCTCGCAGGTTATTATTGAAATAAGGCGCAGTGCAGTAGGTAAATAAAACTTGTCAGTCAGTAAATACAAAGCATTTTTAGGCCGCCTTCGCCGCAAAGTGCCGCTTGCAAACTAGCGGTTGCTGCGCGGCGGCGGCAGCGCTGCAGACGCGCTGCCGCCGCGCTGCAACCGCTAGTTTCGAGCATCATAGTGTTGTATGTACAGAGGCCAGCACATCAAGCTACCCCAATCTGTCAAATTTTCCTAATTGAATATGCACCTTATTACTTTGAAGTAAAGTTGAAAATCTATCAAAGAAATTTGACAGATTGGGGTAGCTTGATGTGCTGGCGTCTGTACATATAGTTTCATTAGTTTCACAATGGACTCTGACGAGGAAACACTGCTGTTAGTGTTACTTACTATTAAAACGAAAAAAGAATTTGGAAAAAGAAAAAAAAAATGGAAACCTAAGAAAACGTTGCCGTTCAAAGTTCATAATAAGCATATTGCATATTTCTTACCAAGCTTTTTCCTTTTCGATTTTATTACTTTACAGACGCCATCGCCAGCACATCAAGCTACACGGAACTGTCAAATTTTCCCAATCAACATTGAACCTTACGCTTTAGCGATAAAGTTGAAAATCCATTAAAGAAATTTGACAGATTGTAGTAGCTTGATGTGCCTTATTACTAAGACATAAGGGTTTGTGACGTTTGATTTCTTCAAGTTCAGCAGTCATAACTCGTTGCTTACACTGTACTTGTCTGACTTCGAATCGCTGGACGACTCTCAACCTCGTCGATAAATTCTTCAACCTGATTTTCGTTCATTTTTAGACTTGAACAAAAACTACGTGCGCATCGTCACTAGTCAATCCATGAACTGATGCGCGGCTACAGCGCGGGTGTAGCGCTGCAGTCGCGCGTTTTTTTATTTATATGGATTCAAAGCAGCGCTGCAGCAGCGCTGTCGCCTCGCGGCACTTTGCGACATATTTGAAGGTGCCCTTTTTCCTACTACTTAGTACTTATTTTAATTACGTCTGCCCCACCCCTTAAATAATGCTGAGTACGCCCATGGTCCCAGTTAGTATAGAAACTCTAGAAAGAAGTATGAGGTTATAACAACGATGGCTAAGTCAAAGCACAGAGTACAATAATAGAGTCAAAGTCAGCAACATAGTTACTATACTCTTTGGTCAGCCATACCAAATAATAATTGTAAAAATGTAGAGGTAACATTAAATAATTTGTTGTACGTACATCCGGTTCAATACCTGTTCTTCTGAAATTCAATAGCAGTTGTGCTGATTTGGAGAAGAATATGGGCAACGTGGAGAAAACTCTGATATTAGCAGAACCATTTAAGAATTATGTAGAACTAATTTTCACATTTTTGTTTTGGTCTCTCTATTGCCTGCTGTCTGAGATGCTGTCAGATTTGTTGATAAGTGCCCTGTCGCCCATGTCTCACAGAGTCAGAGCATCCATGTCTGTGGTCATGTCAAACTGTTGACATGTTGATATTTTTTTCATAAAAAAAATCAGAATTACAGAAGAAATAATGTGAACAAAGTACATTTTTATGCTTAAAAGTGTGATACCTGAGCCTTGATACCTTACTGCTTGCCAAGAGGGTTTGATTTTCTACAGTTACCAAATTTTCGACGTATTTATGCAAATAATACAAAGCTAAAGATTTCGGAAGAAACCGAGTTGTTGACTAGAACTAATAATGACTCTGGAAGAAACAATGATGAGCCAGGAGCTTGCAAACGTAGATTTGACTAAGGTATGTCAATTAACTGTCGCATAATTTGCCTTCCTTCAAACAACTCACATTCACAAAAAACAATTCTAGACTCTCATCATCCATTCTATAACTTTAGCAGATTAGCAGTCAGGCACTGTCTTACAAAAACTAAATTGCCAATATATCTTAGCCCACAAAGAGCATTACAATAACTATGAACCATGGAGTCTACAGTCAAGCTTGTCCATTGCAGATAGCAGCATTACAACAGAAGCGCACATTAGCGTTTGTGAACCACTTTGTGCTGACCAATGTGCAGTTCCTGAACAACTTCATGAAGAGATGTGAACAGAAACTGATGGACTTCGACAGGAAACTGGAGAAAGTTAATGCCGCCATGGTTTTGTTGGAGGCAAGAGTATGTTGAACCAACATAAAAATACTCCTCCCCTTATGAATATAATAAATAACTGAATATTTGACACTAAATGGCCTAAAGTTTAGGCAAATTTTTCTTGCTTTAAATATTATATTTTCATTTTTTATAGCCATAATTTCTTCTTAACATTTATTCATAAAGCTGACTGCTGATTGTAAGAAAACCTATACAATGCAAGGTCAGCTAAAACTGAAAATGTAGATTGATGTGATTTATGAATAAATATTCATAATTCAACCTGAATCTATAATTCCTGTATGATTAACAACATGTATAATATAAACATTTGACCATTTTCACAGCTCTCTTCTATACCAGAATTAAACACCACAACAGCCTCACCAGCTGAAAAACCATCAGAATCCACAGAAGTATCACCTACAAAACCTACAGAAGAACCTCCTGCACGCACCACTGAAGCTGCCCAAGAAGAAAAGGAACCCAACGTACCCAGTCAAACAGTAGATGTTGTAGAAGGCAAGCAAGCACATCCTGAGTATGACCGGTTTGTGAAGATGGTGCAAGTTGGAGTACCTCTACAGGCTGTCAAGTTAAAACTGCAGTTGGAAGGACTGGACCCTAATGTTTTAGATGAGGTTTTGAGGAAATAACCTTTGCTATCATTGTACTCTGCCTGTATTAGGCAGCTGCTGGTTTATCCAGGCCTCACATTGTGTATGCTTTGAACATCAATAAGGCCTATTTATAAAATTATTATTATGAATTTAGCTGAAGACAAGTGCAGGTTTACATAGCTTTAACTCGTATAATCATATGGTTGCAAGTATAATATAATTGTTTCAAAATATATTTTTTTAATAAAATGTTACCTCAATATCGTGTTTTACTAGTGGTGAAAGGGGGGTAGTTAGAGCAGGAATTTTTTGATTTTCATTGAAATCGAAGAAAGTGTTTTTTGATTGACTTGTTGAAATGAAGTGACAGATGTTTACAACTAGCCAGGCCATAAATTATTCGATTTTTTTTAAGTAGCAAACTAGCGAAAAAATTTTAGGTCCCTTATAAAAAAAAAACTGCTGTTGCATACAAAAGTGCAATGCCTACACAATCAATCAAAATGTCTGGAACCACTAATTGAATACTATCTGATTTAAATAAATCCATACTAATATTATAAATTCGATAGTAACTCTGTATGTTACCTTTTCATGCCTAAACCACTGAACAGATTTAGTTGAAATTTGGCAGAGAGATAGATTGCATCCCGGGGAAGGACATAGGATACTTTTTATCCTTTAGGGGGTGGAAGTTTGTATGGGGAATCAATAACCACTGAACCAATTTAGATGAAATTTAGTATGGAGATAGTTTGAGTTGTGGGGAAGGATACCGAACTACTGCTACTAGAGGTATAGAATTGGTTTTATCCCCGAAATTATCCCTTAAGGATGTAAAAAGGGGGGTGGAGATTTGTAAAGGGAATCAATAAAAAAACCGGCCAAGTGCGAGTCGGACTCGCGCACTGAGGGTTCCGTATAAAAATTTAAGGTTTTCGGAATTTTTCCTTTATGTGTGCTATAAAACATTGTTTCATGCCAAAGAAGACGGATCACATTCCTTACAAAATTACCCCACGTCCTATAACAAAGTGACGTATCTCAAAAAAAAGATAAAAATGTATAAAAAAATATGGCATACTCCCTAACTTCATTTTTTTACACCTTCATATGGAAAAATTGCTTTAAAAATAGTTCAGGCGCTGTTATGAAAAATTCGTTCGTATGAGTATTTATGGACCGATTTTAAAAATTCTTTTTTTGTTTGAAAGGGTACCCCCAAGGTAGTCCCACGGCCATAAAGTCAGGTCTCCGGTCTCCAGGATCGCGGAGAAATAAAAGTAAAATCTCAAAAATAAGCTCATTTTTGTACTTTCGTTATTAGTTTTTCACTCTCTTGTTGTTTCTTTTGACTTATTGCATTATGATGAGACAAACGCGGGTAACGCGAGGGAGTGGTCGACAGAGGTTGTTTCACTTACATTAACACAAATGAGAGAGACGAATAACGATAGCGACGCAACGCGGCAAGCGAAGCTTAGGCGGTGTCCTACGTGAGCGACGAATACGACGCGACGCGACGCTGCAAACGCGACGAATGCGATCAACTCAACGGTATACCCTGCTTGCGGCCTATGTGACAGTCTGCGGCGAGACGCGACGTAACGCGTACTTGCTTTGAGAGCGACCAGACGCGACACCACAAACTACATACATACTTTCCGTCTGTTCCCGTTGTCCCCATTCGGAACTCAATAAAAATAATTAAAATGTATTCCCGTTGTCCCCATTGACGATTTCCTGTTAAAATTGTACTGTACTTCTTCATGATTCGAGAAGTAATGACCAAAATCACGTAGGACATTTGTCGCGTGTAGCATTGCGTCGCATTACGTCACGTCGTGTTGCGTCGCGTCGCGTCGTATTCGTCGCTCACGCAGGAAACCGCGTAAGGAAATGGAAGTGAATAATGTTGTTTCACTCGTTCTAATGCGAGTGACTGAGATGTATAGTGACGCCAAGAACATGAAAGGAACAATTGAATTGAATGGCGCTGTCAGTCCATCCTGCGCTTGCGTTGAGTGTGCTACTTCTTTGCGTTTTCTTTTCTGTGGATCTTGAGATTTTTTAACGACAAAGCTACCTTTTACCGGACCTCATCATTGCCTAGTGATTTGGTTTCTGTTGTTTAAATGGAAGATTTCTTTACTACAGTTGTTCTTGTATACATGGGCGCAGGACATTGGGGTATGCGCCCATGTTATGAGTGTAATATTTTATTTGGGCTGCATGCGGAACCAGCCCGAAGAAATGAACCACCCGGCAGGTTTTTGAACCATGTTTTAGGGGATTTAGAAAATTAATAAATTAATATTGAGAAAATGACGTGACGAACTGGGAGTTATGTTCGCCATTTATTGCACATGTCCTGTCCGAATTCGTTGTAACGTGTGTATAATAGATAATAAACAATAGAACAATGTTTTTTTTTTCTTTGTGTCCTTAAATTCCCAGTCCACTCATTTTTAAACTAAATCACCAAAAGCGCCTTTTTTAATTACACATAAAGAAACAATTTCAGTATTATTATATAGTATTCAAAGTAATATTTGAATTCTGTATAATAATATAGTATAGGTAGTATTAGTATGGTATTCAAACATTCAAGCTCAAGCTTTTATTCTCAAGTTTTCATAATCAGATGAATTAAGGAGACAATCCTCAGTTGATCGTTGATTGAACAAAATAAATGTAACATATTAAAAACTACCTCAATAGAAAAAAAATGAGCTTATTTTTGAGTTATTCTCACGTTTTCATAATCAGATGAATAAGGAGATAATCGTCAGTTGATCGTTGATTGAACAAAATAAATGTAATATATTAAAAACTACCTTAATTGAAAAAAATGAGCTTATTTTTGAGATTTTACTTTCATTTCTCCAGAATCCTGGAGACCAGAGACCTGACTTTATGGCAGTGGGACTACTTTGGGGGTACCCTTTCAAACAAAAAAAGAATGATTAAAATCGGTCCATAAATACTCATACGAACGAATTTTTCATAACAGCGCCTGAACTATTTTTATAGCAATTTTTTGATATGAAGGTGTAAAAAAATGAACTTAGGAAGTATGCCATATTTTTTTATACATTTTTATCTTTTTTTTGAGATATGTCACTTTGTTATAGGACGTGGGGCAATTTTGATCCATCTTCTTTCAAGATTCTAGGTCGACTGGAAGTACCCTTTAGGTTTTGATTCCCTTGCGAGTTTGAAAATATGCGGCTATTGCAGTTTCTTTTGATTGCGTTGACATAGAAGTTTAATTTTGTTACAGCGTAAAGGTATTATAGACCCGAGTATTTGATATTAATTTCAATTTAATACCTCTACGCGTTCATGAGAAAAGAAGTAAGTAGTAACTTTAAAATTTTCAAAAATATTTTTTACTAGCGGCCCGCCCCAGCTTCGCACGGGTGCAATTTTTTTTTTCGAGTTTCCAAAATTTTCTTTCATACAAACCTTGTCCCGGCAATACCGATCACAACAAAAAAAGAATTGGCGAAATCGGTCAAGCCGTTTTCATGTCAAGTCGTGACAACGGAAAACGGGTTTCATTTTTATATATATAGATTACTAGCTTCTGCCCGCGACTTCGTCCGCGTGAAATTCGTACTTTCCTCTAAAAATTTCGAAAATGTATGTAGGTATTAATTAATTATAATTATTAATTAATAATAATTAATTATAATTCAGGCCAATTTTTTAGTTTATAGGTCAAAGGAATCAGATTTGTCAAATAAACTGTATCCCCGCTTTTCACCCCCATAGGGGTAGAATTTTGAAAAATTGTTTGGGATGTGTTCATTACTTGACTCAAAGATTATTTATACGAATTGTTGAGTTAATCGAGCCACGCATTAAAATCCTTCCCTGTATAATTAACTAAGTACCCCTTTTCACCCCGTTAGGGGTAGATTTTTGGGAAACCCTGATACACGTTATTCTTTGTTTTTGGTCTATATATAAATAGTGAGTTTCGAGGTAATCGGACCACGCGTTAAAATTCTTCCACATAAATTTTGATGCCCCCAATCCCCCTTTAAGGGGTAGTTTATAAAAACAAAAAAAGCCAATCTTCATAATTTACTTAGATAAGTATTCGTGCCAAGTTTCAAGTTTATTAACCAAATGAATAAGATTTTTCATATACACTGTATTCCCGCTTTTCACCCCCATAGGGGTGGAATTTCGAAAAATTTTTTGAGACGTGTTCATTACTTGACTCAAAGATTATTTGTACGAATTGTTGAGTTAATCAAGCCACGCATTAAAATCCTTCCCAGTATAATTAACTATCCCTTTTCACCCCGTTAGGGGAAAGTTTTTGGGGAAACACTGATTCACGTTATTCTTTGTTTTTGGTCTTAAATATAAATACTGAGCTTCGAGTTACTCGGATAGCGCGTTAAAATTCTTTCATACAAATTTTGACACCCCCAATACCTCTTTAGGGGGTAGTTTAGAAAAACGAAAAATGCCAAAAGTCGTTTTTTACTTAGATACGTATTCGTGCAAAGTTTCAAGGATATTAACTCAAGGAATAAGATTTTTCATACAAACAAAATCCCCCCTTTTCACCCCTTTAAAGGTTGAATTTTCAAAAACCCCTTCTTACTGGATACCTACTCTTCACAAAGAACACACTCCAAAATTCATGTCCCTAGGACCAGCGGTTTAGGCTGTCCGTTGATATCTCAGTCAGGTCGTTCATCCCCCCTTGGGGGTGAAATTATCAAAAATGCTGAGACACGTATAAATTAATTTTCAATCGTCAGCCTATACACAAAATTTGAAGATCCTAACTTTAAAACTGAGGCTTTCATACAAACTTTCATCCCCCTTTTTAGCCCTTTGGGGGTGTAATTATCAAAAACGCTGAGACACGTGTAAATTAATTTTCAATTTTCAGCCTAAAAACAAAATTTGAAGATCCTAACTTTAAAACTGAGGGACTTTCATACAAACTTTCATCCCCTATTTGACTCCCTTAGGGGTTGAATTTCGAAAAATCCTTCCTTATTCCTTGTCTACATTGTAAAGGAAACCATTGTGTAAAATTTCAGCTTTCTAGGTCTAAGGGTTTGGGCTGGGCGTTGATGAGTCAGTCAGTCAGTCAGGCCTTTTGTTTTTATTTATATAGATAATGATGTACTTAACTAAAAATTTACGGTTTTCGCAATTTTTCCTTTATCTGTACTATAAGACGTTACTTCGTACCGTAGATAGAGAAATATTCTCTATCTACGCTTCGTACCAAATTTCAAGATTCTAAGTTCACGGGAAGTACCCTGTAGGTTTTGATTCCCGTGCGAGTTTCGACAATTTGCGGTATAAACGGCTGTCTTTTGATTGCTTTGGCTTCGAAGTTTGATTTTTTCACAGCTCCAAGGGACAGTAGACCTGAGTATTAGATATAAATTTCAGTTTGATACCTCCATGCGTTCCTGAGAAAAACGGTCTTGACAGACGGACAGACAGACAACAGTGATCCTATAAGGGTTCCGTTTTTTCCTTTTGAGGTACGGAACCCTAAAAAGGACTATAACACTTTTATCGTGGGTGAAACCATGGGGCACAGCTACTAAAGAATAAAACGCACTTTTGAATGTCAATATTTACAAGCAAATAGAATTGACTCTAGTTGCCCCTTCCACAAGGTAGTTTTGTATGAAGAATAATGGGCAAGAAACTCCATAGTTTTAAAAACATTATCGTTGGCCATTTAGTTAGGTTAGGACTGTAAATAAAATTCCAAAGTTTAGTTAAACTTATTTATTATCCAGCCTAGAACTGAATCATCTGTCCCTTCCTCTTCTTGTCTCCTCCCAGCTCAAAGTGCTTGCAGCGCTTGAGCGCCACTTGTGACCTCACCTTGCAGTCGGCGCACTCAAGACGGAGTACAATTTTCTTTGTGGTTTTCGCCTGGAATAGAATTATATTAGGTTAGTTATTGTTGTTAAATTGTTATAATGGTTTCTAGAAACCCATAAACTTATGACAACAGGTATTCTTGTGTTAAACTGCCAAAAAACAAGAACCAAAATCAATCTGTGATTTTAATCCTTATTTTTTGGGAATTTGGTATAAGATTTGGTCCATGGATGTCTTATGGGTGGAGCGAATAAATAGGTTGTGATAGGTAACATAAGTACATTATTTTTAGACAGACTGTACAGTGAGCGGTTTTAACAAAGGCAGTAATTTCTTACAATCTACTTATTGTACTAAATAATATAAATAATTTCTGATACATTTAGATTGATAGGTTTACCAAAATAGGCTTCTTACAACCAAAGAGTTCTATAGTTAGCAACATTCACTCAAATGGGTTTACAATAATTATTAATCAACCAATCAAGAATAAAAATTGTGTAGCCACTGAACTACAATCATTGTATCCAACCTATACAAATCATACTACAGTCCAGTCCAGATACTACAGTCACAGGTATTGTGTAGAAATTATTTAATTTCTAGCTGTGAATGAAGATTTTGGGAGATCACTTTTCCATTACAAGCCATATAAACAAATAATACATTTGTAGGCTATCGTACGAATATCCATTAAAGCTACACACAAACGTGTCAATAGATGCAATCACAATTAAGTAACCCGTAAATACCGACTTCAGAATAACTGATAACAACCCGGTTCATAGGTTATGATCGCTTACCTTCTTCTTGAAGATGGGTTTGGACTGACCACCGTAACCCTGCTGTTTACGGTCATAACGCCTTCTGCCCTGGGCAGCGTGCCTTTCCTTGGACTTTTTGTACTGAGACACCTTGTGGGTCTTGTGGCATTTGCATTTTTTGCAGTAAGTCCTGCGCTGTTTGGGTACGTTCACCTGAAATTTTCAAAGTTCTCCATGAAATACATCCTCCGTTAAAATCTTGAACACATCGATAGAGATTTGCACTATAATTTGGTTCGTTTTCATAAAAGTATATCATGATTCAAAAGGATAAAATTTGTTAAAACACAAACCATTTTGGCGTTCGTTAAGCACGGTATCAACAAACGTCAAAGAAAGAAAGAGCAGCTGTCAATTTTGATATGTCAATGTGTAAAAACGTTGCCAGTAAAAGAACTCTTCGTTCAGAAATCAAGAGAAAATCCTTGCCAGTATAAAAGATTATTGAGAGAAAATTGAGATTTTCGCGATTCTTGGTGTTTCCTTGTGGGTTTGATTATTGTACTTTATTTCAATCTTGCTGAAAGCGAATACACTGTCAACGCTCACGAAGTTTTCATGAAAGTCTGCGGAGGTGCCAACCCGTGCGATAATGGTAATTTGGCCTATCATCCGATAGATTGCAGGCGCTAAAATTGATACTTGAAGGATAATTTCGACGTAGAAATTAGATAAATTGAACTTATGGAGTTGGCAACACGAGGTGTCAAATAATTTATATAAAAATTAATTTATTTTTCTAAGTTATCGTAATATTAGTATAAAAACAATCATATCACTGAGATATATTCATCCAACCCGAAAGGGGAGGCAAGTGGATAATATGTATTATTATTTAGTGGAAAACGTGCATTATTGTATCTCTAACTTTTGTAATATTATTAGTTTTTATGACTTTACATATCTCGGGACCATGGGGTCCCGGTCCTTTGGAAGGCGTACGAGGGGCCGAAGCCAACCCGCAGAGGCCCCTTAGGAAATTTTAATGAAATGTGGCACCAACCGACGATTCTCCCTGTATGCACTATGCAAGTGCACCCAAGGACAACCCCCGGTTGGTGTAGGACTATTGCCGGATATGGAAAAATGAAAAGTTGGGCTATGGGTTTGCGTGGCTAAAGTGGACTGGTTACCAAGAACTATGGAAGAACTATGACCCCTGCCTAATCAATGTTTTATATACATATACACGGATAAAATAGCAGGGGGTGACTTGCACACTCAATAATGGGCCCCCGGAAACGGTTGCTAGCACATAGTGACGTAGCGACAAGGGGGCAACATGTCCTGAAGTGCTTATGAGGAGTGGAGAGGTGTTCCACGGCTATCAGGACAATCCCGGAAGTACGGTCAAGATCCCTACCAGCATCTTACTGGAATACTTCCTTCCTCCGAGCACGTTTGCTCTTGCGAATCTCCACTCAAGCCGGCCAATAAAGGAAAGAATGAGGTAGGAGCTCTGTTCCTCGTCATTGTTCACTCCAGCCGGCCAATAAAGGCAAGCCAGAGGTGAGGAACAAGACTTCTCCCGGGAGATAGGGTCCGTGGGGTCGCTACCGCCCAACAGCTCGCCACATACTGCCCTGCGGGTTTCTGTATCTCTCTTGGTCTGGCTCCTCACCCTAGACCTGTTCCGGCATAGTAAACTCTTCCGTCACAGGCTTAGAGTTCGGAGCGCGCAAGCCCCACCACGACGTCAACGTAGAGATACGGCGATGGGTGTATATATTATTAGTATTATTACATTTAGTTAAAACCCATCTACATATGTATTCGACTGAAAGACTTGTATCTATGGTCATGAATAAAAATTAAAAAAAAAATATAGCTTAAAGTTTAAAAATAAAGCAATTTTAGCGCCAAAAGTGACAGGTGCTTGCAACCAGGTCGGGAACTCGGATTTTATTTATTTGTTAAAAAGTGAAAATATGAAGTTCGCTATCCCAGAAATATCGTGGCACAACAGAGATCCCGTACTAAGTGTAGACTTCCAGCCAAAAGCAGATTCAACTGAACCATTACGACTCGCCACAGGAGGGACTGATTCTCATGTTTTGGTATGATTATCCTCTTTAATAATACAAGCATATGAATAAGTATACTGATGCCTTAGCCAATATTGCCAACTAATGCTTATAAAGTCCTAAATAAACTCAATTTCAAGTTTTCTAACTGTCAATTAATATTTTGTTTTTCGTCTAATTGTTGTCCAAACTTACATTTTTAATAAAATTCTCAGGCGTTAAAACTCTTAGGGAAAAACTAGTGAACACCCCGGTTCCCCATATCGAAATTCACGCTTTGTTACATAATTTATTTATCTTTCCAGATCTGGTACGTTTCCACAACAGACACAGGATCAGTGAACCTCGAGGTCGCTGCAGACCTCACGCGTCACCAGAAAGCTGTCAACGTGGTGCGGTGGTCACCTAATGGCCAGTACTTGGCTTCAGGAGATGATGAGTCCATCATATTTATCTGGAAGAAGACTGACAAGGAACCTGCACCTGCCTTGGAGCAGATGGAAGAACAGTATAAAGAGTCTTGGGTTATTCACAAGGTAAGTTGTTTTAAGTAATGCTTGAGTTTTGAGTGGTTCTGAAATAAAGGCTTAAGATGTCCATCTCAAATAGATTTATAAAGGCCATTCATTCAACCTTCTCTGTCCTAAATGGTATTGTCACGAGCTTGGGGTTTCGTGACAATAAAAACTGCTGATTTTATAACCAAAAAAATAGACATTCGGGCTTCTGATGATCCGTAATGATGGTCAAAGCCGGCAGCCGGAACCAGTGGCTTAATGTGCTTTCTGAGGCACAGAGGGGACTTGATATGTGATGATGGTCACCCATCCACGGACCAACCGCGGCAAGCGTCGCTTAACCTGATTGATTGACCCGTGCTGTTGTTATTACTTAGGCACAAGCCCCTACCAATTTAATTTAAATACTATTATCTAAAAAGATATTGTTTTTATAATTTATTAAGTACTACTTATGGGAGCTTGTCATAGATGAGTAATAAAAATAGAAAATAATATTTTATTTATACTTATACAAATCATTTGCTTGCGACACTGCCAGTTATTTTTCACCCATACTCACTTTATAATTATGTCCCTTGTAACCCATCTCACATTGTGTGTGTGTTAATCCTCAGTTTGAAGGTACCGAGACCCGTGTCGCCAAAGTGCTCAGAAAAGTAATAATTATTGTATATAGACACTCTGTGTATGTTTACCTAGTAGCGAGTGCTGCCGGGTGAAATAACACTGATGTTGTTTACTGTAAAACAACATCAGTAATAAAACCTTTTCTTCTGGGCATTTGCTTATAACAACAAATAAAAGATTCTGAGTTTATTTTTTAATGTCATACTGGTATGTCCACAGAACAGATAACTGTTCTGTGGGTATGTCAGAGTATTATTATATTCTCAATGTTCACCAGCAATTCCAAAACACCTTATTTCTCACAGACTCTCCGAGGCCACATGGAGGATGTCCTAGACATAACCTGGAGTGCAAACTCCTTGCACCTGGCATCAGGCTCTGTGGACAACAAGCTGCTCATATGGGACCTGAACAAGGGCAAGTACAGCAGTATTCTGACCGACCACAAGGGGTTTGTGCAGGGAGTGTCCTGGGACCCCAAGGGACAGATGATCGCTTCTGCTAGTACTGATAGGTGAGTTTAATAAATTGTGTCACATTCTATACTTACACCAATAAAAAGGACAGTAAAATTTTGTAAGTGCAAATTAGTCACTAATATTGTTTGGCCACAAGTACTAATTTTTGCATGCCAAATGGTAGAATATGTATACTCATATATGCAACTTTTTTTTTATCAGTTACATTCACTTATTTGTTAAAAAGAGGTACCTATGTGAATAGCTTCAAAATATTGGTTCCCAAGAGGCCTTATAAGCTCCTAATTGGTAAAATATGCATAGCTTATGAAGGCATGCAGTTGTTGCATGAAAAAACCGTAGTTTTACAATCAGATGAAGCAATATATGTTTTATAAGGCACAATTGTTTTACTAAACATCTTAGTTCACATATTTTTACCTAATCAACTTAACACTTTAAAAAAATCTGTTCCAGAGTTTTCCGCACATTCGACGTAACAACAAAAAAGGTGACATCGCGCAGTAGTAAGGCCATCCTACCGTTCCCTGCTGACCACCCGCTCCACGACGTCAAAGTGCGGCTGTACCACGACGATACACTGCAGACTTATTACAGGTTTGCTTGCTCTAATGGAATAGCCCAGCCATTAATGTTACTCCATCCAGATCCAGCCTTGAGCAGCACTTATTTCTTACTTCTGTATTTTCGCCCATTTCGTGAAGAACACTAAACAAACTACCCTGTGTAAATGGAAATCTCATTGGAATAAATTTATAACTTGTAATTGACAAAGTTGCATTATCATCAAGACAGTTTTCTAGAAAAAAGTGTTTCAAATGAAAGTTTTGTTAATAGGAGACTTCAGTTCAGCCCAGATGGTCTGCTGCTGGCAGTGCCGGCGGGTCGCGTAGAACCGGAGCAAGGGAAGGTTGACATAAAGCCCATCAATGCAGTATATATCTATACAAGATACTCTTTGAAAGTGTGAGTTACTTTACTGATCTACTTATGGAGTATGTAAAGATCGAAGCCGGTGGCATTCTGTAGTTTCTGCCTATCAGCATGGGAAGATGTCGTGAGTTTATGTATGTGTGTGTATGTTTTGCTACTTATCTCAAAGAAGGGAAACTACAATAAGAATATGGTGTAGTGGTGCAGGGTGATACTACATACATCATTTAAGTTATGTGGCTCTGCAAGATGTTAAAATGCTGTTTTAAACTTAACAAATTACTTTTTAACCGACGAAAAAACGGAGGAGGTTATCAATTCGACGCGTATATTTTTTTTTTTATGTATGATCGATCACGCATAACTTTTTACAGAGCAGTCCGATTTTGATAATTCTTTTTTTGTAATTTGTTAAATTCAGGAAAGGAATCAAATTGACATTGTCTTACTGTAATAAATGATAGTGGGGAATGATTATGGTCAAAAATCGCAGCATGAGCTGAATTGAGAAGAAGCTTTTGGTCTGCAGTTGGTCAATATCACAGACTGCAGTTTAGTTTTATTCCCTTTACGAATATTATCACAGAATTCAGGGTCGTTGGCTAACATTATATGTTCCTCCAGCCCGGCCTGCATCCTGCCGTGCGGCGAGGCGGCGCTAGTGACGCGCTGGTCGCCGCGGATGTACGCGGCGCGGGCGCGCGGACCCGCGCCCGCGCTGGCCACGCCGCGCCGCATGCTGCTCGCTGTGGGCACTAAGCGGTCCGTGCTGCTGTACGACACGCAGCAGAAGACGCCCATAGCGTTGATTAATAACATA
Organism: Amphipoea lucens; assembly: GCA_947508005.1. Classification (NCBI taxonomy): domain Eukaryota; kingdom Metazoa; phylum Arthropoda; class Insecta; order Lepidoptera; family Noctuidae; genus Amphipoea; species Amphipoea lucens. Next base: position 891,626 of record OX382364.1, read on the forward strand.
CATTATACCAGGTCAGTAAACTTATGTCTGAATGTGTTGAAATTTCAGTATTTCCAGATTAAAACTTACAAATAACGAAACGATAACTGACAAGCCTTGTATCTTTTCATCAGCCATAGTTGTATCTATTAATATTGATTCCAGACCTCTGGTATATGTTATTTAGTCATGGATTGAACTCAGTAGTTTGCACTGCCAGAAGAGCTTAAGTCCAGAATTCGGCTGCTATAAGCCTGTATGTTTACCTTAAATTATCAAACAGTATTCATTAATCTATGAAACTCATATATGCAGACTGACAGACCTGACGTGGTCTCCTGACGGGCGCACCCTGGTAGCGTCGAGCACAGACGGCTACTGTTCTGTCATCACCTTCGCGGATTGTGAGCTGGGAGAAGTGCTACCTGATGAAGTGGTTCCAGAGCCGAGTACTGCAGCACCAGGTAAATGTCACAAGCTTACGAAAGTTGGCCACTTGGATAATAAAGAGCGTCATAATAATAAATTCAATAAAGTTATTGAAAACTTGAATTTCTTCATATTTTTCGGTAGAAAAATTATATAAGCCCACCAAAATAACTGTTTAGTAGTCATATTTACAAACATTGCCTCTTAAAATAATATTATCTCATTGAAAGATTAAGATAGCACTGGTATTATGCCTAGAAATAATGAAGTTGCCTGCATTATCCTAAAATAAAACACAATCTCTTCACAGAACCCATGGAAGTTGAAGAACAACCAGTGGAGACGCCGAAGGAAGAAACACCGAAATCTAAAGAAGTAAAAGAACCCAAACCAGTTGGCAAGATGGACTCCTTCATCAAGTTCAAAGCACCGGAAAAATCTCCAAAGAAACAGAAAAATGAACCCCAACAGAAAACACCAATCAAAATAGATGTTATGGAAGAAGTGGCAATGCCATCATGGTCAGATAATAGCAACACAGATATTATTAAACCTAAGGAAACAGAACCAACGAAAGATACAGAGATTATGATCATAGATGATAGCGAAGACATCAAATTAGTTTACGAAGACACCAATGGAGCCAAGTCTACGTCGACCTCAACAGATTCGCCGACAAACAATACAGTTCCAACTGTAATTGAGAAAGGTTCACCAAAAACTGCCAAGACTGAAGAGAAAACTATTCCAACAGTTGGTACTCCCAAAACTACTAGTGCTAACATTGTGAGTCAGCCAAGTACTCCAAAAAGCGCTTCAAGTAATGAACACAACTTCTTCAAGCAAGCCAAAGTGACTGATGTGAAGGATCAGGCCGTCAAGTCTGCTCCAAGCCCGAAGGCGCCCAGACGAGTCAGTTTCGTCACTTTATCGAGCCCTAAGAATAGCAAGAAAAAATAGCTGTTAAAATTTTAGTTTGTGCATCTGGAAGATATTTCGGCGTAACTTATGACCCTTAGGAAGGAGGATTTTATGAGCTGCTAAGTAATTTTAATAGCGTTAATTGACCCTACGTATGGATCCACGCGAGATACAATGGCCTTATAACTGTTTCTGTAACTGAGGCATTCAACCAGCTAAGTATAAATAGCATGAAAGATAAATCAATTTAAAAAAAAAGTTAAAATATATCTTGACTATCTGGAATAGCATGGACCAACATAAGTTCCGGCAATATTGTGTTAACCAGATTAATTATTATGTCTGGTGTATTAATCCCTATTTTAAACAATTATTTAATAATACGATAATAGTTTTAAGTATAAATGTAATGTTTTAATTTGTAAATAAAAGACATATGTAAAAGTAAACATTTATAATAAATATTTACAATTCAATGCGTAGTATCACATTCAAAATAAAAGTGAGTATAATATAACAAAATATATCTGCATCAATCGAAAGTATTGGTACTTACCTACTGACCGGACGATACGTCGTATGTTTGATCACGAATCAAGTAAACGGCTAACTGATGTTGCATTCCCTTGCAGGTAGTTATGGAGAAATAGTTTACATACTTAATATTTAAAAAATAATAAAACTTGTAGATACCTACAGCATTTTTCTAGAGAGCTGTTACCGTTGTAGTGCGACATAAAACATTTATTTTAAACATCATACCTCACTTGGTAATACTGTTTTTCTTTAGCATAGAGTAGGTCAGACGACATACCAAAAATGTTGATGAAATAACAATAATCGCTGTTTTAGCCACCACGCATAACTTAACCCTCTAGAAAATTTAAAACGTAAGTGACCTCTGCACTGCCACCGACAACGCCGAGGAAGTGGCAAAGTTTTGGGAAACAAGATTTAAAATACAGTCGTGCCAGCGACACGACGGAGAAGAACACGTATAATAATCAAGATACTAGAATTAAAATCAACAACCACAACGCACAATGAAGTCATTTTGATAATGTCCTATATCAATAGCCCAAATTACTTCAATATACTGAAACTATAAGAGAATGCAACACGTCATCAAGTCAAATCAGAAGAAATGCAACATACAAGAAATAACGTACCTACGTATATTCGTAGAACTCAACGTTCTGTATTTATTATTGCTCTGCCGTGCAACCGCACCTACTTACTACACATTATAATAACGCGTTGTGATAATCTAGTCTTAGACCTTGTGACGACTGTGGATATAAGAAATGTAATGTAGCAACTTCGCCCAATTGCCTTGCATGTTATTGTTAAAATAAAATTAAAAAGGAAGTAAAATTGGCTAGTATAATAACACTAGTTTACAAAATATAATAAATTTCATGTCCTTCCAGTGAATTTCATATCGTGTTATTTAGTGACAATAACTAAACGCAAACATATAAGTATTTGTTTTATTCTTATGACGTCAAAGAATCAAGTTATCTACACACTTTATTTTAAGCCTACCCACAAGTTGGTTCTGAATTCATTCTAAAATTTTGTTGCATTGTAGTGTTCAGTTGAATAAATATTGTTTTTAAAATGTCAAAAAGGTTGTGTAAAGTACATCCCGACCGACTTTGTTACGTTTGTGGTGAATTTATTATATCTAACAAAGGATATCCCATAACAGAATCTCTGAAAGATTTGAAATTTTTTGAACAAAATTATAAAGGATACTGGGACCAAGCCATGTTAGGTGATTACTGCTGCAGTCTGTTATAAGAGACACAGACACAAATAAATACAAGAAAAAAGCTAAGGCAATTCATTTTTAATTTTTTTTATTATTTCTGTAGGCATATTTTTGTAAATCAAAAATAATAAATAGTTTGGAAAGGTGACGTATTAATTTTTTTTCCTATTTTTTTTTTAAACTCTGTACATCTCAAATGATAAGAAAAATCACTTTTTATTTCAAGGACAAAACCCATGTAAACTAGTGTAATTATGTATGTATTAATATTACATACAATATAATTCAGCTACACGGCTGTCTAACTACATTACCTATCTAACTTAATAGGTAAATAACAATGTTAAATTGTAGCCCGGTTAAAACGAAAAAAGGTATAGGCTCCAATTTCGCATCGAACCTTAATACCAATCAGTGAAGGGCTGAAAATGTAGGTCAAAATTTTCGGTAGTCACAGGCGTAATGTCAAATCGTATTAAATCTAATTTGTCCATATTAGTATAAAGTAAACAACAAAACTAAACACACAACTTGTCTTTTTAGTAACTAAAAAAATTGCCTGTGATACTGTAAGACTTGCCAGTTGGCAAATATATCGGTATCTAAGAAAATCAATGTGTGTATTATAAATCACTAGTCGCCACAGATCCAAGACTTTACAAATAGCTACACTTTATGACTTTAACAGTTTATAACATAGTTTCGTTTATCCAATTAGTCTATTCACCTCACTTGTGTAGCATATGTCTCCGTATTTGATAAAACTCAATCGAAATTCATGTTTATAAACACTGAACTAAGGTCTAAAGTTTAGTCACTCAGTCTCAGCCCTATGTGGTGTTTGGTTTAGTATATAAATCTGTCGTATCTTATCGGTACAGTCTCGCGAAGTCGCGCAGTAGCCGAGTCATTTCCTTGCATTTTTCTGCCCTGGAAACAACGAAAAAAAAAACGAGTTATACTAAAGAAAATCTTTGATGGAATGACAAGGGGGATCTTTTTTCAAGTTTAGCATCGTGCTAAAAGAGTAAGCTTCAACACAACACACACACCAGACACAACTTCAGTGCTGCCTCGAAGCTCGGGAATTATTTGATGCCAAGCATGACGATAACAGTGCTACAAGGATCTTTTGGCGCTTGAATGACATTGACAGGGGGGCATTGGTAAACATTTGAGAAATTGTATTGAAAGAACAAGATGGCAGCTTTAGTTCAGATTTTGGCCGCGCGCCAAAAGATTATTTTACAGCATACAGTGTAAGTTTTACAATCTGACATGGTCAATACTTACCTCATAGCATACTGGTGGAACTGCCAGCACTGCTGTTCGGTAGCGACAGCCGGGCGGTCCCTCGGCAGTCGCTGCACAGCTGTCTGCAGCCAGTCGACTCCTTTAGCCTTCTGCCACTCCAGCAGCTCCATGAGCACCTCAGCTACTTCAGCCAGCATGTACGAGTGAAGATGGAGAACGCTGGCTTCTGTGAGCCTGTAGGTCAGGTCTTCACCGTAGGTGGAGAGCGCGTTGTCGGCAAGAGCTGGGGAACGTGATTTTTATGTTAGTTCGGCAGTTTCAGGAGGGATTAAATTCGTCTTTAAAATCATCATCATGTGCCAAGCCTTTTCCCACCTAAGTTTGTAGCAGCTGAATACCTGTATTTTACATGGAGCGACTGCCTATCTGACCTCCACAAGACAATTACAAAAATAAAAGACAAATAGTCTTAAACATATTTTTTCCTATCCAGTATTTTGTTGTTTATTATTAGGTGGAAAAATGAGACTATAAATAAATTGACCATGTATGAAAATTCTTGTGAATTGTATGATTTTGTATTCAATTGGATAACTTGATAATAAATAAGTCTGTGATGAGCTGTCGTATGAGCTGCATAGCTGCCTTAGATTTTACATATCAGTAAGAAAAGATCAGAAGATTTCGCTGATTGAATTAAAAGTACGTACGTACTTACATGAGTAGCGATCTTTTAATTTTAAACTGCACGCCATTCCACTAAAATTTCCATACAAACATTTAAAATGTGTATGCAACAAGCCGAGGAGGAGCGTAAAAGTAAGTAAACGATCTCGATCGACTTGCAGCTAGTTATCATTTTAGTATGTACGTTTGCCCAGCTAGGCCCCCCAGAATTTGCGATTTAGGTATACACCAATGCAATGTACTCGCCTCTAGGAGTATATGTACCGCTTTCTTTTTCAATGTACCTCTGTACTTTTGAAGAAATATGCAAAAAAAGGGGGCCGTGCCAGCCAAACGTTTTCAGCACGGCCCTCGTGTAACTTGAAAAATATATAGCGTATTAAAAAGTTTCATAAACTCAAGGAATGTACTTTATTAACACGTTCTATGTACCGTAACAGATATTGTGAATTCGTAATAACAAATAATATATAGACGTGGAGTCATGGTCACCCCATCAGTTGCATGTTAGGATATTTTTGATCCAATTTAACTTTTAAAATACTAATACACCACAATCGCAATTTATTTGGAACGAATGTACTCCTATACATAATTCATGAAGTCGAATTTTGTAAACAAACATGTCATATTTAAAAAGATATAGGCAACTATAGAGGGCCGTGCTGAATAAACTAAAATTGGTTTATTTTTTTAATTTAGCAAGTTGTATGAGAAACCAATGCGGTACATATGTTACTTACCAAGCATGAATTACTTTTATATAGTTTTTGGCTAAGGTTGTTTTGTCTTTTTTAGATATTTTCTCAATTCTTTTTTTTTTCAGCACGGCCCCCTTTCCACGTCTATATATTATTTGTTATTACGAATTCACAATATCTGTTACGGTACATAGAACGTGTTAATAAAGTACATTCCTTGAGTTTATGAAACTTTTTAATACGCTATATATTTTTCAAGTTACACGAGGGCCGTGCTGAAAACGTTTGGCTGGCACGGCCCCCTTTTTTTGCATATTTCTTCAAAAGTACAGAGGTACATTGAAAAAGAAAGCAGTACATATACTCCTAGAGGCGAGTACATTGCATTGGTGTATACCTAAATCGCAAATTCTGGGGGGCCTAGCTGGGCAAACGTACATATTTTAGTGATGATCTTACATTTGATCTGCTGCTTGTCAGAGCGAGTGGTGTTGGCGACTTTAGCAAAGTCGTAGAGGAACTTCATGACGGAGGAGTTGGCCTCTCGGTGGTCCAGACTGCAGGCTAGCGACGCGCACTGCATTACAGTTGGTAGTGCGCCCGATGAAAGGAACTCCAGCGGGATGCGTTGTAAGAACCTGAAGGGAGATAAATCTTTATTAATGTTTAATGGAGATAACCTTTCGATGGTTCATGATATATGCTATATCTGTTTTTCTAAATAAGAATAAGAATCATTTATTCGTAAGAATATGAGTGAGTAGACATATAACATACATTGTTAGGTTAATATTTATGTGGAAATTGAAATAAACTTTATATCCACACTTTTGTTTACAAGAAACTGCCAAATATTTGTATAACTCTTTTGTATCAAAATGCTTTTTAGCTGTTTTTAACCGACGAAAAAACGGAGGAGGTTATCAATTCGACGCGTATATTTTTTTTTTTATGTATGATCACGCATAACTTTTTACAGAGCAGTTCGATTTTGATAATTCTTTTTTAAATAGGTTGTTGCTTTTTAAGCGAGCAAAAGTCATGCTGTAGCGTGTAGTATGTTCAGCAATTGATTTGTGGGTCTATCTATGTCCTATTTTCTTGTAGGTTCTATATTTATGTCCGTAATTTATATGGTGTCCATAATAAAGAGTATTCTATTCTACCTTAGAGATAGGACCAAAATATTACAGTGTTAGCGTGCAGCAATTAGTTATTAGTGTCAATTTTATTTATTCAAAGTGATAAAATGGTCCATTATTTTTCATTCTGTCTTGCAAACTTATTTTATTACGAAGTATTTCTTCTTTTATATTACTCGGTCCCTCATTGTTGTAGATCGTGAGGGCGCATATTTTGCCGGTCTTGGGCCACTTTTGAAATTCCCAGCAATTTAGACGTATATGCGACAATACATTACACTACACCTTATACAAAGCCTGAACAAATCATCCACAGTGTCCGGGTTCTCCTTGAGCCCGTTGGGCTGCTGCAGCAGATGGAAGGCGCGCGGCATGACGTCCTGCAGCAACTGCACCAGCGGCGCCACCGCGCGCGGCTCGCCCGCCAGCTCGTCCAGCAGCACCGACGCCAGGTACAGCACGCACGAGTGCGGCCGCACGCGGTACAGCTGGGGTCATACAAGGTTTGGCTTTAAGTGGATATTTAATTTGTTATAACATTCATCTTCAGTGCGTTCGCGGACAACCCAGCAACACATCGGATTTTAGGGAGAACTGGGCTAATGGCAATAGGCTTACCTTCTATTACATAGGACTATTATTAACTGGTTAAATGTTGGAGTACTGTGTACCAACATAATTAATATATCTGCCATTGCTTAATTTTTAATATTTTTTACCTATTGTAGTATAGTAATTTTATTCCAGGTACATCATCTTCACATATACCTAATTATATTTAATGTATACAAAATATTGTAAAACGTTTTAAAAGAGTAACCATGGAGTTTCTTGCCCATTCTTCTCTATACCAAATTACCGTTTGGAAAGGCCATCTAGGATCAATTCTATATTCTTGAATATTTTGACATTCAAAACTGCCTTTTAATGGCTTTGACCTATGCCTAACCTTTCGGGGAATAGTAAGTGATAAATTGATGTTATTTCAGGCTTGTATGTGTGTGTCAGCATATCTACCTGCTGCAGCCGGCCGGCGAGCGCGGGCGCGAGTGCACTGGCGCGCTTCCCCCCGCAGCGCACCCCGAAGCGCACGCAGCGGCACCAGCGCTCCATCACTCGCCCGTCCGATGCGTACCTGGGCAGGTTAATTACGTAACACACTATAAGTTCATCTTAACAGTTCAACAACATTCATTGCGTTATTTACGTTTTTGAGCAGACACATTTTACGAACATATGAAACAATGGATTAGCAATATCCTTCAAAATGATTGAGATGGTAATTGATAGTGTGTTACCCAATTAGGGTACTGGCTAGTATCGTAGTAAAAAGCATAACTTGCGAGGTAAGTGACACGGCAAATTATTACTACCAATTTTATTATGGCTATGGGCTCCTTACATCTCAACTGAGATTCAGATAGATAATTTGAAAAACAGTGCAAGATTTATGACACCATAATAATAAAGTCTTTTCAACATGTAAATCACAATATCTAATCAACAAAATTCTGACTCATAAATAACTAAATATAAACATCCAATTTTCCAGCAAACCTGGGCTACCTGCTACATCAACATCACCAAATAACAGCAATCTGCCATCATCATCTTTTCCACAAGTCAACCACCATACTCACTTGTCCAACGCATCCTGCAGCACCGGCCAGGCATCAGATAACGCTGGCACACAGGGATGCGAATCAGTGATCTGACCACTCTGCACGTCGACGTCCCTGAACAACGCTGCCACACGATCCAACCAGACCGCAGGGTCAGTAGACGTCCCCTTACGGATCTCCACATTAGACTTCATGAGGTCTGACAAGCCCCCAATCTGAACGGCGACGGCCTCGCGCATAGCGACTGTTAGCTAGAAGTAGATATGTTATGTAGACGGTTTAGCTAGGGGAACAAAACAAATTAAGAGTCAATTTTTTTTGTTAGGTTTTTGCTGTAGTGTCGCGGTTTGTACTTTTGTAGTGGAGTCAAACCATATTGGTAGAGTCGAATTGTATTAAATCGTCAACGTCTCTCAATACTAATGAAAATTATGAAAAGGTTTTCAAATCACAATCTGATGTGAAGACACGCGTTGATTCGATTTTGACTTCACACCAATTTGGTTTGTTTTTTATTTGTATTTTTAAATAGGAGTAGGTACTAAAAAATAATACAGCTAAATACAATTTACGAAAAAGAGAGGGTTTAAATCTCATTGCTCAATAAAAATAGCAATTTTTCTTTCTTTTATATTTGTTTTCACAAAATGAGTAACAAATGGAGTACTCAGACATATGCACAAATATTGAATAGTTATACAGAGTCAATATACGCATATTAACATTTTTGTCAAAGGGGTTAGAAGATTTTTGTATGGAGGGTGGCCCTAAGGTCGGCCGCCATTTTGATTTTTTTTCAGAATCGCGGTGCACAACAAAAGTTATATATTTAGATAGAGGACACTTATACAAACAAAAAATGTAATATAACATAATATCCTAAAGCGTCAGGTTTCGGAGTTATTCACCAAAATATTAGTCGAAAACAACAAGGATTTTTTTGTTTTTTTTCCCTCCAGGTAAGCATATTAAACTATTGAGGTAATAGAAACGTTATGAAACCTTTATGGAGAAGAAACAAATGAAGAATAGACATTTTTTAAATAAATAACACGGCAATTTATAGTTCGTTTTTTAATCCCAGAGACTAATCTGACATTTAAGTCTTTTGTGTTTTCGTTTTTTTTAGTATAGAAGTTTGACATTACACTTGTCAGTTTAGTCTCTGGGATTAAAAAACGAACTATAAATTGCAGTGTTTAATAATTTATTTATTTAAAAAATGTCTATTCTTCTTTTGTTTCTTCTCCATAAAGGTTTCATAATGTTTATATTACCTCAATAGTTCAATATGCTTACCTAGAGGGAAAAACCACAAAAAAATCCTTGTTGTTTTCGACTTATATTTTGGTGAATAACTCCGAAACCTGACGCTTTAGGATATTATGTTATATTACATTTTTGTTTGTATAATTGTCCTCTATCTAAATATATAACTTTTGTTGTGCACCGCGATTCTGAAAAAAAATCAAAATGGCGGCTGATTTTAGGGCCAAAACCTTCAAACCCCTTTATTGAAATTATATTATATTTGACCAATGTGGTCTTCTCCTATAATTGGAAGTACACACTAGTATTTGTTCCGATTCTTATATAAGTACTTGCATGTTATTGTATAGTCTGTTGGACTTGGAGATCTAATAAAGAAATAAATTCAGTCCATTTGTTATCCACTCTGAGATAATAATTTAGAACTAACATTAAAAATTACGCAATAAAAGGTCAGAACATACATCGACAAGTTAATACAGGCTTGTAACTTACCTGATCATTAGGCAGCCTGCCTATAGCGGAGGCGAGGGCCCGCATGAGGGCGGCCGAGGCGTGCGGCGACAGCGCGAGCTGCTCGCTGGCCGCGCCGGCGCGCAGCAGTGCGGACACGTGGCGCGACGCCTGCGTGCGGCACGCGCGGCAGATGTTCTGGGGACAGAGCAATGTGAACAGGGAGGGAGCGGGACAACATACTCAGGCATCTGTAAAGATAGCATTATCTAAAAAAAATGTATCACAAATTTCATAAATTCGGCCTGTGTCTAGTTTTTAAATGGAAGCTGGATCATTACCAGCATTTTACTGTTAAACAATATACATAAAGGGGGCAGTTTTGCAAACGTACGGAACAGTGGAAGACTTATTATAAGGGAAGCCAGTTTAATTTGAGCCAGAACAAACTGGCACTAGGCCATATTTAAAAAAAGAAAAAAAAAAACTGAATATATAGTGTTTCTTTAAACTCTTTGCCATTGGCACTTAACTGTGTATTGAAACCTATTTGTTACAGATAGTTCTACTTTTTAACCAACTTCAAAAAAGGAGGTTCTGTTTTCGTTGAACTGATCACCTGCTTGTAAGATACTCCACGACTATGGATTACCAACCTGCAGCGCCGTAGCGGCGGCGTACGCCAGCTGCTTGTCATGCAGGGCTCTGATGAGGAACTGCAGACAGGGCTCCAGGCACTCCGAGTGCCGCTCGATCCACTCGCACAGTTCGCCCAGTAACAGGATGCAAGTCTTCCTGACAGCAAGGTGGGCGCCTTCAGGCATGGATAGAATGGCTTCCACCACTTTAGGGACGAATTCGTATTCTTCACTGTGGACGAAAATGTGAAGTTAGAATAAACACAAAATAGTAACGAGTGCGAAATAACACAGTGCCGCACAGAACACAGAGTCGACGCCGAAATAAAAATGACTATCTTTTGTTTATTTTTACTGCAAAACATAGTGATTGATCGTTATTGATCTATGGGGGATCAGGTGAAATTTCTTAGGCAGCAATACACTGGACAAATTAGCCGTAGAACCGATGACCATTGGAATAGACGTGTTCTTGTGTGGACACTGCGAATCGGCAAACGCAAGATAGGACGCCCTCAGGCTAGGTAGAGCAACGATCTTCGCTTGGTGGCTGGTAACAGCTGGATGAGAGATGCCGGGAATTGAGCTGAATGGTGTGCATAGGGTTGCCAACTTTTTTTACAAGAAATGAAGTATATTCAGGTCTATGAAGAATATTAAACAGTATTTTAGAAAAATGAACAGTATTTTATTTTTTTATTGATTTAAATACATATTTTTTAGAGCTTCCGCACAACTTACTTACTTCTGAGAACGCACACAGTCACTCGCATGTCTGTGAGCGCCCTCTGACTATATAAAAACAAGTTTGTGTGAACGTCTAAGTATAACACATAATAATGTGTTTTCATTTTGATGCTGAAAACAGTATTTTGTATACTTTATTTTTGTTCAACAGTAAAAAGTATAATTTAGTGAAAAACAGTATAATACTGTTTAAAACAGTATAGTTGGCAACCCTAGGTGTGCAATAGAACAGGCCTATGTCTAGCAGTGGATTGCTGTAGGCTGATGCTCATTTTCGACGAGCTATTTAAAACATTAAAGCAAAATATTGAAGTACAAGTACAAGGATATCAAACTCTTGGCCAGTTTTAATTACTTATTAAATGATAGCAGAATGGTGGCCACTTTTAACTATAAAGCTTCCATGTGCAGCTAGTAGGTAAGTTCGACTCACGGCAATATATTCTTAGCCACAGCTTGCATGACGAACAGCGCAGCCTCCGTCTGCTCCCAGCTGATGTCGGCGTGCAGCACGGCGAACATCTGGCGGAACACCGAGCTGGAGCCCACGATGAACACCACATCCTTGATCAGACCCATCACCTTGCCACGGAACTCCTGGGAAGAGAAGATGGACATATAGTTGGGGGGGGTTTTATTTACTAGACAGTAGACTGGGGAATAAATGGTGTCAGATAACAGACATTAAATTTTTTAAGGTTGGGTACCTTAAAAAAATGTAATGTCTGTTGTCAATGTAATGCTTTGTAAACATATAACATGGTATTTTTATTTATAGAAAACACTAAGTTGGCTATAAATAGGTGGTGTGTCTCTTAACCCTTTGACCACTTGTCGCATTTATGCGACACATATTTCCGTGCCCCTACCGCTCGTGTCGTATTTCTGCGACAGAGAACATGCATGATTTTTTCGTTCTATTCAAATTAGATTAGGGTGGTTAATTTAAGGCTGATTTAAAATAAAAAACTTTTGGACCGTTTTTTAATTCATACAACAATTGCTCCTCCTTATTTATTGTATGTATTATTATTTTATCGATTTGTAGCCGCGCGCTAGGGGCACGGCAATTGATATTTAGCCAAGCGCTTAAAAGGTTAAACATGAAACCTTTAGAATTATAATTATCACACTAATATTATAAAGGCGAAAGTTTGTGAGTGTGTGTGTGTTTATATGTTTGTTACTTCTTCACGCCTAAACCACTGAACCGATTTAGATGAAATTTGGTATAGAGATAGTTTGAGTCCCGGGAAAGGACATAGGCTACTTTTTATCCCGATATTCCCACGGGATCGACATTTACGCGGGTGAAACCGCGGGGCGCAGCTAGTTATTTATAATAGTATCAAAGAGAATTCTTTGTGTAGATCGCAGTAAAACAGCCCTCCTACGTAAAAGTGTTTATCGAATGGCTCCAGTTATTTTCAATAAAATTCCACGACAGATAAAAAATCTTAATAATAATATGTTTAAAAAGAAACTGAAACAATTTTTAATTCATAAACGTTACTACTCCACAACTGAGTTTATGGAGGACACCACTGACATTTAGATTGATATAATATTACATTTAATTTAATGATTTTATTCTCCTCATTGATTTGGACGTTGTTGAAATGGCTGTTTCTTTTGTTTTCAATGTAGATTTAAGTATATTCTAAGTTACACTTTCTTATTTTCTTGTTCATATATTTAGATTATTATTATGTTGACACTAAGTAATTATTTCATTTTAAATGTGTGTCTGTGGTTTCGACACCACTAACTTTATTATTATTTGTATACTCTCGAGTAAAATGTAGCGAACTGACCATATTATTATAACATCCTATTGTAATGAAACCTACATTTACGAATAAATTTGATTTGATTTGGAGGACATAGATTATTTATTAAAGGAGAACGAGTAAGACCGTACCCAGAGACAAAGTTAATTGTAGCATTATGGACTATGTCGCTATTTGTTGACCTCATGGAGTAGTTTTATTAATCCTAAGACAGCATGTCTGAATTCACTTGGAGAAAAAAGATATTTAAGGAAGTTAAATTGTTTTTGAGAAGACCGTACCCAGAGACAAAGTTAATTGTAGCAATATGAACTATGTCGGTATTTGTTGACCTCATGGAGTAGTTTAATTAACCCTAAGACAGCATGTTTGAATTCACTTGGAGAAAAAAGATATTTAAGGAAGTTAAATTGTTTTTGGGAAGACCGTACCCAGAGACAAAGTTAAATGTAGCATTATGAAATATGTCGGTATTTGTTGACCTTATAGAGTAGTTTAATTAATCCTAAGACAGCAAGTCTGAATTCACTTGGAAAAAAAAGATATTTAAGGAAGTTAAATGGAACTATATTTTCTATCACCAAAATTTATATTTGTCATCAAGTTGTATCACCTAATAAATAGATCTATCGCCACGAAATATTTGTATCACCTAATAAATAGATCTATCGCCACGAAATATTTTCGTTCTCAGATAGCGGGGCTCCGTCGACATAGGATGCAAGAACGAGCGAAGGGCACCCCGAGGTTCGGTTTGGTTAGGTTACTTTAAACCCTTTACACAGAAATAGGGGCCCCGCGAAGCGGGGCTCCGTCGACATAGGATGCAAGAGCGAGCGAAGGGCACCCCGAGGTTCGGTTTGGTTAGGTCACTTGCATTGTTTGGTGACTACATTTTGGTGACAGATCTACTATTTGGAGGGCAAACCCTATTATTTAAGAAACACAAAACTAATTAAATTGGTGATAGCTTAAATGATACCCAAGTTAAATTGTTTTATTAAATAGAATAAAATAAAAGAATGGAACGTTATTTATTCTCATTAATTATTATTTTAACTCCTTTATTTCATTATACATGTTTATACAAATTATATTTTTAAATATTAGAACATAAAAACATTTAAAAATATAAAAAAGTTGTAGCCCACCGGTACCGGGAACAGGTCCAAGCTATCGGCAATCAGGGCTCCAGAGAGAAGAACCTCCTAATAATGTGGGTCGTGTCGAGAAGTTCCGCTTTCTGAATCAAGTCCTTGATCCAGCTGCCCAACGAGAGCCTCCTCAGGTGCTAGTCGACGTTTTTGGCTATTAAGCCATAGGCTGTCACGACTATCGGCACAATGATCGCTGAGTCCACATTCCACGTTTAAAAACCTCGTTGTTAATATGATTATCTTTCCCGGCACACACGAGGGTGGCAATCATGCAGTGGCGTGCACAGAGATTTCAGACAGGGTATGCACAAAAAAAAACTACATCAATCAACCGTTTGAAAATGTTTCTATTTAAACATACTTCACCAGCAGGTCTCACAGGTATAATTTTCCATTTTACAATAATCTTACTAAATAATAATTACTCGACAGTTAATCACTTGCGCCATATCACATATTAGGACTTGGTTCTACGCATACCTCTATAGGGTACCTACATGCCTCTTCGCAAATGCTCTGACACGTATGATTTTGCGAATTTTAATTGGTATGTGCCTAAACTAAACAAGATAAGTTCCTCCTCGTTGAGGCTAGGAAATGGTACATCGCTTTCTTCCATCGCTGTGAAACGTACCCTTTGGCGGTTGATATTACAGTCCACAACATATTAGTCACCAAACCTGTTGGAAACGTTAATTCTGTCTTCTATTATTTCGACAATGTTGTTAGCGTGTGGATTATTCTACAATGGATCACAGAACGTGTTCAATAAGGCTCCAGTGATTTAGAAAATTAACAGAACTTGTTTAAAAATTAATTAAAATTGATTTAGAACTTGTATTGTGTTTTGTTTTTATTTCTTTTTTGTATTTCATTTTATGCTGCATTGTCGGTTGCCAGCAGACATGCTGACTAAGGATTAATTAAACTACTCCATGAGGGCAACGAATACCGACATAGCTCATAATCTCTGCCCCGAATAGCAGAATAGCTATTAAAACATGGGAAAAAATTAACAAAAAAAAATTTAAAGACGGTACGAAGTTCGCCGGGTCAGCTAGTATTGAATAAGAACCAATATAAGTATGGTAATTACAATAATGAATAGAGATAATGAACTTTCCTATTATTTTATTAAAACAATTTAACTTCCTTACATTTATCTTTTTTCTCCAAGTGAATTCAGACATGCTGTCTTAGGATTAATTAAACTACTCCATGAGGTCAACAAATTCCGACATAGTTCATAATGCTACAATTAACCTTGGCTCTGGGTAGGTACCGTCTTTTCAAAACCAATTTAACTTCCTTAAATATCTTTTTTCTCCAAGTGAATTCAGACATGCTGTCTTAGGATTAATTAAACTACTCCATGAGGTTAACAAATACCGACATAGTTCATAATGCTACAATTAACCTTGTCTCTGAGTACCGTCTTCTCAAAACCAATTTAACTTCCTTAAATATCTTTTTTCTCCAAGTGAATTCAGACATGCTGTCTTAGGATTAATTAAACTACTCCATGAGGGCAACGAATACCGATATAGCTCATAATGCTACAGTCATCTTTTTTTTTGGGTACGGGGCCCATACAACTTTACCCATTGTTCTTTACGATTATTCAAGAAATCTGGATAATCTACAATTCTATATATCAAAGAACATCCGTGAGCTGTGGGGTTTTTAGAGGTAGTCTTTTATCATTTTGACATTCAATCACACTATTACACTAATTACACTATTACACTTTACACTAATATTATAAAGGCGAAAGTTTGTGAGTGTGTGTGTGTGTTTATATGTTTGTTACTTCTTCACGCTTAAACCACTGAACCGATTTAGATGAAATTTGGTACTTATAGACATAGTTTGAGTCCCGGAAAAGGACATAGGATAGTATTTATCCCGATATTCCCACGGGATCGACATTTACGCGGGTGAAACCGCGAGGCGCAGCTAGTCTGTACTATACACAACCAATTTTGGATTTTGATCTTAACAGAATAGGTAAGAAATTGAGTACTCGGGTTGACTTGTCTTTACCACTTACATAGAACTCATCCCCCTCCTCAGGCAGAGAAGTATGGTCGGGTTCACACTGGCAGTGCCGGGCGAGCGCCTCGATCAGCCGCTCTATGTGAGGCTTGAAGGCGTCCGTCAGAGGCTGGTAGTCACGTTGGTACACCTCTTCCGACAGCCGGTACCACAGGTTGAAGGTAATCTCTGCTACCTGGTGGAGGAACACAATTTGTAGGTTTTGTTATAGATAACTGGAACGTGTTTTTGTTGAAGGCGACAGTGTAGGCGTTCGTTGAAAATGGAGCTGCGTCAGTGAAATGTTAGTTGCTAGACCCCTACATAAAGTGAAATTAATGAATTACTCAATAGTGATAGAAACATGTGTATACACACAGCCACTACAATAATCTTTCGTACATAATTATATTTTTGGTACTTCACCCAAATTCGGGCTATTGATTAATATTGTATCAACCTATCATGAAGTATGTCCATCCAGCTTCAAAGTACAGGCTACTTGTGCCTGATTTCAGGTAAAGTCATTGAGATAGTAAGTGAATGCTAACAAAACACCGAACCAGCCAAGTGTAAATGTGCCTTTATTTTTATCGCCAATCGGAATTAATTTGTAGCATTTGTAATTATGAAAGATATACATCTTTTGTAAATTATATTTTTTTCCAATTTAAGAGAAACCAAATAAGTCTGATGAAGACATTCTATTGTTTGCTAATTAGTGCCAGCAGCAACGATGCAGTGATTAAAATCAGATAAGTTAATTGTCTTTAAGATGTTGTTTTATCCTACAAAAATATGGGTGCATACAATTTTTCCCAAAGAATTGTAATAACAGTGCATTGGTTAAAGGTTTTTTTTTATAAATATGCTTAGGCAAATAGACTATTGATATTTTATGCAAAGCAGCAGTAGGCAATATTGAAAAAATATACCAAGGGTGTTTACCCTTGGTATGTTTTTGTGAATCTGTACATATTCACACATAATGAGACTTAATACCTACTCCCAGAAGTGGGTGATTCATTGACTTTTGCAGCTATCTGCAGTCATTACCAAGTGATTACTAATGTCTATAAAGACATTACTAATAAGTTTCTATTTCTATTCATACAACTCTGGCATACATAATACTGTGGTAATTACACTAAAAAGAAACCCCTAACAGATATTATTAAACATATAAATAGTGCTTGTTCCATTAGCTAGCTTATGATGAACTAAAATAACATGATATCATCATCTGCCTAGCCTTTTCACAACCATGTTGGGGTCGGCTTCCAGTCTAAACGGATGCAGCTGTATACCAGTATTTTACATGGAGCGACTGCCTATCTGACCTCCACAACCCAGTTACTGGGTGATACAATACCCTTTAGTAAGACTGGTTGTCAAGACTTTCAGGCTACTGATGACCCATAAGAACTGTTAAAGATCCACGATTGACAGCCAGGATGCACGGAAGCACGTTAAGCCATTGGGCTTTACATACTTTCCGAGGCACAGAGAGGTCTTAGTATGTGAAGATGGTCGCCCATCCACGGACCAACCGCGCCAAGCGTAGCTTAACCTGACCGATCGACCCGTGCGGCTGTTATTATTTAGCCACGAGCCCCTCTAAAAAAAATAATTAAAAATAACATGATATCGCTTATTTGGAGAAATATTGACGTAACTGATATTTTTTTAAGTCTGCTTTCCTAGCGTAAATACGCTTTCTAAGTGTTTTGGCATATTTAACTCATTTTTATTTACATTGATGTTTCTCCAAATGAGCGATATAATAAAATGTAAAACAAAGGAAACAATCAGTAGCTAGTTTTACATAAAAGCTATTACATACATCACGGTCTGACATGTATACGATATTAGGTAGTGACATACAGTATTTATACCTAAAACAAAAGACTACAAAAATAGATTTTACATAGTATTATCCTGTTATGTTACTGTTTGTCACGGTGATCTGCTTACCTCATAATCATGATGACCAACACACACCAAGGCCAGTTCCAAAGACCTCACAGCAAAGTGAGAGGTTCCTCCAGACATAGACACAATAATCTTCTCTAGAAATGTTTCAGCTAACTCTGTGAACACTCTCGCATAATTCGTAGCCTTCTCATCTTCCTCGTGAGCCACTGCCATGTGGTAGCTCTCCTCTAAAGCTGATACACTCTCAAATAACAGTTGCTCTATATTGTCATTATTATTATTTTCTTCTAAACAGTGCAACAAGGCAGTAATACAATCAGATGCTGCATCATGCAGTGTATTTATTGAATTATGATCCCTTAACACCTGTAAGCTGAACCCTATGACGGCATTCTGAGGAACTTCCTGTATATTTATAGCCCTGACCTGTATCCAAGAGGTCATACATTTTATGATTTTTAACGCAACATGTGAATTTTGAGAACTAGTGATACTTTCTTTTAAGAACAAAGTAACTATATGAGCATTTGACCTTAACTCAGACTTTATGTCTTCCCTCCTATTTTCACCAAGTTTTAAGCTAGACGAATCTATTTCCTGAGGTAAGACAGTCAATATTTCTAGAAGGGCGAAATCATTTTTGTTCGAAAATGATTTAATTAGGTCACCAATACAATTCTGCCATGCAGGCATTTGAAGGGCTAGGTCTGCCAGTGCTAGG
Source organism: Amphipoea lucens (assembly GCA_947508005.1). Classification (NCBI taxonomy): domain Eukaryota; kingdom Metazoa; phylum Arthropoda; class Insecta; order Lepidoptera; family Noctuidae; genus Amphipoea; species Amphipoea lucens. Next base: position 910,879 of record OX382364.1, read on the forward strand.
GACAGCTGTGTGAGCACTGAGGCACTTGTCTCTGGGGAGGTGCGCTCCAAGTGTGCCACTAGAGAATCTCTGAGGGATACAAGGGCCTCGGCGGGCAGCTCAGACAGGCTGTGCTGCACCTTCGACCTCATCGTCTGCGCAGCGAAGTAGCATGAGTTCATGTCTTTCTTCTGCTGTAAAAGTTCGTCGGCTATCTTCCACGAATGAATCTGTAAAGAAGGTTATAGTTTTGAACAACTGATTGTAGTTTCATCATTGGAATAATTTAATAAGATTTAATAGAATACTTACGGATTTTTGCATATCTCCCAGCCATAGCGAGGCCTTTTCTTTTTCGCTTGCATTGGGGTTATCATATAAGGTGCTTATGGCCTGGTAAATAGTGTCCATTGTTGGGGTATCCATGTTGATAGACCGGTAGTAAACTTATTAATATCAGCGCCACTTTATCGTTACACTTATATCACACACTGTCATATCTAAAAACGTGGAAAACGACCTAAAAAACTCAAATAATTAACAAACAAGCAAAAGTCGAAGGAATGCTTGACTGAAAGCGAACCATAAACAATTAATGTTGCTACGTCATAACTAACTGTTCCCTGTTATTATTAATCGAGTCTCACAACGTCATTAGGATTATCCACATCGATGACGTGTCAGGCGTAATGTTTGATGTCTTTTGTTGCAAATAAAAGCTTCAAAATTTTCCTTGAAAATTATTACAATATCAAATCATTTGGAGAAACCACTGAAGTGCATTGTTTTTTTCAACTCGTGTTAATTTTCCATCACCTTTTGCAACTGATATCTACTGGCAACATTTACCTGTCTACGTCGAATCAAAGACAAGACAGACACCATAGTATGGCACACGTTCGGAAACCATTTTTTTCTGATTATATTAAATTGCTTTTTTCTATAAAATATTAGTTATTACAAAATTGAGATTGTTTATTATTTTAGAAAATGTCTACATCAAACGAAATTAATATTTATAGAGATTTACTTCATAATTAATATTAGTTAGCAATTATTTAAAATAGAAAAAAAGGGATACCGAACGAAAGAAAACTGTCAAAGTCACATTCGCCGTCGCGCAGACAGCAGAGGTCAGGGAATTTTATTTTATCATCTGTTGTCTGAAAGGATCGATAAAACAAAGATAATAAAAAATACATAGCCCTCTACCCACTACAAATGTTTCTCACCGGGTCGTCAATTATTCGCATAGCTTCATCGTCGTCAAAGCGTGCGGTCGGTCGAGCGCTACACACTTCGTATTTAGCCATGGCACCCATAAAGGTAATTATTTTGTCAGAGATGTTTTAAAATTATATAATAGCCGGCATATTTCAGTAATGTCATAATGTGTCTTCATGTGTCTTTAGGTTGGTGATTCTCTGCCGGTGGCTGATTTGTTTGAAGATTCTCCGGCGAATAAAGTTAATATATGCGAGTTGACGTCGGGGAAGACAGTGGTTTTGTTCGCGGTTCCTGGGGCCTTTACTCCGGGGTGTTCGAAGACCCACCTGCCGGGGTACGTGCAGAATGCTGAGAAGCTGAAGGGTGAGGGTGTGGGCGAAATCGTGTGCGTGTCCGTCAACGATCCCTATGTGATGGCGGCCTGGGGGGCTCAGCACAACACCAAGGGAAAGGTAAGAAAAAAAACTTTATTTATTTTGTTATTTTTTTTTTAAGTTTCAAGTCTGGATTTCGGAGGCCTGACTAGCTTCAAGTACTCAAAAAAACTTAATATTTTATGCTTGTTTGTTCCAACTTCCATTACTTTGAGTTTTTATCCAAAATTTCATTTTGCATGGACAAGTCAATGAGAAGGGATCCAATATTCTATGGGATTTTCTAGGGGTTTCAAACTTCTTATTTTTTAAAGTGGGTAAGTAAATCAAAATAATTGAAAAGTATTAACCTTTTTTTGAGTCATCATCTGCCATCTTTTTTGGGGTTGACTTCCAATCTAACCGGTTGCAGCTGAATACCAGTATTTTACATGGAGTGACTGCCTATCTGACCTCCATAACCCAGTTACCGAGTAGTATGATACCTCTTGGTAAGACTGGTTGTCAGGCTTTCGGGTTTCTGACTACCCGTAATGACAGTCAAAGATCCATGACTGACAGCTGGGACCAATGGCTTAGCATGTTTTCCAAGGCACAGAGTCATTACTTAACCACGGGCCCCTCTTTTGTTGAGTATGGAGTACATAGGATTATGTACCTACTTAGATAATTGTAAACATCATGTCAGGGGTCAAGTAGTTGCTAACAGTAACTGTCTGTAGATATTAACATTATTTATTTATGGTAGGTCATTATTGTGTTGAACTAGATTTTTACATAATAATGGGATCCCACCGTCTTTCCTAAAAGATTTTGACAAAATTTCATTATCCAAACAAATTTTAGCAACCTTTTTTATGCCAATGCAATATTTGGAATGATTTTAGTATGCACATTTTCATTTGGTCAAATTTTTGGTCAAAATAAGGGAGACCCCATAATAATGTCATGTATACTGTGTACCTACTAACATGTATGTTTTTATGGTTCAAAATCAAAGTAAGCAAACAAGTTTTGTTGGCTTTATCTATCTATATAAATAAAAATGTAATGCTGTTTGTTGATAAGCGCATCATTTCAGAATAGCTAAACTAATTAGGTTATTATTTGTTCTAAAATCTTTGTAATAGTCTGAATAAAGTTTTTAAGAGATCAAAAAATTGAAAATTTGGTAAAACTGAAAGTCCTGTTTTATGGATGAATTATTGTTTGAACAGGACAATGCCTATCGGATCAACTACTTTCTTATAAAGAAGTTCCAAAAAACAAGATAAAAGTAAATAATAAATTGCTCTTCTGCAGGACAGAAATAAACACAAATACTTTATCTCAAATCACATGACAAACAATTAATTCAGATTTCACACAGCAACAACTTTGGTCACAAAAACTCATTCTCAGTAAACATTTTAGAGGTCAAGTCACTTACTTAGATAAATTCTTTATTTTTATGTGATTACTCTGTACTTCAATATCAAGGCTGTAATATTGTTATAATATTGCCGTTATAATGTTGCTATAATATTGCCGCGAGGGCTGGTTTGAGGTGGCGCGGGAAAGGAGTTCCTGGAAGGACTTGGGGAGGCCTTTGCCCAGCAGTGGGACAGTAAAGGCTAAAAAAAAAAAAAATATATATATACAAAGTGTAACGTTAAATGCGCAAAACCTCTTAAGGGGTCATTGTACTCATCATTATGAACAACTTTTACTATGGTACCAATCTTGAAATCGCAAAAAAAAATCAGCTGTTTAGTACATTTTGACGAGTTACTCGAACATAAATGTAGGAAACAACTGATTTTTTTTTCGCGATTTCAGCTTTGGTCCCATAGTAAAAGTTGTTCATAATGATGAGTACAATGACCCCTTAAGAGGTTTTGCGCATTTAACGTTACACGTTGTATATTGTTGTCAACTTCACAAGTGAAGCTTCTCTCAAACTCTCAACTAAAGTGGTAACTTGAGACTGTCTTTGGATATCAGCCAATATGATCCTGACTGAAATCTTCGTCGTTTTTTTTTAACACGCTAATCTCTGGAACCTACCAGTCAGATTAGACAAATTATTTTTGCATTTGATAGCCTGATTCTGAAGAAAGGCTATTTAACATCACGCTAGGTCCCTCAGGAGCCGAACAAAAAATAAAAACACCAGAAAAAACGCTAAGAGAAAACGAAATAACAGCGCGGGCGAGGCCGAAATATCACGCGGACAAAGTCGCAGGCAGAAGCTAGTGACTGAAATATTTTCCCTACCAGTATAATCAGTCTGTGTAGGTATTGTTAATGTCCATATTGAAACAGAATAACAAAAAAAACTGCATATCATGCTATTGAAGCCATTGTGTCAATGAAGAAATGATCATTCAATAATTCAGCAAGGTCAAGGCTTTGCATACTTTCTCACGGTGGACGGACTGGGGAGGGATGGGAGAAGTAGCCAGCTGGCCATTTTAATGGAAATACATGAACAATATATATGTATACGAGTCGACTTGAGAACCTCCTCCCTCGTTCCTCCTCGTTCTTCGTCGGCTAAGTAAATGAAGGTGGATAGTTTTCGAAATATTAATACAGGGTGGCAGGGACATCGACTCGCAAACTGTAACCATGGACTCAGCACATGATTCTGAACCACCATGTGTTGAAATTTTTCGTCGGTTATAAAAAAAAAAACCGGCGAAGTGCGAGTCGGACTCGCACACGAAGGGTTCCATACTACCGTACAATATTTAACACTACATAAATAAAAAAATCACGTTTGTTGTATGGGAGCCCCCCTTAATTTATTTTATTTTAAGTGAGTTATTTATTTTTAAAGTGAATATACAACTAACTACCTATTCTGTAAATATTTCAAGCGTCTACCTGTTGCGGTTATTAATATTGAGCAAAAAACGGCAAAAAAAATCACGTCTGTTGTATGGGAGCCCCCCTTAAATATTTATTTTATTCTGTTTTTAGTATTTGCTGTTATAGCGGCAAAATAAATACATCATCTGTGAAAATTTCAACTGTCTCTGTGTCACGGTTCATGAGATACAGCCTTGTGACACAGACAGACAGACGGACAGTGGAGTCTTAGTAATAGGGTTCCGATTTTACCCTTTGGGTACGGAACCCTAAAAACTAGCTGCGCCCAGCGGTTTCACCTGCGTAAATGTTGATCCCGTGAGAATATCGGAATAAAAAGTAGCCTATATGTTAATCCGGGGTGTCAGCTACCTCCATACAAAATTTTATCTAAATTGGTGTAGCCGTTTGAGCGTGAAGAAGTAACAAACATATAAACACACACACACTCACAAACTTTCGCCTTTATAATATTAGTGTGATATCTGCTGTTTCCTACAAAAGTGCAATACGTACACGGTTACTGAATCCATAGGAACAAGTTGTGCGTCGAAGTGTCCGCCACCCTGTATTTATTTATTATTTATTTATTTAATACTTCAAGCACATAAATATACAGAGGCGGACTTAATGCCATAGGCATTTTCTACCAGTCAACCTTTGGGCGTTGCAGAGACAAACAGTGGTAGGTGCAATCATGAAAATTGAGGAATTTCTTGCTACTAAAGCCTGAGCCCTGTTTAGTAGGCACTAGCCTTGATGACAATAGTGTCAAGATAAATAAAAACCTTTTCATTTTATTTTTAAATCAAAACCTGATTCATGTCGTGGCGATCATGCAGCGTCGCGTGTGACCTATGGTTTGCGTGTCATAGGTTTGTTAACCCTGCTCGTAATTACTACCTTACTACAGCTTTAATGCTATTTTGATTCTTCAATCACACAAAATATTGCATCATACATCTCACCATATATCTTTTATCTACTGAAAACCAAAGGGGTATTATGATACCCCTTTGGTTTTCAGTTAATAAAAGCGGCTTCTTATTCAATAGGTATAACTTCTAGCGAGTCTACTTGTAGCGCGAAATGCTTTCTAATAAAAGTTCAGGTAATTAAAAGTTCGCTTTCTGTATAAACAAACAAAGCAGCCATTATCTCTTGTGATCATTTCATCGCGAATTGGATAATTTTGCCATTACGCAAAAAGGCTGGTCATCACGGCTGGAAAATCGCCCATTCCTGCCCCATGATTATAATCTAAAAAGTCCAAACAATGCTGATGTCACCCAACATTACCTTGAATTCCCTCAAAACGGGAGGGAATCTAATTAAATGGCCGCGCAAACAGTTAACTGTTTACACTCAATTTGTCGATAAACCTAATGGCCGATAAAATGGCAAAAAAATATAGTTAGATGTTTAGTTATAATGGCCGGTGGAAGCGGTCGGCGCGGGCCGGGGACAGAACTCATTATGAAATCAATACGCCCCACTTGCGACGACCTCCGACCTCTTGATTACTCAATTATTCAAGTTGATGTACCTACGTTTTACACTTTCATAGACTAATAGCTTCTGCCCATGGCTTCGCCCGCGTGGAGGTCGGAAATCATCGCACGGGAACGTACTAACCGGATAAAAAGTATCCTATAGGCCCTAATCCAGGTCAAACATCAAAATCCGTTCCTTGGCCATAGGTAGAGGTGGAACACCGCGGTGGTTTTAGCTGGTAAGAGTCCGGCATGCCCCTCTGTCGACCACACGATGGAGGAAGTCCATGAGGATTTCCAACGCGCACAAAAAAAGGGCATGAAAAGGTAACAGTCACACAGACAGAGGTGCTTTGGCATTTAAAATATGTATTAGCATGGATTACGGTCATTGTCTACCTGTGTTGCAAGTTTCATCGAAATCCGTTCAGCTGTCATGGTCTGAAAAGGTAACAGACAGAGTTATTTTGACTAAGGTGTCTTTCGATCCTGGATCCATACTTATTATTTCATTGACAATAGTAATACCGGATTTAGGTACGATTATTGATTCTATTCGCCTGCTGTTTCGCGTTACATGTCTGATAGCTGAAAGCAGAAGTTATTTTAGAATGGAGCCGCGGTTCTGCTATTTTGGCTTCGACTTGAAGGAAAGTTAATGCAATTGATATTTGCAGGCATTTATAAGGAGGTCTGCTGTGTATCAAACTAATCAGTCTAGAGTTTGGTAGGAAAGTAGTGCTCTCCTTGTTGGCATGTGCTGCCCAGATTTGACTGTGATAGTAGTCATCGGCGGTAACTCCAAGGGTTTTTCCACCATACGAGACGTAGTTGTGTTAGTCAACCTTCGATCAAGTTGCCAACTGATTTTCAGAGCAGTCGTGGCCCAGTGGTAACTCTAGCTTACGAGTGGTAGGTAGGTCGCGGGTTCAAACCTAGACAGGCGCTTTACTTTGTGTAAATAATTTCATCACGGAACATGGTGAAGGAAAACATCGTGAGGGAACCAGCATGTTCTAGAACCTATCATTCAAAGCCATGCGACATCTAGCAACCCGCACTGAGCTCGCGTGGTGGATTACAGCCCACTCCCTCTCACAGAGTAGAGGCCTGTGTCCCAGCAGTGGGAACAATATAGGCTGAATATGCAGCGTGAATGAATAATTAAACACGTATCTATTGAACTGTAGACTGTGCATTGCCTAGACACGACTCTGGTCATGTAGGCACCTAAGTATAGTTAACTACAATAGCTACCGATAACCTTGATTCTAATATTGCTTTATAATGATGACGAGTTACTTGGAAGGCGTTAAGAATTATTATTACTGGCGCAAAGTTTGACATTTTATGATAACAACGAACCGAAGCAGTAACTATAAATAAAGATTATGTAAGTCGTTGAATTTACGGTTGAAACCTGGAAAAGGGTCGGGAGCTTAGGGTGATATGGATGTTTTTTCCGGTGTTTCATACCGGTCCATCATGCGATCAGCCTTTATACAAATAAGTCCCAAAAATTGCTTCTGTAACTTTGATACCTCTTCACTTCTCTCTAAAATATTAGATGTTCAATATATTGGCACACAAACTTGCACAATAATTATTGGTCTTTTAGAACCAGAATCTACTTTAAACTCTTAGCCGGGCTAACTTAATTTTATAAGACCTTTAACAGCGGAACCAACCTTACCAGGTAACCTTATACGAACAAATTGTGAAAGATCAGATTAACCTGTGAAAAAATCCCCATCACACGAGGTGACTCGTTAATTTGTGAGATCAAAGGCTTTTCACACATTTCGAGGGTAGACGCGCAGAAATCCGGCTTTATTTAAAACGCTTGACTTTGGAATTTCAATGTCACGGAATTACGGTCCCTTTTCTGTTGGCTCTTAATTGCTTTATAAGTATTGCCTACAAAAGCCCGTGTTTTATTCCTTTTATTTATTTCACTAATGAAACTTGAAGTGTCACATCCGACACGAAGGTTTTGTACTGGGTTTCCGTTTTCCGGTGTTGCATTGCGATGCTATTGTCTCATACATATTTTTTTTAAATTAAAATAAGCTGCTTTCCGGTAGCAGTGCTCCAACTGCCAGGTGCCGCAGTGTGCCATGTGGTACTTATTATAACTAGTAGATTGTGGAGTTAGGACCAAGATAGCTTGTACTCTTGTACTTAATAAATATCTTAAATTCACTGACTATGGGTATTCCCATCGGGCCACCAGCTTGTAATAAAACATTTTGGAAATTCGCTCCACCGCAAAAGTTGTCTTCTAAAAAAAAAACAACCGACTTCAAAAAAAACACTACAAAGTTATAAATAACTTTAATTTCGGAAGTCGGTGTCGTTGGTTCCGCATTTTCGTTTTTTGACACCGACTTCCGAAATTAAAGTTATTTATCACTTTGTAGTGTTTTTTTTGAAGTCGGTTGTTTTTTTTTTGTAAAAAAGTTTTATTTTTACTTTTTAGTTGTACCTACCCCACAAAAAGTAAACAAAAAAATCGTTAATGTAGACAATGTAGATAAATTTTTAGATTTTTGTTGATTTTTCAAAAAACCGCTTGTCCGATTTCGATAAAATTTTCATGGGACCATTTGGGAACTATATCCTTTCCAACAAAAAAAGAATTTTTCAAATCGGTTGGCAAGCGACGGAGTTATGCGCGAACAAACATAAAAAAAAAAAAAAAAAAAAAAAAAAACGTACAAACATTCGAATTGAGAACCTCCTCCTTTTTTAGAAGTCGGTTAAAAACGGGTTCCAATTCGATAAAATTTTCGACGATATTGACATCTTTAGTCAAATAGTCAGTGCTTGTAACGTAATTGTCCTAAATACTGGTAGGAATGGGCTTATTTATCTCAACAGTAAAGTCAGCAATAGTAAATATAAAATACCTAGGACTGAAGCTTTCAGCTCCGCTGTCGAGCTATTGTCGCTCCGAATGTGTGAGTGTGACATGGCCTCATGGCCTGTATCGATCGGAACTCAGTGCGGACTTATTATAGACCGCCCGAGCTGCACTATGCTGTGTATTGTTATAAGTTATTATAACGCATTCATAATATTTGCTCCAGCTTTCATTGTTTTAAATCCCTGTCTCTTTAGGTTTCCGTCTTCTTGCACCATTCTCTGTGCTTTTAGGAATTTGTCTCTAGTCTTTATTTACGATATACAAGCTAGTTGAGATGGGACCCGCATCTCGAATTACCAACCTGTATACCGTCTGTCTGTATCGCCCGTGGTATTACAGTGGGCCCCATCAAAATATTAGCACTGCGACATTTAATTTTTTAAGTGTCATTCTATTAGTATGTGTTCTTCCCATAGGTTCTTCCTGTGCGAGTCTCAATACATAAATACTTTTCTTTCTTCTGTATACCTATCTTCATCCAATATTAAGGCATACAGAGAACCTACACCGGCTTTTGACGCATTATTTGCGCAATAAGTAGTATTTAGCACTGCGTGTTGGATTGCGTGGACCTGAATGTCGCCCAGACACAAACATTTGTAGTAAAACACTATAAAAGTGTCATTTTGAAAGGCGGAAACTTAATTAACTTCGCTTCCTCATGTAACTAATTTAATATTTAAGCGAATGGTGAAACCTTCAGCGGTGAGTTAACCTCCCTTTCAGTCGTAAACAGAATACAATGTTAACTAATTCCGGTTAGTTTTATTAAGGTGGTTTTGAATTTCTTTAGTTCTTTAGATGTATCGTAAATATCAGTATCTAAACTTCGCAGTTTGTTTGTTTTTGTTTGTTTGTTTTGCATTAATTAATGATGTTCACACATCTGAGTAAGTACTCAGATGTGTGAACATCATTAATTAATCACTAGAGGCACAGTAATTATGGACGTGTCTTACAGTAATTACACTGCGAGAGCGCAGTGTAATCGAAATGTATATCTAATGTACTCGTACTGATGGCATAAATGCATTATTTTTTACACAAGATATAAGTATAAAAATACATAAATACAGGCTTATTTTTTATCACCATCCAAATTTTTACAGAGTGTCCTACCCATGAATATGAACAACTTTCACTATGGGACCAACTCTGAAATCAAGAAAAAAAAATCAGCTGTTTCATACAAAAGTTCAATACCTACTTGACCAAAATGTATGAAACAGCTGATTTTTTTTTCGTGATTTCAAAGTTGGTCCCATGATGAAAGTTGTTCATATTCATGGGTAGAACACCCTGTAAAAATTTGGATGGTGATAAAAAAATAAGCCTGTATATGGGGTAGGCGTCAGAACGCCACCTGTCACCTGCTAAGATCCTTACATACTCCTTTTGCTTCGTTTACGTTCATGCATTCTGGACATAGGCTACTTTTTATCCCGGTAGCACGTTCCCGTGTTATAATTTCCAACATCCACGTGGGCAACCTCGCCCACGTGGAGCCGCGGGCTTCAAGCTTGTCACCAATAAGGCACTATACACTTTTTGTTATAGTATTTTGCCATAATTTTTAAGTTTTAACCTTTAGTGCTGTTATTATTATGTATGATCACTTATTTCTGAGTTTGCCGGTAAACCTATAATTGGCGACTGTTTAAGACCGAGACTATTGTGATCTATAGTACTTATGATATATCTATACATATAATAAAATCGTAGGAAAGTCAAAACGGTACATTGAATATTTTTTCAAAAGAATACTTGGGGCGTGATCTACAATCGATATCGAAGCCAAAAATATAGTTTTTAGAATTTTTGTCTGTTTGTCTGTTTGTCTGTATGTCCGGGATAAACTCAAAAAGTACTGCATGGATTTACTTCAAATTTTGCATGAATATTACTAAGAGGTCGGGTCAACATATAGGCTACATATTATCACGCTATCACCTATGGGGGAGGAGCTGTGAATCTTTATTTTTCTTACGCATTCTGTGACAGCGTGTAATCTAACGACGCATATTTAAATGTTGTTTTTCAGTAAGCCATGCTATTATCTAGCTTTACACTATAAAAACTACGCCATTTAAGTAACTTGGGCAGAAAAAACATAGTTTAATGAATTTTAGTAGTATAAAGAAAATTTTGAAACAGCGCCATCTATGAGATTTCATAAAAATCAAATCAAGTTACATGTTGACACTTTTTGGAAATTAATAATTTAAATTTGATCATGTTGGCGAGGTTAGTAGTTAGTTATTCATAAAATTCATAGATGGCAATGTTCATTTTCTTCATAAAAGTTGTATCGTATAGTTCGTTTTGACAAATTCAAGTTCCAACAAAACCCTTAAAATCTTGAGCAGAGTTGAGGACGACAATTAAAAAAAATGCGGTGTTAAGTATTACAAAAAAGTTATGTTTCTACCGGAGACGAAGTCGGAGTAACTGATGAACGCGTGCTGAACACCTGTCTCAGTTCACTTCAAGATGTGGTTATTTCTATCGGCGGCAATCCACTGATCGAATGTGGGTTACCAGCTCCCCAATCATCACCGCATCAAGACCGTGTAAATCGGGGGTATAACGCTGAGACAAATTACGATCCGGGCGAAATGACCATGTCGCTTTGTTCTCTTCAGAGCAAAAACAAATTTATGACACCGTCCTTGAAAGCGTTGGGAAAAAACCAGGGTCAAATGTTTTTCTTGGAATGCGTCGGGTGGAACAGGAAAAACATTTGTTACCACTTGCATACTTGCAGAGGTCAGCAGGCAAGGCAAAATTGCTATTGCTGTAGCGTCGTCGGGAATCGCTGCCACACTGCTTCCGAGTGGCAAGACAGCACATGCCATGTTTAAAATTCCTATCGATTTAGAGAGCGCCGAAACGCCTGTTTGTGGTGTGTCACGTAACAGCGTAAGGGACACGTGCTCAAGCATTGCTCTTTGATCGTATGGGATGAGTGTACGATGGCCAATAGGAAGGCAGTTGAGGCCGCGGACGGAACCCAGCAGGACATCCGCAGGAACGAACATTTGATGCGTCGTATCACAGCTGTTCTGTTCAGTGGCGATTTCCGGCAAACGCTTCCCGTGGTGACACGGGGATCGAGGGCTGACGAGGTGAATGCTTCGTTGAAACTATCTTCGTTGTGGTCACGAGTTCGTACGCTGCGCTTGACCATTAATATGAGAGCTCGGCTCGGCGGCAATGCACGTGCTCAAGAATTCTCCAATGTCCTTCTAAATCTTGGCGAAGGCACTCTACCAGAAGAGAGAGGTGGACAGGTGGTGCTTCCAGCGTCTCTCGGTAGAGTGGTATCCAGCTTAGAAGAACTCATTTGCTGTGTGTACGGGGACATCAGTCGTATACTGCACCTGCAGAATTCTTGGGTGTGTGAGCGGGCCATTTTGACGTCCAAAAATGATCAGGCTGCAGCAATTAACGAATGCATTCTCTCAGAAATTGAGGGGAATGAAGTGGTCTACACCTCGATAAACACTGTTGTCGAGCAAGATGACGCCACACATTATCCCGTGGAATTTCTGAACTCCCTGTCAGCAAGTGGACTTCCAGCGCATACCATCAAGCTGAAGGTCGGTGTCCCGATTATGCTTCTTCGGAACCTATCTCCTCTGAAGTTGTGTAACGGGACCCACCCTAAAGTCATCTCGTTCTACAGACACACCATTGAGGCGGAAATTCTTACGGGTTGTGGCGTTGGCGAGGCAGTATTTATACCACGCATTCCCCTCATACCTCATATCTTCCCGTTCCAGTTCAAGCGCGTACAGTTCCCCGTGAGTGTTTGCTTCGCGATAACCATCAATAGAGGCAGACACTGAGGGCAGCGGGTGTCGACCTCAGGACGAGTTGCTTCTCACACGGACAACTGTACGTCGCTTGCTCCCGCGTCACCAGTCCTGACTCTCTTTACATTTTGGCTCCTGGCAGCATAACTACCAACGTTGTTTATAGGGAAGTGTTTTAAGGTATGATGCCTTTGTACGTATTTTTACTCTTTTGTGTCCTGGAATGTATTCCTGCATTGTTTTCTCTATTTCCTTCAGTCACATCTTATGACTGAACTCAGCAGGACTCCCATATAACTCTCTTCACTTGCTTCGCTTGCAAAAAAAACTTATATTTTAATGCTATTTTAAAAGTTGTTTACTTATAATGCTATAGCGACACTGGCATCTTAGGTATTTTTGGTGCTGTAGAGCCTTCAGGCAGACGACGTCGCGGGCAGCAGCTAGTTATACATAAAAGCTGTTGTGTACCGGTCAAGGACCGCGGGACACCGATCGGTGAACAAACAATAGAAAATCAATTGTGTCTCATTAGCGGAGCTTGACAGATTAATAAATAAATAAAAAAAATATATTATGTCATTCTAAGACGTTCACTCACATCTACCTTGTAACTTAATTCCTTTTATTACACAACTTTACAACAAATCCTTTAAATATCGTCAATCTCATTCACAGATCCGCATGCTGGCCGACCCCACTGGCGCCTTCATCAAGGCTCTGGACCTGGGCATCAACCTGCCCCCCCTCGGTGGATACCGCGCCAAGCGCTTCTCCATGGTCATCGTCGACAGCAAGGTGGACAAACTGAACGTAGAGCCCGATGGCACTGGCCTCTCATGCTCCCTGGCCGATAAACTCAAGGTCAAGAACTAAACGCCGTTATGGCGAGGTAGAGGGCCATTCCAAACAATGGAGTGATTCGTGAACTAGTAGAAGTACCTACGCAATTTTTTACTACAAAACCGATGTGGAGACTAAGCTTCATTTTTCGTTAACTTTGCCTTTCATTCGGTATCTTTCACTCGGAAGTGAAACGTCTGAACACGAAATGAATCAAAACAACGATGTTAGATTTCGGCACGCGGCATCTTTCTCTCGCCTCCTGAAAGGAGCGGATGAACCGTTCATTCTCCTATATAATTTTGTCGGTGTCGTGTGAAAGTGGAATAAAACAATAATCAACCACAAGTAAAACATCAGATATCGGCATAATGGATGCCACACTTTATCTCATCTATACGTAAGTCCTGCCAGCGTGGACCTAACATAGCATTTAAGAGTGTTATTTGTGAGTCAAGCTCTGTTAGAAATGGTCCTTTATCTTCCCATTTTGTAAGGCGCCTTATGCACCATCGTGTATGCCCAGTCCAGCAAACCACGGTACATTTTATGCACGACGCATTTTCTTACCCGAACGATCTCTTTGCACATTATGTGGGCCTGGTGCGCATGATGTTGTGTAAGCTTTGCCCTCGGGCACAATTTAATATTTGAGCATTCCGATTTCAACGGCCTCAAGCCGAAATTAATTTTTTGTAACTTGGTATACAGCATTTATTTAAAAAAAAATTGCGTAGGCTAATATTTCCTACTTTCGTTTATTGATCTTTATAAGTCATGTACCATTTTAGATTTTATTTATAATTAGTTTTGTATTTTTTTTTGTTTTTGATATATTTTTTATGTAGGTACCTACTTGATTACTTGGTACCTACTTTAATTGATTTGCATTTTGTAAAGTTGAAATCCATCAGCTCACTGGAGGTTAATACCTGATGATCTGTCAGACATACAAGATAGTGCGCAAGGCCCTTCACTCTTAAACTTTAGAATTAAGCTCCCTTTCGTAATTTGTGATCTAACACACCTAGCTTTATGCAGCTCATAGACTGTACGAGCACTCCTTGTGATATTGAAAACAAATCAATTTATATAAATAGATTAATACTAGTACCTAATGTGTTGTTTTAATTGTTTTTTTCTTTCACCTAATAAGGCTCCAATATCCTAAACAATAGCACGGCGGCTAGTGCAGTTGCTGAAAGATATTTAGGCTTTATGAAAAAAAAAGGGGTAAGTAATCCGTGACGACCGGCAAAGGTTCCCATCAGATACCTAATCTGCGTTCGGGATTTAATTGCCAAAAATGTAAACAAGTATGATTTTATTGAAAAAAAACTTTATTTCATACAAAATACAAGTTCAGTTTACGCTACAACTTTTTAACGTGAACATAAAGTTGATATTTGTTTAACTTGAAGTTTGTAAGTCCTGATAATACTTTGGGTTCGATTCCCAAGTCGAACTAAGCCTGAAGCTACCACATCCAGGTATACTTATCATACATGCCTACATAGACCCACGCGTTTTTCCCATGGAGCCAGAAAAAACCTCTGTCACGTTCAATATATAATTCTAAATATGCCCGATAAATAAGACCCCTCCTCTGA
This sequence comes from Amphipoea lucens, assembly GCA_947508005.1. NCBI lineage: Eukaryota > Metazoa > Arthropoda > Insecta > Lepidoptera > Noctuidae > Amphipoea > Amphipoea lucens. Next base: position 925,999 of record OX382364.1, read on the forward strand.
ATAATACATGAAACCTGTAAAACTGCAATCTTCCAACACCATTGGAGTACCTAACCACAACTATAATAGGCTGAACCGCTGAACATTATGAAAACCTATAGGGTGTGGGGTGTCCCCGTCCCGTGAATAGGTGATATAATATATCTGAGCCCAAATAATTACTTTATTCATTATAATAGAAGTCGTCCTATCCCAGTTCTAAAGAATTGATGTTATTTTAAGTAAGTTTCAAGCACAAAGTACTTTTGTGTGGTTTCATCATTTGCAAACTACCGGTTCAAATGTGCCACCAACGGTATGTTACATACAAACTGTTGTTGTGGCACTAATCGTACATATGGGGTGTACCGTAAAAAGTAAATAACACCGCTGCACCGGTATTTCAACTACCTACTGAAACAGCCGTTATGAACTTATGACTTATGCCTAACATCATTGAAACAATACTTGCGGATATGGAATGCAGTGCAAAAAAACGTAGCAAAAGTCAATAATAAAATCGTTCCAGGTTGATAGTGAAAAAAGAGCATGACAATACCAAACGAATATTTTTTACTTTTCTTTAGTTGTAAAAAAAAAGCACTTTTATTTCAATTTGATTCAAATTAGTGTAACACTTGTGCCAAACACCTCAGTCTTAATTTCATCTTAACTTTTTCAATGTAGTAAATAGACATAGTATCTATTAGTCGTAAATTCTCTGAAAATTGTCATGCTCAAAATACTAATAACTGAATTTGGAACGGAACAAAAATCAACGTCAAACTCTATAATTGACATTGACAATCAAAACAAATTGTGGGGCCGTCCTCATTTTACTAATGTTTATTTTTTATAATTAAATATAACTTAAAATGGCATTATGACCAACAACTGTAAACATGTATAAACGGGTACATTACTGCGGCACAATATTGTTTATGTGTTCGCTTATATATTTAGTTAGAGTTGTATTTACCGAGATTTTTGACGATGAAAGTGCATTGGTCGACGAATGGCTGGATCAAAACGATCTTAGTGATTATAAGAAGCTCTTCAGAGAATATGGTAAGTACTGCTTAGTTATACCTCTAATTGTGTTATAAAATAAATGTAAATAATCGTGGAAATATTATGGAAAGAATGATTGGGGCGCGTTCCAGGTCTCGCCTATATTTTCATTCATTGCACTGATTGTATTATAAACTGATTGTACAGTTTCAATGCCCGGGAAATCTGAAATTATCCATGGTGGTTGGTTTTATAAAAATATGAGAAACGGCAATGTAACATTAATTAAACAGTAAAATTTTATCTTGTTTTATATCTATAATATTTGTATGCTAGTCAGATCATAATCCTATTACCTATTAAAACCATTATTGTAGGTACTATTTATAAATGCAAATAAAAATAAAAAATATCCTTACATTTTAAAAAAGTTCCATGTGAAATACTGGTACTCAGCTACATCCGGTTAGACTGGAAGCCAATCCCAACGTAGTTGGCAAAAGACTAGGCAGATTATGATGATGATTTAAAAAAATATTAAATCTTGGGGCAGCTTAGTGATCAGAATTAAAACTATTTTTCTTGTTTAACATTTTTATTTAACTTGCACATTCTATTCTCCTAGTTGCTTTCTTGAGTGTATATAACATATGTGTACTTCTTGCTCATGAGTAGCTGACTAAATATTAAAAAAATATATTTCTTGTTTTCTATACATACAAACTGATAAAATTATGAGATTGCTAATAGCTGTTGTATCAAACACCCTTTTGTACTCATAATATTTGCATTTCACACTAGTAATATTAGGAGAATACTGTTCCAGTCTCATTCTTCTTTTCGTGTCGATGGTAGTCTTCCCAGTTATTTTTCATTTAATTATATGTTGTTTGGGCCCAGTAGGTGGCCACATTGATTGCGGTATCAGTGGCATTCTTTAGGCCATCCAAGGTGCAGGTGAAAGGCCACCGTCTCTATGAGACAGAAATAATTTCTTAAGGGTGTTGTGGCTGAGACACAGTCTTTTTAAAAAATGTATTTTACCAGAAACTTCTGGCACTAAATGGAGATATGAGGCCCAGGTTATAATCAGGACCCACTTACCCTTAATAATCTTTACCTCATACTGGATCATAATCTAGGTTGGTTATATCAAGGGTATAGAATATAAACTGATTGTGTCCACCAATTTTGTTGAAATCAGTAGGAAAATGCATGTGCCTTGAACTCGGTCCATTTTGCAAGAAACTCTCCATAGGTTATCTGCCTATCTGGAATCTGGATCCCTGTGATGATTGATTCTTGATTCATATCACTGGTGTTTTGTAAATTCTGAGAAAGCACATGAATTTGTATGTTTATTAAAAAAAAAATACACATCCAGTTGTTGATAAGCTGAAACAGAGAAGTCAAAATTTATAAATGCTTAGGTAAGTAGCTTTTAACAATTAAATAAATATTTAACACACACAGACATTAACTAAAATGAATGTGTGTTACCTTTAGCTAACCACATTCATAGCTCTGACAAGTTCAATGACCTCTTTATCTAAATTCGTTTACCAGTATAAATTCTCGCAATTCAAAAAATCTTGTTAAAAATATTACATTTATGCTTTGTATGGTAAGATTACAATCATAATCCTATTAACGTGATGAAAGCGAGAATGCCGCGGTAGAAAAATGATAGCTGTATCTGTAGAGATCCCGCGGGTGTGTGGGGCGGCTGTGACGTAGCCACCCGCCTCCCCATTGGCCACCCTGCTACCCCCCACCCTACTGGCAAACAAATACAAAGACCGTTCGCTCGCTCAGTCGCGTCGCACCCTCCGTGCCGTGCGGACGTCGCTACCACCTATGCATATCACCACACATCAGCTTAATATGATCGTTTTAATTAAATTTGTGATAAAAAGCACAGTCGGTATCAATTAAAAAAATATTTATCTATCAATATTTTAGCCTCGTTTTAATTTCGAGTCGGAGTGATTTTCCTTTGTTCGAGGATTGTCTGTGGTGAAGGCGGTTAATTCGGTCTAGTTAATTAATGTCAATTGAATTCTAAAGTACACCATGTGGCAATTCGAGGATTCGGAGATATATTCCATAGGGATGATCCACCCTTCCCACAGCCGCCACTCGGGGCTATCTATGCTGTCTGGAGTTTCCCAGTTCTCAGGTAGGTTTCGCGAATGTGTTGATGTGCTTTTGCAGGCCGAAACTTTCGCTTTGGCGTACGACAAAGCGTTGAATGAACCCGAATCCAGGATTATTTTTAGACATGTACCTATTTGACTTTAATTAAGTTAATTAAGAAGCGGTCCGACAAAAATTGCATTCTATTACTCAAGAAAGTGGTAAAAATAAATTGTAATCAAATTCATTTTGGCGACAGTGTTCATGACAACAATACTAATAACTTCACCCCAGCAGTAACATTTATAGCTTGTGACAAACAAACGATCTTGTTATTATATATGGTACCTTATACTCTGGTGAACTAAAGTCGAAGTTTGCCTGAAAACTTACGCGTAACAAGGTTTCGCAGTACCATTGTCTGGATAATCCCTTCAGCGTTTCAGCGCTGGATTGTATCGTGCATTGCGTTATCTACTGTGGAGGATTTGGATTTCAGAGCACGTATACCCATTTACTTTTGAGAATGGAATGAAAAAGGTAGATGTTATCGGCTCCTCATAGGTATAAATTTTAATGGACTGAAGTAAGTTGTACTTAGTGACTACGTAAGGGCCTAACGAACTTCGGTCTTTGGTTGGTAATTCACCGGCGATCGGGTGTCAGATGTCCGTAGCCTGCCATAACCAAGTGGCCATAGTTAATTTTGCCAAAGTAAAACATATCAACCTATAGTATGGCATTTCAAAACTGTCCTTGTAAAATATGGCTACCGCCAAAATTTTTTTCCATTCCATTTCTCCCCAAGGGAGCCGTTAAGGTGATGAAGAGCTTAATTCAAGAGGACAGCTAGCAGAATCCTCTTTCGCGCTTAAGTATAGGCATTTATGTCGCGGTTACCAATGACGAGATCGTTGTTAGTTTTCGTTACAAACATTATTTTTTGCGGTCTTTTTAATTCTAATTTGAACTGTGGACGTTGATGAGCTAAAATTAGTTTTAGCAATTTCCAACCTTAAAAACTAAACTTTGTTTCAATACTTTCTGCAGTGATTAATGCTGTAAAGCCGTTTGAAGATAAAACTGAAATTATCTAACCAAGGGAATAATTTAATTGGACATTCAGCTCTAAAGACACTTTAAATCGTATGTTTGGCTCGTGCAAGCGTAATTAGATGCTTAAACTGTCTGTGCACTCCTTAAGTGGTGCTTACAAACGTTTATGATACCTTAAATTGGATATTTCATTGAAATACTGTATTGAGTTAGTTCAAAGGGGTCTCTCGAGGGCTGTCTAAAGATCTAAACTGTCACATGCAGGCTTAATAACGTTGAGATTATTTTTGGGTCAGCTTTGAGCTGTTTTGGAAGTTGTGATTGGCTAAGTTCGTAGATAACTGGTGAATAATTTAAGAAATAGCTTATAAAACAGTATATCCACCACATCCACGCAACTAGAAAGAAAAAAAGGAATGAATTCCAAACGTGCCCGGTTTTCTCAAGATCGTTTGCTTAATAAACATGTAAACTTATTCAGCATCATTTATCTAGATGAACTTGTTTCTAAAATACGACAGTCTACAGAGACGATATCATTTAAACATTTCAAAATGTTCAAACAACTTCTGCCATTGCGTAACACAGAGCTGCCAAAAGCGAATAAAACAGCGCTGGGATTAATCTCATTTTTGTAGGCACAATGTTTGTATTGCGCGAACATTAAAATCATATGCAAAAATATAAAGCTAGCGACTGCGACTAATTGCCAACTGCACTCGTCGTGTATACCGTAATGAGTGGTCCATGTTATGGAGGATCTACAGTTTTGTAGTAACTTGGTGGACTTTTGCAGTACCTAAATAGGATTTTTTGATAAATGAGATCAATTTAAAAGTCCCGCCATAATCGAAAAGTTTCATAGTTTTCATGATGAGTTTGCTTTAGCTGAGAAGGTGCCAACAGGAAGCATATGCCTCCACGAAATCTTTCTTACTCGTGATGCCGATGACTGATATTGGGGATCCGTTTGCAGATCATCAATCACCACAAATTGCATCGTGTTTAGTGAAGCTATAATAGGTGCTTCCTAATCGCATTCCTTAGCTCAGATTGAAATTCTCTTAAGAGTCTCCTTAATGTTCCTTACCGATAACAACTTAATAAAAATCTTTAATTAATTTACTCACTGTGAAACGACGCACAGGCGATGAGTTATAATTTATAATATAACAAAGATGAGCACTAAGTTGAAAATGTATTCCCCAATGATTATTAGCCGATGGGCGATCCATCGGGCACACGGCTTGTATGTTCTTCAGTAAAACACTACATAGCGGTTCCTGTATAATCATGTGATAATACCTAAAACACTCTAAGTATAGTTATTAGTGACGAGTTATGCAGCCAGGAATAGCAACCAAATCAGGACTCTTTTTATTTGGTAACGTAATTAATTATACAATCTAGTCCTCTCCTGAAAAAAAGCCATAAAGCTACTTTGAGGTAAATAGGGCTCGACCGCAATTAAAAATAACGTGGTTCGTTAGCCACTGTCGCATAATTATCTTGTTTTTAAATTGCAAATTTTGTAGTAGAAATGAAGTTTACGACCCGACGAGTTGATTAGAGTTTAGTACTTAGGTAGGGAGCTCGGGTGTACGGGATGCGGTAGGCTAGTCGGAGTCTGTAGGGTCCTAATATATTTTAACAGCTGCTTACTTGTGCGTCATCATCATCAATTCATCCAATTTGTTCTAAAAATCTTAAATACTTAGCACTCCACTACTTTTGCATTTTGTAAATTTCGCACTTATAAAAAAGTCGCAACTGCTTGTGCTCCTTCAACTACTGTATTATGGGTGACCGATTTCTCGTTTTTAACCGTCGTCAGTTGTCACCAAGTGATTTAGCAGGATAGTGACTCCATAATACCTACTTATTTGATGCGGAACGATTGAATCCACGTGTCGATCAGCGGCAGTCTGCTGCTATATGTGTCAAGCAAATAACGGAGCAAAAAGACGGAGTGGCAGAGGAAGATTGTGTAAGGAATGATATGAACGAAAACTGAGTGAATGATAGCGTGACGGTTGACAAGGGACAATGGAAGAAAAAACATGTTGCGCCGACCCCAAGTAACATGGGAAAAGGCCAGGAAGATGGTGATGAGCAGTTAAGTAGATGTTAGAGAAACCAAGACATCATTGCACGTTAATTTAACATGCCCAGCTGTTCAATCAAAGCTGAGAAACAGGGCGAGACATAGTCAAGAAAATATTAGAATGTGGAGTAGCCTACAAATCACAGAATGGAGCTAACGTTGATGGAGAAAGTTTAGGCAAGGAGCAAACAAAGTCGCTCTGCTTATCACCTGCACCGTTTGAATGCAGCACTCATGGCAAGCACCACTTGGAACTAATTCAAAAAGGCCACTGCTCACCGGACCTCGACTTATGGTAACCTTGTCTGGTTTGGCGCGCGTTTTGTTTGGGGAAGCTCGCTTTGTGCAGTGGACATTATAGTATTGTACATTTGTACGTTAGTACTAGCGGCCTGCCAACTGCCAAGCTTTTGCGTAGAGTTACTGACCATAACCTTTATCGGTAGATGTTTTGGTGGTAGTGACTATGACGATGCAGCTACAAAATTGACACTGGCCTGAAATCATAGCAAATGTGTCTACTTACTTATAATAGAAAGATGATTCACAAAGTAGAGGCACAGCATAGAGTATTTGTTATATATTTATGACTTACCATACCTTAACGTTAGCAAGTCAAATATTTATGTCCGAGAATCAGTGGCGTAACTATACCGTTTGGGGCCCGTGGCAAATTCAAGGGATGAGGCCCTCCCCCAATGTAAAGAAGCTCAATCAACGTAATAGTTTTTTTTTACTAGCACTTCTCCCGCGACATCTTCCGCGCAGATTTCATATTCACCCCTACAAAATTTAACACCTGGCTGTTTCGTTGGTCAGTGGTCTAGTGGTCACAAGCGCTACTGCTGAGCATGAGGTCCTGCCCAAAAAATTAGATAAACAATGGGAAAAAGGTACAAAATGTTCGAAACCTGAATGATGTCCTTTGTTGCACATTTTCCAAAAAGTTTGCTTTTATAAACTTATGTCAGGAGGATCCTCCTGTGCTCATGGCCTCGCGGGTCGGTGGCTCCCTTTGGCTGGGGGCCCGTGGCATTTTGCCCCAATGCCACCCTATAGTTACGCCACTGCCGAGAATCAAGAAGACTGCAGCAAAATAATCAATCAGATTGAGACGACAGATTCAATATTTTTCTTCCATTTCTTTCACAACAAAAAACAGCCATGACGTAACATAAAAACTGAAAAGTAAAACAATGGTGTGGTGTACAAAGTGTGGTCGCGAACAGCGCGCAGCGTGCGCTGCAGTGACCCACTTTTCCCAGTTTGTGTTTATACCAGCAGCGACGTGCATATAAATAAAATTTATGCATATCCGATACATAAATTGTTTTATGAACCGAGATAAAAGCCATCTCCCTGGATTAACGAATGCAATTAAAAATCTATTTAAGGTGAATGCGTAGTGGTAGCCCGCGAAATTCAAGTTTTCTTACTTTTTTTGCAATTTGCAGGTCAGTGTCAGGTTGTATCTTGATAAAACTTTGATTCGCGACTATAATAGACATGTATTTACAGAATTATAGTCATTAGAATCATTAATATATCTCTTTAAGTTAGATTTCTACCATAAACACTTTTCCATACGAGATTTGTTCTTAACGGTAGAAATCTAACTCAGAAAGATGTATTAATGATTCTGATGATTATAATTTTGTAAATACGTACCTGTTATAGTCGCGAATCAAATTTTGATCAAGATAAAACCTGACACTGACCTAAAAATTGCAAAAAACGTAAGAAAATTTGAATTTCGCGGGCTACCACTGCGCATTCACCTTAAGTTTTCAATTTGAGGCAGTGTTGTCATCAGTTACAAAATGTAGCTTTTGAAAACTCTTCACCAGCTTTTTCCGCCGCCCATTTTAAGAACCCACTCTCTTTTATAGAAAGGATGAATTTACTGAAGTGACAGCCGGAACAAAAAATGATGGTGAAAAATAAAAAAAACAGTTTTGCCAAAAAAAAATAAATGTTTTTTGTGAAAAGGTTTTGTCGTAAAGCGATACCCGGTGACCCACACATGATTCTCAAGTGCACCTCACTGATCTAGGCCAAAGTGCAAAAGCTTCTTTGATGCAAAAGATATCCAAGATCTACTGAATATGTATAGATAAAAAAACCGGCCAAGAGCGTGTCGGGCCACGCTCAGTGTAGGGTTCCGTAGTTTCCCGTCCGTCACAATAAGTTTTCCCACGTACAATTCGATAATACCCGACCCAATGTAATAAGTACCTACAGCGCCATCTCTCGGGGAATTGGGTTACTAATTAATACATAGACGTGCCAGAAGTTTTCGGTGGTAATTTTAGATTGCGAGAACCGATTTTAAAAATTCTTTTTTTGTTTGAAAAAAGATACGTTCAGGATAATAAAATATGTAAACGAAGTTAAAAAAAAATGCTTGCATATACGATTATACTACGAACATAGTCCAGAAATGATTTTGTACAACTTTTTGTCTTTTTTGTACAAAAACTGTTGTTTCTATCAAGTTCAAAATAATTTTCCTAGAAAGTCCTTATAAAGTTCTACTTTTCAGATTTTTTTCATATTTTCTAAACTTATGGTTCAAAAGTTAGAGGGGGGGGGACACCTTGCTTTTTACTTTTGGAGCGATTATTTCCGAAATTATTGACATTATCAAAAAATGATTGTAGTAAACCCCTATTCATTTTTAAATACCTTTCCAACAATATATCACACGTTAAGGTTGAAATTTAAAAAAAAATCACTTCCCACTTTACATATAGGGGGGCTACCCTAATAAAACATTTTTTTCCAATTTTTATTTTACCACTTTGTCGGCGTGATTGATATACATATTGGTACCAAATTTCAGCTTTCTAGTGCTAACGGTCACAGAGATTAAGCGAGGACGGACAGACGGACGGACGGACGGACGGACGGACAGACAGACATGGCGAAACTATAAGGGTTCCTAGTTGACTACGGAACCCTAACTAGCAAGTTCAAAACTGCTAAGAAATAAACTCGGCAGCTCTGCAGTATGGCAACAAGTTTTACGAGCAATATTTTCTGCTCCCAACCTGATTAGTATTCCGCCTTTGTCCGTCCGGATCAAAAATGTAGTGTATTGGATGCATTATGTATGTAGGACGGTGGCAGATTTTGATTCAATTTTTTATATTATCGTGTATAAGTACCTAAACCATTATGTTTGGGCGTGAGTAAAAATTTCTTTGCAAAGTTCTTAGTCTAATATTTAAAGGGGATTGAAGATTTTTATATGAAACCTGGCCATACCAAAAAAAAAAGCAAAATAGCGCGTCAGTAACGCCATTTTGTTTTTTTCAAAATCCTGGCCACGTGTGCAGTGCTGTTTTCTATTTGCATTGATGTCAGCTATCGATTTATAGTATAGGTTTCATGCGTGCCCCCATTTTGGAAAAAAAAGGCGCGACAGTCCATACGCCACGGATCTTCAAAAGTTCAAACCCCTTTTTTCTGAAGTTTCATAAGCTTTAGCTTTAAGCGTATTTATTTATTTTAGGATCTCCAACAAAAGATATACACAAAACATTATGTGGTTAATTGACGACAAAGTATTTGGTAGGTGTACTCTTTCTTTTTAACCGACTTCAAAAAAAAGGAGGAGGTTCTCAATTCGTCGGAATCTTTTTTTTTTTTTATGTATGTTCCCCGATTTCTCGAAGACGCCTGGACCGATTTGGAAAATTTTTCTTTTGTTTGAAAAGGTATACTTCCCAAATGGTCCCATGAAAATTTTATCGAAATCGGACAAGCGGTTTTTGAAAAATCAACAAAAATCTAAAAAATTTTGTTTTTTTTTGTTTGTTGTTACCTCAGTTAATGCGCGATGAGCAAGTTGACACTAGGTTATTGTAACTGAGATACATTATAAGCAGACCCACTAAAAAGCGTGAAATAAAAACTTTTTAACAAAAAAAAAACGACTTCCAAAAAAACACTACAAAGTGAAAAATAACTTTAATTTCGGAGGTCGGTGGCAAAAAACTAAAATACAGATCCAAAGACACCGACTTCCGAAATTAAAGTTATTTTTCACTTTGTAGTGTTTTTTTGGAAGTCGGTTTTTTTTTTGTTAAAAAGTTTTTATATGAACGTGGTATCTAAGAGTACATACGAGTATAAGAAAAAAACATTTTTCAAATTAAACGAATGCGATCTTCGTGCGTCCTTTGAACATGTGATAATTTCTGGATGATTAAAGACTTCTTTTTTACAAAATATTATTTTATAATCCACCTTCATATCATCTACCTATTCTTTTGAACAACGAAGTTAATCCTTACTTTATAATATTGCGAAATTTTAATTAAGTCGGGTTTAAACTTTAAAACTTGATATAAACTTGACACCTGCAGTAAGTCCGTTGATATTCCGTAATCTATCGAAGTCTGTCACAGCTATATCAAGAACAGTAATATTAATTTAGTATTCAAGTTGATTCACTGCATAACGATGTAATTATTCAGCGACAAACACTCTCCCGGGATCTAATTACCGTGCCTGGCCAACTTGGGTTGAGTGTGCAAGTTTACTTAAAACGTCCATCTGCAATAGCGCGTTGGAATCACGCCAAACGCGTCCTGTCGTTCAGCAATATGTAACAAAATGTTCGAATAAAATGAAAAATCTATTTTCACGCCATTTTGCTTTCAAAAATGCATCGATCGGAATGGCACATTCAACACTAACCTGGCGCAAGTTGACCTTTCATCGTGGGTCCTGCAGCCTAATTGCGGAACGCCAAATCGTCAAATGATTCTGATCAATTGGCTTCATTTCTATCACAATTCACAACATTTCAATTTTTTTGCCTTGTGTTTTTTTATGCTCAATAAATAGTCCTTAGATAACTAGGAGACCCGTATTTTTTCTTTTCACAAAATTTGTATTCTAAGTTAGTCAAAAATAATTTTGAAATCTCGAAAAATTCAAAAACGCCTGTAAGGTTGAATCTACAGATTACCTTTGCTTGGGTCATGAAAAAAAAAATGAGATGGAGATTGACGTGATGACGTCTTATGATGACGTTGACATTTGTTAATTTAGGTATTTGTTTCCTTGGTTTGTGGCTGTGATGTGATATTGGTTTTTATTGTATTTTAATTTTTCGCATTTCACATGCTGTTGTAAATAATAAATGTACTAGATGATGCAGTGGTAGTTGCTTGTGGACTTATTACAGTCACCTGTCATAAGGAAGTATTAGGCATTGGAAGGCCTCCCTCAGTGTACAATTTTTAATTTATATTTCAGAAAACTATGTTATGTTTGTATAAGTTTTGATAACTTTAACTGTGTGTTGCTATAGATACTTAATAAAAGAGATACTTTATGATTAGAATTTTGATTTTTATTTATCATAATGTACAATATCAAGCATTTTATTAAAAATAAATTTCTCCCAAAACATTTCACCTTCTTTCACTAACTTTTCTTCAAACAATCTATCATAGTAGAACCACTGTTCATGATAGGCTTTATTTCTTTCAAAGTCTGGATCAGCTATACACAATAAAGCTTTTTTCATATTTTCATCGCTAACATTTGCAGCTGTATTTGGGCATTATATTTAGCTGATATTACACTATCTTTAACATAGTATTCCATAGTTTTATTACTGCTGTTTTGTTTCTTCTGCCTCGTTAATGCTAGCGACAACTGAGTACATTTTAGTACGAACCCTGTGCTCAGGAGTTGGTTCACTAATGTTTCACCAAAACTCCATTGACAAATTTTTAGTTTACAACCAACGTTTCGTATACTATTTATTTCACAAACAACTCATTCCGCAAATGTTTTATTTTATAAACACTCACTTTACAAACATTTATTTGGCAAATGCTTCCCTTTACAAATGTTACGGATGATATTTAATCATTTATACATTTTTCATTTAGGTAATATTTAGATTCTTTTGGAAAAATAACGTTTATACAAAATATAATTTTGTAATACACTAGCGACTGCATTAAAAACTGCATTAAAATCCGTTGCGTAGTTTAAAATGTCTAAGCTTACAGACATCGGGAGAGACTGTTTTATACTATGTAAAGATTTTCTAAACCAGTCACAAAGTGATCATGACGGTATTCTCCATTTGAGTCAAATAATTTTCAGGCAAGTATTTTTTTCTATATAATCTAGTCGTTTCTGGCACTCGCCGGCCGCTACCGCGGCACCGCTCGCTTCGCTCGCTCGGCTCGTGCGTAGGGGGTCACAGTTTTAACCTAACCTAACCGAACCATTTTTTTTTAAATAATTAACCTAATGTAACTAGTTCGGTTCCGGGTAGCCTACTAAAAATCATCTCTTTTTTTCTTCTATTAGCGCAAGTCGTTTCTGGCACTCATATTTTGTGTAAAAGTAATTTTTTTCTATATAATCTAGTCGTTTCTGGCACTCGCCGGCCGCTGCCGCGGCACCGCTCGCTTCGCTCGCTCGGCTCGTGCGTAGGGGTCACAGTTTTAACCTAACCTAACCGAACCATTTTTTTTTTTAATAATTAACCTAATCTAACTAGTTCGGTTCCGGGTAGCCCACAAAAAATAATCTCTTTTTTTCTATTAGCGCAAGTCGATGAAAGAAAGAGTTTCATTTTTAGGAAATTGCGTAAGTAATGATAAGTCAATATGTAAAACGTTTTTATTCCAAACGTTGTTTTATGAGATAAAATTAATAAAAATGAATTGCTTGTTAAATAACACGTTATTAAACAAAAGTTTATCTAGTGATTATTTTGTAAAGTGAATTATTTGGCAAACTTGTTTTTGTATAATGATGAAATGACAAATCATGTTTTTGCCAATCGTTGTTTGTCAAGTAAAAATTTGTGAATTAATTTTTGGTGAACTGACAGGGCACCTCAGGAGTTACTCTGCCCTTGATAAAACACACAGCATTTTCTCGTTTCACTTCCACGTAGCCTACAGAAGTTTCAACATAAGCATCCCTTGATGACAACAAAACCTTAGCTCCCCGGATTTTGGCAACGTTAAACGAGTCGTTTTCACGCATGTATTGCAACAACATCATATAATCCACCTTGGGAAGGTTGCGGCTGTCTGCCATGGCATAACCGTCCGAAACTTTCATGGCAAATCAATTTATATAATAATGCGTTTTTATTAGTAAATAACAATGCGTTTTCAAACAAAGCAACCTCGGCAAACAACACCACAACAACACTGATATTTGACAACGACAGATGACTATATTTGACATTGACAACTTTTTTTTATTCATAATAATTAGGAGCAAAGGCATACACTATGACGATGCCTTACTCTGGGTCGTTAGAGGATTTTTTTGAATATTTCGTTAAATAAGTAATAAAAAAAATCTAAAAATTATGGAATGGAATACTTAAACATAAAGCTCTAAATGGTTGTCGGTACCTTAGTATTTATTTAAAACTGAAATGTTGTGAATTGGCTTCATTTTACGATTTTCGAATTGCGAAACTCTAGTTTATTATGAAACCAATTATGAACGTTAAGGCCCTGCGCAGAAACTAGAGTTTCGCAATTCGAAAATCGTAAAATGAAGCCAATTGTGATAGAAATTAAGCCAACTGATCAGAATCATTTAACGTTCAAGAAAGAAGACGTTCAAGAAAAAAAGAATCATTTAACGTTCTGCATCGTTCTCACATGTATAATTTTTAACATGAATGATGTAACCAAGACTTTGTAACCACATTATTTTGATTTAAAAGAGTGTCCATGGAGTTTCTTGCCCGTTCTTCTCCATAGGTACCTACGCTTTGGAATGGGCAACTAGCTTCATTTTTTTTGACTGACTGACTTCTTGACAATTCAAAAGTGCCTGTAAATGGTTTAATTGAAATAAATGCTTTGAGTTTGAGTTTGAGTTTGAGTTTGAATCATTTGACGATTTGGCGTTCCGCAATTAGGCTGCTGAATAAAGTCGATTACTAATCGATGTGTACTCCGCCCTGCCTGCGGCTGAATCTTCTTCAATTAGATAATCTCGTTTCGCGCCCCTCGAGTAATGTATTGCATTATGGTAATGGCTAAAGCGCGCCTTTGTGTTGGTTTGGGAGATAGATAAAAATATTCTGATTCAAAAGTCAAATTATATTAGAGTAATAAAAGCGAGTGCAATTTGGTATTATTTAATATTGACATTCAGCCCCAGCTGGGCCCTATCCAATAAAGCTGACAATCCGACATATATGTCAAAAAATGACAAAATTGTAGAATTGTCGCGCTTAAGCTGTTTAATAAACGTGACAAATATGTCAAAAATCGACAGGTGAAATCTTGACAAATTTTTTATGTAAAAACACGTTTAATAAAACTCGACATATCAAAAAACCACAGTCACAATATTTCTGACAATTGTCGGTGACAATATTGTCGGATTGTCGTGACAATTATGTCGACTTTTGACATAATATATTTGCAAAGAATTTTGTTTTATGAAGCTGGATGAGGGTAAAATTGAAAAAGATATTATCAAAGTACAAGAATAAAACAATCACTAGTGCAACTTCGATTGTATTATGATCGCGTGTAAGATGGAAATGCACAGAAAATTTACCATTTTGGGCCTTATTTACGAAAGTAAAAATATACTTTTTGGGAAGTTTAGTGACCAATTGAATGACACTACATGGCAAAATTGGCGCAAAAGGACCATGGTAAGGTTTAGTTTATTTTAACTATGTAGTTTATCCTTCATCAATCCGTAATTTTTTTTTTATTTATTTAGTCCGTTAACCAATAAAGAAGTTATCAATTAGATATGATGTATTATATTGTGAAGGTATGTATGAAATATTCGCATTGTGTATGTGGAAACGATTTTTAGGGTTCCGTACCCAAAGGGTAAAACGGGACCCTATTACTAAGACTCCGCTATCCGTCTGTCTGTCTGTCTGTCCGTCTGTCACCAGGCGTTATCTCATGAACCGTGATAGTTAAACAGTTGAAATTTTCACAGATGATGTATTTCTGTTGCCGCTATAACAACAAATACTAAAAAACAGAATAAAATAAATATTTAAGGGGGCTCCCATACAACAGACATGATTTTTTTGTCGTTTTTATATATAATGGTACGATAAATCTTTCAGGAAAAGAGAGATAATCGTCTGCAGACTGGTTCTGGGGGAGGAAAAAAATGCAAATATGACGATTCTGATGAAATGATACTAAAAATCATAGGAAAGGATTCTCCAGCAATAGATGGACTTCAAATACCAGAATCTTCAGGATCAAATGAAACACAGGTATCCGTGCCTGTTTTTACAGCAGAAACACCACCTCAACCTCAAAATCCAATACGAAGAAAATCACATCCCCCAGTTGATTTATCAAATGACTTATTTGATTTTAAGAAACAAAAAATGGAAATAGAAGTAGATATTGCTAAAGAAAAACTTCAAATTGCAACAAGAGAAAAATACAAGCTAGATTTGGAGCTACTCAAACTTGAAAAAGAAATACAGCCATCAGAATTTACACTACCTTTGTATTTACAAAACGCTCGGGTTATTGATGTTTGTACTGAACAAATTGAACAAATTGTTCGAACAACAGAGTCGGTTGCTGATAATGAACAAGTCAACGATATTATAATAAGTGCTATGAATGAAAATCTTTAAGTATAATCGATCATGCATTTATTAAAAGGATTAAATAAATTATTAATTCAAATAGTTGTATTAATGACTGTAAAACTGCAATCGCTTCCTCATCAAATACTTCGTCCACATTGTTATTATCTACAACAGACTGTATCATTGTCATTTCCGCTAATATCTTGTTCTAAATAGGGTGCATTTGAGCCTAAGCGGTTTTCAATGTTATGCATAACAATGCAAGATAATATTACATTGCTTGCAATTATTGGCTGAACTCTAAGGTGATTTAGACACGGGAATTTTTCTTTTATGATTCCCAAAGAATTTTCTACCAATCTTCTCGTTGACTTAAAAGCACGCAAGAATCTTTCCAGTGATGCTGTCCTTGGTATTTGTATTGGTATATTAGGCGTCATAAGCCACTTTTTTAAACCATATCCACTGTCTTCCAGGATTATTGCGTTTGGGAATGGTCTCCATCCACTTTCCCATGTCCGTGCTAAAGAAGAGCATCTCATCACTCTGGCATCGTGAACAGAGCCAGGCCATCTTGCAGATGCGTAGAAAATTTCTAAGTTTGGCCCGCACACCACCATAATATTAATTGAATGGTTTCCGTTCCTGTCTACAAACGCAGATTCATTTTGATAAGGCGCATCTAGAGGAATTAACGAACCATCCACAATACCAGATATTCTAGGTATCCCATTATGCCTCATGAAAAGTGTTGGTATTCGGTTACAATTATCAGGCCAGCGAACCTCTTCTCCGAGTAATTCAGTAATCACGGCTCCACATACCCTTCTTATGCAATTATGTACGGTTGTTTTACTAAGCCCATGTGCATCACCAATAACGTGGTACTGTGAACCACAACCCATCCAATGCAAAGCGCATAAAATTTGTTTATCGGGTGTAAGTGCTTGGTTTCTGCTTGTACCGTGTTGAAGTCGATGAGCAATTTTATCAATTAAATATTCTACGGTAGATTTACATACCCGAAGTTTTTCTTTAAAGCAGAAATCTGTAATTGAGAAGGAGAAATTGATTCTGCTTTTAAATGATCGTCGTTGCCTCCTCGTTTGTATTTGTTCTAAGTATTCATCATCACTACTCTCACTGCTCGATGTAAGTACCATTTTTTTGTAATAAACTTTTTCAATACACTTTTTTACACCTTCAAAATTCAAAATATGATTTCGCGACAGAGGGTAACGCGCCTGTCAGAATTGTCGGACAATTCTACAAATATGTCAACATGTCACGACAATATTCTGTTTAATAAAGCAGATTTGACAAGTTTTTCACGACAAATTGTCACCTGTCAGCTGTCGCATATAAAGTTTTATAAAACAGAAAAATGTCAAGAAAAAAAAGAGTCCGACATATTTGTGAATTTTCCACCATGACAATTTTGTCGCCTGTAAGTTTTATTAAACAGAAAAATTGTCGAGTTGTCACTTTTTGACATATGTCGGACTTGTCGGATTGTCAGCTTTATTGGATAGGGCCCTGGTTACACTGAAAAAGCTTGGTTAATAAGATTCTATTGTTACTTTGACATGTTTATGTTTAAGTTATTTGCCTGAGATGAATCTGGTATTTATTAAGTTCCAAAGTATTATAATTAAAGTACTTCAGTACCTTCGTACTTTATAAATAGATATAAGAAAGACGTATTTAACACAGATGCTCGAGCAAGTTGGTTTATTCCTTGGAAAAATTCAGCAACTAGTCAGAACATCGTCAACACATATTGACCACACCCAAGCGTTTCACCAGATAGGAGTGCATTGCCCTTATGGGATGCATCTGTATTTACAGGTCCACCTGTAGCCCGGGATGGCCGGGTCGGGGGTCACCGGCCCAGTTCCGCGCCCTACTTCGCCGCAACCCGGCTGCGCAACAAGTGACGTGTCATTATGTAATGTCGAATGGCGTACTTAGATGATGTTGTAACGGTCATTCTCCAATTCGGCGTTCTTTGCCTAATTACCGTAACATTTTTTATTTTTCACTGATTTGACTTAAACGCATTAAAATATGAAACAAATCAAAGATACGAATTCAAAAATTAATGAGGCATGTAACAATCAATGGTGGTTTTCTAATTAATGAGACTTAAAAATTTTATGGGTACGGTAATTAGAAAAATTGAATATTTAATGCAACGGTAATTAGAAAATATAAAGTCTATGTAAAATATTATATAATGAAATGATAATAACACACATTAATAATTTGTACACATATAAAATCATAATTATATAATCTTATTTAAAGCAAAGGAATGAACGATGTTATGAGGGACATAACCGTAAAAAAGACACATTATCATTGCTGTAATTTCTTAAAAATTAGACACTTTCAATGAAAATCAGGTAAAAACAAACTAAATAAAACAAACATTTGTCTTAATTGGTATTTTTTTTTTAGTTTGTTGAAACGATATTTATTAAAAAGGTAAGTAGGATGGAACTTAAAGGAATAATCTTCTAAATCTTCTTGGATAATGAGGATTATAGTAAGCTCTGAAATTTTCCCTATTTCTTTTTTGAGTTTTCTTCCGGTTTTTTGGTGACATTTCGCAGATAGGAAGTATTTTTTTATCTCTTTTTCTTTTATTATACCTTTCTTTCTCTTTTTCTTTTGATTGCTGATACAAAACAGGGTCATTTTTAATTCGTTCTCGGCGTTGTCGTGCGGCGAGCCTTCTCTTTTCTTTAACTTCCTCCTTGGTCTTTTTGGGTTTTCCCATCCTATAAAATAAATAACTTGATGAATGGTCAGCATATAATATAGACATATTTACGGACAATGATAATAATAACTACTAAAACCGCGGGAAAACTTTCCATTGGTACGACATCGCGGCTACAGTTAGTAAACAAGTATTAATTTTTCATACAACGGTAATTATAAACATATGGTAATTAGTATACGGTAATTAGAAAACGATAGATTTTCTTAAAAATGTCGAAAACCGACACAGTATACAAATACTAGCTTATTACAACGTACGGAGGCCAAAGTACTGTCTCCAATTACATGATCAACTTGGGTCTAACTTAAAAACCAAGTATTAAAATAAGTACAACGGTAATTAGAAAAGTTTTTAACCAAGACTACGGTAATTATATACTCACGTGCTTCATTGGCGGTACACTAACGTTAGAGACGTGCAACTGCTGATGGGCTGCGGCACACACTGAGGAGACGCGACGCGTACGGTAATGATGTGCCAAATACTGTTATTTAGGGATGTGCACCCATGAACAGAAAATGTCACGGCAATTATAACTTTCGATTGGACATGCAGTTACTTAATAATAATTATTTATAGACTGGTTCTATTGAGTCGATATTTTGTTATGCGATACACGTTGCTTAATACCGTTTAAAACAATGAACGGATCAAAGTAAATCTGTACGGTATAAAAATTACAAGTTAGTTTTAACATTAAGTTGGTGTGCGGACACGCCACGGTAATTAGAGAACAGAGGTTCATTGAACATAAGTTAAATTAATTTAGTCTTAACTACTTAAAAGAGAAGCCAATGTTTTTGTTTACAGCTAAATACGGGTGCTATCTAACATATAAAAAAAATTGCATAATTGAATATGATAATATTACGGAATAAGCAAGCCCGGACACGTAAAACTTGCTAATCGGAGAAAGGCCGGTAAGCGTTACAGACGTTGATAGCTCTCAATCAATGTGTTAGCTGATTAAGACAATAGGTATTGAATTGATTCGTCTTTGATGATATGGCTTTGTCTGTGCCACTGTGGTAGAGTTGGTGATGAGTATTGGTTTATATATTTTCATTCTATCTCACAGCTTTACGAAAAGTCTTCTGTAGCGTTTTGGCAGGTAATGGCTCAGCTCCTGTATCAAATTTTTGTAATACTTTCTAAAGAATTTAATTTTCAACATAGTCAATAGACTGAAAATTATGTAAGTATTTTGATACAGAAATCCTTAATTTTGATGCCTTTGAAAATACTTTTTTGTTTCACAAAGTGTGACATGGGTCACGCGGTCCACGGAGGAATCTGTTGAAAGGAGATTATGATAAAAGAGTGTTTTTCGTGAATTCCGTTTAACATTTGCGACATACCTATTCTATGTTTTTGGATAATGTGCTGACAATGAAGTAATTCTACATTTAGTCTTTATAACATAAATGAGATTATTCAGAGTTGATCTTTTATAAGTAGTTAAAGTTATTGTTACAAGAAATTTTCACGTTACCGTACAGCTGGGCTATTACAACGTTAAATGTATAGGCTTTTATCGATTCATCGAAGCGTTGCGCGAATCGTTTAGTGACAGTATGTAGCTACCGCTTATCCACCGACACAACCTTTTAAACGAAATACCTTTTACATTTCAGCAATTTCAGTTGCTACGCCATTACCTCGGGTACATTAACTAATCGACACCTGAGTCAGCGAAAACAATTGATGGCCCGAAAGTCAAGGTCAAAGCTTTTAACTCCATGATATCGGAGGCTATAAAGGGTTACCCTACTTAGTGAATAGGATGCGATCGTGGCGCTGGCGGACCCTGAAACAATTTAAAGGGCTACGGACGGGAACCAATATTTGTTCGACGAGATTGGTAGATTTGCCGCGTTTGATATTTGCTGAAAATAAACTTGGTGTGAAATTGTCTGGTTTGGGTTTTTGCCATTTTGTATTTTTCAGAGCTTGTTGCTAGTCTTTTTTGGTACATTCTTGAAACGTTACAAAATTTAATATACTGAATATACAATTTTGTAATAAATTTTGGTTTTCTGGGCTTTTCGAGCTGATTAGTCTAGTTCTCGAATCCTTTGAAACAATATTCTGTGAAAAAGAATAACCTAACGTAATAGGCGAAATTATTGCTAATAATAACAGAGATAAATGGTTCATAAATCATCTGAAGCCGTTATTACTTACCAGTTCGCCAGATCTATAGGACAGAGATATTAAGTTAATGGCAATAATGTACATTGGAACTACAATGTTGGCACAGGTTCTTAATGTTCTTATGTAGATGGATTCTGACATCTGGAGGGCGAATCAAGTTCGGGTAACAACAACGGTTTTGCCAACATAAACGTGTGCGGCAAAAATTTGAATTTCCTTCTTCAAAACAAAATCGTATCAGTTGTTTTCTTTGCACAAAAGTAATACTTGCGACCTTCGCCTCTCGTTCAGAAAGTGGTAATAAAAGTACGGTAGTCGTAAAAAACTTTGTCATCGTGTATTAAAAGGACGTCGATTTTATTGTAAGTCAAGTTCGTGACTCAGTTTTCTGATCGGGGACTTAGGTTTAGGTTAAGGCTATTTGCATAATCTTTGAACACCCAAATAGTATTCTTTTTCATTTCTCATACTCGGAAAGTAGTGTTTGTTTGATCCAAATAGCGGGTGGAAGACGCTGTTTCCCACCACAGGGCGGGAAAAACTCATAGTAATTACTTCCCTCTTTAGGGTGGGATTGAATTTTGAAAATAGAACTGTAGTCAGCTACGAAATTTTTTACATAAATTAAGAAAAATGCTGCAGTCTTGTGAGTGTATAAACAGCCAATGTGAATTAAAAAAAAAAAACTATTAAGCGGGACAGCCCACCGCGCTGACGTGGTGTGTTCCATATTTAAAAAAAAAAATACAATAGTATTATTTGGCGGGATACTAACCCTGTAAGCTGTACCGAAATTCAAAAACTTCATTTTATAGACTAATATTTCTTTAATAAAAAGAGATCAAGCGATTCTGAAATATTGACCCTAGATTCGGTTAAAGACGAGGCAAATGCAGTAATTGAAAATATCAGGTATGCCGAAGTAAATAGCAACAAATTTGAATTTACCGAACCGTGAGCAGTATACCGGGCATTGTTATAGAAGAACGTCAGCGACACTGTTAGCCGATTCTGGGGCGAACTTGACAATGTTAAAAAGACATGGAGGATGGAAATCCAGCACAGTCGCGGAAGGCTACATTGAGGACTCTGTCCAAAATAAAACCAAAATTTCAAGAAAATTAACTGAGACTATAAATTTACGCCCCAGTTCGCATCAACCAACTACTTCAAGGGAGTCTCTGCCATGGATTCCACCGTCTAATCAAATACCAGAGTCTCCTACTTTTACAGACATCCAGTATAGCCAAAGTCATAATATATCAAACACCGTAAATAATTCAAACAAGAATTTAACTTTAAATTTCACAAATTGTTCTAACTTCTCCATTAATTTTAAATAGGTACTATGCATGTTATTGTTATCAATAAATATTTTAGAAAAACTACTACTTTTTACTTTCCTTATATTCGAAATGAAAAGTAGAGTGTTTAACACGGGTAAAAAGTCATCAATTCCTACTCGGACTATAGCCGCCCTCGCTGCGCTTGGGCGTCTAAATGCCTCGTATAGGAATTGATTACTTTCGACCCTTGCATAACAATCTACTATTGATAGGTACATTTGGAATAGCTACTGAATTTTCTTTGCGGCTTCTTATTTGCAGGTTAAAAGCGCTATGTGGGTATAGAATCTGAAGTCTGATGTAGTTAATATTATCAAAACTTACCAAGAGTTCTCACACTGCAGAACATGAAATTAGCTTCAATGATTATTAAATTGTAGTTTATGGAAGCCACAAGGTATCCTTACTTACTATTTGCTGCCAAAACTTAGCTTATAACCACAATGTTGATAGGAACAGAGTTTTGTACAATTGTTTAAAAAACCTTGCCAAATAGTCCTATTCGAGTTGCGACGCCTTTATACGGCATGAAAAAAAGCGGTGTAAGGTTCAAGGGTGTGATTGGATTGTAGAGCCTACCTGCCTGGTAGTAAACCTGGTACAAAGCAGTATAGTCACATTCACGTGAATAATTCATTGCTGGTAGGAACGATTTGAAAGTAATTTGTATTTGTTTGTTTTCGGTAATTTCTGGTTTGTGAATTTTTAAGAAAAGAAGCCTGCCTCGTTTTGTGTTTTCTACTCAATCTTCGAAATAATTTTCCTCCTTATTGGATTACGTAAGGCAAAGTTATAAATAATTTTGCCTTTATTGACGAGGTCAGTTGGAAAACTTGACGTATACTCTAATTGATTTCTGTGTTGATGTACGCAACTCAGTATTAAGCAACGTACTTACGAAACAACCAATTTCTAAGTTGTTTGTTGTTAGCAAAGTACATAAAGTTTTTGATTAATTTGGGGAAATATTCGGAGGCTTTGTTCAAAACATAAGCCTCAATAGTTATTTACTTTTAAGACCTCAATATAATTTGTTTGAACAATTTTTTTTCTTACTAGCCCAAAACTATTTTTATGCGAGGCTTTTTTAATGCAGTAGAAAAAGCGCTTGTGACAAGGGTACGAAACTACGGTTACAGTGCCGAAAAATTCCATCGAACAATGAGCGTTTTGGTTGCGTTCATTGATGCTGCAGCACGTCTCCTTCGAGGTTCCTGCTAGAGATACGTACGCAAACTACGCGCTTTGACGTGGAGTTGCGGAAAGCAGCCCGTATTACAGTCCTTTCACAGTTTTATTACCTCTGACGGCAGCAACCCAACAGCAACCTTATAATAACGAGAATAAAGATCAATGTGATTTTGATAGACTTGTCAGTGGCACCAACCCAACAGCAACCTTATCACAAAAAGCATAAAGATCAATGTGATTTGGACAGTGATGCAAAATCAGATGTAAAATAACTGTGAACGGACTATACCTTTTAGCTATTAGAGACACGTATAATACCGCACCGGTGATTAACGAGGATCTGCCAATCACGGAAATGGGATATTCAGTATCTGTTGGTGACCATGAGTTTCCAAAGGCTAGATTTTTATTCTGAATGAGAACGTTAAATCCCTTTTTGTTGAGTGGCATAAATGCATTGTTAATGGACGGTGACAAGCATTCCTAGCACGAAACTACTGCTGTACTTCTTGCTACATAAGTGATTTTTAAGAAGTACTACCAACGGTTTTTCTTATTGCAAAACAACGTCAGCATAGCATGTTACCTGCTTTTCGTGTCTAATCTCCAGATACTATCTAGGCTAGTCTCTGCTTTACAACTTAGATTAAAACCTCGCGTGCCTCATGTAAGCTGGCAGTTTAAAGTTTTCCCGCCCTTTTATCAAGTTTTTCAATGGCGTTTTCTGGGTGTTGCGTTCTTTGTCGGAAAATAGAATTTATGGCAGGGGAAGAGTTGGGGACTTGGGGTTCATTGTTGACGAAGTTTTGCGTGTAGGAGGCGTTTAGCATCTACTGAGCTGAGTTTAACGCTGTTTGTAACAATGGTTAATTACTCAGCGTTTAAGTTGAAAGTTTTAACTGGTTGTAAAATTTTCTTTGTTTGTCTCTGTATTTCGAATAATTTGATTCAGAATATTAAAAAAAGAAAGTATCAATAAACTAACAATAAACATCACTAAATTCTAGTCGCTCTTTCATTGACCTAATCCTTGAAATATAGAAAAGACGTGTTTGTCTTCTTTTCATGGACATGTTAGCGTGACTCAGGCTTTGAAGGTCATGGTCGAAACTGTCTCAGTTTACCGTTATAACTGTCTAAATCTAAATAATATCAGACCTCAACGTCTGATATTATTTAGATGTCGAAAATGTACGAGAGATGGTAGAAATTATATTCTTTTGTGGAAGTTTTTAAATTTCTTTACTGTCAAATGATCGCTATACCTAAACATGATCAGTATACCGCCATAAAATCGTTACCATTCATTTGAACTATAATAGAGACTTATAAGTGTTACGTAAAACGACTTATTGGGTTAATTTCTGATTCAAATCCATCGCTATACTATGTCTTAAATATTATCCCGCAACGACGCTCTAGGGAGTCACAAGTTAGAATATAAATTATGAATTCATATTTAAGTGAAGTTTGTATATCTATCGCACTGCGGATTTTTATTAAGTCATTTAGAAAGTACCGTGAACGGCCAAGCGATTATTGTCTAATTGGCAATTCATCAAGCAGACAATCAAACGCACATTTGAATTACGTAAGGCTATGTAATTTGTCGCACATACGTTGTTAGCGTGTATTATGTCACAAAATTACAGCACAAACATACTTTTGGACATAATAGCTAGCACCAACTTTCTTGTCGTAACACAGGCTACCATTAGTCCCAAGGTCAAGGTCGCGCCGTTTCCAGGCAACGTACTGACAACAAAGCTTTTCTGACTATAATTTAACATTATTAATGGTTGTTGAACATAGATTTTGCATTAAAATGTTATTAGCTGTAATAATCGCTCGTTTAATGTAAATAACTATGAAAGAGGGGTATTGTTAGATGTCCCACGGTGGGCGCCATTAAGCTCGCGTATTCTGTTTTTCTGAATGTTGATATCAGAAACTTTTCAATCGTAGCTTTTCGCTTAATTAATGACAAATGGTTGTTATTAGTGTAATAATCACCGCGTAAAATGAGATTTTACATGATAAAGCAGAGTTGTTAGTAGTCCCACGGTGGGTGCCATTAGGGGTTTACACGGTTATTGTTTCTGAAATGTCTAAATGAATTATTCAACGCCTGTACGCAGATTTAGAATGATTTACATGTTGAAATTTTATTAATGTTCATTTTATTTTCTAACTACTCGTACCTACCTAGTATTTATGAAATTGAAAAGAAAAGGTCAATTTTGTTGTTATATATTGCAATTTGGATTTTTTTCTCTTCTTAATCCAGCCCTCAAATAAAGACCGTCATTTGAAGGAAGCACATTCGTCTTTTCCAGGGATATCCACGCTATCGGGATGCGGGTCTCCCGACCAGCTCGACCGCCTGCCCGAGCTGCCGGCGGCCGAGGAGAAGAGGCTGCGTCGTGCTGCGCAGGTGCTGCAGCAGAGGCTCGTACTGCGCCAGTGGCTGGCCACGCATAGGCTGCAGCATACATATACCAAGTACGTAACAATAGCATAGCCTATTTCTATAGTGTAATAAAGGAGCGTCCACGAATCACGGCACTGTAAGCGCTACGCGCACTGCGGCTCCGGTTTACTAGAAGGGCGGTTTCCTCACCTTATAATGGCCGTCATGAAAATCTGTAATTTTCACTAGTATTTGTCATTAAGGTGGCAAAAAGCGCTCTGTATTTTGCATCCATTATTGTGTGACCGGTTACCGCTTTCTTAGGAAACCTAAGCTTTACAGCCTTTATGTAGCGCCTGCGCCGCTACATAAGAAGATAAGAAGCAATATATAATTTCTGCTATTTGTTCCAAGAGGACGTGTTCATTTATACGTGCTTATCACAAAACTATTGTTTGGTAAAAACAAGTGCCGCATATTCCGAGTGACCGAATCCAACCAGAATAGTTTTTTGTCAGCCTGCGTAATGTAAGGTTCCCTTTTAAGAAATCTAACGCTGAATGTCTAATCTTTTTCGACTTATTCTCATATAGCGTGTGAAAACATGAGAAAAGAACCTATTTATATAAATAGGATCTATTCGTATTGTCTGAAAGACGTAGAGCACAAACAGGACATTAAGAACTGAAAGACTCTAAATCGACTCTACAAAACTATTATAATAACTAAAGAAGAAAATTAAGAATTCCGTAGATACTGATAGCGTGAAATCAAACAATGAAAGGAAAGCACGTACACAATTAAATCAATGTCTAACAGCGAAAGTCATTAAACTTACTAGTTTCAAGAATTCTTAATAGGAAAGTTCTATTCCAAAGGAAATTAACTTTTCGACTAGTCGCACCTTCCGTAGAACATTTAGGAAATTGGCTCCCAAAGGGTGCGGCGTAAAATCCTACAATATCGTAAATATTCCCAGCTATTTGGACTAGTATAAGCCGAGTATTAGAAATATAGGATTTCGCTTTATATCTGCGAATTTGAATTAGCTTAGAATCGAAGATGGTAGTAACCTACAAATTCAGTAAGTTTAGAATAACGGTAATTTTGACTCATTTATTCCTAACTAGCTGCGCCCCGCGGTTTCACCCGCGTAAGTTTCGATCCCGTGGGAATATCGGGATAAAAACTATCCTATGTCCTTTCCCGGGACTCAAACTATCTCTATACCAAATTTCATCGAAATCGGTTCAGTAGTTTAGGCGTGAAGAAAAGACAGACAGACAGACAGAGTTACTTTCGCATTTATAATATTAGTTTGGAAGTTTGGATGATAATTCTAAGAGCAATAAACCTATCTTCTCGGTCGTTAGTTTAAAATACACGTGTCAGAAAGTGGAAAATGAGGGTAAGCGGGTATCAAGTTAAAGATTTAGGTGGTAGGAGCAGGAAACTAGATACGCTGGAATAATAGACACTAGCTCAGGATAGTCAAGATTAACTACCATGACCTACATAAAAGTACTTTTGTCCAGCTTTATTTAGCAAAAAAGCGAATTTAGAAAAACTGCATTATTCGCAGCAGAACTAGAAACTATTCGGAGCATTTTAACCAATCTTTCTGGCAATAAATCTGTGAGATCGCACGTGTGGGACATGTGCCAACAATCGTAACCCAGTGGATACTCGTGACCTTGACATTTCCTCTTGACATGTTAAGGCGAATGGGTAGTTGTAGCCCGCGAAATTCAATTTTTCTTACGTTTTTTGCAATTTTCAGGTCAGTGTCAGGTTGTATCTTGATCAAAATATGATTCGCGACAATAACAGGTACGTATTTACAGAATTATAATAATTAGAATCATTAATACATCTTTCTAAGTTAGATTTCTACCGTTAAGAACAAATCTCGTATGGAAAAGTGTTGGTGGTAGAAATCTAACTTAAACAGATGTATTAATGATTCTGATGATTATAATTCTGTGAATACGTACCTGTTATAGTCGCGAATCAAATTTTCATCAAGATACAACCTGACACTGACCTGAAAACTGCAAAAAACGTAAGAAAAATTGAATTTCGCGGGCTACAACTACGCATTCACCTTAAGGAAAAAGGGGCGAGTTCGAACAAAGACTTGCTCGTAGCTTGCGGGACTTCTGTGTGACTCATTTTGGTATTATAGTGTACTAGCTGCGCCCCGCGGTTTTACCCGCGTAAATGTCGACCCCGTGGGAATATCGGGATTAAAACTATCCTATGTCCTTTTCCGGGACTCAAGCTATCTCTATACCAAATTTCATCTAAATCGATTCAGTGGTTTAGACGTGAAGAGGTAACAAACATATAAACACACACACACACACACACACACACACAAACTTTCGCCTTTATAATATTAGTGTGATTTCAGGAGCACTTATCGTGTGAATTATAATTTTTGCCTCCCAAGATTTTGAGTACTTAGTTTAAAGCACATTTTTCTTTGAAAATGTTAAAAGTTGTAAAGCTTTCGCTATTGGCGGGATTTACTATATCCAGGTCAGGTGAAAAATTCAATAAATCCAAACATTATCTGCATAGTGAATATTCAAGCTACAAGCTAGCGTATCTCAATTCAGAGGCGACGGGCCGTCAGCCCACCTTTTGTTGAAAGTGTGTCAATTTTGATACAAGCGCTGCCCTTTGTTCGGAGCTATCGGCGGTGGTGACAATACCTTCGTCGACTCATTCAGGCAAGCTTCCACGGGGACAGAGGCACTTTGAAAACTGTAGATTGATGTTTCGAAAAGCTATTTTTGTCTCTGGTGCAGGTATGTGTGGAGTGGATTGTGGTGCACATAAAAAGGGTTAGGGTTTTCATATTGAAGCAGTGAAAATCGTAAGAATAAAAGAGAAGAGATATCTGCAGAAAAATTGTATGTTTGATCTTAAGTACCTACTTCTCCCGGTTGCTATAAGCCATAAAAATAGCACAATACAATAATACTCGTAGATGGAAATCGAAAATGTGGGCATAACAACATGAGCAAAGAAACCAGAAAAACATAAAAATGATAGTAAGAGGCACTTGTGCACAACCCCGCACCAAATCCGAACCGGCTTAGTCGCAGCTTTCCACCATATTTTACTGCGAGCTTAAAATCTTGCAAAAATTAGAATAGGTACATTTCGTATTCGCTTCTTAGCTTTCATTTTGCGGAAACTCCGGTCCATGTGCTCTACAAGTCTACAACATATGTGGTACATCTGTATGCGTGCGAGTACGTACCCTCGAGGGAAATGCGGCAATCCGCTTAAAAGTTCCACACTGCAAACTTCGAACAAAGTAATCGCAGAAGAATAATACTGAATTCCTGTCGTGTTTTGTTTGACCTTTGCGAAATTGAGTTTGGGACCCTCCTTGAATACAGCACGCCTATAAAATGCACGTCACTGAGTCTGCTTTATGACTGCTTTATTTGGACTCAGAATGATGCCGTTAAAGGGCACCATAACCAGAAAAAAGGACGTTTTTTGTGAAAAATAAAAAAGGGCAATCATCCAAACATCTGATTGGCGCTTCGGATTATTACATTTAAAATGTACAAACGCAATCTGGACCCGATGCTCTTTAACGATCCAACACGTTTTCATATTCATTGCTCGCACCGTCCTCTTTCCGACTACAAAAGGCTATTGAAATTTTTATCTTCGGGATCCAGTCACTTAATATTGGAGGGAAATTCTTAAATTCTCTGAGCGAACCTAGCTCTTTTGTGTTTGTGAGGTAAAGAGCTGGATTGTGCACAAACAAACTGATTTTTTTTGTAGATCGGATGCTAGGCTTCAGAGCTGCACGCGAGCAAATTGAACGCGATGGCATCTATCAATAAATTCCCACCTGTCTCTGGCCGAGCATTGTTCGCTGCATGTAGGTCAATAGCCACGTACCTTTATAAGCCCTCTTTTGTACACACTAACAAACATCTACAATATTCTTCAGTACATATAATGTTCTTGACGTTCATCATGCTACAGTAGTTTCTCCGTTTATGAATGGAATTCGTTTACGTTACGTTCGTTTCGGTCCTAGAGATGAATTTGCCTCTTTGCACTTTTCAAGTTCTTACAAAGCTAATCTTGGCGCTTTTCACGAAGTTTTTTACAAAATGAGTATACTACCAGTGCCCCGAGGCACTGTGGTTGTGGAAAGTAGTAGGTAATTTGCGGCTACCCAACAAAGTGTACCTATTTATGTGCTTTGAAATGCTACTTCGTGAAATATTAGCAGCGATTCGGCTTTTCCGAGGACTTTTAATAGTGTTAAGTCTTATACACAATTAATGTTATTAGTTGTCGCACGTCTACATATATGGCAGAGAACACAAGGTTTCTCTACTGCTGTATATTACTTTGAACAACATAAATAACCCTCTTCATCCCAAACCATTCATGTCAACGTCGTAAAATTCATTCCAATTTGGGACCGGCAGGAAATAGATTGCATTCACTAACATCCACTACTTCTAATTTCGGGCTTGCATAACAGATAGAGAATGAAACGAGAGAATATTTTGGGACTGCGGAGTTTGAAACTGTTTCTATCTGCATGAACTGCAATCTTCAGCACGTCAGTCACGTATGAATTTAATTTTATAATAAGCTGAGAGTTACATTGAGAAGAGTCAGCTAGTTACAGAGATAAAACTGTTTTAAAATGGCTTAAAATGATGTTATATTGCATGAATATAAGCGTGAAGATTAAACACTAACCCCGAATCAAATCTTAAAGATCAAGGCCAAATAAATCCTTAACTGATCCCGATATCATGAAGTTAATACGAAAAAAGGTCCAAGATTTATCCTCATTTTCACTTAGGCCGGAGAAGACCGGGATCCTATCGGCTCACGTCCCTTACTTGATGTATGACAATCTTTTGCGCTCCATTGAATTCGTGGCAACTGCAAAAGACGGTTTTCACGTATGAAGTATTTTGATTCACTCAGAGGACATATTTTTCCATCACGTCTGTGAAATATATTTGGCGGACTATTTTTGGCGCGAACTCGCGGGTTTCGCACTTATTTTGGTTTTGGGTTGATGGTTTTGGATTCTAAGTATTGCATTTTGTTTGCAAAGTTTATGTAGATACGGATTGTCGATACACAAGCATTTAAATGTGGTGTGCTTATACTGTTTCCTAGACCAGTATTGTAGAAGATTGATGGAACAACTGCTGCAGTGCTATCCGCAAAATGCTAGGATAAGTACAAAAAAATAATACATTGTTAATGTTTAACATAAACAAAGAGATAATCAGCCCAAATGCGGTCGCAGTTCGAACTACATATAACCACTAACCACTATAACGACAACTTTCCTAAATAGAGCACATTAAGTCCAGTTAAACCGATTAATTGGAACATTATTAAACCACTTATAGCCATGATAAACATTCATGAGCGATCCAACATATTAGGGTTTTTGTAGAGCAATACTACTATAATATTCTAGCCCTCTACTAGAATATTATTTATTAATTCTTGCCTTGATTTGGTGTGAGTGTGACCGATCACGAAACCCGTTGATTGATACATGATATCATGAAGTTGAGTATGTTAACCTTTAATTTCTGTTAATGAATGGTTATACAATGGGTTGCCCAATTCTGTGTTTAAATAAAACAGAGACAGAGGTAGGTTGCATAACAAACTGATTTCTTTCTGCATCTTCAAAATTTGGCAAACCTTTATGCTTCGTAGTAGTGCCAAAACACCTGACATTTGTATGCAAGGCACAACCGGAAGGTATAAAAAAAGACATATCTCCAAATTGACTCAATTTGCATGGGGAAATATGCAGCTGATACCAGTAATTTGCGCCCAAATCACCGAAGAAAATGGCGACCCGCCCCTGCTTCGCACGAATGCAATGTAACGATGTGGCGACATGTCAATACATTAAAATTGCTGTGCTATTGTCTTATGCACCTAAGCCTTCCGGAATAAGTTCTCTAAATGATGCTGAAAACCTCAAAATCCATTGTGTAGTTGAGAAGAACTAAGCGGTCACAGACAGACACGAAAAGTGAGTTTGTTTTATACTACGTATTGATTCAAGTAGTTTCTCCATAGATATCCGAGTTTCTCACACGAACTCTGTCGCAAGATTCAAATGTTCAACTGATAAGTTATTGTCATGTGTTTCGTTCCTGCTTGTTTACAACCCTTGTTTATAGGTCTCCAGGGAATTCTAATACGGATTGTGTTATATCGGTTCAATTTCAAAGGATTCAGGATATACTCGAGTATTGGCGATTTGGAGATATCTCTTGGAATTGGAAATTAGGGACAACTGTGGTGGGTTGTGCAGTTAATTACTTTATGTAACTTTATTGATCTGTAGGTACCTTAAAAGGTGAATATTATACAGGTTGGCAAGGAGTACAGGGACATTGACGCGCAACCTTGGACTGAGTAAATGATTCTGAACCCCCCTGCGTTGAAATATTTATCCGGTTATAAAAAAAAGATGCTGTACCATTCATTTTGACCGCGCTGGTATTGCATTTTTCTATGAAACAGCGGATTCTGGTTTTGTTAACCGACGAAAAATTTCTACGCTATGGGAATAAAATCATGTGCTGAATTCATGGTTACAGTTAGTGCGTCGACGTCCCCGCCACCCTGTATTACGTGGATTGGCATTTTAATGGCAATATGGTACTTAAGTCACATAGTACAACATTAGTGGCAACAACATTTGTGTTAACCTTTTGAAGAGTGATATTTAGGTATCCTATATTAAAATGTAGACTTATGCTGTAATATCGTGAGAACAGCTGTAGAAAGTAACAGCCTTCACAGTTTGCCTGTCCTAGAAATGTAATCAATATGATATGACATTGAGGACCATCATTATTCAAAGAACCGACAGCTATATCTGGGGTAATATATAGGCAATCGTTCTATCGAATGCGCCACAAGATGTCCTAGATAAATCTTTCCTTCCATAACTAACCGTTTCCTTCACCTAATAAAAAGATGTTCTAGTAATTCAGTTCTATTTCCGTCGAGTTCAACACCGGGACTCTTGATTTTCTCATTTCCTTTTAATTTTTCCTCAGTATTAGAAGTAGCTTGGTTAGTGAATAAGGCACTGCAGTGCTGACTTCTGTAATACAAAAGAGTCATAGTTAAAAGCCTGCATCAATTACCAAAAAATCCTGAAAATGATTTATCGTCAAGAATTTCTACCCTGCAAATAAACAACCAGCATAGCTATTCACAACCATCCGATAGGCTATCGTGTCGAAAGTGACACATTTCGATAACCTGATTTGCCTTGCCCCCGTCAGCAAACAGCTGTCGGAAGAATAGCGGTCGTCTATATGATTTAAACTGAAAAAAAAAAATCGGTTTTTGAACATATGAATAGCGTTTAGAAGACTACGATAACATTGATTGATGTTCGATACGGTACGGAAGCGTATCGTGGTTGTGAATAGCTATGCAGCTTTTATTCTTTGTATCGTTTCTAAATTAATAACACGATCGCTAAGGGCCAAAGCACACACGCTACTTTTAGTATCGGCGATCGGCGATTTAGCCGCTTTTTAGAAGCTAAATGCAGCGACCAAGCATTCCACACCGCACACTTAAAAAGGCTAAACGCGGCGATTCAGTCGCTTTTCGGAAGCTCGACACAGCGGCTGAACGCTACACTCCGCACACATTCGGATGCCGGTCGCAGCGATTTGGTATTTACGCCAGCATCGGAGCAGTCGCTAAAACGCGCGATTCCGATACCGCGTCCGAACGCAGGAAGTCGCGAAATCGCGATGCAGCATCGGAACAGTCGCTATAACGCGCGATTCCGATACCGCGTTCGAACGCAGAGAGTCGCCAAAACGCGATGCAGCATCGATACAGCTGCAAAATGGGAACACCCAAATACTCCGAAATATTTTACTCCGAATTTCGATGTTCCGATTTTCAAAAATCCGAATTTCATAATACCTAAGAATCATAATGTCTATTATTAAAAATCACGATATTTATTTTACCGAAAGTCATAAATGCGACTTGTTTGTTTTCCGATTTTCATATATTCGAAGAATCAAATGCTCGATGGGTTCTCGGTCCGAAAAACGACATTCCGATTTTCAATACTCCGAATTATTTCCGTTACCGTTACCGCACCCGAATTCAACGAACGTAATAGACGACGCAGGATGCGTAGAACGTAATAGGCGACGTAGGATGCGAGCGAAGGGCACCCCGAGGTTCGGTTTGGTTAGGTTACTTTAAGCCCTTCACACAGAAATAGGGGCCCCACGAAGCGGGGCTCCGTCGACATAGGATGCAAGAACGAGCGAAGGGTACCCCGAGGTTCGGTTTGGTTAGGTTACTTTAAACCCTTTACACAGAAATAGGGCCCCCGCGAAGCGGGGCTCCGTCGACTTAGGATGCAGGAACGAGCGAAGGGCACCCTGAGGTTCGGTTTGGTTAGGTTACTTTAAACCCTTTAAACAGAAATAGGGGCCCCGCGAAGCGGGGCTCCGTCGACATAGGATGCAAGAACGAGCGAAGGGCACCCCGAGGTTCGGTTTGGTTAGGTTACTTTAAACCCTTTACACAGAAATAGGGGCCCCGCGAAGCGGGGCTCCGTCGACATAGGATGCAAGAACGAGCTAAGGGCACCCCGAGGTTCGGTTTGGTTAGGTTACTTTAAACCCTTTACACAGAAATAGGGGCCCCGCGAAGCGGGGCTCCGTCAACATAGGATACAAGAACGAGCGAAGGGCACCCCGAGGTTCGGTTTGGTTAGGTTACTTTAAACCCTTTACACAGAAATAGGAGTTCTATTGTTGGTTTTGTGCCATCTATATTCTTACAATTGGAAATATGTGTTTATTTGTCTTGCTATTAGTTTTACAAAGCGTTATTATTTCGGAATTCTAATTAATCGGTATTTTAATAATCGGAATTCGTATTTTTGATGTTTCGAATTATCATTAAGTCGGACTTTTTGTTATTCGATCTATTGAAACTCGGTATTTTGAGAATAGTAATTATAAACGTTAGGGATATTGAAATTTCGGAATTATTAAAATAGGATGAATGATAAATCGGAGTTGTTATAAAAGGAATTTTGAACCATTCGGAATTATGAAAATCGGTATTTTGAAATTCGTATTTGTGACTTTCGGAATAAAGTTTTTCGTATTATTGTAGTGTACCCCTGCAAAATCGCTGATCGCCGATACTAAAAGTAGCGTGTGAGCTTTGGCCCTAACATCGGATTAATGCTTCAACTTGGGGTCAGGTCCAACTCCGTGACAGCCACGTGATTAATATTTCGTGTAACTTGACTTGCTTGCTACTCGGGTAAGCCAGAGAGGCCGTATTTACGTGTGCTTGAACCTACTGGAAACTGGGGTGCTGCTTTCACCTGAATACGATTGAGACGTAAAACTTTTATCAGCCGGATGGTGAATTAAAAGTGTTTCTGCACATTTCAGCACTTTCTGGGCTTTATACATAAACTCACGACTTCTTCCCATGGGGTAGGCAGACACTACAGAACGTCACCTGCTACGATCCTTACATAGTGAGGGGACGACCTAGGAGGACATATAGTGACCTTATTGGTGATGTTCTTCAGGGAGGTCAGGTGCGTAGTACTTGCAACCGGTGTGTGTTTATGACCAGCGGGGCAATTGCGTAACACTTCAGCAATCGGAATGTTTCATTTTGACAGTTCAACAACATTCATTGCGTTATTTACGTGTTGAGCAGACAAATTTTTCAAACTTATGAAGCAATGGCTTCGAAATGATTCTGATTCCGATTGATAGTGTGTTACGCAATTAGGGTGCTGATGTATGAACGTAATCGAGGCAAAAGGAGTGATGGGCTTTATAATAGTTACAATAATAGCCAGTTCCTATAACATTACACAGTTACTTAACTTATCACCTTGATATGAGAAGCGAGGGCAAGAGAAGAGCCTCTTTAGATAACATGTGATATTTTGTGTAAACTACATATTAGAAAATTATGTCTTTGAAATCACGGTGACGTGATTTTCCAGGGATGCTCCTAAAATCTGTCACCACAGAACGTATAAATAAATAACGATGGCGTATAATCTAAACGACACGACATCCCTTAACATTAGCTCGTAAACGAGCCTCGTGACTCGTGCCAGGGGACTTGCGCCCTTTTACGAGTATAACTGTTCATTTTGCGTTATATTGGAGTATGTTTATGTTGTGCGATTTTTTGCTTAGTAGGTATAGAGGCAGTTTTGGTGAGCTTTCTAAATGTTTATTACATGATTTTATTTAACTTGCCTTGTTAGTTAGTTAGTATGTATGGGTCAAATGTTGCCAGCTGAATTAAAACCAATTCCTCTTACCCTGTTTCAAAGACAATGCATTTTTCGGTAGAAAACCTCTCAACTCGGCATCTTATTTTTCTGGAAGTTTCTGTAGTTCATTATGAAAATCAGACTATGATAGTGCCAAAAAGCAGTTGAATATATTATTTACACATCCTACAATCCGGCTCCTCGCTCCAATAGCCTAGCTAGAGAGACAACTAAATTCGAGGACCCTCATCCTCAACCTTAATAAGGCATAAACTTATGTCATATCATTCTCCGTTTTATGAATGCTTATATCTTGTCATATCATGGAGACCCTTCGTAAATCCAATACTGATATTTATGGACAAACGTAAAACCTTATGGTATGGTATCGGCGAATAAATGCATCGAATAAGGAAATAAAAAATCGGAAAAATAAGGATATAAATTGTAATTTCTACCACGGATGTTATTCATTGCAGTTATGTGTTATATTGCAATCTAATAAATTCACGCTATGCTGGTAACACGTAATCGACCGATTAAAGTTATAGACACATAGATAGATTTAGCCAACATTATTCTGCTGCAGGAAAATAGCCTCTCTTTCCCTCTTTCGACTTGTCTCTGTACACTACCACCTGACTCCAGTCCTTTGTAATCCTGCCGGTCTATTCTACACGGTGGCATCCAATGACGCGCATACTGATATCATGAATTTAGCACATGATTCCAGACCAGGCGTAGAAATTTTACGTGAGTTATAAAAAAAACAGTTGTTTCATAGCAAAGTGCAATACCTAAGCCGTCAAAATGTATGGACGACGAAAAATTTCAAATCGGTTCAGAATCTTGTAATGAATCTAAGGTAATTCTCGTAATTTTAAGAACGTTTACAGTCTGATCTCAGTCTCAATCTGTCAAAATTACCTCTATAATTTCCCTACATTTTGACAAATTTTTGACATTTGTTTGTCGCCGAGATTAGACTGCGACTAGATTTGGCCTTCAGGTTGCGCGTCAATGTCCCTGCCACCCTGCATGTATAAAAACCTCACCGTGAAGTCTTTAGGTGACGTGAGCTGTCACTATTGACAGCTCACGTCACCTACGTTTCACGATGAGACACGGCACAGATCGGCTGATGCTAGAGATTGACACTATAGACCGCTGACTTCAAGCTCTTGGCCTAAGTTTTTACTTATGTTTAGGTAAGTCCAGTTCATCCAGTGTTCCTACCCTACTATCTTTTCTTCTGGGCCTTCTACTCACAACTTACAAAAAGGACAGATTTTCCAATTGTGATTTTTTTAAGTGTAGCGTAACCGCGTTTCAGTCGATAATGTGGATGCAGACTTAGAGCAGGTTGCATTTCACGCACGGCCGGAGGGGAGGAAACGACTTATGATTTATGACGTATTTCCTCGCGCGGCAAATTGCAAGCTCACTGAGGTTTGATTGAGTAACTAAGAATAATGGCATTCATTTTATATTTTCGCTTTCGTTTGTTGGTTCCTGATTTAACGATGTGATTTATTTCTTTGTTATTATGATTAATCTGTGTTTTGGGAATTTGAAAATGCTTTTAAGCTTTATTAAGTAGGTAATTGTTTTTTTTATTGTTTGACTGCCACGTTGGTCTAGTGGTCGCGAGCGAGACTGCTGAGCAAGAGGTCCTTTTTTTATGGATGGGAAATCATCAAATGACCCCTCCCGCTCTGGGTGAAGCGGAAGGGAGTGTCAGACTCTTACTGACTAAAACCCATCCGTGTTCCTTCTTTAGCCCTTTATGTTCCGGGGTAGCGGTAACCCTTTCGGACAATCTCGCACCCCCGGCAGGCTTCGGCCCTGGCAGGCCCCTTCCTTTTTGCTGACATCTCTTTGAGGCGCGCGTGGAACACGTACGCGCCGTCCGGCACGGGCCTGGTCCTGATCGGACGGTGAGCTACCCATTACTCTCCGTCCGCAGGCCCGCGCCTACGGTGGCCGGGAGTCGTCATGCGGCTCCCGACGCCCGGAGCGTCTCCCGCGGCGGCTGGGACGTGTGGCTCTCTCCCTCAGCCGTTCCGCCACCTCCTTCGCTAGCATGACTGCTTCGCAGAAGGAGGTGACTGCCTCCCACTCCCTCTCGCCCCGGACCATGGCTTGAACCAGGGCCGGACGCGAGAGGTCGCCGCCGCTGCCAATTGCCTCTACGAGGGCATGGCGGTGCTCCGCCCATGCGGGGCAGACCTCCACCGTGTCCTCTGGGCGATCCTCGCAATGATGACACCCGGGCGTCTCCTCCCGCCTGATGATGTGCAGGAACCTCCCAAAACGAGCAAGAGGTCCTGGGTTCGATTCACAGATCGGCCAAAGTGTTATTGGGTTTTTCTATCAGAAATTTTACCAGTAGCAGCTTGGAGTCTGGATTTATGCTCGGTTGATGGCAATAGGCTCGCCCTCTGTTACATCACACATGGGCCTTAAACATAAGTGGCAAAATGTGGGTGTTACTGACCGAACCCTTCGGGGATTATAGGCGTGATATCGGGCCCTATCAGAATACCAGCGCTACGGTATTTATTTTTTAAATATCGCGGCATTATGCGGAGACAGGAACCTTTTGACCTCGCACAAGTCGTTTTTTCTTTTTTTTTTTTTCTTGTTGTTTTAATGTTATTAGTTTTAAATGCTCCTTTTTAACTAATTGTATTTCGTGTAGGTATGTGTCCCTAATATTTCTTTTTCTTTCTTTCTTACTTTCATATTATGTGTTTTTTCTCTTATTGAGTTTTGTAAGTTTAATTATGTTTTTTTTTTTATTCATAAACGTAGTATTCTTTGATACATAATCATCATAAAAAAATGCATATTTTTCCCTGCACATTTAACAGCGTACTTCCATAGTTCTATAACCGCTTTTGGCGCATCTATGCGGTCAAACTAACCCCACCCCTTCCCTACAAACCCAGCATGTCCGGAAGGCGTGAACCAGCATGAATAATAACCCTCCAGCTCTTAATTCACATTCAAGTCGCTAATCTGGCCAACAGTGTGGAATACGGCGATATCACGCTAACTGTACTTAAGCACACTCAACCGCACTTACATTTTCACTTTGATAGGGAGTTTAATTCTTAGCGGTAAGGGCGGTTTTTGTAGATCAAGTGTGAGTTCTGGTTGTGGTTGACTGTACTGTGTTATACTAGCTTGGTTTCCTGCAGGCCAGGTGATCGCATGTCTGATAGTGATACGGATTAACTTCTATCGTGTGCCTTGTAGCTGTGAAGGTTTGTTTTAATTTGTAGTTACTTGATTAACACTACCCCGCCTACAATTGCTTCAGGATTTTATAGTGCGCGTTTAATGGCTGTTTTCTGCAGAGCAACATAATAATTTAGTCTCAGTGTAACAGAATTTAAGCAGTCCATTAAACAGAATATAAGTCTTTAACTCTAAAATGCGCAACCAATCTCGGATTTCTGGAATCTGCATCCAACCTCTATCCCAACAACCTTATCCGGGCCGTTGGTGAAAGGAGATGAGGATAATAACTAAACATTTTGCTTGGTAATTGGAGTTTTATGGTCTCTGACAAATGCAATGGATTGCATATCAGCAATATTTGTGAACTTTATCCTTGTGGGCAGGCCAAGTCAAGAAGTAGCATATTCAGCCTATAATTCCCGCTGCCGGGACTTAGGTCTCCTCTCTTCGAGAAAGCCGCTACCGCTGCATTGTCTTCGAATTTTTGGTTTTAGGACATGCCGGTTTCCTCACGATGTTTTCCTTCACCGTTTTGAGAGCAGTGGTGATGAAATTATTAACTTCAAGAAAAGCAACTGCCTGGGTTTGAACCCATGACTTACAACTCGTAAATTGGGGCCGTTACCACTGCCACCACTGCTCTACTGTTCTAGTCAAGAAGTAAGACAAGTTATTCCTGCGATAATAGTTAGAACTTAAAGAACAACATCTTTGACGTCATAGCAGAACCTAGAAACCTTGGAGCTTGAAACCATTTAACATTGTTAGGTTCTCCGTTGCCGAGCAACGTCCAATTATGCATAATCATAAGGAATACTGTTTACACACGAGTATAACTGTATGCTACTGAAGCTTATTATATTCTTTAACAAAGCCCTTTGTTCGATAGTGGAAAGAGTTTACAGTGTACTTTTTCCACCCTATTGAGTTCAAAAGTATCGTGAACTATGTCATTACCAGAAAAACCATATTTCTGTGAAAACGGCTGTAATTATATTATTACTTACTACACATTCTTTATTTCTTTCCTCGCTACACTCATTTTTTAACGACTCTCACAAGCCATTTGAATCACAGCTTCACATCCTTGGGGCAAAACAAAATGTACCCAAAAATGGCACACGGAAAAGCTCCATCAAAAACGTAATCTTTTTATAGAAACGTGGGTTCGTTGAAATGGGCTAACGAAGTAACATGTTATCGTGGAACGTTCCCAATTGGTTCTGACCACAGAGCACGCAGACGCTTCGGCGGTCATTGGTAGAGGCGGCATCGTCAATCATTTTCTATACAAACTTCTCTTTTACGTGTCGATTTAACTCAAATGTCCGACCAAGTAGTTGCGTAACACACTATCAGTAGCAATGGCTTTCATTTTGACAGTCCAGCAACATTCATTGCGTTATTAACGTCCTAGAGCAGACAAATTTTTCGAACATTATGAAGCAGTGGATTAGCAGTATCCTTCAAAATGATTCAGATTGAGATTGATAGTGTGTTACGCAATTAGGGTGCAGAATGTGGCATGGACAGCTCTATCATTGGCTTCGTTGAAATCCTGAAAGGTGCTCCCCCTTCACAGGATATGCCTCCCACACTCCACGACACGAATGACGTATAGAAACTGACAGTTTTGAATTACCGTGATAGAAGTTGTGTGCTCAACGCACTTTCTGCGCATCAAAATGTATCAGTATAAGTCAGTACTGACCATACCGGCGCGGAGATCCCGTACTCTGTGGACCTGATAATGGACTGACGTGATAGAATTACCTAGAGCTCCCCACTCACGGTGCGATAATCCGCTAATGTGATCACCTGTCGCCTGGCCTGTTCATGTTGCGACACTTGACGGATTTGCACTCGGGATATTGTTGTCACGATTATAGGGATTGACATACTTAAGCTGAGTAGGTTGGTGATCTAATCTACATCTAGCGCACGTGTTGACATGGAGTTAGGACCTTTCTGTAAGCCTATTCAGACATGTCTATTGATGAATGTGTTGTTTATGTTATTTTGGTCACGGTAGGGTAGGATTTGGCTGATTGATGTACTTCTTCAAAATGGTTGAGCTGAATGGTGCTAATACATGCGTCATGTTCGTGAACGGGCGCCGTCGGTAGGGACTGGTCATCTCTTTGCTGCCATGGCTTATTTTATTTTATTTAATACTAGCTGCGCCCCGCGGTTTCACCCGCGTAAATGTCGATCCCGTGGGAATATCGGGATAAAAACTATCCTATGTCCTTTCCCGGGACTCAAACTATCTCTATACCAAATTTCATCGAAATCGGTCCAGCCGTTTTCATGTTATGTCGTGACAACGGAAAACGGGTTTCATTTTTTAACCGACTTTAAAAAAGGAGGTTCTGTATTCGACCCGTATGTATGTATGTATGTATGTATGTATGTATGTATGTATGTATGTATGTATGTATGTATGTATGTATGTATGTATGTATGTATGTATGTATGTATGTTTGTATGTCCGCGATTATCTCAAAAACTACTGAATCGATTTTGATAATTCTTTTATGAGTGTGATCTACATACTTTCAGGAAGGTTTTAGTATATAATACATTAGGTAATTATTCTTATGTACGAAGTTATATGCATAAATGTACTGCATCTCCGGCATTTCTATGCGAATTTTAATGATTCTTCGAGTTGTGTCTTCAATTCTTCAATGCACTAGTGTTAATTGAATTTATGTGGGGTAGGTACAACTAAAAAGTGAAAAATAAAAACTTTTTTACAAAAAAAAACAACCGACTTCAAAAAAAAACACTACAAAGTGAAAAATAACTTCAATTTCGGAAGTCGGTGTCAAAAAACGAAAATGCGGAACCAAAGACACCGACTTCCGAAATTGAAGTTATTTTTCACTTTGTAGTGTTTTTTTTTGAAGTCGGTTGTTTTTTTTTGTAAAAAAGTTTTTTATATATATAGATTTGAATTGTTGTTTTTTCTTATCTTTTCATTATGGACGCTTTTAACGTTCTGCATCGTTCTCTCATGTATAATTTTTAACATGAATGATGTAACCAAGACTTTGTAACTATATTATTTTGATTTAAAAAATGTCCGTGGAGTTTCTTGCCCGTTCTTCTCCAAAGATACCTACGCCTTGGAATGGGCAACTAGCTTCATCTTTCTGACTGACCGACCCTTTGACAATTCAAAAGTGCCTGTAATTGGTTTAATTGAAATAAATGCTTTGAGTTTGAGTTTTCTAACCCAGCACAGATGAGGGACAGTCCTCTGCTGTTTGCTCTGATTTGCTTAAGTCCTCTGCGTAATGTACTCTCGGTTCATTTTATTATTTCTTCCAAATCGACTTACCCCAAAACAAATACAAAGATCCAAAATCCTCAAACGGTTTAACAAAATCATGGCTGTCAATAAAGCATAAACAATTTTTTCAACAACACACATAATCGCGTTAGTAACCCTTTATCTGGCCGTTGTCGGGTAGTTTATCACACACATCAGGTCCCGGACCCCTGAGGCCCGGAACCCATCTAACACGGTCAGGTACATCCTATGTCCGCCCCATAGACCTCGGGGCCTCCGGCAAGGGGTAATGTACCGTTAGAATGAAAATGGTTTTTGGAAAATTGATTGCAATTTTCCGAAAGTTTAGATAGAGAAATGTTGATTAGGCAATGGATAGTTTGGTTTATGCTCTATTAACTATTTGTTGGGTGTATATTTCTAATGTCAGCGGCAGATGTTTGGTTAGCTAGCTGTTTTATTGTAGCTCAATAAGCGCACGTGTAATAGTGTTTGTCCAGTAAATGCCTTTTATGCGCGAATGAATGTATGCACGTGTCCGTAAGTGCGGAAATCGCCTTAACAAGATCTTCGATAAATGCACTTTAGTGATACTCCTAGATAAAATATACTACGAAACGCACACATTATAACAAGTCGACAGGAATTCTTAATTAAGTACCTGACAAATGTTTGTTTACTTCTTCGCTTGTTAGTCTCACAGTCTTGCTTTCTTCTCCAGCGGTACCTCCAACGATACTAATTTATGAACGATACAGTTTCTGCCACGGTGACACTTATAAAACCGCCTTATCTACACACTAGCGACCCGCCCCTGCTTCGCACGGTTATACGACTTGACAAGACACCAAGATTTCTGTATTATACAATATTATGTAACTTTAATGTTAATGTAATAAACACGTATCAAACCATTACCTAACGGAATAATTACTCTAAATGATTTTGAAAATTATAAATATTAAAAATCTGTTGCATAGTTCAGAAGAACGGGGTCACACAGACAGATACGAAAAGCGACTTTTATTTCTAATATCTATACTTACTAATATTATACAAATAAATTATGTAGTCGATGATTTCGGTGCACGGTAAAACTCTAATGAGTTTATGTTGGCACCAACTTAAATGTATCAAATGTATGTGTGTTACTACTGAATAAATAAATAAATAATAAATAAATAAATAAAGAGGTACTTGTTTGTAAGCTTGTATGTAGGGGGTAATCTACGAAACTACCAGTCGGATTAGGAAAATTCTTTTTGCATTTGATAGCCCAATTCTTGAGGAGGGCTGTAGGCTATATAACATCACGCTAGGACCCCAAGGAGCCGAGCAAAACTAAAAAAAAACTCAGAAAGTACGCTAAGCGAAAACGAAGTACTAGCGCGGGCAGGCGATGCGACGGGGTGGGTGGAGGAACAACAAATTTCACGGAGACGAAGTTGTTGAAGCCAGTGTATATGTCGCAGCCAACTGGTTTAATTAGCCGTTTAGTTAACCGCCTAGCCTTTTAACTAAACGGCGGCTGTTCAACTAACGGCCTGAAAGATATTCAATTATAGAAGTCTGTAACCAATCACGCGCGAGCCGAATTGGTCGCAGTAACTAAGCCAGGGGCACCCCGACCAAATGGGTTAGGTTAGGTTAGAACTGAGATCAACCGCGTGCGAGCCGAGAGAGAGAAGCGAGGCCAGCACTACTGCCAAAGGCCAGGCGGTTAACTAAACGGCTAATTTAATCAGTTGGCTGCGACATATAGATATAGAAGAAGGGTCGTAGATAAAGCACTTCAGTACCTAAGTGCTTCACACTTCATTACGCGTCAAAACATCCTCCATTTTGTTTGTGCCCAGATTGCTCAGCCTCGATGTATCCTCACTGGAGGACGTGTACTGGCTGGAGGACAGCACGGCGCGGCACGTCCTGGACCCCAAGGACTTCGGCGCCTGGTCCGCAGCGCGCCAGAGTTTACCCACCGGCAAGGACGCGCTGCAGACCCTAAAGGCAGACCTCTGGAGCGCTGTGGTCAAGAACAGCAAGCATCAGGACGCTTGGACCTGGGGTAAGGATCAATTTTGAAACTTTAGTTAAAATTAAAATATCATCCTCTGGGATTAACGGCTAATTACCAGCTAAACAACGAAATCTCTAGACTCGGTCCTGGCAAAAATAACGAATTTTGTCTAACTTCACGACGACTGC
Organism: Amphipoea lucens; assembly: GCA_947508005.1. Lineage (NCBI taxonomy): Eukaryota > Metazoa > Arthropoda > Insecta > Lepidoptera > Noctuidae > Amphipoea > Amphipoea lucens. The sequence goes on from OX382364.1 coordinate 970,878, forward strand.
GTATGGCTTGTTCCAAAAGTATTTGATAAAAATGTAAACAAAAGGATCAGAAAACGTACCTGTGGATGCCAATTTCAAATTGAGTGCTTTGAATTGATTATTTAAATACTTAAACCCGAAATTCTAATTTTAAATCACCATAAACATGTTTTTCATTTGACAATTCAGGTTCATTTTATATCCTTTTCTTTTTCAATTTTCGTCGATGATTGTTCAATTACAATTTAATAATGTCAAACAATAATTGTTAGAAAAAGTGGTAAAAAGTTGAACCTTTTTAAATACAGATGAATGTGTTACTAATTCCGTTAGTGAGTATTTGCGTAAGAATTTAACCTGAACAGGATTTGTTTACACTTTTATTAGTTACTTTTGGAACAGACTATAGGTGCTTCTTATTACAGTTTCTTGTAAAACTCATAACAAAACTAATACTTTCACAACTACATCGGTACTGGATGAAATTGCATGCAGTCTTTTGGTATATCCCTAACTTTATAAAGATTCTAATGAGAAAATCGAAGTGGTAGATCGGACTTCAAGGCATGATAGAATTATATTTTAACGTTTCATTCTTCAGATATACAAGGTGTAACAGAATAAACGCAAGTCCTGAAAGTAGTTTGTTCAAAATTGACTACTGAATCGATTTCAGTAACTTTTAATATAGGTATATTTAAAAAACAAAATGTATTTTGCCATCCTGACCGCCGATTGAGCCAAATAAAATTAAATCTTATTACAAGAGAATAAGATTCAATTTAAAATGCATAAAGTAATGCTAGGGGCAACACCATTTTTTTAATAAAAATAGCTTTTAACGTTATACTCTATTTGGGGTGTATGAAGTCTTGCGTTAATTATGTTACAAATTGTTAATAACACTATTTATTTTGCTTTAAAAACTGATTTTATTCCGGAGATTGGTGTGTTTGTTGCCACGCACGAAAGAATAATGACGGACATACACATAGAGCCTACCCGAAGGTAGAAAAAAAAAACGAAATTACTCTTTACCAGTGCGAAGTTGCCAGTAGGATAAAAATTACTACCTACATTTTTGTTATTATATCTTAGAATGAAACGTACTCATACTACTCATATAATATCGATCGAACTTCAGTTTTGCAAGTTCGTTTGATCATATATCATCGGTGATACACTCAGAAGTCTATAACATTTCCTTGGGCCTATGTCTTGAAGCCAATCTTCAAGCGTTAATAACACCGGACGCAGTAATATCATAGCTGCATGCAACCCAGGTGGCATGCTGGTGGTATCGGTGTCCGTGTGCGGGTTGGTGACACTGGCGGCCATGACACAGCCCTCCCTCGCGCCTGAAGCGAAGCACTCCCTGCTGCAGTATGTCACCGGAAAATATCTGCATCCACCTAGTTGTAAGGTAATCCGTACTGCCATATCATATGCAAATCATATCCATACTTAATATTATTAATGCCAAAGGTAACAGACAGACTTACTGTCTGTTACCTTAACGGCTGAACGAATTTAAATAAAATTTGGCACAGAGGTAGACCATAACTTCTTGTCCCGGTACTGTTCCCGTGGGATCCGACCTACACGCGAGCGAAGCCGTGGACAAAAGCTAATGCAGTAATAACGCATGATTTTGGTTTATAAGGGTCTAACTACGCATATCAGGGAAGTTGTTAAGATTGCATGCATACTTTGGCGCCTCAGTTGTAGTAGTGTGATCTGAAATACACGAACACACAACCCGGACGGCACGGAGCCCGGGAGGCCCGGAACTATAACAGCTATCACAAAACAAGGTTTGTGTTTAGAGCCAGGTTGAAACACAGAGCCATTTTTGAATTTTTAACTTTATTCCGACTATAATAAAGTTCTTGTGACGCGTTGTTTAGACGGTGCCAGACAATTGCTGCTGCAATTATGTGGTAGGTATGCCACGGGCAAAACAGTAGCACCGTGTCAATATGGGGCTTAAGTTGTCAATTCTGTATTAGAAACGTTACGTGTTTCGAAAGAAAGTTAAAAATACAATAACTGGCTATAAAGTTCGGGCTTGAACGTTAGAACTCTTTTTGTTGTAATTAGACAGTAACTGGTGCGGGGTGCCGATTCTGTTGTTCACAAATTTTAAGTTCAGTGCGTCTTTTTCTTTCTATTTCATTAAGAAAAGGACAGAAAATAAATGTTAACTTAGTCCTGTCAAATTAATCAGCGCCTGACGTAAATTGACGTAATTTTAGTAGGAAAGTTTTTAATCACGTCTAAACTTGTACGGAGTAGTGTCAGGCGCTGATTCATTTCATCCACGAAGAATAGTGTAAGAATATTAATTATAAAGTTTAACACACTAATAAAAGAGAAAACTATAAAAATCTAAAACAAATTGAATTTGTAGGTCATCTATATAAAACCTCTTTTACGATTTGTTTAGCTTTAGTTAATTACCTAAACCAATGGCGTATACGGTGATAAAGTGAATGACGTAGAGCATCATTGATAACATGTTGCCTATGATAGTATATGAGGTGAAAATATTTCATCTTTATGTATATTTTACGGTTCCATACCCCAACCGAACCCTATTGCCTCCGCTGTCCGTCTTTCCGTCCGTCCGTGTGTCTGTCAGCGGGTTGCATCTCATGAACCGTAATAGGTAGACAATTGAAATTTTCACAGTGTGTATTTATATTGCGGCTAGAACAACAAAAAATAATAAAGTTACAAATTACCCTTTAATTTGTAACCCCTTAATTTGGTCTCCATACGAAAAACATGTCTTTTGCGGAGTGTTTTGCCTTGTGGTATGGACCCCTTCTTGTGCGAGTCCGACTCTCAGTTGGCCGGTTTCGTACTTTCCCCTTTATAAATAGATGCCCTTTCAAACACTTGTAAGTCAAGTTTAGTGTAGGCGTCCCAGGGGTTTATGTAATCTTGAACTAAGTTACTGAATAACAGTTCAATTAGGATTAAGGTCAGGGGCGCCGACTCCGTGGGTGTTCGGGGGCTCCAGCACCCACGAGAAGTAAATACCAGCATGGACATCAAAAAACTTTTTTACAAAAAAAAACAACCGACTTCAAAAAAAAAACACTACAAAGTGATAAATAACTTTAATTTCGGAAGTCGGTGTCGTTGGTTCCGCATTTTCGTTTTTTGACACCGACTTCCGAAATTAAAGTTATTTATCACTTTGTAGTGTTTTTTTTTGAAGTCGGTTGTTTTTTTTTGTAAAAAAGTTTTTATTTTTCACTTTTTAGTTGTACCTACCCCACAAAAAAGTAAACAAAAAGATCGTTAATCTAGACAATGTAGATAATTTTTTAGATTTTTGTTGATTTTTCAAAAACCGCTTGTCCGATTTCGATAAAATTTTCATGGGACCATTCGGAAGTATACCCTTTCCAACAAAAAAAGAATTTTTCAAATCGGTTGGCAAGCAACGGAGTTATGCGCGAACAAACATAAAAAAAAAAAAAATACAAACATTCGAATTGAGAACCTCTTCCTTTTTTAGAAGTCGGTTAAAAACTAATCAAGCAATCGGCTTTGATCAATATCTCTTTAACATCAGTCTAGCTCGCTTTCGCTAGTTCTTGCATCGGGATTTTGTTAGTTCTAAAGCTTCTCTGCTTTAGCGATCCAAGTAACTCCTATTTCTGTATGGATGGCCAAAACAAAACTTAACCGCTAAGGTCTTGCTGAGATGCTAAAATGTTCAATAAACTACCTTCGTAAAAAAACTATTTTAGGAAAATTTAGGATAGTTTGATAAGATTGTTTTCATTATATATGTTGTTAAACTTAATTAATTAGTGAATGTAGCACTGTTCGACCTATCTTGTCTACTTCCGGACGGATTTAGATTCAAGATTAAGAAGAAGGCTAAGTAAGCCAAGTAAGTCGAGAAAAAAAAGAACACCCCTTCCTCCTCTCCTTAGGCATGAGTATGAGCAACCATATGGTTTTTTAACCGACTTCTAAAAAAGGAGGAGGTTCTCAATTCGAATGTTTGTATTTTTTTCTAAAAATCGGCGCCCCTGACCAAGCGAATTGAGTTTATAACACGTTACTTTGTAGTAGCGTCGCGCGTCGTGGACGGTATTAGCTAACACGAGGGCGAAGTTTGTGTCCTTGTTAACCCGACGCGACGAGACAAATACAGCAAATAGTAGAGAATAAAAATGAAAAATAAAATGTGCAATACATTGGTTTAGTTTTCTGGATGTTAATAAATATTGGTACAGCAACAGCCCGATTCAAACTTTGGCGGCTCGGAACTTGAGGAGAGCCGCTGTGCAGTAACTAATTCATGTGTCAGCGGGGGTGAGGGGTGAGGTGCTACGAGTTAGTAGCGCACTTCAGAGCCGCCATAAAGTTTGAATCGGGCTTTATGGGCTGTTAGGTTGGTTCACTAAAAGTGCATGAGTGGGAATCACACTTACAACATAACGCTTGCCAGTACCATCATACCTAATACCGGTTCAAACATGGCTACTTCTCACACCAACCATCCCACCTCCAGGTGGAATGGGGGTGGACAGAACCGCAAGCGGTGGGCGAGACGATGTGCTTCACGGTGCACTGCTACCAGCGCAACGGGCACCCCTACCCCATCTGCGACACGGACGAGCTCAACGTGGCCATCTGCCACGGAACTAGGAAGGTAAGCGCGAGTTGGATATTCTGCATGAATTTGATATTTTGATGCTGTTTACTAATTCTTTAAGACCGCTTTCACATTTAGGCTTTCATATTATAAACAGAAGTGCGGAGGCCGGCGCGACCGCTGCGTGCGGTCAGTTGGTGATGAGTTGAAGTACTATCAAAAGCAGGAACAACAATGATTCTCCGTCGGAATCCATTTTTTAAATGAAGTGTATGCGGCATACACTGATCTAAACTGCGGCGCGGTAGCCGCGCTGCTATGGCGCGGCTGTTCTTATAATCAAGAAGGCATCAACTTTTGTCGCGTTACGTCCTATAACGTGTAACGTGTGAAAGAGTTCCATTTGAGTCCGTTCATAACCTTTGAAAAACTGGGTGTAAGTGTATTTCGTGGTTACTATTGTGTGTATAAAGACAGGTGTGAGATCTTCGCGTTATGTCCTCTACTGCAGGTGACGGCAGTCATAGAGCTGGGCTCGGGCGACCCCGCGCACGCCAACACTGCGCGCGTCAAGTTCACCGTGCGCACCGCCGGAGTGTACATCGTGTCGGTTTCGATCGGTGAGCTCATGTTTTTTAACCGACGAAAAAACGGAGGAGGTTATCAATTCGACGCGTATAATTTTTTTTTTTTTTTTTTTTTTTTTTATGTATGATCACGCATAACTTTTTACAGAGCAGTCCGATTTTGATAATTCTTTTTCTATTGGAAAGGATATACCCCGAAGTTGGTCCCATATAAATTTGGAAAAAAAAATCCAACCCTAAGGGTAGGAAAACAGGGGATGATTGATTGTTCACTCACTGATTGTAATGTATGAGCACGCATAACTTTTTACAGAGTAGTCCGATTTTGATAATTCTTTTTTTATTGGATAGGACATACCTCGAAGTTGGTCCCATGTAAATTTGGAAAAAAAAATCCTACCCTAAGGATGGGAAAATAGGGGTGATTTATTGTTCATTCACAGATTTTAATGCTGAGCTTTATAAAGCCTGTTTTTTTAAGTATTTTATTATACAAAAAATAATAATTAAATTAGGATTATATAACAGTTAATATCTAAAGTAAGGTAGGTAGCTATTTTAAAAGTTATAAAAAATTAAGCATGTAGTAATTAGTAAATTATAGCCTCAAAAAATTATAAAATAAAAACTTTTTAACAAAAAAATTAAACCTCCGAAGAAACTGAAAAGCAAAAAATAAAAACCTTTTTTATTTTACCTTAATAAATAAGTTCTTAAACTAATGCAAGTATACCTAAGAAATTTTGAGTCGGCGCCAAACAACCAATGAACAAAGATCACTAAAATACCTTAAATTTAAAGAAATAACCAAATCAAATTAATAATGCAACGTGAAATCTCCAGCGATAAATATAACATTCCAAACAAAAAATGCGCTCTCCACACGACCACTCGCAACGACATTAAGTTGCTTGTTTGGCGCCGACTCAAAATTACTTAGGTATACTTGCATTAGTTTAAGAACTTATTTATTAAGGTAAAATAAAAAAGGTTTTTATTTTTTGCTTTTCAGTTTCTTCGGAGGTTTAATTTTTATGTTAAAAAGTTTTTATTAGACTTAACTGTTTACTGTATTCTTTACAATACTGTTAAGTATACTAGTTTCAATCACATTATCATAATTTCCAAAAGAAAGTAAGTAAGTGTTTGTTAGAATTTACCCGTAAGGGACAGCGTAATCTAGAGTTGATTTCATGTATTCTTATTGTGTTTAACTAATTAAAGTCATGCAATAATCTACGCTGAGTGTCGGCGCTGTCCTAGCGCGATTTTGCCACATTCGGCTATACCCCGTGCCCCCCGCAGGCCTGGTGCCGATCTGCGGCAGCCCGTACCGCAAGTGGTTCACTGCGGGGCGCGTGGAGGCGCGGCGCTCCCGCGTGGGGCGCGCGCACCACGCGCTCGTGTGGGCGGCGGGGCACGCGCGCCAGCTGCACGTGCACCCGCGCGACCAGTACGACAACCCCGCGCCGCTCTCCGACCTGGAGCCGCCCCAAGTGAGTAGCGCGGTTTGTTCCTACTGCTGGTGTGGGCGGCGGGGCACGCGCGACAGCTGCACGTGCACCCGCGCGACCAGTACGACAACCCCGCGCCGCTCTCCGACCTGGAGCCGCCCCAAGTGAGTAGCGCGGTTTGTTCCTACTGCTGGTGTGGGCGGCGGGGCACGCGCGACAGCTGCACGTGCACCCGCGCGACCAGTACGACAACCCCGCGCCGCTCTCCGACCTGGAGCCGCCCCAAGTGAGTAGCGCGGTTTGTTCCTACTGCTGGTGTGGGCGGCGGGGCACGCGCGCCAGCTGCACGTGCACCCGCGCGACCAGTACGACAACCCCGCGCCGCTCTCCGACCTGGAGCCGCCCCAAGTGAGTAGCGCGGTTTGTTCCTACTGCTGGTGTGGGCGGCGGGGCACGCGCGACAGCTGCACGTGCACCCGCGCGACCAGTACGACAACCCCGCGCCGCTCTCCGACCTGGAGCCGCCCCAAGTGAGTAGCGCGGTTTGTTCCTACTGCTGGTGTGGGCGGCGGGGCACGCGCGCCAGCTGCACGTGCACCCGCGCGACCAGTACGACAACCCCGCGCCGCTCTCCGACCTGGAGCCGCCCCAAGTGAGTAGCGCGGTTTGTTCCTACTGCTGGTGTGGGCGGCGGGGCACGCGCGACAGCTGCACGTGCACCCGCGCGACCAGTACGACAACCCCGCGCCGCTCTCCGACCTGGAGCCGCCCCAAGTGAGTAGCGCGGTTTGTTCCTACTGCTGGTGTGGGCGGCGGGGCACGCGCGCCAGCTGCACGTGCACCCGCGCGACCAGTACGACAACCCCGCGCCGCTCTCCGACCTGGAGCCGCCCCAAGTGAGTAGCGCGGTTTGTTCCTACTGCTGGTGTGGGCGGCGGGGCACGCGCGCCAGCTGCACGTGCACCCGCGCGACCAGTACGACAACCCCGCGCCGCTCTCCGACCTGGAGCCGCCCCAAGTGAGTAGCGCGGTTTGTTCCTACTGCTGGTGTGGGCGGCGGGGCACGCGCGCCAGCTGCACGTGCACCCGCGCGACCAGTACGACAACCCCGCGCCGCTCTCCGACCTGGAGCCGCCCCAAGTGAGTAGCGCGGTTTGTTCCTACTGCTGGTGTGGGCGGCGGGGCACGCGCGACAGCTGCACGTGCACCCGCGCGACCAGTACGACAACCCCGCGCCGCTCTCCGACCTGGAGCCGCCCCAAGTGAGTAGCGCGGTTTGTTCCTACTGTGCGTGTTTACAGCTCGAAGCACACGAAGAGATATAGGGTAAGCAATTTTTGAAAGTTCTCTTTTCGATTTTCAACGTGCAATTTAATGTTTTTTTTGTCAGGAATCGTGATTAGAAAATAAGAACTATATTCTGATGAACAAAAATGCTAAAGGTACTATTTGGAACCGAGCTGCCAACTGCAACTGCCGACAGCACGTGCAACGACTGTATACAATCGGCTAAGGTTACCAGCCGTTACCTTAACCGTGGTTACCAGCCGTTACCTTAACCGTGGTTACCAGCCGCTGCACGTGCTGTCGGCAGTTGCAGTTGGCAGCTCGGTTCCAAATAGTACCTTAAGTTTTTGAAACACGTAACACTGTTTGCCAATCATGATGATGAATCACTTGAGCCCGCAGAACATAATATCCGCTTATCCCCAAACAAACAAAAACGCACATACTGATAATCCAAACAGACCACCTTAAAAGTATACACAAAAATAGCGGCCCAAATGGTACTTCACAGCTTTGGAGACAGTGCTTTGCAGTACTAAGATGCGTTAAATTCTCAACTAACAGCTCCAAACCTTCTTTTCCAGGGCTTCTCCATAAAAATCAACCCTCTAGGTGGTGAGATAGACGAACAACTCTCGTCCTCAGCGACCTTCGCGTACGACGCCGTGAACCAGCGCGTGAGCATGACTCTGTGCTTCGAGCGCGCCGGAGTGTACCGCGCGCAAGTGTTGTATGAGGGGGTCATGCTGCACAACGGGGAGTTCGACTGCATCGTGCTCACTGGTGACTAGATAGATATAAATAAAGTCTCAATAACTAAGTAAATATTATCTGCGAAACGAGTATTTTCGATTTTAATCGTTCGAATTTACGTAACGTATATTCACGCGTTCGTGGTAGGTAAAATTGTATGTTTTAACAAGTCTATCCGCACGTTCCAGCGAGCGACACGGCGACAGTGCAGCGCAACATTTCTTCAAAGCGCCACAACATCAGCTACGAGGCGCGCCTCATCTCCGGCAAGCCTCGCCGCGTGCTGTGCTGCATCTCGCCCAAGCAGCTCACCCTCAAGGACTACATCCTCAAGTTCATTCCTAAGAGGATCACCAGCTTCCGGTTGTGTCCTTCCACTAAGGTGAGACCATCGTCAGGTCCCAAGTTGTTCCTCAAATCCGTCGATAATAATCTTAAATTTACTGACAGACAGCCTAAACTGCCTATAAGCTTGAAATTTTGCACAAAAGTAACAACAAAAGTCAGCACTATAGAAGAATTTCTAAAAATAAATAGTACACCTATTTTATTAAAATCAAGACAATGCCTACCTTCCTCTGTCCTCAAATGGACTTTAAGTTGCCATCTTTCGATAGCTTTTAGATCCAATTACTGCAGCAACATGAAGTTAATTAAATTCAGTTTAGGTGTGACGTTTCAACGTTTAATTGACTGATATTCTACACAGGAGTTTATTACATACGACTTTAAGTTTGACATCCGATTGTCCTCCCAGCTAACCCTGAAGCCTCGCCCCCCGGGCGCGGGCCCGGGCGGCGAGTTCACGTTGGAGGACGGCGTGCAGCCGCAGCTGGAGCTGGTGTCGGCCGAGCGGGACCTCATCGCGGCCACCTTCACGCAGTTGCTCATCGCCAACTGCGGCGGGGAGGACACCTTCAAGGTCTGTGGGGCTTGCACAGACTTCGTTGTATTACAGTTTTGGTTTTGCTGAACATTGGTATCCAGGCATTTGGTATCCTATCAATTAAAATCATAACACGTTCACCGTCCTAACTAAAGGCAGCCTTCGCTTGAGATTTCCGGTCGAACAAATTAGAACAGAATTTCGTTTATTGTCTCCAGCATTACAGATAGTAGTAATAAGTACAGAGGCCAGCACATCGAGCTACCCCAACCTGTCAAATTTTCCCAATTGAATATGAACCTTATTACTTTGTAGTAAAGTTGAAAATCTATCAAAGAAATTTGACAGATTGCGGTAGCTTGATGTGCTGGCGTCTGTACATACACAAAACTAATACCGAAAACAAAAGGTTTAAGCGTCAGCATTATTAGATTAGATCCTTTTTTGGGATATACTCGTAGTTTTGTTGGCATGTTCTAAAATTGATCAGATCAAGTCATTTTCTGGCAAATCAAGGTCTGGTGTTGTAACCAGACCACAGTCAATAGATGAAATAGTACAATATGGTATAACAGGTGACAGACTTTAAAACGACGGTCGATCGTGGTCTGATTGCATCCTACTACGTTAGGTTTTGCGTCAATTTTGAGAAACTTTGACAAGTTTTGTCATACTCGAGTCTCATACGAGTGTTAATCCATATTTTCTTTCTACCTTCCCCAGAACAAACAAGACTTCTTCTACAGCGAGATCCGCAAAGCGCACTCGCGCCACCCGCACGAGAAGCTGGCCATCCGAGTGCTGCGCTCCGAACTGCTGCGGACCAGCCTCAAGGCCACGAAGCACTTCACCGTGCAGGACTGGTGCAAGAACTTCGACGTCACCTTCCAGGGCGAGCAGGGTATGTGTGTACGGCGCAGCAGTCGGTGACCATGTGACAAGATCATTCAGCCGAACAGCCTCCCTACCAGCGCCTCTACACTCTCACGCAGGCGCCGCGTGCGCGTGCGCAGCTGGAGCCGCGTCATGATCTGGAACAGATGAAAGAAATCGTAAAGATTCTGAGAAAAGGGCTGATCCCTTTTTAAAATATCCGCTAGAGTACTGAACATTCTGTCTACTGGGATTATTTTAAACGCTTTCGTAGATCTTAATATCATATTTGATGGGTGTTGACTGTTACAGAACACTATAAAATCGTTTGTTTTTTACTACTAAATTTGTAAAAATCTGTGATAAAAGTGATAGCTTATTATGCCACACATTGGCCTAAGTAAGGCGAAACACAGGGCAACATAACCCCTACGTCTTGAACTGACGTTTCAACTACATAATATAAGCGAATAATATTTAAATGCCATGTTTAGCAATTCCAATGTTTGTATTATTATTTTTTGTCGGAATCACACCTATAATATTATAAAGGCGAACGTTTGTGAGTGTGTGTGTGTTTATATGTTTTTTACTTCTTCACGCTCAAATGGCTGGACCAATTTTGATAAAATTGTGTATGGAGGTAGCTGACACCCTGGATTAACATATAGGCTACTTTTTATCCCGATATTCCCACGGGATCGACACTTAAGCGGGTGAAACCGCGGGGCGCACCTAGTTATATCTAAATATTACATAACATTGTACTTTCATGAATTTCCGCTACGTAACGATTCTATAACTGAAACAGGAGTGGACTGGGGCGGCGTGCGTCGCGAGTGGTTCTCTCTGCTGTGCGGTCAGCTGTTCGACTCCAAGTTCGGGCTCTTCGTGTCCTTCCACGACTCGCCCACCGGCCTCGTACACCCCAACCCGGACAGACCGCCGCATCTCAAGGTTCAGTAATACTTAGTTTATATCTTTCATCTGCTGTGACGTGATCGTTTAAAACTTCCAACCATCGAGTGCATCGTAGATACAAAGCATGAGCACGCGTCGTGTGACTTTTATATCCTTCGCTCGTGGAATAAATACCTAATTTTTGGCATAAAACTTTTGGATATGATACAGTTAGGAAGTTCGGTACAATTGGGTTGTTACATTCAGGCATACGAATATTGGAACAATATGGTAACTAACTATGGAAATCTAGCCTTGGTTACAAAACCTATAAAACATTCCTAACTTTAAAGATGGAACTTAAGGCGCTTCCTCAAAAATAAAAACCGAGCGACTGATCTACTAAGCGAGCGAAAGTGATGCAGTACTTTTGAAACGCAAAAGAAGAGATGGCTATAATGTGCGTGCGCTCGGAATAAAACGACGTATGTGCCAAAACGAATTTACTCCTTTTTACCCGCCTTCATTTAACAAAATAAACGAATTAAATTTAAAACTACTTTGAGTAAACTTTGATATGATAATTCGCCGTTTTAACCCCTTACTGCATAGCATGACATATCTGGCATCAAGGGTTTTTGTCACCTCATTTAAATTTGGTAAATTTTTTTTTCTTCTTGCAACTCTTAAATCAAAAACCGATATGTCACGCTATGCAGTAAGGGGTTAAAGTAAATTCCATTGAATAACTCGTAAGCGTTACGCCGTGATGTCGAAAAAAGTTAAAAAAATGGATATAACTGCAATTTTTTTGTATTGAGAAAAAATCCTTGAATCGTGTATTCCTTTTACATGATACTAGACCAAAGAGTCAAAAAACATATACCAAAATGTTAAATCCCTATTCAAGTTACACGAAATAGAAAACCACATCGTTTTGTCGTTTATAATGCGCACAGCAAAAGAGTGGAACTCTCTACCTGCGTCTGTTTTTCCGAGCGCATACAACCCGAATCTCTTTAAAGTGAGAGTGAACAGGCTTCTTCTGGGTAAGCTCGCTCCATCGTCGACTTTGTCTCTGTCACCTTTGACCTAGGCTAGAGTCAAGAGCAAGCCCATTTCAAAAAAAAAAAAACACATTTTTTTCAATATAATATCACCTTAAGTTATTTCTTTTGAGCTGCAAAATTATTCGATCCCTCGTAACTCTATAGAATACTTATGATTACAGCTAAAACACTTCGAGTTAGCCGGCAAGTTGGTCGGCAAGTGCTTGTATGAGAGCGCACTGGGAGGCTCGTACCGACAGCTGGTGCGAGCGCGACTGACGAGGTCCTTCCTCGCGCAGATCATCGGACTGAGAGTGCATTACAAGGTAGAGTAACCAACCGACCGCTCACCAAACTCCTCGCCCGGCGCGCTAGCGATACCTAGCGTGTCTCGTGTGTTCACTCTGTTTTAAATCATATTATAAAAATTTTATGGATTACATTCAGAGTTTTCTGCTACATCTACCATCTCTAGGTTTTGTAAATGATGAGAGTCATGGTTTTTTAAAGCAACAAGCAAGTTTCTGCTTGATTTATATTTTATTAATTTTTTCTCCTATTACGTGTGTTTTTAGTCAAGTTTTGTAGACTTGGTGTCGATATTTTTTTTAAATCACATCACTTAGTCAGGTTGCTGTTCCGTATGATAGTGACATAACGGTGAAGTTAGAAACAATCTCGGAAAATAACATCATATATTTATGTAGACCCCTCAAGCGTCAAGTGTACACCAAGTGTACGTAAGAGAAAATTCTCGAAACGTTGACGGTACACCAAGTGTACACAACAGTGTCATTTTTCTATTGTCCTTGCTAAAACAATGACTTTACTGCGCCCATTCAACTACTCCGACGCGTGGGGTGTTTCGACGTTTAGGCGGGCAAACGTGTGAGAGGTTAAGTATTTGACATAGTATGGATTTATATTTTTTAGGATTATTGGAATTTGAAACAAAATCAATTACTTATTGATAATAATTTTTGGTTTCCAGTACTTCGAACAAGATGACCCCGAGCTGTACCTGTCGAAGATCAAGTACGTGCTGGAGACGGACCTGGACGCGGGCGAGGCCGTGCCCGAGCTGTACTTCTGCGACGACGTGTACGACGCGCAGGGGAGACTGCTGGAGACGCATGACCTGCTACCCAACGGCTCCACTATACGGGTGTGTATAGTCTGTTCCTAAACTTTTTGACTAAAATGTAAACAAATGCATCAGAAAAGTACCTGTGGCAGCGCGCACGAGTGTGCGGGCACCTCGCCGGCCGGCAAACTCAATTATCTCAACTATTAAACCTATTTTATTAGACTCGAATGTAAATATAGCAAATCAAGTCTTTTTAATTTTAATTTGTAGGGTACATACCATTACCATAGTTCATTCATATTTTAATCTGTCGGTTGCTATGGAGTTTCTTTCTGTTTTGTCATAAGTGTGATATGGAAAATATTATTTAAGTTTCTGGTATTTGTATTCATTATAATTTTTACTCCTTCTGATTTATTTCCTCCTTTACATAACTTAACTAAAAATTCATTTGAGTGGTACTGAACGTCCCTGTGCACTTTACCTGTAGGCCAGTCACCATATACTCAAAAAAGGATGACTTATATATACGTAGGATGCACTTTTTAGAAGCTGCTATCTAGGGCTTAGGAAGTCTCAACAGTCTCGGTCCCGAGACACGAGACGACCCACGATAAAAGTCCCGGGACGCCCCGGGACTTCGAAACTTAGTCAAAAACTGAAAGAAGTCCGAAAATTCGAGGTTTTTCGAAGACCACGCAGTTAACAAATTTTCGATGCAGCGAACTAGGTTTTACACTACTGGCAACTAACCTAACAACATCACAAAAAATCAATACAGTGCAATTTTTGTGACCTACAATGTCTTAAATGACTGACCTTACTATTAAGGATAATACAGTTGAATCTTTACTCTGCTGTAACATTTGATCAAACATATAACGACGTGGTCCCCTCGCCAGGTCCGCAACAGCAGTAAGATCTTGTACCTGGACGCGCTGGCGCAGTGGCGCCTGGGAGCGCGAGTTCGGCTCGAGACCGACGCCTTCCTGCGCGGCCTCACGCTGCTCGTGCCCGACAACCTGCTCGCCATCTTCGATGAGAACGAGCTGGAGGTATGTTGCACCTTAAAACCAGCCAAAAGACCTTATAACCAGCTGTTTTTAAGCAAAGATGTGACGATTCTTAGCTTATATCCGGCAATAGACATTTATTACGATACAGAGTAGCAGAGATATCGATGCACAAACTGTAACTTCTACACCCCCTGGAAGAAATTTTCCGCCAGTTATATAAAAAAAAGCTGTTCCTTTCTTGATAACCAACGAAAATTTTCAACATAGGGAAGTTCAGAATCATATACTGACTCCATAGTAACAGGTTGCGCTTTGATGTCCCTGCCAGCTGTATTCTTCTTCGTATTTACTGTTATGGCGGTATGAGGAACAGGGTGTAAAGTTCACTCAACCTCCATAGAAAAGAGAGGATCCTGGCTCCGACCAGACGGGTGTTGTGTCTGGCGGGCAACTGCCCAATGAGTCATGTCGGGCTGTTGTATTTATGCTAGTTGCGCGGTAAACTCTGCTTGTGAGATGCAGGATTAGCGTGACGTCAGTATGACGCGTTGTTCGCATGTGGCGTTTTTTGTCCGATGTGCCTTATGATGTTGATTCCTGAGTAATATGTTTTCGTTGTAGCTGCTCGTATGCGGCACGGGCGAGGTGTCCGTAGCCGACTGGCGCTCGCACGCACTGGTGTCGGGCTCCGGGCGCGACTGGGACCGCCTGCTGAGCTGGTTCTGGGCAGCGTTGGCCAACTTCAGCACCGAGGAGAGAGCTAGGCTGCTGCAATTCACTACTGGCTGTTCTCAGCTACCTTCTGGAGGCTTCCAGGTAAGAGGAGTAGGATAAGCAATATTTAGGAAAAAGTGTTATTGTGTTTTTGGTTGAAAATGGTTAGAATAAGCTATTTCTTTTGATATTTATATACTGGCACAATCGAATCCCTTTAATCCTATGCTCAGCTCAAAAATGAATCGCCCCATTCTGTCCCAGGAGCTAAACCCGCGCTTCCAGATAACAGCGGCGCCTAACTTCGGTGCGCTGCCGACCGCACACACTTGCTTCAACCAGTTGTGCCTCCCCGACTACGACAGCTACGAGCAGCTCGTGCACGCGCTGCTGTGGGCCATCAACGAGGGCGGGGAGGGATTCGGCATGATATAGGCGGAGGGCCCGAGGCGAGGTGGGAAGGGGACTTGCTCGAACTTGCGGTTTGAAGATTTTGATCTGAGTTGTGTTGAAATTGGAAATTCTTGGATGATTGACTATTGTAACGCACAAAATTTGTAGGTTTTATTTTGGAACATCAAGTTATGGGTCGCGGTCTCAGCAGATTCGTTGACCGTGTGCAAGTCGACTACAATTTTATTATTTAGTAGGATTATGACAATGTAAAGTATCGCGTTACCCTGCAGGCAGGAACAACGAAGTCGAGCAAGTTTCCTCTTTACTTGTATTGTTGTATTTATCTCACGTTATCGCGTGAATCATTTGAATTTGAACCTTATGGCTGGCATAAGAAACTACATGCTAAACAACAACTAACTAAATTAGGAAATGTTTTATCGTTTCAAATGTTACAAAATCTACCTAATGTATGTTACAATTATTGACATTGTATCATTACAACAAAGGAACTATTTCCTTTTAATTTATTTACAGCCTTATTAGTCCTAATGGACAAAGGCATAGTTTAAAATTTAAATATGTAGCATAATATAATCGTGGGATCTAAATCGAGCAATTGGAATACCTATAAATTAAAGTAAGCGAGCGGATCAGTCTCAAACTAGTCATAGCTCTACGTCAGATTGTTATACGCACGTATCGTTTGGTTACGGCTCACACTGTGGCCCATGTTGGCCGACAATCGTCCGTTGTATAAAGGAGACAGATATCGGAAAAATCGTTGCCTTTTAGGTGCCCTTTTGAGATATTAACACCCGGTTTATAAAATGCCATTCATCACAAAAATGAATCCAAGATCATCAATCTTAAGTCGCATTCACATTATTGTGTTGGGTGAAGTCGTGACGCCTTCTGACGCAGTTTTAGCCAGCCAAAACTGGTTGCGATATGTCCTGAACAGATTACTTTATGTGTCCATGGAGTTTCTTGCCCGTTCTTCTCCATAGGAACCTACTTCGCTTTGGAATGGGCAACTAGCTTCAAAAGTAAAAAAAAAAGTGTAAATGGTTTAAAAATTATAATAGATCCTCTGAGCCCGAGTTTAAGAATGTAGATGAACAGTAATACCTTTGATTGGTCGATCCCGCGTCACGATACAACACGACGCAGTAATGTGCGGGTAGCTTTACTTATGTCGAGTGATTTAATTGGCTGTTGGTATTTCACTCAACCAGCCAAAGCAGTTTCACACTCTTTGAGCAAATCCTGATGAAGAGCCTTTTAGAAACCCGGTGTTTAATATGTATTCAGACTCTCCAAAGTATACTCTTAATAAATATTTTGTACGTAAGCTAACATGGGTCCATGAGCCTTTAAATTTTAATGGAATCCTGCCAAAGACGAAGTCCATGTACATTGTACATGGAATTGATATACGTATGACAATAACGAGTTCAGTAAACATCTATGTTTATTGTCAGTGTTATTATTAAGGGAGTAAGTCGACCGCTTACACGGGAAAGCTAAATTAATAAAACAATTAAAATGGACAAAAATAATTAAAATTTTGAAAGTTGTGACATTTTTGGGCAGAATGAGAAAAGTTTATGAAAATAAAAAAGACGATTTATTTATAAAATTGAAATCTAAAGTTAACTTGAATTTAAAACAAAAATATTGCTTTTGTAAGAAATTAATATTGTACATTAAATGGTGTACTTGTAAAGTATATTATCTGAGAGTTAGTTCCAACGCGTATTGTTAGCATTTTGCTTTTAGTCACTTAATTATTATTACACAAAGACGCCTGCACTTTATTTATTAGATAATTAACTGAGGAATAGAAACGTCTTCATTAGGGATACCTGCGAAAGTATGCCTCAATTTGAGCAGAAAATAAGCAAAGGTACTTTTAAAGAGGCTGAAAATTTACGCTCATGTCGTAGCCTAAAATAACCAAATAAATATAGTTTTTTTTAATAAAACGAGGCAAAGAATATTAGTGGCCATTACTGAGGCTTGATGTCGTTGACTTTGAATTGTACAGTTAACAAAAGAGATTCGTTACCAGTCAAGAAGTTAACATATTTGCACTGCTTGGGCAAAGTCAGGCTAAAAAGAAGTGGTGGCCCAGTGGCAATGGCCCCGACTTACGAGTGTGGGTTCGAATCTAGGCAGGCGCTTTATTTTGTATAAATGATTTTATCACCACTGCGCTCAGTGAGGGAAAACATCGTGAGGAAATCGGCATGTCCTAGAACCAAAAATTCGTTGACATGTGACTTTTATCAAACCGCACTGGGCCCTCGTGGTAGATTTTAGCCCTTTCGAAGAGAGGAGGCCTGTGTCCCAGCAGTGGGAACATTATAGGCTGATTATGGGCAAAGTCAGACAAACATGGTATTTTTTTTAAGATTTGAGCACACGCACAAGATTTGTAATACGCTTTTGTAGCCGCCTGGTCCTTTATCCTATCTCTTCTGTTAACTGTGCTCAAGGCATACAATGTTAGTAACCTGTTCCTCACACTGAAGTCTCTGAGGCAGCCTTACTTTATAAATAATTCCTAAAGAGTAGTTTTATTTAGATCTGAGCGATTTTTGATTACTCAAATTAAAAAAATTATTTAGAAAAAAAAGTAGATTTATTTCGCAAAAAAAAAATGCAAAGAACTGTCAATATTATTTATCAACAAGTATTTTGCGGTATTGTTCTTAAATAATATTTTAACACTTATTTTATATTTATTTATTAACATTTAGTTTTATTTAATGAGATCTACAGTATTTATAAAACTTTCTGTAAATGTGAACCTAATATAAAGATTAAAATAAATTTCAGGTTTTAAATATTTAATTATTTACCAAAACAGAATATTAATGTCTGAGAAACATAGTTTTTCTTTCTCTTTTCTATTATTGTATTATCTGAAGTAATCAAAAAGACAATTTGTAGTATCTAAAATATTTAAAACCCGAACTCTGATTATAAAATAATACAGTCTTAATTTTTAGTACAAACTATAATTTGGCCTAAACTGTTTTATGACTTCAATCTAAACTCCAAAGTTGCATTTAATATAAATAATTATAATAAATAATAATAATTATTAATAATGTATGTAATAGAATAAATCCAGTGAATGTATACTTCTGTGTGAGATCGTTGAATGTACACGGTGTTATACAGGGTGTTACAGAAAGGGTATATCAATACAAACGGGTTGAAGAGTGTATCTGGTCTAGATCTCTGTACAAAATTTCAGCTCAAAAGCATTAACTTTGAAAATGCTTAATATTTTTTTATTTCGACATCACGGCGCTGCACTGGCGCGCGGCGGCGTGATGTGCGTGTACTAGGCGCACAGACACACTACAGATAATGGATAATGACCCTCGTAGTGCGGTGACACGTTTGTTATGATTTCAATTTAATAAACTATCGAAATAAAAAAATATTAAGCATTTTCAAAGTTACTGCTTTTGAGCTTAAATTTTGTACAGAGACTCTAGACCAGATACACTCTTCAACCTGTTTGTATTGATATACCCTTTCTGTAACACCCTGTATATGGTAATAGTTGTAAGTTGCGTAATTTGGGGAACTGCCTAAAATTATAAATGGAGGACTCTTAATACTTGATTGATTGAGCAAGTACAGCTTGAAATTATTAGCGTAAACAGTGCTGCCTCCGAAATTCTGGTATAGAGTTTAGGAAAAACTGACTAGTTTTCATACCTACATATTATTACTATTAGTAATCAGTGTACAAAATCATCTGTATACATCCGCGATGCTGGAATACACAGATCCGGGGTCTGAGCATTATGAACACTTTCAGACTACGTAAACATGAGGCATGTATTGATATAAAACTTTTACGTCATGATACAAGTGAATAGATATATGGCGTATAAGTGGATATAGCCCCCTCTCCTAAAGCACCTCCAAATGACCGAATATGTGTAATGTGAATAGATTCACTTTTCTAATGGTTTTTATTTTTACCCAACTGCAGTGGAGTCCAAAAGGAGGGTAATGTTTTTAGACAATTTTCTTAAATTGCGCAACGTATAGCTGTTATCGTAAAATAAACTGTTCTTAACTTAGGATGAAGCAATGATGTTAGTGTTCAATCAAAGTTATTAATTAATGATTATAATTTAGCGACTTAGTTTCAACATGTTTATTATGGTTCTAGTCATAATATTTATACTCTTAGATTTCGCAATATGATTGCATTTTGTGGTGTTGGGGAGAAGACACTTTTATTTAATTTTGTCTTATAAGTGTAAGATTATTCTATGAGTCTACAACATTTTTACCTTCTTCATTTTTATACTTTAGTCCAATTATTTTTATTGTCTTTGATATTTATCTCGGGACCCTGGGGTCCAGGACCTTTGGAAGGTGTATGAGGGGCCGAAGCCAACTCGCAGAGGTCCGTTAGACGCTTTCAATTAAATGGGGCACTTTACGGCGATAACCCCCGGTTGGTGTATATACTATATTGTTAACAATAACCGTGAATAGTAATATTGTTAATAACGTAAAACAATAAAAGTTAATTATTATGTACCAATATTAATTAATAATCTTTTTTGAATAAAGAGTCTGCTCTCCAAACTCACCCGCACAGTTTTAAAGCTAGCAATTAGCTGTTTATTATTTTATTAGTGTATTTTTTACTAACGCCATAATCGACTACTTACTATTCCAGATTCCAAAATGGGTGACTATTTTCTACTCACATTTAAATATTGTATTTGCAAACTTACAGGTGAAACATGTAAACACAATATGTCACCATATAATTAAAAACTTATTTGTTGTATGTTACATTGGTAGCAAATATGGCGTTAACTTAGTTATTATAAATTAAATGGAAAAATAATTCAATTCATACTTATTTATGTAAATTATAAATAGCTGACATCTTGTAAATATCTATTTCAAAAGTTTGGGCTAGTGAAATGGAAATAAGTAGCATCGTTAACGAATCCAAAAAGAAAAAAAATTGGTTGAGTAGCTTTTGAGAGAATCGCGGACATATACAGACATAATTACATGTTAAATACAGAACCTTCTTTTTTAAGTTGGTCAAAAATAGAAAATGCGGTATTGTTATTAATAAAACCTGTCATGACGACTGTGTGTACACTTAATTATATCATTCGAATCGAGTCAGAGAAGGGGGCGTATTATAAAGTAAAATCATTATTATCTATAGCTCCAACTCTCTCACACTGGAAAAATGGTGGCATTAATACGTCATACAATAATTTCCTGAAAAAGGAAATGGACTGTCTCAAGAATCGGCAACAGGCCAGTAATATTATCACGACCGTCGACCAAAAGATGTTTTAACTCAACCTTCTATAGATAAGCTACTTTTCTCCGTGCCACTGACCTAAACACCTTCATCTTAATGTTTACGTAGAAAGGGGGCGAGCTGAGCTGTAGGCCTAATCAGAATAGTTCAATGGTAGCTGTCAAAAAAACTAGCGTCATTCATAATGAGTTTAGTGAAGAAGTTCGTTTTATTAAAACTTTGTGGACTTAGGGTCAGCGCAGCAGACAGAACGGAGCGCAGCGGAGGGGATTAAATTAACGCACTTGAAAATAAACTTTAAAATTATTACAATAAAGTCGCGCGGGGATTCCCGCGTATCTTCGAGGATGCGCGAGCATTTTTTTATCAGGTTCAAGCATTTATGCACTTTATTGTAATAATTTTAAAGTTTATTTTCAAGTGCGTTAATAAAATCCTCTCCGCTGCGCTCCGTTCTGTCTGTATTAAATACAGGGTCAAATTAAATAAGCTAGCGCAACTCTGCAGACGTGGTGGGTATCGATATCTAAACACTACAAAATAAATACAAAAAAGATTTGATGTTTTTTTTTGGGGGTTCAACTACCGCTGTATATTTTGTTACTTGAAGTTTGAGTTGAGAAAATCTGTTTTTAACCGACGAAAAAACGGAGGAGGTTATCAATTCGACGCGTATATTTTTTTTTTTTTTTTTTTTTTTTTTTTTTTATGTATACGCATAACTTTTTACAGAGCAGTCCGATTTTGATATTTCTTTTTTGATTAGAAAGGATATATCCCGAAGGTGGTCCCATATAAATTTGGAAAAAAAATTCCAACCCTAAGGGTAGGAAAACAGGGGATGATTGACAGTTCACTCACTGATTGTAATGTATGACCACGCATAACTTTTTACAGATTAGTCCGATTTTGATAATTCTTTTTTTAATGGATAGAACATACCTCGATGTTGGTCCAATGTAAATTTGGAAAAAAAAATCCTACCCTAAGGGTGAGAAAATAGGGGTGATTTGTTGTTCATTCACAGATTTTAATGCTGAGCTGTGTATTACAATTAAAATTAAAGGCCTATCTATGTTGGTATATAAAGCCTGTTTTTTTAAGTATTTTACTATACAAAAACTAATAGTTAAAGTAGGATTATATAACAGTTAATATCTAAAGTAAGGTAGGTAGCCATTTTAAAAGTAATCAAAAATTAAGCATGCAGTAATAAGTAAATTATAGCCTCAAAAAATTATAAAATAAAAACTTTTTAACAAAAAAATTAAACCTCCGAAAAAACTGAAAAGCAAAAAATAAAAACCTTTTTTATTTTACCTTAATAAATAAGTTCTTAAACTAATGCAAATATACCTAAAAAATTTTGAGTCGGCGCCAAACAATTAATGAACAAAGATCACTAAATTACCTTAAATTTATAGAAATAGCCAAATCAAATTAATAATGCAACGTGAAATCTCCAGCGCTAAATATTAACACTCCAAACAAAAAATGCGCTCTCCGCACGACCACTCGCAACGATATTAAGTTGCTTGTTTGGCGCTGACTCAAAATTAGTTAGGTATATTTGCATTAGTTTAAGAACTTATTTATTAAGGTAAAATAAAAAAGGTTTTTATTTTTTGCTTTTCAGTTTTTTCGGAGGTTTAATTTTTTTGTTAAAAAGTTTTTTCTTTAGTTTGATCGTGTTTCGATACTGATACCCACCACGTCTGCAGAGTTGCGCTAGCTTATTTAATTTGTTAGTAATCTGTGCCTGTATACAGTATTGTTTAGTATTCTCCATTTTTATTGCATTTGTTTGTGTAAGATAAATTAATTAATCGTGTTGTGTTGTCAACCCCGATGATTCGTGTTATCTGTGTTGTTTATTATGAAAATAGACAAAGCTGTACAATAATCAAATGTTGTATCTCCTATTTAAAGAATATTTCAACATAATAATGTAAAAGTTCGCAATATTAATGTTATTTTCAATGTTTTGTGTAACGATGTCGTCACTCTTAGCGGTAAACCAACTATGTAAGTCCATAGCTCGCCCCCAGTGATAGGACCCATTCCAAATGTTGATATTTTGTAGTTGAACCATTGTTGATTAGAAATGTAAGACTGAAATAAATTGATGACGTCGAATGGTACTGTTTTATTATCGTTACTAAATATTTTTTTAAACGAACATGAGAGCAGTGGTGGCCCAGTAGTAACGGCCGCGACTTCAGCCGACACGCGCCGTCTCGCGCGTCTAACTCTCTTTGAATTTTTTTGCATTATAATTTGAGTCTTATGACACATCAATAGACCTCAAATTGTATTTATCGAAGTCCAACCGCACACGCCACGCGTCTGCCTCACTAGTAGTATAAGCGGGCGCGAGGCGTGCGCGATGCGTGGCGAGCGCGGGTGTAAGGCGGGCGCACAACGCGTGTGTCCTGTGCGTGGTCGGCGCGGGTTATCTGAACACGCCCTTATTACGAGTTGTAGCCGTGGGTTCGAACCCTGACAGGCGCTTTACTTGTGTAATAAAATTATTTCATCACCCCTGCTCTCGAAACGGTGAAGGAAAACATCGTGAGGAAACCAGCATGTTCTAGAGCTAAAAATATCGAAGACATGACATTTACCAACCCGCACTGGGCCCGCCTGGTGGATTACGGCTCACTCCTTACAGAGAGAAAGCCTGTGTCCCAGCAATGAATTATAGGCTGATTATGTTAAATGTAACACGTTGAAACAAATCCACCTAGTTGCTGTGTTGCATATCATGTTGCGTTGCATATATTTTGACGACATGTTCGTTTCGACATATGTTACAATTTCATGTTACCTTCCACTAATGTGTGTACCCACCATTTGACACTTCTACCTAAGGTCCGGCCGCAAGATAGAGCTATTCATGTATCTTGAAATTTCGAACTTGATTACCTATCTCCTCAAAATAATTTATAAGTAAGTTTCGACAAAAACACTACCACAAGACGTCCCAGCTTTGACGAGGATCTAAATTCGAAAAGGAAGATGCAAACTATGATCCCCAAATAAGAGGAATTCAAAGAATATATTTTTTTTTATAAGTTTAATATATAAAACTAAATAATAACAATCACTTATAAATAAATTCAAGTACACTATAAGTAATGAAATAACATCTAGAATATTGACATTCTTATCAAAATAAAATACTTACCAAACTTACCTTGTAAACGAAATACTAAACTAAAGCTATATTGCACCTTTTTTTAAAAATTTTGTATTTTTGTTGTTGGCATCATTTGATATTATTTGAGCAAAAATTGACGCGTCTTTCTGTAATCCAAAATGTTTTCTAGAACAAAAAGATCTATATTTGGTTTTCTCTATGGAATGCCGTGTCTGGCTGGTATGAGGGTCCACAAAATGGCTTTCGGAACTGCCTTCGGGCTTCCAATCCATGTTCGCGCTGCACCCAACATCCTGTGATCAAAAACAGTGGTTTTTAACGTTAAAATTTGACGTTACAGAGTGATTATTTTATGAACTCGAACTTGCTTACATCTTGTTGCATAGATGTTTGATTACGATAAACTTGTGAGTCAAACAACAACTACAACAACTTGTGTGTGTTTGTTGGCCAAACCTGAAATCGCGAAAAAAAATCAGCTGTTCGGGGACATTTATGTTCGTATAACTCGTCAAAATGTAGAGAACAGCTAATTTTTTTTCGCGATTTTAGGTTTGGTTCCATAGTAAAAGTTGTTAATGACGAGTACAATAACCTCTTAAGAGGTTGTTGGTGTTTTTCCAATAACCCTGTAAGTATAGGTTTCATGCGTGGCCGCAGTTTAGAAAAAAAAACAAACTGGCGCGCGCGAGAGTAGGTACTATAGCGGACACTCCCGCTTGACCACCACTAAGTTCAGTTTTGCTTGCACTGAAAAAATAGAAGCGCTCTCTAGTAAGCACGCCAAGGTCAAATAGTTCGTAAAATTCACAAAAGGAGTACACGTGATGCGTCACTAAGCTGCGCAGTGCAGGTTGCAACTAATTACGTTATCGTTTTCCTAATAGGCGAAAATTTTAAGGGGGCGTGGCTTGGCGCCGCCGCAGGATTTAGGCGAAACATTTTTTTAAGTGATCAGGCGGAAAAGGCCGCGGTGGTACCTGTGACAGGCTCCATAATACAAATCTTCAGTCCCCTTTATTGCTTTTTTTATCTATTTGTTGGGTAGAAAACCTCGTAATGCATTTAGAACAAAGTACATACACAGCTCTAAAAAGTGCTTCGAATGCCTTCTATTGAACCTCGGGGAACGTCAATGACGGCCATTTTTATGACAGTTTGATCTTCCCCTGTATAGTAACGTTTATTGCCAATCACGAGGTGTTCTGCACGGCGACGGTATAGTGATATGAAGTCCATTGACCACTTACATGGTGAGTGGTCGCGGCCACCAGTCCAGCTGTTCCCTGGTGAGCTTGAGTTCTAGCTGCATGCGCGCGAGCTGGCCGCGCATGTCGTCCAGCTCCTCCCGCAGCGCGCTGGTCTCGCACGCTGCGGCCGACACGCGGCTGTTCAGGGCCGCGCATTCACGGGAGCAACGCGAGCGAGCTCTAGTGAGGAGTTAAATGAGAGTAGTTAACGGTCTTTAGTTGCAACTTGGAAAGAATAGCTAAAAGAACATGAATTACACGGAAACAGCTCGTGGTGGTAACATTGTAGATCTTGCCTTCCTATGAAATAATCCAGAACAATTAATACATACGGTAGCTTCACCAATGAGGATAACAGATCCCGGAGTCCTTTGACCCCTTGAGGAGAGGTCTTAAGTACGTAACGTAACACTAAAACACTTGATCATGCGTAGATAAGGATCTAACGAAATCATGTTAGGTACTTCTTTTCCATAAGTTATTGTCTAGAAAAGCTTTATACGCATTACGAATCGATGAGCTGTTAGTTCAAATTTGTAAAAAACTGTCGCGAGCTAAACAATACCACTGTGTATTGTAGCCCCAGTCTACCAGAGTCTTGCTACTTTCAATGATTGGTCATTATGACAACATACCAAGGCAACGCCATTAACCCATTACCATATTGCTAAAAGATCGTATCTCCTAAATTCATAATAGCGTGCCAGTGGTCAAAATAATAGGTCATTACGTCTTGTCAGTACGAGATTACCGAATACGAACAAAATTTCCGATGGAATGTCTGTGGCGCGCTATTGGAAAATAATAATGACGCCTGTCAATTAATGATAGGTATCAATAATCGGTTATTCCGACACAATTGCGTTAGCAGAATTGCCCTACTTGAAATAAAGGAAGTCCACTCACTCCTCCTCTTGATTGAGTCGTTCTCTTGTGATCTCCAGCTGCCTTTGCTTCTCATCCGTCTCGCGTCGCAGCATCGCCATCTCGGCCTCTGCTGACGACAGCAGATCCTCGTGTTGCGCCAAGTCATCTTCTAGCATCGCCAGCTGAACAGAAAACATCTAAATTCAATAGCATCCTACGTGTTTCAAGGCGAAAGCTTACAGGGTAGACCGTGAAATTCAATTTTTGTTACGGTTTTTGCAAGTCAGTATCAAGCATGCATTTAGAATGTAATCATTAAAATCATATTAGGTTAACTTTCTAAGTTAAAATTACTCCTTTGAACGACGACTATTTCATGAAATCATGACATTTTAGGCTAATTTAAGAGAGTTGTATTTAGAAAACCGTTATAATTCTGTACCTTAGCGCATCCCCCTTGAAAAACCCTTTTTGGTTAACTCGCAACGAAAGTTCAGGCGCATTTTGCTGCTTTACAGCTTGCTGATCAATTTCGTTTTTGTATTAAATTACTTGAAAAAATAAAATGTTTTGGTATGCCTGTTGTCCGCGATCTAAAAAATACTACACTGGTAGCATCTGGGATTATATCGTTTGATCTTTAGTGATCTGTCACAGCTCACAGGTCACGGTGTTGACATGACAGCATCGAGCACATGACTGTGTAATGCGTGTAACCTTACATATTTCGACAACGATATTCTTAAAACGAAAACTGTCTTCAATCTTTGAACAACTGTGGAGCAGTCATTCCATTGTAATATCTTAAATCACAAACCCTCATTCCTTAACTTCCAGCTAAAGCACTAGGAAGTGATGAAACGCCCGCCGCGATTGGAGGACCGTCTTGTGTAATTTTAAAGCTCATGAATTGCTGATTCTCAGCCTCATAAGTGTACCTATTCCTACTAATTTTATAAATGTGAAAGTTTCAGTGTTTGGATGTTTGTTACTCAATCACGTAAAAACGGCGAATGGGTTTGGATGAAGTACGGAACACCAAAATACTTTTGTTACCGTGAGATAATGTCTGACCTCCACCTCTTATAGCAGTCTATAAGAGGTGGTGGTAGGCCCCGTGATGGTAACCCAAGCACACTCACCCGTTCGAAGGCATCGTCCCTCGACGCGCAGGTCTCGCGATGTGCGGCGCGCTCCAGCGCCAGCGCGTGCTCGTTCGCCGCCGCGGCCGCGCGCACGCCGTCCAGCTCGTTGCGGCAGTTGCGCCAACCTGAGCAGGACACACATACTCGACCACTTTCATTTACATACAATATAGTCATGGTTCGTGAAGAAACCGGCATGTCATAGAACCAAAAATTGGAAGACGTGTGACATCTACCAATCCGCACTGGGCCCGCGTGGTGGATTACGGCCCGTTACAGGCTGTGGTGTGGGAACGTTATAGGCCGCTTATATTACGGGCATGGTTCATTTCACAACAAATTTTTAGCAGTGCAGTTTCGTTTTGTGCAAGATTCGTTCCTTTGCCATACATGACAATGGCAAAAATACGCGGGTCGATTATTGATATATCAATGGGGTCGATGGCAAAAATATAGTTTTTTTTTTCTTCTTAAATTTGTTTGGCCCAAAAGCATAAGATTAGACCATTTTCGAAAGCTTATTGATCTGTCATAACAAATTGACTCACCAATACTCATCTCCGAAGCGCGATCTTCGGCAGCACAGACATCATCTTCTAACGCCAATTTCTCCTAAGAACAAGAATCATTATTTGTTACTGCATGAAATCTGTACAGAGAGAATAGAGTCTTATAAATTGATATCGCGTTGTTAACTGGCCTCTGTTTCTGGTCTTTCACTATTTTACTTTAATCGCAAGATTCAATTTAAATCAACCGAAATTGTAGAGGATTTTACGAGTATACTATGAGGTCACGTTCTTATTCGCATATAATTCTAATAGAATACAGTCAGGTGAGCGAACCCGCGAGCACTGCTAGTTCCTCAAAACCTGCGAACACTTTGAAAAACATTTAGTTTTGATCTAGATACGGTACACTCATGCCCTTTCCCCATGGGGATAGGCAGGATCAACAAAACGCCAGATACTATCCGATCCTTACATACTTACTCCCTATGTTTCGTTTAAGTTCAAACACGTACGTCACGGTTTTGAATCCTCGTCAATTAAGTGAAACTTACTCGTTCCAGCACTGCCTTCTCCAGCTCCTTATCTTTGAGCAGCTGCTTCAATCGCTCCAGCTCCCTCATCGCCATGCGGACCTTAGAGTTGTCGGAGTCCAACAGAGACTTCAGCGCAGATATCTGGATGCGCAGGCGTTCCGAGTACGACACCTGAATGAGATCAAAGTGTTATCACGATAATCGGGTTTCAACACCTTTCAAGTTGCAGTCAAATTGTTAGGATGAACATTATTATACAGTACTAGCTTCTGCCCGCGACTTCGTCCGCGCGAAATTCGTACTTTCCTCTAAAAGTTTCGAAAATGTATGTTGGTATGATCTTTATAATTAATTTAGATAAATAAGTATTCGGGCCAATTTTTAAGTTTATAGAACAAAGGAATCAGATTTTTCAAATAAACTGTATCCCCGCTTTTCACCCCCACAGGGGTGGAATTTTGAAAAATCGTTTATGACATTGGCTCGAGAAGTTGAGGCTCTAACTCTCATAGAGTTTAACCGATTTGCTCTTTCCTCTGCCGATTCTTGAGATCGCGTAATTCTCATTCTCTTAGCTTTACTCGAAGTTCGAGATAAAGATAATGGTTTTTTAGGTGGCATTGTGTAATAATCTACGGTAACGAAAAGGCTGTCAGTTACCTAACAAAATAACCTACGTTAGAGGTCCTAACTTTAGCTACCTTACACTTAAAATCTTAATGACTATTTACACTAAAATATTGTAATAGAATTATACCCAGAAATATATACAACTCACAACAAAAAAGAAATGAAAATAAAGCTGAAACGCCTGTGCAATACTATCTACCTATAGGTACCTACTTCACTTAAAAATAAATACTTATAACTGCTTTAATTAATAAAAGTACCTACGCTTAATAATTTTTAATTTGAACGAATATTTAAACACTACCTATTTTACAAAAAAACAACAAAAGAAATTCAAACAAACTATTTAAAGACTAAAAGTCGCCCTGATAAGCACGGTTTCTCAATATCAATTATTGTCTGTCAATAAGGTCGAACGCTCTGAACGCATCAACAGCCAAATATTGAATGAAGCTCCAGCTCGCTCTCGGACCTCCCGCCTTTTTGTACCCTACCGCCGCCGCGACCCGTGTCGAGCGCGGCAACCGTTACACAAAAATAATCCTTATAGCATGATTCAGTATTCACGTGCGACGGCGCGATGGCTTATTTCATGTATAAGTTTGGTGTTTCTATACCGATTTCTATGATTCTTTTTTATTGAATAGGTAATAATGTTAACTTTTTTAAATTATGGATGAGTGAGAGTATTATAAACGTAAGAGTAAACAAATATAATCAGAATGCTCCGAACTGCTAAGCTATCAGGAGTTACACGTGTTATTGTGAGTCAACCATAAAAGATAGACATATGCTGTTGCGGGATATTTTTTAGACAATTTTATGTAGAATATTTCCGTCATACATGATTTCTATGTAACTTTAACCATTAAGGCTGCACACGCGACGGAAGCTTAAAAAATGGAGTAACTTCTCCCGTTTTCCCAACATTTCCCTTCACTACTCTGCTCCTATTGATTGTAGCGTGATGAAAAGTATACTATAACCTGCCCAGGAGTATGAAGAATAATTGTACCAAGTTTCATTAAAATCCTTCGAGTAGTTTTTGTTTCTATAAGGAACATACAGACCGACAGACAGACAGACAGACAGACAGACAGACAAAAATTTTACTGATTGCATTTTTGGCATCAGTATCGATCACTAATCACCCCCTGATAGTTATTTTGAAAATATATTTCATGTACAGAATTGACCTCTCTACAGATTTATTATAAGTATAGATATAGATTACGGCTTTTTTTTTCTTTGGCCTTCCTATTCCTCTTTACCCGTCAAGATTTATATTTCATCACTATTTTATTCACATGCGTTTCTTCCCTTCTCATTAAACATGGGACCAAACACGAAATCGCGAGAAAAAAAAATCTGCCGTTCCCTACATTTTGACGAGTTATGCGAACATAAATCGCCTCTTTACAAGAATAACGTGATATTTTTTAAACCACAACTATACAGGAAAGCAATTTTAAACATTTAAGCGTTGATAAATACTAAAATATTGATAATTTTACTCTAGGAAAACCATTAAATTGTTGCGGTAATTAAAAAAAAATAAAATTCGACATCGCGGTTTTCAATATCAAATAATAATAAAAAACGTGTTTTTATGAGATGTCACGTTGCTCTTGTAAAGAAGCGAAATGTAGGGAACAGCTGATTTTTTTCACGATTTCAGGTTTGGTCCCATAGTAAAAGTTGTTCATAATGATGAGTACAATGATACCTGAGTCTCCAAAGTCTTGCGGAGGCAGCGGACGTCCTCGCGACGCCTCCTCCAGGCGGCTATGACCATGAATCTGCAGATCTTGCTGGCTGCTAACTCCTCGGCAGAACCGTGGGGCCCCGGAGACTCCAACATTGGGAGACCGTTCTTCCTAAGGACATTCTAGATTATAGATAACTTGCGAAGTTGCGATAGTTAATTTACGTAGTACTTTAAGTATTCTGTGGTACGGTGCCTAGTTGAAATAGTAACAGAATTTCTTCTAGTCTATATAACATTAAAAATCTGCGGGCATAAATCAGGGCACCAAGTTTCAGACATAGTTCACGGGGGAGACCAAGATTCGGGGTTCATAATCATGGGCAATGTCGTAAACCACCAGGGTAATTTTGGTTTCGTTACTCATGTGGTACGCGCTCACCGTTGACACCTACAATAGGCAGTTTGGCTCAACTGATATGTACTGTGTGTGTGTGTGTCTGTGGGGGTGTGTCTGTGTGTGTGTGTACTGTGTACTGTATATACACACATCAAAAGTGTCTAGGGATCAACATATATTTTTGCAATAACTTTTCTCCTGATTGATATTAATTAAAATTTTCTTTAAGGATTCATCAAATAAAGTGTTTTCGTTTGTCACAGTAACGATAAACCAAGTCACCTTTGCATTAATAAAGAAATTTGCCATTTTCCTAATAAAGGGATTTTTGACATTTGAACCACTAACACAAAAGTTCTAAAAAAAGACTGAAATAACAGTTTTCTTTAAAATTTTATTGGGTAACTTAAACAATTAATAATCCGTGTTTCTACCGCGAACACTAACAACACAAGAACATCGGTTTGGCATACTCAAAATGAGTTCATCCAAATCACGCTGTGGAATGGCCGCCCATGTTCGTTGCAACAACAAAAAAAGGTCTTCTTGCGACTGGATACCCTCCATATTCGGCAGAGCTCTTCTCTGTAGCATATCCCATGCATGCTCAATCGGGTTCAAGTCTGGCGACTGAGCAGGCCAGGGCAGGACATTGATGTTAGCTGCGGCGAGAGTCTGTCTTACAACTCTTGCGGTGTGCGGTCGTGCATTATCATGCATTAACTGAAATAAGGGACCGATTTGCACTTGTAGAGGAACGATGACGTCTGATACAATCGTCTCAGCATAAATTTGAGCGTTGAGGTTGCCTCTGATCCAAATCAACTCAGTTCTTCCGCCGATCCAAATACCCGCCCATACCATGATGGTTCCACCACTATAAGGATGGACTTCCTGGCAGGATTTTAATCGCTGTTGGCGTCCAGGGGTTCTCCAGTGTCGTATACGTCTTGTATCCGGTCTCATACCAAAACGAGACTCATCAGAAAAGCACACGAAACGCCATTGTTCTTCTGCCCAATTTTTGTGTTCAAGAGCCCATTGATATCGAATCCTACGATTGTGCATTGCTATAGGTGGTACCCGTAGCGGTCTTCGGGAATGAAGGTTCACTTCATGCAAGCGGTTTCTGACTGTTTGGTCGCTAATTAAGTTCCCTGAAGAGTGATGAAGCCTCACGGCTAACATCATGGCGGTTATTGTTGGAGCTCTTCGAGTTAAGATTTGAATGTATCGGTCTTGTCTCCGTGTGGTGCAGCGATACCGTCCTCCATGGCGCTCAGCCACGGTACCAGTGCTTCGGTAACGTGTCCAAAGTCGACTGATAACACTCTGACTTGTATTCAGAGCTAAAGCCACAGTACGTTGCCGGGAACCAGCTTCTATCATTCCCACGGCTCTGAGCATTTCTTCCCTGCTTAAATGACGTCGCCGCTCCATAATAACGTTGGTTTTAATCAGTAGTAGGGAAACAGTAGCACTAATAATGTCTTCAATGCGTTGTATGTTTTTATAGGGAAAATATTGACAGCTGATTTTCATCTTTTACTCGAATTTGATTCACAGTTCCTGATTCAAATTATGAAATGCACCAAAAAGGATCCATATAAATTTATAAAATCATAAATTTATTACAAAGCCACATCTCAATCTCAAGAAATCCGCATATAAATGCTTGATCCCTAGACACTTTTGATGTGTGTATGTGTGTATGTTATGTTTCTCAGCAAGGCTATATTTAGAAAAGAAATTGTTACTATTTGAAGTGATCAGAACCCTAATAATTAAGTAATGTTTACTTTTATTCTGTTTATATTTTTATATCGTTCTTTCTAACAACTAGTAGATGAAGTAGATCTGTAATATGTTGATAACGGTGTCAGTCGTGTATTTGTTACCTTTATTATGAAGTTCTAACCTATGTTTAGTTATTATTACACTACTGTTTGTTGTCCCTAAATAAATAAAGAAATCATACGACAAACCTGTCAATCCTAATCCGTTTAGTAGGCGTCAGGTCCTCCATCGAAGCTGCCTTGGTCTTAGCAACAGGTCTGCTAATTGGGGTCTCTTGGTTGGCGTATGCATCCAGACAGGACCGGATCCTGGCCAGGTTGGGACTGGGGACGGACCACTTGGTCGTGAACTTGTTCACTGGTGGAGCGGAGAACAGCTGCTTCTTTGGATGAGCTGGTTGGACACGACTGTGGATGGAGATGGTTTTAATCAGTATTTTTTAAATAGCTCCAAAATAATCCGATGGCGAAAAACCACGTTACTCCACATATAATTTGCCAACGTGCAATGGAGCGCAATATTCTAGGCGTCAAATTTACAATGCTGTCAACACCACACTGCGTTCCCTAAACACAGATTAACGTTATTTAAAAAGTCGCTAAGCTGAAGTGGGACTGGGCTGGCCACGTCTGCCGTATGCCCAATGAGCTGTGGGCCAAAATAACCACCACGGAGCCTTGACACAGCTAGGAGGCGTCGCGGCAGACCCCGTAGAAAATGGCGGGACGAGCTGAAGTAAACAATTAACGACCAGTGGTCCACTTCAGCCCTGGATTGAAAGAGCTGGAAGTCATGGGGAGAGGCCTTTGCCTAGCAGTGGGATGATGCAGGCTAACAGTAACCAGTAGTCATAATCATCATCATAATCAGCCTATAATGTTCCCACTGCTGGGACACAGGCCTCCACCCAGTGCGAGGGAATGGGCCGTAATCCACCACGCGGGCCCAGTGCGGGTTGGTAGATGTCACATGTCTTCGAACTTTTGGGTTTTCTGTTCTTTTAGAGGAACTACGGGAATTTAGAATTAATTTGTTTGACAATTAACTCGGTTCATTGTCGTCACATACCTACCTATTAACAGTTTCTGGAAACGTCACACAAACCTTGGTCTTTTACGCACGTCACAACGCGTCATATAATCATATTGTTTAGCAGTTTTCCTAAATGACTAACAGTAACTATTTTAAGGAAAACGTACCTAATTACCTATCTATTATTTACATTTTACATAACGTCGCGTAATTTCCCACTTTTAGTCTCACAATTATGATGTAAAGCAAACAAAATTATCTGAACCGTCATCGTGTGTCATTCTCATTACAAGGAAATGGTTTACTAACAAAATAATAGAGCGAGAACTACCTAGATCACTTGGCCGCAGAAAACATCTTCCTGCTGATGTATTTGTAAGATCCATCCTTCCATGTATTTTTTTCCTCTTCATGAGTCATTTTCATCATTGTGAATTATGCTGAGAACTTCGAAGGAAATTCAGGGGAATTCACTGAGTAACGTACTAGC
Source organism: Amphipoea lucens (assembly GCA_947508005.1). Taxonomy (NCBI): domain Eukaryota; kingdom Metazoa; phylum Arthropoda; class Insecta; order Lepidoptera; family Noctuidae; genus Amphipoea; species Amphipoea lucens. Next base: position 1,005,336 of record OX382364.1, read on the forward strand.
TACGACCCTTATACTGAGTCCAGCATAGCTATTCACAAACACTCGATATGCTTCCGTATCGTATCGAACATTAATCATTGTTATCGTAGGAGTCTTCTAAATGCTGTTCACAAGTCCAAAACCCGAAAATTTTGCCAGTTTAAATCAAATAGACGCCTGCTATTCTTCCAACAGCTATTTGCTGTTGAGGGCAAGTCAAATCAGGTTATCGAAATGTCAGGTTTTCGATACGATAGCCTGTCGTATGGTTGTGAATCGCTATGCTGGACCCTACCCTACCGGCACCTAACTTGCCAGTATCGTGCAACAATTGTACGTGTTATTAAGATAGTGTCAGTTATTGTTGTTTCAATTTTATGGTATGTAATTATATATATCACAGGTAATAAACTTGCACCGTCTAAATGCTTCAATGCGTACGTTTTAATAATTCAAAGTAAGGCTATGTACGCACTGGCAGTGGCTTGCTTAGCGCCTAGAGCCTTCCATACACCTAGGCGACCAGCGAAGGCGCCAAGCCTACAGCAGTTCGCCCGGATGCGAAAATTATAGAGCGTTCGTATCACTTCGCTACTCGCAAGGTAACCGTTAAGCTCTAGGGCATTAAGCAAGCCACATGTCAGTGCGTACGTAGACTAAGGCTTGCAAGTTCATTAAGCCCATTGTCCTCCGCACTAAGTAGTGACATTTGTATCTCTGTACAAAATAATATGTGCTCGCGACATAACTGTATCAGAAAAGAAACAAACCTTTCGGATATGTATAGTAAATGGGTTTTACCGAAAACGAGAGCAGACTACGCGGCAGCCGTCAAGCCGCGTTCATTTATAAGGCTGCGGACATATCTACGCAATTTTGTAAAAACTTTCTTTTATTGGGTCGTGGATTAAATTTACAGTAGGTAAGCCTTTTTTTTTATGGATGGGAAATCATCAAATGACCCTTCCCGCTCTGGGTGGTGCGGAAGGGAGTGTCAGACTCTTACTGACTAAAACCCATCTGTGTTCCTTCCTTAGCCCTTTATGTTCCGGGGTAGCGGTAACCCTTTCGGACAATCCCGCACCACAGTAGGTAAGCCTAATATTGTGATTTGAGCCACATGCAACACGAAAAAAATTCCTCGACGAACTTTGCGCTATGCAAATTACGCAGGGTTACGCTTGTCTGGTTTCAACCTGTCTGAACTTAATGAACAAATTATAACTTGCTCGCTAGAACTGGTATGAAAGTTCTTGCGAGCAAGTTGCTATTAATTGTATACCTTGGTTGATTAGGATCCTCAAAAGGTTTCCAAGTGCTTGCTCGGCTAATTTGCAATGCAAGAAATCAGCCTCTGCCTCTCAGCCAATTTGACACACCCTACCCTAACCGTACCTAAACCTTATTTTATGATACCTGTTTAAAGGAAATATTTTAGGTACCTATCCTAAACAGCCGCCAATAAAAATAAAGATACACCCAAAAAATTCAAGCAGGTAACCTACCTCTAGGGTCGAATAACACTCTGATATCACCTCTTACAACTGGAAAGGTATGCACCTAATACTTATTTAATGAATGGACTTTACCCAACAGTGCGGAAGCTATGGAGGTCTCTGGTTAATATCGAGTTGATTCATGTTTGTTTAGGGTAGTTCTTCAAAATTTGATTCTTCGACTGATACATATGGCCAAAATTTAATTTCACTTTCAGCTCGGTAACACATGTTTATATGAAAATAGACATACCAAATAACATATGTTTGTATGAGGGACTCGTTTTTATAAAGTAGTTTTCAAGATATCGACGTTTGAATATTTTGTGCCCAGATGAATCAGAAACAGAATTAAAAAGTAATAAATACACCGTTAGTTATGATTGATAATTCTAAACAATAATTATTCATTCTTAACTAAGACTAAGACATATCAAAAGTGTCATATTTAGAACAGTTTTATACTCCTATCAATTTTTAATTATTCAAAAGGTTATAGCTAAAAAAATAATAATAAATAAGATTAGAACTACTGACTTGTACAAGGTCACACATTGGACATTATAATGCAACAAAAGCACTCCTTTCATGCTGGAGAGGGGAAATCTAATTTATTTCATTAGTCATATGGGGGTTTTGACCGTACGAATCAGGCACAGTTGAATCAAAATTTTGCCTAAAATCATGCATAACTTATCATACATACAGACTTCATTATTGTCATTTTTCTACACGATTCCATAACCCAAAAGCATGACACGAAACGCAGATTGAATTTTTGATACAATAAAATACATTTTATAAAATAGGCATTGTAATCATAATGCCACCTGAACCAAACACAGGTGAATCAGATGTTTTCCTTCGTTACACCGGGATCTAAGCCAACCAGCCTCAGGTCCACTTTCAAGCTCGTTCCTTGCACGACTGGCTTCCCCTCGCGCCGGAAGCCAGACTCTCATTATTATTACCCGACCAAGTACGGTCAAGTGAAGCTTACGCCACATTAATCAGTATTATACGCCGGACACTCCTTATTTATTTATTTATAAACAAACTAACGTAGTTATAACAAATAAACATTTTTTTTGTAAGAGGACAACTCATTTCCTTTCGATATAATTATAATTTATATTGATGTATCAAAGGGAAAATGCGACATCGACCATTTTGTTCCGGAAAATGGCAAACGGACGCGTTATATGAATCAGAAGAACAAACTTCAAATATTTTTATTTTGTACCTAGACAGCAATTATTTAAAAAATATAATTTGTCCTAGTAAGGCATAAAGCTAAACTGTACAAAAAAAAATTTACATGCCGTTGTGTTAGTTGGTTACAAAAATATACCCATAGACATCGAAAATTTTGTCCCTGAAGAACTACCCTTTAGATGAGCTAATGTATCCAGCACAGACAGCGTGGCGGTCGTTTATCTAACTGTTACTGACATCACGTAGGTTAGTAACTCACTATCTGTTATCTGTGATGGGTTGAACTTCATATATGTAGACCAAGGGCCTTGGGTATTGTTTGTGAATAGTGTTTCTATTTTGTCTACTGTTCAGAAATACTTCGATTTGTAATTTAACTCTGTTGTAATTAACTATGAAATCTACAAAGAACTACGATCATAAAGATAGTTTGTGCTGAAAATCTGAAAACTGTATTTGGCCGTTTTTTAAAACAAAAAAAAACGTTGTAAAAGTTTTGCATATTATGTAAGAAGGAACTCAGGCACGTACATATCTGTATGAAACATTTGCCTGCTTATGTGGCCGTAGCTCGAATCGTAGCATCGTCGCGTAGCTACCTTGTAGCCGGGGCTGCTGCGGCTGCGGGGGCTTTTACCGTTGTACGTACTGAATATAACGGTCATAATATGGACAAATCAAGTTGGTCAGCTGTAAGTAGGTATAGGTTGGTACCTAAGTGATTTTAAGTACACGGGTATGGTAGGTACCTTCTACCTACATAGTAATCAATCAATGTCGCCCCAAAACCAGTTTAATCTCTGTTGAAGGTCCTTCACCAGATGACGGTGACTGATGACGTAATCATCACGCTTGATAAAGAGCTACTCCAATTTTTTTCTTGCACTAGAAATAATCCTATAAACAGAGAGAGACTCACGCAGGCGGCGTAGTCTGCAAATTATGTCGCTCCCGGGACAATTCCCGTTCCGATATGTCTCCGGCGCCAGCCCGGGCGACCGGCGACACGCTGCGAGGCACCTTGATCGGTTCGACTGGTCGTTCCGGCATTTTACTGTTGATTATATTCCCTTTTATTGTATTTCTTAGTATTTGTCGGCACTTTTTTGTATAGCAATGTTAGGTTGAAAAGCGATTCTGATAGTAATGACAGTTCGGTGACATAGATTTGAAAATGTTTTTAAATTTGATTTTTGGTTTTTTATTTGAGTTTATGGCTGGGGTGGTGTTTGATGAAGGTCAGTTGACGTTAAAAAGCCTTGTATTGCTACGCGCTACGAGGCCTACGCTACTTCTACGAGGTCGTAGATTGTTCGCTACGCCGCTGCTACGCGCTACGAGGCCTACGCTACTTCTACGAGGTCGTGGATTGTTCGCTACGCCGCTGCTACGCGCTACGAGGCCTACGCTACTTCTACGAGGTCGTGGATTGTTCGCTACGCCGCTGCTACGCGCTACGAGGCCTACGCTACTTCTACGAGGTCGTAGATTGTTCGCTACGCCGCTGCTACGCGCTACGAGGCCTACGCTACTTCTACGAGGTCGTGGATTGTTCGCTACGCCGCTGCTACGCGACTATACCGCCTAGCCTTTTATTATTTTCAAACCAACGAATTTCATAATTAATCATTAATATGGTGTACAAATCCTATAGTTTCAGAGCATTGGTGTCCCAGTGGAAACAGCCGCGGCTTAAGAGTTGTAGGCCGTAGGGTCGAATCCCGACAGGCGCTTTACTTGTGTAATTTATTTCCATCACGACTGCTTTCAAAACGGTAAAGGAAAACATCGTGAGAAAAATTCAAAGAAATGTGACATCTACCAACCCGCATTAGGTCCGAGTGGTGGATTACGGCCGACTCCCTCGCGCCTCGCACAGAGAGTAAGCGTGTGTCCCAACAGTGGGATTATGAAATGATGATTTATGGTGTACATAATAAAGAGTATTCTATCGATCTAATTCCACGATTATAATACAGGGTGTTACGGAAAGGGTATATCAATACAAATGGGTTGAAGAGTGTATCTGGTCTAGAATCTCTGTACAAAATTTCAACTCAAAAGCATTAACTTTGAAAATGCTTAATATTTTTTTTATTTCGACATCACGGCGCTGCACTGGCGCGCGGCGGCGTGATGTGCGTGTACTAGGCGCACAGACACACTACAGATAATGGATAATGACTCTCGTAAATGCGGTACCGTGACACGTTTGTTATGATTTCAATTTAATAAACTATCGAAATAAAAAAATATTAAGCATTTCCAAAGTTATATCTATGACTGTAGCACAGCTTACATAATTGTACTGTAGACCGTAAATGCGCCGTCGCGTCGCTTGTACGCTATATCACACAATATTAGATACAAAGTATGACATATTACAATTTTTATTGCAAGCCTGCTACTATAATTTTCCAATTACCAGCAGTTGATCTATGACCGAAGCTTCCCACATTAAACTAGCACAAATTTTACACTCCATTATACCATCGTAATTGTAGCTTGTCGAGTAACAAAGCTTTTACAAGGTTATTAAAGAGGCAAAATTATGGAGTACATGTCCCCTAGTGTACAGTAGAGGACAAAACTTATTACAATTAGTAAGTGAGTTGCTCCAGAGTAACCCTCACTCGTGTCGTTTTTAATTCACAAAATGCGCCAAGATGCTAAAAAGTTATGCACATAGCTTCATAAATAATTACCTACTTTATCAGAAATGCGTAGTTGAATGTCAAGGTACCTACAAGTAGGCTAAGGTACGTCGGACATTTATGCCCTTCACTATCATCCTCCTTCCTAACGTATTTCGGGGTTATTTTTAGGTAGACGCAGTTTTTTTCTTTTAAAGGTACATCTTTTTAACGGTTTTAAATTTCTTCGTCGTTAATCTCAGTAGTCAGTGAAGTCACACCCTTTTAGCCTTAGGGGGCGTCCGTTAATTACGTGAGGTGATTTTGGCGATTTTTTGACCCCCCTCCCCCCTTAGTGAGATGCCGTGAGATTTTGCTCGACTCCCTCCCCCTCCATCTAATCACACGTGAGATTGTTCAAAATGCGTGTTTACAGTGTAAATACGTTAATATATATTATGCTTCATTGCGTTGGATTTATTAAAAAACAAAACAATTTGTTTAATTATTTTATATAAGACTAGTTAAGATTAATTCTACCCAGTTTTCTCGCAATTTTACACTGTTTCTTGCAGATAAAAAATTACGTGAGTCTTGCCAGGACCTCCCCTCTCCCCCACGTGAGATTGGGTGAGAATCGGCTTGACCCCCTCCCCCCCATAAAAGCCTCACGTAATTAATGGATGCCCCCTTATCATGTTTCCCACAGTTCACCCATCGGTGCCTTGGTCTGTCTCTCTACTGTTGTTGCCTTCCACATTCATACTCAAAACTTTCCTCACTACATTTTCCTCATTTCCCCGCATCGCGACCAATTTCCACACAACTCTATAGTTACAGGTGCCACTTTCAGACTTCTTCTTATACTCATGGAAGAAAAAGACAAGCCGAATCGACAACGAATTAATTAGAGGCCAGAAGACATCATTAACCTTTAGGATACAATATCATCACCAGAGGCTGATGGCTGAGTTCAGGAGAAATACTTATTCGTTGTTGAATTTCACTGAGCGGCTAGGTCTGTACATATTTTAGCCCTTGACTGTACTCCTTGGCTATCATAGCGTGTGGCGACGATCCGCCAGTCCGCCACTATCGGCGCGGCCCGGCGTCGCGCGGTGCGGCGCGGTATGGCGCGGCGCGGCGCCAGCCCACGAGTCGCCGGCTACGTGACGCATGGGGCAAGGAACTTGGAACTACAGGTGCTATCGGTTTTATAATAGAATATCAGGGAGCTCATTACTGTGAACTAATATTAATGAGAGTACCTTTGAAAATTAAGTAAGCCTTGGAGTCGGTAGTTCTGACCGCCATTATGAGAATTGGCGAAGGTTAAAAAATTAAAAAGAGATCTGGATTTTATCGTGTACTTATCTTAAAATCTAAGTTAGTAAACGTTTCAGATTGTAAGTTTATAGACCCTGAACCATCTGGTTGCATGTGTGGTAACAATTTGTTTGACTGTTTTTTTTTTTTTGTTTTTTACATATCTCGGGACACTGGGGACCTAGACCTTTGGAAGGTGTACCAGGGGCCAACGCCAATTTTAAATGATGAGGGGGCACCAACCGACGATTATCCCTGTATGCACTATGCAAGTGCACCCAAGGACAACCCCCGGTTGGTGTAGGACTATTGCAGAACACGGGAACAAAACATATTGGGCTATGGGCGTGGGTGGGCTATAGTGGATCGGTAAACTTGAACTATGGAAGGACTATGTATACATGTGTATGGATCTTTATTATTATGTTGATTATTTAGTTCTTTGTTTCAAGTTTAATTTTTGTAAGGCGTATCCAATAGTTAAATTCAGTCATTAAAGACATCCCATAATAATTTCTTGATTTGCTACAGCTGCGTGTAACAGAAAGTTTACATGGCTACACGCATATCGTACCTACTCATGCAACGTGCAACAAAAAAAGCTACGCCTTCATGCGACACCTATGCGGCCACGTCATCAAATAAAATTGCGTAAATATTAAATAATACATGTTACAGGGGGCACAAAGGGAGGGTCGGACTAATTTAGCGTTTGGTTAGAAGGCTGAGCGGCGCGGCGGCGACACGGGCAGTGCGCGGCGCCTCACGCAAGGAAGCCCGGCGCGTCAGTGCGCCGCCGCCGCTGACTCATTACTGAATGTTTTTGAATAACTTTACTCCTGTAGGTACCTATTGAGGGTTGGGGTAGGCGTAGGCGGCAGGACGAAAATAGATTGAAAGTGCGTGCTTTATAATTAGTCTGGGAATGGATACTCGTGTCAGCTCCAAGATATCTTCTATAAACTCAACTATTTAAGCCAAATGGGTTATTTTTAAAATTTGGTTTTTTGGGGCTTTGGTTTAACTCTGACATACCTAAATTAGAAAGCACATCCTATCTTATCAATATTCTCAAACGATTGACCAAACGTGTGTCGCCCGTAGCACTGTGAGAGCTACGCCGTAGCTGCGCTACGAGCGCGTAGGCGCTAAGCTTTTGAAACATTTTAGCTTTCTCTCCCTTCCTGAAAGCCAGTGCAAGCCTTTTGATTTTTATTATTCTAACGCTGTGTGATTTAAAGGTTTTATCATTTTGGTCTACGAACAATAACTACGAACGAATTTCCTAATAATGTAAGAAGTATTAATTGTTTTCAATACTTAGAATTTTCATTTTTATAGGTAAATTTTCTCTTATTAGATATTATTTCAATTATTCTTTTAATATTATTTTCGGGTTGTATTGCAAATTTTATCACCGCTGCTTGACCCATTGATGCATTTAATGTCTGTTTCTGCATGCAATAATAATAATAATAGTATGTAATAAACACAATGCAATGTGAATGGTTTTATCATCAATTCACTTAAAACGAAAGACTTCACAAGCAATGAGAAATTACTGCTGAAGGCTGCGGGTACTGTCGACCTCAGGACGAGCTACTTCACACACGGGCAACTGTACATCGCTTGCAGGAAAGAAAGTCAGGAACTCAGGACTGGTGACGCGGGGCGTCACCAGTCCTGACTTTCTTCATATTTTGGCTGCTGAAACCAAAACTAATAAAAACATAGGATACAAGAAAGTTTTATAAAAATGTGGCTGTTATTTTAGTAAATCGGTGTTGTGTGTTGGTGGCTTTCGATTTCCACGCGAACGGAGTCGTGGGCAGAAGCTATATAGTGAATAAATAAATGAAATGAAATGTGACTCATCAACGCTTTATAGGTTAATACAAATTATTTTGGATGTAAAAGCCACCTGTAAGTAGGTAGGTACAGTCGGCAATAAAAGTCGATTAACCGGTCAAGGACCGCGGGACACCGATCGGTGACCAAACAATAGAAAATCAATTGTGTCTCATTAGCGGAGCTTGACATCTTAGTTATTGAGCAAAACATTTGTTCAAAATTGCAGCACAAGAATTTCTTTTAGAATATAAACTCTTTGCTATTATGTGAAAAGCTAAAAAGCCGTTTATTGTTTTATTGCAATTGTTGTCAATTCAATAACATGTAAAAATGACAGTGTTAATCGAGTTTTGTTGCTGACTGTACCTAAAGTGAGTCGAATCAGTCATCTAGATAATTTGATTACGTCCATTGTTATTTTTAGTGTAAAGACACGTTGCTTTCTGTAGTCATGCTGTTTGCAGATGGATTTGATCCTTTTATCAATATGTAAAAAATAAAAATAAGAAGTTTAAACAATCCATAAGTAATTCTAAAGTTTCCGACGTGTGTAAGTCACCATCACGAAATCCCTTGAATGAAACAATTTCATTCAACATTTACGACTGGTAGGGGTACACACACCTACCCACCCCCAAAATATCGTTTATTCTGGCATGGTATGCGTAACATGTATCAATGTGCGTAACGCACCCTGTGAGAGGTGAGTCACCGGTCGGGCTTACTGAAACATCCTGAAATTGAGACGCATTAACCCCCTCCCTACCCGCCTCCACGGTATTATTCAGACCTTTGGTGAGTTTGGTGACTCATACACGTGCTCTGAAGAAAATTGGGTTCGTAGCATATAATAATGACTGACTCATCTTTCTTTCAGTTTTTGACTTCATAAGTATTTTCACAGGGACTGGCTATTATGTACTTAGATACAAGTATAAAGCCCAAGCCCACGTGTGTACCCTGGTGGAGCTTCTGTTGGCTGTTGCATCGCGTGCGCATCACTGTGGTACCGTACCTATTAGACATTTTCATTTTTGTATTGTAATGTAACAAAATCAAATCAAAAGTCATTTATTCAAACTAGGCTGAGAATCAGCACTTTTCGAACGTCAAAATTACAAAAGACAGTCCCCCAAAACGCCCGCCCTTCACCACTTCTTAGTGCTTTCGCTGGGGAACAGAACACATAATAATGATTCCATAAAAGGGATGGCAGGCAAAGGTTTGTTTCGTAAATCTGCTCAATTAGACATTTAAGTTACATGCCAGTATATTTGTGTCGCATTAGTTGGATTGTGAAAGATTTAGATCATAGTTAACTTAGCACCACATTGCACTGATCGTGCTGGTCTGATCGCCAATTTTCGTAATTTAAAACGTTCAAAATCTCGTCGCAGTGTCATCTCGACGATAAACAAATGTCAAAAATGTACGGAAAATGGAGGTATTTTTGACAGATTGAACTGAAATCAGACTTCTTAAAATTACGAGAATTGCCCTTCACCTCAATTAGGTATTACGTTACATGCCAGATTAGTGTGATTGGGTAGTTTTACCGACAGCGTTTTTAGAGGTTCTTTGCGTGAAATCACTGTGTAAAATGTTTATATAAGACCATTTTATATTTTTTCGTGTAATAAGAAAACTAGCTCACATGAAGGCACTAGTATTAATAAAAATCTCTTAAATATAAATAAAAAAAAAATGAAATATGTCTGTTTCTCAATAACGGTGGTATGTCCGTGATTAACTTTTAAGCGCATTTGCCTCTTTAAATACGTTGTGATGGAAATTTAGTACTTAAATTGATCATTATTATGTTGGTCTATGCATAAAGCAACCATATTTATTACTTCCTTTACTTCTGTTATCATGTAGACATCAGGACCGTTGTGATAAGGAATGTCCACGCCAAAAGTGCAATATCGGTGTGTTTTGTTGAAATCGATCTATAACGTAAACAAGTCTATTCTAACGAACTACCTCCTTACGCACACGGAGGCCCAGTCGTGCTCTTGCGTTCTCGCAGTAGTGACGTGTCCGATCCTGTTGAGGTTTCGCGCCAATACGTAAGTACTTTTTGAATCTAAGAGGGAATACGAAATTATGCAATCTCGGTGGGTTACTGTACGAATGAATGTTATTTTTTTACGGTACGGTACGCGAGTATGTTATGTGTTATTGGGTACCCTTAGCGACCATACATTTGAAATGACTAAAGCATAAATAGTTTTGTCTTTATTTAATTTTTTCATCATGTTTCTAATTTCAGTGGTGCAATATCGGTGGTTTCGGTGGTAAGTTTATTGCCACCGATATTGCATCAATACTAAAGTGGCTGTGGGTTCATGTGACTTTGGTAAGATATTTACACCTAAAAGGTAACACAATTAATTGGACAAACTTTGGAGGGTAGTATTGTAAGTAGGTAGTACATATTTTACTAAAACATTTTTAACCGGCTTTAAAAAAAGGAGCTAATGGAAAAATATTGTTGAAATTTTAAAATTCTTATATAATTATTGTAGGTCTATGTGGCATTATACAGAATGCGGCCATGGTAAAGGAGCCCCAAACGGTATCGGCGGAGTACTAAAAAGAACTGCTGACCAGCTGGTTGCGTATGGAAAAGACATCGCCGACCTCGACACTTTAGTTCAGAACCTTAAAACTTCAGTTAAAGGCGTAAAAATAGAAGTAGTAGAAGATTACAAAATAATCGAAAAAGACTGGCTTCTTCTTGACCAATTAAAAACGTTTCCGGGTACTTTAAAGGTACACCAGATAGTTTGGATGAAAGAAGAACCACGACGATTTGGATATTATCCCCTCCACGTCGTTTTTGAAAACTTTGACAGCGCAATGTGTTTAGAATTTGAAAATTAAATACCTGAAACCGATTGGAAGAAAGATGGCAAAACTAAAAAGAAAATGGAATCAAGATTAGGTGAATCGTCTACAGCACAAATTTGAATATTTTTGATTTTTGTTTTGTTCACTTTAGTTTTTTGAGAGTTTATTATTTTATGTTTGTTTACGACAGCACAAATTAAGACCTATTTTGAAAATGACTGACAGTGATTTTATTATTTTTTTGATTTTTGTTTTGTTCACTTTAGTTTTTTGAGATTTTATTATTTTGTTTGTTTACGAGTTGAAGAATTTTTATAAAAAAACCCTAATTATTTGCTTAAGTGTTAATTAAACGGAGATCTCATCATAACTTCATTTTATTTAGCATTACCCTCAACATATCACATTTAGCAGAACTAAAGTTAATTTAGTAAATCTGCTAAATGTGGTCTATGATCCATGTATGCAGTATCGAATACAGACAAATAAACGTATTTTACACCTGCCATACCCGCCTGTGCAGCCGCTACATAATGTTGCCAACGGCTAAGTTGTTCTTTGTTTAATAACTGTCATGGTACAATACAAAAATTCCATTTTGGTGTGATGCTGCAATTTCGGTGTAAGATTTGCAATTTCGGTGTACAGTTTTCAATTTCGGTGGGTTGGCAATTTCGGTGGCCGTCATATTTTCAAAACAACTACAGTTGTTTGTTTCCTACTAAAATATCTAGAATACTAATGTGTTCTAGAATAAGACAAGTTTATTTTTTCATCCCAAAACCCACAAATAAAAAATTCCACCGAAATTAGTAAAAAATTGAGCCTGCGTGAAATGACCCGATTGTGAAAGGTTTAGTATTACTTGCACACTTTACTTAGCACCACATTGCACTGATCGTGCAAGCCAGATCAATCAATAACGTCGACGAAGACAGCTACCCACAGACTACCTAAGTAGTTCTCAGCTATCTCTGCCTATACCGCAAGACAATAACAAGCGAACCGCAAACATAAACCGGCCAAATATTAGGTCCTTACATATGAAATTGGCGTTTTGTATGGAAGGAACAAAAAGTCGAATATTTTTTAATATAATATATTTAATTAATCAAAGTATGAACCATTGTTTTCAATGCACTTTTGCCATCTTATAGGTAGTTCATTGATCCCTTTACTAAAAAAACCAGTCGGACGGGAATCAATAAAATCTTTGAAGGCGATTTGGACTGCCCCATCGGAGTTGAATTTTTTCCCTTGCAAAAAGTTATCCAAATTGCGAAAAAAATGGTAATCTGTTGGAGCAAGGTCCGGGGAGTACGGAGGATGTCTAAGACATTCCAATTCAAGTAATGTAACGCAGCAGTCGACGCGCGTTTGCCGGTTTGCTTCAGTCAATTCGTGAGGTACCCACCTTTCAAGCTTTTTAATCTTCCCAATTTGCTTCAAGTGAATTAAAACAGTTTTATCACTAACATCGAAGCCTGCAGCTAACTCGGACGTGGTTTGCGATGGGTCCGCTTCCACAATAGCCTTCAATTCTCCATTATCAACTTGGGTCTCAGGCCGTCCACGGGGCTTGTTCTGCAGGTCGAAATTTCCAGAACGAAAACGTTGGAACCAAAAACGAACTGTGTTTTCTTTTGCAACATGACCGCCATACACATCATTCACCCTTCGAGTCGTTTCCGCAGCACTAGTGCCACGGCGGAACTCGTACTCGTAAATAATGCGATATTTTAAATTTTCCATTTTGTAAAATGAGTGACGCAAACAGAAAAAACAGAAGAAAAAAAACAAATGAATGACGGTCATCGAAGCACAAATACATGAGTAAATAGCTGTACAAATTTGAATTTGGAATTCCTTACCAAAGAGGAGAAATTCGTGATTAAAGTGGCCAGTACGAAAAACGCCAATTTCATATGTAAGGACCTAATACATAGACGGTAAATTGTGTTAGTCTCTCTGTTGGTTCTGTTTTATTCCATCTTCTATGTATGACTGATCTAGCCTTCAAAAACTGATCGCTTGATAAATTGATCACTCTTTTTTTCCTTAATTGCAACATTAATTTTAGCAACATTTGTATTGAAATAATATTGTTTTAATTTTGGCGGGAATTCATAAACAACCAATAGTCTGTCATTTGTCAGTGGCGAGTGAATAGTGCGACCGCTATCTCTTTCTCGCTCGCACTCGCGAAATAAAGTTTGTAATTCACCATACGCATGCGCCATGTCCGCGTACGTCACGCGGCCGCCATGTGACAGTTCGCGGCCAATCGCCAGCAGTCGTTGCTAGTGTGATGTCGGGTCTTCACGCACACACCTAAAATTTATCATTAGAGTTTTTGACGTTCACTAACCGGAGTAGTGTTACTTCACTATACGATACGTTCGTTACCTGAATATTTTTAACTTAATTAATTAGCCGTAGTTATCAAAATTAGTGCCGCGCGTTAACAATACAGTGCTAGAGTTCGCGACATAATCTGTGACAATTCTTGGAAGTACTCAGCGTCGAGACGAGAGACCTTGATAACTAGTTCCTTGGCCGAGCGAGAGCGAAGAAACAGTTCACAGTTATTATTATAGGATCATTCATGCTGGAGGTACGTCTATAGTTTACAATTTGTGAAGTACATCGTGTGTGTTTGCAAATCAGTTGATCGGTATTGAGTTAAAAAGTGAGGTTTAGTGCGTTCAAAGTTCATGAAAGTACGCTCTGAAAGTGGGAAGTGTTATGTTTTAAAACGAAACGAGTTATGACGAAGTTAATATAAATGTGCGTTTTGATATTGTCGCGTGCGGAAGGACCGCTGTGAGGTGTCCGCGGCCCGCGGCCTATTCGTACCGTGCCATGGACATCGGCGGAGGTAAACTGTACGACATGCATGTAATATGCCATACATTTTTGTTTCTGGCGATCCGCATCCGTCATTGCACTTAGTTGTTTGCACTTAAAAGTTTTAAAAGCAAAGGAAACGGATCATTCAGCCTAGTCTGGTCAATTTTGGTGCATTTTTCAGCCAGTACTTGTGTAGCTTCTCAATGTTCTAGTTAGCTGGGTGGTTGAGTGTAATGTTCTATTTATATCCTAAAAGCTGGCCGCACACTGTCGAAATAATACATAAAATCTGCTTTCGATGTACGTTTAGTTATTTCCATGTTGTAGTTTCAATTAATTAATTATACACATTCTAATCTCTTCTTTGCCTTTTCGCACTGCTTTTAAATCTTTTGTCAATACTTTTTTTGTTCCTTGGTCTATTTTTAGCTTCTAGTTTCGTTGACTCGTACAAAGATACCTATTTCATTCACTGTGCACATATTTATTTACATTTCTATTATCTGTGGTCATAATCTCAGAAGCAGATCTAGACACTAAATACCTACGTGATACCTACCCACTTAATCAGAAGTAATTTCATTTGTGTTTTTTTCTGTAAACAAAGATAAATTACATAATATTTTTAAAATGGTCTTATTAGCATGCTGTGCTATTTTGTTTCATGAATTTCAAAGTTTGACAGGCTTGAGATGTGGCTTGAGTTTTGACAGATGATGTACTAAATCTGTGGTCAAAATCATAAAAACTAAATTTCATTTCAGTTCATGCTAAAATCTAAATCTACCCTCCTTTCAACTTCTACATTCAATTTGCACGGCTGTTGGCTTGAAAAAAGCTTTTTATTTAATAAATTCATTGATACAGGACTCATTATTGTTGTTAGTGATAAGTTCAATTGTTCTGGTAGCTTTTTGTTACTTGGTGCCAAGACAAAACTTGAAACAAAAATAAATGAAGATCACAGAGCAATTATAGGGTAAGGACAATGTCATGTTTTTAACTCAAATCACTTTTGATGCCTTCCGGAACAGTATAGTAAAAGCATAATAATTAACCATAATTAAACTTAACAGGATAATAATACAGCGAAAGCCACTTTTTGATAGTTCAAATATGACTCGACATTCAATAATTTTTACACTTATTATATTCTGGATAGAGAAACTTAGTATTGTTACATTATCCTAAAAAAAAATCTTTGTAATTCCTTACATAATCAGCTAAATAATTCTGGTCAGCAAATGTAATTCATGCAAAAAGACACTAATTGATTTGCAAAGGTAAAACATGAAGCCTATAAATGTGAGAGCAATACGTTTTCACACTAGTCATATGACCTCATTTATCGGAAAAGACATACCTACCCACATTGTATTTCACACATAATTTTACAAAATATGTTTCATATTTGTTGGAATGTGTGTAGTGATATGAAGCCTGTCCATCATCTTCTTTGGTAATGGATTCTGCTTTCCCTTTTAATGACCTATACTAATAACACAAAAAAAAAATTACCCTTATTTTTTTGTGTCCATTTTTGTGCTATACCTTTTTAATTTTTTTATTGATGAAAGGTTGTTGGTACTTTCTAATGTTATTTATTAACTTTTACTATTTAATTGAGAAAACATTAATAGAATACAATGAGCTGAAATTATGTGGCATGCAAATGTTCATGTTTTTTAACCGACTTTATTGTTTCATACAATTCTTGTTAAGTATAAGCATAGCTATATTTTCCATTTTGTAATATTTATTTTAAAATGCTAAGTAACTAAGTCCATAATTTATTATAAGTTCCGCGAATCTATGAAATATTTAAAAGCTACCTTGTTGATAAACCGTCAATGTGTTAATAAAATATCTCGAGCTATTTGTGTCAGTCAGTGTGGGTGGCAATAGTAAGGGCATTTACTTATTTAGTTGATGCAGGTTTATGTGATGCAGTACGAGATTACAGTATGATTGAATATAAATTTGTAAATTAATGAGTATTTGGAAACTACTTAAAAATAAGTAAGTCAGAGTGATTATGATGACTAGATACAAGCATAATAGCGAATTTTGTTGAGCCTCTTCTCAGCAAAAACACTGAAGTAGTGAAGGGCGGGCGATTTTGGAGACTGTGTTATGTAATTATGATGTTCAAAAAAGTAAGTGCTGATTCTCAGTCTAATCGAAAATAAATGTCATTTGTTTTTTTATATCTATTTGTACAATCAGGCTTATTTGGTGAAAACTCTAAAGAAGGCAAAGCAGATAATTAATTAATTGATAGCACATACCAAAATACAGGTATTTTGCTGTTATATCAACTTGATAGTTTCCTGTTTCTTTTTAATTATTCATTTAGGTAATAATATAGGTAGGTAATATAGGTAGGGTGGGTAGGTGGTATAGGTGTAATTGACATGATTAAGGATGACATTTTATGTTTTTCATAAATATATCATATTGATGCCCTACCTAGTTAACAAGTGAGCATTTTGACCATATTATTTTTAATATATATCTTAAAATAAATAATAGAAATAAGTACTATTTTCCATGTAGCGTTCTAAACCCATTAAAGATCTCTGAATTTAAGGGTATGGCTAAACTTGGATGAAAATGGTCACTTGACTTTTGATCTACCAAGGACTCCAATTCGGTCAAGAACAATAAATAATTGTTTCTCATTACTCAGTGATGAGTTTAAACTAACCATCCTATTAACAATCTAATTTTTTGCACATTACTATTGTGCAATTTTTCATAATAATTCAAAATAAAAAATACATAATTATTATTAATAGGTTATAATGTATGTGTAAATTTTGCATGCCCAAGTGACGGCAGAGCTTGGAAAACATTACCAAAACATGTATAACATCTATACCCCTACCCATGTTGGCAAAAAATAAATGAATTGATTTGATTTGAAAAAGATAAACTTTCTACCTGGCAGTATCTCTTGTGCATAAATGATCACCACAAAAACACATGCACAAAATGGGGAGCAGTAGAAAGCGTAGACCAATCAATGTGGTACAAAAAACTCACACAACAATCAATGTTTACGGCATTTTCGGTTTTCCCCACTAATTAATGTGTGGGTGACTTGTTATCTCTTTAGTGTTATGATCGGTCATCTGACCTAACTATTTGGTGGGAGACTGCCATAGGCAGTCAGTGTCTGGCCGCAATCTCGCGAACATGGAGTGGTAGCTTGAAGTAGTCATAAAGTGTTAACGAAAGTCACGGACAGCCATATTGGCAAACATGGTTTTGGATGATTTCGAGGAAGTGATAAAAAACTTAATTCAGTTTTTAGGTATGTTTTTATTAACTTTATCTATCATTTGATTGAAGACTGGTGCTCTATTGTCACATTTGACACCACTGTGATAGAGAATTGGAAAATATTATTGCTAGGTTGCTTAAAAAAGAAGAAAATACTTATTTTTTTAATACCTACCTAAGGCCGGAGGTCTGCATAAATGGCACTGGGTAAATTATTTTAATATTGTTTATGTTTGTTTTGAATGCATTATTTTAAACATTATTTAATTTAAAAAAAAACGAAGTTTAATTGAAAAATCATTGTTTTTTTCTAATTTCTTTTTAGAAGTGCTAAGTTGACATCATATTTATTCTTAAGATTGTAAAGCATCAGTAAATCTACATATAGTTATTAGTTGTGACATTAAGCTTGTATTGTAATAAATGACTTACTATTAGTTTTAATTTTTGTTTTGATGTGAATTGCTAATTCTTAATACTCGAACATGAGTCAGTCAGAATAGTGAACACAGGCAACTTGTTCATTCTTTTTTCCGTTGGATTTTTCACTTTCTTAATTAAAGCAAAATAATTAGGGAACCAGGTAATCTACTCTGCACAAAGTAGCTACTTACTGAAAACTTACCTCACTTCATCCTTCTAATATACATATGATTATATATTAATATTATAAACGCAAAATTTTGTGAGGATGAATGGATGACTTGTTACTGCTTCACTCAAAAACTACTGAACGGATTTTGATGAAACTACAGTAATTTTATTTACTTAGCTTTACATTAGAATAACATTATGATACTTTTTAGCCTGATATTCCCACGGGATCGACACTTTTGCGGGTGAACCCGGAGGGCGCTGCTAGTCATTCATATATTCCTTCCTTGCTCATTTTATGTCAGAAAAAAAAAATACGCGTACAAATAATATTTTCTAATTTTATATAATTATACTTACCTACCACCCTTTCTGTGTGCTAAAAATAGGGTTACTAACCCTGGCAGTAAAACTCATTTATTATTTTTAATAGTATGAACATGCAAACAGAACATTACCACAACAACTTTAAAAATAATTTCAAGGACATTTTAAATTATGCAAAGGGAGTCGCCCTAAGTTTCTAACCCTAAAATAGGTACTATACTTATTACACCCAATGCCTGTTTTCACTAACACTAAGTCACGCACCTAAATGTATAAATGCCTAAATGTAATGCCTAAATATTATTGCATGTTGGATTTTGATTTAAGCATTACATTTAGGTGTCGCCTAGTCTTTAGTGAAACGGGCACACTGCTTGCGCCTTGCATTAAATAAATAGTCGATCGAATTTTGTTTGCAGTTCATATTTGTAACTGTTGGCTTTGTTTATTTTACCTGTAAGTAATGGTTATTTACTCTATCACTTTTGTGTTACTAATGTGAATAATTCATATATTTTCCTCATCCTAATAAGTCTTTGTCATTCATCTCGGGTCCTTGCCAAGGGAATAGAATTCGTCTTGACGCGATTCATGTCCATAATTTGGACTTCCATTTCTGGAGCTGCCGAGCTGGACATAGTTTCCTTTCACAACACAAATAATCATTATCTTGACTTGATTGAGTGGCTGTGGAGTGGCCCATGCGATCAACACACGTTTAGTAACAGACTAGCTGCGCCCTGCGGTTTCATCCTCATAAGTTTCGATCCCGTGGGAATATCGGGATAAAAAGTAGCCTATATGTTAATCCAGGGTGTAAGCTACCTCCATACTAAATTTTATCAAAATTGGTCCAGCCGTTTGAGCATGAAGAAGTAACAAACATATAAACACACACACACTCACAAACTTTCGCCTTTATAATATTAGTGTGAAGTGTGATAGATAATAGTGAGTCATCTCTGCTTTGACTCAGGTCAAATTTACTGACCAACGAACCATTGGCACGCCGGGTGCTGTAAAGCCGGCTGTACACATGGGGCCAAGGTGTTGGGTCAACGTGTTGGGCCAACGTGTAGAGAGCTACCTGGCGGTATGTTGGCTTAATTGGTCTAGTTGGCGCCAACATTGGCAGGCCATCCGAATAGTGTCGGTTTTTTGTGCACACATCAAAGGATCTTGGCGCGCTCGCAAACAGCGTTCACACGTTGGCGTCTTGTTCAGTTCGTTGTTACTAGTCAGCGGAGACAGTATCGTTGCGCGTGAGTGAAATTTACGTTCCCATGTTCCGATAGCGATGGCGGCGCCGGTGTGGACAAGCAATGAGGTTTTACAAATTGCCGCGGCTGCAAGAACTTCTACGTCCATCTTTGAAGCGCCAATGCAGAATGATCAGTAAGCCAATGTGTGAACAGCAATCTTGGTTATCCATCATTTTTGCCCAACACGTTGGCCCAACACCTTGGCCCCATGTGTACAGCCGGCATAAGGCAGCGCAAATAGCTTACCAAACTGCGCTGCACCAGTTTGGTAAGCTCTTTACGTGCACCTGCGACATCAAAATATCCACTCACTATTATTTCTTGTCAATGTGCTACCAACTCCATATAAATTAATGTCGTTGGCAAGTTTATCTTGCCATAAATCCTCGTTGCATTCAACAAAGTATAGCGGGTAGGCTTAAATTATAACTCATCATACACGCATACAATGTGCTCGCTTATAAATTCACAATTGTGAATAAAACTAATAAGGGGTCATTTGTATGCAGTACGAGTGGTAGTAAGGCATCCACTGTGCATTGTAATAAGGGCTATTTTCTAGCGCAATCACTTGTTCATGTACTGCTATCTTTTACTGTCAACACTTAAGGGAACGGGCTATTATGTCTATTTTTGTAATTTCGGTCTTTGAGTCATTCCTCTGACCAAAACACATTTTTCAAATTGGTCTGAGAATAAGGACCCTTTGAAGGTTAAAAGTTATAAATATACAGCCTCCACAACGGCCACGCTTCTCCACCCCTAGTATTTATGCTGGAAAGACGCAACAAATTCGCACGCAACACGTTTTCTGTCTATTTAGTTTAAGAACTTGATCAGTGCCTCCACACGTTTTCGAACATCTTTTCTCTTTACATTTACCTTAGAAGCTCAATGTACTATCCAAAAAGGACATTAGCGTGACAATAATACCAGCCTATTATTGTCTCACCGCAGGGCAAAAGCCTCATCTCATACAGAAAAAGCACGATCACTGATCACTAGGCTACACCACGCAAGACGGGTTGGCGATTTCGGACTTATAAAGTCCAGGTTTCCTCACGATGTTTTCCTTCACCGATGATTTTCTTCATCCAATAAGGATATCCTGGTATATCAGAATTATCCTCATGTAAACAACATGAGGATAATTTTGTTTTGCTAGCATTTTTTTCTCTTATCAATATTGTTGGTACTATTTTTTGTTACTAAATATCTTGAGCTCTCAATTCTAGGTGATTCACGATTTTCTGCTTCTCTTATCCGTAGACCGGTCATAGCCAAGTCGTAGTCTTTGAATTTCCTTTTTAAAATTAAAAATACATTAGCATATTTTCCTCATTTCATAATCCGGTATCTGTGTTCAGGCTATCGCATTGCAATATTTGTTGCCTACCTTAGTTAGTCATAATGACACCTAACGTTTGGAATTCAATCTCGTTAGATTTCACTTCGTCAAAAGGGATGGAGACGAAATTGTGACTTGTCTAAAGACAATAGTTATTTTGGGAAGCCCTAGCCACCTTGATAATACCTTATATTATATCTTCTACCCTTCAAGTTAGGCGCTACTTGGGGCTTGCTTAGTACAAAGCAGCATTACAGATTAAGAAAGATTTTTTACGTTTCGTTTGGAATGCTTTTGATTGTCTAAATAATGTTATTATCGTTTAGGTCTCAACATTGAGCAAATCTGTCGACCGGTTTAGTGATAAATTAGTCCAGAAGCTGATAAAAGATGACCCCCGGTACAAAATGACATAACCCCTATTTTTTGCATCAACATGGCTTTGATTGTCACGTAACCATTTTTTTTTATAAGTTTTTTTTTTTAATTTAGTCATTTTATTTATAAGTTGATTTAATCTCACTCAACGAGTTAGCAATCATAATCAGCCAAGATCAAATAATTAGGTTAAAAAACCTATTTAGGCAGACAGAAAGTAGACTAGAATACACATAATTTTGATGATTAAGGACTCAGTAGCTTTCCTTCCCCACGCAAACTCGTGCTGACAACATATTGTGGCTGGCATCCAATATAGCTACCAGATTCCACGAACTAGTTCTTGCGAGCATCCCACATAGAGCATATTGGTATTCTTTGGGTACACTGGTTGTGAAGGAGCCAAAATGCTAGCCCATCTTCCTTTACTCCAACATTCACAGCTTGTCTGTCTTCGAAAATAAGTCTCATCGCTTTCAGATCCTCATCCTTTAACTTTAATTAAAAACTAGCTTTTGCCTGCGGCTTCGCGCGCGTAGAGGTTGGAAATTATCCCACAACAACGTTCTACAGAGATAAATCCTATGTACTAAATTCCTAACCCAGGTCTACCTGTGTGCCTAATCCAAATCCCTTCAGCCGTTGAGACACGAAAAGGTAACAGACAGACAGATCCTCGTTGCTACAGCCGAGCAACGTGAACGTGGGTTATGACATGAGACCTTTACATTTTCCTCTTTAATAACTGAACTTTATCCGTGAACTTCTTTTAATTTCAAGCAGACTTGTTCTGTAACCGGTTTTGAATTTTGAAGAAACGTATATATAAGTCTGCACTCGACAGAATGAGACGTTTATTTTGGATTTTGTATTCATTGTTCACGGATCCTATGACATTTTGATTTTCTGCCTTTCCTGCCACATTCGATAAAAAACGCCTCGATACACTGAGCGAAAAATACCAAATACGTAAAGATATATCTAAGCTCTCTTGTGGTACCCTATACCTTTAACTCTGCCGGCCAACTCTATTGCATTTGTTGTGATCGGGTATTTAAAACAAAAATCGGCCTGGCGAGTCATATTAGGGCACACGCTAGGAAATAATAATTTTCATAGGGTCGCCGTTTTCGAAATCGATAAGGAGGACTATACTATTTTCGTTTACCCCTTCTTACAAGAAACTTTCTACTTGTTTGTCAGAATTTCAAGGAACTGTCTTTGAATGACAATAGGCAATCTGTCCTGCCAAATGGGAGCATCTTATATTATTTTAGTATTTTCTTAACCATACTAACAGTGTTTTTGGTCTAGGCTTCGGCTTTGTTTTTTGGTATTTTTTGTAACATTTAGAAGAATACGGAATTGTTTTCATTCCGTTACAACACACTCTTTTTCACTCGCAGTTTAGATGTGCATGTATTTTTTTATTAGATGATGGATAGGTCCTATGGTTTCTCATATGCGTGGACTCGTTTAGCCATGAGCCTCTCCTCCAAGTTCGCGTTAGGGAGCGTTTTCCTATTGTGTTTAACAAAATACTTGCAAATATCATGTAGTTACTCTTATTTTATACCTAAGTCTTGCCAGTTTCATGAAAAATCATAATATGATTATGATTGATAATTTTGCGTAAGACTTGCTCTTAAGTATTATGTATTACAATCTACTATCGCTGCTTGTATAATCTCAAAGCCATGGCCATTGAGGAAGTTCGTTGTTAACAGAAAAACGATAAAACGATTAAATCAGTCGTTAAGCCGTACGCGCGGTGTAAACAAGTGTTTAAGCACCTTGTCATAAATTCGTATGCCAACAGATAGCTTTAATGTTTATTGGTTAAGTATAAGTAATAAATTGTATTTAATTTATTATTATTTAGTCTTTTTTGCGCTTTCGTCACTTGTTTGCTATTGTCCAAAATGTTCAATACGTCTTTAGGTGTCTCTATCATCCCATTTTGGACCAATTACGTTTGCTACCGGGCAACAAAATATAATCTAGGAAATAAATAACAACGCAATATTAACCCATTCAATGCTGGGGCCGCCCATCGGTGTCCAAAATGCCGTAGACGTCGATGGGCGGCTGCTTCCAAATGTAAGGGAGCATGGGGGTAAAATGCTTTTTTTTAGGGCGGCATGGGGTAATGTACTTAATTTCTAGGGAGGCAATGAATGGGTTAAGAACACAATTTCAATAATCCACCAGCCAAAGTTTTCTAACGTTTTCATACCTATTCATAATAATATTGTATTTTTTTTTTCAATCAACTTTTATAATATTTTTATTAGCTTCCATATCAAACTTACTGTACCTAGTTTATTTTAATTACAGACATTCCGAACTCCATAATCTCCGATCAATAAGGGCCGGGAGCTTTTACAAGCGACTTTGACGTCATCGGGAGATGTATGACGTACATCCAAACGGGTTCGTCTGAAGCTCCTATTTACTGACGTCATTCCGTAGACGATCGTATAGGCGTCTTTATTCCTCCCCTGTACTTTTACCCGTTGGTTATCTTTAGCAAAGATTCTTTATTTAGTGATTTAGAATCAATCTTCAATCTTCGAGAAAATGCGTTCCTGACACCTGGCAGTGCGACAATTGTAGTAGCTAATAAAGATCAAATTCGCAAAACACGTATTCGTTTGTAGGAAACTTACAGGTGTCAAGAATGCTTACTCTCGTCGGCCGAACTGTAGTCCTACTAAGATGGTAATATATGTGATGCAGATGAAATGCTTAGCATTCTGCGAAACAGACAAGCCTTTGAAATATTGTTGACTCACCGCCTTTATGGTATCCAAAAGCAAGAAGGCATTTATCAACTAGCATGAAATAAGTAGTCTCAGCACTAAAGACACCGCCGATCAAAAGATCGAAATCGTTGAATTGTTGATTTTATGAGTCACTGTCGTTCTAAGTCCTTTAACCAGCAGGTGTAGTGATAGAATCGTTAAAAACTATTACGTCGTTTATTGTTTACAAATGGAACCATAATTATCATCAGGAGTTATGTCTACATTGTCTTTAATGATAAGCGCAGTGTAAAGGTCAAGAGCACATAAATTGCGACAGATTGCCATGTCTGAGACGTACGAGTAATTGAATCGGCCATAAAATAGTCATACAGTGTCGTCTTCAATCAATGTTTAATTGAATCACTTAACATTATTGACAGATTATTCGTGCAATGAATGAAAACTGCATTGATTTCACCTATTTGGGCATTTCCTCTTAGCTCTTTAATTGGCCTTATACATAATAATATGACATATGTGTTGAGCAGTGGTGGCACCATAGAAATCCGTGGGTGGCACAGTGGTAACTGCTGCGAATTACGAGTTGTAGGTCGTGGGCTCGAACCCAAGCAGGCACTTTGTGTAAATTATTTTATCACTACTGCTCTCAAAACGGTGAAGGAAAACATCTCGAGTAAACCGGCATGTCCTAGAACTAAAAATTCGAAGACAAGTGACATCTACTCGCACTGGGCGCGCGTGGTGGATTACGATCCATTCCCTCTCACCGAGAGGAGGCCTGTGTCCCAGCAGTGGCCACGATATAGGCTGATTATGATGTGTTGACCTCATAACGTTATTTTATTTTGCAACTGCTCATCCTGCTATCCATCTTCCATCGTATCGCTATGTCTTATACATCTTTGATCGTTGCTAGTTTTGCTACACAGTTGTCTAATCTATTGCCCTAATTTAGACATGCTATTCAGAAACGTGAGTTTTCTATCGTTACCGATCTTTAGGAGATTTCGCGACATCGGAGCGGATATATCCGTGATCAGTAGCAATGGGTTTCATTTCGACAGTTCAACAACATTAATTGCATTATTTACATTATTGAACAGACACATTTTTCGAACATATGAAGCAATGGATTAGCAATATCCTTCAAAATTATTCAGATTGAAATTGATAGTGTGTTACGCAATTAGGGTGCTGTGGGCATTCCATGCAAGATCTCCGTGGATCAGGCAGTTATGTCTTGTGTCTTGTATTGGTCTTATTATATTTTATCATTGATATAAATTACATTGATGTATCACTGGCACTCGACTAACCGGCGGCGTCTGTAGATGATAATTAAATGAACGACACTGTAATAATCATAATCTATTGTTCTTTTGCCATTCACATTGATTCGCCAAGACCTCAGCAGGATAGCAGACCAATAAATAAAGATGCCAGTGCAGTTAAGGAGGACTGGGTTATTTCTGGTTTGCGACAGTCTTCTCGGTTCAGTGAGATTTTTCATTTATAATACAGTCGTCCAGACCGTATTTCGGTCACGGCGGCCAATCTCAACGATGACTACTCTTTGGCGCGGGAGATATTATAGCGCATAAGTGTGCGCAGACACAGGTGCGCTCCCTCTTGTTCCGAATGGCATGCATGAATTTTGTTTCGGGACTGTATTTTGTAACTTTTGATCTCAAACTAGCGTTATTAACTATTTAGACCTAGTCTCATCGATTTGTTGGATGTTGAATATATTGATAGTTAGGCATGTGCAGACCAGTTTCTTACTTTTTTAAGGAGTAAAAGCGATACAAATCAATGCCTGAGGTAATGTTCAGGTTGGTAGGTACCTAGCCTTACTGGTCATTCAAAATTGAAAATGACACAAGTATTAGACGATGAGATCAGTTTTTTAATTAGTCTCGATTAATAGGATTAAAAGATAAACTGAACGATATAATTGCACTATCTCTAGTCTGATAATTGTTATGCTGTGATTACAAGCGAGGCTCCTTTTTTTGTTGTTAAATATCAATCAAATTGGTACATAAGAATTTTATTGTCACATCATGCATGTCAATAATTGTGTCATAATCAGCCTACAATGTTGGCCGCCTCTTTGTAAAAGGAAGTGGGCCGTAATCCACCACGTGGGCACAGTGCGGGTTGGTAGAGGTCACGTCTTCGAGTTTTTTTTTGCACATTCCAATTGCAACTCGATGCAAGTGCAACCACACTGATCGCACTCAGACCATTCACGATTGACCACACATTGGTCCCAGCATGCAGAGCCAACGTTGGTGATGGCCCAATAGATTCTAATGCTGTTACATCAATCCATATACGGTCCGAACCTGGTAATCCAAACAATTGGGGTACTGTCTGTTCACAGTTATTTTTCCTCTGACAGCAGCAACCTAACAGCAACCATATTGTAACGGACTTGAAGATCACAGTGACTCTGACAGACTTGTCCGTGGCAGCAACCCAACAATGGACAGTGATGCAAAATCAGTGGTCAACTAACTGTGAAAGGACGGGTTAGGGGGCAACTCGCCCCATTTCGAAACTGGGACCAGGGACCAATTCCGCCTTTCTAGACTGGAGTGCTTATATGGCAATGGTTTCGTTTACAGGGCTTGCTTGTGCGCTCCAAACCAAAATATCAATTACATAAATGAACCTAATACTTGAAAACAAGTTAGAAGTAACCATAACTTATCCTCGTTATGAGGAAAATGCACGCATCCCGTAAGCCAGTCACAGATATTTTGCTCAGTTTTGAACGGACTTCCAAACTGATAATATCGTGAACGATATAAATTATGGTGATGTTGAGAATAATATTATGGTTTAAAGGTAGGGCCTGAATTAATTTCAGAAATAAGATGCGAGATTTGAAGGGGTTTTTTTCATGATGTGAGATTAATCTTTCTCGTTTACTTACGCTTTGATGCATTAGCATAAGTATAATTAGCCTATAATGTTCCCACTGCTGGGACACAGGCCTCTCTTCGGGAGGAAGTGGACTGTAATGTACCACATGTTGATGCATTAAACACCCTCAATAGCTTGGAGACTCTCATTGACGTTTAAAAGTGTTTGTACAAACCTACTTACAGAAAATAAATCATTTATCATTGCCGATTCATTTCATTTCACTTTTCCTCTAGCATTAAATTAATTACTTATTTTCGTGCACTATAATATATTCTATTTCCTTGTGAGAGACACGTGTCTAACCAGTTCATGTGAATCATCTTTTTGATTGATACTTGAACTTTTAAATCAGACTTGTCAATCATTTTGTTTTGATAGATTTGGTAAAATGACAGCTGCAGTTGTATCTGGTTCAAGTGCCTGACTAACGTTTTAAACGGACCTACGTACATATTTTATCAATCATTGTTGCGACTGATAAGTTTGATGACTGTTGGGTTCTTATAAACGCCTTTAAACTTCGTCCGTATTGTGTACTGTTATTTTCTAAGCTCCAAGCATCCCACTGCTGGGCTAAGACACTATTTCTCTATGTCAACTAGAGTCTATCTAGTCCGTTCTGGGCCCAGTTTTTTGAAGGCGACCGCGAAGTCATTTCTTGTTGTTTCAGAAAGATTTTGTGAAAATATATCCCACTTTTGTAAGTTAAATACTACATGGTCTTCTAGTATTCACGTTTTAAGTAAGTGTATCGGATATCTATGCATCTGTTAATATATTGTAGCAGATACCTACATACAGCATTCGTTTCTTAAAATCTCAACACGTGCTAATCTTATATCTTGTTTATTAATATCATCTTCGATTGGCTCTTTGCTTTTATCCTGCGCATGATAATCCAACATGAAATGTTTTCCGTTGATCTTGAACCAATATACATATTAAGGAAGTTTCCGTTATAATATCGTACTAGTCCAGAAGTTCCGATATCTTTGGGTTTTCCTTCCGTATCGTCATTATGGTTAACAGTTTTACAGTTAGTTTTTCAATACTGTGACTTTGTGCGTAAGTTTATATTTGTTCATGTTCAAAGCATGTCTATGTTGTCACAAATTCGCCTTTTGGAATCTGCAGAGTTACTTGAATTACCATTTCAAGTACCTTATGGACTTGGCAAAGAACTTCGAGTTTGGGATGTGATTCGTTTTTTGGGAGAGTAATTAACAAAGTTTTCCGTACAATCGTTTTACGGATTGCATTTAGGCACCGAGGCACACAATTTTAGCACCGATTTAAACGCGATCGCATTGCGCCCGGCTAAATTTATTTTTAACTTAACATATATTTGAGTTTACACGATGAGTCGCTCAACCTCCCAAAATTGGTAGCCCAAACAAACAGACAAACTTGTTTATGTACCTCATGTAGCAGGTTCTTCACCTGCGCACTACACGTGCGCGTGCCGGCAAGTTTTTGCGCGGCATGAATGGTCCAAATCATTATGTACCTTAAACCACAGTATAAGTGCTTAAACTGTAGAATTTAGCAGGTCCTTCACACTTGCCGGCAACAAGTGTAATACGTACCCGTAAGTTTTTGCGCGGCAAGAATGGCCTTATGAACTGTAGAATTGGGACACACATCTATTTCTGCTGTTTTCCTCCACATGCTCGTCGGACTTGTCCTTTAACGTATATTTAAAACTTTAGCACAAAAAAGTTTTGGAGTGATCTGTTGGATTTGTTCGTCTGTCTGTTCGTCCGGATGACACAGCCATTTTACTCGGAGACTATTGGCAATATATTATTATGATATTGATATTTTTTAGCGATGAAAATTGGAATGAGCTTTATTATTTTTTTAAACTTTCGAACATCTCGATGCGGACGGAGTCGTGGGCATCACAAAACAATTACTATCTTTTAATCTAG
This sequence comes from Amphipoea lucens, assembly GCA_947508005.1. Classification (NCBI taxonomy): domain Eukaryota; kingdom Metazoa; phylum Arthropoda; class Insecta; order Lepidoptera; family Noctuidae; genus Amphipoea; species Amphipoea lucens. The sequence continues at coordinate 1,034,366 of OX382364.1, forward strand.
CTTTTTCATATGGCTAGTAACACGTACAGAACCTATGAATATCGCTGCTACGTAGCGATTACATAAAACACAAGGAAATAAGGAAAACTTGGACGTTGCGAAATCATTCTTAAAATAACCCAATGGACAATTAAAATTATGATGGTAAACCCGCTAGTACCTCAGTCGTTACGAACGTCAGTGAGCTTCTACGTAACGATGTTGTGATTGCATAGAGATTATAAGTACTAATGACCTATCTCAACATGATTCTTATTTACCTTTTACCTACCCATTAGACAAACGATGGTTATGTAACATAAGTCATAACATCGCACCTGTATTCCCCGAAAGGTCAGACAGAGGTGGATCTATACCTAGTACACATAGATATGTTAAGTCCCATGTAAAAGGGGGCGAGCCTATTGCCACCAACCGGGCACGAATCTAGACTCCGGGCCACTAGTGAGAAATTCCTATGTATGAATGAATTAATTGCACCGATCCCAGCATGGTTAAACCATACTTGATTAATCGAATGAACCCCAAGATTTAGTTAGCTCCTGTAGCCTCATGTTCATGGTGCTACAGCGACCATTACATATCATGGAATAGACCGGGGGGCGCGGTAATGGTAGGTAAGACGTGCCCAAAGGATAGGTAAGGATTTAAGAGCCTACCGGATATGCATCCTAGAGTAAGCATTGGACGGTTTTTTGTAAATCTCACCAGCAGCAATCTTGATCTTACTTCTGTCTTCCACTATATCCATCCAAAAATTGATTTCCTTGTCAAAGTACTTCATGTCCTGTTTTAAATTGTCGTTCCTAATAATCATCGTAATCCGTAACCATCGGTTATAAGTAGATCTTTTTCGACGTTTTGTTAGAAGTGTGTTTCTACTGTAAAAAAAGTATAGCATCTGCATGCGTTTTGCAGGGTGGTTTTTCCCCAGTCCATTGAGGGTCAGTTCACACCGCGACGCGACGCGCAGTTTTCAAGATAGCAATACAATTCGGCTGCCCCATTTCAAAACCTAGTAAGGGACACTTTTTACAAAAATCGTTTTATTGCATAATCTTCCTAACCTAGTAAGTCCCTACCGAATACAAAAACATCAGCGTTAAAAACTCACTTAAAAGCAGACATATTTAAGCATCGATACGTCGTAACTGTCTCGTGTCAATTATCAAAATTAGTAAGGGGTTTAAAATATGCAATATTCACATATATCAAAAAAATGCTAGTACTATGTGTTCATTATTTAGTATTTTTTACAACCAATAGTATTTTTTTTACTTAACATAATTTGTTTATTTATTTAATTTAATTAAAACGGTTTAAACCAATTACAATAATTAAATACAAAAAGACACACAAAAAAGAAACATTAAATCATCAGATAAAAAATAAAAATAAAAAGTTAACAACACTCATACATCCCTCTCACAGTACTTCTGACATGCCGACAAAATCTTCGTCCACTCGTCCACAAACAGATCGTTTGTTGGATTAGAGTCCAAGAGATCATTAAGTGCGGCCAGAGTACGTGGTACTGGGGACTTAGCACGCGCAACTGTGCGACATGGAGGCACAGCAAACAGCCTGTGCTTTCTGCCGCGGTAGTAGTTGTCTGGCACAAAGAAGCGGGCCAGCACAGCATTTAGGTCAGGCGCGTCAATAGTGCCACGGAGCGTCTTACAGGCTATGGTAAGCTGGTCTTTTGCTCGCCTTACCTCTAACGAGTTATATCCGAGGCATCCCAGTAGAAAGGTAGGAAAATACTTTTTAAAGGCTGACCTTATTACGTTTATGCGCTCTCCTGTAAAATTTCGTTTTAGGTCCTTACTAGGTTTTGAAATGGGGCAGCCGAATTATAGACCTTATCTACTACACAAAAAGGTACACATCAGTGAGGAGGGCCGCGCGGCGTAGCTCGACATAGTAGACACACAGAATTATGTACTTTTTTGTGTAGCAGGTAAGGTCTATAATTGCATTGCTATCTTGAAAACTACTCGTCGCGTCGCGTCGCGGTGTGAACTGACCCTGAGGCAGGCCCTGCATGCTTTTTGCTATAGAAAACCCAATAACACTGCCCAACCTGGGAATCGAGCCCAGGATCTCATGCTCAGTAGTTGCGCTTGCGACCAACGAGGTAATCGGTTACGATTATGTACTATTGATTTAATATTTATTTATTGTATGTATAGATAACTAACTACCTATTTACACTAGATACTAAATTAAATGAAATTAGGTCATATTATGAACTTTTGTTATTATATCAAACGTTACACACCCAGTAAAATGACACTTCTTACTATCAATTCGTAAAAAAATGTGATTAGTGAGTGATGTGATGGTCATTGGTCATTGGTCAGTGGGGCGTCTTAGGGGCGGATTTCTGATCCTACTAGATCGATATACATAGAGCAACACGGCGTTGCTCTATGTATATCGATCTAAGATATATTTTTTTTTAAATAAATTAATGTTTTCACTAGGAACAACGTTTACTATCAGAGTTATATTGCAAAACACCAAAAACTGAAAAAATAGTACACTTAAAAGAAATGTTTGTGATTAGAATATTATTAATCACACTAATATTATAAAGGCGAAAGTTTGTGAGTGCGTGTGTGTTTTATGTTTGTTACTTTTTCACGCTCAAACGGCTGGACCAGTTTTGATGAAATGTTGTATGGAGGTAGACCCTAGATTAACACATAGGCTAATAGGCTACATTTTATCCCGATATTCCACCGGGATCGAAACTTTGCGGGTGAAACCGCGGGCCAGCTATTGCGTTTTATAAATCCAATCCGATCACTGATTTGATGACAAAACAATAACTAAGCATTGCTAATTTTTTTCATTGTAAACTTATATTACCCTGAATTTCAATAAAAATATAATCTTCAATAATATTAATGCCTTTTATAAAATCCTATAACATTGATCGATTTTGGAGTAAATGTTTCAATTGAATGAATTAATTTTTTTGTCACATCACTATTTACATGTCGTTAAAAAGTGGTAACACTTATGCTGTCATTTTACTGCAGCTAATTAAAAGTCCGACTATTATATGTACATATTTTATACCTTGGTATTTATTTTAAATCCATACTAATATTATAAAAATGCGAAAGTGTGCCTGTCTACCTTGAACTGATTTAGATGGAATTTAGTATAGAGATAGTTTGAGTCCCGGGAAAGGTCATAGGATAGTTTTTATTCCGATATTCCCACGGGATTGACACTTATGCGGGTGAAACCGCGGGGCGCTGCTAGTAAGTAATAATTTAATGTAGTAGAAGCAAATGAATAAATCAAAGAAATAATAATAATAATTTTATCATGTTATTATTAGTATCGGAAAGTCATTAAATAACTATTAGGTTATGTAATGAAGTTTAACTTATTAAAACCCTATTAAAAACGCGGCAACGGTGCCATCCAATTAGTGAAGTAGCTACTAAAAATATGGATAGCTAATGATATTAGCGCGAGATATGCGCAGTATGCGCACGCATGCGTCGTCGCGTCGCCTAGACTGCGTCTGATCATAACGCGGCGCGTGGGCAGATGATGTGTTGAACTAGACTAGCGACACAACGATGACTACAGAAAAACCACGCGATTAGATGCGCGATGTACAGTCACGTCTAAAAATATGTATACACTTGGCTTTATTCAAAGGCGATTTTCTCCTTTATTTTTGAATGAAATTTTATGTTATTACGAAAATAGTATTTTCGAACCCATAGGTTTATGTTAAGTGTCGTATTTCAACGTTGCATTCGTTATTTCACGAAAAAATCGCAATTGAAAATTGACAAGTGTATACATACTTTTAGACGTGACTGTACTCGTAGGGTACTATGTGAATTAATGTTCGTGAAGCTCGAAGCGAATCAATTAACACTGTCTTCGTTTCGATTTTCGAGAACTAGTGCCGCCGCCAGTAGGTTCTAGTCCTCTCGATTCTACCATGGCTTATTTAAATAATTAAATTGTTTCTATCTTTTTACCCGACTGCGCCAGAAGGAGGGTTATGTTTTTACTATGGACGCTTTTAACGTGCACGTCTTTCTACATCGTTCTCTTATTAATATGTACAATTTCAACATGAATAATGTAAACCAATATTATGAGAGTCTCCATGGAGTTTCTTGGCCGCTCTTCTCCATAGGAACCTACTACGCTTTGTAATGGGCAACTAGCTTCAGCTTTCTGACTCCTTAAAAATCCAAAAGTGCCTGTAATTGGTTTAATTGAAATACATGGTTTGAGTTGGCCATCTGAAGCCAAAGGACTGTCTTGGAACTGCTCTGGTAGGTACCTTATTCTCTATGATACAAAACCGCGCGAAATGAACGTAAAGTTTGCATGATTTGCTGAGGAATTGACGTGGTTTCGAAGTAAGGAATCATAGATAATTAATTATATCACAGTTAATTAGGACCCTGATTACGTTTTGTAACACTGCAATCGTAACTATAACTCTTGTTCTACTCATCTCAGTCAGTGTTCAGATTCTTAACTGCTTAATGGCATCTGATGGAAGCTCATGGACGTGTCTATCTTCCGTCATCTTTTTAGCAGGGTTTTTACGGCTTCACTTTATAAACATTCAATGTTTGCACCCATTTTTGGACTCATAACTCATAACTCCTTGGCAATACTCTTCAGTCCTGACAAATCTTTGCTGTATTTGTGTATGACTTGTGCTCTCGTAGAGTAAGGTGCGATAGCTCTTCATCGGGTTAAAGTGGAACTTCTGCAAATTATATTTTCTGTGTTGACGCTACTTACTTTTCATTTTACATAGATAATGCGAACAGTTGACTGTTATATTTATTGTTGTTTCTTTTATAGTCCACATGACGTACGAATAAAAATACTAATATTCCGCTGCATCCGGTTAGACTTGTAGCCGACCCCAATATACATAGTTGGGAAAAGGCAGATGATGACGTACGAATAAATTATTCTTTAAAACTTCTTGTCGATATATAAAATATTTAAGTTATGCGTCTATTATAGGTATAATTTATTTGTTGCATTCCTATGTTTTTGACAATGTTAGCGGAAACCATTATTTATCTAGGGGCATTTATTTTTAATTACTGTTCCTTTCTAATTTTACGCGGAATTTGGAATCCAGAGAGAGCAGTGGAGGTCCAGTTGTAACGGTACTTACGAGTTGTACTTTGTGTAATTAATAATTTCATCATTACTACTCTCAAAACGATGAAGGAAAACATCGTGAGGAAACCGGCATGTCCTAGGACCAAAAACTTCTAAGAATTGTGACATCTACCAACCCGCACTCCAATGTGGTAGCACAGAATACTTAAAGTACTACATAGTGGTAGTACAGCCCTCTCCCTTTCGAAGAGAAAAGGCCTGTGTCCCAGCCGTGGGAACATTAAAGCTGATTATGCTGTCAAACTCATTTGGAACAGACTGGCTTTGAATGATTTACCTTGAATAGTATTATTCATAGTGATCAAAATATAGCATGTGCTCTGTTACACCCACGTATTTCATTTGTATGCACTCGGTAGCGATTTACCTCAATTATGGAACCGCGTTAATGACTATTATAAAATATTTTCTGCGCACTTATTACCTTTAATTGCTATAAAATGGTGGACGCTATTTTTATTATTTTATATGTAAGTACAGTCACGAGCATAAATACGCAAATTGCAACTTTAAGAAATGACCTAGGTATTTCATAACATTAAGGTTTCGATAATACTACGTGGCGCAGTGGGTGGTAACGGCCCCGACTTACGAGTTGTAGGTCGCGGGTTCGAACCCAGACAGGCGTTTTATTTTATGTAAATAATTTCAGCACCACTGCTCTCAAAATGGTGAAGGAAAACATTGTGAGGAAACCGGCATTTCCTAGAATCAAACATTCGAAGACATGTACTAAGCTGCACCGGGCTCGCGTGGTAGACTACAGCCCACTCCCTCTCGAAGAGAGGAGGCCTGTGTCCCAGGAGTGGGAACATTATAGGCTGATTGTGCTAATACCTATTATGTTTGTAACACCATAAAATTTCTATCAATACTTTAGGAGAAAGTCGCTTTTAAATGTGACGTTTGTGTAAAGTAGGTATTTATGCTTGTCTACGCTCATCACTGTACTGGGCACTTGCACATAGGTATGGCTTTGCTTGTTCAATGTCGTTTCATTTATGTGTGTCTTCTTTGTACCTGTAAACGATGTTTTAAATAAACCACACACTTGTTAACGCGTGATAAATCAGAAATTAAATAAAGAAATGACTCCTCAAGAAATGCATTTACATAAGTACAGTCGACAAAAGAGTTTGGTATGCAGGCATAAACACAATGACAGGTTGCACAATGTAAGAATTTAATTTCATTCTAATTTTTTCATACTTCTTAAACGAGAATTGTGTTCTTCAAAGATATGGCGACCGAACATACGCTCAATTTAGAACGGGAATTGCAGTTAACTGCTTGCATACTTATCTCTTTGGTTGGATGTACGCACGACGACATATATCAAGATATACATTTTCAGTATAACATAACCTAACTTCTCATTGTACGTAAATCCATATACAATGCGAGGTCAGCTGAAACTGAAAATACTAAAACTTGATATTATTATGTCGTCGTGTGTACGTATAATCTGTTCAAATTATCTGATTCAAATGTAAACAAACCCAGTTCATTTTAAATTCTTATGCAATCAAATCGCTCACGAAAGGGACTTTTAACAGACAATATTTGTAGGAACAACGATAAACTTACCTAAAAATAGAATAATTATTATTTGTTTGGGTAGGGAGAAAATAATTGTTTACTTACCTATTCTAAATATTCCTTTATTTACACTACATAATTATTTATTATGTTTGAAAGTTCTAATAATTTAAATGGTCGAAAACAATTTGATCAATAATAGTAATTTCATACTACATAATATAATTAAAATAACCAACATGCAATCATTAGCTCGCTTAATTAATATTGGTAGTTTTGGCTAAATGAAAAAGCCTAAATTAGCTAAATGTCCTGTTAAATTTGAATAGGTATTTAATTAATTTATGTAAGGGACATTTGTTGAATAATAGATAGGTACTTATGTTTTTTAATGTTCACAACAATTCGGACTTCTCTATTTTTAAGATTTTGATGTTCATTGTGTTTATTCATTATTTACTGTATCCCATTCGTTACCATTATGCATACTTAATTGTCTTTGTATAATAAAATAACCTAAGATTTGTATTCATGTGTACAGTCAGCGACAAAAATCGATTAATACTGCTACTTATACACGTCACCTAAATTGACACAAAATTGATCAATACGGTGTTTAGTCTTTTAATAATATGAAACAGGTATTAATAATAACTCTTTGTTATTATCCTTTAATTTTTATTTCAGTTTCGATTTTAATTGAATATTTTAAGAAAAAAAACTGAAATATTAATCGACTGTTTTTACTGCCTGTAAGTTTGACTGACCTAATCATGTTGAATACACATACTTTTGTTAGAAGGTACCTTCTTTTAATGTTGTCCTACCTGTGGTTGTGCTTACTAGATATAATTTTTTTCAAGTATCCTATGGGTATTTTAAATTTATTGGTTTTAAATGTATAATTTGGCAATTCTATTATTTTTTTCTTCTTCCTTGAGTACCTAATGTTTTCACTGTGTATAATTGAAGTTTACTGTAGTTAAACTGTATTTAATTGGTTTAATTTTGTTACGTTGGACAATTTTTTGAATGCATTATTTTCTCTCTTTTACAGAAAGCGCCATATGTATAGGCGGTCCCCACAATGAGGAACAGTTAAATATTAGTGATGTTTGTAAGTACCTAAGTTTATGTTTTAAATAGTGAAGTTTTTATTTCCCCGATCCACCTCGTCGTATCACCCGGCCGCGCTTTTATTACGCGTTCTTTCTGATTTTTTTTCTTGCTCGGCTCCGGCTCCTAAGGGCCCTTGCGTTACCCTATAGCCTTTCTCTAGAATTGGGCTATCAAAAAATGCAAAACTAATTTGTCAAATCCGACTGGTTGTTCCAGAGATGAAGGCGATCAAACAAACTCTTTAGCTTTATTATTATCATCTGCGTTATTTACGATGTTGAGCAGACAAAATGTTTCGAACATACATGAAGCAATGGAATCCGCTGGATGCGGCAAGCACAGAACCGGTTGAAATGGAGGTGCTTGGGGGACGCCTATGTCCAGCAGTGGACGTCTTTCTGCTGAAATGATGATGAAGCAATGGATTAGCAATATTCCTCAAAATGATTTCGATGTGATTGATGGTGTGTTACGAATTAGGATGCTGACTATCCTTCAATTAGGAACAAACGAGTGTTTTATTCGAAAACATCCGTCGGTTTCTTACTAAACTTCAACTATATCCGACGACCCTGGTTAGTTATCTCATTTGGTGACCGTACATGTATATGTTGGAAATAAATAGGCATATTTCTATTTATAAATAATTAAAATGTAAGGTTGCGTGCTTAGCTCATTAAGCTTCAGAAGAAATCACACCACACGGCAACAGTGTTTTATTACAACTATAAATATTAATTTAAAATCCATAATCTCAATATAATTTTAATTATACATCCGCTAAGTAGTCCACTCTCCGTAACTCCCCAAAAAACTAGTTTATTTTAATTTGACACCGTGCCACCATCTTTGCAATAAATATTATGCTAAAAGGTTCCGTCTCCTATGCGACCTCGGAGCTAAATGTTTTGTTTTTAACACGTGTTTTATGTTTCTTGTATTGTTTGAGGTTTTCTCCCTAAAACCTGCTATATCTATACTAATAATATAGCTGAAGAGTTTGTTGAACGCGCCAATCTCTGGAACTACCAGTCGAGGAAGGCTATAGGCTATTTAACATCACGCTAGGACTCTTAGGAGCCGAACGGAAAGTAAGATAGAATGCTAAGCAAAAACGAAGTAATAGGGATGCGCAGAGGTGAGTCGGCAGAATAAGAAATTTCACGCAAGCGAAGTCGCGGGCAGAAGCTACTAAATATGTGGTAATTTTTAATATGTACATACATTAAATTGGTTTGTGAATTCATATATTAAAATTATTTTCATAAAGATGATTTATACTTACATTTGATTATTGTGATGTGGTGTGAAGTGAAGATGTCTTTATGAGAAGTTGCAAAACATAAAAGTAGTTTAGGAAACTTGCATAATAGGACTATTAAAACGACTGTGCGTTTAAAAACCGAAAAATATAAAACAAAAAAATATTATAATCCAACGTTATTAATTATTACATGTACATATCTTAGAAATAGGTCCACATTACCACATCCATGTTTAGCGTGATCAATGACACTTAATATAAGGCTGTGAACACATTAACAAGTAGCACAGCTCGTTGGCGTTGCGTTGGCGCCAAACCACGCGATTAAGGAAAACTATAAATTGCACCCGACTGCTGTAATCTGTAGCATGATGATGATTGATGTTGTAATACACGTTTCCATCACCTATCAAAACGCCTCGATGCTTATGAGTTATTTTTGCATTTATACAGGGTGCTTTTACTCATAATCTATTCAGGGTGCCCATCGCGCCTTCGTGTGCACCACTAGTCACTCTTTAGCTAGTAATAGTCATAATTATTATTATAACCGGTGTGATTTTTTCCTCAAAAGACCATTTAAATGGTTTTAACATCATCTGACCAAGATTATATCTGGACTTTAAAAGAGACTGTGACCTCTGAGTTTGTTTCGGCCTTTCTTCTCACAGTAGTCAGATAAGAAATGCCGACCTCATCTAGTTTTTAAAATATGATTGACGTCATCGTCGTCGTATTTCAATCTTGTTTTGAGTCTTGGTTACTCTAATAAAGAAAAATTCTGTTCTATTCCATGAAGTGTTTCTACAAACCTACTTACAGAAATAAAATCATTTATCAACGAATACAGTTTCGAACATTGCTAGTTACCTGTATATTCCGGCTACCTCTTCTTCTGGGAATTTCAAATTGTCCTGTATTGCCAATTTTTTAAAGAGTCATCTATAGGTATTAATGTGTACCTAATCTCGTAAACGATGATTATGGATGTTTTATCGTTTCCACCAGTTGAGGCGATCACTTTGGCGGATCCGTCGTTCGGCGTGGGCGCAGGCGCCGTAGACGAGAACATGGCGCGCCGCGACCTGCCCTACGTGGAGATCGTCGAGCAGCCGGCCAGTAAGGCGCTCAGGTTAGTACCGCTAGTGAACATTATGACTGACAGCTAATGAATTGTACCTATGGTCTGTTCCAAAAGTATCTGACAAATGTAGGGTAAACAAAGCCTGTTCAGGTTAAATTCTGTCTGTGTTCCTGATCCATTTGTTTACATTTTCATCAGCATAGCTATTCACAACCTTACGACAGGCTATCGTATCGAAAACGACACATTTCGATAACCTGATTTGACTTGCCCCCGACAGCAAATAGCTGTTGGAAGAATAGCGGGCGTCTATTTGATTTAAACTGACAAAATTTTCGGGTTTTGGACTTATGAACAGCGTTGAGAAGACTCCTACGATAACATTGATTGATGTTCGATACAATACGGAAGCGTATCGAGTGTTTGTGAATAGCTATGCTAATATCTTTAATAATAACAGATCATAAATAGTTTCCGTAACGAAAGTTGGAATACTCAGAGGAATGTTACTTTTTTTATAAACAATCTTTATCACAAAATTATTTGGTAAACCCCTTTTCAGCATTTTTACTGTTCACGTTGCTATGTGAACAGCCAGAGTCCAGAATTGTTTTTATTTAATTTATAAACAGTTTTTTTTTCAACATTTGAACTACTTACGTGTTTACCTACTTTCTTCGCTGACTGTACCTATGATGAATAGCGACGAAATGGCCAATGTGACGAATGGTCATCAGATCCGAATAAATGATTAAATTAAAACGAAGTAAGGAGTAATCGTGCGCTTGCATTTTGGCGCTAATTTTGTTTGCAGGGTGGTGTTTTTTTCACTCATATATAATATACAGGGTGTCCATCGCGTGCGGGTTGACTACGTGTCATATGTACCTACTAACTTAGATACTAATATGAAAGCAAAACTTCCTCTTAGTTAATAAAAGCAAATATTAAATATATGTATCTGTATTTGACAAAAATTTCCAAAGGCGTATTTACGTCAGAGGAAATTAATTCATGTGTAAAAAGCATTATTAATAGGTAATTAGTGACAAAGTGTTTGGTAAAATGTACTATGTCATAAATACATTATGTTCAATTGATTGGTTGACCGCAGAGATCGAATGTTCACCTCAATTCTCGGTCAAACCAATATGTCGTCATTTCACTCGGAATGTGTGGTGACCACTATGTAGGCGTTTACGTGGACTTATACTATTTAATAATTAGGTACCTACTTATTACACTGAATAAGGTCACTGTAGTTCGGTTGCTTTTTTATTAAAAACAATAAAATTAATAGTTTTATGCCTTTTCTAGCTACTCATAATTTTTACGGGGAATTACCCAAAAGTCTAAAAGGGATGTGGTTCTGAGGTTTCCTTATATTAGTTTTTATCAATTTGTGATAAACTTGTCATAATCTGCCTTATTAAGTATCTCAATACCTAACTAGCAGGGTCTTCCCTATAACGCTTTTAATTTACATAACAACACGCCTGTAATCCCCGAAGGGTTAAGCAGAGGTGTATCTCCACCTGCACGCCTGCATTTCCTCAGTTATGTTTAGGTCCCATGTAACAGGGGCGAGTCTATCGCCATCAACCGGGCACAAATCCAAACTCCGGGCTGCTTCTGACAAATTCCTGCTGGAAAAAGGTCAATAACACTTTTCTTGACCTGGGAATTAAACCCGCGGCCTCATGCTCAGCAGTAGCGCTCGCGACCACTATACCAACGAGGCAGACTTTTAATGTAAAGGGAACGGCTTTCATTTTGACAGTTCAACAACATTCATTGTGTTATTTACGTTGTTGAGCAGACAATTTTTTCGAACTTATGAAGCAATGGATTAGCAATATCCTACAAAATGATTCGGATTCTGATTGATAGTATGTTACACTTCTTCACAAACAAACGGCTGGACCAATTTTGATAACATTTGGTATGGAGGTAGCTGATACTCTGGATTAACACATAGGCTACTTTTTATCCCGATATTCCCACGGGATCGAAATGTATGCCGGTGAAATCGCGGGGCGCAGCTAGTAGCAAATGCGAAAGTTTGTGAGAATGAATAGATGTTTGTTACTCTTTCACACAAAAACTACTGAACAAATTTTGATGAAACTACAGTAATATAGCTTAAGCATTAGAATAACACATAGGATACTTCTGATCCCGATGTTCCCACTGTATCGAGACTTATGCGGGTGAAACCGCGGGACGCTGCTAGTATTTCATATTATAAAGATTAGATATCATTATAATTATGAAATATTATGCATGGAGTATGCACAACACCGGTCAAATTCTAGATATATGCCACTTAGCGACTAAAACAAGTTGGCAACGTGTAAGTCGGGGGCGTTCTCTCGCCGGAGTTGATTCTTATTAGGTCATCCACCTCGCCACTATCAACTATTGCGGCGGAGTCGCTTCTCTACATATTTGTATTTTTGTGAACACCTTCACCTTCTATCAATCTGATAAAACTCCTTAATCTTACACACATGTAACATAAATTCACACCTTTTTCGTAAATTCCTAACCCATTGTTTCATATGTTTGAAAAATTTGTCTGCTCGACAGTCTGTAACGCAATGAATATTGTTGAATTATCAAAACGAATTGCATTGGCATTGCAACTGTGTTACGCAATAACCCCGCTGGTCATATTCATCGTTTATGCTCACTAGTTCCTTCTCGTAGTTTCTTCTCGTAGTTCCTTTGAAGGATACTCTTCCTTAAGAATTCTTTGATGCCCTATAATGATTGTTTATTTTTTCATATAATTGTACATATTATAAGTTTATATTTTAGCTTATATTATGTAAATATTTAATTTTTGGAATAAACATATTCTTAAGAAAATTTACTTCGTTGGCCAATTTCTTCCCTATCTCTTCTTCATCTTCAAATAGCATCAATTGTCGTTTGTCTGTGTGTTCACTAAACTACTTGACGAAATTATTAATGTTGCGCAGTGTTCATTAGATTGATATGTCCGATTGTAGAATTAATTGGTCATTTGCACAGTGCTGTGAGTTGTTGTAAGTTCTCAGATAAGATTTTCAATATTATCTTATATAAATTCAAATGATAATGAAATGTTATCCGCAAATGCACTAAGAAAATGATAAATTATTCTACAATCGTCTTAATGATTATTATGACAGCAATCAATATGTGTGATGCCCTTTGATAAACCGATAAATAAGTCCGTGAACCTGATTGACGTTTATTTATTTACTAGTTGACCCGGCGAACTTCGTACCGCCTCAGAATCAATAAGAACGAATGTATGCGAAAATTAATTATCTTCATAATTTTTTATTTCTCTGATCTTTTATTTTTTGGATTTGTCTCTGCCCCAAATAGCAGAATAACTATTAAAACATGGATAAAATTCACGAAAAAAAAAATTATGAAGATACTTAATTCATTTTCTCGTAAGGTACAGTCAGCATCAAAAGTCGATTAACACTATCATTTTTACATGTTATTAAATTGACAACAACTTTTTTCAATAAACTGATTTTTAGCTTTTCACATAATAGACAAGAGTATATATTCTAAGAAAATTTCTTCTGCTGCAATTTTGAACAAATATTTTGCTCAATAACTAAGATTTAAAAAACTGTAGTGTTAATCAACTTTTGATGCTGACCGTACCTACACCAACAGCTCCTGTGTATAACTTTGTACAATAGCAATAACAATAGCCTCGGACTTACACAGTCGCTAATTACAAGTTGACCAGCAATCTCAGAAATAGGTGATGAGTGTGGTGACACATAATAATAATAAAAACTAAAGACTAGAATTTAGAAATTAAAATAAAGACAAGACGAACAATATATATATAGAGTATATAGAGTAATATATAGAGTATTCTATTCTATTCTATTCTATTGCAATTTTGCCCACTTACTTAAGACTAAGATATAAACAATATAAATTAAAATGAGATCATAATGGAAAGTCATGGAAAGTATTGTATGATAATATGTTTCATATTGTTCATCTTCATCTCTGAATTCATTCATACTCTAGCAAACTTTAATTCTATTGTTATGAATTCAAATCTCATTAGTCATTTTCCTATTGAAAAACCCCATTACACATTATACATGTTTACTCACATATCCAAAATCTGCGGTGGTGGTGTTGTCACAATAACAATGCCGAGTCTACTTAAATCTTATGTCAAGCAAAAACATATTTAGTAACATGTTACCACGCCCGGGTAAAGGAAAACGATAATATTAAAATCCATTCATCTATTTTTAGCAAACTCGATGAATCACTGGAAAATTTTATTTTTACGCACGCGTGGATGTCGAATCAATATTGGAGCTAGAGGCTGCCTAGAAAAATAACGGTAGATTTGCGAGAGCTGCTTTGTAAATGGCTGTGTGCTGTGTGATGCCAGACCAGAAGCAGCCAGATTGAGTAGTGTATACCGGCTGCCTATTTTACCGTCTGGACAAAAACAGGGTATAAAAGATTAACGGAGTAGAAGCCTATGGGCATAGAAACCTCTTTTTTTCACAAAAAAATAAAAATAAAACATTTTTCCTTTACATTTAATCCTTTGAATGTCGCTATGGACTAATTGATGATTTTCGCGCATAGAGTAGGGATTATTCGTCGATTTATTTGTTAATTTTTTGTGAAAAAGGAGAGATTTTCGTGCCATAGGCTTCTACTTCGTTCACCTTTTATACTCTGTTTTTGTCCAGATAATGGTAATGATAATGGTAGTATATCAACCAATTCAACAGATTAAAGCCCTCTTCCTCTCTTTTACTTTGCTGTGTCCGACAGGTTCCACAATAACAATAACTATGTCTTTGTAAAACCTATTGAGATAACAATAAACAGTTCGCACGGCATGGCGGCAGAGCTTCAGGACTGCTGATCCATTTACTCGGTTTCAGAAACACGATCTGGCCATCGACATGTTTTTATTTCCGTTTTGCCCAAATTGAGGCATTCTCTCAATTTGTTCTGTCTGTCTGATGTAATTTGCTTCTAACTACAAAAGTTACAAAACCTACTTCCCAAATGTTAAATAGGTATTTATTAACGTCGGAGTATGCCTGCACGTGGGCTGTTAATGTTAACCTTATCAGTCCGCTATTCCCTAACAGGACGAGGATAAACAACATTAATAAAAACCGGCCAAGTGCGTGTTGGACCACGCGCAATGAAGGGTTCCGTAGTTGGAATGAATTTATCCCAAGACCTCTACCATGTTTCCTCGCCAACTTTTCCGATAGCGACAGAGCTTTTCAAAACAAACATGATTATCTTCTCTTAATCAATCGACTTAACATTGTAGTTGAAAATCAAGTTCTCTCGTAAATTGCAACTGCAAATTTAAGTTGCTCGACTATTACTCGTAAACTTGTAAATCCTACTTTCACGCGGTGTGATCAGAAGTGTAATTTGATTTTCGAGGTCGTTCCGTGCATTGCGGATTTATTTGCACGCTTATACGGGTTTCTAACTGTAAGGCGCATCTACCACGCTACTGCCGTCAATTTTTTCACATCTAAAAGCAACCGCTTAGCGGACAGGGGACACTTGACTCTAACAAAAATTAGCACTTTAAATCTTAATATTTCACAAACGGATCCCTGAATCTAAAAATGGCTTTCACAAACCCGCAATATTTTTGAAAGACCTATCCAACTATATCCTACACCATGGAGTAGATGAAAAAAAAAAACATCCTCATTTTACGTGTACAGCAGGTAACCTAAAATTTTTTTTTTCATGATTTTATTTTACCTCTTTTTCGGCGTGTAATTAATGTGCATATATGCATGCCAAATTATAGCTTTCTAGTACTAAGAGTCTCTGAGCTAGGCTGCGGACGGACGGATGACGACATGGCGAAACTGTCAGGGTTCCTTGTTGACTACGGAATCCTAAAAAAGTGCGATAACTGAATAAACTATTTAAATGACCGCGATAGAAACAGTAGAATCATATCAGTAACAAACGAGTGTAAACAAGACGTGAATCATTCGCCGCGATATAATATTTACATACAACATAGCAAAGCAATCGCCTAGAAGTTATGTAAACATAGAAATTCTAGGAAGTCCAGTACCTGTTACCACAGATGGAAAGGCTGCCAACTAGTTGAGGTAAATGTAAATAAAGTTCCAAGTGCTTAAAAGCTTGCTTCCAGAGAGAGTCACGGAGTACTGTTCAGCTTGATACCTTTGGGATTCAGTAGTAAGTACTTAGGTCGAATACTTACAATTTCCTCCATTTATCACATACTCTTACAGATGAAATATCATTTGAATAGAACCACCATCATCCTCCTGCCGTCTATACCTAATGTTCCCACTGTTGGGACACGGGCCTCCTCTCTGTGTGAAGGAGTGAGTCGTTATCTACAACGCGGGCCCAGTGCGGGCCAGATATCGCATGTCTTCGAATTTTTGGTTCTAGGACATGCTGGTTTCCTCACGATGTTTTCATTCACCGTTTTGAGAGCAGTGGTAATGAAATTGTTTACACAAAGTAAAGCGGCTACCTACGAGCTACAACCCCCTCCCTCCTGCCCTTATTCCAGTTTATTTACGGTCGAACTTCGAAGCATCATGTCTTCTTCTTCCAAACATCTGTATCATCATCATGCGTCATCTCAGTATTCGGCCGCTTTCTGGCTATATCATCTTTCACACGATAAATACACACATCAAAAGTGTCTAGGGATCAAGCATTTTTATGTGGATTTCTTGAGATTGAGATGTGGCTTTGTAATAAATTTATGATTTTATAAATTTATATGGATCCTTTTTGGTGCATTTCATAATTTGAATCAGGAACTGTGAATCAAATTCGAGTGAAAGATGAAAATCAGCTGTCAATATTTTCCCTATAAAAACATACAACGCATTGAAGACATTATTAGTGCTACTGTTTCCCTACTACTGATTAAAACCAACGTTATTATGGAGCGGCGACGTCATTTAAGCAGGGAAGAAATGCTCAGAGCCGTGGGAATGATAGAAGCTGGTTCCCGGCAACGTACTGTGGCTTTAGCTCTGAATACAAGTCAGAGTGTTATCAGTCGACTTTGGACACGTTACCGAAGCACTGGTACCGTGGCTGAGCGCCATGGAGGACGGTATCGCTGCACCACACGGAGACAAGACCGATACATTCAAATCTTAACTCGAAGAGCTCCAACAATAACCGCCATGATGTTAGCCGTGAGGCTTCATCACTCTTCAGGGAACTTAATTAGCGACCAAACAGTCAGAAACCGCTTGCATGAAGTGAACCTTCATTCCCGAAGACCGCTACGGGTACCACCTATAGCAATGCACAATCGTAGGATTCGATATCAATGGGCTCTTGAACACAGAAATTGGGCAGAAGAACAATGGCGTTTCGTGTGCTTTTCTGATGAGTCTCGTTTTGGTATGAGACCGGATACAAGACGTATACGACACTGGAGAACCCCTGGACGCCAACAGCGATTAAAATCCTGCCAGGAAGTCCATCCTTATAGTGGTGGAACCATCATGGTATGGGCGGGTATTTGGATCGGCGGAAGAACTGAGTTGATTTGGATCAGAGGCAACCTCAACGCTCAAATTTATGCTGAGACGATTGTATCAGACGTCATCGTTCCTCTACAAGTGCAAATCGGTCCCTTATTTCAGTTAATGCATGATAATGCACAACCGCACACCGCAAGAGTTGTAAGACAGACTCTCGCCGCAGCTAACATCAATGTCCTGCCCTGGCCTGCTCAGTCGCCAGACTTGAACCCGATTGAGCATGCATGGGATATGCTACAGAGAAGAGCTCTGCCGAATATGGAGGGTATCCAGTCGCAAGAAGACCTTTTTTTGTTGTTGCAACGAACATGGGCGGCCATTCCACAGCGTGATTTGGATGAACTCATTTTGAGTATGCCAAACCGATGTTCTTGTGTTGTTAGTGTTCGCGGTAGAAACACGGATTATTAATTGTTTAAGTTACCCAATAAAATTTTAAAGAAAACTGTTATTTCAGTCTTTTTTTCGAACTTTTGTGTTAGTGGTTCAAATGTCAAAAATCCCTTTATTAGGAAAATGGCAAATTTCTTTATTAATGCAAAGGTGACTTGGTTTATCGTTACTGTGACAAACGAAAACACTTTATTTGATGAATCCTTACAGAAAATTTTAATTAATATCAATCAGGAGAAAAGTTATTGCAAAAATATATGTTGATCCCTAGACACTTTTGATGTGTGTACATTATTTCTTTGTACCCTATTGTTATAGCATTCCACACTCGTACCGGAACCAATATTCATGACACAACAAATTTGGTGACCGTGATAAGATTTTATTGAATGAATGAATTGAATTTGTTAGCTAGCTAGTACTCCTGAAGGAAGGGCATTTGGAAATAATTCATAAATTCTAACCAGATAACTGCAACTGACCTTCGACATCAAGCTAAGAATATGATGCATTTAACAATTATTTATTTTATCAGTTAAATACATGCTTATGTACTGGGTCAGTCAGTGTAGAACAAACAGTTGAATCGATTTGGACAAATGCCATGTTATAGATAGCTAATGTAATGTGCAATTCGAAATTGAATACACCTGATTTAAAATCAATATTTAGGTTGTTAAGATTAAGAACAGGTTACAAAAAGCACAGTACTCCTATAAAAAAATGCTTGAATTTATGTTCTTTATTAAATACACTGACTGTTACGTTCTTATCTCATTCAAACCTCATCATAATCATCATCATCATCAACGTATATAATGTTCCCACTGCTGGGACACAGACCTCCTCTTTTAGAGAGGGAGTGGGTCGTAATCCCCCACGCGGGCCCAGAGCGGGTTGATGGAGGTCACATGTCTTCGAATTTTTGGTTCTAAGACACGCCGGCTTCCTCACGATGTTTTCCTTCACCGTTATGAGAGCAGTGGTGATTGACAAACCTACTGATTTTATGCATCTTTTCATCTCAGCTAGATTCGTTTTTTCTGGGCCCACTTCTTCTGAAAAGTTTTACCCTTGCAAACTACGTAATGTTACCTAACCTATCGTCATGTTCTATCAACTCATTTACCTCCGTCTGTATGCTCTACTTACGTCACGTCACATATTGGGACTGATGATCGGCATTACAATACAGAATCGTTCGGCTTTTGTTCCGTTACACCGCCGCTAATTCTGATGGTGACGCGCCGAGCTATTTCAGGGTTCATCAAGTGCTGGGCAGGCAACTGGTGCTGTTCTAACATGTTGCAATATTAAACGGTCGAGTTGGTATGGAAATTAAAAGTTATTCTAGTGTGGAAACTGTCTTCTGGAACAAAATAAGTAATTTAAATTAGGATATTAATAGATGTTCCGGAGTCTTAGGAAACATCAAAGGGTTTGATTTTAATTTGGTGCTTCCCTGGGTTTTCATTTTCGGGGTTCAAATTGTGTATGAAATAGGACTTGTGATGAGCCATTTCACTTCTAGATTTCGCGAATCATCCACAACATTGCGTGAATAGTTTTTTTGCTCCTAAAGTCGGCACAGTAACACAAGAGGAAGTGCGATAATTAACAAGTACAATCAAATACGCTGCCGGGGATTTACCTACTGAACTCAGGTACAATAACATCCTTGAAGGTGATACCGAAAACGAGAACTGTGACTGTGAGTTGTGACGCATTCCGGCGCCCGCGCTTATGTTGTTACTACTTTTTTATTCACGCTTTTTAATAAAATTCGCGGCACGTTTTGGATAATTGAAATGAATATTGTTGAATGAATGCTGGCGTGGAGAACTTTGTATGAAATGAGACTAGAAGCAAGCTTGACGTTTGATTTTGTGTAATCCCAGGGGGTCATCGTGCTCCATGAAACCTGCAGGGGTTTTAGGGAGCATGATGAACCCCTGAGATTACACAATACACCAGTAGTACACACAAAGAGGGCGGGCATGGCATCTCTAAGACAAGAGACCATAGAGTACATTACACGAAACAAAAGTTCATAATATTGGCGGCAAAACTAAATGAGTCACACATACACGATGAGATGCTGATGACTTTGATTACGTTTTTTGTTTGTACTGATGATACCTCCGACTCGTTTGTATTTTGGGAGATTTAAATAATGAAAACGGTATTTTGTTTTATTTCAAGATGTGTTCAGACTCTACGCATATAATCGTTAGGATATGTTGGAGTGATCATCATCATCATTTCAGCCGAAAGACGTCCACTGCTGGACATAGGCCTCCCCCAAGCACCTCCACTTCGACCGGCTTGGAGTGATACTACGATGTAATTGCGTAACACACTAATGGTAGGAATAGCATTCATTTTGACAGTTCAACAACATTCATTGTGTTATTTACGTTGTAAATTTTCGGAGCAATGGATTAACAATATTCTTCAAAATGATTCAGGTTGTGTTACGAAATTAGGGTGCTGGTCTGTAATTAATATATTGCGAATACTTTAAACTTTATGAACTTGGATGTAGTTTTTCTATTGTAAATACTTTCTCCTGAAGTCCTGACATCAGCAGTGAAGTGAAGCTGTTACTAATGTCAACTTTTTCCCGCCATTCGACATGTTTTGTGCCATAGACTTTCGACCAAAGATATAGGTAAGAAACAGAAAGTAGCGTTCTACTAATATTGTGAACTGAGCATTACATGAGTTGCGTAAACTGTTAGGTCTGTTAGACGTGGTTACATAAAAGTTTTCCTTAGTATTTGCTGTTCGTCAAGAAAGTACAACACAAAATTATTATTGAAACAAGGAAAAAAATAGGTTTTCCTGTTATTTTCCTTATCGATTTGCTGAGAATATAATATTATATTTAGCTATGTCAAAACGTTGGGTTTAATCTATTCTTGACAAGTGTTTTGTTCTAGTTCTCGTTTACCTTATTATAAAACAATACAAAATCGAACTTATTTTTCGTAGATAAAAAACAGTAATTTCAGGCTGCCAACCCACCTTGAGCAAGCGCGGTGATCAATGCTCGTGCCTTCTCTGGAGACCTTTGCCCAGCAGTGGGACAGTAACCGACAGCACCCTAATTGCGTAACACACTATCAATCACAATTTGAATCATTTTGAAAGCTATTGCTAATCCATTGCCTCATATGTTCGAAAAACGTGTGTGTTCAACAACGTAAATAACGCAATGAATGTTGTTGATCTGTCAAAATGAAAGCCATTACTATTGTTAGTATAAATTTTGAAGTCTACAAGTCACAATTTGTTGTTTACCAAGTAAATACAAACTTTCGTGTAAGTATTAAGTCCTTGACCACGGTTTTCGTTGTAATTTAAAACTGTGTTTATTTTTTAAAGTTGTTAGTCCAAGGGCACGAACACACGCGACTATTTTTAGTCTGTGGTTAAAAATGTATAGACTACAATGTGTTTTGCGTAGACATTACATCATATATTATTTAAAATTAGAACATCATTGAAAACGGTTTTATTCGATCGTCAACTTGAGCTTTTAGTACAAACTTCATTGAGCGTAATTTGCGTTGCTCAAAATGAGCTTAGTGTCGAGTCGACTCATTTTCCGAATGCAACGTGATTTCAAAGACTCAGCGACAATTATTTTTATTGATCTCCAACAGGGCCTACATGCTTAATTACATGCAAGTATACATAGAACAGGGACGAATACAAGTGTGCGCTTCTAAATATAATATAGGAGACCAGAGACCACACCATTTAGGTACACACGGCTGCACATCAACCTATACATAACCAGTATAAGCTGACTTTTGATTGTACGAAAAAAATATACAATGCGGGGTCAGCTAAAACTGGAAATGTATAGCTTGATGTGTCGCCGTGTGTACTTATAATCTAGCTACAGTAAGTTTAACATTAAAATAAATCAAACAAACATAACATGAAAATCATACAAAGGAAGCAAAGTGAATATCAAATGAATAATCCAAACTATTTCCAAACTAATATTATAAATGCGAAAGTAACTCTGTCTGTCTGTCTGTCTGTCTTTTCTTCACGCCTAAACTACTGAACCGATTTAGATGAAATTTGGTATAGAGATAGTTTGAGTCCCGGGGAAGGACATAGGATAGTTTTTATCCCGATATTCCCACGGGATCGACACATATGCGGGTGAAACCGCGGGGCGCAGCTAGTAAGAAATAAAGAATAACAATAAAAGACAACAGACAAAAATAACAAAATATTACGACTCGGAAACTATGACTTTATGTATTTTTTTAACTTTGATGATTAAAATTTAAAATAACACTCAGTTTAGTTTTTTACCATCGCAGAATATTCACCCCATGATCGTGCGACATTCAGCTATATCAATTGATCCACTGTCGTGTCTTCTACCCACAAATCACCACAGAAAAACAATGACTGCAGATAGCAGTACAGTCAACCACATGTCGATATTCACATTTTGACTTCGACAACGCCTTCATTGTCGTTGCCGTAAGGACGGTTTTCGTAGTATTAGTGTGACGTGCGGTGGCCGTACATAACGTGCCTACACACAATTTCAATGTAAGTAACGATAATTGCACCTACCTATTAGTACCAGTAGGATTTTTTTTTTGTTTGTTGATATATTTTATTTACTTCCCCTGTTTTCCTGTAGTGGCAGACTGCATTGCAATCAAATGCTTCGTAAGATAATTATGTGCATGATGTTTATCTTATGTATTATTGTTACACATAGGTTGTTGCTGTTGTATTTCATGTTTACTTAGTTTGATGAACAGAATGCGAATAACAGCTATGTCATGGGTTGTTTTACACCCGATATAACATAACACAATCAGCCCACAAAGTTGGCACTGCTGGTACACACTCACAGGCCTCTCTGACAAACATCGTGAGGAAACCGGTATGTCCTAGAACCAAAAAAATCGAAGACATCTGACATCCACCAACCCGCACTGGGCTCGCGTGGTCGATCACCCGGTATTTATTTATTTTATTTATAGCCTTTATCAGACATATTTTACATTTTTTTTTTTATAAGTTTATTTTTATTCTGTGTGCCCTTTGGCAAAGGCCTCCTCCAACACTTTCCAATCTTCTCTCTCTCGCGCCTGTCTAGTCCAGGTTTTTCCAGCTGTTTTAACCACATCGTCTTCCCATCTTCTGAATGGTTTTCCCTTTTTTCTCTTTCCCTCTCTTGGGTACCACAATGTTCCTATTTTGTTCCATTTCTCTTCTCCTCTCATAACATGGCCAGCCCGTTTCCAATTTAGCGTTCTTAATTTCAACACCACATCTTGGGTCTTTGTAGCTTTCCTAATTTTGCTGTGGTTGATTTTATCTATTTTCCTTTTCCTCATCATGCTTCGTTCCATGCTTCGCTGGCAAGTTCGATCACCCGGTATACTTAATGTTAATTTGCTAGAAAACGGTTTTAAAATACTCGTAACACTATCAGCATCTCTTAAGACCATTTAAAATTCGTCATGGTTTTGTTATTATATCAAAGTCCCGCCAGTTCAACGCATGCTAAATTATAATAATATGGCTCAGAACGAAACCACAAAATGTAATTAAATATGTAGACTAGCTAGATACGCTCTTGTGAATGTAACATGAAATCTGTAATAGTTACTTTTAACTCATCATTTTGACTTCTGCTGCTTACCTAGTATAATAATTAACAGCACACGACGTGGTTCATAGATACATAATTGGACTGTAATCCAGCAAGAAATCAGTCTAGGTGTGTAGGATCTGCTAATTTTATTGATCTCTTTCATTTTACCCTTCTCTTCTTAAATACGCTATTGCTCGTCAAAGATGATGATTTTACCCAACAGCTTCAAAATAAGGTTTGTTCTTCAAAAATTCAGTCAACTCTGCACCCTAATTGCGTAACACACTATCAATCTCAATCCAAATCATTTTGAAGGATACTGCTAATCCATTGCTTCCTGCGTTCGAAAAAATTGTCTGCTCAACAACGTAAATAACGCAATGAATGTTATTGAACTGTCAAAATATAAGCCATTGCTACTGATAGTGTGTTACCAGTGTTAGACAGCGAAATATATCGCAGTGTCCATATCCGAAGACACAAGAATTTTACTAAACACATACAAGGTGCATAGAGTACTAATTGATTGTATAGACCTACTCTATACAATCAATTTATTTAATAACCTTTACAATGAGGGTAAATTATTGAATGATAACCTTTTTTAATTATAAATTATTGGCTCTGAAAGAAAAACGGTAATTTTGATAGAAAATTGTAGGGTTAAAACAGTCCAGAAAATCTATCGAAATCAGGGCGCGGGGGGGTAATACAAGAAATTAAGAATAAGTTTATACCATAATTTTGTTTTTTCTGGACTTTTTTAACTCTACAATTTTCTATCAAAATTACCGTTTTTCTTTCAGAGCCAATAATTTATCATTAAATAAGGTTTATCATTCAATAATTTACCCTCATTGTAAAGGTTATTAAATAAGCTCTTAGGCGATATATGTTTCGGATTGATACGTTCCATAATAACAAAAATAATAACCATTATACATGAAAAAGGAAGTGGCTCGATTTATTTGCTCCCAAGTGTACATTGTTCAACAGCCGAGGCGCCTAACACAGCACGTTCACTCGCACCGAATGCTTAGCGTTCCACACACATAGCACATAGCTAGGCTCTAAACGGTTCAAGTGCCAGGTCGTTTTATCTTACAATGCAAGTCTCGCATTGTGTTGTTATGTCAGCGGCATCGTGGCGGCGCACGTGAGCAGAAGCAATGCTCGCGGAAAATCATTATCACTGCTAACGATGATATAGTTCTTATTGAGTTATTGTTTCTAAGATTGTCCTTATTCTTATGCCATATTATAGGTATACTCTGTTCCAAAAGTACTTGATGAAAATGTAAACAAAAAGTTGCGAGATTAAAGTACCTTCGAGATACAGATGATAAATGTGTAACTTTTCCGATTAGTGAGTGATTGCATAAAATTGAGGATCTGATGACCATTCGTCACATTGGCTATTTCGTCGCATGTTTTGGTTTGTTTACACTTTCCTCAAAAAGTTTCGGAGCAGAGTTTACTTATTTCTGTTTACGTTTTCCTTTGACGGCTGGTAGGATCAGCAATTATGAATTAGATAAAATTGTTAGGTTATTGTAATAGGTAGAGCCGTAATAAACTGTTCTCAACCGGGCTTACCGGGCCCAAAGCTTA
This sequence comes from Amphipoea lucens, assembly GCA_947508005.1. Taxonomy (NCBI): domain Eukaryota; kingdom Metazoa; phylum Arthropoda; class Insecta; order Lepidoptera; family Noctuidae; genus Amphipoea; species Amphipoea lucens. The sequence continues at coordinate 1,059,808 of OX382364.1, forward strand.
GCTGTTGTTCATACACCAAGCCATGTTGTCTACTTACAAAACAAACGCAAGGTGAAGTAAAGCGCAACGATTTAACGCTTGATAATTATTTAATTAATTTATTATGTACTAGCTTCTGCCCGCAGCTTCGCCCGCGTAAAAAGTAACTTTGAACTATTATCCCAAGGGAACACATTACCGGGATAAAAAGTTTCCTATGTGTTAATCCAGGAAATGGTCTATCTATGTGCCAATTTTCCTACAAATCTGTTTAACGGTTTACGCGTGATTGAGTAACAAACATTTAAACATCTTCTCAAACTTTCACATTTATAATATTAGTAGGATGTAAATATTCAATATCAGCTTCTAATTGACTTCAATTAACAGATTGAGAAATAAATATAAAAGACGCTAGACGTTACAAACCGGCATGCCCTAGAACCAAACATTCGAAGACAATGACATCTAACAACCTGCACTGGGCCCACGTAGTGGATTACGGCCCAATCCCTCTCACAGAGAGAAGGCCTGTGTCCCAGCAGTGGGAGCATTATAAGGTGATTATGCTTTGTACAAGCCCCCACTCTTCACTGCATCAAACTTGCAGATTTTGTCCAGAATGAGAAAGAAAAAGAACCTGTGATACTTTTATACATTTCCATAGGCTTCAAAAAATCTACGAAACTATCCTTCTAAAAATTTGGTATATGCAGATGGCTTTTCACATACAGGAAGCCCCGCAATAGTCTATTAAACTAAAACTGCCAACTAATAGCTTCATAAACTAAGTTAATTTAGTGTGTTTACACTGGAGCCGCCGCGCGCCGGTTCCGCTTGGGAATGCGCAGGCGGCTACAAATTAACCGTCGATGGCTGCCCAGAATGCATTGGGAGATTATTTTTAGATGAAGCAATTCTGTTTTGAATGATTACTATGCACCTATGGGATCTAATATTCGTAAAGAATGAAGGATATGTATGCATTTATACAGGGTAGGGACATCGACGCGAAACCCGTTACCATGGATTCAGTACAAGTTTCTGAACCACCCTGCGTAGAAATTTTTCGTTGGTTATTAAAAAAATGAAACAGCTCTGCCATACATTTTGACCGTATGCAATTTTCTATGAAACAGCAGATTTTTTGAAGTGAAACTTCTTTACGCACGCTTGACTTGGGGAGTAAGCTGGCGAACGCGTTACGAAAAGTGTGATCGGGCGAGGCGAATGGGAGTTGAGTGGGGGATATAAGCAAGAGAAAGCAGTGCGCGCGCACATTTTCTTTCTCTCTTCCTCTCATAGCTAAATACGTTTGAAGTTTCACTTCAGTCGTGTGGTCATAAGCACGCGGTTTTTTTTTATAATCAACGAAAAATGTCTGCGCTTGTGCTGAATTCATGGTTACAGATTGCGCGTCGATGTCCCTGCCACTCTGAATATGTATACAGTCCGCACATCAAAGTGGTAATTTAACAATGACGGCCTCTTTATCGCGTAGCAGTAAGGGCGGTATTCGTAGTGCAAGTGTTACCAGTACCACTGATGTGCCATACACCTACAGGGTGTTACGGAAAGGGTATATCAATACAAACGGGTTGAAGAGTGTATCTCTGGTCTAGAATCTCTGTACAAAATTTCAGCTCAAAAGCAGTAACTTTGAAAATGCTTAATATTTTTTTATTTCGATAGTTTATTAAATTGAAATCATAACAAACGTGTCACCGCACTACGAGGGTCATTATCCATTATCTGTAGTGTGTCTGTGCGCCTAGTACACGCACATCACGCCGCCGCGCGCCAGTGCAGCGCCGTGATGTCGAAATAAAAAAATATTAAGCATTTTCAAAGTTAATGCTTTTGAGCTGAAATTTTGTACAGAGATTCTAGACCAGATACACTCTTCAACCCGTTTGTATTGATATACCCTTTCCGTAACACCCTGTATATTAATAGGCTACCCCTCGCAATGTCATAGAAAATAGGACCAATTTATGCAACCGTATCTAGTTGTCCTAAAGCCTTTCATCATTCTCCTGCCCTTATACCAATTTATTTGGGGTCCATTTACCCAGGAAAATATATACTTCTATATTTTTTTTTATAATTGCCATATTTTTGTCCACAGATTTCGCTACGAGTGTGAAGGCCGGTCAGCGGGTTCGATTCCCGGCGTGAACAGCACTTCAGACAACAAGACTTACCCTACTATTAAGATATGCGGCTATACAGGACAGGCGGTCATCGTCGTGTCGTGTGTCACCAAAGATGAGCCTTACAAGTGAGAACAGATAACACTACCTTTCACCTTACCAAGTCTTTCGCCCAGGAAGTTGAAAAACTGACTTCTCGGTTGTTAAATTTTCCACTATCGTACGATTTCAACCAGAAAACAAACCTAAGATACAGTAGAAATCTTGTATACATATAATCCGGAACTAGTTGAACGGCCGCTGAGCTGGGGACAGGGGTGAGGCGGTGGTTCGCAACACGTACTGTGTTATACCAGCGCTGCGACATTTATTTTTTAAATGTCGCAGCATCACGCTGAGATAGGAGCCTTTTGGCCTCGTATAGGAGTTTCTGTCTCATTTTTCTTTTTGTTACTTTTTTTTATATAACTTGGTTTTTATTTTTTACTGTGTTTAGTTTAGTTTGTGATCTTCCTGTACGAGTCGCAATAAATACTTTTTCTTTCTTTCTTTACTGAGTAATGTGCCCCTGCCCCTCCGTCTCACCGCTCACATACCTAAGGCGCGGCCAACTAGTTCCGCGCGGACTATACTCCAGAACTTAACTTAAAGTCACTTCAAGCCTGTTTGTTAACTATGTGTAAGTTACAAGGGCAGCTGCTACATACCTAATTACCTCGCATGTTTATTCATGATCAGCTTTTTATGGAACGAACAGTGCTCACCAGCATTGTGTTGGCTTAGCGGTCTCCGCCATAAAACTGTACCGCAGACATTGTGCAGACATTGTTGAATTTGTTTTACGTAATCATGTTTAAACGCGGGTGTACTGGTGCTGGCCTATTGTTCTGTTACTATAGGGAATTTAGATTCGTTGAGTTGTAAGCCCACGTAGAACGTACGTAAAAATATCGCAGCTGGATTTTGTACTCTCGGCGCTTAGCAGAACGTTGATAATCCAGTGTGGAAAATAAATCGCCGGGAGAAAGAATCGCCTGTGCTTACCTGGGCTTACTTGAGTTTTTTTATTTTATGGTTGTTTTGTTAAGTATATCGTGTCTAGTCACCATGTTCGGCAGACTGGTCACTGACCATTAGACAATACCTAGACCAGTGATATTAGACTCGATTACAGCACACACTTTTCAGTCTTGTGATACTGTGATTGTATTATGCCCGTTCACCACAAACAACTACCCCCTACTTCGTAATTACCCATATGCAATCTCATTATAAAACAAAATAGGCAGCCTACATTTCAAAGAAAAAATATAACACCTCTCTCTATACGCCGGGGGTTATTAAAGAGGTAACTACAATAATCACTATCTTTCCCCAGAGCTCACCCCCACAACCTGGTGGGGAGAGAGCACTGCGTGATGGGCGTGTGCACCATCCCCCCCCTGCGCGTCACGGAGGAGACGTGCGAGTACCAGTTCAAGAACCTCGGCATACAGTGCGTCAAGCGGCGGGACATCGCCGACGCCCTCACCGCTAGGGAGAAGCTGAGGGTCGACCCCTTTAGAAGTAAGTGGATAGGGTTCAGGTTGATGTAAGCTGCTGTGCTGCTGCCGAATCATATTTTAATCAACATACACCCTGATACTGACCTGCAAATTGCAGAAAACGTATGAAAATTTGAATTTTGCGGCTGTTCTGTCCATTCAATACATCATATGAATGCGCACACGGCACACCTGCGTCGTGGAGTCAGAGACAATGAAACTCCAAATACAGAAATGGAACGTGTTCAAAATGTTCCATAAGCTTGTAAAAGAAACATGATAAGTTCGAATGTACAGTGGTGGCCCAGTGGTTACGTGTCGTAGGTGGTGGGATTGAACCCAGGCAGGCACTTTGTGTAATTTATTTTAACACCACTGCTCTCAAGACGGTGAAGGAAAACATCGTGAGGAAACCACCATGTTCTAGAACCAAACACATTGACATCCACCAGATGCATGCGCAAACGCATTGTGGATTGCGGCCTACTCCCTTTTACTGAGAGAAGGCCTATGTCCCAGCAGTGGGAACGTTATAGGCTGATAATGCCACATACGACCCATACCAACTTTTATTCAAGTAATTCAGTCGACCCAATGCCTAGTTATAATTGCATCTCAGTGAATAAGAAGCTGTTTCACTTGAATGGCATGCGACACTGACGTGATCTTATTTCGACATCCGAGCGAGTTGACGTCATACGGACACCAATAAAACTTACTTCCACTGAAATTGCATTAAACTGTCTTGGAAAAGGGATCATTAAAATATCCCATTTGCGTATTGCATTAATGCTGACCACAGTTTCACGCATCAATAGCATAACATCGCAAAGCTTTGGTAATGTGCCAAAAACATTTTAAAGTTATAAGTTAATTTTTGGCACTAAAAAGCTGCCATATAATCATCAGCATATTCTAGACCACTGCTGGACATAGGCTTCTCCAATTACACACCACTGAACTCGATCTCCGGTCACTCTCATCCATCTAATACCAGCCGGTCTGTAAAAATCCCACTTTGGAGACATAGGTGAAGTGAGCGAGTAGTGGTGTTGTGTGTTATTCCACTTGATGCTAGGGAATGACGCTATTGAAAGGTCACTTCCAGCACACTTCATCTAAATTTTCACGGAGAGATTTTTACAAAATAGGTCGGCAGCTATCTTGCAAAGATCGTCTCTTCAACAAGCCAGAAGGATTATCTTAAGCTACTATTGCCATATTCCATCTATCAATACGTGTTCTTCATTCTAACATTAGACCATATTCTTTCTTCTTGAATATATACTTCTGACAAAGACGTGCACTGAGGTGACAGGTCCACTCAATCTGACTGTGACCTCTGAGTTTGTTTCGGCCTTTCTTCTCAGACTAGTCAGATAAGAAACGCCGAACTTATCTAGTTTTTATTTTAAAATATGATTGACGTGTAAAAGTGTTTTTGCAAACCTACTTACTAAAATAAAATCATTTATCATTCCGAACATCAGCTTCAGAACCCTTGTTTATCTCTTAAGCCCGGTTTCCACCGCGAAAGAGTAATGAGCCGGAAATGGCTAAGCGAAGCGGACTTCGTTTTCATGAAATAGGTTTGCTTTTCCACCAAGAAAGAGTTTAGCCGTCTGATTCTCTCTAGAAATGAGCGAGCTCATTTTTACTCTTTTTGCCCGCTGGGTCATTTCCGCTCGACTCTTTGTTGGTGGAAACACATGTAAGCAGTTTTCTCTTGAGAGGTAAAAGAAGTCATTAATGGGTCCGCTCCGCTCGCGGTGGAAACCGGGCTTTAGCAGCCTTGCCAAACCTACTTTACATCTCTTGATCTTGATATTCCCAGCCGTCGCAGGCGCACGTTCATCACAACACAGTATTGAGCTCAAATCTCGCATAGGTAATTACCCGTTAAACCAGTCGTCAAGGTCGGTCGATGACCCTCCTTTGTCTCAGACCTTTACTATTGACATGTCTGCTGAGCGTGTGCTAGTTTCTTTGTTTTGTTGAAGAAAGCAGTTTCCTTGATCTTAGGTTCTTTTATATGTCAGTCAAGATGTGACGTTTGTAAGTTATCAGCATTTAATTGTTCCGGTTTGAAGTGTGGAGTTCGATGTGGATTCAATTCCTGGCAGCGAATTGACAATCCAAGCGTTCATAAATCTTCTTTTGATGCCAATCCTCTGTTGAGGGGCTTGTGGCTAAGTAATAACAACCGCAGGGGCTGATCGTTGGCCTGCGGACGGAGAGTAATGGGTAGCTCACCGTCCGATCAGGACCAGGCCCGTGCCGGACGGCGCGTACGTGTTCCACGCGCGCCCCAAAGAGATGTCAGCATAAAGGAAGGGGCCTGCCAGGGCCGAAGCCTGCCGGGGGTGCGGGATTGTCCGAAAGGGTTACCGCTACCCCGGAACATAAAGGGCTAAGCAAGGAACACGGATGGGTTTTAGTCAGTAAGAGTCTGACACTCCCTTCCGCTCCACCCAGAGCGGGAGGGGTCATTTGATGATTTGCCACCCATAAAAAAGGGGGCTTATCGTTACCGTCCTGCTAAGCTACGCTACGCTATCATGTTAAGCTACGCTTGCCGCGGTTGGTCCGTGGATGGGTGACCGTCTTTATGCAAGACCAAGGCCAAGACTCCTCCGTGGCTCGGAGAGCACGTTAAACTGTCGGCCCCGGCAGTCATTCGTGGATCTTTGACAGTCCTTACGGGTCGTCAGAAACCCGAAAGTCTGACAACCTGTGACCAGTCTTACTAAGGAGTATTGTATTACCCAGTAACTGGGTTGTGGAGGTCAGATAGGCAGTCGCTTCATGTAAAATACTGTTATGCATCCGGTTAGACTGGAAACCGACCCCAACATAATTGGGAAAAGGCTATGTAGATGATGATGATGCCACTCCTCTATCGAAGGTGGGCAATCAGCTCTACGAAAAGAACTCTGTCCTTAGCTATTCAGCGTTTGTGATTTCAGTCTACTCTCGAATATTGCTCAGAGAATATTCTTCTAGTTTGTGCTCTCAACGGGTTGTTTCCATGTATACACTGGCAATGAATATCCACATTGCTCACCAGGAAGGCCGTTGCCCTCGCACACTCATCCAAGCATCTTCTAAACACCTGATGGCCTCGAAGCTTTGCCTCGTAGATATAACGTTGAAACGTTTCGAAATAGTTCTTTTAATAAATAGAGCCGATGTCGGTTGCGTGGTCGAAAGGTTTGATTGAGGAAAATAGTGTAACTTACGTATTCGTGGTTAGGAAACGAACTGCTGCTAACTAGTTGGCGCCAAAGGCTACGTAAAGTAAACATAAATAAAAAAATTAAAACATAGTGAGTGCGTATTTGTCAACTTACATCAAACATTATAAGGTAAAAACCAAAACTGCTTCACTAATAACATGACAAAGCATCGTTATTTTTGGACAACGTTACGTGTAATAATGACGCGAAAAAATGGAAACGGCACTCAATATACTAATTGTAATTATCATCTGAGGAGATAGCTTATCATATCAGCGCTATCTCCACTATGATAACGGCATTATCACGATCATTGACATTAACTTCATTGATGTCGAAACATTGCAAATTAAAATTTAATCCTTGTGATAGGTATTAGGTATGATAATGAGATTAATGGGCCTAATTCAAACATTGTCACACTTTTATGGGAAAAGCCTATCTTCAGCATCGTCTTGGGCTTTCCGACTACTCGCTGATAATATAAAAGCGATCTGATATCCTAGCGTGGGAATACCTACTAGCATGAATCAGAAAATATTTGGGATAATGATAGTGGGATTACAAAATGACGTCACGATTACAGTCCGTCTATGTTTACAGCAGGAAACGTTTTCTAGACTGCCAAAATACACGGGAGCAAAGTATTTGAATGAACCAGGGTACTCCTGGATACGGCACTGGGGAGTAATACTTCAACACTTCCATAGTCCGGATTCATGATCGCAGTTTATTATAACATTTATGTTTTTGTAATCGTCCCTGGCTATACTTTGGGCACTCTTCTGTCACAAATGATGATGATCAGCATATCTATCTCGTTCAAGAGTTTCATCATTGTTGTGGAATATTGAGACTGACAGCTCTTGAACGCGCTTTAGATGTGCATCGCGTTGATCTTGAAATCAGCCCATATATTACATAATGGACATACAATGTCTTCTAGCCAAGATTCCAGTAATTAAATCTATTAATAGCTCATTATTTAATATCGATCGTTAGCACAAATCGTTAGCTACACTAATAAACATAGAGCGCGCGTTCCTTGTCTAAGGCTGAGACTACATTAGGCCGCGACGCAACCTGCGACACATGAGCGATTAAAACAAATAAATGAATGCTCACGTATATGGCTACACCGTACATCAAATATACTAGAGATCTTTGATATCTTTGTGCGATAGGAACAACATTACTGTAATCACGGCATCGGCTACATCAAAATATCAGCGAAATTGAAGCGAATTTATTAGAAAATTTCTCACTTGCACGACTAGTTCAATAGTGCTACTAAATATGCCTGTGGCTACATCATGCGTATAGTAAACCGCGATGGATGATTTGATAGCATGTGTACTGTAGCTACGTCATCGCCGAATATACGGATTTTCGATAGCGATACCATGTTTATTTCGTTTCGCTCTTCCAGTCGCATCGCAAATCGCTGCCTACTATAGCCTCAGCCGCAGATTTACGACCGCGATAAAATAAATGTGTCCAAACACATCAAAATAAAGTAGATTTATCTACTTCCTGTGATTGAGTGCATATTGTGACTGAGAGAGTTCTGCTCTGAGGGCGTTGGCAAAGTGATATAGGTACAACAAAAAACTGTTCTTAAAATATTTGTCTGTCTGTTCCGGCTAATCTCCGAAACGGCTGGACCGATTTTGACGGGACTTTCAGTCGCAGATAGTTGATGTTATAAGGAGTAACATAGACTATTTTCGTCCCGGTAGCACGTTCCTTTCCGACATCCACATGGGCGAAGTCGCGGGCAGCAGCTATCATCCATAAAGATGATGTAACAGTCAAAATTGTACCTATCGGATTGACGTAGGCTACCGAAAACACTTACAATCTTGTTGAAAGTCGTTGTAGAATTACGAAAAACGCTTTGAAAGCGATCGTCACTTTGTTTAGGCCCGAGTGAGAGGGTCAAATGTTAACTCATATTAACTCCATATTTATTGCAGTGGAATGAGTACATGCGATGTCAATAATTTGTCGAATTATTTGGAATTTTTTATTAGCTGTGTTATGCACAGCGTGCCCATTAATATGTGCTTTCAGTATCAAATTCTTTATTTAAAATATATCTGATAGGGAAGTGATGTTTAAGCTTTTCATTCCATTCAGGCATCTCTATGTGATCTTCGGGATCCACAGAATATTGTTGTTTTTTTTTTTTAATTTATAATTACGTCAAGGGAAAGTTAATTATAAGTGCCGTACCATGTAGGCTCCTAAATCATCTAAACATCATCCTTATAACCCTCTATCAATTAGGCCCCCCAACTCCTTTACGAATCATCCGTTTATAGCTCAGTAATTAAACTAATGACCCCTACGTGTCTGATTGGAAACTGCGTCCATATTCGGACCTGCTATAGGTATGAACGCGAGCCGGAACTTACCGTGCAGACTAGTCTTACCTAACCACTTTCTTAAGTGGAAGGGGTTCGGCTCTGTAACCTGTATCATTTTATATTACGTGGACTTTGATCGCTGACGTTTTGTGTGCCTGACGGTAGTCACACAAAACCACAACGACTTCTGGTGAATGGGAATATTTTAAGATGAATCAGAGTTAAACGCCTATATCTAGAACTTTGTTTGTTATTTCTCGAGTTAAAATAATAAAGTGGAGGACTGCTCCTCTGAAATCTATCAGTTTTGACCGAGGAAAAATTCTTCGTGCACATAATTATTTCCGCTGACCGTGCAAATGTGCGTTTTTTTCTCCAAGATTTTCCACATTTGAAATGAACTGGCCGCGTTTTCCTGCTTAGATTGGTCCCCAGCCTTTAAATCCAGAGTCAACATATTCTTGATCTGACCAAGATTATATCTGGACTTTAAAAGATACATTATAAATGTATAACCTCTTAGTTCGTTTCGGCCTTTCTTCTCAGAGTAGTCAGATAGAAAACGCCGACCTCGTCTACATAGTTTCAAAAATATGATTGACGTGTGAAACAGTTTTTACAAACCTACTTACAGAAATAAAAATCATTTATCAGCATCAATTAGCCATACGGGTCCTTAAAATTCGCGAATGCGTGTACCGTAAGCGTTGAGTGCATCCATTTGTATCTACATGTAAAGTCGTAGCGCGTGAAGTAGTAAATATGAGCGAGAAAGTAACAAACGAGGTGCAAGGATAGCGTTTATAGTTTTTTAGTTCTGACTACAACAGAGTGGCGTGATGTATTGTGTTGTAGTTGTTTGGCAAACGGTTCGTCGGTTCCAATTTCATAGAAAGTGTATAGTGCCGACTAAAATTGTGTTGGCTTCATATGGGTTTTTGTATTGTATTGCTAATCTTACAGATTAAAGGGTCATAAGCCCATAACCTTGTGAAGGCCGCAGGAACCCGTTGGATGCGAGAAGCATAGATACCGGTCGAAGTGGAGGTGCTTGGGGGAGGCCTATGTCCAGCAGTGGACATCTTTCGGCTGAAATGATGAAGCCCCTTCAAACCGGAACAGATTAATATTGCTTTGCAGCAGAATCTTTTATAGTGTTTTACTACCCTGGACAATATTTCCCAGTTGGAGCTCTACTGCAACAAAAATACATAGTTTAGTATGTTACGTACAGTCTGCAAAAATAATAACTAAGCAAATTAACACCCTACAGACGACAATTTTATAGCCATTTCATACAAAGAATGATAGATGTGATTTGAATATATGGAAAAGGGTTTAGCCGTACTTCCATAAGCAAACTGCCCCCGATAGGAACCTATATCGTAACCTATGTTATATTGTAGAGGGTACTAATAGTAGTTCATCGCGTAGATATTAGCTCTATATATTAGGTAATTGAGGAGCTATTTGAAAAAAAGTGTCCGGAGACGACTTTTTTTCAAAGTGATATATCTCTGTTGATTTCAAAGCTAGAAAAATAAAACCAATTCCAGTGTTTATGGTACACTTTACAGTTTATTTTATATAAATTTTCATGAGCCAAGCTTCAATAAAAATGTAAAAAAAAATGCAATTTTTTTTTTTATTATTGATTTCTATTAGATCGAATTGAATTACCACTTTGAAAAAAATATATAATAATTGTCTATACCTTGCCTAACAGCATGCTAAGTTTCATTAAAATCCATAAGGTGCAACATGATGAAAAAAAAAAAAAAGTAAGTGGACCACCTTATGACCACTTTGTTGACGCTTTTAACTTTTCAATAATCTAGTATTTAATTAAATCGTATTGCGCATTTAAGCGTATTGGGCATGAAAGGTTTAAAAGAAAATAGAAGGATTTTTTCTCAGTAACAGTTAAATCCATATTAAATAAAAAATAGCTTTTATTAGTCATCGTCATTATTTTCATTAATTACAACGTGATCTTTATTTATAGAAAAAACACTGGATAATATTTCTGCTGGGCGAACTATATGCGATTTATATCTTGCATTTGATAAATAATATATATAATTGCTGCCACGTGAGAGCAACACCCAACTGTTCGATTTCTATTTGCACAGTTAGGGCGTTTGTGCACTACAAGGAATTTTACTGTCCGGCAGTCCGATTTTTTACGGTCCCATATTGGCACGCCATTATAAAAAAATAAAGTCGGACTGCCGGACAGTAAAATTCCTTGTAGTGCACAAGCGCCCTTACAGCAGTAACGCCGAATATCTTCGCGGCTTTTTCCATTGGGGTTGTAGTCAATGTAACATCTGTAGGTTTTGCTATTAATGTGTCGCGATTGTACTAGCTCTTACACACGAGCGGCATGTCCCAACGGCAGAGGTAACTGCAGCCGTCGACGCGCGTGGCGGCAACCGTCGACCTATAGCGACACTTGATCTTCGAAGTTGAAATGTCGACGGCTGCCGTCGACACGTCGACGATTGCCGCCGACGCGCGTCGACGGCTGCAGTTACCTCTGCCATTGGGAACATGCCGCTCGTGTGTAAGAGCTCTTACTTATAGCCACAATTATTACATTTTCCAGACATAGCCAATATATTTTTAGGTCACTGGTTTATTCACTGCATTCACTTGTTATCTATACTTATAATAAATCTGTAGAGAGGTCAATTCTGTACATGAAATATATTTTCAAAATACCTATCAGGGGGTGATTAGTGATCGATACTGATGCCAAAAATGCAATCAGTAAAATTTTTGTCTGTCTGTCTGTCTGTCTGTCTGTCTGTCTGTCTGTCGGTCTGTATGTTCCTTATAGAAACAAAAACTACTGGACGGATTTTAACGAAACTTGGTACAATTATTATTCATACTCCTGGGCAGGTTATAGTATACTTTTCATCACGCTACAATCAATAGGAGCAGAGTAGTGAAGGGAAATGTTGGTAAAACGGGAGAAGTTACTCCATTTTTTAAGCTTCCGTCGCGTGTGCAGCCTTAATGGTTAAAGTTACATAGAAATCATGTATGACGGAAATATTCTAGATAAAATTGTCTAAAAAATATCCCGCAACAGCATATGTCTATCTTTTATGGTTGACTCACAATAACACGTGTAACTCCTGATAGCTTAGCAGTTCGGAGCATTCTGATTATATTTGTTTACTCTTACGTTTATAATACTCTCACTCATCCCTAATTTAAAAAAGTTAACATTATTACCTATTCAATAAAAAAAGAATCATAGAAATCGGTATAGAAACACCAAACTTATACATGAAATAAGCCATCGCGCCGTCACACGTCTGAATCATGCTATAAGGATTATATCGAGCCTTTTCAGGAAGAACATCGTAAGCGCCAAAAATCCCAAAAAACTGTTTTTATATAAACCGCTAGATCAACTGATTATATATATATATATATTAAGCGCCAGATCTTAACATTTGAATTAATAGGGAGGTGCCCTTGAAACTAAGTAAAAATTTCAAATTGATGCTCTAAATATTTTGACAAATATTTAAAAAAAAACCTTCTCCTGTAAAAATGCAAAATGGCGGTTACGATCTTCTTCCTGAAAAGGCTCGATATTTGTGTAACGGTTGCCGCGCTCGACACTGGTCGCGGTAGTGTATAAAAAGGCGGGAGGTCCGAGAGCGTCAGAGCGAGCTTCATTCAATATTTGGCTGTTGATGCGTTCAGAGCGTTCGACCTTATTGACAGACAATAATTGATATTGAGAAACCGTGCTTATCAGCGCGACTTTTAGTCTTTAAATTGTTTATTTGAATTTCTTTTGTTGTTATTTTGTAAAATAGGTATGAGTTGTTTTGGTAGTGTTTAAATATTCGTTCAAATTAAAAATTATTAAGCGTAGGTACTTTTATTAATTAAAGTAGGTAGTTATAGGTATTTATTTTGAAATTTTACACAATGGTTCCCTTTATAATGTAGACAAGGAATTAGGAAGGATTTTTTAAATTCAACCCCTAAGAGAGTTAAATAGGGGATGAAAGTTTTTATGAAAGTCCGTCAGTTTTAAAGTTAGGATCTTCAAATTTTGTGTTTAGGCTGACGACTAAAAATTAATTTATACGTGTCTCAGCGTTTTTGATAATTCCAACCCCAAAGGGTTAAAAAGGGGGATAAAGTTGTATATGAAAGTCCGTCAGTTTAAAAGTTAGGGTCTTCAAATTTTGTATTTAGGCTAACGATTGAAAATTAATTTATACGTGTCTCAGCGTTTTTGATAATTTCTCCCCCAAAGGAGGATGAACGAACTGACTGAAATATCAACGCACAGTCTAAACTGCTGGTCCTAGGGACATGAGTTTTGGAGGTTGTGTTCTTCGTGCAGAGTAGGTATCGAATAAGAAGGGGTTTTTGGAAATTCAACCTTTAAGAGGGTGAAAAGGGGGGATTTTGTTTGTATGAAAAATCTTATTTATTGAGTTAATAACCTTGAAACTTGGCACGAATACTTATCTAAGTAAATTATGAAATTTGGAATTTTTCGTTTTTCTAAAATACCCCCTAAAGAGGTAATGGGGGGGTGTTAAAATAAGTATGGAAGAATTTTAACGCCCTGTCCGATTAAATTGGAACTCAATATTTATACTAAGGACTAAAAATAATTAATAACGTGTATCAGGGTTTTTCGAAAATCTACCCCTAACTGTATGAAAAGAGGTAGTTAATTTTAAAGGGGAGGATTTTACTGCGTGGCTTGATTAGCTCGAAAATTGGTATAAATAAACTTTGAGTCAAGTTATGAACACATATTAAACGATTTTTCAAAATTCTACCCCTGTGGGGGTGAAAAGCGGGGATAGTTTCTTTGAAAAATCTGATTCCTTTGTTCTATAAACTTAAAAATTGGCCCGAATACTTATTTATTTAAGTTAATTATAAAGATCATACCAACATTCATTTTCGAAACTTTTAGAGGAAAGTACGAATTTCACGCGGACGAAGTCGCGGGCAGAAGCTAGTTATATATATATTTTTAAAAATGAACAAACAATACGTCCCTGAATTAGGAATTTGTAAAACTGCGCAAATAATAACAGCGAAAGCGTACCACGACTATGCACTGTGATCATGTAGGAACATGCACGCGCGAGTACTTTGATAATCTAGTCACTATAAAAGTAGATCGTCAAAATATTGTGATAGGCTAATGACACCACCAATCGTTAATGTACTTTTTATAAACTGTCAAAACGCTACTTTGTTAAAGATTTTTAGAGGTACCTTTTCCCGCTTGCCAAGGCTTGGCAAGCGTCAACAAAGTGGTCATTAGGTGGTCCACTTACTTTTTTTTTTTTTTTTCATCATGTTGCACCTTATGGATTTTAATGAAACTTAGCATGCTGTTAGGCAAGGTATAGACAATTATTATATATTTTTTTCAAAGTGGTAATTCAATTCGATCTAATAGAAATCAATAAAAAAAAAAAAATTGCATTTTTTTTTACATTTTTATTGAAGCTTGGCTCATGAAAATTTATATAAAATAAACTGTAAAGTGTACCATAAACACTGGAGTTGGTTTTATTTTTCTAGCTTTGAAATCAACAGAGATATATCACTTTGAAAAAAAGTCGTCTCCGGACACTTTTTTTCAAATAGCTCCTCAATTACCTAAGATATAGAGCTAATATCTACGCGATGAACTACTATTAGTACCCTCTACAATATAACATAGGTTACGATATAGGTTCCTATCGGGGGCAGTTTGCTTATGGAAGTACGGCTAAACCCTTTGAGAAGTATGGAAGAAAAATATATGTTGCGCCGACCCGTTGTGGAGGTCAGATAGGCAGTTGTTCCATGTAAAATACTGGTATTCAGCTGAATCCAGTTGCACTGGAAGCCGACCCCAACATAGTTGGGAAAAAGCTGGGCAGATTGATTGAAGGGCAGGAGAATGATGTTGATGACACAATTTACTTTTCAATGAAGATTCCTGGCTGCGTACTGAATAATTTCAAAGTCAGTCTTCGTTTTTATTCACCCCTGACGTAAAGGTCCGGAATGCCACCAGTCTACCTACCTCTATGACTAACCCAGAATATCTATTGCATAAACAGCATGTATTTATACAGCTCTGAAACTCACATGGCTCACAAAAAATGCATTATTCAATAATCTTCTGAAAGTGAATCATGTCAGTATTCGTTTTTATAATGCTTTTTGTGAATTTTCGACTGAAGTTATGTAAATGTATCTAACACTGGCTACAGCAAAGTTCTTTTACGTAATAATATTAATATTTTTTGTTGCATCCTGTTCTGTTTATTTATTTATTCGGTAAATGTCTTGGTCATGGTCAAATAATGAATCAGCGATTTAAAAATAAAGACAACTTTCTCTAGCAACTTGCTTACTCCCTTTGATGGTGTTGTTTCCTTGACTTCTCGATTGCCACATATTAAACCTAAAAATCACAAATTTCGAACTAAACTGCGTAAGTACATCGATCTGCGTCTGCGATCATTACGGAATGATTTCCACAATAAAACGTGTTTAGGTGGCGAGCGAACCACATCTATCGGATCACATTATGCGATTGACTGGAATAGCTGCACACAATACAAATTAGTCTTTAAATGTTTGAGTTAAGGTTGGAACTCGTTAAAATATTCTGATAGCCGTCGATACAGAAATAGCCGAGCGGCCAGAAATATCCATAAACCGCGGCCGGCCTGTTTCAGCGACCTATTAACCCGTTAAACATTTACTTACGTTTTGTTGACTGCTATCCCAGTCTCGATTGTCTCATTAAGAAGGAGCTATTTTCGATTCATGAAATGTTTGGAAGTATTTGGATCGCATATTTGTTTGGGCCGGAGTGTAAGAAAAAGATTGACAATAGTATCAAGATTTTTCATTGGAATATGCTGTTTGGTAAGAGGCTTTTTCGTGTAAATCGTCCCCCATCGACTCCCGGCATTTTATTTTTAATGTAAACAAATAATCAACAGGAAAACGTTCAGAATATTTATGAATTCAAACAAATCCGGTCTAGTGGGGATAAAAAAAAAGAAAATTAACATTAATAAGACATACCTGTAAATCTGTCTCCATCCAAAGTATTCCATTTTTTATGCAACAGGAAAACTGTAAACAAATACGGTAAAACTTACAAAGTGGGAAAGCGTTGTCCTTTACGATTCCGCACATGCACACGCCACCGAACCGGTTTGGTTACGTTTTACGAATCGTGCGCCACTATAATTGCCCACGCCAAACATTATTGATGCAAACTTTTATTTATGGCATAAATTAGTAGAAGTCTCGTCGCAGATATGACAATGCTAGCCGCATAATTGACCTCCGGGACTCTTGAGAAACAGAAAACTTCCAGAGAAACATTTAATGATTTCAAAAATAGACTATGATCTTATATTAATCACCAATTTTCCTCATCTTTATTGATTCAAAAACCATTTATACTTTCCTCAAAAAGGACTACAATAACCGAACAAAGATTTGGTTTCAATTTAGGTATCATCTCAATACAGGGTGTTACGGAAAGGGTGTATCAATACAAACGGGTTGAAGAGTGTATCTGGTCTAGAATCTCTGTACAAAATTTCAGCTCAAAAGCAGTAACTTTGAAAATGCTTAATATTTTTTTTATTTCCATAGTTTATTAAATTGAAATCATAACAAACGTGTCATTATCCATTATCTGTAGTGTGTCTGTGCGCCTAGTACACGCACATCACGCCGCCGCGCGCCAGTGCAGCGCCGTGATGTCGAAATAACAAAATATTAAGCATTTTCAAAGTTAATGCTTTTGAGCTGAAATTTTGTACAGAGATTCTAGGCCAGATACACTCTTCAACCCGTTTGTATTGATATACCCTTTCCGTAACACCCTGTATATCAAATGCGCCCTCTCATGCGATATATAAAAATTTTGATTCATGGTACACACGGCTACATATTATTATCAAGCTAATATGTATTTCCAGCATAAACTGACCTCGCATTGGTTCGGCTTGCCGTTTAATAAGAGGTCGGCTTGTACTGTAAATGTACAGCTTGATATGTCGTCGTGCGTACATATCTAAGGCTTTATTATACCTTTATCTTGATCACGGTAAATTGTGCTAGTCAAAATGACTATTCGATCGGCTCAATAATGTGTATAAACAAAATAAGAATGGTGGGCGCAACGCCAAATGTACCGACGACCTGACGAGAGTAGCTAGGTTAACACTCTAAATGCGGAAGACTGAGGATCGAGAGTTGTTGCCAACAGACTGTGGTATCCACGTTGTATCTCGCTCCAAAGCAAAGCATAATTACAGGCACTTTTGAATTGCCAAAGAGCCGCAGCCTAATTGCGGAACGCCAAATCGTCAAATGATTCTGATCAGTTGGCTTCATTTCTATCACAATTGGCTTCATTTTACGATTTTCGAATTGCGAAACTCTAGTTTCTGCGCAGGGCCTTAACGTTCATAATTGGTTTCATAATAAACTAGAGTATCGAAATTCGAAAATCGTAAAATGAAGCCAATTGTGATAGAAATGAAGCCAACTGATCAGAATCATTTGACGATTTGGCGTTCCGCAATTAGGCTGCCGGTCAGTCAGAAAGATGAAGCTTGCCCATTCTGAAGCGTAGTGGGTTCCTATGGAGAAGAACGGGCAAGAAACTTCACCAATCATAGACAAATACAATTTTCATTGTATCGGGTTAGTTAGTGGTCTTGCAAATCGCAGGATATGGCATTTCAATTAGCGAAAAATACTACTAGATAACCACTAGAGAACCAAAAATTCGAAGAGATTTGACATCTACCAACCCGAACTGGACCCGCGTGGTGGATTACAGCCTACACATGACACAGGCTTCCTCTGTCCGTGAGGGAACAGAGGAGGCCTGTGTCCCAGCAATGGGAAAATTAAAGGCTGATTATGTACTACATAGTAGATAAAGAAAGGCAATATCTACCATACCCAGCCACCACATATCATACCATATCTCTATCTTTTACTAACAGGAGGCATAAGAGAGTGATGGTAGAGGTTATGACTAGTTGTCTCTGGTAAACTAGTTTACAGTAGACATCGCATGTAAACTTTACCTGGGTGTGGACAGCATAGGCCGCACTATACCGAACGCTTACAAATAATAAGTCACTTTGTATAAAGGCAACCGCCAAAAAAGAAAAAAATCCGAGAAAAGATAACTCCGTTTGTTTCTTGTTTCATCTTCAAGTAGAAGTATTTTAAACTAAATTAGCTTCTGCCGCGATTTCGTCCGTGTAAAATTTATTGTTTTAACATAAAATGCTATCATAATTATGAGTTTATGACACTCGGGAATACTGTAGCTTCACAATAGTGAAAGAATTTTCGAAACCGGATCAGTAGTTCCGAAGATTGCCCTCTGCATACAAACTCTAAAATCTAATCTAAAATATTAGTATAGATAGAAGATAGATAACATTGGTTGTCAACAGCCATCAAAGTTTTACACGATTTACGCCTCATTTATTTGTGTCCAGAGCACCAAATAACCTCGTGCGGTGTTTGGTGGAGTCCGCGGCGATGTAGTGTTTGTAATCGCGACATTGATTTCCGCATCAGAACAAATATTAGCATATGGCGCACAATATTTATTCGGCAATGTGTATGAGATTTATCGTGGCATTTACAAGTAGTTTTTTAACTACTGTGGGACTAACACTGACTGACTTGACGGACTGTAAATTTTACATAAACAATGACATGAATAATACATAGTTACGTTGTAAGGTATTATATTATTTTAATTATTATGAATATGAAGACTATGTGGGTCTTGTTTTTAGTTTAAATCATGGTCTGGCAGTTTGAGTAATTTATGCGGCCTACCCAAGTGTCCTTTCTTTGGTATTGTTTTTCGAATTGTTGAGCTCCTTAAGTTCTGAGTACGGTTACTGACAAATCCATGCACTGATTGGACAGGTAAACTCAATCTCTGTGGTTCTTTTTCTCAAAAGACTATTTTAGACACCAATTTATATGGTTTTCACATGATCTGACCAAGATTATATCTGGGCATTAAAAGAGACTTTAGAAGGGAGAGTGTAGTCAGATAGGAAACGCCGACTTCATCTAGTTTTCAAAATGTGTATGACGTGTAAAACCGTTAGTTCAAACCTACTTACAGAAATAAAATCATTTATCATAAATTGGTCAAACTTGAGCCAGCCGTTATTAATGTTGGCCCTACGTCAAACTTCTCCCAATTTCTATAGGAATTAGAAAGTGCAAACGCAAACTTTCATAATCCTGATATTTCCAGCGGTGGCGGATCTATTATAACTTCAACATTCACGAAAAGAACGAATCTCTCATTACAAGCATGTATCTAAGGCTTTTATTTAGAAAACAAGACGTTAGTCAAAGTTCCATTAGCGTTTCATTGACGTCAGAGCAGGGAATCCCAGGCCACTTTCACTCGGCACCGTCCGCCGCCATAACAGTTACGATGACCGATGAATTAACACTAACCTACACAGTCACCTGCACAGTCGCGCAGTTATAAACAAATAAACGCCGGTGTGACGTGCGGCAGCTTGCCGAGCGCGGTAACTACGTGGGCATACAACTTTTAGCATGTCATCTTTACTTGCTTAAGAAATATTTATGGTATTCTTAAACTCCAAAATGATATCAGTTTTACGTGCACGGTCCATCTTTTGGTAGTGAGAGTACGGGAAGATTTGGGTAAAGATGAATGTATAGTGTGTCAGATGATATTACGCCTAGAATGGGGGTTAGTAGTACTAGCATAAGGGTTGATGGAGAAGAATAGAAGAAAAGGGCCAAAACTACAGCTGTCCCAACTTTCTGTGCTTATTCCAATTAAGTTTTTGGCCACAATGAGGAAAATCCCGCGCGGGATGCAGGACAAAATACACGCTGGCTGTGTCAACTAACTTGTATAGAGGTGTTTAAACTGGCGTGAATAGTCGTGTGACTTCCGAATCATTAAAACAATCGACGCACGTAGTCGCGTCCCGCGCGGGATTCTGAATAAAGGCAGGAAGGAACTTTATTACGATGTTTCGTTTTTTTTAATAAAGCTCTTTATCGAACACAAATGTGACGATATCCACGAATATATTCTAGATTCTATAAATAAAGGGGCTATTATACTGTTGCGCCAATTTTTTTTTTTTTTTTTTTCGAAATTGCGTCCATGCCTGAAACCTATATAAATCGATAGCTGACATCAATGCAAACAGAAAATATAACTTGCTTAGATCTTTTTGCATAGATGTTGAAATAATCACTGGATTTTCAACTTGCTTAAAGTTGAAAAAATATGGATGTCACGTGATCAACATTGAACGGTAATGCCTCTGAAACGTGACGCTCTACTTGGTTCTATTATTTTTTCTATTATCGAGTATTTCAGGAGCCATTTTCGATTATGAACTCTGAATAGGCACACATGTGATATAATCTATTTTGCCTTACCTTTTGTCTAGTGTGCCTACCGACATTTTCCTGGTAAATAAAGTATGATTTTGCAATGTGTGTATTATTTATTTTTTATGTGTAATTATGGTTCCATTGCATAGCTTAAGTAGCCAGTACCAGGAAAAGGTAGAATCAATTATAAACACAGGTATAGTTGTATTCTTAAAGGATAACCACTGCACAGGTCTCGGTCATTCTCAATTACTTTCAAGATGGTTTAGGTGTCGTAACAAGTCGAGGTGATTTACTGATCAACAACTACGAAAGCTATCCCCAAAAAACCCCTTATATTTTAATCAAAGTTAGTATGTTCGACTGATACTCAATTTTATGATGCCCATAGCTCGCAACAAAAAACATAGCACAACATACAAAAGCACGATTAAATAGTAACATGAATGTAAGGAAATAGCTACAAGGTACCAATATACAAATAAAAAAAAATCAACCGAATTGATAACCTCCTCCTTTTTTTGAAGTCGGTTAAAAAAGAAGTAAACAACACATGATGACGCTATTGGCTATGACACACTTTAAAATAATGAATAACGAACATACTAAGTGCGGTGTGCATCTCAAGATCATTACTATTCAGCAGCATGTTGCATTTATGTTCGAAAAATTTGTCTGCTCAACAACGTAAATAACGCAATGAATGTTTTTGAACTGTCAAAATGAAAGCCATTGCTATCAAACTCTCAATGTTTACATTAATTGATAAATTTAGTTAAAAAGCACCAGGAAGGGCGGGAGTGCTGGGGTCTTGCCACACGTAATTTTGACGTTCAAAAAATACTGATTCATACTAATTTGAATATATGATTTTGATGGAGTGTGTTACGTGACGATTCAATTATAAAGAACATTTTCCATTTTCCCCCCAGAAAACTTCGATCACAAGAACCATCCCCAAAGCATAGACCTGAACGCAGTCCGACTATGCTTCCAAGTGTTCCTTCCGGACGAGTCGGGCAGGCTGCGGCGCCCGCTGAAGCCGGTGGTGTCCGACGTCATCTACGACAAGAAGGCCATGAGCGACCTTCTCATCATGCGCTCCAGCCACTGTTCCGGCACCGCCAGGGGCGGCACGCAAGTTATTCTGCTGTGTGAGAAGGTGAGAAATATTAGATTTCGTCCATCAAGCCCACTTGTATTGGCCTGTAATGGCGGTAATGATCGCACTGCAGGACAAAGCAAAGCTCTGATTTCATACAGAGAAGGATTGAGGATTAATCCTCATTTCCTCACGTTTAGTCACTACTTGTGGGTGATTTTATAGATCACTAGCTGCGCCCCGCGGTTTCACCCGCATAAGTCTCGATCCCGTGGGAATATCGGGATAAAAAGTATCCTATGTCCTTTTCCGGGACTCAAGCTATCTCTATACCAAATTTCATCAAAATTGGTCCAGCCGTTTGAGCGTGAAGAAGTAACAAACATATAAACACACACACACATACACACAAACTTTCGCCTTTATAATATTAGTGTGATTAGTGTGATTATCACTTTGGGTTGGACACGTTTTCCGCATGTCGAACGAGTCATGGGCCAAATCTACCACCATGTGGGTCCCAGAAAACGTCCGGCGACATCGAGGCGGACCTAGGAGAAGATGGCGGGACGAGCTTGACGCCTTCAGACAGAATTGGTCCACACTAGCTCAAGGCAGAGAGGAATGGAAAAGAGAAAGGGAGGCCATTGCCCTGAAGTGGGACATAGGCTAAAGATATTAATAATAATTATCAAAAAGATTTTTGTAAGATATAACTTATTATAATGCTAGGTCGCGTTTCAGTGGTGGTGCTGCTAACTGTTGCAGGATCCCTAATTAATCATGGAGACTAAACTTAGCGTAACCTTACGCTTCCATCTGTTAAAATTATTTTGAGTCCCCTAAGAGTTGTAACAGCTTCGTAGAAGCTGGCAAGTGCTGGTATTGTGTTGTTAACATGATTCTCAAGTAGTAAAAATATTTTTATGAACATTCTAGGTGACCCGTGAAGACATAGAAGTAGTGTTCTACCAGGAGGAGAACGGTATGGTTGTGTGGGAGGAGGTGGCTATTCGCATCCTCGTGCACAAGCAGGTCGCCATTGCCTTCGAGACGCCCCCGTACAAGTTCCCTCACACCACTGACCACATCAATGTAAGTACCATACGTCCACCTATTTATTTGCAAAATAATATTTGTACTCCAGTAGGGACTTCATAATGAAGAAATAAGTTTCTAACATTTTGTCTTCTAACTTCTTGCTTTCTGACGCATAATCTCTCAAAAAATTTAATAAAGTATTACGTCGTCCAACTAATCCGTTATTCCAAATGTGCTATATTAATACCCAGCTAAAATATCATCCAAAACTTATACATAGAATAGATTTTAAATTAATCAGCGTTAAAACCCAAAATTATTAAAATATTTAGAAAATGAGAAAAAAGTTTGAGGAAAAAACCATGTGGATGGGTTTGTTCTGTGATAACACGTCTAATTTTAAAATAATGACATCAAACAATTTCCTTTTAATTTGCCAGGTCCACTTCCAACTGAAGAGAACTTCAGACAACGCTCGCAGCAACTCCCTGCCGTTCGAGTACATCCCCGAGTACAGAGGTACCGCGCGCAAGCCCCTCCCTGACCTCTCCCTCTTCTCTCTCCTCCTCGACAAACGCACCGATACCAACAACAACAAGCAAGACAAACCCGAAGTCGTCAGCTCCACAACCGACTCAGTCAGCGTTAACGTTTCCGATGAAGCCGATTCCGCGACCGTTACCGATGTAAACGGTAACCTCGAAGTCGCGGACGTAGAAATAATTGATACTAATGAAAAGAGTTTAAATGAACTTCTTGATCAGGTCGCGGAATTAGATGAGATTTACTCAGAGAATCGTACGCGCCTCGAAAATATTTCTACATCTCTAACTAACGATAGTGAGGAAATAGAGGATTTCAATGATGCGGGAACGTACACTAGCTTGCAGCTTGCCTTTAAAAATCCGGTAGAGATTTCCGAACCAGACCCGATGTCGTACGAAGACGTCCAAGTCCAGACTTACCGCGGTCCTATAATTGAATTCAGTCCCTTAAAACGCGATACAGATGACGAACGCGCCCCCCCACTACCCCCCAAACGCGTTCGCAAAGCCGCCTCCACTGAACCATTTAAAACAAGTCAGACTTCTGTCGACAGTATCTTGAAACCTGGTCGCCAGATACCTGTTACCCGTAACCCAGATAACTTGAAAATTAACACGGAAATGACGGTAGCTAGAAGCGAGCCAGCGTTGCCACCCGTAAAGAAACGTTCGTTCTTCTCCCGCCTGTTCAGACGAAAGGAGAAATCTCCTGCTCCTAGCGTGAAATCCGAGGGTAGGAAAGATGCTAAAAGCAAACCTGTAGGTCGATCCGTAAGCAGTATTTCAGGGATGCGTCCATCAAAGTTCAAATCATCAGTATCGCACACTTCTCTGAAGGATAACGCGTCGGGTACAGGCTTGAGTTACGCAGACAGTATCACTCACATATCCCTCCATGGAGATGAGAATGAGAAGACAGCTTCTCAGTCATCTTTGCGACGTCCTGCCAGCCTAGCTCCGCTACCTCCGACAGATGGCGGCACTATACTAGTCGCTGAAAGCGTGTTAGCTCTAGACGCAATTCAATTTAAAAAGCTACAAGACGATTTAGATCTTACTGACGCAGAACACTATGCGTTGTATATGGCAGTAGCCCCACATGCTACAGTGTCGGAGTTTGACGAAACTAGTTGCTATTACTCGCCGATAGATGGCAGCAAGTATCAAAATAATCAATAGTTGAGATTAGCTTGAGAGTTAATAGATATTGGAATTTAATTTTGTAATTCATTGTGCGTTTTCGAGGGCGGTTTTGGGATATAAATCAAATGACTTCAAACCTTGAAAGGGTTTGAATTTTATGTAACTTGAGAAAAACAGGTTGGTGACGAATCTTGTAATCTTAAGGGTTTTAAAGTATTGTATTAGTAAATAGAACATGCTGTGACGGTAAAAGTCTCTCTATAAGCTCTATTTTCCGCCCATAATGCCAAATTTACTAATTTTTTACAGGTTTTCGACATGTTTACATTTTTTACTGTAAATGTATTATTTTCTTAAATAATTGTTTGACTTAAAGTATAACAACCTCGATAGAAAAATATGTGCCGTAAAATAATCGGGTAGGCTTCGTACCCGATGTCTTTACGAAGGGATAATACAATGATGCAGCATCTAGTACTTTTTCTTGTATAATTGGTTGATTTTTGCCAATAGTACTTTACGATACGTGTGACCATTATTGCATTATTGCACGGCGTGAATTAATAGATTACTTAACTCACACGTATCGTACAGATACTATTTTATAGCTCGTGTGACCTAAACCCGTACTTAACTTACGCTTTTCCACAGATATAGATACACCTAGATAACGCAAGAGCACCTACTTCGCGTGCCAAAAATCGCACCAGCTTACAATCGAAAATCATAAGCCGCCACTTTCGCGCTCAGTCCTGCGTACTGCTGGCTGGGTGAGCGTGAGCGAGAGAGCGCGAGCTTGTGACGTCATAGTAGGTAGTCAAAAAGTGGCACGCTTAGTTTTCGTACAGTTCGTGATACTTGCGTTATCTAGGTATATCTATATCTGTGCGCTTTTTTGTGTAAAATGGTTTACTTAGGTCACAGCTAAGCGTGACCACACCCCGGACACTCCATACAACGCTCGCAAAATAATTACCTACTACTACTACATTAAAAAATGACGTTTGTATACGTATGAATGTGTGCGTGAGGTACTCGTGTTTGCGAGCGCTCTTGTTAAAGAACTGCGACGAATACGCCGAAGTGCGGGGTGAGGTGCGGTAACTGATGTTAGTGCGGGGAAGGGAGTATCCTTTCTGTACGTAGTACTTTAAGTATTCTGTGGCGTGACTTAAGTGCGGGCTTAGGTCGCACAGTGCTATAAAGATATTTGAATGCTACCGTTGTTATATTTAGTCAATATTGTAAGTAATGTTTAATAACAATGTCAACTTTAATGTTCTAGATAATATCAGTACTAAGCGGCGGAAGGTCGTAAGCGAAATGTTACGATCCTACGAAAGTAAGTTCCGGTTTATTTTAATTATGTTAGTATACAGGGTGTATTTGAACATAACCTTAGAATTTTGCGATGTTATCATCGATCATGAAATAGTTTTATAGCAGCTACATCGATGCATTTGTCAGTCACAGAAAATAGTTGACTTTTGAATTTTTTTAATGTCAAATGCATCGGTTCTCATTCTAAGATGTTTAATTTTCCTTATACAGCCTGTATACTTCTTTGTCTAAGGTTCTATGATGGTGATGGGAAAAGTTATAACATGGTGTCAATAAATATTTCAAAGCCATCAAAATAAAAATTATTTCTTATGGTGTAAGTCGACATGTCATGTTGTCTTCTATGGCTAAACCTTAAACTATCGTGTCTATTTTTATTTTAGCTATGCGTTATGGCACGGATTAAATATGTTAATGTTGTTTAACAATAAATAAGTTTTTTTTCTATAATGTCCGTAGGTTAGATCTGGTTTTGACGAATAATGGTGGTTTTACTAATAAAAACTTAGTTATTAAGTAGTAAAAGTAATAATATTATTAACAACTACGTTATTTATCTATGAACATGTATCTACAATATTAATATGGACTTTTTGGTCGTTGTGGCGACCTATACTATGAATAATAACAATATTAATTATTATAATATGTATTTACATAAATAAATATTCATTGCTAACTTGATAACATGGTCTAAGTTTATGTACTTAAATTATAAAACATTAAGATAAGAACAGGAGAATGAGGTTGGTGTTTCTAAAATGGTGATGGTTTTTAGGCAACGCTATTTAAAAATAAGCGTTATTTTTGCCTCCTACGAGTTTCTAGTCGTCTTATTTATTTGAAGTTTTTGTTAACTCATATTTTAGTTATTTATTTTTGTTAATATTTCGGATATCTATTGGACGTTTTGTTTATTTCGTTATATGTTTTTGTTTATTAGAAAAAAATATAAATATACAGGGTTGACCGGCGAAAAGAAATAAATATAGCTAGTAAATGCTTATTTTTGAGAATAGTCCGACAAAATTATATGCGACCCTGTATACAGAAATTATAGGGGCAAATATTATTTAATGGAAATGAAAATGCAGCTATGGCTATAATAGCATGCAACTTTCAACCGAAGTGCTATCAGTACAAAGTTTAGTTTCACATAACAGCGAGCTAATGTGGATATGTGTGTGAGGGAGAGTCTAATAGTATTAATAACAAGCTAAATATTGTTTAAAACCATTTTCGTGAAGAAAGGACATTCGAACCAAAATGTTTGGGCGATTTTGAATTTTGTGGTCACTTTAGAAAATAGGTTTTTGTGTACTTAATGTTGCAAATCAGTTATTTTCGATTGTTGTTTTGGCTAAATCGGATATGTATTTTATAATACTGTGCAATTTTACAGGATGTTTTTATCACAACTCTTAAAAATAATGTACATCTTTTTTGGTTAAATTTTGACTCAGTTCACTATGAAAACACCCTGTAAATAAAATTTTTGGTACATGCTTTGAGTAATATAAGGTACAAACATATCTTTGAAGATGTATGTCAGATATTAGATAAAGTTTTAGAAGAATTTACAAATAAATAACAGTGTTGTCTTTTGGTTAGTAGCGGCTCAGTCGAAAGTGTTGTCAAAATTGTATATTTTAGTTCAGTCAGAGGGCCTACATTTCGTTTATGCAGCCAAGCTGTTGGGCAGATTGCCCCCATAGTATATGTAACTTTCGATTTACTTGCATTTGTAATATTTTAAAACAATTTATATAAAAATCTGTTTTTTTTTAATGGTTTTGTAAATGATAAGAGTTCAATAGCGAAGCTTGATTGATGCGAAATTCTATATTAATATGCTAATAAAATACATGGGTTTTATTTACTGATCGCCGAACCCTAAACACCGAATGACGTCAGAGGTACGAATACTTTCATGTGGCATGATTTGATGTTTTCTTTTCGTAATTTTTTAAAGCTTGTCCTTTTGTTTATTTTTTTTTCACACATATTCATGTTAGCCTAATATGTCGATGTAGATAGGCATATTTTAAACGCATGTCTGTTTTTATATCGTTTGCAAGGGTGTATTAATAATTTGTATTAGTGCAATGAAAGACGAATAGTAGAACAGTGTTGTATCGATAAAAATAATTGGCACAAGAGGCACTTCAGAGAAAAATTATAATCTGCATTATATTTTTTCTCTCAACAAAGTCTCTACAAAGTGGGCTGACCCCTTAGCTGATTGGTCGTTCATGGCCACACTTCAAGTCAAAAGATTTTGTTTCAACTATTGTTTCTAGTTTTTTAACCGACGAAAAAAAAACGGAGGAGGTTCTCAATTCGACGCGTATATTTTTTTTTTTTTTTTTTTTTTTTTTATGTATGATCACGCATAACTTTTTACAGAGCAGTCCGATTTTGATAATTCTTTTTTTATTAGAAAGGGTATACTCTGAAGTTGGTCCCATATAAATTTGGAAAAAAAAATCCAACCCTAAGGGTTAGAAAACAGGGGATGATTGATTGTTCACTCACTGATTGTAATGTATGACCACGCTTAACTTTTTACAGAGTAGTCCGATTTTGATAATTCTTCTTTTATTGGATAGGACATACTTTGAAGTTGGTCCCATGTAAATTTGGAAAAAAAAATCCTACCCTAAGGGTGGGAAAATAGGGGTGATTTATTGTTCATTCACAGATTTTAATGCTGAGCTGTGTATTACAATTAAAATAATAAAAGGCCTATCTATGTTGGTATATAAAGCCTGTTTTTTTTATTTTTAAGTATTACATTATATTATTTAGTATTATATTACACAAAAAATAATAGTTAAAGTAGGATTATAACAGTTAATGTCTAAAGTAAGGTAGGTATTTTAAAAGTAATCAAACATTAAGCATGTAGTAATTAGTAAATTATAGCCTCAAAAAATTATAAAATAAAAACTTTTTAACAAAAAATTAAACCTCCGAAAAAACTGAAAAGCAAAAAATAATAAACTTTTTTTATTTAACCTTAATAAATAAGTTCTTAAACTAATGCAAGTATACCTAAGTAATTTTGAGTCGGCGCCAAACAATCAATGAACAAAGATTACTAAATTACCTTAAATTTAAAGAAATAAGCAACGTGAAATCTATAGCGATAAACATTAACATTTCAAACAAAAAATGCGCTCTCCGCACGACCACTCGCAACGATATTAATTTGCTTGTTTGGCGCCGACTCTAAATTACATAGGTATACTTGCATTAGTTTAAGAACTTATTTATTAAGGTTAAATAAAAAAAGTTTATTATTTTTTGCTTTTCAGTTTTTTCGGAGGTTTAATTTTTTGTTAAAAAGTTTTTTATGAGAAACGATCCGATTCGGGCTTCATCTGCCAGAACTGTTTGAATACCTAACTTATTTTGATTTTACCAGTTTCAAATGATTAACGAGGGAACAGTAATTGTAACAATAATTCTTCTAACATACTGGTACTATGGAGTGTGACTATTATAGACCATCCTATTAGCTATAATAATGTTGTTTAGCCTTAATTCTGCATGTTTTGTGTTGGCGTTATTTGTTAAATAGTAGCATAGTAAATTAGTTATATACGAAATGAATACAAAACTAATGTTTTGACCGTTTCCAGGGCTCTACTCGTCAGAACAGACAATCAAGACGGAACCCAGAGGTGAGAAAGATTTACTTTAAGTTTATAACCTTGCTTCCTTAGTCATAAAAGTTATCGGTTTATTTATAAACGATGCTTAAAGTGACGTTTAAACGTCAAAAATGTATGCTGAAACTTAAAACAGTCGCTAATCACTACTTAACAACAGAAACGTTAATAAAGGGGGGACTTCATTAAAATGACAAGCACGAGTAGAATTTTTATGAAAAAGGAAGTTAAGTTAGCTTTGATCAGCGCCTTCACTCGTTTTACTGTAATAAAAAGTTGCCTATGTCTATGTTTTTGTAAAAATCTTTGTTCCATTTCAAAACTATTGTTGAAGTGTGGACAAAAAACCGAACTGGCTTTTGTGTTATTTATGTACGCACACACACGCACACACACCCCCACACACACCCCCCCTCACACACTCTCCCATCCACACACATACACATACTCACGCCTTTTCCCATGGGGGTAGGCCGAAACACATGTACTTACATAATCCCCCTAAAAAAAAAACTTCCTTGTGTAATGTTGCTTATTGTGCTAATATTGATGATGTGTCTTTACAGACCGGACTCCGCCTCATCATAACATAAGCAGTCCGCCGCTTCATACCTTCGCCCCACAGTATGAACAGGTACTATCATCAAATATGCCTTAAAATGTAATTCTTCAAAGTATTTTGTCTTGACACTAGCCCATTGTGACTGTTTACTTAAAATTGTGATTTTAGGAAATCGTTTTTGTTATAACGTTTTGCTATTAGATACCGATATTTATCACTTCTGTGGAGTATCGCTCATTAATATTAATAAACAGACTTGACGGCAAGATATACCTTATTTTTAACTGACGAAAAAACGGAGGAGGTTCTCAATTCGACGCAGGGTGAATTTTTCAAGTGGGCGTGGATGCCCAAATTCTAAACTATGAGGAAAAGCGAAAAGTACTCAAAGGGGTCGCGGGCTTGATTTTGATGAAAACTAAAACTGCATCATTGGATTTTTGAAAAATCAATATTTCTAGCCAGGAATAGAACCTGTTGATTTTGAAAAAAAAAACACACGCTGTATTATTACACCATTCGATAGTGTCCCTAATATGAATGAATGAATGAATTGCACCGATCCCAGCATGGTTAAACCAGACTCGATTAATCGAATGAACCCCAAGATTCGCACTAGCTCCTGTAGCCTCATGTTCATGGTGCTACAGCGACCATTGCATATCAAGGAATAGACCGGGGGGCGCGGTAATGGTAGGGAAGACGTGCCCGAAGGATAGGTAAGGATTTAAGAGCCTACCGGATATGCATCCTAGAGCAAGCATTGGACTAGTGGAGAGATGGGTAATTATATCTATGGATGGGCATCTTTTAACGACCTTGCCGCCAGGTTGGTTAAGGTCGAGCTTCATAGTTGAGTCTTTTGGCATGGTTCTACTGCTTTCTCGGTTCTTTTGTATGTTGCTGCTCTGCTGTGTTGTGCTAGATGTTGCTGTTTTCAATGTCATCGTCAGAGGTTTCGCTACTATCCGTTTCCGGTTTTTTGTAAATTTCACCAGCAGCGACCTTGATCTTATTTCTGTCTTCCGCTGTATCCATCCAAAACTTGATTTCCTTGTCAAAGTACTTCATGTCCTGTTTTAAATTGTCGTTCCATGTGTAAATAGGTCGGCCGACCTTCCTGGATTTGGCCTTGTACTGCATTGCTGCATGCAGCAGGTGTGGTTTGCGGCGCCTGTAGACATGTGCGAGGTAGCACATCCTGTGATTCTTGATGCGTTTGGTTACTGTTTTTCCGTCTAAGATTTCATGCATTTTCTTTTGTTTTGGTTTGTTCCTAGAGTGGTTAATCAAGTCTCTCATGATAACTCGCTCATATCTTCTGAGTCTTGACCTGTTGGCTTTAGTAAGTGCCGATACTTTCAACCCATGTATCATGCACGGTACGATCACCATTCGATACATGAGTCTGGCTAATTTCCAGTCCATATTTGAGTTATTTATGAATGGTAGCTAGTAATGATTTAGCGTTCTTCATGGCTTGTTCGCAACGTTTTTTTTATAGTCCTTTTTCTGCTTAATGTAGATGTTATGTATGTACCTAAGTATTTAATTTCATCACATGTCGATATATTTATGCCATTAAGGGTCACTTGTGTCGTTATCTGTGTAGCTATGGGGTCCCTTATTAGTATTTTTGTTTTTGTTTCGTTAATATGGAGGCCTACACTATTTAGTAGAGGTTTAATATGGTATAGGATACCTTCTAACCCTTTTAGGTCATCTGAAATGATGATAAGGTCGTCCGCAAATGATAGTACTAGGGGGAGTGAAATTTCATGATCCTGGTCAAGTTTTATTAATTGGGTTTCCTCGTCGAGAGTTCTAAGGACTTCGTCGATGACCAGTGTAAACAGGCGAGGGGACAGAGGGCAACCTTGTTTGACTCCCTTTCCTTTAATAATCCAACTGCTTTGCTGGCCACACCATTTGATGCATGTACGTTCATTCATGCATACTTTGATTATCCTGTTGGTAAGCGATTTGTTGGTTCGTTGTAATAAGATATCTCTTAGTGCATTGAGGTCGACGTTGTCAAAGGCCTTTTCTATGTCGAGGGCGAGTACTTACATAAATTCTTTTACCTGCACGCCATTCTTCGTCTAAGACCCTTTTAAGGGTAAAGATATGGTCGTCTGTTGATCTATTGTTTAGAAAAGCCGCTTGGTAGTTGCCTAATTCCGTTATTATCTCATCTAGTTTTTTAAGTACGTAGGAGGCGTAAATTCTGTAACCCGTATTGCAAACCGATATGCGGCGATATTCATTCACATCTTTAGGGTTATTGTTTTTTGGAATTGGTACCTGTACTGTCTCCAGCCACGTGTCGGGTGCTTCATTCAGTGTCCAAGCTTTGTTCATGTGTTTGATGACGGCTTCTTGTATTATTTGGGGCATTGCTTTGTAGAGCTCGATTACCACTTGGTCAGTTCCGGGAGCTGTCCCGTTCCGCATTTTATTAATGATTCCCATTACGTCATCCGCAGTGGGTCCATCACACTGTGCATCGGTTATCGGCTTTTTTATATTAACTGTTGGTATAGGATGGCCCTCGGATTTTTTTAATATTTGCTCCCATTTGGTCATCGGTATATAAGTAGATTTTTTTCGACGTTTTGTTTGAAGTTTGGTTCTACTGTAAAAAAAGTATAGCATCTGCATGCGTTTTGCAGGGTGGTTTTTCCCCAGTCCATTGAGGCAGGCCTTGCATGCTTTTTGCTCTTCCTGATATTTGACCTTTTGAAGTGTTGCCCGACGTTCTTTTACTAGGTTGTGCCTATTTGGATTATCTGGTTGCCTACTTTGTAAGAATTTAGCCTTTTGTAGGTTAGCAAGAGCTAGTCGATGGTCTCTGGAGAGAACTGGCTGAAAAATCAGAGTTTCCTGGGCAGCCGCTTTTAATATTTCCGTTCCAGGGTATTTCGATGTTTCCGTCCGTTGAGTTGATTCCTATATCTTTTAGTTTTTCGTTATGCAATCTTGGTATTTTGTTTTGGTGAATTTACTATTGAGGGCGGCATAATAGCACTGTTTATAGTTGAAGTCCTTGGCCGGAATTGTTGTTTCCTTCGCGGCTTGCTGTTGTCTTTGTGTATTATTGTGTTTGGTGTTTTCTTTTTTGTTTGAAATTCGGTTTATTCTTAGCAGACCCCAGATTATTTTATGGTCGGATGTGCCCCTAGCGGCCCATTCGCCTTTTATAAGTTCGAAGAGTTTTTTTGTTGCATGTGGCGTTATAATGTGATCCAATTGAGATTTCTGAGTGCCCTTTGACCATGTGATCCTGCATGATGATCTCGCTTTTGTCGTTTCTATTTGAAGTTTTTCCCTGTTGGCTATATCCATTAACATTTCCCCATTATAGTTGGAAAGGTCATGGTGTAAGTTTTGTTGGATCAGCCCTTTGCGTTGGAAACTTTGTGTGTCATGTCGACCAATATGAGCGTTAAAGTCGCCCAGAATTATTAAAGTACATTTCCTTGGTTTTTGTCTGATCAAGTTTAGTAAGCCTGTGAAGGATCTGTTTGCTATAGATGTACAACTGTTGATGTGGGAATTGATTATATACAGTTGAGCAGGCATGTCATTTCCCCTGTCAACCTTAAGAGTAGCTGACATTGCGTCTGTATCCTTTTTTCGGTTAACTAATTCAATTTGGGCATCTTTTCTGATTAGAATTGCAAGTCCCCGGTGTGCTTTACCTGCGGTTCCATTGAGGTGCCAAGCGTAGTGTGTAGAATTGTATTCTCCTGAATTCATGCCTGTTTCCTGTATGCAGGCTACATGAATGCCTCTTATTGAAAGTTCAGCGTCTATTTTATCTTTTTTGGCCGGTTTTGAGGCCCCACGGACGTTCCAAGTTGCAATACGCAAGTCTGGGCAAGTATATTTTATTGCGGTAGACGGCTGATTTCTAAGTATTGTGAACCCAGTGACATCTGCGACTACGTCTGATAACTGTGTATGCATTGATGCTTGTTGTTCACACTGTGTTAATGAGCTAGCTAATTGGGGGCTGTTCGTTTGTGACTGGGGCTTCGTGGGTTGACAATGTTCTTTACGTGTGTTGTACTGGTTAACTAAAGGCTTGTTATGTTGTGTTGTTTTGACGTTGTTTGGTTCTTGCATTAGATCTATCGGGTTGCTGTTGTAATGTTCGTCGTCGGTCATGACCCAGCTATCATAGTGCTGATCCTTGTAGAAGATGTGTATGTTGCCGGGTACTGGTTCGCCGGTAGGTGGATACACAAGTGTGTGTCCTGTATCCGTGTGCACGTGCAAATTTACAAGATAAAATTCAGACGCGGCGATTAGAATGTCCTCTCCTCCCCAGAACGTCTTGTTAAACTGCGTGGTTATGTAGTTTGTTATCCTTTGTTCCTGGGATAGATTGCTGTTATGGAGAAATTCTTGTATATTGAAGTGCTAGGTGAATTCTGTCGTCATCTCGATGCTCCAAAACATATGAAGCGAGGTCTTGGCGGACAGACACGTGATCAAAAGTTAAACCCATTACATTATTTATTTGATGGGCTATAGCCCTAAACAAGCAGTTCCCGTCTTTTGTCATACGTACAATAACCATTTTAAAAAATTGTTTTTATGGTATTTCAAGACCTTCTCAGCACATGTGTTGGGTTTGGGAACCAATATAGCTGACAGGCGAGCGTATCGCCTGAAAATTATGAACTTCGCACTTGTGAAATCTTTAGAAATATTTTTTGTTACTTAACCTTTTTTTTGTGTACCTCGAGCCCAATTTGGCGCGCTTGGGTATACAAAATTGACTTACAAGCTAGACAATAATTTAGTACAATGCTAAATTAAGAAAATCGTGAAGTACTAGTTCTAAAGCGATTAAAGGTATTTTAGACTAGAATAATGGAGTGTACCTATTAGTTTATCCCCCCCTCCTCTATATAAATGCAAACGTTTCCCTAAAGCTTAGCTATTTATAGCTTACAATGATGTTAAATTCGCGCGTGGTTTCAAAAGTCCAAATTATCAAACCAAAACGCAGCCGGATACAGCGTCCAATGGAGATCCCTGAAATATACGGAAAGATCTCACCAGATTTTCGACGTCACCAAGATCCTCGGCCGGCAGGCCTAGGCCTCGGGCTTGTAGACCAGGAACACTCGTATGCCACTTTACCACCGTTTTAAGGTGGTTTAATTTGCACCCACTACAAATCACAAGCGCGGCACCGTCCGTATTTCAAATTCGAGTTTCAAACTCCGAGTCAGCCATGTGTTGTGCACATTGCATCAAGTAAAACAAAGACGGGAGTTGACGGGACACGACACGTCTGTCCCCTTCGGAGGTCACTATCCGAATCCCCCATTCGATAGTGTCCCTAATA
Organism: Amphipoea lucens; assembly: GCA_947508005.1. NCBI lineage: Eukaryota > Metazoa > Arthropoda > Insecta > Lepidoptera > Noctuidae > Amphipoea > Amphipoea lucens. The sequence continues at coordinate 1,095,328 of OX382364.1, forward strand.
AGGATCAAATTCTGGAAAGTAATAACATACGGCAAACTAAAGGAAAGAGCTCATTTTTAACAAAATACTTTTTTATTTCTCTTGTGTTACCTACCTCTATGATGAGGTAGGTAACATGGATGATGACATCTGCCTAGCCTTTTCCCAACTATGTTGGGGTCGGCTTCCAGTCTAACCGGATGCAGCTGAATACCAGTATTTTACATGGAACGACTGCTTATCTGACCTCCATAACCCAGTTACTGGGTAATACGATACCCCTTGGTAAGACTGGTTGTCAGACTCGAGCTTCTGACTACCCGTAACGACTGTCAAAGATGTAAAGATGGTCACCCATCCACAGACCAACTGCGGCAAGCGTAGCTTAACCTGATGGATTGACCTGTGCGGCTGTTATTATTTAGCCGGGCCCGGGTTATGTTACCTATACCTACCTATTAAACCTTAACTGATTAATTGTTCATAATGATGACCATTGTTTTCAATACATAGCTAGATTCGATGTCTCAAGGATTGTGTACTGCATTCAGCATTACAATATTATTGATTCCATTAGAATATTTTCCAAAGATCGTAATAGAAATTTGAATTTAGAACATAATGTTGTGAAGGTAACTGCGCTGCGGGTGTGTTAATAAAAATATTGAGCATCATTTCGAACGGTTTGGCGGCTATGTCGTCACATTGGCCATTTCGTCGCTATCCCTAATAGGTCACTTTCACTAATACGTCACCTTGTGCATCTGGTCAGTTTCTTAACTCGTCTCATGCTGTATTTCGACTCATTCCCAACTCGTCCGATGGATATGTACAACGTACAGTCAGCGTTAAAAATGTCGGGACGAACAGACTGTTCACAATGATCTCAACACCTAATAAAATTATTTTTTATTTTTTTTTTAATTAATCGTCTTCCTTTACGAGAGAGTCCATTTTTATTTAAGTTGAGTTTTTTTTTTTTTTTCTTTATTGTGTTTCTAGTAAAAATTCAAACAAGATTGTGCGAGTACTACCTCATTTATAATAAAATTTTGTTGTACTGAAAATGTTTGTTTTTGTGCTTAATTGTACATATCCATCGGACGAGTTGGGAATGAGTCGAAATACAGCATGAGACGAGTTAAGAAACTGACCAGATGCACAAGGTGACGTATTAGTGAAAGTGACCTATTAGGGATAGCGACGAAATGGCCAATGTGACGACATAGCCGCCAAACCTTTCGAACAACGAACATACGTAATCTAGGTATGAATACTTTAAAATAAGAAGCAGTTTATTAAGATTCAACATTTTCCTTAAGTTTGCCGTATGTCATTACTTCCCAGAATTTGATCCATAGATATATGAAAGAAGGAGATATGGCCGGTAGTTGAAAATGTATCAGAACCCGATGTCGCTAGGTTTGCCCCACCGCCGCGCCACTACTACAGATGTAGTTTAGTAAAAGCAATAGATACAAAGTCGCGCACACTCTTGCAATTCATAAATCAGAACGTACTACACAATCAATTATAAACCTTAACTCATCAAACACAGCGTGCATTTTACCATGCACCGTACAAGTCACTCACACAAAAACATCTATCGCTATCGTTGTGCTGTGCAAAAGCAATTTATTTTACACATACGCTAGTGATTGACTAAATCGGAAAGTTATCGACTCTTTAATTCATTATTGTACTAAGAAAAATAAAGGGTCATGAAAATAAAATAAATAAAAAACTATATGTCCAGAACATATTATTATATTATAAATCAATAAAAAGTAGCTAAAAAAATTATTGAAGTTAATAAAAAAAATTAACATTATTTTTCATTTTCTCAAGGGCCTTCCAACCATTTAAACGCCATCTTTTCAGGTCTTCTATAAACCGGGTTAAAATGGTTGACAAATTGAAAAATTAACTATAATAGCAATATATTCGTTGAGCAATCGACGTTGTTGTCGATAGCCTACGTTAGTGGACATTCATAACCACATCACTATCTCGCCGCAAGACACAGCGGCTGTACTATGCGACGCTCGGCGACAATGAAGTATCGTTTTGTAATTTTTACATTGCTTGCTGTTCACTTAACGACATACTGAGTGGCTAGTGGTTAAGAAGCAATGTATTTGCTGCAAAAATAGTACAGCCGCTGCGATATTTGAAAACAAAAATAACGTAGTAAAAGCAAGAAATATTTTACGCTTTGTTGTTTTTCATGATTTTAAAGACAAATACAGTAAAATACTTTTACTTATATATGGTAAGTGATTCCACGAGATACGAGGATTTTATTTTGACTTCGTTTTTTACAGGAAACCACTGAACAACTCGGCATTTTTATATTTTATCACGATCACAGTCAAAAGCGCACTAGTTCGCGGAGACGGCCATTCGCCTAGTACAAGCGCATGTTGCTCATGACGCGTGGACACAGACACGCCCCCTTGCCACTTCTCCTGTTTTTTACATTTCTATGATTTGATCCTTATTATGGACACTATCGAATGGTGTAATAATACAGTGTGTTTTTTTTTTTCAAAATCAACAGGTTCGATTCCTGGCTAGAAATATTGATTTTTTCAAAAATCCAATGATGCAGTTTTAGTTTTCATCAAAATCGAGCCCGCGACTCCTTTGAGTACTTTTCGCTATTCCTCATAGTTTAGAATTTGGCCATCCACGCCCACTTGGAAAATTCACCCTGTATATATTTTTTACCTAAACACCTATCTTTCCAGAACTGGGGCCTAGAGAACATGCAACCTGGCTTGGGAGGCCCGGGACACAGCCACGGAAACCCATTCGCGCAGGAAATGTGGCAGAACCAACCTTATGGCCAGGTCTCCCCCGGCCACCTGCAGCCCACTACTATGCCGCAAACCCTGCAAGTTCTCCCACCGAATATGGGCCAGGCCATGTCCCCCAACATGCAGCCTATGTCGCCCAACATGCAGCCTATGTCGCCCAACATGCAGCCCCTGTCGCCCAACATGCAGCAGACGTACGCGGCCGAGCGCATGTCGCCCAACATGAACGTGCTGTCGCCGCACGCACAGAGTATGTCGCCCAACCTGGCCGTGCTGTCGCCGCACGCGCAGGTGCTGTCGCCCGGCATGCACGGCTCGCCCGCCATGGGCCGCGTGTCGCCCAACATGCCGCAGAACTTGGGCCACATGTCGCCCAACATGCCGCAGACCATGGGCCACATCTCGCCCAACCTGGTGCAGCATCAGCAAACTACCTATGCACAGGTCAGTTTGAATTTCTGTACATTTTCTCAACAAAAATTTTAACTTGTAGTACAAAAATTCTAACACTTTAATATGTAATAGACTGAAAATCAATTATTGAGTTTCAATTGTTGATTTCAGTCAAGTATAAAAATTAAAGTGAACTCGCGATTTCGCGAATCATAATTATCCTATTTGCTTGAGTACCTTATTCATTTAATGAAAGGTTGCACAACCCATTTAGAAATAATATTGCACATTTTCAACTCGGTTTACACATTTGAAATCAATATCAATAGTAAAGAGTAGTTGACTATTCCATTTATGTCATGTCAAAGCTTTTAAATATTTTTTTGACTCGTTTCGTGGAACCGTTCGGTTCCGAACTGATCATAATATAATATTTGTATATCGTTGCAGCAGCAGCAAGCCCAACAGCAGCAGCAAGCCCAACAGCAGCAGCAAGCCCAACAGAACCTAATGGAGCAGGAGGGCCACAGCGCCGCGTCGCTGACGCACTTGCTGCTGGACCGCGGCGACAGCTCGCTGCTGCTCAACTCCAGCGAGCTGTCGGGGCTGTCCGCGCTGCTGGGCGAGCGCAGCCAGGAGCCGCAGCCGCTCGACTACTGAGCAACTATGCTACTACAGCGCTGCACGTTCGCTCAACTACTGACATTTTTTATTCCCATGAAACAACGCGATCAGCACATCTTAACGAAAGTTCAAGAGCTGTCGATGTCAATATTCCATAACAATAACAACACTAACAGTGAGAACCTCGTGGCTTAATAATAACAGCCGCACGGGTCGCTCCAAGGTTAAGGTACACCTGCCGCAGTCGGTTCGTGGATGGAAGACTACCGGCTGTCATTCGCAAATCTTTCACTCAGTCATTACGGGTAGTTAGAAGCCCAAAAGTTTGACAACTAGTCTTACAAAGGGTATCGTGTTACCCAGTAACTGGGCTGTGGACGTCTCACGTGAGGCAGTCGCTCGCATGTAAAATGCTGATATTCAGCTGCTGCCGGTTAGGCTGGAAGTCGGCCCCAACGTACGGCTGAGCAGATTGAATGATGACACTGACAGCTCTGGAACGCGGTTTAGATGTGCTGAATGAGTTCAGTGTCATTGATGAAATTCGCCCTGAGCCAGAGACGACGCATTGAGTACTACAATGCTACAAGGTTCTTTTGTCACGTGGCCAAAATCAGAACTAACAGCGCTATCTTGTTTCTAGAATATATTTCAAGTGACATTTCACAAAACTTGCAACCAACAGCGCTCTCCTGTCAATGTCATTCAGGCGCCAAAAGATCCTTGCCCGATTAATGCAAAAGAGACGATTTAAATTATGCTAACTGCATTCTACGGGCAATTACATTGTTAAAAGATCCTTTAGAGAAAGTTTACCTTAGCAGAGTTTCTGTGTCGTTCACACCGATGTGACAGACTCTAAAACTGAATGGTCCATGCCTGGGCCCAGGTGCTGTAGATAGTTTAGAATAGTAACTAGTTCTTGCTATGAAAATGATTGACATTACTTACTTTTGTAATAGATAGGAGATTAATTTAATGTAATAATTAAGTTTATTGAGATAAGCTACAGTGGCGCACTCTACATTTGAATTACGAATTTAATTCACAGACTTACATAGTTACAGACGAGCGACTGAATCCCGGAATCGATTTGAATCCCGTTATCGATTAGCCGGATTGCTTTGTGTGTAATCTATGACTTCTTCTTTAGTTGGTAATTATGTTAAATAGTTATATTTTTACCGATCTGGGATTTTATAGTAAGTGTGAGTGAATGTTAAAATTATTACATCTTTGGACGCAGCTTCGTCAGAATTTGTATTTCTTCACTAGTATATTATGGCTTTTAAGATTTAATAGCCGACTGTTACTGTTAAAACCATTTGGCATTACTATTAATATTTAATAACAACGCACATTCTTAGTTAATTTTTTTATGTTGCTGTGTTTTGTATAATCTTGAATGATTTCAAATAAAATACATTTTTACAAATAACGCTAAGTCTTCCAGATCCCTGAGTATTGTTGTTTATTTTTACATATAGTTGATCTACAAAATCATATTACTTGGTGCTTTTACTAACTGCTTTCCAACAAATTATGTTTGTATAAATGTTTCAAAGTCTAACACAGTCATTATTGAACCAGAAAATAATAGAAAAGAAATAAAAAATAATTTTAATTTATTGAAGTCATCAAATTATAAAGTTTATAAGAACAAAACATTTATGTAAATATCAAAATACTTTTGAATTGCATCTACATTATTTTCTGCGTTAAATATTATGAAATATTTTAACATTTAAGAGATTTATGTACTTTGATATTAATGTTGATTTCACCCAATACCATTTCTACTAGATAGAAACGACTATTTGGGATGCTGTTAGTTAGAAAATCTAAGAGCATGTGAATTGGAAACAGCACAGCACATACAAGTTCCTGACACAATAAATAACTAAAGCTACGGTTTCCTAGAAGAGGCGTTTCCGTCATATTTATAACGGACTAGCAGCGCCCCGCGGTTTCACCCGCATAAGTTTCGATCCCGTGGGAATATCGGGATAAAAAGTTTCCTATGTGTTAATCCAGGATGTCAGCTACCTCCATACCAAATTTTATCAAAATTGGTCCAGCTGTTTGTGCGTGAAGAAGTAACGAACATACAAACACAAACTTTCGACTTTATAATATTAGTTTGATATCATGAAAAACTGTCATTTTAACCAGCATTTGACAGTAAGGTGTCAAAAAAACGCTCTGTTTTTGGACATGACGGTCGCATGTGGCGTTCACCACTCTTATAGGAAACCTTAGCTTTAGGCTACCTGTCCACCGGAGCGGAGCGAGGTAGCGGAGCGGAGAAACGGAGAAATATTAACGAATAGGATTGCATAAAATTCTCAACGTCATTTTCTATTGGTTAATATTTTTCCGTTTCTCCGCTCCGGTGGACAGGCAGCCTAACAGACCGTCAAACTCATGTCAAGTGTTTTGATTAACAGTTGTTATGCACACTTATTCGAATATTATTAGTTATAGGTTCCAAATACCACCTATTTAAGTTGCATTCAGCATCTTCCTTCTTCAAATTAACAGATAATAACTGTCAGTTTTGTCCCAAATTTTGCGTGCAGTTTCTTGGTTACATGGTCTTAAATTTAATTATAAGATGTAATGAAATGACGAAGGAAGTCGAGATATTTCGAAAAATGCGTAATCTTAATTGAATGTGATACGAAAGGATAGGTTATAAATATGTCTAGAGGGCATTGAGATTGAGAATTGCACGGTAATAGTGACGTAATAACAAAATGGTTGTATTCATGAGGGGAAGTTTTTATAAAAAAAACTGTTAAGGGGTATGCGCTAGGTAGCCTGATTGATATTTCATGGCATAGTCATTAAATAGGATTACTTATATTAACTTAGGGGTTGCATTGATAATTTTAATGATTATATTTCTGTAAAGTCGTATCTTTACGTTCGCGAATCATATTTTAATCAACATGACATTGACCTGCAAATTGCAAAAAACCTAAGAAAATTTGAATTGAGTGGGCTATGCTGACGCTTCCCCTTAACTAAGAATGTTTGTCTTGAAACACAACAAATGTTTTACTATTTCAAGTATCTTTCATATTTTTTCTAGCTACTGAAAAGCACGGGATATGTTGAAAACAATTTTATTATGTTTCCTTATGTTGTAATAATGAGATTTTATAAATCTTGATTTTAATTAAATTAGATTTATTTAATGATTTCTTCTCATTTAAGGTTTAGTTTTTATTATTAAATTCTTATTTTGGTTATGATTTGTTACCAAATAGTTTGTAAATATTTTCTAAAAGAAAAGATTTTTTGACGATAAACCATTTGAAATAACCGGCAACTCGCTTCAAACCCGTATGTTAACGGAAGTTAAAATCAAAACTCAGGTTAATTTTCATTCTATTTGAATTAGTTTTTAATACACAATGCGTGTAAAAGTACATAATTGTCGTAAGAATGATTTCCACCAAACATCTCGCATCGCATCGGATCGGAACGGATTTTACAATCTTTAAACAATATTAAATCGTGTACACAGTGTTTAAAGTCTATATTGCCATGCCGTGTACAGCAGCTTGACCGCGAGCGTCTTCCGCGACACGCGATCGGTTCCGTTCGCCTGTCGTCGTATCCGATTTTTGCCATAAATCATTAATCCAATTTTTTTCTTTTTCTTTTCTGTGTTTTATGATTATTTTCTTCTTCTTCTAATGCAATAGCCAACAATACTACGTCAACTTCAACCATTTTCAACAATTAGAACACGTCAACACGGTTTGAATAGGCGCAGAAACGGATACGTTCGCAAGCGACATCGTATGCGTCGACATCCCCCGTAGGACGCGATCGGCTATCGCCGCATCCGTTCGTATCCTTTCCGATCCGATGCGATGCGAGCCGTTTGGTAGAAATCATCTTGTAGATCGTTGTAACCTGCGCTTACACCGGCGAATAAAATAGTGCAACTCCTGGTAGTTTATATACAATCTTGGGAACTGTTGTATTTTTTTAAATAATTTTTATTCATGACCATAGATACAAGTCTCGCTCGGTGTTGCCATAATTGCCCGCAATTGTGTTGCCCGTGTAAGCGCAACAATAAACTGATCACAGATAGGACACAACCTTAGTTTACCTATTGCGACATGAACAAACATTGTTTCAAGCTAGTTTTAAAATGTCTACTATAATCATTACAACCTCCTCGTTTTAGATATTTTATAATAAGACCACACATCACAAGGTTGTATAACCTTATAACCTGTATAGTTATGATCGAATGTGTAATGATATGAAAGCGTTGAAAATGCCAGTTTTGTTATATTTTTGAGAGAAAAATACAGTAAAACTACATTATTTGAAAATTGAAGTTTTTCTTACCTTTTACCTCGTAACTTTACACACATCAAAAGTGGTTAGGAATCAAGGTATTTCAAAATAGTAGATTGTAAAACTAGACTACACTCTGCTTTTCACTTCGATTTCCAGAAAATAAAACGGGCATAATGTATATAATATTTTCACTGTTCAAAAATGTTGCAAAATTGAAGAAGAGATTTCCCGCCACGAAATGCTAAATGTTTTTTTTTTAATTTTCAACATGTGTCATTCGACTTGGGTGCTTCATAGTCATACTGCCAAGTCGTGACCGTCAGGATGGCTGGACCAAACGAGATACATACATGAGACCATGTGCACCTATTACCGACCGTCAAACATTATGGTATACTTTTTGTATGAAGTGATTCATGCCTGACCGTGGCTCGGCCGTGCGCCGCCGGGTCTCGGCCGGGGCACGGCGTTGAAATGTCATTTATTATGTTTGACCGTGCCCCGGCCGGGGCACGGCCCGGTCGCAACACGGTGTAGCGTGAATCATCCTATCTCCGCTAGGAGTAATAGTGTTCTGTGGTGTCAATCCAGCAAGTAAATAATAATTATTATCGACGTTAAACCTATTCAGGTTTCATCGTTCATGACCTTGGCGGGACGTACAGCCAGATGAACATAATAGAAGTTACCTTGTCCTCTGTCTACGATGTCTAGGACTAGGAGGACTTTTTTTTTTAATAACGTTTATGGCCTGTAGGTTTATTTAGTCATTGCCTGGACTCCAGGAGGACTGTCCACAGGGGTCCACAGACTTTTGGGCTGCGTTCCGAGTTACGAATGTAATCGATATAATCGATTTGAGCGTGCTTAAACCTAATTCGGTACGGACCGAACGCAGGCACGCTCAAATCGATTATATCGATTACAGTCCTAACTCGGAATGCACCCCTGGAGTTCTGGACTTCTGGTGTCAAAAATTGACAGAAGTCATCAATAAATTCATTGAAGGTGGCGTGCATGGACTTATGTGGCGTGTGTATCATAGTAATACGAAATAGCATATCCTTAACATAGCTTGCAAATTAGAAAGAGATAGTAAATATACATTGTGAATGTATCAAAGCAAAAGGCTAAATACCAAATGCCCAATATACTGCTTTTATAATACTGGAACGTTTGCAAAAAATGCAAACAAAGAAAAATTACCATAACGACGGTAAAACCACAAGAAAATCAAGAAATGAAGAAATTGACATATTGACATGCTGTAGAAAAGAGATGTTTTAAATAAATTAACTTTTTTCAAAATGAATGACATGAACGCAAGTGTGCCTGAGCCTAAGAAAGTGGGTGTATGGGCTGAAGGCACCCACATCGAAGCGAAGTAAGTGTCCCGTTTTTGAATGTAGTTTCGAAACCTGCATTCTTGTTGTGATCAACCTGAACTACATTTTGATTGTATATATCCGATGCAATAATAAGTTGGTGTTCCTACGCAAAGAAATTTGTACATCTTCTAATCAAACTAAAAGAAACCACTTTTTTTTATCTTGCATTGCCTTTTTTTAGGGAATTCGTGATACCCAAGAAGTCACCTGACTCTAGCGATGATATACCAACGATACCAGATCTAGACGACTTACAAGATATATTGGAGAAAGAAATATCTATGCAACCAGTGTAAGTCTACAGTAATAATAATACAACGTGTTTTTTTTTATATCCCATAACTCTAGGGGTCCCTAAGACGACCCACTGACTGGTTATTGTACTCATCATTATGAACAATTTTTACAATGGGACCGAACTAAAATCAGCTTTGGCGAGTTATGCGAACATAAATGTAGGGAACACCAAATTTTTTTTTCACAATTTTAGGTTTGGTCCCATAGTAAAAGTTGTTCATAATGATGAGTGCAATGACCCCCTAGAGTTATGGGATATAAAAAAAAACACATAAGTAATAGTTAACACAAGTTTTGTTGCAATTGTTTATAACTAGCTGTGCCCTGCGATTTCACCCGCATAAGTTTCCTGTGGGAATATCAGGATAAAAACTATTCTATGTCCTTTCCTGGGACTCAAACTATCTCAATACCAAATTTCATCTAAATTGGTTCAGTAGTTTAAGTGTGAAGAGGTAACAGACAGATACACTTTCGCATTTATAATATTAGTATGGATTTCTATTATTTTGAAGTCCTCCTCACTAGCCTTGTCTCGATTGATTTGGGATCGGCACAGTACATCTTTTTCTTCTATGTTCATCAGGTATCATAGTCATCACCGTGCTTTCTTTTTCTCTAATTCCCCAACATAATGTTGTAGCACATAATCTCACCATCTTTCCTTTGGTCTGCCTTATTTGTTACATCTGTATATTAAGTTCTTATATTTTCTTTCTCAGCCCTGATCACAAGGACACTGAAACAGTGAATGCCCTATCAGAAGTTGAGGGAGGCCTATCCGGCACTGCAGACAGTGTTGAGGCAGTACTAGACGTACTGAACTCTTACATACCCCAGGAGGAAATGGACTCTGCTGACACCGTGTGGACTGTAGACTCTTTGCTGCAGGAACTGGCTGAGGAGAGTCAGGAATAGGACTTGAAGGTTGTTTTCTTAAAAGGTGATTACATTTCAAACTGGGAGGTTGTGAACTGTGGTATGACAACCGAGTTTAGTCTATTTGGAGGCATTATCATTGTTTGCCTACCTTTTCCCAATGGTGGGATTAGATTGCAGTCTAATTAGATGCAGCTGAATACCATTGCTTTACATGGAGTATCTGACCTCCACAACTGGAAAACAAGTAGCGAGATATCCATTGGTAAGACTGGTTGGCAGACTTTTGGTCACTGTCATTGTTGGATATTCTTCTTCTTAGCGTGTCGAAGCAATCCAGAATTCGGCTACCAGGCTATTAACGCACTGAGATAGCCATGACATGACCTATCACACAAAACATGATGATAACGGCTTCAACTGGTTGGAGGGGTTTGACGCCGAATTATCCGAGGGACCTAATACTGCGACACAGCACCTTAGCCCTACAAGTGCATACTTCTTCCCGCTGGAAGACGTGGAGCGGTTCTTCATGTAGTTGCAGTTCTAACCAGTGTTCATCCATCCAATAGATGCCCTACCAACCGGTGCTCTCGCATATCCAGTCTAGCGGCCCCTCTGGGAAGTTACCGTATCATCCTCAAGGACCGGCAAGCATAGCTTAACAACAAAGTATCATGATGATATCGGCGAGAACTTCTCCATGGAGTGATAAGAGGGGCATCATAATCAGCCTATAATGATCCCACTGCAGGGGCGCAGGCCTCGTCTCGGTGAGAGGGAGTGGGCCGTATTCCATCACACGGGCCCAGTATGGGTTCATAGCTGTCACGTCTTCGAAATTTTGGCACACGGCCGTTACCACTAGGCAACAACTGCTCCTCTCTAGATGCCGCTAGACTTGTTCGAGCCAGTGCCCTACCATCCGCTACCGTAAGGGCGACGCTGGAGTACCAGCCCCTGCCGACGTCCCAAGCCACAGAGGCCACCTACATACGTAAAGAGCATCATGGAGCTTTTTATTACAATAAACTGTTTACCTCGTCAAAACTTATAGGATTCAATGTCATATATTATTACTAGAAGAATAAAAGTATTCTGTCATGGCCTCAAACAGTTTTCTTTTCTCTATTATAAACAACTAGATGCGCCTCGCGGTTTCACCCGCGTAAATGTCGATCCCGTGGGAATATCGGGATAAAAATAGCCTATATGTTAATCCAGGGTGTCAGCTTACAAAATTTATCAAAATTGGTACAGCCGTTTGAGCGTGAAGAGGTAACAAACATATAAACACACACACACACACACACAAACTTTCGCCTTTATAATATTAGTGTGATAGTGTGACTAGCAGCGCCCGGCGCTTTCACCCGCATAAGTTTTGATCCCGTGGAAATATCGGGATAATAAGTATCCTATGTGTTAATCCTGGTTATATACAGGGTGTTACAGAAACGGTATATCAATACAAACGGGTTGAAGAGTGTATCTGGTCTAGAATCTTTGTACAAAGGGGTTTGAAGGTTTTGGCCCTAAAATCAGCCGCCATTTTGATTTTTTTTCAGAATCGCGGTGCACAACAAAAGTTATATATTTAGATAGAGGACACTTATACAAACAAAAAATGTTACATAACATAATATCCTAAAGCGTCAGGTTTCGGAGTTATTCACCGAAATATAAGTCGAAAACAACAAGGATTTTTTTGTTTTTTTTCCCTCCAGGTAAGCATATTGAACTATTGAGGTAATAGAAACGTTATGAAACCTTTATGGAGAAGAAACAAATGAAGAATAGACATTTTTTAAATAAATAATTAAACACGGCAATTTATAGTTCGTTGTTTTAATCCCAGAGACTAATCTGACAAGTGTATCAAACTTCTATACTAAAAAAAAATGAAAACACAAAAGACTTAAATGTCAGATTAGTCTCTGGGATTAAAAAACGAACTATAAATACATACATAATACATACATACATAATTAGCCTATAATGTTCCCACTGCTGGGACACAGGCCTCCTCGGTGAGAGGGAGTGGGCCGTAATCCACCATGCGGGCCCAGTGCGGGTTGGCAGATGTCACATGTCTTCGAATTTTTGGTTCTAGGACATGCCGGTTTCCTCACGATGTTTTCCTTCACCGTTTTGAGAGCAGTGATGATGAAATAATTTACACAAAGTAAAGCGCCTGTCTGGGTTCGAACCTACGACCTACAACTCGTAAGTCGCGGCTGTTACCACTTGGCCACCACTGTTAGCCGTTTTTAATAATTTATTTTAAAAATGTCTATTCTTCATTATTTATTTTATTTATTTATTTATTATTTATGTACACACAGTAAAATACATAAGGATATGTCATAATTACAATTTGAGTACAAAGGTACTTTTGTTAAAGGTTATTTTGTTTCTTCTCCATAAAGGTTTCATAACGTTTCTATTACCTCAATAGTTCAATATGCTTACCTGGAGGGAAAAAAGACAAAAAAATCCTTGTTGTTTTCGAATTATATTTCGGTGAATAACTCCGAAACCTGACGCTTTAGGATATTATGTTATATAATATTTTTTGTTTGTATAAGTGTCCTCTATCTAAATATATAACTTTTGTTGTGCACCGCGATTCTGAAAAAAAAACAAAATGGCGACCGACCTTAGGGCCACCCTCCATACAAAAATCTTCTAACCCCTTTCAGCTCAAAAGCATTAACTTTGAAAATGCCTAATATTTTTTTATTTCGACATCACGGCGCTGCACTGGCGCGCGGCGGCGTGATGTGCGTGTACTATGCGCACAGACACACTTCAGATAATGGATAATGACCCTCGTAGTGCGGTGACACGTTTTTTTATGATTTCAATGTAATATACTATCGAAATAAAAAAATATTAAGCATTTTCAAAGTTACTGCTTTTGAGCTGAAATTTTGTACAGAGATTCTAGACCAGATACACTCTTCAACCCGTTTGTATTGATATACCCTTTCCGTAACACCCTATATATAAACTACTGTAAGCCAAATGTCATAAAAATCCGTTCAGCCGTTTGTGCGTGAAGGAGTAACAAACATACAAACACCTCTCAAACTTTCGCCTTTATAATATTAGTGTGATATGATAACTGAGGGGCAATCAGTCAAAAATAGGAGGATACCTCTAATTTCCTTTTATTTATTTTGACATGGATTGTCGCCGAGATGAGATTGCGACTAGATTTTGAACGTTTTTAATTACGGGAATTGGCCTGCAGGCGACCGCACGAACATGTTTTTAAAAATAAATGTTTAAATGGTAAACCCTCCATATTGGTGCCCAAGATACAGGCTAGCCTAGTTTGGGGCCAATGTAAAATCTCCGTATGTAATTTTTGAGTAATAAAGTTTTATTATTATTATTATTATGTAAATAGCGACCCGCCTTGCTTGGCACCTTAAACGGGTGCAATGTAAATGCAAACATCGTTTAATATTATTACATAAGCCATCCGGAATAAATTCTCTAAAATTATGGTGATAACCGCATCAAAATCCATTCTACAGTTTAGAAGAACTAAGCAGCCTCACCACGAAAAGCGACATTGTTTCGTACGTGAAAAGGTAGGTAATCTCAACACTTAGCTATGGAGTATGGGTGCACTTACGCTGATTTCCATGGTTTCCCAGGAGTTGTCGGAATCGAAAAAACAAAGTTTATTTTGCTTGTGGGATATTTATAAGAACAGAATTTAAAAAAAAAAAGAGTTGATCTGTGGTATGTGCTAACTTCTAAGCAAGAGAAATCCATACTAATATTATAAATTTGAAAGTAACTGTCTGTCTGTATGTTACCTTTTCACGCCTAAACCACTGAACGGATTTAGATGAAATTTGGCAGAGAGATAGATTGCATCCCGGGGAAGGACATAGGATAGTTTTTATCCCAGAAATCATTCTTTAAGGGGATGAAAAGAGGGGTGGAAGTTTGTATGGGGAATCAATAACCGCTGAACCGATTTAGATGAAATTTGGTATGGAGATAGTTTCGAGTTGTGGGGAAGGATATAGAATAGTTTTTATCCCCGAAATTATTCCTTAAGGGGGGTGAAGATTTGTAAAGGGAATCAATAAAACATAACCCTCCTTCTGGCGCAGTCGGGTATAAAGGACTATAATACTTTTATCGCGCATGAAACCGCGGGGCACAGCTAGTAAAAAATAAATGACAAAAATCATGAATAATGGAGCAGTTCGTACGCACGCACTATGCGTCCGTACGCGGACGCGGTCAGTACTGCTCTGAACGCGCGCATGGTTTCTATGGCGATAGCTACGGCAGCCCGACGTCAGTCTTGACCGTCAGGAGAGCACTGAATACGGCCTTAGATGTAAGAAGTAAAAAAAAAACTTAAATCGTCCGTCATCATTTTATTTGTAAAAAACTTTTATTTATATCTAAATACTGTGCTATTTATTATAACAGTTAGTTATTGTAACAAATCCTCCATCCAATTATTAATAGACTAAGGAATGATTGTTCTTACTTAATAATAAAATAATAAATAGGTAGGTAAGTAGTAGTAATTTGAAATAATTGTTGTTATTGTACCTACATGACATACATTTATTATTACATAATTCAGTGTGTTTTTTAATTTGTAGTGTTAAACTATGTGACATTAACTTTTTCATTTATTTATTAGTTTTTTGTATTTATTTTATGAGGTTTAATAACAATAATAGTGAAATAACACTATTTACATTATAGTAGGTACTTACTAATATTGATACATTCAAATCTATTAAATATTTCTTATAATCGTTCCTATGCCGATAAAGTTAAGTTTCCTGTGGAAACAATACATCTTCATCGCCATCATCCACAGCCCAACTTCACCAACTGCTGAGCGTAGACCTCTCTTTTCAAGTAAGTACATGACTTTTATCGGCCTGCAATATATCGTCATGGACAACCAACAAACAGGTCAAAGGGATACTGTACCTACAATTTAACTTGCTGGACTTCAATTTTGATGCAGCATGACTTTTCCCCAATCAGGTCAACGCTATTAACATAATGTTTCGCTAAGGGCTGTTTTTTCAATTAACAGATAATTTTTATTCGTAGAATAAAATTGACTTCCGTCAGATTTTGTATGGAAGAACTGTCAAAAATTCAAAATTATTCCTCGGATAAAATTATCTAGCATTGGAAAAATCAGCCCTAAGATGTCAGTCCATAGATTACAATCATCTTGTATAGTACTTACTAGTTCCATAAGCCGGTAAATTATGTTACCAGTCAATCATGAACACTTATTCATTTGATACAGACAGGTTCTACAAAACCTAAAGTACAAATATTGAGGATAAGCTTAACAAGCAAACCAGTTCTTGTGAATTAGCCACATTCACTAACAAAATCTTATCTATTGGCAATCAAGAAAACAATGCTTATTTAATTTTTCATGCTTATCACACAATTCAATAATTATTGTAACACTAATATTAAAAATAAACATAATACATAAGTTTTATAAAGATTCTGTACGGAAGTCAAGGATACTCCTCTTTTACAAATTTTACAAAAAAAAAACTAGAACGAGCTATGTAAGTATATAAAACTTGCTATTTTTTACAAATCTCTAAAACATCTCTAATTTTACATTTTTCTAGCTATACTGGCAAAACATGAAATAATTTGACCTAACTAGAAAAGGATTTTTTTTATTATTTCAATGCTATCCTAATGAGCTGGGGAAGGAACAAGTCAACTAGGCATCCTATAAATTTTACGTCCTGGTCGCTTTTGCGCTTGTAAAGCCAAATAATAAATAATTTTAAATGCATTTGTCAATGAAAACAAACCCTGTATTGCATTTAAAAGTCAGCGCAAAATCTAATAAATTCTTCGAGATCTATTTCGAATCAACAGCTTAGTTCTATGATCTAGTAGAAATACTTTGAATTAAGCTCCTTGTTGAACCACCGGCTGTTCTGAATGCAATATAAGCTGTGATACCTAAAACAATATATGAGGGCAAGATGGTTGCTGCGTACAATTCTTTGCTATTTAATAAACTGAGTCCAGAAACAAAGAAATGTGACACTATGACCCATCCAACTTTTATGTAGTTTTTGTCGTCGAATCCACTGAAGAATATAACGCTCCAGAATGTGTTGAGTAATATCATGCAGAGGGTCATGGCTGCGCTCGTCACAAAGAAGTACTCTGTGCCGGTGTGGAGCCCTAATGTGCCTGGACCAACCTGTAATATGGAAAAAGATTTGGTGAAAACAACCATTTTTAGTCTTAAGTGCATTCAGGCAAAGATTTTTAAGTTTTTTAATGTTTGCAATGTTAGGTAAGTGGTAAGTTTTATGTTAATTGATGTCTCTGTCTATTTGTAAATACCTACATCCTACACAAATAAACAAATAGTCTATTGAATTTTATGCTAAAAGGTTGGCTCAAGAAAACACTGAAATCTGTTCAAAAGACCAATTACTTTGTTTACCATTGGTGGTCTGATTTCCTATTCCTATGGAATATAATATGGTATACTTATGCTTGTAGTTACTAATTTTTTTTTATGCTATAGTAACTACAGCCAAACCTTGAACGGTGTTTAAGGTTTACAGTATAATAACAGTATTATCAGCGGTCTACTTCCTGTAACAATAACAGAGTTTTTGCTTTGTTTGTTGCAATTTTCCTCCTCCATTAATAAGACTCAAAATAAACATTATAACTATAATGTTTTATGGTACTACTAACTCTTTAAAAGTCTTATCTTGATTATCTTTTGTGGACTCATGCTCTCATTCCAATATGGTGATTATGGATAATATTGGGTACTATAGACCCGCACCTGCTTTGCACAGGTGCTCTAGACAATAGCGCTACCTATTGGGTCCAAAACTATCCTGTCTTTCTTTGAAATCAGTTGGGTGCTTTCAGAGTTTAGCTTATACGAACATAGTGACATACTTATATGATTTTTTACCAACTTAAAAAAAAAGCAGTTTATCAAATGTGTATGTAATATTATTGGAACTGCAATCCATTCACATGACAATCTATTAGGGCTTTCAAACAACTATACAAAATTTCATGGATGTATGTTTGTCCATGCATTTCTACGCAACTATTAATCGGACCCTGACCATTTTTTTTAAAGGCTTACATTTACTTCAACTTAGGGAACAGTGCAAGTTTCAACAAAATCGATTCAGTAATTTTCAAGATATGGACTAATGACTAATTCTTACCTACTAGAAGCCATTTGTATGTAAGCGCTCAATGTTTTCACAATTAAATTTATTGTTGTTTCAAGTGTATTTTTGTTATGAATTGGTGGGGTTCATACAACATTTAAGAGGTTAATAACATTTGGAACTAGAGACAATGAAATACATACCGAATCAGCCAGTACGTTAATAAGGGCGAAGGCTCCACTCATAGTGCCGAAACCCAGTCCTGACACATAAGCCAGCTCTAGCTTATTGCTGCCTATGCTGTGGTTCTCTGATATCTCTTTTAGTCCCGCTTCCGTCTTCCGTAGCAAGACATACATGCCATATCGGAATGCTTCCTGAAACAACAAGGTAATCTATTACAGACGTATGAACGTAAACGACGCAAAAGAAGTATGTAAGGATCTTAGCAGGTGGCGTTCTGAAATGAAATTGTTTATTCTGTAAATAGGATATCAGAATCACTTTTACATATCATAAAGGCCGAAACGAACTCAAGAGCTTCTTGTTTCTGCCTACCCGCATAGAAAGAAGGCGTAAGTTTATATTTATCTATTACAGGTAGGTACTTCAAAATTATTTAGTCTTTACTGTCATACTGCTGGGCACAGGCTAAAAAGATTAAAAGATTTTTAGTAGGGTAATTTTAACCACATAGAGAAGAAAGAGGTTCTAAGATTATTAAATGTCATGTTACCAAAGCATTTTAAGAATGAAACATGTTGCCCTTTTGGGTAGATAGCCCTTGGTTGAATATAATGTAACAACAATAATAACTGTATCTTGCATGTTCGTATTTCATATTGCCTACAGTACAGTGACATCATATGCGATAACAAGGTACCTAGGTTCTTTTTTAAATGCAATTAGACAAAAGTGGAACAGTTAAGTTTCACTGCGTTCACTACATACTGCTGCTGCTGACTGCTGTTAGTAAATAATATTATCAACATTAAAGGATTATTTTACGATTATAAATGAAATTATATCAGTTACTAACTTGGAATATGATAGCAAAGACCATCCCAAACGCCAAATGCGTTCGTAACGGCACCACTGCATACCACACGACAGATGAAATTAGAAACGATAGTAGCCATCCAAATGCTGCTACTATCATGATGATGATGCGCACAGGATCATTGGCCACCGTGAGCGCGAACATGACCAACGGAGCCCCGAAGGCAAGGAGGGAACAGCTGAAGAACTCTGCGAGAGTCATCCTACGCGATTCTTAACAAGTTATGGACAGTAAACCTAACTTATACTACCTAACAGCTGCCTAATGCTGTCAACTGTTTAACTTAACTAAACTAAGAACATTTAGACACGAATAAATTAAATGTTATGGTATAAAAACGAAATTAATCATGAATCACAGCAAAGCAAACGCAGTTTTTCAGTAATGTCAGTTCAGTTTGACATTTTTGATGAGATGAGTCGTTCAAGATTGACGTTTAGAAATGGATTGGGCAGGGGCCGGCTATGGGATGTGAGTGAACTTAGCAGATCATTGTCCAGCAGATCAACAAAAAACATGAGTTCTATTCGCATGCAGCTGAGTTCTACAGTTCCTGATACTTTTTAGAAATAGTTCTGGCGTTTTTACATAAAAAAAATCAAATGTCAAAATGATCTGCCAACTTCACGTAGCAGATCATTTTGTAGCAGATCAAAAACAAATGTGAGTTCTGTCGCATGCGGCTGAGTTCTACAGTTCCTGATACTTTTTAGAAATAGTTCTGGCGTTTTTACCCTTAAAAAAGGTAATTGGCAAAATAAAACGTATCAAAAACAAATGTGAGTTCTTTCGCATGCAGCTGAGTTTTACAGTTCCTGATACTATTCAGGAATAGTTCTGAACTCACGTCTACTTTTGTGAAAGGCTAGAACTCTTTCGTTTATCACAGATTCGCATCAGACCTGCAATCTAAAACTCGATTCGAATCCAGAACTCACGTTCGAGTGTCAGCAGATCATGGAGAACGTCAAAAAGTCGAAAAATATTTTTTTCATCCTTTCCGATTACTGTGAAAGGCTAGAACTCTTTAGTTTATCATAGATTCACATCAGACCTGCAATCTAAAACTCGATTCGAATCCAGAACTCACGTTCGAGTTCCAGCAGATCATGGTAGAACGTCAAAAATTCGAAAAATATTTTTTTCATCCTTTCCAATTACTGTGAAAGGCTAGAACTCTTTCGTTTATCATAGATTCACATCAGACCTGCAATCTAAAACTCGATTCGAATCCAGAACTCACGTTCGAGTTCCAGCAGATCATGGTAGAACGTCAAAAAGTCGAAAAATAATTTTTTCAACCTTTCCAATTATTGTGAAAGGCTAGAACTCTTTCGTTTATCATAGATTCACATCAGACCTGCAATCTAAAACTCGATTCGAATCCAGAACTCACGTTCGAGTGCCAGCAGATCATGGTAGAACGTCAAAAAGTCGAAAAATATTTTTTTCATCCTTTCCAATTACTGTGAAAGGCTAGAACTCTTTCGTTTATCATAGATTCACATCAGACCTTGAATCTAAAACTCGATTCGAATCCAGAACTCACGTTCGAGTGTCAGCAGATCATGGTAGAACGTAAAAAATTCGAAAAATATTTTTTTCATCCTTTCCAATTATTGTGAAAGGATAGAACTCTTTCGTTTATCATAGATTTACATCAGACCTGCAATCTAAAACTCGATTCGAATCCAGAACTCACGTTCGAGTGCCAGCAGATCATGGTAGAACGTCAAAAAGTCAAAAAATATTTTTTTCATCCTTTCCAATTACTGTGAAAGGCTAGAACTCTTTCGTTTATCATAGATTTACATCAGACCTGCAATCTAAAACTCGATTCGAATCCAGAACTCACGTTCGAGTTCCAGCAGATCATGGTAGAACGTCAAAAAGTCGAAAAATATTTTTTTCATCCTTTCCAATTACTGTGAAAGGCTAGAACTCTTTCGTTTATCATAGATTCCCATCAGACCTGCAATCTAAAACTCGATTCGAATCCAGAACTCACGTTCGAGTGTCAACAGATCATGGTCGAACGTAAAAAATTCGAAAAATATTTTTTTCATCCTTTCCGATTACTGTGAAAGGCTAGAACTCTTTAGTTTATCATAGATTTACATCAGACCTGCAATCTAAAACTCGATGCGAATCCAGAACTCACGTTCGAGTTCCAGCAGATCATGGTAGAACGTCAAAAATTCGAAAAATATTTTTTTCATCCTTTCCAATTACTGTGAAAGGCTAGAACTCTTTCGTTTATCATAGATTCACATCAGACCTGCAATCTAAAACTCGATTCGAATCCAGAACTCACGTTCGAGTGCCAGCAGATCATGGTAGAACGTAAAAAAGTCGAAAAATAATTTTTTCAACCTTTCCAATTATTGTGAAAGGCTAGAACTCTTTCGTTTATCATAGATTCACATCAGACCTGCAATCTAAAACTCGATTCGAATCCAGAACTCACGTTCGAGTGCCAGCAGATCATGGTAGAAAGTTAAAATGTCGAAAAATATTTTTTTCATCCTTTCCAATTATTGTGAAAGGCTAGAACTCTTTCGTTTATCATAGATTCGCATCAGACCTGCAATATAAAACTCGATTCGAATCCAGAACTCACGTTCGAGTGCCAGCAGATCATGGTAGAAAGTTAAAATGTCGAAAAATATTTTTTTCATCCTTTCCAATTACTGTGAAAGGCTAGAACTCTTTCGTTTATCATAGATTCGCATCAGACCTGCAATCTAAAACTCGATTCGAATCCAGAACTCACGTTCGAGTGCCAGCAGATCATGGTAGAAAGTTAAAATGTCGAAAAATATTTTTTTCATCCTTTCCATTTATTGTGAAAGGCTAGAACTCTTTCGTTTATCACAGATTCGCATCAGACCTGCAATATAAAACTCGATTCGAATCCAGAACTCACGTTCGAGTGTCAGCAGATCATGGTAGAACGTCAAAAAGTCGAAAAATATTTTTTTCATCCTTTCCAATTATTGTGAAAGGCTAGAACTCTTTCGTTTATCATAGATTCGCATCAGACCTGCAATCTAAAACTCGATTCGAATCCAGAACTCACGTTCGAGTGCCAGCAGATCATGGTAGAACGTAAAAAAGTCGAAAAATAATTTTTTCAACCTTTCCAATTATTGTGAAAGGCTAGAACTATTTCGTTTATCATAGATTCACATCAGACCTGCAATCTAAAACTCGATTCGAATCCAGAACTCACGTTCGAGTGCCAGCAGATCATGGTAGAACGTCAAAAAGTCGAAAAATATTTTTTTCATCCTTTCCAATTATTGTGAAAGGATAGAACTCTTTCGTTTATCATAGATTCGCATCAGACCTGCAATCTAAAACTCGATTCGAATCCAGAACTCACGTTCGAGTTCCAGCAGATCATGGTAGAACGTCAAAAAGTCGAAAAATATTTTTTTCATCCTTTCCAATTATTGTGAAAGGATAGAACTCTTTCGTTTATCATAGATTCACATCAGACCTGCAATCTAAAACTCGATTCGAATCCAGAACTTACGTTCGAGTGCCAGCAGATCATGGTAGAACGTCAAAAAGTCGAAAAATATTTTTTTTCATCATTTCCAATTATTGTGAAAGGCCAGAACTCTTTCGTTTATCATAGATTCACATCAGACCTGCAATCTAAAACTCGATTCGAATCCAGAACTCACGTTCGAGTGCCAGCAGATCATGGTAGAAAGTTAAAATGTCGAAAAATATTTTTTTCATCCTTTCCAATTATTGTGAAAGGCTAGAACTCTTTCGTTTATCATAGATTCGCATCAGACCTGCAATATAAAACTCGATTCGAATCCAGAACTCACGTTCGAGTGCCAGCAGATCATGGTAGAAAGTTAAAATGTCGAAAAATATTTTTTTCATCCTTTCCAATTACTGTGAAAGGCTAGAACTCTTTCGTTTATCATAGATTCGCATCAGACCTGCAATCTAAAACTCGATTCGAATCCAGAACTCACGTTCGAGTGCCAGCAGATCATGGTAGAAAGTTAAAATGTCGAAAAATATTTTTTTCATCCTTTCCATTTATTGTGAAAGGCTAGAACTCTTTCGTTTATCACAGATTCGCATCAGACCTGCAATATAAAACTCGATTCGAATCCAGAACTCACGTTCGAGTGTCAGCAGATCATGGTAGAACGTCAAAAAGTCGAAAAATATTTTTTTCATCCTTTCCAATTATTGTGAAAGGCTAGAACTCTTTCGTTTATCATAGATTCGCATCAGACCTGCAATCTAAAACTCGATTCGAATCCAGAACTCACGTTCGAGTGCCAGCAGATCATGGTAGAACGTAAAAAAGTCGAAAAATAATTTTTTCAACCTTTCCAATTATTGTGAAAGGCTAGAACTATTTCGTTTATCATAGATTCACATCAGACCTGCAATCTAAAACTCGATGCGAATCCAGAACTCACGTTCGAGTTCCAGCAGATCATGGTAGAACGTCAAAAATTCGAAAAATATTTTTTTCATCTTTCCAATTACTGTGAAAGGCTAGAACTCTTTCGTTTATCATAGATTCACATCAGACCTGCAATCTAAAACTCGATTCGAATCCAGAACTCACGTTCGAGTTCCAGCAGATCATGGTAGAACGTCAAAAAGTCGAAAAATATTTTTTTCATCCTTTCCAATTATTGTGAAAGGATAGAACTCTTTCGTTTATCATAGATTCACATCAGACCTGCAATCTAAAACTCGATTCGAATCCAGAACTTACGTTCGAGTGCCAGCAGATCATGGTAGCACGTCAAAAAGTCGAAAAATATTTTTTTTCATCATTTCCAATTATTGTGAAAGGCCAGAACTCTTTCGTTTATCATAGATTCACATCAGACCTGCAATCTAAAACTCGATTCGAATCCAGAACTCACGTTCGAGTGCCAGCAGATCATGGTAGAACGTAAAAAAGTCGAAAAATAATTTTTTCAACCTTTCCAATTATTGTGAAAGGCTAGAACTCTTTCGTTTATCATAGATTCACATCAGACCTGCAATCTAAAACTCGATTCGAATCCAGAACTCACGTTCGAGTGCCAGCAGATCATGGTAGAAAGTTAAAATGTCGAAAAATATTTTTTTCATCCTTTCCAATTATTGTGAAAGGCTAGAACTCTTTCGTTTATCATAGATTCGCATCAGACCTGCAATATAAAACTCGATTCGAATCCAGAACTCACGTTCGAGTGCCAGCAGATCATGGTAGAAAGTTAAAATGTCGAAAAATATTTTTTTCATCCTTTCCAATTACTGTGAAAGGCTAGAACTCTTTCGTTTATCATAGATTCGCATCAGACCTGCAATCTAAAACTCGATTCGAATCCAGAACTCACGTTCGAGTGCCAGCAGATCATGGTAGAAAGTTAAAATGTCGAAAAATATTTTTTTCATCCTTTCCATTTATTGTGAAAGGCTAGAACTCTTTCGTTTATCACAGATTCGCATCAGACCTGCAATATAAAACTCGATTCGAATCCAGAACTCACGTTCGAGTGTCAGCAGATCATGGTAGAACGTCAAAAAGTCGAAAAATATTTTTTTCATCCTTTCCAATTATTGTGAAAGGCTAGAACTCTTTCGTTTATCATAGATTCGCATCAGACCTGCAATCTAAAACTCGATTCGAATCCAGAACTCACGTTCGAGTGCCAGCAGATCATGGTAGAACGTAAAAAAGTCGAAAAATAATTTTTTCAACCTTTCCAATTATTGTGAAAGGATAGAACTCTTTCGTTTATCATAGATTCACATCAGACCTGCAATCTAAAACTCGATTCGAATCCAGAACTTACGTTCGAGTGCCAGCAGATCATGGTAGAACGTCAAAAAGTCGAAAAATATTTTTTTTCATCATTTCCAATTATTGTGAAAGGCCAGAACTCTTTCGTTTATCATAGATTCACATCAGACCTCCAATCTAAAACTCGATTCGAATCCAGAACTCACGTTCGAGTTCCAGCAGATCATGGTAGAAAGTTAAAATGTCGATAAATATTTTTTTCATCCTTTCCAATTATTGTGAAAGTCTAGAACTCTTTCGTTTATCATAGATTCACATCAGACCTGCAATCTAAAACTCGATTCGAATCCAGAACTCACGTTCGAGTGCCAGCAGATCATGGTAGAACGTAAAAAAGTCGAAAAATAATTTTTTCAACCTTTCCAATTATTGTGAAAGGCTAGAACTCTTTCGTTTATCATAGATTCACATCAGACCTGCAATCTAAAACTCGATTCGAATCCAGAACTCACGTTCGAGTGCCAGCAGATCATGGTAGAAAGTTAAAATGTCGAAAAATATTTTTTTCATCCTTTCCAATTATTGTGAAAGGCTAGAACTCTTTCGTTTATCATAGATTCGCATCAGACCTGCAATATAAAACTCGATTCGAATCCAGAACTCACGTTCGAGTGCCAGCAGATCATGGTAGAAAGTTAAAATGTCGAAAAATATTTTTTTCATCCTTTCCAATTACTGTGAAAGGCTAGAACTCTTTCGTTTATCATAGATTCGCATCAGACCTGCAATCTAAAACTCGATTCGAATCCAGAACTCACGTTCGAGTGCCAGCAGATCATGGTAGAAAGTTAAAATGTCGAAAAATATTTTTTTCATCCTTTCCATTTATTGTGAAAGGCTAGAACTCTTTCGTTTATCACAGATTCGCATCAGACCTGCAATCTAAAACTCGATTCGAATCCAGAACTCACGTTCGAGTGCCAGCAGATCATGGTAGAACGTAAAAAAGTCGAAAAATAATTTTTTCAACCTTTCCAATTATTGTGAAAGGCTAGAACTATTTCGTTTATCATAGATTCACATCAGACCTGCAATCTAAAACTCGATGCGAATCCAGAACTCACGTTCGAGTTCCAGCAGATCATGGTAGAACGTCAAAAATTCGAAAAATATTTTTTTCATCTTTCCAATTACTGTGAAAGGCTAGAACTCTTTCGTTTATCATAGATTCACATCAGACCTGCAATCTAAAACTCGATTCGAATCCAGAACTCACGTTCGAGTTCCAGCAGATCATGGTAGAACGTCAAAAAGTCGAAAAATATTTTTTTCATCCTTTCCAATTATTGTGAAAGGATAGAACTCTTTCGTTTATCATAGATTCACATCAGACCTGCAATCTAAAACTCGATTCGAATCCAGAACTTACGTTCGAGTGCCAGCAGATCATGGTAGAACGTCAAAAAGTCGAAAAATATTTTTTTTCATCATTTCCAATTATTGTGAAAGGCCAGAACTCTTTCGTTTATCATAGATTCACATCAGACCTGCAATCTAAAACTCGATTCGAATCCAGAACTCACGTTCGAGTGCCAGCAGATCATGGTAGAACGTAAAAAAGTCGAAAAATAATTTTTTCAACCTTTCCAATTATTGTGAAAGGCTAGAACTCTTTCGTTTATCATAGATTCACATCAGACCTGCAATCTAAAACTCGATTCGAATCCAGAACTCACGTTCGAGTGCCAGCAGATCATGGTAGAAAGTTAAAATGTCGAAAAATATTTTTTTCATCCTTTCCAATTATTGTGAAAGGCTAGAACTCTTTCGTTTATCATAGATTCGCATCAGACCTGCAATATAAAACTCGATTCGAATCCAGAACTCACGTTCGAGTGCCAGCAGATCATGGTAGAAAGTTAAAATGTCGAAAAATATTTTTTTCATCCTTTCCAATTACTGTGAAAGGCTAGAACTCTTTCGTTTATCATAGATTCGCATCAGACCTGCAATCTAAAACTCGATTCGAATCCAGAACTTACGTTCGAGTGCCAGCAGATCATGGTAGAAAGTTAAAATGTCGAAAAATATTTTTTTCATCCTTTCCATTTATTGTGAAAGGCTAGAACTCTTTCGTTTATCACAGATTCGCATCAGACCTGCAATATAAAACTCGATTCGAATCCAGAACTCACGTTCGAGTGTCAGCAGATCATGGTAGAACGTCAAAAAGTCGAAAAATATTTTTTTCATCCTTTCCAATTATTGTGAAAGGCTAGAACTCTTTCGTTTATCATAGATTCGCATCAGACCTGCAATCTAAAACTCGATTCGAATCCAGAACTCACGTTCGAGTGCCAGCAGATCATGGTAGAACGTAAAAAAGTCGAAAAATAATTTTTTCAACCTTTCCAATTATTGTGAAAGGCTAGAACTATTTCGTTTATCATAGATTCACATCAGACCTGCAATCTAAAACTCGATTCGAATCCAGAACTCACGTTCGAGTGCCAGCAGATCATGGTAGAACGTCAAAAAGTCGAAAAATATTTTTTTCATCCTTTCCAATTATTGTGAAAGGATAGAACTCTTTCGTTTATCATAGATTCGCATCAGACCTGCAATCTAAAACTCGATTCGAATCCAGAACTCACGTTCGAGTTCCAGCAGATCATGGTAGAAAGTTAAAATGTCGAAAAATATTTTTTTCATCCTTTCCAATTATTGTGAAAGTCTAGAACTCTTTCGTTTATCATAGATTCACATCAGACCTGCAATCTAAAACTCGATTCGAATCCAGAACTCACGTTCGAGTGTCAGCAGATCATGGTAGAACGTAAAAAAGTCGAAAAATATTTTTTTCATCCTTTCCAATTACTGTGAAAGGCTAGAACTCTTTCGTTTATCATAGATTCACATCAGACCTGCAATCTAAAACTCGATTCGAATCCAGAACTCACGTTCGAGTGTCAGCAGATCATGGTAGAAAGTTAAAATGTCGAAAAATATTTTTTTCATCATTTCCAATTATTAGGTAAATATATTCGTCCACGACTTCGAGTGTAGCGTCTCCGATCTTCATAAGAGTGGGTGTTACATGGGCATTTGACATGACCTTCGTTTTGTCCATGTTCATTTTGAGACCCACTTTTTCAGAGGCTCTACTGAGGTCATCGAGCATTGTACTGAGGTTCTCCATAGTTTCAGCCATGACTACTATATCGTCGGCAAACCGAAGGTGAGTTATGTACTCGCCATTGATGTTAATGCCAGCTTCTTTCCAGTCCAGAACCTTGAAGACATCCTCCAGAGCAGCGGTGAACAGTTTCGGAGAGATAACGTCTCCCTGTCTCACACCTCGCTGCAGAAGGATAGGTGTCGAGGTCTGGTCCTGGAGTCGAACTGACATAGTGGCGTTTTCGTACAGACACTTCAGGACCTCGATGTACCGATAGTCGATCTGGCACCGTTGAAGAGACTGCAGTACAGCCCATGTCTCGATCGAATCAAAGGCTTTCTCGTAGTCCACAAACGCTAAACAGAGAGGCAGGTTATACTTTTCGGTCTTCTGTATAACCTGTCGCAGCGTATGTATGTGGTCCACGGTGCTAAAGCCACGGTGCTAAAATTACGGTACTGCTGTTATTTAAATTGATTATATTTAACTCCTCATCAATCTTGACTGTTATAATGTTTGTTGTACTTTTATTACAAAGTGTGCCCCTAAAAGAGCCTTTTTTAACTTCTGTC
This sequence comes from Amphipoea lucens, assembly GCA_947508005.1. Classification (NCBI taxonomy): domain Eukaryota; kingdom Metazoa; phylum Arthropoda; class Insecta; order Lepidoptera; family Noctuidae; genus Amphipoea; species Amphipoea lucens. The sequence continues at coordinate 1,123,824 of OX382364.1, forward strand.
TATTGCTTTAGTAAATGGAGTATAGTGTTAATTGAATTTTAGTAACCTACTTCAAACAAAAAAGGAGGTTCTGTATGCGACCCGTATGTATGTATGTTTGTATGTCCGCGATTTTCTCAAAAACGAATGAACCAATTTTGATAATTCTTTAACTAATGTAATCTACATATTTTCAGGAATAATACATTGGGTAATTATTCTTATGTATGAAGTTATACGCATAAATGTACTGCATCTCCAACATTTCTATGCGAATTTTGATGGTTCTTCTAGTCTGTGTCTTCAATTCTTTAATGCACTAGAGTTAATTGAATCTGTGTGGGGTAGGTACAACTAAAAAGTGAAAAATATTTTTTTTTTACAAGAAAAACAACCGACTTCAAAAAAAAACAAAGTGATAAATAACCTTAATTTCGGAAGTCGGTGTCAAAAAACGAAAATGCGGAACCAAGGACACCGACTTCCGAAATTAAAATTATTTATCACTTTGTAGTTTTTTTTTTTTTTGAACTCAGTTGTTTTTTTTATTGTTTTTGCCTTTCACAATAATTGGGAAGGATAAAAAAATAATTTTCGACATTTTAACTTTCTACCATGATCTGCTGGCACTCGAACGTGAGTTCTGGATTCGAATCGAGTTTTAGATTGCAGGTCTGATGCGAATTTATGTTAAACGAAAGAGTTCTAGCCTTTCACAATAATTGGAAAGGATGAAAAAAATATTTTTCGACATTTTAACTTTCTACCATGATCTGCTGACACTCGAACGTGAGTTCTGGATTCGAATCGAGTTTTAGATTGCAGGTCTGATGCGAATCTATGATAAACGAAAGAGTTCTATCCTTTCACAATAATTGGAAAGGATGAAAAAAATATTTTTCGACATTTTAACTTTCTACCATGATCTGCTGACACTCGAACGTGAGTTCTGGATTCGAATCGAGTTTTAGATTGCAGGTCTGATGCGAATCTATGATAAACGAAAGAGTTCTATCCTTTCACCATAATTGGAAAGGATGAAAAAAAATGTTTTTCGACTTTTTAACTTTCTACCATGATCTGCTGGCACTCGAACGTGAGTTCTGGATTCGAATCGAGTTTTAGATTGCAGGTCTGATGCGAATCTATGATAAACGAAAGAGTTCTAGCCTTTCACAGTAATTGGAAAGGATGAAAAAAATATTTTTCGACATTTTAACTTTCTACCATGATCTGCTGGCACTCGAACGTGAGTTCTGGATTCGAATCGAGTTTTAGGTTGCAGGTCTGATGCGAATCTATGATAAACGAAAGAGTTCTAGCCTTTCACAATAATTGGAAAGGATGAAAAAAATATTTTTCGACATTTTAACTTTCTACCATGATCTGCTGGCACTCGAACGTGAGTTCTGGATTCGAATCGAGTTTTAGATTGCAGGTCTGATGCGAATCTATGATAAACGAAAGAGTTCTAGCCTTTCACAATAATTGGAAAGGATAAAAAAATATTTTTCGACATTTTAACTTTCTACCATGATCTGCTGGCACTCGAACGTGAGTTCTGGATTCGAATCGAGTTTTAGATTGCAGGTCTGATGCGAATCTATGATAAACGAAAGAGTTCTAGTCTTTCACAATAATTGGAAAGGTTGAAAAAATTATTTTTCGACTTTTTTACGTTCTACTATGATCTGCTGGCACTCGAACGTGAGTTCTGGATTTGAATCGAGTTTAAGATTGCAGTTCTGATACGAATCTGTGATAAACGAAAAAGTTCTAGCCTTTCACAAAAGTAGACGTGAGTTCAGAACTATTCCTGAATAGTATTGACAGGAACTGTAAAACTCAGCTGCATGCGAAAGAACTCACATTTGTTTTTGATACGTTTTATTTTGCCAATTACCTTTTTAAGGGTAAAAACGCCAGAACTATTTCTAAAAAGTATCAGGAACTGTAGAACTCAGCCGCATGCGACAGAACTCACATTTGTTTTTGATCTGCTACAAAATGATCTGCTACGTGAAGTTGGCAGATCATTTTGACATTTGATTTTTTTTATGTAAAAACGCCAGAACTATTTCTAAAAAGTATCAGGAACTGTAGAACTCAGCTGCATGCGAATAGAACTCATGTTTTTTGTTGATCTGCTGGACAATGATCTGCTAAGTTCACTCACATGGCTATGGGTGGGCCCACTGCCCACTGAGTTGGGAAAACTATTAGTCATTGGCCCTGCCCAATCAATTTCTAAACGTCAATTTTTATTAGTATAATCTATGTATAGGCCGGCTTGAGGTGCGTATTGTTACAGGATAATTTTAGTTATTTTATTTGTAATAATTAATTATATTATTTAAACTCACTTCAGAATAGATCTTTGAAGTATCAATAATATTTTACATTTTAAATCCGTTGATTTTTTTAAATTATCCGTTGACCTTTCTGCGTTTCGTTCGTTGTTGTTGATTTCGATGTCAACAACTGTCAGTCAGTACTGTAGAAAATGTAAAAAATAGTACAAAATAACCTCACTTTTAGCCTGCTGGTGTGATCAAAATAGTCTCATTTTAAAACAACAAAGCAAATTTTTATCTTTACAAGTAGCTATGCCACCAAAAGGACCAAAGAAAACTTTATGGGTGGACTGCGAGCGATGCGGCTGCAGTATAACTTCAAACGATAAAAATATTCACATCGAATTGAGCTGCGGGAAAGATCAGTTGAAATGTCCTTATGTTGACGATGGGAAGCTGTTTACTTGGCTGCAGAGGGTGGGGGCGGCGCCCGAGGGGGCTCCGCGGGATGCTGTACTCGTGCACCCGTCGGCTGGATCACTTATAGGAGCAGTGCTCGGATGTCCCCTTCAGTTGAGCAGAGACGGCGCTCCTGTGATGGTGAAGCGGATGTGGCCGTCCAAAGCGTCTGCGCCGGCCGCTGTTATAGTACCGGCAGCTGGTAAGTGTGTCTATAGTCACTTTTTAGTGTTATGACATGGTTGTAGTAAGAACATAGTTGGCGCCAAGCCAGGACAAGGCATGGACAACAAAAAGATGGGTCACGACACTCAGCACTGAGGCACCGAGTAGGAAGAAGAAGAATGAAGTATTTTGGGTATCTGCAGAGATATAAATCCAGATTTATGTCTGAACAAAGTTAAACATCTTCAGAAAGTGTTGCATAGATTTTTTGAACCTGAGTTATTTGTGAAACTCGTTTTGAAAGCTTGAAAGCCAGTTCCTATCTTTAAAACACCCCAGTTTAATAGTTTTTCCCACAAAACAATTCATCATATCAAACAGTTTTATTTTTCTTTATAGATCTATCCAGTGAATGGAGTAATGACAGCAAGAAGGTGACAGTCTCTGTGATCAAAGAGGAGGTTCCAAAGGCAACTCGCCTCAAAATCAGAATAAAAAACCATAAAACGAAATCAGATATTTGTGATATTTTAAAACACCATTTTTATAATAATTTTGTTTGTATTGGTAGCATTTTAGTTTACTACTACTTTGGTAGGAAATTAGAAATTGAGGTAGTTGATATAAAATCGGAGAATTTAGATTATACAGGTTGGTATGTTTTAAGTGAAAGTAGTATCTGGACTATGGAACAGGAAGTAGTTGCTAAAACTAAGAAAAAGCCACAGATACTGGGTGGTGTTGATGATATTTTAGAAGAAATACAGACATTTATCAAGATATCATTCAATGCAGATGGTCTGACTGCTAATTTTCAACCCACAAGGGGCTTGCTAATTTATGGCCACTCAGGGATAGGAAAGACAGCAATTTGCAAGTATCTAATTGAAAATCTCAACTGCTTTCACACAGAAATTAATGGCCCAGCCATCTTTAGCAAATACTTTGGAGAAACTGAAGGTACAATGAGAGGCCTATTTGAAAAAGCTATACAAAACCAACCAAGCATCATACTGGTTGATGAAATTGAAACTATATGCCCAAGGCGGTCTTCTAGCAGTACAGAACAAGAGAGAAGGATAACTTCAGCATTTGTGAACATGCTGGACAGTTTACATGCTGAAGAAAGCAGGGTTTTTGTATTAGCGACAACAAGGAAGCCAGAAAACATAGATCCAATGCTCAGACGTTTTGGAAGGCTAGACAAGGAAATAGAGATTCCTGTACCAGATAGAATAAGAAGAAAAGAAATTGTTTATAGTTTGCTCAAAAACCTGCCAAATAAAATATCTTCAGAGGACATTGAAAATATCTCAGACTTGGCCCATGGTTACGTCGCCGCGGATTTGGTCAATCTCTGCTCGCAAGCTACCATGAAATGTATAAAACGATCCAGTGATTGTATTGAGCGTGAAGATCTGATTGCAGCACTGACCATAGTCAGGCCAAGTGCTATGAGGGAGCTATTGATAGAAATACCCAACGTAAGGTGGACGGACATAGGAGGGCAGGACGACTTGAAGATGAAATTGCGTCAAGCTGTTGAATGGCCTCTGAAACACGCTGAGAGCTTCCGAAGACTTGGAGTCAGTCCTCCAGGCGGCGTCTTACTCTACGGACCCCCCGGTTGTTCTAAAACCATGATAGCCAAAGCTCTAGCAACCGAAAGTGGTCTAAACTTCCTCTCCATAAAAGGCCCGGAATTATTTTCGAAATGGGTCGGCGAATCTGAGAGGGCTGTGAGAGATTTGTTCACGAAAGCTCGCCAGGTCGCGCCGTCTATTATATTCTTTGATGAAATGGATGCGATCGGTGGGGAAAGAGGGGCGGGAGAGGCTGGAGTTCATGAAAGAGTTTTGGCTCAACTATTAACAGAGCTAGATGGAGTGGTGCCACTAAACTCCGTGACAATCCTAGCGGCAACTAACCGGCCTGATAGAATGGACAGGGCTTTGTTAAGACCGGGTCGTTTAGACCGCCTGATCTACGTACCATTGCCAGATTTCGAGACTAGGTTGCAGATAGTAGAGTTGAAGCTAAGCAAAATGAGCATATCTGATGATGTGAATTCTCATAATTTAGCAACAAGGACTGAAGGCTTTTCAGGAGCTGAGCTGCAGGCTCTTTGCCACGAAGCTGCGTTAAGGGCGCTGGAGAAAGACCTGGATTGTAAAGAAGTAACTATGGAGCATTTTGAGCATGTTCTGAAGGATTTTAAGCCAAGAACACCTGAGTCTTTGTTGAAGGTCTACCAGGAATTTGCTCTGGGACAAAAATCTGGATAACTGTATATACAGATGACCAACGTTTACAGGTTAAAGTCAGCAGTCCATAGTTGGTTAGACCATAGATTGATTTGTAACTGCTAGCTCGCAATATCGCCGCTTCAGTTGCAGTATCTAAACAGCTACTCGTAGAGTACTTTTCAAACCGTAATTTACTGAATTTGGCAGTTACTGCAATAAAATACAAAAACTACATATTTTATAATTAGCTGAAGCCCGTGACTTTTGCGATTCAGCATAAAAAGCGTGCCAAATTTCATCCTTTGTGGAGCCATTTTAGTGTGAAAGCGAAACAAACCAACTCACTATCGCATTTATAATATTATAGTTAGGATTAGGTTGCATGACTATAATTTATTTTTTTGTTGGCTTCCAATCTGCAGACTGTCATAGTGACTAGAACGCGTCAAACTTTACGGCGGCTCTGAAGTGCTTTACTCACTGCGCAGTACCTCACCCCTCACCCCCGCTGACACATAAATTTGTTATTGCGCAGCGACTCGCCTCATGTTCAGAGCCGCCATAAAGTTTGCATCGGGCATAGGGGAATCAAATGCAAAGTGTGATGTGTGCATTTTTATAACATTAGCCTAATTATAAGTAAAAGTGCCTTACTTTCTAAATCATTTATTTATTTAATAAGAATTCTTACAGCTATTTGTATATAAATTAATATTAAATCTAGTCCTTATTTTAATCACATCAATTTTAATTTAATACATGTTTTACCTCGACTTTAGATACAAGTACAAAATTGCTGATTACTACATTAATAATAAAAAAAAAACATGGATTTCTTAATAAAAGTTTGAAACAAATGTGAGATTATTATTATATAACAATCTATACGTTTTGTGAATCACTTTGAAATACGTCTAATAAATAAATTATAATAATATGATGAGTTGGTGATCCATAATTATCTAATTTTGCTCAGCAATGAAAATTTGGGAGTTGGAAGCACACTTATGCCAGAAATAAGTGATGCGTCGTATTATTAAATGTTCTTCTTTGTATACAATGAATATATAATTAATACACAAACAGTCCTACACACTCGGGATTTTACAACACAAGTTTTTGTCAGTTCGTGAACATTGGCGTAGCTAAAGAAAAATATAGATTTTAGTGGATTTTAAAATCGTGCAACGGACAATGACCTTTAATACTTTGTGACGCTTTGTCTATATTTTTTACTTTGTCAGCTTGAAATCAAATATTTAGAATTAATTCATTCGATTTACACATTCACGAAGTCAGTGAAGTAGGTAAGAATCTACACACGACTATTTGTTCGCGTACCCGCACCCTAACTGCGTAACACTTATAATTAATTTTAATCCACTGCTTCATATGTTGGTAAAAATTGTCTACTCAACAACGTAAATAACGCAATGAACGTTGTTGAACTGTCAAAATGAAAGCCATTGCTACTGTTAGTGTGTCACGCAACTACCCTGCCGTATCGAAAGACCAACACAGAAAAGTAGTTGCTTGTTCCATGTTTCTGAATCAATTTAAAGGTTAAAAATATCAGAAAGTCGTAAAATTTTCAGTAGAACGCCAATGTTACTGAAATAATCACAATTTAAATGCAAGTTTACACACTATGGTTTCTAATACAATCAACTAATCCACGTATTTGTCTTTATAGAGAAGTCAGAAGCGTATTCTTAAATACGCCGCGCGTATTGAATATACACGCTTTTCGATACGCCGATTACGATTCTTTGTTTTGCTACGGAGAAAACTTAGGAATATTGCAATTGTTATAGATAGACACGGGACTTATTATTACTACTTAGAACGTTATTTTTACATAATTTTATTAAGTTTTACTTGCTTATAATATCAAGTAGAAACTAAATAAAATAAAAATGGGAGTAGGCTAGGTGTTTATGTGTCACCTGCAAAGCAGAACACTGCTTTGCTTGCTTGCAGCACAAATAGGTGACGAGCTGTTTCTCAAGGCTGCTGTGTTCAAACAAAAGCACCAGGGAAGCCTGCGAAATCAAATTTCCTTACGGTGTTTGCAATTTGCAAAAAAAACGTATCAAAATTTGAATTCATGAGCTACCTCAGCGCATCCCCCTTAAGGTGAATGGGTAGTTGTAGCCCACGAAATTCAATTTTTCTTACGTTTTTTGCAATTTTCAGGTCAGTTTCAGGTTGTATCTTGATCAAAATATGATTTGCGACTATAACCGGTACGTATTTACAGAATTATAATAATTAGAATCATTAATACATCTTTCTATGTTAGATTTCTACCGTTAAGAACAAATCTCGTATGGAGAAGTGTTTATGGTAGAAATCTAACTTAAACAGATATATTAATGATTCTAATGACTATGATTCTGTAAATACATGTCTATTATAGTCGCGAATCATATTTGGATCAAGATACAACCTGACACTGATCTGCAAATTGCAAAAAACGTAAGATAATTTAAATTTCGCGGTCTACCATGGCACATTCACCTTAAAGCCATTACTTTTGCAGCGCGAAAGAGAGATGGAGGTATACACCATCTCTTTTTCGCAAAAGACCAAGGAGGCTTTAACACTTCACAGTACGGCCTAAAATCTTCTTTTGAGAGTTTGTCTCCTAGCTACGACACACACAGGATAGCATATAAAATCTTATAGCCATTTTTTTCCCTCAGAATCTCAGGAAATTGTTAGTGAAACCTCAGAATTTAGAAATGTTAATTTTTCCATCAGTCTTTTAATAAAGAGATATCAGAATACATCCAATTAAGTATTTTTATTCACGATCTTTTTATTTGACAGTCGTTTTGGCAAACGATTGTCGTTGTTTCCAATTTAAAGTTATTAATGCAAGTATTGCACATTATTTTTTGTTTTTGAAAACCTGATGAGGTATTTCGATCCATAATTTTATTTGGAATACCTACAAAGGCGGCACCAAAATGTTCATAATTTTTTGGATCATGGTGGTGTATCCACTATCTTTGTTACGTTAAGTTTTTTAAAATTTCGAATTCGTAAGGGTATGTTCACCTCTACGCATGCACGGAACGACGCTTCGGCTGCCAGGCAATCGGCTCTTGGTTCCCGTAGTGAAGTGTAAATAGGAGATCTTTCACACTTCTTTGCACAATTTACCCGGCGTATTAAACTTCGATACCGAGTACCCGGGAACCGAAGCGTATAAAAGGACACTTTCTGAGACTCGCGAAATATTAATCCAAACGCATAAAATTCGCTACTACCGCACGCATACCATTCTCATACAAAGCAGCGTCACATAAAAAGCATATCACATCCATCGTATACAGCAAGTCGATACTCAAATTACCCCCGAACATTGCAAACGTGCGCGTTCGTCGTGCGTGCGTAGACGCGTACGTACCCTAATAGGAATTATAATGTGTAAGGGCACCCTTTAGGTACTAACTGATGTAACCACTAAGTTAATCAGATCATAATGGTTTCTGGTACAAGGAACACGTATTAGGGAATGAAACTAGCCTTTGCCTGCTTTAATGACAGCATCTTATGGCTATTAGGCAGCCTGAACAACCACAACAGGCAAACTTTATAATGAAATACGTGTTCGACAAAATTATTATTTGCATATCAGACGATAAATACTTTAATAGTTTTGTCAAACACCTTGACATTTCATTTCCGAAAAGAAAATATAACAAAATCAGTTCAATAATGAGAAAATTTAATAGAACAATCTACTAACAATCATGCTGAAATGTTAAGGTTCTCAGGGCGCATTTCACCAAACTCACCTAGAATTTATAAGTATTTTGAATTTTTGGCAGTTTTTCCTTACTAGAACTGTCACACGTCAATTTTATTGTACAGATAAAAGATATCTGTATTTGGGAAATCAGCCCTTAGTACCATAAAATAAGTACCATTTTCACTAGTACACTTCGAGACAGAGAATAGAGGACTTACCCCCCAAAAACCCACAAAACCAGTTCCTTCCACACACAATCCTTATCAACCAGAAACCACTACGCAAACAGTTCATTCTTATACGCGCAGAATCTCCGTGTGTCTGTTATAACAGATGGCGATCCAGTCGGGCTGGGTGGCGCCCCACTGGATCTGGTTGACCTCGCCCTCGGCCGCCGTGTAGGCGAGGATGGGGTCCTCGATGGCGCGAGGCATCTGCTGGATGTCCCAGATCAGCGCCTGGTGGTCGTCGCCGGCTGTGCAGATGTGGCAGGAACTGGGGCGAAGGAGTTCATAAGTTAGTGGTGGTAGCAAGGTAAAACAGGCGTATGAGGTTTTATGTCTACACAGTGTGTGTGACATAAGAATTATTGTGGTCGAAATTGGCAGAGGTGCTACATAACATATAGATATACCTAGATAACGCAAGTATCACGAACTGTATGAAAACTAAGCGTGCCACTTTTTGACTACCTACTATGACGTCACAAGCTCGCGCTCTATAGCTCACGCTCACCCAGCCAGCAGTACGCAGGACTGAGCGCGAAAGTGGCGGCTTATGATTTTCGATCGTAAACTGGTGCGATTTTTGGCACGCGAAGTAGGTGCTCTTGCGGTATCTAGGTGTATCTATATCTGTGTGCTACATAAAGTAATGTGCAAGTTCATTTACTGAAGGGCAGTGGGGTGGCTATGTTTGTCGGAGGACCGATGGAGCAGACGAGTCCTGGAGTGGAGACCGCGTATCGGCCAGCGTAGTGTGGGACGCCTCCCAGCTAGATGGACCGATGACCTTAAGGTGGTTGGGACAGACTGGAGCCGGCACGGGGAAGACATTGATTGAAGTTCATACATTAGTGCGGGTTTTATCCATCGTGTATCGTGTATACTACAGTATAAAGTGTCAATGAAGCTACCAATTGTCGTGCCGAATGTGTAGCTTGCGCATCAATCAGACAAACTAGCCGATGGCCCACCGCCGCCGGTTATTTGCAATACCAGAGGCATAGCAGTTGAAAACCTTTCGCCATCTCTTCAACTGGTATACAGCAACGCTGCTTGCAAGTACTTCCGTGGAGAAGTTCCTTCACAAAGAGCTTTGCTTAGATGGGGTCCTATATGACTATCATCAGGTGACATACCTGTGTGGGGCCCAGGCGATGCCGTTGACGCATGCGCGATGGTTGTTGAGCCTGGCTACTGGCGTGCAGGGCACCCTGACGTCCAGGATGATGACCTCGCAGGCGTCCATGGCGACTGTTGCTAAGTAGTTGGGGTCCTGTTTGTTCCAGGCTAGGCGGAGGAGTGGGGTGTGTTGGGGGTCCTGAAAAGATGGGTGTGTTAGTAATTTAGTCAGTGGCGTAGCTAGTCCAAAAGGGATTATATCTATTTTTTTTTAGCAAATATTTTTCGTTTGTCTAATTACCTCATAAATGATAGTAGAGTGCTCAAGATGCCGTAGATCGAACATCCTGACGGAGCCGTCCGCTCCCACCGACGCGAACATGTCGCGTCCGCCGCCCGCGCGGCTAAATGCTATGTCGTACACCTCCTGTAAGCAAAATGATCACAAATTAATAATGAGTAGAAAGATGTAAGACGACCAAGATCAAGACGAAGATGGAGGGACGAACTTGTACCCATACCGAATGGACTGGCTCGCAATGGCAGAAGACAAAGGTGTGTGGAAAAGGGAAAGAGAGGCGTTTGCCCAGCAGTGGAACATTACGGGCTATAAATATAACAATCAAATAAAAAGAAGAATAATTGAAGGATTTTGAAGTTCTCACATCTGAGCAATGTATTGTTCGGCGTTTAATTTCAAGTCGCCGATAAATATCTTAGCCCTTCGCCACACTTGGTGGAAATTCCGTCGCGGATCTTCCGTGTCGGAACGCCAATACAAGTTATTGCATATAAATGACTACACAACGGAGCGACCGATCTTCGGCGTAGTGTGCCCGTTATTATTCATTTATATGCAACTAGCTGCGCCCCGCGGTTTCACCCGCACATGTGTCGATCCCGTGGGAATATCGGGATAAAAAGTATCCTATGTCCTTCCCCGGGACTCAAACTATCTCTATACCAAATTTCATCTAAATCGGTTCAGTAGTTTAGGCGTGAAGAAAAGACAGACAGACAGACAGAGTTACTTTCGCATTTATAATATTAGTTTGGATAGTTTGGATAACATGTATCCGCGGAAGATCCGCGACGGAATTTCCGCCAAGTGTGGCGAAGGCCTTACTGTAATTGTAACTTTGCAGCCGAAGAAAGACTATTAAACACTTAGAAGTTGTTTGATAATTCGGGGATAGAAAAATACAGATCTTGATTGAAAAAGAAAATAAATAGTTCGGAAAAATCTAAATCGCCTTAATCAGTGCAACCGTAGCTAAGTGTGCATAAACACGAGTGACGCGCGTCGACGAAACAGACAACTGCAGCTGTCGACTCGCGTCGTTATCTATGTCGTCGATGCGTGTCGTTCGTGTGTATGAGCACATAGGCGCTCCACACACTGGCCGTGGTGAGCAGAAAACGCGCCCGCGCGCGTGATTTTTTACATACAAAAAAATCACGCGTTTACGCGCGGGAGTTGAATTTGTATGTAAAAAATCACGCGCGAGGGCGCGTTATCTGCTCACCGCTGCAGAGCGCGGTGCAGTGTGTGGAGCGCCTAAGTGTTTGGGTTCAAATCTCGCACGAAACAAATGGTTTACAGGCCTTCACAGGTTTACCATGCTTTTGAAAGTCTGGAAATTAAAAGGGCAATTTACCTTATCATGTGCAATAAGCTGCGTCTTCACATGTCCTGACACCTCATTCACCCTCCCCAGCACCTGCCCAGTCTCCAGCCCCCATATAGTGCATGTAGTATCAATACTGCTGGTCCCAATTAGGTTGGGGTCCACCTCGTTCCAGTCAAACGAAGTTAGCGGAGCACAGAAGTCCGAGTTCTTATTGTTGTTGAGAACGCACTCGAAGAGAGTGTATGGTTCGCCGGCCCGCCATATGCGGAGGTAGTCGCCTGTAAGAAATAAATAATTTTCATTAGATTGCGATTTTAAAGTAGTTTGTTTTTCTTCTTTGGAAACTGGGCGGATGTCGACTATCCTGCCGGCGTCATGTGGTGACGGCAACGTAGCAAGGTGCTGAGCTTGAGAACATGTTTGTAAGATAAACTGTAGAAGTATATCTAAAGATGTATTTAATCGTCACTCAGAACAGCATTCACAATGCAAAGTGTGAATATCGTAAAATGAGTTTGTAAAATGTGTGCAAAAAGTAGCAGTTACTCTCTGCGGACATACATCTATGGAGGAAAACTTCTTTAGGCGCGTTGGGCATTTTTTGAGATGGGATAAAACCATTGAACTCACGACACTGTTACCGACATGCGGTACCGCGCTACATTCGGATGTGTTCGGCTGTCCTCGGGATGTGCTCGGTTTTAATGTATTTCCGATATGTCAGTGAGTGATGGCAAAGTAGTTTGTTTGTTTTGTTTATATGTATATGACGCTTAAAAAAATACACAAGTAATTGTTCAAGTTTTCACTTCTGTCAGCACTCCCGGAGTGCTACTTTTTTTTTTACTAGAACTTCCATTACTGCAATGTCTATTTAGCAGCTACTGTTTAATTAGTTTTTAAAATGTAGAAGATATGCCACTTCTTAAAAATATCCATTTAAATATAGTTTTGTCCATTACAAGCTGTGAAAGACATGAACAATAAGAAGCTTTGCTTTCTCTACTTACCGCTAGTAGCCAGCAGGTCAGGGTAGACTCCCTTGCTGTCCGGGATCCACATGATCTTGGTGGTGGGGTACGGGTGGTCGAAGGTGCTCTTAGCACTGAACTCACTTGTCTCCTCATCTAGAGATATGATTTGTACCTAGAAAATATAAAATAAGGCTCATGTTAACAATATAAAGCTTGATCACAATTTTTGAAAGCCTGAACAAGCAATCAGAAGGGCAATTCTCGTAATTTATAACATTCAATCTGCAGTGAGTGTTAATGTGCAATGTTTTTTTTAATAGATTGCTGTTTTATACAGGCTATTTTATACAACTATCCTATACAGGGTGGCATGGACATCGTCGCGCAAATTGTAACCATGACACACACATGCTTCTAGACCCCCTAGAATGGGCCTAGAATTGCTACCCTAGGATCATTATGCTAAGTTCATAATTACGGGTTGAGTGTCAATGTTCTTGCCGCCCTGTATAGTTTATCCTTTGAAAGGGGCCACCAGAACCATTTCTTCATTTTTCTTGTAAATTGTGGTGTTTGTGCCTTTTAATTGAAATATACAAATTGACTTTGTCTTTGACATGAAAATTTTTACATGAGATTAAACAACATAGGTATTGAACATGAATTACAAGTATTATTATTTTATTGCAGCTAATGAGTAATATAAAGGGAAAGTACTTTACCCACCTTATTATTGTACTCTTCAACGAAGCTCCCGAGTGCAAGGCGGAACCGTTTGTCTGGTCTCACGGACCAATTCATTGAGTACAGTGGCCATGGTGCCTGATACCTGTAGGTATTACAAAAGCTTGTTACAAACTTAAAATTAAAAATAAATGATGTTTTTATAAGAAAACTTGTGCCGTTGTGTATGAAGTGACAATGGTAAAGTGGTATGCTCATGAGCTTTTCACAATATTTTACTCCTGAAAATATCTAGTGCACAATCTGTCTGGAACTTGTTACAATAATACGTAGCATTATTTGCATCTGTGTTGGTGAAATTATAAAAGTAATATAGAAAAACATAATAAGTACTAAAAGTTGTGTCTTGTTTAACTTTATTGGTTCAAGTTACAAACTGTTTGGACTTTGATTCACTTCATTAGTCAACAACATACTGATTCTGCAAGCATGTTGACAATATTATAATTTGTTCCGCCTATAGGTAATCTAGGGTAACATGAAACTCACTTGTATATTTCCTTGCGTTTTGTGCTGGAACTTGTGGTACTTGAGCTACTATGTGGCATCGACATCCTAAATGCTTAAATTTTAACCCTGTAAAACAATAACATCTATTTAATTATGTTTTACTACAGATCATGACGATGAAACTGCTATTAACGAACAAAGTATGTTGATTGTTAAGTTTAATTATGATTTTACAGTAAATATAAGATATAAACAATTAATTCGCAAAAAAATAATGCGAAATGAGAACACATTATTGTGCAAAACGAACCTCGTTTTGCACTGAAATTAGCGCTACCTTTAAGGTTTTAACACATGTGTCGTATTAAAACAGAAAGTTATAGATGTTTAAATAGGACAAAGCCTAGTTTAAAACTTTATTTATAAACTAAATTCCATGTGTAATGAACGAAAGCATTATTTTTACAATTTTGACGTGACCGATGACATTTAGATGTTAATGTTGCTATAAGTATAAAATGTAGACATTGAGTATTGATTTTAAAATAGTGTTGTCATATGTGTCTTTTTATGGCTTGGGGTATGAAATATTTACCAGATTCAAAACCTTATTTTTGCAAATTGATAGTTCTGGCTTTTTCTAGGGTAAGTGTTGGGAGATTCGTATATACACACGGCTACATATCAATCTATACATAACCAGTATAAGCTGAAAAACCTATACAATGCGAAGTCAGCTAAAACTGGAAAATTTATTAATTTGGTTTACTTGTGGGATCAGAGTGATTCAATTTATCACTAACATCGCTTAAGACCATCATCATGTCATGTCTTAGGCGCGCGTCCGTACGCCGCGGAATGACGACGAATCTCTCCGTTCGTTCATTCGAGTTTCGCAGGTTTACCCCTGAACGGTTTCACGTTCTCTTGAACTCTCTCTTCAAAGTTCTTTTCAAGTATATTTCACGCACCCATTCTGTTTTACGACAGCGAAAACGCCGCGGTAGCGCCAGTCTCCGAGTTAAATAATTATTATTCTATTTATCGCGCTGCAAAGAGGACTTCACGAATATATTTGACGAAAAAAAACGTATTCAATTCGTACGACCATGATCATATACGTTTACGTACAATATAAATTCGCGCCCAAAGTGCGCGCGGCCTAAGGACTTGTTGTGGTTCCTCCTGCTTCCAATGCCTGCTATGGCTTGACGATATTGGCCCACCGAAGGTTGGTTGATGTTTGGCCACCCTTTAAATTGGTGTACCTTTTATTTACTTACCGGTAACCTACATCAACTATCAAGTACTGACAGCAGTTTCTTTATAGCATCATTAAAGCATAGGTATGTACTTATACAAAATAACTACTAACTATTAATTCAAATACCTACAGGAAGTTAATTAATAGAAAACTTTATTTTATTCACAATTTATGACATGACATTATCCAATGAATTCTATTTTATATTTCTTCAGCAAAAATCACGAATCTCAAAATGTTTGTACGGTTATTAAAGTTAGTTTCCCGGATGTTACGTATCTCGTGTCTTATTGGATGAAATAATGTTTATTATATGCAATAAATTATGAAAGTTCTTGTGTTCGATTTTATATCTTCTCTACGTGTTCTTTATGTTTACTCTATTTCCACCGACTGCTAGGTAGCTTTATTTAACAACTTTGTTTTAATCTGCTGCTAATAGTTTTTTTTTTGGTATGTAGTACTTAAAGTCACTTTAAACTTGCAATAGAGAATATAAAAGCGCGTTTAGGAACAAAAGCTGAAGTGAATGATCGGCGCCTGCAGAAAAATATTGAACAACACTGATCTACTACGAAGAACAAATTGTAGGCGCAGTCAGCAACATAATTTACAAGTGATCGAATTTGTGGTCGTGTCAGTCAACCTCGGAGCATAATCAGCCTATAATATTCGCACTGCTGGGATACAGGCCTCCTGTCTGTGAGAGGGAGCAACTTGGGAGCCCTGCACCAAAATTTCCACAATAAAACTTATACATTAAAAAAACTTTAATCAAAATATTAGAAGTCTAATTGACACTCACCAGTCCTGCTCACGACTAAATGAGATGAGGACAGGCGCGGTCGCAGCCCAAGATTATGAGGGGGTCACCATGGGTGCCGAGGAATAAGGGAGGTACATCTCCTCATTGGTGTAGCGGTCGCAAACGTTACTGCTGAGCATGAGGTCTTGGGTTCAATTCCTAACCCCTGCCTAATCCTTCGGGGATTAGATTAAAGAGGGTGGGAAGAGCGAGCGAAGCGAGCTCGAAAATTTTAACAACCCGCCTCGGTTTGTTTAGGTTTTGTTTTATATTTTCAAGCAGAAATAGGAGTTACATTGTAGACTTACGCAGGCAAGCCCAAGCAACTACGAGAACGCAGAATGTAAGAGCGAGCGAAGTGAGCTCGAAAATTTTGCACACTCTCGTATGGGTTCGATTTTCTTTTGATCATTCCAAAAGGACATAAGTACTTGCTTTGTTGACTTATGAAGAAAAGCTCAACAATCAGCAGAATGTGAGCGAGCCTGAAAATTTTAGTACTCCACCTTGAAATAGGTTCTGTTTTCTTTTGATCATCATACAGAAAGAGTACTTACTTTATCGAATTATGACGAAAAGCTTTTTACACTCGTTTTACAGCAGTTTAGGTTTTGGAATCTGGCCTTAACCTAAGCCTTTCGAACCTTACGTACGAGTGGGGTGCTCAACATTCCGAGTTTGCTTCACAGCTCGACAGATTGAAATGAGGATAATAATTATATTACTAAGCTGTGTTTCTGTAATCAAATGTTTTATTTGAATAAGCTAGCTACTCTTTCAGTCCTACTAATATTATAAATGCGAAAGTTTGTGAGGATGGATGTATGTTTGTTACTCTTTCATGAAAAAACTACTGAACGGGTTTGGATGAAACTTTACAGTAATATAGGTTTTTCATCAGAATAACACATAGGCTACAATTTATAATGATTTTATGTAGTTTTGGTCATAATATAACGATACGTGTCAATTAAGTCGGAAAAAAATCTTCCATCTGAGAGCTATCTTGGCGTGCGCTGCCTAAACCAATGGAGTTACATAAAGATGATGTACCGCAGGATTGTTTGTCTTAAGTAGATCTAAATAAAAGTCCGCGACAGCATATATCTACCTTTTATGTGCAAGCCAGTACAACCAAAATTGTGAACCATAAATCTAATTAAATTTGGTACTATTTTACAATGCACATTTAGTATATAATTATCAAACTCTTATCAAAATGAATACATTTCTCGCATTAAGTATTTAATGTAGATAAACTTTGTCTTTCACACTAAGTAATTTGGCCGAATAGTTTAAAAGTTATCACGATATGATTGACTTGAATGGAGCGCCTAACGCCGCGGCGGCTCTGGAATTGCTGCTACATTGCTAAGCGGTGGACGGACAGCACATTCCGTCTTTAAATTACCTCTTAATCTGGCGAGTGAAGAAACTCCATCGTGTAACATCAGCAAAACCAGTGCCCGTGGCCTCCTCTTGCAACAGTGTAAATTAATCGTGTGGGACGAGTGCACAATGTCACACAGACGTGCCATCGAAGCTCTTGATCGTTGTTTACAAGACTTACACGGCAAAGAAACAGTAATGGGTGGTGTGGTTGTTTTATTGGCTGGGGACTTTCGGCAGACTTTGCCTGTCATCGAGCGAGGCACTGCAGCAGACGGAATTAACGCATGTCTAAAATCCTCATATTTATGGACCAAAGTTGAAAAGCTGCACCTTATAACCAACATGCGTGTCCAGTTATTCAGTGATCTAGAGTCGGGTGCGTACGCTGAAAAACTGCTCGAGATAGGTGAAGGTCGAATCGAAACTGACGAAGAAGGTATGGTTCTATTCACTAACCAATTTTGTCACGTTGTGGATTCGGAAGACGCACTCATTGCTCAAGTTTTTCCAAATTTGCAACAGAACATCCACGATGAAAGTTGGCTATGTGAAAGAACTATACTAGCACCAAGAAATGAGACAGTTGCGAAAATCAATAACATTATCTTGGACCAAGTAACCAGCGATGCAACAACCTACAACTCTATCGACACATTCATGTCATCTGAAGACTGTACAAGCTACCCCGTGGAGTTTCTTAACTCTTTGGAGCTATCCGGGGTGCCATCACATAAGCTCCAATTAAAAGTCGGTATACCGGTTTTGTTAATGCGTAACTTGGACGCCCCAAGACTATGTAATGGCACTAGATTGCGAGTCAGGGAACTAGGCAGGCATATTGTTAAGGCCACAATTTTAACTGGAGAAGCTAAGGGTGAAAATGTTCTTATTCCATGCATCCCAATAATACCCAATAACTTACCCTTTAATTTCAAACGTTTACAGTTTCCACTTAAAGTTGCATTTTCTATGACCATCAATAAATCGCAAGGGCAAACTTTGAAAGTAGCGGGGATACATTTAGGCACGCCCTGTTTTTCCCATGGGCAGCTTTACGTAGCTTGCTCACGTGTTTCTAAATCCCAAAATCTTCTTATTTACGCTGAACAAAAAAAATCAAATAACATAGTATACAGGAGTATATTGCAGTAAAAACACAGATAAATTAACACAGATGTTCACCTATTCCAATTACGTACCACATAATTCTTTAGTTATTACAAAATCTATTAAAAAAAACCGGCCAAGTGCGAGTCGGACTCGCGCACGAAGGGTTCCGTACCATTGTCTATAAAAAACGGCGAAAATAACACGTTTATTGTATGGGAGCCCCCCTTAATATGTACTTAATTCTTATTCGTATTTGTTGTTATAGCGGCAACAGAAATACATCATTTGTGAAAATTTCAGCTTTCTAGCTATCACGGTTTATGAGATACAGCCTGGAGACAGACAGACAGACGACGGAGGCTTAGTAATAGGGTCCCATTTTACCCTTTGGGTACGGAACCCTAAAAACCGCAGCAAAATCCGTTGCGTAGTTTTAAAAAATTTAAGCATTCATAGGGAAAAAGAAAGCTTCTTTGTTTTATACTATGTAGTGATTAAATGCAAGTAACATTGGTCCGACCTGTTTAGTTGTCAGTGTTTAGTAATCCGTTTGTGCTGGATAGGATAATCTCAAGCCTACTTTTTATAAACACACCATACAGGTAAAGATTGATGAAGAAACCACTGGACTTAGCATTTTGAAATTTGCAGAGTTCTATTATAGCTTAAAATAATGAGCACTTAGAAAGGAATTCAGATAATTCCACCCTCAAGAGATACCCTCTAAATATTAGGTATAGGAGTTCAAAGATTGTATGGAAACTAATTTTGAAGTTAGAAATCTGGGATGTACGATGTGAAGGTACATTAAAAAAATATCAGTATTTAAAAAAAAAATGTCACGTAACTTAATGTGGCAGACCAAATTCTACGCGAGCGAAGCCGCGGGCAAAAGCTAGTTAGACATAAAATGAACTAAAAAGTCTTACGGCTCCGACGACGACGACGACGTCCGCGACGCGACTCTATTATAATAATTTCTAAAACCTTCATTGAAATTGTTTTACCAGAATCCATCAGAATCGCTTCGTTTCGCGCTTTTCTGCGGGAGCCTTGATTCGCTAGACAGATTTTGATGTAGATTTCGCCAAGCTGATACAAAGTTGTATTGCTTTGGTATGAATAGATACCACAGACAGACCCATGTATTCAATCTTTGTTTCATTTAACTCGGGTAGCTGCTAGACATACTCGTAATTATAATAATTAAACTTAGGTCAAACCTAGGTCATCTCAACAATAAATCGTTTAATTTGTTTCATTGCACACATGCAGCGCAGCATGGATTACAAATAATAAATGCAAATGGTTCTTTTTTACTTCTGATTCATGACTAGATAATTTTATATCTGTTGCACACGTATTGAATATGAATTAAATTGTTATTACATTAGTCACCATAATCCGAATTTTGGCCTACATTTAAATATTTCAGACGTGCGCCTTGCATTCCTTCTGCGCGCACGCAATGATAGTGTTGCTAGACTGAAAATGCTTCCATAAAATTGGGTAAACGGTGAGACGTAGTCTTAATAGGTAGGTACAATATGTTGATTTAAAAGAGTTCCCGTGGAGTTTCTTGCCCGTTCTTCTCCATATGAACATACTATACGCTTTGGAATCGGTAACTAGCTATACCTTTGTGACCGACCGACTCCTTGGCAATTGAAAATGGCCTGTGATTGGTTTAATTGAAATAAATGCTTTGAGTTTGACATACCTACTTGAAAAGCATAAAGTAATGCATACTTCTGTTAAAGTCTGCTTCGCTGGATGACTCGAGTTCTTTTAATAATATATGATATGTTTATTTATTTGTAGATCCTGTTTAATTAGATAGGACGATTAACAATGATAGGGGATAAAAAAGCAACAGTTTTCCAGGCAGTATGAAGATCATGGGGATCTATTTGTATATGTTCAGCAGACGACAATGTTTTGCAATGTTTTACAGAAGAGGGTATCCCCAATGCCAGTGATATGATGTTTTTTTTTTAAAACAAATTCTTTGATAGGTAGTTTGGGTAATCTCGACCTCCATGCATGGCAATCCATGGCACAACAGAGCTTATCATTCAGAGCGCATGCGCGTAGCTCCGGTTAAGGACATCACTTTCTTTCTTACGTCAACGTTCGTTTAGGGACTCATGATATAATTAGTGGCGCAAGACTGGTCCAAGCATTTCAAATGGACACATAGATAGACACATAATAGCTCGGTTATGATTTAACCAACCTTGAGGCATGGTCCCTTTGCCGGTAAGCAATGTCTTTGATTTTGACAGTTCAACAACATTCATTGCGTTATTTGCGTTGTTGAGCAGACAAATTTTTCAAAAATATGAAGCAATGGATTAGCAATATCTTTCAAAATGATTCAGATTGTGATTAAAAGTGTATTAGGGGAGAGAGGGGCATGACGGGGACGCGAGGCACGACGGGGCCATCCACACTTACAAAAAAAACTATACGCTCTAGATGTGTTTTGTTTTCGCTAATAGGTAGCCATTTTGTATCTCTCTTTAGTCTGATAGTGACAGGCGACTAGACTGCGCACATTTGATTTTTAAATCAAAAAACAATTTTCAACGTAATTTTATGTCATTTTGAGTGACTATGAATACGGATATAAAAAGGTAAGTGTTTATCTCACTACTATCATGTATTTATTTTGTTTTTGCAGATAAGTTACTTATTGATATGTTTTGAACAAAAATACTCCTCACTTATTTTATTTGGTTTGTTATTTTAAATAATGGGAGAATTGGGGCATAACGGGGACATGGATATGGGGTACGATGGGGTACCCCGTTACGTATATAATATAATAATATAATATAATATTCCACAACTATCACACAACGCCATCTAGCCCCAAGCTAAGCAGAGCTTGTGTTATGGGTACTAGACAACTGATAAACATACTTATATATTTCTAAATACATACATATTATAGATAAATTACACCCAGACACAGAACAAATGATCGTGCTCATCACACAAACATTTG
The DNA here is from genome assembly GCA_947508005.1 of Amphipoea lucens. Taxonomy (NCBI): domain Eukaryota; kingdom Metazoa; phylum Arthropoda; class Insecta; order Lepidoptera; family Noctuidae; genus Amphipoea; species Amphipoea lucens. The sequence continues at coordinate 1,145,450 of OX382364.1, forward strand.
TCCTGTGTGGGAATCGAACCCACGACCTCCGGCATAGCAGTCAGGGTCACTAACCACTAGACCATCAGGTCTGTCAATATAACTTAAGAGAACAAAGAAGTGTTCTAATCCAAATGACCCCAAGTTAAAGAAGAACTCTAAGAAACAGAAGACCCAAAAAGCTCCCTTTGGTGTAGAGAATACCGACGAGGATACCATGTGCCTGTACTGCCTTGACGTGAACCACACTTATTTAAAGTCTTCGGAAGGTTGGGTGGCTTGCCAACTATGTGGACGGTTGGCTCATACAGCTTGTGCTGGTGTAGACGACGACAATACAGAAGAAATCCACATCTGCTTGTACTGTGATACAAAATAAATACGAAGGTACCCCATACTGCCCCTACCCTGGGGCACGATGGGGTTTTCATTATAGTTTCAAAAAATTAAAATTATAACGTCATATGATTATTTACATCACCAAATTCTATGCCAAATGACAGTTTAATAAGTTACCAAAGTGTTGTGATTAGTTTTAATTAATAAATAAATTGCGTTGATTATTTTATTGTGTATTTTTCTTAACGACCCCATTATGCCCCCCTCTCCCCTACGCAATTAGGGTGTTAGTTAGGTAGGTACCTAGTTAAAAAATAGACCTCACAGCATCAGCAGTTGCATGGCGATTGTATTAAGAAGTTATAATTGACAAGGTGCAAAATAATATCCTATGGAATTTAGCCTCTTCGACTCGGTATGTCCTTTTCAGGTGTTTGGTGTCCTTTTCAGCTTAGGTAGAAGATTAACTTGCTTGCTTAGCTTGTAGAAGGACATAGCTTAGGTAATGATATACGTGGGATATAGGGCTACTCAATATAATGTAATCATAACTTCATTTTGCGAAAGTTGTAGTAGGTACCTACTTAAAGCTTAAATATCTGTTGCAAATAATTAAGGGAAATGGAGTAACCAGTGTGCAAATGCAAGTGAAGGTCGACACTCGTTATCAGTGTTGCAGTCAGGTGCATTGAGTAACTTTACAGTTAAGTAATTCATTGGAAAAGCTTCGGTGGGAAGATTTGAGAAAGTTGTTTCTGACACTGAGGCGCTGAAGATATTTTGATTCCTGTTTTTGGACAGGGCCCTAATTCACTATGACCACTCAGTTGTTCCTTTTTTAAAGTCACGTCAATTCCTTAGCTAATCATGCCAACCTCGCGTTCATTTCGCGCGGTTTCGTTCGTGTCATAGAGAAAATACAGAGTAGGTAGGTATAGATTTAGAGATCACCTCAAGTTAACTCGGAATTAGACCAGACTAAATAGATTGGTGCTAGCCCAAACCCAAAACTGAACTACGAGATAAGGACATTTTCAGTAGGTACCTAGTGTCCATAAATCCCTTTAACATGAAGGTTGGTAAGTATTATACCTACCTATCAGCTCGCAGGGCAAAATGTTAGTGTCCAATCATTTGCGAAACAGCACAACATTTGTCTCGAAATTATTGAACGAAGGTGGGTAGGTACTGTCTTAACAGAGGTGCTTTACCAATCTACGAAATCCATCGATCACTAAATAGTGATCGATCCAATTAAGAAAGTTTTATCTTGCTAGAATTTCCAGAAGTTTTGAAAAAGAAAGCTGGTTAAAGTTATAAGAAAATATAGGTAAATAAGAAGTAAGTATAGGTACTTAATATACTATCTTGTTTATCTCTAAATTTAAAAAATATCTTCCCGCTATTAATACGCCGTATTATATTAGGTAAAATAAACGACGTCCATATTAAATTCTATAGAACTCGTACTGATAATATCTTTGACCTTTACATTTATATGAACTTTACAATATAACGGACATTGCTTTATGTCTACATGTTTCTTGAAGTAGGTACCTACCTAGTTTGGTCTGAGCCTACCTACAGCCCGATTAAAACTTTATGGCTCTGACGTGCGCTACTCGCTGCGCAGCACCTCACCCCTCCCCCCCGCTGACAGGTGAATTTGTCACTGCGCAGCGACTCATCGGCTCAGGTTCTGAGCGCCCATAAAGTTTGAGTCAGACTGTACCTAATGCTGACTTTAGCTGATGCTGTTAAAACCTGCAAATCATGGCCAGATAGCAAAAGGCAGTTGCCGAAAGTAGATGTTCGAGCTCTCCGAGTCACTGTTTTATGGACACCATCTCTGTGCAGCCCAGCGTCTGTGCAAACAAAATCTTATTTCACCAAAAGACATCAAATTCCTGCAGCTCCAAAGAAAGTCGTATTGAAATAAGTATCTCCTTTTCAATGTGATCTCTACGAAATTCAACTTGTACTGAAGAAGATATTGAAGGCATATGTTTCTTGTAATGAATGCGGTTAGACCGTACACAGAACTCCTATCTACAGTATTTTCCAGAGAATCTAGCTCTATATAAGACCTTACACACAGACCACAGACAATCTATTGCACACTGTATTATCTGCCAGGCAAAATAGACAACACAACCCGCAAAAAGTTTAGGTGTCTCGCCTTTTTGTGCGCCAGTCCACAAACAAAGCTTGTCTTCTACATATAGCCCCAAAGTCTATTAACATTGTACCCAAACAGTAAATGCTTGTACAACACGATCACAAGAACGCAACCAGTGCATTCATCTGGCTAAACCCTCGTTAGGTCAAGGTCTCTAATATTAATAGCAGTCTTTTGTCCGGCCGCACCATTCGTCATTACGTTTTGACAACTCACACGCAGCTCGTCAAAGGTTAATATTTAATAGTAACCGGTTAGATTAACTCTATATTGTGGTATTTGTATTGTTCTGAGAAATGCGAGGTTTCGCCTTGATATGATTGGTAGGTGTATTGTTTAATTGGTGTTAATATCGTGATCTGGTTCGATTGTAGGCTTTTATGTGGTCTGTGGCTTAGATTAATTTAATCAATGTACATATTACAGTCGCCTCGCATATCCCGCAGTGTTTGAGACTAAGGTCTTCAACCAGTGCGTCCTGTGTGAGTGTGCAAAATTTTCTACATTCTCATAGTTGCTTGAGCTTGCGTGTAACTCGACAATATAACTCCTAATTCAGCTTGAAAATATAAATCACAAACATAACCAAACCGAGGCGTGTTTTTAATATTTTCGAGCTCGCTTCACTCGCTCTTCCCAGCCTACATAATCTTCCGTTCTAATACAATCTAATACATATCTACGACCAATTTGGCAGCATTATTAAATACCCCCCTACCCCAAAACCCTCTCCTCTCCCCCCTGTAAAAGCCGCGTCCCTAAATAGCATAAGTAATGTGGACCTGGAGATGTACATGAACCATAACATCATGCCTTTAATCCCTGAAGGGTTAGGCAAGGGTGTACCTTCAAATACTACCTACTTAAATTTCACCAGTTCTGTTTAAGTTATAGAGAGCGAGCCTACTGCCACCAATCGGGCACAAATCCAGACCTCAGGCTGCTTCTGAGAAATTTCTGATGGAAAAACGACAATAATACTTTGCCCGATCCGGGAATCGAACCTAGGACCCACGCTCAGCAGTCGCGCTTGCGACAACTACACAAAGGAGAAGATGTGCCTTTAAATATTCCTCGGCGCCCATGGTGATCCCAAAAGGAAAATCTTGGGCTGCGGCCGCGCCTGGAAGTGATCAAGTACAAACAAATAACTAGCGCAATGTGGGTGTATTGTAGGTGCATCTCTGCCTAACCATTTGGGAAAACTACAGGCGTAACGGTATGTTCACAATACCTATCGCTAGTGTAAGTAATAAAAACGATCTCCAAAATTTTACCAGTCCTAATTACTCTCCAAGCTTTACCATACATCGCCCTTGTCGCTCCAATTCAAAAGCCACTCACTCAATTATTTCACAACTTCAATACAGACCACCTACCTATCGAGCAACTCGATCAGTTGCGACTGAAGTCTACGGGAAGTGACCTCAGCTGATCAGATTAATCGAACAATGCCCATCAGTAGGTGCCTTGACCTGCGACCTTTCGCTCTGTGCTAAAACAATTACTACTTGATGAAAGGTTGACCATTCGTACCGAGATTGTAAGATTATGTTATGAAGGATTGTTGGGCTAATCGTGTGTTTGATACGAATTTGTATGGGGCTTGTAATTATCAATTTTAAATGGTGTCTTGAGGTGTGGTTCGTGCTTTGTTTGTCATCTGTTTGCTGGTCACCTATTGCAGCTACGATAGGGTTTCATACTCTGCTGAACAGTGTATTGCAGTGTGCAAAGGTTTGGTCACTTAGGTAATTAAATTCTTGTTTCTTTGCTTGCCCCGAACTTACTTAATTTTGTTTGTCCTTCTTTTAATCCATGAAAACCATTCACACTGAAAGGCACGCAGACAGTAGAGACAAAAGAAGATTTAATTATCCATACGGTTTACTGCTGAAAATACGGGTGCAATTTCTTAGTAGCAATTTCAATACAAAAAGAGCGAAGGCCTGTGTCTCAGCAAATGGAAACGTTATAGGCTGATTATGTATAAATACTTAAGTAAGTAACCATTCCAGATTTAAAAGTTACCAAGAGATAAAAAGGTCATAATGTTACTGCTTCCAAGAAATCAGTCTCAAAATGCCTCTCAATTATGGCAACACCACAAACCAATCCAAAAAATGCAATGTTTTAGGAAGTAACACAAAAAATTGCGATTAACAGACGCCTACACGTCGGCACATATTGCTTAATTACTAATTAAACTAGCTTTTATCTTCAGGATGTATGAAGTTATGTAAAGTTCAAGGATTTCGTGTGATCTAATCTGTATAAGACGGAATGTTTTACTAGCAGGTATTGCTTATGTTTTGTCTACAATTTTACACTAAAGAAGGCGTATCAGGAAAACTTAAGTGTATTGTTCAAAACTATTGCAATAAGCCGAAGGTCATTGAGTTATTTGATAATACTTTACGGGTAACGTGTGTAACTTAAAGGGGTATTCCAGCTAAGTTAATATGATCGTGCTTTGCTGGCCAAAATAAAAGGGTATTTGCACTAATTCTTTCAGATCTAAGAGCAGTAAGGATTTATAGTTTAGTTTGCTTAAGAATAAATACGGGTCTTCAAATCCCAGCTTAATAAAGGGATCATTAAATCCCTTAAGGTCAAAAGAGAGGAACCAATTCAAAACCCTTCCAAAGCCAAATACTGCAAAATAGAAGAAGCTTTTCGGCTCCCAACACTATTACCGCTGTCGAAACAGCAGTAAGTACATAATGATACTTGTATACCAAGTGGCTCTTGTGTTCGTGTCGACACAAGCTAGACTAATTAAAACGCATTATTTATGACTCGTGTCGTGCGGCAACGAAACAACACTTTTACGACAGCGCCGTATGACGAGTCGTGTCATCGTGTCATTCATGATTTCCGATCAGTTTTGTAATTAGTATTTAGTTGTAATTGCTAAATTATAGTGCCCCTTGGTGTTTACTTGCTCCTTTATATCAGTGTCCTTTCAAAATATATACATATTTGGGAACTTAGAGATTCTGTAATCTGATCGGTATAAATACACACTACCTGAAGAATAAAATATGTTTGATTTACAAATTATTTTGGTATTACGTTTGTATGAACTACGCATGCTACGCCGGCCCCTTAAGCACATAATAAATAGTACAAGTCCTTAAGGGTCCGTTCACACAGACCGGCTCGGAGAGGAGAGCAGATTCTTATCACGTTGAAAACAGAGTTTTTAGTATTTGTAGTAAGGTTTATTTTTGCATGTGCACTGCTTTTGTTATTAAGAATGCATGAACGCGCTTGGTGTGAAATAATAAGAGGAGCTGACCGGCTCCGATCGTGTACTTTTTCTCGCTCGCGCAGCAGATCTGCTCCGATTGCGTGCTCTTTCTCGCTCGCGCAGCCGATCGGCTCCGATTGCGTGCTCTTTCTCGCTCGCGCAGCCAATCGGCTCCGATTGCGTGCACGCCGAACCACGTCGACCGCCATTTTGATAGCACGTGGAATATTGGTACTGCCTTTGTAGTGTATCCACCCGGCCACAGTATAAATATGAACAGTATGGAAACTAGGCCTATTTGTTGAAATAAATACCTACGCCTCATTGGAGCGTTATGGTTGTCACTCTTAATGTCTGTAAAATTGATGTGTTTTATTGTAACGAAGTTTTTAACGTGGTGTGCGGTTAGAAGTTGACTGATTATCTTTCCCTCCTTCTGGTCAAAACGTAAATACAAGAGTGCTAAAGCCGATAGTGAAGTCAAAATGCGCATCGCTCGACCGATGCCTAGTTTAACCCTGCACCTTACCGTTTCTACTCGAGAATGGGTGTAATAGTAATTAAAGAAAACAATATTTTTAAAAAATATCTTTATTCTTCGTAATTATGTTAAAACACATTTTTCGATACTTTAAACCGACTACTTGGGAAGTAGTGCTACAGTAAAAAGAAAATAATATTATGTGGCGACTTTATAAATGTATTAAACAAAAACAAAGTGGAAGACAACAGGAATAAAAAAATGCTGCATGCGTAAACAGCAATTATTATGGAAGTATCGTAAGAATCGAAATATCATAAAAAAAAACAATTTAAAAAATTTTGCGAATAGATTACAACGTGTTATAAAACTGACAAAAAAGTCTCAGAATAATTACTTTAGCCATACAGCTCAAAACAAATGTAAGGCTACTTGGAACGTTATTAGTAAAACAATGTGTAATGTGCCATAAAGCGAAATCAATCAAATTAATATAGATGGTAAACATTGTGGTGATGATCCCCAGACCATTGCGAACTTTTTTAATAATTTTTTTATAGACCAAATAAAACGCAATACAAGTTGTACTAATAAAACAGAGACTACGGACCGTCCAACTTTTTGAAAATGCGTCGAGCGTATTGGATGAAATTTTTCGTTCTTGTTTTAAAAGAGAACACTGTAAAATTTACATGTAGCAGGCGAAAGTATTTTTCAGTAAATAATTTATAATTACGAATAGTAGAGATATATTTTTGAAGTGAAAACTTCTTTAGCGGCGTTGAACACTTTTTATAATGGGTAAAAAATGTTAAACTCGCGTCAGGGCATCGCGTCAGGACACGTGACCGTCAGGAGAGATTCCCCCCCCCATCTCTTTCTACGGCGGCGCCAACCGAAGTGAACCAAGTGAGACACGATAATGGATGGATGGATGGATGGTGATGGTGATGGCGATGGCGATGGTGATGGCGATGGTGATGGTGGTGGTGATGGCGATGGTGATGGCGATGGTGATGGCGATGGTGATGGCGATGGTGATGGTGAGGGTGATGGCGATGGTGATGGTGATGTGATGTGATGGTGGACGCGGACGCGAACGCGGACGTGGATGGACAGCTGATGGCTCTACCGTCTGTGTAGTAGCCACACTGCTGTGTATTCGTAAAATTCAACGTTAATATTCAAGTTTTCACTTCTGCCGGCACTCCCGGAGTGCAACCCGTCTTTTTTTTTTAAATATTGTTTTCTTTAATTACTATTACACCCATTCTCGAGTTGAAACGGTAAGGTGCAGGGTTAAACTAGGCATTGGTCGAGCGACGCGCATTTTGACTTCACTATCGGCTTTAGCACCCTCGAAAACTATGAAAACGACACCCATGACAAATAAATGGAAAAATTTCACAGCCGCCATCTTGAATTTAGATTTTGACCTCACTATAGGCTTTAGCACCCTCGAAAACTATGAAAACGACACCCATGACAAATAAATGGAAAAATTTCACAGCCGCCATCTTGGATTTACATTTTGACCTCACTATAGGCTTTAGCACCCTAGAAAACTATGAAAACGACACCTATGACTAATAAATGGAAAAATTTCACAGCCGCCATCTTGAATTTAGATTTTGACCTCACTATAGGCTTTAGCACCCTCGAAAACTATGAAAACGACACCCATGACAAATAAATAGAAAAATTTCACAGCCGCCATCTTAGATTTTAACCTCACTATCGGTTTTAGCACCCACGAAAACTATGAAAATGACACCCATGACGAAAAATTTTAAAATTTTGAAGCCGCCATCTTGTATTTACATTTTGACCTCACTATAGTCTTTAGCACCCTAGAAAACTATGAAAACGACACCTATGACTAATAAATGGAAAAATTTCACAGCCGCCATCTTGGATTTAGATTTATAGGCTTTAGCACCCTCGAAAGCTATGAAAACGACACCCATGACAAATAAATAGAAAAATTTCACAGCCGCCATCTTGGATTTAGATTTTGGCCTCACTATAGGCTTTAGCACCCTCGAAAACTATGAAAACGACACCCATGACAAATAAATAGAAAAAAATTTCACAGCCGCCATCTTGGATTTAGATTTTGGCCTCACTATAGGCTTTAGCACCCTCGAAAACTATGAAAACGACACCCATGACAAATAAATAGAAAAATTTCACAGCCGCCATCTTGGATTTAGATTTTGGCCTCACTATAGGCTTTAGCACCCTCGAAAACTATGAAAACGACACCCATGACAAATAAATGGAAAAATTTCACAGCCGCCATCTTGGATTTAGATTTTGACCTCACTATCGGCTTTAGCACCCTCGAAAACTATGAAAACGACACCCATGACAAATAAATAGAAAAATTTCACAGCCGCCATCTTGGATTTAGATTTTGACCTCACCAACGATTTTGGCAACCTCTTTAACTACCTACGACACCCATGACGAAAAAATGTTAGCAGCCGCCATCTTTGATTTACAAATAAATTCACGTCGGTGCATGATCGCACGAGCCATTATTCGATATCGATTATAACAATAAATCATTCTTACCTTTCAAGATCAGCAGGGAGTTTAAAAAAGGAAAGCTCCGATTTTGAAGAAGTCGAGTTCAAACAGTTTTTATTAAAAAGATGGACGATCCGTGGCGCAAGGAATAAATTAAATACACGACTATTCGTTCCAACACGGCATCGGCACCCGTGACTGAGAGTACCCCAACTATCGCTTAGGAGTATCGTAGATGCGCGCGTCTGTGTGAGTGTGCCGTTGCGACCGTTTGTACGTAGTTTCCGTACTGTTCGTATCTGTCTACTGTGACCCGGCTCCGAGCGCATCCGACCGGCTGCGAGTGCATCCGACCGGCTCCAAGCGCATCCGACCGGCTCCGAGCGCATCCGCTTTCAGATAGCTTCCAGCCGGTCTATGTGAAATAGTTGGCGGCTCCGCTCCGACCAACTCCAAGCGTATACGATCCGGTCTGTGTGAAAAGAAAAATGCGCGCCGATGCTCTCCGAGCCGGTCTGTGTGAACGGACTCTAAGGCTCCACCACACAGACACGACGCGGCTTCGCGATACGACTTTGTGATATCAATCCGTATCACAGTACCCGCACACGTTAATAAGGCACATCGTGTTTTATAAAGAAGCTGTATGCTTGACAGATACGAAGGTGTACAAAGCCCCGGCTGCTCCGTTGGTCTCGTGGTCGGAAGCGCGACTGCTGAGCGTGGGGTCCTGGGTTCGAGTACCAGGTTGGGTAAATATGTTATTGGCTTTTTACATTAGGAGAATTTTTCAGTAACAGCCCGGAGTTTGGAAGTTGGCGATGTGATACCCCAGTGCCTCAGCCCACGTAGATACGAGTAGATTCTCCTCAACGCGGGAGACTCCGCTGAGATTTGCTGCTATGGCTGAAATTCCGTCTGGAGGTCTATTTCTACAAAGCAGAACTTTTGAAGTCGCATAAAGCCGTGCCTGTTCTTCACAGGCACGGCTTTGTGCGACTTCACACACTTGCCTTTAATCACATCATGACAGAGGTACTTCTGTTCCCTACAAAATGGTTGCGTTGGATGTTGCTGATCCACGCGTCATGTTTGTGAACGGGCGCCGTTGTTGGGACTGGTCATCTCTTAACTGCCAGGGCTTATTTTAAATCTTATCTTTTGAATTGTTTCTTCATTTTATTTTTTAGATTGTTCTCACATATAGAAGTAACAAGAATAATGTAGGTACCCAGGATTATGTGCACAACTCCAGCTTCCTCATATGTGATAGAATAATAATAATATTTAGTAATTCTTGATATAAAAGAGTGTCCTTGAAGTTTCTTGTCCGTTCTTCTCCATAGAGATCTACGTTTTGGAATGGGTAAGCTTCAACTTTCTGACTAACTGACCGACTATTTGACAATTCAAACGTGCCTGTAAATGGTTTAATTTAAATAAATGCTTTGAGGAGTTTGACTTGTTACTTGGACAGGCCTACTCTATCCTCCGCATACCTTAGATTTGGAAATATTGTAACAGTAGTTGTGTGTGTTGTATTGAAACAGTAACCGTCGAGTCTCTTGCCGGCTCTTCTTCATAGGAAACGATCAATTAGAACCGTGCACCTATAGTCCATTTACTATAGCATTAGACAGAAGTTAAAAAGGCTCTTTAAGGGGCACACTTTGTAATAAAAGTACAGACGCCAGCACATCAACCTACTACAATCTGTCAAATTTCTTTAATAGATTTTCAACTTTATTACTGAAGCATAAGGTTCAAAGTTGATTGGGAAAATGTGACAGTTAGGTGTAGGTTGATGTGCTGGCGTCTGTACAACAAATATTTTTACAGTCAAGATTGATGTGGAGTTAAATATAATCAATTTAAATAACAGCAATCACACTTAATTGTACTTATTTAACCTATATACCTTCTGAAATTACAAGGCTTTCATTTAATATTATTTAGTTTTTACATAAAATGCTGTCGTGTCAATGTTTAAAATCTAAAAGAAGCAGGGACGAGGACAGTACCGGGAACGTTTTTCATGTCACTATAACTCTACCAAAACTAAAATGTTACCTATTCCCTTCATAAGTTGTGGCAGAACGTGTTTTTTTTTTATTTTGTCGGTTTATATAAAGTGGTTTTTAATAAACTGATTGTTACTAAAAATTGTTTCATTTCATGTACCTATCCAAGCATCGTGACGAGTAGATAGATAGAATATGCTTTATTGTATGCCATAAATTGTTACTTACAAAAAAAGCACATATATTATTTATTAAAATTGTTTGAACTTAACTTGAAAATAAAAGGTTTCGTACTCCTGCTTCTGCGAGCCTCTTTTTTTTTCTAATGTTATAATAAATATAAATAATAAATAATAAAACAGTAAAAAAACTGTGTCTGTACATTTAATATATTTAAAAAAAAAATTATTGAGGGGGGTTTAGAAACAGTAACAGGGCACGAATCCAAAAAAAAAATTCTGTCTGTGTGTCTGTTTGTTTGTACACGCTAATCTACGGAACTACTAGACTGATGTGAATTATTTTTGTTTTGTTGTATGGGTATTATGTCTGGGCAACATATAGGCTATAATTGATCTTGGAAACTTGAACACCTGATGCAGAACCGCAACAGACCAGCTAAACTATAAGAGATACAAAAATGGAACCATAGCAAAAATTGTTCCACGTGATGAGCATTTTCTACTGAGAGAATAAATTTGAAGATCTAGAACACCTGATATGGAACTTCAAGAGCCCAGCTACACCATAACACATATAGGAATGACGTCTTAGCAAAAGTTGTTCGGTCTGATGGGCATTTCCTGTTGACTTATAAAAATCGAAGATCAGAAACATCTGATGTGGAAATCAAAGCTATCACTAATTTTACTGTATAATTATAAAATAACATAAGCTGGGAGTACCTCCACGCGGTGAAGGCGGTAAGAGTTTAGGACTGATTTTCGATGACGATGGTATATCATTGAAAATTTGACTCTACTGGCCAAAACTCCCATTTATTTTTTTATTTTATCGAATAAATGATGATCGGGCTTATGTTATTGGAGTGTTTGATTTCATTTTCCATTTATCTTCGTGACACGGTAGCCTACCCGGTAACGCAGGGGAGCAGTCACTTAGATTTTAATTGATCAGGTATCTTCACAATAAAACTATAACCATGCCTAGAAAGAGGTCAAATCTTTCCCGATGTTCCAAAGGAGCTAAATATTGAGCATCATAAGATCCCAAGAATCTACCGAAGAGCGTCAGGAGAGACTTGATGCTGTTCGAGAACATCACGCTGCAACTCGCTGCGTGGAAACCTCTTCGGATCGCGAAGCACGCCTGCGTTCTCAGCGCATTTACGCATCTATATCCAGGTCTCAAGGGACCAGTGAAGAATATGATGCGCGACTAACCGCTGATTGTGAACGTCATGCATTGTCTAGCGAGTCGGAGACGTACACGGGTAGACACTTGCGCTTGAGTTCCAAGCGTATCTACGCATCGACTTCTAGGTCTGTAGAGACAAGTGCGGAACGTGATGCGTGACTGTCCGCTGATCGTGAGCGACATCCATTGTCTCGCGAATCGGAAACGTTTACCGATACAGAATCACGCTTGAGTTCTCAGCATATTCGCACATCTACTAACAGGTCTTTTGAAACGAGTTATGAACGTGATGCGCGACTAACTACTGATCGAGATTATCATACATAGTCCCGAACACGCACACAACAAAATATTCATAATCAGTTAGAAAGTAAGAGAGAAAAAGAATTGCTGGAGTACGGCATGAAGAGACAGAAGAAGAGCACAACGAACGTTTGAATTCTGATCGACTTCGACATTCTCTGAACAGAATGTCGATATCATCTGAAGAATCGGATGTGTCTCAAGATATAGCTGTAGAGCATGGCGACCTTCCTTGGGTTGATAAGGAACAGAGTGCATTTACGTATACTCCTATGATTGACTACGCCACATATTCCGCTATCGGAGGTATGGTTCAAAATTGTATTTTTTGTGAAGCTGTTAAATGGCAAAAAGAAACAAACGGTATGTGGTGCTCAGGTGGGAAAGTACATATTGAAATATTACAAAATCCTCCAGAAATATTAAGATCACTGCTAATCGGTGACCATCCACAGTCAAAACATTTCTTGGACAACATCCGTTCATCATGCAATAAAACCTTTCAAATGACATCTTTTGGTGCGAAACCGATTTCAGAAGGCACATTTATGCCAACGTTCAAAGTGCAAGGCCAAGTTTACCAACTTATTGGTTCATTATTGCCTGAAAATGACCCACGTCTTAGCAAAAGTTGTTTATTCTAATGGGCATTTCCTGTTGGCTTACAAAAATGAAAGATCTGGAACCTCTCGAATCGTCTCGCGCATCCCGTTGTTTTCCAGTCCCCGGGCTCTTAGAATTCGACATCAGACGTTTCAGATATTCGATTTTGACGCCCCGTTGTCGCTGGCATAAGCAACAGGATCCGCGTACGAAGTCGCGGGCAGAAGCTAGTGTTATAATAAATGGAGTATAGCTTCTGATGTTTCATAAGTGCCCATGTAGGTTTATGTGAAATAAAATATTTTGATTTCGGTTTGATTTTAGAGTAAGAAAACCGCACTTTAAGTAGGTACAACAAAGTAAAACGCAAAACAACAACAAAAATCTAAATTGTATGTCATAAAAATTATTGCATAATGGCACAACTCGGTGCTGTCGGTGTATATGTTATAAGTGTGTGGGGCTCTGGGTACAAGGCACGTATGGTGCAGATAATGACGAACAGAACCAGCCCGCTGATCATGATGACGTTGCTGTCTAGCTGGATCCTACACACTTCGTTCCACAGGCCATGGAAGCAACCTCCTTTATTGCGTTTACGGCTCTTCGTGTGGATCGATTTCTTGAACCTGTCGACTCGAGTCTGCTTTGTTCGGTGAAAACCGATCATTCTCTTCGAGAAATTGCTTGTATTTTCAGAGCTTATTTAAAAATTCTGGAACAAAGTACATTCATTAGAGATGCGCCGAGTACAAGTTTTACCGAGTAACCGCAGAATATCGAGTATTGCACGGTATTATGTTTACTGACCCGAGTATTCTGCCTTGACGCAGGTATTGGAAACGTACGAAACGCTTCAAATATTAGGTATAGAAGAATGCCATGCAAGTTTTTGGCATTGCTACGAGGAACCAGTATCTACAGCGCCGGAACAGCATGTCCAAAAAGTGCCATCGCAATAGAGTTAGACCAATATCTAAGCAAAAATTTATTACCGCAGCCCAGAGTCTGGGTTTGTGCCTGGTTTTGTGCCTGGTTGATGGCACTAGGCTCGCCCCGCTTTGCTTACGTTTCTTTAAGTCCCACACCTAAACATAAGTGACGATACGTGGGTGTATCTACTGTAGGTTTACCTCTGGCTTACCCTTCTAGGATTACAGGAATTATATTCTGACTATTTAATTAAATATGTTCATTTTTTTCCTTGTGATTTTTCTGACAATAATCTACATTCATATTGTAAAGAGGTCAGGTAAAAGGTTTATGAGTTCTTTTCGACTAGCTCGGCAGTCCAATCGAGTTATTCTTCCGATAACGAGTACTACCAAAATGGCCGAGTATGCCGAATACTGAGTATTATACGGATACTCGGCGCATATCTTGAAAGTCTGGGGAGTATTGTGCGTCTTCTAGTCTGTGCTATACAATATGTAACATAATTAAACGCAAGACCTCATACACCCCAATTATAGTGTTGAGTTAAAAGCATAATACAATGACCAAAACTTAAATTCTTTAAAGCTAACTATTATTATTAAGGAAATCGTGTTGACTGGCATCACTTTGTGCCTTCGATCAATAATAGCATGATCGAAGCTTTATGCATTTAAAATTGAGCCTTATTGCTTTGAAATAAGATTTAATTTTCTTTGACTGAATCGGCGGTCAATCAACAGCCTATCGCAGTCCACTGCTGGACATAGGCCTCTCCCAGACTGCGCCACAGCACCCTGTCTTCCGCCTTCCGCATCCAGTCTACCCCAGCCACCTTCTTTAGGTCGTCCGTCTATCTAGCTGGGGGGCGTCCCACACTACGCTTGCCGGTACGCGGTCTCCACTCCGGGACGGCTCCAGGACGGCAGGATCGGCGGTCAGTATGGCGAAAAACAAATAAATATTCAAAAAATACCTATATCAAAAGTTACTGAAATCAATTCAGTAGTCAATTATAAACAAACTACTTTCAGGACTTGCGTTTATTCTGTTACACCTTGTATAAATGAGATGGAGAGAGAGGCCATAGACAAGATGGATGGGTTGTGTGAGCAATGATATGAATGACCGTGGAGTGGGTGACAAATGGTTGTGGGCTGACAAGGGAGAATAGAAGAGAAAAAAGAATTGCGGCGACCCCAAGTGACATGAAACATGCCCAGAAAGTAGGAGAGTCTTGCACTTGGGAAACACAAAAGCAACTTACTACTGACATTCACAAATTCTTATAAATTCGATTACCCCCACCAGTAATCGGGCCTCTAAGCTGCAGTGGCTGCAGTGTCCGATTTGATAAACATCAAGTACAAGGATCTAAGGACTATAGCTATGACGACCAGAGCGCCTGTCATAGTGACCGCAGTGGCTAGCGGTGACCCAGAGTTCCACCCGTCCTTCTTCCTCGAGGTCAATGTCTTCACTATCGCCCTAAACTGCTTCTTACACAAGCGCGGTTTCCCAACCATTGTATGGTTCAGGTTTACCTATTCACCTTATTATCATCACTGCACCGAAACTGGATTTTTATTCCTATTTTATTATGACAGCTAAGATAGCCATTGTAGCGTTTGTGAGCCGATTGTTGCTGTGGGTGGATTTATATTCATTTAACTGTAATTTGGGTAGAATTTGGTTCACGGCTTGTTTGGTGACATTTTGGAGAAGTGACGTTAGTTTTCGTTTTAAACGATGCTTCTGTCAGGTGGTAATGTTAAGGTTTTGATGAATGAACAATATTAGTATCCAACACTACCAAAAAGTACTCTGTGGTATCCAATGAAAACAACTTTCAGTAATAGAGTTTTTACTTAAATGATCTTTGTCGAAGATAAATATGAACTAATTCTATACGGAGGGTGTACAAAATACGTATTAGCTATTTATGCAAATATAAATATTAATCCGAAAATAATAACAATCCACAAAATCAAACGCGTTTCGCGGCATGAGAAAAATAATAATGGCGGGAAGTTTAATATACTCTATGGAAGTTCCTTCTTTCAAAAAACTTCACCGCCAGCCAGCACTGGAAGTAGCTTCACTCGGTGTTGCCAATATAAATAAATGGCTAAGTTGGCTTGAAGCCAATGTTTGCTGATTTTCAAGATACATTGACTGACTACTAATAACATTTGAAGGATTCCTTGTGCACGAATGAAGCAATGGGCTTTGAAACACTTTTAGTGCGTTGCTACCGACCTTAAGGCCGTTTACACATTAAGCCGTACGTAGCTGCAGCGGCACCATGGTCACATTTGCAAACGTCACTTGCTTGCTGGAGCAATGGCCTGATGGAGATAGCAGGAATCTGCTGAATGCAAGAAGCACAGGACCAGTCGATGCGGCGATGTATACGGGAGATCTATCTCCAGCAGTGGATGTCTTTCGACTAAATGATGATGATGATTATAGTTACCTATCCTACCCAAAGTGGTTCTGTAAACCATCACGAAATTAAACGTTGTTTTACTAAAGGGAAAGCCCGAAAATTCGACAACCACTCCTACCAAGGGGTATCCTGTCATCCAGTAAATTGGTTGTGGAGGTCAAACTAACTGGCTCCATGTAAAATTCTGGTATTCAGCTGCATCCGTTTGCACTGGAAGCCGTCCCAAGCATTGGGTAAAGGCTAGGTCGATGCAGATGACTGTTAAGGTTTCAAGGGGAAAGGAAAGCGTAACGATGTAATACAAATAGGTACCTATTCTTTATACCGCAACATCCGTTGTGTGAACAATGCGCATACGCATCACCTTAGTTTGCTTATAGATAGTGTTCAAGTGATGAATAGAGTCGTTTATTAGGTTACGTAATTGTGGACTGAATTGGAGTGTGTTAGTTTAGATTTTTGGGAAATAATGTAGTACCTAAAATGTATACTTTTTGTTTGTAGTAAAATGTCGTTTATGTGTTTATGGAGTAAGATTTCAGGGATCGAACCAGAACCCACCAGTCGCGCTTGATACTATTAAAATAGTCATATGGTGTACATAATACAGAGTAAATTATATTCTGTTCTATAGCCACTAGATAGATGCAAGAATCTTTTGGTGCTTCAATGATATTGACGGGGCGCTGTTGGGAAACATTCGTTTATTGCCCGTGGTTCGACCGCGTAGTTCTTTAGTGAAATTAGGGTTTTCTGAAATGACGTTCACTAGGCGGCAGCACTGAGGCGTCAATTTAAAAAAAAATTATATTCATTGTCGAAATGTAAGACCTCTTGTCAAAGTAGCGCCAACTGGTGGCGTGAACTGTCATGAAAACCTCTTTGTTTTGTGACCATGGAATATAATGTACTTAATTGGGAAAATTTGACAGATTGTAGTAGCTTGATGTGCTCGCGTCTGTACTATACCTATAGTTTCCGATTTTGGCCACGTGCCAAAAGATGCTTCTACAGGTTAGAGATGACTAGATCAATAAGACAGTTTTTATTGTATTTTGAGATTCGTCTAGTTATTCAATGTAGCATAGTGAAGACTTGAGACTTATGTTAAGTGTTTTCCCTGTATTCTCAAGTTAGACTAATTCTAACTTACATAAGTAAAACGGTAATGTGTGAATGAAAGTAGTATGTCCACATTATTTGGAACGTGAGAGTTAAATGATGTGTTCTCTTTCTTTCTTTTTTGGAAGACTGAGGATGTTTTAGTGGTCTTTATTTAGGTGTGTAGTCTTGAGAACAGTGGTGGCCCAGTGGTAACGGCCGCGACTTACGAGTTGTAGGTCGAAGGTTCGAACCCAGGCAGGTAATTTACTTTGTGTAAATTATTTCATCACCACTGCTCTCAAAACGGTGAAGGAAAACATCATGAGAAAACCTGCATGTCCTAGAACCAAATATTCGAAGATATGTGACATCCGCCAACCCGTACTGGGCATGCGTAGTGGATTACGGCCACTCCCTCTCACAGAGAGGAGGCATGTGCCCCAGTAGTTTGTACATTATAAGGCTGATTATGTGTGGTCTTCAGGTCATGAATGAATAGGTTAACCTGAAATCGCGAAAAAAAATCAGCTGTTCCCTACATTTATGTTCGTATAACTCGTCAAAATGTAGGGAACAGCAGATTTTTTTTTCGCGATTTCAAGTTTGGTCCCATAGTAAAAGTTGTTCATAATGATGAGTACAATGACATCTTCAGAGGTTGTTAATGTTTTTCCAATAACCCTGTATATAGCGGCAATAGAAATACACTCTGTGAATTTTCAATCGTCTACCTATAACGGTTCATGAGATACAGCCCGCTGTCAGTCACACGGACGGACGGACGGACGGACAGCGGGACCTTAGTATTTGGGTACGAAACCCAAGCCTACTAAAAGGAGGATCGAATAAACTGAAGAAATCATTATTGCGAGCATCCATCCCCCCTAAGTAGCCTGATGAATCAAAAGCGTTTCATTATAGTATGCAGTGGAAAAAAACAAATTCCATTGGAGATTTTATCGGCGTATTTGCAAAGATAAGTATTGAAAGAAAGTATTTTTACAAAACAACAGTCCTTGACATATCTGGAACAAGTCATACGTTGAGGCAACTTGCATGTAAAGCAACTGTGTCGATTCACAATCTCTTTTTGCTGCAATACGACCTTTAACACCACAGAATAAAGTGTCTTTTATAGTTTTGTGAGTGTAATAGTAAATTTGTACTGTTTCATTTGCGATGCGGCCCGCGGCAAAGTTATTCGATTCGGTTTCGGAACGCAGCACGTTATCGTAACATTTTACTGGCTGAATAACCAATGGCAGTTGCCTTGGTTTTTCGTTTGACATGTGTCATTGCGGTCGCTAAATTTGGCGCCAATTTGTACTTTTTTTCTATACTGTACTAATATATTGAGTACTGCTGCAATTATGCACAGATTATTTAATACCTACCTTATTTGTTTTCGTTAGAACCAGTAATGGAGGCTAGTTTTTAACTGTGTGAGTAATAAAAGTGTTCCTAAATGCATCAACGGCCTTAATATTTACAGACAATACGGAAACTGTTATACATTCCTTTGTTGGACGCAGAAAAATGTTTTCAATAATAATTAATTACTTGAATAAGGTAGTCCGAGACAATAAGGTTTTTGATATAAAATGATGTCCAAGGGTGATGAATGTGATGAGAGAGAGTTAGGAAATATCTATCGAACTTTAAATTAGTTTTAAATAAGTTTTATTATACTTATTTAACATACTGTCACGCTTAGAATCCCCGAGTACTAGAGTATTATATTATCTGTGCCCGGAGAATCCGAGATACCGAAGAGGTAGACCGAGTAGTACCTAGAGGTCGTGTCTATTGCCATCACCCAGTCACAAATCCAGACTCAGATATATAAAAGGTAATCTTCTTTTTCCTTGACCTACCTTTTTCCATTACGCGGGGTCGGCATTCTCTATCATGCGACGCCATTTGTTACGATCTAGCGCATCATCTTCCGTAAGTCCCATCTCCCTCATGTCCTTTTGGACCCTCGTCTTCCATGTAGTGGAAGACCTCAGTCTTCCGAAGAGGAACCTCTTCTTTGTAGCTATGAAAATGCACTTTAAGTTATAATAGGTAAATTGAAGATCGGTGGAAATTCCATTTATCTTAAATTTATTATTTTGGAAACTCCAGATGGGTGCAGTGGCCGGTAGCAGATATTATCACAATTAGGTACAGAATAGCCAGTCATACTTAGAAGTTAATCCTGTACAAGGAAACAAATGAAATGGCAAATATTTTTATAACAAAAACTGGCAACACGAATGTGGCTCAATGGATCACGATTTAACCGAAGTTATCGACAAAAACTGAGGTGACGGGGCGTGGGAACTGAACACACTAAACACGTACACCTAAATGAGTAAACAGAGGTTTATTTATAAACGATACTTAAAGTTAACTGACGTTTAAACGTCAAAAATGTATGGTTAAACAGACGCTCATCACTTTAAACAACGTTCATTAATAAAGCGGACAGTATCTAGTCTAGACTTACTAGGCACTTATAATATTTACCTACTGAAAATATTTCGGTAGAAAGATTTTTTTGTTGCCCTTGTAAGGAGTTTTCTCCACTTTTCTATATCTGTATTTCCAATAACAAACAAATACTTATTTTATTCTATCTAGATATTTTTAGCCTAGACTAAACCACTTTATTGTAACTTCAACCTTAAAACTTTTCCCTCCATTTCATTTATTTTTATCTTTTTCTTATTAACCATCTTAAAATACACAGTACGTCGGCTACATCTTTTTTTATCTATTCTCCTAACGCAGGTATGCTGGAATATATTTTATTAGAAAGAAGCATCACCTTTGTACGTATTTTTCTGTTCTTTATATTTGTCTGTTTATATGTGTATGTACATAAATGGTTAAGTAAATAAGGACTTAAATCAGCGACAACATAGAATTTGAGAACAAGAAGGCCCTAGTCTACTATCTATAAAAAAAATCCATGCGCCAGAACATGACAATAATCCTTTCATACCACCACTACAAAAACACCATCACTTGTAATAATCCACCATCGATAATTTCAGGACAAAAAATCAATAGAACCAATCTACGTGTCTATTATTAGATACAAATTATATTAAATGGACCAGATTGTAGATCACGACCTTGCGAAGGCAAAGATTGACAATATGAGTACTTTGAAGTGACGGACAGTCGGAAACACAACCGGACATTTGTGACCTTCAAGTGGACAATAAGCTTATAATAGAAATTAATTCGTGGGATTACTTGAAAGCCTGTTTCTGCTGAGATTGTACCAATTTTTGGTAGGATTATAGAGGTATGAGGAACAGGGGGTAAAGTTCACTCATACTCTATAGAAAAGGGAGGATCCTCCGACCAGACGAGTGTTGTGTCTGGCGGGCAACTGCCCAATGATTGATTTCGGGCTGTTGTATCTACATATGCTAGTTGCGCGGTAAACTCTGCTTGCGAGATGCAGGATTTGCGTGACGTCAGCATGTCGCGTTGTTCGCATGTGGCGTTGTAGATACCGCTACAGGGTGAAGCACGATTTTCGTATCGATTTTTTTAAATTTCATCACCAATGCACTCAAAACGGTGAAGGGAAACATCGTGAGGAAACCGGCATGTCCTAGAACCAAAAGTTCGAAGACATGTGAAATCTACCAAACCGCACTGGGCCCGCGTGGTGGATAGCCCACTCCCTCTCGAAGAGAGGAGGCCTGTGTCCCAGCAGTGGGAAAATTATAGGCTGATTATGCTATGCGATTTCAGACCATTTTGACTATGTTTTTTTTTTTTTTTTTTTTTTTTATTTGAAATGGGCTTGCTCTTGACTCTAGCCTAGGTCAAAGGTGACAGAGACAAAGTCGACGATGGAGCGAGCTTACCCAGAAGAAGCCTGTTCACTCTCACTTTCTTTCATGACGAAAAATCATCGGAAAATTCACATGATTGGAGTCTACTTTAGAAGATCCTTAAACATTCAAGCCACCAACAAGTTTTCATTAGGTACCAAGTGTGATCATTCTACCAGTAGGTGCTCTGAATATGTAAGTAGTATTTGCTTAACTATGGTAGAAATGCAACAATGTTACACATACTGTGACGCAGATGGAAAACCGGACCTAGTCGACCTTCTAAAGAATTTTTTGCATCAAGAAATCTTAAGTATTTAAGAGTGGTATTCATTCTACAACAAGGTTTTTTCAGGATACGTTGTGATCAGTGGCGAATTTACATATTTGCCGCCAGTAGGCTATTCAAATTTTGCCGCCCCTACCGACCTCTACAATAATGTCCCATGTCTTTTATATGGATACTGCTTCGCCTTTTCTTTAAAATACTTAAAATGTTCTCGTTCTTCAGCTACGAAAAACTTGCAAAGAGATTTGTAAAGATCGGCAACTATGATAAAATCTACGGTAGAAGCCTGAATTTGAGCATTCACTTTGTTTATTCTTTTAAAAAAAATATGGTAGGTATATAAATAATAATCTTTTTAATTTCAGTAAGATATTTAAAAAAATTTAGCCTTAAATTTGCCGCCCATAAAATCTGCCGCCCTAGCTTATTGGTAAATCCGCCACTGGTTGTGATTTCCTTTATATTTCTTATGGGCAAGTTCGCAGCTGCTGACGAAGATGCTGATCATAAAAATGTCAATTTGCCTAGCCTTTTCCCAATGATATTGGGGTCGACTTCCAGTCTAACCGGATGCATCTGAACGCTAGTATTTAACATGAAGCGATTGCCTATGTGACCTCCACAACCCAGTTACTGGGCAACATGATACCCCTTGAGTAGTAGACAGAGAAGAATGAAGTGTTAAGAAAAAAGAGAAGAGTATTCTATTCTATTAGTTAAAACTTTCCTACTAACACTACTGTATGGATTCTCCGTGGTCTGAAACTAAAGATTTATTATATCATACTTAATGCTAAACGTCATTACCGCCACACCTCCGCAACATCAACAGCGAGTCATTCTAGTGCTCTAGTTGGAGCATTCACATACGCAAACGTGGCCCAGTTATGATAGCTTGACAAAGGGCGCGGTGACAAGGCCGGCTGGCTCCGGTTCAGAACGTCATTAGCCTCTGGCTATGTAGAGTACGTAGTAAGCAGGTACCTACAGACATTTTTGTCTCGTGTCGAGATGATCTAAGCCAGAAAATCTCTTATTGTGGTGGTTCATAGGGAGTATTCCCGTTTGAGCACCTATTTTCAGAGCACCTTTTTTTAGAGCACCAAAGGTATTTCCATTAGAGCACCAATCAATATTTTACCGTGGTGCTCAAAGGGGAACAATAAAAAATATTTAACTTTATTCCCTTTAGAGCACCTACGGTAGCTTGTAGTGATGGGTTGTATAATAAAACATATCGATAATTATAAGTCGGTTAAAAATGTGCGTCAAACAAATGCCTTCTTCAGTATCGTCACTCATCATCTGCGCAGCTTTTTCCTATTACGTTGAGGTCAGCTTCCAGTCTAACCGGATGCAGCTGAATACCAGTATTTTACATAGAGCGACTGTCTATCTGACCCCCACAGCCCAGTTTCTGGGTATCATTAATACCCCTTGTGTAGTAGTAAGTATGCAGCACGCATGGAGGCTATTTCAAGGCAACAGCCCGCTAGCCCGTAATTATTAGCTATTTTTATTTTGCAAATGGCAGCTGCTAAATGAGAAATAATAAAAAGAACGTGATTGCTTACTGCAGACATTAGTTATTCCGGTTCCGCCTACAGGAAAGTCTGAATCATTCGCGCTTATGTACGTACATAACATAATCTATTTTATAAATCACTAAGTACTGATTATTATTTAGTACTAGCAGTGCCCCGCGGTTTCATCCGCATAAGTGTCGATCCCGTGGGAATATCGGGATAAAAAGTATCCTATGTATTAATCCCGGTTAATAACTATCTGTGTGCCAAATTTCATCAAATCCGTTCAGTAGTTTGTGCGTGAAGAAGTAACAAACATACAAACACACTCACAAGCTTTCGCCTTTATAATATTTATCAACGTATAGAATACTGCCTCATATGTTGGGGTAAAAATGGGTTAGGAGTGGAGGATAGAATAACGACCCTTCTTCCTTGTACGAATATGCAATTGCCTGAAAAAATTATGACATACATTTAGTAGTCTGTCGACCCAATTTCTGCGTACCAGTAAACACCAGCCTAGCTGAAATTGCGTCGCCACTTATGGTTGTTTTTTATAGTAGGTACTTGCCCCCCACCCGCATATAATTGATAATACAATGGACATAGGTATGATGGGGGATTCTTCGACATGTTATTTGCTGAGCAAAAAATTCTGCCGCGATAATCATCAATGTTGCCAGCTATAAAATAGCGATGCGAATGTTCGACTAGAGTTCATTATCAGATAGACCAAGCCAGTCAGTTTGCCCTGCATAGTGACTCAGCTACAACCACATCCTTGAAGGTAGAAAAGCAATTTCCAGTAGTAAAAGGTCTTTATCAAAGTTAATTCATACATTACTACTTTAAATAGACCACATTACCACCACAAAAAGGCAGTAAAAGGCATATCATTCACTTAACAGTATTGCACATAATTATCCTGTTGCCATGAATGGACTTAGCCGTATATAAATGAAATACCGTAAGTGCTTGGCCGGACTGGCAGCGCGGGGCGGGGAGCGGAGCGGGTGCGGGAACGCACGATCTGCCTGTCCGCAGTCGAGCGCGGCTACGTTCTGCGTCGCAGAGCATATAACCTTTTTCTGCGTGTTGTCGTGTCCAGTGTTTGTCAAAATCACACTATCACACTAATATTATAAAGGCAAAAGTTTGTGTGTATGTGTGTGTTTATATGTTTTTTACTTCTTCACGTCCAAACGGCTGGACTAATTTTGATAAAATTTTGTATGGAGGTAGCTGACACCCTGGATTAACATATAGGCTACTTTTTATCCTGATATTTCTACGGGATCGACATTTACGCGGCTGAAACCGCGGGGCGCAGCTAGTATAATAATATGGATGAAGAAGACTTATTTACTAGAAAAAAGCTCGAACTAGTTATAGAAAACTTGACAGCGGTTCTGTTTGAAGAGAAGCGCATTAATTAAAGTTGGCATAGACATTAACTTATTGGTTATCTTACTGCTTGTTTTTTTTGTGGTTTTTTGATTTGTAACTTTTGTTTTTATGATAAAACTATCTGTACTTTCATCATAGGTACTTCATCTTCTCCATGTCGCTGGCACGATTGTATTTTAGATCTTGTTGGCTCAAAACTTCGCCACATCCACAGCGTCGTCGGGGGCAGTGCACAGGTCACTTTGACTGCACGTTTTGGAACACAGGGCAGGATAGGAGGTGGAGCATAGCTTGCGACGTAGCTCCACGTCCGCCCTACTGCCACATCGGACACAAGTGGGAAGATGTAACTCCAACCTGCTAAAGTGAGGCTACCTTGACGGAACGGAACCTAGACAAACACCAACATAAGAATTAACAGTTTTGAGTGCTCGAAAGCGTGCTATGTTATATTATGTCGAATTAACTACTTTTTGGCATGGTTCACAGAAGCCGCCAGACCTCCAAATTACGTGAAAAAAACAGTGACACTCAGGGAGTGCCAACAGAAGTGAGAACAAAACACAAACAGAACACTTTGCCATCACTCACTAACATATCGGATATACATTAAAACTGAGTACATCCCGAGGACAGCCGAACACATACGAAGCGGTGTCGATTACGGTAACAGTGGCGCGAGTTCAATAGTTTATTCCCATCTCAAAAAATGCCCAACTCGCCCAAAGAAGTTTTTACTTCAAAAATAACTTTTTTAAACGTTTAGGTCTTCAGCAACAATCGATCGGCCTAAACAGGAGTTCAACTTCCTAGGCACGAAGCCCATAGTTTCGGCCGTACTCCGTATTAACTACAGACGTTCGATTAGTTGCCAACCTAATAAGGAATGACACCACGATTTGACACTTATGTCCTTAGGCTGGTTTTAGAGTCGCGCTGACCATCGGCGCTGACAGCTCAGCGCGTAGCTTGTCAGCGCGAAACGTTGACCAACCCACGCACTGATAGCTACGCGTTATTCTAAAACACTTCCTAGAAGTTCATACGTTTCGGCAGTCAGCGCCGACGGTCAGCGTGCGGTCAGCGCGACTCTAAAACCAGCCTCAGTCCCGATGTTTTTTTCCGAAGTTTCGAACTACCTTTGGATGGGCCCGTATGTTCGTTGACGGAGAGATCAAAAGTAAGTAAATCTTTCGACGTACCTACACACATCAAAAGTGTCTAGGGATCAAGCATTTTTATGCGGATTTCTTGAGATTGAGATGTGGCTTTGTAATAAATTTATGATTTTATAAATTTATATGGATCCTTTTTGGTGCATTTCATAATTTGAATCAGGAACTGTGAATCAAATTCGAGTAAAAGATGAAAATCAGCTGTCAATATTTTCCCTATAAAAACATACAACGCATTGAAGACATTATTAGTGCTACTGTTTCCCTACTACTGATTAAAACCAACGTTATTATGGAGCGGCGACGTCATTTAAGCAGGGAAGAAATGCTCAGAGCCGTGGGAATGATAGAAGCTGGTTCCCGGCAACGTACTGTGGCTTTAGCTCTGAATACAAGTCAGAGTGTTATCAATCGACTTTGGACACGTTACCGAAGCACTGGTACCGTGGCTGAGCGCCATGGAGGACGGTATCGCTGCACCACACGGAGACAAGACCGATACATTCAAATCTTAACTCGAAGAGCTCCAACAATAACCGCCATGATGTTAGCCGTGAGGCTTCATCACTCTTCAGGGAACTTAATTAGCGACCAAACAGTCAGAAACCGCTTGCATGAAGTGAACCTTCATTCCCGAAGACCGCTACGGGTACCACCTATAGCAATGCACAATCGTAGGATTCGATATCAATGGGCTCTTGAACACAGAAATTGGGCAGAAGAACAATGGCGTTTCGTGTGCTTTTCTGATGAGTCTCGTTTTGGTATGAGACCGGATACAAGACGTATACGACACTGGAGAACCCCTGGACGCCAACAGCGATTAAAATCCTGCCAGGAAGTCCATCCTTATAGTGGTGGAACCATCATGGTATGGGCGGGTATTTGGATCGGCGGAAGAACTGAGTTGATTTGGATCAAAGGCAACCTCAACGCTCAAATTTATGCTGAGACGATTGTATCAGACGTCATCGTTCCTCTACAAGTGCAAATCGGTCCCATATTTTAAGTTAATGCATGATAATGCACGACCGCACACCGCAAGAGTTGTAAGACAGACTCTCGCCGCAGCTAACATCAATGTCCTGCCCTGGCCTGCTCAGTCGCCAGACTTGAACCCGATTGAGCATGCATGGGATATGCTACAGAGAAGAGCTCTGCCGAATATGGAGGGTATCCAGTCGCAAGAAGACCTTTTTTTGTTGTTGCAACGAACATGGGCGGCCATTCCACAGCGTGATTTGGATGAACTCATTTTGAGTATGCCAAACCGATGTTCTTGTGTTGTTAGTGTTCGCGGTAGAAACACGGATTATTAATTGTTTAAGTTACCCAATAAAATTTTAAAGAAAACTGTTATTTCAGTCTTTTTTTCGAACTTTTGTGTTAGTGGTTCAAATGTCAAAAATCCCTTTATTAGGAAAATGGCAAATTTCTTTATTAATGCAAAGGTGACTTGGTTTATCGTTACTGTGACAAACGAAAACACTTTATTTAATGAATCCTTAAAGAAAATTTTAATTAATATCAATCAGGAGAAAAGTTATTGCAAAAATATATGTTGATCCCTAGACACTTTTGATGTGTGTACTTTATTTTACTAAGCAGTATAATAAATCATGTCTGTTCTCCCAGTCAATTTATATTTCTTTCCCACCCCGTGGGTGTTAAAAAAGATAGCTTTGCTTACACAGAGGAATGCTGTCTTTTTCGACACCCACGGGATTTAAATGGAATAACAGAATATGGCTGGTTGAGAGCAGACAACCTTCGCAACTTGACCTGGGTTCAAACACAGCATGTCTAGTTATTTTATTTGTAAGTATCGCTTACAAATGCAACTGATACGTAATGTTCTTCTTTTCATCTCGGGTACTTTGATATGAAATGTATATATTTTGATGTGTATATTTTTTTTAAGTATGTATTTTTTTAATGACACATAATTTTTGAGGCGTGAAGGTCACGGATGATATTACATTGTAAATAAGTATTATATTTATTAGGTGTATTGTTATTTATAAGTTAGTGTCCGATGTCTTTGTATTCGGATTGAGATAGAAATATGTTACTATTAGAACATAGTACGTTAATTACAGAATGTTCAAAGACTTGGTAAGTGCGTAGCCTTTAGTAAATTCATGGAGAAAATCATACAATGTTACTATTTAAGTTTCAAAAGGCTCATCCTTTGTTGCACACGACTTTATGGAACTGTGGAACAGGATTCCCTTTGCCTGTAGTATCACTATCTATCTTCCAATTTTATAATCATTATTTTCATCATCATTTCAAACCTTGTTTCACCTACTGCCGAGTACAATGCTTCCTCCCGTTTTGTACCATGCTGCTTCTGTGTGAATCTCATGCACGTCATTCCCAAATTTTACATTAATGATCATAATAAAGTTATGACCAATACCATTACTTAAAGACTTACTCTAAAAAGCCTTGCAAGGTAAGGACAGCTCTAATAGGAACCCAGTAACCTTGAATCTCACCGCAAGTGACAGTCTCCCACCGGTAGTTCTCGTCCCAAGTGATAGGTGTCGCCACCATCGTCAGGGCCTTTTCTAACGTGGAGGCTTCCTCGCATTGTTTACTGGAGGTATTATTTTGACAGTAATTGGGGAAGTGTCTACTTGTAACAATAGCTTTTTGGTGACCGTTAACTTAGTGAGATGTCTCGTATCCTGGACGATAATTCGGATATTCGGATGTCAACAAAAACAATGAATAGGTGATACAAATAACTACATTGCTGCGGTCGGTCGGTGGCCTCGGTCGGCTAATTTCGTGAGTCTACGCCACGGAGTATGGTAGCTTTGGCAGTAGAGATTTTGGCTGTGTGGATCCGCATACGGATTCGTGGCCTACAACTCTACAAACTCTACAACTCTAGCAAAATAAAAGAAATTAAGATTTTTTTTCAGTACCTAATCGGCTACGGCATATATTTTCTAAACAGGTTTCAACCGGTCAAGCGGCGCGGTTCGCCGATCGGCGACGAAACAATAGAAAATCAATTGTGTCTCATTAGCGGCGCTTGACAGATCAATTAAGCTTTGTCACTTTCAGCCGTATAAAAAATACCTAATGGCTGGTATCATACCTCAAACATGGCTTCATACCTACGGAATATTTTGCGCCATTCATAACTTCGCTAATTCGCTAAGTTACATTCAAGCTAGCAACAATGTTACTATCTATCACTTTAATACTATATTTCGCAAGAATTTTCTGGAATTTATAATCTGCATAATAACTAGAAGTAATTATTAACAGACAACTCGTTTCCCGCGCTTATGTAAAGTACAACAGGTTCGATTCCGATCAAGTGAACTGTGGCAAAAGATTATTGAGTGTTACGTGGTACTCTTGGAATGCACCCTGACGCCTGGTTAAGCAGAAAATGTACTATTTTTATTAATAATGCGAGAAACTAAAAAATAGGTCACGTTTCTTCCGGTAAGTTTCATAAGAAGCTGTTGATAATCAGCCTTTAATGTTCCCACTGCTGGGACACAGGCCTCCTCTCGATGAGAGGGAGTGTGTCGTAATCCACCACGCGGACCCAGTGCGGGTAGGTAGATGTCACATGGCTTCGAATTTTTGGTTCTAAGATATGCCGGTTTCCCCACGAGCTGTTCTGTTGATTTAAACTCAAAGCATTTACTTCAATTAAACCATTTACATACACATTGAGTTGTCGATCAGTTAGTTAGAAAGTTGAAGCTAGTTGCCCATTCCGAAATGTAGATCTCTATGGAGAAGAACGGCAAGAAATTCCATTACAGATTAATAACATATCCTTACATTGTGTAGTCATTACAATGTGTAGTCAATTCAGTGAATAATTTCAGCACAAAAATTTCAAAGGAAGGAATAATAAATCTATTGGCAGATGCTTTAAGAATTCTTAATAGGTGTCGTAGCTTCTTTAAATTATACAAAAACTTAACAATTGTGTAAACATAAGTATTAGGGGTTTATTTATAAACGATGAATAAAGTTAAATGACGTTTAAACGTCGTCAAACAGTCGCTCATCACTAAGCAAATTTTATGAATAAGGGGGTTAGGTTGTGGGTTCCAGATAGCTTTCCGGTGAGTTACCGGTTTCTTGTATGGAGTGGCCAAAGGAAAACCGAGTTATCAAGAGCTTGTTTGCACACCAATAATATAAAAGTTTGGCCTCCCCAAATGCTAGAGTGGAGTTTATCAAAACTCCGTGAATACTGAAATAATCGGTCCGAAAGTCTAATCTTTAGGGCATTGTCACTAAAAACTTGAATAGTAAGTACCTAATACCTATACAGAAAATCTATCTAACATCCAAATGATTCACCTAGTTATCTCTATGCGGATATGCCTGTAGACCACAAGTGTCGGTAGCCAGTGGCGTAACTGTTGCGGTCAACACTCGAGTGGTGTCTGTTACTAATTGAGCTGTAGCGGCCACAAGAGGAAAATGTTATAAAAGTATTGCCAAAAAGTTATCGTGTGTGTTTTGTTTTTGCGGGAAATAGAAACAAAAGTATTTTCTATATTATGGTGTGGCTTCTTTTTATATTAGCTCTGTATGGGAATTAAAATTGTCTTTTAGTTTGTGTATCTGAAAGTGCTTTTAAATAACCTTTCACAATTGGTATGGGAAAATTTCACGCCCGCGTTTGAATAAAATTTATATATCTAAGCATTGAACTTTTACAAAGTAATTATTTATTTGTAACAATTTGATAAGATAAGATAAGATAAGATATTCTTTATTTGTCTAAACATGGTATACATACAAGAGCATGCAAGATTAAAATCAATTGTTTAAGTCCAGTCATGTTTAGCCGTAAGTATCGGTGTACAAATATTTCTATAATATTATAAATTATTATTCTTTTTATTGTCAACAAAAAAATTATAAAATTTCACAAAAATAAAGAAAGTTACTCAGAATTGCAAATACAAAATTTTTTTACTTAGAGACCTGTTAATTCGAAATTATTATTATATCATCATGTCAACATTCAGAATGAAGAAATAAATCACAAATACAAGAACAGTGTCAAAGTTTAAAAATGTATGTCAAATTTGAAAGATACATGTCAAAATTACAACCGAAGTCCAAATTAACAGATTTATGTCGATTTTACAATGTTGATTGCTAAATTACAATGTGAACGTCTAGATCATGTCAAATTACAAGATGAATGTCAAAATTACAGGATTTAAAAGAGTGTCCGTGGAGTTTCTTGCCCGTTCCTCTCCATAGGTACCTACTACATTTTCGAATGGGCAACTAGCTTCATCTTTCTGACTGACCGACCCCTTGAAAATTGAAAAGTGCCTGTGATTGGTTTATTTGAAATAAATGCTTTGAGTTTAAGTATTTTATTAATCTTTAAAGAGGTAAGATCGTTTATTATTCACATTCAGGATTCAGGATGTGTAACATTTAAATTAAAAATACTATGATCATTCTACAATTTTATCAATAAAAAATAGAGCATGTTATTACTTAGACAAAAACTTATTATTTATTACATTTAATAGATAAATAATAATTGTGACTTCCTTATTGGAGGGTTATGATACAATAGTTAGATTTTCAACCCGTTTTTTTTACAATTACCTAATGAAATCGAAACAATTTATTTTTAATTAGTAATGGAATCGTTAAGGAAACTAGTTCTGAGATTGATAAATAGCTTATTTGACCTTAAATAAATAAATCAACCTGTAATGAACAATTTCTACCTACCCAACTTATCTCTGTAGGACAAAATATATTAACTGGTAAAGAATGCCTTGTGGCATGAAGAACGTGCATGAAGACGTGTACCAGTGTGCATGTTTTGATAAAGCTAAAATAACATAAATTAAGAGACAGACTAGAAGACATATGACATCTGCCCCGCACTGGGCCTGCGTAGTGGATTACGGCCCACTCCCTCTCTCTGAGAGGAGGCCTGCGTCCCAGCGGTAGGAACATTATAGGCTGATTATGCATGTTATGCAATATAAATAATTTGAAAGAGAATTGATTTGATTTTTTGTAAGTACGTTTGTTGTTACGCTTTCAAGCTAAAACTGCTAAACGGATTTGGATGAAATTTGGTGCATAGGTAGGCAGTGACCTGGATTAGGACATAGGATACTTTTTATCCTATCGGGATAAAAAGTTTCCTAACTCCCAGTACCTACGTTAGGAAAACATAACATGTTATATAACTTAAATTGTGCTCGGTAGTTGGTACACAGACAGTTGTTTGTATTTCCAGGTTTAGAAAAACATAACATACCCAAAAGTTTTTTTTCCTAAGTTTATTTTGTGTTTACTTTAACTCTGTCCTCTTTTGGGCCTAAAATATCAAGTTGACAAGTTACTTGCTTAATACAAACATACCTAAGCATGAACTCAGCCAATTATCATTTTAAAAGTAGGTCTAAAAATAAATCAACGTTTTTTTTCGGCTCTATAAATGTATCACCTAAAATGTGTAAGCAACCCACATAACCAAGTTGAATGTAATACGTTATATAAGTTGTTTAATTACTTATTTATTCGTAGGTAATAGTGTAGCGTAATTTTGTAAATTAGGTGGTAATGCCACTTTGTACACGCGAGTGACGCGGGCTATGTGCCTGCGCAGCGGGACGAAATCATCACGTGAACGTATTTATGAGATTAGCTAGTTTTTACCGACTTCAAAAAATTAGGTTCTGTATTCGACCCATATGTAAGTATGTCCGCGATTTTCTCAAAAACTACTGATCTACATACTTTCAGGAAGGTTTTAGTATATAATACATTAGGTAATTACTCTTATGTACGAAGTTATATGCATAAATGTACTGCATGTCCGGCATTTCTATGCGAATTTTGATGATTCTTCTAGTCGGTGTCTTCAATTCTTCAATGCACAAGTGTTAATTGAATTTGTGTGGGGTAGGTTACAACTAAAAAATGAAAAATAAAAACATTTTTACAAAAAAAAAAATAACCGACTTAAAAAAAATACACTACAAAATGATAAATAACATCAATTTCAGAAGTCGGTGTCAAAAAACGAAAAAGTGGAACCAACGACACCGACTTCCGAAATTAATGTTATTTATCATTTTGTATTGTTTTTTTTTGAAGTCGGTTGTTTTTTTATACGTGCTATTAACTGGGCATAAATCCAGCATTCGGGTTACTACTGAACATTTCTTAACTCAGTTACAGTACTGCTGAACTTTTGAATCAAACTGAGCATCCCAAGACTCAAGTTCAGTCGAGGTTGCAACCATTAAACCAAAAAGCAGTCCACCTTCAATGTCCTAGTTAAAATTATTCTTCTTAAATATCATTTCTCTTAACATCAGGTAATATATTAATTCGAATGTCTTCCATCTTAAATAAACTAGTTACTTTCGCCTTTAACCTCGATAATTAAATTAATAAGCGTCGTTTGTCCTTTTAATCATCGTCCTTATCTCCCCCCCGCCCCACCCTTTTTTCTCTTTTTACTGAGGATCGTCGACCTTGGGGGCTGATTCTCCATGAAACACGTTAAGGTCTCAACACTCATCACTGTCTTTAAAAACCTCCACCAGACTAGACACCCAGTGAATATCGTATAAAATCTAGACCAAGGCTAGGTCTGGGTCTTGATGCAACATGGTCAATGAATCTAAATACTACATGCATAATATTACGGTCACTTTAATAAGCTTCGTTAGATAACTTAATGCCAATTGAAGGTGATCAGTTATAGACTGATAGTGTGACATTATACTTAGTATTAGTAGTCATCAAAATTATAAACAGAGTAGATACGTATAATATAAGAAAATAATTTTCTCTTAATTTTCTTAATTTCCTGAAAAAACCTTCATAAATAAATTAAGAATAGAACTATTTCTTGAGAAATGAGAGGAATTAATAAACATACCAACATCCCGCTTAAAAATACACTCAACAAGCCCTCTAGTTATGTCAATAAAATTTTACAATATGTTACCCGAATATATAAAAACAAGAAAAACTCCATCTATTCACGAACAAATTAAAAAAGCTATTAAGCTACTAATAACAAAGAAATCGCTCGCCGCACAGAAAATGCCTGGAAGAACTATTGGTCGATGAAACATCTTATGAAAGGACCTCTCCCGCTTTCACTAAAGCGAAAGCTCATGGACATGTGCATTCTTCCCACCCTCACCTACGGAGCGCAAACATGGTCTCTTACAAAGCGTCAAAAGTCCGCACTTGGAGTCTGCCAACGGGCTATGGAACGAAGTATACTAGGTGTCAAACTGACTGACCGCATTAAGAACTCCATACTTCGTTCCAAAACACAAATAGCGGACGCCGGCCGCACAGCTGCTGGATTAAAGTGGAACTGGGCTGGCCATATCTGTCGCATGTCGGAGCAGCAATACGCAAAAGTCACCACTCAGTGGATCCCAAATGGCAGGAAACGACTGCGCGGCAGGCCCAGAAAGAGATGGCGGGATGAGCTGGACTCTTTCTTAAAGGATTGGCCCACAATCGCGGTAGACCGGGAAACGTGGAAAGAGGGAAGGGAGGCTTTTGCCCTGCAGTGGGACAATACAGGCTTATAATAATAATAAATTAATAAGCAAGTGTTATTATACTGTCAACGAATATTTAAACGACAAATCCTTAAAACACATACGTATATAAGTGAAATGGTAAAGTATTATTATTATAAGTAAATTATTTTGTAAAAGTGTGTTTAGAATATGTTAGATTATAAGATACGTAAATGGTAAGTCCTCTTCTCCACATAATTATCTTTCTTTTGCTGTGCCCGACAGGGTCCATGATTGTTTCTTTTGGCAAAATTTACTACCTAAGCCTACATTGTGGAATGCAATAAAGAATTGAGTATTGAGTATTAATGAATAAAGCGATGTACGCTTTGCAAAGTCATGAAATTAGGTGTCAAGGACTTGTCAACGTCTTATTGTAGATACTCCGAAGCTGCACTAATGTCTGACCCACAGAACTTCCCTCTTTCCATCCTTTGCCCTGAAAATAAAAAAAAGCTCTGTTTTACTATAAAAATGTAGGTATCGCTAAAAGAAGCTTCCAGACATTCAGTGACCAACTCGTTTATTGAGATCAATGTTCGAACAAAACAGACCTAAATCGGAAGTAGTAGAAAATATTAAATTACACCTACATAAACCTCGTAAGTACACTGGCCAGTGACAGTTAATAAAAAGCATACGAGTACAATGAATAAAAAATAATAGATAGACATGTACTTTTGCGTTGTTAAAGTTATAATAAAAGTAATTGTATGTTGTAAATCAAATGTAATGTCGGTAATGTGTGTCGGAAACTTTCTACGGGCCATTTAAATTCCGTATTTCGGGATTATCGCAGTAGGAAGCAAATGATCCAGATCGATCCGTTCGACACCGTGCAGTGAAAACATTGAATGTAATTAATATAATAATAGTTTGGGGGGGAGGTTATATAGTGAGCGCGAACGCTCGGCGGCCATTCGGCGCGCGTACCCTTCGCGCATGTGCATGCCTCGCGAGTGACATTAGTGACAGTTTAACCCCAAAATGGCGGCCAAATTTTACGTAAGTGTCAAAATTAAGTGCAGATTTGTGGTTTTAGAACGCACCCTCTGGATTTCGGATTCGCGCTCGAGTGATGCTGTGTTTTTTTTTTAGTGGAACAAACGAGAATGCATATCGTAAGGTGGTTCTAAGCCACATTTCTGCGTCCATTGTTTTGCATGTGAATAATTGATGTTGCAGTTTGATATTTGGTGAATTGTAAGAGTTGCTTGTATCTGTTACTTGTGCATAGTTCATTTAGTTCGAGTTTAGATTTTTTGCGGGTCTATTTGCTATTGTGTAAACAGCGTAACGATTTGTTGAATGCTTTTTTCTTTAACACAAACGATTTTTTGTGTCACTTATTTAAATTAACTTTTTACGAATCGATTTATTTATTTTTAAAATTAATTCTTTCGGATTTTTAAATAAAAGGCGTTTGTGCAAATAAAACTTATTTTTGGAATATGTAGGAGGTAAATGTTTTTCGCGAAGCTACCAGTTATTATTAATTGAAATATGCGTAAAATTTAACAACAAAACATTTGCAGAGCATTTCAACTTTGAACTTATTTTACATTCAAGGACTCGAAATAAAATGAAAGTTAAACAAATGTGATATATTCTAGAAATGTTAGGCAATAAGATTAATGCCTAGGTCTAGTCAGTCGCACTCAGAAAGGACAACTGGTTGTCCGGGTCGATAACCTTATTCTGTATATTTTATAGGTCTAGTGATATTCACAGACCACTTTCGCATTTGCAGGGTTGACGTGCTCAAAGGAAAAAAAAATTAAAAAAAAAACAATCTGAAAGATCGATTGAAATGCAAATTAATTACTTACATCAATAAAATATATTAAAATTGCATACATAATAAAAAATGCAATCAGTTATTTAAATCAGATAGTAGTTTTTTATTATGCATAATATTCATATAAGTTAAGCAATATGTTTATATTAGTGTCTAATATAAAATGCTTCCTATGAAATCAAAACATCTTAATAATTGCAAAACTTAGTTTGACAATACTGTATTTTAATAACAATAATATTTTGAAACAGCTTGCAAAACCTAATTAAAAAAAATATAATAAGGAAATAAATTCCAACTTACGATAAATATGTACATACTTTTTCTACTTCGATAACAATCTAAATCACGAAGAACACCAACACATAATTCTAAAAATAAACACGAAACTGTTCTCTATTAAAATTCACGCGTAGTTAAAAAGAATTACCTAACAAATGTTAAAGCAATCGTTAGAGAAAACAACGAAAGTTAACTTGGATGTACGGAAAGTGAAACTTATCGCGGCAAGTGGACGACGACCGCTACGGTACCTACAGCTGATATATGTTGTTTAGATATATAAGCGCGATATATATTTATATTAACTTACTAGCAGGGCCTGCGGTTTCATCCGCCCATATGTCGATCCCGTGGGAATATCGGGATAAAAAGTATCCTATGTGTTAAACCCGGTTATAAACTATCTTTGTGCCAAATTTCATCCAAATCCGTTCAGTATTTTGTGCGTGAAGAAGTAACAAACATACAAACACACACAATCTTTCGCCTTTATAATATTAGTGTGATTAAGTGTGATAACGTTACATTTACTTTAAAGCATATTTTACCAGAGCTTTATTTGTAAGGAATTAAAACTGTACAAAATGTTTTAGTAAAGTATGGATGAAAAAGTTGTAACTGAAATCTCTGAAACTGAAAGCTCACTTCACCAAAGTTTTCACGGTAAGATTTTTGTAGAATACATCGGCTGAAACCGGGTTTGTTTTTAAATAATTTGAAGATCATTTACTTTCGTCATTTAATTGTAAAATAGACTTTCATGAATTTCTGAAGAACTACTCTGATTTTCATGAATTAGGAAATCTATGGTTAAAAATGTTGTGAACTATTCCTGGAACCTGTTCTCTTACTTAATTTTTTATTATTTTTTAATACTTACAGATAGGCGTGAATGTACAATAGTTGTGTGTTAATAACACGAACATGTACAATATTACAGGTTTTCACAAATAGGATAAATTTTCAATCACAAAAGTCTTTATTTATGGCTAGGCCAAAACAATCTACACTTATTTCATTATGAAAGCTTCAGTAATATTTTCAAGGCCACAGATCTATTAATATCCGTCACGCCCCCATAATAACTAACTAATCTATCATTACTTATTTCTATTAACCTATTCGCCTTACATCTAGATTAGGTCCGCCCATGCGCGTGGGCAATGCCTCAAGTTGTCGGCCATTGCAACACAACATGACATTATCATATTAATGGCTATCAGTTACCAGCTGTAGCGTGATTCATTATGATTGATATATAACCAGTCAGTCATGGGAGTTGGGTGGTATTATTTGAAGGAGTAGGTCTTATTAATAATTTGCAAAAGTTCTGGGGAGCAATTCTCGTAATTTTAAAAACGTTCTCAGTTTCAGTCTCAATCTGTCAAAAATATCTCTAAAATCACTACATTTTTGACAAGTTTTTGACGTTGATTTTCATTGAGATGAGATTGTGATTTTGAATTGGCCTTCAGGTTAATGCTGACGATATTGGAGTCACGGTTGTCGTCTCAATAATGATAAGGTGTATTGAAGGAAACGTTTTTGCTTTTTCTGTTACGTGCTAAAGATGGAGCAGAGTTCTTTTTACCAGAGACCACTGAACCTGTGACGGAATAAAAGTAAAAAGTCAAAGCATTTATTTCAAATAGGCACATAAAAGGCACTTTTGAACGTCAAAAATTACCTTTAAAATAGAATTGATTCTAGTCACCCCTTCCAAAAGGTAGTTTTCGTGTGGAGAAGAATGGGCAAGAAGCTCCACCGTTACTCTTTTATTTAAAAATGTTTTGCAATATTTTGCATGGGTACATTAATTATATAATAATATGTGGTATATAAACTTTAAGAAATGTTGATATCCTCATTTTCACCCAAGAAAGGGTAATGAAAATGAAAACACAACAGCTGAAGTATAAATTGGAACCTTAGATACTTAGTTGAATACATACGCTAATTTTAGCCATTATGCTATCTAAATTAGTGACCTTATAAATATCTCAACGAATACCAATCAGCTGTTTTATTCCGATCCAGCCTGTCTCTTGCTTTCCCCCAGCGACGCCCTAAGCCGAGGTCCGTACCCCACAGGGGGTGCCCTTAGCGTGTAGTCGCTTAGTTTTTAAGTTTTTTTAGCCCTGGCTGGAGGCCTTAATTTATTCAGGCACCTATAGGCAAGCCGAGGCAAGGTTCAGCAGCAGACAACCTCCTAAATAGACCTGCAAGATGCCATAAAAAAAAACAGTGGCACTCCGGGAGTGCCGACAGAAGTCAAAACAAAACACAAACAGAATACTTTGCCATCACTCACTGACATATAAGATGTACATTAAAACCGAGTACATCCCGAGGACAGCCGAACACATCCGAAGCGGTGTCGGTTACGGTAACAGTGGCGCGAATTCAATGGTTTTTTTTTTCATCTCAAAAAATTCCCAAGTCGCTTAAAGAAGTTTTCACTTCAAAAACAATCAACTGTCCTGTCAGCGGTTGTTCCTCTACTCCTCCAGAGTCTAGTAGATGTAAAACTCCATCTTTCTAACTCTAAGATAATATTTAGTAGACACAATATAAACTAAAACAATTCTAATCTCCATGTACCACCTTCGTGGTAGGCTTGTAGGTCAGGCGCGGGGCTAGAGGGGGCGGGGGGGGGGGGGGGGGGGTACTGGCACGCTCTGGCGCAATCGTCCTAGTTCCCAGCCAGGACTCGGAAGTGTACTGGGTCATATTATACAATTTTGTTTGTTTAGTTTAGATTAGTAATTTGCAATTGTCTAAATTGAAATCGTGTTGCTGTTTAACACTCTACAACAAAATAAAAAAAAAAACTTAGCTTATGGTCAGTTTGTGTAATATTAAAAAAAAAATTAAGTAAGTATTCAATTTTCTTCTGAAGACATGAATTTGGCGACAGAGACACTTTGTAATTTTTTTCTATTATCTAGTATTTACTAGCATGAAAATAATTATCAGCAGTGCTATATTTTTATCCAAAAATAGCTGTTTTATTGTTTTAAAATTAGCCTTCCATTCAGTCATTATTTTTCTAAAGTTAACTTTACATCATCACGAGTTTGATCATTGAGTCTCTTGTCCGTCCATATATTACTAATTTTTTGACAGACAAATCTTTATCTGGTGTATATCTGTGTCGATCTAGTTTTACATCCTAAAGATCTGTTGGCATCGGTGCGCGCGCGCAATCGCAACCGGCCTCGTTCTCAGATAGGACGCGGAAGTATCGATGGGATCTGTGTCCTTGCGAAATGTAGATCTGATAGCGTTGTAAACCTACATTCTATAGGTGTGATATATTTGCATAAGATTAGTTAAATGGCGAGGACATAATGAAAAATTGCCCAACTGATTACTTTTTTTTTAAGAGTGGAGTTGACTGCTTATGTCAAGTAAGATGGAGATAAAGTTGGATTTAGATTACTCGACAAACTTCAAGCGAGATAGAACATACTACTTAGCTAATAAAACTGCAGTATCAAATAATTTAGTCGATATAATGCAAAATGCCAAGAGAACAGGAATGATTGTCGAATGGAGTTCACACTTCAAATCACATCACACTAATATTATAAAGGCGAAAGTTTTTGAGTGCGTGTGTGAGCGTGTGTGTGTGTTTATATGTTTGTTACTTTTTCACACTCAAACGGCTGAACCAATTTTGATAAAATTTTGTATGGAGGTAGCTGACACCCTCGATTAACATATAGGCTACTTTTGGTCGCGATATACCCACGGGTTCGACATTTACGCGGGTAAAACCGCGGGGCCCAGCTGGTAATCGATATTGTGGACTCCAAATAAAATCTAGCAACGTTTAATAACTTCTTCGTTTTGTTTCGAGGGCATTTCTACATTAAACATCATTCTTCCATCCATCAGAATGTCGCATCTGAGATATTCCATCACATGAGACAGAGTCTGTTCAGGAGCACTACACTCGCACTGTTTAACTGAGATGAAACAACGACCTAAGGATCGGGCGAGAGTAAACTAGAGGTAGAAGGCATTTGTGTCGCAATTTGGGAGAGCTCTATATCTAGCGGCAGATTGCAATAGACTGACCTGATGTATCTCCATTAGCATAATCAGCCTATAATGTCCCCACCTCTGGGACACAGGCCTCCTCTTGGTGAGAGGGTGTGGGCCGTAATCTACCATGCGGGCCTAGTGCGGGTTGGTATATGTCATATATCTTCGAATTTTTGGTTCTAGGACATGCCGGTTTCTTCAGATGTTTTCCTTCACCCTTTTGAGAGCAGTAGTGATGAAATCATTTACAAAAAGTAAAGTGCCTGCTTGGGTTCCAACCTACCCTTTGTAAGTCGCGGCCTTTACCACTGGGTCTCCACTGCTCTTCACCTCTGCATCTCAGTTATTACTCATTAATATTCAAAAATCTTCAGTCAACATGATTTAACGGCAGTTAGACACACAATCATATTCGACATTATTCTCGTGGGATTTGGGTCGTTCCGTCGAATGTGGTGCAGCTAATAATTTGAGCTTTTTATCTTACGCGTGATTATCATAAGGAGGTTACTGCACAATGGGCTCGCTATTACTGTCGATGGTATCTTAACTTAGTTCTGTATCTCTTATCTGTTTGGTGTTATAATTTTCTTCTAGAGATTGTTTTGCTAAATGGTTATGTGTTGCTGCATCTTTTCTACCTATTCATAGTCAGCCTATAATGTTCCCACTGCTGAGACACAAGCCTCCTCTCTTCTAGAGGGAGTGGGCTGTAATCTATCACGCGGGCCCAGTGCGGGTTGATAGATGTCACATGTCTTTGAATTTTTGGTTCTAGGACATGCCGGTTTCCTCACGATGTTTTCCTTCACCGTTTTGAGAGCAGTAGTGATGAAATAATTTACACAAAGTATAGCGCCTACCTGGGTTCGAACCTATGACCTATAGCTCGTAAGTCGCGGCCGTTACCACTGGGCCACCACTGCTCTTTCTCTTGATATTTTATATTCATTACGTTTAACTAAATTGTTTATATCCAGAAGATTGCTGTCTCTACTTCTGCATATACATATTTTTATTTATTTTGCTCCTGCATCTTCATATTTCGACTTGACTTTCAATAATTCTGCTTCTTTATTTAATGTTTTTGGGTTATTATTTCTGCATGTTCCTTTCTTGTGGAAAGAGAATGCCCAACGATATTAAGATTAAATATAGGTACTAAGTGTAGCTACATGCGTTTTAGATCAATCAAGTGGGCTTATAAAGTGCAAATCAATTATATTAACTTCGCCATCTCCACTTAGAACAAAGTGTAGCAATAAAGCAGTAATGTGTAACTTTAAAGATCAGGATTGCTCACAAAAAGCGCTGGCAGGCTGGTTTGGAGCAGTGTTTAGTACAAAAACTACATTGACCAACTCTAGATTGATTCTCGCAAGAAGGTTGTAACAAGCGTCTCACTTACCTACCAAGTATATGTTTACACCGCGCTTAATTTTCTATATGACATGTGACAATTTTTACTTTAACACAAGTTAATATTGCCATACATACAATATAACACCTGAGGGGCAATTCTCGTAATTTTAAGAACATTCACAGTCTACAACTCAATCTTTAAAAAAATACTTCTAATTTCCCTACATTTTGACAAGTTGACATTTGACATTTGTTTGTCGCCGAGATGAGACTGCGACCAGATTTTGAACGTTTTAAATTACGAGAATTGGCCTTCTGATCATTCTCCAGTTCTTATCCCAATTTAATTGACTCGGCACAGCGTCTTCTTCTTCCAAACTTCTCTATTAGTCGTCATCTCAGTAGTCCAGTCCTTTCTATTCATTTTATCTTTCACACAGTCTATCCATCGTTTCTTTGGTCTTTCTCTTCTTTTACAGACATCAAAATTTGTACTCGAAACTGTACGAGTATAGATCTGTGTCGCAAAATCTTTAAATTAATTAACTGCAGGTGTCACTTTACATGTCTGCTACGAGAGTAGTGTGCTGCGTGTAAACAGTAAAACAATCAACCTTGGTTTTATTACAATCACCATTTAAATCAAGAGACATCTTCAATCAACTTTTCTAATTTGGCTAAAACTGCCATTCCATTGATGCCATCAACGGATGACTAATTATTCACCACAAAAAGGCTTAATTCTTTAAGAGTTAGAAACCGAAGAAACATGTCATCAATTAACGATACCTAAAAAGACAAATTAACACAGAATATATCAAGAGAGGTACTCGTTTTTAGAAGACATCTCAAAGTACGTGGGAACGCTCTAGCAAGCGAAACTTTGATAAAAACACAATGTAGACGTCCCGAGCTGTGTACTGCGATACATGAACCGTGTAGGTAACACAGGTCACGGAAAGAAAGGACAAAATGTTGAGGTAATCTGCTGACGAAAATGGTCCAACTGTGTTCATTTTGTTGTTAGAGAAAAGGTCTGTGGGTGGCGACAAAGGAGAATTAAGGTTACCTGCGGGGTGATTAC
Source organism: Amphipoea lucens (assembly GCA_947508005.1). Taxonomy (NCBI): domain Eukaryota; kingdom Metazoa; phylum Arthropoda; class Insecta; order Lepidoptera; family Noctuidae; genus Amphipoea; species Amphipoea lucens. Next base: position 1,188,412 of record OX382364.1, read on the forward strand.
GTAACACGGATAAAATGGCAATTAAACGCAATGCCTCTGATTTTAAACGCAATGCCTCTGATTTTGACAGTTCAGCCATGTTCATTGCGCTATTTACGTTGTTAGGCAAACGAATTTTTCAAATCTATGAAGCAATACATTAAGAATTTCGTTCAAAACCTCGGATTGTGATTGAAAGTGTGTTTTACAATGAGGGTGCTGTTTTGTCTCCAAAAGAGAAAAAGGCCTTAAACCTTGTGGACATGGAAACCTTAACTGGGATGTCGAAGAAAGTGTTCGAGAAGAACATGATAAATTAGTGAAAAAATAGAGAAATAAATGAAGTTCAGAGCACACATATCTTTTGCAGCACAAGGACAAGCTATTCTATGCGTCAAGATTCTTAAAAATTTAACTATGTTATTCCGTATCTTCGCGCCTCATTAAAAGATGTTGAGAGGATAAATAGAAATGACACGCATTTTAAACCACAAGCATTCCAATGAAATATGGCTTTCAAAACACCATTTGTATTATGAACAATGGACACACAGACCGTTTAAAATATTTACAGTAAATAGAAAAAACATAAAGAAAATGATATGTAGAAAATATTGTAAAAGTGTAGCGAAAACAAATTCAGACATGATATGAATACAAGTATACTTTGTTACCTAAGTTTTGTCAACCTTACTTGGGTGCCAACAAGTTTCTCCTAATCTGGTTTTTCACAATTATTTATCTAAAAAATCGTTCGTTTTTAATGAGAAAACTATCATATAATTTCATAATTATCATGAGCCTACAGCAGCTCACTACTCCCTGCGAAGATCGTCACTCCACCTAGCCTGAGGGCATCGTACCTTACGTTTGTCGATTCGCGGTCTCCATTCAAGAATATGTCTACCCCAACGATAACCTCTTCTATGGCTAATGTGGCCTATGATTTGTAGATACTTTATCCAATTGTTAATTCAACAATCTAATCTTTCTGGTCAGTAAAAAAGGCAAAGACATAATCAAAATAATCGACTTAGAAAAAGTAAAAAACCTCTCGATTCTGTTGAACGAGATTAGCCGTAATCCGATTATCGATTGCGAAGGCACATACTGATCTTTTATTGTATAATTAGATATAATATAATCGGGCGACTTATCTCCGTTGTGAAAGCCTATAATGTAATGGCTATACTTATATTATTATTGGGCACAAAAAGGTATTATGTAAAATCGGAGAATATTTTGCAAACGTGTAGCCTTTGTACTCTGTGTGGTATGCTATATGAGGAAAGATGTGCCATATTTGTACCCATTTTGTTCCAAAACAAGACTACATTTGAAGGGACCTTTTAAGAATTAGTAACGTTCTATATTCTATAGCTTTCTGATGTTCAATTTTTGTTGCTAAAATTATCTTTTGTCACGAAAACTTTACTAACCCAATTATCTTTAATAAAAGTAGCTCCTAGTCGTGTGAAATAATGCACTAAAATGTCTGTAAAACGTTATAAACGAGGTAATTAATAACGAAACATTGCATACCTATCATGATTTACTTGAACGTAATAATCTGCCTAAACTGTGTGGAATTTTAATTAGTAAAGGATGTATTAATTTAAAATCCTGACATTTACTATGTGTTCATATTATCATGTCGTGTAATGTCTTTAGTATGACAACATTATCTTAAAGATACGTAATTACATAAATAGTATTGACTAATGAGATTTTATCTTATAATTTTGTTCCCCAATCTAGCTTGGGGCAATTCGTGTTACCAGCATTATTAATCTGTCTCCAATTAAAATTTTATATCTGAATGTGGGGCAATTTGGCACCTGATGTCCCAAAGGTGTAATTTATAGATTGGCTCGATATATTACTGGCAACATTCTCTAGAGATGTATGTCAATTCATCATATTTTACTTACAACACTATTAATCAGTTGGTAAAGTGTAAAGTGTTACATTATTGACCCATTACTTTGTAATGATGTAGAATTAATTTGAGCATGTTTTTATGAAATGCTTTTATTGTCGTGATTTGCTTTTAAGCATATCTTTAATAGTGTAGTTGAAAGGTTAGTCATTTAACTTGATGATCGCTCGAAACGATTTGAAATCGATTCTTGATGTCCTCAAATAAATCAAAGATTCTTTATTTAGTTAGAATTTAATGGCGTTGGGATAAGATAGATATAAATGTTTATCTACTCAGTGAATGATTAATATTGGAAACATGGAAGTTGGCGTTTACGCTTCTAAAGTTAGTTGTATCAAATCCTATCGGCTTGTAACATACATATTTCGTAAGAGATTAAAAAACCAAAATAAAGAAACAAAAACATTATTTTGTCTCCAAGTCTCAACAATAATTAAAAATCAACTAAGAGTTAAACAAGAAGTCATGCGCAATAAAAACGCAGGCTTATCCAAAACCTCTATAACTGCACATTTAAAGTTAAACCTGAAACGTTAAGTGAAACCCGCTGAGCATCAGTTTTCGTAACGGCGACATCTGCAAGGCTAGCTAGTGTGTTTCCCACGACCTGGTTCGTTGCACGTATTACTTACTATATGTATATAGTGCTACATTTGGCAATGTATTGGGACATCTCTTAAAATGATCTAGATTTTATTTAAATTTTTAAGTGACTGGTGTTTTTTGGTGATAAATTAAAATTCGTTTATTTTTTACAGAAGTATTTAGCGTATAAGCGTAATGTAATAATTACGAATTCAGGAAATACTTATTTTTTTAAATACCTATTACAGCATAATCTTATCCATAGCTTTTGTATTTATCAACCTGGCGATAACGAGTCCGTAAATAGACTTTTACACTTCACAGACGTTCATATGTATAATCTAAACAGCTGTAATGTGTTCTCAAAATGACTTAGAAACTGCAGTCAGTTTAACGATGTCTAGAACAAAATATTCTCATATTGGCTGGTTATAGCAAATAATATAGCCATAATCTTAAAGTTGAGACTCTCTCTGCCCAGTCCGTCCGTTTTCCAACTATGTTGGGGTCAGATTCCAGTCTGACCAGATCCAGCTGAATACCAGTATTTATCATGGAGCGACTGCCTATCTGACCTCCACAACCCAGTTACTTGGTAACACGAAACCCCTTGGTAAGACTGGTTGTCAGACTTTCTGGCTTCTGACTACCCGTAACGGCTGCCAAAGATCTACAACCTTATCGAACTGAACTTGATCGATCGGCTCGTGGGGCTGTTATTACTAAGCCATGGACTCAGTCAGCCCATTCAATCAAAATAAAAAAAAAGTTTATTTAAACTAAGCTAAGAATTAGAATCGTAGCATAAAGATTCAAAATCTAAACCAATTTAAATAAACATTTAATCGTGATGTTCAACTGTTTAATTGCATCACGATTCAAGGTCATAGGTCGCGAAGGTCACGCAACAAAAAGATTCCGCCGTGACCCCGACTGCCCCTGACTGACCCCGAGTGACCTCTCGTGACAAAAACCACGAATCTCTTCCACGTTGTTGTTAATTACTCGTTAAGTGCCCGTTTGCACGATTAATAAACGGAAGTCATGTTTAGTTTTATTGATATTGATCTGTGGAACTCGTTTTGATAGTTTATAGGTGAACATGGCCGGATTTTTCTTTTAGTTAATTTTGTGTTGTTTGTTTTTAAATTTATTTTTTAGTTGTTCAGTGCAGTATACAGGGTGGTAGGGCCGTCGACGCGGAAACTGTAACCATGAATTCAGCATATGAGTCTAGACCCCCTTTTTTTTATGGATGGGAAATCATCAAATGACCCCTCCCGCTCTGGGTGCAGCGGAAGGGAGTGTCAGACTCTTACTAGCGTAGAAATTTTTCGCCGGATATAAAAAAAATCTGCTGTTTCACAGAAAAGTACAAAACCTACGCGGTCAAAATGTATGGAGCAGCAAATATTTGTTTTCATAACCAACGAAAAATTTCAACGCAGGGTGTTGAGAATCGTGTGCTGAATCCATAGTAACAGGTTGTTGTGGTGCGTCCGTGTCCACCCTGTATGTATGATTTTAGTTTGTTCATAATTATTGTTTCTTCCTCAGCCTATAGTAGTCCACTGCTGGACATGGGCTTGCCCATTAACTCGGCCACTTTCTTCAAGTTGATTCCTTTTAATTATTGCTTAGTATCATGTTGTTACGATAATTCTTAAGATTGCTTATCAACAATTTATTAAACGCAGTTTATGAAGCAATTCCACAAGTTTATACAAGTGAAACCGATGAATATAATATAAACTGCATTCAGATAATAAAATAGATAAAACAAACTTTCTCTAAGAAATGTTAACGTGAGTTGTTAGTAGTTAATCTTCGATTTAAACTGCAGTTAAACTTTGAGGTTAACTGTTATCGGGTCAATTGACTACCGATTTCATGAATTTGTTTTATTTTATTGTTTGTTCTTAAGAAGAAAAAGTTGTTTTATATTGTGAGCCTAATTGAAAGATCGCCATACAAAGATCGGCTATACAAAGAAACGATGGATGGCCTGTGCGAAAGATGATATGGCTAGTAAGGGGGTGACCACCGAGATGACGACTAATAGAGAAGTATGGAAGAAAAGGACATGTTGAAGTCCCCAAGTAAATTGAGATAAAGGCAGGAGAATCATGATGATGATGACAATAACCACGACTTTGGCTTGCCAAGGCAATTACCTAACCAATACCGTAAATTGATAGTATCTGTGCCAATACTCAAAACCTTTCTTAAAACCCAGCCTTTTGGTAAGATTGTGCAATAAATGTTCGCAAGTGTGATAGTAACTCATGTTAGTTTACAAAATGAGCGTCGGAAGAATTCTCTCAAAAAGTTTTAACTCGAGGGTAGTCGAGAGGTGGTACGAGTTAAGATGGATTTCACCAACGAAACAACACGAGTAGCGCATTTAAACCGCGTTCAAGAGCTGTCAGTGTCATCATTGTTGCAGAATATTGACAGCAACAGTTCTTGAACGCAGTTAAAGTTTAATTGGTGAAATTGGCACTTGGTGAAACTTCTCCTGCCATACTAGAAATAAGGCTTTTTAATACCTTGTTCAAATCAATCAGCAACAATGCTCTGATATATTTGTATAACAACGCCCGAAATATCATACAACTTTCAATGAAATGTGTCTGTCTGCACGTCAGTCGTGACCGACGCATAGGTCACTTGCTCATATTAGTTCATTCACTCATTCACTGACGTCTTGTCCACACTATCTCTTGTGAAACTTCGGTTCCTGACCTTTGAGTTATAAATATTTATTGGCGATGAATATGTTTGTATTGCTTACCGGTTGAAAGATTAACAATGGGCTAAGTTGGTTATCCTTTTATGTGGCAATAGTAAGAAAGACTTAGCAATTGCTAAAGTAAGGTTTAATGACAGCTATTTCCACCATCTTAGGAAAATCTGCAGTTTTAACGATCTGTACTAACCATTATCTGGTTGTGAAATCTATTTTTTAAAAGCTAGGTTTCCAATTTTCCAGTACCTGGTCAATAGCTTTACCTAATTTTAATGGAGTCGGATGACAATAAGCAAAAGAATTTACGCGGTGATTTAAGATTGGATGATTGCATAGAAAAACAGAATTGCTGTTATAATCGCAGTACCCTAATTAAACACTGGTGAACTATAAATAAGTTTCGATATAAAAACAAAGACAAACAAAAATATATATATACTATATACAAATGATAATAATAATAAAAAAAAGACAGGAGTTCATTGGGCATCGAAAAATTCGTCCGCATCGCTGTCAATGGGATAAGTGCCCAAAAGGCTGGCAGCATTGCCACGTTGGATGGCAATGCTTATTCTTTGGGCTAAAAATAGGCCAGCCCTCTGGTCACGCGAAGAGTCAACCAAACGCTTGGCGATATCGCGAAATATGCGATGAGCACTCGGACCCCAAGGCCCTAGAGTTTCAACCCCAAACGGCTCAAACATATAGCTCCCAATAAGGTTGTTATATTTGCGCCGTTTGAGGTTTTCTGCTCCTGCAGCAGCCGCCCCAGCACCGCCCGCTGTGCTAGGAAGATGGGATGGCGCGAGGGTGTCGACACAGGTTGCATCCCACACCAAAGGCCTACCCAACTTCCAAGGCATTATGGTCATTCCATCTGGCCTCTTCCCATCGTCACGTGCCAAGCCATTGGGTTCTAAAACAGCTGGCACTCCGGCGGTGACAAGAGCCCGACGGATGATGTCGTTAATGCTGGCGTGCCGTGCCATCCGACCAGCGCTCTTGCTGCAGGATAGGCCATGGTGTCCGAGGCAGTCGACTGCTTCACCGCATTGACAGCGATGTGGAGCTCCGCAAGGAGCGCCCAGACGACGATTTTTCGATGCCCAATGAACTCCTGTCTTTTTTTTATTATTATTATCATTTGTATATAGTATATATATATTTTAGTTTGTGTGTACATATCTAAATTAATAAGTCCATTATTAAGACAAACATGTCAAACTATAGAAATTCGTAGTAACATTTTCACAGTACGAAACACTGGAGATGAGTAAACGGCCTTAATGCAGTGTTACTATCTCTTGAAAGAATCCATACTAATATTATAAATTCGAAAGTATCTCTGTCTGTCTGTATGTTACCTTTTCACGCCTAAACCGCTAAACCGATTTAGATGAAATTTGGTATAGAGATAGTTTGAGTCCCGGGAAAGGACATCCCGATATTTCCACGGGATCGAGACTTATGCGGGTGAAACCGCGGGGCGCAGCTAGTAAAATATAATCAGAAAGAAACCCGAGAAGAGAAGAGGGGCCCGTTGCTAGATAATAACAGCAGTACGGGTCAATCTTCAAGATTAAGCAACGCTTGCCGAGGCCGGTCGGTGGATGGGTGACCATCCATAATATATCCAGACATCTCCGTGCCTCGGAAAGCACGTTAAGCCGTTGGTCCAGGTTGTCAGTGTCATGTACATCTTTGACAGTCGTTATGGGTAGTCAGAAGCCCAGAAGTCTAACAACAATTCTTACTAATGGGTATCATATTACCTACTTACTGGGTTGTGGAGCATAGGCACTAGCTCCATATAAAACACTCATATTCAGCTGCAACCGTTTGACTGTAAGCCGAACCCAAGGTAGTTGCGAAAAGGCTAAGCAAATTCATTGATTGAAAATCAGAAAGAAACACAAAACATACGTTACAATTAAGTACCCACAAGCAACCGGCCAAGCTAAAAAACACCGTAACAAGTGTTACAAACAATTACATAAGCACAAATAGTTTCTAGAACGTTACAACATTCGCACATAAACATCACGTGGCTCTGCAGACAGAAGACAATATCCTCGCCTTCAGAAACTGCGCGTTTTTATTACAACAAGGTTGATACGCAGATAATAGCTTGAATGCAATTGTGCATGCTACACAATGGCCGCCGCTGTATGAATCAAGTTTTACAATAATTTTGGATACTACAAGGTCGATTTTGAAAGTTTATGAAATACTAGCTGCGCCCTGCGGTTTCACCCGCGTAAATGTCGATCCCGTGGGAATATTGGGATAAAAGTAGCCTATATTTTAATCCAGGGTGTCAGCTACCTCCATACAAAATTGTATAAAAATTGATTTAGCCGTTTGAGCGTGAAGAAGTAACAAACATATAAACACACACACACTCACAAACTTTCGCCTTTACAATATTAGTGTAAGTGTGATAGTGTGATGTGATTAGTTTTGTGTAAATGTTAATAGATGGTACTTTGGGCTGAGTTGTTTTTTTTTGGGTTTGCTCGATTTTTGGCTTCACAGTTTGGATTCTTGGATTGTTTGTTTAAAGATTGTATTTGACTCATGTTATGATCTTGGATGGCAGCTAATTCACCTAAACTAAACCAGTCGATATCTAATTTAGTTTACTTTTTATATTTCAAAATGTAAATTTTTATACGGTCAAAATTATGCATCCTGTCAGTCGACAAGTTGAACTTTGCTTATTTAAATGTAGAAGAATTTTATTAGTCATACCAAGTCTCACCAACCATAAAAATAGTGCACATACGGAAGTTGGCTATTCTACATCAGTCAAGATAGCGGCTGGGTCCAACTAGTTGTAGCAAAATACACAGTGGACACTTTTTCGCGGCCAGCACCGAGTTACATCGCGGTAAACATTATGACGGTGGTTTTAAAGGGGCGTGGTTTGTCGCAGCTTGTGGTTAGAATCTTACGTATACATATTTGTAATATCTATATAGAGAATTGATATTGTTACTTCTACAACCATCGGGCGGCTAGATGTACGGTGATGCGCCATCATGTACCTACACACGGTTTCTGAATTGAGAAGAAGTTGAGAAGTTGTAAAACACTGCTTTAGCATTAACCTTTTAACCGCTTGACTTCATAATATATATTTATCGTGCCCCCAGCGCCCGAAAAAAAAAAACGAAAAATAAATACCTGATAGAATACAGCGTAATTAAATAAAAAAGCAGATTAAACGAGATGTGGCATTTGGTTGTAAATATACGACACTGGCGAAATGGATACGAAAATATTGGTCGGATTAATCCGGCGTAATCGGTTAAAAGGTTAATTAAATTAATTGCGGAGTTCGTGGTCAAACGCGAACCAATATAAATGATTGACAGATGTCAGGAGAGCGCGCCAACGACTGGACCATAGATAATATATATTTTTTTTTTATGATGAACGCTTTCATCTTAAAATAATGTGATTAGCGAGGTGTGCACGAGCGCAAATAAAAAAAAGAACTCTTTGTTCTACTATTAAAATGTTAATTAAAAAAATCAACCTCTCACGATAACTGCCTCACTAAATCATACTTATTGCATCCTCTTTAATAATTACACAATTAAATAATAAAAGATGTAGATAATTAAGCCGCAGTAGGCTTTTTGAACGATCCGATTATCTAATGTGATCACGAATAATCGATACAATCAATTGTTGATCAAATATGGGTATCAATCATTTATATTTGTGGTTTAGAAAGTTTATCTTCTGGAGCGGAATGCCTATTTGATTTTGTTATTATTATGTCACTGTAATAAAGTATGGGAAGAAGTACGTCCTCGTATGTATTAAAGTACAAACGTATACAAGGGAGTTTTATAAATAAAAAATGCGGCTGTTATTTTAAGATATTGTGGTATCTCGCAACTTCTACGCAAACGTAGTCGCGGGCAGATGTTAGTCATAAATAAAAGATGTCATTAACCTCATCATTAATCAAATGTAGACTTTAACCGGTCAAGCACCGCGCAATAGAAAGTTAATTTTGTCTCTTTAGCGGAGCTCGACAGATTAAGCCCATCTTGAAATTGAAGCTATTGCCAAAATAGTATTTAAAGCCAAGCGTCAGTTTTTCTAACAATTTTTTGGAATAAGTTATTTTACTTTTAGTGCTGAATTTTCATTTTGAAAAGATAAAACTAACTTTTGTCGAAACCGTACTTTACTTGGATGCTTGAGAAACTTATAATTGAAGCGAAAACTCCTTTAGGCGCGTTGAATATTTTTTGAGATAGGAAAAACCATTCAGAACTCGCGTCACTGTTACCGACACCGCGCTACATTCGAATGTGATCGGCTATCCTCGGGATGTACTCGGTTTTAATGTATTTCCGATATGTCAGTGAGTGATGGCAAAGTATTCTGTGTGTTTTGTTTATATGACGATTAAAAAAATACAAGCTTGTTCAAGTTTTCACTTCTGTCGGCACTCCCGGAGTGCCTTTTTTTACCAATCTAACTTAGTTTTACTTAAGTTAAAGTAGTTTTCTGTCCCAATCGAACAATAATTGTTGACATGAGTCAGCTACTTCAGCAAGTCTGCGGCAAGCGGGTCGAGGTCACGTCCGTCTCATATCTAGTGTTAACAGCCATTGTGTTGTTATCAGCGTGTCGCATCAGTGCGGTAGGTACGCCTACGCGGTTACAGTATTGTGTGAGGCTGTGTTGTGGTTGTAATGTGATAAAGAATATATTTCGCAACTTTTACCGAGATTAAAAAGGCTTTTGTTTAACTTATCACCAGATAAAGTAAAATATAACATAAAAAAAACACTTTTTACTGCCAAAAATAGTAAATGATCACCAAAATTAAAATTTCATAATATTGTAAAATACCTAGGTAAAGGTATTAATTTGTATTCTCATTTGCTCGCTCTTGCATCCTATGTCGACGGAGCCCCGCTTCGCGGGGCTCCTATTTCTGTATAAAGTAACCTAACCAAACCTAAAAAAAACCTCGGGGTACTCAGCTAGAACTATTGTAATTTTAGACTTCATTTTTTGGTGTACAATATATTTTTTGGTGATCATTATATTTAATCCCGATTAAACATTTTTTTTTTCCACTTCTTAATTTTCCTATACCATAGGAATCCAATATCCGCGTGTTTATGCTTGCTTACAACCATGTACCCTTTACTTAAAGTTAACCACTGCCTTTACAGTTAAGGAATGTAGGTCTGAAAGTAGTTACTAAATAATTGAAAACCTTTAATAACATAAAACACATATAAATAGAAATGAAAATTAATAAATCGTTCAAACTAGCTACGTTGCACCTTTTTAGTCGATTGCGTTGATGTCTTTTGTTCGCGCGGGCGCTACCGTCTTCATTTATATGAAAAACATTTTTTTAAATGTTTAGTGTTATTCAATCAATCAATATTGGAAGAGGGTTAATAGTACAAATACGAATTTCTGACACACATTTCTTGAAAACACACATTTCTGAATTTATCTGGTAGATATGCTTATATCCGGCTACTGTTCAGGCTCGTACAAATTTTATAAGACTAATTATAGCATTATTGTTATTACAATCATAACGGAACTAATAAGTAATAATCCATACTATATACTATATATAATATTATAAATTCGAAAGTAACTCTGTCTGTCTGTCTGTCTGTATGTTACCTTTTCACGCCTAAACCGCTGAACCGATTTAGATGAAATTCGGTATAGATATAGTTTGAGTCCCGGGAAAGGATACTTTTTATCCTGATATTCCCACGGGATCGAGACTTATGCGGGTGAAACCGCGGGGTGTAGCTAGTATTAAATAGAAAATAGTCCAAGTTGACGGCGCGAGCGCCATCGGTTACCTAAGTGTAAGCGATCGAGAAACGTTTCCTAGATCAATAATACTCACTTACAAACTATTTCAACTATCATACACTTTCTCTCGACAGTGAGTGATGCAATTAGAGCTAGGAATAAAGTTAAGAGATAGGTTTTCCAGCCTATTTTTCCTTGTTTATACCTAGAAGTACTCGAGTTGGGCAAACAGATAAGGTACACAAATGAAAGCTGCGCTTTTGGTTTGCTTGCCATAACTCACTAACTACTAAAGAAGTGTCAAATTTTGCCTGAATTTCACGATACTTTTTCTCATGAAATAATGTAAGTTATTTCCTAAAAAGTTCAAATGCGACCACATTTCATTGTAGAACAGTGATACAATGATTCGTTTTAAACAAAGAGTGTCTATGTTTAAAATAACCAAAAATGTATGGACGGACCGTCGAGACATCCCCCTTAAGTTAGACAGTTAATAATTTGGCGCAAATTAACGTAGTATTTGCAAGGGTAGGCAAAGTTGTATAGTACATCCAGATTTCGTAAGTTAGGTATAAGTCCCACATAATATGGGGCAGACCTATTGCCCATTACACACCACAAATCCCGACTTTGGTCTGCTACTGATTTTGTAATGAAAAACCTAAATAACATATTTTTACTCGACGTGAGGATCGAACCCAGGACTCCGTCACTTTCATCAATAGGACAGGCAAAACCAGCAGAATTTTAGATTACTACAATATCGTGCCTAAAATATCTCTCTCGGTTTAGTAATTAGTAGATTTTTAACTAGTTCACAAATTATAAGTCATTAAATACACTTATTTTGTTGTTCTCAGAGTGAATTTACAGGGAATGCATTATCACACTATCACACTAATATTATAAAGGCGCAAGTGCGTGTGTGTTTATATGTTTGTTACTTCTTCACGCTCAAACAGCTCGACCAATTTTGATAAAATTTTGTATGGGGGTAGCTGACACCCTGGATTAACATATAGGCTACATTTTATTCCGATATTCCCACGGGATCAAAACTTATGCGGGTGAAACCGCGGGGTGCAGCTGGTATAACCTAAACCACTAAAGAGCTACCTATAAATAAGAATTTTCCTTTCATTCCTAAGTAAAACAAAGCCTATTACCTAACTCTGACCACATGTCTGCACAAACCGGTCTCTACGAACTAAGGGCGACATGTAGAGCGGAGAGAGCACAGCCTTAATGTAGAGTTTATGTAGAGTAGGTTAAGAATTTCGGGTGAGGTTCAAATGTAATGTAATGTGTACTTTCACTGAAACGGTTTTGTAATGTGAAGTAATGTTAAGGTTAAGTAAGGTTTGTGATTGTAGGCTTTTGGGGTGGTTTACTTCAGCTTGGTGCAAGGTCGGGCTTTGCACTGCAGAGATTTCTAAAGAGAGAATGGGTTTACGTAGGATTATTTTGGGATTTCTTGAAATTATGTACCGCAGAGTCGCTAATTGTGGTGAATTACAACCGTCTACAGCTATTTATAGGCCTTTCTAAATAGATTTATTATCCTAGCTTCCTGAAGATGCGTATTATTATTTGGTTAGACACACTAGCAGCTAATTAACTGATGCGTGTGTATCGTATTAGCTTGGAGATATATTATTATATAGTCTGTCCAGACGATTCTTGAAGCAGTTCAGTATGCCTATTCCTATGTCAAATTATATATAATATTTATTTCTATGTCAAAGCTATCTACCTAGCTATAATGGTTAAAAGAGTAATTGAAGCTGAGACAAATAAGGCTGCCATTGATGACCCTGACTACTATGGAAACAAGAGACTTGAGCTAGCTGGCTCTTTGCTTACTTTGATGTTTGCCTATTCCATGTATGTACATCATTTTATCATCCGTCAAACGTCTAGTGAATTGGTTTCTCCATATGCATCATAATATGCATACGTCGAACTTAAATAATTTAAAAAATTCTATAGTCACTTCATTTGATATTTTTTGGGGATAACAATATATTTTTTTTAAGAAAATCTGAAAGATGCTGCCACCCTCAAATCTATTCGAAATAATTTCGAAGTAGCCTTTTCAGACACACTTAAACAGACCGGGTGGCCTTTTACAAACCAAGGACAAACGTTCCACAGTCACAAACTTTCTTCTCCCTAGTGTATACAGTTGCACACTCTGCCACAGTGGTCTATATAATGCCCTTAGGACCGGTTTATGCGCAAGCGCAGGACGGTCGCCAACTGGCACACTGTTACATAAAGCCAACCATTGCGTTCTTTGTTGAAACTTTGAAAGTATCTACCACAAAGTACTGTGATTGTAGTTGGGTGAAGTTAATTGTCTGGTAAATCGGCCAATGGTTCCATTGGAGGCAACTGGCAACCGAGATGCATTTAACCATCATCACCAACTTTAGGCATATTTTTTATTTGAGCTGGATTTGATCTTCACTCTAGTCAAGGTCAGAGGTGACAGAGACAAAGTCGACGATGGAGTGAGCGTACCCAGAAGAAGCCTGTTCAGTTGTTCACTCTCACTTTGAAGAGATTCGGGTTGTATGCGCTCGGAAACACAGACGCAGGTAGAGAGTTCCACTCTTTTGCCGTGCGCATTATAAAGGACATTCGAAAACGCTTAGTGCGAATTGGTGGAATAGCAACTAGGCAGGGTTGGTAATTTGCAGCGTGTCTGGATGTCCGAAGGTAGAAGGGGGCCGGTGGAATGAGGTCGTGGAGGCAAATTTTAAAAGTGTCGTTTAATCAACATATCAGTCGAAAGATGAAGACATTCTTGGGGCTTCAGATTTCCCTGATGTATCGCCTAAGTCTCAGGTTGGCTGCTGTTTGCAGGCACGAAAAGGTTTGGTGATAGTTCTTATCCTAGCAGCTCATTCACAGAGACAATATTGTCTTCTCCTACTGTGCTCAAGATTAAAAAAAAAATCTTCTTTTTAAAGATTGTCATGAAGATCTAGGTTTCAAAAGCTATGACTAGGGCATTGTTATGTCAAACACTCATTGTAACGAACTCTCCGGACCGATTCTATACGAGATGTTAATGAACAGTAAATTAAATATAACAAATTAATTAATCCTCGTAATGTTTATGAGTGTGATGTGATAATGTATGCAAATGTATGTGTGTGTGCAATCATGCGCATCATCACGCTAAATACGGAAATGGAACGTGATCAGTTAATCAGCTGGTTTACGCATAATTGCTTTACTATCACGCCAAGTAATTAGAGGGTAATAATATTTATTTTACCGTTTATCGGCTGTTAACGTGAGACAACTTATTATATTAAGCAGTTAAGTGGCGCGAGTCGCCGACGAAACAATAGAAAATCAATTGTGTCTCATTAGCGGAGCTTGACAGATTAAATAATATTATTTCTTCTATAGGCGAATCGCAAGGAGTTAATTTATTTGTGGGTTGCCAAGAAACGTACCAAAAATTTTATGCAATAAAGTAAAGAAAAAGGTACACGTTTCATAATAATATTTACCTCTTTTCAGTCAGTCAAACAGCCATCTTATAAATGATATTTAAAATTAAGTAATATTGAGCTACAAAGTAATTTACGATAAAACGAAATGTTACAGCTTTAGAAAATCACACAAACATTAATTGTGAAATTCAATTAGCTACTGAGACCGAGAAATTATACACTAGCGGTCGGCAGCACTCATTATTTATTTGACCTATTACCTATTGCAATGATATAATTATAGCTAGACCTAAGGTGTTGGCAGACAGACTTACTAAAGTTGGACTGACAGTTTTCTGGTCTGGTCATTAGGTCTTGGATGCAAGTTTCAAACCTGGCAAGTAAAGTTAGTGCAATGGTGGCCCAGTGGTAATGGCCGCGACTTACGAGCTATATGTCGGTCGTAGGTTCGAACCCAGGCAGACGTTTTATTTGTGTTCATTATTTCATCACCACTGCTCTCAAAACGGTGGAGGAAAACATCGTGAGGAAACCAGCATGTCCTAGAACCAACAATTTGAAGACATGTGACATCTACCAACCCGCACTGCCCACTCCCTCTCTCATCGAGAGGAGGCCTGTGTCCCAGCAGTGGCAACACTATAGGCTAATTATGCAAGTAAAGCCGGGGAAATTAACTGCTTATCAAATTGGCTATCAAATTATACTGTCCGTATATTCAAATCACAACTTTAATTGGTTGATAGTTGTATGAAATGGTTACATATAGGTAACTCGGAAAATTGACTTAGTGTGACAATTTGTTAAAGATATGGTTGTATTGTATACAAAATATTGTAAAACATTTTATAAGAGTACCGATGGAGTTTCTTGCCCATTCTTCTCCATACGAAACTACCTTTTAGAAGGGGCATCTAGAATCAATTCTATTAATTGGAAAGGTTGACGTTCAAAATTGTCTTATATATATGCTTATCCATACTAATATTATAAATGCGAAGGTGTGTCTGTCTCTCTGTCTATTACCTCTTCACGCTGAAACCGCTGAACCGATTTAGATGAAATTTGGTATAGAGATATTTTGAGTCCCGGGAAAGGACATAGGATAGTTTTTATCCCGATATTCTTACGGGAACGACACTTATGCGGGTGAAACCGCGTGGCGCTGTTAGTCTGAAATAAATGCTTTGACTTTGAAACATCACATATGTGGGGATTTTAAAGGTACTTTTGACGCATTTATACGATTAAGATCAGATTGTGAACGTTCTTAATGGTATTACAAGAATTATCCATCTGAGGGGCAATTCTAGTAATTTTAAGAACGTTCACAGTCTGATCTGTCTCAATCTGTCAAAAATACCTCTAATTTCCCTACATTTTGACAAGTTTTTGACATTAATTGTTTGTCGCTGAGATGAGACTGCGACTAGATTTTGAACGTTTTAAATTACGAGAATTGGCCTTCTGATCTCAGTCTCAATCTGTCAAAAATACCTCCAATGTCCTTACATTTTGACAAGTTTTTGACATTTGTTTGTCGCTGAGATGAGACTGCGACTAGATTTTGAACGTTTTAAAATACGAGAATTGGCCTTCTGATCTCAGTCTCAATCTGTCAAAAATACCTCCAATTTCCTTACATTTTTGACAAGTTTTTGACGTTGATTATCGCTGACATGAGATTGCGACTAGATTTTGAACGTTCTTAATTCCGAGAGTTGCCCTTCTGACCACAGCCTTACAGTTGCACAACAGTATAGCACATGCTCCTTTGTTTACACCATCATTCAAAAGTGAATGATAACCACAACATACATTCACTTTTCATTCATAAACCTACATTACCGTCAACTACTGACCCTTATCTCCACTTCACAAGGTTCATATTCCCGTACTATTTACCAAGGCAATGTGTTAACAATAATTTTATTAGCATACCTTCCTTATGAGGAATAAGCGTTCGTTTCTTAGTTTTCTATTGTGACTTGTTGCGAAGGAAATGTCAAATTTATTATAGTAGTTATGCAAAATGTTGCGTTTTACAAAAATGGTTGAATGTTAATTAGGGAATGCCGGTCGTAGAAGGTGAATGTACTAAGTAGGTACAATCAACAAAAGAGATAAGTATGCAGGAGCATACTTATCTCTTTTGTAGACTGCACATGTTTGACCTGCGTTGATTTTTGAAAAAGGATGTAGAGTTATATTTGAAACTAAATTCTGCCCGCGACTCCGTCCGCGTGGAAGCTAACTATACCATAAAATATCCTTATAGCACTCAGAAATCGTGTCGCTTTATATCTGTGAAAGAATTTTTGAAATCGGATGATTTGTTTCGGAGATTACCTCCTTTTACAAACTTACCAAATTTTTCTCTTTATAATATTAGTATAGATGAAGTCTGCACTTTGGTTTGGTTTAATTTTTACGCTTTAACAACGCTTTAGTTCAAGCCTAAAACTCTTTAGGACACTTGCCATAACTTTGTCCTTAAGATCGACAACGTCAGGCAACACATAATTAACACCTTCAATCCCATCCTGCTTGTAATTATTTTAATCAGAAAAGATAACTCCATTCACTTGCCATAAATTACCAACCTATTACAAAACCCAAACAAACATCCCACAATTCAAGATCAAACAAATAATGATAGCCTAGTTAATGTTAGTCATAACTCTTATGTTATCTCGTGTGCTAAGATCGCATGGGGCAATAGAAATCACCTGGTCACTGTAATGACAGGTTTCGTCACAATAGTAACGTGTCGTGACCTTCGAACTAGCATCTGTGTCGTACAGTTTCGGGTTCATTCGGAAATTATGATTATAGACTTAGTGTAGACTGAGGTTGTTCTGATAAGGAGCTTACAGCACCTGAACGCAAAAAACGCAAGTTTTAGAAGCAACAAAAGTACCTATATGATTGACTATAGTAAACAATATCAAAAATATAGCATAGCTAGCATATATTCTTCAGGATATATGCTGGGTACATAGTGTGTTAAAAATAATACAACTAATTTGATACGATAGAAAAAAATCATGAAGATAGAATAGAATACTCTTTATTATGTACACCATATAAATTACAGACATAAATAAAGAAACTTTACAAGGGGTGACACAATGGGCGGTCTTATCGCTAAGAGCGATCTTTTAAAGACAACCTTTGGATAGATTAAAAAGGGGAAAAACAGACAAATACTGTAGGTAGTCTATGGTGTACCAAACACCATACCTAAAAGATACCTCTAAGAAATTTATTTTTAAAATAAAAACCATACTAATATACATACAATCATTATGATTTTTTGTCAGATTATTCTACAAGCTACATACACAAGCACTTGGTGCTTTAATTTTTTAGTTCAAACAGTAGATTTTTGTAAATAGATAATTGCTTCATATTTTGCAATAAAACCAGGGTTGTGTCATCGCGCTTTTCTTTCTTTTCTATGCAGTCCGACAAAGACCGCACTTTAGGTCATGTGGAGGCTTAAGTGAGGTTGAAGTCGGGTCAGCAGTGAAGTCGGGTACTTAACCCCCTGCTGGGCACAAGCCTCTCAGCTTGTGCTAATATCCATGCTCCTGTGTCAGCCTCATCCAGGTTTTCCATATCTCATCTCTCCCCCGTTTATTTCAGTTAGTTAATATTAACTAAATCTTTTGCTAGATTTTACTGACACGTAGAGTGCTAACCTTTCTTTCAATTTGTTGTTTTTCATGATAAATTAACTGCGATTTAAATACTTATTCTGTGTATTCTCACAGATTAATAAGAATACAGTTTTAGTTCAATATAATTTGAGATCTCAAAGATCTCAATTTTTTTTTCAGTCTTTGTATTTGTTTATTTTTTATTGATGGCAATACTTTAGTTGTAATTGTATCCCTACAACCTAGCCTACTAGAATAAATTCTATTTTAAGGTAATTTTTGACGTTCAAAAGTGCCTTTTATGTGCCTATTTGAAATAAATGCTTTGACTTTGACTTCGCTCCTTCCTTTTTTCCTTTCTTTTAGCCTTGTGAAAATGGCTTTTCCCAAAAGTTTGTAGAAGTTTCACAATTCAAAACGATTTTCTCAGAACTTAAAGCAAGCCCAGTTTTCTCATAAATTTCACGTCGCCTGACTGATGATTCGAGGTCGAAATTGAGAAACAAAACCTCTATAATACACATACAAGTTTCTGACGTAAGTTCAAACAATAGGAACTTAAAAATTCGCAATTTCACACTTAATTTTTACCTCCTTAATTAAAGTTTAGTACGTTATTACAACAATGGTATAAGTATGAATTTCACAAAATAATGTCAACAACTTTTTGGTTATTTCTCAACGCGTTTTTATGATTTTTATGTTTATGCCTGTTCTGTTAAAGTATTCACACGCATTTGTTTTGTTTATATATTGCGTTATTGTGGTAGGATTTTCTAACGCAAGTTATCGAATAATGCGTTTCAAAAAGCCGTTTTAGCGTCACTGTGGGGGTGTAGTAAAATAGGGTTTTCCCAGGACCGTTCCTATGGTGGTCTTCAAGTTTCTATAAGTATTCAAAAGTTTGTATAAATATTTTTGTCCCATTACCTAGTAGGGGGAGACCCTATTGCTATTAACGGGGTACATGCGTCATGTTCGTGAACGGGCGCCGTCAGTAGGGACTGGTCATCTTTTTGCTGCCATGGCTTATTTTATTTTATTTAATACTAGCTGCGCCCCGCGGTTTCACCCGCATAAGTTTCGATCCCGTGGGAATATCGGGATGAAAACTATCCTATGTCCTTTTCCGGAACTCAAACTATCTCTATACCAAATTTCATCTAAATCGGTTCAGTGGTTTAGGCGTGAAGAGGTAACAAACATATAAACACACACACACACACACACACACACACTCACAAACTTTCGCCTTTATAATATTAGTGTGATTTGAATTGTTGTTTTTTCTTTTCTTATCTTTTCATTATGGACGCTTTTAACGTTCTGCATCGTTCTCACATGTATAATTTTTAACATGAATGATGTAACCAAGAATTTGTAACTATATTATTTTGATTTAAAAGAGTGTCCATGGAGTTTCTTGCCCGTTCTTCTCCATAGGTACCTACGCTTTGGAATGGGCAACTAGCTTCATCTTTCTGACTGACCGACCCTTTGACAATTCAAAAGTGCCTGTAATTGGTTTAATTGAAATAAATGCTTTGAGTTTGAGTACAAAACCATATTTCAGGCTACATACGTCCACTTGCGATGACAGGAGTTATTCCGGTCGGATCCCCCTCCCCTCCCTCCCCCCTCGATCCCCTGTTAGTTCGTCTTCTGTTTTAAACTCTGTCTTATCCACCATAAGCTTTCTCATTCCGGTTTGATCCAGTTTAGTGTGACATCTCGAGTTATACGATTTTTTGTTTTACTGATAATTGTGTTTTTTCTTTTTGATATTTCATTTCAGTATTAGTTATACTCTAATCACCTCATACGTAATAAAGCTACTTTGACAAAAATTTAAGAGTTATGCTCATTTTAATGTTCAAAAGTAGTTTTCTGTAAAATTACGGTTTTTGAGATGTCACACTGTCGTCGCAAATGGATGATTATCATCTCCAGCTGAGTTACTTCTAAACTCTCAAAAATACAGCATCTTTTCGCCAGATACAGTTCCTTAGTCACCGTTTACAGCAGGCACAGTAAATGATAAGTTTGTTTATTAATAACCCGATATCAGGCGACATTCCGCCTCAGTAAAGAGTAGCAAGGCATTCCGCATTCCTTGTGCGTCGACAGTTCATACAATCTAGGTATATCTTATTTAATTATGAATCAACATAGTTATATAGGAAGTATATAGTTGTATATATAGGAAGTATATAGTCTATACTAATATTATAAAGAGGTAAAATTTGTTTGTAAGTTTGTATGTAGGGGGGTAATCTCTGGAAGTACCAGTCGGATTTGAAGAATTCTTCTTGCATTTGATAGCCCAATTCTTGAGGAAGGCTATAGGCTATTTAACGTCACGCTATGACCCTTAGGAGCCGATCAAAAGCGCTATGAGGAAACGAAGTGATAGAGCAGGAGACGCGGGCAGGTGATGCAATACGACGAGATGGGTCGAGGGAATAAGAAATTTCACGCGAACGAAGTCGCGGGCAGAAGCTAGTTGTATATATAGACGTTCTTGAGGTACTACAAATTTTGAATTTAGATAATTTTCATCACTATCGACGGTTAGCATTCGTTCATCATTGTGTCTTTGGGTAGTGCCACTGCGCTCCAGGAATGCATTCCATTGCGCTCCAAGTTTTTATTACCTATATTATTTAAAAAATCATTTGTACCAAAATCGTTCCACGGCGCTCCAAAATAAAATAAGTAGAGTTAGCATAAAAGGTGATGCGATGCGACGCCGACGGGGCGGATCGGGCGAACAAGAAATTTCACGCGGACGGAGTCTCGAGCAGAAGCTAGTTCAAAATATTTTTATTACATATACCTAAACCTATATGGGCACTTATGAAAATGTCAGAATCTAGGTGCACGATTCCAATTGGTCGTTTCCTTTGGAGAGGAGCGGGCAAGAAACTCCACGTTTACTCTTTTAATAAAAACAATTACGTTTTCGATACACTTTTAGACCGAGAAGGATGAAGAAGATTCTACCCAGCTTCTTTCCATATAGAATTTAAAGACTCGCTTAATATAAGGTTAGGTCAGATTTTATGCAAAATCCCTTACATCACATACCTTCGCCAGTAAATAAGTAAGTAAACACGCGAATCTACATGTAAATAGTACTTTGAACCTGTTCTCGAGTGCGTCCATATAAAACAGTGCCACGAAAGGTCACAGCCGGTTTACCTACATTACCTTTTACACGTTGCTCTTCTCATAGTAACTGCCATTAATTCTGAGATTCTAATCAGTGAATGAACAGGCATATAGGCCTGTGAAGTATTTGCGAACTAGATGAGACTTGTTTAAAGTATGTTTACTTGTAATATGACGCTTGTATCCTCTGAAGAGGTAGGTTGAGAACCACCAGGCTTGTAGTTATTGCAAACTAACAGCCCGATGCAATAGGGGTGAGCCAATTGTTATTAAACGGGCATAAATTCTGATTCCAGCTGTTACTGAAATTTTCGTTAAGGAAAATCCCATAAAAATTTGGATCTGGGTCTGTCCCAGATCCCAAGATTTTAGCTGATGCACAGTGACTTTTTGAAAATAATAAATAATTGTTTTCCCGACGATTATTATATTACTAATACTTACTATTATGTATTCTGTGGAAAGACGTCTGAATCTTGTACACTATTGATGTTAAGAGATGTAAGTTTTAAAATACCGGATGGGTTAACACTTAACCCAAAAATTTACCTATCATGGCCTATTGTCATGAGTACCAAATAATCTCATAAAAACTAATACTTTTTATTGATGAAAATCCTCCCATAATAGATTTTATCTGCTTTATTTACTCAGTAGGCCTTGTATTTTATATTAACCTGTGTTTTAACTTTTAAATGAAGTAATCTGTAATGTCAATGGGCGGAAATGGGCCTATTAAGAGCGAGGGCTGCTTATCCGACGATCGTAGGTTCGAGTCTTGTGTATTGAACTTTGAGAACACAATACGTGAAGCGCAGTTAATTATGTTTTATCTTACAAGTATTTGTTTTAGTTTAGAGACAAATAAACTCTTTCGATCATTTCAATAAGGAAGGGTTGATCTCGCCAACAGGTCAGCAGTTACGTGACGCCATACAGTTTGACTATTTCAGGCTGATATTATTTTCATAATTATTTATTTAAATGCTTCAAAATAGTTATAATAACGTTGTACTAATATTTTTTCTTTTATCTTTTCAGGTAAGTACACCAACCAGAAGGAAACATACTTCAACGCCTTTTAAGGAGTCAAACATGTAGAAACTACGTGCCGTGAGCCTTCATTTGTCTTTTCCTAACATTGCAAGCAATACGCACATTCTATTCAACACAACAGCATTCTATTCAGCTCAAACGGAGAATGTTACAGTACTTAGGTATAGGATAGTACCTAAAAGTAGGTATAATAAAGGTATTTTAGCCTGTATGTCTCAAAATAGGGGTCAACTCTGGTTTTGCTGTAGTTCAGGAATTCGCACGGCCTATGATAACGGGGGCTAGATTAGATACATGGGGTTATTAATTTCATTTTTCTAATTATCAAAGTTTGAACTCGCTACCTTTTTGATTGTACTACTAAAATTATTACTATACCGTGGGAAGAAAACGATATACCTAGATCTTTCGATAAATAAAACTGCGCAGAAAGTGCCAGATGCTTTTTAAAAAGTTTCAAATATTTATATACCTACAAATTAATATCGATAATGATTTCGATGGCCAATTGATCATGGATCTATTGGTTCATTATTGAGTGATAGATTATAAATTAATTCCAAGCTTTGGGCAGGTGTCTATTTCAATGACAAACCAATGTCAACTAACCATTAACCCCATAAGACCAACCTATGACACAGTACCTACAATATGTAGCGCCACCGCCGCGCCGCACCGTGGCGGACACGGTCCGACCTTGCCGGGATCCTTTCTAATGCCATTCCTGCGCCCGCGCCGCACAACTATTGGTTGTTAACCTGTTATTTGTTTAGGGTAATGTGTGGTTGGGTTTATGGTTGCAGTGAAATATGTAACACGTGGTAAATTACATGTTATCTTAGCCGATCTTAAGCAATTTAGCGAGGTATTGTTTGGCAATGGCCAGAAATTTTTTAGACTCTTAACGTTTTCATTTACAGTTATTAACACATATAGATTATTATAGGAAATATTTTCTAGTTCTGATTAATTGGGGTAATAGGCGCACTCACAAGACATAAATAACTTTAAGTAGAGCTTAGAGCCTTTAAGTAGAAGGCCATAGGTAGAGGTGGAACACCGCGGTGGTTTTAGCCGGTATGAGTCCGGCATGCCCCTCTGTCACCCCCACGATAGAGGAGTACATGAGGAAAAAAGGAATGAAATACGCGACTAAGAAGAGAAGAGCGAGCAGAGCCTTTAAGCATTTCTTGTACAAAAATACTTTGAGAGATTTGTATTTATTTATCAATTTCACAGTTGAGTAAAGACAAGCTTCAATAAAAATATCAACACCACTTAATACATTAATTTCTGACGGCAACTGGCCCACGTAAGACATTAGTCTATTATCAAAACAATAGCCAAGACTTAAGCTTGATTCTAAGCAGCTGATACCTGCATCGGTCCATACATAAATCATATTAATCTTATCACAGACCATAGAGGATAGATACCTTTAATTGATTGCCGGCGAAAATTTATAATATCGCGACCTCACTACAGTTGACATTTCGCTTCCATTTCGACACAGATATTCGATCTAAATGTCGACTCCGTTTAGTTAAATCAATAAAGATTAAGGTCGGTATTATAATTTGTTTAATTAACCGTGGTAGGGATCAACGGGGTTCAGGGTGCTGTTTGATGAAGTAGAATCGTCTCGCTAAGTTTCAAGGACTTGTTGGAATGATTTATTGATACATACGTCTGTTTAATATATGCATGTGGATTATCTAGGATTTGGAGATAATCTTTGGCTAAGCCAACATTTAATTTTCACGTTTATTAATAGCACGCAAAAAAACTGGGAATAACTTCTAGAAAATACAAAAGAAACCGCATTAGGTCCGCGTGAAGTATTATGGCCCTCTCCCTCACACGTCGAAAGAGGTATATAGACAGATAGAAACAATATTCTTTATTATGTACACCATAAAAAATACAGATTTAAGATGTAGAAATTTTACAAAAGGTGACACAATGGGCTGTCTTATCGCTAAAAGCTATCTTTTCAAGAGAGAGCCATTTTACTTGAAAATCTCAGCTGTTATGCTACCTAACTTGAAACTCTATTAACCACCTTTCTTCTCCTTTATGTATACTCAGCCTAGGAGCCTAATCTCCCACATCTAGCAATAGACTTTTGCCACACATGGGCAATTACCCCCTCTATCTCCTAATTCCACCTTAACCATATTGACATAATCATTACCACTTTATTCACCCCTATCAACAAACGGTACACAACGTTTATCCCACACATATTCGCCACGGCCCATTTACACGTACCGTGACGGTTACGCAACGACACCGTGACGTGTCGTGACAACACGTTGCTACACGGATATGTGTCTGTCTGTCCGCTGTGCGCCGTGACTTGACAGCACGCGACGATCGTAATGTGGCTTGTTTGTACAAGAGTTACGGATGAAGAGTAGTTTTAGTATGTGTTTAGTGTGCTAACATGTTGTTTTTGCTGTGATTAGGTACATGTCGTATAAGATAGGGATGCTGCAATATCCATTCATGCTTTGGGTACAATATTGTGCCAAACCAAGTCTGAATAAAGTTTAAAAAATTAAAAAAAGTTTGTAATTAAGTTAGGGATCCTTCCGCTAAAAGTTTACCGCCTCAATAGTACAATATATGTAGTACATTAACATTACCCACTAGAAGTTCCAAATCAAAATATTTTATTTCACGTAAACCTAAATGGGCACTTATGAAATGTCAGAAGCTAGGTGCACGGTTCCAGTTGGTCGTTTCCTATGGAGAAGAGCCGACAAGAAACTCCACGGTTAGTCCTTTAAAAATAATTAGTTATTTTATAAACA
This sequence comes from Amphipoea lucens, assembly GCA_947508005.1. Lineage (NCBI taxonomy): Eukaryota > Metazoa > Arthropoda > Insecta > Lepidoptera > Noctuidae > Amphipoea > Amphipoea lucens. Next base: position 1,213,665 of record OX382364.1, read on the forward strand.
CAGCATTACTGGCCGTTGAGGAAAATACAACCATAAACTAAATGTATAAGTTACAAAAACTCACTGAATTTTGTCTGGTCATCATTTCAGAAAAACGCGCAAATCATTTCCACTTTCGCCCAATTTTTCATATCATTCTATCTTGCGGTTACCCACGCATAAACGTTGCAATTTTTTTTTAACAACGAGTTTTTGTGTTTTTACGTAACATAGATTAAATTATAGATTAAAAATCTTATAATCAAAGCGTGTATGGAGAAAGTTTTAATGGTTATCGCCATAATTACGAATTGGAGGGAAACCCATTATTTTGTATGTGAAGAATGATGAGGAAATGCTGATACAGTAATTATTTATTACCTTAACCGCCTATTACCATTTTTAATAGCAAAGGAAGGCTGCTGGGACAAAAAAAAACACATCTGCGAACGACCCGACGACGCGACTGAGCCGTCGCCGTCGCGACGACTCAGTCGCCGGTTTTTATGGCAATGTTTATTTTGCTAAGGTCAGAAAAAGTGTTATTCCATTTTTCTCAGTAGCAGTTTGGAGTCCAGACTCCAAACTGCTACTGCATACATCCAGATGTATGCCTGTACAGATCACCAGGACGCCACTTCCACAGAGGTCAGCTTATTCCTAAATATCAGAATATAATATTGTTTGTAGGTAATTTATAACAATACTTGCAGCGCCCCACAGTTTCATCCGCATAAGTTTCCCGTTGAAATATCGGGATACAAACTATCCTTTGTCCTTTCCCGGGACTCAAACTATCTCTAAACCAAATTTCATCTAAATCGGTTCAGCGGTTTAAGCGTGAAGAGGTAACAGACAGACACACTTTCGCATTTATAATATTAAAGTATGGATTTCTGATTACACAAGCTTCGTATCACCAAACAACCGCTCTTCTTAACCCAGAGCATTTCATCATCATCATCAACAGCTCAACGTCAACCAAAGCTCAACGTCACCCACAGCTCAACGTCACCCACAGCTCAACGTCACCCACCACAGCTCAACCGGCTCAACGTCATCCACTGCTGGGCCTAGGCCTCTCTGTTCTTATGACATTCCCCACGCTCCTGTGCCAGCCAAATCTCTAACTTACCTCAAAATAATAGGCCTAAACTACGTGGGAGGTCGTGCCACGAAGTATAACGATTAATGATTTAATAATAAATCATGAGGATGCTACAAATACGAGTCTCTCACTATCAATCAGTGTAACGATCGTGCCGGTGACCACTTTCGCTAGATCTTGACCCCGTGCGACTCGGAACTGGTTCTCACGCGCGTGTCATGTGCTGCTGGGCATTAAACTTTGTGGGAACAGGGGAATGGATGGAGTCGTATTGATTATCATTTTTTATGGAAATAATATTTATTTACTTACAAGAAATATGAAAGTATTAAATTCTTAATCTTTGAATGACTGACTGACAGGCAACGTACCTACAGTCTAAACCACTGAAGAAAGAAACAAAATTAATATAATTACTAACTATTATGTTTAGTTAATAGGTTAAACGAAGTGAACGAAGAAAGGATTTTTCGAAAGTCAACTAGCGTACATTTTAAAAATATCTTTGCGAACGAAATTGCGGATTAACCATTTATACTTAATTAAAATCGAATAAAACACTTCACAAAAACAACGACACCTTGAACTCACATAATTAACATGTAAATAGAAACGCAGGTAATTATAAACAAACTATCACGAAAAATCATGACATTAAGGTGAATGCGTAGTTGTAGCCCGCGAAATTCAATTTTTCTTACGTTTTTTGCAATTTTCAGGTCAGTGTCAGGTTGTATCTTGATGAAAATTTGATTCGCGACTATAACAGGTACGTATTCACAGAATTATAATCATCAGAATCATTAATACATCTGTTTAAGTTAGATTTCTACCACCAACACTTTTCCATACGAGATTTGTTCTTAACGGTAGAAATCTAACTTAGAAAGATGTATGAATGATTCTAATTATTATAATTCTGTAAATACGTACCTGTTATTGTCGCGAATCATATTTTGATCAAGATACAACCTGACACTGACCTGAAAATTGCAAAAAACGTAAGAAAAATTGAATTTCGCGGGCTACAACTACCCATTCGCCTTAACAGACAGGCTCCGGGTAACCCTAGCAAGGGCAGACCGTTCACATCAACCATGCAATTAATAAAAAAAGTGACGTTAATTATAAGATGGCGGCGGGAACTGTCAAGGTCCGCTGTCAAGTGAAAGTTTTGGCGGGAAGTTGAATTGGCGAGATTATCTGAATTGATATTGTTCTATGATTGATTTGGTTAAAGGTCGAGGTTCCTGCTTAGGAGATAATGAGTTTAGATTAACTAAAGTAGTTCGGTGGGAGTTTTTTTTTGCATGATTGGTCGTAGGAAGTTATTAGTGTTCTATTAATAAATACGTCCTGTAAACGTGTTGCACTTGAATGTGCGGTTTACCTAACGGAATATACTTCGAGATTTTATAAATTGTACTTATAAAACGTTTAAAAGTAATTTATCATTGTGGAATTCTTCTTATGGACATGGTTCTTTCGCAAGTAATTAAGTTTCTAGGAAAATATCTCCATTTTATAAACCACAAGGTGACCATAGAGCAGTAACCTCGTCGGCCAATCAAAAGTTCACGTTGATTGATGTTGCCAGCTACGAATGTATGAAGACAATCATTTTTGCTATTGGCTACCCTTGAATCTGTTGTTTTGATGGATGGGCTTTATCTTGTTAACAAGTAAATGAGTTCTGTATGCGGACTGGACAAGTTTTTTGTTATTAAAAATATAAATGGGATCTTGGTAAAAAGATTAAGTAGCCACATAAATCCAATGAATATTTTAAATGACGAAAGTAATTTGTTCTTAATGAGATGAGCACTTATTCTGGTAAAATTAACATTGCAACATTTCATTGTTCTAGAGTTTATTCTGATCAATTTGCTATCAATTTAAAAACCATTATTAAATTAAACAGAATCGAGCGCCTTATAAAGTTTCTCAACAATGCACGTGATGGAAATAAAAATACCAAATAATTTTCCCCACATCGCGGCAAAGAATCGAATAATAAAAACAGAACAAGTCGCAGTATCGATTCTAATTGCACGCGTTACCGATTTTTCAATAGTGCGTGAGCGTTGCGACACGTTTTTGTTTCGTAACGTTATTATTCAATGTTTTTACTGACCGTATTGAACGGTTCACACATACCGATCAAGGATTTTCGTTACAAATATTTAATTGTTTATCGATTAATTTGTTGTTAATCGATTGGAAACAATCGGAAATTGGTGCGACTGTATGTTATGTGTGGATGACCTGCATGTTTGATTTGAAACGCACATTGTCCTTGTGTCTTGAATTGAACTTACAATATGGTGCAATTAATGAAGTATCTGCAGGCGCAACGCGACTTTAGTAGAACAATTTCTATGAAAACTTCATGGAAATTGTCCTACCAAAATCGTGTCGCACCAAAAGTAAGTATAATAGGTTCAATGTGTTCAACATTGTTGAACTAGTAGATTTTATACGCCTTGAGCTATTGTGTAGCACATAACTCATCGTATGCTGCAGACTGAAGGTAGCTGAACCTATAGTCTCCGCTGAGGTCTACAGGACACTCACACTGAGAATAAGCGGTAAACTACCTACGCCTGTAGCGACCATAGAAATCTTTCTTATATCTATGGTAGCGACGAAATTGGTCTACCCTAACTACCTAAGATCTCGAAGTCCAACCAAACCACCGATTTTGGAAAATTGCAAAACATAATTTTCAATTGCACAGAAGTGAATAATTGGTTGTAGATTTACCTAGAGAATGTTTGAATTTCTGCTACATAACAAAAAAAAAATGCAAAAAGATTCTCTCCAGCGGGGAATCGAACCCCGGTCTCCCGCGTGACAGGCGGGGATACTTATTACCACTATACTTTACGCCTGGCTGCGGGAGCCTCAAATAGTAAATTAGCTGAATTACATTTTTTCTCTTGGAGATGCAAATGATTTTACGTCATGTGTCATTTTATTAAGATTTTAGGAAGTCGCTCATGAAAAATATTGGTGGTACCTATTCAGCTGCATCTCGTTTGACTGCAAACCAACCTTAACACAGTAAGAAAAAGGTTACGCAGGTGACGATGATCTTGTGGTGACATTTTATTTATTTATCTAACAACGTTACTTCTCGTCCTTCTAAAACTTTTTTGCTGCTAGCAAAATTCTTGGCATTATAAAATCGCTAATGGCGTCTATAAATCACTGCTATCATACAAGGAAGCCCAAACATCATACAAAAGTCATGTATTTTTTTAGATTCGGATCTAATAGTAGGTTAGTTTTTAGTATTGTATGTAAATGTTACAAGATTATGTTTGTATTCGTTTTTGAAGATTATGAAATCATTCTAAATTTTTCTGAAGTGTGAAGGTGGGTTTGTAGCTTAAAAACAGATTGCTTTTGACCTTTTAACCTAGAAACTAATAAAAACTACTAGGTTAGAATTAATTAGTTGATTTTCTTTCTTAATTAATTTGTTACGGTAAAATTTTGCAGTGTCATTATTGTATGTACAAGTGTGACCATGTGAGATTTTGTAAAATCGTGTTGAGTCTGTAAGTATTATCTATGACTTAAACTTTTATTTAATAACTAAGTCAAAACAATTATCTAAGTAATTCATTAGGTACAATTATTACCAAAAGATATAGACTCCAATAACTATCGTAGATAAAATGCATTCTCAAAGAGATGTTAATGTAAATAATTCGATTCAAATAAATAAATCAACTACTTTATCTACAACTTTATTCGTATGTAGACAACATTCGGATAAATCTATAGATTATATTACATTCATGACAGCTGTAAAACGTTATAACTAAACCAGACATGACAGCCAACCAACTCGATATTATTATAATAAACTAATTTCACAATATCGATTCTTAAACCGATTATCGAAAATCGATTCCGTCTTAGAATACAATTATAGTTACGATAGCAGCTTGTGAAATATATGCTCATTCATTAATAACAATTTCTTCAATTGTACGATGTTGTAAACAGATGAGGTTTTGAAAGAAAACATTGAAACAATGTAACGACGATGGCCCGCAGCTGTGTTACAATGAGACCACTTTGATTGATATGTTTGGGTGGACCATTATTTTGTCTATATTGTTGAGACTTTTGACCTCTGTAGACCCTCGTTCTCTATACATAGTAGATGTTATTAGTTATTAGTATTAGGACTTCGTAAAAGAGCTCGTCTGTGTAAGACATCATCTGCCTGCCTTTTCCCACCTTTGTTGGGGTCAGCTTCCAGTCTAACCGGATGCAGGTGAATACCAGTATTTTACATGAAGCGACTGCCTATCTGACCTACAGACATAACCCAGTTACCGGATAATATGATACCCCTTGGTAAGACTAGTCGTCAGATTTTCGGGTTTCTGACTACCCGTAACGACTGTCTAAAATCTACGAATGACAGCCGGGACCAACAGCTTAACATGCTTTCCAAGGCACAGAGGGGTCTCGGTATGTAAAGATGGTCACCCTTCCACGGACCAACCGTGGCAAGCGTAACTTAGCCTGATCAATCGACCCGTGCGGCTGTTATAACTCAGCCACGAGCCTCTCCAAGTACTATAAATATTTCTGTTCACCATACCTATACTATTTCTGGTGCATGCCACCAATTCCTGCTGCGTTTCTGAAAAAAAAAAACCTCCCGGTGAAAATGCACATGATACTTGTGTCTAATCTTTGCCTCGAGATCTTATATGATGGGTGCTATGCTCTCTATAACATTCTAGTCACCACTCACACAGCCCTATTTCCTAGTTTCTTGGAACATCTACCTAAAACGACTTTTTGTTTATGTATACTCATAGTGCGTCTTAGGTGGTCCTGCCCACGAGATACTGCAATTAATATAGGCAGAGCCAATAAGTTGCCAATGGGCTATGTAGCCAGTTCTTGTCACAATCACAGAAAAAAGAAATACATTGGCCATAGTTGTTTTAATGCAGATTAGAGATCCTGATCTAGAGACATTGCAATTGTACTCACACATTTCTCACGGGTATCTAATCTTTAATTAATCCTCAAGATCTTTCATTCAAAACCTTTATCTGCTTTCATCCATATTAAACAGCTGTTAAATAATCAATCCTAATTAATGTCAAGATGTGGTCCATTTGTCCATCGTAGTCCATCGTCCATCGTCCGTCGGCCATTGATCAGTGAAACCGTTTGCTTTCTAAGTTGCGGCGCGCATGCGCGATGCGAGCGAATCCTGCGCCGGACGTACAGTGAAAGCGACAGTGATCTAGCTTATTGACTTGTCATGTTTTAGAATAGGAAACTGTGGTGTTGCAGTGCTTGAAGTGAGGCATAGTGGGTTGGGATTCAATTCTCAGATTTTAAAAGTACCTGTAAATGTTTAATTTTATTTCGGTGAGACGCAATCTAGTCAACAACGTATTAAAACGTTATCGCCTACGCGACTCATGTCTTTATTTTACATGGTGCAAAGGATTTAACCATTTGCATGGTTCGAAGTGGTTCGACTAGAGTCAGACTTATTTCATAACAATGCACTATATCCGCACTTGGTTGATATCCCGACCAGTCGTACTCAGCGCTTCTCCTCCACATTTATTATGCGCACAGCCAAAGTGTGGAACTCTCTGCCAGCGTCTGTGTTCCCTCCATATTTAACCTGTCTACCTCCAAAGTAAGAGTGTACAGGCATCTTCTGGGCACGCTCGTTCCATCATAGACCTCATAGCTTTCCATCAGGCGCGATCGAGGTCAAGAACAGCCCCAATCAGCAATAAAAAAAAACCTGCCACGGTCCCAGCTAAGCAATAAAAAAATTGTCATTTCCGGACTAACATCCAATGTCCGTTTCGGAAGAATCTACATTATCCATAAACAACATTCCTCTACAAAATTAATATTCTAACTACCCACATTACAGAGCATTACGTATGAAAGAGTCTATTTAACGCCAGTACAACGGCCACCACACGATTATGTGGCGTGTCATACATAACCAATGAGTTACAGCCATTATGCGCAGGCGCATGACATGCTTGGTGGTCATCTGGTGCGCTCAAACTAGATTAATGAAAAAGTGGCTTGGAATAATGGTGATGTGGTTATAGCGTGCTGGGTTGTTGTATCTTCGAATCCAATTAAGTTTGGTTCGAATTAGCCTCAATTTGACTATATAAATCGTAGCCACATCTGTGCACAGGGGTATGAAGGTAATTTTGAAGATATCAGGCAATTCTCGTAATTTTAAGAACGTGCACAGTCTGATCTCAGTCTCAATCTGTCAAAAATGCCTTTAATTTCCCTACATTTTGACAAGTTTTTGACATTTGTTTGTCGCCGAGATGAGACTGCGACTAGATTTTGAACGTTTTAAATTACGAGAATTAGCCTTCTGGAGTTATGTATAGTTTGCAGGTCTTTCAAAAGGAATACATTTAGGATCATTCTGGAAAAAAAGGAAGCTATTGTTCTCCTAACTCTTATAATAATAGATTATCATGCAGCCGTGTCTGCTAAGCGAGATTAGGTAGCAAAATTAATGGCCACTTTTCAGGATGTTAACACTTACCTATATCCTGAGAAGTTATTATGTTCATGAAAGCAAATCCAACTTTTCCTACGATAGTTTATTGAGGTGATCACTAACGGCTGAACCCAATAACCTATGGACAGATCGCTACTGATGGTAGCCAGTACAAATTATAACTACGAGTATAATATAATCATACAGATCATTACTGATATAGATTCTTGGGACGTTAAAACCAGAGATAGATATTCATATTGATAATTATTCTTTATTGTGGATCATAGGTAGGTAAACAATACATACAATATTCTTATAAGTTAAAACAGGATCAGCTATGTCCCGCCGCTTAGGCATACAATAACAATCACATAGTCATTGAGATTAAAATGTATTTAAATAAGTCAAAATACACCAATTCCAATAAATGTCAGAAGTAACTAATAGCTAAACTATACAGTAAAGCGGGGCTACTTTGACTTCCAGGGTTACTTTGACAAGGCCGATCACAACGCTATGACGCGTTCCCCACACCCCGCGCCTCGCGCAATATTACTCGAGGTCACGCACACTTGCTGAGCACACGTGAAAACCGATTTTGGCGCTCTGTTAAAGTAGTTCCAACGCCTGTCAAAGTAACCCTGGAAGTCAAAGTAGCCCCGTTTTGCGGTACATTAATAAAAAAGATGGGTTTTTCTACCTCCAGTATGGGTTCGGCCGTTAGTATGATATGATAGCAAAATATACAACAGTTGTGACCACTCTCACTTCTATTACTTAAAGATATATCTATCACAGCAAATAATACTTCACACTATCAAATTCGACCTACACTAGTCGCTACCTACTTTACCTTTAATGGTGTAATTTCTAAAATCGTGCACACTTACTGTCAATGAATCAAACGAAGTAATTCGTGCCCGTAATAGCCTGATCGTGTGTAGCCAGCATTTGTTTGACTTGTCAGAACTATGGTAAGTGGGCTGAACGATTTCCGATTGCAATTAGACAATTGTCTGTCGCTAATTAGGGGTTGTAAGACGGTTTGTGAATGTTTGTTTGAACGGTTCTGTTTTGTAGTGGCCGTGGCTAGGACAGCCGTTCTCTTTTGTTGTCCTTTCGCAGTTGTGGGCCCAAACAGTTAAAATGGTTAAATGATATTAGGTATATGCGACCTATAGACAGGATTGGTTCATACTATCTCAAGACAGAGAGGAATGGAAAGGAGAAAGGGATGCCTTTGCCCTGCAGTGGGACAAAATAGGCTAGAAATCCATACTTAATATCATAAATGCGAAAGTGTGTCTGTCTGTCTGTCACCTCTTCACGCTTAAACCGCTGAGCCGATTTAGATGAAATTTGGTATAGAGATAGTTTAAGTTCCGGTAAAGGACATAGGATAATTTTTATCCCGATATTCCCACGGGATCGAAACTTATGCGGGTGAAACTGCGGGGCGCTACAAGTAATAAATAAATAAAATAATACGCGACCTCACTATTATCAATACTTCTTATGTTTTATAGAAGGCGGAAATGTACCTACGACCTTTGGTGATTTTAATTTTAATTTTTACAACGTTGATCCCGAAAGTTGCACAGTATTTCAATAATTGTAATATGAAAATGCCTGATTTATAGAAAAGTGAGAGTCAGGTCTATTAGGCAATTTATTTCCATCCGAAGTTTCAGTAAACAACTGCGTATCGGTACAAATAAATGCTGTAACTATAGTCACAATATTCACAATAAAATAAGTTAAAATGACACATCCCATTTTTTTAATGACCGAAAACATGCAACAACCTAACAGAGAACAGTGTCGAAAGTATCAGAAATTGTCATTTGATTACGTCTATTTATATGTCGTTTGTACCTTTCATGTGTTGCGTTTGCGCATAGGTCGCCTGTCGACACACTGCACAAATTACCTAGGCTGTGACGCCAATGTGCTGAAATATAAATGAATATTGTCATGACATCCCATACGAGTACTTTACTATGGATTCTTACCAAGACCTCTATATCAGACGGGTGATGGACTATCAATTCTAGGAACTCAAACTCAAAGCATTTATTTCAATGAAACCTTTTATACTTTAGAATTGTCAAGGAGTCATCCAGTTAGGCAGAAAGTTGAAACTAGTTGCCCGTTCCAAAATTTAGATCTCTCTGTAGAAGAGTGGGCTAGAAACTCCATTGACACTATGGAGATGTTACATTTTTTTTTTTTTTAGAATTGACATTTCTAGAGTAATTTCTAGTTCTATCTCTCGCAGTATGAATGCTTAATTGACTTTCAGTATCATGGTCCTGGAATAGTGTTTAAAATCATAACATGCAAAAACGACCTTCCCTGCCAACACTCAAGTCGCATTGGCTTAAGAAAACAATATACAGGCTCAATGTGTAGACTATTCTTTTGAAATGACTATTATTTTAATGAACATAAGGTTTTTTGAATTTTCTAAAGTTTACGTAATTATTATGCTAATGAGAGCGAAAATCTATATATATATAATGCAAAGTCCTGACTGATATATCAACGCATAGCCTAAACCGCTGGTCCTAGAGACATAAAATTTGGAGGGTGCGTTCTTTGTGAAGAGTAGGTGTCCACTAAGAAAGGGTTTTTCGAAATTCCACCCCTAAGAGGGTGAATGGGGAAGGGTGAAATTTCACGCGGACGAAGTCGCGGGCAGAAGCTAGTTAAATAATAAATCACAAAATCATGCTTCCTAAAACAATCTAGATTATGATTTCAGTCTAGCTAACCGCTAGCCACAAACCTCAACCTTGGCCAGATAATTACTAGACCGGTAAATATTTTGTTTTGAAGATTTTTTACTCTTTTTTAATTCTCTTGTATGTATCTTTTATAATATCTGTTGAAGAATATTATTACAACTACTGTTGCATTTAAGGATATCCTAAAGTTGTTAGATAAGACTTGGTTTATTGCAGTTTTATTCATAAGTCTTTTTTCTAGAATTTGGCAATGATGAGAGGCTTTTCATAAATGTTCAATCAAGTCTAATTTCTGATTAAAAATTATTTAGGTATGCGTTATTCGTAACAGTAGAACCAAAACTGTATTTATTAAGTGCAAAGTCAAAAACCTGGTTAAAAGTCAGAAACCAGCGCCAAAGCCAGAAACCTAGCTTATTTCCACTACTGGGACACAGGCCACGGGCTAGAAACTCCCTTGGGTACTCTTTTAAATAGAGATATCTTGAGGATATTACAAAATACAGAACCAAATAAGCATAATCAGCATCTAATGTTCCCACCGCTGCAGCTGGGACACAAGTTTTCTATCTGTGTGAGGGAGTGATGTGTTGAGAAACCTGGCGCGTGGCCGAAATTGTGTTATAATTTTCAGGAAGTGTCGCTTAAATGCAGTGAGCCATAACATTAGCACAATAATTCATAATTTAAAAGCAAAACCTACTTTCTATTACCATATTTTTCTCAATACGCCACCGCAGACTATTAAACCAAGCCTAATGTCCAAAAAAAAAGATATAACTGTCGGCACCCAACCATTAAATGAGCCTCGAAGTTACACTTAACATGAATAAATACTTGATTACATCATGACATTACACTCATTACAAGTTACATTACATTATGCTCATGATATATTCGCCCCAGTTTTTAAAACTGGCTCGTTTTTCTTGTTGCAGTAAATTATATGCAAATGAATTATGACATAGGTAGTGGTTATGACACGCTGCCGTGACAAGGCTTGTCTCAAATGTTTGTGTGAGAAATGCAACGAAACCTGCGAAATATCACGCTGCCCCGCCATCTTGTCACGTGCTGGGGTTTCAAAAGATCAGATACATTTTTCAGTCATCATCATCATCATCATTTCAGCCGAAAGACGTTCACTGCTGGACATAGGCCTCCCCCAAGCATCTCCACTGCGACCGGTTCTGTGCTTCGCGCATTCAACGGGTTCCTGCGGCCTTCACAAGGTCGTCGGTCCACCTTGTGGGAGGCCTTCCAACGCTACGTCTTCCGGTACGTGGTCGCCACTCCAGAACCTTCCGGTCTCATCGGCCATCATCCATACACATTTTTCTGTACTCTTTGAGAATAACTCTCGTCAAAAGATTAGCTAGTCCACAAGATCAGGGGTCTAACTACACAGTGTGCTAGGTCCTTTACCTGGTGTTTTTTGACCGCCAGGTGAGAAAATAAAGTTAGGTTGATGATATCAATCGATCAATCCGTCTCTGAGTGAAAATAAATTAGCGTATATAAAGCTTTCTGACCATGTAGGAGATGGCGGGACGAGCTGGATAGGTTCCGTCATAACTGGAAAGAGGGCGCGCGGGCTCGCGAAAGATGGAAGGAGTGGAGGGAAGCCTTTGCCCAGGAGTAGGACAGCACAGGCTAGACAAAAAAAAAGTTTTCTGAGCATTAAGCCTTCATCATCATTGGCTGGCTTGTTCCTCCCCACTGTGAAGTACAGGCCACCTCCCCGTTATTCCATGCTTCCCTGGTCTTTGCGAGTCTCGTCCAGGACTTCCCTATCTTGCTAAGATACTGGTAATATTTTTACCACGACATAATCTTGTGTAGCTCATAACGACACGAGAGAAGAAAAAACTTGCACTTCAAATATGTATATGAATCTAAATAACACTTCATAATTTCTATTTCCTCAACGTTGCGAGACATCATAACTATCATAAGCAGCTAATTACTGCAGTCAGTTGTTTTAACTTCCAGATCAGTGGAAGTTAAGAGCAATTAGGAGATTATAAACAGTTTTATATCTTGCATGCTCTGGTTAACATGTATTGTGATACGAATTCCACGCGGTCTAAGCAAATACTCTTTATTCTGACATGTAATCTAAGTTTATGTGGGGCTTGTGGCTATGTAATAACAGCCACACGGGTCGATCTATCAGGTTAAGCTACGCTTGCCGCGGTTGGTCCGTGGATGGGTGACCATCTTTACATACCAAGACCCCTCCGTGCCTCGGAAAGTAAGTTAAGCCGTTGGTCCCGGCTGTCAATCGTGGATCTTTGACAGTGGTTACGGGTCGTCAGAAGCCCGAAAGTCTGACAACTAGTCTTACCAAGGGGTTTCGTATTACCCAGTAACTGGGTTGTGGAGGTCAGATAAGCAGTCGCTCCATGTAAAATACTGGTACTCAGCTGCATCTGATTAGACTGGAAGTCGACCCCTACATAGTTGGGACAAGGTTAGGCAGATGATGATGATGAATCTAAGTTTATGTAGTGTAGGTTTATGAAAAGGGTTTAAAATTCTGAAGTGGGTGATATGGCTTGACGAACGTTTTCATCCAGTGACACCCTAACCACACAGTAACCTAATAGGTTCACAAACTAATGAGTGGAAAAGGTAGTCGAGCTCGTATGTCTAAGTTGATTATGTTTTACATTATTTCTGGGTTGGGAAAAAACATAGGAAAAAACTGCAGTCAAGTATACGACTAAACGGAAGTCATATTGGTATGTAGCCGTGGTTTTTCCTGCAGTGTCTGTTAGTACGTTCCGCATTCCAGTCAATTTTGAAAACTACTGAACAGATTTTGATTCAGATTCCAAAAATATTGCCTAAAAGGCAACTTTCAGAACATTTATTTTGGCAGATGAATATGCTTATTCTTATTTTATTTTGTTATGTAGGTATGTACCAAAGGGCGTATCATTTATTAATATACATAACTAGCAGCGCCCCGCGGTTTCATCCGCATAAGTTTCGATCCCATGGGAATATCGGGATAAAAAGTATCCTATGTTAATCCTGATTATAAACTATCTGTGTGCCAAATTCCATCCAAATCCGTTCACTAGTTTTTGCGTGAAAGAGTAACAAACATCCATGCATCAATCATCCATCCTCATAAACTTTCGCGTTAGGATATCTTGACTCTAACCGTTCTGTAAAGTAACATGTCCTATCTAAGAGAGCCGGGTGATCTGTAACTCAGGACCCTCTTATCTCAGACACCTAAAAGAAAGAAACGAAATAAAAGAAAGAAAATATGTTTATTTGCGGTAAACATGACGCAAAAAAGAACACAAATACAAAAAAAAGGTAGGGGGAAACATCTATCTCTATTTAAGATTGTGCATTATCATCAGTACCTGTAATATTGTTGTTGAGATAAATAAAGATGCATGATTATGATAATACTTGTGTAACAGATTCGATCAGCGATTTCCAACAAAACTTTTTTAATCACCTTTCTATTTCTGAACACCCACTGAGATCTCTTCATTCAAACTACCAGGGCGCCAGAGACCGATAGAAGATAACAGATGCAACATGAATGAATGACTCAGAGGGACACGACAATCTTCGTGACTTATGTACTCACCGCGCCGGTACAGTCCACGACGAAAGAAGATATTCATTTCGGACCATAGTCTTGAAAGGTATTCATATTCTTCAACCGCGTTGTTTTGTTGTGCTGAGTGGTCTTAGATTCGATTCCCGGGTCGCCAAAAGTGTTATTGCGGTTTTTCCGTCAGAAATATCTCAGTAGCAGCCCGGTGTATGGATTTGTGCCCCGTTGATGGCACAAGGCTCGCCACTGAAACACACCAAACTTACGAAATGTACGTGTACTAGACCCCTATCGACTTTATTTGCGTTTCTTAAAGTTAAGTAGTGTTTAGCGACTATTTAACCATACAGTTTTGACGTTTGTACGTCACATAACTTTAATCATCGTTTATAAAATAAAAAAAAAAACAGTAGCACTCCGAGAGTGCCGACAGAAGTGAAAACAAAATACAAACAGAATACTTTGCCATCACTCACTGACATATCGGATATACATTAAAACCGAGTACATCCCGAGAACAGCCGAACACATTCGAAGCGGTGTCGGTTACGGTAACAGTGGCGCGAATCCACTGGATTTTTCCCGTCTCAAAAAATGCCCAACACACCTAAAGATTGATTTTTATCTGAAATAAATTGATTAATAATAATAAAGAAGTTTTCACTTCAAAAACCCAAGCTCTGCCTAAGGGCGTGATATTTGTTCCACCAGTAAGCAAGTCTCAATCTTCACTTTCGTTCTTATTTTATTCCTAAGTATCTAACCGGAATCAGGATTTATGCCCGTCCGATCGCAATAGACTCCCTCCCTATTACATGGGACTTAACCATAAGTCCATAACTGGAGAACGTTTTAATGTGGGTGTACTAGTACTACCAGTTAAAATCATGCCTCTTTCTAACCTTTCGGAAAAAAAAGGCGTGACGTCACGTTATCTCAATCTTCGGATACTTTTGTCGCCGTGTGACTGTACCAGAGCTCAAGACATAATTACTTGTTAAGTAACCCTCGGTCACGACTTGTCGAACTCCGTCAGGGGGCAGTAATGTACGTTAGGTGATGAAATTGTAGCGGTCTGCTGATCTTGTTAGCTGATAGCCCTTTTTGGTAGTAACTGTGGAGGCGGGCTTAATGGTTTCTATTACTTTCTCCCTTTAGATATGAATTATATCATACCTACTACGTTTATGCAATTTTTGATAGATTGGTATCTCTTTGCCAAGTCGCTGTTGTCTAAAACCCATTCTCTCTCGAAGAGAGGAGGCCTGTGTCCCAGCAGTGGGAACACTATAGGCTGATTATGTAGGCTTTCGAAAGAGCTGGAAGTCATTGGGAGAGGTTTTTGCCCAGCTGTGGGATGTTGCAGACTAACTTGCATTTGAGCACATAAGCGACTGTGATTTTCTAGTCCCGTAGCATTTTCTTGCTCCAGCACCCAAATCTGAAAGGGAATTTTTTATCCATCAATCGCCTGTCGGTCCAGAATAAAATATATAGTCAATAGAATTACGTATTGTGAACTTGATTTAGATAGCAAGTAAAGAAAAAGTATTTATTTATTTTAAAACCTGTTTCCGTCAGGTCGAGGTCAGCAGCTGTTTTATGTAAATAATCAAGTTATTAGTCACACTCCGTATTGATTTATTGTTGAATTTATTTAAAGAAATTGCATTTTTTTTATTATTTCGTTCCAAAATTGGAAAACGGAATGGAATCACTCCGTCTGTCTGTCATACGGGTTTTTCTTTGTACTTATTTAAAAGAAGTAAGAATTAGAACTCAGATCGTTTTTGATAACGACATTTTATTCGCGAAGTAGGTAAAAGACTTTTAAATATTGTATGGTATATACATATATTTTTATTAATAAAAATAAACATAATTTAAAAGCTAACAGTTTTAAAATTATATAAAAAGGAAATATTTATAGGGCATCAAAAAACGATATATTTTTGGGAAAATGGAAAAAACCTTATTCAGACCAAAAATACTACTGGTCGTCCCCAAAGTAACAAGTCCACCTACTTCCCTGCTTACCCTCCAAAGCTTTCTGAAGTAAGTGGCTAACGAGGCATTGTTAACAAAACGCTAGTCCAACATTGCACAACTTGTTAAGGACGATACACACGTTCCTTTCTAAGCGCCGACGCGCGACGCATCGATGACGCGCCCTTAATGTGTAATGATCAGATAACGTGATTTATGCGCGTTAATCATGTCTGTTTAACTTTACATTGGACGTGCTTGGATGTTAACAAGTAAAAAACTGGCTAGACTGGCTGATGGTGAAGTGGTTGGATAATTGGTTTGTGTTTGTTTGCGACCAGAATCAATTCTATTTTATAAGATCATTTTTGACGTTCAAAAGTGCCTTTTATGTGCCTATTTGAAATAAATGCTTTGACTTTGACTTTGTTACGGTAAGGATCACTAGTTTGATTCAGGCCGAGTATTTGTATGGTCTACAGGTAGTTTTTTTGGGTCTGGCTGTTTGTCTCTGTGAGGATTGCGTCCGAAAACGCATTCATGACAAGAAATGAGGAATAATTTTCAAGTAGATTTTATTACGGACGGTTATATCACTTAGATTACGGATTTGAGACGAACATAGGTAGCTGATTAGAGGAAGAAATAGTTCCAAAAGCACGCCTTCTTCCAATTTTCCTTAAATTAACACCCAGTAAATTAGAATCTGGAACTAGATTCCAAACTCTACCGCCACACTAGAGAAACCACCACCAAATTACATGCAATAATTCATTCAATTCATTTACAATTCATACTCAAAACATTTTCCTCACGACATTTTCCTCATTCCTCCCCGCATCACAATATGCTCTTACTATGACAACCGATTTCCACACAACTTTGAAGTCACCGGTGCCGCTTTCAGACTTCCTCTTATATACTCATTTCTTATTTAGATAAACTTGTAGCACATTAAAACCACCTACATTTTTATACTACTACAATCGTAACTATTCATAACATAGCTCTATTTAATATTTCTATCGCGTAACAAACTTTCGCTACATTAAGTAACTACGTTGTATGTACGACATTTAAATGTGGTACGCTTTTCTAAACATGGCTGGGTTTTATTGTCCCCTGGGGGGTAGGCGCGCGCGCAGCCTTAGCGCAAACGTGCTGGTGTGTGTCAATTTTTAACTGACTTCAAATATGGACGGTTATGTTTTTATGAATGGTATTGTGAAATAAAGTGGAGGCCTAGAATGGACGGGGAAGTCGGTTCACAGGACAGCTTGGCAACCATATGAGATTCTGTAGATCCTCAATTAATACAATTGCAGGCAGGTCATTAAATAAGTCAGGGTCATGATGATGTAGCGCTCACCGTCCGATCAGGACCAGGCCAGTGCCGGACGGCGCGTATGTTGTCCACGCGCGCCTCAAAGAGATGTCAGTAAAAAGGAAGGGGCCTGCCAGAGCCGAAGCCTGCCGGGGGTGCGGGGTTGTCCGAAAGGGTTACCGCTACCCCGAAACATAAAGGGCTAAGAAAGGAACACGGATGGGTTTTAGTCAGCAAGAGTCTGACACTCCCTTCCGCTCCCCACCCAGAGCGGGAGGGGTCATTTGCTGATTTCCCATAAAAAAAAGGGTCAGGATGATTTAAAAAAAACAAGAACATTTTTAAAACTCTTGCTTTTTCTATTAGTTTTGTCTGCAGTAATAAGTTAAAATATTCAGTAAGGAACAATGTGATAGGTTTAATTAAATATCTTCCACCAGAAAGGCATATTAATTTTATTACTTTGCATACCTACTATTGTATAAAAGCAAGTTTATCTAACTAAACAGACAGCTGTGCTGCTGGGGTGGTTGTTGCGCCACTTCTTCTTCCCAGCGAAAGCATTAGGAAGTGTTGAAGGTTGGCCGTTTTGGGGGACTGTCTTATGTAATTTTGACGTTCGAAAAGTGACTGATTCTCAGCCTAGTTTGAATAAATGACTTGATTTTTGATTTTGATTACTTTCTACTATTATTCTTGAAGAAAAGTTTTCACCAAAAATTATATATTTACACTTATTTCATGGCCGGAGAATCAAACCTTGTCGCAAAATTCCCACATAAATCGTAGGTTCAACTTCCACAAGTTATCCTTGCAAACGCCGTCTTTAAGGTCTGAACACACTATGGTGTAACGTTTTCTGTTTGTTATGTTGAGTCATAACACATTTACATTTAATAACATAGTGATAAATTGTCACACCAGTAATTTCTGAATGTTAGGTAGATTATACTTGGGTACTAGAAGACTGCCTGTTTAGCGTAGGATCTGCTCTATCCTTGGGTCCGGAAAAGTCTTACCCATTGGATTTTTTAATTAGGAAATTGTCATTTGCAGTCCAGAGTCGAGTCACACACACATAAATCAGCCAATAATTTTCCCACTGCTGGGACACAGGCTTCCTCTCTGTAAGAGGGAGTGAGCCGTAATCCGCCACGGGGCCCAGTGCGGTTTGATAGATGTCACATGTCTTCAATTTTTTTATTCTAGTACATGCCGATTTCCTCACGATGTTTTCTTTCGCCGTTTTGAGAGCAGTGGTGATGAAATTATCCATTTATTAGATAATTTTATTTTATTAATTTTATTGAGTCGAGTGCCCGGGTCCAATGGCAAAAGGCGCGTCTCAGGGATTTAAGTTAAAAATACCTTGTGAAATGTGGGTGCAATTTGCAAAAACCTGTAGTTTAATCAACGTTTGAACTTTTGTTTGGTCGATTTAGAACAAGAAGGTAAATAATAAATATATTATATGAATGAAACGTGCTCTATGATTTCTGGTTTTTACTTTTGTATCCTCAATCCATAATATTATCTTGCATGGAAAAGTTTTATTGCTTAAACGTTTGTTAATTGTCCTTAGCTTAATTACAACTGTTCATAATTAAATGGACAAGCACCTTCACATATAAAACACACATAAATTATAATATAACTAGTTTGATTTGTAATTTAACACTAACATAATTAAAATGTTAGAAGGCGATTAATTAAATGTTTATCATTAACTTTGATTTCATTTTGTAACATTAATATTTATGGAGATAGATGTAAACGAATTTAAATTATGACACAAAACATGCTAATTGATGATATGCATGGTGTTTAAAGAGGTTTTGTTTATTATTCAATACTATAATGTTCATGTTTTCGATTGCTTTGTATTGTATTTTAAGAGTTTCTCACATTACCTAAGCAGTTCCAATAATACATCACCCACAGACATACTCCTTCTCTATATTTCGCCAGTATGTTTTGAGCCCATGGGAGCGAGCCTATTACGATTTACAAAGAAAGAAAATACGTTTATTTGCGGTGAACATGACGCAAAAAAGAACATAAACACAAAAAAAAGAAGGTAAGGGAAACATGCATCACATCCACGCAAAACGGCTATCGCTCAGCATAATGCTGCGACCCTATGCAAGACAGAGCCCCAGCGCTGGTTTTCAGCGACAGCCGGCGCTGACGTAATGACGTCGTCCGATGCAGCACACAATTATTATAACACTGTACCGACAGAGCGTACTCAAAGAAAAATAATTTAATTTAAATGTGTGTGTGTTTATGTTTTACCGGGCAGGAATCTAAACTGGAGGCTGTCACTAAAAAAATCCTAATGGAAAAGCCTAATACTTTTCCGACCTGAGAATCGGTCTGACCCCACCGCACGTAACAGTCTCAATTACAACTATTACACCAGCCGATTTATTCCGTAAAAATCTCATCGTGAAAACTTAGATGAAGCGAGCTTGACGTGAACTGTCATTCCACTTTATGACTAGGGATTGACAGATGACACACACACACATCATCACACACACACACACATCACCACACACCCCCACACACAACCATCCACACACATGGCACCATCACATAGCTCGCATCATCTAAGTTTCATTGTGAGATTTGTACACAAAATATATCGGCAGTAAGATCGATCGTGAGAAAACGGGCATGTCCTAAAACCTTCCCTTAAACCAAAAATTCGAGGACATGTGACATCTACCAACCCGCACTGGGCCCGCCTGGTGGATTACGGCCCACTTCCTCTCACCGAGATTAATCCAATTTCCTTTATGCACGCACATTCAGTGAAAGCTCAAAATGTAACAATAAGAGTAGGCAATTGTCATTATGACGTCACTTTATCTGCATTTTTCCCTCCAAATGTGTTTTATAAAGGCTATTATCGTGAAAGTGTCATTGTGTTCTTACGGCATCCGCTGTGAATATTTTAATGTGGGCATTCATTTGAGATGAAATTTTTATAGGCAAATAATAGCGAGTGATGTGAGAAGTTAATGTTTCTTGTATAGTTTGTCCGCTACGTTTATTTCTTAAATCCTATGGACTAGTTAGGTAGCTGCCTGTCTCTCAAAACACACAACCCAGTCAGCCCATAACGTTCCCACTGCTCGGACGCAGGCTTCCCCTTGGCGCGGGGGAGTGGGCCGTAATCCAGTGCGAGTTGGTAGATGGCACATATGTCTTCGAATTTTTGGTTGTAGGACATGCCGGTTTCCTTACGATGTTTTCAAAAAAGGAGCGACTGCCAACAACTTTTATTTTTAACCGACTTCAAAAAAGGAGGTTCTGTATTCGACCCGTATGTATATATGTATGTATGTTTGTATGTCCGCGATTTTCTCAAAAACTAATGAACCGATTTTGATAATTCTTTCATTAATATGACCTACATACTTTCAGGAAAGTTTTAATATATAATACATTAGGTAATTATTCTTATGTACGAAGTTATATATGCATTAATGTACTGCATCTCCGGCATTTCTATGCGAATTTTGATGATTCTTCTAATCGGTGTCTTTAATTCTTCAATGCACTAGTATTAATTGAATTTGTGTGGGGTAGGTACAACTAAAAAGTGAAAAATAAAAACTTTTTTACAAAAAAAACAACCGCCGTCAAAAAAAAACACTACAAAGTGATAAATAGCTTTAATTTCGGAAGTCTGTGTCAAAAAAAATAAAATGCGGAACCAACGACACCGACTTCCAAAATTAAAGTTATTTATCACTTTGTAGTGTTTTTTTTTTTGAAGTAAGTTGTTTTTTTTGACAAAGAATCTAAATAAAATATAAGGCAAGTAAATAAGTAAATTCCAACTACTACCCATACAAACCGCAGTACAGTGCGCACGTCTTAAACAAAAATTAGGACAGCACCGAAGTAACTCAATTAAGTTTTAAGTACACCCTTTTTCGGACCGAAGTAATTTTCGCAGTATTTTCGGTAATTCGTGAGAAACGTTTACCATTTTCCTAATAAAGTTCGTCTTAATTGAGCTGTGGTGTGGTGAGTGACAGGTGATTGGGGCCTTCAAATACCATGGAAATAATTTGCCAGTTCATTCATTATAGATCTCAAGGATTAATGATGTTTAAGTTTATTTAATTTGTAAGGTGTGGATGGTTTGCTATTTTAATTGGTAAATAATTTGCTGATTTTTAAAGTACTGCCCGTTAGTTTTTGGTACAACATGGGCAACACAGAGGACGCTTTAGCCTCGTAGGCAAAGTTAAACAAGGTTCCAGACATTACTGTTAGCCTGCATCGACCCAATACTGGGCAAAGGCCTCTTCCATAGAAATGTAAATTCATATATCGCACATCCTCTAAAAAACTGTCGTAACACGCCGAAAATTAATACATAATAACATAATTAGCCTATAATGTTCCCACTGCTGGGACACAGGCCTCCTCTCTGTGAGAGGGAGTGGGCCGTAATCCACCACGCGGGCCCAGTGCGGGTTGGTAAAAATTAATTATTAAAATTAAAATTTATTAAAATTAATTATTTTAATTATTTTCCAATAAACTAATGTTAATGTGACTTTCAAGTTACAGATTTTTAGCTTTTTACTATTTTAATCAAAAAAGGATTTATCAAGCTGTTTGCAGAGTGTAAAAATATATTTATGAATGGAATGGATTTTTTTTTTTTTGTATACGACAGTTTTTTAGAGGATTTACGATATCTATGGCCTCTTTCCATGACTTCCAGCTCTTTCAATCCAAGGCTAAAGTGGACCACTGGTAGTTTATTTTCCCCAGCTCGACCCGCCATCTTCTACGGGGTCTGTTTCCAGACATTACAAAAACAATACATAATATTAATCAAAGTAACATCACACTACACTTTCCAATTCGGAAATGAAATAATAATTACCTACATAAAGTTTTTATACATCGTTATCGTATCACTTTTCCTTGCGTCATGGTCTCCCTGGCGTGCAAGTGGGCCGGTGGTCTAGTCGGTATGCGGCCAGTTTTGTAATTAACCACTGTTACGACAATTGTATCATGTCATTACAATTACGTGTTATTGGATACTCTACTTATTACCTGGCTTTGTGGCCATTTCTCTGGTTAGATATTCTGCTATGAAGTTTATCTCCGTTTCTATTTTTGACATAAAATTAACAGATGAAGATCGCCTTTAAAAAATAGGCTTTACAATAATACACTATCGTTGATTAATACCATTCTGTTGAAATTCCTAACTGACTGCCTAGAAAACCCCCCTATGAATGATTGACAATTCTCCTTTTAGAGTGGAGGACCAAGAACCATGGATTCACGCGAAGCCAATCCAGTCTTTAACGCCCAACCCTTAAAACGAGTCTAGTCCATTTTTTCAGGTTTCCACCGTAGGTAATTAGTTCAGTCACTTCCTTAACCATTTATAAATAGCAAAATTAATAATAATAATCTTTATTGCAGACCACATGATCCATAAAAACGGCATACATACACACAAACATAACCACCTATAAATATCTTTGATACTAACTATTTAACAATAGGTATTATGCGCTTTTGAAAGAAAAGGGCAAGGCTGTCTATATATTCCTATTATAAACTCAACGATATATTGTCACCTCTTCTTAACTCTCCACAGAAACTCGTTAAAGATAATCTGCGCGTACGCATTATATAAGAGTTGAATGTCCGCGATGAGCCTGACCTCAGCTGTGGGTCATTATCATTAACGAAGGGCTCAGGTCATCACTATCTAGTTATTATAATATTGTAGTAAATGTTGATGGTATATGAGGTTATAGAAGATTGACCTCTGGTGTTATTAGATGGAGTTGGTTAGAAAGAGGTTCGGTGTTTATCTGTCTATAAACGCGGCCTTTTGTACTTGACTGATTGTTGGGTAAGAGGGTATAAGAAAGGTTATTAACCATCTTTATTTATTTGTTTTGGCATAAATTTAATTCGCATAATAGGTTTCTTTAAACCCTGCAGACAGAAATAGGAGCCCCGCGCAGCAATTAACAATTATTAGTTTCTTATAATTTTTTATTATTTTTTCTATCCTTACTACGAGTAAAAACTCTCGTTAAACGTATATTTAAGAAGCTATTTTTAGTGCTGCGTTAAGTGATTAACTAATACCATAACTCAATGCATATGTTATTTTTATTATGGTAATGTTTCTAGTGAATAGGTCGTTGGAGTACCTTTCAAATAATAAAATCCTACTTTACCTTCCTGCTCATTATATTTTTGATTCAACTAAACTTAAAGAGAACGAAAATACCAATAGTTGAGTGTATTTGCAAAGAAGTCGGTTAAAACGTACTTCATCTAAAGGGTGTCGGATCGAATAATTAATCTCTTATTCGTGTTTATGTATACCCATTTCATGATCACCCAAAATTAAGTACGTACTATGTCTTTTATCTATTTCGCAGCTTAGCTGTCGACCTTTGTCCACTAATGCAGATTTCAGCATGGAAATATTTCGTTGCAAAACATTTAATATAAATCGGATACACACTTGAACTAAACTTGGTTATCGTTATATATTTGTTCCGCCGATAGCGGCCTTCTTTTATAACAGAAATATTTGGTTTCAAAAGAGCATCGTTGCTAAATATTTAAGAATTTTTCCGCAATACGGATTTATGCTTGAATGGCAGTTGCAAATTTTTACGTTACTCAAACTTAAGGAGTTGTAGGACACACGTACACACACCCTACAACAATAACACTTGAAATAAAGTTGACGGATGATAAAATAATCCTACCCTCATTTTGAGGTACCCAAAACCATGGAAATATGATCTTACATGACCAATCATGTTTTAGAATTAGGTTTAACTCTATGATTAAGGCAAATAATCAGCAACCATTAAGCAGCCTGCTGTGATTCGTCAATGCGTGGGAGTTCCTGTACCATAGGCATCTTCTGGGCACGCTCGTTCCATCATAGACCTCATCCATCGCTTTCCATCAGGCGTGATCGAGGTCAAGAGCTGGCCCATTCTGCAATAAAAATGGCTACAGTAAATAACTCTATGTATAATTCCCTCATCAGCTGTATTACTGCTACTGTCTGATGTCTGGAAAACGCGTGCTCTCTCTAGATTATATTAAATTATATAGGAAACCGGCTTATTTACCTAACTTAGCAACAAGTACGGTCAACAAAAGAGATAAGTATGCAGGACCGTCGGATATAGTTGAAGTTTAGTAAGAAACCGACGGATGTTATCGAATAACAATTAATTTTCTTAATAGAAAACAAACAGCTCATTTGTCTAATTAAATTTCAGTCGACAACATCCATCGGTTTCTTACTAAACTTCAACCATATCCGACGGTCCTGTATACTTATTTCTTTTGTTGACTGTACAACAACTTTGCAAATATGATAGAAATAAAGCTGCAACCATCAAAGTTGCCCAATGTTAATTAATCCGAGCACAACATCCAAGCGATTAGTCACCGTCCGTACAGTCTAGAACAAAATAGACACACATTAGTTTAATTTTCAGTTTAGTTGGTGTC
Source organism: Amphipoea lucens (assembly GCA_947508005.1). Classification (NCBI taxonomy): domain Eukaryota; kingdom Metazoa; phylum Arthropoda; class Insecta; order Lepidoptera; family Noctuidae; genus Amphipoea; species Amphipoea lucens. The sequence continues at coordinate 1,238,487 of OX382364.1, forward strand.
GAAACTTTGGAGATGGATTGTATGAGACCGGCCTTGTGTGCAAATGTCGTTGCTCTGTTTTGTAATGTTGTAGGAAGCTGACTAAAATAAATGCAACTTTTTTATTGTGCAGGTAAAACGAAATCGTGCTTTAATTGTATGTGTCTATGATATGATTGATTAAGACTGCTTATCCACTTAATTAGACTAGCTTAGTGTTGGACGTAACGTAGGCGTAAATAAAATGCTGTCTACCCAGGTACACATAAAGGACTAATTACCTACATGAAATGAAACATCCTGCTACTTATCCTAAACATCTTCATTGATTTAACGCTCCCTATTCAATTCTTGCCCTAAAATAGAATAAAGTATTCTTTCCCCAAGACAAGCAAACAAGATCCTTTCTTGATTGTTGATGACCTACACAATGATTAGTTAAAGAAAAGACAAACGAAGACTCTTATAATAAGAACTGAACATCTTCCCTGCAAATAAAAGATCTTCATGTAGTAATAAAACCATAATGCTTTTACGGCCAAATTGTTCTGTTTCAAACGATTCTGTAACTCCACCCAGCTAACCAATCCCTCTTCTTTTCAGATGCTGTGCGTACTTCTGAGTGTGGGCCTGGCAGCAGGCGCTCGTCCCCGGCCGAGGCTACAGCAGCCCATCCAGGATGAGTACGACTACGAACCGCAAGCGCAGGACCGCGCTGCTGGTGATCAGGTGAGAACTACTTCTATTAGAAGATCCCTTTATGTAGTTCAGACCTATAGATAATCTCTGGAAAGGCAGAAAGGAATGCAGGACACCTACCGAGATGTAAGGCCTGAAAACAATATTAAGCTCGTATAGAGTAGTTTGTGTTCGTGTCTCCTGTTCAACATAATTATTGACGCCCTTATGGTGCTTCGCCAAATATGTCTGAACGAATGACTTGTTGATGACGAAATGAAGAAAATCTCGTTTGGTCTACTGTGGATTTGTAAAGCTTCACAATCATCCATCGCGGATCCCGTAGGAATATCGGGATAAAAGTATCCTTTGTCCTAATTTAGGTTATGGTCTACCCCTGTGCTAAATTACATCTAAATCTGTTTAGCCGTTTTAACGTGAAAGCGTAACAAACATTCAATCAAATATTTTCTCTTTATAATGTTAGTATAGGTAGATAGATTTGGGCCCAGTAGGTGGCTACGCCAATCGAGACATCAGGGAACAATAACACAGTACTCCGGAACAGATACAATGAGGCTTGAATGTGGTGTATGACAATAGCCATCTTGAAAAGACTGAGATTTTACTTGCGAAACACCCTCACTTCCAAAACCAATTTAACCTAAAAAGCCAAATCTAACCCCTCTACCAACTCCTTCCAGGTGGTGCTAGTAGCAGCGGATTCGTACGACGGCCTGTACCGAGCTTCGGACCGACTGGACGAGGAGTATGAGCCCAGGGCTCTGCAGCGTCAGCCCGCCCCCAGGCTTAAGCAGCAGCAGGTCCAGGAAGGGCCCAAGCAGCCGCCCGTGCAGACTATCAGGAACTACAACAAGGTAACATGAAGATTTTGAAAACTTTCAGTTTTAGTTTCTAATTTGACTAAAATAGTCACAAAAAAAAATTGAGAAATAATAATATCTGTCTTATTAGCTGTGTTCTGGTACTCCTATTAAAATAGTTTTTCCCATTTTTCAGGTCAATGACGACGGTAGTTTCACATTCGGTTACGAGGCAGCCGACGGTTCCTTCAAGGAGGAGACGCGAGGCACCGACTGCGTCGTCCGCGGCAAGTACGGCTACGTCGACCCCGATGGCAACAAGCGAGAGTTCACCTACGTCTCTGGCAACCCGTGTGACCCCAACAAGCCTAACGAAGAAGAAGAAGATGAGCCCTCAGCCCCCAATTCCGCCGAAAGGGACGACCCGGAACCCAACTACCCCAGACGACCAGTAGCGGCTCCCCGCCCCACGACCCCACGACCCCCTACGACCTTCTTCCAGAACGACTTCCGTGATGCTGATGAAGATGAAGTTGAAGAGGAGCCTCTCCAACATATTAGACAGAGAGTTGTTCAACGCCCGCAGCCATCCAGGAGGCCTGTCTACCAAGCCCAGCCTATTGCTATCACCCCTCGTCCTCTACAAGTGACATCACCCAGAACGCTGCCCCCGGCGACTACGTTCAGGCCACAGCTCGTCCAAGTGACCGCTAAGCCTCAGATTCAGTACAGCCCTCAGCCGAACTACTCGCCATCTCCCGCTCCTGCTGTGATCACCACCGCTAGTCCGTCCAGGCCCGGCCAGATCGACTTTGCTGCTGAGTTCGCCAAGTTCCACCGTGACAACCAACAACAACAGCTGCAGTCGACAACGTCTGCTGGTGCCAACCCTACGAAGGCCACTTCTCTGGCCGCACCCGCTCCCAGCAGCAACCCTCTGTACTCCACCGAGCTGGTCTACGACCCGTCAAGTGGCTCATACAACACCCAATTGTACCAGAGCTTGCCTCAGACTAAGGGAGAGCTGAACTTGAACCAGAGACTGCAGCCTTACGTCGCCACTCAGCAGCAGCAGCCAAGGCCGTTCGTGCCCTCTCCTCAGCTGCCGTCAGTGCCTTCCTCTCCTGCGTCCAATGGGCCTCTGTATAGACACCAGCTGCAGAACACACAACAAGTGTACCAGAGGCAGCAGGCTGAGAACCAGTTCCAGAACTCGCAGCAATTGTTTGCTCAACAGCAGCAGTTGCAGCAGAGTCAGCTGCAGAGAGACCGCGCGGCGGCGAGAGCGCAGGCGCAGAGGTTACAGGTATCGTCGCAGCAGCAGGAGGGCTCCCCGCAGTTCTACTACGTGGCGCCCCGCGGCGAGTCCGCCTCCTCCGGACAGATCGACGCCTTCCTCAGAGGGCACGGCATCCAGTTTTAGTCCGTAGAGCTAAACTTAGCTGAGCTAGTTAATCGCTATCGACCAGTCAGCAAGTCTCTCAGGTAAGGCCATAAGCAATGTACAAGTCTCCGATTGGTCGAATAGTAAAATCGAGTGCGAAAGTGTGTATGTTTTATATCTAGTGTCTATGGACGGACAGTGGTCGTCTCGTGTACATAATACGCTGTGTCTAATCAGTACCTTAATGTAATTCTAGGAAATAGTGTTTTAAGTATAAAATAAATATTGTAACGTATGGAATGACTTTCGTGCGTGACAGTCCCCGACGCGCGTTATTGTAAAAAATTACAAATGATCATTTGTAACATTTTTGTTTTAATAATAAATTATATTTTTTATAACATTATGTGTGTTTATTTGTTGTTTGTCCAATATTACTGTTATTGTAACAACATAACAATTATAGTTGCCTGAGGTAGCAGCGCAGTGCGTGACGTGATGCGAGAGCTCAGTGATTCGTCAACTTGTGACAACTATCACCCCTCCCGCGCCGCGCAGCTACCTCAAGCAACGTCTCAGCTAAGCGGTCGGCCTATAGTTTGTTCGCTCAAGCGAGTAGTGAAGGTGAAGGTCATTAAGCAAGTAAAAAACATTACGAAGCGCACGAAACTGTTACAGCTACATTTCTTAGCAACAGATTTTTCCTATGGACATAGAACCTTGTCGGTAGCTTAAAAATAGGAGAGCCACAAAACTTCTGACAGTTTTTACAGTATTTTCCTGTGTTCTGTGAAGTGACGAAATGACCTTGCAAACAAAAAGCGATTCAGCCGTAAAACATTTAGGTGACCATACGTCATTCACTCTACTGAAAAGTACAAAAGGTACAGTTTTTGATATGTTAAAGAATTAGATTCCCAGTTGAAACTTCAAAAAGAAACTTCCGAAAATGGCAGCTAGTCTAGACAAAAAATAAATTATGAAATAAATAAACAAATTAGAGTTTCACGTACAAAACAACATGGCCACAACGAAGCCATCTTACCATTTCATTCATAAAGAAATCGACAAACATGCATGGGAAGTATGGTAAGTACCTACGTTAAATATAAGTGCCGATCATAATTACCTGTCAACACCCACCTTACATAACCAGATCACCACTGTGCCTACTTCACCAGAAGACTTACAAGTCAATAATTAACTCGCTCGTAATTTACTAGTTGCCTGCGCCCGCGCACCGAGCCTTCCGCATTTTTATTGGAGAAAACTCGATAATAGTCAAATGAGTTGTCACTTTCATATTTCTTAGAAATACTTTTCTATTTACTTCATTATTATCACGTAGCTGTTATGTTTATGATGTTAGAAATAACTCAGGGGTGTGCCATAGACAACAAGAAGCATGCAAATAAAAACAAGTCAATTCCCATCTACCTACATCTTTATTTAAGATCCTGTGAGTGAAGAAAAAGAAAAAATAAATAATGAGACATTAGTCGTCATCATCTGCCTAGCCTTTTCGCAACTATGTTGGGGTCGGCTTCCAGTCTAACCGGATGCAGCTGAATACCAGTATTATACATGGAGTGACTGCCTATCTGACTTCCACAACCCAGTTACTGGGTAATACGATACCCCTTGCTAAGACTGGTTGTCAGACTTTCGGGCTTCTGACGACCCGTAACGACTGCCAAAGATCCACTATTGACAGCTGGGACCAACGGCTTAACGTGCTTTTCGAGGTATGGAGGGGTCTTGATATTTATAGATGGTCACCCATCCATGGACCAACCTCGGCGAGCGTAGCTTAACCTGATCGATCGACCCGCGCCGCTGTTATTACTTGGCATCACAAGCTCCCCACTACAAAAAGGCACAACTATCTACAGTAAATATTATTCCTCTTGCGAGAAATAGTAATGAAAAAAAAACACTGAGTCGATGGAAATGACTGAAACAGTTAATTTTTCAATTAAAGTATTTCTTACACTGGGTCCATTCATATTATTTTGCCTAGGTAAAATATGAAAGGACTTTATTTGATGACGAAAGATTCGGCACTTCGATACAAATCGAAGTGCCGAAACGGGAATCAAAACTGTTACCCGTCAGCTTTGCAATTGAACCGCTCCGCTACTGCGTCAAATAGATCGATATTATTCAAGCGCCCTCTAGCGTTATGTCTTTGAAACTAACATAGCATGCTTAATAGATACAATGTTATGTTAACCTAGTAGTTGCAGAAACTTTCAAATTCCTCACTTGGTTCTCGAGGTTGAAACCAGATGGTGCTGTTTTGCTGAAGTAGTGAATCATGCTGATCCGTGACCAAATGGCAAAAACTAAACCCATTCCCCACTATAGATATAGAAATGGACATGACGAAATTATAATCGTCATGTCCATCTATCAGTCTGTCCGTCCGTCCGTATGTTTCACCGCCATTCACATGTGCATTCGTAAATAATGTATCCCAACTATGGAACCTTTCAGTGTGCATGATCCGACACGTACTTGGTCAGTTTTTTTTTTTTAATACTTATTATTTACGTGTAAAAAAATCTGAACGAAAAAAAAAATATAAGCAAAGTTCGATGCGAGGCTAACAAAATGAAGGACTTTGAATCTAAAGGGGATTCGAATTTGAAACAATTACTAAGTAATTCAACATCTTCTTTTACATGAAAATTTGTCTTACCGTCTTTCGTTCCTCCAAAAGCTTTAAGTTGCACCAATGCCGTTTTCTGCTGTAAGTTTTTATTTATGGCATGTATTTAATTGACCCTCACATAATTATCTATCTCTAAATTATTGAACACTCTCATATTATAATGAATGCGCCTCTTTTTGTGAACCAAAAATTAATTCCTATTTTGTCAACGAACTTGGATGTAGCACTCAACGGTCGCTACCATGACAACGGCCGCTTCGTTCGATCGGCTAATTTTAAAAAGCGTAAAACAAATCAAATAGATAATCAGTTAAATTTTGCCCTTCATTTATTTTCCTCTTACAACGGTTTCTGCAGACCTTCGACCTAATTCGATAGTGTGGAACATCAACTATGTATTATTAATTATTATTTGCTTTTCTAGCTGCTTTAATTGGCAAACTTCTGCAGCAAATAAGGTGAAACTATATTTAGCTGAGCAGCGGTGGCCCAGTGGTATCCGCCGCGACTTACCGAGTTGTAGGTCGTAGGTTCGAACCCAGACACGCGCTTTGATTTGTGTAAATTATTTAATCACCACTGCTCTCACAACGGTGAAGGAAAACATCGTGAGGAAACCGTCATATTTTAGAACAAAAAATTCGAAGACATGTGACATCTACCAACCCGTACTGAGCCCGTGTGGTAGGTTACGGCCCAGTCCCTCTCACAGAGAGGAGGCCAGTGTCCCAGCAGTGGGAACATGATAGCTTGGTGGTGACAATGTTGACGAATGGCTTACAAAATTCAAAATTGGGCGTACTTACGAACGATCACAGAATCCCCGTTACCGCAAAGCCAATTCTTACATGGGTTTCGCCCAAATTGTGAACCTTCAATGTCCTCGCGGTTTTCACCTTATAAAGCAGAAACAAAATTACCAAATTCATATTAAAGACCCTTCACTAGAAGTATATTTGCAACCATTCCGTGGGAACCCCCATTTGTGTGCACAATCACATGTAAGCCACAACCGTCATTGTTAATAGTAATACACAGATTTATTATGTGCTTAATAACTTGTTGATGTTTTTATAATGATCCCTAGTTTTAGTTTTTCATTATTAAGCTCTAATTTTGGTATAATGATACGGATATTTAGAATACTTTCGCAGAATTCGGGGGCTGATTGGTTTTCTCCTTCTAATTTAAACTTATGTAATATATCTATAATTTGTGTCTGTGTTTGAAGTAATACGTTTCCTAATTATTATTGTAAGCCAATGTTGAATGTGTATGATATTGTTTTTTTTTATTAAATAAATTAAAAAACACAGACAGAAGGCGTCGCGGCAGACCTCGTAGTAAATGGCGGGACTAGCTAGAGAAAAAAAAACGATCAGTAGTTTACATTAGCCTTGAATCGAAAGAGCTGGATGTCATGGCGAGACGCTTTTGCTCAGCAGTAGAATGATGCAGGCTTACAGTAAATAATTACTATCCTGCGGCAACATTTGATTCGATCGTCGTGAAAATGTAATATTCTTTTTCTAATACCAAAAACATGTCACTTGTCTACGCGGGTGGCTATGAAAGTAAGAGTGTATCTGATCTACTTTTATAACCTGCACTTGCAAATCTTTGCATGACTGGAATTCAAACCCAAGAGTTCATGATCCACAGCTGCATTTACTACCACTACACTAATAAAGTGATATACTCGTAATAACTAACAAAGACAAATTAACAAACGTTTATACTGCCCGTGAGAACACTGATTCAGATCAACTGTCAGTTGAGTAGCAAGGTGAATGAATTGAATCGCCTACAAGCGGAGTTTCAGAGGCCAGTGGCTACTGCAGTGGTATTTGATGATGTTGGTGAAGATAATCAGAGTCAAGTCAAAAAAGAAGACCGTTAACAATAGAATGGAATGACGAAGAAGAGAAAAAAAGTGCAAAGATAGATAGAAAGATATATCTAAGACAACCTTGAATGTAGATTAATTTTTGCAACAACAACCATTACTGAACTTAGAAGCTCTTCAATGTTGATACACACGCTCCACAGGTATGGTAGTAATTAACATTGGCATGACCTAAAAACCGCAAGTGGTTATTACGAATTTGACTTTGACTAGCGTGGGAGCAGACAGACAAACAGACTGCCTTCAACCACCCATACCATATGCACAAACAATCGAACAATTAAAAGATTTATTCCATAACACCAGCTTCAAAATCTATAACGCCCTAAAAAGTGAATCTGTCCACATACAAGTAATTTAACAAAACTATTTGGACAATTAAACAATTGGGAGCTTACGGCACAACTGTAGCTAAAGAGAAAAAGATTTTCCGTTTCAGATAATGAAATGACAACAATAGTGGCGCTTGCGCAATATTCGCACGGTGGCTTTGAGAGTGGGGCGATATTTTTATATAGGGGAGCCGCGGGCGCGGCGCCGCCGTACCGTCGACATGCCGACAACCCGCCTGACGAGATGATCGTCCTCATCATCATCGCGTGCATCACAACAGCAGCTGCGACCAACTCCACCGAACATGCCACCACAGAGTCACCGACCAATTCCACCAAAGAGATCCTCAAAGCAAGTGAAACTGCTGACCCGAAAAAGATTCAGATAGTGAAACAGATCCGACGTTTGAACGACGATGGGTCATACACCATCGGTTATGAAGCCGATGATGGCACCTTCAAGATCGAGAATAAGGATGTCCTTGGTAATGTTAAGGGCACTTTCGGCTACATAGACCAGGATGGCGAGATCAAACGTGTGACGTATACATCTTCGAGTGATAGTACACCGGTCCCAGTTAGCACCAGTACGACGCCAAGTACTCCGACTATGATAGTGAGGGTGAATAAGACAGTGTCATCGACCACGAGAAGACCTTTGCCTACCGTTGTGTACCCTACTAGAGGGTCGTATACCACGCGAGGGACAGTGATTCAAGCTATACCAAGGAGACGAGTTCATGCCAGTTCAACACGAGCCCCGTACGTTGAAACCACAACAGACACTCAGAAGGTTGAAGAGACAACAACAAACATTCTAAGTTTGTACAAAACGAAAGTCGATGATATGAAAACTCGAACGCAGATCTTAAAACCGATGTCGGCGACTGTGAAAGATGACTTGATTACAAGACAAACGACTACGAAGATTCCCGCGACACTGAAGCCAGTGTACGAACGTGTTACTGAGAAAGATCAAGAAAGTGATGCGAACAAAGCTAATACCATCCGTCGTGAGCTAAGTGGAACCAGCCCCAACCCCCGCATGATCAGCCTACAGCAATCGGTGGGGGATGATTCAACTGACGTTTATGGAAGTCATCTTTCTATGGGAACTGTTCGACCTTTGTTCACAACTACAACTCCTCGACCAAGATTAGTGCCTATACACTCCTTAGTGGCTGCCAGACAGAAGATCCATCAACAATACCAAGATATGCCTATCCAAGAACAGGAAACCACAATTGAGGCTAGTACAGGTCGTGTGTTTGATCAAGACCATGTATTAACCACAAACGCAGTGCCAGTGGTTCAAATACAACCTCAAAGACATCATGACGACCAAGACTACGATCATCAGCAACCAATTTACAGACGACCATCAGCCATCCACTTCCGCACACGAGAATATTTGAGAGATAATCCTGGCGCGCCGGTGCCTATTGGGAACACTCGACCCTTTATCCAATACGAATTCCAGAACAAAGTGTTGGAGCCTCAGTATGTGAAGGAAACCTCACAACACCCTCAAAGACCTCAATCGACCGCAGAAGTTACACAACAACCTTATGATGTGAGACCAGTGACCAGAATCATACCAATTCCTGTGGACGACAGAGGCGTGCCTCTTCAGGGTTACCAGGGACGCTTTGTGAACCCCTACCAGAGACCAGCCCTCTTCCAGCCAAGATACAATCCCGTGGAGGAGATGACTTCCATCGCCTCCCCTGTGAGTACCAGAGATTTGCGTCGCTTGCTTCACATTCTGATATTACGGCAGAATAAGTTGCAAGTGTTAATGGACCAGATGATGCCTGGCCCGTCCTTGTATCGTCCGGAGAACGAGTACCGGTACCAGCGGTACCAGGACGAAGACCGTTACGACTACCGATACGACCAGTACAGGCAGGAGTATCAGAACCAGGGTTACGAGAACCAGTACGAAAGTCAGCGGTATGTTCCCCGGAGGAGGTTGTACCCTCGGCCTTATGATACAGCTGGCTCCTCCTCCAACCATATCGAGGAGATGCCGGAGTTCCTCCCACCAGAAATAAGAGAGGCTTTGTTGTTGAAGATGCTGATTCTGGCCATCAGTCCTGACTTCATGCCCACGGTGGCGCCCCCCACTGAGCTGACCACGGCCGCGCCCCCTAGGAAACAAGTGAGGAACATCCAGATCCTGGGCGAGGAGGGCTCCATGGATGACAAGCGCCAGAGACAATGAGGTACATATTTATTTTTAAATGTTTTAATAGAAATACTCATATAATGTAAATAGTACTTTTTTATGTGAACTTTATGGTAATGAAACGATTTAAAAATTTAGTTTTGCTGTTTGATTTAAAATCTTTTGATTGAACCCTTGAAATGCCGTATTAAGTTGTAGAGTCGATTAAAATAAGCTATGACCTTACTAAAAGAGCTTACTTAAATTACCTAAGCACTACAAAGTATAGATTGATAATATCGAAACTATGTGAAACCTCCATGCATAAGATAACGCAATTACAAAACAACGGGATGTGTCCCCCAACCATGAAAGACAGAAGTTATAAAATTGTCCAACATTTATAATCGTGTGTGTAATATAACATACCGTATCGCAATATCGCAACTTCCTGTGTACGCATCTAATAAATGCACCTTGTTAGATACGCTTCCATAAAGATCTATGGTAGGAAAACGAAAGAAAGACATAAGGAACATAATTATTAACGTAACCCTTAGACGAAGTTAACAGTATCATTGCTCCATTATACGATACTATCATCATCACCTGGGTACTGAGAAACAGACCTTCCTATAGAGTAAATTTAAACTGCCCTAATCATTAATCATAGGTGTAAGTTTTGCTGTTGGACCCGGCTGTCGTCCGTGGATCTTTGACAGTCGTTACGGGTAGTCAGAAGCCCGAAAGTCTGCAACCAGTCTTAGCAAGGGGTATCGTATTACCCAGTAACTGGGTTGTGCAGGTCAGATAGGCAGTCACTCCATGTAAAATACTGATATTCAGCTGCATCCGGTTAGACTGGAAGCCGACCTCAACATAATTGGGAAAAGGCTAGGCAGAGGATGATGATGAGGTGTAATTTTTGACAGACAAATTTTTTCCACCAATCCACTGCCAGAAATTCGTAGTTGCTTTTTATAGTTCAGTAGCCTCAAGTTGACTTGTCTTTCCAGAAAAAATTAAATTACTTAGGTACTGACCTAATATTATGTCAATACGTAGGATCGGCGGGGTAATTAACACACTATCTAATGGCTTTCATTTTGACAGTTCAACAACATTCATTGCGTTATTTACGTTGTTGAGTAGACAAATTTTTCTAACATATGAAGCAATGGATTAGCAATATCCTTCAAAATGATTCAGATTTTGATTGATAGCTTGTTAGCAATTAGGGAGGTGGTTCTATAAATTAATTATGGACCATCATATAGCTAATGCTATGCTATCATTCAAACATGGTCTTTGACAAATCAGCAGAGGTCCACGCTCGAGGTTTGCCAGAGGGCTATGGAACGGAGTATTCAGGGTATCAAATTAACAGACCGGGTTAGGAATACGACCATCCATCCGTTCTATCACAAAGATAACTGATGTCACTTGGAAAGCTGCCACGCTAAAATGGAACTGGGCTGGACACATCTGCCGCATGTCAGATGAACAGTGGGCTAAACTTACGACCCAATGGGTCCCTCTTAATGGCAAGCGACATCGTGGCAGGCCCAGACGGAGATGGCGGGATGAGCTGGACTCCTTCAACAAAAACTGGTCCTTAGCACCTTTGAACAGAGAGAGGTGGAAAGAGAGTAGGGAGGCCTTTGCCCTGCAGTGGGACGTCACAGGCTAATAATAGATAATAATATAGCTAATCCATTTAGACGTTCTTTTTGCTGCACTTTGAACATAATTATTTATTTCTAGTATTTTTGTTTTACTATCGTGGTTCATTCAACCATCACCGGTATAATCTGTTCTAGAAGACGTATTAGCACATCTACATACAATCTTAACTACATTGCGACAATTTCCAAGCCCCTGTCTACCCTCTATTTGCCAAGAGTCGCAGGCGTGAAGGTTGGCTATTGTTTGCACACCTGCAGGCAATATTTTGGGAAAAAACCTTGAAATACAACACACTGTTTCTCTAAGATTAATGAATGGTAATTACAAAGTTTTGTTTACTTTTTCCCATGAATTGAGGAATAGTTTATATCGAGACAGGTGTCTTTGAATAAAGTGGAGAGTTGACTGCCTTATCTTGCTTAAACTTTTTTAGAAGGGCCAAAATCTACTGTTGGTACGCTGATAACATCGACTGTAAAAATTATCTTACTTTTTCTCATTATGTGATAAGTAGGAATGGCCAAATACCTGATGCTTTCGACTTCTTGGTGATGGAATGTCCCACTAGACTTAGCTTCTGTATCATCATCATCTGCCTAGCCTTTTCCCAACTGTTATGGTCGGCTTCCAGTCTTACTGGATGCAGCTGAGTACCAGTATTTTACATGGAGCGGCTGTCTATCTGACCTCCACAACCCAGTTACTGGGTAATACGATACCCCTTGGTTGTCAGACTTTCGGGCTTCTGACGACCCGTAACCACTGTGAAAGATCCACGAATGACAGTCGGGACCAACGGTTAATGTACTTTCCGAGGCACGAGGGGGCCTTTGTATGTAAAGATGGTCACCCATCCATGGACCAACCTCGGCAAGCGTAGCTTAACCTGATCGATCGACCCGTGCGGCTGTTATTACTTAGCCCCTAGCCCGTAGTATCTCTATAAGTACACTTTAACGTTCGCTTTTATCTAAATTTGGTGTATCAGCTAGTGCCACGGCTCATTTCAAAGGTTTTCCCAAAAATATGTCATTGAAGGAATAACCGTGACCTATCTTTCATAGCTCATCAAAAACAGCGGATTCACTTTCATGACAATGACGTGTCTTGCTGACCTAAAAGTTTTCCACATTGTGTATTACATGCATCATCAGTATTTAAGTATTACATGAGATCAAGAGAGCGTACAAAAATAAACATACACGATGCATGTAGTTCTGTATAAAGATAATTATCATACACAAACAAACTGCACAGCATGAGAACCCATTAAGTAACGCATTTCCTTGAGATGACTTAACTTGAAGAGATATAATCACAAGTAGGTAGGTACCTAAGAGCGCGTGAAGTTCCAATCTTACACTATCTTTACTGTAACTTTTAGCACGTAGTACAGACTACGTGCTAAAAGTTACAGTAAAGATAGTGTAAGTATGGTCACAGGTATTTAATGTGTCTATATTAAAGCTAAAGTGGAATTGGGCTGGCCACATCTACCGCACGTCAAACAACCACTGGGCCAAACTTACAACCCAATGGGTCTCTTTTAATAACAAGTGACATCGCGGCAGGCCCACACGGAGATGGCGGGATGAGCTGGACTTCTTCAACAAGAACTGGTCCTTAGCATAGCTTTAAACAGAGAGAAGTGGAAAGAGAGAGAGGGAGGCCTTTGCCCCGCAGTGGGACATCACAGGTTTTTCATAATATAGAAGCTGAAATATCAAGTACTTAAAAACTGTTGTATTCAAATAGGTGGCTAAATCGGTTGTTAAGGTAAGGGCATGTGATGAGGAGGAATGAGGAAAATATCGTGAGGAATGTTTTGAGCATGAATGTCGATGGCTATAAGAGCAGGGGAAGACCAAAGAAACGATGGATGGACTGTGTGAAAGATTATATGGCTAGAAAGGGGGTGACTACTGACTAATAGGGAAGGAATAAAGAAAAAGTCATATCGCACACCTAGATCTAAACAGCGATTAACTCAAAAAAATACTTTTTTTAGAAAACTTGAAAAACTGATTACCATCTCCCTGTGCACTACAGGAGTTTGCTGTATTGATCAATACTTTTTAAATGCAGATAGAACAATGATGTTATAAGTTTTTCCATCTGTTTTGTTGGTCGCTAGGTAGTGAGTTAAGGAATTCGATGGTATGCATATCAAATATTTAGATTTTAGAGTTAGCTCTCTTTATATCTAGGTGTGCGATATTGCACCGACCCCAAATAAATTGGGATAAGAGCAGAATAATGATGAATATGGCTAAATCTGATTGAGGACGAATTTCACCAATTAAAGTGAACGCAGTCAGCACATCCAAGCAGCGTCCAAAAGCTGTCAATGTTAATATTCTACAACAACGATGACACTGGCAGCTTTTGAACTTTTTGATTATCTACTGAAAATCGCCGTAAATCATTATAGCACATTGTCGCAACTAAACTGACCAAACTTTGTTCCAACCATATTTTTTTTGACCAATCTCAAAAATGTTTTGAATTTTGTTTGAAATGTTGCCAACGGCGTTGCTTATAAAACAGCTCTGAATCATGAAAACTGGCAACGTAAAATTCGTAGACTAGTATCAGGGTACAAGTTAATGAACCCTGAATATTTTGTATAAGTGTATATTAGTTACATTGATAACATCAAACCGTAATAATCAGATTTCCCAAAGAATGCGGACGTCCGATTACACTTACTTCACGTAAAACCTGAAAGGCTTCCGGCTAGTCCGCATAAGCAACTATTTGCCGGAATTTTAACCAAGATGTTGTCCAAAATTTAGATCATTGTAAGGGCAATTGTGTGTAAAGTCACCAGTTTTAGCCTGTAAGCATAAAATGTTAAACATAGTCAAATACTTATGTAGGTTTCCGATTGTGTTCAGCATAAGATAGGTACCTACCTAAATTATTCATGGATAAAAAAAACATTTTCCCAAATCACCAGAGGGGCAATTCTCGTAATTTTAAGAACGTACCCAGTCAGATCTCAGTCTCAATCTGTCAAAAATACCCTCTAATTTTTCTACATTTTTGACAAGTTTTTGACATTGCAACTAGATTTTTTTTATTACGGATTTTTTCCTTCAGATTAGTGGTGACAGTGTCTATGTTTTATACAGGAGGATGCTTTGGTTACCAAATGAACGCTACGGGTCTGAAATTAAAGCCCATTTTCCTTGCTCGTGCTCTTCAAGCGATTTTATCAAAATAATTGTGAAGAGGATTGGAAGCGTAGTCTTAGTCGCGTAAAACTTCGAGAGTTTAATAATACAACATTTAACGTTTACCATCTAAAACCATTATAACACGTAATAAACGATTAAAATCAAAACGCTAAAAATCTACAAACTACTTAATTCCATACACAACATTCTAAAGTAATGCATAACGACTCTTACTGTAAATTGCGCAACGTTCTTGAGAAATATGCCACACATACGTACATACACACGAGGCTCCCATGCGTACAGAATGGTGGGAATAAATCCCACGTCCCAGATGCGAGGAACTAAAAAATGACACAAAGGTGCATTCAATAATGTAAGGTGTTTCGTCATTGTCTATGTTTTTCAATCGATAGGGAAGCTGTGTACTTTGTGGCTCAAGGTCGAAGGCTCCCTGGGTAAATACAGCTGATCGATCTACACTATCAATTAACTCAGTCTATCGCAGTCCACTGCTGGACATAGGCCTCTCCCAGGCAGCGCCACAACACCCTGTCCTCCGCCTTCCGAATCCAGTCTGTCCCATCCACCTTCTTAGAAGGTCGTCGGTCCATCTAGCTGCGGGCAGTCCACAGTACCCTTGCCGATACGCCGTCTCTATTCCAGGACTCGTGTGCTGATCGATCTACACTATATTCATAACATTTAAACGATAAACTATAGCTGCTACCTACGTAATAAAGCTTAGTACAGAAATTATGTTTCTAGAAAATTCATATAAATTAGGAGGATATCAATTAAGTTCTATTAAAGACCTACCCACCTTCCATGGAAATAAAGACATACCGTCCGGTCTCTTGCCATCGTCGCGTGCCAAGCCATTGGGTTCTAATACAGCTGGAACGCCGACGGTAACAAGAGCTCGTCGGATGATGTCATTAATGTTCGCGTGCCGCGCTAAGCGACCCGCACTTCGGCTACAAGACAGGCCGTGGTGTCCGAGGCTGTTGACATCTTCGCCACAGTGACAGCGTATATTACAACCAATCACCACCACCACGACCATGGGATGTCTGAAGCTGAATCATCATCTGCCTAGCCTTTTCACAACTATGTTGGGGTCGGCTTCCAGTCTAACTGGATGCAGCTGGATACCAGTATTTTACATGGAGCGACTGCCTATCTGACCTCCACAACCTATTTACTGGGTAATACGATACCCCTTGGTAAGACTGGTTGTCAGACTTTCGGGCTTCACTGACTACCCGTAACGACTGTCATAGAGATCCACGAATGATAGCCGAGACCAACAGCTTAACATGCTATCCGAAGCACGGACGGGGAAGTCTGAAGCTGAATACTAGTACTACATACTAGTATTTCACATGGAATTTCCTTACATATTGTTAGTACTATTAGGTTTATAAAATATAAATATAAAATATAAAAAAAAAAAAAATTACCTATGTAAACGTCCTATATTCATTACAATTATTTTCAATGTCACCTCTTGGAATACAATATGCTCATATTGTAAAATAAGAATAAAATCAGAAAATCGGACAATATTATAATACATGGGAGTGAAAATACCTGTGTTAATACATACTAAGGCACATATTATGAATTTGTCGTGGGAAAATTGCCTCTCAACTAAAATATCAAAATAAAAAGATATTAATTGATACTCCGATGTCACTTCGTGGACAATAGTATTTGCAAGGTGTGTGGTTTGTTGTGGTCAACACGAGATTTCAAAAAAGCCCAAAGAAGAAGTCTTGCGAGTCAGATCTGGCAGACCAATTCAGAACGACAAAACGGGATACGGCCCCGAAATTGGTGTTTCGATATCTCCATCGTTGCATGATCTGTGTGACTGTGCGTACCTATCGCTCCATTGCATTGTCAACTAATTCAATAGCTGTGGTGTTAACTCAATATAAAACCGCTGGCGGCGCGGCGCCCCAGGCCGCCGGCGCGACTGCGCCGCCTGTCATCGGCGGGCTTCAGTCAAGCTGACAATTTTTTTATGTCACTTTTGTTATTTTTATTACATTTTAGTTTCTAATTTATATTATATTGTGTGTGTGTGTGGGCAAAATCATGTAAGTAGTGTAAGTTTTTTTTTTTCTTAATGTTTAATAATGACGACAGTAGTGACGCCGTGCGAAGCGCCAGTCAACCTACCACATCGCTGGATGGCCTAGTGAGATGCCCTCATTGTCCCCAAGCACGTTTTTTTAAGGGTGAACGTGGCTTGAAGGTACATTTGGGGAAGAAACACAAACCCCACAATGTGCCTTCATCATGCCCGACAATACCCACTTCCCTAACACCTAATTCACCCGCTCAACCCTTTTGGAAAACCCTTGCAAAATTAAAAACGTCGACCCCAGTTTTAAAGAGAGTTCCTCGTGGCGCGAGACCATCCGTGGCTTCGAGTTTAGCGCGTTGCATCCGCCTCGCCGCCCGAGAAAACTCTCAAAGTGCTTGGGAGCAATTACTCACCTTCCCGTTTAGAATTCTACATGTGCAAAAAAATTTGGCAAATAAAAAAACTTTAACAGCACAAATCAAGGATAATTGTAACATTTCGGCCCAAAGTTTCGACCCTAAATTAACAGCGCGCCTCCCCCAAAGAGGTTTATTGCACCATGTGGAATCTAAACTAGGCGAGGGTGATATCAGAGGCGCAGCTAGAATCATCTTTAGCAGCGATGTGGTTGCGCCGTACTCTCCTGAGACTCTTACAGCTCTGGAGAGCAAACACCCCACCCCGGCAGATGACGTCTCCTTCCCTGACCCACCCGATCCGGAAGTGAACACACTTGAAATTACAGCTCAACAAGTATGTGCGGCCGTTTGCTCTTTTCGAAGTGGCTCCGCCGGCGGCCTCGACGGCCTGACACCTCAACACCTGAAGGACTTAATGTGTTCAGGCGCCGGAGAGGCTGGTGAGTCCCTTTTGAAGGAGCTGACGGCCCTCATCAATCTCATGCTCTCCGGCAATGTGAACGAAGCCGTCATTGATATTTTGTATGGGGCAAATTTATGTGCCCTGCGCAAGAAGGATGGCGGCATTCGTCCCATTGCTGTAGGGTCCACTTACCGTCGTATCGCAGCCAAAATTTGCTGTGCTTTTTACAGCGAAACACTAGCCAGCAAATTCCAGCCCCTACAGCTAGGCTTTGGGTCTAAAGGGGGCTGTGAGGCTGCGGTACATGCATTATCCACCTATCTCAATAGCGATA
The DNA here is from genome assembly GCA_947508005.1 of Amphipoea lucens. Lineage (NCBI taxonomy): Eukaryota > Metazoa > Arthropoda > Insecta > Lepidoptera > Noctuidae > Amphipoea > Amphipoea lucens. The sequence goes on from OX382364.1 coordinate 1,256,547, forward strand.
AAGGAGAGGTCATTCTTAAGGTTGACATTAAGAATGCTTTCAATTCCGTAAACAGGGACACCTTGTTGACAGAAGTTCAAAAAGAAATACCCAAAATTTACAGTTTTCTCTATCAATGTTATAGGCACCCCTCTAAATTACTTTATAAAGACAACCTTTTGAAATCAGCAGTTGGCTGTCAACAGGGTGACCCTCTTGGGCCAGTCATTTTTAGTTTGGCAATAAATCCAATTATTCGACAACTAAATTCTAAATTCAACGTATGGTATTTGGATGACGGAACCCTAGGAGGTGATGTAGACACAGTCTTAAAAGATTTACAGTTTTTAAAAGAAAATTTCAGTTCCATTGGCCTAGACCTCAACCTTTCAAAATGCGAAATTTATCTTCCCCAAACGACTGACAGACAGACAACCATTGCAAAATTTAGTACAATAGCTCCAAATATCAAAATTACGGAAAGAAACTCTCTTCACCTTCTAGGGTCCCCAATTTTTGACGAATCCTTTCCAACGTTCATTGAGGAGAAGATTCAAAATTTTAATGACGTCTCGGAAAGACTTTTCAAAATTAATATTCATTCGGCCTTCACACTCATTCGGTACTGTTGTTTTGGACCAAAATTTACTTATAGCCTTCGCTCCTCTCATCTATGGAAGCATCCACAACTTTTAGAAAAAGTAGACCAAATTATTAGAAACACATTAACTTCCATCCTAAATGTGGCCCTGGACGACCGTGCGTGGCAGCAAGCCACACTACCCATTCGCTTGGGCGGTCTCGGCGTCCACAAAATTTCAAGTATTAGTTTACCAGCTTTCCTCTCCTCGGTCCACAGTACCGATAAATTAACCAGGAACATTTTATCTTCCTCACTGGTCGATTTTGAAGTGCCGTTTTTGACCGATGCGTTGAACGCTTGGAAAATAGCTTGTCCCAATACGGTTTTGCCTGATAACCCGTCTTCCCAGAGACGGTGGGACGTGCCGCTCTGCAGTATTATACGGAATACCCTTGTAAACACGTCACGTAATACTGTTGAGCGTGCCCGTCTGCTGGCTGTGGGAGAATGGGAGTCAGGTTTGTGGCTTCAGGCGCTCCCGTCATCCACCATAGGCACAATGATGGATGACTCATCGTTTCGGCTCGCTACGTGTCTCCGCTTGGGTGCACCTTGTGTTGCTCCGCATCGTTGTCACTGCGGTGAAGCTGTTGACAGTCTCGGACACCATGGCCTGTCCTGCTGCAGGAGCGCAGGTCGCATAGCACGGCACGCTAGCATCAACGATATTATTCGTCGAGCCCTTGTCACCGCCGGCGTACCAGCGGTGTTAGAACCAAACGGCTTGGTACGTGATGATGGGAAGAGACCAGACGGCATGACGTTGTTGCCTTGGAAGGTGGGTAGGCCTTTGGTGTGGGACGCAACATGTGTCGATACCCTTGCGCCATCTCATGTTCCTAGCACTGCGGGCTGTGCTGGCGCCGCTGCTGCAGCTGCTGAGACCCTCAAGCGGCGCAAATACTGTAACCTTATGGGCAACTACAGCTTTGAGCCGTTTGGGGTCGAAACGCTCGGGTCATGGGGCCCGAGCGCGCGTCTCCTTTTTAAGGAAATTTCTCACCGGCTAGTCGATACTTCACGTGACCAGAGGGCTGGGTCGTTCTTTGGCCAAAGAATTAGCATTGCCATTCAACGTGGCAATGCTGCCAGTCTTCTGGGCACGTTTCCGGATGACAGCGATGCGGATGAATACTTCGACGCCTAAGTGTCCTTTGTTATTTTTATTTTTATATATTTGTATTGTAAGTTAGTTAGTCATTTATTTTAGTATCTAGTGTATATAGTTAGCTTGTGAGCAAATAAATATTTATTTCAAAACTATAAATGCCACACATATAGATTTCTAGTCTATAAGGCCTAAATGATTGGTGCATGAGTCATAACTGACATAATTGGTATATTGTAGTCTGTTCCAAAATTAACTGATGAAAATGTAAACAAAAGGATCAGAAAACGTACCGGAGGATAATAATTTGTAGTTCCATTTACAAACTGAGTCCTTTGATTATTTGAATACTTAAAACTCGACATTATGATGTAAATCACCTTAAAGAAGTTTTTTATTTCACAATTCTGGTTAATTTATACCATGACCGTAACATAGTTGGGAAAAGGCTAGGCAGATGATGATGAATTCCGATTAATTTATAACCTCAATTTTCGTCGATTTTTTTACAATTTTCTAAATTTGGTAAAACTGGTGACATGGATGATGTGTTACTCCCTTTTGTGAGTAAAACTGAACAGACAGCTGTGCTGCTGGGGAGTTTGTTGCGCCACTTCTCCCTAGCGAAGGCACTAGGAAGTGGTGAAGGGCGGGCGTTTTGGGGGACTGTCTTTTTTAATTTTGTCGTTCGAAAAGTGCTGATTCTCAGCCTAATTTGAATAAATGACTTTTGATTTTGCGTAAGAATGTTTACCTGAGCAGTGTTTGTTCAAACTTTAATCAGATAATTTTGGAACATACTATGATGACAGCACACTACAAAGTCACAGGTGCACAAAAAACTATTGCTGCTACAGGCTTTTTTCTACAAAATGAAACGAAACCAGGTCCTGATTTAGAAGTAAGGTTTTTGGCCAGATGATTTCTAGTTTCGATTTAACACAAACATTTTTTTTTAAATAAAATCACTGTTAAAATGATTATTGTAGATTTCTTTGCTATCATCATCATTTCATTGTGACGTTTGGTATGTGCTCTAAAACAAACTGAAACATAGAATTGAAATATAAAATATTTTAGTAATAGTCTGTCTGTGTCTTAGTTCGTGAGTTCGTTCGCGACTTACGAGTTGTAGCTCGTGGGTTCGAACCCGGACAGGCATTGTACTTTGTGTAAATTATTTCTTTACCACTGCTCTCAAAACGGTGAAGGAATACATCGTGTGGAAACCGACATGTCCTAGAACCAAAAATTCGAAGACATGAGACATTCACCAATCCGCACTGGGCCCGCATGGTGGATTACGGCCCACTCCCTCTCACCGAGAGGAGGCCTAGGCTGTGTCTCAGCAGTGGGAGCATTACAGGCTGATTATGCTGTCGTAGTTCCTTTTAAACATCATTCGTAGAAGGACTATTATAATGTACTATTTAATTCCTAACTATGATTTTAAAACGTAGTGCTGTATTCCAGTTTGACGAGTTTATCGTACCAAAGATCGGTAGCAGTTTTTGTATTTCGAATCTTATTTCGACTACCTAACATAAAGTTCTGAATACCAAATCGTCAACTTAAATAAAGTTCGAAATTCAAAAATAGCTCGATGGTTCCAGCCTGGGGTAAAGATAAATCTGGGTTTGTAATATGGCCGTATAGATATAACTTGTGATAAGTACTTAAGTACGTAGCCACGTGCAGGTAAAAAACAGCATAAGAAGTTGTTAGTGTCCAGCTGGGAACAGTACTAAGCCTACCACATGGCACCAGACGCATGAAGTTTCTCCACCACGTGTCACTGATCTCTTTAATAGTCTACTTAGTTTGTAAAGTTCTTGGAACATTATTACCATTAAGGCCAGATGTGCCCTGATGCGACCACGACGGCCACGACTAGCTTCTACCCGCGACTTCGTCCACGTGAAATTTCACCCTCCCCCCATTCACCCTCTTAAGGGTGGAATTTCGAAAAACCCTTTCTTAGTGGATACCTACTCTTCACAAAGAACACACCCTCCAAATTTCATGTCTCTAGGACCAGCGGTTTAGGCTGTGCGTTGATATATTATCAGTCAACCAGGATTTTGAATTTTATATAATATGTTACGTCTAATAGTCGAATACACCTAGTTTTAGCCGGAACGTCGACGGAACCCCGCTTGGCGGGGCTCCTATTTCTGTGTAAAGGGTTTAAAATGTAACCTAACCAAACCTAACCTCGGTTGCCCTTCGCTCGCTCTTGCATCCTACGTCGCCTATCGACCGACCGCAACCATGCAACCGATGTCACCCGAAGTATACACGAACCGCATGTGGCCAGCTGCTTGGCTAAAACTAGGTGTAGCCGCTCTTCGGCTATTAGCTGTGACATATACATATAGATTACATTCCGAGCACAGCAGCAATGTGATGCAGCAATGTCGCCCAGCATTGCTGCCGTGCTCGGAATGTAATCTCATATGAGGACCAGTAGTGCTGCGCCAGCACTGCTGCGTACTGCCGAGATCGGATTCATACCTTTAATCAATTGTTAAAACCCTCATTGTTAATCATACTCATGATTATTTAATTAAGCAAGTAGGCGGGATTTCCCACTTAAGTTTCAAGGTCACCATACAACAAACCAACATACACATTCAATAATTTTCTTTTACCAAAATCAATTGATAAAAAAAAACAAAACAAGTTTGTTTTTAATTAATAAAAAAATAGTCTACATATTTACAAAATGAGCGTGAGATTTATTCTTAACCTAGTAGGAGCCAAACGTGATGTCGTGTAGGGGAGCAGCTCCATTCTTCGGCAAGGCATATTCTTTGAGGAGTTCGTCTAACATGGAGTAAGGTTGATTTTGGTTCCTCTGGGGAGGTTGAGGGGCGTAGTCAAATGGATTGGGATTGCGGGAAGGTGCTACGTCAGCGAAGTCCGGGTACTGGGGAGGAGGCCTGTAGGCTTGCGGCTTGTTCTGCTGGAAAGTTCTTCGTTGAGGAGCTGGCTCAGGGTTGAAGTAGTTGTCCTGTGCAGGCACTGGGGCGGCGCCGGCGAAGAACTGGGGCTGGAGGAGGAGTGAAGAGATTATTAGATAATATGATACACTCCAATTGTTGATATTTAGAACAAAGTTTTTAAGATAAGTGCTCAAATTTTGCTGCAAATCTATTGATCACTTTGCAATAGTTGATGGCATTAAAGCAAGATTAATTTTCATGGAGTCAATTCAGGTGGGAATCATAAATAGGTACTGTTGTTATCACATTTGTTACAACTGTGGTTTAATAATTAGCTACTGAAAGACTGGTTGAACAGAAGGCCAATTCCCGTAATTAAAAACGTTCAAAATCTAGTCGCAATCTCATCTCAGCGACAATCAATGTCAAAAACTTGTCAAAAATTTAGGAAAATTAGAAGTATTTTTGACAGATTGAGACTGAGATCAGACTGTGAACGTTCTTAAAATTATGGGAATTGCCGCTTTCAAGTTATGGTGAGATTCCCATAAGTTACTTTACAATTCCCTTCTTCTTTTATATTTGAACTTTAACATTATAGTTTTTTAAAACATATGCTGTATAAAACTGCCATGTGACCCCAAAATTATACAGTCAAATATCTTTCAGACAGCTGTGCTGCTGGGGAGTTTGTTGCGCCACTTTTTCTTTCCAGCCAAAGCACTAGGAAATGGTAAAGGGAGGCGTTTTGAAAGTCTGTCTTATGAAATTTTGACGTCCAAAAAGTGCTGATTCTCAGCCTAGTTTGAATAAATGACTTTTGATTGTGTAAACGTGGGTAAACACTGCGACTTTTACTGTGGTTACTAAGAACTGTGGAGAAGGGCCTGTGGCTACGTAATAACAGCCACACGGGTCGATTGATCAGGTTAAGCTACGCTTGCCGCGGTTGGCCCATGGATGGGTGACCATCTTTACATACCAAGACCCCTCCGTGTCTCGGAAAGCACGTTAAGCCGTTGGTCCTTGCTGTCATTTGTGGATCTTTGACAGTCGTTACGGGTCGTCAGAAGCCCGAAAGTCTGACAACCAGTCTTACCAAGGGGGATATTATCGTATTACCCAGTAACTAGGTTGTGGAGGTCAGATAGGCAGTCGCTCCATGTAAAATACTGGTATTCAGCTGCATCCGGTTAGACTGGAAGCCGACCCTAACTTAATTGGGAAAAGGCTAGGCAGATGATGATGACTAAGAACTACAATGAGCAGCTAGGATGACTTGTAATACTTTACCTTCGGCGGAGTAGGGCTCTGCTGAGGCTGAGGCGCCGGCTTGTACTGCGGCGCCTGCGTGGGCGCCGGCACGCCGAACTGCTGCTGCGGCGCGCGGAACTGCTGCTGCGGGGAGGGCTGGGGACGGTACTGAAAATAAGTTAAATTATGTTTATTTCTGTAAGTAGACCTTTTATGACATTTTTAAGAGTTTTTGGTCAACATTTTAAACGTATATGGCGCCGGCATTTCCTATCTGACTGATCCCTGAGAAGAAATGCAGAAAGAACTCAGAGGTCGTGGTCTATTTTAAAGTTTAAACATTGTACAGGGTGGCTGGAACATCGATGCGCAAACTATAGATAACCACCAGGAGACCTAGTCAGCTTCTGGAGGGAGGTGGGCTGGTTGGAATAACCACGGACGGCCGCCATGGCTCACGCACAATGGTCCATTTGAAGGACTAAGTGCGGAAACCAAACCCATAACATAAAACATAGACTATAGATAACCATGAATACAGCACATGATTACACCCCTAGCGTAGAAATTATCCATACTAATATTATAAATTCGAAAGTAACTCTGTCTGTCTGTATACTTTTGTACCTTTTCACGCCTAAACTACTGAACGGATTTAGATGAAATTTGGTATAGAGATAGTTTGAGTCCCGGGAAAGCACATAGGATAGTTTTTATCCCGATATACCCACGGGATCGAAACTTAAGCGGGTGAAATCGCGGGGCGCTGCTAGTCATCGATAAAAAAAATCTGAATCATATACTGAATCCACGGTAACAGGTTATTAAGATTTCATGTGAGTCTGGATTTTTGCCCGGTTGATGGATCAATAGCCTCGTCCCCTGTCCCATAGGACTTAAACATAACTGGAAAAATGTGGATGCACTATTTATAGGTGTGAAGGCACTCCTCTGCCTAACCTTTTGGGGAATACAAGCGTGAACATTTAGTTGTTTATGAGAGTCTAACAATTCAGGGCCAGGTCTTTTTTTTTATGGATGGGAAATCATCAAATGACCCCTCCCGCTCTGGGTGGAGCGGAAGGGAGTGTCAGACTCTTACTGACTAAAACCCATCCGTGTTCCTTCTTTAGCCCTTTATGTTCCGGGGTAGCGGTAACCCTTTCGGACAATTCCGCACCCCCGGCAGGCTTCAGCCCTGGCAGGCCCCTTCCTTTTTGCTGACATCTCTTTGAGGCGCGCGTGGAACACGTACGCGCCGTCCGGCACGGGCCTGGTCCTGACCGGACGGTGAGCTACCCATTACTCTCCGTCCGCAGGCCCGAGGGCCAGGTCTGGCAGGGTTTTTTGAAGAAAGAGCCATCGTAGCTTTGAGTTGACCTGTCCCATCAGGCGGCATGTATCAGTCGTTGTGTAGCCCAACCTGTTGCTGTTGCTGCGGGGCCGGCCGGGGCCTGTACTGCTGCTGCTGCTGCTGAGGCCGCGGCGCCGGGCGAGGTGGCGGGGCCGCTGCGGGCTCGTCGTTGTAGTCGTAGTCTAAGGCTTGCGCAGGCGCAGGCTGGTACTGGTTGCGGCGTGACTGTGGGGGTGGTTGATTAGAGTTAGAAAATGTTAGCTTTTAGTATTGTTATAGTATCTACGAGTGACAATACTTAAATATACAACTGACTGCGCCAGTCAACAAGATACTTTTATCGTGGTATGAGTTACCATGATGTTTTTACGAGAAAATAAAATCAACCATGTTTTTGTTTTGTTTAAGTATAATCGTAAATTCGTAATAGATCTCAGTGATGTCTAAACCTAGTTTCGCGGAAAGAAACTTTTCACAGAAATCGCGAGACCAAACCCTTTCCATCAAAAAGAGCGTGATGTCTGATCAAATCTAATAATTTGTTTACACCAAAGACTTTATAACCAGTGACTGCGCATAAAGTACCCCGACGCTCGAAAACTATTAGTATTTTGTCGCCTATGTATAGGCTATGGTACTAGTAACCATTTTAGTTGTGTCCAAGTATTAGACCTGTGTGCACGCCAAATTAGTAAAAAAAAAAATTATAACTTTTTATGCAATTATAACGCATCAAAATGCCTTCATGCGCGGTGAAGTAGTGTGGGAAACATTCCAAGACATCTAGTTACAAAAAGGATGGGCATACCTTTTCATCGGTAAGTAAACAGTACGAAAAATTATTTTTGATTTAATCAGATTATGAGCCATCGCAGGGGTCTATTTAAAATGGTGGCTGGGTTAACGAGCACACTTTTGAGTCGTGCGTTTATGTCTTTTGGAAAAGTCTCGTTCTTGTATTAGACATTTCTAATGCTTCTATCCCTTTCTTTCCCTTTGCATGTTTATCGTAAAAAATAGTGCTGTTACCTTTAATCGCTGAAAGTTGATATCGAAAATAATAAAATTAATAAAAATGCACGTACTATAATAAAATACCTATCTACTTTTAACCGACTTTAAAAAAAGGAGGAGGTTGTCAGTTCGTCGGTATCTTTTTATGTATGTTCCGGGATTTTTTGTTCTCTCTGTCCCCAACCGGGACCGATCAGTCCAGAGAAAATGCCGAACTTGCATTGGAGCGCTGATTGGTGTACCAAATCAAAACGCCTTACAATTTCAAAAGGATATTATACGGATCCATCACAGTAATAGAAATTTGTCGTCGTTGTAAAATTTATATCAAAGAGTGTGGTTCGAAAGTGCTGTCTTTGAAATATAATACCGATTATTTTATAAAATCGGTTTTAAAATCTCTGATTGGGTATAATTTATTCCCGGATATTAATTTTCATCAATTTGAAATAGAATCAACAAATCATTTAATTGAATTAGAAAGATGCATAATTCAAAAATATGTAGACGCTCGTTTATCATTTTTTTACAAAAAACAATCAGGACCCTAAAACTTTTATTCGTAAAACATAAAATCAATCAATTACAAAAAAAAAAACATGTGTCCTGTTATTATTGATTTTTAAAATGAATTAATTTGGTATACTTAATATAACAAATTAACTATTTTTTTTTTGTAATTGATTGATTTTGATTAAATATTATTTCTACTCGTATGATTTTAATTGAGTATTTTTCATAATGTTAAAATACATTTTATCGATATCGACTATTTTCTCTTAATGAAGTAGAGTAGCCCTAACGATAGGCATACCTACAAGAACTGACCAATTACAGCCGCGCGTTCTTCCTCGTCCCCCGTCCCGCGGTAGTGAGTCGTGTGCTTCGAAGAAATCGGCCTGTACGCTCTCTAGTGGTTATATTCTCTTTGGTTTACACATAGACTACACAGACCACGACGTGAAGCATAACAAATTCTTCGTAAAATGGAATCTTCGAAGCTAGATTCAAGAAGACTTTGTAAGGAATTCTTCACTATTCTGGAGTAAGAAATTCCAGAATAGTCTTTGCCTATAGGATCGCATTTATAACAAAAACCAATAGCAACATCTGTTACCTGCGGCTGCTGCTTGTCTTGCCTCTGCCTCTCCTCCCGGGTCTCGTCCACCAGTGTGGGTGGCGCCACAGTGATGCCCTCGCCCGATGGCTGGAAACCGAACTTGTTTGCTCCGTATTCTATCACTCGGACCTGGAATTGAGATCAGTTCATTGTTATCATCCTCGCAGAAACGTTTTAAGCCTTAGAATAACGTAAAAATATGCCTTAACCCTAAGTATTAGATGACGAATTTCCTGCATTCGTCTGTCTCAGGGACGAGCTGGTACAAGTTTGTACCGCTTGTGGAACACATGAGTACCAGCTCGATCTAATGAAGTTAACAATGACATCAAAGACATTTAAAGTTGTAATACAATACCAATCAGCAATAAACTGGTTCATACCTCAGCTATTAAGGGATTATGTCAAAGTGAAAAATTTCGGTTCACAATTCGGTGATCGATCAAAATTTGCGATCATCAAATCCTGGTTAGCCATTCTCTGTGAGGGTCATATGGAGGTAAGTTCAGCATAATATTGCAATAACGTCTCACTTGAATGTGTCGGGACTATTCATAATAATCCATCTTATCTTTATGCCTATATTATAAGCAAATAAATTCGTGCTGGCCTTTTCCGCTTAAAATTTTAAATGCTGTAGCCATTTCTAACCTAACATAACTTATATCTAGTTATAAGAAAGTGATTACACAATCCTTACCTTGCCAGTATCATCTTTGTATCCGTATTTGCCCTTGACCTCTCCGGCGGGGGACTTGGTCTCGATCTTGAACGATCCATCGGCGGCCTCGTATCCGTATGTGTAGGATCCATCCTCGTTGTGCCTGTAATGTATGATGTACAGTGTTAGATTTTGTTTGGTTTGTTTCATTGGTACAGCAAGCTGCACGTCAGTGGTATCAAAACTTGTATATGCTCGCAATTACGTATTCTATTGTAACTTCCTACTGTGTTAGGCCAGTAATGTGCAATCGACTGTATAGTTTTAAAAGAAAATATCGACGGTTAAGAATCAATAGTATCTGTTTCAATAAAGTTAACTTTACAGGGGATAAAAAAAACATGTCTCGGCTTTGAATAGAAAGATACTTGAAATATTTATATATGTAAAAATAGAAAAAATATGCTGAGATATAAATTTTGAGATAAGTGCCTCAGTAGGCCAAGCCAAGTTTAACTTTAAATCTACCTGCATTAAAAACTGAAAAACGTAAAAAAAACTGGACACTATTGGTTCTTAACCGTCGATATACTAATAAGTCCTAATCACAGGTTTTGTAAAACTTCCTAAAATATTCGTTCTTCAATTTTTGTCCTGTTAGAACTTTCATTTTCAGATCTACAACTATTCGGGAAACCTAATCTTCCGTCCTGTATTTGTTTGATTTTCTATACAATTTTAAGTAAGTACTTGCGGTAAGTTTGTATGGCAAAACAAAATTTGTTTTTACTTCCACAACTATGACTATGTAGCAGATAAATAGATTCCTTCGCCACAATGTATTTTAGCAACAAATTAAGGAACAGAATGTAACAGTAACAACGATAAACTGCAATCAAATTGTATTATGACTGCACTTACTTCTCTATAATAAATAACAAGTTAGACTTGAAACCAGTCCTCTACGTTTAGGTATTTTAGAACTACGCCTTGCCCAATTCGCTGTACATAAGTTTATTAACAAATAGTCAAGGTTGTAGGCGTTAGACTAGGCTCGGAGGAAATGTATCTAATAGACTATTATACTATATCATAACACTAGCTGCGCCCCGCGGTTTTAATTGCATATGTCTCGATCCCGTAGGAACATCGGGATAAAAAGTATTCTATGTCCAAATCCAGGTTATGGTCTACTCATGAGCCAAATTTCATCAAAATCCGTTTAGCTGTTTTAGCGTGAAAGCGTAACTAAAAATATAAAAAAATCAAACCTTTTCTCTCTAGAATATTATTAGTTTAGATAGATTTAAATTAGATAAAAGTGGCACAAATATCTTTTAAACCGTTTCTTTATAGTGTTTTAGCCTCATTTTAAAGCCTAGACAAGAGATAATCGCTTTCAAAGCTATTCGTTTCTCTACAATGACTTTCAACACGATTGACATAAGGTTTTCGGTAGACTATCGTTATCGCTGATCGAAAGTAATTTTTAGGTCCTCTTGACAGTCGTACCTAAAGCTCAACTGTGTTGAATCCCTGCTGGAGGGAATAATATTGTTCATTCCACATTTCCTTCTTAAAATGGGTCTTATTTATAGATCATAGACATTATAACTACAAGAACACACTGTCACACAATGAAAGGAAAAAGGAAAATAAATGATTCTGCTCTTGCACAGTAAGTGCGACCAAAAACGATCTTTTTAATTCAGTTTATGCAGCAACGCTAGTTTTAAAAATAGATCGATCTAGCTAGATACGATCACGGAGAGTTGCCAAATGATGACAAACGTCTCTAATTAATATCATGTTGGACTGTACAAAAAAGATTTTGAATTTATCGTGATTTGGCAATCACGATAAATTCAAAATCTTTTTTTTTTCGTGACCCTTGATTAGTTTTAAGGCTTCTTCAACATTTGTGGGCGAAACATAAGTATAGAGTAAAGATTTAAAAGAAAGATACAGAGGCCCACTTGCGTCACAAATCACTAAATGCGTTTAGCGCCAAACATATTTAGAACATAATTCTGAGTCTGTCAACTTCAAACGATTTACAGCAATACAACAATACAAAGTTAATTGTAGAATCGGTCATTTATAGAATCAGTCATTTAAACAATTGTACATATCAAGAATTGATCAATTATAGACACTGTAGTCATTTCGCGAATTAGTCATTCCTAGACTAAATCGTTTTTACTTCGTTTAGCGCTAAATGAATTTAGTGGCTGGTAGTGCAAGCAATCTTTAGTATAAAATAAACAACAACAAATACCACGATGGTTCTAGGGTTACGTCTTTTATAAGATGCATTATTTTTTTGAGATGGTCGAAAAACGATGTTCGCTGCGGGTAAGCAGGTGTTGTTGTAATGTTGTAATCCAGTTCCTTTTCAAGCCTTGAAACAAAACCCATATCCTTAGATATTATCGGTTATATTAATCAGTTTATAACGTTCCCACTGCTGGGACACAGACCTCCTATTTGTGAAAGGGAGTGGGTCGTAAGTCGTAACCCACCACACGGGCCCAGTGCGGGCTGGCGGATGTCAAATGGGTTCGAATTTTTGATTCTATGACATGCTGGTTTCCTCACGATGTTTTTTTTTTTCACCGTTTTGAGAGCAGTTGCATTCTTTCACCGTTTTGAGAGCAGTTGCAAATAAATTAAAGAAACAAAGTACAGCACCGGCCAGGGTTCGAACCCACGACTTACAACTCGTGTGTCGAAGCAGTTACCACTGCTCTATTAACGGTTCCTAAACCCTTAAAACGAATGGTTTTCTCAACCATTTGTTTCTTTTGAGATAAGTACTTTACTAGCCCTTTTTTCTGAACTTTATAATGCATTCTCTCTCAAAGAATAAAATTAAAGAATTGATAAGTATGACGATGCAATCCTACGTCAAATAAATCATCATCATCAGACGTTTATTTATTTATTTGAGTACCGCCACTAGCCGAGGATTCCGTGGAGTCTCATTGACTCACTTGGCAATTTCGTCCAACATTTTACATTATCCACGATGTCTTCAGTAGCCTACAGACATAAATCAGCCTATATTGTTCCCACTGCTGGGACACAGGCCTCCTCTCTGTGAGAGGGAGTAGGCCATAATCCACCACGCGGGCCCAGTGCGGGTTGGTAGATGTCACATGTATTCGGTTTTTTTTGTACCTGCTTGGGTTCGAACCCATAGTCTGTTCTAAGAGTATCTAATGGTGTATCATAAAATTGACCTGACATCTGTATGTTTGACATTACCTATTTATCTGCTTGAGGATCGATACGGGGGTGGTGGCGGACACCTTGGACTCGGACGCGATGTACCGCGGCGCGCGCTCGTCTGAGTACTGCGCGTGCGCACACGCCACTAGAGCCAGCACCGCCTGCGCAGGAAAAAGGGAAAATACTAGTTTAATAAGAGAATATGAAGATTTTGATGGAGTAAAGATATTTAGATAAGCGATCATTCCTTAGAAACTTTGATTATTTGATGAGTGCCTTTTTTATTTTATTTTTTTGGGTGGGAAATGATTAAATAACTTCTCCCGCTCTGAGCAGAGCGGGAGGCCATGTAAGACTTTTACTGACTAAAACCCACCCGTGTTCCTTCAGTTGCCTGTGCCTGGGACCACGGTATTTCTTTCGAAAAACCCGCGACCCCGGCAGGCATCGGCCCTAGCGGACCCCATCAGTTAGTGCTGAAATCCCTTTGGGGTGCACGTGGAACACAACGCGCCGTCGACCTGGGCCTGGTCCTTACCGCAAGCCCACGCTTACGTTGGCCAGGAATCGGCTCTCGATTCTATTTGATGAGTGCATTGACCACAAATCAAATTAGGGACAAAATAGCAAAATAACTGAAAGAATTTGTGGTTGTTGCTGATAGGCTTAACTTTTTTTTTTTAGGAAAATTAGTAAGTACTTACTTTCTTATTTAATTTCGTAAAAATATCCTATAAGTTATATTTTCAACGCGACCCAAACAAAGTTTAGGTTTAAAAGATGGCAAAAATAAAAATATTGACCTACAAGTAGGCAAGTATAATTATTACAACTAGGTAAATAGTAAAACACACCTTCCAATTTATAAATAAAAGGATAACGTATTATGAAATCCTTAGAACGGCCTTTCCTTTGGTGTCTCTCTGTTTATGGGCCCAGAGAAAAGGCCGTTTAATAATAGTTTTATTAATTACTAGCTGTGTCCCGCAGTTTCACCCGCGTAAATATCGATCCCGTGAGAATATCGGGATAAAAAGTAGTCTATATGTTAATCCAGGGTGTCAACTACCTCCATACAAAATTTTATCAAAATTGGTCCAGCCGTTTGAGCGTGAAGAAGTAACAAACATATAAAAACACACACACACACACACTCACAAACTTTCGCCTTTATAATATTAGTGTGATTAGTGTGATAAGTAGGATTGAGCAGAAAGTAGAGTAAACATATCAAAACAGAGTGCTTAGATAATATCGAAATGAAACAACAACATTTTCAATCCAATTTCTTTTACTGCCAAAATATGAGTTATTGTCTAACGAAACACCAGCCACAATAGAAACGATATTAATTAAAATGTCTAGTTCGTTACAATTACTTTGTTGAGAAACGAACAGCCTTGACACCCGCGTTTGTTATATTAAAGTGTAATGTGTCATGTTGGGGTAATTGGGGGTGGTGGCCAAATTTATAGGCGGACGCGATTAGGGGAAAATTTTACGGCTGTGGTAAAAATATTTGTGGCTTGATTATTATTGATGGAAGTTTTTAGGTCAGAATTCAGTAAAACAGTATTGATAAATGATTTTATTATTTCTGTAAGTAGGTTTTTACAAACACTTTTACAAGTCAATCATATTTTTAAAACTAAATGAGGTCGGCGTTATTGATGAGGACACATAAGATCTATTCATGTTGACAATTGATGTTCTTTCAAGTAAAACAAATATCAACTTTATTTTAATGAAAATTAAGTTGATTTCAGAGTGACTAGCACTATTGAAAAAGTTATAAAAATGTTTAAAGTAGTAGAGTAAACTGAACTTGTATTGTATAGGAATTAAAGTTATTTTTCCGTTAATTCATATTTGTTTACATTTTTGGCAATTAAAGGCCGCTGCATACGTAACGAGATAATACCTCGGACGGGGCGTGAACGGGAACGGGACGTGACTGCCTCGTTCAAGACGGGAACGTGCTCTTAATGCATACGTACCGTAACAGTGATTTGGATCTAACTTGCTAGTGTTGTGAAGAAGGAAAGATGGATTTTTCATTTCAAGAATTGGCTTTAATTGCTATTGCTCTAGATGACGAAGTAGTTACGACCGTGAACAAGAAAAGGTACTGTGCATACGTAGCGGAAACACGGACGGGGCGGGGCACGCGCGGGGCGGGACGTGCTAAACATCGTTGGCGACGATATTTTCCCGCCCCGTCAGTGCCACGTTCCCGTCCTGTCCGTGTCTCCGTGACATATGCGCTTCCATATACATTTTGTATGAAACGATATTTCCAAAATTTCCCGTTCCGTCCCGTCCGTGAAAAAACCCGTCACGTATGCAGCGGCCTTTAATCGGGAACGCAGATTACACACCTCAACTCACGCCTTTTTCCCATTTAGGTAGGCAGAAACCACAGAATGCCACCTGCTGCGGTCTTTTGATCAATTGATAAGCACTAAATAATTTGGTGTAAGTAGATTTATGAATCGCATTCTTGTTTTTATAGGGAACAAAAAGAAAATCACAGAGCCAAGGCTGGTTTTGCCGTGTAATATGTTCAGTTTCAGCATAACAGGCTTTAACATGCGGTATTCCTCTAAAATATTACGTCTTAAGCCCATCTATAGATACCATCGATTTTTTTTTGGCCTGAAACTTAAAGGCCTCGTATCAACAGCCTTATCTAATAACACGGACATACTGACCACTCGTGTTAGCAACACGCCTCATTTTCTACCTTGTACCACACGACAATGACGAAAGTTCACGCATAGATGGCTTAACGTGTCAAATATAACAGTCTGTCACAACGTACTGATCTAGACTTAGGTCCACCTGTAGCAACGGTAGCTATTTGTACCTTATAGCTGTTGCTTCATGTAGTTGCACAATGCAGCTGCGTTTCTTTGATATATTACGGTGATCAATACGTGAAACTGTTTTGTTGGTCTAGTGCTCATAAGTGCTACTGCAGAGCATGAGGGCTTGGGACAAGCCAGGTCCCAGGTCGGGACAAGTGTCATTGGGTGTTTCTACACTGAAAAAAATTATTTCTTACTACACCACATTAACCGGTCAAGCGGCGCGGTTCGCCGATCGGCGACGAAACAATAGAAAATCAATTGTGTCTCATTAGCGGAGCTTGACAGATTAATGCGATTTCATTAAGACTTAAGTACTGACTTTATACAGACAGAAGAAATGTTTGTAAAACAGTAAAAGACAAAACAGTAACTTTTAATGATTGAACACGTTATTTACTGAAAAAAATAACAAAATAAAGGAAAACCACCATTAATGTAGTTTAAGTAAATTTCAATGGTTTGAACGATATCACCAAATGAATAAAACAGTTAATTTTGTAGCGTTTTAACTACTTAAAACGTTTAGGTACTGTCATGACGGTAAAATTTTGTTCGGATCAGTAAATAATACTGTTTTGAACGATATAGGCTCATATGGAACTGTTTAAAGCAGTTCCGATCAATGTTTTTTCATTTTTATTTACTGCTTATTTCTTTTAGCTGGAATTTGTCAGTAGCAGCCTGGTCCATGAATTTGTGCCTGGTTGATGGCAATCACATAAAACATAACTGGCGAAATGTGGGTGTACAGTCACGAGCACCAATATGTCAACACTTGGCAATTTTCAATTGCGATTTTTTCGTAAAATAACGAATGCAACGTTGAAATACGACACTTAACATAAACCTATGGGTTTGAAAATACTATTTTCGTAATAACATAAAATTTCATTCAAAAATAAAGGAGAAAATCGCCTTTGAATAAAGACAAGTGTATACATACTTATAGACGTGACTGTACATAGGTAGGTACACCTCTACCCAACCCTTCAAGGAAACAAGTCGTCATGTTATCTTTCGAGCAGATGATTCTCCTTTCAGTTTTTGTAACAGGCCATACTAAAGACTAATTTAAACGATGCGATTTAATTGGCTATGGCATACCATTAAGGCTCCCGCAGACAAGCACGACAATGGTGTGACGCGATTCCAGTAGAACAATTTCCAAAAAGTTTTCATTAAAATTGTTCTACTACAGTCACGTCCGCTTGTCTGCGGGAGCCTTAAGCTGAAGCAACCTGACCACCTTAAATGTTTCACAATCTAAACAGTGTTTAGAAGATGCAAGTCATTTTTGCTGTTTTTACACGCCAATATACCTACGAACAGTTCAGCTTAAAAGTATTAATTCTTGACACTGATTTCATTCGCTTTGTTTTGCCAATGGCAACCTACCATGCAACCAAATTACTATTATGTAATATTATACTCAACAATGTTGTGCGTAGTTCTTTTTACCATAAAATAAAACGCCAATAAACGATTCGTGATAAAAATAAGAGCGCTATGTGTTTATTGCGCAAAATCAATTTGTTGTTGTTGTTAGAAATTGACGTTTGTTACAAATGAAAATAACTTGTAGCATAGTTATGTTTATCAAGTGGTTAACTGTTACAAATTCTTTTTAGAATAGAAAAGAACCGTCTGCAAATAAACTTGTTTAATTTTTTTTAAGTATATCAAACTCAAACTCAAGGCATTTATTTCAATTAAAGCATTAACAGGCACTTTTGAACTTTCAAAGAGTCGGTGAGTTGTCAGAAAGTTGAAGCTAGTTGCCCATGCCAAAACATAGATCTCTATGGAGAAGAACGAGCCAGAAACTTTAAGGACACTCTTTTAAATCAAGATATAATACAAAATCCTGGGTACATTATTTTTGTTCTCAATCTGTATCTGCAACATACTTCTAGGGCAACGACCATACGTTGTTCTAGGGTGTACAGTCACGTCTATAAGTAATACTTGGCTTTATTCAAAGGCGATTTTCTCCTTTATTTTTGAATGAAGTTTTATGTTATTACGAACATAGTATTATCGAACCCATAGGTTTATGTAAAGCGTCGTATTTCAACGTTGCATTTGTTATTTCACGAAAATATTGCAATTGAAAGTTGCCAAATGTTGACATTTTATTGCTCGTGACTGTACACTATACAATAATACGTATCTATAATATATAATAATTAAACAAAACTTTAGCAGCATAATCATAATAATCCTTATTTAATTTAAGTCAAAATGCATAATTTCACGTCCATTTTCACGGTTGATTAAACTTTTCACGCCATTCAGTCGGTTCATTCACAAAAAATCCTGAACAATTTAATCGTAACTTTGGAACGACATGCACGACTCCTGCATAATGAAGTATCGTGACATTTTATGTTCTGCCCATATCAAATGAACGCGCCATAACTGGATCCAATTTCAATAAGGCTTTTTTGTTTCCTAGTGTACCTAAAGGTGGACCAGTGTAATATTATAAATAATTATAATACGGCACAAAGGGGCTAGGAAAGTAGTCGTTAGAGGCCACGGTCCGTTCACTGGACACAGAGCAGCATATCCAGTGTAACAAGTCTGCCACGCCCTTGGATTGGCAAAGATTGACAATCAATTTTGAACTTTATTTAATTAGTATATGGTTTATAATCATTTGGCTTGAAAGTCGGGACTAGTTTGGAGTCGTTTCCGATTTAATATAGTGCATATAAGTGTCGTGCGGTTTTAAATCTTAATGCAAAGAAGTAAGATTGAGATTCGGTTGTGTTCAATTGGATTTATTGCAAAGAAAGTATGCGGAAATATAATGCATGTGTCGAGACAAGTTAGTACCTTTTGCTTTACTGTCAAGGTCGTACTAAAAGTTGTTTCAGATTCATTTTGTTTTATGTTTACAGCTGCCGATTATGTGAAGATAAAGCATATTAATAACTGTCATGATTTAAAATTATAAGTGGTTTACTTTATATTAATGACACAAAAGTTACGTTGAGTAATGAAAACTTTAAGTAGATGTAATCAAAATAAATGCACAAACGTTTATCATTGTTCACGCTTACTTGATTCACATAAATTATTAGTAATTAGTTAATTACACACTGTCTTCACATTTAGATCCCTTGAACGCAACACAATCGCTTATTATATTATGTTACAAATGGGTGAGGCGAATGTCAGCTGTATTTTTAGTTTAGTACTATTAGGAGATTATAGTTTTTGGACATTCAATGAGAAATTATTACTAAAAAGCCTAAGGTGCAGTATTTGAACGAGTGGCCCTGAGCTCAAAGCATGCTTATTTTTTAAGGCAGTTATAAAATCCGGTGAATCTAAAGGTAAATTATAGAAATGGACCTATCTTTCTTGGTTGACATTAGCATGAAAAAAAATGTGTAACGTCATTTTTTTTTTTCAAATAAAAATCACTTTACACAGCTTATTGACGCGGTTGCCCTACTGTACATCTGCCTACACTGTGACCCAGCGCGGGCGCAAGTCCCCGGTAGTATGGTATGTCACAGATTGATTTACAGCTTATTGCCACCAGTAAACTGACCATTGGCACTGCATTGATTATAACTCGAGGTCTATGGAATGTGACGTGGTATTTTGGCAATGAGTAAAGAAATTGTCTTTTTTAAACCTTTTATAATGATGCAGTTAGTCACAAATGCTGATACTATGCTGCTAGTATTCATAATTTAATTAAGGTGATGAGATAGTTGCACTAGTCCTACCTAGTTTAATGTTTTGTATACATTGTTAACATTGTGGAGGCAACAATACGAAAATGTAAGCACTGACAATACTAATGCATTGGATTGTTTTGGAACTGTTAAATAACAAATGTGATTTTTTCAAACAAACGAAATAGTATTGATGGGCCGACTGCAGTACCTAACAGTGCGCAGTGCTGCAAACCCCCACCCTATTTTAAGTTAAACAAATATCGACTCTTATTTCGATGAAAATTAAGTTGATTTCAGAGTGACTTGCACTATTGAAAATGTTATAAAAATGTTTGAAGCTGTAGCGTAAACTGAACTTTATTGTGTAGTATTTAAAGTTATTTTGCCATAAACTCATATTTGTTTACATTTTTGGCAAATAATTCGTGAATACAGATTAAGTGTTTTGCCAACCTTTGACTAGCTATCAGTGGCGAAGGTACCATACAACTCAATTCCCACCGGCTTCCCTCACAACCACTCTATATAGTCAATTCATCATCTGTCATTTTTCGCTAATTCGCATGAAGCTCATACTTACCTAATAGAAAAGCAGATAGAAATAGGAATTTAATTAAACGGTTTATTGATTTTTTTTTGGCGTTTTTTTTTTTGCTCCGGCTTTCCTCTGTCATAAATTCACCCTTCGCCACTGCTACCTATAGTGACTAAACTATTGGATACTTATATTTGATTAAATTTTCGTATAAAGACTGGGAACATCATTAGATAATTATACGCAGTACCTATATTTTTTGTATTGTCGGCTCCACCTTGTATAATAACTAATAATTTATAATAAACATTGGTCGCCTTCATTCACATAATCATCGTTTATTTTTAAACGAAATCTTGTAAAAACTTCGCAGCAAGTGTTAAACTATCGTTATCTCTTATCGCCAAGTTAGCATTTCGCAATTAACTGGCTAACTTTGAACAACTTAAAATGTACCAACTTCTATCAGAAACTAGCTCAAAACTTTAGGACAACCGCCTTTAACACTACACGACACTGTCTTTTATACCAAAGTAATAATAAAAAGTAAGAATATTTTTCATGTGGTAACTTTACAAATTAGGTACGATTTAATGAACTTCTAATACGAGCTTTACAAAAAAACAAGTTAGCATTTGCCAATGATAATAATAATTATGTTGTAGTTTTCATATCAAAAGTTTCATCAACCTTTATCATCTGATGTTCATCATAATTTAACACACGCGACTCTTATCAAACACATCACTAAATTGTTAACAACTGCTTAACAAAGAAACCACCACTTTACGCCACTTTTCCATTATTAACTTTCACTTAATAACAAGTTAATTCATAAACACTTACTGAAATAAAACAATTATTAAAGAAAAAGTAAATATAGTTAAGAAAAACAATGGCGTACCTTAGTATTACGGCATGTTTTGTGAGAATATTATATAAATAATGGTGTTGTTTTGTAAGTAACCCACATTGCTTAACAAACAAAGAGATAATAGCTTTAATTAATTATAATAACTTGAATAATTAGTAACCATAGCAACGGAAAACAAAACGTTATCACTGACAGTTTTTTTTTTTTCTTAAATGAAACAATTTTTTTTGTGATCAGCCAGTATTTTGAACTGTCAAAAATGGTAATTATTACCAAAAAGGTTAAATTGTTTTCTTTTTTCAAAAAAAGGTTTTAAATAAGCGAGAAACATACCAATCGCGTGAACGGTGTCATGTCGGCAAGTCGGAGGCGCGGTGCGGGCGCACTTGTCTTTTATATCAGCCACGGGGCGAAACCTTTCACTCAACTTTTATATATTTCAACTTTAGGGGTGATGGGAATTAATATAAATCAAAACTGCACCTCCCAAACCAATACTCATAATTATTTTACAGTATCGTTTTAGAAAAATATAAAAAACACAGATTTAAAATAACAAAAAATGTTTTCGCGCAGCTCCTGTATCTGCTTACATAAGACCGATTTATTTTTATAACAAATAAAAACCACGGTAACTATTTTTAGTGTTTTAACAATAAAAAGTAAATAGCTATAGTCTACAGTACCATTGACCTTCTAAGTTGGTATAAGGTATGTGAGATGCTGATTTTGATCCACAACCTTGGATATTGTATTTAGCTAACACTGAGTTTCTAGCAAATATACTTTGACACTATTATATTACTGAGGTACGGTCTCCGGATCATAGTGCTTAGTGTCCACCTTTTACAAACGGTATCTATAGTATTGTGTTGCAACCTACAGGACTGGTTAACATAAAGCTGGAAAACTGGGTTGGTGATACAATTTCGGAGACAGCCTTTGAGAAATGAAACAAAGAATGATTCTCCTGTCCATAATCATTATTGATTTATCCTTTCCTTTATTTATTAGGAGCAGTGGTTGCCCATTGGTAACAGCCCCGACTTACGAGTTGTAGGTCGTAGGTTCGAATCCAGACAGGCGCTTTACTTTGTGTAAATTATTCCATCACCACTGCTCTCAAAACGGTGAAGGAAAACATCGTGAGGAAACCGGCATGTCCTAGAACTAAAAATTTGAAGACATGTGACATCTGCCTACCCGCACTGGGCCGGCATGGTGGATTACGGCCCACTCCCTCTGACTGAGAGGAGGCCTGTGTCCATAGATATCCGTGCCTGTGTCCCAGCAGTGGGAACATTATAGGTTGATTATGTTATGTTATGTGCGATCTAAATTAATCTCCGAAACATACATCGGATTTCAAATATATAATAATTCTAGCTTCTGCCCGCGTCTTCGTCCGCGTGGAATGTCTGGTTCCTCCGACACATCGCATTGCATCGCCTGCCCGCGCTATTACTTCGTTTTCGCTTGGCGTTCTTTCTGACTTTTTTTTCTTTCTGCTCGGCTCCGAAGAGTCGCGGCGTGATGTTAAATAGCCTATATCCTTGCTTATATCCTACATACATACAAACAAACAAATTTCACCTCTTTATAATATTATTATAGATTATTATCTTCGTCGTGTGTGATAGTCCATTGAATTGTATGGCGAGCGATATTGTATCTTAAGATAAAATATTATAGTATCTTAGCCGTGTGCAGCGCCCCTTAGTGAACTCCACTGCGGGTGACGTAACCTAAGACAACCTTATTATTTGCGTTTGGTATAGTAATCGGGTCTAGGGATTGAACCGCAAAATTAAGTTTGTTTTTTATTGTATATACTTTTCCGGGATAAAAAGTACCCAGTGTGGTGCCCAGGATATTAAAGAATAATTATACCAAGTTTCATCGTAATCGAACCGGTAGTTTTTGCGTGATGCCTGAACAAACAGACAGACAGACAAAAATTTTTTTAATCACACTTTTGGGTTCGGTGTCGGTCTAGTAACACCCCCTGCCATTTATTTTTTTGATATTTTCGATGTACAGACTTTTCACTTCTACAGATTTATTATAAGTATAGATATAGATAATATTCTCTCACTGATAGGAATCTACACAATATTGCCAAGTGTTATATGACTTCCACGCGGATGAAGTCGCGGGCAGAAGCTAGTCTATTATACTTGCAATATTAATTTTATGGGTATACATAGGTTCTATCGTTATACCTAGATGTGAGGGAAGCAGGTCAACCGTACAAAAACATCAGAGCTGAGGCTTGGAACTTAGCTCACCTGATGTAACATGTTGAACAAAAACATGATTAATTCACAAGTTAGTTTACATGAACAGTACAAATATTGTGTTGAGAGACTGTATCGGTTTTGTACGTCATCTAGGAAACCACTAGACCTAGTGACCTAGATCTATTTGAAGCACAGATGTACAGGTACGTCGTGAAAATATTAAAAAGCTAGATCAGGAAGAAAGCCCCCGAGAGAGTCATACTGCGTTACCAAAACGTTTAAGCAATGCAATTAGAAAAAAAAAATGCAAAGGAATAAATCAATAAATTGTCAATATCTGGTTGAAAAAAACAAAGGTTTCGAATCGTCCCAAAGTTAATTATTTTCCTGTAAATTAGATCTGCTTCAAATCGAATCTGTAAATGCTACCTGAAAGGAAGATAAAACAATAATCCATACTCTGATACATATTATAAACGCGAAAGTAATACTTCCCGTCTGTTACCTTTTCTTCACGTCTAAAGCTACCTAGAAGAGCGTGTCATCGTCATCACCATCATTTCATTAGATTACCCGTCTGTCATTTTCTACCGTCAAAAAATGGGGGTACACCAATTTTGAAACGCACCAAATGAATGAAGGATTCGTAATAAATTATATCGATAGACGTCTATCGATATAATTTATTACGAATCCTTCATGCTCTTCTTTACGTTTCATCGTTGATCCATTTCGAGAAATTAAATTATAATATTTTGATTAGGATTTTTTTTTTGAGGAACACACTTGGTGCGTTTCAAAGTTGGTGCGTTTCGAGGAATACCCCAAAAATGCTCTGTATTTGGACATAAGCCGTAGCTTTAGCCTCTAAACCGATCGTTATGAATTACTTAATGATGAAATGATATTTGTATTAGAAAAAAAAATTAATACAAAACACGCAGAAGAAGTCGCTGGCAACAGTCTGTAATAAAGTGTCAAAGTCAAAGCATTTATTTCAAATAGGCACATAAAAGGCACTTTTGAACGTCAAAAATTATCTTAAAATAGAATTGATTCTAGTCGCCCTTTCCAAAAGGTAGTTTTCGTATGGAGAAGAATGGGCAAGAAACTCCACCGTTACTCTTTTAAAATGTTTTAGGTACAAAATTTTGCATGGGTACATTAATTATATAATAACATGTGAGGACGATGCACCTAAAATAAAATTACTATACCACAATAGGTAAAAGAATTAAAAACGAAACCATGACATATAAATTAATTATCTGATAGATACATGGTGCTGACATATTTACAAACATGGTACAAACAAAACGATTTTAATTTAAAAAAAAATACAAGTAATAAGTCAGGGTGTGAGTAATGAATGTAAAAAATGAATAAAAAAAATTACAATTAAATTAGCAACCAGTTTGATTTTGTCTAGACTCTAGATTGTCCTATGGAGCAGGACCAGCATGTTTCCAAGCGTTCTTATCTTGGATATAATCTTCTAATTTATAGTATGCTTGTTTACAAAGTGTACGTTTAATGTGAGTTTTAAATTTTCTTTCATTTAATTGCAATATATCACAATGTATTTTATTGTAACATTTAACACAGTACCCCATAAAAGATGTATGTACTTTGGCTAATCTGAAAAATAGTTGATGTATTTTATCTTTATTTATTAGTGTAAAAACAATACCTCAATCTGATCTTGAGGGCAATATAACAGCGGTAATAAATGATTAATAACATATTAATAGGCGAATTCTTGTCTATTCAGTAACTCGCACGTGAATACGTGAGGCACATAACCTTCAGGCGAGCGGAAGAAAGTCGCGCCACACCTCACACATCAATGTCGAGGCTAGCATAGCCAGACTGATTACCTAGCTGCCTGAAATGTAGAGAATGGCTTCCAGTCTAACTAGGCACTGAATACAACTAACTAGGTATTCAATCTCTTTGGAACTTACATATTTGAGCCGTTTGGGGTTGAAACACTAGGGCCATGGGGCCCGACCGCCCACTTAGTATTTCGAGACATCGCCAAGCGGTTGGTCGACTCTTCACGTGACCAGAGGGCTGGCCTATTTTTTGGCCAAAGAATCAGCATTGCCATACAACGTGGCAATGCTGCCAGCCTTTTGGGCACGTTTCCTGTTGACAGTGATGTGGACGAATTTTTTGATGCCCTTTGATTATTTTCCCTCTCTTTTTATATACTTGTACATATTATTATTTTAAGATTGTTAGCTTTTTAAATTATGTAAAAAGACTGAATAAAAATGTATTATGGGAGATTTACACTAAAAAAAAACCAGGTATTTACACTAGGTAACAAATTAAATGACTAACTAACTATACAAATAAATACAAAACCAAAAGGACACTTAAGCGTCGAAGTACTCGTCCGCATCGTTCTCGTCCGGAAACGTGCCCAGAAGACTGGTAGCATTGCCACGTTGAATGGCAATGCTAATTCTTTGGCCAAAGAACGAGCCAGCTATCTGATCACGTGAAGTGTCTCTTAGCAACTGTTTGTTTTAGCTGCCCAGGTTATAGGGAAAAACATGGTGAGACCATCCTCTTGATGCAATTCCTTAGTTACCTTTTACAACAACTATAGCGGAAGAAAAGGTCTATCCAGAAACCCTATGTCACCAATATACAATCAAAAGAAAGTCCTTTTCCTACACATACCTACAGTACAATATCGCAGTCTAGACCCATTTCCTGGCTGATCTGTATTGCAGTACCGTATGTTTAGCATATCCAATCATGTCATGTTGGTAGTACATTATTGGTAACGACTTCCAACAAGACTAATGACGTGTAGTGCTAGCTAGCATGACTGGTGTTTGCAGTCCTGAGTTTTGAATATTCACTGGTCAAAATCAGACAGGTCAATCACCATTTTACGGAAGTCTGAGAATGGCTTCTCTTACCAAGAAGTTGTATGGAAATTGGTTTGTGGAATGACGCACACGTCGTGAGAAAAGTGGCTATTACGAATGTGGATGCTAATAGGATGTGGAAGATACAGACGGGAGTCAAAAATTAATTACGATATATTTTTTAAGTTAAAACTTCTTTAGGCGCGTGGGCATTATTTGACATGGGAAAAAACCATTGAACTCGCGACACTGATACCGTTACCGACACCTCTGTTTTAAGTTTTGGCCTTTATAAAGACATCAACGCGCGGTACATTTTCTTTGGGAAGAATGACCTTCAAACATATTTATAAAATTACTATGCTTTTAAAAATACACACGTAATTGTTCAAGTTTTCACTTCTGTCTTCACTCCCGGAGTGAGAGGCTTTACTATACTATTCTTACATATGAAATTGGCGTTTTTCGTACTGGCCACTTTAATCACGAATTTCTCCTCTTTGGTAAGGAATTCCAAATTCAAATTTGTACAGCTATTTACTCATGTATTTGTGCTTCGATGACCGTCATTCATTTGTTTTTTTTCTTCTGTTTTTTCTGTTTGCGTCACTCATTTTACAAAATGGAAAATTTAAAATATCGCATTATTTACGAGTACGAGTTCCGCCGTGGCACTAGTGCTGCGGAAACGACTCGAAGGGTGAATGATGTGTATGGCGGTCATGTTGCAAAAGAAAACACAGTTCGTTTTTGGTTCCAACGTTTTCGTTCTGGAAATTTCGACCTGCAGAACAAGCCCCGTGGACGGCCTGAGACCCAAGTTGATAATGGAGAATTGAAGGCTATTGTGGAAGCGGACCCATCGCAAACCACGTCCGAGTTAGCTGCAGGCTTCGATGTTAGTGATAAAACTGTTTTAATTCACTTGAAGCAAATTGGGAAGATTAAAAAGCTTGAAAGCACGACAACGCCAGACCACACACTGCGCAACAGACGGCTACCAAATTAGAAGAGCTTGAATTGGAATGTCTTAGACATCCTCCGTACTCCCCGGACCTTGCTCCAACAGATTACCATTTTTTTCGCAATTTGGATAACTTTTTGCAAGGGAAAAAATTCAACTCCGATGGGGCAGTCCAAATCGCCTTCAAAGATTTTATTGATTCCCGTCCGACTGGTTTTTTTAGTAAAGGGATCAATGAACTACCTATAAGATGGCAAAAGTGCATTGAAAACAATGGTTCATACTTTGATTAATTAAATATATTATATTAAAAAATATTCGACTTTTTGTTCCTTCCATACAAAACGCCAATTTCATATGTAAGGACCTAATATTAAACTGGGCACCGGAACATTTCTCAATTCTCCATAGCCCAGTTGGTATTTGGACGATGGAAACATGTAATTTTCCTCAATGGAGCACCGACGAGGAAGATTGGCGCATAGAATATAAAAAGATGATATGAGTAGAAAGGGATGCATACTTAGATAACTGGCTTACAAATGTCAACTCAGTCTATCGCCGTCTACTGCTGGACATAGGCCTCTCCCAGGCTGCGCCACAACACCCTGTCCTCCGCTTTCCACATCCAGTCTCTCCCAGCCAAATTTTTGAGGTCGTCTGTTCATCTTGCTGGGGGGCGTCCCACACTACGCTTGACTATCCGCGGTCTCCAGTCCAGGACACGTCCTCAAATTTTACAAATGATGTATGGAAGAAGGATTTAAGACATGCTGTGCTGACCCCAAATTAATTGGTATAAGGGCAGGAAGATAAGCAATACAAGTCAAAGATACCGATTTCCTGGCTACTCTAGATTACATTACCGTAGTTGATCGCATATTCATCGAAGGCTGCACTAGTAATTGGTAACAAACTGCAAGAACAGTTAGTATGCTGGGGCGGTTCACTTTCATCTTACTTGGGCTTTACTATCACGTGTTGGGGTTTGCCCTTGCATGCAGGAACGCTTGATGTAATTAATGGGCCTCGCTGTCAAGATGTTCTTGAAGACGTAAGAGCGCCCAAAAACAGAATTAATAAAACCAAAGAAACGCTCACTGATAGTTTCGAGAGTCCGAGTATCATTGGTCAGTTCCCTCAGTTTCACTGATTTGTCAGTTTTACCGATTGGACAGTTGCGTTAACTCGACAGTTTCCAATGTTTGTCAGTTTTCGTCGATTCGTCAGTTTTATTTAATTCGTCAGCCAGTACACTGCATTAGATGTTAATACTGTTAGAGTCTTCGATTAGAAGCAGGCAGCATAGTCAACCTATATCATTTCTACTAATACTGCGCTCCAAAACAAAGATAGCTGACGTGGCTCAAAAGGCTGCCCAATTTAAATGGGACTGGACAGGACATGTCTGCTGCATGCCGTACAGGCTGTGGGCCCAAATAGCACAGAATTGGTGCCTTGAGACAATGAGGCGGGGTCGCGGCAGACCACGTAGGAGATGGCGGGACGAGCTGGATAGGTTCCATCAAAACTGGAAAGAGGAGACGCGGGCTCGCGAAAGATGGAAGGAGTGGAGGGAAGCTTTTGCCCAGGAGTGGGACAGTGTATGATAGTTAAAAAAAATACGTTACTACTGCTGGGATACAGGCCTAGTCTCTGTGAGTGAGATTGGGCCGCAATCCACCACGCGGGCCCAGTGCGGGTTGGTTGACAGTCAGGCAGATAGAGAAATTGGTTAAGGAATTCTTCAAAGGATTCCTTTGTGTAATGTCACGAATATGCCGTTCACATGTAGCCGGTAACAGTTAGAAGATGTATAGCTAAATTGGTAACATAGCTACAGGTTGCTAGTTCGCATGCGTGAGGCGAAGACATAGACAATGATCTACCCATATCGCTTTCTTATTAACCGACTTCCAAAAAGGAGGAGGTTATATGTTCGACTTAATGTATGTTTTTTATAGTTTCTGATACACTGACAGGTAAGCAAACTGCAAGTTTTCCATCTTATTGTCACTTTCATTTAATAAGAAAACCAATAACATACTTCTTGTAAATTAAAAAAATAACAAACTACAAAAATAATACTCGTTGTAGTAAGTTATCTTCAACAGTAGTCAATTCAAAAAGCCTAAGCAAGTTAATATAGGTACCCAAATTATCTTGTCTGTCGCATGCCGGGAAGTCAGCCTACCTTCCAAACTTGCTGACTGGCTGATCTTTTTACTACGGCATGAACAGTCTCATACATCTAGGGAACCAGCAGCTAACTAGAAGTCGACCCCAACATTTGAAAAAACACTTGACAGATGTTCATGAAATAGACGTAATGACGTAAGTCATCAGTCTTTTAAGTTTTCAGAAAAAAAACCCTTTGCTTACTCCATACTCACACCCAAAACCCTTTGATTACTGTATACTCACACCCAAAACCCTTTGATTATTTCATACTCACACCCAAAACCCTTTGATTATTTCATACTCACACCTAAAACCCTTTGATTATTTCATACTCACACCCAAAACCCTTTGATTACTGCATACTCACACCCAAAACCCTTTGATTATTTCATACTCATACCCAAAACCCTTTGATTATTTCATACTCACACCCAAAACCCTTTGATTATTTCATACTCACACCCAAAACCCTTTGATTATTTCATACTCACACCCAAAACCCTTTGATTACTGTATACTCACACCCAAAACTAAGTACCACGCTGACATCCATTACGTAAGTCTACATCATGATTAGCGTTCGGGTCGCGTATTCGTGTCTCGGTTAAAATCTGCACGATTTAAGTACGATGCGCCGGCGTCGGGCGCATGGAGATCGATGCAAGCCTTATTGGGTTTTTAGTGTCGGAAATAAAGTTATTTTATTAAGTACATATGGACAGCTATTGATTGTATGTGATGCAAATCGAGTTTCTTCCACTTTCTGTTTTCTGTAAATATTTGATCATTCGGTAATTCTTATTTTCGATGCTTTCAGAAATTACGTGATGTACCTACGATGTTCCATGTCAACATATATTTATTAGGTACTAATAAATCGAAATACTTCTACAATAGCGTAGTGTGGGACGCCCCCCAGCTAGAGCTAGAGACCTAAAGAGAGTGGCTGGAACGGACTGGATGCGGAAGGCGGAGGACAGGGTGTTGTGGCGCGGCCTGGGAGAGACCTATGTCCAGCAGTGGACTGCAATAGGCTGAGTTGATTGATTGACTTATACACACATCAAAAGTGTCTAGGGATCAAGCATTTTTATGCGGATTTCTTGAGATTGAGATGTGGCTTTGTAATAAATTTATGATTTTATAAATTTATATGGATCCTTTTTGGTGCATTTCATAATTTGAATCAGGAACTGTGAATCAAATTCGAGTAAAAGATGAAAATCAGCTGTCAATATTTTCCCTATAAAAACATACAACGCATTGAAGACATTATTAGTGCTACTGTTTCCCTACTACTGATTAAAACCAACGTTATTATGGAGCGGCGACGTCATTTAAGCAGGGAAGAAATGCTCAGAGCCGTGGGAATGATAGAAGCTGGTTCCCGGCAACGTACTGTGGCTTTAGCTCTGAATACAAGTCAGAGTGTTATCAGTCGACTTTGGACACGTTACCGAAGCACTGGTACCGTGGCTGAGCGCCATGGAGGACGGTATCGCTGCACCACACGGAGACAAGACCGATACATTCAAATCTTAACTCGAAGAGCTCCAACAATAACCGCCATGATGTTAGCCGTGAGGCTTCATCACTCTTCAGGGAACTTAATTAGCGACCAAACAGTCAGAAACCGCTTGCATGAAGTGAACCTTCATTCCCGAAGACCGCTACGGGTACCACCTATAGCAATGCACAATCGTAGGATTCGGTATCAATGGGCTCTTGAACACAGAAATTGGGCAGAAGAACAATGGCGTTTCGTGTGCTTTTCTGATGAGTCTCGTTTTGGTATGAGACCGGATACAAGACGTATACGACACTGGTGAACCCCTGGACGCCAACAGCGATTAAAATCCTGCCAGGAAGTCCATCCTTATAGTGGTGGAACCATCATGGTATGGGCGGGTATTTGGATCGGCGGAAGAACTGAGTTGATTTGGATCAGAGGCAACCTCAACGCTCAAATTTATGCTGAGACGATTGTATCAGACGTCATCGTTCCTCTACAAGTGCAAATCGGTCCCTTATTTCAGTTAATGCATGATAATGCACGACCGCACACCGCAAGAGTTGTAAGACAGACTCTCGCCGCAGCTAACATCAATGTCCTGCCCTGGCCTGCTCAGTCGCCAGACTTGAACCCGATTGAGCATGCATGGGATATGCTACACAGAAGAGCTCTGCCGAATATGGAGGGTATCCAGTCGCAAGAAGACCTTTTTTTGTTGTTGCAACGAACATGGGCGGCCATTCCACAGAAAGAAAGAAAGAAAGAAAGAAAGAAAATACGTTTATTTGCGGTGAAAAAAAACACACAGCGTGATTTGGATGAACTCATTTTGAGTATGCCAAACCGATGTTCTTGTGTTGTTAGTGTTCGCGGTAGAAACACGGATTATTAATTGTTTAAGTTACCCAATAAAATTTTAAAGAAAACTGTTATTTCAGTCTTTTTTTCGAACTTTTGTGTTAGTGGTTCAAATGTCAAAAATCCCTTTATTAGGAAAATGGCAAATTCCTTTATTAATGCAAAGGTGACTTGGTTTATCGTTACTGTGACAAACGAAAACACTTTATTTGATGAATCCTTAAAGAAAATTTTAATTAATATCAATCAGGAGAAAAGTTATTGCAAAAATATATGTTGATCCCTAGACACTTTTGATGTGTGTAAAATAATTTACAATACTCATTCCATTTGCAAAGCTTTTTATTTCAGTTAACCTGTTTTGTCCCAATGCTGGCAAAGCTCTCTCCCATATTTTTCCACTTTTCTTTATGCTGTGTCTTCTCCGTCACATCGGTCAGGAACGAGTGCAAATCGGCACGCCAGCGTTTTTTAGGCCGGCCTTGGTGAAATCTTCAGGCACCCACTGTGTGAGGAGCCTGGCTCATCTTTCTGGATGAATCAAAGCTTAGTGAAAGAAATTTTGAAAGACCACTAAATGGAGCTACAAAGTTGCGTGTTCATTCATTTACAAATAATTGTTTTAACAAGACAGTGTTCCATTCATGATGCCAATTACAAAATGCCTCCTTAATCTATCTGACCTTGGCTCACAATTTTCTCCGGCAGCTCTAGTTTATACGGACTAAATAGCACAGCAGTGCACTGTCCGCTTTCTGAGCTCAAGGTCATGGGTTCTGAAACAATGGGTCAATTTCCGAGACAATAAATAAGATTATTGAGACTATAAATATCATGATTATGCTATCATTTTCTTTATTGATTTTGATAAATGCGACTCATTATTATTTTTTTTTTTATTCAATTATGTCTTGATTAATGAGGTCAGGAAGACTTACGGCATGGATAGTTGACGTCAAATTAAGCTTATCGGCAACGCTTGGACCAAAATTAGAATGAATGGCGGTAAAAGAGCAGGGATCATGGATGAATGAGGGGGACCTCTTTATAATCTCCCCAGGAATATACCATAAAAGGCGTCGCGTTGCAAAGGCGTTGTTGTGGGCCCAAGTCTGGTCTCTAGTCGGTTAAGAGAACCTGATTCCTAATTCATATGTTGGTCGTAATTACTGGAATGGTTTTAGTGAGCTAAGAATCTCACACTAATGTGTAGAGGAAAGAGGGTATTCGTCAAGAGGGTTCGGAAAGAGGGTCCAGCCTTCGGGACAAAGACCGGGGGTTTTCCCCTCTTTCCCCTAGACATTAAAGTCATAATATGACGAAAATTGCGGCTGATGATGATTGAGGTCAAATGCTTTGTGTAGGTACAGCTGTAACATCTTTTAGTTTTTTTTTACTTTTTGTTGACAGCCCTGATCAACCTTGTCAGGGCTTCACTCGAGCCCTGAATACCCAATCATGCATTTGGCCCAGAATTCGTGGACAAAAAACCATTTGTTTAATTATTTTAACATCTGGCCCGTTCAAGACATAATGGTTTGGTGAATCTTGCTGTATTAGGTGATAAAAGATCAATTAGGCAAACAGTTTAAAAGAATTTAGGCTTAGGGACATAATAGTTTAGTGCTACTTCGAATAACGTTAAATGGATAGGTTATGTCAGAGAATTTTAGTGTTTTTTAATTGCCAAGCCTTTTAGAATGGCGTTAGAGTTTATAAAAGGTCACTAATTCAAAGCTAGAAGGTCTGCCTTTGTTTGGCAAACATTAACTCAGTGATGGAAACCGCAAGAATTATCATTTCTCAGTATAGAAAAACATTACCCTCCTTTTGGGCTCCACCACAGTAGGTAACAAAATTAAGAATTATTGTGCATTATGTATCTTTTTTTAACGACTTCGTTGATAAAAAGGTCTAGCAATCTTCAACTAAATATAATATTTAAACTTCTTTCTTCAAGGAAGAGTAGATACATCCCTATGACAGTTAAATAGAATACGATTATATTCTTACTAAGGTTAAAGTTACTACAAACAATAAACTCCGAATCCTTGGTTCCGAATTCTCACAAAATATATTTCGTTACGCTGAATGCAAAAATGTTAATTATATTCCTTTAACAGCATCCGATGTTAGAGATAAGTCCTTACATAAACCATTAACCTTCGTTTGTTCGTAATTGGTATAATCTTATCTGTAAGGAATGCGACGGTCCAGACTGTGTTCTTATAATTTACGTTGTCCGCAACTTTGTTGAATTCAAACATCACGCATGTATTCACCTTAGGGGCAGACAGTTCCACATTTTGCCAATTATGTTTAAAACCCACTAATGAGGCAAGACTTTTCCCATAAGCATAATCAGCTCATAATTTTCCCACTCTGGGACACAAGCCTCCTCTCTATGAGAGGGAGTGGGCTATAATCCACCATGCGGGTCCATTGCGATCTGGAAGATGTCACATCTTCGAATTTTTGGTTCTAGGACATGCAGGTTTCCTCACGATATTTTCCTTCACCGTTTTGAGAGCAGTATTGATAATTGGTCATGGTAATTTACACAAAGTAAAGTGCCTGCTTGGGTTCGAACCCACGATCTAGAATACATATAAGTCGCGGCCATTATCACTGGGTAACAACTGCATATATAACATATTTTTATTATAGACATATTTCTATTAAGCGGGCACAAATTCAAACTCTGGGCAGCTACGGAGTCATTCTTGTTGAAAAACATAATTATTACACTTTTCCACACTTAGGAGTCGCTCTTACGACTAGTTCATTAAGGAGAGGACTTGATAAATGTGTTGAATTTTTAATCAACTTTTCCAAACCGTAACCAATCTTGCTGGCTGCTCATCTCTCTTATCCAACAGTACGGTGGAAATAACCATGACAACACACACTCGTCTCGAAGAAATTGTAACGATGGGACGGAAGTACAAAACTTGTTGATGCTTTTAATCATTTGCACTAGGTGTGATAGTCAATCAAGGCTAAAAAGCAAGACCATCTCATTCAATATTCCTCGATTCTCAGACGCAATCCTTGAACACAAGTCTACACCACACTATAGAAATATACTACTATTATAAACTAAAGACACCACACCTAAGGTCCTGCGTTTCTAAATTTGCCAAAGATGTAAACAACAATGGCCGCTCGAAATTGAATAAAATCGATATACAAGAACATTTATTTCTTTTCATCTAGTTAGCTCAGAAAATCTCCGAGCTAACTAGACGAAAACAAACATGACTTAAAATAAATGTTCTTGTATACCGATTTTATTCAATTTCGAGCGGCCATTGTTGTTTACATCTTTGGCAAATTTAGAAACGCCGGAGCTTACATTGCCCATTCGGTTGACGAGCGTGAATGATTAATATCTAAGTCGCGTTGTCTACGGCCGCAGTCTATGGTCCGCAGCTCTTTATTACAAAGACATTAACCTCCTTATCAGAGATCACGAAATTGTTCACTTGAATTAAACTTTAGATTCCAGTGTAATTGGTTGTGATGTAATTAAGTACGAATTGGTTTCAAGTACCTATATAGGTACTCAAGTGAGAGTCTAAAATTAATTTCAGACCATTGTTGATGAAAATCTTATTTTAGAAAAGAGTAGAGTAGACAGGCTTAAATAACTATTTAAAATATTTATGCCATTTTCGCCTCTGTTCCAGCAGTGGAGACATTATAGTCTAATTATGCGTTAGTAAGTAATTTTCGGAGGCAATCAGGGCTTGATATTTTATCGGATGTCACCATCATCGCATTACCTATTAGGCACTGAAACCAGGCATCTTCGATCTCTTCTCGTTTACCGAGTTTAACAAAATGGGGTACCAACGAAATTAAACTATGAAACTTTACACTAAGGATCTTTTGGCTGAAAATAATGATGATTAAACTTTTGAAGTAACATAAACATAGCATAGCATCACGCTTATAATCCCTGTAGAGCTAGGCAGAGTAGTGTGTGTCCTGTTCTTTTCAAGTAGGTACTTATATCCTTCAATCTCAATTTTATTGGTAATGTTCCGGGCGTTGCACTTGCAATAAAATTCCCTGAACCATTCAAACAAGTGATTTTAATAATATAAATCCAAGATGTCGTCATGCAGACTAAAGCAGCCCACCTCGACAGTTCTGCATTCTTCAGCAAAGGTCAACAATCAGGGCGAGACTGCGTTCAACTGTCTCAATCACATTATGTTAACTTAGGATAATTGTTTGAATGTGCAACGTCTGGTGAGTTGTAAAGGTCTTTTAACTCAATTTTGTGTCGTCACGAAGCGCACCTAAAAGTTTGAAGAGTAAATGTCTTTCATTATGACAAACTATGTCGGGAAAAGTCACTATCTCGATATTTTCTTGGCTTATTGTCTGCTATCCAAATACTTTAGATAGATGACGATTAGATTCTTCATTTTACACAGAAGTCTTGGTAGCGATATCAAGAACCGGCCGCCTGGGCGTAAGGCCTGGTTCTGAACGATGCACCCAACCACGGGATGACTTTTCCTGGTGAGCAGAAACATTTGAGAATCAATAGCAGAGCATCCTCGTCTGTGCTAAAGACTGACAAGTAGGTATACTGGTGTACAGACGCCAGCACATCAAGCTACCCGAATCTGTCAAATTTTCCCAATCAACTTTGAACCTTATGCTTTAGCGATAAAGTTGAAAATCTATTAAAGAAATTTGACAGATTGTAGTTGCTTGATGTGCTGGCGTCTGTACATGGTGTTCTTTTTTAATTGCTGTTTTCTAGCAATGGAGATTTCTGGGTATCAATCTTTCAGACCGGGTTAGTAATAAAACAATCCATTCCATCATAAAAATAACTGATGCCATTTGGAAAGCTGCCACGCTAAAATGGAATTGGGACGAACAATGGGTCAAACACATAACCCATTGAATCCCTCTAAATGGCAAGCGACTTCGAGGCAAGCCCAAGCGGAGAAGGTGGGATGAGCTGGACCTCTTCGATAAGGATTGGTCCTTAGTAGCCCTAAACAGAGAGGAAAAGTGGAAAGGGAGGCCTACCTTTCCACTTTTCCCACCCTGCAGTGGGGCATTGCAGGCTTATAATTAATAGTTTCAAGCAATCATGGTTTCGTAGCAGCGTAGCAAAATATATTCTTGAGGAGTTACAAATACAACAAAAGATATCCTAGTTCCTACACACCACCTATTTTTTTTCTAAAAAAATCTGCAATTTATTTAAATAAAACCTCAGAATTAAACTTTTTACACCCGTGTCCGTGCTGCACTGATAAAGTAATGACTCACCTCGCCCACTAGATGGCGTTACAAATCATTTCACTTGCATTAACTTACATACAACTTGCAAGTTAAATGTAAACCAGTTCGAGCTCAAGTTATGAACTTAATACCTGTGTGACATAGCCAGGAAGTGAACACGACCTTGTGAGCACTTTCATACGTATGTCACGGCTAAGTTATGCCGTCAGTAAGTTTAAGTTATGAAAGTTATTATGGTTAAGTGATGATTATGTTGATTGTTATTTATTGACATGTGAATAATGTCTGAATAAATGACATGACAGCTTTAAAACGTCTCCTCGTTATAACTTTTTTATCAAGTTATTTCTTCACGGAACGTGATAGCTTTTATCTGGTAATGATAAAAATAACTTGAATGGTATTTTCCTCAGCTAGAACTGTTACATTTCATGTTTATTTTATTTTATTTTTAGCTCTCGGGCCTGCACAGCGCTCCGTTGAGTTGATTATTACTTATTTAACTAGAAAGTCACCCCTACTTTGTACAGTTTTTACGACTTCAAAAAAGATTTTGGTTTTTTTTTTCAGCGCTAGACTCTGTCCCATCCCATAAAGGTCTTAGCATTATGCTGAGCGATGGCCGTTTTGCGTGGATGCGACGCATATTTTCCCCCAATTTTTTTTTGTGTTTTTGTTCTTTTTCTTTAGTTAGAGGACCAGCGGTCACACATACGACACGAAAAACGACTGTAATTTATAGTATGTATACCTATAAATAGATGTACTTATAGAAATTTCACCTATTTTGATAATGATAACCATATTATGCCTATCGCATACTTTAAAAATTATAGTGAGATGAAAAGAAAACTGACTTTTGAAACTTTTTTTGAGATGTTTATCCATTATTTCAGGTTATTACTTTTACAGCGACATAGAGACAAGTACAACTTGCAAAATTACATGCACACAGTTTAATCAATAAATGGTTTGTGCAGCTTTTTTATTATTTTGATATAGAAACGGACAAGGAGGCGGAAGTGGACGCTGTTTTTGTCTGCAACTGACATTTAATTTAGTTTTTAGTTTAATAGGTGACCTAAAGCTTTTAGTTTTAGTTTAATATGACCTACCTACATCAGATCCTGGATCACTATTATAGAAAAATAATCTGCATAATTTCAATACGGAACATTCTACGGCTTATATCCTGAAAATATAGAGCATATCTAGGTACGTATATGTATTCTATACACGTACATAGTAACAAAGTTGCTTTTCGTGTCTGTCTGACTGCTTCGTTTTTCTAAAGTACACAATGGATTTTTATGCAATTTTGGGGAAAATTGCATAAAAATCCATTGTGTACGTTCATCATTTAGATAATTTATTCCAGAAGGTGTGGTTATACATAAGAGTATAATTAATATATATTTAAATTAGATATAATAGCACAGAAATCTCGATGTTTTAATATGTCGCCACGTCAATAGATTGCACCATTCAGTAGATTGAATCATTTTTGAGCTCGCTTCGCTCGCTCTTGCATCTTCAGCTTTTCTGCGTAAGTCGACAAAGTAACGGTTTTTTTTTTTATAAATGGGTATAAGAAAAATGTTACGTATCCAAAATTGTGCAAAATTATTCAAGCTCGCTTTCGGTCGCTCTTATGCAGAAAAGCTTAAGAAGTTAACTTGCCTTAAATTACCTTGTAACAAGGTAACTCGAGAGCCCGGGCATAGTAATTTAAAAAGAAAGTTAGGGGGGCGTGCTTGGGAATCCCTGCTTTATAGGCGACTACACTTTTCAAACAGGAACAAAACCGCTGCAACGCAAGTAAACATGGCGGGCGTCCTTCACTAAAGAAGCCTATCAAAAGGTGCTTTACCGGCTCTGAAATTAGGTGTAACAAAGATTTATAATCTTTCTTCTGACAAGTTTGTTATCTACAAACATTCATCATAACAATAGCCCCCGGGCAATTGACATTAAGCAGCTGATTGTAGAAGATGTATTCACTCCTGGGATCGGCGAGGACATCAATGAGGACACAGATATGGTACACGACCGTCTGTGGTACTTATGAGGAAGTGACATTTAGTAGGTATACAGCTTAATTTAAATTGTGTGCACAGAGTAGTTGTGTGACAGAGGTTTTGTTTATCAGTTTTAAATTATTATCATGGACTGTCTGTACCTATACTGTTTTAAAGTGGCAAACATCTCATTCTCATTTTGTTGTACTATAATACAAAATGGCCAATTAACTGTGACCAACTTAAATATAGCGCTCGTCGCAAGTCGGGAGTCGAGGCAAGTCTATAAAAAAAGCGAGTGTCATTAGAAGGTTAATAGGTTTAAATATATAGGAGCAGTTACATATGTCTCTTTTAAAATCGTAACGCACAGATGTGTATAGAAAGAAAGAAATACTTTTTTACAAAAAAACACTACAAAGTGATAAATAACTTTAATTTCGGAAGTCGGTGTCGTTCCGCATTTTCGTTTTTTGACACCGACTTCCGAAATTAAAGTTATCACTTTGTAGTGTTTTTTTTTTTAAATCGGTTGTATGTTTTTGTAAAAAATGTTTTTATTTTTCACTTTTTAGTTGTACCTAACCCACACAAATTCAATTAATACTAGTGCATTGAAGAATTGAAGACACCGACTAGAAGAATCATCAAAATTCGCATAGAAATGCCGGAGTTGCAGTATCATTTATGCATATAACTTCGTACATAAGAATAATTACCTAATGTATTATATACTAAAACCTTCCTGAAAGTATGTAAATCATTAATGAAAGAATTATCAAAACTGCTTCATTAGTTTTTGAGAAAATCGCGGACGTACAAACATACATACATACAAACGGGTCGAATACAGTACCTCCTTTTTTGAAGTCGGTTAAAAATTCTCTATTCTGGTTTATGTTACTGTTTCATTCTGGCGCACTTGACTACGAACATATTATAGAAAACCTCGACGGGTCGAAGGCCTTTCCTCGCCATTAAGTTTTTTTGTAAGTATTTCTATCAACTATAATATTATTTGAGTAACATTAAAAATTGACAAACAAATCAGCGGGTGTCCACTAGCTCACCACAAAAGTCTCTGTCCTCTCACTACTCTGTACCTACATACATACAGGGTGTGGTCGACATTACGCGACGAATTGACTTCAAGTCATTGCTCGAGTTTGGAGGTCTCACTGACCTTAGCCGTTAGCCTATTAGTTCGGTGCCTATTTAGTTATTGCCTAAAGCTTTTACTGAGGTCGTTTTTAATATGCCAAATGCATTTACATGTGTATTGTGAGTTTGTGACTTCAGTTTTTTCGCAGGTCGGTGGAAATGTAAACAAAATTAGCTGCCTAGGATTTTTCATTTCTGTTTGTAAATGAAGATATACCTAAAGAATGTTTATGCCTTTGAAGACCAGCGGAAGAATGATCTCGACAAATAAGATAAATAATATTTTTTTTAATAATAAGGTAGATTTATTTAGTTGTATAATAAAAATATTGTTATTGTTGTTTTAATTTTATATTGTGTTAGAGTATTTTGTTTACCTATTAGAGTATAAGTAGTATATAAGTTAGGTTTTATAACCACACATAACACATAATCAGCCTATAACGTTCCCACTGCTGGGACACAGGCCTCCTCTCTGTGAGAGAGAGTGGGCCGTAATCCACCACGCGGGCCCAGTGCGGGTTGGTGGATGTCACATGTCTTCGAATTTTTGGTTCTAGGACATGCCGGTTTCCTCACGATGTTTTCCTTCACCGTTTTGAGAGCAGTTTATAACCACGTGTTCCTAATATTGTAAACATTCGTATGCCGCTGTTAGCGGCGGACGTGTTCTGAACTTATCGAAATATATACCGAACGAATCTTCTTTCGAATCGAAAGAATCGTCTTTGACAGCAGACGCGATCACGCAACCTACTCAAGAGTAAGCCACCCCGTTGCCAAAATAGTATTCTAACGATGCCAATTTCGGCTACGGTAACCATTTTTGTTTTTGGCGGCTATGGGTTACGAGCGAGTGCTCTAATTTATCTAATATAACCTACTTGCAGCACCTCGCGGTTTCACCCGCATAAGAGTCGAAACCGTAAGAATATCAGAATAAAAACTGTCCTATGTCCTTTTCAGGGACTCAAACTATCTCTATACCAAATTTCATCTAAATCGGTTCAGCGGTTTAAGCGTGAAGAGGTAACAGACAGACAGACACACTTTCGCACTTATAATATTAAGTATGGATAATTACAAGATAATGATCGCATCTCATAAACTAGACAATGAGATTTCAGAAGTACCTACTGTAATCTTTTTTGGGAGACAAGTTTTTAATGATTTTAAATTATTACATGGTTTTCAAAGGTCAAGTTGTCGTTTAAAATTATTTTATTACAGTCTTTATGACTCGGACGTAACTGTTAAAATTCTTAAAATAATTTGTCGTTTAATCTTTCGAGGTGAGCATGGAATTTTATTAATACTAATTACTTCAGAAGTGTGGTCTTGTACGAGTATTCTCATAAGCTTAAACAGACCTCTTAATTATTTACTAAGAGTGTTACTTACAGAGAGAGACTCATGCTTGCTGCACGAGATGACCCATGGATTACTTGGCCGGTAAGTTAAATTAATTAAAATTTAGTTTTTTTTGTAACTTATTTAAATGAACTCGCAACGCTGACTCCCAGGATACAGAAATATGCCTAGTTTGGTGGGTCACCTTCCAATCTATTCTTGTACAAATTATGATTATTAATAAATTTTGGACTAGCGTGCTACTCGTATTATAGGCAGAATGCACATGGATTCTTTACAACTGTAACAACCACGGATATCTATGGTAACAACTGATTTTTGTACCTTGTCCCTAAAGGTTCATTAGAAAACCAGCGTCAAACAGCATCTGTCTTGCATTAATGCTGACAACGACTTTTTTGGCGTAACCGTGACGCGCACCCTATTGTAGTAAAAACATTATTTCATTCTTTATTTCGTTACTAATGATAACAATTTCGTTAATTGTATTTTTTATTTCACGAACTGTGTTCAAATAAACTTTATTCTTTATTTCTTTCTTTCCTACATTCTTTGCAAATAAATATACCTAGGTTATTCTGTTTCATTATTTTTATTATAAGGCTGAAGCTGTGGCGGGACAGTGCTTTCTTACCCAAACCGTTCGTTCCACCCGCTGAGGACCTCCCACCTGGACATGAGTTACCTTGGGTAATCTGGAAGTCTTTAAACAGACTCCGGACCCAGGTTGGCCGAAGCAAGGAAAACCTGTTCAGGTGGAGATTTATAGACGACTCCGCCTTGGAGTGTAAATGTGGTGCTGTTCCACAAACGATGGGACACTTAATATCGTGTCCTGTCAGCTGCACGTTACAGGAACTGATGGACGCTAGTGATGGTGCCAAATAAGTGGCCGAATTCTGGGCCGAGTACATGTAGATTGCTATCGACACGCTAAGAAGAAGATAAGGGTGTACGTGGTCTGGTCGGGTCGTGGTCGTACTGTGGACTCCACTTTCCCTTACTTAGTTACATTCTTCCATCCTTCATGTGACTTTTGCTCTTCAGCCTAATACATTACTAACTTAAAATATTACCCATAAAATAAACTGCATTAAAATGTCAAATAAGTCCTCAAGCGTAAAAACAACTCCTAAAAATTTTATCAACGATTTAAGCATCAATTTAAATGCTAAGTTAGTAAGATTGCAACTTGGACTCGTAAAGTAAGAACTGTATAAACATCATATCACTTAGTCGTAACTTGATCCGACCTTGATGCGACTCACACTTGACATTTTGACGACATTATGCAACATCGAAGCAGTTATTGAATTGCGATTAATTTTGCTCCAGTTTTAATAGTAAATATTGTAATTTATTGGGTTAATTAGTTAAGTTGTTTTCTTCATTAAAGGTGTTATTTCTTAGCAGTACAAGCAGGGCTTTAAGAAAGAGACATTGTTTAGTATCATTTCTATGGCTTAAATAAATTCACCTGACGGAAAAACCACTTTATTACATATTAGAGGCAGTTCCGCGGTACCATGTCTATCTGAGTAATACCTACGCAGGAGGCGGATGAAGTGGTGTGAAATCTATACCTGTACAGGGTGAAATTGAATTCATGGGCATCCTTTTAAAGGGTCATTGTAATCATCATTATGAACAAC
The DNA here is from genome assembly GCA_947508005.1 of Amphipoea lucens. Classification (NCBI taxonomy): domain Eukaryota; kingdom Metazoa; phylum Arthropoda; class Insecta; order Lepidoptera; family Noctuidae; genus Amphipoea; species Amphipoea lucens. Next base: position 1,299,947 of record OX382364.1, read on the forward strand.
TTTTACTATGGGACTTAACCTAAAATCGCGAAAAAAAAAACTGCTGTTCCTTCCATTTATGTTCACATAACTCGTCAAAATGTAGGGAAGAGCTGATTTTTTTTTTTCATGATTTCAGGTTTGGTCCTATAGTAAAAGTTGTTCAAAATGATGATTACAATGACCCCTTAAAAGGATGCCCATGAATTCAATTTTACCCTGTATACATATTTATAGGCATGCATGCATCATGACAATCAGCATGGTAGTTACAGGATTCAGAAACCATGAGGTGAGATGACAATCGAATTAATTCAAGTAAACTTGTCACTCGTACTTTATAAGCGGCGTTTTCTGAAGAAACAGCACCGCAGCATGAATGTAATTTGACCAATTTAAATAAAAACAGTAAATGTCAATCATTCCTTAACACTCCAACATGATTTTTGGAGCGAGTGACTAAGGCCGCCTGCCCACAAGCCGGATATAGATGCCGCCTACGGTATTTCCTCTCTATAGGTACTTGAATTACCAGTTTGTGAACGCCCTTATAATTGTCATACCTACTTCCCAAAATAAGGCGCCTGTTTGTAAAGGTCCTGAGTTCAATATACCCGCAGATTAAAGATTGCGATAAAGAGATTACATATTGATAATCACCAGCCAATCAATAAGGCTAAAGGCCGTCTATCATTATAGCCTACAACAGTCCACTGCTGGACATATTCCTCTCCTATTGAACGCCATTCTCGGCAACTCTCATCTAGCTGCTACCAGCCATCTTGTGAAGATCGTCGCTCCACCTAGCCTGAGGGTTCTTACGTTTGCCAATTCGCGGTTTCCATTTAAGAACACGTCTACCCCAACTGTCATCGGTTTTACGGCTAATATGGCCGGACAAGGCGGTCTATAATACTCTTGAAATAAATCTGCTATTATCATCATTCTTTTGCCTTCATTTATTTCAGCTCGGTGCAGCAAGTCTTAGTCATCATCTCAGTAGTCACCCGATTTCTAGACATATCATCTTCCACACGATCCATCCATCATTTTGTTGGCGTTCTCCTACTCTACACCTCTCTCACACCGTCCACTTAAAACTTTTCTCACATTTTCTTCATAAATAATCACATTTTCTTTATTCATTTATTTATTTTATTTATTTATTAAAACTTTATGCGCAAGTAAAAAAAATACTGTACAAAGGCGGACTTAATGCCTGAGGCATTTTCTACCAGTCAACCTTAGGGACAAAACATGGCAGGTGCAACATACAGGAATAACTAGCTTGGAAATGACTATAAAATACAAAAATATATACATACATACATATAAACCAGAACGGTGAGAAGGACATCGTAGAAGGTGATTGTTGTGTTGTGGACCGAAGATTTTCATTCATTAGACATTTTCTTCATTCATTCATGCATCTCTACCATGATAACTGATTTCCACACAACTTTTCAGTTATCATTGCCATTTTCAGACTTCCTCTTATACATGGTTGCAGGGACATCCGCACGTAACCTGTTACCATGGATTCAGTACATGATTCTAGACCCCTATGCGTTGAAATGTTTCGTCGGTTATTTAAAAAAAAATACATGCTATTCCATACATTTAACCGCCTAGGTATTGCACTTCTATGAAGCAGCTGTTTTTTTTTTTATATAACATAAATAAATTTTAGGGGTTTAGAATCATGTACTGAATTCATGGTTTTAGTTTGTGCATGTCCCTGCGACCCTGTATACTCATTTTAAATTACGTCCATTCGCGTCGCCACACATCCCTCTTAGCATTCTCATCTCGGCTACATGCAATTGCCTTTCATTTATTCCATTTGCGACCCAATATTCTGGACCAAATAAGACATAAATCTGATTATCATAAACCGCAAATGACGGCCGCAAATTAGTAGCAGATGATTCTATAGAAAGTTGAAGTTCCAGCCTTCGGAAAAGTGATTGATACCAATCTAAGCAGGATGCCTTTGCCTATACATCATTAGATCTACATATTTTCTTAGACCTTTTGTTAAAGTTTACTTCTATTTGTTTAGTTTCCTTTCGCAATGAGTCATCAAATTACTGATCATTATTTCAGTACTTACCTAACTAGATTAAAGTCAGGTTTAAGTCTTCTTGGTGGAGATGTTTTTGGAGCAGGTGGTAACTATAGCTCTTCGGCTAACAGAGGTACGTCTTCTTATGACAGGATATTGTCAAATTGTGTAGGAAACGAACCACGTATGCATCCCTCGTAACAATCATGCCAGGAAGAAGAAAATCGAAGTTCCGCTTGCCTCACGCACGACACACGACATCCATACTGCATACCCGTTCTAAATTACATTTGTTCATGTGCATGACAAATACTTTGACCTGTAACTAGTGCACTTTCTCCGCGACAATGAAAGGAAACACACTATTTATTACATAACACTTTATTTAATCATATATTTACAATCGGCACACGTATTATTTCGCACGAGCGACCATTTTGAAATCTGCGCGTGCAAATCAATCGTTCGTTTATTGAATGTTTATATCATTATTAGGTGCTGTTATATTTTTATTATATTATTTAAGGATGGTTTGGTAACATATTAACTGAATAATAGAATGATAATGTCATTGCTGCAATATCGTGATGGAACCGCAATTTCAAGCTTAGTTACTTTATCCATTAAAACTATTTCTAATAAAGTTTTAGAGCTTTGTAATGTTATTTTACAACAAAATTGAAAACAATTTTGGTTATGAAAACTGAAGCTTAACAGGACACGTACTTCAAACACCTGTCTTAGTACAACAGCAAGTCGCTCTGAAGTGAATTGCTAAGATTTTAATTTAAGGCTAATAATATACTTGACAGCTTAAGCCTGGGTACACGACAACTCACTAAATACGATTAGTGCGTCAACACTAGGGGACACCTAAATGTAATGTCAAAAAATAGTATTCCACGTTGGACTTCTAACTCTCGGCGCTGAGCCAAGAGTTGAAAATCCAACAGTGCGCTTTTATTCAGACATGTAGATGTTGCCTAGGTTAGTGAATTATCGTGCAAGTGGCTCTAGAAGACTTTCAGCTAGTAACATCAGCCAATCTGAAGGCCGCAGATAGGCTGCCATAAATAATTGCCTGCAGTTCCATAGGTTGGCTGACGAAGACTGACTGTAACAGCCATGGTTGTTAAGTAGGTTATTTGTTTATCGTTTACACTTCTCCAGTCTTTAGTAGAGTGCGTTTGTTTAGTAGATTGATAGCTAAGTTTCAGTGACTGTAACTGTGCAAACAACCATGACTAAATATTAAACGATTGTGTACATAGTTGAGGAATTTCAGTAGCTGAAGATTTGTAACTGTTCTCTACTGAAGCCTAGAGACGTGTAAATTAGGCTTCAGAAAGACTTGCAACTCGTCTAGATGTGTCAAAAGTATGATTTTTTTCTTTTCATAATAATATGTTGCCAGAGTTAATAAACAATTTATAATACTTATGGTATATATGTACATATTGTAGTGATTTATCACAAATATTAATTGTAGATGTAGATACATCGATTATAGATGGTTAAATACATCGTATTAAAAATATAATAATCTACAAATTAAAACAATTACATTAAGTATATTGCAATGCAATTACATAATTATTAATATTATGTACCGATTTATAGAGTAAATAAATAAATAGAATATAGATAAATAAATACATATTTACACGTAATATTATATATAGAAAATAAATGTAGATTTAATATTATTAGAGGCTGATAGAATAGATTAAATTAATTAAATATATACATAGAAATACATAAATAAAAATGGAAACGTAATCATTTTGCCATGCGATTAAATACACACATAATATTTAGATATTATAGGATTTTATCAATAAATCCTTACAATAAAGAAAAGTATAAAATAAATAATTTAATTCATATTGTTAGTCACAATATAATTAAAGCTCCTTCCTTCGAAATTTTACAAAACTCACCGAAATTATTGACTAGTACTAAAAATATACGAAAATCGTAAAAAGGTGTCGTTCGTCACTTTGGGAGATACCCTTTAAATATTTATAAAATATTCAATATTTTGTACAAAATATTTATTTACGTAAGTGTTGGAATAGACGATTCATATTTAAAGTTTATCTGTAAAAGCAAAGAAGATCACAACTGATTTTTATCGCAATTTTATTTATGTATAGCTGGGCTTGTTAAATTACTTTTAGCCTCTATAAAAGGCATTCGTAGAAAGTAACTCAGCAAAGGATAGCAATATAAATCCATCTTCCATATTTTGTTTTATTTCTTTTATTTTCGGTATCTTCTCTTCACCTGCATCACTCACATTTATTAAAGTTTCATCTACAATATGAATATGAAACTTATTTAAGTTTCATCTACAATATGAATCGTCTACCCCACCACTAAGCTAACAGCTAGCGCACCCTCGAAACAATAATATAACAAACAGCCCATCACTGCTTAACCAGTAAAGTTAATAGAATAAGACCCAGAGTTGGGGTCAAAGTTCTGGGCTGGGTGGCCGAAGAATGGGTTGAAATTCTGATTCTGGCCCTGGTAGTTCTGCTGTGGCTGCTGGTACTGTGGCTGGTAACCCTGATTCTGGTATGGCTGAGGAGTGTACGCCTGATATGAAAACTGGGGTTGTTGGTGGTACACCTGACTTTGAGGACGGTACTCCTGGTTTTGGGGCTGAAATTGGTTCTGAGACGGGAATTGCTGAGGACCTTGGTTGAAGAGGCTCGTCTGTTGGGAGTACAGAGGAGCTGATCTGAAGTCACTTTGCTGTTGGTATTGAGGAGCTGGGGCAGCTGTGGGGACTGGCGCAGGAGCTGCTTGTTGGTACTGCCTTGCAGGTGCAGGTTGAGCAGGCTGGTGGAACTGCCTGATCGGGGCAGGTCTTGGCTGGGCTCGGTTGTTGTACTTCGGGTCCTCGTAGATGCTGGGGTCCTCACGGTACTGGCCATCGTCTTCTTGGCCATCGGTGAGGGCGTTGGTGGAGTGTTGGTTGTTCAACGTCGGTGGGGGGACCATGATGCCGGGACCTGGAAGGTGATGGGTTACATTAGAAATTGTGTTTATGATGGATACGTGTTCCATCTGGAGTGAAATCCCTCTCTTTACCGAACGTTTGAACAGTTTCTGAATATGTATTCAGAAACTGTTCAAACTTTTAATCAATGTGAGTGCGTTATGTATAATAATGTACTTTGATTTAAAGGTGACGACTAATAGAGAAGCATAGAAGTAGAAGGTGGACCGACGACCTTGTGAAGGCCGCAGGAACTGGTTGGTTGGAGAAGCATAAAACCGGTCGAAGTGGAGGTGCTTGGGGGAGGCCTATGTCCAGCAGTGGACGTCTTTCGGCTGAAATGATGATATGATGATAGAAGTAGAAGATATGTTGCACTGGCCCCAAATAAATTGGGATAAGGGCAGGAGAAATGATGGAGAGCCATGAGATTTCTCCATGCGCAGTATGCATATGGAGAAAAACAAAGATACAATAACTGCTAGCTAATAAAAGCTTCATGGAACAGATGTGTGGAAGATCACGCTATTAAGGAGTTTTTTTTTTTAGTCTTGGCTTTGAGTAATTTTAACCTACTCCAAAAAAGGAGGAGGTTCTCAACTCAGATGTTTATATTTTTTTTTTATGTATGTTCGGGCATAACTTTTATATATGTATGGATTTGCAAAATTTTCTAATTTTTAATGGATCAGATATGCCTCAGGGGTGGGGCCCATATTTTGATTAACTTTGCTTCGGTGGTTTTTGAGTTAGCTTCAATAATAGGATTTTTTTCCAATTTGTTTCTATGGATGATGTTTAATAGCTTCCTGTCACTGACATTTACATAACTACAAAGTGAAAAATAACTTTAATTTCGGAAGTCGGTGTCAAAAAACCAAAATGACACCGACTTCCGAAATTAAAGTTATTTTTCACTTTTTTAATTAATTAATTTCATTTATTTCAGGTATCACATAACCCATATCAGAATTTTTTTTAAAAAACAATTCAATTAAAATATTCAATATTAAACACAAAAACACATATAAATAAATGCTAACGAATAAATACAATATAAATACAACATCAACACACAAATTTGATAAATCAAACTAAAAATAAATAAAAATAAGATAATACAAATAATCTAATCATACTCACTAAGTAATTTATTTATTTATTATTTATTAAAACTTTATGCACAAGTAAAAACTGTACAAAGGCGGACTTAATGCCTTGGGCATTTTCTACCAGTCTACCTTAGGGTGATGCAGAGACAATACACAGTAGGTGCAATCATCATCATCATCATTTCAGCCGAAAGACGTCCACTGCTGGACATAGGCCTCCCCCAAGCACTTCCACTTCGACCGGTTTTGTGCTTCTCGCATCCAACGAGTTCCTGCGGCCTTCACAAGGTCGTCGGTCCACCTTGTGGGAGGCCTTCCAACGCTACGCCTTCCGGTACGCGGTCGCCACTCCAGAACCTTTCGGCCCCATCGGCCATCTGTTCTGCGAGCAATGTGCCCTGCCCACTGCCACTTAAGTTTGGCAATTCTTCGGGCTATGTCGGTTACCTTGGTTCTCCTGCGGATCTCTTCATTTCAGATTCGATCCCGCAGGGAAACTCCAAGCATAGCCCTCTCCATTGCCCTTTGGGTGACTTTCAGCCTTCTAATAAGGCCCATTGTGAGCGACCACGTTTCAGTGCCATATGTCATCACTGGCAACACGCACTGGTCAAAGACTTTCGTCTTGAGACACTGCGGTATGTGGGACGAGAAGATATTGCGTAGCTTCCCGAACGCTGCCCAGCCGAGTCGGATTCGACGATTGACCTCTTTCTCGAAGTTGGACCTACCTAACTGGACAGTTTGTCCTAGGTAAATATACTCGTCCACGACTTCGAGTGTAGCGTCTCCGATCTTCATGAGAGTGGGTGTTACATGGGCATTTGACATGACCTTCGTTTTGTCCATGTTCATTTTCAGACCCACTCTTTCAGAGGCTCTACTGAGGTCATCGAGCATTGTACTGAGGTCCTCCATAGTCTCAGCCATGACTACTATATCGTCGGCAAACCGAAGGTGAGTTATGTACTCGCCATTGATGTTAATGCCAGCTCCTTTCCAGTCCAGAACCTTAAAGACATCCTCCAGAGCAGCGGTGAACAGTTTCGGAGAGATAACGTCTCCCTGTCTCACACCTCGCTGCAGAAGGATAGGTTTCGAGGTCTGGTAGTAGGTGCAATAACAGAAAGAAAAAAGTAATCACTTTGTAGTGTTTTTTTTTTATTATAGAGTAATAGCCATTTAAAGGCTGATAATAAATTATCATGATGACAGAATTAAAGAGAGCCAAACAAATTAAAGACGAATCAAGTTTAAATAAATTAAACCTCTATTGCAATCTTAAATTACTTTAACTTAGCAAGCATTAGGTAAGCTAATCTTCTAGTTAGCGAGAATTATGCAGTTAGGTAGATTATCAGGGCGTGAAGGTTGCTGCCAGAGTGCCACTTGTAGGGTAATTGCGAGACATGGCGTATGAGTTTTATAGTCCAAGAGTTTATTGTTCCGTTTCGGTAAAGATTTGTGTGATAATTGTTTTAATTTTTGATAAAGTTGTGTAGAAAAGGAAATGGCGAAAGAGAGTACGAATTGATTGTTTAGTCATTGGAAATATCACTGTTTACATAATTATCACCTCTAGGTAAATAATAATCGCCTAGAGTCAATAGGCGCGACGATATAAATAGATAGATGGACTGCCTCGTTGGCTTGGTAGACGCAAGCGCTGCTGCTGAGAATGATGTACAGACGCCAGCAAATCAAGCTACTACAATCTGTCAAATTTCTTTAATAGATTTTCAACTTTATTGCTAAAGCATAAGGTTCAAAGTTAATTGGGAAAATTTGACAGTTTTGGGTAGCTTGATTTGCTGGCGTCTGTACCTATTGTGTTCGATTCCCAGGTCGAGTAAATGTTATACACGTAGATATAGAAAACGATGCGATGTCTTCTCGAAACCTTATCGATTGTACAGTTTTACCCTTCGTAACTACTTATTAAACAATCTGTATTGTTGACAGCTTGGTTGTATCCATGAACCCTTAGGCATTGTCAATATATTGTTAGTGCTTATCATGCAACATGCGCAACAATGAAATCAACAGTTATATATTTGTTTGTATGATGATCACACCGCTGTATCGACTTTCATTGTTTATTACGTCAGCAGTTTTAATGCTGTTTCACTTGCATGAGTCGTTAAATTCAAAGTCCTAATCATGCCCAAAAAATATCATGGTTAGGTACGTCACTTTCAATACACACATTACTTTAGAAATCGACATTCTTAAACACCATTTTTTTAATTGGAGTTCTACAAAAAGAGGATGACAGATTTAAAGGAAATGTTTTCCTTAAAAGAAAATAATAAAAAAATCTTAAATTCACTGACAAACAACGCACAGCCTAAACCACTGGATCTGAAATTTTCCACAAGAGTTTCTTCTATAACGAAGATGAGCACTAAGGAAGGATTTTCGTAAATTAATACCTTAAGAGGAAATGCGGTCGGAGAGACTTTTGTAAACAGCCTAAGTAAAACGTCGTAATTCGAAGTTTGGCTCTCGCCTGTTTCCTCCTCCAATATTGGACTAATTTAAAAGATATATCATGAACTGAATAAGAAAGATATAATAATATACTGTGCCCCTATGTTTTTATTTTTTTCATTAATAGGCCTCTATTGACAGTTGAGGGTTCTAGTGCTTATAAAAATAATGTATCATCAAAAAGGAAAACATAGGGACATACAAGTAGTTAATATTTATTATTCTGTAAAAAATCATTGCTTTATGACTATAAAGCAACCCCCCATAGAAACGCTCTCGCCTGTTTTATTTCTAGTTAATGACTATTAACTAGAAATAAAACAGGCGAGAGCGTTTCTATGGGGGGTTAAATAGGAAGTGTAAGTTGGTACGGAAGTTCATAATTTTTTCCAATCGAAAATCACATTGGCTGCATGGCTTGTATAATACACAGCTACACATGAATTGAAAAAATTTAAAATTATAAAAATTTAAAATTATTATTATTTTGGACATGCATGAGCGACCAATGCCTCAGGATTTGGCTGTCCAATCTGTCCGACACCACGCTCAGAAGCGTGTTGGTACTACCCCTTACCCGAGACCAAAGGGAGGCCGACCTTTTGCGCAGCACCGCCTGGAAGCCGTCCGTGCTGTGTTCGGCGAACATGCCGGAGGCACTGCACCGCCATGGGAGCCCCAACAAACCCCTGAACGCGTTATTATACTGAAGCTATACATTTTCAGTTTTAGCTGACCTTGCATTGTATAGGTTTTTCGTACAATCAGAAGTCAGGTTATACTGGTTATGTATAGCTTGATGTGTAGCCGTGTGTACATGAAGACAGCGCAATGTAGTAGCTAATATCGTCCCTCGCATGACTAAGAGTCCTATCTCATTTTTCTCATTTTTTAGCTGATTTGAGTTAGGACAACTACATTTTTCTATTCGTGATCCTTTACATTTATCACTAACCGTCGTATCTCTATGTTATTTGGATCTCAAAATAAAACCATTTTGTAAGGCAAAAAAATGTAAAAAAAATTACGAATTGAAAAATATACAGGATGCAATTAAATTCATGGGCATCCTTTTAAGAGGTCATTGTACTCATCATTATAAACAACTCTTACTATGGGACCAAACCTGAAATTGCGAAAAAAAAATCAGCCGTTCCATACATTTTGACGAGTTATGCGAACATAAATGTAGGGAACAGCTGATTTTTTTCGCGATTTCAGGTTTGGTCCCATAGTAAAAGTTGTTCATAATGATGAGTACAATGACCCCTTAAAAGGATGCCCATGATTTAAATTTCACCCGTAGTTATCTTAACTCAAATCAGCTAAAAAATGAGATAGGACTTTTAGCCATGCGAGCGACGATATATCGCAGCTTGATTATACGATGGTTGATCTGTATCTATTAGCCATTACTCCACACAGACCTATATATAAATGACAAATCATCGGCTACTGTCGCAGAGTCGGACCACCATAACATTGCACCATGATGTGTCGATTGCCCCACGACTGAATTAGAGAGCGGTGGTGTAACCGCTCCAGTTTGTGCGCATGCGCTGAGCTCATGTTACGGATACAGTGGCTAATTGTTGAGGGAATTGATAATTGATGAGCAATTTCTATTTCGACATCGTTCCGATTTCTCATTTGCGAATGTCTTGAGTTCAACAAGAAAATTAGTTTTTTTGTCTATAATTTGACCTAACGCCTGAAATCTTTTTTTTTTCTGAATGGGCCCGCTCAATCACGCCTGATGGAAAGCGATGGATGAAGTCTATGATGGAACAAGCGTGCCCGGAAGATGCATAAGGCACTGGAACTGCCACGCATCGACGAAACATAGCAGGCTGCTTGACGCCGGACCTCGGACTCCGGTGTGAGGGTGGTCGCAAACCAGGCAGGCGTTAGCCCTACCACCGCAAGGGAAGAATTGGCCAGTCAAATAAGGTGTTGGGTGTGACTGTCCAGGATGCGCCGAGCGCTCGGTTCAGTTGAGTAACTGGCGGAACAAACTGCGCTACACGAGGAGGCTTCTTCGTACATACCAAAATAATCCGTATTCTAATTCACGGTCGTTTCGGTGGTGGATATCTTATTAAGAATAATTGGGTAGGCACCCACTTTAGTATAAAGTCAAGTCACCTCTTGTAAAATCTATACAGACTGCTCCAATATTAATGGCATATCATATTGGAGCAGCCTGTAGGGTTTGTAAGAGGTGACTTAGCTGACGTCACCAGTCAATCAATCCAATGGTAATGCTCCTTTACAGCACAGATTAAAACTAAACATGAAATGTAAAGAAATTCGCCTATTTGTTGAGCTAAATTAGAGAGCAGTGGTGGCCCAGTGGTAAAAGCCGTGATTTACGAGTTGTAGGTCGTAGATTCGAAACCAGACAGGCGTTTTACTTTGTGTAAATTATTTCATCACCACTGATCTCAAAACGATGAAGGAAAACACCGTGAGGAAACCGGCATGTCCTAGAATCAAATATTCGAAGACATGTGACATCTTCCAACGCGCGCTGGGCCGCGTGGTGGATTACAGCCCACTCTTTCTCACAGAGAAGAGACCTGTGTCCCAGCAGTGGGAACATTATAGGCTGATTATGTGTGTTATGTATTGTGCTAAATTTAATGTTGCATTATACTTTGGGCGGCTTATTTGTGCTACATTTCATGTTACGTTTTACCAAACTGTACACGGTATTACAACGCACATTATTTAAGCTAAGTTCCTATTACCACGCAAAAATAAAACCGCTAGCACAACAACCATCCTACCTTCAGGCTCGAACCCTCTCTGGCTGCTGGCTCCGTAAGAGATCTCCCTGTTCTTTCCATTCTCGTCCACATATCCGTACTTCCCAGCTACATCTCCGTTCGGGTACTTTGTTTCGATCTTGAAGGACCCGTCGGCTGCTTCGTAGCCGTAGCTGTAGGAACCGTCGTCGTTTTGTCTGTTGATCTGCTTGAGGATCGGGACTGGGGTCGTCGTGGGGCCGTTGTAGTTTTGGCAGTGGACTGCGAGCCACGCCGTGCAGAGGATTAGAGTCTGTAAAGAGAGAGAGTATTTGAGTGAAATTGTTGTATTGTTTGGTGAACTACAGGGATTTTAAAAGTAGTTCTTAAATCACCTTCGATAATCGCAGCTATGAAATTAAACGGGACGAAATGAAGATCGAGCAAATAATAGACGGAGACTCATGCTCAACGAAATTAGTCGTTTGAGAAATAGGAAGTTATATTTCTATTTAATGGTAGATAGGTATATAAGACAAGCTTTCAACCTGCATGAAGTAGTATTTATTAGTTGTGTTTTCATGAATAAGTTCTTAAGTACATATAAAATTCTAAGTCCTGACTGACTGATATATCAACGCACAGCCTAAAACCGCTGGTCCTAGAGACAAGAAATTTGGAGGGTGTGTTCTTTGTGAAGAGTAGGTATCCACTAAAAAAGGGTTTTTCGAAATTCCACCCCTAAGAGGGTGAAGAGGGGAGGGTGAAATTTCACGCAGACGAAGTCGCGGGCAGAAGCTAGTTAAACCTATATGCAAAGTTTTTGTGCTGTTTCAATCGTTTCAAGATTGTTTAAAACACGCTATAAAACAATCTAAACACGGGCTAATTTCGGAAGTAAAAATAAAACAAGATAATCGCATCTTTTTTTGTACCTGACCACCACGAACCGTGTAACTCAGTTAAAATTTCACAACATTACAAAAAATAACAGCGTTAAGTTATTTCAAACAGTTAAAAGTGAGCGCCCTTGATCTTGCCGCTGCGTTGTCGTTGCGTAACCGCTGCGTGCTCGTTACGGTGTAATTGGAGGTTTTTGTACTCAGTAATTATATTGTTGTTTGTTGCTTTATTATGGTGAGGGAGTGTTCACTAATTGGAATGTTGTACGTAACACCACTGAACTTATAATAATGTATAGAGCAATATTTCGCGGAGCTTTCATTTAAATCGAACGCGCGCGTATATAATTGGTTTCTACTACTCGGCGACAAATCGGTGACTCACTCAACGTACGATCACCCAACTGTGTTTCTCAAACTTTCCAAGATGTTTACTTGTAAACGGTGCGATGCGGAAGCGAGAGACGGCGTCACATGTTCTGTGTGCGCGGGGCAGTTCGATTTCCCCTGCTCGGGCATCACGGAAGCAGGATGGAGAAGACTTGGAGATCGTAAAACTACATGGAAATGTAGTAGTTGCAAAATATCGATGGTAGCCAGTCCCCGAGCTGATTCCGACAAGAGTTTACCAGCAGACACGGAAACCATCTTAACTGAGCTCAAGCGGCTATCTACACAAATGGAAGCCTTGCCAGCGCTGGTCGAGAGCGTTAAAGCTGTGCAAAACGAACTTGTGGAGCTTAAAACTTTGAAGGCTGAGTTCTCAGAGGTGAAGTCGTCACTCCAGTTTGTTAGTGACAAAATGGATGAGCTGACCTGCAAGGTATCAACTCTGGAGCATGACATTGAGTCAATGAAGGAGACCAAGGGTGACATCACAAAGTTGCAAGACCGCATAGCTAAATTGGAGCTCCGTCAAAGTGAGAGCGAACAGAGGTCCAGGATGAACAACATCGAAATCAAAGGAGTGCCACTAACTAGCGATGAAAACTTATTCTCAATAATGACTAAAATCGGGGATGTTATTGGATGTCATATACCCAAGGAGCAGATTAATTACATAGCCCGAATTCCAATGCGTAGTGATCCAATTAATAAAAATATAATTTGTTCGGTGCATAATAGCTACAGCAAGTCTGATTTTGTTTCTGCGGCGAAAAAGCACAAAACCCTAAATGCTGCTCAACTGGGTCTGCAAGGCTCAAACAGGATCTATATTAACGATCATCTTACGCTGGATAATAAAATTCTCCTGAACCAAACTAAAGCTCGTGCCAAAGAACGTGGATTTGAGCACGTTTGGGTCACGGGATGCAAAATATTTATTCGAAAAAACTTTACATCCCCAAAACTCCACATCAAGACGGAGCACGACTTAAAAAAGTTCTTATTCTAATAGTTTTTATATTGAAAATGTCGATTCAACGTCTTGGTAAGTGGTATATCGCTCACTCCGCCTCATTAAGTTTGAGAACCACAGGTTTTTGTTTTTTATGCGCATTCCTTTCTCGCCGTCCTTTGGTTTGCTTATCACTAGTTTTGAACCATTTCGTACATTATTGCTATTATGACTTTAAATCCTCCGCTCGTTACCTTAAGTATGTATATTGCTTATTGAGACTACACAGTCTACCTTACAATAATTATTTTTTATTTCTTAACGTTCAACTATGTGCTACGCTCTTCGGAGCTTATTTGTATGGAGATAAAGTTTTATTTCACTTTTCTATAATCACCTCTCAATATTACTTAAAAAATATTTATTTTAACGGATTGAATGTGCTTTGTATTCTATTTTCTATACTAACACTAATGATTTTTATGATGTATCATGGCGCCTATTAGCATTTTTTATCAGAACGTGCGGGGACTGCGAACTAAAACAGGTGTTTTCTACAGGAATATATGTATAAATGGTTTTGATGTTATTTGCTTGACTGAGACTTGGCTAACCGATGGAATATCCGATTCCGAATTATTTGATGACAGATATATGGTATGGAGACGGGACCGGGATTACACCAGGACAGGTCAGACTATGGGAGGTGGGGTTTTAATTGCCGTTAGGCGGGAGATTGTGGCTCATGCTCGCGGAGAGTGGCACTCAACGGCAGAAGACATATGGGTCACATTATCTCTGCAACAAAAAAGACCCAGGACAACATACAAAATGCATATATGCGTTGTTTATATTTGCTCTCAAAACCAAGGTAACTCATTAACAACTCAGTTAGGTATCTTCTCTGATAATTTGACCAACATTATAATGCAGCACCCAGTCGACAAGTTTATTGTGCTGGGTGACTTTAACCAACCCAATATATCGTGGACCCCTGCAAATGATGGTTATTCTCTCCACCCTTCAAACCTGAACGGTCATGTCCAAACCATTTTTTTTGACAACATTAACGCATGTAACTTGTCACAGTACAACTGTCACCCTAACAAAAACAATAGGATTCTGGACTTGGTATTTTCCAATAATGAAGTTTCTGTCTCCTGCAGCACTGATCCACTGGTTCCTGAAGATCCGCACCACAATGCATTGTGTATTACGGCGGACTTTGTTCAGCTGCATAGTCTGCCAGCTCGTCCCTATGTGAAATACTTGTACCGGTCTGCTGACTATGCAGCAATTAAGGATGAACTCAACATCGTTGACTGGCAGTACGAGTTGGCCCACAGGTCACTAAACGATGCCGTAGCATTCTTCTATGATGTCTTGTATAAAGTGCACAAAACTTATGTCCCATCAAAAACAGTTGTTTCCCAGTCTAAATACCCGCTCTGGTATAAAAGTCCGTTAGTGAAAATCATTAAAGAAAAATCCAAATTCCATGCTAAATTTAAAAAATATGGGAACGAGTCAGACTACCAGTCTTTTGTAATATTACGGCAACGTGCAAAGGACCTGGAGAAGTGCATGTTTGATGAATACATGGCAAACGTTGAATCCGCTATTCGCAACAACCCTCGAGCCTTCTGGAGCTACATAAAATCAAAAAAGCAAAACAACTCCTACCCTTCTGTGCTGCGGTTTGGAAACCTGTCTTCTAGCAATGGTGAAGAAATTTGCAATTTCTTCGGCGAATATTTTCTGTCCAACTTTCGTGAATCCACCATCTCTGATAATAATGCACAATATCATTGTACCAGTGAGCGGATTGATTACAGTCCATACGATATTGCTGCTATCGAGGTTTGTGAGGACGAGGTGATGGGACTGCTAGAGCATTTGGACTTAAATAAATCAGCTGGTCCAGACAAGCTCCCACCGGTTTTCATAGTAAACTGTGCTACAAGCCTTTCGGTTCCTCTTACATTATTATTCAGACGATCTCTGAATACCGGGGTTATGCCTGCTATATGGAAGTCGGCTTATATAACTCCTATTCATAAAAAGGGACCGAGAAACTACGTGGAAAACTACAGACCGATATCCAAGTTATGCGTGTTTGCTAAAATATTAGAAAAAATTGTTTACAGACAAGTTTACTCTGCTCTCAGGCTCAGTTTCAGCGAACACCAGCATGGATTCTTGAGTGGTCGATCAACAACTACAAACCTCGTTCTCTGTAGTGACTTCCTGTCAGAGGCTATGTCTAATCGGTCCCAAATCGACGTCATTTATACAGACTATGCCAAATGTTTTGACAGAATTGATCACGTCGTTCTCATGCGCAAACTTCTATCGATGGGCATCAGGGGTAATCTATTCCGTTGGTTTAAGTCGTATGTGGAGGACAGGTGTCAGACTGTTGTGCTGAATGGGTACTCATCAAGATCAATGCGCATCCCATCTGGCGTTCCGCAAGGATCTTTATTAGGGCCGCTATTATTCAATTTATTCGTCAACGATATTGACTCCTGCTTCCTTCATTCTAAAATACTGCTATACGCAGATGACATGAAAATTATGTCAAAGATATCCTCCTTATCAGATGCTCTGTCATTGCAAGAGGACTTGGATAGGTTCCAGTACTATTGCAGAACTAACAAGCTCCATTTAAATGTCTCCAAGTGTTACGTGTGCTCCTTCACTAGGAAGCCCGTACCTATCACATTTGACTATAAACTTTTAGACAGCTCCCTAGCTAGGGTTAACACAGTCAAAGACCTGGGAGTTGTATTTGATTCGAAATTATTATTTGATCAACACATAGATAACGTCATTAACAAAGCATCAAAATCTCTAGGGTTCATTTTGAGGGTCTCGTCTGAGTTCAGGAACATCAAAACCATTAAAATTCTTTACTGTACTTTTGTTCGCAGTCATCTCGAGTATGCCTCTCAAGTTTGGAATCCCAATTACAACATATACATAAATCGATTGGAAGGCATACAAAGAAAATTTTTGAGGTATATTCAATTCCGGTCTAAAACTTATTCTCCCACTTATCTCCTACGCTGTAAAAGATTCCATTTACTTCCTCTTTCTGAACGTAGAAAAATTGCGGATTTGGCGTTTTTATTTAGAATCGCTAACGGTTCAACTGAACTTCCCGAATTGCTGAACAAAATTGGACTGCGGGCTCCTTCTGCTTTTCTGCGCAATCCTCATCTGTTGCATACTCCTATGGTAGGAACGAAGTACAGACGAAATTCGTACTTAATTAGAGCGAGTCATACGTACAATACCGTCTGCCGGGGTGTCGACATCGATATTTTCAATACCAGCATGTCAAAATTAAAAAGGACTCTTTGTGATTTCTTTTTTGATCATGTTAACTAATTTCTCGTCTATTAATCACATTTTTTTTCCTTATTTTTTACTCAAAAACTGTCTACCTTCTCAAATATTTCTTTGTTGTTTATACACTCTTCTATCTGTGAAAACTTGTAATTGGCCTTATTTCTGTTACTCTTAATAGTGCAAAAGTGTTTAGCTGTAAGTTTTCCAAAAAACTGTAAAATAAAATAAAATAAATAAAATAAATACTGCTTTACATACCGCTTCAAATAAAGTATGCACCGAAGATTCTGATGGTATCCTTTAATGTGCTCGACACAGCCAATATTAGGATTTCTCTAAAACAAATCCACACACGAGTGTGGCGTGGTTGAGGATGTTTACCATGTGTTGGCCCGGAACGAGGTTGAGAGGGTCAGCTTAATATGATGTGGATCTGCGGGAAGTGGGCATGTGTAACTTGATTCTGGCACGTCCTCTGTCAGATGAGGCTAAGTCAATTTATAATGTAGTTATATTAGCCATTAAGCGTAGATAAGTCAATCTTTGTGAGGCCTATGAGGGTGGCATGATCATGTCTGATCAAACCTTCTATAAAATAAATAAAGATTTAAAAAAAAAACCACACTACCGTCTTCCCCAGATTGGAGACTATTTAGGACGAGATTGCCAATCCCAGATAGACTAAAATAAGTAATTCCTTCATTATCTCATCTAAGTTAACGTGCGCCTTATTCTGAAGACTAATTCTCTTAACAACGTTCAAAATCTAGTCGCATTCTCATCTGTGCGACAATCAATGTCAAAAACTTGTCAAAAATTTAGGGAAACTAGAGGTATTTTTGACAGATTGACACTGAGATCAGACTGTGAACATTTTTAAAATTACGAGAATTACCCCTCTGTTCACTGGGTACGTCGAAAAGTGTACTTGAAGTAATAACCAAGTAGAATGTCGCATTTATAAGCATAATCTAGAATTTTGTTTATAAATGCCACATTCTACTTGATAACGAGATATCTAGATATCTCTACAATTACAAAACACAGCTTCTGACGCCATACGAAACTTTATAAGGACAAAATTCTTGAAGAATTTGCTACTGCTACCTATACATTTTTTCCTGCAAATTCTTGGTAAAGTAGTGACACAAGAAACTTTGTCGACTTGTTGACGCCCACAGCACAGTACATAAAAAAAACAGTAGTCCAACTGCGAAAAATCACTCGAATTTACGCACTCTCTCAGAAATGCGACGACGCGACGTGCTGATATACTTTAAGGTCGCTTCCTGTTCGTGTTCCTAAGGACCTGCCTGTGCCCTAGGACCTATTTAATAAAAACCAACAGGCGGCAATTTGCCAATTTTACAAGTTTCTTTTTTATACAATTGGCGTGAAAATATGTAAATTTTGTATTTTTTTGTCAAATACGTGTAAT
This sequence comes from Amphipoea lucens, assembly GCA_947508005.1. Lineage (NCBI taxonomy): Eukaryota > Metazoa > Arthropoda > Insecta > Lepidoptera > Noctuidae > Amphipoea > Amphipoea lucens. The sequence goes on from OX382364.1 coordinate 1,318,380, forward strand.
AACGTATTGCCAGTTACATTTTTATTAATTAAGGCCCTGGTCGCACCCCCTCGAGTGAGTCTGCGCGTAGGTGTGACCTGGCACGGGTCGGTGATGTCACGTGCCGTGGGTTAGCAGCTTTATATATGCAAGTTTCGCAATGCAGTTCTTCGGTACCTAGTTGTCGTATGGAGACAAGGCCACATTCGCGACCTATTTAGAAAGTAACGAATGACAAGCCCAAGCTTGCAATCACACCCACCCTCTTGTCCAATGGACAAGAGGGTGGGTGTGATTGCAAGCTTGGGTCGATCGACGTCTACTGATCTTATTTTCTATCGATTGATGACATCGATCGCCATTGGTCTATTGAGTGTGGAAACAACTTAAACGGCCCACCTTATGATTAATTAATTATTATCACAAAAAAAAACAAGTTGTGATACTGTTTTATATTTGTACTGTGTCCAGAGAGAATGTCCTAACTTAACAACTTAGCCTTGTGGTCAACGCGGACATACGATACTTTGTTTATATACTTATTATATATTGATGTAAGTATATTAAATTAATATCGCTCGTGGTAAATGGAAATTGGTTTATGATTAAAACACGATGGAAAGCTTACGCTACTTCGAGTTACAAAATGTATGAAGATTAAAGATACTAATGTATATTATACATAAATTAGCCGTTCAGTCTGCGGTGCTGTTGTAGTCATGATACCTACGCAATGTTGTAAATGACGACATGGCAAATATGGGTCAAAGCCATTATAAAAATGATTACCCTTTTTGAAAAAAAAATAAAAGCATTTATTTCAAATAGGCACATAAAAGGCACTTTTGAACGTCAAAAATTACCTTAAAATTGAATTGATACTAGTCGCCTCTTCCAAAAGGTAGTTTTCGTATGGAGAAGAATGGGCAAGAAACTCCACCGTTACTCTTTTAAAATGTTTTACAATATTTTGCATGGGTACATTAGTTATATAATAATATGTGAGGACGATGCACCTAAAATAAAATTACTATACCACAATAGGTAAAAGAATTAAAAACGAAACCATGACATATAAATTAATTATCTGATAGATACGTGGTGCTCACATATTTACAAACATGGTACAAGTAAACGATTTTAATTTTTTTTTTTAAATACAAGTAATAAGTCAGGGTGTGAGTAATGAATGTAAATCAATGTAAAAAAGAATAAAATTTTACAATTAAATTAGCAACCAGTTTGATTTTGTCTAGACTCTAGGTTGTCCTATGGAGCAGGACCAGCATGTTTCCAAGCGTTCTTATCTTGGATTGAAAAATCTTGAGTTTAAAGATGTTAGAATTACGAAAGTATAATGAATGATAAGTCGGTAGGTACCTAATTATCGACAGCTTCATTTCCTTATTATTTAGGCAAAAAGCTTCATAATTTCTGACTGAACAACTTCTTGACAATTCAAAAGTGCCTGTAAATGGTTTAATTGAAATAAAAGCCTTGAGCATGAGTTTATTTTCATGGAAAGATGAGTCTTTAGAATACCAATCGCACATATTTGGTGTAGTACCTATTTAATCTGGGTACTATATTAATCTTTGTCATGTCAACCGTGAGACTGTAAACCTTGAGATCTTGAGTTCGATTACCCGTCCGATCCTGATGTCAACAAAAAATAAATTAAGTGTCTCCACTGTAAGAAAAAAAAACCGGCCAAGTGCAAATTGGACTCGCACACAAAGGGTTCCGCACCACAAGGCAAAACACGCTGAAAAAAACGGCAAAAAATCACGTCTGTTGTATGGGAGCCCCTTTAATATTTATTTTAATTTAATTATTTATTTTTAAAGTGAATATACAACTAAATATTCTGTGAATAGGTATTTCAAGCGTCTATACCTGTTGCCGTTGTTAATATCGAGCAAATAACGGCAAAAAATCACGTTTGTTGTATAGGAGCCCCCCTTAAATATTTATTTTATTCTGTTTATTAGTTTTTTTGTTATAGCGGCCACAGAAATACATCATCTTTGAAAATTTCAACTGTCTAGCTATCATGGTTCATGAGATACAGCCTGGTGACAGACAGACAGACGAACAGTGGAGTCTTAGTAATAGGGTCCCGTTTTTACCCTTTGGGTACGGAACCCTAAAAAGAGGAAAATCCTTGATTGTAATAGGTAAAGGAATAGGAATAGACCACCTAGATCAGAATCCAATTAAAATAACTCCTCGTAATAATTTAATTACCTACAAACACTATCTATCATTTTATTATAATTACTACCAACGCAAAAAGGTAATAAAAATGTATAAGGTCTTGCCTTTTTCGATCACTGTCATGACATTGCACAAATATCTTTGTACAGCTTATGTATACCTATGAGTACCTACCTACGTAGATATCATTTGATTTATAGTAAGTAAGTAGGCTAGTAAATATAGCAAAAAGCTATGCATCAGCTCCCTGCTAGATACATAGTTAATGCATAGCTTTTTTGCTCCATTGTAGATTGGACAGAAAAAGTAATCAAACATCAGTATGTTGATTACTTTTTCTGTCCACTCGACCACTTGGTCTGGTCTCTGTGGTCTGGTCCCTCAAGAATCTTAGAGTAGGTACGTAAATCCACTGGTATTCATCAATTCTAGTTTTCTTTGTCTCAACTAAAACTATCTAAACTTAATCCATACTAATATTATAAATGCGAAAATGTGTATGTCTGTATGTTACCTCTTCACGCTTAAACCGCAGAACCGATTTAGATGAAATTTGGTACAGAGATAGTTTGAGTCCCGGGAAAGAACATAAGATATTTTTTATCCCGATATTCTTACGGGATCAAGACTTATGAGGCTAAAACCGCGGGGCACAGCTAGTACTATAAATAGAAAACATTTGATTTTTTGTATGTTTGTTTGTTACGCTCTCACGGTAAAACGGCTGAACGGATTTGACTGAAATTTGCCACGTGTGTAGACCATGACCTGGAGCAGGACATAGGCTACTTTTCATCCTTGATCGCAGACGAGGTCGCGGGCAAAACATAATGAGGTATTGTAGTAGAGCATTCATGAAGTTTATCCACTTGCTGAAGTCAATAAAGCTAAATTTTGAACATCTTCAGCCACTAAGAGATAAAATTAAAAGCCTTATAAGCCCCGATAATAATTTTCCGAAGAAATGAATTATTCATTTCTTCGGAAAATTAAAGAGAAAATCGATCAAGTATGCCATTACCCACTGATTAAGTATAATAACCATTAATTCTTGACAAACTGGTCGCTAGTCAGGCATTATAGATGTGTACTAGTGGTCTAGATACTGGATAGATCTAGTGCTTATGTAAGATTCAGGGCATTTAGAAGCCTGCACCACTTCCTACACAAACAAAGTCGATAAATAGCTTATTGATATTCACTTTGAGTAAATAAGCTGATAGAGTCGTACTATATCCAAAACAAGCTTCAGTCCGCGACTTGGTCTGCGTGGAAGAAACATACCTATCCTATGACACTCGGCAATAATGTACTCGTAGCTTTCAATTAGTAAAATTTCTTTTTTATTCGGATCAGAACTTCTAGAATCAAAAAAAAATCTTAAGCATTATATTAGTTTAGATTAGATTATCAATCAACTCAGCCTATTGCAGTCCACTGCTGGAAATAGGCCTCTCCCAGACTGCGCCACAGCACCCTGACCTCCGCCTTCCGTATCCAGTCTATCCCAGCCACCTTCTTTAGGTCGTCCGTCCATCTATGTAGCTGGGGTCCCACACTACGCTTGCCGATACGCGGTCTCCACTCCAGGACTCACCGCGGCGGCCATCAGTCCTTCGATAAACATGGCCAGCCCACTGCCACTTCAGTTTGCTTACTCTGGAAGCTATGTCGGTAACTCCGGTTCTTTTCCGGATAATTTCATTCCACAACGGCATTCTACAGTTTCACGGAAATATCAGCCAAGCTTTCCATTCCACTGCAGATGGCTTTACCAAGGAGACAACGAGCCAATTCAAATAGTACCCATTCATTAAAATTGATAATTATTTCACATTGCATACTTGTCTAAGAATGTGGTTTAGTACGCGTGCAAATTAGATGTATAAAGGTGTGTACGGACGGTTAGACAATAATCTAGCATGTCTGGTTTTTGCCGTCGTGTCGTTTGGATATCTCGTTTACATATGATTGGATCGAATGAATATGTAATGTTATGATAGTGTTATTGTTTTGGTGTTGATAATGGCAGATCAGATTGCATGCAATGCTTTATACATGTATTAGAAGTAGGCAGGTATAAAAGGTCATGTTACGGAGTTTCTAATGCGTGACATTTCATACTTAAATTGGATCAATGTCATACCATAAGTAAAGTTAGACTTATAAGACCAACTGATGTAAGCATTAAGTACATTATAGATTACATATATTGGCGTGGGGCAAGTTGACATATAATTTAATTGAATGCTCTATGTCTCCTAATGTTAAATACTTTGTATACCTACTATTGTATAGAAGCAAGTTTTCTAACTGAACAGATAGCTGTGCTGCTGGGGAGTTTGTTGCGCTACTTCATTCCAGCTAAAGCACTAGAAAGTGGTGTTGGGCCGGCGTTTTGGGAGACTGTCTAATGTAATTTTGACGTTCGAAAAGTGCTGATTCTCAGCCTAATTTGAATGAATGACTTTTGATTTTATCCATTTCAACGAAAGCTTAATAACGAAATTACAGTTATGTGCGTAGAACGACCACCGTAATTAAGATAATGGTTTAAAAAAATGATTTTATTTTTCAATAAAACAATGAATATCTCGTCATAACAAAACTTATACAGCTCTCGACACTATTGATACTTCATGCCACAAAGTCTACAGAACCAGTCGAACAAACAACCTATTTAAATCCGAAACTAATCGACCATGTTCAAAACCACGTACCACCATAACATTTCGATAGCCTACTATTTAATCGCAGCATGCCTGTCGCACGTAATTTGAATACATCGCACCGTCTGACCGCGGCCTAATTTTGGCGCACTCAAAACTATTAGTTATAAGGTCATTTTTTACATCATTACCTTTGATCGGTTACTGTCAGGTATTTATAATTAGACCTTGTTGTATGAGTTTTAAATAATTATTGGGCATTAAAGTGTCGTAATTTGATTGCAATTATTTAAAAAGAAATTTAACAACTGTTACTACTGTTTTTTATCTACTTTGGTCTTTTTCTGTTGTTGTTCGAGGGTTATGACATTTTGATAGTAAAATTTTACGGGAGTGAATGAGGATTGCCTATGCTTATCCTCAGAATAGAGAAAATGCTTATCTATACTTCTACAGGGGAAATTGAATTCATGGGCATCCTAGTAAGGGGTCATTGTAATCATCATTATGAACAACTTTTATTATGGGACCAAACCTGAAATCGCGAAAAAAAATCAGCTCTGCCCTACATTTTGACGAGTTATGTAAACATAAATGCAAGGGAACAACTGATTTTTTTTTTCGTGATTTTAGGTTTAGTCCCATAGGAAAAGTGGTTCATAATGATGAGTACAATGACCCCTTAAAAGGATGCCCATGAATTTATTTTCACCCTGTATACTAATATTATGAAGAGGTAAACTTTGTTTGTTTGTAAGTTTGTATGTAGCGGGTAGTATTCGGAACTACCCGTCGGATTTGAAAAAATCTTTTTTGCATTTGATAGCCCAATTCTTAAGGAAGGTTAGAGGCTATTAAACATCACGCTACAATCCTTAGGAGCCGAGCAAAAGGTCAAAAAGTCAGAAAGATCGCTAAGCGAAAACGCAGACGAAGTCGCGTGCAGAGGCCAGTTGATAATATGCACATTAATTAATTAATCAATAAATAAATCAGATGATAAAGCACTTTGTCTCTCCTTTCCTTTTTAATCCATCCAAAGGTGGTCTTAAAAAGATCGCTCTTAGCGATAAGACCACCCATTGTGTCACCCATTGTAAAGTTTCTATATTTATGTCTGTAATTTATATGTTGTATGTAATAAAGAGTATTCTATTCTAAAGCAGGAACGTTCAGTATGAAAACGGAAGTTACCTAAACACAATTTATAATCAAGGAAATGATAATCGTGTAGCTCTTAAAATTATAATTGCTCTATATTAGGTAACTCAAAACTCAAACTCAAAGCAAACTTAAAGCATTTATTTCAATTAAACCAATTACAGGCACTTTTGAATTGTCAAAGGGTCGGTCAGTCAGAAAGATGAAGCTAGTTGCCCATTCCAAAGTGTAGGTACCTATGGAGAAGAACGGGCAAGAAACTCCATGGGCACTCTTTTAAATCAAAATAATATTGTTACAAAGTCTTGGTTACATCATTCATGTTAAAATTTATACATGTGAGAACGATGCAGAACGTTAAAAGCGTCCATAATGAAAAGATAAAAAATAACAATTCAAATATTGAATAAAATAAAATAAGCCATGGCAGCAAAGAGATGACCAGTCCCTACTGACGGCGCCCGTTCACGAACATGACGCATGTATTAGCACCATTCAGCTCAACCATTTTGAAGGGAGCTAAATGATCCAATCCAACACATGCGCCACCATCAGCGAGACATTTAACCATGACCACATATCCTTATATCACCAATTAATAATAAAAAACTGGTGCAATTTAATTTCAAGACTTATTTCCTATCCGTGCTGAAACCCACGTTAGCCGTTCACTTGTTTTGTCCAAAACAATAATTACCTAAAGCAATACAATGTAATTGGGAGATTGTTTTTATCGATAAACAACTTCTATTGATCAATACTACGGAAATATTATTGCGTGTTAAAAGTCTGAGTTTTTTAATTTAGGTTCTGGATCAAATATTAATTGTTTGACAGGTGTTATAAAAACTGGCCTTGGTAGTACTTAATTAAAAATATTTCAGTTAAATTTATAGTTTACATTATAATACACTAGCTGCGCCCCGCAGTTTCACCCGCATAAGTCTCGATCCCGCGGGAACATCGGGATAAAAAGTATCCTATGTCCTTTCCCGGGACTCAAACTATCTCTGTACCAAATTTCATCTAAAGTGGTTTAGGTGTGAAAAGGTAACATACAGACAGACAGACAGTGTTACTTTCGAATTTATAATATTACTATGGTTATGAATACATGTGACTTATTAGCGAGGGTGCTAAACGCTGTGCATTTTTAGGCTTCTTAGGTCACACGTCAGCATCATCTGCCTAACCTTTTGCCAACTATGTTGGGGTAGGCTTCCAATCTAACCGGATGCAGCTGAGTACCAGTTTTTTACATGGAGCGACTGCCTATCTGATCTCCACAACCCAGTTACTGGGTAATACGAAACCACTTGGTAAAACTGGTTGTCAGACTTTCGGGCTTCTGACGACCTGTAACGACTGTCAAAGATTTACGAATGACTGCCGGTACCAACGGCTTAACGTGCTTTTCGAGGCACGGAGGGGTCTTGGTATGTGAAGATGGTCACCCATCCAAGCGTAGCTTAACCTGATCGATCGACCTGTGCTGCGGCATGTGGTTCTTAGGTCACACGTATCGTATTTTCATATTTTAGGTACCTATAGCTCTTGTGACCTAAATAAACCTTTCTGATAAAAGCGTGGCTTAAGGGCGGGTTTAGGGGTCACTAAGTGATATAAAGCAAATGTTCAATGTTTTAATAGCCCACATTTGGTTCAAAATAGTAATATTGTATGAAGAAACGCAAACATTGAAAAGGGAATGATTTTTTTTCAGAAATGCTTTCCTGCGTTTTCCATGTTGTTTTCAAAAATGTTATCCTGCGTTTTCCACGTAAGTGAACCTATTAATTCTTTGGTAAGTTACACCTTTTCGCAGCTATATTAGCTATTTATAGCTTGGTTTCTCGTATGTCTGGTGGTCGCGAGCGCTACTGTTGACCGTGAGGTCTTGGGTTCGATTCCTGGGTCGGACAATGTTATGTTATTTGGTTTGTACATCACTGCCCAATCCTCTGAGGATACACACAGGTATGATTTTATGTTTTATATCTTTTCGAAGCTGTATTACAACGTAAACAAAGGTATAATGCTGCGTAATTAACAAATATTCTTAGAAAATTGCCGAATGACAATAATTACCGAAACAATATCTCAATTATCGAACAACAAAACCGAGAAAAACTAATTTCACACAGAGCGCATAGACAACAAGCTTCCACTTTTAAAATAAAAGGCGCCACGCCACTGAATTCATTGTATTCTCTTTTGAACGCAGAACAGTGACATTGTCAAGAGTCTATGCAGCCAATATTGTCATGCAAAGGAGAACTGTCAAAATTGAACTTGATTTAAAGCAAAAGTTAAATGGAACGTAATTGTTTTGTAAACATTTGTTGCGTAAACTGAAGTGGGTTGCGCTGCACAGTTATCTATTTCTATGTACAAGACTCGCATACTGATTGTTTGGTCTATGGAATAGTAATGACTGGTTTGTGGCCGATTGATTTTGAGGTTAGGAAGTTGTTCTGATTTTACTTTCGACATCATGGAAGGAAGTTTTGGGATCTTTTGAAAACAAGAAGAAGAAAGCTCTAGTAGATTCAATGGAAAGGATAAAAGAAGTAGTGGTGTCAAAATTGAGGATAATCTACCAAATTGGTAGCTATCTAGCTCATCTAATGATTAATTGAATGTCAAAATAATTTTGATCACTAAGCAGACTCCAGTAGTCCATACTCATTGAGACGACATTTTATTCCGTGTGCGTTTATGTCTTTTGTAGGCAGAGAAAATTAAGAAGAAGAAAAGATAATAAAAACGCTCTAAAATGAAATATTAACTGAATTTGTGAATTTAGCCATTTTGCATAGATGTGACGCATATTTTTCCTCAACATATTTTTTTTTTGGTTTGTTTTTTTTCTTTGCGTTATGACTACCTTAAATAAATGTATTTTCTTTCTTTTTTCTTCTTCCTAATTTCTCCAATAGTCAGGAATGCATGCCTATATGAAAAACTGCCTTATTTCGTAAGAATGCCTAATGCAGAGACACAATTGACCATGACCAAACATTTAAGGGAATAATTAGTCCACCAATTAAAAAAAATTTGGCAAAACTTCAATCTTCATCAGTTATTATTGTAATTAATTTAAATATTAGTTTATTGCTTCCTAAAAGAGATAAAACTAATTCTTACACTAAGTTCAGTTTGTCAGTGAGTCAGAATCATTATCCATTTGCCTTCTATTTGCCAAGGTTTAGGACGGATACGTATTTTATTGTTATGAACTTATTAAACTTATTTTGAAGCAATTTATGCATGACTTGCTGGAAATTAACTTCATCGCACAAGTTTATTGTCAATCTACGAAATCCTGCGATACATTGCCGACATTTAGAAAGCTCTGGTTTTTCTTATACGAATTAATCCTTCCAAAGGTTATCTTGCCACCCATTGCGTCAACCTACATAAAAGAAAAAACCTACCTAATAAAGAGTATCTATTTATTAGTAGTGTAGGAACATTGAGGACCTTGCAGCAAAAGGGAGGCAAGTCCAAGTTTAAGAAATGTGCCTCGTACCTACATGCATCACACGATAGTCCTAAATTTTTTTTTAATTGTAGGTGAAAAAAACAGTAACGATAAAAATTTGGATCTGCCTCCCGTTAATCGCTGTTTAGATCTAGGTGTGTGATATGTTTTCAGAGTAATCAGTGGATTTTACTTAGAAGTACTTGCGCGTACAAACATGAAAAGTGGAAAACCAAAACCACTTGGAGTATAAGTATTCTGTGACCACAACATACTGATCGCGATCATGCTCACGAAAGAGATTATAGCATCATCAAAATTAGGTGGAGTAGTAAGAGAGACACTAATCTCACTAATGCAAGGTAGAGGACACAGGTACAAGAGCCCCAGCCGCCGCGGGAGACGCTCCGGGCGTCGGGAGCCGCGTGACGACTCCCGGCCACCGTAGGCGCGGGCCTGCGGACGGAGAGTAATGGGTAGCTCACCGTCCGATCAGGACCAGGCCCGTGCCCGGACGGTGCGTACGTGTTCCACGCGCGCCTCAAAGAAATGTCAGCAAAAAGGAAGGAACCTGCCAGGGCCGAAGCCAGCCGGGGGTGCGGGATTGTCTGAAAAGGTTACCGCTACCCCGGAACATAAAGGGCTAAGGAAGGAACACGGATGGGTTTTAGTCAGTAAGAGTCTGACACTCCCTTCCGCTTCACCCAGAGCGGGAGGGGTCATTTGATGATTTCCCATCCATAAAAAAGGGGGCCTAAAAAGGCCACTTTGGCAGAATCATAAAAGGATAACATTGTGAATCATAATAAAAGTCGTAAAATGGTCACAAACTGACAATTCATAATATTATTTGCGAACAATTTCATATCACGCAATTCATCTGTTTGACAGTTTTGTATGGAGATTCGTAAAATGGTCCACAAAATATGATTTACTTTAATGGCCCCCAGTACTGCCTCCCCATTCCCCCGTTAAACCGATCTATTACCTCTCAGCTCGAGCTATGATAGCTGCAAGTTGCAAGTCTATCATCGGAGTGAGGCAACGACCGCGCCCACGTACTTTTGTGTTACATTCCGACTTACAACTTGTGAAATAGATTACTTGTCGGATATTATTGGAATTTCAACCGATTGTATGCTAAATGTTTCGGCAAATTGGTTTGATAAGTAGAAAGGTCCTGTTCAGCCTAACAAGCTCCTAAAGATTCAGGCTGACCTATGGGGGATAGTAGATATTCTTACATTATATCAACACTGTGCTGTGATCAATATTTTGTATTTTCCCTATAATTTTTTAGAATTACTCCGGCTGTTTTAAAATTATTAGCTAGCCAACGTGGTTTGAAATGCAGATCGCAGTAGTAGCCCAGTGGTAACGGCCGCGATTTACTAGTTGTATAGGTCGTAGGTTCGAACCCAGACAAGCGCTTTACTTTGTATAAATATTTCACAACGTGGCGATGAAATATTTGACGATTTTATTGCGTTAAACTCATTGAAAGAGAGTTACCCACTGTCAACTTCAAGAACCACTTTAAAGGGCTACTAATGCCAGCTACTTTAAAAATAAAGGAATTAACAGAAACTTTTCGTCTTCCAGGGTGTCTCCTTCATCAGCTGGCATCAGCGGACCCGGCTGGAGCGGGTGCTGATGGTGGCAGCCGCGGTGCTCAAAACGGTGAAAGAAAACATCGTGGGGAAACCGGCATGTCTTAGAACCAAAAATAAGAAGACATGTGACATCTACCAACCCACACTGGACCCATGAGGTGTATTACGGCCCGCTTCCTTTCACTGAGAGGAGGCCTGTGTCCCAGCAGTGGGAACGTTTTTTATGCTGATTATGCAATATGGTTTGCTGCATGGCTATAAACTGCCCGAATAGCCCCAGTTTTATTATTTGTTACATATGTAAAGTTGGAATATCTAGGCGTAATTTATTTCCTTTTTGGCACAGTGGGTGATTTGATATTTACCATCAGTTAATCTCCCAGATAATCCCTTAACTACAGGGTGGCAAGGACAATGACGCGCAACCTGTTACCATGGATTCAGTTTATGATTCTGAACCCGCCTTTTTTTTCCGCCTGCGTTGAAGTTTTTGATCGGTTATTATAAAAAGAAAATGCTGCTCCATACATTTTGACCGGGCAGGTATTGTTCTTTTTTATGTAACAGTTTTTTTTTTTTTGGTGACCAACGTAACATTTCTGCGCTAGAATCATGGAGGTATTCCACTAAGATGCTGAAAACATGATTACAGTTTTAGCGTCGACGTCATACCATCCTGTAAATTGTTAATCGAAGACCACCGAAGCAGTTTGGCAATTAATGCACCAAGGAAGATAATTAGATGACTCTTAATTACCTACCTACCAAACACCACTTTTGATCTCACCCGACATCGTAAAATGTCCTTATTGGCATCGAAATGATATTACGGAAAACATTTAGCCTCAATAAGAATTTAACTTTAACTTACTTTCTGGCCTTGTTCACGCATTTACGTAAACTTGTTTACTTCTCACTTCCCTTTAGGCTGCGTTCAGATTGGCGCGACAAGTGAAGTTTGTGCGTATTGTAAATACATCATTGATCGAACTCGTAACTGATTTATTTAGTTAAAAGTTCTTAATTAACAAAAATAACAAAATTAAAACCTAACTTCCGCCATACAACGTGGTAATGCCGCCAGTCTCTTGGGTACATTACCAGTCGACAGCGATGCGGATGAATTTTTCGACGCTATATTTTAGTTTTTGTATAGTTTTAGTTAAGTTAGGTTTTAATTCGTAACTAATTCCGAAGTGGTTATGTAAGGGCAGGGTAGAATGTGCCCCTACAATTTTCTACACTAAGTACTAAAACCAGAAATATCCAGTAGGCGAATTATAGTACATACTTAAAAAACGTATTCAAGTTACAATCTCATCTCAGCGATTAAACAATGTCATTAACTTGTCAAAAAATATGTAAATTGATTGTATTTTTGACAGATTGAGACTGAGATTAGACGTTCTTAAAAATACGCGAATTGCCCCTCTGATAGGTACTGTGTCCAATCTTAGTAAGGGTCCATAGAATAAAGAACAATTAGGTAACAAAGTAATTACATTGTAAACATTACTACTAGTCCTCGATATGACTTTAAACTGTCGTGCATTTAGTATTGAACTAAATGTAGAACGCCACCTGTAGGCTACGGGATAAATACACCCAAATAGGCTCGGATGGAACAGTCGATATTAGTGCAGGATATCAACTCAGGGCGGAGGCTGATGAACATCAAGCACGTCAAAGGCGGCGCCCACGGACCCAGTCAGGCGGTCCACTGTACACCCACCAACTCGCACTAGACAAGCGCGGCGGGTTAATTTGTCTAAAACCCCTACTCTCTCATGAGAGAGTAGGGAGGCCTTTGCCCTGCAGTGGGACGTCACAGGCTAATAAATAAACATTACTACCATTTGAAAGACTACTAGATAAAAGATTCTTACATCAAATTAATCACTCTTACAGCAATTAATCACTTTTGACAGCTCACACGATCGTATGACATCGCACATCAAAATGATAATTTATTAATGATACCTACATAATATAATTATCTAGGCCGAGGAGGATCACATCGTAATCGCGACTATTTGTACTAAGCCTTAGGCAGGTACTTATAACCTGTTGGTATGCATTGTAATATTCTATCAAGTTGACAACTTTATGGAGGCAATAGCGTGTTTGAGAAATCGTGCAAATTGCAGTAGCTCCTGTGTAATACCAACCTAAAAGGCTTATTACCCACAACAAAGCGTTCAGCATACTAGGTTCATACCCGTTCAAAGTAAAGAAGAAAAACTTTGAAAACTCAAAACTGTTTCAAATCGAATACTTTATTACTAAGAAAACTGCTTAAATTGCAATGACTCACACTACAAAAAGCAAAAAGAAAAAATGCACGCAAGAAACATAAAAATAAAAGCAACAATTAAGACAGACAGGCAGTTAATTCTAATAACTTACTTCAAGAACACAAAAGCCACTTAACCGAACAGAGCACTTTTCTAAGATATAGAGCAAATTGCGCTGAACATTGCACATTGGACGCTAATGGACGAACATAAGCACTAAGTGCAACAATCCCGTGAGAAATTCACATTAATTCTGAAGCTCTAATTATTGTTGCTAAATGAGGGTATCATGGTAATTTGTTGGAGATGAGATAAGTCCAAACCATGGTAAAATTGAGATGATTATTTAATTTTGTAATTATTCCATGAGACTATTGTGTTTCGAGACATCATTATTCTGTTTACGGTTGTTGAAGTTTTGTTGTAATAAATAGACAAGGAAGCACTTTGTTTGAATGCCTCGGTATTGGCTTGAAAAAGATGAAACGCCGCTAATAATGTCTAAATTCAAAGATACTTAAAGGCTACTAAACACAGAAGCTACAGTTGAACAAAGTTATCTTAAACATCTCACGTTTAAATCTATGTCCAATATCTACCGTTGTACATATAATAAAAGGTATCCATTAGAAACTATAAGGTCACAGAACATTCCCATAATAGTATTCAACGTTGAATACTCAATGGTTCACACCTTGATAATTATTATTAGCGCACTATTACATGACAATTCGAATAATAACAAACACTTTTACAACAAAAAATCAATGCCGGCACAAAAAAAACACAACTTCAACAATAAACGCATTTTCCGGAGCTCAAAATTAAAAACGAAAGTTTAAAAATATGGCCGCCTAAACGTCAAAATTTCCCGCCCAAAAAGAAACGTCAAAAATTTTCCCGCCACAATTTCTAACCATAAACTCACCTTCAAAACCAACATAGCTGCTTGTCAAATTTCCCGCGTTTCGCGCGCGTTATGGCGAGCGATCACAACACACGTCTGCCGTTTGCTACACCGCCACTTGTATTTATAATGTCGCTAAGTTACCACAGTGGTTGGTTTGATATTGTTATTCTCCGCAGAGCCCTATGGTAACGTAACACCCCCGTTGGTCAGTTATGTTTCTGTTGACACATTTACTAATGATTCATGGAGGAAATACGCTTGTTATTTTAATCTAGTTTTTTTGTGTGTGCAAATGACATTGCTGGATTGATTCTAGTCTTGATAAGGCGGCATGGGTATTACCATAATGAGGCAAATAAAATACACTAATCTTTTTAAATAATGAATTAAGTATAGGTGGTATAGGAACTGTTTGTGTTCCAGATTGATATCCGGATGAGATAACAGCCCGTGGTCCAGAGGACACCGGGAGAGGTTGCAGACACAGCTCAAATGCGCCCCTTAGAAGGCTAGATAGAATGGACAGCATTAATGCCAGGATGTTTCCTTGTACCTAGACTAACTGGTATCTTGGATTGAGATCATTCCTCACACAGCAATTCAGTGGGCTGTGTTACCAACTTTCAGCGCAACTGCCCTGAAAATGATAATTTGGACACGACATGCGGAGAATTGGGTAAACACTCTACACGATATTCAATCAATCAGTCGATAGATAGATTTAAAGTCGAATTAATCCTTGTCATCTTACGTAAACTTTAAGGAGCAAGCAAGAAATGGTACAGTCAACAAAAGAGATAAGCATGCAGGATTGTCGGATATAGTTGAAGTTTAGTAAGAAACCGATTGATGTTCTCGAATAAAATTTAATTTTATTAATAGAAAACAAACAGCTCATTTATAAAATTAAATTTCAGTCGACAACATCCATCGGTTTCTTACTAAACTTGAACTATATCCAACGAGCCTGCATACTTATCTCTTTTTTTGACTGTACATAAGTAGAAATAGATCTTATTGCGACCTGCATACCGATTTCCTCGACCTCACTCCAATTATGTTTTCTATAGTTTTTCCTGTAAAAGCGCACACGGTAACACGGCGAAGTATATTGATGTTCAAATGGGGTCAAAGCTAAAGACTTTTGTTTTAAACATGCGTGTTTAAGTACAGCAGTCACGCATTTCTCCTTTAAGGTCGTTTACGTCCGATTTCCTTATTGACCATTATTTGACGTATTGTTCAACTAACAAACCAATACGCAATCCCTATCTTAAACGATACTAACAACCGGTTTCTGAAACGGAAATTAACGTAAAATGATCCAGTATGTAGTAGCAGTGGTGACTCGGTGGTAACGGCCGCGACTTACGAGTTGTAGGTCGTAGGTTCGAACCCGGACAGGCGCTTTACTTTGAGTAAATTATTTCAACACCAATGCTCTCAAAACGGTAAAGGAAAACATCGTGAGGAAACCGGCATGTCCTAGAACCAAAAATTCGAAGACATGTGACATCTACCAACCCACACTGGGCCCGTGTGGTGGATTATGGCCTACTCCCTCTCACAGAGAGGAAGCTTGTGTCCCAGCAGTGGGAACGTTATAGGCTGATTATGATTATGCTAGTTGATAATTCGGTTAACCAATCACAGCAGTTAACATGCGTTTTACAATCTCTTAGCAAATTTTTGTGTTGATTATTGTTCCAGAAACCGGGTGTAAATTAAACTTGTCAAAGGATCAAATATGAACTTATATCCAGTAGGTAAAAACAGCCGAAAAACCCACCTATGTAGATTCTTAAATGAACTTAAAATTTATAAATTCAACTTCGATAAAGTTACTAGTGCATTGCCCAAGGGCCCATAGAAGCTAATAAACATTTAAGTAAAGGTTATTCTAATTTAGCTAGTTACCATTTGTAGCTGGACATTCAAAAGTTCAATAGCTAGATATTAGATTAATTTTAATCGCTCCTTGTTCTAGTTTTAACACACAACACTAGTTTTACAAACTAAGGTGATAGAATCCAATTGAAATTTTGGTTTCACCCCTCATGTTGGGTAGATACAAACTATAGTAGTAGTGTAGTTTTCTATATTTATGTCTGTAATTTATATGGTGTACATAATAAAGAGTATTCTATTCTATTCTATAATATTGCTGAGCATAATAAGGTTCTGGGTCTCCGGGTCCGATTCCTCAAGTCATCATCTACCTAGCCTTTTCCCAACTATGTTGGGGTCGGCTTCTAATCAGATGCAGCTGAATACCAGTATTACATGGAGCGACTGCCTATCTGACCTTCACAACCCAGTTACTGGGCAATGCGATACCAGGTCGGGTAGTGTTATTAGAATAGAATAGAATTTTTCTTTATTAGAGTAACCAAGACTCAAAACCAGATTGTTAGTAAAACTTACGACTATGTTAGTAAGTACAGACCTTAATAAATAAAAAATAAAATTAGATTGTTTCATCAGGAATGTTCTCAGTGCCAGCTTTTTTTTTATATTTTTTTTTTTATGTATGGGATATCATCAAATGACCCCTCCCGCTCTGGGTGGAGCAGAAGGGAGTGTCAGACTCTTACTGACTAAAACCTATCCGTGTTCCTTCCTTAGCCCTGGCAGGCTATGTTCTGGGGTAGCGGTAACCCTTTCCCGTACCCCCGGCAGGCTTAGGCCCCGGCAGGCTTAGGCCCTGGCAGGCCCCTTCCTTTTTGCTGACATCTCTTTGAGGCGCACGTGCAACACGTCCGCGCCCCCCGGCACGGGCCTGGTCCTGATCGAACGGTGAGCTACCCCTAACTCAGTGCCAGCTTGGAGTCTAGATTTGTGCTCGGTTGATGACAACAGGCTCGCCCCCTATTACAATGGGTCTTAAACATAACTGGCGAAATGTGGGTAGTTAGGTACTATACGTACATCTCTGCCTAACCCTTTGGGGTATACAGACGTGATGTTTGTGAATGTTATGTTAAGTACAGACGCCAGCACATCAAGCTACCCGAAACTGTCAAATTTTCCCAATCAACCTTGAACCTTATCTTTCAGTAATAAAGTTGAAAATCTATTAAAGAAATTTGACAGATTGTAGTAGCTTGATGTGCTGGCGTCTGTACCCAGTTCCACGTTCTAAGACCTTTAGATAATAATTGTCCCAAGATTACATGAGACTTATGTAGAACTAGCTGCGCCCCGCGGTTTCACCCGAGTAACTTTCGGTCCCGTGGGAATATCGGGATAAAAACTATCCTATGTCCTTTCCCGGGACTCAAACTATCTCTATACCAAATTTCATCGAAATCGGTTCAGTAGTTTAGGCGTGAAGAAAAGACAGACAGACAGAGTTACTTTCGCATTTATAATATTAGTTTGGATTTAGGTAATCGTTAGTCGAAAATCCTTGGGAGCATCAGAAACTAACACGAAACATCATTCAAGCTTGCGGGGATATTTGAGTGTTATATTATGAAAAAAATTTGCCTTTTAACACACGTCAATTATCTTAAAAAATTATTACAAATATGGGCACAGGTTCTATCCATCATCAAAAAACTTCCTTACAAACCTACAACTGTATAAATGATTCAAGATCCAATTACATAACTACACTACGTTTTTTAACACAATTACATATCAACTATTATTAATTAAACCAGTGTTTCAATTTAGGAAGTCCTCAAAACTCGTTATTAAATACATTATAAGTCATACCTAACTATTAACGTTTTGCCCGCAATTTTGAATATCCGTAAAATTCAACCCCCACCGCCCCTTCAACCGTTAATTTCTAAGTTGTTATGCCAATATGTCCTTCGACAGGTTTCACAAGCTTTCTCTATACCAAACTGCATTAAAATCGGTTCAGTTTAGCCCGTAGCCGTGAAAACGCAGCAAACAGACGAAGTCTAATTCATGTTTATAAAACTAGTGTAGACCACACAACAACAATAAATAATTTATTACTTAACAATTTAGGAAGTCTCGTTGACAGATCACTCGTAAGTATAATAATATAAATAAGTCCCTTGGAGCCCCACGACCAGTTGTAGACGCGTTCAGCAAGGCCAAGTACAACCAGACCAGTCTCTCTTCGAGTATGTAGTGTAGGAGCTAGCGTGCGAATATTCACTTTATTGATACTATCGTTGTTTTGTTCAAAAGAAGATTTTATAAAACGTTATTACCTATGCTATAGCTTAGGTGTACGTACGGTACTTTTCTAGTTCCACATTTCACCAATGAATCAAATTCAAAATCGTTTATTGCATTAAATGCGATGAGTAAGAAAGATGTTACATATAAAATTCAGAGCAACAACACATTCCGAATGTACAGACGCCAGCACAGCAAGCTACCCGAAACTGTAATTTTTTTTCAATCAACTTTGAACCTTATGCTTTAGTGATAAAGTTGAAAATCGATTAAAGAAATTTGACAGATTGTAGCTTGATGTGCTGGCGTCTGCACATAAGAGTCCATACAAGCTCCCTCCTTTCAAACGTGAACAAAGGTGTCCAATTCTTTGACACCTATAGATATACTGACCAAATTCCTTACTCCAAGCTGCTCTACTCAAAAAACCTAATAAAAGACCTGAGAAAAAACGCTGAAAAGTAAACTTTGGAAATAGTCGATCAAACGTTGAAAAAATAGCTACTAATCAATCAGCCCAGCCTTTAGTCCAAGAAAGAGGACCAATTTTAAGACTCTGTTTTACTGTTTATACATAAATAATGTCTACGAAATTATAGCAAATCGTAGAAGGATCCCTAAGCATGAGACAACACACGTGAATATTACGTATTATGCTGTAACAAAATTGCCATTATCTTGCGATTTCGATGCAGTAATCATTTGGACAGATGTAAGAAATAACACAATGTGGCATTGTACCTACTAGTACAATAAGCGGTAGAAGGCACCGGCTCATTTAACATTGAAACTGCTTGGAATTCTGCAAAGCACGTAGGTGAAACTGAATTTGAAGTAAAGGAGCCAAGTATCTTTGTCCACTTTTAAAAGTATGGTAAAACACACTTCTTCGCTCCTTAAACATCATCATTACATATAGTTCAGTACTCTTGTTTATATAAACAGAGCGTAAAAAGAACCATCACATAGCCGTCAACTACATATTTTGTATATAAAACTAAGGAACTTTGTACAAAAAAAAAATTGCTGGGAAACGACTTTTATTTTGTTGGTAATCCTGATCCAGAAAAATATTCTTGGTCTATTAAAATCATCCAGCTTAGAATTGATTTTTTCGAGGCTCAGCTGGTGTCAGAAACCACTAAAACTGAAAAGCTATGAAATCTTATGAAACTTGGTGGTAACATAATTGTAGATTGAAATGCAGTTTTCTTTTCCAAGCAACAACAACCAACTTGTAAAACAGCTCCCCGACTAGTAAAGCGATCGCTGCAAGCTCATAATGTATGCGTAAGCGCACAAAGGACACAGATTTCATCTCCCGCGCATTCCAGTGACAGGCTTTTATTTACTATGGCGTGGGCGATGATAATGTAAGTCGTGTCATTCATAATTTTCTTGCATAAAAATGAAAATAACAGGATAGATGTATGGAGGCTAGTATATTTGAGGGTTTAAACTAAACCACCCTTTATAATATTTTCGGAACACAACGGAAAGAAATGGAACTTTTGTAATGGTATTTTCCAAAATATGTCATTTTACGGCCGAACCCAGTAACCTATACTACCAGTACCAGCTACTGATGGTAGCCAGTACAAATTATAACTACCAGTTTAATATTCATGCAGATCGCTACTGATATAAATTATTGGGACGTTAAAACCAGAGATAGACAGGTTTTTCTATCTCCAGTATGTCAAAACTGGTGACAGATGGGTAATTGGGTTCGGATGTAAGCAGTCACTATTTTTAGCATGCCTAGGTAAGTCTGAAAACATCATATCATCTGCCCCCAGATGCTTAGGTATCTAACATGAAATTATTAGGTAGTTAAAGTTAGATTAATTAATTATTTAGATTTATAATTAATTAAAATGGTTTTGTTGATCGACTTTTCTCAATACAGCCAGCCAGTCATAGGTATATTTTATTTGATAAATAATTTATTGTTTCAAGTTTGTGATCATTCATTTTATTACTTTTACCTATTACCTATTCATTTGAATGGTCGATTAGGTAACGAATACCTACATCATTTGCTATTTTTTTTTCTTTTTTAGGGTTTCGTACCCTAAGAATGCCAACGGGACTAAAAGCGGTCTTGCACTACATCCGATCCGAATCCGAATTAAAGATCCGACTTCAATCCGAATTGGAAAAATTTGGACGGATAGAATTCGGACCTACATAGTGCGCAACGCCTCAAACAAATAGGACTATGGTCACTTCGGACCGGCATTTCTCGGATTCGGATCGGGCGTAGTGCGAAACCGCCCTCAGACTCAGCTGTCCATCCGTCCGTCTTTTACAGGGCTGTATCTTTTGAACCGTACCTAATAGGTAAACACTTGAAATTTTCACAGATTCATATTTGTTTGTTAGTGTGTGTTTTGTTTGTCCTTGGCAGCTCTGGACATAGAGAGGTGGAAAGAAAGTAGGGAGGCCTTTGTCCAGGAGGTCATCAAAGGCTAAAAAAAACCCATATTTAACCAAATTTAGAACTCATCATCTGTCTAGCCTATTCCCAACCATGTTGGTCGGCTTCCAGTCTAACCGGATGCAGCTGAATACCTGTATTTTTTATGGAGCGACTGCCTATCTAACCAAATTTAGAACTAATGTATTACTCAGTTGCAATTAGTTAAATTAATAGCCTTACATAACACGTAGGTATAACATTACTTCTACCTACATACTTATAAAAAATATAATTAAGTAAGATATCTAGTATCATAAATTATACATACCTACTTATTGCGAGTAGGTAGTGTCAACGTTCCACTCTACATCGCGGGCAAACTGAATGACCTACAGATGTACAAACTTGTTTATTTATTTATTTTGCTTTGAATGTAAGTATGTACAACATAACAATATCATGCGCCTGGATTCCTCGCAGGGAAGGTGTTATAATTGAATATGAATTGAATGAATGTGAATTGTTATAATAAGTCCCATATAATTAGATAATAGGGGCCCGTGGCTAAATAATAACAGCCGCACAGGTTAATCGATCAGGTTAAGCTACGCTTGCCACGGTTGGTCTGTGGATGGGTGACCATCTTTAACTACCGAGACCCCTCCGTGCCTCGGAAAGCACGTTAAGCCGTTGGTACCCGGCTGTCATTCGTAGATCTTTGACAGTCGTTACGGGTAGTCAGAAGCCCGAAAATCTGACATCTGCATTCTTACCAAGGGGTATTTTATTACCCAGTACCTAACTGGGTTGTGGAGGTCAGATAGGCAGTCGCTCCATGTAAAATATTGGTATTCAGCTGCATCCGGTTAGACTGGAAGCCGACCCCAACATAGTTGGGAAAAGGCTAGGCAGATGATGATGATAATTAGATTGACCCAATAAGAGGGCATAAATCCGGACACTGGGCTGTTTCTGAGAATTTTCAAATAGAAAAAACCATTACTTAACACTAAACGTTCCGGGGATAGAATCCGGTCAGACACTGGCTCCAACGTAGGTACTAACGAAATAGAGCTCTGCGCAGTGCACTAGAAGTCTCGGAGACTTACTTATCTAGTGCAGACGCAAACTTCGTATTGGATTTAAGTCGAAAGTGTAACGTAGCATAACGACTAATACGAGGCCTGGTAGACTGCTCATACACACATGAAAATATTCTTTCGTGGACCACGCCCTTCCCTTTAAAGCGGAAAGCGTAATGAAGACCTCACTTCCGTATCGGAAGTTACGTCTAATTTAGACGTGGATATTAGTATTATTATAATCCTTCCTGTTGCTCGCATGACAGACACTAGTGTTGATGCGATTATGTTAATTATATGATAGGAACTAGGTGGGTAGCAGTAGCGTGCATTGGTTTTCAGAATAGGTAGGCTCTAGGCCAGGCCTAGTCTAGGCAAACGCGGTCACTAATCAGAAAAAAAAAGTGAGCTCAAAAGTGTGGTTATTTGAGTAGGCATGCCTACTTAAGTGTGATAAATTGCGAAGGTCGAACGTCATGGTGTTACGCGTGAGACGTACGTATTTTTAATTTTGTCGTATTAACTTGTACGAATAAAGACCAATGACAATGTGCGAATAGTACGGGAGCCGAGTAGGCCGTCCGGCGACTGCCTACTGCCGCGCGTGTTTGTATGAAGATTTTGTTTTTTGTTAGGTATGATAATTTAGTGAGTTTCTTAATTGTGGGGCACACACAATAAAATGTAATTGACAGGCTTATGTTGATATATCTAGGTACGCGCTGCTTTTATGCCTATATGCAATGCGCGCCTCTGGTGGGTAGGTATGTTATAGGTAAGCCTGCTGGTAATCTTTAGAGTGATCACTGACGCTGACTGATACTCCATATTAAAATGGTGTCTAGGAACCTACCTACTGGTTTATTCTTGGTACACACGGCTACACATCAAGCTATACCTTTCTAGTTTTAGTTGACCTCGCATTGTATAGGTTTTTCGTTCAACCAGAAGCCAGCTTATACTGGTAATGTGTAGCTTGATGTGTAGCCGTATGTACTTATTCCTTTAACATAATTAAGAGGTAGGAAGGTAGATATAATACCTACCCGACTAACGTCTACCCACCGGATAAAACTAGAAGTAGATGTCTATCTCTGAAACCAAAAGGTCAGACGGCAGACACGTCATAGGTAGGTACTATTGACTAGATTATAAGTAGATACCTACCTAAGCACTGGAAAAAATACCGGATCTTAGCAATTTATATAAAAGGTAAATAGGTACCTAATAATATTTATCACAATAGTCCTTGACACCGAATTAACTTTTAACTTGACTCATTTGATTATCCATTCCCAGGAGCATGCTCATAATAAAAAAGAAAAACAATTGCATACGCATTTATACCCTGTCCTGTCACACTATCTTCTCAGAATATAATATAAGTAAAACAAAAGAGTAAATATCTACATGTGGTCGGTGACAAGGACAGTGAGAGTACTTCCGTGTCCAATTCCGAAGCTCTATGACTCATTGCGTCAACGATCCTTATGCGTCAGGATATAGGACCTACTTACTAAGGTACTAATATTAATGATTGATTTTAGGATAAGGAGGTGAAGTTATAGAATTGTGGCTATTTGTTTATTAAATACTATAATATTTACATAATATATAGGTTCAATCAACTCAGCCTACTGCAGTCCATTGCTGGACATAGATCTCTCCCAGGCTGCTCCACAACACCCTATTCTCCGCCTTCCGCATCCGGTCCGTCCCGGCCACCTTCTTTTGGTCGTCCATCCATCTAGCTGGGGGGCGTCCCACACTACGCTTGCCGATACGCGGTCTCCACACCAGGACTCGTCTGCTCCACCGGCCATTGGTCCCTCAACTAACATGGCCAGTCCACTGCCACATATGCACATAATTAACAGACTTGAAATAATATTAATAATATGTACATTTGTATAAAAACGAATTGCATCAATAAATTCGTCCGCATCGCTGTCAACAGGAAAAGTGCCCAAAATGCCGGCAGCATTGCCACTTTGTATAGCGATGCTGATTCTTTGACCAAAATCTAGGCCAGTCCTCTGTTCACGTGAAGGTTCGACCAACCGCTTGGCGATGTCTCAAAAGACCAAGTGTATAGCTTGAATTCGAAAAAAAGTGATCAGTGAATAAATAAAAGCTGCTTTGGCCTAACAAGCCTTCATCCGATACCAACCTATGATGTATACATCCAATCAGTTTCTTGTTGTGAGTATGTACCTAAGTACTATGGTAAGTACTCGGCATAGACAAGGTAGAGACTAAGTGGCATGAGCGCTGTATTGTGGAGACTCTTCTTCAATACAAGTACTTATCGACAAACCTGAATAACCTGATATGCCCTTGGCAGAAAGCTCTAGAGAAACGAACGCTAAGAGGCGATAGTTACGCCCTCTATACCCCAAAATCTTACTTCACCTGCGCCTTCGTCATTAGCCAAATGTCGCAAGCAAGTATGTCACTCTACTACCAGACCCCTGAGGATTCATAGTCGCAATGTTGTTAAGTGGTACTGCCACTAAACTAGTGCAGTGTGGCAATAGTGAGCAGATTGCAACAGTAGCAGTGGTCAAGTGATAACTTGTTATCATCGACAAGGACCATTAGAGCATTAGCCTCTTTTCCTACTTATTTTTAAGATGTTAAAGAAATGATTTATCGTAGAGCTAGGCAGAACACTGGTGGCACAGTGGCAACGGCTGTGACTTACGAGTTGTAGGTCTTAGGTTCGGACCCTGACAGGCGCTTTACTTTGTGTAAATTATTTCATCACCACTGCTCTCAAAACGGTGAAGGAAAACATCGTGAGGAAACCGGCATGTCCTAGATTCAAAAATTCGAAGACGTGTGACAGCTACCCACCTGCACTGGGGCCATGACTGGGCCCGCGTGGTGAATTACGGCCCACTCCCTCTTACACAGAAGAGGCAGGTGTCCAAATAGTGTGAACATTATAGGCTAATTACAAATGTTACGTAGGCAGAGAAGCAACCGATGTATTTTGTAAAAAGCTATCGTCAAAACTTAGGTGACTACCTACCTACCTAATGCAAGAGATTGTCGCTCTTGACAGCTCAATTCACCTAGGTGTTCACGGTGAGATTATTAAAGACTAGCTGCGCCCCTCGGTTTCACTTGCAGAAGTGCCGATCCCATGGGAATATCGGGATAAAAACTATCCTATGTCCTTCCCCGGGATGCAGTCTATCTCTCTGCCAAATTGTATCGAAATCCGTTCAGTGGTTTAGGCGTGAAAAAGTAACATACAGACAGACAGAAAGAGTTACTTTCGAATTTATGATATTAGTATGGATATTGTCCCACGTTGTGTTAAAACCTCTACTAAAGATGGAGATAGATCTCAATGTCGTAGGGCGAGTAAGAGGCTGTCGTAATCGTAATCATTGGCGTAGTTCCAATAGGGGGCCATTGCACATTGTGATTGTTATCAGCTTTGGCCGTATTTATCTCATAAATAGAACGAGTAACTGGATTTGTTTCTAACAACTCTTTCTTAAGAGTTGAGACCTACAGTAAAATGGGGCTACTTTGACTTCCAGGGTTACTTTGACAAGGCCGATCACAACGCTATGACGCGTTCCCCACACCCCGCGCCTCGCGCAATATTACTCGAGGTCACGCACACTTGCTGAGCACACGTGAAAACCGATTATGGCGCTCTGTTAAAGTAGTTCCAACATCTGTCAAAGTAACCCTGGAAGTCAAAGTAGCCCCGTTTTGCGGTACTTCCTAACACGGGATGACAGGACCGGTCGTTAAGGCGATGTTTGGAGGAGGCCTATTTCCAGCAGAGGACGTCTTTCGGGTAACTGATGATGATACCGAAGGAGGTTACCTATCTATGCAGATACTGTAAGAGCTTTAGGAACTCTTAGTACCGGGACGAGTAGGTAAATAAAACCACAGTTTGTCATATTACTTCAATAATAATTCCTAGAAGATAGTTCTTCATTTTTATGCGCATCACTTGGCTTGTCAGCCAAATCTTCTTAATATTATTCTTTTAAGTCAATGTTTGTGTCGTATACTTAAATACTTTTCAAAGTATTCATAAAATTTGCATTTAGGCATCAAATAGGCTGTAATAATAGAAATAAATAAATAATCTAATCTCTACAGTACCCAGCCGAGGATGAATACCTACCAATAAAAAAAACCGGCCAAGTGCGAGTCGGACTCGCGCACCGAGGGTTCCGTATAAAAATTTAAGGTTTTCGGAATTTTTCCTTTATGTGTGCTATAAAACATTGCTTCATGCCAAATTTCAAGATTCTAGGTCGACTGGAAGTACCCTTTAGGTTTTGATTCCCTTGCGAGTAGTTGCGAGTTTGAAAATATGCGGCTTAAATTGCCGTTTCTTTTGATTGCGTTGACATAGAAGTTTCATTTTGTTACAGCTTCAAGGTATTATAAACCTGAGTATTTGATATTAATTTCAATTTAATACCTATACGCGTTCATGAGAAAAGAAGTAACTTTAAAATTTTCAAAAATATTTTTTATTATATGATGTAACTAAAAATTTACGGTTTTCGCAATTTTTCCTTTATCTGTACTATAAGAC
The DNA here is from genome assembly GCA_947508005.1 of Amphipoea lucens. Lineage (NCBI taxonomy): Eukaryota > Metazoa > Arthropoda > Insecta > Lepidoptera > Noctuidae > Amphipoea > Amphipoea lucens. Next base: position 1,344,951 of record OX382364.1, read on the forward strand.
GTTACTTAGTACCAAATTTCAAGATTCTAAGTTCACGGGAAGTACCCTGTAGGTTTTGATTCCCGTGCGAGTTTCGAAAATTTGCAGAAATTTGCGGCATAAACGGCTGTATCTTTTGATTGCGTTGGCTTAGAAGTTTGATTTTTTCACAGCTTCAAGGGACAGTAGACCTGAGTAATTGATATAAATTTCAGCTTCATACCTCCACGCGTTCCTGAGAAAAAGGGTCTTGACAGACGGACGGACGGACAGACGGACAACAAAGTGATCCTATAAGGGTTCCGTTTTTTCCTTTTGAGGTACGGAACCCTAAAAATGCAACTGAGATGAACGTTTTCTGCGGAAATCTCTTACTAGGAAATCTCCAATACAGAATAACTCATTAAAGACAATTCTGAAACAAACACCTTGCCTAACTATGCATAGCGGAAATTGTCTTTATACGGCAATCAAACAAATTAACAATAGATGCCACTGAGAAAATTAGAGGACTACGCGCCCAATTTTCACCACATTACGTCTCCAACGCGCGTGCGCCAGCGGCCATGACACCACCGCCATTTGTATTCGTCGCACAGACATAGCTACGAAACAGTAACCGATAATTGCATATTATTTCACTTGTTACACGTATAGTGTTATGTATGATTTAATGGCACAGTTTTTTAGGTTCCTGCTGCAGTATTGTTGCGACAAAATGACATTGGTAAGCAGGCCGAATGACGAGAGTAACATTTTGGTGTTGTTTTTAGCGATTGCTTGTCAGATTTCTGTGAATGTGATATTCATGAATGCGACATATTCTCAGAATTTATGGGTTCGAAATAAGATCTATGGATATATCAAGGGCTTACAAGTTTACAACAAGAGAACGGCCCTCCCTGTTCCTGAGTCATTCTGGTTTAATGACCCAGCCTGTGCTAAGTTTTACCTCTTTTAATTTGGTTTTCTGCCACAGACTTTCGAACTTATAAGGTTATTTTTATTTTAACTTAGTAGTGTTCTTTGTCGAGTTGAGTTGTTTCTTTTTTTATTTTTTAGTCGTGGTACCTACGCCACAAAAATTCGTATATTACCACTAGCTATGTTAATAACAGTGACAGGAACGAATGAATATTATTAAATGTAACTCAAAAACTGCTTATTGTCTTCATTTCTCTTTTACTTCCCCTTTCGCAGGTCTGCTGGAAGAAATTTCTTAAGAAATAAGCAGTAGGGACCTTTGTACTCAAATTATAATTATGTCATGTCCCTATGTATTTTACTGTGTACTTACATAAATAGTAAAATGAATAAATAAAATAAAAACTACCCAAGCAATGTGATTAACATTTAGGTACCTATACGGGACCACTTCGCGAGGTTCCTCACCGAATCAAGATATCACGGTGAAATCGAAGTAGGTACTTACTAAAGATACATGAATAAAAAATTAAAAAACCTCCGACACAAACAAATAGTTCTAAAAAGTAAAAAAAAAATGTATTGGCCCTTTAAGGTAATGGTAAAGATACTCATAAGGATAACTTTACTGGTAACTTCCTATTTTCATCGCCATCCCCCGACGCGCGACGCTACTTCGGCGACGCTTGGATCATAAATTCATAACTTTTGTTTCCCGTTTTTTAAACTTCATAAGCTTATTAAATACTATTACTTACCTATACACACTACGATCGACACGTGGCTCGCTTACCTAAATGTGCGCATCTGTAGGTACGTATTTTTCCCACAGTGAAGCTAGTGACTAATTATCCTCATTTCTTTTTTTTTTTTTTTATTGCTAAATGGGCGCACTCTTGACCCCGATCACGCCTGATGGAAAGCGATAGATGATGATTCCTACTCCATCATCAGACTCTGATCACCATCTATCTATAAACAATTTATTGAGGCCATTCCTATAAGCCAAACACGATACCTCTGCTGTAAGTGGGTAAGAGATTTGAGTATTCTGCAAATTCCAGGTGATGCTGCATTATCTGTTCAAGGTTACTGAGTTCTAATAATATTGAAGTAACAAAATATCATCGACTCGATCAGATCTGTGAAAAATGCTAACATCCATTCATCAATTAGAAAACAGCTGTAATCTCCAAACGGCTGAAGTGATTTTCTTGAATCATAGCTAAGAACACTCGATCAAGTCACCTTTCAAACAAAATAAAGAATAAAAATCGGTTCAGCCGTTTGGGAGCTACGATGCCGCAGACAGACAAGCAGATACACACGTATAACTTGGTAACACCCCTCTCAGGGGTTAAAAAGAGGGTATGTCTATGTACGCTAGTAATAATATATTAGCTGGGCAGATGATGACATGGCTGATAAAAATACAAATAGATGGCTGAAGGTGCTGAAACTAACTACAAAGTCGGAGTCGGCAGCGGCACTAGTTTCATTCAAACATGATGACCAGTCTGCGATTTGTAACGCATTATTATCGGGTATCATTTAAGCTATCACCAATTTAATTAGTTTTGTTTCTTAAATAATAGGGTTTGTCCTCCAAATAGTAGATCTGTCACCAAAATGTAGTCACCAAACAATGCAAGTGACCTAACCAAACCGAACCTCGGGGTGCCCTTCGCTCGCTCTTGCATCCTATGTCGACGGAGCCCCGCTTCGCGGGGCCCCTATTTCTGTGTAAAGGGTTTAAAGTAACCTAACCAAACCGAACCTCGGGGTGCCCTTCGCTCGTTCTTGCATCCTATGTCGACGGAGCCCCGCTATCTGAGAACGAAAATATTTCGTGGCGATAGATCTATTTATTAGGTGATACAACTTGATGACAAATATAAATTTTGGTGATAGAAAATATAGTTCCCATTATTATCATATTATTTTTATTTATAAGAGTTATCAGTTAAGACAAGAGAATTCCGAGGGGACGGCGCGTACGCAGTCCCCACTACCAAAAATAACGCATCCGAGTTATCCACATTAGGGATAATCGCAGGGGTCAACCCAACCGCAGTGCAATGGGAAGGCCTCGCCCTGGGGGAACCGCCTTCTTGATCACGGTGTCCCCTATGCCAGGTAAGTATGAATTGCTTACAAAATTTCACGAGGGCCATTCGACGGCGGAGAATCTTGACACCGCGATTCAGAAACGTGACGTAAATGTAAAGCGCCATCTAGTGAGTCGAAATTGTACGAAACCACGATTCCTCTCATGTCATATTAATTTGTTACTGGTTCATTTAACGAGTTAATTATAGTGGCCTATGGTTATACCATAAAAATGTATAATTTAATGAGCATAAAAACAAAATTACGGTACCAACTGAAAATGTTTTCACTTTTATGCATTTAATTACCTATGCAAAATCTTTTATTTCCATTCCATTTTGGCGAAAACTCCATTTCGTATGAATGAATGACATCTTTTTCTTATTTCAACTGTTGTCGTATGAGTAGTCGCATTTCTGGGTCTGCTTATCGTCTTAAAAGTGCCGTTAATTCCTTCTATTTTAGATTCTCTGTTGCGTAAACCACCCGTTCTTCTCCATAAGTAGGTACCTACTGGTCCTACTACGCTGTGGAGTGGGCAACTAGCTTTATATTTCTGGCTCACAGACTCCTTTATAATTCAAAAGTGCTTGTAATTACTTAATTGAAATTTTGAGTTTAAACTTATTCCTTTGCACGCCCCCAGATTTAGAAATCTAGGGATGTCAGGTCTGGGGACCGTGCAGGCCAAGGAATAGAGCCGCTTGTTCCAATCCAAGAGTTTGGAAATGGAATATTTAAATGTTCTCGGACATTTAATTGAAAATGACAGCAGTCATTTTGAAACACAATCAGCAAACCTTCTAAAGCTGGTAAAACTAGTTCGGGTAGATTGTCTAATAAAAATAATCTCTCAAAAATATAGTTAATAGTGGAGACTATGAACTAGATTTTAAATAGAGGTTTCAGAGTTCTGGCTAGATAAATGGGCCGAGATTTCGTCCAATCTTCTTTGGAAAGAAGTTGGCCTAAAATGCGAAAGGTGGATTTCCAAGGACAAATCCGTGTACATACATGAAAAAAAAAATCTAAGCCCAGGGAATGCATAACCTCCTTTTTTTGAAGTAGGTAGGTTAAAGAAAGACATAGCTTGCAGAGTAAGCAAACTGAAGTGGCAGTGGGCTGGCCATGTCTGTCGAAGGACTGATGGCCGTTGGAGCAGACGAGTCCTGGAGTAGAGACCGCGTACCGGCAAGCGTAATGTGGGACGCCCCCCAGCTAGATGGACAGACGACCTAAAGAAGGTGGCTGGGGTAGACTGGATGCGGAAGGCGGAGGACAGGGTGCTGTGGCGCAGTCTGGGAGAGGCCTATATCCAGCAGTGGACTGCGATAGGCTGAGTTGATTGATTGATTGAGGTTAAAGAAAACAGAATTTTCCAGTCCACAACACATACAACTGTCTGGCAATTTAAGCTCATTACGCCCGTGCAGCCCTAACTCACTGGTCTACACATGTTATAAATAAAAAGACAAAAATTATATCAATAAAAGAAACTTTATTAATTGCTAAACAGAGAAAAATATACTAAAAATTACATGAACAATGGCTTCTATGCGCTTTACACCTACCTTACAGTAAATAGAGCGAAAGGAAACATTCACAATTTTGTACACAAAGCTCCTTATCCACTGAGGCATAACATGAAATAATTTAGACAACCTTTTAGCTGGCAACACATGTGATAAGTTGTGTGTAGTGTTCTAAAAAACCTGAGATATTGCTGTCCTCTAAAGATTTTTCTTACTAAAAAACGTATTTTTATCTAGTGTCTATTTTTTTTTTGCGCTTATTTACATTCATCTTATAAAACTTGTGCGTTCTTTTATATAACCATGTTACGCCCCAGTGGACAGAGCTCTAAAATCCACATAAAATCCATATAAATCCGACAACACGACACATACAGCAACCTCGCAAAATCAACAGACAGACTTCTTGGATTTGACAACTTTTCTAAACCTTTAGCAGATAAGTAGTTATTTTATTTAATAAATTCATTTGTTTTATTCATGCAGGCTTGCCACTATTACATAGGACTTAAACTTAACTGGTGGGTGTACTATAGGTACCTACTACACCTCTGCTTAACCCTTAAAATAAATGGAATACAGGCGTGTTTTATTCATGCAGTTGACAGAGAAAATGTAAAATTACATATTTTATTAAACAATTTGTGCTTCAAAATGATTAAACAATTATAAAAAAAAATGCAAACAAAAACATCATGTCTAGAAAATCATAAAAAATATAAAATTCTTTTTCACACCAACTGCTCGACAATGTCAAATTATATCATGCAAAACTATCCTAAAGTAAATCTTTTAAGACCTGGGGTCTAGCATTAATATTGCACTGAATTTCATTATGACCCGCTAGTCATTAATGTAATTTGAATTTGGAACATAAAGTAGAAATCGCATACGAACATTTACTAATTCCATGCATTCATCATTAAAATCTGCACTAGAAATAGGTAAATTGTTCGAAAATAGAACTAGCCATCACGAGTAGAATATAAAAAAATAGAACACAAAAAAAACGCGCGAATACTGAAAATTGCTTTGCTTTGATACACACATCATCAAAACATAGTGTTTTGATGATCATCATCTAACCCGCTGCCTCAAGCACTACCTTCACCAACTTTTACGATCCAAAACGATCCTCAGCAGACCCAAGTTTCTGAAAATTTACTTAACAGTAATACAATAAACTTTACCTCAACTTCAATAAATGTACCGAATAAAAACATAACTTTGTCTTTCCACAACTGGTCTAATGTATCAAACAATTAAAACAATTAAAAGTTAAAGGTAATCCTTTAACTTTTAATTGTTTTAAATAGGTCTACTAACTGTAATTTTAATTTTAATAAATAGTTTGATTCTAACCCCCTTATTCATAATCCTATTTTATCTCTATTTTAGCTAAAATAGGTTTATAGAACGTTTGTCTTTATCTGTCACGTTGTCATTTCTGTGTGTAAGAAAGAGACAAACCCCATTTTAACTAAAATAGGTTTGATAAGTTTTATGAATAAGGGGGTAATACTTTTGCTTTTATTGTCAAGTAGATGGTGTGAAAAGTAGAGTATTCTCCTCGGGGATAAAGGTGCCTTCGTCTTGGGCGATATTGAATCCCATGCTTCACTGATTCTTAACTCTCGCGCTTCGCTCAGAAGTTAACGCTAGTACCCTTTTTTTCGCTCGGGATTCAATAACGCGCCCGCTACATAAGACACTACTTTATCCCCTTAGTGCATAATCTACTATTACAGTCATTTTGATAAAACATGACAATACCTATGACTCGAATAGGGCCTGTCTATTTAGCAGGGCAAGAATAAAGATTGATAATATTAACATCATGATTATTCAAATTACATAATTTTATTGTGCGAAAAGGTTGTCAAATCCAAAACTCTAAAAACAAAACTACATAACAATGACCACACTGCCGTAAAACATTATGTACAAGTTTACATTTCACTCTGACGTCACAAAGATCACACGATTCATACGCACATAATAACCATCATTAGTATTTTAGTTTTTGGATTTAATTGTACCGACGTAAAGATCTAATATTTTATTGGATAGAAAATACGTAAGTATATAAAACTTTTGATTTTGTTATTGAAGTTCGATAACATATTGAAGTACATAAAAATCTTATCAAAATAATGCCTTCTACAAGGATCATCAAATTATCAAATTATACACCAATTTAAGTTACACAATACAAATACATTTCTTTTGCGTGTCTTGCGGATTTTAATTTACGCAACGGCATAAAAAATCTTTAAATGGAAGATCGATCATTCGGTACAATCAATCCAAAATTAGTGTTAAATATACAATGTAATATCAGCAATAAGTTTACAGACTTCTACGTTTTTTAACAGACATATATACAGGGAGATGTATTAAAAGTAGTTGGGTAAACCTCATTAACTTTCCAAGAATAAGTAATGTTAATTAGCCAATACAAAATGTTCATACTGTAAAAGTCTTTCGTGTAAAATAACTTCCAAATTTATTTAGGCATGCTCACATTGCCAAAAATCAAAAGATCACCACTACTTATTATACAACGCCCACAATAAAAATATGAATTCGAAAAAATAAGGCATACAAATGGTATTTATACTAAATTTATAAGAATAGGCACTATTATAATTATGGTCAAATTATAATAAAAATTAAAACAAAAATGCAATATCGTAGAGAATTCCAAATATAATATGAATACTATTCTCATGTAATAATTAAAATAATAAGGCATTCGTCGAAGTTCAAAGTTTAAAGGCACTATAATAATAATATATAAATATATATGCGTGTATTTATGACAACAAGCCAATTTGTTACATAATTTATATGAGATAACATTATGTAAAAGAAAATATATGAAAGTATTCTATTTAGTTACTGTATACGAAAGAAGCAGAATTTATGTGTGGATTTAGTCAATAAACATAGATTTTTCTACAACCCGTTTAGAAGCTCTAAAGGGCAGTCGCTCCGCGTAAAAATAAAGATTCACTATGTTATAGATAAAGCTGATCGTACACTTGCACTAATGAGCATACAACTAGCTTCTATGAATAAAGTTAACCGAGATTACCCCTTTACAAAATATAGGGTAAAAACAGTAAAATCTTTTATGGCCCATACACCGATTGCCTTACTGAATATTGATCACAAAATGACTAAATCGACACAAAAATTCAGCGATTCAAGTGGACGGTCATATAAGCTACATTTTAGGCACATTTCAAGAGGCCATAGGTTTTGTAACAACACGTTCAAATGTATATGAAAACCACGTTTACTTGACGCTGCATTTTCTTTTAATTGGCTTAAGTTTACTTTTTTCAAAAATATACGTTTCTAACTGGTTTACAAATACTTTGGTCTAACCGAAAAGTTTTAATCGGTTGAATCCCGTAGGTAAAAAGCCATTGTCTCCCGTGGATCCACGTTCATAAGAAGTGTTAAGTCTTTCATTTAGATACCCGGTTAGACATTAATTTAATAGGATACATTTGTAATTTTTTTGAATCATCATTTTACAATATAATTCATAAATTGTTTGTAAATCCGTTTACTAAGTCCCGTTTTACTTCATAGTTTTTTTTTACGTATAGATATTTTAACTCAGCATCAAAGTTTATATTTAAATCTTTACAATTAAAATTATATAAATTCACTGGATCATTCTTCCCAATTAGTAGCGAATGCCATAATATGTGTACGACTCAAGGTGTTAATTGGCTACATGGGTGAAACAGATTTTTAGAAGTCGGTACAGCATAGATTTATTGCAATAAATACTGTAGGTATTTAAGAAATTGAGTTACATTACCCCCTTGTGTAGTTAAGACATGTTTTAAATTATTTCATTAATATGCTATTTTTATGTTATTTAACATTTTAAGTTATATTTGATAAACAGCTGCATAGCATTCTATGAAAACTACAAATGAATAGATTATATAACAGATAGGATTATCGGCGCATCAATACATACGCTGTGCGCTGGTATTAAAAACATGTGGTATTCTCTATCTGCCTATGTGACAATAAATGATTAAAATTATATTTAGCTCAATGCATCAATTTAGGTACTTTACTTTTCTTGTTTTCCATACACGGATTTAATTGAATTTACCCTTTAGACCAATGGGGTAAAAGTAGACAGATTAATAAAATAAAGGTTTTACTTGGCTTGTGATTAGTTAAATTGGAAACGTTAGTCACCGCAATATTTCAATAGAAAATATATAAGTTTTATGTATTTTCCTATCTCTATTATAACTGGGACACGCAACAGTCACTCTTTTGGAGGAACTAAATCTTTTCTTATTAATATTTTGAGATCAATCACATTTTTTCTTTACTTCTGCACATGTCCCCTGATTTGGTTTTAACTTTTAATTCTTTTTTTTTAGTAAAACTGTCACTCCTAACAACTACACCGTTAAAAAAATTTGCTTTGAATTTTTCCGACTTTTTTGTTAAAAACTTCAGATTATTTTATTTCAAAATAAAACATTTACAATATAAAAACAACTACGAACAAAACGATTTATAATGAAATTGCAACATTCATTTTACACTTTACATGACAAATTAAATTCTGTCAACTTTTATGATGGCACGATTTAAAATTATTGTCAAATGAATATTTTTTCGACTCGAATATCGCCATTTTTTAACCTTCCCAATCTTTCTCACTTTTTAACATGCACGCAAACCCTGTCTGTCTCTCTCACTCTTTCACGTTATTTATAATTATAATCTACATAAAATCTTCATTATATCCGATTTGCGAGTCGAAAAAATAATTTGACATACTTATACAAATTATAAATACAACTACTGTAATATATAGAACACATGATCGTCACTACGCTATGTCAAGTGATGTGTTGTGGCTCAGTTCTGTAAAATGTTACAATATTCTTTTATTTTCATTCTAAGAACTTTCTGTACCTTATTTTTTTGCAAATAAATGTTTTTGATTGTTGGAGGGGCTCAAGACGGGGCTAAGTAATAATAGCCGCACGAGTTAATTATCCGGTTGGACTGGAAACCGACCCCAACATTGTTGGAAAACGGCTAATTATTTTGATTTCCCTATGGTGTTATATTAAGGGCGCTTTTAGCTCAGCTGCGATATAGCAAGTATATTGTCCGATTGCCTCCTTAAATAATATATTAGCCAAGTCATATTAATATAGCTCTAGTTTGCTATTGCGTAAAACAGAACACAATTACACACAGAGCCACAAAACCAAAATAATGATTTAAATGTTAGTTAAAATAAAATTGCATTAAAACTAAATCTAAGCTTCTATAAAGTATATGAAACTTACATACATATTATGTCTTACCTTAATAATATATTTATAATAATATAGTAAAATATAATATCATCAATATCGAACGAATTTATGGCGAACTTAAGACTTTTGTGCTTGACATTACCAAAAAAAGTTTTTAAGCATTATTTATTTACACCAATAATATCTTTTTTACCTTGTCATAAATTATATTGACGAGTATAGTAAACCTTAATGTCTTTATTCATTATAATACGCTTACAAAATACGATTCAATAAATTGGACACATGGTTTGAGCTGCATACTTGTAAAATGCCAATTGGGGCTTTATTACAACACAAAACATTAAAAAAAAACGATTAAAAATATTCTGTCACGTATAAAATACAAAATGCAACGGTTGAAATGATTTTTGAGATTAAAGAATTTTAATACCGGATACCAAAGTACGGTGGGGGGTGTCGCGTGTCGGCGACGCGGCTAGGACACCGACGAGATGGCGTTGTGCGGCGAGCCCATCTGCGTCAAGACCTTGTCCAGCCACTGTAGCGGCCCGTGCAGGTGGATCTCTATCCAGCAGGGCGTGGACGTCACGTCCTGGCGGTGGTACTCCGCCCCCCAGCCCTTCACGAACGACATACGAATCGTGCACATCTTCGTCAGCTCATAAACCGCTTCGAAACCATGATTGACACTTTGGGACAGCAGTTGCGCGAATTCCCTATTATTAAAGATCTTCAGCGAACATCCAGGAGGTATTTTACAAACGGTAGACGGATGGAAGCCGTGGTGATGGTTACAGTTGCGGCTCTGGACGAAAATAGCAGCGTCTGACAAACACTCCGCGTAAACTTCTCCCCCAACATAGTACAGATGAACCCCCTTCCCTATGTGACGTCTCGTGTTCTCAATCGTCGAATTCCTGTTCACATTACTGAGCTGACCTAAACAGAACCTGTCGCTGTTATTCGAGGGATCCGTGAACCCATCGACCACGACCGAATGGGAGTTACAGTGGAAAACTTCACCTACACGGCAGTTCAACTCGTAATATGCTACTGATGCCCAGTAAAGAGGTTCCTGGTAGGAAACCGGTGCAACTTCCCCAGGAGGTTCCGAGTCGTCTGAAGGTGGGGAGTACGCGGGAGGCGGCGTATCAGGGAGTTCCGAACTAGCTGACGGAGGAAACCCTGACCCTGAGTAGGAAACATTATGAGGCATAGACGGTTCCGCAGTCCTTTGGAAAGGGAGTAATGAATGTCCTGGAGCGAATTCAGAATGTCTGGGTACTAACACTGGAGGTAACACGGGGCTCTCGACTCTCTTGTAGTGGTAGGGGTTGATGCAGACCTCCTTCTGTTTCGCGCTGAAGGGGTACTGGCAGATCTCCAAGGGCTTGAGCTCGTGGTGGCTCTGCAGGTCGGGCCAGCGCCAGACGCGGCAATAAATGACGTGTGGCAGGCCTTTCCGGTGTGAAACCTGGAATTATTGGGATTCATATAATTATAATAATTGTTCTCTTGTAAGGCTTTACCAGAGCAAGTGATCAATAAACAGGGAAAGTAGTTTTATGTCATCAATTTGTTTAAGTATTACATGTTACAGGGGCGAGTGTGTTTTTGGAGGGTATACTTTCAGATGCAATTTTAACTCTGCCTTCAGCCGTTTGTGTCCCACTGCAGGGCAAAGGCCTCCCTTCCCTCCTTCCACTTATTCCTATCTATTACTGTTTGTTGCCAATCTTTATGAAGAAAGAATGAGTTCGTCCCATCATCTCCTTAGCCTGCCGCGTTGCCGTTTGCTCCTGTTTGGGACTGTGTTGTTATTTTAGCCCGTAGCTCCTCTGGCATGCGACAGATGTGGCCAGCCCTGTTCCATTTAAGCTTGGCAGCCGTGTGACCTACATCAGCAATTTGAATTTTTGGAACGCAATATGGAGTTCCTTATATGATCAGAATAACAGGATTAAATGATGGAGATACAAGGATAAGCCAGCGGACAGCATTTTTATTTTCCAGGATTTCCTTTTGGTTGTTTAAATTCATGAAAGTACGAGTATTAAATACAAATTAGAAACTCACCTGCAATCTCCCGTCAAGTGACCTAGGAATAGTGACACACTTGGACGGCGTGCCCGGACACGACAGCGCCCGCTCCAACTCCTCGATGGCACCCTTTCGTTTCTTCAGCTTCTTCACCAGACTGTCCACTGCCTTCTCCGCCCATTTCTCTTCTTCATCACCCTGAAAAGAGACAAAATAATAGGATTAATGAATTTGATTATTTTTTGGACAATGAGATGGAATTCAAGGTTTTTGAAGCTTCAACTGACAAAGTGAGAGTCATGAGACCAAAACTATTGATACCATACCAAATTGGGAACATCCTGTATTCTTACAATAAAATACTATTAGAAATATTATGGAAAGCACCAGTCAACATTTCGGTGACGAAATAAATACAAGGTGATATATTTTGGGTAAGGGTGCGGCTCTGATATGGTGGTGGGCAGGACACTTGGTTAAATGTGAGGATGGCAGATAGAGCAGAGTTCTAACAGAACGCTTGCCGAGAAACGGAAGAACAGGCGTTAGTAGACCAATAGCCAGGTGTATGGACGACCTATAGAAGATTGCGGGGAAGACCTGGATGAGACTCGAACAGACCAAGAAAGCATGGCACAAAAGAATGCCTATAGTCAGCGGTGAGCGGAGCGGTGCTCCCAATGATGATCATCATCACAATCATTTCAGCAGAAAAACGTCCACTGCTGGACATAGGCCTCCCCCAGGCACCGCCACTTGGACCGGTTCTTGGACGGATTCTTGCGGCCTTCGCCAGGTCATTGGTCCACCTTGTGGGAGGCCTCCAACGCTACGTCTCCCGGTACGCGGTCGCCACTTCAGAAACTTTCGGCCCCATCGGCCATCTGTTCTGCGAGCAATGTACCCTGCCCACAGCCACTTAAGATGATGAAGATGAATATATTTTAGTGTCCAATCTATAAGTACTACTAATATTATAATGAGGTAAAATTTGTTTGTTTTTTTTTTAAGTATGTATGTAGGAGGGTAATCTCCAGACCTGCCAGACGGGTTCAAACAATTCTTTTAGCATTTGGTAGCCCAGTTCTTGAGGAAGGTTATGGCTAATATCACGCTACTTGTTCCACGACCCCCCCCCCCCCCCCCCTACGACCCAACTACGACCCTTAGGAGCCGAGGAAAGGGAAAATAATTCAGAAAGAACGCTAAGCGAAAACGAAGAAGTAGCACGGGCGGACGATGAGATGCGACACGATGGGGGCCGGAATTTCACCCGGACGAAGTCGCGGGCAGAAACTAGTACTTACATCATATTTTTTTCTTATCTACAAGTAAAAGTGGTTGTGATAAATTAAAGTTTTCCATTCAAGTTCTCTGAGTGTAATTTACATTCAAGTTTCGCGTTAGGAAGGAAACTAGGTAAACGGGTACATTAATCATTGATTCTAGACATGCTTAGAGGTAGTACTATTAAGTATTCTGTGCTTAGAGTTAGACATGTGATGTGTCAACAACTGTATGTCACATTAGAAATGCACCACTGATGTTAAGTGCATCATTAAAATTGTAGAATTTCACAATATGACACAAGTTTGAAAGCTCCATAGGTAGATAGTTAACTAAACTTCCAAACTTCGAAAACAAAATCAAACTGGTTGCTAATTTAATTGTAAATTTTTTTATTCTTTCTTTTTTACATTTATTACTCACACCCTGACTTATTACTTGTATTTTGTTATTTAATTAAAATCGTATTGCTTGTACCATGTTTGTAAATATGTGAGCACCATGTATCTATCAGATAATTAATTTATATGTCATGGTTTCGTTTTTAATTCTTTTACCTATTGTGGTATAGTAATTTTATTGTAGGTGCATCGTCCTCACATGTTATTATATAATTAATGTACCCATGCAAAATATTGTACCTAAACATTTTAAAAGAGTAACGGTGGAGTTTCTTGCCCGTTCTTCTCCATACGAAAACTACCTTTTGGAATGGGCGACTAGAATCAATTCTATTTTAAGATAATTTTTGACGTTCAAAAGTGCCTTTTATGTGCCTATTTGAAATAAATGCTTTGACTTTGACTTTGAAAAGTTTTCACTTGACATATTTATATGACTGACTATAAAAATACCATTTTATGAAAATAATATTTCTGCTAAACGTTGCCTTATTTCAATGTCTTCTCACAAAAAAAAAAAAAATTCAAGTCCATCAACATCATTTCAGCCGACAGACGTCCACTTCTGGACATAGGCTTCCCCCAAGCAACGTCACTTCGACGGATTCTGTGCTTCCGCATCCAGCGGATTCCTGTGATCTTCAAGGTCATTGATCCACTTTGTAGGAGGCCTTCCAACGCTACGTCTTCCGATACGCGGTCGCCACTCCAGAAATTTTCGGCCCCATCGGCCATTTGTTCTGCGAGCAATATGCCCTGCCCACTGCCACTTAAGGTGAATGTGCCATGGTAGACCGCGAAATTTAAATTTTCTTACGTTTTTTGCAATTTGCAGGTCAGTGACTGGTTGTACCTTGATCTAAATATGATTCGCGACTATAATAGACATGTATTTACAGAATCATAGTCATTAGTATCATTAATATATCTCTTTAAGTTAGATTTCTACCATAAACACTTTTCCATACGAGATTTGTTCTTAACGGTAGAAATCTAACTTAGAAAGATGCATTAATGATTCTAATTATTATAATTCTGTAAATACATGTCTATTATAGTCGCGAATCATATTTTGATCAAGATACAACCTGACACTGACCTGAATTGCAAAAAACGTAAGAAAAATTGAATTTCGCGGGCTACAACTACCCATTCACCTTAAGAGGCTTACTAGACCTAAGTGTCCTTGAAAAACGCATGCACACATATGCAAAATCGACGCAAACGCCATCTAACGACGACGCCCATCACAATTATGACATAAAGCATACATGAGATTTAGAAGTAACGGTTTTGTGAGATTACGCCCTAGTATTCTAATAGATGGCGCGGAAACGATGTGCAAATAAGAAACAAATTATGTAGTTATGTGTGACAACATAATAAATTTTATTCGTTTTGAGTGTGACTTGAAAAACTTAAGGATGTGGGTGATTTTGAAATAAAACTGATTCAATGAAATTTAAAACATTTTTAACCGACTTCAAAAAAGGAGGTTGTGTATTCGACCCGTATGTATGTATGTAATGTATGTATGTGTGTATGTTTGTATATATATTTGTAGATTTTCTAAAAAACTGATGAACCAATTTTGATCATTCTTTCACTAATGTGATCTACATACTTCCAGGAAGGTTTTAGTATATAATACATTAGGTAATTATTCTTGCATAAATGTACTGCATCTCCGGCATTTCTATGCGAATTTTGATGATTCTTCAATGCACTAGTGTTAATTGAATTTTTGTGGGGTAGGTACAATTAGAAAGAAAAAAAAAACAACCGACTTCAAAAAAAGCACTACAGCGTGATAAATAACTATAATTTCGGAAGTCGGTGTCAAAAAACGAAAATGCGGAACCAGCGACACCGACTTCCGAAATAAAAATTATCACTTTGCAGTGTTTTTTTCTAAAACAATGAATTTTGGAAACATCTAAGAAAGTGCAGTCGGTATTTTCGACTTCACGTACAACTGTCACAGTGACGTATGTGGACGACGTGTAGATTTGTATTCGAGAGTCCCCGGGTTCGATTCCCAAGGTTACGAAATCGAATTTTCTATTTAAATGTCATTTTGAATTTTTAAATATATCTATTAAATATTTTTATAAATAACTAAAAAAAAGTCTGCAGGAGAAAGAAAGTCGAAAATATCAACACGGAAGTTAGGTATTTCTAATGCGCAAGTACCTACACGTTATCTAAGCTAATACAAAAATAAAAAAAATTCTGACCTAATGTTTTTATTAACCGACCGCGACTTATTGATAATGGGCATAATGAAATAGGTAACAGATTCATCTGAAAATTGCGATGAAAATGATCAAAAGCAAGAAATTAGATTTAAAATTGATTTTGTTTATAATAAAAAGGAATCATAGTTATATATGAATGTTAGGTACCTAATCTTTGAGGCCGTTTACACATTATGCCGCAGCTGCAGCGGCACCGCCGTCGCTGCATCAGTCACCCTTGGATTTGTATGAACACACGGCGCCGCGGCGGCGCGCCGCAAGGGCTCATACAAATCCAAGAGAAACCAATACAGCGGCATCGCCACAGAATATAATAGTATGGCACCGCGGGCGGCGCACAGTGGTCTGAAAATCGAGCTCCATACTCATAGAAACTTAAAGTTCGGAAATAAAAAAACAAAAATTGTAATGGGTCTAGTATACCTCCCTTTACGTAATATTAACGCATGGATGGTATCAGTCGCTCCACGCGTGAGAAAAAAAAGTTTTTTATTTTTTTTTTGTATGGGAGAAAACACTTAATGTACATTTTTTTGAAACTGGATGGAACTGATAGGCTGGAGCTCGCACGAGCTATTGTACGATACACGGCCATCAAGATGACATACAATTCATGCACCGTTCGGCGCCGCTTTGCACGTAGCAAATTTTTGAAATTTTGAATTTTCGATACGTGATTTTTCAAATCTTTGACGAGGTTAAATTAACTTGCCGATCGATTTACTTATACTATCGTTAGTTGTAGCCTGCTTATGACCTTTGTGATGACAACAATTAAAAATTATATTGATTATATACGTTTTTTTTTTATTTCATTCCAAGAACTAACTCATTTAATCACCGTGATTATGGTTGAGTTATAATTATATACTAATGACATGAGCATCAACCAGCTCTAGCAGGGCCAAATGGGCCCTAGTCACAATAAAATTCTATTGTCTGTAATATTAAAGTCTGTAAAACCTAATTAAAGAATAGCGAACGATAATGAGGGTAGTTGTATAAAAACAGGACGTTTGAGCTTACTTTTATCAGTAGCTCTCAGTACTTGTGCGCGCTAACTTATTACGTTATTTTTTTAATTGTGCTGTGATGGAAGGTTGTGATACCAATTTGGACATTGTCATGTTTGTGACAAACAACAATTGTTTTTCACAGCCCAATGTTTTATTTGAAGTTTTTGAGAATACTATTGATTTGTTAGAAAATGAAAAGAGGGTATTGAAACAATTCTGTCAGACTTATGTTTGTTCGTTGAGGAACAAATGGATCTCGTGTAATCTCACGAGACGTACATACATAACAAAGTATGAGACATGGCTGCAAGAGAACATAAAATGGCCTGAGATCATGAAAGGAAAGATGACCCCTTATTTAGTGTCAGTAGAGCAGCAAACCCGTTCCAGTTCTGACTTTGTTTTAAATGAGGGTGCATCAACATCCTACACACCGGAGACGTGCAGTGTTGGAACATCAACATCAGTTGTGAGGCCGAGAAAACCATTTAAAGAGCTAAGCCCGCTACAGAAGAGAAGGAGAGCGGAAGACCTCCTAACGTATAGCACTGAAAGCCTTGCTCATGCAACCGGTTTGAAAGCACATGACAAGAATATAGCAGATATCGTTAAACTAGTCTCGGAGCAAAGAGGCTACAAGGATAAATAAATTGTTAAAGCCCAAGGAAACTGTGCCTATATATTCCGCTGATAAAGCTTTATTTATTTTGACCTCATTGAAGCTTTCGAAGTGGCAGTATATAACATTAAGATCTTGTGCAAAAGAAGAAGGAGTACCACTGTGTCCTTCTTATACTGCCATCCTTGAGGCGAAGAAGGACTGCTGCCCTCCAAAAGTTATCATTGTACATCACGGAAGAAGACCTCTTCTTCCGTGATGTACAATGGTAACTTTTAGCTAAAAGCTTTAAGCTTTTAGGTAAAATTTAGCTTTACTTTTACCTAAAAGTAAAGCTAAATTTTGGATAAAACTGTGCAAAGCTTGGAAAATTCCTACGTGTGGAACCTTCGCTGGATGGCAAAGAGTTAACAATTATATGCAAGTATGGCTTTGATGGTGCTTCAGGGCAAAGTTTGTATAAGCAAACTATGGCAGACGAAGACGATTCCAGTATGTTTATGTGTTCTTTTGTGCCTCTGCGCTTAGTTTGTGGCGAAGAAAAGGTATGGGAGAATCCAAAGCCATCTTCCACAATGTTCTGCTGACCAATTTATTTTAAGTTTTCAAACGAAAACAAGTTGAACATCGTGGAAGAACAGGCTCTGATTGAGGCTCAGATTGAAGCAGTATCTAATTATAACTCAACCATAATCACGGTTGTAGAATCCTGTTGATTCCGTACTTATGTTAAACATATCACTTCACTGGCTCACTACCACACCAAGCGCCATCGTATATAGCCTGCTTCACTTTGTCTGTTTCCCGCCATTCCTCGTAACTGACAGATGACATAACATAACTGACAGCAGCTACCCCGCTTGTGTGAATGAGACAGTGTTTACATATCTATTTAATAGATACACTACAACGGTGATTAAATGAGTTAAGTAGTTCTTGGAATGAAATTAAAAAAAAAACGTAAGTATAGGTACTTATAATCAACATAATTTTTAATTGTTGTCATCATAAAGGTCATAAGCAGGCTAAAAGTAACGATAGTATAAGTAAATCGATCAGCAACTTCATTTATTCACGTCAAAGATTTGAAAAATCACATATCGAAAACACAAAATTTCAAAAATTTGCTACGTGCAAAGCGGCGCCCAACGGTCCATGAATTGTATGTCATCTTGATGGCCGTGTATGGTACAATAGCTCGTGTGAGCTCCAGCCTATCAGTTCCATTCAGTTTCAAAAAAATGTACATTAACCCCCTTATTCATAAAACTTATCAAACCTATTTTAGTTAAAATGGGGTTTGTCTCTTTCTTACACACAGAAATGACAACGTGACAGATAAAGACAAACGTTCTATACTTAAACCTATTTTAGCTAAAATAGAGATAAAATAGGATTATGAATAAGGGGGTTAGTGTTTTCTCCCATACAAAAAAAAACAAAAAACTTTTTTTTCTCACGCGTGGAGCGACTGATACCATCCATACGTTAATATATACTAGACCCATTACAATTTTTGTTTTTTTATTTCCGTACTTTAAGTTTCTATGAGTATGGAGCTCGATTTTCAGACCACTGTGCGGCGGCGAGTTTTGATAGATCTTATCAAAACTCGTCAACGCGCCGCACCGCCGGCGGCGCGGCGGCGCCGTGGGTTCATACAAATCCAAGGGTGACTGATGCAGCGGCGCCGCGGCGGCGGCGATGCCGCTGCAGCTTCGGCATGATGTGTAAACGGCCTCAAGGATTAGGTACTCGTACCTAACATTCATACATAATTATTATGATTGCTATTTATTATAAACACAATCAATAAAAATTAAACTCTTGCTTGTGATAATTTTCATCGCAATTTTCGGATGAATCTGTGATTTCTTTATGCATATTATCAATAAGTCGCGGTCTGTTAATAAATTTAGGTTTTTTTTATTGTTACAATGGCATAGAAAACGTGTAGGTACTTACGCATTAGAAGTAACTTCCGTGTTGATATTTTCGACTTTCTTTCTCCTGTGAAAGATAATTACATTGTAGACGTTTTTTTAGTTATTTATAAAAATATATTTAAAAATTCAAAATACATTTAAATAAAATTAAATCGATTTCGTATCACTGGGAATCGAACCCGGGGACCCTTGAACACGAACCTGCGCGTCGTCTACATAAGCCAATGTAACGATTGCGTATCTCGTCGAAAAAACTGAGCTTATGCGTAATAAGTGCATTTTCTTAAACTACCAAAATTCATAGCGAAAAAAAATATTCAGTAATAATAAAATGCTCTTACTTTTTAATTTCGTTCATATGTTCGGCGTTTGTTTTATATGAACGTTTTGTAGTCCTCCTAAGGGAATGTTTCACTTTATTTCCCATATTTACAAATGATATAATTGATAGCAAATTATTACGCTATTTTAACTTAAAAGTATTTTATATTTACATGAAATAAAAATATTTACAGAAAGAAGATATGCAAATAGTAATAATAAACAATGAATGTATGTAGGTACAAATAAATAATGCGGCGAAAAGAGCGACGCGTCCGTATAGTATCAGGGCCTCGGCCGGCATTATTGCTACACGCACGGGGGTTTACCGTTTACGTACACATGCGCACTTATTATGTTCGGAACTATGAATATTATGCTATTTACAATAAAACTATTGTTTGAACTAAAAAAATAAAACACTATTATTTTAGTATGTTGCTTGTAGAATGATCTGACAAAAAATCAGAATGATTGTATGTATAGGTATTAGTATGGTTTCTATTGTAAAAAGAGTTTTTAGAGGTATCTTCATGATTTTTTTCTATCGTACCAAATTAGTTGTATTATGTTTTCAAAACACTATCTAAAAATTCAAAATACATTTAAATAAAATTTAAAAAGAAAGTACAATTTCGTAACCTTGGGAATCGAACCCGGGGACTCTCGAATACAAATCTACACGTCGTCCACATACGTCACTGTGACAGTTGTACGTGAAGTCGAAAATACCGACTGCACTTTCTTAGATGTTTCCAAAATTCATAGTTTTATTGCAAAAATAAAAATATTCAGTTAAAAATAAAATGCTCATACTTTTTACTTTCGTTCATATTATGTTCGGCTTTTGTTTTATATGAACGTTTTGTAGTCCTCCTAACGGAATGTTTCACTATATTTCCCATTTATTTACAAATTATTACCCTATTTTAACTTTGTTAGGTTACGCGGACCACTGCCGGTAGACACAAGTGAAACGCCCGGGAGTTGGGACTCGCCGTACAATAGATGGCGCGCGCCTTGCACCCATACATAACAAACTTAAAAGTATTTTATATTTACACGAAATAAAAATATTTACGGAAAGAAGATAATGCAAATAATAATAAACAATGAATTTACAAATAAAACTTAACAAAAACATAACAATTTTGACGGAAATAGTGCGGCGAAAAGAGCGACACGTCCGTATAGCATCAGGCCTCGGCCGGCACTGTCGCTACACGGGCGTTCACGCACACATGCGCACTTTTTATGTTCGGAACTATGAATATTCGATTTACAAAAAAACTATTGTTTTAAATAAAAAAATAAAACACTATAATTTTAGTATGTTACTTGTAGAATAATCTGACAAAAAATCAGAATGATTGTATGTATATTAGTATGGTTTTTATTGTAAAAAGAAAGTTTTTTAGAGGTATGTTCATGATTTTTTTCTATCGTACCAAATTAGTTGTATTGTGTTTTCAAAACACTATCTATCTAGCATATATCCTGAAGAATATCATATATTTTTCTGATTTTGTTTACTGTAGGCGATCATATACTTTTATTGTTTCGAAAACTACCGTTTTTTTGCGTTTAGCTCATGTAAGCGCCTTAAGTTTGATTCTTCGAGCTTCGAGCTATATTGGTTACCTTGGTTTTCTTGCGGATCTCTTCATTTCTGCATTTAATCACGTAGTATAGCCCTCTCCATAATCATAATTCATAACCACAAGTTTTACTCACTACAAAGTATTATTCAGATTAAAGCTAAAAAACTTTTATCAATAAATAAATACAAGGTCAATGTGTCACAAAAAATTCTATTAAATCTATTTTGTCACTGGTAAACACCAAAAATATTATCCTTAAATAATAACACAGCAAAAGAAACGGATTCTATGATAGTAAACAACATTATGATTCACAGTTCCTAGGAACCAACTGACTGGTTGTATGACTCATTTGTGTATCAATAACTACTTCTGTTTATTTTGTAACCGTTTCTTATGCCTAATCCTGGTATTGGGTTTGTCCCAGGCCGTGGGAAAGGAACCAGCTGGGGCCGGGGTGGCTTTGGAAGGCCAAAATACTGAGTATTATTTATTTATACTTTACTGGACACCAGAAAATATTTACAAAATGGAAAATATCTCTATACTTACCAACAATTTTATAATAAAATAGCCACAAAGTCAAAACAGTAAAATTAATATTTTTGAAAAGAAAGTATATGCTACGAAGTGAGGGAACAAACCCCGAAAACATAGTTTATAGAATTTTTGTCCATTCGTCTGGATGTATGTTCCGGGTTGGCGCAAAATCGGCTGAACGGATTTGGATGAAATTCGGCACACAGATAGTTTACATCCAGGATTAACACGTAGGGTACTTTACTTACTTACCCCGAAACCCCGGACAAAAACTAGTACACAAACATACAAGGAACGACCTATACGCATTCTGGGATCTCTATCAGGCAACCATGAATACTGAGTTCTGTGGTATGGGATTAGAGGTTCTAGCAATGGACAGAAAGGTACTATAGATGAATTGTATTGGTAAACAGTGAGCTGTTGGACAAAATAACTACTACACGTGATGGAGCCCTGACACAACAAGAAGGCATCGCGGCAGACCCCGTAGATGATGGCGGGACGAGCAGGAGAAAACCAGTGGTCCACTTTAGCCCTGGATCGAAAGAGCTGGAAGTTATTGAGAGAGACCTTTGCCCAGCAGTGGGATGATGCAGGCTAACAGTAACATTGGTTGGTTATCAATTTTAAGTTATTATTATAGCTTCGTGAAATACGCGTGACTCCCGCTCCGGCTCGTTCTTGGTGCAAAGGTTAGCCATTGCCATTCAACGTGGCAATGCAGCAAGTGTTTTGGGCACCTTTGCGCCGGGAACAGTTAGGGGCGGGTTATTTGACTAATTTAGACGTGTTGTTGGAAAACTATTTTAACTTGACTCATTATGAAATAAACAATTGACCTAGTTATTATTTAGTCAGTAGTGTGTGTGTCATTTAATTCTTACACAATTTTTCATCATTTTATCACTCTTAGTCATCCCAATGTAAACTGTTACAGTTGTTACACTTTTGCCAATATTATTATTAGTAACCTTTGCTAAAAATAAATAATGTTTTTATTTATGCCACTAACAACTTTCAAACTAAAGTTTAAATGTGTCATGTAGCTTCAAATACGCGGGTATTTGAAGCTACATGACACATTTAAACTTTAGTTTGAAAGTTGTTAGTGGCAAGTGCAATATTATTTGAATGGGTGCGGACCCATTCAAATAATATTGCTACTTCACATCAAAAAAATTATGGATCTCCTATTAATTTGGCAACACAAGTAAGCATTATTATTTTGTTTGAACTTTCCCAAAAACAAAACATAACTTCATGTCTGTTTTCCCTAAAGGGCTGGGCAGAGGTGTACCTATAGTAATTATTTTCTCCCACAAAGTACAATTACAGTATGGAGGTGTCACAAAAATTGGAAGTACTAGGACTTGTGGGAGTCAGGAATCCAAACTAGGATACCCTGTGCTATGGACTCCTGGCCCCCCTTAGTTTAGGTCTCATTCATCATTGTTTAGGTCTCATGTAACATAAAAAGGCTTATTAAAAAAGTATAATTTACGGTGCTTCAATTAGTGATATGGATAGAGATAGCATACTAAACAAATCATTCAGCTGATATGAAGCTTTCAGAATGATAATATTTCATAATAGCCTAGGCAGGGAGGAATATTGTGCTATTAGGTCCCTGAACTAAAGTAAGTTTACAAAACTTGTAGCGTCTCTTTCAATTTGATTTTGGTATACAGGGTGGCAACTCAGCACATAATTCTAAGACTCCCTAGCATAGAAATTATTCATCGATTATCATTAAAAAAAATCTGCTGTTTCTTAGAAAAGTGCAATACCTACACGGTCAAAATGTATGGGATGGCTATTTTTTTTTTTAATAACTAACGAAGATTTTCAACGCAAGGGGGTTTAGAATCTGTATTGAATCCATGGTAACAGGTTGCATGTCAATGTCCCTGCCACCCTGTATTGACAATTGGTATATTATTGCTGTAAATTGATTTTACAAAATACGCAAAATACGCGCATTGACGTGGAGTTGCGGACACCAGCCCGTATTACCTATTACCTAAATTGATTTTCAAAGACTTTTCTTTTACATGTCAAAAAGAAATAATACAATTTTAAAACTACATGGGGTTGGTATTTCCAAACCAATTACTCTAAGAAGAAACACAGACTCAAACTCAGAGGGCATGGTCTCTTTTAAAGTCCAGATGTTATCTTGGTCAGATCAAATGAGGACCATATAGAGATACATGAATGAGATGGACTTTTGCGGAAAGCAATGCACAGATTATTAACTTCAGTGTTAAGGGACAGCTCACATATCAAAAAGATATGGATTTATGAAATGGAATAATATTGGAAAGAGGGGCAGAGTAAGTATAATCAGCCTATAATGTCCCCACTGCTGGGACAAGAAGCTTCCTCTCTTCAAGAGGGACTGGATTGTAATCTAAACTACGAGGGCCCAATGCGAGTTGAGAATTTCATCACATATCTAAATTTTTGGTTCTAGGACATGCCAGTTTCCTCACAATGGTTTACTTCACCGTTTTGAGAGCAGTGGTGATGAAATCACAAAGTAAAGCCTGTCTGGGTTCAAACCCATGATGAGGGGTACAGTATAATGCTACAATTGCAAGCAAACAATACTATGGTGCCATTTGAGGAAAATATGAGATGCCGGGTAGTGTGTCCATACAGAAGGTCAACCTAGGCAGTCAGCACCATAACCGTCTAAGTTATTTGCTAGCAACTGTACCTCATAACTAGTATATAAGCGGAATCTTGTACTGAAGCATGTTTAGGTACATATATTTGCTTTAAATAAAGTCACTTGACTTTTAATAACTAGTTACAGAAACTTTGTTTCAACATACGTTAGTTTATGGATAATGGTAGCTCATTTTGCTCTCCAGTGGTTTTCTGTATGTTCTATCCACATATAACACACATACCAAGCAAACAACAGTATTAGACAATTTAACAAATAAGTCACACTTATTCTGTGTCCCTTTCCTTACCACTTCAGAAACTGAGGCAGAAGACTGCCTAACAAGAAGTTGGATCTATTCAAAAATACTAAGAAACTGAATAAAAGCTTGTACTTAGTAGTAGTCTAAAGAAATAAACAATTGTATAGAAAAAGTAACATGAGCCTATAATGATAAGCTTTGTAACCATACCTGCTTCCATCCTAATAATTTCTTGACAGCGGGACTTGTGAACGAGAACAGGCTGTTCAGGCTGGACATAGGACCGCTGCTCGAGGATTCCCCATCATCGGTATCCATGATTACCAAGTGGCACCAGCCCGCGAATGAGTCACCGTACTGTGGGAGCCCGCCTCCCGCCAATTATCACACCGCGGAAAACACTCAAGCCGCCATCGATCCCTAACACCACTTGGTATTCCCCACAACGTCTAGGAACCAATTACGAACACTACAAAATAGTGATTAGCGTGACAAGCGTCGGTCCCACTAAATGATTTACGACGACACTACTACACAACTGTCATGGCTCCATTTATATAGTCACAAAATGCACAGCCTTGCGGTGGGTATCAAACTGATTTTGTGTGATTTAGTCAAGAGAAAACTGTTCAAAAATAAAATAAAACACTGGTCAAGCTACATAGGACAGCTCAGGAGACATTTTTCAATGCATAGCACAGATTAAAAATTATTAAAAATAAAATTCTCTCTGCTCTCTTGGGGCTGCCAACTGTGAAAACGATTTGACTTCTTCTTCTTCCGCAATCAACTTGATTTACTTTATTTTCATTAAGAATTAAGATCAAGGATCATAATCAGCATTCAGTGGACCAGCGGACAGCATTTTTCTAAACAGCTCCAACATGCTGCTAGTGTCAATGCTAAATGCAAAGTGAATCCAAAGCAAAATTAATGTTTTAAGTAGATTAGTTTTTATTGTTTATAATAACGGACAAGTCAATTTGGTGACTCTAGGTGGAAGCCTATGTTGGCTGATGATAATGATATGATAGAATTGTGCGTAAAACAGGCAAGTTGAAAGTTTTGAAAATCAGCTGTCAGGTCTGAAAAGACTGGTAACAAAAAAAAAAAGATGAGGAAAATATTCGTGAACAAACTCCTTGTTCCAGTTACAACAATGAACAATTTGAAGCAACAATTAAATTGAAAGAGACAGCTTTATGCAAAACTTAACAAGTACAAAAGAAGTCCATGCAATTCTGTCAATTTCATTATGTTAAACATTGAAAGCAGTTATGGAACGCTGTCCTTTATCGCGTTTCGGCGAGAATTTTCTCGAATTTGAAGTGTCATTTCTAGACTTCGTGTTGCTTGTTTGAACTCGATGAACAAACTAGTGTAATAGAAAAGAAATAAGTGTTGAGCGAGGAACTAGAGTAATTAAAAGTAAATATTTTATTGCAAGTGCATCTTTCGTTTTATCAGTTGTTAGCAGAAAACAATCATGGCTCAGGTAAGAGGTTATACCGACGCTTTACGATTTTAATTTTGAATGAAGTAGCATAATTCCAACATGGGTATCGTTTTTAGGTGAATCAGTTAAAGGAGCAGGGTAATGCGGCGTTATCATCGGGGAAGTTCGACGAGGCCGTCAAATACTACACGGAGGCTATTGCCTTGGACCCAAAGAACCACGTTCTGTATAGCAACCGGTCGGCAGCTTATGCTAAAGATGAGAACTACGCAGCAGCTTTAGAGGATGCAAACCAGACCATCGCTCTGAACCCTACGTGGAGCAAAGGGTACTCTCGCAAAGGGTCAGCCTTAGCATACTTAGGCCGTCATGACGAGGCCATTGAAGCTTATGAAAAGGGCCTGGAGCTCGAGCCTGGTAACGAACAGCTTGCTGCAGGTTTGGTCGAGGTCAAGAAACAAGCTGTTGAACTGAAGTTGAAGATAGAACAGGTATATGAAAAGCTCAGAGCAAACCCACAGACAAAGGAATGGCTGAAAGATCCGGAATATGTCAAATTGGTTGAAGTGAGTATGAAACCTTATTGTTGATGGCTTTTTGAATCATGCAACCTCCTTAAAATATTAACTTATGTTTTCTTAAATCCTTGTAATTACTTAAATATTGGTTCATAGGGTCGTCTTGTAAATAATAAGTCATTTATATTTTTATACAATGATTCACTTTATTGTCAGTTTGAATTCATTCTGTTAAATTCTTCATCGTTTTTCTTTAATGAGATACATTATTTTGTAATATTGGTTTTCTTTTGTGTTGTGTATAATTTGCATTTCATTATGTGACCAAGGTTTTGAATATTCAGTTGTCCCAATTTAAAACATCATCGCCATGGCAACATACTTTTGATATAAGTTCTAAAAGATACAGGTGTCTTTAACAGGGGTAGATTAACTATTCATAGTTCTAGAAACACCCATGTAAAAAGAACAATCATGCAGCAAGCAAATTATAAATTGTTTTTAAACTTTTGCTGTATTGTTTATGGAAGGAAGCCTAGGCTTTTTGCCATGCTACTTGATGTTTATAATAAAATTATTTCTATTTTTCCTGCTATCTGAATGGTTATTTTCACTTTGAATTTTATCTTTTTATTTCTTATGAAATTGTGTTGAACATACTTATAAACAAGGTTCTAGTAAATTCTATTGCTGAATCATAAAATTAAGAATAATATAAAACTTGAGTCACTATTAATTATACACCGAATTTAGACTTACGTCCACAACATGATTTCAGTGCTGTTTGTATATTACTTATTTTATATTTAAGAAAATTGATTTTCTTTTCTAAACAGTATAATTACATCAATCATAATGTTAGTAATAAATTAAGTAGGTCTTAATTGTTTTAAAATTGGATTAACCTAACAAATTTATCAAAACTCTACAGAAAATAGCACGGA
The DNA here is from genome assembly GCA_947508005.1 of Amphipoea lucens. Classification (NCBI taxonomy): domain Eukaryota; kingdom Metazoa; phylum Arthropoda; class Insecta; order Lepidoptera; family Noctuidae; genus Amphipoea; species Amphipoea lucens. Next base: position 1,372,702 of record OX382364.1, read on the forward strand.
ATCCCTTTGACGTCCAAAACCTCGGCGCTAAAATGGAAGACAAACGAGTCCTCAGCATAATTAGTGTTATGTTCGGCTTAGACCTTCACATGCCCATGGACATAGACCCACCAGCACCCGAAAGAAAGACTGCAGAACCACCGAAGAATGAAGAACCGGAGAAACCAAAATATGATGACCTTCCTGAGAACCGAAGACTTGCACTACAAGAGAAAGATCAGGGAAATGAGTACTATAAAAAGAAAGATTTCGAAAATGCACTGAAACATTACCAGAAAGCTATGGAACACGATGCTACGGATATAACCTTTTACACAAACATGGCTGCCGTTTACTTTGAACAGAAAGAATATGAGAAATGTATTAAGGAATGTGAGAAAGCTATTGAAATTGGAAGAGAAAATAGGGCTGATTTCAAGTTAATAGCTAAGGCTTTCACTAGGATTGGTGAGTTGATTTCTTTTCAATATTCTTTCATGTATTAATTATGGCCATCACTAATTCCATAGACTTTTAATTTTAAACAATTTAGACAATAGTTATTCAGTTTTAATAAGTAATAGAGACAGAAATTTAACTTGTTCCCACAGATTTTTGCTTATCAGCTTATTGATAACAGCTTGTGTTAGATAACGCGTTAAATATTCTGGATGTGGTCTACAATATGCATACTATGATTTTCATTAGTGATTGTCAGAATATAGTGACCTTAGATATCTATGAAACTGATTATACATATTAATTGCATAAAATAATAGTGCGATGTGCTTGGCGCTATCTTAGTGTTAAAAACCGAACCACTCGCGATCGCCACGGGTGTTTACTGTGGTGTACTCTACACACACACACACACACCGTTTTGTACTACTACAACTGCGTCTTCGCCGCAAAATGTATAAAAAAAGCCCTCGTAGGCACGGGCACCTTTTTAACGCGACTTTTTTTTGAACGCGCTTTCGATTTTCAACAATCAGCTCAATGACGAAATTTGAAAATCTAGTTCACGTTAGAAAAACGTCGCTTTAAAAAGCGCGCGTTTTCTAGGCGGACTGTTGATGACCACAAATGGTGGTCATGACTACGCCGTGTGCCCATATGCTTAAGGTTGCCGAATGCACTATGTTAATCGGTAAAGTGATTGAAGCACTATAACTGGCAAAGCCCGGAACTACAGCGACTAAGTATATCGCACTTACAAGCCAAGATCACCCTTACCAACAGGACTTAGAACTTAAATTAAAAAATCACACATTCACCAGGACAACGATAAAATTTATCGCACTTACAATCCAAAATCAACCTTATCTATAGGACTTAGAACTTAAATTCGTTAATCACACCGTTCCAAAACATGGCCGACGCTTGTTACCGCGTACCGTAACGTAACCCACAGTCATTAGGCGTTGGCCCTTAGATATCTATGTAGCATGTAGCTCAAGTTCAATGTCCTATAACATCACAAATCAAAACAGTTTTTATCTGTTTGCGCGCACTGTGTCCATGTCATAAATACAATCCAAACTAATATTATAAATGCGAAAGTAACTCTGTCTGTCTGTCTGTCTGTCTTTTCTTCACGCCTAAACCGCTGAACCGATTTCGATGAAATTTGGTGTAGAGATAGTTTGAGTCCCGGGGAAGGACATAGGATAGTTTTTATCCCGATATTCCCACGGGATCGACACTTATGCGGGTGAATCCGCGGGGCGCAGCTAGTTACTGGATAAAGTAATTACGGGTCACAGATTAAAAAAACATTACAGGAAAAAAATAAACGAAATTTGCTTGCGAGGTAATTGCGTAACACTACCAGTCACATCAGTAGCAATCACGTTCATTTTGACAGTTCAACAACATTCATTGCGTTATTTACGTTATTTAACAGATACATTTTTCAAACATGTGAAGCAATGGATTAGCAATATCCTTTAAAATGATTCAGATTGAGATTGATAGTCTGCTAGATATCATTACGATTATTATGTGGTTACTGGCACTGAGCCAAATGGATTTTACTAGATAAATTATTATTGATCAACGTTTTACGTAAATAAACAAATACATTGCCAAAATACACAAGAGTGTGACGTCATTTGATATGGAACGGGGCTAATTTGGACACTACTAGGTCAATCTAGATGACAAATTTATATTCTTTACGGTTTCTTTTTCATTTTAAGATGACTAATTATGAACGTACACTGTAATAAATAATAATAATAGTCCTTCAGACCGTATTTCGGTAATGGCAGCCTATCTCAACGGAAACTAGCCACTGGCGCGGTGGGAGAAATTATAGTGCACAAGTGTGTGCGCAGACACAGGTGCACTCTTTTTTCCCTCGCTCTCATAGGACGGCACGCAAGTTACGAAGCACGGGGATATCGCACCGCTCAGGCTGCACTTCCACTGAGGCGGAGCGGAGAAGTACGGAGACGAACTGTGCCGCGATTCACCAATCACATGGCTTGAAATTCACATCTCTTCTCTACTCTGCTTCAAAGCCCCGCTCCGCACCACTCCACTCCGCCTCAATGGAACCGTAGCCTAACTTCCAAACTCCGGACTGTTATTAAGAAATTCCTAATGGAAAAACCCAATAACATTTGCCCGACCTAGGAATCGAACCCAGGACCCCACGATCAGCAGTGGCACTTGCGACCACGACACCAACGGGGCAGTTAACGTGTCAGTACTCAGTATACTGTACAATCATTGCCAATGGGAAGTCAAGATACGATAAAACCTAACTGGCGAGATAGCTGTCTAATGCCCGGTTTTTGAAGAATTCTTAAACGGAGTTTAAACTTTCAATAGCTGTTGATTCGACATAATTATCTATTTAAGCGAATTCCTTCCTTATGCTCGGTGTTTGAGGTTCTCAGATAAACCCTCGATAATAATTCACTCGACTTTTAAGCTAAATTCTTCCTTAATTACGTGTTCGTGTGTTTGTGAAACACGATATCGACCAATAATCACTATCGAATGGATAAACTCCGTTTAAAAACCTCAGAAACCGGGCATCAGTAGCTTTTTGTCAGTCGACTTAGTTAAGTTTCAGAAGTCCTTAACCTTTGTGTAACCTCAGTATAATTATCACTAGAATTTAAGTAGAGAATGCTTCAAAGATTTCCGAGTAACTACTGATAAGAGGGATAATCAAGACACTCATGGCAAAAGTTAGTGGCCTAGAACTTTCCGTGCTCACATATTCTCTGTCTACATAAGACAGAAAACAAAAGAAACAGCTTCATCCATTTTCATCCTGTACTTAAACATGTATTAATATGTAATACGGGCTAGTGTCTGCAACTCCACGTCAATGCGCATATTTTGCGCCTCATGGAAGGCCCGCAACGCTTTGATTATTGACCGTCTTACGGAGGGTACCTGGGTTACTGAAGTAAACAGCCCTGTACGTGGCGACCACCGGGCAGTTTAGAAACACATGTGCTGCTGTCACATTGTCCTCCATGCATGTCCTGGCACAGCAGTCTGTTACTCCTATGACAAAGAGGTGTTTATTAAATGACCCGTGGCCAGTTACAGCTACTGTAACTGTACGCAGCTATTGTTTAGTTAATCGGAGAACCTGCTTCATGAGGCGATCATCAAATTGTAAGGAGTGGTTCGTTAGCCTGCCTGCACTCACCTTGGTCCACCCACAGTTTATGATGTTATAACTTCATTACTTACCAACAACCTCAATTTTGATCTCTATTAACACTTTCCTCTTATCCAGGTAATGCATATAAAAAGATGGAACAATGGAAGTTAGCGAAAACATATTTCGAGAAGTCAATGTCTGAGCACCGTACTCCGGAGATCAAGACGCTGCTCAGTGAGGTGGAGAGACGGATAGTCGAGGAGGAGAAGAAGGCTTACGTGGACCCTGTGAAGGCTGAGCAGGAGAAGGAGCTTGGCAATGATTACTTTAAAAAAGGTGAGTGATAATTTCTGATGATTATGGCATACTACCTCTCACCGAGAGTAGGCCTTAGTTCCAGCTAAAAACAGTAGACTGATTTTGTGATGACCTGATTTTGTGGTGTGCTCTGTCCTGTTACTGGAAATAAACTTTTGTACTGCACACCAGTAGCCAGATTCCTGATTTTATGTCTGAGCTGAAAATGGCTAAAATGCTGAATCAGACCTGTCCAAATCAAATCCAAAAATTTTATTAATCATTCTGCTAATTTTACAAGATCAATTTTTCAATTGACTATTTTGATACCTACAGGAGCTCCAGCGAGGTTTTAAAAAAAACCAAGCAAATAAGGTTTTGGAAATCACCATAAACAATTAATCACCAAATTACTAACATTCTTGGTTTGTTTTACATTTTTCAGGCGACTACAGCTTAGCAGTGAAACATTACACCGAAGCAATCCACCGCAACCCAGACGACCCCAAGCTGTACTCCAACCGCGCCGCCTGCTACACCAAGCTGGCTGCCTTCGACCTTGGACTCAAAGACTGCGACCAGTGCTGCAGACTTGACCCCAAGTTCATCAAGGGATGGATCAGGAAGGGAAAGATTCTTCAGGTAGGAACTTACAAATATACTTTAACTTTAAGGGCCACTTGCACCACAATTGACTAAATACGTTTAGTGCTTAACATATTTAAAACACTAGCTTCTGGCCGCGACTTCTTTCGCGTGAAATTGTGGCCCCCGATCCGTCGCATCCCATCGCTCGCCCGAAGTACTAGCAACTAGTTTTCGCTTAGGACAACTAGCAACTAGAAACTTTTTTTCTTTTTTTCTGGCTCCTATGGGTAGTAGCGTTAGCGTGATGTTGAATAGCCTATAACCTTCCTCAAAAATTGGGCTATCAAATGGAAAAATAATTTTTCAAATCCGACTGGTAGTACCGGAGATTACCCCCTACATACAAACAAACAAATACATACCACTTTATACTATTATAGTATAAAGTCCAGCCGCGCTAAATTTGATAAAGATGTAAACAACAATGGCCGCAGGAAATTGAATAAAATCGATAAACAAGAACATTTATTTTAAGTAATATTTATTTTCGTCTAGTTAGCTCGGAGAGTTATTTACAAAAACAATGTTCACAGTGATAGTTCCAGAACGAGGTAAACTGACAACGTCATATGACTTATAAATATCGAATGAGAATAAAATGGTTCCTTGTCCGTGTCTGCAACTTTTTGGGGCTGACTGTACTCATCAGCGGTGACTCTAGTATCGCAAATGACCAAAGGTCGCGGTGACACCATAAAGCGGGGGGCTGTCGGCTTGTTTGTCGTAAAATAACATAAAAAAACCGTGGTTCGTCCAAAAAGCTAACACCAGATTCGTTCTTGCATCATCAGTCGCCTCACAGAACATAAAATCTACATAATATTCGCGTTATCAAAATCTCTGGACTCTTTAGTTATTACCTTTCACCAAGAAATCATTTCATCAAAAACCTCATATTCACACTGGCGTTTTAAAGACGTGCACATCTCCATCTCATCCAGTGTTTCCGTTCTAGTTAACAAACCCCGTCCGGCGTGAGCGTGACATGCACAAGGCGAACACGCTGCGTAAACGCAGTCACGCTGGCGACAAGTACACATCAGCAAAACGCCAGTGTCATAGAGGCCTCATAATTTTGGTGAGCGCCATAGGGAAATCGGGGGTTCTGCGAAATAGTGTAGCTACATTGAATTTCAAAATCATAATACAAAATCAGAAATAGTTTATTCCAAGTTGGCTGAAAGTTGGCACGTTTTGAGCAAAGTTTTTTTTTTTTCAAGTTTTTCGGTCCCACTACGTGGTATAAAGAGATAATTAACTCTTTAAAACAGTAACTGTACTACTTTACCTATAGTATTCACTGTATTGTATAATTAACAAAACAATAAAATTTAAGACCTTGTCTTTTTACTCCATCTCCAACGTTTTTGTATGAATTGATTAGATATCAAAATGCTGTTATAATATTCGTTATAATATTTATTTGGCTAGTACAAAATGAACGTTATTCCAAATTGTAATAGGATATAATTTTGTATTTCCCACATATTGCCAATATTTTGACAAATATACTAAGTGAGGTGCCAGGCTAACATGCATATCAGGAAGAATTGCTCAGCCTCTGTTCCTAGAAACCATTCAACAATAACTAAACCTTTCTTTCTTTCCAGGGTATGCAACAACACTCGAAAGCTCTTACCGCGTACCAGAAGGCTCTTGAGCTGGACCCAAGCAATGCCGAGGCGCTGGAGGGCTACCGCGCATGCTCCACGCAACTTAACTCCAATCCTGAGGAGGTGAGTTCTTTTATTGCGCAATATTACTCTGCCTGCCCAAGCATGGTAAGGACGGTGGATGTCTGTGGGCTGCTGCAAACATCCACTGTCTGGCTATGTTGATTGTGAAGAAGACCTTAATGTTTTGTTCCTTTTCGTTACTTCGTTTCCTTTCGTTATTTGTTACTCGTATGTTGAAGATTTTGGTGTGTGGTTTCGCCTTTATATGTTGTGAAACATTCACAAAAAATGCAATAAAAAAGGCGCAAACAACATTTAGTGGTACTTTACCTATGTTTTTAATATCATATTCTAACGCTTCGTTTAAACGCAGGTCCGCAAACGCGCAATGGCCGACCCAGAAGTGCAACAAATTCTCCGCGACCCTGCGATGCGCTGCATCCTCGAACAGATGCAACAAGATCCCCATGCTCTACAGGACCATCTCAAGAACCCAGACATCGCCGCCAAGATTCAGAAGCTTCTAGAATCTGGTCTTATTGCTATACACTAGTTTACGAATTGCCTCGTATAGAGATTAGGGTTATTATCAATTAGTATTCGAATCGATTAGAAAAACTACCAATAGTAGAAGTTGTTTCATTGCTGGCAACGTTTATCCAGTGATTTTGTTTGTACATTAGGAAAGTTTTGCTGGTAGCATAACATTTTATTTAACAATAACGATACCCATCACTAGGACCCTAATAGTTTTTGTAATCGATTCAGGTACGAGTTCAGAGTCTCGCCATCTCGGATACTTTAAAATGGAGATCGAGTTACTGTTTTGAAAAGGATTTTCGCCTACCAAACGTTGAATGAAACTTAATTAGGTATCTAAAAGTCATCGCTTTTTTACTGTGATTTTACTCTGTTAACGTGTTATGCTTGTCTCAAATTGTAGGCTTGTGGACCATTCCAAAGTATGCTTTTTCAGTAAGTTATGCAGTTTGGACTTTTTCGGTGTTAGGTTTTATTTTAGCATACCTCTTAATTTGAAGAATATCTTTAAGCAGATATACTGCCTGAATGGAATTTACATGAATAGCATTTTTTTGTAATTTATTCAATAATAAAGAAATATGTAGGCAATATTTTGTTTTATTATTACTTCCTTAGGGTTGGGACACTTGGGACACATTGATCGACGGCCTTTCGCACTTTGGCGGTTGAAAAGAAGCACACTTAGTACGCATTATGTCGATCCACTACATAGAGGAAAAAATTATCCACCGCTTACGGAGGCATTCGCTTTTGTGTCAGTCCGCTGCCGTCCGATGTCCGTGACTACCGCCACCCCACCAACGCCAATCGCTTCTAATTTGGTAAATAATTAGTACTCAATTGTTACTAATTAGTACTCGAACTAAAAAATTGGTGCCTTAAGGTGGTCACGCTCCCTTCAGCAGGATCACCATGAGCGCCGAAAAAGGGGGCATGCTACAGCTAATTTAAGTATACAAATAGTTAGTACCCTTATATGAGATTCATTTAGTAAAAAAAAACAACCAGGACTGAGCCCTGATTCACAACCATACGACAGGCTATCGTATCGAAAACCTGACATTTCGATAACCTGATTTGACTGGCCCTCAACAGCAAATAGCTGTTGGAAGAATAGCGGGCGTCTATTTGATTTTAAACTGACAAAATTTTCGGGTTTTGGACTTTTGAACAGCGATTAGAAGACTCCTACGATAACAATGATTAATGTTCGATACGATACGGAAGCGTATCGAGTGTTTGTGTACAAAGGTGCATTCAATAAGTACCTAGCCTCATCGCCAGAGGGCGCTGTAGTTTCAAAAGAGTTTTACCACAGTGTAGCATATTCTTTTTTAATTCTTTTTTCTTCATTCCAATCCCTTCATTTGTTTTAATTTGACAACTTATGGAAGCGGCCGTATCGATCGGTTTTACAAAAATGGAAAAAGAGCAATATCGTTCGGTGATTCGATTCCTATTTTTGGAAGGGAAAACGCGCATCGAAATCAAAGAGCGCTTGGATGCTGTGTACGGTGACTCTTCTCCATCGATGGCCACCGTCAAGAATTGGTTCAACGAGTTTGCACGTGGCCGTACGTCGGTTTTTGATGAGCCACGTCCAGGTGCACCGAAAACAGCTGCTACGGAGGAAAACATTTAAAAAATCCATGATCTCGTATTGGCAGATCGCCGATTGAAGGTTCGGGAGCTAGCTGAGATTGTAGGCATTTCAGAAGGAACAGTGCATCATATTCTTCACGAGGAACTCGGCATGAGAAAGCATTCGGCGCGATGGGTGCCGCGTTTACTCACACCGGAAAACAAGTGCAACCGTGAGACCACATCGGAGACGTGTTTGGCGCCGTTTAAGCGGAATCCAGCTGAGTTTTTGCGTCGTTTTGTGACGTGTGCGTTACTCCAGCGGAATGTTGTCGCTTTTCAGGATTTCGGCTTTACAGAAATTAGTACCCCATCTCGTGTAATTGTGCCCGAAATTAATAATTTGTGCGTCCAGCCGATCCAAAGATATTCACGAAAAACAGATTCCGCTGGAGTAACGTTACTGCAGCGGCATGTTTTTTTACCAGTGGTCGTAGCTGAATACAAACTAGCTACTTAGATAGATATAATTTGTGCCTAATTGTGCCCAAAAAATATAATTTGTGCGTCTTGAGGTTTCAGAGTTATTCAAGATGCCGCTGGGGTAACGTTTAGCAAATTGCTGTATCTCTTAAACGGCATGGCATACAACTACGATTTTTTTTACTACGGTGGGTCGTAATTTGTGCTTAATTTGTGCAATTTTATTTTTTCTATAATCGACACCTTTGGAAAATTTGATTTTTTTTTTCAAAAACCCTAAAATCGATCCTCGCGCTTCAATGAGAAACCCTAGAAACTTACCAATTATGGTGGTTTGTACCTTTCATGAACTCAAAGCATCATGTGAAATTCGATATTTCTATTCCAACTCCTTAGAGAGTTATTCCATTTGAATTAAAATCTGGCTACGATATAATGTAACGCTCCAATACATGAGTTATTATTAAGTGACTGTAATTATGATTATACAAATAATTAGTACCTTTATTAAATTGTTTATCCTTAAAGTTTCAGCTGAAAAAACCTTCTAACTACTTAGATATGACAAAAAAACGGTAGGAAAAGAAATCACACGATTAACCGAACAAATTCGAATGACTACATTAAAGCGGGCTCACAGTACATTATGCCCACCTTCTTAAATTGGTAGTATTATAATTGAATGTTGATGGGTACAGGTGCGTACAAATGGTTTAATTAGGTAACTATTTATTTACTCTAACGCACAGAAAATACATGTGTGTCGATCTTCTTTATCACTGAACAGTTAATTTATTTCACCAATGTACATACCACAAAACCAATGCGTATTGTCCAGCCGAAATTACACGCGTCGTAATTATACACACAATTTCTTGAATTACTGGGAAAAAGATAATGCGCACACGCTCTTCACACACGAGATTGGCGGCCAATTACTCGTGTCAAACAAAGTTAACACCGAACCGAACTAAAAGTGCGTTTCACGTAAAAATTCCAGTAATGTTGGTACCATTGTTTTTCATTGAAGAATGTTTACAAAAAACCATTCCGTACGGCAACTTCGAATGAAGCAACGACAAGCTTTGGGGATTCCCCCCACGTAATGTTTTATTATCCCGGTCGTTCTGACGTCATAGCATAGGATAGATGTATTTTATATGTGTGAGTGTAATAGTTGCGATTGACGAATTGGCTGAGATAGACAATTAGACATCCACTTGCCTCAATTTGATCAATTTGTGAATATTTCTATTAAGTAGGTACCTAAATAATAAAACAAAATTTTACAGAGGTATCAATCATGCTATTTTATTTAAATTCAAAACTAAATCTATACTTAAAGGGTATTTTTTCTTTTATTTTTTTGGCAATAAAAATACACTTTCTCGTCAAATAAACCTTTGGTCTTTATTAGATTGTTGTACTTACTAACATTTGACTGAGAGTTTAAAGGTTTGCAAATCCTCAATATCATTTATGGCTTACACACTGTGTGTACGTAATACCCATTGAATTATAATGTACTACTGTACGTAATACGTGTTTTACAAAACAATTAATTATAAGTAACACTTTTGTGAGAGACTGTTTCAAAAAACGAACTGTTGTACTACATATTTAAGAAGGTGGGCATAATGTACTGTGAGCCCGCTTTTATGTAGTCATTCGAATTTGTTCGGTTAATCGTGTGATTTCTTTTCCTACCGTTTTTTTGTCATATCTAAGTAGTTAGAAGGTTTTTTCAGCTGAAACTTTAAGGATAAACAATTTAATAAAGGTACTAATTATTAGTATAATCATAATTACAGTCACTTAATAATAACTCATGTATTGGAGCGTTATATCGTAGCCAGATTTTAATTCAAATGGAAGAACTCTCTAAGGAGTTGGAATAGAAACATCGAATTTCACATGATGCTTTGAGTTCATGAAAGGTACAAACCACCATAATTGGTAAGTTTCTAGGGTTTCTCATTGAAGCGCGAGGATCGATTTTAGGGATTTTGAAAAAAAAATTAAAATTTTCCAAAGGTGTCGATTATAGAAAAAATAAATTTGCACAAATTAAGCACAAATTACGACCCACCGTAGTAAAAAAAATCGTAGTTGTATGTCATGCCGTTTAAGAGATACAGCAATTTGCTAAAATTTACCCCAGCGGCATCTTGAATAACTCTGAAACCTCAAGACGCACAAATTATATTTTTTGGGCACAATTAGGCACAAATTATATCTATCTAAGTAGCTAGTTTGTATTCAGCTACGACCACTGGTAAAAAAACATGCCGCTGCAGTAACGTTACTCCAGCGGAATCTGTTTTTCGTGAATATCTTTGGATCGGCTGGACGCACAAATTATTAATTTCGGGCACAATTACACGAGATGGGGTACTAATTTCTGTAAAGCCGAAATCCTGAAAAGCGACAACATTCCGCTGGAGTAACGCACACTTTTGTGACCGTCGATGAAACCTGGATCCACTGGTACACACCAGAGACCAAGGAGCAATCAAAACAATGGATCCAGACCGGGGAACGTGCTCCAAAGAAGGCGAAAACTGTAAAATCGACCGGAAAAGTTATGGCCACCGTTTTCTGGGATTCACAAGGTGTGATCTACATCGATTACCTCGAGAAGGCTAAAACAATTACAGGGCTTTACTATGCCGATTTATTGGGCCGATTCGACGCCGAATTAAAGAAAAAACGACCCCATCTGGCGAAGAAAAAAGTGCTGTTTCACCACGACAACGCACCGGTTCACACGTCTGCAGTTGCCATGGCCAAATTGGTCGAATTACGCTACGAATTGCTGCCCCATCCACCGTATTCTCCAGATTTGGCCCCTTGTGACTTCTTTCTGTTTCCTAACCTGAAAAAATAGGGAATAGATATGGATCAAATGAGGAGGTCATCGCCGCCACGGAGGCCTATTTTGCAGAGTTTGACAAAAACTATTTTTCGGACGGGTTAAAAAAGTTGGAGCATCGCTGGGCTAAGTGTATCGAACTAAAAGGAGACTATGTTGAAAAATAAATTGCCACTTTTCCAAAATTTTCGTTTACTTTTTGTAGGCTAAGTATTTATTGAATGACCCTCGTGGCTATGCTGAAACATTTGTATTTACCGAGAAATCAACGGTGATGACATTCGCGCAATCGTTCAGCAAGACCACGACTTTGAACGTTGATTCCAAGTTTGAGAAGCTTATCGACAGAGTACTTTTTGATGGACTGAAAAGCTTGTCGCTTTCCTCAAACCTACATAGTACCCAAAGTTCAAAATTAGTACTCCAGTAGTTTACGAGATATACCATGCCATTTGTGGGGTGGCGGTAGTCACGGTGCTCAAAAATTCTGATTCCTACGTTCATTACTTTTCCATACTAAATCTCCGCGTATAACACGACCAAATTAAGTTGTCAATGGTATTAAAACTGTTTATGAGATGTACACTCGTGCCACTGACCTCTATCATACATGTATAATAGAGGTCAGTGACTCGTGCATATAAATTTACCATCCTCCTTACTTTAAAATATTACGTTGGGTACGCCATCTTATAGTCAGCCCTAAAAAGCAAATATTTAAAAAAGAGTATGTTTCTTTGCTCGGCAATGGGATGACGCAGGCTGACTAACAGAAAACTGAAATAAACGCTAACTTTCCAGCCCCTGATCTTTTTCGAACTACCTTGAGGTCGGCTTCCAGTCTAATCGGAAGCCGCTAAATGCTAGTATTTAACAAGGAGCGACGCTAACTATCAGATAACAAGAATTAAACGGTAGCCGTTAGCAAACTGCTTCTTCTTCGTTCGCTAAGTTTCCAGCTGGAGAATACGAGCAAAATAATAAGACGGCGCCCGTGCTATAGTAGAAAAAAACTATAACGCTAGTAACCCCACACAACTGTCATTATAATCAATTTTGACTTTGACAATTCTGACGTTGTTGACAATTCGGTCGGCATTCTTCATTTCTTATTCGCGGAATCACTTTACGGGTATTGCACGTAAAGTTTGTTTGTTTATTTATTACGTTTTTAGTATTATAAATTAATTAGCGAGTTGTAGTATACAATTCGCGAAGATGTTAAGAAGTAAATCACGTGTTTTATATTAAATATATGTGCCGTGTACCAAAGAATAAACACGAAAAACGTGGGTGAGCAAGTGTTTTGTTTAAATACCGTGATATATTAATGCTGTGACAAAACGTAAGTAAAATAATAGTCTTATCTAATCAAATTAGATTTCATTCCCTTGCATATGCTCTACGTAGTTTTAAATTAAATTACAGACATCATGTTCTATAAGTGCAGAAAAGTTACGAACTTTTCGTCAATTTTTTTTTTAAAGTTTATTATCCTAATTCATTTAAGAATTAAATTATCTTGCAAACAGCAAATCTACCAAGTAATGTTATGATCTTATAACTTCCTACTAAAGTCAAAAAATTACGCCTAAATCGGCCTAAAAATAATAAAATTACTTAGTGGTTTGCAAATTCATCAATGACATGAAACCATTTTTTTATCTCAACGACCTACTTGATTCGTATAGTCGCTAACGATACTAATTAACTCAACTGCTAATGGCGAATATCATAATTATAAAAAACAATTTGCAAATCATAACAATGTCTAGGCCATATTGTGTGATAAAATCTATATACTTACCCCCTTATTCATAATCATATTTTATCTCTATTTTAGCTAAAATAGGTTTATAGAACGTTTGTCTTTATCTGTCACGTTGTCATTTCTGTGTGTAAGAAAGAGACAAACCCCATTTTAACTAAAATAGGTTTGATAAGTTTTACGAATAAGGGGGTAATAATATAGTATTAAAGCTGCAGAGTTTCTATGTTTGTATGTTTGTTTGAAGGCACTAATCTCTGAAACTACCAGTCGGATATGGAAAATTCTCTCTTTGAATTTGATACCCCAATCCTTGAGGAAGGCTACTTAACATTTTGCCAAGACCCATAAACGCTGAGTAAAATCAGAAAAAAGTTAGAAAGAATGCTAAGCGAAAACGAAGTAATAGGGCGATGCGATGCGCCGGGGGGGGGGGGGGGTTTGGGGGAACAAGAAATTTCATACAGACCAAGTTGCGGGCAGAGGCTACTATTAAATAAAAAACCGGAAACTAATCTGTGTCCTAAATAATAACTTTTGTTATTGTTACATTACTAAGCTGTATGACACATAAGAATTTACTTCTAGATGCTTTTGTTTACTTTACTGAGTGACAAGATTGCGTAAATATACAGGGTGACTTGTAATTTGACGTACCTATTCCTTTCAGGGCCTGGTAGTCTGGCCATTTCGCAACAATTAAGCACTCCATGAAACCTTGGCGAATTTTCATGGGATTTTTAAAACTTAATTTTTATTCCCAGAATTTGTCACTAAATATCACTTTTTTCTAAACTCTCGAATGTAATGATCTTTACTGCTATTTTATTGGATACCTGGTGGTCTGACTTTACGGCTCAACATGCTTTCTGAGGCACGGAGGGGTCTTCGTACGTAAAAATAATCACCCATCCATGGACAAACCGCGGCAAGCATAGCTTAACCTAGTCGATCGACCCGTGCGGCTGTTATAACTTAGCCACAAGCCCCTCTAACAGTTATTGTCCGCACTAAATTTACAAGAACATTTATTTAAAGTAATGTTTGTTTTCGTCTAGTTAGCTTGGAGGTTTAGACGAAAACAAACATTACTTCAAATAAATGTTCTTATCAAAGAGATTTAAGATAGGTAAATAATTTAATGTCTTTGGTTCTTGTTTTTATTCAATTTCAAGTGGCCATTGTTGTTTACATCTTTGGCAAATTTAGCGCGGCCCGACCTTAGAGACTGTTATTATGTTATTTATTAACAATATAACTTTTATTACAGAAATAAAGACGGTTGTTTACGCTTATTTTCTGCACAAACAAATTACCTTATCATAAAAAGATGAAACTTACTTACTTATAGATATTTCCAAAGTATGTAAACTTGTATCAAGGAGTGGTCAAATTGACTATACAGGCTTATTTTTTTATCACCATCCAAATTTTTACAGGGTGTTCTACCCATGAATATGAACAACTTTCACTATGGGACCAACTCTGAAATCACGAAAAAAAAAATCAGCTGTTTCATACAAAAGTTCAATAGGTACCTACTTGACCAAAATGTATGAAACAGCAGATTTTTTTTTCGTGATTTCAGAGTTGGTTCCATAGTGAAAGTTGTTCATATTCATGGGTAGAACACCCTGTAAAAATTTGGATGGTGAAAAAAAAATGAGCCTGTATAATTTTGTTATTCATGAATAATTGAATCTGAAATCTAGACTTTAAATCTAATCTAATAGATTAGTAAATTAAAACAAAACACATTCATAAAAGTTCATAACATTTTGTTTTTCGATCATAAATTAGATGTCTTTTGTAAACCAGTCTGATTCATTATAGTAATTAATACTGTCTAACTTTCTTGACTCATTGATTAGGTCATTAGGTAGTTTAATTACACAAAGACATTCTCCATTTTCCTCGTCATACAGAACATACCAGGCTAAATGAAAGACTGTAATAAGAACCATAGTTTCTTTATTTAATCAATCATTACTTATTTGTCAGGGTGTATGTTAAACAAAATATGATTCGCGACCCTTAACAAGTATGTATTTACAGAATTATAATTATTACAACAACCCTTTAAGTTCATATAACCCTATGGAATGATTATTTCATAAATATCAATCAATAGCGTACAACCTGACCCCTGCAAATTGCAAAAAACCCTGGCGCTTCCACCTTAAGTTGTCAAATATTACATCGCATGATGTCACTTTTAACAGGTACTGTAACAACAGAAATAAGTTCTTTAAAGAATTCAAATTAAGTTTAAGGTAATGAAACTTATTATCTGAATCATTTTAATCCTATTTATCGCCTAATCATTTTTAAACTAAGCATATTAAAATATCTTCTTGACTTATTGGTCTTATCTCTCCCTAAACAATTTTAACGCTATAATCAATACAGATTAACTCAACCTTTTTTTTTTGTTTAAAAGTCAGTCAAAGCACCATTGACCATTTGAAACTGGCTAATTACTTTAACAATCTCTGCTATTTTTAAGTCAAATAGTTTTTCATAAAATTGCATGTAACGACCAAACTGACATACTGATTAAAGTACCTAATCATTTTAATTAATAAAACTTAATATACTTACTTTTATACTTAGATACTAACAGTACATTCCTCCCTACTGATAACAAACAGCTGTAAGTAATTATTGCATATCTTATTTATCATTTATTGTTACCATGTATCTACTTATAAATCCTACCTAAGTAGGTACCTACCTACTTAGGTAGGATTTATAAGTACCTACTTTATTTATATCTAACTAGCGGCCTGCCCCAGCTCCGCACGGGTGCATTTTTTTTTTTCGAATTTCCCAAATTTACTTTCATACAAACCTTGTCCTGGCAATACCGAACACAACAAAAAAAGAATTATCCAATTTGGTGCAGTCGTTCGGATGTTATGCGCGTACATTTCGGCGATAAATTTTTTTTTATACAGAAGATGTAATGTCAAAGTCAAACTCAAACCATTTCAATCAATTAAAGACTGGAAGCCGACCCTAACATAGTTGGGAAAAGGCAAGCAGATGATGATGATTACATGAAACTTCTTAACGAGAATCTATTTTATTTGCACCTAGCTTCTGCCCTTGAGTTGGTCCGCGTGACCCCGACCCATCCCGTTGCATCGCATCGCCTGCCCGCGCTCTTACTTCGTTTTTGCTTAGCGTTCTTTCTTACTTGTTGCTCGGCTCCTAGCTACTTTTTTTTGTTAGCCTATTTTGTGTTCCACTGCTGGGCAAAGGCCTCCCCTTTTTCTTCCAAACTTCCCTGTCTCGTGCGATCTCTGGCCATGTTGGCCCTGCGAATTATATTAGATCGTTTCATCACCTTCGCCTTGGTCTACCTCGACGGCGATGTCCTACTCCGGCCTGCCTCAGGCGTCCTAGCTACTAGCTACTTACATATGCAAAAAAAAAAAAACAAATCCTACTGGTAGTTCCAGAGATCAGCGCGTTCAAACAAACAAACACTTCAGCTTTATTATTAGTATACAGGGTGAAATTGAATTCATGGGCATCCTTTTAAGAGGTCATTGTACTCATCATTATGAACAACTTTTACTATGGGACTAAGCCTAAAATCGCGAAAAAAAATCAGCTGTTCATTGCATTTATGTTCACATAACTCGTCAAAATGTATGGAAGAGCTGATTTTTTTTCGCGATTTCAGTCTTGGTCCCATAGTAAAAGTTGTTCATAATGATGATTACAATTACCCCTTAAAGGATGCCCATGAATTCAATTTCACTCTGTAAATAGATAACAGAATAATACCTACCTTGGTAAAAAGCACCAGTGTGATGCAATCTAAGATACCTTGTTTGCACTCACCAACCTGTGTGACTGGCGTCTTAACTCCTAACTAAAGTCAATAGTACCTTGTATAGAGAATTGTCCAGTGAAAGTATGTATGTAATGTCTAGCCAAAAAGAGCGGAGGTATGCTGCTTGACGATTCACATGGACCTTGTCCTTAATTAAGTTAAACTACGTTTGTAAGGCCATATAGCAATAAAAGCTAGATAGATAAAAGTGGACATCACACGGATTTCCTTACATAATCAGCCTTTAATGTTCCCACTGCTGGGGCCTCCTTCCTTCGAGAGGGAGTGGGCTATATTCTACCATGCGAGCCCAGTGCGGGTTGGTAGATGTCACATCTCTTCGAATTTTTGTGTAATTTATTTCATCACCACTGCTCTCAAAACGGTGAAGGAAAACATCGTGAGGAAATCGGCATGTCTTAGAACCGAAAATTCGAAGGTCCTCCACTCCCACTTACAGAGAGGAGGCCTATGTCCCAGCAGTGGGAACATTTTTGGCTGATTGGAACTTTGAAGACGCTCAAACTCAAAGTATTTATTCCAATTTGAATTGCCAAGGAGTCGACCAGTCAGATGAAGCTTGTTGCCCATTCCAAAGCGGACTAGGTTCCTCCGCGCGCATGCAGCAAGATAAGTTAGGTTGTACAGCGGGCGGAACATACTGTGTAATCATGAATGATGGATTGATAAGATATTCATAAATTAAATTATTAAATAATAAAAAAATTAGCAATCGTTAAACAATTTCTATTTGGTCCATTGATTCTTTCGAAACGGTCGCTTTTTAAACGTGACTTATCTACATATCTATATCACACTAATATTATTAAGGCGAATGTTTGTGAGTGAGTGTGTGTGTGTGTTTATATGTTTGTTACTTCTTCACGCTCAAACGGCTGGACCAATTTTGTATGGAGGGAGCTGACACCCTGGATTAACATACAGGTTGCTTTTTATCTCGATATTCCCACGAAATCGACATTTATGCGGGTGAAACCGCGGGGCGCAGCTAGTTTAATAATAAAGCTGAAGAGTTTTTTTTTTGTTTGAACGCGCTAATCTCTGGAGCCATCAGTCGGTTTTGAAAAAACCTTCTTGTATTTGATCCTTATTCTTGAGGAAGGCCATAGGCTATTTGACATCATGTTAGGACCTTTAGGAGCCGCGCAAAAATAAAAGAAGTCAGAATGAACGCTAAGCGAAAACGAAGTAATAGCGCGTGATGCGGCGGGATAGGTCGGGGGAGCAAGAAATTTCATGCGGACAAAGTCGCGGACAGAAGCTAGTTAGAAAATAATACTTGTTCGATACGTCGTCGTCAATCACAATCTAATCTCCTTTCATAAATTAATTTTAAAACAAGAGGTGTAATTTTGGGAACACTGGACTGTGGTTTGTTTGTAAAGGTTGTGCGATCAAGAGCCTAAAAAGCCTTTTTGTAATAATCTTATCCTACCAAAAACATTTTCATGTAAAATGTTGCCAAAACGAGACCATATGGCTCGGATTGTCATAAAGTTGTCAGATCACATGTAGAGCCAAGCTTTTAAACTCTGCACGCCCTAACTCTGCAAGTCCTAATTTCACAAACTCTACACCTTAGTCAAAATATGAGGCTTGGCCGTTTCGTTACTACAAGAACTAATGTACTTATAACAGAAAAGTAATGAACAGTGAATACATTTTCACCTTACACCCATGTGACGGTGGGTTCCCAACTTGATTTCGAATGTTGATGATTCGATTTTTATTATATCGAACACGGCTGTGTTGTGTCGTTTACCTACCTACAGTGTGAGGTTCCCTAGTGTGATTACTTTGTTCGTAAATTATAAGTTTTTCTGTTGCGCAATAACCAACACTTCCCGTAGTACGCCCAAAGTAGTTAAAACATGGCTGAGGATAATGATAACGAGAGAGACGTACTTCTCCATCATCATACACATAAACCTTTCAGAATAAATTCTCTAAATCATTGTGAAAACCGTATCAAAATACATTGCGTAGTTTAGAAGAACAAAGCGGTCACAAGACAAATACGAGAAGCAACTTTATATTATTTACTTATAGATTTGTAATTTCTTTCGCAGGTAATTTATAGAAATCAAGATGGTGTCGTCGGGGGTGAGGAGCGGGCTCCTCTTGGGCTTTGGCTCGTTCCTGGTGGTCTCTGGGGCTGTCATGGTGGTGTTCTGGCCACCATTGTTCACTTCACAGTTACGAAAGGTAAGCAAAGCTATCTGGTTTACATAGAATACTGGGTGATACTGGTGATACTGGTGATATGGTATCCTACTGGTGATGAAACATTCGATACGATTCTGTGCTGAATCGAATATTAATCAATCTTATCGAAGGCGTCCTCTATCCTCCTTCATGTCGTGAGGAAAGCTTTGAGAATGAATATCGACATTTTATACTCAAAACATCCCTCACGGGCTATAAGAGTAGGGGAAGACCAACGATGGATGGACTGTGTGAATGATGATATGGTTCGTGACGATATGGATGATCGATGTATTATAGAAATTATCATATTTCTATTATCACCTTAAAAGTAGAGGTTTTTATATATTCCTATGGTCATCCCTAAGACGACCCAGTACTGACCCCGGACAGGGATAATCGTAGGTTGGTGCGTCATTTCACTAAAACGTCTAACGGGCCTCTGCGAGTTGGTTTCGGCCCCTCACACACCTTCCAAAGGTCCGGGACCCCATCGCCCCGAGAAATGTCAAAAGACGTAAAAAATGTAAAAGCATGAGCCCTCGCGTGACATGGTGTCCCATAAAATGGAGGGTCATGTCAATACGATGGAACGCCGAATAAAATTCCCCTTGCCTACTTTTTTTTGATAAATATACCCCGAACACTTGAATGTATCCCGCGAAGTAATTTGCGTAACACACTAAAAGTAACAATGGGTTTCATTTTGACAGTTCAACAACATTCATTGCGTTATTTACGCTGTTGAGGAGACAAATTTTTCGAACATATGAAACAATGAATTGCAATATCCTTAAAAAAGATCCATTGAGATTGATAGTGTGTTAAGCAATTTGGGTGTTGTGCCGAAGGTTTTTTTGACACTTATATATTTCCTTCCAGATGTTGGTCCTAACCACAGAATCCATGTCGTTCAGCATATGGCGGGAGACGCCGATCCCAATGTACCTGGAGATTTACTTCTTCAACATCAGCAATGTGAACGAGATACTGGCCGGGAAGGCTGAGAAGCTAAGCGTCGTGGAGATGGGCCCTTATGTGTTTAAGGAGTCGCATACAAAGGTGAGTTGCTTTTAAGAGCTTCTCGATTATATACTATAAATATAGGTGCAGTTCCGGATTAGCCCACAAGCAAATTAAGCAACTGCTTAGGGCTTCACGTTTCGGAGGGGCACCATAAACAGCACCGAAAAAATGTGTGCTAGCAATTTAAAAGTACGGCTATTTGAAAACCCGCGCGTTTTGTCGGCGGGAGATATTTTTGCGTTGACGTTGTAAAGGCTTTGACAAGACAATATTATTTATTAGCTTTGCCCTTTGTCAAATTTCTTGTTCCCCCAACCCACCCCCGTCGCATCGCATCGCCTGACCGTTCTTTAAATTCTTACTTTTGTTTCTTTTTGCTTGGCTCGTAAGAGTCCTAGCGTGATGTTAAATAGCCTACAGCCTAGCCTTTCTCAATAAATGGGTTATCAAATGCAAAAAAAAAAAATATCAAATCCGACTGGTTTCACAGATTAGCGCGTTTAACCTTTTGACCTCCACGTCAAAAATGGAAAAACGTGCCCTCGGCGCTAAAAGTGTCATGTAGTCGTGGTACTGGGCACATTTTAGTTTGTCACCTATATTTGACTGTGGCGGTTAAAAGGTTAAACAAACGTTCTGTTGAGCTTTGTTATTAGTATAAATACTTATATAAAAGACAGAAATAAAAATACATATCATGTTTGCACTAAATATTATGACGCAATTGACGGCATTTTATTGTTTTGTATTTTATAGTTTTAAACTAGTTAGTTTCACTACAAAATAAAAAAAAATAATGTAGAAAAAAGGTAGTCCAATACCTAAACTAACGTAGCCCCAGTTGCCTATTATCAAATTAGAAAAGGTGGAATTGGTGCCTGGTAACAGTTTCGATGTGGGACGAGTTGCCTCCTAACCAAATTAGAAAAGGGTGGAAATGATCCCTGGTCCTAGTTTCAAAGTGGACGAGTTGGCCTAGTCTAATACCGGGATTCAGGTATTGGAAATTTTCTATCCGGAATTAATACCGGTATCGAAAAAATCCGGTATTCAAAACCCCTAGTCTGCGTGAAATGTGTTGTTCTCCGACCCACCCCGTCGCGTCGCGTCGAACGCCCGCGCTAGTACCTACTTCTGATGGTACAATAAAAAAAACGGGAGGTTTAAGCAGTTCTTGCCAAATAACACATCGTCCTGTAAATGAAATAAATGCCTTGATGTTCAGTTTGGCCCACTGCAGCAGCAGACAAGCCGGCAGCCAACAGTCTTATGTAGAATGAAATAGAAATGCAATAGATTCTAACAGACTGTCATCAAACAGTACCATAATTGCATAATTCGACTTTGTTTCTGTCACCTCTGACCTAGAATAGAGTCAAGAGCAAACCCGTTACAAATAAAAAAAAAAACACTGTCTATCACAATTTGATTAATTTTGAAAGATCTTGCTTCATATGTTCGAAAATTTTGTCTGCTCAACAACGTAAATAACACAATGAATGTTGTTGAACTGTCAAAATGAAAGCCATTCCTACTGATACCCCGCAGGAATCAAATTAAGAGCTAAGTGTCCGTCACCTTCTGAATCATTAAACCTTCTTCGGAACGAATTCTCACGTGATTTAATGTGACGTTTATATGACGAACAGTCAGCAATTCAGCATGCGTAATAAGAAATTCCTGTTTAAATACTTGCTTCTTCAAGCCTTGTAACTAGAAAAATGTCAGTTTAGGGAGAAGCATCTGTCTGATCGGCATACATAAACCTTTTTCCCATGGGGATAGGCTGAAACTAAAGAACGCCACCTGGTACGATCCTTATACAGGAAGATTTTTTGATCACCATTCAAATTTTTACAGGGTGTTCTACCCATGATTATGAACAACTTTCACTATGGGACCAACTCTGAAATCACGAAAAAAAAATCAGCTGTTTCGTACATTTTGGTCAAGTAGGTAATGAACTTTTGTATGAAAAAGCTGATGGTTTTTTCGTGGTGTCAGAGTTGGTCCCATAGTGAAAGTTGCTCGTATTCATGGGTAGAACACCCTGTAAAAATTTGGATGGTGATAAAAAAATCTTCCTGTACCTATATTATTATCCTATTGCTTCGTTTAGGTTCATACATCTGCATAGTTATTCACAACCATTCGATCGATACCCTTCCGTGCCGAATCGAACTTCAATCAATTGCGTAACACAGTATCAATCACAATCTGAATCATTTTGAAGGATATTGCTAATCCATTGCTTCATATGTTCGAAAAAATTGTCTACTCAACATTGTAAATAACGCAATGAATGTTGTTGAACTGTCAAAGTGAAAGCCATTCCTGCAGTTAGTTACGCAGTTACCCCGCTGGTCTCCCCTAGTTGGAGGAGCTATAAGGACCTACGTACAGACGCCAGCACATCAACCTACCCGAAACTGTCACATTTTCCCAATCAACTTTGAACCTTATGCTTTAGTGATAAAGTTGAAAATCTATTAAAGAAATTTGACAGATTGTAGTAGGTTGATGTGCTGGCCATGAATGGGCTGTACAAGAATTATTCATGTCGTTTTGTAAATGTTTACTATTTCGCTAGCTTGGTAGTCATTAACTGCATTGTAGCTACCATTAGAAGGCGCATTTACGTTGTTATGATGCTTTCTATCCCTTGTTTATTACATAAACATAAGTGTTTCCTTCAACATGACGACATAAGGTATAAAAACAAAAGATGTTTGTTAAACACAGTGTGCAAAATCTTCATTATTGCCAACTGCGTCACGTGGTCTCCGAAACGAGTGTTCAAATTAGTACCTATTGTTAATGTGTTTCGACATTAGATGATGTTGCGAACAAGTGCAGTCCTCTAGAACAACGCGGCTGTAATTTAGCGAAATCAGTGCCATATTTGTATGCATTTTTTATACATGTTTGTTCTCGTATCTTATCGCTAAAACATAAATGCTGTTGTAGTAAAGTCGGTTGTATATTTAACTTCCATGCGTAGAGATAAATATTTAACGATTTCGCCATTTACATTTGCGCTACTTATTTGAAATATTTATTTATCACTTATACTTTTTTTTTGTATTTTTTTTTTATCCTAGTACTACACAAAAGCATAATACAATAACCAAAACATAATTTTATTAAAGCTAACTATTTTATTAAGAAAATCGTGGTGACATTAGCATTACTTTATATACAGGGTGAAATTAAATACATCGATTTGTCGCATGTTTTCAATTTCAACCTGTATTTGAAATTGAGTCTCATTGCCTTGATATAAAATTTAATTTTCTTTGGCTCAGTCGGCGGTCAGTATGGCAAAATACTTAATTTTTGAAAAAAAAAACCTATATTAAAAATTACTGATATCGATTCAGTAGTCAATTATAAACAAAATACTTTCAGGACTTGCGTTTATTTTGTTACACCTTGTATTATGTATATACCTATCTATGTAAAGAATCTTTAGGTAACTATTTTACGTCAGCAATCATTCCACATTACATAATATTTATTTAAGTAGGTAAATAAATAGGTACAAAAAAAAAGCATTCTTCAGGTAATCCGAAAGATAGGAAACGTTGATATGGAAGATTTCTAACACGCGTTGTTTTCGGATAATTCACCTCAAGGTGAACATCTCACCTTGACTGCATGTGAACTAACAACAATAGTTATCATAATCTCTTTGCTAACGGGATTATTATGATAATTTGTAATAAGCGTCTGAATGATATAATGGCGTAAATGTTTTGATAAGCGCGTTTTTGGTTGCTTGGTAACTGAAAGGGGCCGTCTCCACTAGCGAGAGAATCGCGGCGATAGTCTCGCCGTGCCATCAAATTTTCGCCGCGATGATATCGCCGTGTGGAGACACGTTCTAAGAGAGTGTGTAGAAATACGTGGCACGACGAAAATATCGCCGCGATTCTCTCGCTCGTGGAGACGGCCCCTATACCTTATCTCGCGAGTGTATAGCGGCGGTAAACATGGTACTTTCAACGGGACTTAGAAAGAATCGACTGAAACCCTACACGGTGCTCCTGCTACCACGAGTCGGGGAGAACGGGACCCCACTTTCAATTACAATCCGAATGATTTTTAAAGAAATTCCTAATCCATTTCTTTATAGGCTTGAAAAACTGTAAGAGCATGAATTCATCACAATGATTCTGAAATGCGTAAACAAAATTCGTAGATTATTAAATAAAAAAAATTTCCTGTTCCATACATTTTGACCGAGTAATAACACTAATATTATAAAGGCGAAAGTTAATATGTTTGTTACTTCTTCACGCTCAAACGGCTGGACCAATATTGATAAAATTTTGTATGGAGGTAGCTGACACCCTGGATTAACATATAGGCTACTTTTTAACCCGATATTCCCACGGGATCGACATTTACGCGGGTAAAACCGCGGGGCGCAGCTAGTATATTATATTTTTGTATTCTCCAAGGCACGGAGGGGTCTTGGTATGTAAAGATGGTCACCCATCCACGGGCCAACGGCGGCAAGCGTAGCTTAACCTGATCGATCGACCCGTGCGGCTGATATTGCTTAGCCTCACGTTGTAATGTTAATATAATTTTCTATATTGATAGACAGAATAAGGAAAACTGTGATAAGTGCTAGTTCGCGGTTGGTTTTCACGACCACTAAGATTTTTATGCGATGAATGTTTACGTATTGAATTCTCTGCGTGTGGGTTCGGTTGCCGTCGCTTTTCCTTTAGCGAATAGACGATGAGAAAGTGCGATCGAGAAAATTATAATGATGACCAAATGCATGACTTTATGATCGCAGATTGCAATGCAGTTACGTGTATATAATACACACATAGATGACAAGTTACAGTGGTTTGCTTGATGTCATGCAATTTTAGTACGTAATTAATCGCTATTGTTTTCCCAAACTGCATGCGCAGTTTTAAATTGGAGAGTAAATCTAAGTATAGCTGCTATAATAAATTACATGTAGATTCGAATAACATGAGACATCCACAAACTCGCACTACGTTCGCGTGGTGGATCACAGCCCACTCCCTTTTACAGAAGGGAGGCCCGTGTCCCAGCAGTGGGAATGTTATAGGCTGATTGTGCTAAGGATCTGACTGCTCCGTTGGTCTATTGCAAATGCGACAAAACGCAAACGTCTCGCAAACGCGTATGCTGAGCGTGGGATCTCTGGTCGTGTCCGATTGGCGTCCCATCGGACAATGACAGTGAGGGAAGAGAGAGGGCACCTGTGTCTGCGCAAACACTTGCGCACTATAATAATCTCGCGCGCCGAAGGCTGGTCTCCGCTGAGATTCGTCTCCATGGCCGAAATTCGGTCTGGAGGACTTTATTTTATTTTATGCTCAAACTCAAACTCAAAGCATTTATTTCAATTAAACCATTACAGGCACTTTTGAGTTGTCAAAATTAAATAGTCGGCCAGTTAGTCAGAAAGTTGAAGCTAGTTGCCCATTCCAAAGCGTAGATCTCTATGGAGAAGAACGGGCAAGAAACTCCATGGACACTCTTTTAAATCAAGATATTACAAAATCCTGGGTACATTATTCTTGTTGCTTCTATATGTGAGAACAATGTAAAAAAAACACAAATGAAGAAACAATTCAAAAAATAAGATTAAAAATAAGCCTTGGCAGTTAAGAGATGACCAGTCTCAACCGACGGCGCCCGTTCACGAACATGACGCCTGGAACAGCACCATCCAGCTTAACCATGCTAGGGATCTTAACATCATTTATTGACGTCTTTGTATTCTTCAACAGGTGAACCTGACGTGGAACGACAACAACAGCACGCTGACGTTCTACAACCAGCGCTGGTGGCACTTCCAGCCGGACATGTCCACTGGATCCATCGCTGATAATATCACTAGCATCAATCCCATCATAGTGGTAAGTCGCTTTTACCCCGATTGCCCCGAAGTCCTAGAAACCCTGATAATTCCTGGCCATGTGGGCAATACCAGGAGTGGAAGACCCGCACCTTTGTAATGGGAGACACGGTAAAATCGATCTTCGGGACGACTTTACTAAAGGCTATCACACTAATATTATAAAGGCGAAAGTTTGTGAGTGTGTGTGTGTTTATATGTTTGTTACTTCTTCACGCTCAAACGGCTGGACCAATTTTGATAAAATTTTGTATGGAGGTAGCTGACACCCTGGATTAAGATATAGGCTACTTTTTATCCCGATATTCCCACGGGATCGACATTTACGCGGGTGAAACCGGGGGGCGCAGCTAGTAGACCATAAGGCTGCGTTTCCACCAGAGATGTGCGAGGATGCGTAGTGAGGGATGTGTGTGAAACAAACCAATGACAACGCTTCATTTTCGTAGCTTGAACTAAGTTAGCGTTGTTATTGGTTAGTTTAAAGGTATGATTCCGATCTCGGCAGCACGCAGCAGTGCTGCCGCGGCAGTGCGGTCGCAGCACTACTGGTCCTCATACATTTTCTATGGGTTTATACGAGACTAGCTGATCCCGTGGGAATATCGGGATAAAAAGTATCCTATGTCCTTTCCCGGGAGTCAAGCTATCTTTATGCCAAATTTCATCTAAATCGGTTCAGCGGTTTGAGCGTGAAGAAGTAACAAACATATGAACACACACACACACACTCACAAACTTTCGCATTTATAATATTAGTGTGATTACATTCCGAGCACGGCAGCAATGTGACGCAGCAATGTCGCGCAGCATTGCTGCCGTGCTCGGAATGTAATCTCATATAAACCTATAGAAAATGTATGAGGAGCAGTAGTGCTGCGACCGCACTGCCGCGGCAGCACTGCTGCGTGCTGCCGAGATCGGAAACATACCTTTACACACATTCCTCGCTACGCATCCTCGCACATCTCTGGTGGAAACGCAGCCTCATTGTGTAACACACTATCAATTACAACCTGGATCGGAAACATACCTTTACACACATTCCTCGCTACGCATCCTCGCACATCTCTGGTGGAAACGCAGCCTCATTGTGTAACACACTATCAATTACAACCTGAATCATTTTGAAGGATCTTGCTTCATATGTTCGAAGAATTCTGCTGAACAACGTAAATAACGAAACGAATGTTGTTGAACTGTCGAAATTAAAGCCATTCCTACTGATACTCCCTTACTAATAAACGTATTATATCAGATAAATCGTTACACACCGATTTCTGTTTTTCAGTCGTCAGTAATTTGACTTTCGAAAGAAGAAGACAAAATGTTGTGTAACTATACAGACGCTATACAACGTTTATTAGTAATGGGGTGTGTTACGCAATAACCCCCCCCCCCGTCCGTCCGGTATAGGACAGTAGTCTTGAGAACGCATTTGGCAAGATTTGCTCATCGTATGTTCGCGCCCACACCCCTCTCTCATGCTTGAGGAACCAACTAAGAAGAATACTGTAAACAGCTTTTGCTATAGTTAGAACCTGTAAAGAAATTGAAAAAAAAAAAAACCGTTTCATACAGAAATGCAATGCCTTCCATTAAACATAATTATGTGTAAAAGCATCACAATCAGGCCGCTGGTTTGTATGTATTTATATGAAACCGCTGCACGTGCTGTCGGCAGTTGCCGTTGGCAGCTCGGTTCCAAATAGTACCTTTAACCCATTGAATGTCGTAATTACAGACACAATTAAAAAGCCATTGTGTCTCGCGTAGATCTACGTTCCGACAGACGAGAGGTTAATCGCACAGAAAAAAAGAGTATTTCATCATCATCATCATCTGCCTCTATGTTGGGGTCGGCTTCCAGTCTCACTGGCTGCAGCTGAATACCAGTATCTCTCATGAAGCGACTATCTATCTGACCTCCACAACCCAGTTACTGGGTAATACGATCACCCCTTATAATATTCTCCAGACCTTACTGACATGTTTATTATGTCCCTACAGACAGTAGCCTACTTGATGCGCAATCAAAACTACGTGATCAGACTAGGAGTGGAGGCCTTCCTGCGTCTATACCACAGGAACATGTTCCTGACGGCGAACGTGACGTCATGGTTGTTTGACGGCATCAGCGACCCTATCCTGGATATTGCGGAGCAGATGCCCGAGCTTCCTATTAACATACCATATGATAAGTTCGGGTGGTTCTATGAGGTGAGTGATATTTTTAATTTTCGGGCCTTTTTACCACCTTCGAATGAGACCGAGTTTTAGTTAAACTTGCAAATAATGTCCCACAAATTCCGTTTCATTGAAAATGAAAGGCTTATGTTTAACTTATCACCAGATAAAGTAAAATATAACATCAAAAAAACACTTTTTACTGTCAAAAATAATAAATGATCACCAAAGGTATTTCTATTCTCATTTGCTCGCTCTTGCATTCTATGTCGACGGAGCCCCGCTTCGCGGAGCTCCTATTTCTGTGTAAAGGGTTTAAAGTAACCTAACCAAACCTAACCTCGGGGTGCCCAGCTAGAACTATTGTAATTTTAGACTAAATTTATTGGTGGTCAGTATATTTTTTTGGTGATCGTTATATTTAAACCCAAAATGAAATACACAAGTCATTTATTCAAATTACTTATGGTTATGACTCAATTTATGACTCAATATGATTGACTTCGCATCATTGTACCCCTTTTATCTCGAATGACCCAGTTTGCCCAGGAAACGTGCACTTTTAAAACAAAACATGGATTCTTTATACCACAACAAAGCGTCCATCATTTATATTTAACGAGGAGCAAAGTTCAGTCGCCGCAAGTGAATGTGCTGTGATTCATTTTGCACTTGAAACTGTTTGGTCGCCATCGCTGTGATAACAAGACATCATCAGGGTTGATGATTCTGTTATCGTGTCTTGTTTTCTGGGATGAATCACCTTAAATGTTGATGTTTTGAATGTCAAAAATTTTGGGCACACTTTTTAGGGTTCCGTACCCAAAGGGTAAACGCGGAACCCTATTACTAAGACTTCGCTGTCTGTCCGTCCGTCCGTCTGTCTGTCACCAGGCTGTATCTCAAGAACCGCGATAGCTAGACAGTTGAAATTTTCGCAAATTATGTATTTCTGTTGCCGCTATAACAACAAATACTAAAAACCAATTAAAATAAATATTTAAGGGGGGCATACAACAAGCGCGATTTTTTTGCCCTTTTTTGCTCGATATCAATAATGGCAACAGGTAGTCACTTGAAATATTCACAAAATACTCAGTTGTATTTTTTTTACTTTTATGTTAAATAATAAAATTAAAATAAAATAAATATTTAAGGGGGGCCCCATACAACAAACGTGATTTTTTAATGTATGTAGTGTTAAATATTGTACGGTGGTATGGAACCCTTCGTGTGCCAGTCGGACTCGCACTTGGCCGGTTTTTTTCAATATCTCCAGCATCTTCTTCGTGTGTCGAAGGCTATCTAAAAGGACTTGGTCCAGATTTCTGCTATGCGTTTGACGCTATCAGTAGCGTCCGTCAACTCCTGTCAGCCCAGAGGACAGGCACAATATTAAGTGTCCCATTGTTTGTTTCATGCCCTACCCACCCCCACAGTACTTTACATGGCGTAGTCACTTCATGTGAAATACTTCATCCAGTTAGACTGGAAGCTACTGAATAATTATCTAGATGTTTGAAATCACAGATATAGTTACACCTAGATAACGCAAGAGCAACTACTTCGCGTGCCAAAAATCGCACCAGTTTAAGTTCAAAAATCGTAAGCCGCCACTTTCGCGCTCAGTCCTGCGTACTGCTGGCTGGGTGAGCGTGAGCGAGAGCGCGAGTTTGTGACGTCATAGTAGGTAGTCAAAAAGTGGCACGCTTAGTTTTCATACAGTTCGTGATACTTGCTTTATCTAGGTCTATCTATATCTGTGTTTGAAATAATAACTCTTAAAATAATAATAAAAGAATTTAGTTTTTTGTTTTGAAACTAAATTTGACCTTGAAATGGCTACTCCTAGCTTTGAACTGTTTTGTTTGTTTAGGAGACGGTGTAGGTGTAGACATGCAAATGTATTTAAATTAG
The DNA here is from genome assembly GCA_947508005.1 of Amphipoea lucens. Lineage (NCBI taxonomy): Eukaryota > Metazoa > Arthropoda > Insecta > Lepidoptera > Noctuidae > Amphipoea > Amphipoea lucens. The sequence goes on from OX382364.1 coordinate 1,403,291, forward strand.
TAGTAGGTATGTTGATAAGACATCATTATGTCGAAAAAAATACTGACTTGAAGCGTTTGGTTACAATTTACCCCAGCCGGGCAGCCTCAGCATTAAAAAAACATAAAATTAATCTAAACTAATAATATTTTGAAGCGAAAATATTTTATTTTTAGTATGTTTGTTACACTAAAACGGCTGAACGGATTTCGATGAAATTCGACACATGCAAGCAGGGTAGACCATGACCTGAATTAGGATTAGGACATATTATACTTTTTATCCCGATATTCCCACGGGATTGAGACTTTTGCGGGTGAAACCGGGGAGCGCAGCTAGTTTACTATAACTAAAAAAAAAACATACTTAATTAATTTTAATAAGTCGGATAACATATCAATTTTCAGAATAACACCATTACTAATAATCACACCAACAAAGATGACATGTTTAGCAAAATAATCTGAAAATTATGGATTAAAATAGGCATTTGTTCCTCGCAAATGCAAAGCGCTCTTGAAGTATTTTGAGACGAGATAGAATATCGCAGGATTCGCAGTTAGTTATATGACTCATTCTGCAATTACTGAGCTCATCACATAGTTTATGGCAATTATTGTTGCGCAGGTCAGTGCCGTGTCCTATGTTCCTTCTAGTAAATTCTACACCAAAACTACCTCGGTGTTATTACAAAAAATATCTTTAGTTTAACTCGCCCGAAACGGGCGAATCGTCACTTTTAGGTACGTGTCCATCGTGCGAGTCGGCTATACAAAAAAATAATACTGCTAATATTATTAACGCGAAAGTTAGTGAGGATGGACGGATGTTTGTTACTCTTTCACGCAAAAACTACTACACAGATTTGGATGAAATTTGGCACACAGATAGTTTATAATACTTTTTACCCTGATATTTCCACGGGATCGAAACTTAAGCGGGTGATACCGCGGAGCGCTGCTAATATTATTAACCGACTTTAAAAAAGGAGGTTCTGTATTCGACCCGTATGTATGTATGTATGTATGTATGTATGTATGTATGTATGTATGTATGTATGTATGTATGTATGTTTGTATGTCCGCGATTATCTCAAAAACTACTGAACCGATTCTGATAATTCTTTCATTAGTGTGATCTATATACTTTCAGGAAGGTTTTAGTATATAATACATTAGGTAATTATTCTTATGTACGAAGTTATATGCATAAATGTACTGCATCTCCGGCATTTCCATGCGAATTTTGATGATTCTTCGAGTTGTGTCTTCAATTCTTCAATGCACTAGTGTTCATTGAATTTATGTTGGGTAGGTACAACTAAAAAGTGAAAAATAAAAACTTTTTTACAAAAAAAACAACCGACTTCAAAAAAAAAAACACTATAAAGTGAAAAATAACTTTAATTTCGGAAGTCGGTGTCAAAAAACGAAAATGCGGAACCAAAGACACCGACTTCCGAAATTAAAGTTAATTAAGTTAAGTTATTTTTCACTTTGTAGTGTTTTTTTTTTTGAAGTCGGTTGTTTTTTTTGTAAAAAAGTTTTTTTTAAAGTGACGGTTCGCCCGTTTCGGGCGAGTACATTCGCGCGAATCGGCCCACATCTTTAGACCGAGGTTTAAACCATCGAGCCATTTTTAAAAGGACCTTAATCCGACAAAGTTAAAGTTCTTATCACAAAAACTGATGTTAAACCTAAGCTGTCAATTTTGCATTAACAACTTTACTTTGCTCGGAATAAAGTTCAAAATACAGTAACTGGCTCGGAGGTTTGGGTTAGGCCTAGTTAGAACTCAAGAGAGTTTATCTGGAAAAATCCGCTGGATGCGAGATGGACAGAACCGGTCGAAGTGGTGATGCTTGGGGGAGAGTTAGAGATTAACTTCTCGAAAACCAAAATAATGCAATTCAGGCCTTACCAAAAAAATCCCTTGACTATAGATTTTACGTTTGACGGTATCAAATTGGAATGCGTAGATACTTTCACTTTGTTAGGTCTAGACTTAGATATCCACATGACCGGTGGAAATCCTCATGGACTTCCTCTATCGTGGGGGTGAAAGAGGGGCATGCCGGACTCACCGGCTAAAACCACCGCGGTGTTCCACCTCTTCCTATGGCCGGGGGTGCGGGATTCGCATAAGTATTCATGACCTGGAAAGCGCAAATATGTACAAAAAATTCAATCAAAACTAGATAGTTTTATACATGCATTATGTGAGCTAATAAAACACAGATTTAAAAACTGCCCTATCCACTTACTATGCATACGCATGCGCAATGGAAAATAGTGTAGAATTAGATAGCAACGACTTATTTATCCTCCAGAAAAAATTTAAGTACATTAGGAGGAAGGATATTAATTAGGATAATGGTTTATATTGACAGTGACGTAAGTTGTAGACCGTATTTTAGGAAACTAGACATTCTTACTTTGACATTAATTTATATTCTAGAAATCTGTAAATTCGTTAGACAATATCCTAACTTCTATATTCAAATTACAATCCAACCTCACGGGTATGCACCGCGTTCACGATTTGAAAACACGCTCGTAATACCACAATCTAGGCTAAAATTACACAGTACAAGTCCTCATGTAAAATCAAATAAAATATATAATAAAATACCTAACGACATAAAAATGGAAAAAAATGATAAAATATTTATTACACGTCTCAGAAAACTACTTGTCGATAAATGTTATTACACACTAAATGATTTTTGTAATAATGACGTAATGGGATGACTTTATGAATTTATTAATTTTTGAGACATTTATTTTACCACTCTTTTATATTGTGACTGTTGTTTTATTTGACTTGTAGTGCAAAGTGACCGTTAGGTGTAGGGATTAAAGTTAGTTTTCCAAAAGCATATACTTGTTTACAACTAAAACTTTTTGAAACTAAAATGCGAACACAGAATAGATCCTTTTTTATGACTGTTTGCCTAAGGCAGTTTGTTTTACGTTATTTTAGCTTCTTGCGTCTGCGCAGGCTGTCTCGGCACGATAGCACATCAATTGTAAAGGTCAAACAGGTCGTTATTGCTGTTTAATGATCGTTTTAGACAGATTATTATAGGCCGACCGCTTAACTGAGACGTTGCCTGAGGTAGCGCGGTGCGGGAGGGGTGTGGTGACGTGATGCGAGAGCTCAGTGATTCGTCAAGTTGTGACAACTGTCACCCCTCCCGCACCGCGCAGCTACCTCAGGCAACGTCTCAGTTAAGCGGTCGGCCTATAAGTAATATTTGCCTACCGATTAGAAGTCTCAGGATATTAGAATTTCAATAACCAATATTGGTACAATGATATTTTGAATATAGCAAGTGGCTTTTATTAATTACCTACTTCCCTCAAAACGATGGGAGATATAGAAATAACTTGGCTCGTGAATAAACAATAATAGCCGCACGGGTCGATGGAAGGTTAAGCTACACTCGCCGAGGTCGGTCCGTGGATAGGTTACCATCCATTTCATATCGAGAATAGAATAGAATACTCTTTATTATGTACACCATAAAAATTACACAGAGGACTAAGAGACTAGGAGGGGGAATTATACAGAGGGGCCTCGATATGTAATGGATGTTCACCTATGTGCCGGAAAGCATATTAAACTGTTAGTTCCAGGTGTCATTTGTAGATCTTTGACAGTTGTTACGGGTAGTCAGAAGCCCGAATGTCTGACAACCAGTCTTACAAAGGGGTATCGTATCACTACCCAGTAATTGGGTTGTGGGGGTCAGATAACAGTCGCTCTATATAAAATACTGGTATTCAGCTGCATCCGGTTAGACTGGAAGCCGACCCCAACAAAGTTGGGAAAAGGGTAGGCAGATGTACGCAAAATACGCGCTTAGACGTGGACTCCCGGTCCCCGTAGGCGCGGGCCTGCGGACGGAGAGTAATGGGTAGCCCACCGTCCGATCAGGACCAGGCCCGTGCCGGACGGCGCGTACGTGTTCCACGTGCGCCTCAAAGAGATGTCAGCAAAAAGGAAGGGGCCTGCCAGGGCCGAAGCCTGCCGGGGGTGCGGGATTGTCCGAAAGGGTTACCGCTACCCCGAAACATAAAGGGCTAAGGAAGGAACACGGATGGATTTTAGTCAGTAAGAGTCTGACACACCCTTCCGCTCCACCCAGAGCGGGAGAGGTCATTTGATGATTTCCCATCCATAAAAAAAAAGACGTAGAGTTGCGGACACCAGCCCGTATTACCTATTACCTAAGGGTAGGCAGATGATGACGTATAAATAACCTTCGACAGGCATGGAAACTAGACGTTGAAGAAGGCTAGATAGAGTCTGTATAGTCCTCCAGACTGTATTTCGGCTACGGCGGCCAATCTCAACGGAGAGTAGCCTTCAACGCGGGAGATATAGTGTACAGATGAGTACACAGACACAAGTGCAATCTCTCTTCCCTCCTGGTGGGACGGCACGCAATCCAACACGACCGGAGAGAGATCAGGCGCAGGACACCCGGCGACTCGTGCGCACCGAAGCACACCTCTAACTTCCAAACTCTGGGCTTTTACTAAGAAATTCCTATTGAAAAAACCAAATAACACTTTGCCCGACCTGGGAATCCAACCCAGGACCCCACGCTCAGCAATTGCGCTTTTAGAGTGTATAGAGTTTGTAGGAAGGTGGTTGCAAACACTTTATCAAATAGACCGTCGCGTCGGCACCATTGCCATCATATTACGAAAATAACTGCATGCAACATGTACAGTACATGTGTCCCCTCGGTATATTTGCGCAGACTGACATGACATCCTGTTCCTGTTATATATCTTCGCAGAAATAAATATTTTATTATGGCATGGCATATTTATAAATTATCATGCACCATCTTTTACCCACGCCTTCGCCCTCGAGGATGTCGGAAATTACACCATGGGAACGTTCTACCGGGACAAAAAGTAGCCTATGTCCTTCCCCAGGATGCCATCTATCTCCTTGCCAAATTTTATCGAAATCACTGAACGGATTTCGATAAAATTTGCAGACAGAGTTTCTTTCGAATTTAAAATATTAAGTATGCATTCTCTTAGTTTTCATAAAGTAATGGAGTATCAGCTACCGGGGTTGGTATCTGATTTTTTTGGTGTAAGGTTAAATTTCTTCTTAAGTCTTTTTTTACATCGTTCTCATCTCACATATAATTTATAAATTTAACATTAATGATGTAACTAATATTTTTGTAAAAACATAATTTAAAAAAGTGTCCATGGAAACTCCATGGATGCTCTTTTTTTAAATTATATTATATTCTTTCCCGTTCTTCTCCATAGGTACCTACGCTTTGGAATGGGCAACTAGCTTAATTTTTTTTCTGACTGACCGACTTCTTGACAGTTCAAAAGTGCCTGTAAATGGTTTAATTGAAATAAATGCATTGAGTTTGAAACCTAATTACTGTTTAAACAGTGAGACTAGAATGCCTTGGTTGTCATTAGACGATGTAATAATCCCCGAAAAACCAGAAAATCTATGTAAACCCCTTGGATACATTGTTTCCGTATAAAATAGCTTCCGTGAGGAAACTGGCATGTCCTAGAACCAAAAATTCGAAGACATTTGACATCTACCAACCCGCACTGGGCCCGCGTGGTGGATTACGGCCTACTCCCTTTCACTGGAGGCCAGTGTCCCGCAGTGGGAACATTATAGGCTGATTATGCTAAGATAGGTGCCCCAAATCTGTCAATTCTTACTAAAAATTTGTAAAACTGGACAGTAAGGCAATTCTAACAGCAAATTGTGCACCATTCAACTAGGTTTCATAATAGCAATTGCGCGAATATTACATAACGGATCGTCTGACCGACTTGTCAATGTCACGGCACAATGAACACATTATGCAGCATTTTAACGATTTTACTAGTAATTCTGACTTGAAGATTTTTGTTTTTATCTTGAGAACATTTGCATTTGTTTTTTTTTAATCTACATAATTAGTACTGTATGGAATCGTCGTAATGATTAGAAGAATAATTTCAAGTAAGTAGCTTGGACCTCAGAATGTATGTTCCCACTTTCCCAGAGACTCAAAATTCACTGCGCAATTTCCACTAATCCGTGCGGTTTGCTGTTTTCTCCACTTCTAGCTAAAATTGTATAAGTACTTCATCTGTATATACAGGGTTATTGGAAAAACATTAAGAGCCTATACTACCTCAAATGGCTTAGCGTGATCCTCCGTTATGTCGAAAATTCTGCACCATTAATTTTGAAATAAATATATGGTAAAGTTGAGGATTAATGCTAAGTCTTATGTTAGACGAAAACACGATTCCATAAAATTTTCTCGATAGAAAAAAAATCCAAAGTTACCTCTAACCCGAACAATAAACCGCTGGCATTCAAAAAATACTTCAAATTAGATCATGAAACTTTGCATACTAACTGAACTTACTTTAAAGCAGGTCTTATGTTATTTACTTTTTTATAATTACCATTATTTTCACTGTAAAAAGCAAATACCTAAACTATTAGCGCTGCCTGCCGCCCAGCACCGCACTCTGTCTCGCTCTGACTCAGTCCGCGAGCAGTATCGTATGAGCGAGATAAAGAGCGAATTTTAGCTGACGTAGTATAGGCTCTTAAGTGACTATCGATATGACAACTAATAGCGAAAGTATGGATGGAAAATAAAGACCAAAGAAACGATGGATGGACTGTGTGAATGATGATATGGTTAGAAAGGAGGTCACTACCGAAATGGCGACTAATAGAGAAGTAGGTATAGAAGAAAAATACATGTTGCGCCGGGGTATTCCTTGAAACGCACCAAAAGAAACATCTATCGATATCATTTATTACAAATCCTTCATGCTCTTCTCTATGTTTCATCGTTGATGCATTTCGTGGAATAAAATTTTAATATTTTTTTTGTGGAATACTTTTGGTGCTTTTCAAAGTTGGTGCGTTTCGAGGAATACCCCAAAAAATTGGGATAAGGGCAGGAGAATGATGATCTACCTAAGATTTCAATCCTCCCCTCCAAAAACTATGCACGCTACACATACAGTAATCGTTAGTAGATTGCATCATAGTTGTTACGATGGCAGAATTCCTTCATGGATCATACATACGAGTTGCTTTCTACATTGTGTAATGAATGTAATGATGTGCCAGCTACTAGTACATGTGGCTGGATATGGACTAGCTTCCGGTGGGTCTTGTAAGGGGAATGGAGCCTGGATGACCAGCGAATAATAATATAATAATAATAATCTTTATTTTTTCTCTCCTCACAAAGGTTCACATAGTTATAAACAGAGACAAGAATTATAGCGTTTTGACAAAAATGCATAAAATATGATCCTTTGTGGGAGACTGAGACTCTCACCCCGAATTAAACCCAATTAATATTAACATTACAACGGTCAAAGTTATAACTCTAGACAAATTATGAAGGGAAAAAAACATAAGTATATGTAATATTATATGTAGGGATTTATTGTTAAAATAAATCCCTACATAGTTTGAAACGTTGCTACATGACGTTTCTTGCCCATTTTCTCCATACGAAACTAGTTTTGATATGATTTTTACATCCCGATCATACGCCAAAAATACATGTTTTTCTACCAGTTATGTGTAGTTGTCCCTGCACCTGAATGTACCAAGGATGTTTCAAATTTATGGAAAGTCCATCTTTCGTTTTCCTCCAAAACCTTATTTTTTGAAGTGAAGGGACAGCTAGAATCTAACAGTCGTAACATAATAATAATAATATGCACAAGTATATAAATCATCAAAAAAAATCGTCCGTCAACAAGAAAAGTGCCCATAAGGCTGGCAGCATCGCCACGGCATTGCCATACAACGTGGCAATGCTGCCAGCCTTTTGGCCACTAGAATCTCGTATGAATTCTTTTCTTTTCTTGCATGTGTGACCTTCAGAAGCGCCTTTTATTGGTCTAATTGAAAGACACGATTTGACTTTGATTTTGTTGTGGAAATATTTGATTGGTTTAATTGACCATAACGATGCATCTCTGAATGACTAAATCAATTCATTAAAAGATAGCCAATCAACTGGTTTTTGAGACTTGCGGTTTGTTGTTATATTTTTAGTATTCGCTTAAAAAGTAATTAGTGTACCTAAACTAATCTTTGTAAGGTCCGGCATTTCTAAATTTGCCAAAGATGTAAACAACAATGGCCGCTCGAAATTGAATAAAATCGATATACAAGAACATTTATTTTATGTAATGTATGTTTTCGTCTAGTTAGTTTGGAGAATCTCCATATGAGCTAACTAGACGAAAACAAATAAATATTCTTGTATATCGATTTTATTAAACTTCGAGCGGCCATTGTTGTTTACATCTTTGGAAAATTTAGAAACGCCGGACTATATGTCTGTCTTTTTCTTCTGGTTAATGTTAGCTGTTGTGTTGACGGATAACATTTTCCTCCATCACGTCTGTAGACTTTCGTTAACTAACCTAATTTAACCCTGTATAGTAATTTAATTAATTTAAGGTTCTGTGTCCTGTAATGTTAATTACTTTGCATACTTAGTATTGTATAAAATTAATTATTTTCTAACTGAACAGACAGCTGTGCTGCTGGGGAGTTTGTTCCGCCACTTCTTCTCCCCAGCGAAAGCACTAGGAAGTGGCGAAGGGCGGGCGTTTTGGGGGACTGTCTTTTGTAATTTTGACGTTCGAAAAGTGCTGATTCTCAGCCTAGTTTGAATAAATGACTTTTGATTTTGATTTTAATACAATACTTGACCACAATGTTGCACTTGTAACAATTGTAATTGTAACTTTGTTGACACATTTCATAATTATATTATGGACACTATGATCACAAGTACTATGTGCATGGGTATTTTTAGATGACACTTGATATGAGGCAACAGTGCAGCATGGAATAATGCGCTATAGATGACGTCAGAGTTAATTGTTCGTAAAATTATGTTTACTTATGTAATAACTATCTTTTGGCAGCGGCTTCGCCCACGTGGAATGAATGAATGAATGAATTGCACCGATCCTAGCGTGGTTAAACCAGACTCGATTAATCGAATGAACCCCAAGATTCGCACTAGCTCCTGTAGTTATTAGTTTAGTTTCGCATTTATAATATTAAGTAAGACAGATAATATTAAATAAGACAGTATGGATGGAATTTTTTGCGATATTATTATTTACTAGCAGCGCCCCGCGGTTTCACCCGCATAAGTTTCGATCCCGTGGTAGTATCGGGATAAAAACTATCCTATGTCCTTTCTCGGGACTCAAACTATCTCTATACCAAATTTCATCTAAATCGGTTCAGCGGTTTAAGCGTGAAGAGGTTACAGACAGACAGACACACTTTCGCATTTATAATGTTAGTATGGATTTATTGTTTTAGGCCTACGTTGTCCCACAGTCCCACTGCTGGACAAAGGGCTCTCTTTCTCCTTTCCATTCCTGTCTGTCTTGAGCTAGTGTGGACCAATCCTGCCTGTAGGTGTCAAGCTCGTCCGTCTTCTCCTGTGCGTTAATGACGGACGTTTTATGGAACCCAGGATAGTGATATTGAAGGAGATTATAACTTTTTATACAGGGTGAAATTGAACACATGCGACAAATCGAAATGGGAGATTGTACTCATTATTATGAACAACTTTTACTATGGGACCAAACCTGAAATCGCAAAAAAAATCAGCTGTTCCCTACATTTATGTTCGCATAACTCATCAAAATGTAGGGAACAACTAATTTTTTTTCGCGATTTCAGGTTTGGTCCCATAGTAAAAGTTGTTCATAATAATGAGTACAATCTCCCATTTCGATTTGTCGCATGTGTTCAATTTCACCCTGTATACCAGGGAAAATACTCTATAGCATAACATGGTCATGATTATTGATTAATTTGCTTTAGTTAATCCATAGAGACGGCTAATAAGAACTGCTGTGCAACAAGATAAGAAATGTTGGATTACCTATTAAATTCAGATACTGATCGAATTAAGATATTTAGTATAATCGCTAGTCGTGCTTAATTATCGTCTGCACGTACTTAACGAAATTCTAGATCCTCTATACGTGTAGATAGATAAAATTAACATAACATCATGTCTGTAATTCTTCGAAATATTTCACATATTCACAGCGTGTGTGTACAATTGCTTACCACAAGTATTATTATTTTTTACATTTGATTGTATCACATTTAAATTAAATTATTTTTCTTTGAGTACGCTGTGCCGGTACAGTGTTCGAATAATTGTGTGCTGCACCGGACGACGTCATTACGTCAGCGCCGGCTGTCGCTGAAAACCAGCGCTGGGGCTCTGTCTTGCATAGGGTCGCAGCATTATGCTGAGCGATAACCGTTTTGCGTGGATGTGACGCATGTTTCCCTTACCTTCCTTTTTTTGTGTTTTTGTTCTTTTTTGCGTCATGTTCACCGCAAATAAACGTACTTTAAAAGAAAGAAACAGAAGACAACACAACACACAGAAAACAAATCAATCATTGCTCTGTTTCAAAACAAATCTGATACTTGGTTGGAATTTTCTGTCAAAAGTATCTGCCTATATTCGGGCTTAAGGTAAGGCTTCTTGCCTCACGCCTTACTACTTAAGCCGGGGCACCTACAAAGGGTAGCTCACCGTCAAATCAGGACCAGGCTCGTGCCGGACGGCGCGTACGTGTTCCACGCGCGCCTCAAAGAGATGTCAGCATAAAGGAAGGCGACTGCCAGGGCTGACAAAAAAAAAATGGCACCTATAAAGAATATGATAACTTTACTAACGAAATTCCTCTCCGTCTCTCCCCAGCGCAACGGCTCCATAGAGTACGATGGCTCCTTCAACATGAACACGGGTGCCCACGACTTCTCCATGCTCGGCAACGTGCATGAGTGGCGGTACCGCAACAGGACAGGCTACCGCGACGAATGCGGGGAGGTGAAGGGGTCCACCGGGGAGCTGTGGGCCCCCGAAGACGGCCAGCCGGAGCTGTATGTGTTCGCGTCGGATATTTGCACGTGAGTTGATGATTTTCTTTGTCTAATTTTGGGAAGGAAGTCAAGGAACAGGACAGGCCTGATGGTCTAGTGGTTAGTGACCCTGACTGCTATGCCGGAGGTCGTGGGTTCGATTCCCACCCAGGACAAATGTTTGTGTGATGAGCACGATCATTTGTTCTGTGTCTGGGTGTAATTTATCTATAATATGTATGTATTTAGAAATATATAAGTATGTTTATCAGTTGTCTAGTACCCATAACACAAGCTCTGCTTAGCTTGGGACTAGATGGCGTTGTGTGATAGTTGTGGAATATTATTATTATTATTATAAGGAAGGAGGTGATTTTGAACCCTAAAAAATATAAGAACGCAGTGGTAAGGAAACGCACTACCGCACCTCTTGAGCGTGTCTCAAGGCCTTTCGGCGGGTATTACAGAACTTAACTCGAAACATAACTTGCATTACTTAAAACTATGAGTAAGTAGTATAAGAGTTTAGTTAAATTGTCAACATCAAACTTTCAATTCAGAAACCGGGTGTTAAGAGCTCACTAGGCGATATTTTTTCCATGCAAATTTCGGGAGAGTATTACTCCACTGTTTAAGGTGAATGCGCAGTGGTAGACCGCGAAATTTAAATTTTCTTACGTTTTTTGCAATTTGTAGGTCAGGGTCAGGTTGTATCTTGATCAAAATATGATTTGCGATTATAATAGACATGTATTTACAGAATTATAGTCATTAGAATCATTAATATATCTCTTTAAGTTAGATTTCTACCGTAAACACTTTTCCATACGAGATTTGTTCTTAACAGTAGAAATCTAACTTAGAAAGATGTATTAATGATTCTAATTATTATAATCCTGTAAATACGTACCTGTTATAGTCGCGAATCATATTTTGATCAAGATACAACCTGACACTGACCTGAAAATTGCAAAAAACGTAAGAAAAATTGAATTTCGCGGGCTACAACTGCGCATTCACCTTAAGATTGTACATCTATAATTAAACATTACATTGCTTAACATTTAACATTGTATCGAACGGTGTTTGTGTGTGCTAACTAGACGTTGTGCGTGTACTGTTCATCACTGATACATCTCTGTCGGACACGATGCCAGGTCACAGAATAAATAGTACAAGTGCCAGGTGAGATAGCGTGCTTTTTGGCCACGCCCACCTGTGAGTCCGAGCTCGCGACTAGTTCAACCTTAATAAGTAGTATAGTTAGGTTCTGTAATACCAGCCTTAGTGTAGATCTCAGGTTGCTTTTCTTTGGAAAAAACTGCAATGATTACCTTGTGGATGCAATCGTAGTTCACCGTTACTATTGTATACTAATAACTACAATAATTTGACAAAGAAACAAAGTTCTTCCACATACTTATCTGCAACTTAACATCGTCTAGTTCAATCATTATTTCAATTAAGAAGCCATTTGAAAGTCAAATTACAAAGGAACGAGAGTGGACTTTAATCTCTTTATCATTGGAAATGGATAAAATATGTTTGTTGTTCGATTCAATGATATCAGCCATTGTCTCGTAGATAAGATAACGTTTATGAATCAAATACCTGCGGTTATCTTATAGTAAAAAGGGCTCGTGGCTCAATAATAACAGCCGCACGGATCGATCTTCAAGGTCAAGCAATGCTTGTCGAGGTCGGTCTGCGGATGGGTGACCATCCATTACATACCGAGACCCCTCTGTGCTTCAGAAAGCTTCTTAAACCGATGGTCCCGTCTGTCGTTTGTAGATCTTTGACAAGCGCTACGGGGAGTCAGAAGCCCGAGAGTCTGACAGCCAGTCTTACCAAGGTGTAAAGCGTTACCCAGTAACTGGGTTGGGGAGGTTAGATAGGCAGTCGCTCCATGTAAAATACTGGTATTCAGCTGCATCTGTTTAGACTCAACACCACCACCTGACACCTTATTAGACTGGCCAATTCTTCCCTTGCGGTGGTAGGGCTAACGCCCGCCTGTTAACGACCACCCTCCCACCGGAGTCCGGCGTCAAGCAGCCAGCTGTGTTTTGTCGATGCGTGGGAGTTCCAGTGCCTTAGGCATCTTCTTATCTATCATCCATCGCTTTCCATCAGGCGTGATCGAGGTCAAGAGCGGGTCAATTTAGCAATAAAAAAAAAACACTGGAAGTCTACCCCAAGTCCCTAACATAGTTGAGAAAAGGCTGGCGGATGATGTGATGATGATGAAAACACAACAGTAGGTAGGGGGCAATTTTAAAAGAAAGAAAGAAGAAAGAAAAAGTATTTATTGCGGCTCGTACAGGAAGATCACAAACTAACCTAAATACAGTAAAAAATAAAAACAAGTTCTATAAAAAAAAAGTAACAAAAAGGTAAAAATGAAACAGAAACTCCTATACGAGGCCAAAAGGCTCCTAAAACAAACACACTACGCAGTACAAACCCAAAATTTAATATACGCATTTAATAATAATAGTCCGTTCTAAAGTCCACCATGGTCTGGCTGCTGCATCCAGAATTAGCTCCAGTCGATAGAGCTCCTCAATGGTCAACAGTACAGTCACGTCTAAAAGTATGTATACACTTGGCTTTATTCAAAGGCGATTTTCTCCTATATTTTTGAATGAGATTTTATGTTATTACGAAAATAGTATTTTCGAACCCACAGGTTTATGTTAAGTGTCGTATTTCAACGTTGCATTCGTTATTTCACGAAAAAATCGCGATTGAAAATTGCCAAGTGTATACATACTTTTAGACGTGACTGTACAGATACAGACATTTTTTTTTTCTTTTGTGACTACTGTCCGTAACAAAAAATTAAAGAAATTAATGTTTGTCGATGGGGGCTTGTTATTTTATGGTAAAAAGACAAATTATCGTTTTTTCAAGTTCGTGATACAATAATTTTCATTAAAAAATTTCACTTTGGTACAATAATTATTTGATCAATCAAGTCAGCCTATCGCAGTCCACTGCTGGACATAAACAAAGGCATAAAATAAAACCTTCGCTGTTAATGCTGTTAGCTCAAGTTTATCAATAGGTCGCATAATACCGTTTTAAGTTTTACCTACTCATTAAAAAAAAGTTGGAGCGATGAAAAGGCTCCTAAAACAAACACACTACGCAGTACAAACCCAAAATTTAATATACGCATTTAATAATAATAGTCCGTTCTAAAGTCCACCATGGTCTGGCTGCTGCATCCAGAATTAGCTCCAGTCGATAGAGCTCCTCAATGGTCAACAGTACAGTCACGTCTAAAAGTATGTATACACTTGGCTTTATTCAAAGGCGATTTTCTCCTATATTTTTGAATGAGATTTTATGTTATTACGAAAATAGTATTTTCGAACCCACAGGTTTATGTTAAGTGTCGTATTTCAACGTTGCATTCGTTATTTCACGAAAAAATCGCGATTGAAAATTGCCAAGTGTATACATACTTTTAGACGTGACTGTACAGATACAGACATTTTTTTTTCTTTTGTGACTACTGTCCGTAACAAAAAATTAAAGAAATTAATAATGTTTGTTGATGGGGGCTTGTTATTTTATGGTAAAAAGACAAATTATCGTTTTTTCAAGTTCGTGATACAATAATTTTCATTAAAAAATTTCACTTTGGTACAATAATTATTTGATCAATCAAGTCAGCCTATCGCAGTCCACTGCTGGACATAAACAAAGGCATAAAATAAAACCTTCGCTGTTAATGCTGTTAGCTCAAGTTTATCAATAGGTCGCATAATACCGTTTTAAGTTTTACCTACTCATTAAAAAAAAGTTGGAGCGATGCGTGTCCCAAATTACAGGGTCACTGACCTTACGTTACGTAAGTATGCCATACAAAAACGCCACCGGTTTTTTTTAACATTAAAACGTTTTTTGTTATGTTAATAAAGGCTGAGGTAAACATGATCTGTTTTTAAAAATCCGAGAGTATACATGGTCGAATTTATATAGTTGTTGAAACTTCACAGAGAATATTCAAAACTCCTTATCTCGGTTGACCTCGTGCAGCTGTAGTTACTTGAAATTATGACTTTACGTACTACTAGCCTCTGCCCGCGACTTCGTTCGCGTGAAATTTCTTGTTCCCCCGACCATCCCCGTCGCATCGCATCACCTACCCGCGCTATCACTTCGCTTTCGCTTAGCGTTCTTTCTGACTTTTTATTCTTCTCGCTCGGCTCCTAAGAGACATAGCGTGATGTTAAATAGCCTATAGCATTCCTCAAGAATTGGGCTATCAAATGTAAAAAGATTTTTTCAAATCCGACTGGTAGTTCCAGAGATTACCCCCTACATACTCTCAAAAACTCAAACTCAAAGCATTTATTTCAATTAAACCATTACAGGCACTTTTGAATTGTCAAAATTAAGTATTATAATATTATAAGTCAGAAAGTTGAAGCTAGTTGCCCATTCCAAAGCGTAGATCTCTATGGAGAAGAACGGGCAAGAAACTCCATGGACACTCTTTTTAAATCAAGATATTACAAAATCCTTGGTATATTATTCTTGTTGCTTCTATATGTGAGAACAATGTAAAAAAAAAACACATAAATGAAGAAACAATACAAGAAATGAGATTAAAAATAAGCCTTGGCAGTTAAGAGATGACCAGTCTCAACCGACGGCGCCCGTTCACGAACATGACGCATGGATCAGCACCATCCAGCTCAACCATTTTGTAGGGAACCGAATGATCCAACACACGTGCCACCATCAGTGAGACATTTAAGTGAGCATGACACATTCTCAACTGCCATGCTCTTTCAAGTCAACATCAAAAAATCATAATAAACGGCATACAAACTTACAAACAAATTTTACCTCTTTATAATGTTAGTATGGATTAGTATATATTATATATTTTGTGACTTTACTAAATTATACTTTGTGGTTCAGATCATTTAAGACAGTCTCTTCAACTTCATATTTGTGACGCTGGCTATACTATCTACAACCTTATCGACAGGAACAAAGTATAACTTATACTACCCCGATGGTCTAGTGGTCTCAAGCGCTATTGCGGAACTTGAGGTCCTGGGAGCGATTCCCTGGTCGGGAAATATGACAACGTCGCATTTTCTTAGCTTTAAATGCGTATGATTGGTTTTGAATGAAAATTAATTACTCGTATTTATCAATGAAACTTAGATACAATATATCTTCGAAACCATGCATTTTTGGACCACATATTCTAGTACTTTTTGTATTATTTTTACTTATCCATACTAATATTATAAATGCGAATGAGTGTCTGTCTGTTACCTCTTCACGCTTAAATCCCTGCCTGAACCGATTTAGATGAAATTTGGTATAGAGATAGTTTCAGTCCCGGGAAAGGACAGGATAGTTTTTATTCCGATATTCCCACGGGATCGACACTTACGTGGGTGAAACCGCGGGGCGCTGCTAGTAGAATTTAACCCTAGAGTAATGGGATATAAAAAAACACGTTGTATAAGCTATACTATTTACTTTCAGGTACATGGCGCTAAGCAAAGACCGCAACGTTCAGGTGGAAGGTATCGACGGCGTGCAGTACGCGGCCAACGACTCGGTGTTCGACAACGGACATAAATACCCTCACATGGTACGTTCATTATATCCCCTCTGACTACCCTCCTCATGCATCTATTAGTTTTTGTTTTACCTTACTTTAATATGCTTTACAACTCTTTAAGACCACGTAATCCTAACATCATGAAATTTTCATAGTTAGGATTACCTGGTTTTATAGTTGTATTGATGACCTTAATGATTATAATTCTGTAAACACGAACTTGTTACGGCCGCGAATAAAATTTTGATCAACATAAAACCTAATACTGACTTTCAAATTGCAAAAAACGTAAGAATATTTGAATTTCGTGGGCTACCTGAAGCATTCTCCTTAAATTAAAAAGGACTGACTCTCAGCCTAATCTATATAACTTTATAACCACTCCAGGCGTGCTACTGCGACAACGTGCGCGACGCGGACTGCGTGCCGGCGGGCGCGCTCAACGTGTCGGAGTGCCGCTACGGCGCGCCCGCCTTCGTGTCGCTGCCGCACTTCCTGCACGCTGACCCCAGCTATGCCAGGAAGATCGACGGCCTTAACGCTACGGAGTGAGTAACTACTTTTTCTATATTAGTGAGAAAGAAATAAAAAATATTTATTGCGACTCGTACAGGAAGATCACAAACTAAACTAAACACAGTAAAAAATAAAAAACCAAGTTTATAAAAAAAAAGTAACAAAAAGAAAAATGAGATAAACTCCTATACGAGGCCAAAAGGCTCCTATCTCAGCATGATGCTGCGACATTTAAAAAATAAATGTCGCAGCGCTGGTATTCTGATAGGACCCGCCGCTGTGATGTCACGGGTGAGCAGTAAACAATAACACAGTCCAGCTAATAGTAAGTCTCCACTGCCATCTATGAACATCTGCAACACCACAAGCATCGCACGTGTGTTGCCATCCGGAGACAAAGTTGAATTGTTTTACCTTTCGCAACGGAACACGGTAACTCATAACTGATCGATAGTTAGAAACAGGAGGGGACAATAAATATGACGATTAATAAACGATGAAAAAACCCCCGAAAAGCAAAAACCTCTAAAAAATAAAAAATAAATCTTATAGCCCGAGTGACGAGCCTTATACCCAGCAATAATGAATTTATGCCGTTGTAGAAAGGATGACTGCTGGAAACTTCTCTTTCTCATTAGCCGTCTCTCGACGCGAAAACGCTTGCATCAAAATATTACCTACAACTTATATTAAACTTAACCTCTCGTCTGCCGGAACGTAGATCTACACGAGACACAATGGCTTTTTAATTGTGTCTGTAATTACGGCATTCAATGGGTTAAAGGGCCTATAGAGGTATGAGGAACAGGATGTAAAGTTCATTCAACGTCCATAGAAAAGGGAGGATCCTCCGACCAGACGGGTGTTGTGTCTGGCGGGCAACTGCCCAATGTTTCATGTTGGGCCGTTGTATCTATGCCAGTTGCGCGGTAAACTCTGCTTGCGAGATGCAGGATTTGCGTGACGTCAGTATGACGCGTTGTTCGCATGTGGCGTTGTAGATACCGCTACAGGCCAATACATTTAATTGGGGTTTTTGTTTGTGTCGGGAGTTTAAAAAAAAATATATTTATCTTTCCTACTACGAGTACTAATATTATGGAAGTCGCTTGTTATTTTGAAAAGGTTTTGCGAACACCCAAATAACTTTCTAAGATATAAAGCGAAGGCAGGGTTAGTATATCAATTTATTTGAATTTGTTTCTAAGAGACTCGCGAGGACCCATTTCATAGACCGCGCGGATTGCCTTCTTTTGCAAATAAAAATTGAATATAGGTACGTCAGATGCCGATTCCCACAGTAGAACACCATAAGACATAATACTGTAGAAATAAGCAATGTATACTAATCTAGCTGTGGCTATATCTGTGATCTGTGTTCTTCTCCATAGAGATCTACGCTTTGGAATGGGCAACTAGCTTCATCTTTCTGACTAACTGACCAACTATTTAATTTTGACAATTCAAAAGTGCCAGTCACGTCTAAAAGTATGTATACACTAGGCTTTATTCAAAGACGTTTTTCTCCTTTATTTTTGAATGAAATTTTATGTTATTACGAAAATAGTAATAGGCGAGAAGCACAAAACCGGTCGAAGTGGAGGTGCTTGGTCAGGCCTATGTCCAGCAGTGGACGTCTTTCGGCTGAAATGATGATGACGAAAATAGTATTTTCGAACCCATAGGTTTATGTTAAGTGTCGTATTTCAACGTTGCATTCGTTATTTCACGAAAAAATCGCAATTCAAAATTGCCAAGTGTATACATACTTTTAGACGTGACTGTACATGGTTTAATTGAAATAAATGCTTTGAGTTTGAGCTTGAATTTTTCTTACTGAATATGCAACTGAACTTAATCTACCTGAAAGAGTTCTAATGTGGGCGCCCCATTGTAATTTTGAATAAAGTAATTCCTCGAAATAGTTTAATTGCATCTAGTTTCTTGCCATCAAGTTTTAAATCCACTTGGAGTACCTCTCTTGGTGTTGTCCCCCGTCCCAATTTTTTGTAATTGTTATGCTGATTATGGACAACACTTAACCTCCAAATTATCTTTCTTTCACAGGGACATGAACTTCAGACTAGCGCTGGAGATGTTCACGGGCATGCCGCTGTCTGTGGCCGCGCAGCTGCAGATAAACCTGCTCGTCAGGCGAATCCGGGGGATACCGTGAGTTAACAACATAAATATTCATAGATTATTCCGATAACTTATCTGTATTTTATTAACTTTCTTTAATTTAACACAGTACAGGATTTAACATTTGTTTTCGTAAAAAATAGACAAAAAATGTTGGAACTTTGACCTTCAATATCTCCGTAACCAGAAGGTTCTCAGGTAAGTTCCAGTACAAAAAAATGATCATAATAATGGGAAGAACAAGTGACTCTCGGCTTCGTCAAGGATATTATTACACCATTTATGCATAAGCATAGCATAAGGGATGATTTATATTAGACCGAGCCGTGCCCGGGGCGTGCCGTGTACGTGGCATGATAGTGCATGATCCGTATCCCGTGGCCCGGACGGGGCACGGATCATGCACAGTGTAATATAAACTGCTTCATACAAAATTAAAGTTACATACACGTTTCAAATCCGGGCCATGTACGTACACGGCACAGCCCGGTCTAACATAAATCATCCCTTATCAGCCTATAATGTTCCCACTGCTGGGACACAGGCTTCCACTCGGCGAGAGAGACTGGGCCGTAATCCACAACATGGGCCCAGTGCGGGTTGGTAGATGTCGCATGACTTCGAACGTTTGGTCCTAGGACAAGCCGGTTTCCGCACGATGTTTTCCTTCACCGTTTTCACCCATAACCTGTCCTCCCGCAGTATAAACAACGTGTTGCCGGACCCGGACACCATGGTCCCCATGTTCCGCTTCCGGCAGGAGACGGCCACGACGCCCGAGTACGCGGCGCTGGCCCGCTCGGCACTGCGCCTGCGCTACTGGGTGCCGTACGGGCTCTATGCGCTCACTGTGAGTATTCTAACTTTCCTGATTCGCCAACAGCAACGGAATAACGCTCTTTATTGCTCGACCTGAGTCCAGAAATGTCTAAAAATCATTGTTCTGTTAGCTCGGGGTGAAATGAAAGTCGGGGACGCGTTGGTCACGCCGCGCAAGGAGTTGTGTTGAGTTAAAGAAAAAGAAAGAAAGAAAGAAAAAGTATTTATTGCGACTCGTACAGGAAGATCCCAAACTAAACTAAACACAGTAAAAATAAAAAAACAAAGTTATATAAAAAAAAGTAACAAAAAGAAAAATGAAACAGAAACTCCTATACGAGGCCAAAAGGCTCCTATCTCAGCATGATGCTGCGACATTTAAAAAATAAATGTCGTAGCGCTGGTATTCTGATAGGGCTCGCCGCTGTGATGTCACGGGCAGTTACAGAAATAAATAAATATTATAGAGTTCCATTTCCAACACCTTCCGTTTGGACTGGCTATAGTCGGGTTAAAGTCAAAGTTAAAGTAATTTATTTAGCCGAAACACGGTACTTACATAAGATGTAAATTGTACATACATTTAAGCATAGTTCTACATGTAAAACTGACGAATCAGTGAAACTGACCAATCAAGGAAACTGGCGAATTAAATAAACTGACGACTGAGGGAAATTGACTAGTTATACGCGGACTACTACATTAACGCTATATCTAAAATATATAAAAATCCAGTCCTGACTGACTGATATATCAACCCACAGTCTAAATCGCTGGTCCTAGAGACATGAAATTTGGAGGGTGTGTTCTTTGTGAAAAGTAGGTATCTACTAAGAAAGGGTTTTTCGAAATTTCACCCTTAGGGGTGAATGGGGTGAAGGTGAATGGGGGGAGGGTGCAATTTCACGCGGACAAAGTCGCGGGTAGAAGCTAGTATAATATTAGCGATCCTCCCCTTTTTCGTACGTTTTTTTACGACTTGACAAAACATTGGGGATTTCTTTATTATATGTATGGTCGCTCACAATGGGCCTTATTAGAAGGCTGAAAGTCACCCAAAGGGCAATGGAGAGGGCTATGCTTGGAGTTTCCCTGCGGGATCGAATCAGAAATGAAGAGATCCGCAGGAGAACCAAGGTAACCGACATAGCCCGAAGAATTGCCAAACTTAAGTGGCAGTGGGCAGGGCACATTGCTCGCAGAACAGATGGCCGATGGGGCCGAAAGGTTCTGGAGTGGCGACCGCGTACCGGAAGGCGTAGCGTTGGAAGGCCTCCCACAAGGTGGACCGACGACCTTGTGAAGGCCGCAGGAACTCGTTGGATGCGAGAAGCACAAAACCGGTCGAAGTGGATGTGCTTGGGGGAGGCCTATGTCCAGCAGTGGACGTCTTTCGGCTGAAATGATGATGTATGTTCAATATTAATGTGGTAAGCACATAAAGGGGTTTGAAGGTTTTTGTATGGAGGGTGGCCTTAAGGTCGGCCGCCATTTTTTTTTTTCACAATCGCGGTGCACAACAAAAGTTACTACTCAAGTTACTACTAAAGTTACTAGAGACTAATCTGACATGTAAGTCTTTTGTGTTTTCGTATAGTAGTTTAACATTACACTTGTCAGATTAGTCTTTGGGATTAAAAAACGAACTATACATTGCCGTATTTAATTATTTATTAAAAAAATGTCTATTTTTCATTTGTTTCTTCTCCATAAAGTGGGTGATCGACGGGCGAGCCGTATACCGCGGTTTTGGAGACGACGGTTTTTACTCGCGGAGTCATGGCTCGTATGTGCTGATCGACTAGCGAGCAAAACAGTCGAGTGTGAACCGCAAATGAGGCAATATGTCTTGTTCGAAGATTGAAGTTTTGTGTTACCTCGGTATAGCATACCACGAAATGAATAAAAAAAAGCGAAGACTGTTAAAGTTTGGGTTAAAAGTTGGATTCAAAGAAGACAACAGTTGTCGTATACCCATTTGTCGCGGAAAACTGTCGGCTCGGCTCGTCAGTGGTGATCGACACGCGGTCTTGCGCAGCGTGCCGAGCAAAAAATTAAACATAACTAACGAGCCGCGAGCCGGGCTCGTTGGTTTTTAATATCGCGGTATTGCAATGATCCACGGGCGAGCTTTACCGACGAGCCATAAAACGGCGGTTTTACTCGCCCGTCGATCATGGCCTTTAAGGTTTCATAACGTTTCTATTGCCTCAATAGTTCAATATGCTTACCAGGAGGGAAAAAAAACAAAAAAATCCTTGTTGTTTTCGACTTATATTTTGGTGAATAACTCCGAAACCTGACGCTTTAGGATATTATGTTACATAATATTTTTTGTTTGTATAAGTGTCCTCTATCTAAATATATAACTTTTGTTGTGCACCGCGATTCTGAAAAAAAATCAAAATGGCGGCTGGTTTTAGGGCCAAAACCTTCAAACCCCTTTCCGGAATAAATTCTCTAAACGATAGTGATATCCGCATCAAAACAGACACACGAAAAGCGACTTTAATTGAAGAAGAACTGAATAATTGTATTCTTTTTGAGTGAAATAATGTTTCTTAAACCATAAACCCTTTATAGTTTACTAGAAAAGTATTCTAATCGAATCCTTCCCGTTTTTTTCCAGGTAATCGGCGTAGCGCTACTAATAGTCGGTATAACGATACTTATTAGGAAACTAATTAAATCGCCGGAGAACCTGCCCCTAATAAGGGCAGAAGAGACACCATCAATAAGCTCCTAGTGACAACCGCCCCTAATATCAGCAGAGTCGTTTTCATTAGGACCCTAGTGACACCGGCCTCTAATGTCAGCAGAGTTGTCAGTACTAGGCTCTTGGTGACACCGACCCCTAATATCGACAAGAGTCGTCATCACTAAAATCTAGTGACGACCGGCCCCTAATACGCGCAGAGTCGTATTCACTAGATTTCTAGTGATACACGGACTCACAAACTTGAACTTAAGTGAAAGTGAAAATATAAGTAAGTGAAAAAAAAATTAAGTCATTTATAAAACGAGTATAAATATTAAATAGTACATTTTTTATATGGACATGTGAAATCGCGACGTTTTCGATTATTTTAATGTGAATTTAAGCGCTTTTTAAATTAACAAAATGTTTGTTAAACGCAATTGACTTTTACGAATTAGTAATTTAAAATCAAAATTGGATTGAATTTGTGTTATTAAGATTTCTTGTATAAATGCAAGTACGTAGTGTTATTTGACAAACATTTTGTTAGTAATAAGCCACTTTTTTGTATGACATTTATTTTCAACTTTACTTGAAACTAACTTGATACACTGCTTCCAGGCTCAAATTGGCCTAATATTCGAAGAAGTTCAATGTTAATTAATATTAATAAAAATATTTAAAAAAAAAATATGGTGCAGATTCTGTTGTGCATAGACTAAATTGTGACTCTCTCCATCCTTTTCTCTCTCATAAAACAAAAATGGGACGGACATAAATAAGCGTTGCCTGTACTTTAACTATAACTATCTTACATACAGTGGCGTGCATTGGTTTTCAGAATAGGTAGGCCGGGTCTAGTCTAGACAAATGCGGTCACTAATCAGAAAAAAAGTGAGGTCAAGTGTGATTATTTGAGTAGGCATGCCTACTTAAGGGTGATAAATTGCGAAGGTCGAACGTCATGGTATTACGCGTGAGACGTACGTATTTTTAATTTGGTCGTATTAACTTGAACGAGTAAAGACCAATGACAATAAGCGAATAGTACGGGAGCCGAGTAGGCCGTCCGGCGACTGCCTACTGCTGCGCGTGTTTGTATGAAGATTTTGTTTTTTGTTAGGTATGATAAATTAGTGAGTTTCTTAATTGTGGGGCATATACACTAAAATGTGATTGACAGATTTATGTTGATATATCGAGGTAGGCACTGCTTATATGCCTATATGCAATGCACGCCACTGCTTCCATACAAAAGCATGGCGAAGTTCAAAGCATAAACGAATTTGAAATTACTTACTCAGTTCAAAGTCAAAGTCAAGTCAAGGTCAAAGCATTTATTTCAAATAGGCACAAAAAAGGCACTTTTGAACGTCAAAAATTATCTTAAAATAGAATTGATTCTAGTCGCCCGCCGTTCATATCTGTCAACGCCCTTTTCTTGAGCTGTCTGTCAATTCTCTCATTTTATTTAGTTTGTGAGCAGTGGTGGACAAGTGGCAACGGCCCCGATTTACGAGTTATAGGTCCCGGGGTTCGAACATAGTCAGGCGCTTTACTTTGGGTACTTAAATAATTTCATCACCACTGCTCTTAAAACGGTGAAGGAAAACATCGTGATGAAACCGGCATGTCCTAGAACCAAAATTCGAAGACATGTGATATCTACCAACCCGCACTGGGCCTGCGTGGTGGATTACGGCCACTCCTTCTCACAGAGAGGAGGCCTGTGTCCCAGCAGTGGGAACATTATAGGCTGATAATGCTATTTTAGTTTGTGAACAAGGGAATCGGCGCCTAATTTGGGCTAACATGGACCAAGATGGCAGCGGTGTCGCTAATAATAACCAATGACTGTTGACTTGCATAATAATTAGCTTTAATTTAAAATAATGAGCTTCCCACATAGTTTACCGCCATGAAAAGTTCCAAATGTGTATACAGGGTGTGAAATCTAGTTTGAGTTAAAATAAACATCCTGTATAAGTACTGGCATTCCTAGTGTATGCTCAATTTTTGTTACATTTATTTCATAAGTGCCTTGACAATGCTACGAGCAAGCGAATGAAAATGATTCGCAGTTGGAATAGTAGGAAATAATGAATTAAAATATGTATTACGAAGTATTTTTATGTATGTTTATCTGTCACCCCGCGCACTAATCAAAAAGATCGTTCGCGCGATTTTTTTGACGCTCATTTGTTTGGAAACCCAGAAGGCGCCCTTTGTCGACACGAGCACGCGTTCTGGTTTGCCGAACAAAATGAACGCGACGATCGTAAACGCGCTTGACGATCGCGTTGGTTAGGACGTGGCCTTATCCGTATTGAAAACTTTAGTTTTTGGGAAGAATGCCCTTTTCCGTAATACTTCAGTTTAACATCGGTTACTTGCAAATGTTTTTACTTTTCATGTGAAATGTATTTGTTTTAAAGAAGGTATGTTAGTGATCAAAATAAATTAATGTCAAATGTACTGTCAGCCTCTCTGTAAGATTTTAACTTTTTTATTATCAATTTAAACTCCTGAGTTACCATTTACAAAAAATCTGTAACAATAATCTGCCTCATTTAACTATAGTTCGTAAAAAACTATAGCTTCCTAATTCTAATGCAAATAAAAATAACTAAGACACAATTATCAAATGTTAATAGATATCAAGCTGTTGTTTTATACTTAGATTTTTATTCATATGTTGTTTAAGAAACTTTTTGTATGTTTTAAAATAATATAATGTACTTATTTTGTTTTTTTTTAAGATATTAATAATTCTTATGTTCTTAGAATTTAATCATGTAAATACCGAGCTAAATCAAGTTATCGTTTTATTGTTGAAAATATATATTAATATTATTTTTGTATGATTGGACCTCACTTCATCAAACCTTTATTTCCCAATTCCGTTTGTATATTGAAATGTAAATATTATTGCCTTAATTTCAATTAAATACCTCAATACTTAATAACAGGGTAAAATAAAGGGGTAAATGATAATGGACGTCGCTTCTGCTTCTTCGTGTCGCTGGCACGACTTCTCTCAGATCTTGTTGGCCTAAAACTTCACCACTTCTACGGCGCAGCGTCGTCGGTGGCAGCGCAGAAGTCACTTTGACCGCGTAGCGGTGTATACAACGCCACATGCGCACAACGCGTCATACTGACGTCACGCAAAATCCTGCATCTCGCAAGCAGAGTTTACCGCGCAACTAGCGTATATACAACGGCCCGACATGAATGAATCATCGGGTAGTTGCTCGCCCGACACAACATCCGTCTTTTCGGAGGATCCTCCCTTTTCTATAGAGGTTGAGTGAACTTTACACCCTGTTCCTCATACCTTTATAACTGCATAATATTTCGGGACACAGAGGGAAATAGTGGAGCACAGTTAGCGACACAGCTCCACATCCATACCCTACTGCCTGCTGCATGCCCTTCCGTTGAGGTAGCCCCACTTTACCAGGATGGACTTCATCACTATTTGCCAGTTAATATTTACGACTTCCATACAAAGTTTTAAAAAGAAGGGAAATGTTAAAAACATCTTTAAAACAAAAAAAAAAAATAAACGTTGAGCAATTTTAAAAATATATAGTTTTGATTACATCATAAATATCGAGCTTATTGTTATTATTAGGTACAGACGCCAGCACATCAAGCTACTACAATCTGTCAATTTTTTTTAATAGATTTTCAACTTTATTGCTAAAGCATAAGGTTCAAAGTTGATTGGGAAAATTTGACAGTTTCGGCACTTCGTAATAAAGCCCCTGTTGCGCTGACTGCAGTTTGAAAGCAGTTTACAGTACTTGAGATGTAGGTAGGGGTCAACCGGTCTGTTCTATAAAAATTTCACCATGAAAACTTAAGTGAAGTAAAAGAAGTGAAGTTAAAGTGACCTGTCATTCCACCTGATGCTAGGGATTGACACTATTGAGAGTTCACCTCAAGCTCACTGTGAGTGTGGGCTCCTAGTGAAACCGGTCCCTAGTACCAGCAGAGTCGTCACCACTATGCTCATAGTGAAACCGGTCCCTAATACCGGCAGAGTCGCCATGACTAGAATCCTAGTGACGTGCGCCCCTCAGCAGAGTCGTCTTCACTGGATTCCTATACTCTATTTATTATAACATTAGAAAAAAGAGGCTCGCAGAAGCAGGAGTACGAAACCTTTTATTTTCAAGTTAAGTTCAAACAATTTTAATAAATAATGTAAGTATGTGCTTTTTTTGTAAGTAACAATGTATGACATACAATAAAGCATATTCTATCTATCTACTCGTCACGATGCTTGGATAGGTACATGAAATGAAACAATTTTTAGTAACAATCAGTTTATTAAAAAAACCACTGTATATAAACCGACAAAATAAAAAAAACAAGTGCTGCCACAACTTATGAAGGGAATAGGTAACATTTTGGATTTGGTAGAGTTATAGTGACGTGAAAAACGTTCCCGGTACTGTCCGCTCCTGCTTCTTTTAGATTTTAAACATTGACATGACAATATTTTATGTAAAAACTAAATAATATTAAATGAAAGCCTTGTAATTTCAGAAGGTAGATAGGTTAAATAAGTACAATTAAGTGTGACTGCTGTTATTTAAATTGATTATATTTAACTTCACATCAATCTCGACTGTAATAATGTTTGTTGTACTTTTATTACAAAGTGTGCCCCTAAAAGAGCCTTTTTTAACTTCTGCCTAATGCTATAGTAAATGGAGTATAGTGACCTCGCCTAAGTTTTCACGGTGAGATCTATACAGAATAGATTGTCAGATGTTGGTCAAATGATGTGTTAAAGACTGGAAGCCGATTCCAACATAGTTGGAAAGGGTGCTATGGAATAATGGTTAAAGTTTTTAGATAATAACAATTAAATGTTTTAGCATTATCACTTGAGTTGCCATAATCTTTAATAACTTTTATCTATAGGCTTTGCTATGCTATATGTTAACTTTCCAAAGTATTCCATGTTCTGTAAATTATTAATATTTCGATATCTCAATATTAGACATATCGAACATATCGCTCATTTGGAGAATCATCGACGTAAATGTATTTTTTCCCAAAAATAAGTTAAATATGCCAAAGCACTTAGAAAGCGTGTTAACCTACGTTAGGAAAGCAAAGACTTATAAAAAAAGTAGAAGTTACGTCGATGTACGATGATAAACGAACGTAGAAGTTACGTCGATGTACGATGATAAACGAACGATGTTTCTCCAAATGAGCGATATATGAATTTATGACATACCTAATTGTAAAATTTAGGAGAAACGCGTAATTTTACTTACAGGTTTTTTTTTTTTAATAATGTAGGTAACTGAAAATAATACCAATAGATAGCATATATTTTACAGAAAATACAACCTA
Organism: Amphipoea lucens; assembly: GCA_947508005.1. NCBI lineage: Eukaryota > Metazoa > Arthropoda > Insecta > Lepidoptera > Noctuidae > Amphipoea > Amphipoea lucens. The sequence goes on from OX382364.1 coordinate 1,431,388, forward strand.
ATTTGTTAGTAATTACAGAAATAACTTTAAAAATAAAAATATCTTAGTCAGGAAGTTTGTCAGTTTTAATATTTTTTATCGGTAAGTAAGTAAAGAGCTTGCAATGGCGCCAATGATTATTTCTTCTATCTATTGATCATGCAATTATGGCCAGACTTTTATCGGACATTCGATAAAATGCGACTGTTAAAATAATCTACGATAAATTCGATGACCTTAATGAGGTATTATTGATTATAAATAAATAACTGCATTAACTATTGTTTTAAAATCGAAATGGATTGTGGTTCTATAATAATTGACATGATGACGTAATTTAATCGCGTCACAACCCTTGGTTGACTGGTAGGGGCCGTCTCCACGAGCGAGAGAATCGCGGCAATAGTCTCGCCGTGCCATCAAATTTTCGCCGCGATGATATCGCCGTGTGGAGACACGTTCTAAGAGAGTGTATAGAAAAAGGTGGCGCGACGATAATATCGCCGCGATTCTCTCGCTCGTGGAGACGGCCCTGTAGAGAATGCCTAAGGTATTAAGTCCGCCTTTGTACCTTTTTGTGTGCGAAAAGTTAAAAAAAAATAAATGAAAATAGGGATGAAAAAAATTAACATGCTAGAAAATAAAGTTCTACAGCTCTCTGACTATTAAAGCCAGCTCCGAAACTAAGTTGCCAATTTGAATTAGTTTTAATATCTAACTTTGTACCTATTGTTTATCATTAAACGAAATCTGTTACAATAATTATGGAGTTAATAAATAATTAAGCATACTTGAAGTAGGTAGTTGTTAAGACATTTTTATTTTCAATAAAAAATATAAATACCACTTTTGATTGTTTGTATTTGCCTACAGAAAATAAAATAACAATATGTCCCATCCCTACAGGACCTATGGGGATGGGACAACACAATCATGTCGATACTGAGGTGAGCTGGTCGAGGTTTTTTTGAAGTAAGTACTAGGAATCGAGATCAATGTCGATTAATCGAGGCCTAACCGCCTAAAGGGGGAAAGGTTACAAAAGGGGTTTGAAGGTTTTGGCCCTAAAATCAGCCGCCATTTTGATTTTTTTTCAGAATCGCGGTGCACAACAAAAGTTATATATTTAGATAGAGGATACTTATACAAACAAAAATGTTATATAACATAATATCCTAAAGCGTCAGGTTTCGGAGTTATTCACCGAAATATAAGTCGAAAACTACTAGGATTTTTTTGGTTTTTTTCCTTTCAGATAAGCATATTGAACTATTGAGGTAATAGAAACGTTATGAAACCTTTATGGAGAAGAAACAAATGAAGAATAGACATTTTTTAAATAAATAATTAAACACGGCAATTTATAGTTCGTTTTTTTAATCCCAGAGACTAATCTGACAAGTGTAATGTCAAACTTCTATACTAAAAAAAACGAAAGCACAAAAGACTTAAATGTCAGATTAGTCTCTGGGATTAAAAAAAGGAACAATAAATTGCCGTGTTTAATTATTTATTTAAAAAATATCTATTCTTCATTTGTTTCTTCTCCATAAAGGATTCATAACGTTTCTATTACCTCAATAGTTCAATATGCTTACCTGGAGGGAAAAAAAAAACAAAAAATCCTTGTTGTTTTCGACTTATATTTTGGTGAATAACTCCGAAACCTGACGCTTTAGGATATTAAGTTTTTAACATTTTTTGTTTGTATAAGTGTCCTCTATCTAAATATATAACTTTTGTTGTGCACCGCGATTCTGAAAAAAAAACAAAATGGCGGCCGACCTTAGGGCCACCCTCCATACAAAAATCTTCAAACCCCTTTTAACTACTTTCTCTTTTGATTGAAAAGTGGACGAGGTCGCTCACATTACCTAATAATATGATTTTTTGCCACTTACCTTGTTCCAGCAGAGTTCTCAAAGCATTTATTGAAACCGTGGTAATGTGTAAGGTCCGGCGTTTCTTTTGCCAAAGATGCAAACAACAATCGATATACCTACAAGAGCATTTATTTTAAGTAATGTTTGTTTTCGTCTAGTTAGCTCGGAGATTTAGACGTAAAATAAATGTTCTTGTATATCGATTTTATTCAATTTCGGCGGCCATTGTTGTTTAGGTACATCTTTGGCAAATTTAGAAACGAGGGACTATAGTAGGTTTGTGGTTCTTGTACACCTGCTTATTTGTTGAAGGGTGAATTAACTGGTATTCTATAGGAATCCTAAAAAGACAGGATAATGTCCAGCTCATGGATAACTTGAATCATTGCTTGCTAAAGATACCAAGGATTAGATAGGTGAAGCGTGGGATATACAGGATATTTTTTTAACCAGTGCGCGAAGTGTAACCATAAAGCAATAGATTCTAGACAATTTTTTTTTATAACTGACGAAAAATTTCTACGCTAGGTACTTATAGAATCATAATAGTGATGAATTCATTGGCACTGAATTCTGAATTCCTTTTTCACTGGAATTGAACGGACTGGAAGACGTTCAAATGTTGCTATTAGTCTGCCACTGACTGATATTATTCGTTCAACGTTCAGAAGTTCCAATGTAGGTACACTTACCTACACAAAGAGGCATGCCTGTAACTCTTGTTTACGGGCTGGCATAAAGATGATCATTATATTAGATAAAACTACTACATTGTGACTGAGTTTTTATCAAAGAAAAGAATTGCCGGAATTGCTCTGAAGGCCAATTCTCGTAATTTAAAACGTTCAAAATCTAGTCGCAGTCTCATCTCGGCGACAAACAAATGTCAAAAACTTGTCAAAATATAGGGAAATTAGAGGTAATTTTGACCGATGGATAAGTACTGATATCAGACTGAACGTTCTTAAAATTACGAGAGTTGCACCTCTGGATTGATGCATCTGGCTTTTGAGGGAGTTGTGGCTAAGAAATAACAGACATCAGGTTAAGCTACGCTTGCCGCGGTTGGTTCGTCGATGGGTGACCATCATTACATATCAAGACCCCTCCGTGCCTCGGAAAGCACGTTAAGCCGTTGGTCCCGGCTGTCAATCGTGGATCTTTGACAGTCATTACGGGTCGTCAGAAGCCCGAAAGTCTGACAACTAGTCTTACCGTGGTATCGTATTACCTACACAATAACTGGCTTGTGGAGGTCAGGTAGGCAGTCGCTCCATGTAAAATAGGTACTGGTATTCAGCTGCATCCAGTTAGACTGGAAGCCGCTCCAACCGATAGTTGGGAAAAGGCTAGGCAGATGATGATGAGGTAGATAACATAAGAAAAATAAAAACGTATTTTGTTAAAAATTAGCTGATGATGATGATGCATCTGGCTTTTGGTTAAAGGTAAGTGAATATTAGTCATATAAATGTTGCATGCCGAATGCTGAAATATGGTTGAGCTTTAATGTATTTATACTTAACATCTATTAGGTATGTAGGTATTACCCATATTTGCTGAATAAATATCTCTTCTATTCTTTCAGAGCAACAAAAATGGTGTTCATTGCCCCGAACTGATAGGTAGTTCTTCGTATCACGTTGGCACACACATGGCAACCCCGTGATTAGATATCAGAAGATAACTATTCGATAATATTAGACCCACCATATAATAAATAACTAGAATATATTCCATTAAAACATTCCAGCGCTTATCTCCTGTTTTTCGGACATTAAACTTTATTCGAGGAACAAAATAATTTAATAAAAGTGACTAAGGGAATAATATTTTAGGGCTTGTTTGATTGTGTTCTGAAAGATAATATCTACGAGATTAGATAAATGATTAAATGGAATATAATTTGAATGAAATTGCTATAGCTACATAGTCTAGTTCGCCGGAATTTATCAAGAGGAGGTGAATCGTTACACGTCTGGTCTAGAAAAACAGTCATACGTAGCTACTGCTGGGCTCGTTTGAGCCCACCGTCACGCTGGCCGGTAGGATTAGGGCGTTGCCGCTAATTAAGAAGCAATACTGAATTTTAGCTAAGTATTTATTTCAACAGGCGAGGCGCTCTAAAACAAAGATAGCTGACGTGGCTCAAAAGGCTGCCCAACATGTCTGCCGCACGCCGGATAAACTGTGTGTTGAACTGGTGACAGTGAGGCGTGGTTGCGTCAGACCACGTAGGAGATGGGGCCGAGCTGGATAGGTTCCGTCAAAACTTGAAGGAGGACGCGCGGGCTCGCGAAAGATGGAAGGAGTGGAGGGAGGCCTTTGCCCAGGAGTGAGACAGCGTAGGCTAGTACAACAAAACAAAGAAATCAACAGGACGTGCTCACTTTTGCGCGCCTAACAACAATAAGTACCTAATATTTTGTTTTAAAACGAAACGACTCCTTTACAATTTTGAAACTGATTCTGATGATGATTCTACTGATGAATAATTAAATTCGCTAGAGTGATCGAATGCAACCAGCCTGCATGATGTCAATTTCCCATTTGCAGACAACCGTATCTGTACTGGTGAGCTCATGTACCTAGAGACCCTAATTCCCCTAGTGTTACAAGCGGAATCCGAAATACATTCCCTATTACATGTCAAGTACATTAATGCGACGATTTACGACATTTTAGCGAAGGGCGATAGGCGTCACATCGACCCACATAATATGGGCCCTCATAGACTGTTACAATACAATATACTCCTGTAGCGGTATCTACAACGTCATTGGGCAGTTGCCTGCCAGACATAACACCCGTCTGGTCGGAGGATCCTCCCTTTTCTAAAGAGTATGAGTGATCTTTACACCCTGTTCCTCATACCTCTATACTCCTACTAGAAGGGAATCCTGGCAGCTAAATGGTACCTAGATACCTACAGCTACTTTCCCAGGAGATTTCGTGGAATGAACCCTCCTCCTACAGTATCGCCCAGAACAGTGATACTGTACTGATATAATTTATTTCTGGTTTTGCAAATTGGATTGGTGATCACAGTATTTTGAATTTACTTCCAGAAGTAATTCTGTAAGAGAAGAATACGTAGGTACTGTGAAGAGCTGATGAGCTCTACTTAAAAATCAAACAACGTTACGATTTCTTTACGTTTATTTTAAGTGAACGTGTTTACATATATCCCTATTAAAAAAATCACCGTTTTATTAATCTAAACAAAAAAACCTAATACCTATAATACAAAATACTTGACACCTCGTTCTTAACTTGCTTGAAAACTAAACTGCATAGCTATTCACAACCACTCGATACGCTTCCGTGCCGTATCGAACATCAATCAATGTTATCGTAGGAGTCTTCTAAACGCTCTTCACAAATCTTAAACACGAAAATTTTGTCAGTTTAATTAAAATAGACGACCGCTATTCTTCCGACAGCTGTTTGCAGTCGTTGGCAAGGCAAATCAGGTTATCGAAATGTGCCATTTTCGTTACGATAGCCTGTCGGATGGTTGTGAATAGCTATGCAGCACTCCTGCGCAGATCGTTTACTTATATAAGGTTTTATTACGTACGTTTACCTTTACGTATTGGTTCTATATAAATGTTGTATAGGTATATTAAGTGCTAATCTATTGACACACTTATGTTCTTATCTCATTACTACCTAGCCGGTCAGACTTCTAACTGAACAATTCTACTTGTGTTAGAACGACACGTGTCGACTCCGTGGAGTGTTTGTTTACAATACAATGTTGTGTTCTTAGAGCTAGGCTATCAAGGTTAGGCTGGAAATAGTTTAGATCAGTGTTACCAACAGTTACGCTCTACTGCGCCTAAGTCAGTAGATACTTACCTATTACCACACATTTTTGAAGTGAAAACTTCTGTAGGCGCGTTGGGCATTTTTTAAGATGGGAAAAAACCATTGAATGTGCCACTGTTACCGTAACCGACACCGCTTCGGATGTATTCGGCTGTCTTCGGGATGTACTCGGTTTTAATGTATATCCGATATGTCAGTGAGTGATGGCAAAGTATTCTGTTTGTGTTTTGTTTTCATTTCTGTCGGCACTCCCGGAGTGTTTTTTTTTTGCCATTTCATTGTATGCTAAAATCAATTAACAGGGCATACTTGCAGATGATGGTTACTACCTTCTTTCTAAAAATTTCCTAATGGAAATGGATCAGGGGATCGAACGCTGGACCGTGCGCTATCTGCACTTTTGATTACAACTATTGCAACTACTCTGCAAGTAGATACCTACGTATTTTGCAGAGTAGTAAACAAAGGTTCGTGCGGTCAATTTCCACACATTCGTCAAGTTTTTGTTTAACCTCGAACAACAGTAACACCAGCGGTGGCGGTAGGTCCACCGTCATCGTCACCTCCAAGGTGTTGTACGGTTGTACCTAATCGACACATTTTCTATTTGTCTAATTAAAACCAAACAAGTAGGTAGGTGATGTTCGAGGTTATAAAAAAAACTTGACGAATGTGTGGAAAACAGCACGAACCTTTATTTATAGCAATCCAGTTTGCGAAAGCTGCTTATCTACCTGATGCCTTTTTTCCGTGGGTAATTCTTGTGGATACCCTCCGTCTGGGGATAACAGGGGTTATGTCGGACTCCTACCGATTAAAGCCCCACTTTTCCTTCTACTATCATACTCGGAGGTCCGGAAGATACTTAAATTGTAGCTATGTACAATCGGCGGCCGCCGCGCCGCACCCCCAACTGAATATTATTTCTGATGTCTGCCCACGAGCTGCGATAGATCACAAAACTTCGAACTTATCAACTTCAATCTCGGCTTTTTTAAAAAAAACGTAACGTTTCAAGGGCAACCTCTTTTTGTTTACAACAAACACAATCATAGGTAGGTACCTATTGTACTGCGAATAACCGACTGCAAATAACTGACAAAAATTTCAACGTAACAAGTCCCTGCCACCCTGTAGGTAGACCATTACAGGTTTTTCCAATATTTTCACTGACCAAAATGTCTGTGCTGTCTAAAAAAATACAGATGAACTTGCAACTTGTTTTAACTTTGTCAAGATACCTCCTGGCCATTACATGCGAAGTGCAAGCGACGGCGACGCATAGCGACGATATAATTAAGTACATTAAAATTAATGTACCTATTTAATTATAACGTAGCGCAGTAATGATGCACTTAATTAACTAATAATTATTATTAGTTATATTAAGTGCATCAGCACTGAAGTCCTCGTACATTAATTATTATTAAGTAATCCACCGATCGCCTGACATCTGAACTGTGCAATTAATCTGTATGATAAACGGTTAGTACTCTCTGTTCCTTTTAGTTACGAGGAAACATAACAATGTGGGTACGGATGTACAAATAAATAAACTGTTTTTAATCCTTTGTGTCTCAACTCAGCCCATCGCAGTCCACTGCTGGACATAGGCCCCTCCCTAGCTGCGTCACAACAACCTGTCCTCCGCCTTCTGCATACAGTCTGTCCTAGCCACTTTTTTAAGGTCGTTGGATTTGTTGATAATAATCGATATCAATCCTAGATTTATAGAAATCTACGTTCATCACACAATCGTCTTCTCCAATGTCCCACTCACCGCACAGACTTCATTCACTCTTCCTTCTTTGTTCAGTCTATCTCTCTGTGGAATGCGCTCCCCCAGGAAATCAGGGTTCGCGAGCACATTCGCAAGAAGCTGCCAGTATCATCACAACGATAATATTTTCTCATTTTTTGTCTTATTTCTTTTTAGTAAGTACATTCATATATATTTATGTATATTTATTTGTGCTTATAATTATATGTAATTATAGGTATATATTTATAGTTTTAATAGGTTTATGCGTATCTTTATATTTAAAATATTTATTCAATCCTCAATTTTCATTATTGCACCTACCACTGTTTGTTTCTGCATCACCCAAAGGTTGACTGGTAGAAAATGCCTATGGCATTAAGTCCGCCTCTGTACATTTATGTGCTTGAAGTATTAACTAAATAAATCCTAAACCTGATATACGCGATGCGATTTAATTGCCTGTGGTATACAAGTCGTTACGGGTAGTTAGAAGGTCAAACGTCTGACACCCAGTCTTACCCAGTAACTGAGTTATGGAGGTCAGCTAGGCATTCGCTCCAAATTCTTAGCAAATACTGTTATTCAGCTGCATTCGGTTGAACAGGAAGCGGAACCCAACTTAGTTGGCAAAAGCCTAGGTAGATTGATTGGTAGTGTTTAGATGATGAATTTAATCGATGTTGTTTTAATTTAAATTTACAAACTAGCCTATAAGGCTAGTTTCCTAAAAAATTCTAATTAGTCCGTCAGTTAGATTATCAAAAAATATTGGACCCTTATTTTTTCTTTTGTCAATTATATAAAAAATGATGAAGATATCGCCCGTTAAGGTTCCGCGTAACGTCACGCCGTGCGACACTTTTTAGCACGGCGTGACGTCACGACCCCCCACTCCCTAATTTTGACGCGCTTTATCTTTGTCATTTTTTGTTTGATTGACAAAAGAAAAAATAAGGGTCCATTATTTTTCGATAATCTAACTGACGGACTAAATCTAATTACTATTTTTTTACCCAGGAAAATACCCTAGTGCACGAGTCCGACTCGCATTAGACCGGTTTTTTAATCTCTACATAGCGGTGCCCCATACCCAGGCACACTATACAATACAGTCCTGCCCCCTTATTCACAAACACTCGATATGCTTTCGTATCGTATCGAACATTAATCATTGTTATCGTAGGAGTCTTCTCAATGCTGTTCACAAGTCCAAAACCCGAAAATTTTGTCAGTTTAAATCATAGACGCCCGCAATTCTTCCAACAGCTATTTGCTGTTGAGGGGAAGTCAAATCAGGTTATCGAAATGTCAGGTTTTCGATACGATAGCCTGTCGTACGGTTGTGAATCAGAGCTCTGATCAGCTGCCACTGATCTCGTGTCTCGATACCTACACGAGATAATTACTGTACAAGACATTAGCTCTACATAGAATTAGTCCCATCTATTCAAACTTGATTGCAATAGATAATCATGTAGTAGAATACCTAAAAAATACAGCCTCGTTGCTGTAGGCAAGCGCTACTGCTGAGTATGAGATCCTGAACCCTAATTGCGTAACACACTATCTATCCCTGCTAATGTTACATGATCATTAATGTTAAAATTAATATTATTTATATTAAGCGATGGTCATGGAGCAGTTATATTAGGTAAAAGTTTCTATTATAATTGTTAGTTTTAGACCTTAATTTAGTTTCACATGATTGCGTGGACTGTGTAACGCAGTGCCCTACGCTTGTTACGTACGCCTATCGGAATCTGAATAATTTTGAACCAAAGTTCTAATCCATTGTTTCTTAAAATCAAAAAAATTGTCTGCTCAACACATAAAAAAGCAATGAATGTTGTTGAACTGTCAAAATGAAACCGATTCCAATTAATAATGTGTTACGCAATTGCCCCGCCGAGTCCGGATTTGTGCCCGGATGATGGCAACAGGCTCGCCCCCTGTTACTGAGACTTCAACTGGCGGAATGTGGGTGTACTGTCGGTGCACCTCTACCGAACCCGTTGGGGGATACAGGCGTGATGATATGCTACCCAAAACAATAAAAGGAAAACTTTACGTTTTTCATTATGATCAACGTAAAAGCTAACAAAAAGCGTAATTCATCATAATCATCTGCCTAGCCTTTTCCCAACTATGTTGGGGTCGGCTTACAGTCTAACCAGACGCAGCTGAATACCAGTAATTTACCTCCACAACCCAGTTACTGGGTAATACGGTACCCCATGGTAAGACTGGTTGTCAGACTTTCGGGCTTCTGACTACCCGTAAAGACTGTCAAAGATCTACTAATGACAGCCGGGACCATAGATATATGAAAGAACAACTGTTTTTTACATTTCTATGGCCGGGACCAAGCACGGACCCCTGACCCCTGTCTCGGTATGTAAAGATGGTCACCCATCCTCAGACCAACCGCGGCAAGCGTAGCTTAATCTGATCGATCGACCTGTGCGGCTGTTATTACAACGGGCCCCTAAAAAAAAGCGTGATTATTATTATATTATTATTACACTAATTTGTATACCATGAAAATTCTTGAATAAAAAGCCCCTTATTTTTTTGACCGTGAGATAAACCAGAAATAAACTATAGGTAGCTAGGTAGGTATCTTTCGTCGGTAAACTACGTTGTAAGAACGACGTAGATATGCAATACTACGCCTATTTTTCATCTATCATTTTGACATCAAGCTAGTTCAAATTCATTGGCAGGTTTGTCAATAAAACTCTATTAGCTATCATTCAATTTCATGTTGTCAGGATGATATTGTGGAGTTATCTATGTGTATACAAAGTACATAGTAGCTAGTCAGTTACATTTGACAACCCGTGCCGGACGCACGCGTACGTATCGGAAAATATCGGAAACATCGTAACACGTGTATGTGCTTCCTAAATAAAAACAAAGTTTAATTTGGGAGTGTTTTTTTTTTAAATAGTGTTGAACGAAACAGTGCTGTTGTTTACAAAATCGACTATATTTGTAGTCGATCGATTTTGATAATTTTTGGACGGAAATTCAAAAGGTGAGTTTTTTTTTGACGATCTTACCTGTGTATTTAGGTGTTTGATAATAAGTGTTTATGATTAAAAAATAGGTGTGATTAGTACTTTGCTGATAGCGTACACCAAAATCTGAGTTTACCTAAAATGATAAATGTTTAAACGACCAAATATGGGTTAGATTAGGAATTATTTGCCAACACTATCAGGGGCCCGGCCCTGTCATTTCGAAATATTTTTGTTTATCTTGTAAAGGTTTTTAAAGAAGCAATTTATCAATAAATTTTGTACTTACAAATGATTGGAATATATTATGTTCACATTCATGAGTGACCATTTATTCATCATTGTTAATATGTGAAATAAATATTCTATTTGATTTTGAAGGAATTATCCAACCACTTATAAGTTCGCGCCAATTTGGTAGAGTTTTAATTAAAATCAAAAGTCATTTATTCAAACTAGGCTGAGAAAAAGAAGCTATCTCTATACCAAATTTCATCTAAATTGGTTCAGCGGTTAAGGCATGAAAAGGTAACATACAGACAGACAGACAGAGTTACTTTCGAATTTATAATATTAAGTATTAGTATGGATGGAGTATAGATTCTGTGCCCTAACGTAGAAATTTTTCGTCGGTAATCGAAAAAAAATCAGCTGTTTCACAGAAAAGTGCAATATTTACCTACACGGTCAAAATGGAACAGTAATTGTTTTTTTAAATAACTTACAACAAAAATTGACGCAGGTGAAACCATGGTAACTGGTTGCGCGTCAATTGCTACCACCCTGTATAAAAACTTTTGAGTTTTTTCGTTTATGAATTTCATACCCTGCATAGCATTATTGTTGTTATAAATCCGGCGTAGCCTCTGTTATTAATTTACTAGATACTACCTATCTCTGATTAACGTTATTTCATAATTATCAGATAAACAATTTTACGTGATTCGCCAAATAACAAAACAATAATGGACTATACATATTTCCGCTATAGGTATTAAAATCTTTAGGTATATAACAGTGGCGAAGGGTGAATTTATGACAGAGGAAAGCCGGAGCAAAAAAAAAAGTCAATAAACCCTTTCATAAATTCCTATTTTCTATCTGCTTTTCTATTAGGTACTTATGTGCTTCATGCGAATTAGCTGAAAATGACAGATGACGAATTGTCTGTACAGGGTGTTACGGAAAGGGTATATCAATACAAACGGGTTGAAGAGTGTATCTGGTCTAGAATCTCTGTACAAAATTTCAGCTCAAAAGCATTAACTTTGAAAATGCTTAATATTTTTTTATTTCGACATCACGGCGCTGCACTGGCGCGCGGCGGCGTGATGTGCGTGTACTAGGCGCACAGACACACTACAGATAATGGATAATGACCCTCGTAGTGCGGTGACACGTTTGTTATGATTTCAATTTAATAAACTATCGAAATAAAAAATATTAAGCATTTTCAAAGTTACTGCTTTTGAGCTGAAATTTTGTACAGAGATTCTAGCCCAGATACACTCTTCAACTCGTTTGTATTGATATACCCTTTCCGTAACACCCTGTAGAATGGTTGTGTTCTTAATTTTCGAAGGGAAGCCGGTGGGAATCGAGTTGTATGGTACCTTCGCCACTAGTATATAACTAGGTGCCTATTTACCTAAAGATTTTATTAGCAACAAATATCGATTAAAACTTAAGAATTAAAATTCTTAGTTACCTATTTATATGAAAAGATTAATCTGTCAAGCTCCGCTAATGAGACACAATTGATTTTCTATTGTTTGGTCACCGATCGGTGTCCCGCGGTCCTTGACCGGACTGCTTTTTAGCTAAAAAGCAGTTTAATCGGATCGAATCATAATCAGCCTATAACGTTCCCACTGCTAGGACACAGGCCTCCTCTCTGTGAGAGGGAATGGGCCGTAATCCTCCACGCGGGCCCAGTGCGGGTTGGTAGATGTCACATGTCTTCGAATTTTTGGTCCGAGGATGCATGTCCTAATGGCGGTGTCCTCACGATGTTTTCCTCCACCGTTTTTGAGAGCAATGGTGATGAAATAAATTACTCAACGTTAAGCGCCTGTCTGGGTTCGAACCCACGACCTACAACTCGTAAGTTGGACCGTTACCACTGGGCCACCACTGCTCTCGAATCGTCTGTTATTTTGTGTTAATTTTAATAATATTTTAAAAGTGATTTGTTACTGATTGCGATTAGAATGGATAATAACGTGTTACACTAACGTATGCAATTACTTACATAGTAAAAGAAGTAGAAAATAATGTTATGGGCGAAATAATAAAGTTAAACCAAGTTAAAGGCAAAAACCTTTATCGAAAACACGCATTTATATTATTTACGGTCTGAATCACAAATCTCAAATCGTTTATTGCAATCCATTATGTATAATTTCAGGTGGTAAATAAAAAAATAATAAAAACAATTATGGACCCTGTCGGGCACAGCAAATTTTTGAATTAGTAGAGAGATGAAGAGCGCTTTATTAATTTTCCTTGTTAGAATTATTTTCTATCCTATTACCTATGTATTTATATTTCCATTGATTCGATTATTCTATTAATATTGTAAATGCAGTCTATCTATTCATTTATAATATCAGTGAATCAATAGGACCAGCGGGGTAATTGCCTAATCCACGATCAGTAGCAATGGATTTCATTTTGACAGTTCAACAACATTCATTGCGTTATACGTTGTTGAGCAGACATCGAACATATCAATGAAGCAATGGATTGGCAATATCCTTCAAAATTATTCAGATTTCGATTGAAAGAGTGTTACGCAATTAGGGTCTGACAACCAGTCTTACCAAGGGGTATCGTATTACCCAGTAACTGGGTTGTGGAGGTCAGATAGGCAGTCGCTCCATGTAAAATACTGGTATTCAGCTGCATCCGATTAGACTGGAAGCCGACCTTAACATAGTTGGGAAAAGGCTAGGCAGATGATGTTGATTTATGACGTGCAAGTTATATTCAAACCTTAGGGTGGTTTTGATTTCCCATCCATAAAAAAAAGGTGGTAAACTTAATATGAGGTTGATTGCTTAGTACAGGATGTGAAAAATTCCTTAGGTATGAGTTACTTACTAATATGATCGTGGGTACCTCTTAACCGTCTGTCCGGTCGCTTCACATTAACGACGTTTATTGAAAGTTCCGGTGCTTTAACTGGAGTTATTGAAAGAAAGGTTGAAGATGCATTTCTTTGTGTAATTATTCGGTTTCCGGTCTAACCGGATGCAGATAAAATACCGGTATTATACATGGAGAAACTGCCTATCTGACCTCCACAACCCAGTTACTGAGCAACATGATACCCCTTGACTTACCTAGACACTGGTTGTCAAATTTTTGCCTCTGACTACCTGTAAGGACTGTCAAAGATCTACGAATGACAGCCAGCTTCACGTGCTTTCCGAGATCGGGTTCCGGTATGTTATGGAACGGGTAGTTCCACTGCGCTCCAAAACCTATTGTTCTCATAATTTTAATGTTCATACATTGATTCCACTGCGCTCCTAGAAATGTTGGGTAGAGTTAGCAACAAAATAAATTAAGCATGAAACATTATATTAAATATCATAAAAAAAGGAAAAAAAAGCATATCAAATATGTTTATTCAGTCACACTAGGGCCATAAAGTTCGAAATGGCCTTGAGCATTTTTGACACACGAGATGAATCCACGGTAAAAAAATACTACCAATACTTATATTTGTGTATAGCAAACAACTTATAGTTTGCCTTTTATTCTGACTCTACAATCTACATATTTTATTTTGGAGCGCAGTGGAACAACCCATGGAACCATCTATAACATACCAGAACCCGAGTCTCGCTTGCCGAGGTCGGTTCGTGGATGAGTGCAGACCACAGCACCCATCCACGAACCGACCTCGGCGAGCGTTGTTTAACGTTAAAGATCGACCCGTGGGGCTGTTATTATTTAGCCACGAGCCCCTCTAAATAACAATAACTAGGCGTGTCCCAATTCTTACAAGACTTTATTAACGGGAATGTTTTTCTCATTATTTTCCTCAACGCTAAATAAAGGAGTTGTTTTCGATTACTACTTTCTTTTCTATAACTCAGTTCTACGAATTTTATTAGGTTAACGTAAAGAAAAGATTCTGTAAATACAGAAGATTTTTTTTTAAATTTCTGAAGGTGTTTCAGAATTATACGACCCTATGTCCAGCAGTGGGCGGTTTGGACTGATATAACTAATGATAATCGCAACAGGCATGCGGTGTATGACTGACGTATGAACATATCCATTTTTTTTTTTTTTTTGCTTTGGAAATCCTCATGGACTTCCTCTATCGTGGGGGTGACAGAGGGGCATGCCAGACTCTTACCGGCTAAAACCACCGCGGTGTTCCACCTCTACCTATGGCCGGGGGTGCGGGATTCGCATAAGCATTCACCGCTCCCCCGCCAGGTGACGTACGTATGAACATAAACGAAGAATAAAGAAAATGTACCTAAGGATCGTAGCAGGTGGCTTTCTAGTTTCTGCCTACCTCCATGGAAAGAAGGTGTGAATGTATTTTAGCGTATCTATGTAATTAATGATGACGATTTAACCCTCATCCGTTTGTTAGAAATCCTTCTGCGAAAATCTTAGCAAAATTGCAGAAGTGACATGAATAAATGACAGATGAATGATAAATGAACGATAAATGAATGATAAATGAACGATAAATGAATTGTACTTAAAAGATTTTATTTCTGCAAGTAGTTTTATAGTCACTCAGATCTAATCTGGTCAGAATCACATCACATCACACTAATATTATAAAGGCGAAAGTTTGTGGCGGTGTGTGTGTGTGTGTGTTTATGTTTGTTACTTCTTCACACCTAAACGGCTGGACCAATTTTGATAAAATTTTGTATGGAGGTAGCTGACACCCTGGATTAACATACTGGCTACTTTTTATCCCGAATTTCCACGGGATCGACATTTACGCGAGTGAAACCGCGGGGCGCAGCTATCATATAATTATTCATCGTATACCAGCTATCATATAATTATTCATCGTAGGATGTTGGAGTATTTTCTACAGTTTTTCTTCTAGTTAAAACACATGCGTTTGTATAACTACCTGCCTATTTGACACGGAGCGATTTCGTATGACCTCCACAAGTCCATTACTGGTTGATACTCCAGTGAATCAGTAGTGAAGGTCATATAGGAGCTACGTGTTTAATAATATCGTACAGTCCGCTTCAAAGTAAGGGAACCCCTTTTGGGAATGACATTAAACCCATTTAAGTTTTTTGTAACATATTGTATATGGCGTGTTGGTCTAGTGGTTAAGACAGCGGCTTAACAATTCGATGGTCTCGAGTTCAAATCCTCGGACGAGAAGTTCTTTTTTTGTTTTTTTTTGTTTCTTTTATAGGTTATTATGTGATTTTTGTTAATTATTATTTAAGAAATCAAATGTTGAAGTAGGTATGAGGTTTGTAAGAAAATCTAGGCATGTTGCATAAACAATATTCATTTATTTCTCTAATTACATTTCTAGGACTTCATGGAATCCACTTCACGGTTGAATATACAGTTTTCTATGTGTGTTAAATTGGGGTTATTTACTTAGAATATTAACTAAACACAAAATAGATACCCTGGGTGAGGTTTAGAATGTTTAACATTAGATAACGGTTCATTTATAGATTTTTCTAGAAACAACTACAATAATATTTATTCATTTAAAGTTGTGAAAACATTAATTTTTTATACTTTGTATGATCTTATCGGAAAAAAAGATTAAAAAATTAAATGTTGTCATTTGTGCCTGTGAATTACAGAGGAAGAACCAACATGCTAAACTATAAAAGTATAGCAATATACATCTTTCTCTTTTATCACATTTTCTGATAACCCTTATTTAACACAACATTAGAAATTATAAAAATATGTGAGGTCAGATGGTGCATCACACATTACAAGACTACTTGTAAACAAAAGCATCTGGATTGATAATAATAAAGGTTGTTTATTTTTGATTAACTACGGATTAATGATTCCACAAATATTGGGAATTATTAACACTTGCTCATACGTTCCAATGTAATTTTATCAGATCAGTTACACAATAAATCTGCCGAGTAAATTGCTTATTAATAACGGAGAGGATGGCCGTCACTGTCTATCACTTCTTGAAGTCACACTTGAACGCGTAGTTTTGAAGGGTGTCACTGAGTGAACTTCCACAATATTACGGTGTCGCCCCGATTCATTAGTGTAAACAATTATTGAGCGAGGGCCTTGGCGATCACATTTCACATCACCAGTTGCATGATACCTTTGTATCCATCTACGAACTGTTTTTCTCTGGAACGAAAATAATAATATTAGGAATACATAAAAAAATCCAACTTGTCAGTAATAATGCAACATGATTGCAACAATAAATACATATATGTGTATAACGTAAATCTTACCGTTATGGCCATATCTCGTTCTTTATGCTTTGTTCCTGTTCCCAGAGAATAACAATTTTAGATTCCGCGTATCACTGGTCAGTATCCCTCAGTCGTCAGTTTATTTAATTCTAGCCTTCAAAAAGTTATTAATCGAACAATACTATCGGTTAATATAATCAACTGTTCAAAAACTTAATAAATTGGATAATATTTCGACGAAGATAATTACGCACAAGCGGATCGACACGAAAACGAAACGATTTGAAAAGTAATTATACCCTCAATCACAGTTTAGTAAATAAGGCGAAGAAGTATTCTAAATTCAACCTTAACTCGCAGTTCATACAGCTAGTTAAGTTTCTGAAGTAAAAGTACGGTAGGTAGTGCAACAATCGGAATCAGGCACATTATATTCAACCAAACAAGAAATCTATGCAAATTTCAACCTTATCTTTTAGTAAATTGAGGAGTTACGAATTGCATTTTGTAAAACAAGACGCTAAGGTGTTAGTATTTATAATACGTGGTGGAAGTTGAAATTTAAACCTTAATATCTAGAAGATTAGACCGTTATCAACCTTGTTCGATAAAAGGAGTCAAGCTATTCAAATTTTCGTTAAGATGGCTAACTGATTCAATAGTCTAGTGGTATAAGGCGCGGTCTATGTGATCGGCTGGCGCCTGGTGATGCGGGTTCGTATCCTCAATCGCACGGAAAGTGTCTTTTTGTAAGTTAAGTTATTCTTGGGATACGGTTCGGGCAACAAGCCGAAAAAATACCATATTATAATTATTTAAAAACTTGCAAATAATATTTGAGTGGGATCGGTGGATGCTCGGGCAGAGATGGATGCGCCGCGCCGCGCGGCAGCGGGGGAGGGAGCTGCTTGAGGCCAGAGCCACGTGACGCGCCCGAGCGCGCGCGCTCGAGCCCGCCATCGCTCGAGCGACGAGCGACGGCGGGCTCGAGCGCGCTCGGGCGATAATCTTTAAAGTCTTGGGGGGTTCCTTTTCTCTGAAGCTGTTCGTACAACTCAACATTAGGATAAGGAAGATAAAATACAAAAGATTTATCAAATCCGACTGGTAGTTCCAGAAATTAGCGCGTTCAAACAAACAATAAAAAATCTTTTCAATTTTGTTATTAGTAGGTATACTTAGATGTATAAAAACTTTTTTACAAAAAAAAAACAACCGACTTCAAAAAACGAAAATGCGGAACCAACGACACCGACTTCCGAAATTAAAGTTATTTATCACTGTAGTTTTTTTTTAAGTCGGTTGTTTTTTTTTTTTGTAAAAATGTTTTTATTTTTCACTTTTTAGTTGTACCTACCCCACAGAAATTCAATTAACACTAGTCCACTGAAGAATTGAAGACACCGTCTCGAAGAATCATCAAAACTCGCATAGAAATGCCGGAGATGCAGTACATTTATGCATATAACTTCGTACATGAGAATAATTACCTAATGTATTATATACTTAAACCTTCCTGAAAGTATGTAAATTACATTAGTGAAAGAATTATCAAAATCGGTTCATTTGTTATTGAGAAAATCGCGGACATACAAACATACATACATACGGGTCGAATACAGGACCTCCTTTTTTGAAGTCCGTTAAAAACAGTCTTGTCTATTATTTCTACCAGTTGGCGTCCATTAAAGTAAGAAAGTGAATCAATCACAGCTCAAATTGATTGTTAAAGAAATAATGACGAATGAAACCTATCCTCGTGTCGACAAATTGATGGTCATATCATAATTATGTCAATCAATGACGTTTGTAACATCAATCAAATATTTATTTGAGCAAAGCCTCGTCTACACGGTGTGATTTACATACATAACATAATCAGCCTTTAATGTTCCCACTGCTGGGACACAGGCATCCTCTCTTCAAGAGGGAGTGGGCTGTAATACAACACGCGGCTTAGTGCGGGTTGGAAGATGTCACATGTCTTCGAGTTTTTGGTTCTAGGACATGTCGGTTTCCTCACGATGTTTTCCTTCACCGTTTTTGAGAGCAGTAGTGATGAAATAATTTATACAAAGTAAAGCGCCTGCCTGGGTACGAATCCACGACCTACAACTCGTCAGTCGGGGCCGTTACCACTGCTCTACTTATTTTAATTCGGCTAGCTAAACTCAGCAGACGCGATGGGCAACGATGTCCAAATACGATAAAATATAAGTAATAATGTACTTAATAAATAAAATAAAAAGATTTGATGTCTTTTTGGGAGGTCAATGACTACTATTGTTCTTATTACTTGAAGTATGACTTGAGAAAAACTGTTTTCTTATGTTTTATCGTGTTTAGATATTGATACTCATCACGCCTGAAATTCACACAAAACAAATTCAGATACTTATTTCAAGTGACCACAATAACCACGGCATCTCCCACATTTTTGTTTTTTCATGTTTAATATCAATTGTAGGCTACCCTACCGCTTAGAAAATTGTCTTCGAGTTATCCCAAAGACAATTTTCTAAGTTTCGATCCCGTAGGAATATTGGGATAAAAATTATCCTATGTCCTTTCCCGGGACTCAAATTATCTCTATATCAAAATCGGTTCAGTGGTTTAGGCGTGAAAAGGTCACACACAGACAGACAGACAAACAGACAGAGTTACTTTCGAATTTGTAATATTAAGTATGGATTAGCGGCCCGCCCGCCCGGCGTGCCCCAGCTTCGCAGGGGTGCAATTTTATTTTTCGAATGTCCGAAATTTTGTTTCATATAAACCTTGTCCTAGCAATACCGAACACAACAAAAGAATTACCTAGCCAATTTGGTGCAGTTATTCGGAAGTTATGCGTGTACAGACATTTCGGTGACTTTGTTTTATACTAACCCCCTTATTCATAATCCTATTTTATCTCTATTTTAGCTAAAATAGGTTTATAGAACGTTTGTCTTTATCTGTCACGTTGTCATTTCTGTGTGTAAGAAAGAGACAAACCCCATTTTAACTAAAATAGGTTTGATAAGTTTTATGAATAAGGGGGTAAGTATGTAAGGATGTTGTAAAACTAAATAGCACAACAGGACATGTTCTATACATGTCGGTCGTGTCTTTAAGTAATTGCGGTATATTTCGCTATATTGGTCAAGTTAAAAGGTCAGATCACTCAGGAAGATTGAAATACGGACCGAATATAAAATACACTACGCCATAAATACCTGCCCATATCTATTACTTATCTACAATCAATGTATTGGCAGATTGTCAAATAAATATAGACAGAATGCCTTCTCGGTTCATTGTTTTCCATTTTCTGTCTGTTTTTGATTGGGTTACTATTTTTCTGTGCAGACGGTCCATTTTGTGGGTGGGTGGTGTGCCCTATGAGTTAAATAAATTGTAAAGTACGCAGCTATTTTTTTTGTTGACTAACTGAAACTGTTTAGTTTTATAGAGGTATATGAGAAACAGGTGTAAAGTTCATTCATAAGGGAGGATCCTGCGACCAGACGGGTGTTGTGTCTGGCGGGCAATTGCCCGATGATTCATGTCGCGCTGTTGTATCTATGCTAGTTGCGCGGTAAACTCTGCTTGCGAGATGCAGGATTTTGCTTGACGTCAGTATGACGCGTTGTTCGCATGTGGCGTTGTAGATACCGCTACAGTTTCATGAATTTCTATTAAGCTAACGTAACAGTTAAAAATATGCAAAAAAAAAACATTCATGTACCTAGTTATGTAACAATTGGAAACCTTGGAAACGTGTTCTACATATTGATGTGCAGTGTTAGTAGCTAGTACCTAACAGTTAATGATAAGGTCCACTTAAGGTCATCGAGTTAAATATTTCATATATTCATTACATAATATAAAACTTTACCCGACCTAGTAAAACAACTGAGTTTCGTTTTGAATTATCAATTTAAGCGAATTCCTTCCTTATGCTCGGTTTTTGAGTTATCTGAGGGTTTATCCCCTCGACAATAATTCACGTGACTTTTAAGCAAAATTCTTCCTTAATAACGTGTTCAGAAACACGATATCGAACCCATAGTCACTATCGAATGGATAAACTCCGTTTAAAAACCTCAGAAACCGGGCATTAGTCGGGTAAAGTTTGATTTAGTTTATCTGTTAGGGAATACATTGTAGCAGCTTGGAGTCTGGACGCTGACAGAAGTCTTATTTATAGCACACTGCTGGGACACAGACCTTCTCTCTGTGAGAGGGAGTGACCCGTAATCTACCACGCGGGCTTTGTGCGGACTGGAAGGAACATTATAGGCCGATTATGAACGAACAGCCAAAAGAAAAATCATCACAATTTACCAAACAAATCTTTAAACACAATCATTTTAAAGGCCATTGGAACATCGTCGTCCTTAGTACTACTGATAGAACTTGATTTGCCCATGGTCCGATTGATAGAACCACCGAAAAGAAAAATGCCCGTGGTCCTACTAGTAGAACTACGCGGTCGGACCACGGGCAATAAACGTTTTATTTATATGTTAATGATAACGCTTAATGATTATTAATTAGTTTTGAACGGTGTAAAAGGGGCCTCTTTCAAATATTATTTATTTATTATAGTAACAGACGTAAATAACGCATGGAGGTTCATAGTCATTTGCTAAATCCTTGGGAATACGTTGCGCATCGATGTTCCTGCCATCCTGTAGGTACATATTGTTGTACATTGTGATGACTCCATGCTGGAACAGAATAATAGTTATAGTTAGTCTTAAAAAAATGAAAAAATATATGAAACTGAAGAGAATAATTAAAAGATTTTATCAATTTAGGAAACAAAAAAAAAATACATTTTCCAAAAATAAGAGCAGAACATATTGATCTAAACAATAAAATAAATAATTATCAGAACAAATTAAAAGACAGCAAAAAAAAACTATGAGTATGATATTGATAAACAACGCTTAGTCTAAGTCTGGGGGAACCGACCTAAACACTAATATTTAACATGATTAGAAAAAACGAAAATTTTATCAGCCTAGGGTAATTGAAGAACAGTCATGTTGAAGGCAGATTTAAGGTTGAAAATTTTAATATAAGCGTGTAAGTTATAAACGTGAGAGAATGACTAAAAAACAGTAGTAGAATGTCAATATTTTTTTGAGGATCATTGAAATATGGACCGTTTTAAAATGTAAAAATTCGAAACAATGTACGGTGAATGCAAAGCATTTTTAATTTTACAATTAAAGTGTGAAAATCAATTATTTCATGAGTCCTATCTAAAAGGGATATAATTAAAGACTCATTTAGATCTGACATTTGGTGAAAGAATTTATTTGACTATTTTTGAAGAAAGTCGCCAGCCTCTTGGGTACATTACCAGTCGACAGCGATGCGGATGAATTTTTCGACGCTATATTTTAGTTTTTGTATAGTTTTAGTTAAGTTAGGTTTTAATTTTGTTATTTTTGTTAATTAAACGTACACCCTAGGATAGATTATATAGACATCTTTACAAAATAAATAAATAAAAAAATATTTTATTTTAGAACAAAAAGTCCATTATTGTTAGTAGTAACATAATATTAAGTATGCTTCGTATACTTACTTGATATTTGTACGCCGTTAACGGCAAAACATAGAGATCTCTGTACCTATTCTATTTCAAACACCTATGTTTACTTATTTGACTTTAAAACAACGTATTATCTAGGGTCAGTACCAATCGCCCTCGGCACAAACGTCTTTACAATTGAAGAGCTGAAACTCTCCGCTACAGTTCTCAGGATGCGGTTGCGACCAGTACTTTATACGGAGCGACTGTCTATCTGACCTGCAGATATTGGGTAACATGATTAGGTACCCTTGATAAGACTGGTGTCAGACTTTTGGGCTTCTGACTCATTCATCTGCCTGGCCTTTTCCCAACTCCAGCCGGCTCGGCTTCCAGTCTCACTGGATGCTTTTAGGCTCTTGACTCTCATCAAAGATCAAAGAATGATAGCCAGGACAAGTGGGTAGTGGGCTGGCCATGTCTGTCGAAGGACTGATGGCCGGTGGAGCAGACGAGTCCTGGAGTGGAGACTGCGTAACGGCAAGCGTAGTGTGGTACGCCCCCCAGCTAGATGGACGGACGACCTAAAGAAGGTGGCTGGGGTAGACTGGATGCGGAAGGCGGAGGACAGGGTGCTGTGGCGCAGTGATAGGCTGAGTTGATTGACCATCAGCTTAACGTGCTTTCCGATGCACGGAGGGGTCTCAGTATGTAATGGATGTACACCCATTCACGGATCGACCTCGGCAATTGTTTCCCGGTCAAGTAGCGCGCGTCGCCCTTTGGCGACGAAACAATAGAAAATCAATTGTGTCTCACTAGCGGAGCTTGACCGATTTAAGTTGAAGATCGACCTGTGCAGCAGCAGCTGTAGTTACTTAGCCATGAACCTTCTATTTCGTAGTAGTAAGCGGTTCTCGTAGTTCAAAAGTTACTACGACCGTGCCGTTGACCGTTCCTCTAATTTATTCATTTATCTTGCTTAACTTGTTTTAGAAAGTCTCAGTAATGTTATTGATATTACGTTGACTCCGATTGGGGTTATCGGAATTGAGGTACTGTGTTAAGGTCACAAAAAACAAACTATTTGTTGAACTAGATTTTTTTTTGCCGCTATCATCATTGTTATGACTCATGTTCATATTATTAACTAGCTTCTGTCCACGACTTCGTCCGCGTGAAATTTCTTGTTGCGCGCTGTTACAGTTTTCGTTCAGCGTTCTTTTTGACTTTTTTTGGTTTTGCTCAGTTCATCAGCGCCTTCCTCAAGCATTGGGCTATAAAATGCAAAAATTTTTTTTCAAAACCGACTGGCATTTTCACAGATTAGCGCATTCAAACAAACAAGTTCTTCAGCTTCATTATTAGTTATATATAGATGAACGTCTACCATTCAGATGCTGCGCATAGTCCTTCTAATAATCTTGTGGTAGGCGTGACATATGTCATATCATATTAACCAGTATCTTTGTCAATAATATAATTCTTTAACATAGTTGAGGGATATCCCTACGTTCCTATAAGTATTAATCAAATGGGCAAAGAACTTGGGCATAAATAGGTATGGCATTTTCTTAAATATTATTTACTACAAAATTGAAAACGATTTGTTTAAAAATCGTTTCTTTGACTGAAGTCGTGTCTTTGAGTGAAGTGGTTTCTTTGACTGAAGTTGTATGTTTTTTTTATTCTTGTATACATTTTTGGAATTTAATTTAGCACAATTAGATTAACTTTCAGGATAATGGTAAACATGACAATAAGGCAAAAGTCCAAGATCCAGTTGCAAAAAACATCTGGAAAAACATTTGCAAAGAAAATATCCTACTATCCTACTAATATTATAAACGCGAAAGTTTGTGAGTGTGTGTGTGTGTGTGTGTTTATATGTTTGTTACTTCTTCACGCTCAAACGGCTGGACCAATTTTGATAAAATTTTGTACGGAGGTAGCTAACACCCTGGATTAACATATAGGCTATTTTTTATCCCGGTATTCCTACAGGATCGACATTTACGCGGGTGAAACCGCGGGGCACAGCTAATCACTCAATAAAGTTCAAAATGGCAAGAACATTAAGAAAATAATTAAACCTGTTTTGGATATTTTTAATATAAAAAATTCAGCTAAGTAAGTGGAATATTTAAATTTGACATGTTTATTATTATTGATACTATATTAAGTGCTACTGATAGTAAAAGATGCACAGGTGCCAGCTCTAATTGAATATAGTTATACAATTATATTCCGTAAAAAAATTTGACATATAAAGGTCATCATGATTATTTCAGTTGGTAATTTTCGACTATTTCTTTAGGGCATTCACATTTCCGGTATAGATTCTCGCAAAGTAACAAGTTTTTGTAACCTAGTTAGTAATTAATCTAACGGAATCAACTGGTAATTAGGACAAAGGATTTTTTTAAATCGATATCCGTGTTTTAAATCAATTTGTCGTCGTTATTTTCTTCTTCGTTTCCAGATGACTGCGATGCGGACGACTATTTCGACGCTTAGGTGTCCTTTTGATTTTATATTTATTTGTATAGTTAGTATAATTATATGTTTTTGTTACTAATTCCGATCTTTCTGCAGCAAACAGTGTTTAATGTAGGTATTGTATGACATTATTGTAAAGTTTTCCCACTGTTGTTATTGTGTTCTTATCAAAATTATCGAAATCGGGTGATTGAGTTTATCTTAAGCGTTTGTAAAACTAAACACGTGCGCAGTGTTACTTTTGAAACAGCTGAATTAATAACATAAAGGTAATTATGAAAGCCCAACATATTTTTACAAGTTAAATTTTTAACACAGGGTGCGTTAAAAATTTCCCCAAATTTTGTATGGCAGAAGACCACGTCTTTAAGAGGCTTCCTGGTTTAACAACGCAATGCAACCCTAACTTGAGTCAACAGTTACCACAACGGTCGATGTGATTTCATTTTCACCGTTTCATTTCAATCTAAATCGAATACTTATACAGTCTCTAAAAATTACCGGCACCTTTCGTATCTGCAGCTGAAAATTCTTATCATGTTATCAAAATGCAGCAGACCTCTCACACATAATATTTTCGTGCAGGCAGGATTAGGCTGATACTTCTATCTGTAGGTACTTTACATAACCTAAGACAACAATAATCTAACATATGAGAAGGTAATCTTATCGGCTAAAAGATCTGAAGTGCTCTTAAAATATTGTGCAATTTTTTAGATGGTTTACTCATACAGAATCTTCTCGAGTAGTAATTCAAAGCTTAAAAGCATTATATGACATTAATAAAACCAGTAGAATGAATTATTCTGAATAATGTTATAACTAGGTAATCACGGAGGGAATAATGAAGTCTACACGTGAAGCAGTAACATATGTATTTATGAAACTGCTAAATTGTTGTTGTTTACTAACAAATATAAAAAAATATTACTACTACTAAAATTATTTACATAAATACTAAAGAACAATAGGGCCATGGGGTCCGAGTGCCCACTTGGTATTTCGGGATATCGCCAAGCGGTTAGTCGACTCTTCACGTGACCAGAGGGCTGGCCTATTTCTTGGCCAAAGAATTAGCATTGCCATACAACGTGGCAATGCTGCCAGCCTTTTGGGCACTGTTCCTGTTGACAGCGATGCGGATGAATTCTTTGATGCCCTATAATGATTGTGTATTTTTTCATATAATTGTACATATTATTATAGTTTATATTTTAGCTTATATTATGTAAATATTTAATTTTTACTTATATATACTTTCTTGTACCTATATATAAATAAACATTATTACACCATTAAGAACAATAACATGTTATATCAAAGGTTGTATGCATCGGTAAAAGTTTTATTATAGTCACATCCATTATCGTAAACAAGTCAAGTAAATATATACTCGGGATGAGCAGATAATGCAGTAATTTATAGACTAATGATTTTTGCTTTTTTGTCTTTCAAAATAATAAATAATAATGGCCATTACGGGTAAGCTTTTAATAAAGTTACTTATAAATAATGCCTATTGGAGAAAACTGTAACTGATTTTTTCTTTTAACTTAAAATCTTTGTTGGTCGACTAAAAGGTTGCCTTTAAAATATCGCTTTTAGCGATAAAACCGCCCATTGTGTCACCCCTTGTAATATTTCTATTTATGGTGTACATAATAAAGAATATTCTATTTGTTAAACTAAAAAAATTAAATAAGCCTTTGATGTAGTTAATCTCATATAATTCTTATTGAAGTTAAAAAGTAACTTTTCTACTGGCCCATTTTTGTATTACAATAGGTTTTTGCTTGCAATTATTAACTTTTAGTGGTTATTATCAACTATTAGAGGTATAATGATTGCACAATTTGCACGGGGTACCGCAAGGACCATATTTTGGTCCAATTTTTTCCACAACGTGAATTTAGTATTAGTATTTCCATATTCATGGCTTCATTTATTGCTTCGGTAGAAAATGTAAAATGATAAATACATTCTATTAAAAATATCCTTTAAGGACACATATAAAAGTTTAAATTTCAGAAGTCGCAACTAAATTGAATTTCCTGAATGTACTTAGTAAGTTTTTTTTTTGGTTTGTAACGGGTGGTACGTGCTTGCTAATGGAAAATGCTTAGATTGTTAAACGAAAAAATTTTGGACATTGTTAATCAGTAACATTTAACCTTTTCATTGAACCTAACTATGAACCTAAGTTCAAAGGAAGCTATTAATAAATATCATTTGTTGAATGAACCAGCGACCCTGGCCATGAAAGGCAGTCTTTTAACCTCTGCGATATCAGAAGCAAGCGCAACGTCGTACGACAGTAATCACAATATAAATTAAAACAATACAAATATTTAGGCTATAAATACTATTTGGACAAATTGTAGAGATAAGACAAATTATACAAACATTAGGTATGTCTAATGTACGAGTTCTAGTATTAAATTACTTATCTATACTAATTTTAAAAGCTTGCTCAAATAGTGTTGCAAGTCATAAAAAAGTCTAAGAAATTATCCTACCAAAAATGACGGTGTTGAAAAGAATTCGGTTTCAATTATGTTTTTATTAATTAATATCTTTTTAATATCATCTCTAAGACGATTGAGATTCTAGATAAAAAAATGTGTGAATGTGGACATTTAGAGAGAAGTTTACTTAGAAAAGAAGCTTTTTTAACTCAATTAAGCGGGAACTGAGCACCGCTTCAAACTGAGTATCGATATTTTAAAGCCTATTAAAATTCTAGAAATATATTTTTCAATTTACTACCTTCACAATGTCCCGAACTGCTCTCAAGCGAAGCTGAGATCAAAGAGATTTATTAACATAGTTCCGAGAAAGGTTTGAGTGTGTTTATTCTTATGGTAGGAGCAAATACGGAGAAAGGACGGATTTCTCTCAATACTTCTATATTTGCGATACTGTCACATATTTCGGGCTGAATTCAAACAAGGTTCTCTCACATTGCCCCGGAAAAATGTGGCTAGGATTTTTAGAATAAAAATTAACTGGGACTGATATATTTAAAAACGCACGTAGCGTAGGTACTACATGAAGCTTTGCAGTGGTTTTGATAGCCTCTTTTTCTGTAAAATCTCGAATTAAGACGAATGGTTCTTGTTATTTTAATTAACCATTGAGCCCGCTGAGTGAAACAGCACATTTACTGAGGCTTTAAATTCAAATCAATCTTAGGGTCGGCTTCCAGTCAAGACCACCTTCTTCGTAAGACCACCCACGAACCCATCCGTGATCGTCACCCATCCATGAATTGACCGCGGCAAGTGTAGTTTAACCTTTGATAGACCCGTGTCCATGGTCCGTGTCCGTGATAACAGGTTGTGCGTCGATGTCCCAGCCACACCATCGATTCAAAATTCATTCAAATTTACGTTGTAGAATAGAATATTAATAAAATTTATTTGCAACTAGCGGCCCGCTTTGCACGCGTGCAATTTTTTTTGTTCGAATTTCCAAAATTTTATTTCATACAAACCTTGTCCTGGTAATACCGAGCACAACAAAAAAATAATTATCCAATTTGGTGCAGTCATTAGAAAGTTATGCGCGTACATACATTTCGGCGACTTTACTATGTAAGGAAGAATGTGCGCATTACAAATCAGGGGCAATTCCAGTACTTTTAAGAACGTTCACATTCTAAACTCGGTCTTAATCTGTCAAAAATGCCTCTAATTTTCATAAATTTTTGACAAATTCTTGACATTGATTGTAGCTGAGATGAGATTGCGACTAGATTTACGAGAATCGGCCATCTCAATACTCGTATGTTAAGTTTGAGTCGCGAATACATGCTAGGGCCTCTGGTGAGTATTTACCAGGTTTTCTGTAAATACAGTTGTGTCTGGAATTGTTTAAATAATACTCGTATGACAGACACGTCGCAGTATGGTCAATGCAAGAATTTATACAGATTGCACATGTTTGCTTATTTCGCCATAAGTTAGAGCTTTTTATGATCGTTCGACTACGGCGTAGCCCGAAGCCCGTAGCATTCGTAGCGTCACACTTTTTTAGGTTGAATTTCATCAATAAAACTGAACGTTACTAGGGCCCTAATTCAATGTGACCGCTTAACGATTCCTTACCGAAACCACGTCAATTCCTTAGCTAATCCCGCCAATCTCGCGTTAATTTCGCGCGGTTTCGTTCATTGTGTCATAGAGAATTATGGCCCTGCCCAACTAAACTGCGTTCAAGAGTGTCAAAATTCCACAGCAATGATGACACTGACAGCTCTTGTCGCGTCTCTTTAGACCGTGTTATTTAAGGCAGCTTCTTTAAAATTTCAATTTCGTCTTCAAATATATTTAGTTGTCTACTGAATTAATAGGTCAGCGAGGAAATTTTAGCGTCTAAAAATGCTTTTCAAGCAACCATATATTATAAAACAAGCTACTGTTAATATGACGCAGCATGGTGAATTCTTAACCAACTAAATTAGTGATATGTCTACGCTTTGCCAGCTTCTAATAAGTGTATCAACTGCATCTATAAAATAATTTCAACGTACTCTAATAAAATAGTAACGCAGTCAATCCTGTGAATTAAAAAAAATTGCTAGTAGATGTGGGAACGAATCTGATACCATAGACATTTTGTACGTTTGTCTGCATGTATGTTCCGGATTGATGCAGAAACGGCTGAACGGATTAAGGCATAAGTAGGGAACTTTTAACCCCGATAGTAGACTCCCGTGGGAAATTTTCACACGGGTTAATAGCTAGTATAGAACACCTAATATCACCTCTGTGTGCGTGCTCATCAATCAAAATAGATAAAGGTCTGATTTGGCTTTCATTTTTTTTTATATAGGGCAGTGGTGTACCCGCTTATTGCCAGGCTACTAAGATAAAAACATTTTAAAAAGAATGAACTGGAACGAAGCGAGCTGTATATGGAATTATTGATTGCACATTGGGAGTTCTTTTATTCCTGGAATTGCGCATGCTACCTCGAATTGGACAGGACTGAAATAGATCTATGATACGATGAAATAATAAAACGTATCCTACATGAGGTTCTTTGAACATAACACAACTACACAATATTTTTTCTAATAACAATAAGAATTCTAGTCGCGGTACTTACCTTTTTTTTAAATAGGTTTTAACAACACCATGTAAGTTGACCATCGCGCCGCGGGCAAAGTTGGTTTATTTCGAAAAAAAAAACCGGCTAAGTTCGTAATGTAACTACAAATTTACGGTTTTCGGATTTTTTTCCTTTACGTGTGCTACATGACATTGCTTCTTGCCAAATTTCATGATTCTAGGTCAACGGGAAGTACCGGTCCTATAGGTGTTAATTCCCTTGCTAGCGTAAAAATATGCGGCATAAACGCCCGTATCATTTGATTTCGTTGAGTTGAAAGTTTGATTTTTTCACTGCTTCAAGGGATTGCAGCCGTTATTAGATCATATTAATTTCAACTCGATAACTCAACGCGTTCCTGAGAAAAAGGAGCTTGACAGACGGACATAGAGATCAACAACGAAGTGATCTTATAAGGGTTCCGTTTTTCCTTTTGAGATACGGAACCCTAAAAATTACGATTCTTAGATCACATCACGCCTGTAGTATTCTCCTAAGGGCTAGGCAGAGGTGCACCTATATACAGAATGAAATTAAATTCATAGGCATTCTTTTAAGGGGTCATTGTACTCATCATTATGAACAACTTTTACTATGGGACTAAACCTGAAATCGCGAAAAAAAATCGGCTGTTCCCTACATTTTCACGAGTTATGCGAACATAAAATGTAGGGAACAGCTGATTCTT
This sequence comes from Amphipoea lucens, assembly GCA_947508005.1. NCBI lineage: Eukaryota > Metazoa > Arthropoda > Insecta > Lepidoptera > Noctuidae > Amphipoea > Amphipoea lucens. The sequence continues at coordinate 1,462,114 of OX382364.1, forward strand.
TTTTCGCGATTTCAGATTTGGTCCCATAGTAAAAGTTGTTCATAATGATGAGTACAATCTCCCATTTCGATTTGTCGCATGTTTTCAATTTCACCCAGTACCTATACAGGATGTCCCTGGAAGTATGGATCAAATCGAATAGGGGCGTGGGCAAGGTCAATTCCAAACTTTTTAACCCTGAGAATGTCATTGAATTTTTTTACGGTTCAAAAGTTATGACCGATTTTAATTTTTTTTTCAATCACTTCTCTTAGTGTTCAAACAAATTAATCATAAAAAATACTATCACGGCTATCTAAAAAAAAAAAATGATAGCCCTGATAGTTTTCACGAATTCGATCTTTCTTCTCTTTTTTTTAGTATGTTTTTTTTATTTTTTTTTAAGTATTTTTTTTTTTTTGCTAAAACGTTTGGAAATGTCCTTGCCCACGTCCCTATTCGATTTGATCCATACTTCCAGGGACACCCTGTATAGTAACACCTACATTTCACCAGTTATGTTTAAGTCCCATGTAATAGGGGTGAGTCTATTTTTTCGATACTTACTTATTTTGTTTGAAAACATGTATTTTTCTATGTAATTATCAGTGATCGGAATTAGGCTGAGTATATTTACCTAAACTTCGGAGAACAGAGACAAAAAGTGGAGACTTCCTTACGACGACACTTTTTTCCCGGTATTCGGGAAAAAACTTAAATAAATTGAAAATAAGCTTTATTTAAGATGGGTAAAGGCTATTTTTAACTAAACTTGCAATTACCAAATTTTCGGGATTTTCACGTATATGTAAATAATGTATGATAGGTACAACGGTTAGTGTAAGGATCGTAAATATGATTCCAATACATGAATTAAAGTTAGACTACCTATTTATTTCGGGATTTTACGTGAAAACCCCTAAAATTTGGTAATTGCAAGTACTTATAGTTAAAAATAGCCTTTATCAATCCTAAATAAAGCTTATTTTCAACTTTTTTAAGATTTTTCCCGAATTTCGGGAAAATAAAAGGTCGTCGTAAGGCTAAGGAAGTCTCCACTTTCTGTCTAGGTATATTCTCCGAAGATTAGGTAAATATATTCAGCCTATTCCGATCACTGCTAATTATATTAACAATCATCGTTTCAACTTGTATTAACCGCTGCACTATTTGATGTGATAACCTCTTCGGTACTCTGTATATAATGTACAAGGACGTGTCTCTAGATATAGGATTTTATCCTAGCGAGAATTGCTGAAGTTCTATGAAACTAGCCTCGTCTGGGTACATAGAATACTGACCAATTCGTAGCGTGTCAGAGCTAAAAAACTGAGACAATAATTGGCAATCATTCAATTAAATTGCTAGGCAACGTCGTCAGACTGAGTCTACTCTGGGTGAACGACCTTTACGTAGTAGATATACTATAAAAAGACTATACTTTTAAGATTCTATTCTTCACTTTATTGCACCTATAAGGGGCGCTACACACTTGTTCGGCTCGGCACATTCGATTCGGCCGTACCTATTTGTTGATCAACAAAGCCGACCCGAATCAATTTGCGTATTCGGCTTTTAGACGGCTCGTGTTGATTGGCGAACTCCGCTTGCATCTACCCTCGCTGATCATGTGCAGCGGGGTAATTGCGTAAACTAACAGTAGCAATGGTTTTCATTTTGATCGTTCAACAACATTCATTGCGTTTTTTACGTTGTTGAGAAGACAAATTTTTCGAATATGAAGCAATGAATTAGTAAGGTTAGCGCGTTCAAACAAAAAAACAAACAAACAAATTCTTCACCTTTAATACGGATAAAAATATTATTTAGTCAAAACTGTATTAGGGCTCGAATAATTGCCGTGGGCAGGGCACATTGCTCGCAGAACAGATGGCCGATGGGGCCGAAAGGTTCTGGAGTGGCGACCGCGTACCGGAAGGCGTAGCGATGGAAGGAACTCGTTGGGTGCGAGAAGCACAAAACCGGTCGAAGTGGAGGTGCTTGGGGGAGGCCTATGTCCAGCAGTGGACGTCTTTCAGCTGAAATGATGATGATGATGATGTATTAGGTCACTTATAATAGTCATACGAGTATCTTTGAAACTTTTAATTTGACAGTTTTGGTTTTTATGGATTTTCTTAGTAGGTAATATTAGCAGTCTATCACCATTTCTCTAGCCCAGGGTCCGTATCATCATTAGCCTACAGCAGTCCACTGTTGGGCAATTTTCGTTTTCTTTTTTTCGATTTTCGGCAAGTCTCATCCAGCTGCTACCAATCATCCTGCGAAGATCGTCGCTCCACCTAGCCTGAAGGCTGCCCACCTTACGTTTATTGATTAGCGGTGTCCACACAAGAACACGTCTACTCCAACTGTTATCGGTTCTACGGCTAATATGGCCGACCAATTGACACTTCTGCTTGCTAACGATAAGGGGCCGTTTATGATACAGTTACGACAGTTACAGGTTGATAAATAATAATTTAGTCCTTGGGGCCCCGTGGTGGGACCCGAATGCCTCGGGTAAAGTGTAGGTATCGCTGTACAAGGATTTGTTCAACGTCAGCATCTTGTTTTTTCAAAACATTTCACAAAAAATAATCACATATCATCACACTGATATTATAAAGGCGAAAGTTTGTGAGTGTGTGTTATGTATGTTTATTACTTCTTCACGCACAAACGGCTGGACCAATTTTGATAAAATTTTGTATGGAGGTAGCTGGCATCCTGGATTAACATATAAGCTACTTTTTATCCCGATATTCCCACGGGATCGACCGCGGGGCGCAGCTAGTGTTTACTAACAGCATTTGAGCACCAGAAGGTCCTTGTTTAGCAATAGGTACTCGCATTTATTTTTGAGTACTCCCGTCGTTTGCATGTGTAATTTGTGTTTTACGTAAGATATCAATACCATATAATGTAACTGAAGAGGTTGTTCCCTAATTAATGATCTAATAATGGCTAAGCAGTGATAAGTCATCATCATCTGCCCAGTCATTTCCCAACTATGTTGGGGTCGGCTTCCAGTCTAACCGGATGTAGCTGAATACCAGTATTGTACATGGAGCGACTGCCTATCTGACCTTCACAACCCAGTTGCTGGGTACCACTTGGTAAGACTGGTTGTCAGACTTTCGGGCTTCTGACGACTCGTAACGACTGTCAAAGATCCACGAATGAAAATGATATAAGTATTCGTATCAATAAGTTTCTTAGGCTTATTGTAGCACTAGCTGCGCCCCGCGGTTTCACCCGCATAAGTGTCGATCCCGTTTGAATATCGGGATAAAAAGTATCCTATGTGTTAATCCTGGTTATAAACTATCTGTGTGCCAAGTAACATCTAAATCCGTTCAGCCGTTTGTGCGTGAAGAAGTAACAAATATACAAACACGCTCACAAACTTTCGCCTTTATAATATTAGTGTGATTATCGTCTGTGAGTGCGGGAGTAATCTTCCACCGTCGTATATCAAACAAACGGGGAGAACCACAGATATAGATACACCTAGATAACGCAAGTATCGCGAACTGTATGAAAACTAAGCGTGCCACTTTTTGACTACCTACTATGACGTCACAAGCTCGCGCTCTCTCGCTCACGCTCACCCAGCCAGCAGTACGCAGGACTGAGCGCGAAAGTGGCGGCTTATGATTTTCGATCGTAAACTGGTGCGATTTTTGGCACGCGAAGTAGGTGCTCTTGCGTTATCTAGGTGTATCTATGTATATCTGTTGGGAGAACATACAGCTGTCTGTTGTTTACACATCCCTCTCACTCCCAGAACAACGTACATATTCATTAACTAGCTCATCTACAGTTTCCCATTCCGAAACTTAATTTCTAACAACATGAACTACCTAATTTGTGTTTGTTCAACAAAAGTTCAGAGGTTAGACAACTAATAAAACAATAATAATTAGCGAACTGTTTTATCAGTGGTTGTTATCATTGTATGAAATGTATGATAAGTGTATGAATGTACGAGTACATATGAATCAAACAACCGAGGGTCAGCGATGCTTAGTTTTGTCGTCTGATACTGTGGACAGGAACGGACTAAGGAAGGGAACTTTGCAGGGTGTGATATTGAATATTACTTTTGCAACGACTTCATTATCGATCATTTTTCCGGTATAAAATGTCGAAGTAGGAAAAAGTAGGTACCTACACGTTATCTCTTATCACTTCTATGATAAGAGTTAACGCTAGTGTCCCTTTTTTCTATAGTGTATTGTATAAAATTAAAAATGTACCAATTGCTTTATACATATTTCAGCCGGTCGATTCTGTTAGAATCTCACCATGAGAAGTTAGGTGTTAGGAGCTGTCCTTCCACGATGCCAGGGAGTGATACATGACAGCTCACTTCACCCAAGTTACCACGGTGAGATTTTTACAGAATAGCACTGCTGGAGTTGTCGACTCGCCCACCAATAAATCCATACTAATATTTTAAATGCGAAAATGTGTCTGTCTGTCTTAACAGACGGTCAGCGGTTTAGATGAAAGGTATACAGATAGTTTGAGTCCCGGGAAAGGACATAGGATAGTTTTTATCCTGATATTCCCCCGGGATCGACGCTTATGCGGGCGAAATCGCGGGGCGCGGCTAGTTACTAATAATTATGCGGTTGTCTGTACCAAATGCAGAAAAATCAACACGAAAATAAGTGTAAAACTTAACGTGTGGTGGAATGCGAATAGAATAGTTTTCGTTTAATTGGAGCAGTGGTGGCTCAGTGGTTATCAGCCGCGAGTTACGACTTGTTGATCGTAGGTTCAACCTCAGACAGTCGCTTTACTTTACGTAAATAATTATATCACCACTGCTCTCAAAACGGTGAAAGAAAACATCATTAGGAAACCGGCATGTCCTAGAACCAAACATTCGAAAACATGTGACATCTACCAACCCGCACTGGGCCTGCATGTGTTGGATCATTTAGCTCCCTTCAAAATGGTTGAGCTGAATTGTGCTGATGCATGCGTCATGTTCGTGAACGGGCGCCGTCAGTAGGGACTGGTCATCTCTTTGCTGCCATGGCTTATTTTATTTTATTTAATATTTGAATTGTTGTTTTTTCTTATCTTTTCATTATGGACGCTTTTAACGTTCTGCATCGTTCTCACATGTATAATTTTTAACATGAATGATGTAACCAAGAATTTGTAACTATATTATTTTGATTTAAAAGAGTGTCCATGGAGTTTCTTGCCTGTTCTTCTCCATAGGTACCTACGCTTTGGAATGGGCAACTAGCTTCAACTTTCTGACTGACCGACCCTTTGACAATTCAAAAGTGCCTGTAATTGGTTTAATTGAAATAAATGCTTTGAGTTTGAGTGGTGGATTATGGCCCACTCTCTCTCATCGAGAAGAGGCCTGTGTCCCAGAAGTGGGTTTATAGGCTGATTATGTCAAGTATTTTATTTATGACATTAATTTCTAAACCCGTCCCCTTGTAGCTCTCGGGCTCACGCCGGCTCGCCCGGATACGGTCATTACCTACTTGTGTTCGTTCGTATGACCCGTGAACATCGACCGGCGACTTGATGACAGCCTGTACGTCCAGTACATCTCCAGGAGCTCAGTGTGCTGTTGAATGTATAATTGGGTACACCAGTACCCAAGTAGCCTAGTTTTAGTTGACACCAAATCATTCTCCCGGTTTAAAGTCTTAGCGTAGAGTTACGCAGTCTTTTGGTGGTTAACTTTTTAAAGTATTTTTAGACTGACGTCTTTTCTTGTTTGACGGAAGTCAATTTATTTCACAAACAATTTACATTGTGTTTGAAATCATCCATAGAATAAAAATAATAAAAAATTAACATTCATAATACAAGTACCTAATACATTTAAAAATTAACAACATAACTCACAAACTCACAACATTTTCATTAAAATTAACATCATGATAAATCAAAACAAAAAAAAATACCTACAATAAAATTTTCAATGTCAACTCATTAAGATTATAATAAGATTAGAAATAGAAATCATTTAAAAATTATAATAAAAAAAAAAATAGTACAATGTCAACAAAAGAAAAAAAAATAGGAATAATAATACATTTGTCATATAAAAAATAGTGTCCATATCATTCATAAAACAATAATTTCATTCGGCTCTAGTAGCATAAGTCTAAAATCTGCAAAAAGAAACGTAAGCTTGAGGGCCTAAGCATACCTCCGCGGCGTAAAAAATGATGGGAAACGAACTGCCGGGATCGAAAACCGCAGTCCTGTTATTGCAGCAAGATTGATAGCCTTCTACCTACTGCTTATTTTTCTTTTCGACGCCCGTTCTGAATCTGCAGTAAGAAAAAGACGGACACTTTTAGCTAGAAACCACTATTTATGCCAAAGACGTGCGTAGAAACCAGTATTTATGCCAAAGACGTGCGTAGAAACCAGTATTTATGCCAAAGACGTGCGTAGAAACCAGTATTTATGCCAAAGACGTGCGTAGAAACCAGTATTTATGCCACATCAATCAATCTGCTTGCCTTTTCCCAACTATGTAGGGCTCGGCTTCCAGTATTATCGGATGCAGCTGAATACCAGTATTTTACATGGAGCGACTGCCTATCTGACCTCCACAACCAGTTACTGGGTAACACGATACCCCTTGATAAGACTGGTTGTCAGACTTTGGGCTTCTAACTGTAACGACTGTCAAAGATGAATGACTGGTAACGACTGTCAAAGATCGAAGAATGACAGCCGGGACCAACGACTCAAAGTGTTTTCCGAGATACGAAAGGGGTATCAGTATGTAAAGATGGTCACCCATCCACGGACCAACCGTGGCAAGCGTGGCTTAACCTGCTCGATTAACCCGTACGGCTATTATTACTTAGCCACGAGCCATCCAGCGATCCATCGCCTGTCTTCGAAAGAAAGCATGTGGCGCCTACGCACTCCCGACGGATGCTCCAATTCGCTCCAACAGTTGTACGCATCATCGCTTGATTGGAAGATTGCAGCAATCATTGTCACGTCGAAATATACCTCGGTGAGCTTCTGTCAGTACATTAGCACTGGCATAATTTTGTAGATCGTGTCACCATCGACTTTTAAATGGTAGCAGGGGGGGACATGCACGTACAACCTGTTACCATGGATTCAATACAGGATTATAGACGCCCTCTGCGTTGAAATTGGAGTATTCCCGTTTGAGCACCATTTTCAGAGCACCTTTTTTTAGAGCACCAAAGGTATTCCCATTAGAGCACCGTTTTCAGAGCACCTTTTTTTAGAGCACCAAAGGTATTCCCATTAGAGCACCAATCAATATTTACAATATTTTCGTAAGTTATTAAAAACAAAATTAGATGCTTAGTACACTTTAACCGCTTAGATATATAAGGTTCCATTAAAATAGATGGACAAACGTTTAGAAATCATTCAGACCATCAAAATAAGGACGATGGTATAAAAATATATGTATAAGGAAAACGCATTAGGTATCTACTTACAAGAAAAATAATCAGCGCCGCGGGCGCTGCTAGTTAGGTAATAATAAAGCAATGTGCTCGCGAACTTAACAATAGATAATCGGTTGGTTGCCATCCTGATTTCCAGAGGGAGCGCAATATTGCAGATTTAATCAGTTCCATTACTAACCTATAAATAAGTACAACTCATGTGCCTAATCAGGTGAAGGTGCGTAGATAACAAGCAGACAGTAGGTGAACAGTTTCTGATAACCTACTTGTTACATTTATAAATCCCAATCATTTACAGACAAATGGAAGTAAAAAAAAATAATTTGGTTCCATCGATTTTTTTGCTTTGATTTGCACGACAAAGTAAATTAAGTAATTATACGAGTAATAAGTACCTACAGTCAAACGGGGTGAATAGGGACGAAACTTTAAAAGAGATTTTAAGCTTGAAATAAAATAATTTGTTGCCAGAAAGGACTCTTTAGTGGCTACTGCATTACAACTAACGATAAAGTGCCCTTGTTGGCTACAAACTATATTATTTCAAGCTTAAAATTTCTTTTAAAGTTTCGTCCCTATTCACCCCTGCGTCTCTATTCACCCCGTTTGACGGTACCTATATTGAAAGAATCACAAAAACTTTATTTTGTTCCAGTAAAATGTACTTAGTTGGAAAAACAAGACTGTTAATGAAGTCTTTAAACGCATAAAGAATGTATGCTTTTTTGCACGATATGAAGCGGACCTTATTTGTGATGCAAAGGTGCGATGTGACGTAGTGTTGATATTTCCAAGTCCTGTCAAATAAATGTAACGCCGAGGAACCTAGTACAGACGCCAGCACATCAACCTACCCCAAACTGTCACATTTTCCCAATCAACTTTGAACCTTATGCTTTAGTGATAAAGTTGAAAATCTATTAAAGAAATTTGATAGATTGTAGTAGGTTGATGTGCTGGCGTCTGTACCAACTTAGTAGTTGATAGTGTACTATGGAAGTAGGTGCCTACGCCCGAAGATATCAAGCGATAAAATCCATAAGCTGACCTCTCATGATACGGGAAACCTATACAATATGAGGTCAGTTTATATTGGAAGTTCCTAAGATAAAAGTCGTGATATATCTCTTGTCACATAAACCGTAAACAAATGCGTCTCAAATCTCTGCATGCGCAAGAGTAGATATAATATGTTTACTACAAAGTAGTAATGAGTGATGATTCGTTAGTCATTTCTTAATGAATCAGTGCTACACATGTCTGGTGTCAAGGTCATTGTCAATCGCAGTTAGTTGCGCGGACGCAGGCGCGTGGCAGAGTACTTGTTGTGAGTAGGTATTTGTTTATAATTAGCATTTAGGTGCGTATTGGTATTGGTGCCGATTCTCTTGTTCACAAACTAAACTAAATTTAAGTTCAGTGCATCTTTTTCTTTCTATTTCATTAAGAAAAGGACGGAAGATAAATTTTAATTTAGTCCTGTCAAATTAATTAGCGCCGTGCATTATACAGGGTTATTGGAAAAACACCAACAACCTCTTAAGAGGTCATTGTACTCGTCATTATGAACAACTTTTTCTATGGGACCAAACCTGAAATGGCGAAAAAAAAATCAGCTGTTCCCTACATTTATGTTCGTATAACTCGTCAAAATGTAGGGAACACCTGATTTTTTTTTCGCGATTTCAGGTTTGGTCCCGTAGTAAAAGTTGTTCATAATGATGAGTACAATGACCTATTAAGAGGTTGTTGGTGTTTTTCCAATAACCCTGTATATCAGTGAGAGAAAGATTTTTTTTTTTATAAGTATCTACATGGATATGCATAGAGGGAAATAAAGCAAGCATGAGCTCATGTGGTCTGTGATACAGGTTTATCCTACAGGCATCTAACATTATAATACCTTTGTAAATTGTTTGTAAGCCTTTATGTTAATATTTTAGTTTTACTAATTTTAATACGGAGTCTTTGTTTATTTGTATAGATAGTTACATAATATAAGCTAACACATAAACTATAATAATATGTACAATTATATGAAAAATAAATAAAATAATCAGAGGGCATCAAAGAATTCGTCCGCATCGCTGTCAACAGGAACAGTGCCCAAAAGGCTGGCAGCATTGCCACCTTTTATGGCAATGCTAATTCTAATACTGAATTTGTTTTTACAGCTAAGGATAGTTCCCGAGCTAGCTAATTAAAAGAGGTGAAATTTTTTCTATTTTATTTACAGAGATATTATACAAAATACGGATAGCAAAATTTAAAGAAAATGTAACTATTTACACTAGATACTTAATTAAACGACTAAGTAACTTACTACACAAATAAATACAAAAACAAAGGACACTTATACTCCATTTACTATAGCATTAGACAGAAGTTAAAAAAGGCTCTTTTAGGGGCATACTTCGTAATGAAAGTACAACAAACATTATTACAGTCAAGATTGATGCGGAATTAAATATAATCAATTTAAATAACGGAAGTCACACTTAATTGTACATATTTAATTAACATATCTTATATCCTTCTGAAATTTCAAGGCTTTCATTTAATATTATTTAGTTTTTACATAGAATATTGTCGTGTCAATGTTTAAAATTTAAAAGAAGCAGGGGCGGACAGTACCGCGAACGTTTTTCATGTCACTATAACTCTACCAAATCTAAAATGTTACTTATGGCTATTCCCTTCATAAGTTGTGGCAGCACGTGTTTTTTTTATTTTGTCGGTTTATATAAAGTTGTTTTTAATAAACTGATTGTTACTAAAAATTGTTTTATTTCATGTACATATCCAAGCATCGTGTCAAGTAGATAGAATATGCTTTATTGTATGCCATACATTGTTGCTTACAAAAAAACAACATACATTGTTTATTAAAATTGTTTGAACTTAACTTGAAAATAAAAGGTTTCGTACTCCTGCTTCTGCGAGCCTCTTTTTTCTAATGTTATAATGTCGAAGTACTCGTCCGCATCGCTGTCATCCGGAAAACTAAATAAAGGAACGCGCCACTTCGAGTAAAATTTCTGCTCTACGAGGACGATATCACAGCTACACATGGAGCACAACAACCGCTACATGTTGACAGAAATAACATCTCACGTGATTTTGTATTTGTTATGACTGTGCCTAATGATGTCGGAAATCACTGTTATCTTCAGTGATAATATTACTGAGTTATCTTATGTCTACTTTTGCATATCACATCTATTTATTTACACACATAATCAGTCTATAATATCCGTCCTACGGCTGGGACACAGGCCTCCTCTCCTCTTCGAGAGGGCCGTGCGGGTGATCCACCACGCGGGCCCAGTTAATATCTAGATAATAAAAGAAGAAAATCTGAAGATAGAAATCGATATCCATACCTACTAATATTATAAATTCGAAAGTACCTAACTCTTCTAAATGTATGTTACCTTTTCACGCCTAAACCACCGACACATTTCGATAAAATTTGGCAGAGAGATAGATTGCATCCCGGGGAAGGACATAGGATAGTTTTCATCCCGATATTCCCACGGGGTCGACACTTATGCGGGTGAAACCGCGGGGCGCAGCTAGTTTTTTTATAAATAAAACTTGTGGGAAGTAGAAGAAAAACAAGATAAACGTTTCTTGCCTGTGGCATACAATAAAATTGAAGCAACAAATGACTTTCGTGAACTTTCGTCGTCTAAACAGTGTTTAGAGGTTGCAACTTTTATTTAGGTATGCCACGGTGTAAATCTGGCTCTAGGAATCATTATCATTATTACCATCGACGGCATGAATATGCGAAAACTAAATCATCATCATCTGCCTAGCCCTTTCCCAACTATGTTGGGGTCAGCTTCCAGTCTAACTGGATGCAGCTGAATACCAGTACTTTACATGAAGCGACTGCCTATCTGACCTCCACCACCCAGTCACTGGGCAATACGATACCCTTTGGTAATACTGGTTGTCAGACTTTCGGGCTTCCGACGAACCGTAACGACTGCCATAGATCCAAGAATGGCAGCCGGAACCAACGGATTAACGTGGTTTCCGAGGCACGAAGGGGTGGAAGATGGTCACCCATCCACAGACCGACCGCGGCAAGCGTAGCTTAACCTGATCGATCGACCCGTGCGGCTGTTATTACTTAGCCACGAGCCCCACAGCCTGACTTCATTTGTACTAATAAGGAAGCTAGGGAGGAGTTTATTTGTTTCAATTTCTATTACTTAAGTTTTGTGGCCACAAAAGAAATGGGAACATTCAGCTGTACTTTTATAAAACGTCTAAAAATAAAAATTGGGGTTCTCTTACCCCTCCTCGGTTCGGAACGTGATTTCTTACTTAAAGATGTCAAATTCTAAGGCTTCCAACACAGAGAACGAATTTACCAATACGGAAAGGTACCAGTAAAATTCGTAGCACCAAAAGTGCGTTGAATACACAAAGAACAATGGCGAACGCCCAAACAAATTGTTGTAATTTTTTTTTGCGACGTTATTTGTCACGAACCGCCTTCAAAGCCGTCATTTAGCATAATCAGCCTACAATGTTCCCACTGCTGGGACACAAGCCTCCTCTCTGTTGAGGGATCGTGCTGTAATCCACCACGCGGGCCCAGTGCGGGTTGATCTAGATGTCACATGTCTTCGAATTTCAGGCAAAGCATATGGGTCGTTTTTCAAAAAAAAAATGTTACTGTTGATACTTTTTTCCGTGTCATTGATTGTCCATGTTATCACTCCTGCGTATCTGGACAAACAACCACCACGTATCCGGATTCCGCAACGAGTGCACTAATCCCAATTAAAAATGCACATATAAATCTAACAGATGTGACATTTGTTTTATATTATCACTGACATCAGATAATTAATAAAGTCAAAAAAGTCAAAGTCAAAGCATTTATTTCAAATAGGCACATAAAAGGCACTTTTGAACGTCAAAAATTATCTTAAAATAGAATTGATTCTAGTCGCCCATTCCAAAAGGTAGTTTTCGTATGGAGAAGAACGGGCAAGAAACTCCACCGTTACTCTTTTAAAATGTTTAGGTACAATATTTTGCATGGGTACATTAATTATATAATAACATGTGAGGACGATGCACCTACAATAAAATTACTATACCACAATAGGTAAAAGAATTAAAAACGAAACCATGACATATAAATTAATTATCTGATAGATACATGGTGCTCACATATTTACAAACATGGTACAAGCAAAACGATTTTAATTAAAAAACAAAATACAAGTAATAAGACAGGGTGTGAGTAATAAATGTAAAAAAAAAAGAATAAAAAAATTTACAATTAAATTAGCAACCAGTTTGATTTTGTCTAGACTCTAGATTGTCCTATGGAGCAGGACCAGCATGTTTCCAAGCGTTCTTATCTTGGATATAATCTTCTAATTTATAGTATGCTTGTTTACAAAGTGTACGTTTAATGTGAGTTTTAAATTTTCTTTCATTTAATTGCAATATATCACAAGGTATTTTATTGTAACATTTAACACAGTACCCCATAAAAGATGTATGTACTTTGGCTAATCTGAAAAATGGTTGATGTATTTTATCTTTATTTCTTGTATTAAAGTTATGTCTATCGCTAATTTTATTAAAAAGATGTAGATTTTTTCTTACATACATAATACATATTTTCATAAATGAATTGGCAAGGTACCGTCATAATATTAATCCTTTTAAATAGTTCCCTGAGAGATTCGCGGCGACGTAGATTATAAATGGCTCTGACAGCTCTCTTTTGCAAAATAAAGATGGATTCAATGTCAGCAGCTCGACCCCATAGTAAAATGCCGTACGACATAATGCTGTGAAAGTAGCTAAAATAGACTAAACGCGCGGTTTCTACATCTGTTAACTGTCTTATCTTCCTAACAGCATAAGCGGCCGAGCTAAGCCGCCCCGCAAGAGATGTTATATGTGAGGTCCCCATTGTAATTTCTCGTCTAGCGTGATTCCCAGGAAAACCGTTTGATCAACAAATTCTAGTTTTTCTCCATTCAGTATGATGTCACATTCGCTACTTCTAACATTTGGTAATTTAAATCTAATGCATTTGGTTTTCTTTTCATTTAGTACCAAATTATTTACCGTAAACCAATCTTGGACCTGAAGAATAGAGTTATTCACGTCGTCAAGATTTTGTGCCCGTCTGTCTATCTTAAAGATCAATGATGTGTCATCTGCAAATAACACCATCTTCGGTAATAATAATAATAGCCTCCCGACCGATTTCGGCCACGGTGGCCAATCTCAACGGAGATTAGCCAGTTCCTTCTCTGTTCCTTTACGCTCATAGTCCGATAGGATGGCAATCCGACACGACCGGGGAGAGATCAGGCGCAGGACCAACGGCTTTATACGAGTATACTTATTGCATAAGTATTTCAGAAATATCCATCAATAGTATTACCTAATAGTAGTCAATATAATAATAGTGAATCTACTCTTGCGCTTCCAAGAGACAAGACAGCACATAAACTAAACATTAAACGAAAAATATACGCTTTTATTTAACTCATATTATTATCTGCTACGCCAAGAATGAAAATATTTATACAGAAAACTGTCGTGATAATTCCATAAATCGTGGAGGACTTTATTTCCCAAGGGACTTAGCGAATGTAGGACTTAATCAATCTTCTTTGGCCTTGTGATAAACTTATAACTTATAAGACAGTATACTTAATGTGTGTTCGTGTGTGTAGTATCTATGCCACGTAAGGTCAGGTAAAAAAAAGAAAAAGTTTGGCCCGCGTGGTAGATTACAGCCCACCCCCTCTTACAGAGTGGAGGCGTGTGTCCCAGTAGCTGGAACATTATAGGCTGATTATGCTTGTTTGCTAGTACGTAGTGTTCTTATTTATAGCATACTCTCCGTGTGTGTAAAACAGTAGCAATGGCTTTCATTTTGACAGTTCAACAACATTCATTGTGTTATTTACGTTGTTGAGCAGTCACATTTTTCAAACATATGAAGCAATGGATTAGCAATATCCTTCAAAATAATTCAGATTGTGATTGAAAGTACGTATGTTACGGAATTAGGGTGCTGAAATTATTATGCTTGTCTGCTACTATATGGACATGTGAATTCCAAGCTTTATGAGTTTATGTGCCTCGCGTCGCCTAACGCCTGGTTAGAGTTATTTGTTAGCCCATTCTGTCCCTAGGGGTTTCCAATCGATGTTATTTATGCATTATTTGATTGGTGTCTGGGTTGGTTTATAGCTAGATATTGGCGGAGAACCTAGGGCATGAACTTTGGTGTAATGTCTGGAAAGTTTTCAAACGTTTCTGAAATTATAACTAGAAATATTTTATTGTCCAGGTAATACAGTAAGCAGGTTCACTGGTTAATAGCAAGTTGAGACGACATGAGTAGCTTAAAATACTACCTACAGCAAGGGTACAATGTATTATTTGCCGGTGAGCCCCAAACTAGACATTCTGTATCTTGGGGCTCGGGGTACGAATTCCAGAGTGGAGACTAGAGTGGTGATTTCAGGTATGGTAGGATGTATAATGCTTGTGTGGTATGTGTGTGGTGTGTGTATTATATGTAATTATAAGTTTTCTTAACTTGTTCGTGAGGAAAGTTGAAGTTTCATTTAGGTATCTTCTAGACCAGTGTTCTGCAAAGTATATGTACCTCCAAACATTGCGTTTTCCTAGATGTACCTTGAACAAAAAAAGATTGCGGACCACTGTTCTAGACAAGCCTTTCGCAAAATTTGAAATAAATTCTCTCCTTTGGGTAATATAAGGCGCTCCACACACTGCACCGCGCTCTGCCGCGGTGAGCAGATAACGCGCCCCTGCGCGTGATTTTTTACGTAGGTACAAATTCAACTCCCGCGCCTGAGCGCGTGATTTTTTGTATGTAAAAAATCACGCGCGCGGGCGCGTTATCTGCTCACCACGGCCAGTGTGTGGAGCGCCTAAGCGTGATGTTTTGTTATGTTAACCGTATAGAATACTAGCACTACCCTTGCCCGCAGGTTCGCCTGCGAGGTGGTCGGAAATTATCCCCAAGGAACTGACTACCAGGATGTCCTATGTGCTAACTCAGGTCATGGTTTATCCTTGTCCCCACTTTAACTAAGGGCTGATTTATCCAACGCCAGATAATTTAACCTGAAAAATGATTAAAAATTTTTGACAGTTCCTCCATACAAAATCTGTCAGACGTCAAATTTATTTTACGAATAAAAATTATCTGTCGATTGAAAAATCAGCCCTAAGTCATATCTATTAACCGTGGAATCAGATTGACGTCTGACAGTTCTAGTGGGTTGAAAAACTGTCAAAAATTCAAAATTCATTCTCAGGTTCTAGTTATAACATTTGGTGAAATTCGCCCTAAGCTGTGAAAAAGCAACAAGACAGACAGAGTTACTTTCGAATTTAAAATAGGTATTAGTATGGATTTTGTAAGCTCGTTCAGCCATAAGAGACTTCACGGTGGTCGCGCATTAGGTTGTAATTTGTCAAATCACTCAACTCTTCATAAAGCATTAGATAAAGGTTGTAAGGTACCTAGTCAAAGGTTACTTGATCTAGTTTTCAAGGTCGTCTGTATGTCTGTAGCCCTCTCAAGGGCAATCTTAAACACAGATGTAAGATAAAACCCTGATGTTCTAACTAAACTAAACAACAAGCAAACAATTAACTTCAGAACCGTTTAAGAAAAGGCAAGGCAAAAAACGCCGAAAAAAACGTTTATGCTTACTAGTTCCTTTGAAGGAACTACTGAGAATTGTTGGATCAGTGGTTCCTTTGCAAAAGCTAAAGGAACTACTGAGACTAGATAGTTCATTTAGCAGTTCCTTTGAAGGAACTACTGAGAACTTTTGGGTCAGTAGTTCCTTTGCAAAAGCTAAAGGAACTACTGAGACTAGATAGTTCATTTAGCAGTTCCTTTGAAGGAACTACTGAGAACTTTTGGGTCAGTAGTTCCTTTGCAAAAGCTAAAGGAACTACTGAGACTAGATAGTTCCTTTAGCAGTTTCTTTGAAGGAACTACTGAGAACTTTTGGGTCAGTAGTTCCTTTGCAAAAGCTAAAGGAATTACTGAGACTAGATAGTTCCTTTAGCAGTTCCTTTAGCAGTTCCTTTAAAAGGAACTACTGAGAACTTTTGGATCAGTAGTTCCTTTGCAAAATCTAAAGGAACTACTGAGACTAGATAGTTCCTTTAGCAGTTCCTTTGAAGGAACTACTGAGAACTTTTGGATCAGTAGTTCCTTTGCAAAATCTAAAGGAACTACTGAGACTAGATTGTTCATTTAGCAGTTCCTTTGAAGGAACTACTGAGAACTTTTGGATCAGTAGTTCCTTTGCAAAAGCTAAAGGAACTACTGAGACTAGATAGTTCCTTTAGCAGTTCCTTTGAAGGAACTACTAAAGGAACTAGTGAGCATAAATGGAAAAAACATGTTCCTTTCATTTTTAATTTAATTTAATTTTTATTATTTATTGTTATATAAGCAATAGAAATACACACACTGTGAAAATTTCAACAGTCTACCTCTTCAGTTCATGAAATACAGCCCGCTGACAGACAGACGGACGGACGGACAGCGGAGGCTTAGTAATAGGGTACCGTTGGCACCCTTTGGATACGGAACCTTAAAAACAATAACTAGGTACACCCAGCAAACCAACAACAACATTTTCCAGGCCAAACAAAAAATCTTACAATAAAATAAGTAGTTTCCAACTGCATAAGCACAAAAAAATTGTGTGAGACAAAGTATACAGAAGGGACTAAATGGTCATCATGGTACAGTCAACAAAAGAGATAAGTATGCAGGATCGTCGGATATAGTTGAAGTTTAGTAAGAAACCGATGGATGTTGTCGACTGAAAATTTATTTGATAAATGAGCTGTTTGATTTTATTCGAGAACATCCATCGGTTTCTTACTAAACTTCAACTATATCCGACGATCCTGAATACTTATCTCTTTTGTTGAATGTACCTAATTGGTGATACAAAAATGCTTTTTATTCCTCTATTATAAAAAGATCTATACCCTGCAGAAAGATTATTACAGTTTTTCCTCCTTGAGGAACGTATCCATCTTAAGCACATATGTACATGTGCAGGTGGCGCTTTGTTTCAGCCTACCCCCTCTGCAGGCTGTAACTACAGAACGCTACCTGCCATGATCCTTACACATACCTTTTGCTACATTTACATTGCGTCTGTTTTTCCGAGCGCATACAACCCGAATCTCTTTAAAGTGAGAGTGAACAGGCTTCTTTTGGGTAAGCTCGCTCCATCGTCGACTTTGTCTCTGTCACCTTTGACCTAGGCTAGAGTCAAGAGCAAGCCCATTTCAAAAAAAAAAAAAAAAAAACATACATCCACACATAATTATCATACATCTGGTCATACACGCACGCGCGAGAACACACGTGCGAGAACTACTTGCCTGACCTTTCTAAAGAGCATCACAAATAAGGTAGGTAATATGTCCATCGATAACCTTGTGAAGGGTGCAGGAATCCGTTGGATGCGGGAAGCACAGAACCGGTCAAAGTGGCGATGCTTGGGGGACGCCTATATCTGAAATGATGATGATGTCCTTCTGGGGCGTCCCCTCCCTTTGTTCTCAATCACGTCTCCTGCACATGACAATATAGCAGAATATACCAAGGTTGAACATCTCTGCCGACCTATCTCCGATTACAGGGATGACAAACACAAACAATAAACCCAATCAAACGCAGACCTGCATAAACTACAGCCGTCCCAAACATACGTCTAACTAGAAGCGTTATACGATATTGTTATCGATCGGTTGCGGTCAGTGAGTCCTTATGTAACATCTAGGTTTACTATGTCAGGGTTGCTGGGACTTGGAATATCAGAGATGATTATGTTGGGGAAAGATTTAGTAGCGTAAGCATAATTAGCCTGTAATGTTCCCACTGGTGGGACACAAGCCTCCTCTCTTCGCGAGGGAGTGGTCTGTAATCTACCACGCGGACCCAGTGCGGGTTGGTAGAGGCCACATGTCTTCGAATTTTGGTTCTAGGACGTGCTTTACTCACGATGTTTTCCTTCACCGTTTTGAGAGCAGTGGTGGTGAAATGATTTATACAAAGCACAGATAATATAGTACAAAGTAAAGCGCTTGGCTGGGTTCGAACCTACCACCTACATCTCGTAAGCCGGGCTATTACCACTGGGCCACCACTGCTCGGAATCCATACTAATAATATTATAAATTCGAAAGTAACTCTGTCTGTCTGTCTGTATGTTACCTTTTCACGCCTAAACCACTGAATCGATTTAGATGAAATTTTGTATAGAGGTAGTTTGAGTCCCGGGAAAGGACATAGGATGGTTTTTATCCCGATATTCCCACGTGATCGACACTTATGCGGGTGAAACCGCGGGTTCCCTACGTGTATTCGAAAGTTGTTAATTCGATTTTTATTATATCGAACACGGTATGTCGATAATTCAGTTGTACGATGTTTTATTACATCGATGCTTTATTAGTGCGATGTAACGTTTGTGCGAAACACCCTACAGCGATTGCTCATTAGTTCGACAGTATGTCGGTTCGAAACGCCTACTGTTTTCCGTGACTTTTTATTAATAATCTTATTTTGCAAGACGTTAATAAAATACATTCCTTATAATTATTGAAAAAATAAATGTGTAGATAGTTATATGAACTCTTTAATAGACACTACAACAAATTACATTTTGGTGTTACAATGGGCGGGGCAATGGCAATGGGTGTTAAAATTCCTAGTTCATTATTTACATCAAGATACATTAATGAATTATATTAAAATAATCTTCTTCTACCTATACCTAAGTAACTTAATAAACACATAACCAGCCTATAATGTTCCCACTGCTGGGACACAGGCCTCCTCTCAGTGAGAGGGAGTGGGCCTTAATCTACCACGCGGGCCCAGTGCGGGTAGGCAGATGTCACATGTCTTCGAATTTTTGGTTCTAGGACATGCCGGTTTCCTCACGATGTTTTCCTTCACCGTTTTGAGAGCAGTGGTGATGTAATAATTTACACAAAGTAAAGCGCCTGTCTGGATTCGAACCTGCGACCTACAACTCGTAAGTCGCGGCCGTTACCACTTGGCCACCACTGCTCTCGGCAAGAGATTGGCAAGAGATTTTCGTAGTGGGGGAAGTTCGCGCATATAAAAATGTATGAAAACTTCCCCCACTACAAAAACTCTTGCCAACTTACGTGTCGGTAACTGTAACATACCTTTTTTTCTTGTAAATATTATTTACATTTCCAAAAAAAAAAAAACGGAGTTTTTTTAAAAAATTTTTTTTTGCATTTTATTTTATTTTTTATGTATAAATAGTGGCAATGTATATGTCTTATAATTCCCAGCAAATAAATGTATATGATTTACATTAAATTTAAGTTATTTAGGTATAGGTAGAATAAGATTATTTTAATATAATTCATTAATGTATCTTGATGTAAATAATTTTTCAATAATTATAAGGAATGTATTTTATTAACGTCTTGCAAAATAAGATTATTAATAAAAAGTCACGGAAAACAGTAGGCGTTTCGAACCGACATACTGTCGAACTAATGAGCAATCGCTGTAGGGTGTTTCGCACAAACGTTACATCGCACTAATAAAGCATCGATGTAATAAAACATCGTACAACTGAATTATCGACATACCGTGTTCGATATAATAAAAATCGAATTAACAACTTTCGAATAAAAGAAAGAAAGAAAGAAAAAATGTTTATTTGGACACAGTTCGTGAAACACAAAATTAATAAAAAAAAAAAAAATGTTTCTAACAATAATAGTGTGTGCCTCACGGCTGCGCCAAAAAGGTTCATTTCAGCATTAATGCCAGACACATGCTGCCTGACGCTGGTTTTCTAATGAACCCTTAGGGGAAAGGTGACGGGGAGTACACACAGTTTCAACATACCTAAGACATACTTATAAATAAATAAACTAGTAATCACGTATATATCATTACAAATACAAATAAGAAAAAAAAACAAAAACAAAACATCAAAGTCTCAGCAATACCTGTTTTTCTTTTCTAGATTAATTTAGATAAGATTGATCCGTGCACGGTGCACTCAAAGCGCAACAGGCCGCCGAGCACGACGGACCGCACGCGCACTTGCGAACAATAAAACTGTGGGTTGTTTGAATAGATACATGGATAGTCGTAATAATAATAAAAACTAAGTTAAAAAATGACTCATAAACAGTTAATTCAATGCTATTCGAACAAAAAGTGATACACGTAGGGAACCCGAAACCGCGGGGCGCAGCTAGTAGAATACAAATTATTTATTCCATCGTATCCCAAGGGTTACGCAGAGGTGTACCTACCCATAACCTTTGCTGCCACGACTTATTTTAATTTAATTTTTTAGTTGAATTGGTTTGTTCTTACTTGCAACATTTTAACATGAATTAAAAAATATATGTATATATTCATGTATGATGTAACTAATATTTTGTAACCATATTATTTTGATTCAAAAGAGTGTCCGTGGAATTTCTTGCCCGATCTTTTCTATAGGTACTACTACGCTTTCAAATGGGCAACTAGCTTCATCTTTCTAACTGACCGACCCCTTGACAATTCAAAAGTACCTAAGGTTTATTTGAAATAAATGCTTTGAGTTTGCGTTTGATATAGTTATGTAGGAAAAAATATTTAATGTAAAATAAAATAATCTTTTTCGTAGCCATTTCGTAGCGTACTATTTGGGTAGCAACGAGCATTCATTGAGTGGAATTGGCAGGTTTTTCATAGCGAAGGTATCTCGTAGCTACTACGTAGCGTGTCGGATTCTGCGTAGCACCGAAAAAATGATTCAATGTTTTCATTCTAACTGCGTAGCAACAGACAAAACAATGTAATCTTTTCGTTCTAATTTCGTAGCGTATGTCAAAGTCTGCGTAGCACTAGAAAAAATCGTTCAATCTTCGTAACGTATTCTTTGACTCAACATACAATCTTTTTGTAGCAACATTTTGGCTCAACTGATATTATGTTTCTCAGCAAGGCTTTATTTAGAAAAGAAATTGTTACTATTTTAAGTGATCAAAACCCTAATAATTAAGTAATGTTTACTTTTAATCTGTTTATTTTTATATCGTTCTTTCAAACAAATAGTAGATTCACAACCATACGACAGGCTATCGTATCGAAAACCTGACATTTCGATAACCTGATTTGACTTCCCCTCAACAGCAAATAGCTATTGGAAGAATAGCGGGAGTCTATTTGATTTAAACTGACAAAATTTTCGGGTTTTGGACTTGTGAACAGCGTTGAGAAGACTCCCACGATAACAATGATTAATGTTCGATACGATACGGAAGCATATCGAGTGTTTGTGAATAAGGGGGCTGTTTAGTAATATGTGGATAACGTTGTTGTGAGTAGTGTATTTGTTACCTCTATTATTAAGTTCTAACCTATGTTTACATATTATTACACTACTGTTTGTTGTCCCTAAATAAATAAACAGTCTCTGCAGCTGCAAGTAATCGTACGATTGGATATCTCAAGTTTTCATTGATTAATTTTTAATCGGAACAGTCTTCGAAGGGATATGTAATCTGATTAGACCGCATTGTATGACATGATAATACAATAATAAAATATTATAGCTGGAATAAAATTGATTACTTACGACATCAATATTTCCTAGAAATTGATAATATTTTACCATCGGGTTTTTACTTGTTAACTATCGTGCATTTCTCTTTGCAGTTAGTTTTTACTGTGTTCTAGAAAGATGTTGTTACTTAAATAATTGTATACTTTTTCTATAACACTTTAAAAATGTCCTATTGTGTTTTTGTAATTATAAATGGGGAAATGAATGGAATCCACGAATGACAGCTCCGACCAACGACGACTTAACGTGCTTTCCGAGGCACGGAGGGTTCTCGGTATGTAAAGATGGTCACCCATCCACGGTACAACCGCGGCAAGCGTAGCTTAAACTGATCGACCTACCCGTGTGGCTGTTATTACTTAAGGTGAATGCGCAGTTGTAGCCCGCGAAATTCAATTTTTCTTACGTTTTTTGCAATTTTCAGGTCAATGTCAGGTTGTATCTTGATTAAACTATATTATATATGATTCGCGACTATAACAGTTACGTATTAACAGAATTATAATAATTAGAATCATTAATACATCTTTCTAAGTTAGATTTCTACCGTTAAGAACAAATCTCGTATGGAAAAGTGTTTATGGTAGAAATCTAACTTAACGATTCTAAAAACTTAATGATTCTAATGACTATAATTCTGTAAATATATGTCTATTATAGTCGCAAATCATATTTTGATCAAGATACAACCTGACACTGACCTACAAATTGCAAAAAACGTAAGAAAATTTAAATTTCGCGGTCTACCACTGCGCATTCACCTTAACCACGAACCCCTCAATTAAATTCACGATAAACATTGGTTGCAATTTTCCCTCTAGTTCTGAGAATGACAGAATAATATTGTGATATAAATATTTGACGTGGACAGCTGTAACCGCCGCTAGTTGTCAGAGGCAATAGAGAAATATCTATAGCGGTAGGTATCGTTTAGTAGGGAATGGAATATCTGAATAATCACACTAATATTATAAAGGCGAAAGTTTGTGAGTGTGGGGGTGTGTGTGTGTGTTTATATGTTTGTTACTTCTTCACGCTCAAACGGCTGGACCAATTTTGATAAAATTTTGTATGGAGGTAGCTGACCCCCTGGATTAACATATAGGCTACTTTTTATCCCAATAATCCCACGGGATCGATATTTACGCGGGTGAAACCGCGGGGCGCAGCTAGTAAATAATATAAAACATAGTCAGTTTTTGTGTCTGCTGTGTGACCGCTCAGTTCTTATAAACTACTCATTGGATTTTGATGTGGTTTTCACCCTTATTTTGGAAAAAATCCGGAATGTTTATGTATACAGGCTGGTCCAAATAGTGACGTCAATAAAAAAAAATTGATTCCTCATAGGTAACAGGTAATAGGTAATACGGGCTGGTGTCCGCAACTCCACGTCAATGCGCGTATTTTGCGTACGGGTGGGAAAATCGATTATTCGATCCACCCCAGCTCCTCAAGGAAGGCCAGCAACGCCTTGATGTTACTGACCGTCTCTCGTAGGGTACCTGGGTTACCGAAGTACTTTGCCCTGTACGTGGCGACCACCGGGCAGCTTAGAAGCACATGTGCCGCTGTCTCGTCGTCCTCCATGCAGGCCCAAAGACACAAAGAGGTGTTTAATAAATGACCCGTGGCCAGTTAAAGCTGCAGTAACTATGCGCAGCTTTTGTTTGGTTAGACGGAGGACCTGTTTCGTGAGGCGGCCATCCAATGTAGGAATTGCTTCCCTAGCCTGCCTACATTCGCCTTGGTCCGTCCATAGTTTTTCATGTTGGTCTCTGGTGCGTTTCCTTACCAGGTTTTGATTCTTCGACGTTTGATTCCTCATACCTAGGTGTATCCGAAAATACCCCATGTATGTTCCGCGATTTTTGATAGTTAAGGAGATAATATGAATATTTTTTTTGGAATTTTAGGGGAAATTCTTCGGGGACATCTTTAAAAAGTTAGAGCTTTTTTCGACAAGCTCTTTGTTTGATTTTTTTTTGCGATGGGACTATCATGAAATACCCTTTCATGTATAAAAAAAAGCTTCCTAACATTAGCACAAGATACAACTTTTTTTACCGAAAGTGAAAAAAATACATTCTTACGATTAAAAGTTGATTTTCTTTTTTAATTTTAAAAATGTTAACAAATGTTTCAGGTTCTACTATTCAACTCAAACTTTTAATCGATGTATATCTTTTAAACCTAAAATCAAATAATAATCGTAAGAATGTAAATTTCTCACTTTCGATAAAAAAGAAATTGTATCTTGCACTAATTTTAGAAAGATATTTTTTATAAATACCCTAGTTACGCCTCTGTTTGCAGTTCACAACTGTCACTTGCAAATACTTTAAGTTGCATCAAAAAAGGCTTCCCTATATGTATATCAATTTATTGTTTTAAATCTTATATCGACTGTCCATTACCTACTTGTGTCGTCAAGCAACGATAACTAAAAAAGAATAATACAAATAAATTCTTTTACAAATCGTTTAGATAACGGTTTATTGGTGTCGCAGCTGTAAAGATTAATGAGTTATTAAAATATTAGCTAGTTAGACTAATCGTCCGTAGATAATCATAGAGCTCAGTAGCTCTATGACCACAGTGGCACAGTAAATGTGACAGTGGTTTGGGTTTCTATTATTAAGAGCCTATACTACCTCAAATGGCTTAGCGTGATCCTCCGCTATGTCGAAAATTCTGCATCATTAATTTTGAAATAAATATATGGTAAAGTTGAGGATTAATGCTAAGTCTTATGTTAGACGAAAACACGATTCCATAAAACTTTCTCGATAGAAAAAAAATCCAAAGTTACCTCTAACCCGAACAATAAACCGCTCGTATTCAAAAAATACTTCAAATTAGATCATGAAACTTTGCATACTAACTGAACTTGCTTTAAAGCAGGTCTTATGTTATTTACTTTTTTATAATTACCATTATTTTGCCTGCCGCCCAGCACCGCACTCTGTCTCGCTCTCACTCAGTCCGCGAGCAGTATCGTATGAGCGAGATAAAGAGTGAATTTTAGCTGAGGTAGTATAGGCTCTTAATGGTTATAATTATAGGCCGACCGCTTAACTGAGACGTTGCCTGAGGTAGAAGCGCGGTGCGGGAGGGGTGTGTGGTGACGTGATGCGAGAGCTCTGAGGTGCAATTCACGTAATTTTAAGAACGTTCGCAGTCTGATGTCAGTTTCAATTTGTCAAAAATATCCTAATTTACCTACGTTTTGACAAGTTTTTGACATTTGTTTGTCGTCGAGAGACTAGATTTTGAATGTTTTTAATTACAAGAATTGGCCTTCAGTATTACATCTATCACCCCCCCCCCCCCCCCCTCCCCGCACCGCGCAGCTACCTCAGGCAGGCCGGCCTATAATCGAATAACAATTAACCTTAATGATTTTAACAACAAACAAATTAGTTTATAAATGATTATTTTATCGACAATTTTAGTGATTACAGAGTATCGGCTTATCAACAAAGTATTGTAAAAATATATCAGTAAGTATATGAGAAACTGTCAACGGGTTCACAGCCTCATTTTGTTTATTGAATTAATGACTAGAACTAATTAAATTATGTTTCGAAACATGCAAAGCAGCTAGTGACCGAGAGTTTAAAGACTGTTGTTTTCGAGATTAGGTTTTATGTAAAGACGGACATTTTCAATGTGTGTTGTATAAGTTAATAGTGGTGTGATAAAACTTTTTTTTTTATATTTTATTTTATTGATTATTTGTTAAGTTATCAGTAAATGAACGTGCAGTGTTTTGTGTTACAATGTGGCGCTTGGATGTTCTTTTTTATATCGAAAAGTATGTATAATAAAAATAAAATATCGATCAAACGGCTAATTCCCGTAATTAAAAATGTTCAAAATCTCATCCCAGCGAATCAATGTGAAAGACTTTTCTAGAAAATTTAGGGAAATAAGAGGTATTTTTGACAGATTGAGACTGAGATCAGCCTGTGAACGTTCTTAAAATTACGGGAATTGCCCCTTAGATACAATTAGATGAATACACCTGATTTTTGGGTGGCAGGGACAATGACGCGCATCATATTACCATGGATTTAGTACATCCGTGGTAATATGATGCGCGTAGTTTTAAGATTCTTTTTTGTCGGTTCCTTATAGACTTTCTGGTACCGTTCATCTAAGATCCTGACCTTTCTATAAAACTTTATTGAGCCAAGAATCACGCGATGCTTTGTGTCTCCGATAACTATGACGTTTTGTTACAATCAGGACAATTACTTATTTATTAATGCAATAAATAATATTGTTGTAATATTTCCAGGCATACCTAAGTACTTATTTACGATAAACAAATAACTCGTTAGGTACAAACGCCAGCATATTAAGCTACTACAATCTGTCAAATTACTTTAATACATTTTCAACTTTATCGCTATAGCATTAAGTTCAAGGTTGATTGGGAAAATTTGACAGTTTCAGATAGCTTGATGTGCTGGCGTCTGTGCTTGCCTATATTTTTTTATCATCATGATCTGTATCACGCGTTTCTGTGACAACCGAAACACACTAACAGTAGCAACGGCTTTCATTTTGACAGTTCAACAACATTCATTGCGTTATTTCCGTTGTTGAGCAGACGAATTTTTCTAACATATGAAGCAATGGATTAGCAATATCCTTCAAAATGAATCAGATTGTGATTGATAAGGTGCGGGTCGGCTACGTTGTACAAGAAATGCTTCCGGATCGAATGTGCCGACCTGAACATGTGTGTAGCATCCCTGAGGCTGGCTGACGAGCTTGGCGTGCAACTGATGATGATAAATTTTAAACAATGTAATAATAATATAATTTCTTTTGTTCCAGCGTGTCTCCGTTACCAGTAAAGATGCGCGGGCGCACCCCGCGCTGGCTGTGGGTGGGCGCGGGTAGCGGAGCGCTGTTGGCGCTGGCAGCGCTGTCTGCAGCACTCGCCTGGACCAGTATATTTGACTCTGCATTAGCTTCTGTAAGTAGATCTTAAAATTAACTATTGTAGTTAGCTTTCCGACCAAGGTATAAGGCAGTGAGAAGAATTTAGAGCTTGACCTTTTAATTTTACATCAACTTCTTGGTTTTGTTTTCGAGAGGCTTTCCTTAAGGAGGGGCTCATGAGGACGACGTAGCTTTATGACTCGTGAGCGCAACTGATACCAACTGGCGCCATTTTCGATTCATTTATATTATTCTTTTATAATATCAGACACCTTAGAATGTTCCCACTGCTGGGACACAGGCCTCCTCTCTGTGAGAGCAAGTGGGCTGTAATCCACCACGCGGGCCCAGTGCCGGTTGGTGAATTTTACGTCTTCGAATTTTTGGATCTAGGACATGCCGGTTTCTTTACGATGTTTTCCTTCACCGTTTTGAGAGCAGTGATGATGAAATAATTTACACAAAGTAAAGTGCCTACTTGGGTTCGAACCTACTATCTACAACACGTAAGCTGCGGCCGTTACCACAGAAACGTTACCTAGAAATAATTTAACTTAAAATGGGTTGATTTCAGACCCTAAGAAATCAGACATTGTATAAACTTTACGCTGATTTCGACCATCGATTGGTTCTCATGAATAATCATCCACTCTTGTCCCGTCAAGTGGAATAGGTTTAACAAATCACGTGCAGACGTAAGTCTTCGCTAATCTCTAGTCTGTAGTACTACAGACATTGCATCAGAACACTGGTATGGATTCACAGTCATACAGCCTGCCTGGGATCGAACCCACGACCTACAATTCGCAAGTCGGGGCCGTTACCTTTTCATACACCATGAGTTAATATTCTTTTTTATTTCTGTTCCGATTTTAAGTAAATATTTTGCTCAATTATTAAGTTTAAAAAAAGTAGAGTATCTTTTGTGGTTGACTGTACATACATCACGTGGATATTATTATTATTATTTTTTTCTTTAATTAGGTAGGTACTTTCAACTTCATCAGGAAAGAATATTGGTAGGTTAATATATAATAATATAATATATATAATAACATTTATTTCAGACAATGTCCATATTACACAACACACACGTTTTAAAAAACAAGTAATTCACATAAAAAATAAAACAAAAAAACAAACAAAGGCAAACAAAGGGCGCACGAGTGACATTGAAATAAAAACAATAATAAGTAATTAGTTGCGTGCGCCCAATATCTGATCAATATCTGATAATGAGATTAAATGAACCGCACTTCTTTAACGAAGCCATATTGAAGTAATCAGCACATTCTGTAGCCTCCGGGTCAATGTCAGGGCGAATTCTTTGTGAACTCGTTAACGATCGTTAAGTAGGTGCATATTTAAATTAAATTATGATAGTTATTTCTTTTCTAGGTGTTTCGTGAGATTATCAAACAAACAGTTCTGGTTTTGTGAATATTTTAGCATCGAACTGGGGGTATTTTTCGAGGAATTCTTTTGGTGCGTTTCATTTGGTGCGTTTCAAAAATGGTGCGTTTCAAAGTTGGTGCGTTTCGAGGAATATCCCTTAAATTGCACCGTAGAAATTGCATTACCTAATGATATCTTATCGAAGGTTTACCTACTGAGTGAAAAGATTCATAGGAGGATTCTTAAGGAAATCGGCGTGTCCTAGAACCAAAAATTCGAAGACATGTGACATCTACCAACCCGCCCTGGGCCCACGTGGTGGATTACAGCCCACTCCCTCTCACAGAGAGGAGCCCTGTGTCCCAGCAGTGGGAACATTATAGTTTATATTGAGTTCTTAGATAAGAATAATAATCTTTTTAACCGACTTCTAAAAAGGAGGAGGTTCTCAATTCGGATGTTTGTATTTTTTTTTTTTATGTTTGTTCGCGCATAGCTCCGTCGCTTGCCAACCGATTTGAAAAATTCTTTTTTTGTTGGAAAGGGTATACTTCCCAAATGGTCCCATGAAAATTTTATTGAAATCGGAAAAGCGGTTTTTGAAAAATCATCAAAAATCTAAAAATTTATCTACATTGTCTACATTAACGGTTTTTTCGTTTCCATTTTGTGGGGTAGGTACAACTAAAAAGTGGAAAATAAAAACTTTTTCATAAAAAAAAAACAACCGACTTCAAAAAAAAACACTACAAAATTAATAAATAACTTTAATTTCGGAAGTCGGTGTCAAAAAACGAAAATGCGGAACCAATGACACCGACTTCCGAAATTAAAGTTATTTATCACTTTGTAGTGTTTTTTTTTTGAAGTCGGTTGTTTTTTTTTTGTGAAAAAGTTTTATTTGCATAAAATACAGTATTACCTACCAGTTGTAAAAGTGTCATATTTTGACTGTTTAGTGCATGCAAAGTAATTTTACATTAATACCATCCCTACCAGTGGAGATATATCAGTAGGGATGTAAGGAATAGGGAAGAGGTACTACTATTTTGGTAAAATCAGATTAAGGGCTGATTTATCATTCGTTCGATAATTTTTATTCGTGGAATAAAATTGACGTTTGACACTTTTTGTATGGAAGAATTGTCAAAAGTTCTAAGTTATTCCTCCGATAATGTTATCAGGCGTTGGAGAAATCAGGCCTTAAAGAAAGAAAGAAAGAAAGAATAAGTATTTATTGCGACTCGTACAGGAAGATCACAAACTAAACTAAACACAGTAAAAAATAAAAACCAAGTTATTAAAAAACAAAAAAGTAACAAAAAGAAAAATGAGACAGAAACTCCTATACGAGGCCAAAAGGCTCCTATCTCAGCATGATACTGCGACATTTAAAAAATAAATGTCGCAACGCTGGTATTCTGATAGGGCCCGCCGCCCGCCTTAGTAGAATACAGATGAAAAACAAAACATTAATAAAAATGATAAATAACTTTTATTTCGGAAGTCGATGTCGTTGATTCCGCACTTTCGTTTTTTGACACCGACTTCCGAAATTAAAGTTATTTATCATTTTGTAGTGTTTTTTTTTTAAGTCGGTTGTTTTTTTTGTACAAAAAAATAATTTTTCACTTTTTTGTTGTACCTACCCCAAATAAATTCAATTAACACTAGTGCATTGAAGAATTGAAGACACCGACTAGAAGAATTATCAAAATGCGCATAGAAATGCCGGAGAGGCAGTACATTTATGCATATAACTTCGTACATAAGAATAATTACCTAATTTATTATATACTAAAACCTTCCTGAAAGTATTTAGATCACATTAATGAAAGAATTATCAAAATCGGTTCATTAGTTTTTGCGAAAATCGCGGACATACAAACATACATACATACGGGTCGAATACAGAACCTCCTTTTTTGAAGTCGGTTAAAAAAGGCAGAAAACTCCTCAACAGTTCTCGTAGGTTCAAATAACGACTGAGTCTCAAAGGGTTGCGCAACGCTTGTTATCGAAACTTCGACGTTCATATCAATGGAATTGTTAGCTTTGTCCGTCAGGCCTCTATCTGCGTTTGAAGTCCAATGTGATAGGGTTTTAACTGGTTGCCTAGAAACGTGTACAGTCACGTCTAAAAGTATTCGTCTAAAAGTATTCGTACACTGGGCTTTATTCAAAGGCGATTTTCTCCTTTATTTTTGAATGCAATTTTATGTATTTTCGAACCCATAGGTTTATTTTAAGTGTCGTATTTCAACGTTGCATTCGTTATTTCACGAAAAAATCGCAATTGAAAATTGCCAAGTGTATACATACTTTTAGACGTGACTGTACTAAGATTTAATGGGGGAGAGAACAATTTACGCGCCATTTCGATTTGATTTTCATTTTGCATTTGCTAGGATTCATTAGCTAATGTTTTGGGATTTATCAATACATACGAGTATTATGATTTTGCATAACATTATTATGTAGGTAGGTAGGGGAGAGGTGCTATGAAGGGGACAAAATTCTTTAATGACTGATTTAGGGCAGTTTATGAGAGATAAATAAAAAAGTTTACATTTATATCATAAAGTATTTATTAAAGTTTAAAAAAATAAATAAAAAACATTAGTAAATCAAACAATTTGGAAATAAAAATCAATTTAAAAAAACATGTCGATATGTCCCATTCATAACAGGGTGGCCATGAATGGGACATCGTAAGTTATGAAAGGGACATATAAAATAAAACCTATATTTCAACAACAAATCTTATTTATTATTGTAAATATTTATATCTTATAATCAGTGTTTTGTATGCTTATGAAGTATTAATTATTATTTGGAAGATTTTAATCATATCAGATAGGTTTGATGCAATCAATTAAACACCTTCAAATTAAGTAGCAAAAATAGAAAATATATAATAAATATAGTGGCACAAGTTATAAAAAAAAAAATTAAAAATGCCTTTAACGCCGCATTTTTTATTTTAGACAAATTTTGCATTGAAATCAATCCTCCTTACTTGTAGAAAATTTCTGCTTACAGACACGCCCATATCTTCTATAGTATTCGATGATTTTCTAAGTTTATGTAACAGTTCATTATCACAATGAGACACTATCGACCTGGAACAAAATTAGCAAGCAATTTTATAGCAACAGTACTTAGATAATAACATTCAAAAGCAAAAACTGCCACCAAGCATCACTCAGATAATCTCGTAATGAAAGGGACGGTTATGAAAGGGACGTCCCATTCAAGACCTATTAGAGTGTCCCAAACAAAACTTTCATGCTTTTTGTAAAAGTGACCCCACACCAAAAAAAGTTATAAAGAAAGATTGCGTAATTGTGCACTTACCTGTTAGATACATAAACCACTGATTAGTTTACTGTATAGACACTTTCAAATATTACTACATTCATGTAAAACACGACCATAAAAAACACATAATAAAATACTTTTCATCGCGATATATTTCAACAACGCTTCACCATTTTATGACATTTGACAACCAAGTGTCAGTTACGTCAATGTGCCCTATGGATCAGTGTTCCCAAAATATAAAAACGGAAAATGGATGACTGTGCTCCTAGTGGGATTTATTGAACTTGTCCCGTTCAAAACTTGTCCCTTTCATAGCACCTTCCCCCTACATTAGGCTTACACTACTTACATAGGTAATAATATTGCGAAGTTATTTTGAATAGATAATGTACCTATTCGTTTTCGGATAGATGGATGGAAATCATTGCTACAGATCTTTTTGGAGAAAAAACTGCCAATTAGTCTCGTTTATTTATTTAGTCTTGAGCGATATCTGGCCCTGTAAACCTCGTTAGATCGTCACACCACCTTTGCCGTGGTCTACCTCGACGGCGATGTCCTCCCTCAGGCGGCGTCCAGTGAGAGACGATCTTTGCCCATCTCTCCGGGTGCATTCGCGCGACTCCCACTTCGGCTTGGCTGTTTTTTCTCCAACATCCGCTACTTAAGTTATGGAGTGCAGGGTGGTGTTTCTGACTCGGTATGTGCGTTTGACATCTATTATGCTGCGCTCCATAGCCTCTTGATAAATCTTGAATATGGACTTCTGTTGTTCAGTAAGTGACCAACTTTGTGCACCATAGGTTAGGATGGGCAGGACGCACATGTCGATGAGTTTCCTTGTATTATAAAAGTGATCTGTGGTTTCCTTTTAAGTGTTATAGGAAGATTACCTTTCATATTATGTTCTTTAAGGGACCAGTAGGCCTTCCAAGCATTTTGGACTCGTCTTTCGACTTCCTTGTCTTGCCTATCCTTAAAAAACACTATCTGGCCCAAGTATGTATAATAATCGACATATTGCAACACGTCAGATCCAAAAGTTACTGACGTCAAACTCTAGACATCGTTAATTACATTCAAACTTAATTGATTTGTTCCGATAATCTAACTAACTCAGAGACGGTACTTAATATAATATTAATCGATCATTAACTTTAATTGATCATCAAATATTTATTGGAACGTTGTTGGTCAATAATATGACAGATTGACAACATTTTTCAATTGTGTAACTTGTATCAATTAAAAAGTTAATGACTGTTTATTCCTAGGTAACAACTCTGAGAACAAGTCTGAGACTTTGACCCGTCAATTGACCAATATCGAATAACATTTATATAGGTCTTAATACAAGAAGTTCGAATCAATCAATAAGCGACATCTGTCGGCTCTCCTTGAATGACAATTTATCAATCGAGGATAAGCTTTTGAATTGGCAACATTATTGCGATGACCTGATGTCAAATGATTGCGTATGATGGTATGCAAAAAGTTGATTGTTCATTTATTAGGACATAATCGGCATTGGAACTATTTAATTTTTAAGTGTACTACAATACCGCATTGGGTCTAGCCTGTAAGGATATTTGTATGTTTGGAGTGAATAAATAAATAAAAATAAATAAAATAAAAACCCTAAAAGTCTGACAACAGGTCTTACCAAGGGATATGCTGTTACCCAATAACTGGTATATGGAGGTCAGATAGGCAGTAGCTCCACATCAAATACTGGTATTCTAGACTGGAAGCTGACTCCAACATAGTGCGGAACAGGCTAGGCAGTTTGATTGATGGTTCTCCCTTATAATCTTTACAATGTATCTTACCTTCTTCTGTTTGTTCCAGCAACTGGCGCTGACTCCAACCTCCCGGTCGTTCCACAACTGGGTGGCTCCCACAGTGCCGCTGTTCTTCGACATCTACTTCTTCAACTGGACCAATTCTGAGCGGTTTCCAGATGAGAAACCAGATTTAGTACAGTTAGGTAAGTGAATATTATCATCATCTCTCAAATCTCTTCAAAGTGAGACAGGCTTCTTCTGGGTAAGCTCGCTCCATCGTCGACTTTGTCTATGTCACCTTTGACCTAGACTAGAGTCCAGAGAAAGCCCATTTAAAAAAAAATATATCATCATAATCATTTCAGCCGAAAAATGTCCACTGCTGGACATAAGCACTGCCGCTTCGACCGGTTCTGTGCTTCTTGCATCAAGCGGATTCCTATGGCCTATTGGTTGTCAACTTGTCATCTTAGTAGTCACCCATTTTCTATGTAGCCAAATCATTTTTCATACAGTCCATCCATCGTGTCTTTGGGTCTCCCCTACTCTCAGCCATCGACATTCATACTCAAAACTTTCCTCTCGACATTTTAAAACTTACCTAGGTACTTTATTGAATTGTTTCCAGGTCCATACCGTTTCATCGAGAAGAGAAAACACGTGAATATAACATGGCATGATAACAACGGTACTGTGGCGTATCGCACCCAGAGGAGTTGGTTCTTTGATGAACAGTCTTCGAATGGAACTCTTCAGGATAACATCACGACACTCAATGCTATTGCTGCTGTAAGTATTAGCTTGAAAATACATTCTTCATCTCTCGTCATCATCATCATCATATCAGCCGAAATACGCTTCACTGTTGGATATAGGCCTCCCCCAAGCATCGCCACCTTGATCGGTTGTATGCTTCTCGCATGCAGCGCATTCCTGCGGCCTTCACCATGTCATCGGTCCACCTTGTGAGAGACCTTCCTGCGCTATATCTTCCGGTACGTAGTCGTCAGCATTTTAAAGGTGATAGTGGATAAGCCTGATTGCCCGTTCCTGGGGCACTGGACCCGTATGCACAGCTGCAGGTCGGGTGCAGCGGGTAGCGGACATAGTTATAGGTTTTTAAATTAATTAGTTTTATTTTAATGAGACATTTTATTTAATTTTGATTTGAATTTGAATTTTGATTTTAATTTTGATTTTGATTGTGATTTTAATTTTAACTTTAATTTTGATTTTAATTATAATTTTGATTGTGATTTGAATTTTGAGGTGATTTGGATTTGGTCTGTTAATGAACAATGTTACTAACATTAGTTTCTAAGCGTTACTAACAACAATATGAATCATTTGTGTTCGATTTAAATAAATAAATAAATTTTAGATACCTCTCTATCTTAATTTACAGTCAGCAGTGTACCGCTCCAGATTCTGGGGCTTTCTCCAGCAGAAAGGCCTGTCAATGGGCCTGGCCATGTTCAACCAGAACATCGCCGTCTCCAAACTGGCCAGGGAACTGCTGTTCGATGGCTATGAGGACCCACTGCTGGACCTGGCCAAGAGTCTACCTTCCAGTACTACGGGAGGAGCTCCGCCTGTTGATAAGTTTGCATGGTTTTATGAGGTGAGTGGTCTTAGCAAGATATTTTGGTTGTTATTTTTGTAGTTGTGTGAAATGAAGTGGTGAGGAAACCGGCATGTACTAGAATCAAATATTCGAGGACATGTGATCTACCAACCCGCACGCGTGGTGGATTTTGGCCCACTTCCTCTCACGGAGAGGAGGCCTGTGTCCCAGCAGTGGGAACATTATAGCCTGATCATGCAATGATGCGTCATGTCAATAGACCATGGTTTTTTGGATGCTCTTAGCTGTCCTCTATAAACGAGCTATATGAGTATATCATGCTATGACGCAAAGAAAAGCCAGTCAGCCAGTTCTGGGGCTGACTGCAAGGGTCCTTGGGACATACCTAAATATCATCATATTAGGATAAATTTCTGGTTTACCTTTTTACCCAACATGTGTCTTATCCATCTTGTGAAATGTTTCAGAGGAACAACTCCTTGGACACGGACGGCTACATGGAGGTGTCGACGGGACAGATGAGCGGCACCCTGCCTGGACAGATCCTCAGGTGGAACTATGAGGACCACATCCCTTACTACGACGGGGAGTGCTCTAAAGTAAGTACTCGTAGTTACCATAATCATTATTATTGCAAGTCATAACATTTCATAAGAGCGAACTTTGTTAAAGCACTATATTATGGCAAAAATTGTCTGCAATCGGCATCAGTGAATAAGCTTGCGATTAATTCCTCATTCCTTCTCCGAATAAAAGAAACCTTTATCCTGTAGTTAGGCAGTCTAAGGTCGACTTACTAGCATAAATCTTTAGAGCATACAGTTACATTTAATAGAGAGGGGCCCGTGGCTAAAGAGGGGCCTGTGGCTAAATAATAACAGCCGCACAGGTCAATCGATCAGGTTAAGCTACGCTTTCCGCGGTTGGTCTGTGGATGGGTGACCGTCTTTACATACCGAGACCCCTCCGTGCCTCGGAAAGCACGTTTAACCGTTGGTCCCGGCTGTTATTCGTGGATCTTTGACAGTCGTTACGGGTAGTCAGAAGCCCGAAAGTCTGACAACCAGTCTTACCAAGGGATATCATATTACCCAGTAACTGGGTTGTGGAGGTCACACGTGGACACTTCATAGAGAGAAAGAGCCATTTAGTAGATTCATTTAAATTCGAAGTTGCCAATGGTTAAGTCTGAACTGAAAAGCCTGACCTTCGAATGAAACGCAGGACGTCTAATCGGTTCTTACGCATCCACCAGACCACTTGACTTTATCATCATCTGCCTAGCCTTTTCCCTAATATGTTGGGGTCGGCTTCCAGTCTAACTGTAACTGTAATACCAGTATTTTACATGGAGCGACTGCCTATCTGACCTCCACAACCCAGTTACTGGGTATTACGATACGCCTTACCAGACTTATCTTACTTGTCTTATCACTCACTAGCTTCTGCCCGCGACTTCGTCCGCATGAAATTTCAACCTCCCCCCATTCACTCTCTTAGGGGTGGAATTTCGAAAAACCTTTTCTTAGTGAATATCTACTCTTCACTAAGAACACACCCACCAAATTTCATGTCTCTAGGACCAGCGGTTTAGGCTGTGCGTTGATATATCAGTCAGTCAGGACTTTGAATTTTATATGCATAGATTATTAATTAATACTTTTCAGCTTTCAGGCAGCGCAGGAGAGTTCATAGCTCGCAACCTGACCGAAGACTCCACGCTACCGATGTTCGTGCCGGATCTCTGCAGAACTGTGAATATGGAGTATGTGGACAGCGGAGAGCAAGACGGCCTGCTGTATAACAAGTATGCGCTCACGCAGAGGAGCTTCGATAACTGTGAGTAAAAAATGTATTTTTTGAAGTGAAACTTCTTTACGCACGCTTGACTTGGGGAGTAAGCTGGCGAATGCGTTACGAAAAGTGTTATCGGGCGAGGCGAACGGGAGTTGAGTGGGGGATATAAGCAAGAGAAAGCAGTGCGCGCGCACATTTTCTTTCTCTCTTCCTCTCATAGCCAAATACGTTTGAAGTTTCACTTCAGTCGTGTGGTCATAAGCACACTCGGTTTTTTTTTGCTTTAAAACCTTCATTGATGGCATTCTTATGAAAATGTGGTGGGATGCGTCGGATTACTACCGATTAAAATTACATTGTAAACGTCTTCCGAAGAATGAGGACAACTTCAGAAGGGATCTACCATCTAGCTGCTATACGTCATTTATTGATTAGGTCTACTCGGTGGTCGAAACGTCGGACGGACGTCAGCCACGTGTCATTGCAATGCGCTCGTCACACAAAGATAAAGTTGAATCGGGATTCATACCATCCAAACCGGAATACAGCAATGCTGCTGGGTGGCAGAAACAGGTGTGGTGGACGGATGGGTAGGAGTATACTTTAGATGAAGTTTGTGACAAGGAGGTCTTAGGCTGTCTTTCCACCAGAGATGAGCGAGGATGCGTAGCGAGGGATGTGTGTAAAACTAACCTATAACAACGCTGACTTAGTTCAAGCTATAAAAATTAAGCGATGTTATTGGTTGGTTTCACATACATTCCCTCGCTACGCATCCTCGCTCATCTCTGGTGGAAACGCAGCCTTAGTCTACAGTCACCATCGAGAAATAAGTCAGTAGTAGTAAGGGCCAAAGCACACACGCTACTTTTAGCATCGGCGATCGGCGATTTTGCAGCTGTATCGATGCTGCATCGCATTTTGGTGACTCTCTGCGTTCGGACGCAGTATCGGAATCGCGCGTTTTAGCGACTGCTCCGATGCTGGCGCAGATGCCAAATCGCTGCAACCGGCATCCGAATGTGTGCGGAGTGTAGCGTTCAGCCGCTGTGTCTAGCTTCCGAAAGGCGACTGAATCGCCGCGTTTTTGCGTTTTTAAGTGTTCGGTGTGGAATGCTTGATCACTGCATTTAGCTTCTAAAAAGCAGCTAAATCGCCGACCGCCGATGCTAAAAGTAGCGTGTGTGCTTTGGCCCTAAGTCAGTGTTTCTATAATAATTTACAGCAACGAAGTCTTACTGACAATTTCTTTAATTCTCTTCTTTTCCAGCGACTACCTCCCCATCCAACACGTGTTTCTGCAACGGCGAGTGCGCGTGGAGCGGCGTCATGAACGTGTCGGCGTGTCGGTTCGGCTCGCCCGCCTTCCTGTCGCTCCCGCACTTCCTGCACGGCGATGCGCAGCTCCGGGAGTTCGTGACCGGCATGCAGCCCGACCCTGATGCTCATTCTTTTTATTTCGCTGTCGAGCCTGTGAGTATGACCTTCTAATTGCTGATACTGGCCCATTTGATTCACAATAGGATTGTTAAGTCTGATTGTTTTTATTGAATTTGTATGTAAAAAATCACGCGCGGGGGCACGTTATCTGCCTCCCGCTGCGTAATGCCTCAGGCATTAAGTCCGTCTTTGTACAGTACTTTTTTTACTTGTGCATAAAGTTTTAATAAATAAATAAATAATGCGGTGCAGTGTGCCAATCACTTAACAAGTACAGGCACAAAAGTCACTTAACGCGATGCAAGTTTTTTTCTTGTGGTATAGATACCTACTATAAACTTAAGCAAGAATAAAAATGAACACTAAAGAACTAACACTAAACAGTGTTTAGACCATAGATATGTTTAGACGATGCGAGTCATTTGTCGCTTCAATTTTACACATGTTTATTGTATGTCACAGACTCATTAAGGTGCGTTTAAACGGCGCGGGGTAGCACGTTCCCACGCGAGCCGCGCCATCCGTTTATATGCGGCTCGGCTAAATCCGAACGCAAGCCTATTCGTATAGACCGAGCCACCCGCGCCTTTTGTCCGTGTCAAAAAACCGACAAGCGATGGATCGTACGAACTTTGCCGAGCCGTGCGGAGCCGCGCCGAGCGTAACTGTTTAAACGGCGCGTGGCGCGCTGCATCACGCGCCGAGACTCGCTCGGCTCGCGTGTTTGCGCGCCGTTTAAACGCACCTTTAGACAGTTTAGGGGTTTAGCTCTAGTATATCAAGTAATTTTTGTGCATGAGCTTTTAAACTCACTGCATCAGGATACAAGACGTTTTCCTATCACAGGCCATATTTAAAAAAATTACGAAAACCCAATTTTTTTTTATGTTTTCAGAAACTAGGTGTCCCCCTGGATGTGGCGGCCCGGTTCCAGCTCAATATCTACTTGGAACCAAGTGACAACGTTAAGTAAGTTTTTATTGGAACGAAGTTCTTTAATGCGGCTTGTAGTAAGAGAAAACTGATAGAAATCGCCACGTAAAGAAAAAGTATTATGCCCCCTCCATGCAACTTTCTCTTCAATTTTATTTATCTATTATCTTCGATTCTCATTTTTTTTCTATTGGCATCACCACCCTCGAAAACCATGAAAACTATCTCTCTCCTTTGTCTCATTCTATTATATACGAGTGTGTGTGCGTGCGAGTATACTGGGAACTTCATTCCTAACAGGTCCTTCGAACACACTCGTATTTTTTTTTTATTCGAGACTAACAAACATCCATTCAATGGAATGGGAACCTACACGTGTAGAATATTTTTTGTATCAATTATTGACAACTTGCTGATTTATTTATCTATTAGGTATTTAGGTGTCATTTCGAGCATTGCCTAAATAAACTAAAACTAGTCACGCCTGAATGAACCAGAACCAGATATCTAATAAAATAAATATCTTTAATAATCATGAGCAAAATTAAGCCATTGTTCACGTGACGTTGAACGCGAATCAATTCGCGACACGATACAACTTTCAGTTGACAGTTTCAAATTGTTTCTTAAAAAGGATGAAACAAGAAAGTACCTTCCCGTGGTCGCATGCTACCATAGCTTATATGTATGTTAGTACAGCGGCATGCGACCACGGGAAGGTACTTTCTTGTTTCATCCTTTTCAGTAGTCGGGTTTTAGTTTTCAAACTTATTTTTTATTTAATTATTTTGGGGTTTATTTCAATAATATTTATATTTTTGAAACGTGCTAATTAAGCTCTTTCATTTGACACCCCACACGGCATGATCAAAAAAAAAATTTTTTTTTAGATCATGACTTTATGTCCGCTAGAGGGCGCCATATTTAATTTAGTGTGACGTCACATAGCCTATAACCAGCGGACAATCAAGACGCTTCCAACGATACCTCATTTGTCTAATTATAACAAGGAGGTTAGAAGTTATGAGGGAACAGATGAACATACATACATACATACCGGTCAAAATCATAACCCTCCTTTTTGCTTCGCCGTAGTCGGGGAAAAACTAGCCTTTTGTGCGGAAGTCAATGGCGATTCATGCCACATCTTCATCTTATTGACTCCAAGGCTGCATAAGCGTGTGTGTGTTCCTTCCAGTCAAACCTAACCATGATCTTATTTTGTTTTTTCTGTTGTCCATAGCCTGTACCAAAACGTACCCAGAATGCTTTTCCCAATATTCTGGGTAGAACAAAAAGTAAAGATGGACCCACAAGTAACCGCTGAGCTTCGGTTTGTGCGCGCCATCTTCGATTGGGGCGGAACCGTCTGCGCCTGCGCCGCCCTCGTGTTCGCAGTCCTCGTCACCATAGCAACCTGCTGGGCTAGAAAGCCACAGTATATAAAAAAGGAGTGTGTGTACGAGAACGCGAAAGACGAAGCCGAATTAAAGCTCAACCCTATATGAATGTTTTATTAGTTTGTGTACATACTCAAATGGAACGTAGATCTTTGAAAGGTCGTAACAATCAACAGTAGGTACGTTGAAAAGAGATATGAATGACGAATTGATTCGTCGACAGTGTTATTTGACTTACAGGACCCTAATTGCGTAACACACGATCAAACACAATCTGAATCATTTCGAAGGATATTGCTAATCCATTGCTTCGTATGATCGAAAAATTTGCTTGCTCAACAGCATAAATAACACAATGAACGTTGTTGAACTGTCAAAATGAAAGCCATTGCCACTGTCAGTGTGTTACGCTATTACCCCGCTGGTCCTGATAAGACATTTGATGGTCATTTTAGCAAATTAAAAATGATATTTTTTGTAAGATTTTAAATAATTAATAGACTCGTGTTTTGTACGATGATGAATAAAAAGGAATAGTGTGCGTGGGCTCTGATAACGTTCTTAATTATTACTAAAAAAAAAAAAACAAATTAAAACAGTTTTTTTTTATATACTTTGGCATAAATGTTACTCCGTCCAGAAAAGATACAAGAAAAAATATATCTACACCAGTGTTTCGAAAACTCTTTTTGTGTTTGGATTCAAAATAACAGGGGTGACCAACCCGCGGATGAACTTCATTTGAAATAAAATTATGTATTTTATAAGAAGTTAAAGAGGTATGCGTATCAGAATGTCCTGTGATATTGAAAGTATGTGTGGAAATCTTTGTGTTAATATTTCTAAACGTTGCCATGTTAGTTTTAATAGGGGGCATAATTATTATCACAAATAAAACATTAAAGGTAGGTATTTCAGGAGAAAATAACTATATTTTTTTATATTTTTGTAATATAAATAAAAAGTATTATAATATTTGTGATAATAACTATACCGTAGTAAAGAATTATAATGTATTATTAGTTTCAGACCAAAGAGATTTTAAATTATTAGATTTTATAGATTTTAGTATACAACAGATTTTCCATATCGATTATCATTCCAATAAAAATAGGAAATATAAATAAATATTCTTGTAGTAGATATAAAAGCTCATTGAATTTTGTGATAATCAAAGATATTATTTTTATGACAATTTGAACAAGTGACATAGAATTTAATATCTTCAATGTATCTTTAATACCTTATTTTATATACATTATTTCACTGTAATTTATATACAGTGAAATTAAATAAAGCAGAGCTATTTTTGTAACAAACTACCTAACGCATTATTTTCTTATAATATTTTTATAAATGACAATAGTATAAGTATTAATTAATGTTATTTTGTAAATATAATGTAAATTAGTCTAATAAATAAATACAATAGTGTTCGACCACACCAAAAAAAAGCGCCTGATAAATTTTACAAAATGATATAACTATGACTCATTTTATAGCACTGTGTGACCTAAACCCGCACTTAATTCCCGCTTTTCTGTGACTTAAGTAGTCCATTTTTACACAGAAAAGTGTGACTTATATCTTGGTTTAGGTCACACGAGCTATAAAATACATACGATATGTGTGACTTAAGTAGTACAGTCAGTTACTGCAATTAGCTGACCCACCTTTGCATGAATGATTCAGATTTTTTAGAATACGAATCGATTTAATTGTATCATTCTTTTATATTTTATTTATTTGAGCAAAGTAAATAAAATATAAAAGAATTGTAAAATTCTATCGATTCGTATTCTAAAAAATCTCAACCATTTATGCAAAGGTGGGTCAGCTAATTGCAGTAACTGACTGTACCAATTAATAATAGAAAACGTAAGTCACACGTATCATAACGTACTATTTCAGCTGCTGTATTTACAAAATAAAAATGCCTAATTTTGTATGTGGTCGTATAAAATAATAAAAACCCCACCGCATTGCTGTTATCATTATTATGTGGTCTAAAATCCAATGTGTGGTAACTAACCCCCTTAGTAATAAACCTATTATATGAGATGAATAGTTATACACCGATTTCTCTCATTCAGTCGTCAGTAATTTGACTTTCGAAACAAGAAGACAAAGCGTTGTGTAACTATACAGACGCTATACAACGTTTATTAGTAAGGGGGTTAGTGTAATAATGTTCTCTAGTAAAATTAAATTGTGGTCATGTGTGGTCTGTGATTGTAAAAATGTTGACTATACCATACATCGAGAGAAAATAAGTACTTTGATACCGTGGTAATATGTAGTTATTTATGTAAATGTTAATTTAGAAAAATAAAAGGTAGACACTTTGAAAATATTAAACAAAAAAAAAAATAGTTCAACTATTATTTTTTGGTTTATTTTTTACCTTTTTACTCTATTGTAGAATGCGAGACTTCATAATCAGCCTATAATGTTCCCACTGCTGGGACATAGGCCTCCTCTCAGTGAGAGGGAGTGGGCCGTAATCCACCACGCGGGCCCAGTGCGGGTTGGCAGATGTCACATGTCTTCAAACTTTTGGTTCTAGGACATGTCGGTTTCCTCACGATGTTTTCCTTCACCGTTTTGAGAGCAGTGATGATGAAATAATTTACACAAAGTAAAGCGCCTGTCTGGGTTCGAACCTACGACCTACAACTCGTAAGTCGCAGCCGTTACAACTTGGCCACCTCTGCTCTGAGACTCTGAGACTTATCGTAAGGAAATATTAGAATAAACGTGGATTGCTATAAAAATAAGGGGTTAAGTACATGTTCGGGTCGGCATGATTCGGCACAGGTTGGGCGGCAAATTCGATTAGCTTGATTCGGCACGATTCGAACATTGAACAAGTGTGTAGCACATAGGGCTTGGGAAGTCTCGACAGCCCCAAAGTCTCGGGACACGAGACAACCCACGGCCAAAGTCCCGCGACGTCCCGGGACGTCCAGGGACTTCGAGACTTCTCAAAATAAAATTAGAATCGAGTTAATTTTGGATCATATCGCACACCTAGATCTAAACAGCGATTAACTCAAAAAAC
This sequence comes from Amphipoea lucens, assembly GCA_947508005.1. NCBI lineage: Eukaryota > Metazoa > Arthropoda > Insecta > Lepidoptera > Noctuidae > Amphipoea > Amphipoea lucens. Next base: position 1,505,921 of record OX382364.1, read on the forward strand.
ACTTTTTTCAGAAAAGTTGAAAAACTGATTGCCATCGCCCTGTGCACTTCAGGAGTTTGCTGTATTGATCAATACTTTTTAAATGCAGATAGAACAATGATGTTATAAGTTTTTGCATATGTTTTGTTGGTCGCTAGGTAGTGAGTTAAGGAATTCGATGGTATGATACCTACCTCAAATATTTAGATTTTAGAGTTAGCTCTCTTTAGATCTAGGTCTGCGATATTATGTATCAATATAAAAGCAATTTGTTTGTGATATAATTTGTTTGTAATAATGCGACCGGACAAGGAGAACACTCAACAGGATCGTTTCCAATTCTTTTTGTAAATTGGACGGGTGGAAATTAACAATAAATGGAAATTATACGGAAGACTACTACTATAAAGACTGTTACTATAAAGACAAACTATAATTTTCCTAGAAATACTGAAAAAAAAAGTAACATCACGTCTGTAATCCCCGAAGGGTTAGGCAGGGACCTGTAATACTTAGGTACACCCACGTTTCGCCAGTTAGGTCGCCGTTTAAGTTCCATATAATAGGGGGTCGAGCCCATTGCCATCAACTTGGCAAAAATTCAGACTCCGGACTACTTCTGAGAAATTACTGATGGAAAAACTCAATAACACTGTCCGACCTGGGAATTGAATCTAGGACCTCATGCTCAGCACTAGCACTTGCGACCACTAGACCAGCGAGGCAAAAGGACCTGAAAAATGTTTCTTCGCGGCTTCAAAGTAAGTGTGTTCTTCATTCAAGTGTCGAATACCTATTTTATAAGTACACAAAAATTAAAGTACCAGCCAGAATAAAAAGTAGGTAGGTACTGTTTTCTTATGGAAAATAACATATTGAGCATTTTTTAATATTACAGCGAAAATCTACAATTAACCCCCCCGCTCCTATTTCAGATTGAAAATGCCAAAAATCATATTTTTATAACAAGTGTTTTAAGCATAAGTAACATTAAAAAAATCCCAACTTTTAATTGAATTTAACATCCTGAACATGTTTTAACTATAAAGTTGTTATAAAAATAATATGATTTTAGGCATTTTCAATCTCGAATAGCAGCCGCGGGTTATTTTTTTTGGACTTTCGTTGTAATAGTAAAAAATTCTCGAGTGGTCATTTCCCATAAGAAAAAAGTACCAACTTTTTTTCTGGCAGGCACTTTTTTTTGGGAACTATATTTTCTATCACCAAAATTTATATTTGTCATCAAGTTGTATCACCTAATAAATAGATCTATCGCCACGAAATATTTGTATCACCTAATAAATAGATCTATCGCCACGAAATATTTTCGTTCTCAGATAGCGGGGCTCCGTCGACATAGGATGCAAGAACGAGCGAAGGGCACCCCGAGGTTCGGTTTGGTTAGGTTACTTTAAACCCTTTACACAGAAATAGGGGCCCCGCGAAGCGGGGCTCCGTCGACGTAGTATGCAAGAGCGAGCGAAGGTTCCCCGAGGTTCGGTTTGGTTAGGTCACTTGCATTGTTTGGTGACTACATTTTGGTGACAGATCTACTATTTGGAGGACAAACCCTATTATTTAAGAAACACAAAACTAATTAAATTGGTGATAGCTTAAATGATACCCCTTTTTTTTTGGGCACGAAATGAATGATGTCTTTTGAAAATCAAGTTGTAAACCAACCCATCATACCTATCTTTTCAGGAATTTTTAACTACTTATGACAATCGAAAGCAACACGCATATCTATACTAATAATAAACCTGAAAAGTTTTTTGAACGAGCTAATTAATCTTTGGAACTAACAATCGGATTTGAAAAAAAATTAAAATCCATTTGCATTTGATAGCCTAATTTTTGAGGAAAGCTTTAGGCTCCATAACATCACGCTAGGACTGTTAGGAGCCGAGCAAGAAGGAATAAAGTCAGAAAGAAAGCTAAGCAAAAACCGCATGCTTAATGGAACATTGACCCAGTAGATAGGTCAGAATTGAGTTACTTACAGATTTTTTTTTACTCAGATCTCATCAACAGTTAATCATAGGCGTTTAAAATACAAGCATTCATCCAAACTATCCAAATCCAAACTAATATTATAAATGCGAAAGTAACTCTGTCTGTCTGTCTGTCTTTTCTTCACGCCTAAACTACTGAACCGATTTAGATGAAATTTGGTATAGAGATAGTTTGAGTCCCGGGAAAGGACATAGGATACTTTTTATCCCGCTATTCCCACGGGATCGAGACTTATGCGGGTGAAACCGCGGGGCGCAGCTAGTGATTAATAAATAGTCAAATCAAATCAGTTTTCATTTTTTGCGTCAACAAGTAGGATAAGTCCTCATAGCAAGATCTTCTTTTGCGATGTCCCAAAAATCTTCTTTTTTGAGTTAAGGCATGCGAAACGAAGTAATAGCGCGAGCAGGCGATGCGATGCGACGAGATGGTCGAGGGAGCAAGAAATTTCACGCGGACGAAGTCACGGGCAGAAGCTAGTTTATAAATAAACCGACTCCTTGAAGGTCTCCAGGATAGATCTAGCTAGAATCTAGCGCACAAACGTGATCTTACTATTACAGCTAGCTCTAAGAACTGCAACACAATACAGCATCCTGCATCCTCATATTACCTATCACCTCATCCTGGGGACTTGACAGTTGACATTGTCGACTGCACAGCCAATCACGAGTGACCTAGCTGTATTTGCAGCTGTAGTGACTTTTATTAAGAAGGAGTAAAGTTCTAAATGTATTGCTAAGGATGGGGAAGTAAGTTTGTGTTCTGACGGACGAATTGGGTTTTTATGTCGAATGGTTTAAGCGTAAGTTTGGTTTAGTCTAGATTTTCAGATTTATTTAATCTTATCGCACACAAAACTGTACAAATGCGGGCTTAATGCCTTGGTCTTGATTTGATCTAAAATACTCTAAATGTCTTCAATTCACCCTGGCTTAGAGGGAGGAGTTTACGATGGCGGTTGTTTTTTTTTTGTCCGAGCTAATCCAAAGGCCTAGCCCATTACAGTAGGTAACTGGTCTATCCCACCAGAGTTGTCAGTGCTGTCATTTTTGTCCAAAGAGGTCTGATATTATCCTTCTTCTTCAGAACGCTGTTACTTAAGAATTCCATAGATTAGTTTTTTCACTTAACATCGAACCTTGGTTAATTTTTTAAATAACACTACTTACTTATTTATTAACACGTTTACCTACATGTTCAGATATAAACTGGATGAACCTAGTCGATAAATTGAGATAACCGCGACTGAATAAGATATGGATGACGAATAGGATGAATTCACACAAGACACATTCATGAACCGAAAAAATAATAACGTAGGTAGGCAGACCTATGGTCTGTTCCAAAAGCATCTGAACAATATGTAAACAAATGAACCACCACCACCAGAAAACGTAGATCATACCTATGGATGCCAAATTGTAGTGTTACTAACTTGAGTGCCTTGATTTGATTATTTGGACATTATTTACAGTTTCAACAGATACTATTTGAACTGATTATAAGTACCTACATAATTACACGTACCTGGCGATAAATATTGCACATCGACCTTTGGAAAGAGACAATCGGCTAATTTCGGCTTCGTAGAGCGTTATCTCTGTCGCACGAAATACAAACAGTCCGGTATCTATTAGGAGCTGTCAAAACAATTATGATTTCTCAATTATGCTTCTTTTGATAATTCTTTTTATTCTTTGTATAAAATACATCAATTTCTCTATAAATGATGGCTTTAGGTTAACAAAAACATGTCTAAGTTTATGGTTATGGCTAAAGATGCCGTAGTACAACTTTAAATTATTTAAATTTGGGGGTGTTAAAAACTCTAATATATATTTAGAGTTTTTAACACCCCCAAATTTAAATATTTTTTTGAACTGGACGCGACCGCACTCTATCGCACTTGAACAACGACTGACAAAACGTCACATAGGTAGTGTGCGACAGAGATAACGCTCTACGAAGCCGAAATTAGCCGAATGTCTCTTTCCAAAGGTCGATGTGCAATATTTATCGCCGGGTACTGTATATTCATGTATGATGTCTCCTATCAGACCGAGGATAAATACTGGATTTCTTCAGAGAATATTACGTCACTATAAATTAGACTAGACCTCTAAACAGAGATCGCCCAGCAACGAAGTGGTTCTACCGCTGGCTGTGGAAAGGCGAACGAGTGTGACATGAGGCAGGGAATGTTGGGTGGACGTTGCGCAGTATGGGAACAGGTATAATTAGAGGCACATAAAACATTTTAGCTTCGTCTGTTGGGTGGCAATCAGAGCTTGAAATGCCGGTATTTTTGGGTACCGGTACCATTGATAAATGATTTATTTTCTGTAAGTAGGTTTGTACAAAAACTTTTTTATATTTTTTTCAGCTAGGTTTTGTCGGTGTTTCCTATCTGACTACTCTGAGAAGAAAGGAACTCAGAGGTCACAGTCTCTTTTAAAGTCCAGAAAAAATCTTGGTCAGATCATGTGAAGACCATGTAGATTGGTGTTTGAAATGGTCTTTTGAGGAAAGAACCACACAGATTGAGCGGACCTGTCCAGTCAGTGCACGCATTTGTCAAAAATCGTGCAACTCAACTCAGAACTTGAGGAGCTCACCGATTCGACATTGACCTTGGTTTCATACCGGTGACAGACGTAGGTAGTAGGTACTAGTACCTACTATTGGTATTTCTAATCAGTACCGGTAGTTAGAGTGAGAAAACAGATATAGTGAATAAAAAGGATAGTTAATAGGCATTAGAAAAATAATTTCAAGGACACATACGAGATTTGTGGTATGCGCCAGGTGCTTATCTGAATTTGTTACCTGCAGTACCCGTCTGGAACTGGTGCCCGTCTGGAACCGGTACCCGTCTAGAACCGGTACCCGTTTGGAACCGGTACCCAGATACCAAAATGGTAAGTACCGGTACAGAACCTATACTTTTGATACCGATTCCCAAGCCCTGCGGGGCAATTGCGTAACACTATCAATCGAAATCAGTTTCATTTTGACAGTTCAACAAGATTCATTGCGTTATTTACGTGTTGAGCAGACAAATTTTTCGAACTTATGAAGCAATGGATTAGCAATTGGCTTCAAAATTATTCAAATTCCGATTGATAGTGTGTCACGCAATTAGGGTGCTGGTGGCAATACATCTGCGATAGCTCTGGTACCTATTGCACGTGTCCATCCACAGGTGGTGAGCCACTTCTTCTTAGCGTGTCGATGGCAATCTAAACTCGAAAGTTGACTATGAGTTTGACGCCTTCAGTAGCGTCCATCAGTTCCTATAAAGTGCAGACAATCGGACACACTGGACACGACTTTAAGTGTCGTTTTGGGATCACCACCACATTTACCCTTCAGGGCGGAATCATCTGTGACCTAAGCAGCTTTTCATTGTTTCAGCCAACCTGGGTCCGGAGTCTGTTTAAAGACTTCCAGATTCCGAAGTCTGGGTTCGGAGTCTATTTAAAGTCTTCCAGCAACTGAGCACTTATCATCAGGTCGCCATCCAGTACAGCCCGATTCAATATTTATGGCGGTTCTGAAGTGCGGTACTCGCTGCGCAGTACCTCCCCCCTCCCCCCCGCTGACACATAAATTTGTTACTGCGCAGCGACTCGCCTCATGTTCAGAGCCACCATAAAGTTTGAATCAGGCTACAACATTAAAAAGGCTATTTGTGGCTCTTCTATAAACCGTACATCTATGTCCTTTTAATTCTCCAACAGGAAGTGCAGCCACGATGCACGCTAGGTACACATGATAGGTGCGTCTGTTATCACTATAAACGCTTCCTAACCCACCTAGGAACGTCATCTCTGTCCTTGGTAGCCGTACCATCTCAAAAGCACTTTAGAAGCAATCAAGTCGTCAGTTTGATTGGCCAATTTTATAATAAACAGGTGCCAGGGTACGCCAGTCATCCACGGGACGGGCGCGAACATTGTCAAGTACATAATATAAACTCTTTGAGTGAAAAAAATAATAAAAATACAAAAAGAAATGATTCAGCTGTTTATTTTGGCTGTTGCGGGTATGTATTTTAAATTTTGTTCTTTCTTAAAAACCGTTAGAGAAAATAATTACGGCCAAATTAATTGTTAGATTGTTCATCTTTTGTGCTTTATGCTATAGGTACATAGGGTAAACAAGCCTAAAGGTAATAAAGGGAAAAAAAAATTAAAAGCGTCTCCTGAACTTTTTTAATAGCAACAAATCATCGCAAGTTTATTGCTATTTAATTTATCCAGGCGTTTAAAAATATTTACATATTGTTATCGGAGTTATTAGCCATATTCAGCAATTTATTATTAAATAATACACTTATGTGTTTGTTTGTACACAAATTACTCTCTCATTGTCTCCACAATAGTCAAAACTAATCCATTACTACTGCATGGGCAGCAGTAGATATAATTGTGTGCTAAAAGGTAAACCTACCTATTTACCTACCAAGTTAAGTAGGTACCAAGCGTAATGAATTATTCCCTTGTATATTTTTTTAAACTATCTAACCGAGCAGCGTTCATTATTATCAGCCTGATAATGATGAGATGAGGCGATGCTAATGAGAGGTTTACATTCTAGCTTACATACTAATGATCCGCAAATTTAACACAAACATCAACATAAAAGTTAGTCATCCAACCAAAACTCACTCTGCAAACATTTCAGAAACAGTTTAAGCCAATATTTATACTAAGATAACCCAATTTCTGTTGGATTCTGTCGAAATGAGTCATTTATGAGAGGAGCTTCCGTTCACACTGTAGATCAAAGTATTCGCAAACGCTTGCACCAGATACAAGACAAACCACAGAACGGTTGCGAAACTGCCGTGGTGGGATATTTACTATAAATTGGAGATACATTTGGTAGTAAAATAGGTAAATTATGTGTATATTTGTATGCAAATAGGAAAGATAAATCGGGTTAATGATAGACTAAATAAAGACAGAGTCGACGGTGCGTCATTTGAGCCGAGAGAGCTCAAGTCTAGACTTTAACGTTGAGTCTTTAGGAATATTTACCAAATATTAGGGCGTAGTACCTATTTTTTTATATAAAAAATCCCGCTGTTTTACCCAAAAGGTATCAAAATCCCTCTTTAGCCAAAAAGACGCTGGTCCGCAAAACACCTGGAGCCAATAAGATTATTAGGACCTAATATTTTGTCTTTCTAACTAAATGCTGGTGGAGCCGATGTTAATGGGTCACAATCATTCGACAGGCTATCGTGTCGAAAATGACACATTTCGATTACCTTAATTACCTTGTGCCCGACAGTACAACAGCTGTCGGAAGAATAGCGGTCATCTATTTGATTGATTTAAATTAAACTGACAACATTCTCGGGTTTTGGATTTGTGATCAGCGTTTAGACGACTCTTTTGATAACGTTGATTGATGTTCGATTGGGTATGGAAGCATATCGAATGGTTGGGAATAGCTGGTACCTATTATCGAAAAAAACAAAAAAATATATTTAAAAACAGACAAACAGGAGCATAATAACACGAAACCCCGTCCTTTCTCCTGAATTGGGCTTATACCAGTAATGTAGCGAATGCAGACAAATAATGGAGGAATGTAGTCGCAATAAAATTTGCTTTCCAATAAAAAGATCAAACGATCGTTTATTTCGCGCCATTAAGACACGCCATTACCTACTTCAAACAATTTTAGATTGACAACCCTCCGTTCCATTTTACTGTTAATTGCAATTAGTTTCAATCTAATTTTCGATCATTTTAGACTTAATAGTTTGAAACGTTGGAATGAAGGAATGTGAAAGATAGGTATATATACGTGTTCAATCAATTGATTTAGACAATTACTGAATTCTAAGGAATCTTAACTGCTAATTAGGCACTTAGCTACGTTAGCCTTTTATTTATTTAGTTACTAGAAACAAACAACTTAGAAGACTTAGCAGTATCGTAAGTTTACCGGTGGCGCCGCCGCCGCCGCGCCCGTCCGTGCCGCTTGCGATAGCATAAAGTCAATTCAAGAACACTTCAATTTAAATATTCTGCAATTCGTTGTCCGCTCAGGTAATTCTATTCGGTATAAACTGAGCAATTTATGCGTTCTTAATAGCTTTATTTTATATTCGCTACAAATAGCATTCAATCAAAATTAAAATAAAATGTACGCAACTTTTACATAGGTACTCTATAGTCTAGTCTTCTTTTGTCTTCTATTTATATAAAAAAAAGTCGGGTTAGTTACACCATATAAAACTCAAGAACGGCTGGAGCGATATTTATGAACTTTGGTTTGTTAGATTTGTCTCCGCCCCGAATAGCAGAATAACTATCAAACAAAACTTGGTTCTCAAAAAAAAAAATTAAGATAATTCATATCCTGAGGCGGTACGAAGTTCGCCGGGTCAGCTAGTTAATTAATAAAAATAACAATATAAAATCCTTACTTAACTCTTCAATGAAATATGATCAATTGATCAAATTCTTAAAAGCCTAGAATTCCAATCAAACAAAAAATCTCAGCCGGCGTGAAAAAGTGCAAACAATATCGGATTTGCGTGTGGCGAAAATATGAACTAAAATAATTCAAGGAAAAATCATTACCCTTCGTAGACTACTAGCGCCACTACACTAGCAAAATAGTATTGTTTTGCAACATTGCTGGAAGGCTATGTTCTTTGGTTATAAGTTCTAAATTAAAATAGAAAACTAGTGTTATACATTAAATACTGAAGGATTTAACAGTGAACTAAATAAATCAAAGAATTTGGTTTGTTAAACTGTATTATTCACGCTTTATTTACTCTACAGCGATTGATATACAATACACGTCCTTGAATCCAGTTTTTTGACAATTCATGTCATGACGTTTGGTTTTAGTGTTGCCATAACAACAATTGAAAAATTTTCTACCGTTTTGGTAGAAAAGGTAATAAATTGTCTTTTTTGCAGCCATTGCGGTGAGGTCAGAGGAAGAACCAATGAAGAACTTAACAACAATTTCCTGGGCGCATGCCGTCAATAACAAAACATACCTACAAGCTACTTTAGCAAGTGAGTACGATTATTGTCTTAAATCATTATTTCCTATAACAACATAAAACAAATAAACAAGTCTATGCATAGATAAAAAAATAACTTACAACCTCTTTGTTATTGTGATGTCACATTTTGACAGCCCCTAACAGCAACCTAATTGCGTAACACACCACCAAATAATAATCTCGATCATTTTGAAGGATACTGCTAATCCATTGCTTCATAAGTTAGAAAAAAAATTCTGCTCAACAACGTAGGTAACGCAATGAATGTTGTCAAACTGTCAAAATGAAAGCCATTGCTACTGTTAGTGTGTTCGTACATTTATTAGTCGCTTTTTCGGGACGGGCAATTAAGAACATAACGTAATTAGTAGTATTTGATCATAATATACAGGTTGAAATTGAACACATGCGACAAATCGAAATGGGAGATTGTACTCATCATTATGAACAACTTTTACTATGGGACCATGGCTGAAATCGAGAAAAAAAAAATCAGCTGTTCCCTACATTTTGACGAGTTACTCGAACATAAATGTAGGGAACAGCTTATTTTTTTTTCGTGATTTCAGGTTTGCTCCCATAGTAAAAGTTGTTCATAATGATGAGTAGAATCTCCCATTTTGATTTGTCGCATGTGTTCAATTTCACCCTGTATATTTTTTTTCTTTTTTGTCAACTGAGCTGATGGCGACTATTCTGCCAGCGTCAATACTTATAAATTATCCTCATATCAGTAGATCATTTCTTACTGGTCACTTATTCTTAATCAAACTTGCTCAAATTAATTTAGCTGGCCAAACTTCACAGACTTAATGGATACCGATATCTTTAATAATGAAAGAAACAAATATTAATATATGGTTAATGGTAAAACATATTATTTGGGATGCGCACTGGCAATATAAAGAAACTAGCTTCTGCCCGCGACTTTGTCCGCATGAAATTTCACCCTCCCCCCATTCACCCTCTTAGGGGTGGAATTTCGAAAAACCCTTTCTTAGTGGATACCTAATCTTCACTAAGAACACACCCTCCAAATTTCATGTCTCTAGGATCAGCGGTTTAGGCTGTGCGTTGATATATCAGTCAGTCAGTCAGGACTTTGAATTTTATATGTATAGATAATTAATGATTGTCATCTAGATGATCTAATAATGATCTTGATGATGATGAAACTTTATTTCCCTAGTCCGTAGGTGTGTCCGTGGCATCATAGAGTGGGGCTATCAGAATACCAGCGCTGTGGTAAATTTTTTTTCGCAGCATTATGCTGAGATAGGAGCCTTTTTGACCTCGCATAGTTATTTTCTTTTTTTGTTGTTTTGTCATTGCCAAAAAAATAATGTTGATTTTCTTAGTTTTAAATGTTTCTTTTTTACTGTTTCTATTTCCAATGCGTGGCCCTAATAAAACATTTTTCTTTATTTTTTTCTACTGATGATAAAATAAAAAAAATTATATTGATACCTATTACGTCTAAGACAGTTACGCCAGCTATTCTAACGTGACCCTGTAGTTACAATGTTAGGTACATAGTTCTATTACTATTGTAACTATTCCAACTGCTCAAATTATAGTGAGTACAGTCAAACGGGGTGAATAGGGATGCAGGGGTGAATCGGGACGAAACTTTAAAATGGATTTTAACGTTGAAATAATATAGTTTGTTATCAATAAGGGCACGTAATCGTTAATTAAATTACAGTAAACACATTAGGGTCCTTTTTGCCCACAAACTATATTATTTTAATGTTAAAATCCCTTTTAAAGTTTTGTCCCTATTCACCCCGTTTGACGGTAATTGCTCATTAAAAACCGTTACCTACCAAGTCTGTAACCAATAAACAAATTAGTTACCGAATAGTTCAGCTTAATCGTAGCTTACAAACTGAAATCAGAAGCAAATAGCTAACATTTAAGCCCATAATATTGCCATTAAAGCTGCATTCCATAACTAGGAATACTAGCAGCTGTGCAACCTATCAATCAACTATAGCTATCTCCTATCTCTTTCTAACGTATGGTGGTAGAAAGAGAGGGCAGCCGGTTGTTAGCACAAGAGTAATGTGAATTGATTGAGTGTGGCAACACTAGAAGCTTGGGGTGCCGTGCAAGTTAAAGGAAAAAGCGGTGAAAGGTTTTTTGATTAATTATTGTTTAGTTTGCGAAACTTTGAAACTGTTTATTGCTTTTTAATTAAGTATTATAAAGGTGATAAAAACCATATTGCTTAAACGTATGTGTGAATGATTGAACAGAGTTGCAACATCGTTCATTTAATTACCAGCGTACTAGGCTGGAGGAGCAGTAGTGGCCCAATGGTAACGGCCGTGACTTACAAATTGTAGGTCGTAGGTTCAAACCCAGATAGGCGCTACTTGGTGTAAATTATTTCAAAACGATGAAGGAAAACATCTTGAGGAAACCGGCATTTCCCAATAATTTCGGCATGAACCAATAATTTGAAGACATGTGATATCTACCTGTCTACCAACCCACACTAGGCCCGCGTGGTAGATTATGACCCACTCACTCTCACAGAGAAGAGGCCCGTGTCCCAGCAGTGAGAATATTATAGGCTGGTTATGCTTATGCAAAATAGACTGTGTAGAGAGTCTCAGTAAAAATAGGTGCTAGTATTGTGTAGAACAGAATAAAACAACGCATCAGTGTTCACAGGAAAGTTTTTGTTGAATAAAACGAAGCAGTCTCATCAGCATGTTATTCAAAGAAAAAAAATCCGAGTGTGCTTATGACCACACGATTGAAGTAAAACTTCGCTATGAGAGAAAGAGAGAAAGAAAATGTGCGCGCGCACTGCTTTCTCTTGCTTATATCTCCCACTCAACTCCCGTTCGCCTCGCCCGATCACACTTTTCGTAACGCTTACGTCGCGCGTTCGCCAGCTTACTCCTCAATTCAAGCGTGCGTAAAGAAGTTTCACTTCAAAAGTCTCACAAGTTCGTCACATGCACCACACATCAGCAGGAATAGCTCTTATTCCCAACGTTGCCAGTTCATGGAACATAACAATTTATAACAATTAACGTTATGACAGATTTGGGCTTCACACGTACGCGGAACCACAGAGTAACGTCATCAATGGAGGACTCATCAACTTGCATACCTTGCACCTTGCATCATTCATCTTCAAGTCATTAGAGGATACCATTAGAAAATTTAGGAAGTGTGAACAAATTGCTTGATTAACCGGCTGAATGCCATACCTAATTAAAGAAACAATTAAAAAGCCATTGTGTCTCGCGTGGATCCACGTACGTGGATACAAAGGGTTAATTAATAGGATTTCCATCGTTTATTGCCAACTTTAAGTTTACAAAAGCTAACTTGACATTTGAGATTTGTTTGTTAAAAATAGATCAGAATCCTATTCTGAGACGATAAAGCTATCATTGTTGCGTTGCAAAACAGAGATCGCGCTATTCGTCCAGGATAACTCCATCCCTTTTTCACCTTGGAACCTTTATCACATACAGCCCCAGGCTTACAAAAACCAGGACTAAAATAATTTTGACGATGTTGATCGACGAGTATAAGCTAAAAGCACATTCGTCACGGTCTGTTACTCTGGTATAAGAATTTGTGACGTCTACGAAAGACAAACAGCGTTCATTCAACAAATGCTTGCGCGTCACTAGTATAGTGTATTTCGTCGAGACTATCTACGTAGGTAATATTTGCACAGATGGCTTTTATTCAAACACCTAATTACTCCATTTATTTGTTAATCTGTGTGCAGAGCGCGCGAATCGTTTGAAACAATATATGCAAATAGGATTGCTTACAAAAGTTGCGGTTGCCAGAATTTGTAACGTAAATATGTATGTTGTTATGTAATTAGAGTATTTAGTTACACTGTGAATAATTTCTAAGATGAATTACTGAGTAACTTGCAGTTATAATTTAGGGTTTTCTTGCAAAGATGTAATTGGCTTCTTCACCAGTGATAGACGTAAAAGGAGACTAATGCCCGGTTCCTATAAACAAAAGCGAATCGTTTTGCTTACCAATGGTAGATTTTTTTATTGCCAAACTGGGCGTATAAATAGATTTGTAAGCTAATTTTTCCTGTGATGCTACTACCATAATACAGGAGGATTTTTTATCACCATCCAAATTTTTACAGGGTGTTCTACCCATGAATATGAACAACTTTCACTATGGGACTAACTCTGAAATCACGAAAAAAAATCAGCTGTTTCATACATTTTGGTCAAGTAGGTATTGAACTTTTGTATTAAACAGCTGATTTTTTTTTCGTGATTTCAGAGTTGGTCCCATAAGTGAAAGTTGTTCATATTCATGGGTAGAACACCCTGTAAAAATTTGGATGGTGATAAAAAAAATCTTCCTGTATAGGAGAGTCTACTATGCAAAGCTATGAGGTCTTTGCTTCATGTAAAGATACAAGAGTTTTAATTTTAACCGATAATGGTCCGTAAATTATAGAAATCGGCCATAAAAGACACGTTAACGGGATAGGCAGCAGCATCCTTCTATCTTAAAATAAAGGCACGAACACCAATAAGATAGTCAAATGTGGTGATTATCTGATTTTGACTTATATTACTCCTGTGAACAATAATTTTAGAGGTTTTTGACTCAGTGGCAAGTCATGTTACCTACCTTTATACGAGCTTAGTATGGAGACGATGATCATAGTGTTGGTCCCAATTACTAGTACTTTTACCCGGTCAAACGGCGCGCGTCGCCGATCGGCGACGAAACAATAGAAAATCAATTGTGTCTCACTAGCGGAGCTTGACAGATTAAGGTGGTATGCAAACAATTTTTTTAGCCTGAACTTTTGGTACCCTATTCATGACGCTGCACTGTCCAGCCGGGAAACTAATTTCTAACTAACTCCCGACAATTCTAAAGAAAACCTAACCTTCCAGGCTCTGTCTGCATGCTAGAAGCTGACATCGTCATGGGCGCAGTCGTCGGCAAGGATGGCCCACCCGTCCCCATAATGGCGCATCCTCCTGCGACAACCTCCGACCTGACTCTAGCGGAGTTCTTGGAGACCATAGCCCAGCATAACCTGAAGGAAACCACTCCAGCCAATAAGAAGGGGGCTAAGCTAGACTTTAAGAGCATCGAGGCGTATGAACAGAGCCAGGAACTGATCAGCAAATATCAGGTATGGTTGCGATTTAAAAAATTATTATTCATTTAAAGTTTTTTTAACCGACTTCAAAAAAGGAGGTTATGTATTCGACCCGTATGTATGTTTGTATGTCCGCGATTTTCTCAAAAAGTAATGAACCAATTTTGATAATTCGTTCACTTAAGTGATAGGTAATAGGTAATACGGTAGAATAGAAGTGATCTACATACTTTTAGGAAGGTTTTAGTATATAATACATTAGGTAATTATTCTTATGTACGAAGTTATATGCATAAATGTACTGCATCTCCGGCATTTCTACGCGAATTTTGATGATTCTTCTAGTCGGTGTCTTCAATTCTTCAGTGCACTAGTGTTAATTAAATTTGTGTGGGGTAGGTACAACTAAAAAGTGAAAAATAAAAACTTTTTTACAAAAAAAAAAAACACCCGACTTCAAAAAAACACACTAAAAAGTGAAAAGTAACTTTAATTTCAGAAGTCAGTGCCGTTGGTTCCGCATTTTCGTTTTTTGACACCGACTTCCGAAATTAAAGTTATTTATAACTTTGTAGTGTGTTTTTTTGAAGTCGGTTGTTTTTTTTTTGTAAATCAGTTTTTCAACCTTAGTTTTCCAGGCTCTTATGAAAGGTTACATAGGTACAAGGTTTTAGGAAAGTATTGAAACGAATCTCCATGAAAGCCTTCTTAGTGTGCGTACTGGCGAGCGGTACTTACGCATCAACGGCAGCCGCCAATGCGTCGACGGCGACTGCTGCAATTGCCCCTGCCGTTAATCGTGTCGTGTCGCTCGTGTGTAAGCACACTTACAATGTAGGTAGGTAAAAAAATAACAAGACCTAGATCTTAAGTATCTCCGCTTTCTAAAAACATGTCCCTAATTAGTTCTAAGGTAACTCGTAAATTTTCAACATCTAGGTAAGTACACAAATTGTGAAGCTCAACTCAGCACTTAAAAGAAGCTCAACGGCTCGGCGAACAACACTAAAGAAAAAAACATTTGGGTAGTCCGCATAAAGTACTCAAACTGCCAGATAATGGTGGTTTAAATCTAAAGGTCACCACTTTGTCATCCATGGGTTTCGTAACAGACAATAGAAGCTGCAGACGCACGAACCCAATTTAAGTGAATGAAGTAATCAATTTAGTCATCATTTGTTATAATTAGTAATAGCATCAGGCATGTCTCATGGGGAACCCTGCACCAAGACGACATTACACACAAAAATCTACCTTATGATATTCAAATAAGGTTGAATTTCTAAAACATGTATGAAGGGTCCACTATTTTTCTAGTCATAGGAATGTAGACTCTATTACAATAAATTTAAGGGTTGATATTGTGTAGGTTGACGGGAGCACACATCTTAATTAGAATAATGACATAGCGTGTGAATAATCGGGAATTTAAAACAACATCTTGTGTGGTCGGTCTGTGTGGGGGTGAGGCCATCAGAACAGCGGGAACATAAGCGGTAGCGGAGCGATAAGCTATGCATATGCTAGGTTTTAGAATCTTTTAATTTGTATTGAACCGTTTTTGTACGGTCAGGGAACTGATTATTACTATAGAGAATTATCTATTTTAACCATAATGACCTTTCTGACACAACACTCATCACTTAATTGACACTGACTTTACTGACCTCATGTCGCTGTTTTTATGGCCCCACAACAACAACACAGATGAACCGAGGCGCATACGCATATGTCCCAGGCGGCTAGAAACAGTTGTTACAACAACGACCCATGATTGAGAACTCCTGAAAAAATGGCGTCTCGTCGACAGATTTAGCAGATGTGTAGTATAGGTGTCATTTATTAATTCCATGCATCCTGTGCGTGGGAATCCTATTGTTTTATTTATTACTAGCTGCGCCCCGCGGTTTCACCCGCGTAGGTTTCGATCCCGTGGCAATAAGTATCGGGATAAAAACTATCCTATGTCCTTTCCCGGGATTCAAACTATCTCTACTTATACCATCGGTTCAGCGGTTTAGGTGTGAAAAGGTAACACACAGACAGACAGCCAGACAAACAGACAGAGTTACTTTCGAATTAATAATATTAGTATGGATTATTTCTTGGCTATTCACAATTCACAATTTATTAATACACTAGCGGACCTGACAGACGTTGTCCTGCCCGAACAGCGCCATCTGCCGGGTCCAATAGTGAATCTTAGCCACCAAGGGACCCACTTAAACGCACACAAAAAAAATTATCAAAATCGGTCCAGCCGTTTAGGAGTTCAGTGACATCACGAACGGAAGAAATATTATACATGTATAAAGATAGGTAAAGATATAATTTTTTTTTTAACCCATGTTGTCCCACTGCTGGACAAAGATCTCCATAAAATAATTGTACAAAATTAAATAAACAACCAGGTTTAAAAAAAAATTGGTTTTGTTAATTTGACTTAGAGCTGATTTTTTCCAACGACGCCAGATAGTTTTATCCATGGAATAATTTTGTATTTTTGACAGTTCTTCCATACAAAAATTGTCGGACGTCAATTTTATTCCACGAATAAAAAATATCGGTCGATTGAAAAATCAGCCCTTAATGTTTTTCTTACCTACCTACCTAGATATTTTATTTTGATATACCTAGTAGTAATATTTTACTTTAATAGTTTCTGATCAAAAACTCGTTGCAAAAGCTAGAATTTTTTTAAGCTCAGGCGCCTAAAAAGCTTTTGTAACGAGTTTGAGTGCAAATACGTTACTCCTTCCTAACTTACATTGATCCAATATCTTATGATACTGGATGAATTTAAGCGGCGTAGATCCAGCGTCACTCGATTGAAATCAATGTAAATCCATACTATCCATACTAATATTATAAATCCGAAAGTAACTCTGTCCGTCTGTATGTTACCTTTTCACGCCTAAACCATGAACCGATTTAGATGAAATTTGATATAGAGATAGTTTGAGTCCCGGAAAAGGACATAGGATAGACTTTTTATCCTGATATTCCCACGGGATCGAGACTTATGCGGGTGAAACCACGGGGCGCAGCTAGTTTGCCATAAACGGGAAAAGGGCTGGCTAATTCGAGACATAAATCAACATAAATTCCTATAATGCCCAGAGCGACTGCCTCGAACACGAGATAGATTGCTCTAGAAAAAGTCGCTCAATGTGAAATTGGAATTCTCGTGCCTGCTTTTATAATAATGGGTCAAGCTTCCGTGTGGTCCCCGCATACAAAGGCCACCCGCATATGATAGGAAAGGTTACAAGGAATAGGAAAGACACAAAGAAAGAAAATGTGTTTATTTGGCACACGCTCAAGTATGTTGTAGGTAAACACAATACACAATGGCGATTAGGTTTTCAGATCATATTAAACAGTACAGCGGTAATTAAAGTAAAAGAAAAAAGTTGTTATTAGTGTTTTAAAATAATAATAATTAAAATAATAATAATTAAAATAATAATAATTAAAATAATAATAATAATCAATTTGTCTAAGGGCTGATTTTTCCATCGCCAGATAACTTTTATCCGAGGAATAAAATTGACTTTTGACAGTTTTTGTATGAAATAACTGTCAAAATTTTAAAACTATTCCTCGAATAAAGTTATCAGATAATTGAAAAATCAGCCGTATGGGCTGTTTTTTTTAACTTGCAATGTATTTGTATGTATGTATTTTTTCATACAAAAATTGTCAAACGTCCATATGACGTATAATGTTCACCGATTTCTCCGTCAATTGTGGAATTATTTTCATTTTTTTTTCTTTGGAAGGGTATACTCTTCGAGGTGGTGCCATTGTCATCAAGTTGAAATCTGATGAGAGGAACCCATGGAAATCGAGGGAAACCCTCAAATTTTATAGGCAAAGCTATAGCGATTAAAGTAACTTGAGCATTTGCTCTCGGAAATCATCATTTGGTAAAGTCGAGCTGATGATGAAGACCACAGATGGCCATTAGAACTACACAATGATAAATATTTCACGGGTTGCGATTCGATTACTTTAATATGGTCGCTAAGCAATTTATGCTCGTCAGAATGCATATGGTGAGTGGTTGTGAGGAGTTCTCCTGGTTCTTACCAGGAGAACTCCTCAATAATTAACGTCCCAGCATCGAGAAAAGCGATATTTTGGAACATGTGATGAGCAGTGTTTTACTAGCTTCCTGTCACTAATATTTACATAGCAAGTAGTGTTATGTGAATTTGTGTGGGGTAGGTACAATTAAAAAGAGAAAAATAAAAACTTTTTTACAAAAAAAAAAAAAAATACACTGACAACTAACTTTAATTTCGGAAGTCAGTGTCAATAAACGAAAATGCGGAACCAACGATACCGACTTCTGACATAAAGTTATTTTTCACTTTGTAGTGTTTTTTTTTGCAAGTCGGTTGTTTTTTAATCTATAGCGGTCCATAAATTATAGGAATCGGTCATAATCGGGCACCAATCCAGACTCTGAGTTGATTCTGAGAATTTTCAAATGAAAAAAAATCCAATAACACCGGTAAAATGTAAAATGGGGTACCTACCTACTGGAACTTCCCGGGATTTCGAGACCCCATTTATTATAATAATAACAACTTCTAAATCATACAAAAAGACACCACTATATTTAGGACAGAGACACATCACATTTCAATCCTCAAAAATGCGGTTAAGGTCATATTCCCAGAAGGTCCTCCTTAACGTTAACCAGAAGTAATTTAGTTCCAATCAAAGAGATTATGTCAACGGTTTGAACCGCGGTTGCTAACTATAGTGGGTAATTAACTGCAATTGCTCGTAAGTAGAGAAATGTCTTCATCACAAAGGAATGATTCACGGTCATGATACTGTGTGGGAGATGATAAGCGATGAAGGAAGCGAAGCTATGTTTTTATTATAAGGCTGCCTGTCCACCAGTGGCTATACCACTATACCGTTTGGAGCCCGTGGCAGATTCAAGGGATGGGGCCCTCCGTCTAGAATAGAATAAAATACTCTTTATTATGTACACCATATAAATTACAGACATAAATATAGAAACTTTACAATGGGTGACACAATGGGTGACACAATGGGCGGTCTTATCGATAAAAGCGATCTTTTGAAAATGAAAATGAAAAAAATGTTTATTAGTTTTAACAAGTTTCCTTACATAACTAGGTAGTGATCTTTTAAAGACAACCTTTGGATGGATTAAAAACGGGAAGGACAGACAAATATTGTAGGTAGCCTGTGGTCTCAATATTGTATAAGCTCAACCAATGTCAAAGTTTTTTTTTTACTAGCAGTTCTCCCGCGACCTCTTCCGCGTAGATTTCATATTTTCTCCTACAAAATTTAAAATCTGACTACTTCTTTGGTTCAGTTGTCGCAAGCGCTACTGCTGAGCATGAGGTCCTGTCCAAAAAATTATACAAACAATGGGAAAAGGTACAAAATGTTCGAAACCTGAATGATGTCATTTGTTGCACATTTTCAAAAAAAGTTTGCTTTATAAACTTATGTTAGGATTGCCTTTTCGGGCCGGGGGCCTCCTCGGGCCCCCCTCTGGCTGGGGGCCCGTGGCATTTTGTCCCAATTCCACCCTGTAGTTACGCCACTGCTTTCCACCAGAGATGAGCGAGGATGCGTAGCGAGGAATGTGTGTAAAAGTAACCAATAACGACGCTAACTTAGTTTCAGCTATAAAAGTGAAGCGATGTTATTGGTTGGTTTCACACACCATCCCTCGCTACGCATCCTCGCTTATCTCTGGTGAAACGTAGCCTTAAGAAGGTAGCATTTAATTTTCAAATAACTTCTCCCGCTCTGGGCGGAGCGGGACAGTGTCAGACTTTTACTGACTAAAACTCATTCGTGTTCCTTCAGTTGTCTGTGCCAGGGGCCACGGTATCACGGTGTCACATGACTTTCTATAAGTAAGTCAAAAACTACGTAGGTACATGGCCATTAAAAATTCCGTCGCCATCGCACCGCTTCCCCTGACAGGACGCTGGCCACTTGCGCATACGCACATGTGCACCGTCTTCCGCGTATCATTATCGTGTGTAATCGTCTCCTGCGTCCGACTGTGCGTCTGTCTGTTCGTCTGTTAGCGTGAATTTGTCTCGAGTACATTGGTCGTGAACTTGGACAGAGATCGGGGCTTTGATAACATTTCGTTGTGGTTTGAAGGTTATTAATTTCAGATGCAATTAAAGGACATGGTACATTGAGATTTTCAGATATTTTTTGTGGATTGAGGAGCTATGTCTCATATTTAAACGCGGGTACTACCAATATTTAGTAGTAAATTAGCCGATTTTTTAAAAAATCGCGTCCAAGTTACAAATTCGCGTACAAATTCTTGAATTTGTAGTGAAACCCTTAAAAAGTTACAGGACGTTTAAGGTGGCTCCTGAATTCGCAACCAACTAGATAATCGGATGCGACCACGGATGTCGATGCGACAGAAGTTTATTTTTATTTCAATCTACATTCATAATCAGTGGCGGATTTACACATTTGCCGCCAATAGGCTATTCAAATTTTGCCGCCCCTACCGACCTCTACAATAATGTCCAATGTCTTTTGCATACTGATTCGCCTTTTCTTTAAAATACTTAAAATGTTCTCGTTCATCAGCTACGAAAAACTTGCATAGAGATTTGTAAAGATCGGCAACTGTGATAAAATCTACGGTAGAAGCCTGAATTCGAGCATTCGCTTTGCTTATTCTTTCCAAAAAAAACATGGTAGGTATATAAATATTAATCTTTTTAATTTCAGTAAGACATAAAAAAAAATGTTAGCCTCAAATTTGCCGCCCCTAAAATCTGCCGCCCTAGGCTCCAGCCTACTCAGCCTATTGGTAAATCCGCCACTGTTCATAATTAATTTATAATTCCTACCTCAGGCTCTCCCAGTATGGCTGAACGCAGACATCCTCCCCGGCCCAGTAGATGCCACCACAAAGCCGGTAGACCCCGTCAAATTCCTGAAGCTGGGCTCCAAGCACAACTGCGCAGTCCTCTCCGTCGGGTGGACCACCAGCTACGGAGGGAACATCACTGAGGGAGAGTACACCAGCGAACAGATCGGCACCATGCTGAGGATTATCAATGAGAACCATATTAATCAGACTGTTACTTTCCCTGTAAGTATTTATTGAAATCCTTTATAGCACTGTGTGATCTAAACGCACTTAAGAGGAAACGCGGTCGGAGAGACTTGTGAAAAATCCTAAGTAAAAAGTCGTAATTCGCGGTTTGGCTCTCGCCTATTTCCTCCTTCAACATTGGGCCAATTTAAAAGATATTCCATAAAATGAATAAGAAGGATATATTATACTGTGTCCTTATGTTTTTGTTTTTTCATTAATAGTTGTCAAATTAGACAGGGGTCGCGGCAGACCACGTAGGAGATGGCGGGACGAGCTGGATAGGTTCCGTCAAAACTGGAGGGAGGACGCGCGGGCTCGCGAAAAATGGAAGGAGTGGAGGGAGGCCTTTGCCCAGGAGTGGGACAGCGCAGGCTAGATAAAAAAAAAAAAGTTGTCAAATTTGTACACTAGGCTTCTGTTGACAGCGGTTTGAATCGGCATTTTTTTTATTTAGGGTTCTAGTGCTTATAAAAATAATGTATCTTCAAAAAAGGAAAGCATACGGACATACAAGTAGTTAATATTTATTATTCTGTTAAAAATCATTGCATAATGGTCTTTAGGTAATAAGAAAGAAAACAGGTGAGAGCGTTTCTATGGAGAAACGACCACCCGTCTTTTCTGTGACATAAATGGTCCATTTTTACACAGAAAAGCGTGAGTTAAGTGCGGCTCTAAATTATATTATACGAGCTATAAAGTAGAATACGGTACGTGTGACTTAAGTGGTCTATTATGTCACACGTATCATAATGTACTATTGGCAGTAAACTAATACTAAAAAGAAGCTGCTTTCTAGAAATACCTAAGCGTTTAGATACCTACCTATAATCATGAGAGAGGTCAGAATTTACGTGAGAGAGAAAGAGTCAGAATTATGACAATTATCAAGGTTTTATGAACTTAAATGGTAGTTTGATAGCTATTCTTGCTAGTCAAGTCCTGTGGCGTTCAACTTGCAGTCATGCATATTTTTCCGGTGTGTATTTGAATGTTTATCTCAGGGTTTTCATTATCATAATTAGATACAATGATTTCGACCATGATAGTTAACTAGGCAAGGTCTGCAGTGAAATTGTAGATACTTTTAAACTGATAATTCTTTCTGAAGTGAACAATATCACCCGTTTTGATGAAGGGAAATAAGCAGCTACGGCGTAAGAGCAGACAAGCATGCTTAAAATGTTCAATGAGAATAAGATCCACACTCCCGCCTCCCAAAAATACTCGCAACTGAATTAAGTATCAAAAAGTCCCTGAAAAGTAAAAACCAACTAGGTAAAACATTTACCTATTACCTATTAAAGAGTTGACAAAAGTCTGCCCCATGGAATCTTTGCAGATATCGAAACTGATTATCGTCGTAGGTTAGAAAATGATACGAATCTTGGGGATCAGAGTCCAGCGGAGTAACTGCGTAATACACTATCAGTAGCAATGGCTTTCATTTTGACAGTTGAACAACATTAATTGCGGTATTTTCGTTGTGAAGCAGAAAAAATTATCGAACATATGCAGCAATGGATTAGCAAATCCTTCAAAACGATTCAAATTGAGATTGATAGTGTGTTACGCAAATACAGAGCCAAGGTTTAAAAACAAGGGTAAAAGTTTCTTATATCTCCCCCATGTCACAGGTCCGTGCTGGTCTCGCAGCCAACAGCCAGCCAGTAATCCTGGACCTCCTTCGAGAAACTTCCTCTCTCAACTCCACCATGACAGTCTGGTCCAGTGAGGGAGACCACGTGGAGGTAGACCGTCTCCGGGCCCTGATCCTGACGGTAGGCCTGGAGAGGACCTACCTGGATGTGCCACAGGAGCTGGCGGGGAAGCTGCACCTGCCCCCGCCTGATGCGAAGGCCAAGAACTAAATATAAAGATGTGGAAAGTTTTAGAAATTATATTACATGGTGTTTTATTTTAACATCACCTGGAGTTTGATTTCATGCCCTGGATATAGCATTGAGAGGGCCATCCATTTGTGGTGCTATATGGAAGCTCATTATTCATCTTTGGACGTGTTTTTCAGGGGAATATATGGAAGTTATGGGGAAGAAAGCCTTTGACCAGCAGTGGTATGATGCAGGTTTACCTGGTTTACAGTAATACTGACGGGTTTGTAAGAGATATTTACAGGGTAGCACGAATAAAGGGATACAGAAAATATACATATATCTATATGTTTAAGTCTAATAAAAGGCTCTGATAATCAATCCGGTTAAAGATCTATACATCATTATCATCATCATTTCAGCCGAAAGACGTCCACTGCTGGACGTAGGCCTCCCCCAAGCACCTCCACTTCGTCCGGTTCTGTGCTTCTCGCATCCAACCAGTTCCTGCGGCCCCTGGCATGAATCTATACATATAACAAATAAATAAAATTGAAGTTTTCTTTTGTATTAATAACAGCTTCTTTCTAAATAAATACATATGGAAGTATATACGGTACCTGCAACAAAAAAAACATTTTTTAACATTTTTCTCTGTTTTTTCGGGCTAACCTCCGAAATGGCTGGACCGATTTTGATGAGATTTGGTAAGGTAATACTTTGAACCCTGGAAAATGACATAAGCATCGATATACCACTCGGTCGAAGCTGCGTCCGACCGTAAGCTAATTGGTAATAAAAGTAATTGTAAAGTAAGTAGTCACAAATCAAAACATGATCACCTAAGAAAGTTATGTTTAAAGTAACGACTTTAAACATAACATCCTCTCAGAAGCCTTTAAAACTACCGACAAAAGAAAGCCAAGCCCTTTCAAAACCACATGGCAGATACAGTTGTGCCCTTATAATTACTAACAACAACAGTGCCACACATTAGCATATGTCCCGCCCAAACATAAGGTCGTGTTTGGCCAAGATCTACAGTTTAAGGTCAGGAATGTGGCCTGCGTGAACACGGCTGAACTAACCATAGTAATTAATACAAACTTAACGCTGGTTTATTATAATATTCCCATTGTCCCGAAGTTGTCCTGTCTCCCACGAAAACCCGCACAAACTTACTCACAAAACAAACAAAAATATCGTCTATAACTTCGGTTATAAGAGTCTTGAAGACTGTAAAATGATGTTGGTTTTCAGCCCTATATTGACCAAATCTCCTGCTGCCAAAATAAGCAATCCTGGATCTTATTTTAATGAAGCCAAAGGTGATGATGACGGTAAAAAGGAGGGTGGTCCAAAGGGTGTCGACCTTTACCATGTGGTGTCCAAGTGACTGCGGAGCACTATAGACGATTGTCATTCATGGGCCGTTGTTTAAACAGACATGAATCTATTTAAATTGGTACCTGAGTGAATGAGTGAATGTTTTACAATTACACATGGTAATGAGGATGTTCTCATTCATGGGTGTGTGAGGATATTTGCAGTTATTTGCAAATTAGAGTAGGTATTTGTTAGCAATATTGTTGTACGTTAGAGACGTGAATTTTATCATGTGTTTAACCTATTTCATCGCAAGTGTTGCTTATCAATTTGGAGTAAGTCTTGTACGGAGCAGTGCTCTCGTAAGAAGTTGCCGCAGTAAAGGAAAAGGACGAATACCGGTCAAAAATGTGAAGAAAGTGGCACTCCGGGAGTGTCGACAGAAGGGACAGTGGCGTGCATTGGTTTTCAGAATAGGTAGTCACTAGGCCGGGTCTAGTCTAGGCAAACGCGGTCACTAATCAGAAAAAAAAGTGAGGTCAGAAGTGTGGTTATTTGAGTAGGCATGCCTACTTAAGGGTGATAAATTGCGAAGGTCGAATGTCATGGTATTACGCATGAGACGTACGTATTTTTAATTTTGTCGTATTCACTTGTGACAATGTGCGAATAGTAGGAGCCGAGTAGGCCGTCCAGCGACTGCCCACAGCCGCGCGTGTTTGTATGAAGATTTTGTTTTTTGCTAGGTATGATAATTTTTTGAGTTTCTTAATTGTGGGGCACACACACTAAAATGTAATTGACAGGCTTATGTTGATATATCGAGGTAGGCACTGCTTATATGCCTATATGCAATGCACGCCACTGAGATGGGAAAACTTGAACAATTACGTATGTATTTTTTGAATCCTCATATAATCAAAACACAACCAGAATACTTTGCCATCACTCACTGACATATCGGAAATACATTAAAACCGAGTACCTACATCCCGAGGACAGCCGAACACATCTGAAGCGGTGTCGGCTACGGTAACAGTGGCACGAATTCAATGGTTTTTTCGCTTCCCAAAAAATGCACAACGGGCCTAAAGAAGTTTTCACTTCCTTACTAAACAAAAAAGGCGCATCCATTAAGGCTCATTTTTCTCCATTCCCTTTCCTCAGATGCGCCCCTTTGACTTACGGCGGCGGCAGAGTACGTGGTGACCCAGTGGTATCGGTCCCGACTTACGAGTTGTAGGTCGTTAGTTCGAACCCAGTGCTCTCAAAATAGTGAAGGAAAACATCATGAGGAAACTGGCATATTCTAGACCCAAAAAATTCGAAAACGTGACATCTACCAATTCGCACCGGGTCCGAGTGGTGGATTATGGTCCTCACAGAGAGGAGGCTTGTGTCCCAGCAGTGGGAACATTATAGGCTGATTTTGTATGTATGATTATGTAGGTGGTAGGTAATTTCTGTGAAGGATATTGGACATGTTTTTAATTGTAAATTGAAGAAACGACCATTTGACCAGATGGTACATATTTGAGCAATTTGAATAGTACCTCCCTAACCATCTCCTATTATTACATCCATGATATTATAGAAGTTTCTTCCAAATATTAGTTGTCTAAAAATGTTTTTATCTTAGTTTCTGTTTGTGCTTTTAACCTTTTACTTGAGAAAACGACGATGGTCTTACATTTCTAATGATAACAACTCATTATTACTGTTCATATTAATTGATCTGTGCTGGGCCTTACACCTCACCAATAACAACTAAACACCAACCAACTCCAACGAACCAACAAACTCTTCAACTCATTGTTATAAACTAGTATTGCCCCATCACCTTTGATTTCCAAGTTATCGCTAACAAACAGAAAAAAAAATCTTAATCGTAATTTCAATCAAAACACAAGCTCCCAGCACACAAGCTCTAACACAAAATAATTATTTATTATTGAAAAAAAAATGAAATTGAATTGAATTGATTAATTGATTGAATTGAATTAAATTGTTCCTACATTATGTATACTTAGGTTAAGGTATGTATCTATGGGTCTTTGTTACCTGAAAATAAATGGTTTAAGTATTATTATTATTTAGATTGTAACACTCGACCCGAAACAGTAGGCTGACTAAACTGTGGCATTCCGATCTGATTGGACCTCGCTGAACCCATTAGCGCCTAAGTAATAGACACGTGTCTCAGACCACCTAGGGTTAGTCTAAAAGCTATTAACTTTATAGACTAACAACTAACAATTTGGTTGGGAAATTGAATTTAGAGAGAGATTACAACATTTACAATAGCCTGCACCTTAATTGCGTAACACATTATCAATCGCAATTTGAATCATTTTGAAGTATATTGCTAAACCATTGCTTCATATGTTCGAAAAATTTGTCTGCTCAACAACGTAGATAACGCAATGAATGTTGTTGAACTGTCAAAATGAAAGCCATTACTACTGTTAGTGTGTTATGCTTGTTTCACACGGAGACAGGGCAGTGGGGCAGAGCAGTAGACATCGCAGTACTGCTACAGTTTGAACGCACACGCCGAGCCAGAACAGCACCCTAATTGCGTAACACACTATTAATCAGAATCTGAATCATTTTGAATAATATTGCTAATTCATTGCTTCATATGTTCGACAAATTTGTCTGCTCAACAACGTAAATAACGCAATGAATGGTGTTGAACTGTCAAAATGAAACTCATTGCTACTGATAGTGCGTTACACAATTTCTCCCCAGTACTGTCTTGACAGTAACCAAGGCAGGTCTATTTTTTCGGGGCAGTTTGCTCCCCCCACCACCTTTCTTGCTCCTCTGTCTTGTCGCCGGACTGGTGTGAATGCGAGGGCAGTGGATTATCGGACTGATGAGATGCAACAGTGCTCCATAATTTTCCCTTGTCATATGCATAATCAATCTAAACTCTATGGGATCGTCAATCCTTATTTTTCTTCTAAAACTTGAACTGAATAACCAAGCACTAGTCTAACCCCCTTACTGATAAATGTTGTGTAGCGTCTGTATAGTTACACAACGCTTTGTCTTCTTCTTTCGAAAGTCAAATTACTGACTGAAAGAGAGAAATCGGTGTGTAACTATTCATCTGATTAATACATTTATTAGTAAGGGGGTAAAAGTGTTGTTATTTTAAACGTGGTTTTCTTTAACTATTTTGGGCATGCCACCTTTTTTAAGTCAAGGTATTTCCACAAGATGTTCTCCTTCAAATACTCAAGTCATTATAAAAGTTTTCCACTTTTCCTATATTGAACTGCACTTATTTTAAAAAGTTTAAAGAATTTCTTTCAAAATGCTTACGTGACCAAACGGAGACAGCCAATGTTTTTATTAGTTTAGTTTTTTTAGATAGATCGATGGCTGTGAACGAATCAGGTCGCCAGTTCGGAGTGACATGGGTAAACAGAGTGGCTGCCAACCGGTGCCAAATTGGATGTTGTTTATTTTTCTTGTGTGTTTCATGATAGATGTCTTGTGGGGTGAGTAGAGAAGACAGTTTGATGGTGGTCGTTAGTTTTTCAAAGTGACTGCGCTTTCTTTCGTTATATTTATTTATATCGATATTTTGCAATACTGCTTGCTTGCTAAATAAACCTAGGTACTAGAACGAAGTTCCTTATCGCTCGTGGTACTTGCACACTTGGCGAGGGGGCTTGTGGCTAAGTAAGCTAGGTTAAGCTACAATTGCTGAGGTTGGTCCGTGGATGGGTGAACATCTTTTATACCAAGGCTCTTCCGTGCCTTGAAAAGCCCGTTAAGCTGTTGGTGCCGGCTGTCATTCGTGGATCTTTGACAGTCGTTACAGGTCGTCAGAAGCCCGAAACTAATAACTAGTCTTACCAAGGCGTAAGTATATCGTTTTCTTTTCGTGTGGATCTTTGGTCTGAAATAATATAACTGAAGAATTTGATTGACTGATTACGCCGTCACTGGGTTGTGGAGGTCAGATAGGGTATTCTGCTGCATCTAGTTAGACTGGAAGTCGACCCCAATACAGTTGGGAAAAGGCTAAGCAGATGAGGACTTGTCAAATATGAGAGCTAGGACCAAAAGAGTGTAATATTTTGACCGTCACGACATATTTGTTATGTTTGTGTCTAGCTGTCATTTGCCAAGGCGAATGAGATCTTCGTATGAGATATAAATGAAGTGAAACCTAGCTAAAACATCTTCTCCCCTCAACACCATTTTCAAAGTATAAAACGCAGTCAAATGCAATAAATAACTTACTGAGAAACGAATGTTAATTTCTGCACAATTTCTAAAGAACACCGCACAGTCTCTTTTGTGTTAATATTATTAATTCTGAGTATTTCTATAAAACGCGGCACTTTGTCTAACAATGTTGCCAACTTCTTTGAATCCGAACTCATTTGAATACTTTGTAATGATGTTTTTACGATGCATTTAGATGCACCTACAGTGTGCCCAGAGTCCCAGCCTGACGAGTTGTAGGTCGTTGGTTCGAACCCAGATAGGCGCTTTACTTTGTGTAAATTATTTCGTCACCACTGCTTTCAAAACGGTGAAGAAAAAAATTCAAAGACATCTACCAACCCGCACTGGGCCCGCGTGGTGGACTATGGTCCACTCCCTCTCACAGAAAGGAGGCCTGTGTCACAGAAGGGTGATTATACTACAGTGTGCCTGGTATATTATGGAGTCTCGAATAATATACTTTTTGTCTAATTATAGACATTTCTAATTAAGAGATAGAAGTAGCTGGATGAGCGTAATCGAGGGTAAACCAAGCTATAAACTAGGTACTAAACAATGCTGCCTACTTAACTAAAACTTTTCCCAATATGAACCAACATGGCGTCGTTCCTAGCAAAACCTACATTCAATCTTGCCAAAAAAGTCGAAAAAAATACCGGACACACTCATCAGCATTCTCGTGCCCTTAAACCAATTTATTTGTGGTCGGCGCAACATGTATTTTTCTTCCTTACTTCTCTATTAGTCGTCATTTCGGTATTCACACCCTTTCTGACCATGTCATCTTCCACACAGTCTTTCCATCGTTTCTTTGGTCTTCCCCTACTCTTGAGACATCGATATTCATATTAAAAACTTTCCTCGCGATATTTTCCTCATTGCTTCGTAAAAAATACAAATCTATCTATAGGTATAAGTATATAAAATTCAAAGTCCTGACTGACTGATATATCAACGCACACCCTAAACCGCTGGCCCTAGAGACATGAAATTTGGAGGGCGTGTTCTTTGTGAAGAGTAGGTATCCACTAAGAAAGGGTTTTTCGAAATTCCACCCCTAAGAGGGTGAATGGGGGTAGGGTGAAATTTCACGCGGACGAAGTCACGGGCAGAAGCTAGTAAAAATATAAATACACACACACGGGCACACAATGCCAGAATATAACCGATAGAAGAGTAATTTGGTTTAAAATTACGTTAAGCAGAAATGCAATGTGATCAATTCAGTTTTAGCTATCTTTTAGTAGGTACCTGACACTAGATTTTAACATTTCCAGACCGTTACATCTGTAACTACCTGAGAAGAGAGTATAATGTCTACGTAGTGTCTAGTTAGCTCGGAGATTTAGACAAAAACAAACATTATTTAAAATAAATGTTCTTCAACCTGATTGGGAGTTAGATATAGGTATGTTCGAGCCATTTGGGGTTGAAACACTAGGGCCATGGGGTCCGACTGCCCACTTGGTTTTTCGAGATATCTCCAAGCGGTTAGTTGACTCTTTACGTGACCAGAGGGCTGGCTTATTTCTAGGCCAAAGCATTGCCATACAACGTGGCAATGCTGCCAGCCTTTTGGGCACTGTTCCTGTTGACAGCGATGCGGACGAATTCTTTGATGCCCTATGATTATTTTGTTTTTTTTTTCATATAGTTGTACATATAGTTTATATGTTAGCTTATACAATGTTCTTGTATATCGATTTTATTCAATTTCGAGCGGTCATTGTTGTTTACATCTTTGGCAAAAGCGCGGCCGGACCTTACCTACAGTAGGTACCTATATTCAACTATTTCTATAGATAGATGGTTAAAGCCATAAAGCTATGTTGCTGTGATTGTGCTGGTGCAATCTTTTCAAATGCAAATCAAACCTTACATTGACGAAACCGTTCAGCATGTTTTAAAAAGCTGTGCCCTTTCCTAACGCCTGACCTCAACGGCTGACCTGCCGGCATTTGCGAAGGCATTCGCGATGTATTAGGTCCTTACATATGAAATTGGCGTTTTGTATGGAAGGAACAAAAAGTCGAATATTTTTTAATATAATATATTTAATTAATCAAAGTATGAACCATTGTTTTCAATGCACTTTTGCCATCTTATAGGTAGTTCATTGATCCCTTTACTAAAAAAACCAGTCGGACGGGAATCAATAAAATCTTTGAAGGCGATTTGGACTGCCCCATCGGAGTTGAATTTTTTCCCTTGCAAAAAGTTATCCAAATTGCGAAAAAAATGGTAATCTGTTGGAGCAAGGTCCGGGGAGTACGGAGGATGTCTAAGACATTCCAATTCAAGCTCTTCTAATTTGGTAGCCGTCTGTTGCGCAGTGTGTGGTCTGGCGTTGTCGTGAAGCAGCAGTGGCGTGGAGCGATTGACCAGCCTTGGTTGTTTAGCCGCTAGCTTTTCCATCATGGTTTGTAATTGCTGACAATAGACATCAGCTGTAATAGTCTGGCCAGATTTGAGAAAACTGTAATGAACAATACCGGCACTAGTCCACCAAACGCTTACAAGTAACTTTTTTGGGGTTAATTTTCGCTTGGGGCAGGATTTGGCTGGCTGGCCAGGATCCAACCATTGCGCTGAGCGCTTCCGATTATCGTAAAGAATCCATTTTTCATCACAGGTAATGATTCGGTTTAAAATACCTTCATTGTTGTGCCGGTTCAGTAATGTAACGCAGCAGTCGACGCGCGTTTGCCGGTTTGCTTCAGTCAATTCGTGAGGTACCCACCTTTCAAGCTTTTTAATCTTCCCAATTTGCTTCAAGTGAATTAAAACAGTTTTATCACTAACATCGAAGCCTGCAGCTAACTCGGACGTGGTTTGCGATGGGTCCGCTTCCACAATAGCCTTCAATTCTCCATTATCAACTTGGGTCTCAGGCCGTCCACGGGGCTTGTTCTGCAGGTCGAAATTTCCAGAACGAAAACGTTGGAACCAAAAACGAACTGTGTTTTCTTTTGCAACATGACCGCCATACACATCATTCACCCTTCGAGTCGTTTCCGCAGCACTAGTGCCACGGCGGAACTCGTACTCGTAAATAATGCGATATTTTAAATTTTCCATTTTGTAAAATGAGTGACGCAAACAGAAAAAACAGAAGAAAAAAAACAAATGAATGACGGTCATCGAAGCACAAATACATGAGTAAATAGCTGTACAAATTTGAATTTGGAATTCCTTACCAAAGAGGAGAAATTCGTGATTAAAGTGGCCAGTACGAAAAACGCCAATTTCATATGTAAGGACCTAATATGACTGCTATGACATATTTCCATGGATCGTGGAAGAAGGGAGATATGTTGTAGACCGAAAGTTTTTTATGAGGTTCTAGCCACACTACTTAACATTAATGATATCACTCCTTCAGAAGTGGCAGACCTAGTCTTACCAACATTTCGGAAATCATCAGTTAGTGTGAATACACACAAGCGGCACTTCACGTTAATTTGTTAAAAAAAAAAAAAAAAAATTATATTGCAGGGGTCGACGGCAGATGCAACTGCAGTCGCCGACATGTCTACGGCTGCGGTCAATAACGTGTCGCGTGCCGCTCGTGTATTTGAGCACCGTACTCAAATACACGAGCGGTACGTTGTCGATGGCAACCGCCGACGCATCGACGGTGGTCGTCGACTAGTGTAGACGGCTGCAGTTGACGCGTGCCACTCGTGTATATGAGCACTAGATCCTTCCATGTAGTAATGGGTTATCCTATTAATGTTACTGGCCACAAATCCAGATTCCGCTACTAAGAACTTCCTGATGGGAACCACCAGCCATTGGAACATGGGATCACTTTACCCAAATTGGAGATCGAATCCAGGACTAAAGTCTCAACAGTTTGCGGTTGGTATGGCTAGACTATCGAAGCAGTCGACAGTACTTCAATAACTATATCCCCCAAATATTCCCTAATATTGTCAGTGAATACTTTTAATTGACCCGCTTTCACTAACTGTCAACTATCTGTATCCTAGCTGTAATTTTTTTAAGAAATAAAATAAAATAAATAAAGGAATGAAAGTAAAAAAAAAAAAAATAATTTTTATTTTTGAAAAAAAAAAGATATCTATGCCATAGGCTTCTACTCCGTTTATCTTTTATACCCTGTTTTTCTCCAGACTATAAAATAAAGTCAGCCGGTATATCTATATGCCCATTTAGATCATGTTCAATCATCAATTATCACGTATCCGGCCATACCGTCTTATTTCTACGTTCAGTGTACACAAACGACACTTCTCTTATGACTTTAGACCTATGACACCAACATCTTAATTGTCATTCTTTACGTACTGTTTTGAAACTGAACGGTTGAAAATGTATGGGCGATGTATCCGGGAAGGATTAATGTATGGGCCACGTCTCCGGTAGGTAAGGATAAATATTAGATTATCATATCCTTTGAGTTTCGTAAGTGGCTATAGGTAGTTTGCATAGGGCTGGCTGGTGTTATTTTATTTAATGACTAGCTGCGCCCCGCGGTTTTACCTAGCTTATAGTTATAGTATATATAGTGTATATATAGTAGTATAGTAGCTAGTTTATACCTATCGGGATAAAAAATATCCTATATCCTTTCTCGGGATTCAAATTATCACTGTACCAAATTTCATCTAAATCGGTTCAGCGGTTTAAGCGTGAAGATGTAACAGACAGACAGACACACTTTCGCATTTACAATATTATCATGGATACAATAATTAATGGTTTTATAAGCGTATCTAAAACTCAAACTCAAAGCATTTATTTCAATTAAACCATTTACAGATTTAGTTTTGAATTGTCAAAGAGTCGGTCAGTTAGTCAGAAAGTTGAAGCTAGTTGCCTATTCCAAAACGTAGATCTCTATGGAGAAGAACGGGCAAAAAACTCCATCATCAAATATCATTATCAACTGCCTAGTCTTTTCCCAACTATTTTGGGGTAGGCATCCAGTCTATTCTTAGTTTATTTATTCTTAGTTTTTTATACAGTGTGATTCTTCATAACGTGCACATATCGAAATGAGGGAAACTACGCATTTTACCGATGGAAAAAAAAAATAATTAGCCGAGTGCAAGGCCTTTCTTTAAAAGTTGATAGGAAATGTTGTGATTGAGTTATAAACATGGTATTTTTACTTTTAAAAAGCTGATAGGATAGAGAATAATTTATGGTAGGTAATAAGAAAGGGTAGGTAAGTATTTGGGGCTTTTATTGAGAAACTTTACAATTATTGTAAAAATTTATGAAAAAATATCTGATTTTTGTAATAAAACACCTTATTTCTCAATTGAGGGTGATCTTTTTTTCTTTAATTGTTATTTAATAAGGACGCTCTGTTATTTCCAGTCATTACTGAGTTTGTTTCATCGTGACAGGTCATTCAGTTTAAAAGTTATACCGATTTGTTTACACAGGGGTCACAGCAGCGAACAAGAATTTTAAAATGCTGTAAAAATAATATATTTTTCTTTTTAGATTGTTTAAACATTTTTTCCATCGATAAAATGAAGCTTAGTTTCCCTCACTTCGATATGTGCACATTATGAAGAATCACACTGTATTGTGAAGTTTACACTGCAAAATTCATAAATACCTAATATAAAAAAATCCTTCAAAACTTTTTAACCTAACTTTTTTTATTGCATTGTGTATTGTTTATGTATATAAAATATTCTTGATAGAAAGTATTCTTGGAACATTTACTCAGTAACTAGAATTTATGCTTGTCGTAGAAATAGGTTACGTCTTTATTTATTGCACCTTTGGGAATCGATCTCACGACCCGCGCTCGCCAGACCGCTACCTTTGAGTTATTGCCGCTTATCACATAATTTATTTGAGTCAATGACATAACTCTATAAATAAAGCTAAACTTGAATTTGAACTCTGTAGGTAAAAATTAATAGAGTTTTAATATATTAGGTAGGTAAGTAGAGCTACTTACATATCTAATATACAAGGTCAATTAAATTAGCTTCCGAAACTTCGCGTACGTGATGGGTAACGATAGCTAAATACGGTAAAACAAAAAGTTACTTGTAGTATGAAGTAAAGAAAATCAGTTTTAGAGCGGTTTTGCACTACATCCGATCCGAATATGAAAAATGCCGGTCCGAAAGTGACCATAGTCCTATTTGTATATGAGGGGTTGCGCACTAGATCCGAACTCTATTCGTCCGAATTTAGAACGTTCCCAATTCGGAATGAAGTCGGATCTTTAATTCGGATTCGGATCGGATGTAGTGCAGCGAATCGCTCTTACTGTGTTTGTATATTGTTAGGTACCCCACGTCAGTGACATTTACTACACATCACACTAATATTATAAAGGCGAAAGTTTGTGAGTGTGTGTGTGTGTGTGTGTATGTTTATATGTTTGTTACTTCTTCACGCCTAAACCACTGAACCGATTTAGATGAAATTTGGCATAGAGATAGTTTGAGTCCCGGAAAAGGACATAGGATAGTTTTTATCCCGATATTCCCACGGGATCGAGTCTTATGCGGGTGAAACCGCGGGGCGCAGCTAGTAAAATAAATAAATTGATATTTTAATTAATTACACTAAACACGGTCGTTGACCCCAAAAAAATATCATCAATTTTGTTTTTCTTTCATCTTGTTTAGATACACATCACGTCTGCGACGTTTTGCTACCTAATTTACTTTTATTCTTTATAAACGCTCTCTTAATGTTTAGACCCCAAACTGTCGATATACAGTAAGTAGCTATCTTGCTAAAATCAACGATTTGTGGCCTATCATTTGTCGGAAAGCACAATGGAACAATTCCAATACTTGTAATTTATTTATTTTTTATTTATTTATTTTTCCACAACTATCACACAACGCCATCTAGTCCCAAGCTAAGCAGAGCTTGTGTTATGAGTACTAGACAACTGATAAACATACTTATATATTTCTAAATACATACATATTATAGATAAATTACACCCAGACACAGAACAAATGATCGTGCTCATCACAAACATTTGTCCTGGGTGGGAATCGAACCCACGACCTCCGGCATAGCAGTTAGGGTCACTAACCACTAGACCATCAGGCCTGTCGAATTATAATATCCTAGTGGAACTATAAAATGGTTTCAATTCTTAGTAAAAGCAATATTTATTATTTAACATTAAAGGACTTATTGGAACTATTTCCTGGGTTGGCAATAAACTAAAACGATAAGTACTAAGGAACAAACGATACGAACGATAGTTGTCCCATGGGACTAGTGGGGACATATTATCCCACTTGTCCCATCATGGGACTGGGTCAATGCCCAATGGGACTAGTGGGGCGGACCCAATATTTATGGTTTACCCATTATTTGTTAAATATAAGGTAGCATAATCAGCCTCAAATGTTCCCACTGCTAGGACACAAGCCTCCTCTTGGTCAGAGGGAGTGGGCCGTAATCCACCACGCGGGCCCAGTACGGGTTGGTAGATATTACGTCTTCGAATTTTGGTTCTAGGACATGCCGGTTTACTCACGATGTTTTCCTTCGCCGTTTTTGAGAGCAGTGGTTATGAAATCGCCTGTCTGGGTTCGAATCTGCATCCTACAACTCGTAAGTCGCTGCCGTTACCACTGGGCTACCACTGCTCTTGATACCTTATTCCAATGCCTTACTTATCTTAGGACTGATTGTGCAAACATATGATAACTTTATTCGAGGAATGATTTTGAAATTTTGACAGTTATTTCATACAAAAACTTTTTTTTTTCTTTATTTATTTATAGGGGCTTTTACGCACAGCGTATTCTAAACAATAATATTGTACTTTCACAGGTCGTGGGCCATGAATTTGAACAAACCCTTCGCATCGTCACCGTCGGTTGGGATAGAATTGTATGGAACATGCCTACATCAGTTCTGTTCAAATCCAGGGACCTTACTAAATTATTTCTACTGGATTCATATTGGACAAATTCCACCAATAAATGTTGCAGGTAACAAAAACTTTCAAATGACAATTTCATTCCTCGAGTAAAAGTTATCTGGCGATGGAAAAATCAGCCGTTAAAAGACTTACTTGACTGACTTTATTAATATAAGTAATTAAACCGAATATAAGTACCCATGTGTAGTAGGTATAATATGGGTTTTCCCAATGCATTGAGGAGCTAATACACTCGATAGCCATCTAGGGCATTCTAGGATTCCATGTTATCAAATCTATTACGACTCTAGGGAAAACCAGTAGTTTGGATCTTTAGAATCACCTATGTAAATTCCTGTAGAATCAGTTTATCCCTGTAACAAACATACAAACATCTTTACGGTCTAATCTATACATCACACTAATATTATAAAGGCGAAAGTTTGTGAGTGTGTGTGTGTGTGTGTTTATATGTTTGTTACTTCTTCACGCCTAAACCACTGAACCGATTTAGATGAAATTTGGTATAGAGATAGTTTGAGTCCCGGAAAAGGACATAGGATAGTTTTTATCCCGATATTCCCACGGGATCGAGTCTTATGCGGGTGAAATCGCGGGGCGCAGCTAGTAAATAATAAAGCTGAAAAGTTTGTTTGTTTGTTTGAATGCGCTAATCTGTAGAACTACCAGACGGATACAATTTTTTTTTTTGCATTTGATAGCCCATTTTTTTAAGAAAGGCTACGCAAAGGCTACGCTAAGACTTTTAGGAGCAAAGAAAAAAGTCTGAAAGATCGCTAAGCGAAAACGAAGTAATAGCGCGGGCAGACGATGCGATGCGTCGGGGTGGATCGGGGGGTACAAGACATTTCACGCGGACGAGGTCGCGGACAGAAGCTAGTACTTAATTAATATAAGATTTCAACGCAATCAATACCGAATTACTTAGAAATACCTACTATTAAATAATTCCGGATGCAATAATTAGGTAGTTATTATTAAAATACATGTTTATTGGGTATTATTATTGCTTGTAAATTTAGTTATCAAGCAACACGCAATAAATTCAAAGACGGATAATTATTGTGACGCAGGGTTGGTTACCTCTGACTCCGGCGATGCTTAATTTTATTATAGCTCAAGTAAAGTAAGTAAAATAATAATTATATTTCGTTATTAAGTATCTTTTTTATTCAATAAATATACATACAAATTACATGTTTAAATATTTGAATGAAAAAAACATAATTATAACATTTACAATTAATATAAAAAATAGTGTCCCACCGGTATGGGGAACTGGGTCGAAGCTAGGGCTCCAGAGAGAGGAAGCTTCCAACAATATGAGCCTTGTCCAGAAGTACCGCTTTCTGAACCAAGCCCTTGATCCAGCTGTAAACGAGAGCCTGTTTAGAGGATCGATTCTCGTAATTTTAAAATTATTACTATTATCAGCCATTTCTGTCCCACTGCAGGGCAAAGGCCTTCCTACCCTTCTTCCACTTATCCCTATCCAGTGCTGTTACACGCCAATCTTTGTGGAAAGAGCCGAGTTCGTCCCGCCATCTCATTCTTTTTTTTTTTTTTTTATTACTGAATGGGTCCGCTCTTGACCTCGATCACGCCTGATGGAAAGCGATGGATGAGGTCTATGATGGAACGAGCGTGCCCAGAAGATGCCTAAGGCACTGGAACTCCCACGCATCGACGAAACACAGCAAGCTGCTTGACGCCGGACTCCGGTGGGAGGGTGGTCGCAAACCAGGGTTCTGGGCCTGCCACGTTGCCGTTTGCTGCTGTTTGGGACCCATTGTGTGGTTACTTTAGCCCATAGCTCCTCCGGCATGCGACAGATGTGACCAGCCCAGTTCCATTTTAGCTTGGCAGCCGTGTGACCTACATCGGCAATTTGAGTTTTAGAACGCAGTATCGAGTTCCTTATACGACCAGTAAGTTTAACTCCAAGGATACTGCGCTCCATTGCTCGCTGACAGACCCCGAGTGCGGACTTTTGACGATTAGTAGGTAATTAGTGACCATGTCTGCGCTGAAATTGTTCAGAAAAACACTACAATATTTGAATAGCACTAGCCTCCACACTAGGATTCCCTGTGTCGTGGAGACTAGTCTCCTTCGTCTTACAAGATTATTAGGTACCTACCTACATAGAGTAGGTAGGCTCA
Organism: Amphipoea lucens; assembly: GCA_947508005.1. NCBI lineage: Eukaryota > Metazoa > Arthropoda > Insecta > Lepidoptera > Noctuidae > Amphipoea > Amphipoea lucens. Next base: position 1,544,719 of record OX382364.1, read on the forward strand.
TACATAGAACGTTCATAGTCTCAGTCTCAATCTGTCAAAAATAACTCTAATGTCCCTACGTTTTTGACATGTTTTGGACATTGATTGTCGCTGAGATGAGATTGCTACTAGATTTTGAATGTTTTTAATTACGGAAATTGGCCTGCATATCATTTCTTGAATATCATTTCTTTAATGGGATACGTGGAAACCTATTGAGATGGTTCACTTCTTACGTTCTTAACAGATCTCAAAAAGTTGTTATAAACGGCTTTAATTCTGCGACCTTAAATGTTACTTCCGGTGTTCCTCAGGGCTCTATACTGGGTCCTCTTTTGTTTATTATGTTTATTAATGATATAGGTACGTGTTTTCAAAATTCTAAAGTATTACTATATGCAGACGATCTAAAAATGTTTAGGCCGATTGTTAATTTACGTGACTGTTTACTTTTGCAGGAAGATTTAAATAGATTCTCTGCATATTGTGTAAAAAACAAACTTAAATTGAGCATATCCAAATGCCATTGCATTAGTTTTACCAAAAATAAAAACGTAATTAAATATGTATATTCATTGAACAATATAGATCTAGCAAGAGAAACAGTGGTTCGTGATCTTGGTATTTTGTTAGATGATAAGCTCCATCTTGATGCTCATGTTGCTAAAATTGTGAACAATGCTTTTCGTATGTACGGTTTTGTGATGAGATCGGCTCAGGAATTTAAACGCCCTGGTACTTATTTATACCTATATAAAACCTTGGTCAGGTCTCAGTTGGAGTACGCGGTCCCGGTGTGGAATCCCTTCTATGAAAAATATTCTAATATGATAGAAAAAGTACAACGCAAATTTTTAAAGGCCGTGCATTTCCGTTGTTTTCACACGTATGCATCTTACAGTGACTTACTGAATAAATTTAAAGTTCAAAACCTTAAATCTAGACGTATAATGTTGGATTCGACGTTTCTGTTTGATTTATGTAACAATTCATATGATTGTATAGACATAAGCAATAGAATAAGTTATGTAGTACCCAGAACTACTATATGTCGAGGTGTGCGCGCACGACCGCTATTTGCTGTAACCTCGTGTCGATCAAACGCAGGATCGCGAGCACCCCTACGGCGTCTTACTAGGTACTCAGTTCAATAAGATTTTCCGGGATATCGAGTTCTTTGCCGTTTCTGCTGGAAAATTTAGAAGTATTGTGTTTAAAATCATAGCAGAATTAAGTACATAACAATCCTTAAATCAAAATTTAAATTTTTATTTCAATTTTAATTCAATTATATCTTCTTTCTCTTTTTATTATTTTCACCTGTATAGTGTATGTTTCAGTTTAGTTTAATTTTTTTTTTTTTTAAGTATTTTACCATGTTCTCTTTTGAATGTATGTAATCTATATCGCATGTCGTTCGTGTTTGTTTAACTTTTTAATATTTTGTGGAGAATGTTGTTGGTTATACATTTATACTCCCATTTTAGTCTTAAGTTCTATACCTTACATTATAATGTGTAACCGTTTATTTTCCCTAATAAAATAAAATAAAATAAAATAAAATAAAAGTAACCTGTAAAAATATCACCGTTAAAAAGGTGAAGCGAGGTGGAATTCCACCTGATTCCGGGGATTGACACTGTTGATGAGTTTACTTCAAGCACACTTTCTAGAGCAGTGGTGGCCAAGTGGTAACGGTCGCGACTTACGAGTTGTAGGCCGTAGGTTCGAGTCCTGACAGGCGCTTTACTTTGTGCAAATTATTTCATCACCACTGCTCTCAAAACGGTGAAGGAAAACATCGTGAGGAAACCGGTATGTCCTAGAACCAAAAATTCGAAGGCATGTGACATCTACCAACCCGCACTGGGCCCGCGTGGTGGATTAAGGCCCATTCCCTCTCACTGAGAGGAGGCCTGTGTCCCAGCATTGGGAACATAATAGGCTGGTTATGTACACTTTCTAAGTTATCTCGGTGAGATTTTTACAGAATAGATCGACTGGCGTTAAAGTGACACATCGAGATTTTGAAAAAGACTGCTCTGCTCATGTAAGAGTATCAGAGACGATGGTCTAACATTCAGGATAAAGTGATTCGGGATAGCGTTCATTCGGGATAAAGTGATTCGGGATAGCGTTCATTCGGGATAAAGTGATTCGGGATAGCGTTCATTCGGGATAAAGTGATTCGGGATAGCGTTCATTCGGGATAAAGTGATTCGGGATAGCGTTCATTCGGGATAAAGTGATTCGGGATAGAGTTCATTCGGGATAAAGTGATTCGGGATTTCGAGTTTTGGTCTAACGTATAAAAGTCCTGCAAAGCTGAACAATTTTTCTTTTGTTAAAAGTCCATGTGTCGGCTGGTACCATTACTGTGACTAGTTCTAAAAGAGTTTTCTATTCCATTCTAGTTTTATTAAATGACAAGCAAAGCCGATGTCGACTATTCTACCAATAATGTCTTAAAAGATTTTTATACGGCGGCCAACGAGAGAATGCGTTCTTGACACATGTCAGTTTCATACAAACGAATACGTGTTTTGCGAATTTGATCTTTATTAACCGACTTCAAAAAAGGAGGTTCTGTATTCGACCCGTATGAATGTATGTTTGTATGTCCGCGATTTTCTCAAAAACTAATGAACCAATTTTGATAATTCTTTCACTAATGTGATCTACATACTTTCAGGAAGGTTTTAGTATATAATACATTAGGTAATTGTTCTTATGTACGAAGTTATATGCATAAATGTACTGCATCTCCGGCATTTCTATGCGAATTTTGATGATTCTTCTAGTCGGTGTCTTCAATTCATCAAAATTGTGTGGGGAAGGTACAACTAAAAAGTGAAAAATAAAAACTTTACACAACAAAAAAACCACTGACTTAAAAAAAAACACTACAAAGAGATAAAAAACTTTAATTTCGGAAGTCGGTGTCAAAAAACGAAAATGCGGAACTAACGACATCGACTTCCGAAATCAAAGTTATTTATCTCTTTGTAGTGCTTTTTTTTTGAAGTCGGTTGTTAGCTACTAGAATTGTCGCACTGCCAGGCACTGCCAGGTGTCAGGAACGCATTCTTTCGGATTGTAATTGGCAAGGTAAACAACATTATTTTTTTTGTAAGCGAAGTCAGGAACTTCTAAGTTTGTGACAATTTAGGCGCCATATCGTGGGAACACAGTTTGTTCCACATTTTTTGTCTTCAATTTATATTACATCATCTTATTAAATGCCTGCAGTATGAGTGTTCAGTCAAAAATAGCCACAGCTGTGTCTAATCCTTTATTTTTAGTTCGCGGGCTATTTCGGTGGCCGCCATATTAGCATTTGTAACTGTCAAATTGGTTTAATTTTGGTTGCGTTCTTTTTTTGAAAGAAATACTCGTTCATTTTGTGAATGGCTGGTGTTATTTATTTATTAAATGGTGTTCTATGTTTTGAGGATGGTGGAATTAGAGTGAGAATCGGGTAGATATGTTCGGGTAAAGTCGGAAAGAACGTTGTAAGTTTCTGTACAATTTCCACCAAAATTTTCTAATTGTAAAGTTTTTATTAGGTAGGTACTGGAAATGTTGTCTGCTAAAGTCGACCTCATCTAGTACAGGCTGGCTATAAAATAACTCTAGTTGTATTCGAACAGTCAAGTGAATTTAGAATAAGCTTTCAAATTAGGTTTTTGTTTGGAAGAAAGTGATAATATAGCCGGGGTGATATAAACATGTTCGCTTGGTTGGTTTGGAATAAACGCAGAAAATATAACGTTGTATGATTTTAACACATACGTACCCCTTTTTTTTATGGATGGGAAATCATCAAATGACCCCTCCCGCTCTGGGTGGAGCGGAAGGGAGTGTCAGACTCTTACTGACTAAAACCCATCCGTGTTCCTTCATTAGCCCTTTATGTTCCGGGGTAGCGGTAACCCTTTCGGACAATCCCGCACCCCCGGCAGGCTTCGGCCCTGGCGGGCCCCTTCCTTTATGCTGACATCTCTTTGAGGCGCGCGTGGAACACGTGCGCGCCGTCCGGCACGGGCCTGGTCCTGATCGGACGGTGAGCTACCCATTACTCTCCGTCCGCAGGCCCGCGCCTACGGTGGCCGGGAGTCGTCACGCGGCTCCCGACGCCCGGAGCGTCTCCCGCGGCGGCTGGGACGTGAGGCTCTCTCCCTCAGCCGTTCCGCCACCTCCTTCGCTAGCATTACTGCTTCGCAGAAGGAGGTGACCGCCTCCCACTCCCTCTCGCCCCGGACCATGGCTTGAACCAGGGCCGGACGCGAGAGGTCGCCGCCGCTGTCGATCGCCTCTATGAGGGCACGGCGGTGCTCCGCCCATGCGGTCCAGACCTCCACACATATGTAGTTATGTACCCCTGCTACTGTATCTACAATCTTATTCAGAATGAAAATATCTTTAACTAGGTATGTATTCTTTGAGGGACGTTGGTCCAACACGTTGGACGTCGGTGGTGATCCACGCGTCATGTTCGTGAACGGGCGCCGTCGTCGGTTGAGACTGGTCATCTCTTAACAGCCAAGGCTTATTTTTAATCTTATTTTTTTAATTGTTTCTTCATTTGTGTGTTTTTTTACATTGATCTCACATATAGAAGCAACAAGAATAATGTACCCAGGATTTTGTAATATCTTGATTTAAAAGAGTGTCCATGGAGTTTCTTGCCCGTTCTTCTCCATAGAGATCTACGTTTTGGAATGGGCAACTAGCTTCAACTTTCCGACTAACTGACCGACTATTTAATTTTGATAATTCAAAAGTACCTGTACATGGTTTAATTGAAATAAATGCTTTGAGTTTGAGTTTACATTTCTCAAAATATAAAATGAAAAAAAAAACATAAATTAATTTGGAATGTGTGTGAAAGATACTGTGGTAAAGCATCTAATTTAATGAGACTCAAAGGGCATTGTTTGTAGCCAGCTGGCTCTACCAGCTGATAGAAACAAGATGTTACATATGGAAAGTTTCTGAAGAAGTGCTCTGCATGATGTTGAGCAGACGAACAACATTCTAAGAAATGTTCTAAAGGATTATTATGCTAGGCTGTGCTAGGATCGAGTTGAGGCACAGAATGCATGGATGCATAATGTGGTGTATCTTGGTATATGGACTGGTTTTTCCTCATGTTTTTGAGGACAAGCTTCTGACGATTTGCTTTATTAAACCTGGCTGTGTCAATTTTATTCAAAGGCCGATCTTTTATTTTTTTGTTTAAAGTGTGCTACACACTTGTTTCGCGACTCGGTAAACGTAAGGTGGGATGCCCTCAGGGTAGGCGGAACGACGATCTTCGCAGATTGGCTGGTAGCAGCTGGATGAGAGTTGCCGAAAATCGAGTTGAATGGCGTGCAATAGCAGAGGCCTATGTCCAGCAGTGGACTGCTATAAGCTGATGATGATGATGACACACTTGTTCGGGTCGGCATTAAACAGCACAGCCGGGATTTAAAATCGAGGGTCGGTGGATCGTCTTAGGGACTAAGTATTCATAATTTTTTTTTGTAAACAAGCGACTTCTTTTACGCATTGTGCAGCTGTTGAATGCAAAAATACGGGGACCCATGGTTTTGCCAAAGATGTAAAAGATGAAAATTGTGGGAGAAAGCTATCTGAAAAAAATAATGGAAACCTGATATTCCAACAGACCAATTTCCTTCCAACAATATACACCGTGTTCCGGACGGTATAATAAACTTCGACCAGAAGTTCAGACCATGAAAATAAGCATTTTTCATTATGGACACATTAACGAATTCTTATGTTTAATTTTTTGTTAATTTTCATACAAACTAAATACCTTGACGTAAATCGCCCGATATGTATGCTTCTTTATCGAATTGGCAACGATGACGTATTTTCATTCATAAGATTTGGCGGGCTGAAACTTGTCAAAACTGAGCTAAGACCCTTTCTTACTGCATAGCTCAATTAAATTTCACTAAATGAAATTACAATATCTTTGTAACGAAGTCTTTTCAAGTACTACTTCCTTTGTTAGACTTAATTTGTAAAAGCTATAGAAGCATTTGACAAAGTTTATGGATATTGTGAAGAACACGGTGTATAATACACCACAGACCGCTAATTACAGTAAACAGCAACGTTGTCCCTAATTAACTGGTGTAGTAATAGACATATGTAGGTACTAGCACTAAGTGGGCTGAATGCGGTCCGCAGATGTAAACAGATTAGATAAGGCGCCGCGGTGATGAATATCACGCTTAGTCATAGATAGGATAGGTAGAAAGACTTAGAAGGTGTGATAAACTTTACAATCGGGGTATGAATTGTATGTAACTGGAATAAGTAATTTTATCTTATACCTACTATTAAAATCTTAGACATTTTTAACCGACTTCAAAAAAAAGGTTTGTTAATTCGACCCGTTTGTATGTATGTTTGTATGTCCGCGATTTTCTCAAAAACTAACTAATGAACTAATTTTGATAATTCTTTTACTAATGTGATCTGCATACTTTCAGGAAGGTTTTAGTATATAATACATTAGGTAATTATTCTTATGTACGAAGTTATATGCATAAATGTACTGCATCTCCAGCATTTCGATGCGAATTTTGATGATTCTTCTAATCGGTGTCTTCAATCCTTCTGTCTTGGTGACCCGTCAACGAACGCACGCAAACGATAACCGATATATATTTTAAATTGTGAAGAAAATACATCCCAATATTGTAAAACCGATATTACACGTTATCATAAGGAGCCTGGTGTCTAATTTCAATCCACGACGCTGACACGACGACGACCTGACGCAGAAACCCCAACATATTAATATATTTTACTAATGTTAATTGAATTTGTGTGGGGTAGGTACAACTAAACAGTGAAAAATAAAACCTTTTTTGCAAAAAAAAAAAACAACCGACTTCAAAAAATAACACTACTAAGCGATAATAACATTCATTTCGGAAGTCGGTGTCAAAAAACGAAAATGCGGAACCAACGACACCGTTTTCCACGACCAGTTGTTTTTTAAAAGTATTTTTAAGCACCGACTTTTGCTGGTAGGCTAGGCACAGGGCGGTGGTAAAACTTTGACCTTGAATATTAGCGTACTTTAATCTTAAGCTGAACCACAGTATAAATATGAACAGTATGGAAACTAGGCCTATTTGTTGAAATAAATACCTACGACTCATTGGAGCGTTAGGGTTGTCACTCTTAATGTCTGTAAAATTGATGTGTTTTATTGTAACGAAGTTTTTAACGTGGTGTGCGGTTAGAAGTTGACTTATTATCTTTCGAATAATAGAGATATATTTTTTTAAATATTGTTTTCTTTAATTACTATTACACCCATTCTCGAATTGAAACGGTAAGGTGCAGGGTTAAACTAGGCATCGGTCGAGCGACGCGCATTTTGACTTCACTATCGCCTTTAGCACCCTCGAAAACTATGAAAACGACACCCATGACAAATAAATAGAAAAATTTCACAGCCGCCATCTTAGATTTAGATTTTAACCTCACTATCGGTTTTAGCACCCGCGAAAACTATGAAAATGACACCCATGACAAATAAATGGAAAAATTTCACAGCCGCCATCTTGGATTTAGATTTTGACCTCACTATCGGCTTTAACACCCTCGAAAACTATGAAAACGACACCCATGACAAATAAATGGAAAAATTTCACAGCCGCCATCTTGGATTTAGATTTTGACCTCACTATCGGCTTTAGCACCCTCGAAAACTATGAAAACGACACCCATGACAAATAAATGGAAAAATTTCACAGCCGCCATCTTGGATTTAGATTTTGACCTCACTATCGGCTTTAGCACCCTCGAAAACTATGAAAACGACACCCATGACAAATAAATGGAAAAATTTCACAGCCGCCATCTTGGATTTAGATTTTGACCTCACTATCGGCTTTAGCACCCTCGAAAAGTATGAAAACGACACCCATGACAAATAAATAGAAAACACAGCCGCCATCTTGGATTTAGATTTTGACCTCACTAACGATTTTGGCAACCTCTTTAACTACCTACGACACCCATGACGAAAAAAATTTTAGCAGCCGCCATCTTTGATTTACAAATAAATTCACGTCGGTGCATGATCGCACGAGCCATTATTCGATATCGATTATAACAATAAATCATTCTTACCTTTCAAGATCAGCTGGGAGTTTAAAAAAGGAAAGCTCCGGTTTTGAAGAAGTCGAGTTCAAACAGTTTTTATTAAAAAGATGGACGATCGGTGGCGCAAGGAATAAATTAAATACACGATTATTCGTTCCAACACGGCACCCGTGACTGAGAGTACCCCGACCATCGCTTAGGAGTACCGTAGATGCGCGCGTCTGTGTGAGTGTGCCGTTGCGACCGTTTGTACGTAGTTTCCGTACTGTTCGTATCTGTCTACTGTGGCTGAACTCCGTTGGTATAATAATATAATAAGAGGCCAGCTAATAATGGTTTTTTTATCACTAATCGCCAGCACATAAAGCTACCTGAAACTATCAAATTTTCTCAATCAACTTTGAACTTTATAGTTTAGCGATAAAGTTGAAAATCTATTAAAGAAATTTGACAGATTGTAGTAGCTTGATGTGCTAGCGTCTGTACTTAATGAGCATAATAATATAGTTTCCGAAGTCAGCCGGTATATATTCACCAAAAATACATAAAAAAAACCGGCCAAGTGCGAGTCGGACTCGCAAACGAAGGGTTCCGTACGGTTTACGATTTATGACGTGTGAAAAAAAAACTACTTACTATATCTCATTCAAACTAATTTTTGGTGGAAGTTTAGGGGGGGGGGGGCAGTGGGACACATTTAACCACTTTGGAAGTGTCTCTCGCGCAAACTATTCAGTTTAGAAAAAAATGATATTAGTAACCTCAATATCATTTTTGAAGACCTATCCGAAGATACCACACACGTATGGGTTTGATGAAAAAAAAATTTTTTCGAGTTTCACTTCTTAGTATGGGGAACCCCCAAAATGTATTGTGTTTTTCTATTTTTGTGTGAAAATCTTAATGTGGTTCACAGAATACATCTACTTACCAAGTTTCAACAGTATAGTTCTTATAGTTTCGGAAAAAAGTGGCTGTGACATACGGACGGACAGACAGACAGACATGACGATTCCATAAGGGTTCCGTTTTTTGGCTTTTGGCTACGGAACTCTAAAAATACTTTTTAGATATGTAGTTACCAAAATTAAATATATTCATTAAACAATCTAAATTCCGCAAGGGTTTCATCTGATCGCAATGTTGACATGACTCAATGCATTTATTGAATTCCGAGAATTGGTACTTAATGGAGGTTTAATAAACACACTGCAGAGCTTGCAATGTAGGTTATTTCCATGTACACTCGGCATCGTAACATGATTGAAGAATACATTAGAAAAGTAGCTTCTGCCCGCGACTTCATCCGCATGAAATTTCTTGTTTTAACATAAAATAAATCCTTTGCCACTCTTAAAACTCACCAATTTTACTTATTTTATATAATATTAAGTGTAAGGTCTCTTATACGTTATGCCGAAACCCGAAATTCCACGTCACTTTATCCTGAATGAACGCTTTCCCGAATCACTCTATCCCGAATGAACGCTAACCTGAATCACGCTATTCCGAATGAACGCTATCCCGAATCACTTTATCCCGAATGAACGCTATCCCGAATCACTTTATCCCGAATGAACTGTATCCCGAATCACTTTATCCCGAAAAGACGCTACCCCGAATCACGTTATTCTGTCAACGTCTATAAGTATAGGGGAATATGTTTAAAAGTTTGAGCAGTGGTCACTTACACTTTGGTGCCGACTGTACCCGATGCACAAAAACTCATAATAATTTGTATTTAATTGAACCCAGCGAAAAGTAATGGCGATTTAATCGCCAAAAAAAAATGTTAAGGTTCCGTGCTAACTGATGCGAATTCCAGGGAAATTATTTAAAAGAGGCGACCTATAAAAGACAATCTTAAAAAAGTGTCTGGAACTAACTGGATACGGAAGACGGAGGACAGTGTGTTGTGGAGCAGCCTGGGAGAGGCATATGACCAGCAGTGGACTGCGATAGGCTGACTCGATGTAAGGAATCCATTTTTAACAAGATAACTCGATCGTAAACGAAGCAAAAGAAATCGGAAAGGATCGTAGCAGGTGGCATTCTGCCTACCCATGGAAAGAATTAAGACGTGAGAGTATGTTTGTGTATAACTCGACCCCACATGTTTGTAAACATGTTTCGGAGCGCCACAGTTTGGACACACCTCAAAAATCGGCCTCAATATTTCGAAATGCAAATAAATGATCAAACGGTAAGGTGCAGTTACGTGTGAAATAAATTCCTTTTCATCAATAACTTACTTTTTAAACATCTCAAGCCCCTGGAGCAGTTTGGAGTTGGGACAGTTAACAGAATTACAGTTGACCAAATATTGCAGTGGCTGAGAAATACGTGTTCAATGCAGCATGTTATAGGAACCTATATGTACAGTGGTCTCCAAAAGTTAGTTGACATTTTTTCACTTCAGTTTTGATACACCACAACCACATTATAAAAAATAAACACTACAAAGTGATAAATAACTTTAATTTCGGAAGTCGGTGTCAAAAAACGAAAAAGCGGAACCAACGACACCGACTTCCGAAATTAAAGTTATTTATCACTTTGTAGTGTTTTTTTTTTGAAGTCGGTTGTTTTTTTTTTTTTTTTGTAAAAAGGTTTTTTGGTTTATCCATAACTTTTCCCACGACGATTAAAGAGTGATTGGTGGATAGTACTAAACTAACAAATCATAGTCATTAAAAGAGCTTTCCTTTAGCTTTCGCTATTGGTCTGTGGCGACAAGACTCGTTCCTACGTTTCTGCTTATTCAACTTTATAACTACATAAAGACACTTTTGAAAAACTTCAATAACCAAGTTTGGCAGATAAAGCGGGTGTTAGCAGTTTGTCATTACGTAGGTACTTAGAAGATTGCAGAAATGTCTTCAGAATCAGTCTCTTTGTGTCCCATTTACGTTTTCCCTTTTAGAGAACTATTTTAACCCCACTTTGAGAGTTCAAACATCGTTCACTATACCCCACGAGCTTCTGCCCGCGATTTCGTCCGCGTGAAACTTTGGCCTCCAACGCATCGCGTCGCATCCCATCACTCGCCCGCGCTACTTTCTCATTTTCGCTTAACGTTCTTTCTGAGTTTTTCCTTTTTCTCGTCTCCTTAGGGTCCTAGCGTCATGTTAAATAGCCTTTAACCTTTCGCAAGAATTAGGCCATCAAACGCAAAAAGATTTTTTCAAAGAGCCGACTGGGAGATCGGAGATTACCTACTCCTTGCATAAACAAACAAATTTTACCTCTATGTATAATGGCACCGATTCTCTTGTTCACAAACTAAACTAAATTTAAGTTCAGTGCATCTTTTTCTTTCTATTTCATTAGGAAAAGGACAGGAGATAAATATTAGTTTAGTCCTGTCAAATTAAGATACTCCATAGACAATTTAGACGTGATTAAAAATTGGCTATTAAAAATACGTCAATTTACGTCAGGCATGGACTAATTTGACAGGTCTAAACTAATATTTATCTTCTGCCTTTTCTTAATGAAATAGAAACAAAAAGATGCACTGAAATTAAATTTAGTTTAGTTTGTGAACAAGGGAATCGGCGCCAATATTAAGTACCTACAGGTTTATAATCTTTTTAGGGTTCCATAGAAAATTCTAGTAAGAATCCGCGCACGTATACGGAACCATAAGCTCGCCAGACATGCAGGTATGAATGAGCGTCGAGACAGAGTTATATTCGTGACTTACAAATAAATATGAGGTGCAAGCCCCAGTTGTCGGCCGCACGATTTTTTATCATTGTTCGGGATTCGTGTTTTATTGCAACATGATTGCTTGAATATAAACAATGCAATCTGAGATTCTTCGGTGCATTGTCTGTATCTGATTGGTAGAAATTATGGAGGTTTTCATTTTTTTATGAGTGTGTAATTTGAAGTTCCTTTTTTTTCTGTATAGCATAATTACAGCGCATCAAAAACAAACTCGATTTTATAAAGGCAATAAATTAAAAACAAACGTCTCAAACGCACCTACGTCTAAAAGGTGATTCTTAAAACCTACGCAAATCGTTGTTTATTTTAGTTTACTAATTGTATAAAAACATCTGTACCGTTAGGTAGCAACCGTAAAAGTCAAGACAACCACCACAATTGATTGGAAACTCTAAAACGAAAAGAATTAAGTTCAAAGTACAATATTTGCGATAGGTGACCGGTGACGATCAATTAGTATGTTTTATAAACTAAGATAACATTACTGTAGCCTTTAATACAAACATTATTCGCTATCAGAGTAATAATAGCATAAAAATGATGTTAATTCTATTTTAAAACTTGTAACAGTTTAATTAAGTAATTGCTTATTATCTTCAAATTAATATTTTTTTGTTCTAGACTCTTCTAGCTGAAGCGGTTTTCTTTTTATTACATGAGTCTTGGAGTAAAGTGTAGATAGGTAATAAATTAATATTATTCCAAAATATATGGTACAACATGTTTCAATCAGTAAACTGCTAAACAAATGAGTCTACTCCAAATTACCGCTACAACAGACCATTCATTGTCCAAAGAGGTAATTTTCATTTGAAAAAAAATGTAATACAGTATACAGAAAATGTAATACAGAACGTATCCAGATCTAGACAGCTTCCTTCAAACTACATATAATATGTAGATAGTCAGCTTCTTAGCAGACAATTTGAGCAAAGTCTATCGAACCCACAGTTATTCTGAAAATTACAACAAAGACAAACAAAAGATTGTAGACGAAACACAGATAAATACTTAGTTAAGGTAACGGAAACATTCTTCGCTAGTTGCAGTTTTAAATTGTCAAAGAAATCAGCATTATCTTGACTAAGTAACATTAAAGTTTATCATACATTGTGAACTTTAACCTGGGACATCCCGATGACTGCAATAAATTAAAAACGCACACGTATTATCTGCATTTATTAGTTAAACAACAAATTATGCAGATAAATTCACACCGTTCGAGCGTTATCGAAAAAATCAAGACCGATCCCGCTCCGTAGAACGGGCGCGTTCACCTAAAGTATTCCCAACGCGCGCCCATGTGCCAGTCGCCCGTCCGCCGCGTTTGCACGATGCTGCGTCTACCTCTCCTCGTAATCCTCCTTACGCACCGCATCCGAACCGCTCACGTCACCGACACGCCGTTTTCAAATCGTTTCGATAAATTGTATCAAAAATTGGAAAAGTTAACCGTTGCGCCTGAACGACAATCGGGTCAGACACCTGAAGAAAAGTTGTACGAAAAATTGGATCGTTTAAATTCTCTCTCGCCGGAAAGAGTGGAGTTGACTGATGAAGATGAGGAGTTGCTGTCAGCGATGAAGGCCTGGGGGGGTCTGAGCTCGGAGCAGATGGATGGAGTGGTGAAGGATTTGCAGCGGATGAAGGAGGAACGCAGAGAGGATGTTGCAGACCAGGAGTACGGAGAACCAGCCTGGGATGACGAGGTAGGTGAACGATTCCAGTGTTTTTTTTACAGGATGCGTTTTGTTTACAAAATATTCGCCGCAGTGTGTAGTGTGAAAAAATGTAAGTGTTAAAAATTTAAGTAAATAAAAAATGTAAACGTAAGTAATGTTATTTGATCAGCTTTTATTTAAATGCTATTTTATTAAACAAAATACTTAATATAATTCATTGAAGCATTATTCGTAAACGAATTGGAATAAAAGTACGTTTTCAATGTAATATTGAAAATAATTTTTATTAAGAAACGTGCTACATAAAATTATATTCTGACCTTAGTAATATTTGAGGATAATCGTACCTATGACGAAACACGGTATATCATAGTAATTGCGTTCAACAAAAAGTTAAAATAAATTAATGAGATTATTATAATTATATTGTTTTGTTTTTGATACGAATTGTACAACAAATACCTACATAGGTACCTAATTGGAAATTGCACAATATACAAATAACTTATTATACACAAATAATAATTGAAGTCCGGTATTATAATATAAACGTTATCATTTTTATAATAATTTTTATAATGTAAAATAATAGATTATACTATTGTTCTACTTTACTATTTGTAATTTTGCTTGCGGGTTATTTTGTTTTAATTTGTCTACTTAGAAATTGTGACTTTTATCATCGTCTGAAGCTGTTATAATTGTAATTTAAATAAATGAACTTATGTACTATCTAGGGACCTACTATAGAATCTATTAAAATATGGACATAGTAAGCACATGGGTATCTTTTCCTCCCATGGGGAATTTACATTATATTGGGTTTTTCTGATTTTTCCATCGCCTTACATACCTAACATACATACATAATCAGCCTATAATGTTCCCACTGCTGGGACGCAGGCCTCCTCTCGGTAAGAGGGAATGGGCCGTAATATACCACGCGGGCCCAGTGCGGATGGTAGATGTCACATATCTTCGAGTTTTTGGTTCTAGGACATGCCGGTTTCCTCACGACGTTTTCCTTCACCGTTTTGAGAGCAGTGGTGATGAAATAATTTACACAAAGTAAAGCGCCTGTCTGGGCTCGAACCTACGACCTACAACTCGTAAGTCGCGGCTTTTACCACTGGGCCACCACTTTATATAAAATATATTAATAATATAAAATAAATGCAATAGTAACTCTGTCTGTCTGGTACCTTTTCCCACCTAAACGGCTGAACGGATTTCGATGAAATTTCGCATAGGTACAGTTAGACCATAACCTGCGGGGTAATTGCGTAATACGCTAACAGTAGGAATGGCTTTCATTTTGACAGTTCAACAACATTCATTGCGTTATTTAAGTTATCGAGCAGACAACATTTCCGAACATATAAAGCAATGGATTAGCAATATCCTTCAAAATGATTCAGATTGTGATTGAAAGTGTGACTACGTAATTTTAGGAAGGACATAATTATGACTTTTTATCTCATCAATACGTTCGGGGGAAATAATCTCCAACCACAACGCGGCCGAAGCCGCGGGCAAAACATTGTCATTAATAAAATAAACTCAAGCATGTGTCACGTTTTTGTTCTAGTTTTTTTGTAGACTCGGCCTAATTTCGTTGGTTATCTTTTTTATCGCTATGCAGGCGACTTAAATGCATTTGCTTAGTTATAGTTTTCAGAGAGGTTTATCTTTCTCGACTGTTTTTTTTAAGATGATTATGTTGTAATGTCATTTTATTTTCTGACACCTATGCTCTAAACTTGAGTAAAGTTGTAGTCAGCAGGCGCGGTGATCACGGCGTTGGCTTGCTTTGTCCATAAATAAGCAGTTTCTTAAAATTTTGGGATTTTTTGAAAAAAAAAATTAAAAAAAATTGTAAAATGAAATAGGTAAGACTTCGTTTAAGACAACCATAGCTTAAATGGTTCTAAATTGTCTGTACTATCTTCGCCTTAAAGTTTTGCACCCATCTTCCAATCTCCCTGTGTATGAATTAACGAATGAATTGCACCGATCCCAGCATGGTTAAACCAGACTCGATTAATCGAATGAACTCCAAGATTCGCACTAGCTCCTGTAGCCTCATGTTCATGGTGCTACAGCGACCATCGCATATCAAGGAATAGACCGGGGGGCGCGGTAATGGTAGGAAAGACGTGCCCGTAGGGTAGGGAAGGATTTAAGAGCCTACCTACCGGAATTGCATCCTAGAGTAAGCATTGGACTAGTGGAGAGATGGGTAATTATTATCTATGGGTCTTTTAACGATGGCATCTTTTAACGACTTTGCCGCCAGGTTGGTTCAGGTCGAGCTTCATCGGTGAGTCTATTGGCGGGGTTCTACTGCTTTCGCGGTTCTTTTGTATGTCGTTGCTCTGATGTCGTGTCAGATGTTGCTGTTTTCAATGTCATCATCGGAAGTTTTGCTCCTATCCGTTTCCGGTTTTTTGTAAATCTCACTAGCAGCGATCTTGATCTTACTTCTGTCTTCCGCTGTATCCACCCAAAAATTGATTCCTTTGTCGAAGTACTTCATGTACTGTTTTAAATTGTGAATAGGTGTTGCATGCAGCTGCAGGTGTGGTTCGCAGCGCCTGTAGACATGTGCGAGGTAGCACATCCTGTGGTTCTTGAATAACATAATAATAATAATATAGGGGGGTTATCCTTGGGTGTACTTGCATAGTGCATACAGGGATAATCGTCGGTTGGTGCCACATTTCATTAAAATTTCCTAAGGGGCTTCTGCGAGTTGGCTTCGGCCCCTCGTACGCCTTCCAAAGGACCGGGACCCCATGGTCCCGAGATATGTAAAATCAAACAAAATAATATAATAATAAAGCTGAAGAGCTTGTTTGTTTGAACGCGTTAATCTGTGGAACTACCAGACGGATTTGGAAAATTATTTTTGCATTTGATAGCCTAATTCTTGAGGAAGGCTATAGGTTATCATGCTAGGGCCTAAAGAAGCCGAGCAAAACGAAAAAAAAAACCGAGTGTGCTTATGACCACTCGACTGAAGTGAAACTTCAAACGTATTTGGCTATGAGAGGAAGAGAAAGAAAATGTGCGCGCGCACTGCTTTCTCTTGCTTATATCCCCCAATCAACTCTCGTTCGCCTCGCCCGATCACACTTATCGTAACGCTTACGTCACGCGTTCGTCAGCTTACTCCCCAAGTCAAGCGTGCGTAAAGAGGTTTCACTTCAAAAAGTCAGAAAGAACGCAAAGCGGAAACGAAGTGATAGCGCATGTAGGTGATGCGATGCCTGCCGGGGTCGCGGGTTGTTCGAAAGAGATACCGTGGCCTTAGGCACAGGTAACTGAAGGGTGAAGGGTGGGTTTTAGCCAGTAAAAGTCTGACACTGTCCCGCTGCGCCCAGAGCGGGAGAAGTTATTTGATAATTTCCCACCCAAAAAAAAGGGTGATGCGATGCGCCGCGGTACGGGGCACAAGAAATTTCACGCGAGCGAAGTCGCGGCCAGAACCTAGTGAATTGAATAAGGCTGTAGGCAATATTATTAAAACTAAGGATATTATGATTCATTAACAGAACATGTTTTTCATCAAATAAAATTAAATAAGATCCTCTGTAATGAATTTAATGATTTTCTATGAAACTATTAGATTTACAGCCCATCTAAAGTTTTATTAAAACGATTCTTCGAAGCTAAACCTGCTAATAAAAATAAATGCGTTACATGCATTGCGTTAATTAATATCGGAATAAAACAAGTTTCGTTTGACCGCAAGTCCTATGGAAATAACTTTAAAACTTATACTTACCTAAAACTCATAGAATATTGAAAATATGAGATAGCATTTACATAATGGGCCTTATTAGAAGGCTGAAAGTCACCCAAAGGGCAATGGAGAGGGCTATGCTTGGAGTTTCCCTGCGGGATCGAATCAGAAATGAAGAGATCCGCAGGAGAACCAAGGTAACCGACATAGCCCGAAGAATTGCCAAACTTAAGTGGCAGTGGGCAGGGCACATTGCTCGCAGAACAGATGGCCGATGGGGCCGAAAGGTTCTGGAGTGGCGACCGCGTACCGGAAGGCGTAGCGTTGGAAGGCCTCCCACAAGGTGGACCGACGACCTTGTGAAGGCCGCAGGAACTCGTTGGATGCGAGAAGCACAAAACCGGTTGAAGTGGAGGTGCTTGGGGGAGGCCTATGTCCAGCAGTGGACTTCTTTCGGCTGAAATGATGATGATTTACATAATATAAGGTAACGGACTTAAAATAATATTAATAATAGACTACAATGTACAAAAAAGAAGGAAAAGAATCAATCAATTTGCCTAACCATTTTCCTACTATGCCTGGTCGCCTTTCAGTATAACTGGATGCAGCTGAATACTAGTATTTTACATGGAGCGACTGCCTATCTGACCTCCACAACCCAGTAACTGGGAAATACGATACCCCTTGGTAAGACTGGTTGTCAGACTTTCGGGCTTCTGACGACCCGTAACGACTGTGAAAGATCTAAGAATGACAGCCGGGACCAACGGCTTAACGTACATAACCTAAATATTTTGACACCCAAATGCTGTCTATGCCTTACACGTAGTAGCTCAACTGTGGCTAATGAAATGAGACACAATTGAATTTCTATTGTTATAAATCATTTTTCAACAGTTTATCATTTCGTAAGACAACACGTTGTTTATGACTAGGTTCAGTCCGCGACTTCGTTTACGTGAATATTCTTGTTTTAACATAGATATATTCTATGACACTGGGCAATATTGTAACGTCCCATTAGTAAAAGAATTTTCGGAATCGGATCAGCAGTTCCGAAGATTCCCCCTCAAGGTACGGGTTGTTCCACTGCGCTCCAAAACCCATTGTTCTCATAATTTTAATGTTCATACATTGATTCCACTGCGCTCCAAGAAATGTTGAGTAGAGTTAGCAAAAAAATAAATTAAGCATGAAACATTATGTCACAGAATAGATTATGTTAAATATCATAAAAAAAGAAAAAATGCTAATCAAATATATTTATTCAGTCATAATACAGGGTGTTACAGAAAGGGTATATCAATACAAACGGGTTGAAGAGTGTATCTGGTCTAGAATCTCTGTACAAAATTTCAGCTCAAAAGCATTAACTTTGAAAATGCTCAATATTTTTTTATTTCGACATCACGGCGCTGCACTGGCGCGCGGCGGCGTGATGTGCCTGTACTAGGCGCACAGACACATTACAGATAATGGATGATGACCCTCGTAGTGCGGTGACACGTTTGTTTTGATTTCAATTTAATAAACTATCGAAATAAAAAAACTTTTTAAGAAAAAAAAACCGACTTCCAAAAAAACACTACAAAGTGAAAACTAACTTTATTTCGGAAGTCGGTGTCTTTGGATCTGTATTTCAGTTTTTTGCCACCGACTTCCGAAATAAAGTTATTTTTCACTTTGTAGTGTTTTTTTGGAAGTCGGTTTTTTTTTCTTAAAAAGTTTTTATTTCACGCTTTTTAGTGGGTCTGTTTATAATTTATCTAAGTTACAATAGCCTAGTGATTATCGCCTTTTACAAACAAAATATTGCTTTTCCGATGCAGGGAAGTTAATTGTTGAGGAGTTCTCCAGGTCCACCATCAGCTCCATATCACCATTCACATTCTGACGAGCATAAATTGCTTAGCAACCATATTAAAGTAATCGAATCGCAACCCGTGAAATACTTAGATATTATTGAGTACTTCCGATGGCCATCTGTGGTCTTCATCATCAGTTCCACTTCACCAAATAGTGCTTTCCGAGAGCAAATGCACGAGTTACTATAAAAAATACCCAAATCGCTATAGGTGTGCCTATAATATTTGAAGAGTTCCTTCGATTTCTCCAGGATCCCATCATCAAATTTTGACCTGATGCTTTTAGACTAGATGCTGATAATCCTGGCTGCAGCATCAGGTCAGATTTATGTCAACATTACATTGAACTTAAAATTTAGTCCTGTTTAAAATGAGCCCAAACACGACTACGGTGCTGTAATTTCAAGGTTGGTACTTTTTCTGATGCTCCTGGCTTCAGCATCAGGTCTCTATGTACTTCGGTGTTCCTCATTAACAGTACGTTTATCCACACATCGAGCCCTTTTCAATGAGCCTAAACACGATATATCTGCTGTTAGTTGTCGAGGAGTTAGGTACTCTGCAGACTATCCTGACTGCAGCATCAGATCATGACTTGATGATCATGAGACGAAATGTGGCAAATGCCCTATCAAACATCAAAACAATTTACTAAAACAGTTCTTTCCTGTTCGAGTAACTTCTTACTGTTAAGGAGTTGTACCTTCCATCATCAGCTCAGCTACCTGAGATGGTGACAACCATACGCAAATACACAAGATACTTCATAAAACATGCGAAAAACAATAAGTGAGCCTATAAAATTTGAGGGTTGCCCTCGATTTCTCTAAGATCCCATCATCAGATATTGAAATGGTGACAATGGGACCACACGGCAAACACCAGCTTTCAAATAAAAAAAGAATCATGAAAATCGGTTCACCCAGTCGCAAGTTATGAGGTAACAAACATAAAAAAAAAAAAAAAAATACCGTCGAATTGATAACCTCCTCCTTTTTTTGAAGTCGGTTAAAAAAATATTAAGCAATTTCAAAGTTACTGCTTTTTAGCTGAAATTTTGTACAGAGATTCTAGACCAGACACACTCTTCAACCCGTTTGTATTGATATACCCTTTCCGTAACACCCTGTATAATCACAACGTCACATCTAACAACATTTTTTTTTCTTAAAAAACAAGTAAAAATAACGAAATAAATCAACACTTTACAATGTAAAATTGTATTAAGTTGCACATATTCAGTTAGCTTATTTTATTGCAATTCCAACGACATAAGTTTTATACATGTAGCTTTCTTACAAAATTTTAGATATATTGTCATTACCACAAACAACTTATGGTTTGCCTTTTATACTGACTCTACTTATTTTATTTTGGAGCGCAGTGGAATGCATTCCTGGAGCGCAGTGGAACAACCCCAAGGTACAAACTCATTAGTATACAGGGTGAAATTAAATTCATGGGCATCCTTTTAAGGGGTCATTGTACTCATCATTATGAACAACTTTTACTATGGGACTAAACCTAAAATCGCGAAAAAATCAGCTGTTCCTTGCATTTATGTTCACATAACTCGTCAAAATGTAGGGAAGAGTTGATTTTTTTTCGCGATTGCAGGTTTGGTCCCATAGTAAAGTTGTTCATAATGATGATTACAATGACCCCTTACAAGGATGTTCATGAATTTCACCCTGTAGATTAGTATACCATGCCTTTTATAGGTGCTAGGTTATCTAATAGGATACCTAGCAGTTCTAACATAGCTAGATTTTAGACCACTCGTGTGGCCAATCAGAAGCCAGCATTAAACATGAACGAATTACACGGACTAATCGCTGTTACTGTTTGTTATTTTCTCACTCGCTACCTGAAACCTAGGTAGGGTCGGCAAGAAAAGCACAACATGTCATATTATACTTAAAAAAAAAAAAAAATTAAAAAAATGTTTATTAGTTTTAACAAGTTTCCTTACATAATTAGGTAGTGATTGGAGCCTCCTTTTAAGCCAATAAAGCCTGTATTAGGAGACTTACGTATTACTTACGTATTTTTCACGATCCTTGCAAATTTCCCTTACATACTCGTACTTAAAAAGGTATGGCTTTCATTTTGACAGTTGAACAACATTCACTTCGTTATTTTGGTACGTTTTTGGAGCAGACGATTTTTTCAAACATATATGCAGCAATCGATAGAATATGTAGATTACTCTTTATTATGTACACGATGAATATTACAGATATAAATGTAGAATGTGATGTAGTGTGTTTTTTTTTTTGCTAAAACATTTGGAAATGACCTTGCCCACGCCCCTATTCGATTTGATTCATACTTTCAGGGACACCCTGTATAAAAAGATTACAAATTTATTTTAAAATCTTTCGTTGCTTATGCATTACTATTAAGTATGGTCAAATTACGAACAGTCTGTCACATTTTAGGACTTGGCATCCCTATTGAAAACCGCTATCGTCGAAAACTTGATTAAAAGTTAAAGTAATAAAACGTATTTAGTGGGTATCTGAATTAAATTGCTGACTGTACTAAAGCTTTTAGTAACCACGCATGCAGTAACTCGTAAGTCTAGTTTTATTTTTAACCGACGAAAAAACGGAGGAGGTTATCAATTCGACGCGTATATTTTTTTTTTTTTTTTTTTTTTTTTTTTTTTTTTTTTTATGTATGATCACGCATAACTTTCTACAGAGCAGTCCGATTTTGATAATTCTTTTTCTATTGGAAAGGATATACCCCGAAGTTGGTCCCATATAAATTTGGAAAAAAAAATCTAACCCTAAGGGTAGGAAAACAGGGGATGATTGATTGTTCACTCACTGATTGTAATGTATGAGCACGCATAACTTTTTACAGAGTAGTCCGATTTTGATAATTCTTTTTTTATTGGATAGGACATACCTCAAAGTTGGTCCCATGTAAATTTGGAAAAAAAAATCCTACCCTAAGGGTGGGAAAATAGGGGTGATTTATTGTTCATTCACAGATTTTAATGCTGAGCTGTGTATTACAATTAAAATAAAAGGCCTATCTATGTTGGTATATAAAGCCTGTTTTTTTAAGTAAAAGTAGGATTATATAACAGTTAATATCTAAAGTAAGGTAGGTAGCTATTTTAAAAGTAGTCAAAAATTAAGCATGTAGTAATTAGTAAATTATAGCCTCAAAAAATTATAAAATAAAAACTTTTTAACAAAAAAATTAAACCTCCGAAAAAACTGAAAAGCAAAAAATAAAAACCTTTTTTTATTTTACCTTAATAAATAAGTTCTTAAACTAATGCAAGTATACCTAAGAAATTTTGAGTCGGCGCCAAACAATCAATGAACAATGATCACTAAATTACCTTAAATTTAAAGAAATAACCAAATCAAATTAATAATGCAACGTGAAATCTCCAGCGATAAATATAACATTCCAAACAAAAAATGCGCTCTCCGCACGACCACTCGCAACGATATTAAGTTGCTTGATTGGCGCCGACTCAAAATTACTTAGGTATACTTGCATTAGTTTAAGAACTTATTTATTAAGGTAAAATAAAAAAAGGTTTTTATTTTTTGCTTTTCAGTTTTTTCGGAGGTTTAATTTTTTTGTTAAAAAGTTTTTATTTTGATTTACTTATAGAAGCTTGTATAAACTGTTAATTTATTTACTTTACACAGAAACTATTTAATTTTATTGCACTTCGGCATCGGTTACCTATGTGGGTACTGAACCCGGAAATAATGCAATACCTTAGCAGCATTCGCGACTTATTTGCCAAAAATGTAAACAAATATGAGTTCATGGAAAAATAACTTTAATTCCTACAGAATAAAGTGCAGTTTATGCTACAACCCACCCAATTGCCAATTGCTAATCCATTGCTTCATAAGTTCGAAAAATTTATCTGCTCAACACGTAAATAACGCAATGAATGTTGTTGAACTGTCAAAATTAATGCCATTGTTACTGTTAGTGTATTACGCTTGCTGATGTAGCTTTTGTTGGGCAATTCCGGGTTTAGAAATATCAGTGTAATATCACACAAAATGAATTTAAACATGCAATTAGGTCCGAGCCGCATTAGATTAAATAAACCATGATTATAACCGAGTACTTATACAAGAAAACAAGTAATAGATATATTTTATTAGTAATTGACAGTTTAGATTCAGATTAAATAAACATTGTTCGCTTTCAACTTATTCCGTTAACATATTTACCTACTGAATGATCTGGTAACGTATTCTCTATGACTCATTCCCGGTTTCTGAGGTTTTTAAACGGAGTTTATCCATTCGATAGTGATTATTGGTTCGATATCGTGTTTCTGAACACGTCATTAAGGAAGAATGTAGCTTAAAAGTCGAGTGAATTATTATCGAGGGTTTTTCTGACAACCTCAAAAACCGAGCATAAGGAAGGAATTCGCTTAAATAGATAATTATGTCGAATCAACAGCTATTGAAAGTTTAAACTCCGTCACAGAATACTTAATAGTACTCCGTTTAAGAATTCTTCAGAAACCGGGCATAAGTGAACGAAACCGCGCGAAATGAACGCGAAGTTGGCATGATTAGCTAAGGAATTGACGTGTACACACAGTCCATCCATAGTCTTTGGCCTTCTCCTGCTCGTAATAGCATAGCCATCCACATTCATACTTAAAATTTTCCTCACGACATTTTCTTAATTTCCCCGCATCACATGCTCATGCCATGACAATCGATTTCCACGCCACTTTTCAGTCATCGGTGTCACTATCAGATCGTTTAGCATAATCAGCCTGCAACGTTCCCACTGCTGGCCACTGCTGGGACACAGAACTCCTCTCCGTGAGAGGGAATGGGCCGTAATCCACCACGCGGTCCCAGTGCAGGTTGGTCGATGTCACATGTCTTCGAATTTTTGGTTCTAGGATATGCCGGTTTCCTTACGATATTTTCCTTCACCGTTTTTGAGAGCAATGGTGATGAAATAAATTACACAAAGTCAAGCGCCTGTCTGGATTCGAACCGACGACCTACATCTCGTAGGTCGGGACCGATACCATTGGGCCACCACTGCTCCTAAGTAAGTTTCTGTCTCCTAAGTAAGAACCAGCATCATCACGATTTTCTCTAAATGGCATAGGAAAGTATTTTGGGATGCATGAAGAAGCCTCCTCGTGTAGCGCAGTTTGTTCCACCAGTTACTTAACTGATCGCTCGCGCTCGGCACATTCTGGACAGTCACACCCAACACCTTGTTTGATTAGCCAATTCTTCCCTTGCGGTGGTAGGGCTAACGCCCGCCTGGTTTGCGACCGGAGTACGGCGTCAAGCAGCCTGCTGTGTTTCGTCGATGCGTGGGAGTTCCAGTGCCTTAGGCATCTTCTGGTCACGCTCGTTCCATCGTACACCTCATCCATTGCTTTCCATCAGGCGTGATCGAGGTCAAGAGCGAGCCCATTCAGCAATAAAAAAAACTAGACGTTACATGACATAACATACATTTAACCCAAGATCATTGATTGATTCCGATTAGGTAAGAAACTATTATAATAAATTACCATACAGGTACGAGGGGAACGCAATGTTTTCGAATCAAAGGCGTGTATCAATTTGTCTTATGTTTGTCCGACATTTGCATAGATTTTAATCAAAGCTTTCAATTTATGCTAACTCAATGTGAGATAATAATTATGATGATCATTATTATGTTTTATCGCTTGTATTGCATGACACTGATGTAAATCTATTTTGGCTTACTTATCGGTCTGTGAACTCGGGAAAATATTAAACTTACAGTCCTCCAGACCGTATTTCCGGCACGGGAGCCAACCAGCTTCAGCGCGGGAGATAATTGCCCTAACCTACCACATCTTAAAAGGCAGAGCAGTACAGACTATCAGACATGTGTAGATCCCAAAAAAATTGGGAAGCGATGCAAATGATACAATTATATACATCAACAGTTTCATTACCGATTTCTCATAGCTTTGGCACGCCAAACTTTTACGTGCTTTCATGCATCTATGCATGCAATTCTTCCCTTGCGGTGGTAGGGCTTACGCCCGCCTGGTTTGCGACCACCGTCCCACCGGAGTCAATCATCTTCTGGGCATACTAGTTCCATCATAGACCTCATCCATCGCTTTCCTGATGGAATATATTTTTATGGCTGAATTGGCCCTCACTTTGACCTCAATCACGCCATCAGGCGTGATTGAGGTCAAGAGAGGGCCAATTCAGCAATAAAAAAAATAAAAAAAGTTGCCTCTATTTTATATGGAGTCAAGTTATTTAATTTTCTTTTTGCCTATTTATAACATAAGATTACGCCTTTACTCCCCACCAGGTGCACCTATTTTCCTAGCTATTTTGTGGTTCCATGTAACAGGGGATAAGCCTATTGCCATAACCTGGCACAATGTGATGCTACTGAGAAATTTCAGACTGAAAACTCCTTAATACTGCCCGACCCGGGGCTCGAACCCAGGACCTTATGCAGGCAACTTATTTTATACCTCACAGTTATAACTAAATGCCAATCATTTTACTCAATCGCCCCCGAGATAACTGCGATTCGCCTCAGTAATTACATTACCGAGAAACATAACATAACTTATTTTATCTCTATGATAGTAAACAGTAGTTAACAGTTTATGTTATGCAGTGATTACGTCTTACTATAATTACGAGTTAACCCGGAATGATGACGGGTAATAAAAACGCTCATAAAGTTAGTATTTTATATTCTAAGTTGTTTAAGTCGTGTCTATGAGTAGACAGATAGACAAACCATTTATTTAGTGCACACAAAAGACATTGCACAATACACAAAAGCGCAATTAAATGATAACAAATTACATGAATATATTAATACAAGGTGCCAACATACAAAAAATGACAAAATCGTTAAAGAAATATACAAAGTAATGAGTAATGTCGACATGCCGTGCGCAAAAGTTAATAGGTATTTGCGACATTACAGAGGTGTAAAACTATGATAATTAATTTGTAAATTTAAACTTACTAATATTATACCTAAATGCGAAAATAATTCTGTCTGTCTGTAACATTTTACCACGCCTCAAGACTTAAAGGATTTGGATGAATGCTGGGTTTAGGACATTGAATACTTTTTATCCCGGTAGGTAGTATGTTACCGTGAGATAATTTCCGATCTCCACGCGGGCGAAGCCGTGAGCAAAAGCTAGTTTTTTATGGGAACCTCAATTTTTCAATTATTCTTTTGTAATTTTAAACACAATAGAACATAACGCAAGGGTGCCAGAAGAGCTAGGTAGAGGTTTAACTACTTACTACAGCAACAACGAAACATACCTTCAATCAAAACCCGCGGGGTAATTTAGTAACACACTTACAGTAGCAATGGCTTTCATTTTGACATAATTATCATAATCAGTCGATAATGTTCCCACTGCTTGGACACAGGCCCCCACTCTTCGAGAGGGAGTGGGCTATAATCTACCCACGCGGGCCCAATGCGGGTTGGTAGATGTCACATGTCTTCGAATTTTTGGTTCTAGGACATGCCGGTTTCTTCACGATGTTTTCCTTCAACATTTTGAGAGCAGAGGTGATGAAATAATTTGCACAAAGTAGAACGCCACCTGTAGGCTATGGGATAAATACACCCAAACAGGCTCGGATGGAACAGTCGATATTAGTGCAGGATATCAACTCAGGGCGGCGGCTGATGAACATCTAGCACGTCAAAGGCGGCTAGATGTTCATCAGCCGACGGACCCAGTCAGGCGGTCCACTGTACACCCACCAACTAGCACTAGACAAGCGCGGTGGGTTAATTTGTCTAAACCCCTACTCTCTCATGAGAGAGTAGGGAGGCCTTTGCCCTGCAGTGGGACGTCACAGGCTCATAAGAAGAAGAAAGCGCCTGTCTGGGTTCGAACCTGCGACCTACAACTCGTAAGTCGTGGCCGTTACCACTGGGCCACCACTGCTCTTTCATTTTGACAGTTCAACAAAACAAATATTTCGAACACATGAAGCAATGTGTTTGCAATATCCTTCAAATTAATTCACATGGTGATTGATAGTGTGACGCAATTAAGGTGCAATACCTACCGACATTTCAGGGGTTATTCATGCTAAGTCCTATGGAATATTTTTTTAAATAGTGAAAGATTTCGATTTCGTAATAACTACTTCGGTCACTAAGTAAACATTCGATCGAATCTTTGATCTGTTACGAAACGAAATTCATTCTAAACATGCATCTAGAGAGCCTTTGAAAACTCCCTTTTAACGAAAAAATACGACGTTCATAAATTAGAAATCAAAAATCTTTTAAAAGCTCCTTTGATCGTAAAACTTTAATCTTTGTATGAATCTGTTCCAAAAGCTATAAAATGGCTGTCGTCGCAAACGCGCCCAGACTATGTGTCCGACAGTCTCAAATAGAGCTTGAAAATGTGTCAAATTATATAACTAGACAGTAGATGTGGATTCTGTTGGGTTTCGAAGTAACACGTTGACTGCCAGACAATAGAAAATCTATTGTTGGCGGTCACCGGTGACCGCGGTGGCAGTTAATGACTATGTTGCAATAAGATAGCAAAATGGTAGTGAAAGTACTGGTTACCCATTATTTTTTGCGCACCATTTTTGTATACAGTGTTGGGGTTAAAGGGGACACCAAAGGATAGGCTAAGCCCAAAGACCCAGGACGGAGTTAATAGAAAACAAACAGTTCATTTACATCCATCGATTTCTTACTAAACTTCAACTGTATCCGACGACCCTTTTTTATATATGGGAAATCATCAAATGATCCTTCCCGCTCTGGGTGGAGCGGAAGGGAGTGTCAGACTCTTACTGACTAAAACGCATCCGTGTTCCTTCCTTAGCCCTTTATGTTCCGGGGTAGCGGTAACCCTTTCGGACAATCCCGCAACCCCAGCAGGCTTCGGCCCTGGTAGGCCCCTTCCTTTCTGCTGACTTCTCTTTGAGGCGCGCGTGGAACACGTACGCGCCGTCCGGAACGGGCCTGGTCTTGATCGGACGGTGAGCTACCCATTACTCTCCGTCCGCAAGCCCATCTCCGACGACCCTGGAGTGGTTACTTATCTCTTTTGGTGACTGTGCGTTCCCGTGTGATAATTTCCTGGGCAAAAGCTAGTACAGGATAAGTCACATAGCTTTTGAAGCTGTGCAACTTGATGCATCAAGCTGTCTGCAAACCTTCAAGTTACCTCTAAATAATAGTTGACATCTAGTTAATAATAAAACAAGCTTAGAACCATGACAGGTAGGTAACTAATCTTCATCCTAATAAGGCCGCCGCGTGATGGCACATGTCATTGTACATAAGATTTAGAGAGACATGCGCGCGCGACGATCGTGGTCATCGCGAGGTAATACGATACCGATGCATGGTGTACAAAGTAATGAAGGTTAAGAACCGGCTTTCTAGGTAACTATAGCACTTTGTTTATAAGCGTGTTATTAAAAAGGCTTTGTACCAAAATCGATACTTAATTCCTGAAAGGGTACGCAGATGTGCAAAATGAAAAAAAAAAACAAAATAATTATTTCACATAAACCTACATGGGCACTTATGAAAAGTCAGAAGCTAGGTGCACGGTTCCAATTGGTCGCTTCCTATGAAGAAGAGCCGGCAAGAAACTCCACGGTTACTAAGAAATAATTAGCTTTTATAATGTTTTCAAATTACAGTAGGTATGGGAGGACAGCGTACTGACTGCCTGTCAAAAAATACCAGGTACTTACTTAATAAAGTAAAAAATGATCTACAGATCTAAATTCTACAAGGTCTACAAAGTTCTCACGCTTACAAAATATAAAAGAATCTATCAAAAAAATAGAATATTAAAATCTATTAAAACCAAATGATATGATTGCCATTACAACTGATTAGAATAATAATTGTCTGTATTATAATGTCAAATAATAAAAAGATTATGTTAAAGAAGAAGTATGTAAAATATAAACATCTTAATTTGGGAGCAGTTAATAGACATTTACCTAGATATGCCGTTAATGAGGTGCCAGGGAAGCCACATGTGCAGAATTTAGAATTATTGCCAAACTACCTTGCAGGACCGATAGGCCTCATGCCAGTGGCCTCATAATCTATTGGAACTCCTTAATACAATAAGTCAGCTCATGGTCAAACTCTTACCTCTGACGTGGGACGCGAAAATTTCTACGCTAGGGGGTCTAGAATCGGCTTATTCCACAAATCCCCCCTGAGGGGAATAGTTACAGTTTGCGTGCCGATGTCTCTTGCCACCCTGTAGAACAACCTGATTTCACTAGTTATGGTTTAAAACTCGTTTAAAGAAGTACCTACTTCACCTATAGGTACTGCTAGAAGTTTAATTTCAAGTCTGATATTTTTTCATCCTCTTTCATTAATTTATTTTCATTTCTCATACTCGGAAAGTAGTGTTTGTTTGATCCAAATAGCGGGTGGAAGACGCCGCTTCCCACCACAGGGCGGGAAAGACTCATAGTAATTACTTCCCTCTTTAGGGTGGGAATGAATTTTAAAAATAGAACTGTAGTCAGCTACGAATTTTTTCACATAAATTAAGAAAAATGCTGCAGTCTTGTGAGAGTATAAACAGCCAGTGTGAATTTAAAAAAGAAAAACCTATTAAGCGGGACAGCCCGCGGCGATGACGCGGTGTGTTCCATATTTAAAATAAAAAAAGACAATAGTATTATTTGGCGGGATACTAACCCTGTAAGCTGTACCGAAATTCAAAAACTTTGCATGTGATGTTATCAATAAATATTTAGAAAAACTACTACTTTTTACTTTCCTTACATTCGAAATGAAAAGTAGAGTGTTTAACACGGGTGAAAGTCATCAATTCCTCTAAATGCCTCGTATAGGAATTGATTCCTTTCGACCCTTGCATAACAATCTACTATTTCTTCTTTTTCAAACTTCATTATAATAAAATAAATAATAAAAAGAAAAATTGTTTATTCTGCACAAACAAATTAGTCAAAAGCCTCGTATTCAAGCAATAAAACGTTGAAAAATTTGCCTATTGCTTGATGTCAGGGCCAGAGACCAAAGGCAATACACATTAATCTGTGTTAGTGTGTTGCGACTTGCGACCCATGCTTGCGAGTCTTGCGACTAGCAATAATCTATTCAGCATCGACTGAACGGACGAAAAAGTTTGAATGATGTTTTACTCAACCTTTTCGTTGTATTAACATCTTACATTGTTACATTACCAGTTAAAAGGTTGTCGTAAATGCTATGATCATAATCAATAGCCCAAAGCTAACTGCATAATTCTTAAGATTTACGACTCCTTGCGTCTATAATGCCATCAATATTATTTACTACGCACCATTAAAATATGAACCGTTTATCCTTAACCTGTTTAAAATAAGTTATTTATCGAAGCACGGAGAACTTTGTTTATTTGTTTGATGGCAATATCTATTTATGTGAAAGTAAGGTATGGTATAATATATCCATCTATATGAAAGTAAATATAGGGGATCAGTGGTGGCCCAGTGGTAACAGCCTCGACTTCCAAGAGTTGAAGGTCATAAATTCGAACCCAGGCAGCTTTACTTTGTGGAATTTACTTCATAAACACTGCTCTCAAAACGGTGATGAAAACTTTGTGAGGAAACCAGCATGTTCTAGAACCAAAAATTCGAAGACATGTTGTATCTACCAAATTTTATGATTGTATGACATGTCTAATTACTAACATTGACCAATAACTTGTATGTGTAGTGCAAACTGTCAATATAAGTTGGTTATTAATAAAAAATAAATAAATAAAAAATCCGCCCTGGGCCCGCTTGGTGGATTACAGCCCACTCCCTCTCACAGAGAGCGGGCCTGTGGGAACGTTATAGGATTATGCTTACTGTATGTTTGTAACGTTATTACTGTTAAACCGCTGAAACAATTATGATGAAATTTGGTAACGAGATAACACCTGATGACCTGAGTAACAACACACGCATACTTTTATTTCAAAATTATTCCCCAACGGGGTGGAGTGGGGTGTTTAAAGTTTGTATGTGAAGATTCGAAATCCAGGCGAAAGAAGTCGCGGGCAGAACTTTAGCTCTATATACTTAATTAAATGCTGTGCTACTTATTTGGTATAAATATTGGTATAATCATTGCGCTTGGCAGGCGAATTATAGTGATCGGAGCTTGTTATTAACAGACAGAAGGACGCTGGCTGCTACCCATTCTCTTGGAAGAATTCCTTTGGTGTAGATATTTTATAATATAACGTAAGGAGAGCTAATCGAATAACTTTTGGCTAAAGTTAATATGACAAAAAACAAAACACAAACAGAATACTTTGCCATCACTCACTGAAATAATCGGATTTATCAGATACTAGCTGCGCCCCGCGGTTTCACCCGCGTAAATGTCGATCCCGTGGGAATATCGGGATAAAAACTATCCTATGTCCTTTCCCGGGACTCAAACTATCTCTATACCAAATTTCATCGAAATCGGTCCAGCCGTTTTCATGTTATGTCGTGACAACGGAAAACGGGTTTCATTTTTATATATATAGATACCTATACAGGGCGAAATTAAATTCATGGGCATCCTTTTAAGGGGTCATTGTACTCATCATTATGAACAACTTTTACTATGGGACTAAACCTAAAATCGCGAAAAAAAAACGGCTGTTCCTTGCATTTATGTTCAATAACTCGTCAAAATGTATGGAAGAGCTGATTTTTTTTCGCGATTTCAGGTTTTTAGGGTTCCGTAGCCAAATGGCAAAAAACGGAACCCTTATGGATTCGTCATGTCTGTCTGTCTGTCTGTCTGTCTGTCTGTCTGTCTGTCGGTCTGTCTGTCCGTCCGTCCGTATGTCACAGCCACTTTTTTCCGAAACTATAAGAACTATACTGTTGAAACTTGGTAAGTAGATGTATTCTGTGAACCGCAGTAAGATTTTCACACAAAAATAGAAAAAAAACAATAAATTTTGGGGTTCCCCATACTTACAACTGAAACTCCAAAAATTTTTTTTCATCAAACCTGTACGTGTGGGGTATCTATGGATAGGTCTTCAAAAATGATATTGAGGTTTCTAATATCATTTTTTTCTGAACTGAATAGTTTGCGCGAGAGACACTTCCAAAGTGGTAAAATGTGTGTCCCCCCCCCTCTAACTTCTAAAATAAGAGAATGATAAAATTAAAAAAATATATATAATGTACATTACCATGTAAACTACCAGCGAAAATTGGTTTGAACGAGATCTAGTAAGTAGTTTTTTTTTAATACGTCATAAATCGAAAACCGCAATTTACCTTTCACAAAGTTACAACGAACTACAAGAACTTTTATATTATGTTACTTGCTGCTACGGAACCCTTCATGGGCGAGTCCGACTCGCGCTTGGCCGGTTTTTTCTTATAGTAAAAGTTGTTCATAATGATGATTACAATGACCCTTTAAAAGGATGCCCATGAATTCAATTTCACCCTGTATATTAAAACCGAGTACATTCAATTAAAGGTCTTATAATTACATACAAAGCATTTTTACTGAATATACCTTATGTCTTTGAACTTGTTTTGGTATTAGTTTCAAGAATGGTATCCGTTCGGAATACAAAATAAGTGTGAGTTGAAACAAATACCAGGGGTACTCATATTCGGTTTTGGTATTAGATCGGAATAAATCATCCCGAGGACAGCCAAACACATCCGAAGCGGTTTCGATTACGGTAACAGTGGCGCGAGTTCAATAGTTTTTCCCATTTCAAAAAATGCCCAACTCGCCTAAAGAATTTTTCCACTTCAAAAAATGCTCTTCCATACATTTTGACCGCGTACGTTTCGCACTTTTACTCTAGGGGTCTAGAATTCATGGTTATCTAGTATTTGGTCCGGTTGCGCGTCGATGTGGTATAAGTACTACCCTGTATATTTTATAAACGTTGAAGGTGAATGTGACATGGTAGACCGCGAAATTTAAATTTTCTTACGTTTTTTGCAATTTGCAGATCAGTGTCAGGTTGTATCTTGATCCAAATATAATTCGCGACTTTATTAGACATGTATTTACAGAATCAAAGTCATTAGAATCATTTATAGTTATATCTCTTTAAGTTAGATGTCTACCATAAACACTTTTCCATACGAGATTTGTTCTTAACGGTAGAAATCTAACTTAGAAAGATGTATTAATGATTCTAATTATTATAATTCTGTAAATACGTACCGGTTATAGTCGCGAATCATATTTTGATCAAGATACAACCTGATACTGACCTGAAAATTGCAAAAAACGTAACAAAAATTGAATTTCGCGGGCTACAACTACCCATTCGCCTTAATTAAAATCTTACGCTGAAAAACGTTTATTCACAACTTTCAGTCAGCCTCATTAATGTAGGTGGTCGAAGCGCTATTTACAACATAATAATTACGTAACTGGACAAAATGGTGGATATGTATTATACCTACGTACTGAACACCTCTTTGGTGAAAAGAGTCGTGATGTTCAGTTACCATGAGTCCATTTATTAAATTATAACCAAAAGGCCACGTGCACGAGTTAAAAATAAACGCCATTATTATAACTTCCTCATCGTTAATAACTACATTAATACGCGGTACAATATTGATCGGGGCTTGGCCTAAAATGGCGGCCTATTTGGCTCTGCGTGTGCGCACATCTGCGAGAGGTTCCGGGTTCTCTTCCTGTGTTGTGACCGATATTTATTGAGGGATTGAGAGTTCGATTGTAATGGTAAAGTAATGTATATAAATATTTGATGTGTAGTCATGTTCTCGGCTTTGAGATCAGTTTCCTCCGCGTTGTTTATGGGTTATTCCACAAATCCCCATCGGTGGGGATTTGTGAAATTTTTGTTCAAAAATACCGATTTAAGTCTCATAGAGTGTACTATAATTGGGTTATGGCAATGATCTTAGGTGTTATAATAATCGCACAACGAAAGCCTTAGGTGATTCTGTAGGTTTTGTAATCAGCATCCCAATTGCGTAACACACACACACACACAAATTTCCTTATCCATTGATACATTTGTTTCAAAAATTCGTCTGCTCAACAAACTTAAATAACGCAATGAATGTTGTTGAACTGTCAAAATGAATGGCATCGCCATTGTAAATGTGTTACGACAAGAAAAAAAAAAACAAATGTAGTAACAACCTATTTACTTCTTAATGGATTTAAGAACCTACACAAACGTCACCTGTACTGTACCCTAATTGCGTAGGTAACACAGTTTTAATCATAACCTGGATCATTTTGAAGGACATTACTAATCCATTGCTTCACATGTTCGTAAAACTTGTCTGCTCAACAACGTAAATAACGCAATGAATGTTGTTGAACTGTCAAAATTAAAGCAATTGGTACTGTCACTGTGTTACGCAATTACCCCGCTGGCTGGTAATAGAGACGAGATGAAACCTAAACACGATGGTTCAGTAAAATCTCTCATTCCTTCCATCAATTAACTTGCGGTAACATTATCTTAAATAGTTTATAGTACAAGCGACGGTTTCTTAGAACCGTGACACAGTCATGACATAATTTGTAAATATAGTTTGTAGCTACGGTTAAAGCTAAATATCAGCTGGATTTTATAGCATTATGTTGTAAAGATAAATTCTGTTTAATTAATGTCAACTGTTGAGCTGCAAAACTGTTGCATAAAACGGAACTTGACCTTTGTGACATCCTTAGGGGTTGAATAAGAGGCATTGGGAGGTCCTCTATGAAAACATTTAGGACAAATTAATAAAATCAAAACATGAAACATTTTCTGAACCATATTATTGAACTTTAGGTTCTGAAGAGTTCTTAATTTTCTTTTTTACTCGTATTGTTGATAAGTACCTACATGCTTTTCTTTCCAGGATCATCATCATCTGCCTAGCCTTTTCACAACTAAGTTAGGGTCGGCTTCCAATCTATAATATCATACCAGTATATTACATGGAGCGACTGCCTATCTAACCTCCACAACCCAGTTACTGGGTAACAAGATACCCCTTAACAAGCCTGGTGGTCAGCGAAGCGCCAGGATAACCCGCGAAATTCTTTTCTTACGTTTTTTGCAATTTGTCTAGGTCAGTGTCAGGTTGTATGTTGAACAAAATATTATGTATTTACACAAATATAATCATTAAAATCATCAATAGAATCCTCTAAGTTCATAAAACCATATTGATTGATATTACATAATTTATGAAATATTCATTAAATAGGAAAAAACGTAAGATAATTTGAATTTCGCTGGCTACTTTGGCACTTCCCCTTAAATCTAAAATTCATTCAATCACTTATCGACAACTCATAGCTGATCTGAAGGCATGGAATGCATCTAAGTTTCATATACTTACTCGTATAACAAAATTCATCCCCTAAAGAAGTTAAATGGAATGGAAGTTCGTAATTTTTGCCGAATCCCATCGGGTGCACGACTTGTCCTAAGGGCGCTACACACGGCTAAGGTACTATAATATTTTATCTTAAGATACAATATTGCTTGCCATACAATTCAATGGACCATTACACACGACGAAGATAATATTTATTTCATATTCCATTGAATGATATGGCGACCGATATTATATCTTAAGATAAAATATTATAGTATCTTAGCCGTGTGTAGCGCCCTTTATGATAATGTTGTTCTTTTAGCGACAAGAACGCACGTTGCGTCACCCCTTCTATCATTTACCTATATCTAGAATCTTTATGGTGTACATAAAGAGTATTCTATTCTATACAGGGTGAAATTGAACACATGCGACAAATTGAAATGGGAGATTATACTCATCATTATGAACAACTTTTACTATGGGACCAAACCTGAAATCGCGAAAAAAAAATCTGCTGTTCCCTACATTTTGGCGAGTTATGCAAACATAAATGTAGGGAACAGCGGATTCCCATAGTAAAAGTTGTTCATAATGACGA
Organism: Amphipoea lucens; assembly: GCA_947508005.1. Taxonomy (NCBI): domain Eukaryota; kingdom Metazoa; phylum Arthropoda; class Insecta; order Lepidoptera; family Noctuidae; genus Amphipoea; species Amphipoea lucens. Next base: position 1,580,835 of record OX382364.1, read on the forward strand.
GTACAATCTCCCATTTCGATTTGTCGCATGTGTTCAATTTCACCCCGTATATCTATCTGGGAACGAGGAAATGTCGTTGCGGCCGGTTTTACCACACAGGAATGCAATAACTCAATTCCTTTTAGGTTCCAGGCTAGAACATAAAACGATGATGGGTCTATCTTGTGGTCAACATAACGTTTAGGTGTCGCACAATCGCTGCAGGATATGAGGTCAAATCGCTGTCCAGTGTCTATTACTCGTTAAATATTGTTAGGGCGGGTACAAACTGCAACTTATTGCGCAGTTATCACACTTTAAATTGCAATCTATTTTTATTTTATATTGTAATGTTTATCGTCTTTTTCATTTACTTAATATATCTAATATGTTTAATAAGTTAAGTTTGTTTTGTAACTGCATTTCCTACTCAGATGTTTAATGCATGCCATTGCCGTGGCAGCTTTTAATTAAGGCTTATAGACTATAAAGTGTAAAATATTATGGGTATTTCAACATGTATTTTTTGGTGTATGCTTTGTTGGTTCGCGAAGGGCGCGCGTTTTGGGGGACTGTCTTTTGTAATTTTGAAGTTCGAAAACTGCTGATTCTCAGCCTAGTTTGAATAAATGACTTTTGATTTTGATTTTGTCCTTAAATAAATAAATAAATCTAACTGGACGGTTACATGGAGGGACTGCCTATCTGACTTCCACAACGAAGTTACTGGGTAAAAAGATACCCCTTGACAAGACTGGTGGTCAGATTTTCGGGCTATTGACTACCCGTACGTAACGACTATCAAAGATCTAAAAATGACAGCCGGGACCAGCGGTTTAACGTGCTTTTCGAGGCACGGAGGGAACTCGGTATGCAATGGATGGTTACCCATCCACGGGCCGACCTCGGCAAGTGTTGCTAATCTTGAAGATCGACCCGAGCGGTAGTTATTATTTAGGCATACGTAGACGTACTATTGCGGACACTCTCGCCTGACCACCACTAAGTTCATTTTTGCTTGCATTAAAAAAATAGAAGCGCTCTCTAGTAAGCGCGCCAAGGTCAAATAGTTCGTCCGTAAAATTCACAAAAGGAGTACACGTGATGCGTCGCTAAGCAGCGCAGTGCAGGTTGCATCTAATTGCGTTATCGCTTTCCTAATAGACGAAGAAAATTTTTTGAAGTGATCAGGCGGACAAGGCCGCGATGGTACGGTCAGCATCAAAAGTCGATTAACACTTTCATTTTTACATGTTATTAAATTGACAACAATTTTTTTGAATAAACTGCTTTTTAGCTTTTCACATATTAGCAAAGAGTTTATATTCTACATTTTTTTCTTCTGCTGCAATTTTGAACAAATATTTTGCTCAATAACTAAGATTAAGAAAACTGATATGTTAATCGACTTTTGATGCTGACCGTACCTACAGTGCTCATAGGATCTATTGGCGTTTAAATGAAATTGACATTATCTATTTATCTATACGAATAAATAATAAGCTGAAGAGTTTGAGAAGTTAATCTCTAGATGAAAAATTATTTTTGCATTTGATAGCCCAATCCTTGAGAAAGATTATAGGTTACTTAACATCACGCTAGGACACTTAGGAACCGAGCAAAAACAAAAAAAGTCAGATAGAACGCTAAGCGAAAACTAAGTAATAGCGCAAGCAGGTAATGCGATGTAACGGAGTGGGTTGGGGAACAAGATATTTAACGTGGACGAAGTCGCGCACAGAAGCTAGTTGTTAAGGGGACTACTTGACCTAAAGCGCGGTCACTGTCGGACTGCATAGAAAATAAAGAAAAGCGCGATGACACAACGCTGGTAATTTATTGCAAAATATGAAGCATTTATCTATTTACGAAAAATCTATTGTTTGGACCATTGATGTATAAAAATACGAAGATAGGCCACTCTCTAACTTCACGTAAACATTAAACGGACTAGAAACACTTACATGTAAACACACTCACACAACTACATTTCCCGATGTCGTGCGTCATGTGCTCAACAACCGAAATAGAGAGACATATTACGCGGGCTGTAGAGGGAACGAGATAACAATAATTGTCACTATTACCTGTGCTATTACGTACCCATAACCAATAAGAAAGAAACTATTGCGGGGAATACCCATTCCGGAATTCCCCGTAAAGTAATGTAGGTACCGTCAGCAAATAAATATCGAAATGAAATAATACTCTAGTATAATTAATTTCTGTCACTTCGCTTGGCTCACTTAGTCACTTGGCACCATGGTGCCTATCGGCAACGAGACCCTATCTTCGCACATTGGTGCAAGCTGCGGAAGGTCTGCTATGATAATTATAACACACCGAATCGTCAGTTAGAAAGTCCTTAATTAGAATTTTAAACAGATTTGTTTTATTATGATATGCTATGTAAACAAATTACAATAAGATAAACTTATTCTAATTAGTTTACATAGCTTAGATTTGTTAATAGATTTCATATTTTGGTCTTGTAAGACTGTTTAAAGTAAGTTTGCAAGGGAATTTTTGAACAAAGTCAGGATTAACGCATAGTTACGTAACTTGAAAACATTATTTTTTTAATTTGCACAAGATCAGGGTCCGAGGGTGGTATAAATAAATTTAGATATGAAAAAATATCAGGAACATCTTACAAAGTAGGTATATTTATTGTGTTGACGTTACAAATGTAAACAAATTACCTCTAAGTAGGTAGGTAAAAATCAAATTAAATATTATTCAAATATTAAATTCGAGACGTTTTTTGTTGACGGTACTGTCGCTTGCGCTGACATAGACAAGGACGGAGATAGGAGCTGGCACTGTTGTGCAAGCGAAATCGCGTTAGCCGCCGAATGTTGGCCGAATGTTTACGATTATGAATGACATATGACGAAGCAAACACTAAATATTATTATAATTTTCAACAAATTAACATTTTTGGGTGTACTTACGAGTAAAAAGTAATCCCGTGGAATTTGTTTTTGTTTTTTGAACTATTTGTGCACATTTTAAAAGCACAGGAAGGCATCGTTGCTGCTTATTTAGACGATTACGGTAATTTTACTTAATGTGCTACACATGTGCAACACAAACGCCAGTTCGATTGAGACTAAGGTCGATTGTGTTCCCGCAACACAATGTATGCGGTCCACGTCGAGAAGCGCGTACCTAATCTCCCTATTTTTATACATCAATGTTTATTTATTTTATTTTATTTATAATTTTAATACTATTATTATTTATTTATAATTTTAATACTATTATTATTTTTATTTATAATTTTAATACTATTATTATTATATTTTATTTTGATGTTAGTAACAATAATTCTTAGGTAACTAGGACAGTACTGTTAGTTTTCACAAATTAAATTTATTTATTCACTCCTATGACTGATAATCCTAACTCTATTCATTTTGACAATTCAACAATATTTATTGTGTTGCTGAGCGGACAAACTTCTCAAAAGATTTCCTTCAAAAACCGGAGTTAAATCAGCACATTTACCTTTATCATTACCTACAAAATATTGCCAAACAGATCGGAGTAACCTTACGATATATCCACTCTAGTCGTCCTATTTCATCTAGATGCGTATACCGGTGAAACATCACAATAAACAAGGAACCAATAAATCATCGAAACTGCTGCCAAGTAGATAAGCAGCAGTGAGACATTTAATAGCTTATTATATTCTAAGGGCTTTATTAATGATGACAAACGCTCTTTGTTTCCAAAATGAATTTGAACAACCATTCTTACCAAGGGGTATCGTATTACCCAGTAACTGGGTTGTGGAGGTCAGATAGGCAGTCGCTCCATGTAAAATACTGGTACTCAGTTGCATCCTGTGAAACTGGAAGCCGACCACAACATAGTTGGGAAAAGATAGGCTGATGATTAAATTTCATCTCCGAATAAGAAGTTGGACAGACTAAGGTTGATGCAGAGAGTCAGAAGTTGTGATGCAATTTGAGAGAGGCTTTATTCTAACAGTGGACAGCAGAAGACTGAATTAGTGGCTTGATTGACTAATGAAGAAGTAATATCGGGCTCTTTATATCTTTATAAAGACAGATGTCCAAATAGACAACTAATGTTGCCGTGCAACGGCATCGTGCGAGCAAAAGACTTTAATTTCCTCCTGGAATGCTCAATAGGGAGTTATATACGGTCTACTAAAAGTCCTCATAGACAAAAATGTGTCTTTGCGGAATTTTGAGCGATGCAACCGTAGGTCAATTAGTCCCGCCCGAAGATCAAATCAGCACTCATATCCGAGCCATATTGCTCTGGCAAAAAGGCCCAACATCTCACCAATTTATTTATAAATGTCACTGTACAAGGTATAATAAACCAAATTGATTTTATTAATTATAACATAAAGTTTGACAAGGACCCCATACACTCCATACAACGATATTCGATTAAACTGTCAAACTAATACTGTAAAAAGAGCAAGTTTCTGATCGATCGGCGCACACGCAGCGCAGTTATTTTCTGATCGTTACTTTGTTTATTTTTGCGAAACAAGTTATTTCTGACCATGGTGTGCAATGACTTTATTTCTGTGGTCAGTTGCAGATACAATATTTTATTATACAGGATAAAATTGAAAACTTGCGCCAACTCGAAATAGTAGGTTCAGTATAAATTGCCATTTCCCAAATTATATGTTGATGTTGCTGCAATGAATGGATTGTTTATCGGGCGAGCGCTAAAATTGATACTTTAATTTTCTTATTTGTGTTGAATAGATTATGATTTTTTTTTACTGGAACGTCCGTAATTCGTATGAATGACTTAGTTTGCCCTATCTATGACGATTTTTTTCAAGAATTTTGATTTGGGAAAAGAGAATTTATGATGATTATCCCTCTCGAAGAAAGAGGGGGGCCTGTGTCCCAGCAGTGGGAACATTATAGGCTGTTTATAACAGTTATAAATGCACCTCCTATTCCGAGTTCATGCAAGTTTTCAATTTCATCCTGTATTCGTATTAATCTTTGCACCCCTCCAAAGATCGGGTTTGTTTTGATGCCGCAAAGTGATTGACCGAGTTAAATTTTATCGAGGTCAAAGTTCGGCCGAAGTCAAGGCGAATCTTTGGGTGCAGTTAATGCAGCTAAGTGAGAGTGACAGGTCAAGGGAATACAGACAGACATCATTTTCTGGATCTTTGCCAAGACTGATTATGTGAAGTACGTTAAGAATGAAAACGGAATGAACGATAGCGTGACGGTAGTTAAGAATGAAAGGAATGAATGAATGAATTGCACCGATCCCAGCGTGGTTAAACCAGACTCGATTAATCGAATGTACCCCAAGATTCGCACTAGCTCCTGTAGCCTCATGTTCATGGTGCTACAGCGACCATTGCATATCAAGGAATAGACCGGGGGGCGCGGTAATGGTAGGGAAGACGTGCCCGAAGGATAGGTAAGGATTTAAGAGCCTAACGGATATGCATCCTAGAGCAAGCATGACTTTGACTTTGACTTATGAAACGTCAGAAGCTAGGTGCACGGTTCCAGTTGGTATTTCGTATGGAGAAGAGCCGACAAGAAACTCCACGGTTACTCTTTTAAAAATTACCTGGTAACGCCTCCTTTACCTGGGGCCACAGCCCTTTCGACTGCAGTCACTGCGTCTTCGTGGTTCATAATGACAATGCGACGAAGTGTCACTTTGATTTTTGAGAATAAATAAAAATGAAAGCGCCAGGCTCCAGGCTGATTATCTGACCAAACAGCCATAATTATGTCCATTTTATTTTGCGTATGTTTTAGAATACTAAGTTGTAAATAATACCACAATTTTTCATGCTTTACCTATGAACCAAATCATCGAATTCCGTTCAGCCGCAAAGGCGTGAACAGGTAACAGACAGACAGACTGACAGACAGAGTTTCTTTCGCGTTTATAATATTAATATGGGTATAGATTTGAATTTTTACATGTAATTTTTACATATTTTAGACACTTTTACTTACTTGTCCATCGAACAACTGTGTTCACTATAGCGAAGTATATTATATACCTCGTATCAAGTATATTGTGTGTGATGTTGTTGTTGTTGTGTTGTATATTGTATACCAGAGAAGTTCTCGTCGTACTTAAACCGTAATTTTAATCAATAAACAACAACGACCATTGGTCGTTGATGAACAAACATTGCACCATCTTCTTAACGAAACACTTGAGTCAATTGTGTCTGTGTACCTTATTAAACGTCTGGTTATAATTAAGTGACATGCAAGCAATAAGATGCTTTATTGACATTGAAAGACAGTCCTTAATTCCAAATAGCGCGAAGGTCGAACTTGGTAAGGAGAAAAGTGACGGATCAAACAACGTATTATGGTTGGAGTGTGTGAAAGATGATGTGGCCAGGAAGAAACTGATCTTTGAGATCCGTTATCTGATGAGGATGGGGGAAGAAGGGTGATGATGGCGGTACCTATGGAGAAGAACGGGTAAGAAACTCCATGGACATTGTTTTACAAAAACATAATATACTTATATTTATAATTATATATGTGAGAAAAAAAAACGTACACGTTAAAAGCGTCCAGAGTACAGCACATAGAGAAAAAAAAAACTATCCAGAAATAAAATAATAATAAGCCTTGGCAGCTAAGAGATGACCAGTCCCAGCTGTCCCAAGTGGCGGCGCCTGTTCACGAACATGCTGCATAGATAAGCAACATTCAGCTCAACTATTTTGAAGGGAGCTAAATGATCCAACAGACGAACCACGCCACCACCATCAGCGAGACATTTAGTGAGTAATTTAGTATAATGATCTATGAGCTACAATATGAAGTATACGGCGCAAGGACGAGGAAGCACCAACATGCAGAGAGCAACCGTTATGTATAATCAATGCTTTTTCTAAGTACTTCAGATTCGCAGATTCACACTGAAATTTTATTAACATAAGATGAAGGAGTAAACTGTTTTAACAAGCTCATTTTGCCTTTAATTTGCCTGTCAATAATGTTACAAAATGTTTTTGTAATGATGAATGAACAAGAAAAACTTGCTTTGTTCCAGGCAGGTTTGTTTGGGCAAAAATGTTGCTTGGCCAGAGTTTACTGCAGAAAGTTATTTTGTGTGTAATTGTGACCCTTGAGGTTGACTTGTTTGGTAAAAAGAATTTTGAACCTGTCGGCCACGAGTGACCAGTTACAAACTCAAATCACCAATGAGTACCAACAAACTACGGGGTGAATAGGGATGCAAATTCAAATTTCTTTAATAGATTTTCGACGTTATCGCTAAAGCATTAGATTCAAAGTTGATTGGGAAAATTTGACAGTTTCGGGTAGCTGATGTGCGTAAATAAATTTATGAATAATTGAATATGAATAAATTAATAGTCAGCGCTCCAATTATAAACCTGTGGTTTTGAAAAGAGTGTGTGAATCAATGGTATGTCAATAAATGTATGTCATGGCCATAAAAAATATACAGCATAATAATAATACTTATGTGAAGTCGTTATTAACAAACATTCGTCTCTATGGATGCGTTAGCCAGTTAGCAATTCTGAAGGAAAACATTGCAGAAAACCGACAAGATTGTGGGTTTTATGACGAAATCCAGTGCGTTTCTCAGAAACGGCCATGTTTATATATGCAATGGTTATGAAAGTACACACTCGGCGATATATCGCTGCTATATCTTCAACAGAACGGTTATAGCAACGATTTAGAGATGAAATAGATGTAGTTAAGAGATGTTATGGCAGTTGCGATACGTGTCGGCATAGCTGCCGTTAAATATGATTACTTATATTTATTGGTTTTGAAAGATTCATTCGCCGTAATGGATGGCTGGAAAGTTTGAGATTATGCATGTTGAGTACGACCAAGTATTCTGTGGTACGACAGAATTTCTCGATTCGACCGAAAAATCCATTTTCAGAAATTTTTATTTTCGGCGAGAATTTAATTTATACTTTGAATTAATTTATTCAGATATTTACAATCACTAAAATCACTAATTGTTAAATAGCATAAAAATTGCTTTGCCTCGCATTTAGCACCAGATTGTTTGAATTATTAATTCGATTACCTATCGTTTAATTATGTCTTTCATAAAGGTATAAAGTTTCGGTTGATTTAAGTTTTTAAACGGTTTATTGTAATGATTAAAACATTGATGCAGCATTTCTTTTATTTTTGCTTAAGGCTTTCGATCATCCATCGGTTTGTTACTAAACTTCAACCATATCCGACGATCTTGCATACTTATCTCTTTTGTTGACTTTACATAACGGACCATGTAGCCACGAAAAATCGATCAAGCAATATACCTCACTAATTTACCTATTGACCCGTTTATTCATACAAATTCCCCGGCTGTCTGTGCCGCTTGTAAACATGTATACCTAACTGATAACCTCCCGGCTCTGTAGTGAATGGGCCCACAATCTGCGCAAGCGCATGTGACCCCAAACCGGACCGTTCGGTGAATGCTTACTAGATAAAAGTTATTTATGTTGGATTTGTGTGAAGTTATTTGCAAGGTATGTGAGTATGTCAGCTACATAAATTGTTTTTAAAATATTTTTATGGTATCTAAGTGTCATTTTAGACGGGCAAGTTGTGCTCAGCATAAGATGCGTCGTTACTCCGAATCTCTCTTTTTTATTTCTGTTTGTGAGTTGATCCAGAAGAATAATATTTAAGAAAGAAAAAGTATTTATTGCGACTCGTACAGGAAGATCACAAACTAAACTAAACGCAGTAAAAAATAAAAAACCAAGTTATATAAAAAAAAAGTAACAAAAATAAAAATGAGACAAAGACTCCTATACGAGGCCAAAAGGCTTCTATCTCAGCATGACATACATTACTACTTTAAACTAGAAAATAACGTTGCTTTCCTGCGACGAGCGTTTACACGCCCTAACATCTTATCGGATTTGGATAATTGGCACACGGAAAATCATGACCTGGGTTAGGACATAGGATTTTTTTTTATTCCGAATAGTACGTTACCATGTTATAATTTCCGATATACACGCGGGCGAAGCCGCGGGCAAGAGAATAAATGAAACCAAACGCAACTTGACACAAGTATTAGACTTTTTTCAATCTTTTGTCACCTGCATTTCCTTTAGGTAGGTACAGATGGCTAGTTTAGTTTGGGAACCAGTTTGTCCAACTCCTGCGATTAACGTACCTTTTAATCTAGAAATTATAATATTTGTGAATGATTTTCTGGTACCAATAAACAACTCTTTTTTTTTTGTATGAATATAACCTGCAGCCACGCACCTACCGCAAAACGGGGCTACTTTGACTTCCAGGGTTACTTTGACAGATTTTGGGGCTACTTTGACAGAGCGCCAAAATCGGTTTTCACGTGCAATAATCAACCAGTCCCTTCAACCTTTGGACTGCTTACAAAGCACCAGACTGATTCCGACGAAGATGTGCCTCTTGAGTTGTTTGGTTCGCAAGAAGGAAATCAAAAACAAGGACAAGAAGAAGAATAAGAAGAAGCTTAATTTTTGTTATATCTGTAGGTGCGACTATAGGTTCTACCGCCATTCTGTTGACTGGATATGCTGCATTACCTGTAAAAACTGGGTGTGTGGGATATGCAATAAGGCCTCAAACCATCCGTCATACGAATGTGTGGTGTGTGAGGACGACTCTAACTAATTGTTTCTTGCCTATAATATTGCCAAAGTTGATTGTTAATTACTTATAATATTATTAACCCATTAATTACCTATAATATTGCCAAAGTTGATTGTTACCTATCTTGTTTAAATTGATCTCAATTATATTAATTATTACTTAAGAGACTGTTTAAGTGGCATTAACAGTACCTTCGGTAGAAATATTGTGATACTTGCGTTAATAAAGAATAATTTAATTGTAAAAATATTTGTTTCCATTTAGTTTTCAATAAAATAATAGTATTTTTGGTCAAAATGATGTCAAAGTAAGCCATGCTTTTACTATCTTTGACGTCAGTTGCATTTCAATGCCCTGTCAAAGAAACTCCACTTCTGGGGTTACTTTGACATTGATTAAATTTTAAAAAGTAGGGAGTTAGGGGGGTGGTAGTTTTTAAATTTGCCATAGATCTGATAACCAAAGGACACATTGTTCTGAAAAAAAAGTGAAATTCGAGCCGTAAAAAATAAGTTACAATCCAAAAACCTCCAAAACCTGTTCAAAGTAGCCCCGTTTTACTGTACGTGTTAGGGCGTTTGTCCACTGCAATTGTCATCGAGAAACGAGATTACTCGAACCGAGCGTGACGACCCTGTGACGGCGATCGTTTGTCCACCGCGATCGAACTCAGCAGTTTCGTATCTTATGAACTCATGGTATATAAAACAACAAACCGGGCAAATGGCGCCGGTGCAGTATCAGTGTGTGGATAAGATCTACGGTAACGTGCTTTGTATTACCGGCCCGTCACAATCTCGGGACGAGTTCTAGCGGTCGCGCCAAACTACTCCAAACTTTGGCTTTCGGGATGATGGCGGTTGGGTGACAGACGTGCGGTGAATACGCGGCCATAGTAAATGTATGTATCATCGCTACTTCAACGTCGTCATTTCGTTCTCGGTGACGATGACGTACCGAGTACCGGTGACTAGGCATGGCAATCTGAAAAAAAAAGAACGATTTTTTAGAAATCGATCTTTTAGACCTCGATTTTTTTATGAATCGATTCATCAGGTTACGATTCGAATCGATTTAAAAATCGATCTTTTTTTGGAAAGAATCGCCATTCTTACCGGTGACCGCTGCGGTGAACAAACCCACTAAGAGTAGGTAGCTATCAACACCCTTGACGGTTACCGGCAGTGGTAAGCGGTCACTTAGTGGTGGAGCCGCGATAATAAGACCTTACTGTCGACAAGTAATGGCGTGGTGTGTTGCACTGGACCCCGCGGCCATTACCGGTTGCCGACATGAAACACAGGGTGAAATTGAAAACATGCGACAAAATCCAAATTGGGGGATTGTACTCATCATTATATGAACAACTTTTACTATGGGACCAAAACTGAAATCGCGAAAAAAAATCAGCTGTTCCCTACATTTATGTTCGCTTCTTCGTTCTAGCTGCGCCCCGCGGTTTCACCCGCGTTAATATCGATCCCGTGGGAATATTGGGATAAAAATTTATTGACGTCACTATTTGGACCAGCCTGTATACATAAACATTCCGGATTTTTTCCAAAATAAGGGTGAAAACCACATCAAAATCCAATGAGTAGTTTATAAGAACTGAGCGGTCACACAGCAGACACATCAAAAACTGACTAAGTATGTTTTATACTATTTACTAGCTGCGCCCTGCGGTTTCATCCGCGTTAATGTCGATCCCGTTCGAAAATCGGGATAAAAAGTAGCCTATATGTTAATCCAAGGTGTCAGCTACTTACCTCCATGCAAAATTTTATCAAAATTGGTCCAGCCGTTTGAGCGTGAAGAAGTAACAAACATATAAACACACACACACACTCACAAACTTTCGCCTTTATAATATTAGTGTGATAACTCGTCAAAATGTAGGGAACAGCTGATTTTTTTTTCCATAAACTCATATTTGTTTACATTTTTGGCAAATAAACCGCGAATGCAGATTACGTTTGCTATGTGTAAAGATTTATTCACCGATTAAATTCTCCGATCGTGGTCATTGCACCGTCTCGACATGTCAGCAATAAAACGTGAACGACAAGAGTACTGCAGTCTATGATGCGACTGTTTGGCATGTCCTATTAGCGGATTCCTTGCGTTACTGGGCAAACGTCAAACGAATTGTCTTTTAGGTTTAGATATAAACAGAATGAGTATTCGGAAATAAGGGATTTGTTAAACAAATTTTAACTAAACCTACTAAATGACAATTCGTTTGACGTTGGCCCTGAATTCAAATAAGCTACTCTTTCTTATGGTTCACTAGCTTCAGCCGGCAACTTCGTCCTTCACCCTCTTAGTGAGTGGAATTTCGAAAAACCCTTTCTTACAGCTGTGCGTTTAAATATCAGTCAGTCAGGACTTTGAATTTTATATACATTATACATATATAGATAAGCTTTTCGTCCTTTCGGACTTTTCGTAACTATGTTGGAGTCGGCTTCCTGTCGAACTGGATGCAGCTGAATACCAGTAGTTTACATGGAGCGACTGCCTAAGTATCTAATCTCCACACTGGGTCCCCCTTTGGTAAGTCTTGGCTGTCAGACTTTTGAGCTTCTGACGACCCGTAACTACTGTCAAAGATCTGCGTATGAGGCTCCATAATTTCCGAGGCACGAAGGGGTCTCGGAAATTATATATGGTCTATCCGTGGATGGGTGACCATCGATTACATAGGTATCTATGTAATCGATGGTCACCCATCCACGGATAGACCTTGGCAAGCGTAGGTTAACCTTATCGACCCGTGCGGTGATATTTTTCTTGTTCAACTTTAAATCACGTCTAAATTCGCGTCGGGGTAGGTAGATGAGTGATTATTATAGTACACCTATATTTTAAGGTCAAAGCCAACTTAAGGTCTCATGTAAAAGGAGGTGAGCAAAAAGAGACTACTTAGTAAGGGGCTGTCTCCACGAGCGAGAGAATCGCGGCGATAGTCTCGCCGTGCCATCAAATTTTCACGGCGATGATATCTCCGTGTGGAGACACGTTCTAAGAGAGTCTATAGAAATACGTAGCACGACGATAATATCGCCGCGATTCTCTCGCTCGTAGAGACGGCCCCTAAGTGCCTACACTTATCTAATTAAAAAAAATAAAATTGTTTACTGTGTCTCAAACGGTTACATTTACAAATGTGACTGAAACAGCCTCAGTAAGTAATTAATAATACTTGTGTTGGGGTTGTCTCGCTCCTTCCCTTAATTGATAGTTAACAATATTGAGGCTTCATAAAATTAAAATTAAGAACAAATTTTTAAAAACAAACCCCCTTACTAATAAACGTTGCACAGCGTCTGTATAGTAACACAACGCTTTGTCTTCTTCTTTCGAAAGTCAAATTACTGACGACTGAAAGAGAGAAATCGGTGTGTAACTATTCATCTGATATAATACGTTTATTAGTAAGGAAGAAAGAGAAAACAATGACCTATAAAGTAATTAGCAGCTCTGTGTGAAACTACTTATGTGTGTACTTATTCAAAGCTCGATATTGGAAACTAAATCAATTTCCCAGCACTTCGATCGCGTACCATTAACGGTCGCTCCTATCACCGGCATGCCGATAATAAGCGTCTTGGGAACACGTAACACCGCGGCAGATGTCGCATGCGGCTAGCAAGCCGCTTTTACGACCAGCTTATGTGAAAATTGAGCTTTCCCGACACTAATTGGTTGCAATGGTAGAAAGTTATTTAATTCTGCGACGTGTCGGTATCGGTATTAAGGGAATATACTCATTTGTATCTACCTAACGGTCGGACAATTATAGCTAGAATGGAGTGTGATATGGTGTGGTGATGCTATAACAGAAAATAATTGCTAGTATTTAGAAGTTCCAGAAACCATACCCTTTGTCATTAAAAAAATCATCCTATAGGTACCTATTGATTCCTACTAAAATTTTACAATGCAAGTAAATTGGAACAAATCATAGGTAAGCCATACCTACTTCCATACTTTAATTATAAATGCGAAAGTTCCAATGGGACACTTAATACCATGTCCTGCATGTCCTGTCAGCTGAACGTTGGAGTGCGTTTTAACAAATACTTCCTTTGGCAACAATGTATACCACTTCTTATTCTTCACCACTCCTTAATGTTTTGGGCATGATTCTTACACGCAAACCTTATAAATCTTAAAAAAAAACGGGTAGCACTCCGGGAGTGCCGGCAGAAGTGAAAACTTGAATATTAACGTTGTGCATTTTTGATATTTTGGAATGGTTAGGGAATAATTTTGCACGAATTGCTTTAATTTTTAGTATAAAAGTACTATAATTTATGTGGTAGAATACAATATATTTTATTTATTCCGCTATCGTACACAAACATGACAATAGGCTAGTTTCCTAAAAAAATTCTAATTAGTCCGTCAGTTAGATTATCGAAAGTAATGGACCCGTATTTTTTCTTTTGTCAATCAAACAAAAAATGACAAAGATAAAGCACGTCAAAATTCGTCGTGACGTCACGCCGTGCGACACTTTTTAGCACGGCGTGACGTCACGACCCCCCCACTCCCAAATTTTGACGTGCTTTATCTTTGTCATTTTTTGTTTGATTGACAAAAGAAAAAATACGGGTCCATTATTTTTCGATAATCTAACTAACGGACTAATTAGAATTATTATTTTTTTACCCAGGACACTACCCTATTTATATTACACTAGCTGCGCCCCGCGGTTTCACCCGCGTAACTTTCGATCCCGTGGGAATATCGGGATAAAAACTATCCTATGTCCTTTCCCGGGACTTAAACTATCTCTATACCAAATTTCATCGAAATCGGTTCAGTAGTTTAGGCGTGAAGAAAAGACAGACAGACAGACAGAGTTACTTTCGCATTTAAAAAAATATAAAAGTAATTTTATTTATTCCGAAACATGACAATTTATATTACACTAGCTGCGCCCCGCGGTTTCACCCGCGTAACTTTCGATCCCGTGGGAATATCGGGATAAAAACTATCCTATGTCCTTTCCCGGGACTTAAACTATGTCTTTTCATCGAAATCGGTTCACTAGTTTAGGCGTGAAGAAAAGACAGACAGACAGACAGAGTTACTTTCGCATTTATAATATTATATATATATATATATATATATATATATATATATTATATATATAAATAATAAATATATAATATATATATATATAGTTTGGAAGTTTGGATTAAAAAGTTTATCTCTCAGAAAAATCAACTGTCACCATCCATGGATGCGCGTGGCACGCTGTAACATAAATACACACGAACATTCGCGCAAGCGCTCTGCGCCGCCTAAACGAAACAGCAGGCATACATTTTCGCCGCGCCGTAGAAAGAGAGGGGAATACTTCCTCTCCTACGCCGCGCCGGCTGTCTACTATCCATCCGTCTTACGAATTTTCGATCAGGTCACGTGTCCTGATGTGAGTTTAACATTTTTTACCCATTACAAAAAAAGTGTACAACGCCGCAAAAGAAGTTTTCACTTCAAAAATCCGCCCCAACCCCTGGCCCAGCCCTGACTAAACAGATAAATAAAATTGTCAATGCAGTCGAGGGACCATTCTGTGGAACACTTTTTAATCTAAGAGGTCCCCCGACTGCAACGACAATTTTATTTATCTGTTTAGTCAGGGAAAACAACTTGTTTTTTACTTTTTAGTTCGTGGAATAAAGAAACTCACATACTCTCAACTCACTCACATACAAACATACATCAACCCTGAATATATTACACTCCTTTTTGGGCAGTCGTGTAAAAAGTCAAAAGAACGCTAAGCGGAAACGAAGCGCTAGCGCGGGCAGACTACGCGATGCGATGCGACGGGGTGGGTGGTGGAACAAAAAATTCACGCAGACGAAGTTGCGGTCAGAAGTTAAGTCATATATGTACTCGTTATCTTTTGTGTGCAATATTCTAGACGGTGTCTATCTTATGTGCAATAACACAAAAGCAATTTAATAAGTCAATTCACAAAAGCCTTTGTATCTTCTTTTACGATTAATTGTACTTCCTACTTGGTTGCATAAGTTGCTTGTTCAAAACCTAGCGTTTGTTGGAACTTCCATTGTCATTTGTGTACTTCTAAGTTCTTCTGCTTAGGCTGTCGATAGCAATCTAAATGTACTCGGCCCAGAATTCGGCCACTTGTTTGGCGCCATCACTAGCGTCCATCAGTTCCTGTAACGTGCAGCTGACAGGACACGCAGGGCACGATATTAAGTGTCCCATAGTTTGGAAACTAAATATAAGTTATTTCATTATTGTTTCTAGACTGTAAATAAGGGAATTCCCCAGATATTGTTCCGGTTTACAATAACATACATAGCAAGTATAATGTAGGTATGTTTGAATATATGATAATGTCTTGACTGTAAACAGGGTTAAAGCCAAAGGTCAATAGAGCAAGAAATGGGTACCTACATTAAAAATGGCGCTAATATAGAAGACCAAGTACCTACATTAAATATGGCGCTAATTTAGAAGACCAAGTACCTACATTAAAAATGGCGCTAATGTAGAATACCAAGTACCTACATTAAAAATGGCGCTAATGTAGAAGACCAAGTACCTACATTAAAAATGGCGCTAATGTAGAAGACCAAGTACCTACATTAAAAATGGCGCTAATGTAGAAGACCAAGTACCTACATTAAAAATGGCGCTAATGTAGAAGACCCTAGTTTACGGTTACAAATTCAAAAAACTTACAATTTCAAGGGACATTGCACTTTTTTATGAAACAGCAGATTTTCTTTTTTGATAACCGACCAAAAATTTCTACTCTAGGCCGGTACAGTCAACAAAAGAGAAAGGTATACAGGGTTGTCGGTTATAGTTGAAGTTTAGTAAGAAACCGATGGATGTTGTCGACTGAAATTTAATTTGATAAATGAGCTGTTTGTTTTCTATTAATAAAATTAAATTTTATTCGAGAACATCCATCGGTTTCTGACTAAACTTCAACTATATCCGACGATCCTGCATACTTATCTCTTTTGTTGACTGCACATCTAGAATCAGTGTGCTGAATTTATGGTTATAGTTTGCGCACCTGCAAGACTGTATACTTACTTAGTCTCAATTGGTTTCTGAAGCGTAACCTTCACTTACAAATCCAGTTTCTTTCGAAGGCTGGTCAAGTCAATATGACGATCAGTCATCGGGAATGCGACGCAAAAACTAACTCGAGAAAAACTAGATTGTGAGCAATTTCGCAACCAGTTGGTCTTGTTGTACTTAATTATGCTCATCTGGGCATTACATTGTTAAAGCCGCGGCTTCTGTTCGTAGGACGTAATAAGGCTTTTACTTTTACATACCTTTACACCTTTTTTTACTTTAATACGGTTCCCGTAGGAACCAGTTGATTGTCTTGGTCCGGTTTTCAACATAATTTAATTCGAGGATCTTGGGTTCGACATCCTACCTCCATCCAGAAACATATTGGACACCTTCGTCGGCTCCGGGATCCGGGACTCTCAGTCCCTGGCGCCCATTTACTAGATATTAACATAAAAAATAACTGGAAGGTTACTTTCACCTTAGTATTGAAATCTTTAATGATAATTACCTTAAACTCTTTTAAAACGGAACAGCACGGGGTTTATCTTCAACCCCCCACGACCTTTGCTCTCTCTACTGAAATTTTAGCTGGCTGGCAATAATTTGTAAATGGTAATGTTAAACTTATTTTATTTTTATTAATATACAGTGTTTGAGATAGTTGTTGTTTACTTATTGCCATACCCAATAGTTTGCCGCTACTACAGGTAAGAAATCATCGTTTAGCTGTAGAATATTTTTAACCGACTTCTAATTAACCGACTCGACTTCTAAAAAAGGAGGTTCTCAATTCGAATGTTTGTATTTTTTTTTATGTTTGTTCGCGCATAACTCCGTTGCTTTCCAACCGATTTGAAAAATTATTTTTTTGTTGGAAAGGGTATACTTCCCAAATGGTCCCATGAAAATTTTATCGAAATTGGACAAGCGGTTTGTGAAAAATCAACAAAAATCAAAAAAAATATCTACATTGTCTACATTAACGATCTTTTTGTTTACTTTTTTGTGGGGTAGGTACAACTAAAAAGTGAAAAATAAAAACTTAAAAAAAAAAACAACCGACTTCAAAAAAAAAACACTAATGTGATAAATAACTTTAATTTCGGAAGTCGGTGTCAAAAAACGAAAATGCGGAACCAACGACACCGACTTTCGAAATTAAAGTTATTTATCACTTTGTAGTATTTTTTTTTTGAAGTCGGTTGTTTTTTTTTTTCGATTTAATTACTCCGCAGACGAGATCGATATCTAAATAAGACAAAATAAAATAAATAATGATTTTGATGTTTTTTTTGGGGGTCAACGACCGCTAGTAGTTTGGTTACTTGTTGAGAAAATCTGTTTTCTTTTGTTTTGTCGTGAACCCAACACGTCTGTGAAGTTTACACAAAAAAATACAAGACTGATATTTCAAGTGGCTCTGGTTACACTAACTGCGGTAGATATGACCCCACAAAAAAAAACCATGAAATTAATTTCTTTTTTCTTTTATCATGTTTAGATACACAGGTTGAAATTTTCGTCAAAATGTAGGGAACAGCAGATTTTTTTTTTTCACAATTTCATGTTTGGTCCCATAATAAAAGTTGTTCAACATGATGAGTACAATGACCTCTTAAGAGGAAAACAGTGATTCAAATTTCACCCTTGTTACCCACAGAGTTTCTCTAGCTGATTTAAATTAACCCTGTATAATGCATACTATAAACAACTGTGTCATTTCACTTAGGTAGCTACAAACACCAGTTGCTCTTTCTAAAACAACATAGCAACTTAACATTACGGCAGGCTCAACGCCTTATCATCTCGTTGTAAATCAATTGGCAAGCAAGTTACCGAGGTGTTTGGTGATAAGATAAACACTGCATTATGTTGCATTGCAATGTTTGACGTTGTTGTTGTTGACCTTAATATACTAAGCCCGTTTCCTAGAGAATAATCGAAATTTAGCTGTCTGACAAATTCACGATAGCATGTCGGTTGATTCTATAAATATCTCACCATGAAAACTTAGGTGAAATAAGTATTATTGAAGTGAAAACTTCTTAAGGCGCGTTGGGCATTTTTTGAGATGGGAAAGAACTATTGAACTCGCGCCACTGTAACCGCACTATGAGACGTGGACGCTTACACAGGAGGCTGTGTACGGGGTGAGAGTGGAACAAAGAGCCATGAAGAGTTCCATGCTTGACATAAGGCTTTAGACCGAGTGCCAAAAGTCGAAATCCGCAGACGTATGAAAGTTTTCGATATCGAAAAACGAGTTATGGAACTCAAATGGAGTTGGGCAGGACACCTGGCAAGGCGCAGTGATGACAGGTGGAGTATGACAGTGACCGTGTGGCATCCAAGGACGAGGAGACGAAGTGTCGGTCATCCTGGAGAGATGGGCGGACGACATTGTCGTTTAAATTGGTAGTAAATTTGCTTAAAAAATAATTTCCTTAACTTTACCTTCATATCTTTCTTCTGATATATATACATAAGTATCACTAGATGATCACATGCAAAACATTAATCACCAATTCCAAAGATCCAAAACATTGTTAAGAATGCGTCATCTAATAACTACTCTACTGATTCATCAACTATAGCCGCTCAATTCTGTAAAAATCTCACCGTGAAAACTTAGGTGAAGTGAGCTTTAAGTGAACTGTCAATAGTGTCATTCCCTAGCATCAGCACTCTAATTGCGTAACACACTATCAGTCGGAATCTGCATCATTTTGAAGCAAATTGCTAATCCCTTGCTTCATAAGTTCGAAAAATTTGTCTGCTCAACACGTTAATAACGCAATGAATGTTGTTGAACTGTCAAATTGAAACCGATTCCGATTGATAATGTGTTACGCAATTGCCCCGCAGGTGGAATGACAGCTCACTTCAACTAAATTATCACGGTGATCTTTTTACAGAATAGCACCGCAGCATTGTCCTTGACCACTTGATATTCTGCCTGCCCTTTTAAAGCGAGATGATAAACTAGCATACCAAGTGATATTACCGCGTTCTTCGAAAACAAGGCAGGTGCAACGGAAGTAAACGACCCAGAGGTAATCGCGGTGAAATTAGTTGCAGATCCAACAATGAATTTACAAACCTAACTCCAAAATAACAGAGTTGAAATTGAATGTTTTGTTATGAGTAATTTTGACGAGGTAAGGTTTACACTTTAGAGAATTAGACACGGGCGCGGGCGTTTCATGCCAAGCTTTTGATGCCAAATTACATGTTATTTTAGATGCAGTTTTAGTAAATGTCTGTAATGTAATGCGTCATAATATTATTGCAGTTAAATTGGCTTTCTGCTGTAAAGATTTGATCTTCGCTCAAATATAGTCTGATTTTGTTAGATAGGTACGTTTAGGGATTTGGGCATGTTACAAAGGAGAGCAACAAACATTTATTTGGTACAACACATACTTTGGGACGTGTAAGATTTGTTGGAGACAGCCGTTGGGCTAGACTAATGAAATATTAATATCACACGATTAAACAAAAATAATAAACTTTGATAAAGCCACCGCTCTTCACCACTGATTTCGTGTACCATATGTTTATGCCACAATTTTTAATGAAATACTAATATCACACGGTTAAACAAAATTAGTTAACTTTGATAAAGCTCTTCGCCGCTGATTTCTTGTACCATATTATGTTTATTACACAATTTCTTGAAATTGCACCTACCACTGTTTGTCTCTGTATCACCTAAAGGGTGACTTGTTGCTAGTAGAACATGCATATGGCATTAAGTCGCATAAAATCATTTGTGAGTTTCAAGTATTAGATAAATAAATAAAAAAACATGCCCTTTTACACAATTCAATCTTGTTTTTTCATCCATATTGAAAAGCAAAAGTGAATCGTGTAGGTAATTCGGCCGTAAGATCCTTCGCTGGACTTTTAAAGATTTAAAATTAGATCTTTACTTAAGCTGGTGAAGGTATTTTTTACAGTTAGTTACAAAATAAGTGACACACTTTTGAAACAATTGACTCCGTCTGCAACTGCTCTCATTGCATAAGTGTGCATGTAAGCTATTATGACGGGATTCCTCGGTATTGTTTCACTATTTCACCTAGTTGTAATGTAGGTGACGTCCGGTGAAGCGCAAGATTCATATACATTCCTACTTATTTATGCAAAGGCTTTCGAGTTCGATTATCACATATTGGTTCATTTATAGCCAATTTATTGTATAACAATGGAAGGACTACTGCTCTGGATTGCCATTACCAAGTACCTATTTGGTAAAAGGATCGACAAAATAATTTAAAAAAATCTGAGATGTAGGTATAGGTAATCAGGAATGGAGTGCCTCAAGGCTTCATTAGCGACCCGGTCTCATTTGCCATTTAGAAAAGCGTAGTTCCCACCTCTATAATATTTATTGATTTAAGCATACCTTTTGAATATATAGTCTTGCAATAATATTTTTTTTTATTTCAGCGTATATTCCCTATATTGTAATTTCTCTGGCTTGATTTATGTGCCAGACAGTTTTAAAAACTTTCACGGGCAGACGGAAATATCCGTAAACAAACATGGAAGTCTTCATACAAATAAACAACCTAAAAAGCATCCTCTCAGCGCTTTACAGATCAAAAACATTCGATTGATTTTATTTTTCTTTGAAGTTAATCGATTGAGTCGGCGGAGAGCAGTGAAAAGAAACAGATGGCTACTACTTATAAATACTGTTGCTATTCTGGGTAGCGGGTTCAAGCCCGCGCGGTGCATTCCTCGGCTGTGACTACATGCTTCTGTACTTAAGTTATAATGTGCAACTTAGTAGTAATGTACTGAGATTACATTGAGTTAACTTGATTGAAAGTTATGTTCGCCATTTTGGAATTAGTGAACCTTAAAAGGGTTGTTGTAATTACTGGTTGTACATCGTCTGTACATATACCTAATTATAATTAATCTAGACAAAATATTGTAAAACATTTTAAAAGAGTAACTATTGAATTTCTTTCCCACATGCTTCTCCATACGAAACTATCTTTTGGAAGGGGCACCTGGAGTCAATAAATTTCTGATAAAAATTTCGTTTTTCCTAATTATGTATATTGCTTTCTCTTGTGGTATACAGGGTGAATTTTTCAAGTGGCCGTGGATGGCCAAATTCTAAACTATGAGGAATAGCGAAAAGTACTGAAAAGAGTCGCGGGCTCGATTTTGATGAAAACTAAAACTGCATCATTGGATTTTTGAAAAATCAATATTTCTAGCCAGGAATCGAACCTGTTGATTTTGAAAAAAAAAACACACGCTGTATTATTACACCATTCGATAGTGTCCCTAATAAGGATCAAATTGTGGTAAGTAATGACATACGGCAAACTAAAGGAAAGAGCTAATTTTTAACTATAACCATAATCAGCCTATAATGTTCCCACTGCTGCAACACAGGCCTCCTCTCAGTGAGAGGGATAACCTCATCATTTTTAACAAAATACTTTTTTATTTTTCTTGTTACCTACCTCATCATCTGCCTGGCCTTTTCCCAACTATATTGGGCTCGGCTTCCAGTCTAACCGGATGCAGCTGAATACCAGTATTTTACAAGGAGCGACTGCCTATCTGACCTCCACAACCCTGTTACTGGGTAATACGATACCCCTTGGTAAGACTGGTTATCAGACTTTCGAGCTTCTGACTACCCGTAACGACTGTCAAAGATCCTGGAATGACAGCCGGGACCAACGGCTTAACGTGCTTTCCGAGGCACGGAGGGGTCTCGGTATGTAAAGATGGTCACCCATCCACAGACCAACCGCGGCAAGCGTAGCTTAACCTGATGGATTGACCTGTGCGGCTGTTATTATTTAGCCGGGCCCGGGTTATGTTACCTACCTATTAAACCTTAACTGATTAATTGTTCATAATGATGACCATTGTTTTCAATTTATGGCTGGATTCGATGTCTCAAGGATTGTACTGAATTCACCATTACAATATTATTGATTCCATTAGAATATTTTCCAAAGATCGTAATAGAAATTTGAATTTAGAACACAATGTTCTGAAGGTGACTGCGCTGCGGGTGTGTTAATAAAAATATTGAGCATCATTTCGAACAAGGTACGTAATGTAGGTATGAATACTTTAAAATAAGAAGCAGTTTATTAAGATTCAACATTTTCCTTAAGTTTGCCGTATGTCATTACTTCCCAGAATTTGATCCTTATTAGGGACACTATCGAATGGTGTAATAATACAGCGTGTGTTTTTTTTTTTTCAAAATCAACAGGTTCGATTCCTGGCTAGAAATATTGATTTTTCAAAAATCCAATGATGCAGTTTTAGTTTTCATCAAAATCGAGCCCGCGACTCCTTTGAGTATTTTTCGCTATTCCTCATAGTTTAGAATTTGGCCATCCACGCCCACTTGGAAAATTCATCCTGTATAGTTGCAGTCGAGGTTTTTGAATTTTTAAATCTTTGCTACGTTAGGAAGAAGAACCATTCTTGATTTACGCCTTTTTCTATAACACACTTCGTTCTGACATAATATCGCAGCCACGTCCGGCACAGCATCACTTAAGCATTCCGGGTAGCGTCCGTCAATACCCACTTGTACTTTCATAACATATAGTAAATGGAGATCTATAATCCATACTTAATATTATAAATGCGAATGTCTGTCTGTCTGTTACCTCTTCACGCTAAAACCGCTGAACCGATTTAGATGAAATTTGGTATGGAGAGATAGTTTGAGTCCCGGGAAAGGACATAGGATAGTTTTTATCCCGATATTTCCACGGGATCGACACTTATGCGGGTGAAACCGCGGGGCGCTGCTAGTTTCTCATAAAATATGGGTGTACTATAATAGGTGCACTTCTACCTAACCCTTTGTTGATAACAGGCGTGACGTTATGTTATGTACAGTCAATAAAAGAGATAAGTATGCAGGATCGTCGGATATAGTTGAAGTTTAGTAAGAAACCGATGGATGTTCTCGAATAAAATTTAATTTTAATAATAGAAAACAAACAGCTCATTTATCAAATTAAATTTCAGTCGACTACATCCATCGGTTTCTTACTAAACTTCAACTATATCCGACGATCCCGCATACTTATCTCTTTTGTTAACTGTACCTAAACGAAGGTTAGTAGATATCTATCACAAGACATTGGCGCCGATTCTCTTGTTCACAAATTAAACTAAATTTTAGTTCAGTGCATCTTTTTCTTTCTACTTCATTAAGAAAAGGACAAGAGATGAATATTAGTTTAGTCGTGTCAAATTAAGATATTCCATAGACAATTTAGACGTGATTAAAAAATTGGCTATTTTAAAAATACGTCAATTTACGTCAGGCACTGACTAATTTGACAGGTCTAAACTAATATTTATCTTCTAAGCACGATATTTCGGCTGAAGTAACGGGTATTTCTAACTACGTATCACTTACGGATATAAAATTAGTTCGGGGTCCGAACTAAAAATGAATGCCAAAAAGATTTGACAGTTGCGCACTCCCGGCGTGTTTTTGATCATCCAAAAACGTAAGAATTAATCGGGTGTAGGATTCATTTGAAAAGTTTCGTACTACTTTCGGTCGGGCCCGTATCTTCATTGACGGAGTTAGGGAGTCGGCCCCCTGGTTCCTTACATCTAAGGGCTAATCTTAAAGGTAGTCTTACAATCGTATCAATTTATTTAATTTGACTCGAGGTTCATTCTACCGTCAGATATTTAGCTGCCACGACGTGACGTATCGTTACATAGAAATGTCGGGCTTGCTCGTAAATTGCGAACTAAATACGGTCGAACAAGCTATTTGGTATACAGGCAAAAATATTCATCTTTCCACTACACTGCCAATATTTAGTTTTATTTTGTGCGTTATAACTTTTTCAGCTTATGGCATCCTTAATTAAATAGAGTGATATAAAAGAATTGACTAACTCAGCACACCATTGTTTAAAAGCAGTTGCAAGTTAGCTGCCTGTATACCAAATAGCTTGTTCGACCGTACCTACACAATTTATTTAACTACTTCGAGAACTAGGTCATTGAATGTGAAAACTATGTGTCTACACAAATTGACAGTAGAATTTATGACTGTATTACATGGGTCGCCTTTTATAGCTTTATCCAGCAAATTATATGCATTTATACGAAGTATATGATCACGTATGTTCATGTTTGTTAGAACAAATTGATGTTTAGACTGATGACGGATTTATTGCGTGGAGGAGTTTGTAACTCAATGGGTTATTGCTTAATTTGTGGTTTGAAATAATGGTCTTTGGTATCTAATGATAAGTAATATTAGATATTATATTTCAATATAAGATAGCCATTTTTTTTATATGCATCTCTCTCTTTGAGAGGGAACGGGCCGTAATCCACCACACGGGCCCAGTGCAGTTTGGTAGACGTCACATGTCTTCGATTTAATTCTACTTTACATTAAATAATTCACAGAGCGAAATAGGTAGAACTACCGGGAGTCAAAACCAAAAAATTTTTTTCTCATTGGTAGACGTTTGATAGGTTAGGGACTTTGTTTAAATAATAATTAATTAATACCTACCTACATACATATAATGCAACCCCTATTTCGGTATTCGGGTAAAAAATTCGCAATTTATTTGCTAAAAATATAAACAAATATGAGTTAATGGAAAAATAACTTTAATCCCTACACAGTAAAGTTCAGTTTACGCTTTTGCGCGGTTTTATTAAATCGCCAACTCCTCGGAAAGCTCGTAAAGCCGTTGGTCCTGCGCCTGGTCTCTCCCCGGTCGTGTCGGATTGCCGTCCCATCGGACTATGAGAGTAAGGCTAAGTTCAGATGAACGCGCGACGACGCGCGGTTGGCTCGGCGCGCGGTTTAAGATTGTATCAAATCAAATCGTTGTTGTTATGTGCATGATCGCGCGTCACCGCGCGTGCCCGCGCGCACCGCCATGCAATGCGCGCAAGATGTTGACCCGCGCGCCACCGCGCGGTGACGCGCGGTGGCGCACGTTAAGGCGACTACATGACCTAAAGCGCGGTCCCTGTCGGACTGCATAGAAAAGAAAGAGAAGCGCGATGACACAACCGTGGTAATTTATTGCAAATATGAAGCAATTATCTATTTACAAAAACTCTCAAACACCAAACAAATAAAAACCGTATACTAAAATTTGGGGAATTAAATTGTCTTTTAGATGGTGAAAGTTTTATGAAAATACACCCGATAGTGTTTGCGTGATTATCGTTTTTATGTCCGCGGTAGACATTACTTTACAAATTAATTACACTATGTTAAAAAAATATAATTGCAAATATTCACATATCAAATTACGAAGCAAATGGTCTAGTATAACATTTATTTTTTTCAAAGAAATCAGTCCGGTCGATTAGACGTGATGTTGAATTTAAAATCATTAGAAGTCGTATATCTGCGCCTTAAGTGCGAAACGAGGCCTAAATCACCCCACATGCAACTTCTTTGTGGTGCGGCAAGGAAAAACGTGAACATCTCTGTCGTGCGAAGGGCATAGCTTTGGTTTGGTCCAGTATAGAAAAGAGATAAATGTATATTTGAGACGCGCTAATGGTCCCGGACTCGGTGGTATACCTACCTTGGTACCGGATGTCTTAGGCCTCGTACCGCACTGAATTAATATAATTTTAATGCAGTGCGGAACGAGGCTAAAACGTCCCATATCCCTCCGGACCTCGTGTTGTGCATTTTTACTATCTCGTGAAGCTGACAAAAAATCCAAAAATATTTTGACTCAGTGCTCTCAGTGTAAAAAATCTTATTGTCTACCCTGTTTCAATGAAAAACACTCATAAATAAGTACAAAATATATATTGAGATTTTTTATAGAAAAGTGTATTGTTACTGATTTTTTTATGTTAATTCAAGTTCTAATAAGTGTATTTTTAAAGCCCGAGGCAGAATAAATAGGATAGTTTCTTTTCTACTTCTGGTTTTCTTTTTTCTATTCTGTGAACCGCATTAAGATTTTCACACAAAAATAGATAAACGTCGTTGCGTCGATATTATTTTTCCCATCACTAATCTTAGCGAAAATTTACCCTATTTCAGTGCGTTACGAGGTGTATAAGATGCCATATTTTGTTTTGCCAATAAATTCTAAAATAGCTATCAGATCCCAGGGCGACGGTAGATTAGGGTTCAACAATTCACTGTCTATATCGATAAGGACCAAAATTTTCATTTGTCTTTGATTTCGCGCCAGACAATGGATTTTAGTCTGTTAAAGGAGGTGGGGTCTAATAGACCGCGTGTCGCCCTAACGTCTGGTCACGGTGCGGGCCGATAATGCCTCGTGCCGCAGCAGGAACGGAAAGTTTGCAAAAATTGGTGCCGCAGCTAACGTGTTAAGATCTACACTCCTGTATCGACCTGCACCCTAATTGCGTAACATACTATCGATTGGAATTTGAATCATTTTGAAGCAAATTGCTAATCCATTGCTTCATAAGTTCGAAAGATTTGTCTGCTCTAGGTACATGTAAATAACGCAATGAATGTTGCTGAACTGTCAAAATGAAACCGATTCCGATTGATAAAGTGTTACGCAATTGCCCCGCTGTTCAGTTCACCCGCGCGGTTTGAGGCGGACGGACGCAAGGAGCGACGAAAAAAATGGATGTCTTTGATTTAAAATAGGGAGCACCCAGTATCGTCTTTGCTTTCGACGGCGACGTCGCATCGCAGTTTGCGGTATACAAACCACAAGCAAGTTGCCTCCTCCACGTCCATTCTCACTGAATGTTCACGCTAGACCGTCGCGCGCAAGCCGCCGCCATCTGAACAGGTGAATTGCGCGGCAGCGCGCGTCGTCGCGCGTTCATCTGAACTTAGCCTAAAGAAATAGAGAGTGTACCTGTGTTTGCGCACACACTTGTGCACTATAATATCTCCTGCGTACTTGGCTAATCTCCGTTGAGATTGGCCACCGTGATCGAAGTCGGTCGGAAGGCTTATTACCTACCTGCTATTATACTTACGGACGGGCACGTATCTTCGTTGACGGTCATGGAGAGTAGGCTCTGACACGTGTCGCTAGTTATAATTACCTATTTACTGTAATTTATCCCTTCCTCTTTTCTTTCCAGGAGTTAGTGGAGGGAGACTACCCTATGGACGGCAACGAGGACTGGGACTCGGATGACCTGGTCGACTCCAGTTCCACGTCCAAGCCTCAGATCCTGGGGGTGACGCCCTCGGCCTTCACCAGGTCAGGGCCGGTGAAGACTGTGGTGGTGTCTGCTGTGGAGTCCATCGCAGCCACTAACGCAAGACCCAGGATCTTGGATGACCGTGAGTAGATTCAGGCAATAGTTTACTGGTAAAATGGGGAACTCCAAGTGGTTGGTCGACTCTTTACGTGAACAGAGGGCTGGCCCATTTTTAGGTCAATCGAAGAATCAACACTGCATTGCCATCCAATGCTTCAACGCAACGTCTGTGGCAACGCTGCCAGCCTTTGGGCACTTCTTCCACTGACAGCGATGCGGACGAAATTTTCATGCCTAATGAGCTCTTCCCTTTTTTTCCTTTATATACTTGTACATAATATGTATATAAGATACGAGCTGACCCGGCAAACTTCGTACCGCCTCAGAATCAAGCCGTTCCATAAAAAATTGAAGTAGGTACCTAGGAGAAAATAAAATATCTCAACTTTTGTTTTTGATAGTGTTTTAAATTTTTTTAATAGTTATTCTGCTATTCGGGGCGAAGACAAATCCAACAAAGCAAAGATCATAAAAATCGGTACAGCCGTTCTTGAGTTGTAAATGTTGTAATTAGGTAACCCGACTTTGTTTTATTTATATAGATTAGTGTTAGATTGTTTATATTTAGTTAAGATTTCGGAATAAGCATGTAAATAAAATAGTATAATAGTGTTCAATAATATTTTTAGGTAAGAAAAATGGGAATTTTTAGTGGTTCAATTAAATACTTACGTGCCTTTCATACTTTTGTCTTCATTCCCTTTACCGGTTTCCAGTACCCAGAGTAAAACTACAGGCAATAAAAGAACAACTGTCCTCAATTTCAGCAAACACACCAGTGGAGCGTGCGGCTCTTCGCCGGGCAGCCATGAGTAGCATGAGTGACCTGCTGAAGAACGGCAAGTGCGTGGACCCTCAGCCGCGCTGGCTCATCGTGCGGCAACTGGCCCCGGCCGCCGACACCAGGTACAGTCAAGTCTTTTACATTATACGAGGCATGCCTTTTAAGTTTTGTCGTTTGAAGAATAAAACACAACTAGAACCTTATAGTACTTTTTATTGTTTTTCAAAGTATTCACCACGTAGCTTAATACACTTTTCCATTCGCTCAAACCAGTTATTATAACATTTATTCCACTCTAAAGTGGGGGTGTTCAAAATGGCTGACTTGAAAGCGTCTACTGCTTCTTCACCGGACTGGAACCTTTGACCACGAAGGCTTTTCTTAATTTTAGGAAATGTAAAGAAATCGTTAGGGCTTAGGTCAGGACTGTATGGAGGATGGTCAAGAATTTCTACTTTTTCCTGCTTCAAATACTCAATCGTTTGATGAGCGCTATGTGAGCTTGCGTTGTCGTGGTGCAAGATGATGCGTCGCTTTGAGTTAGATTTTCGAAGTTCGGCGATGACTTGTGGTAAACAAACTGTAGTATACCTACCACTCTGCGTTAACCGTTCTACGATCTTCAAGTGCAATAGTCGCAATATGGCCGGTTTTTCCAACGAACGTGGCCACCATCTTCTTTGAAGTGCTTCGAGAACGAACAACTTTAGTCGGCTTTGGCTCGTCTTGAAAGACCCAGATTGTAGATAGTTGTTTGGAATCAGGATCGTAGGCATAGATCCAAGATTCGTCACCACTGATGATGTCGTAGACGTGATTTGACTCTCCTCGGTTGAACCTTTGCAGAGTTTTCTTACATCATCTGACGCGGGCCGCGTTGTGATCGTCGGAAAGCAGATGCGGTATCCAACGGCAAACTAGCTTTTTCACACCAAGCGCTTCATGCAAGATCTTCTGAATGGTTGTCCCTGAGATGCCTAATAGAGCCTCTATCTCTCGATACGTCACATGACGATCTTCGAGAATTAGTTGTCTCACAGCAATGATGTTATCTTCAGTGAAGGCGGATTTTGGGCGTCCTTCGCGAGATTTGTCACTAACACTAGTATGTCCACGCTGGAATTCTAAATACCAGCGTTCGACAGTCCGCAGACATGGGGCTTCATCACTGAACACAGATGTTAGCTCTTCAATACACTGAAGCCGTGTCAGGCCTCTTCTAAAGTTGTAGAAAATTATTGCACGAACATTTTCCTTAGAACGATTCATTTTCGTACGTAACCTGACAGCTTCCAATCGACGCTGTGACTAAACAATAGCATTAATCCTAATACTTTCAACTGTTTTGAGCTTCAAAATTTAAACACATTCGAATATAGAACAGTTCCAAATTCAAAATTGCCGGGAAATATGGAAACGACAGAACTTAAAAGGCATGCCTAGTAGAGGTATAGTTCACTCATACTCTATAGAAAAATGAGGATCCTCCGACCAGACGGGTGTTGTGTCTGGCGGGCAACTGCCCGAAGATGCCGTTGTATCTATGCTAGTTGCGCGGTAAACTCTGCTTGCGAGATGCAGGATTTGCGTGACGTCAGTATGACGCGTTGTTCGCATGTGGCGTTGTAGATACCGCTACAATATCTTCGTCAGTTTTCAAATTCTTTCCTTTATCAAGTCAGGACACATTTGCAGCTACGGCACTCAGCAGGCTATTTCATAGAAAACTATATTTAATTACTTCGTAGCTAAGATCAAAATAGCAGTTAATACACCTTTGACCATTAGCGCTTTAGCATTAATCTAAAACCTCTCTAATGGTCTAGCCATTTTATGAATATTTTTTTTAAATTGAATTTTTTGTGCCTGTCAGTCATTTTTATTATTTCGGAACAACGCAATAGTCTACAGGGTGTACCAGAATGGTGTGGTACAGACATTATTTTTATATATCAATGGGTACAGACCATCAAACTGAACACCTTTCTCCATGGGACCAATATCGTAATCGCGAAAAATTTATCAACTGTCCCATACAATATTTCAATACCTAATCGACCCAAATTTATGGGACGGCTGAATTTCTGTATAATGCCAGATTCTGTCATGCAATGATCAGACAAAAATAGCCCTTAATGTGACGAACAGGGATGTGGACTGTACATCAACTCACACGCCCTTTTTTATTGATGTCTCCTGATAGCAAGTGGTAGTTCGAGGGTAGTGCTGGAAAGTAGTCTATTCACTCGGGACTTGAAAACGTTACGTACGGTTCGTACGATAGCGTATCGATAGATTTGCGAGGTTACGCTGGGGTTGTCGAGTCAGTCTATGGATGGGTGACCGTTTTCTTAACATATCAACCACTCCGTGCCCCGGAGAGTATGTACAGTCACGTCTATAAGTATGTATACACTTGGCTTTATTCAAAGGCGATTTTCTCCTTTATTTTTGAATGAAATTTTATGTTATTACGAAAATAGTATTTTCGAACCCATAGCTTTATGTTAAGTGTCGTATTTCAACGTTGCATTCGTTATTTCACGAAAAAATCGCAATTGAAAATTGCCAAGTGTTAACATATTGGTGCTCGTGACTGTACAGCCGTTGGTCCTGCGCCCGATCCTCCTTCGGCCCTGTTGGCGTTGCCGTCCTTTCAGAATATGAAAGTGAGGGAGAGGACGTGCACCTGTGTTTGCTTGCACACACATTTGTGCACTATAATCACAGAATACTTAAAGTACTACGTACAGAAAGGCCACTCCCTTCCCCGCACTAACATCAGTTACCGCACCTCACTCCGCACTTCGGCGTATTCGTCGCAGTTCTTTAACAAGAGCGCTCGCAAACACAAGTACCTCACGCACACATTCATACGTATACAAACGTCATTTTTTAATGTAGTAGTAGTAGGTAATTATTTTGCGAGTGTTGTATGGAGTTTCCGGGGTGTGCTATAATATCACCTGCATTCTTGGCCACTTTCCGTTTACCGGCATGACCGAAATACGGCCAGCAGGATATTACTACTTTGGTCTGAAAATATCCCCCTTTTACTTGCAGGTACTTGCCGCCATGTGTTCAGCTGCATCGCTGTGAACCTGACTCCGGCTGCTGCGTCAATGAGAGCGAGGTCTGCGCCCCAATAGAAGGCAAGACAGTAGTCTTACCATTCTACGTAAGTTTACTTTTATATATAAATATCCGCAGTCCACTACTGGATACAATGAAAATTGATAAGCGCCTAAAGATAAAATGCACGGCGAAAAAAGTACTATTTGTTCTCAGAAGGTCAATTCCCGTAATTAAAAACGTTCATAATCTCGTCGCAGTCTCATCTCAGCGACAATCTATAACAAAAACTTGTCAAAAATGTAGGGATTTTTGAGGTATTTTTTACAGATTGAGACAGAGGACACTGTGAACGCATGGACTTATTATATTACCTGGTAATATAATAAGTCTATGTGTAAACGTTCCTAAAATTACGAGAACTGCTCCTCTGATATTCACAGCCAGTTCCATAAATAATAAAAAGTTTACCTAATGTACTTAGACAATTTTTATAATTCTTAAATTATTTGTTCCCTTACAGCTCCACAAAGCGGTTGGTCCAATGAGCGTGGTGAGAATGCAGTTCTTCAACCACACCCGATGCGCGTGCGTCTCTCGAGCGACTCTGCAGATGACCATGCCCGCTACAGCTGGAAAAGCTAGCTATAGTGACAGTCAGGAGGAGCTGGAGAGACCCTCGCGAAGAGCTCTGGTGGAGAGCCAGAACGACTGGAGGACGCCGACCGAAGAACCTCATTTGGAAAAGGATGAGGAACCCACTCAGTTACGCAGGTACCTAATTTAAAGCTTTTCAAAGAAATAATTCTTTCACTATATTCGATTTAAAAAATGAGGAAGATATCAATTTGACTGTTTTTTTTCTTTTGTATATATGTTACGCGAAATCTCCGGCAATTACTGTGGATCGATTTCCAAAATTCTAAAAAGGAATTTTGGAAAAACTACAGTAGTAGTATGTAGTTCTAATAGTTTTTGAGTTAGCTTCAATAATAGGTACATATTTATTCAACTTAGGTTAACTTATTGATAAAGTATAATAACACTGATATTTACATAGCAAATAGTGTTATACGAATTTGTAGGTAACTAGGGCGGTGCCAGCGGTGCCCGGACACAAAGCGCAGACTCTGGAGAGGCGCAGAAATTATCAAGTTTTGGGTTTGGGTCATGCATGGTATTTAGTAGCATACACACAATACCTATAATACATACTACTGGGCGGTACGCCCGGGCCTCCCGACTAAAAAGTTGGGAGGCCCCCCTTTCACAAATACGTAAAACTGAAAAGCAGGATGCAAAAATTTTCGCACGCTCTGTCATTCCCTTATTCCTCAAACTTTTTTACATAAATCTAAAAAAGGAACTCGGTCCTTTTTTCGAACTCATTTGGCTCGCTCTTGTCAACTTTCTCATAAATTTTCAGGTTTTTCTGCATACCAAAGTTGACAACTGTACTATTATTGTCTTATTACTGTATGACTAGTCAAATGAAAAGCTAACCTACAGAAGCTGGTTTGCGAGCGAATCGAGCTCGAAATACTTTCAAGCTCGCTTCGCTCGCTCTGGCTTTCTAGATTATCTTCATTCTCATAGTTTCTATTTATGTACTTGTACTCCTTTATGTATGAATGTTCAAAAGAAACCTAACTGGGAATTTCATGACTCTAAGAACCTTTCCGTGGCGGGGTCACGGGGTGCTAAAATTTTAAAGCCTGCTTCTCTCGCTCTTGCGGTTCTTCTCTAACTTTTCTGCATAAGTCGATAAACCACTCCTGTTTCTATATGAATTTTATATAAATATTCATTTTCTTCTAATGTGTAAATGTAAATGTTACTAAAAATACCTTATAAACTGAGAACAAGGGATTTTTTCAAAGGCGCAGATTTAGAAGCTCGCACTGGGCTCATTTAAGGCTAGTTACGGCGCTGGGTAGGCACAACTAAAAAGAAAAAAAAAATCTTTTTTTACCAAACAAAAAACAGACATCCAAAAACCCACTAGTGAAAAATAAATTTAATTTCGGAAGTCGATAGCAAAAAACGAAAACTTGGAACCGACTATACTGACTTTTGACTGGCGGTGATGTGTGATAATAATTCATCTAATTACAGATGCACCTGTCCAGCGCTGTTCCTGGCAAGCATGACAGACAACGAGCCTTGTTCGTGTGTCTGTGACTGGCATGACGTGGGCCGCCGCCGCGACTGCCAATACCTCGCCAGGGGTAGAGAACACTTCGGTCTTCGAGACAGAGTCTGCGTAGAAAGAGGAGACTGCACTGCCCCCTCCTGCGAATACGGCGCCTACGACAGAAGTGTCGGCAAGTGCCCTCTACGAAGGTATAAGAGGATGAGGTACCACTCTCGAGGCAGATACCAGGAGAAGACAATGGTGGTGTGAGGGAATCGAGGAGTTTGGTTGTAGGTATTCTATGGTATTATGCAAGCAGTAGGGGATTTGGGGGCAGTCTCTTGGCTCTAACTAAAGTTCTGCCAGCTCTTGTTTTGACCTGAATAAAATTTGACTGGAGCTATAGAAATTATGGGATTTGTTGGCTTATAAATCAGAATTATCTAACCTGAAACAGTAGTCGTAACTGCAGTTAAAGCTCGTGACAAAGTAATAGAGTTGATTTTCTAGTTTAACACTGTGGAGAAGTTCGAGAAAGTTTTAAACTTGTAGAAATTCTATACCTAATGTTAAATAAGTCGCCAGCTCACTGCGCACGAGTGCACGAATGGTTACGGAGTTGTTTCAAGTTTATTTCCCTTTTATAACCTACTGCGAGTGCCTAAATGTGCAACGGAATGTTTTCTTTATTTTTCGCCCCAAACGGGCTGGGGAATTATAATTTTTAGGTAGGTATTCAAATTACCTATATTAATTATAATTATGAGAAAAAAAAGTATTTCTTATACAATGTGGAGATGACAATACGACAATAAATGAAAACACTGGCGATACTCATGCATAAGAGTGTTTTGGAACTGTCAAATAAATCTTAGCATTGAGATTAAAAATTTTTTTTTTTCAAACTACTTAAATAGTATAGTGACGACTATGGGTTTTGTCAATCTTTGACTATATAGTCCTTGCGGAACTAGTTGGCCGCCTCAGTGGACACAGGGGTGAGGCGGCGGCATGGAGCACTGGTTGTTGTGCTCCATGGGCGGCGGTTCGCAACACACGTACTGCATAATGCGCCCCCGCCCCTCTGTCCCACCGCTCACTTACCTAAGGCGCGGCCAACTAGTTCCGCAAGGACTATAGCAACAAATAGTGATTAAACAATTTGATATATTTGATTGAATTTTCATACGCAGGCTGGGAATGGCATTAGATATACGCAGTATAATTTATTGTCGCATTGTTATCTCCACCTTGTATAATATCGTTGCAGTAATGACAATGGAAATTTTCGTTCTTTACCTACTAATTACAATGTAAACTGCAGTATGTTTGACGAGTCCCCTATTTGTGCAAGTGAAGTAATAAATGAGACTGCTTATTGCATATATTAATTGTCTACTATGTATTTAAATATTAATTTTATGTGCATTATGTGAAAAACACTGTCCGACCCGTGTTGGTTGCAATCGATTCGATACCTTTACACATTTTCAATCGAACATTCAACATCTTGAGCGCCATCTTGATTAAGTTTATTAGCAAAGGGTGGTCCCAACCAGCAATAGACACTTTAACGTCTAATCAATTTAAATACACGAGCGACATCTGTTGACGGCTGTCGTCACGCGTCGACGGTTGCAGTTGACTCTGTCGCCGACGCGTGTCACTCGAGTGTATGCACAGTAAACGGTAGCACGCTTTGTTTGTATTAAAAGTGTTGACAACGCTTCTTCTAGCCGTTGAGGCTCTGTAATATTGACGCTAAGTCCGTTAAAAGCACGAGCGTCTGCTGTTAAACAAAATCCTATATACTTTCAATTTATTCATCATTTATTGCTTTAGGTGTGTATAAGTGTTAACAATACTTGCCCTTAATGTCGGGTCAGACAGTGTTTTATAACAAGTTGTACCTATATCGTGCCATATTTTATATTAAATTGAGTCAAAATGGTATGTTTTCGATTTTGTGCTCAAAAAAGGATGTGTTAGGTAAATTATGGAACAATAAGCTGCCGAGGGCATATAATAATCAACTGTTAGAAAAGTAGGTATCTATACGGCTTTATAGAGAGTCGTTTCTATTATTGGAACGAAGTTCTTCTTCTCTGTAACTTGGTGAATGAGAGCTAGACCGAAAAAATGTAAGGCTGCGTCTACGCTAGACGAGCCGAGCACGAGCGGAGCACAAATTCGTGTAGTGTGGACCGACTTACGAGCCTCGAACGGGCGCGCTTCGAGCATTTGGTTCGTGCTCGACTGTGCTCCGTCAACTGTCGGTTTTTTGTCGAACACGAATGGATTTGTACCGCGCTCGCAGTGCGCTCGTGGACGTGTTTAGAGACTGACAGGTAATCTCTCGAGCCGAGCATCATGGAAACGTAGTCAGACTTGACTGTATCTGTCTTTATATGAATTTGTAGATCCCCATCGTCTTGGCCTTTTAGGTAAAAGCTAAAAGGCCAAGACGATGGGGATCTACAAATTTTGACGTGCAAAGGCGAAAGGAACTTCGTTCCAACTAGCACCCTAATTGCGTAACACACTATCAATCTTAATCTGAATCATGTTGAAGGATATTGCTAATCCATTGCTTCATAAATGTTCGAAAAATTTGTCAACTCAACAACGTTAATAACGCAATGAATGTTGTTGTACTGTCAAAATGAAACCCATTGCTACTGTTACGCAGTTACCCCGCCGCTGTCCCACGACACCTCTTGTCTTGCTTTTTCATAGTATTGTATGAGAGTTTTTTTCCAAAAATCGATATCATATATAACGCCTGGGTAGGTACCTACTGTAACTAAATACGCCCTATGGTGCAGGTACATCCAAAAAAAAAACAAATGAATCGGATGAGGAGCTCTCGAGTTATAAGCGCACTAACAAACAAACCCACAGACAGAAGGTTCTGACGACTTGTATCTAGTGTATGAAAAATACAAACAGTTTTCCTGTGGTATAGGTATGTATGCACGCCGACATTTCAAGCTATAGAAAGTTAGAAACCTATGTATATGTCCAGAATAAGCTGACCTTTCATTGTATGAAAAGCCTAAACATACAGGGGTTTATTTATAAACGTCGTTTAAAGTTAATTAAGTAATAATAATATAAGCGTCTGCTTAACCATATATTTTTGACGTTTAAATGACTCGACAACTTAAAGCAACGTTTATAAATAAAGGGGAACAATCTTACTCTGGAAATGTATTGCATGGTGTCGCCGTGTTTACTTATGTTTAGTCGACTTAATAATTCCTTTACCACGTTTTGCTTGCCGTGAAAAACTACGGTTGATTCGCCGTGTGTAGACACTATCTGTTTGGTGTGACTATCTATGTCGCGATATCTAACGATTTAAATCTTTGCCGCTGTCATAATTTTCTTCACAGCTGCCACAGCTGCGGCCGTTATGTGCGGTCAGCGCTTTTTTATTAGTAAACCATAGCTTTACCACCGCACCCAATTACCCATCTATCACCAGTTTTGACATACTGGAGGTAGAATAACTTATCTATCTCTGGTTTTAACGCACCAATAATTTATATCAGTCAATATATATTATATATTATTATATTTATTTATATCTGTCAATAGGTTCCTATTGGGTTCGGCCGTTAGTGAAGTTTCAATTGACTGGGAGTTTTTTATCAAAAGTGGTAGGTAGGTAAAGGAATTAAGAGGTCGACAATACATAAATCAATTGATTTCTTCATTTCGCATAATATTTTTTTGTAACGTTTGTCAATCTGGAATAGATTCGGATACTTATTTGTAAGATTTTTTAAGTTTTTTTTTTTAAGTTGTAAATAAACATGATTTTAAAGTAAGGCTTGTTTTCTTCTCAATAAAATGTCTCTATAAATAAAATACCTACTGTCAGAATATTTTGTCGTTTTCTAATATTTGGTATTCTCATCATCATCTGCCTAGCCTTTACTCAACTATAGTGTCGGCGCCCAGTCTAACCGGATGCAGCCGAATACCAGTATTTTACATGGAGCGACTGCCTATCTGACCTCCACAATCCAGTGACTGGGTAACACGACACCCCTTGGTAAGACTTTTAGACTTTCGGGTTTCTGACTACCCGTAACGACTGACCAAGATCTACAAATGACAGCCGAGACCAACGGTTTAACGTGCTTTCCGAGGCACGAAGGGTCTCGATATGGATGGTCATCCATCCAGAAATATTTAGCTAGGAGACCTATTTGATAAAGCACCTGTCTGGGTTTGAACCTACCTCCTCTCAACCGTGAAGGAAAACATCGTGAGGAAACAAGCATGTCCTAGAACCAAAAATTCGAAGACAGTTGACATCTTCCAACCCGCACTGGGCCCGCGTGGTGGATTACAGCCTACTCGCTCTCACCGAGAGGCGGCCTGTGTCCCAGCAGTGGGAACATTATAGGCTGATTATGCTATATGGTAGTCTAATGCACTAGCTAGTAATTGGCTTTCCACAATTCCAATAAATGGAGACAAACCATACCATAGGAATTAGGGTATCACCATAGTAAATATTTTTAGCTATTTGTCTTGCGGTTGGTACCATCTCGCGGACACTCCCGCCTGACCACCACTAAGTTCATTTTTGCTTGCACTCAAAAAATGGAAGCGCTCTCCAGTAAGCGCGCCAAGGTCAAATAGTTCGTCCGTAAAATTCACAAAAGGAGTACACGTGACGCGTCACTAAGCTGCGCAGTGGAGGTTGCAACTGATTGCGTTATCGCTTTCCTAATAGGCGAAAACTTTAAAGGTATGATTCCGATCTCGGCAGCACGCAGCAGTGCTGCCGTGGCAGTGCAGTCGCAGCACTACTGGTCCTCATACATTTTGTATGGGTTCATATGAGATTACATTCCGAGCACGGCAGCAATGCTGCGCGACATTCCTATAGACATAGAGAATATATGGGGACCAGCAGTGCTGCGGCAGCACTGCTGCATGCTGCCGAGATCGGAATCATACCTTAAGGGGGCGTGTCTCGGCGCCGCCGCAGGATTTAGGCGAAATTTTTTTTAAGTGATCAAGCGGAAAAGTCCGCTATGGTACCTACATAGGTACGAAGTATTGTACCTACTATACTTTCTTACTGAACATGTTTGTTAGTAAGAAAGTGCATGTGACTACCATATAGTCATTGCATGCAGATATTTATCCAAGTGCAATACTAATGTGCTTACCTACAAAGTAAATAATAAAAGCATCATTAATAAAGTAATTATGGAAAATATAATGAATAATGCAAGTTGCTCTTGTCTGT
The DNA here is from genome assembly GCA_947508005.1 of Amphipoea lucens. Taxonomy (NCBI): domain Eukaryota; kingdom Metazoa; phylum Arthropoda; class Insecta; order Lepidoptera; family Noctuidae; genus Amphipoea; species Amphipoea lucens. Next base: position 1,620,113 of record OX382364.1, read on the forward strand.
ACCTAAACAAATATCTACTTTTTTTTTTAACTTTATTCATGACCATGGATACATGTCCTTCAGTCGTAGTCACTAAACATACTACTCTTATCTAAATAAGTACTTACATAAAAGAATAACAAGTTCATCATTAGTTTTTACCGCTCTGAATACGAGCTAAGTACATCTGAGACAAATATCTACTAAATGCATGGGGTGGTGCTGGAAAAACCCATATGATTGAAATAGAGTGTTACCAGCGTCCAGTCTTGAAGGTGCTTTCTCTTTTTTGCTTTCCATAAATTTCGGAACCCCTACCACTATGGTCTAATCAGTTGGGCGCGGGTGCTTAGCTTCAGAAAAATATTTTTCATTTCTCATACTCGGAAAGTAGTGTTTGTTTGATCCAAATAGCGGGTGGAAGACGCTGCTTCCCACCACAGGGCGGGAAAGACTCATAGTAATTACTTCCCTCTTTAGGGTGGGAATGAATTTTAAAAATAGAACTGTAGTCAGCTACGAATTTTTTTACATAAATTAAGAAGTCTTGTGAGTGTATAAACAGCCAGTGTGAATTTAAAAAAAACCTATTAAGCGGGACAGCCCGCGGCGATGACGCGTTGTGTTCCATATTTAAAATAAAAAAAGACAATAGTATTATTTGGCGGGATACTAACCCTGTAAGCTGTACCGAAATTCAAAAACTTTGCATGTTATTGTTATCAATAAATATTTTAGAAAAACTACTACTTTTTACTTTCCTTATATTCGAAATGAAAAGTAGAGTGTTTAACACGGGTGAAAGTCATCAATTCCTTTCGACCCTTGCATAACAATCTACTATATAATTGAGTGCCTACAGAGATATCACCGGCACATAGTTGACACAGTTCCCTTAGGTACTTGCCAAAAACAAAAAAAAGAACGGATAGATATTCCGTACCTTGGGCAAGTGTCGTTTATAATGCGCACAGCAAAAGAGTGGAACTCTTTACCTGCGTCTGTTTTTCCGAGCGCATACAACCCGAAACTCTTTAAAGTGAGTGTAAACAGGCTTCTTCTGGGTAAGCTCGCTCCATCGTCGACTTTGTCTCTGTCACCTTTGACCTAGGCTAGAGTCAAGAGCAAGCCCATTTCAAATAAAAAAAAAAAAAGTAAGTTTGCCAGAAAGCACTACAACGGAAGGCCAATTCTCGTAATTTAAAATGTTCAAAATCTAGTCACAGTCTCATTTCGGCTACAAAAATATGTCAGTCTTCTCCAAAATGTAAGGAAATTAGAGATCCAATTGCGGACTGGACCAATTACGAACTGGACTAATTGCGAACAGTTAGACATTTTGCGAATTGGACATAATGCGCCCAAGGGGTAGACTGAAACCAGAGGAGCAATTCTCGTAATTTTAAGAACGTTCACAGTCTGATCTCAGTCTCAATCTGTCAAAAAATGCTTCTAATAACTACTGCTTTACTTATTACTACTAGTTTACTTTTTTTACTTTAATATTAGGCCCTTAAATACGAAATTGGCGTTTTATAAGGAAAAAGCAAAATTCCTTATTGCATCGGCGTTAAAATTATTAATATCAGATATTGATAACTTTAACGCCGATGCAACTATTTTTCTTCTGACACAAGTTTGTTTTTTTTTTTTTGTGGTGCACATGGTATAATGTAATTGTACCATGGTGGTGCATTTCTTCTTCGGTGTTCGTAAAATATTTTCTTCCGTGCCAGACGGGCCGAACTTTTCACTATTAAGATTTGTTATCGTTCATTTGCTAACTCCGAGCGTCTGAGAGATGCGCTCTTTTATCAACAGGTAGGTAGATATCAGTGGTCCTTTGCCATTCCCGATTAAAGTAATCTTCTTGCTTGATGATCAGGGTTCGACTTTTCAATGTTTGTTTCTATTTAGACCCGATGTCAGTAGCTATTACATGCAAGAACAGTCAATTGAAAACCATGAAAATAAATAAAATAAACAATTCTGGTTATGTCTTCCTGACAACTTTTCTATATGTGCCCCGTTGTAATTTACTAACAATAGTTATTCCAAGAAAATCTGTCTACTCAACAGAGTCCAACTCTATTCCATTCAGTAAAACATTGGTAGTTAGATGCCTGAACTTTGGCGTTGAAAATTTAACGAAATTAGTCTTTTTTCGTTCAAGAGAAGATGAATTACATTAAACCAATGCACAACCTTAGAGAGTGCGTTAACTTGTTCAAAGTTGAATTACTGACGTTTGATTTGAAAAATGAGGGAAATATCATCTGCGAATAATAAAATCTTGTTATTATCGCATATGTAATAAGGTAAGCCATTTATATAAATTAGAAACAAGAAAGGACTTAGAGTTGAACCCAGTCGAACGCCCATGGTGACCGCAAATCCGGTAGATCCCTTGCCATTAACATCAACCAGAATCAATTCAGAGGGTTGAAGTCAGAAGGTCGAAAGCCCTGTCCCTCACACAGAACAGTTAATCTGTTCTGTGTTCCGTCAATACCATAGTGGTACAGTTTTCTGAGGAGTGGCTCAGCGTGAAACACTCATCAGTACTCATAACGCAGTTTCAGAAATGGTCTTTTGAGGAATTGCAGGTCTACAATTCTATAATATGTATCAAGTGCATATTATTATGCTATTATGCATTGCAGACATTCTAGAACCATCTTCAGTCTACAGGAAGTATTAGGGTGCGTCGAGTATACATTAATTACGTTTCAATTTACTATTCGGTCCCGTGTTTGCGCAGGTGTAAACTAAAAGCTAAACTAATATTCGGATCTTATAAAAGACTGTGTTCTGTGACCGAAGTTACAAGTTGCTCATCTTCGGGTAACAAAGTCGTGCTACTACAAAGATTCTAACAAATAATTTTCTCTTCGAAAATGAAGATAGCTGTGTTATTAGTTGTCGCAATCGTAAGTACATTTTTCTTTTCAATTTAAAAATGTCCGGCTCGTTGATTACCTACATCTGCTTAGAATGGACCTGCTAAGGGCGAAATGCACAGATCACATTTTGATGTTACTTAGCTAAGTAAACGTTGCACACGAATATGACCATTAAACACGTAAGAATAAAGTTCATAGGAAACGCTTGCTCGGCGGAGTCAAAGTAGGTACAGTCTGCGAATCTAACCTTAGGGTTAGATGTTAGCATCAGCACCCTAATTGCGTAACACACTTAAAATCACAATCTGAAACATTTTGAAGGATATTGCAAATACATTGCTTCGTATGTTCGAAACATTTGTCTACTCAGCAACGTAAATAACGCAATGAATGTTGTTGAACTGCCAAAATGAAAGCCGTTGCTATTGATAGTGTATTATGCAATTATCCCGTCGGTTGCTGAAATGAGAATTTTGAATTTCGCGGGCTATGTAAACTGAAGGAATCATCTAATGAATGAGAACCTCCTCCGTTTTTTCGTCGGTAAAAAAAATGCTAACGTAGAGGTTGACGTTCATAACTTCTAATTCTCAAATCAGAAACGGGTGTTCGGCTCGAGCTCGCAGAGTAGTGCAATCACCAAAACTTGAAAATATTCAATTTCGTGGAATGAAATCGTTCTTGTTATATTAAAATATTAAGGTAAATTGTTAAGTCCCTTCGACTGGGGCCTTGTTATGATGTGCTAATGCCACAATTTTTCCAGTGTGGGAGAGAGACGGAGCTATAGAAGGCTGGTAGCATCATCTCTTTTTTGCAATGGAATTATTACGTAATACTGTCCATTGAAATATTACCGATCAATAATTTGGAGGTGCTCAAATGAGATAATGAACCACTTAAGTAGTATAAGAGAATGGATAAGTACACAGGTGTTCCGTACCTGTAGTGAGCTCGTTCATTCTGAGATCGTAACAATCGATCAACAAACAAACGATCCTAACAATTAAATTGTTAGGATCAATTTCATTTTACTTGAGTACCTATAGACGCCAGCACATCAAGCTACTACAATCTGTGTGTTTCACCCGCATAAGTTTCGATCCCGTGAGAATATCGGGATAAAAATTATCCTATGTCCTTTCCCGGGACTCAAACTATATCTATACCAAATTTCATCTAAATCGGTTCAGTGGCTTAGGTGTGAAAAGGTAACATACAGACAGACAGAGTTACTTTCGAATTTATAATATTATATAAAGTGTATAGGTATGTATATAGTATGGATTACAGTTGTGCTACGAAAATCACGCTCACTGCTACCACATAAAGGCGCTGTCAATTTCTAGTTGCAACCACGCACGGACGGGCGGTTGAGTGTACGCACGATACATAATATAGGCAATTTTCAGTTTGATCTCGGTCTCAATCCGACAAAAAATACCTCTAAATTCCCTACAGGGAATTTAGAGGTATTGATTGTCGCCGAGATGAGATTGTGACTAGATTTATTAAGATTAACGTTTTTAATTATGAGAAATTGGCCTTCTGATTAGCAGTGAATTAAATTGTTACAGGCGGCTTTAGCCTACGCTGAAGCAAATGTGGTTTCCGACACGCAAGGTGCAGAAGTCAGAACTGACTACGTGTCATCCAACGCAGAAACAGGTAATTCTTCCGCCTCGTGAGCCCAGGTCCGCACGGACGGATCGCGCACTGGATTTTCAACTTTAGGTGTTGAGCCGAGGGTTGAGAATCCAACAGAGCGTATCCCAGCGTGTCCAAAAACCCACGTTGGATTTTCAACACTCGGCGCTAAGCAGTCCGCGAAAAAAAATCGCCGCAGGTAAATCGCGCCCATGCGAACCTGGGCTTAGATGTAAAGAACAAAACTATCTCCAAGTCAAACGTCGCGGGCAAAGCCAAAAAGTCCGATCTAGGAAGACGAGCACTCACAGACGTGTGAGAAATAGTAAAAGATGCAAGACACGGCGCGGGAAATCTAATAACAGCTGGTCTATTCTGTTCAAACCTCGGCGTGAAAGCTTAGGTGAACTGAGCTGTCATTCCACCTCTTGCTGGGGATTGACACGGTTGATAGCTTACTTCACTTAAGTTGTCACGGTGACGGTGATATTTTTACAGACAAGTTCGTCAGGAGCGTCAAGTGTAGTGGGAAACTTATTAAGAAGTACTGGGCCGCGTGGTAGATTATAGCCCACTCCCTCTTGAAGAGAGGAGTCCTGCACCCCAGCAGTGGAACATGGCATGGCAGTGGTGGCTGATTATACTATGGGTTGGAGTGTACCCTTAGATTGGGGACTTTTCGTTTTTTTTTTTAGGACATTTACCAGTATCGGGTTAACCTTATAAAAACAGCCGCACGGGTCGATCGATCAGGTTAAGTTGCGCTTGCCGCGGTGGGTCCGTAGATGAGTGACCGTCTTCGTATACCAAGACCCCTCCGTGCCCCGGAAAGCACGTTAAACCGTTGGTCCCTGTTGTCATTCGTGGATCTTTGACAGTTGTCACGGGTCGTCAGAAGCACCAGTCTGACAACCAGTCTTACCAAGGGGTATCGTGTTTTCCAGTAACTGGGTTGTCGAGGTCAGATAGGCAGTCGCTCTATACGTAAAAGTGGCCCAAAGCCTTCATACAATGATGCTGAAAACTCTCCTGTACACGGTATGACCGGGTTTTTAGGGCCAAGTTTGGCTCTGTTAGTCATCGGAAAGCTCAAGGTAGGAAAGAAAATTAGTCTGGGTACTCTGGGTCTCTGTCGCCGGGGAAGAGGGATATAATATTTTTAGTATTGGTACTCCGTCTTGCTCGCTCCGAGCACCGCGCAGGGGAGTAATATGTGCAGCGGCAATTGTCAATTTAAAGGTTTTCCCTGAAAGGTCTCATCTCGGGAATCGAAACTAGTACTACCCTTAGGAACTCGAGTGGTGTTTAACACTCTCCCTGCCGACAGTAATAAAACTTTTTAAGTTCAGGAGGCCATGGAGGCCGCCGGCGGGTCCCAAAGATTCTGCTTGAGAACGCCGTGAGTCAAAATTATTACAAGGGGCCGTGGGATACGCCGGCGGATCAAAAAAAAAAAAAATCTTTCAGGACGCCGTGGGATGCGCCCTGACATCCCGGATTCAAATAGTTTTTACAAGTAGGTACTGGCGTGCTCTTATGGAAAATGTGATAAAAGCATTAAAAAATGTGCCTTGGCCTGCTGAAAAAATTTTTTGGGGGTCGCCGGCTCTGTTTGGGTTATCCTCATTTATCTATCTGCAGTCATCTGCGCTCGAATTCCAAGATGGCGGATTTCAGATGGGCAATGGCAGGTTTTCCGTGAGCTACGGTCTTATTTCGAACCGTTTCTGCCGCCTGTTACCGCTTTGGTCGACTTCAGGAAGCTATCGCAGCAAGTCAGCTCAAGTCGCAGAGGAAGTAAAGAGAATGTCTTGTGTCGGTCCGTTGTTCCTTCTTTTTCAGAACTTCGGAGGAAATATATCTGCTTCCAGGTTGATCTTAATAAAAATCAAATCAGGTGGACTTCAGTCGATTGCGAACAGTTCTTCGTTTACATGGGAAAGGAATCTCACAACGAAAATGATGTTGACGGTCTCTTATGCCGCTGACAAGTCGACCAAGCAACAGGTTTCTGATTGGCCTCGTACTAATCTTCGAAGAATCGTCGAAGTCAGAGAATCTGTCCAGAACAAACCTTTCCCAGTAGTCCCCATATCCGGAGATAAGCTCGGGTTCCATTAGGGGCTGGAGACTGTTAATAGAGTATAACCGTTCCTGCATATTACATGTGGTGTAGGAGAAAATGAATTGAAAATGGCGTTCACCTTGACTGAAGTGAGCCTTGGTTTTGTCCATTGTTTCGAAAGCTTTGTGATTTTGCCACGAAACTGGGTCATTGCCGTGTGTCCCAGTAGACGCTCCCTCCTATACTTTGATGAAAAACGAAGATATGTACACGTGCGTAGCTTAGCAGTGGGTTGCTATGGAGTGGCGCCTTAGAACCTTAAAAGTTACGTAATTTGACGTATTCCTTTCAGGACGTGATAGTGTGACTCATTTGCAACAATTAAGCACCCCATAGAGCACAGGCGAAAATTCATGGGATTCGAGAAAACTCAATTTTCATGTATTTTTCCAGAATTCGTCACTAAATATCACTTATCTCTAAACTTCCAAATTGAACAAATTTTTCGATAACCAAATTTTTAGTACCTAACCATAGTTTCAAAAATGAAAAACAGTTAAACATTTAAACGTTGATGGAAGAAGTTTATTTTCTAAAATCGTCTACTTACTTACTTGAACTTTGACACCAGTTATCTCAAAATTTTACTATGAGATTAAGAATACAAATTACATTAGATGGGGAAGACATCTTCATTAAATCAGGTATCAGAGGTCCAAACATTAAAAAAAAATATGGTTATATGGTGGTTTTTTGTTTTTTTTTTTGTTTCACTTTTTTTAATACCTACTGCAACAGTTTGACAGTCCCTAAAGTCAGGAGGAAGTAAATTCCACAACCGCACCGCGTGCACGGTGAAGGAGTAGAAGTCAGTGGAGTGGCGAGGGGATTTAAGAGATTACTAAGATGCGACTTACAAGGCGCATCTGAAAGACGAAGGTAGTTAAAGCGCTCCCGCAAATATGACTACTACTACTATTTGTATAATTTAATTTTTTACAGGTATCGGTAATAAACTTAATCGTAAACAGAAGCGTTCCCTATTGGCAGTAGTGGGACATTTAGTTGACGCAGCGGGGGAGGTCAAAAAGGATGTTGAAGGAAAAGTGGAAGACATCATAGATATCAACGAAACTATTAAAGATAAACTGGAAGTTATTCTCAACAAATTGAAAGAAGCCAAGGAAGTTTTAATCAACAAAATAAAGGACGTCTTAGAAAATATTTTCAGCAAATACGTAGGTGCTTACAGCCAACTTGAAGACATCAAGAAAGAAATTCTCGACAAATTGAAAAAGTTACTGGAAGAAATTCTCAACAAAGCGGAAAGTATCGACCTAGAATCCCTCAAAGAAGAAATTCGCAACAAAATAAAGGACGTCTTAGAAAATATTTTCAGCAAATACGTGGGTGCTTACAGCCAACTTGAAGACATCAAGAAAGAAATTCTCGACAAATTGAAAAAGTTACTGGAAGAAATTCTCAACAAAGCGGAAAGTAGCGACCTAGAATCCCTCAAAGAAGAAATTCTCAACAAAATAAAGGACGTCTTAGAAAATATTTTCAGCAAATACGTGGGTGCTTACAGCCAACTTGAAGACATCAAGAAAGAAATTCTCGACAAATTGAAAAAGTTACTGGAAGAAATTCTCAACAAAGCGGAAAGTATCGACCTAGAATCTCTCAAAGAAGAAATTCTCAACAAAATAAAGGACGTCTTAGAAAATATTTTCAGCAAATACGTGGGTGCTTACAGCCAACTTGAAGACATCAAGAAAGAAATTCTCGACAAATTGAAAAAGTTACTGGAAGAAATTCTCAACAAAGCGGAAAATAGCGACCTAGAATCCCTCAAAGAAGAAATTCTCAACAAAATAAAGGACGTCTTAGAAAATATTTTCAGCAAATACGTGGGTGCTTACAGCCAACTTGAAGACATCAAGAAAGAAATTCTCGACAAATTGAAAAAGTTACTGGAAGAAATTCTCAACAAAGCGGAAAGTATCGACCTAGAATCCCTCAAAGAAGAAATTCTCAACAAAATAAAGGACGTCTTAGAAAATATTTTCAGCAAATACGTGGGTGCTTACAGCCAACTTGAAGACATCAAGAAAGAAATTCTCGACAAATTGAAAAAGTTACTGGAAGAAATTCTCAACAAAGCGGAAAGTAGCGACCTAGAATCCCTCAAAGAAGAAATTCTCAACAAAATAAAGGACGTCTTAGAAAATATTTTCAGCAAATACGTGGGTGCTTACAGCCAACTTGAAGACATCAAGAAAGAAATTCTCGACAAATTGAAAAAGTTACTGGAAGAAATTCTCAACAAAGCGGAAAGTAGCGACCTAGAATCCCTCAAAGAAGAAATTCTCAACAAATTTAAAGAAGCTGTAGAAGCCATTATCGAAAAATTATTCACTTATCAGAGTGCACTGGAAGACTTTAAAGAAGATTTTTACAACAAACTGGAAGACTTAATAGATTCATGGTGGGGAAATATTCTATAAAAAAAGTTTGGTGTCTTCGTGGATTTAACAAAATCATGGCTTTAGTTATATGTATACAATGAGTTAAACTGATTGCTAAACTTCTGTGTGCTTAGCGCAATTAAGATATATTAGTTCAAGAGCTTTAGAAATTACTCACACGGTCCCCACAAGTCAGAACAATCAAGAGTGCAACCATCACCGTTCTTATGAATTAGCGGACAAGCGTAAACAGGTCTGTTTGGAATACGTGGACTTTGTGTTTGTTCTTAGCAAGGTGCAGCAATAATGGTCACGTGAGGATTATCAACAAACAAGAACTGTCTTACGCTATATAAACTCTTCGAGTAGTTTCAAGTCCGTCATCATCAGACAGCCAAAAAGCTAGTGGTCACTCCAGATCACAAAGACCATGGCAGCGACATGATACCTACGCATTGCAATCTCGCCAATGCTAGATAAATGATGTATTTTTTGTAAGTATGTTTGTACAAATCACCATCAACATTAAGTCATCGTGTCATATTGGATGGTTAAGTAGTCAAAACTTCTTGGAAGAAAAACATTTCGTGGAAGTATTTTAGACTGCGAGAGAAGAAAACATACCTTAAGTCAAGAATCCAGTTTCCTTATATCTTAAAAGCTTAGGAAGATAGAAACGGGACGCTTGACGGCTTCTTCATCGCAAACAAGGAGGTATGTGAATAAATTACAAAAAAAATAATTATTATGGGCTTTTATAGGTCATGTTTTTTTTAATAGATTCAGGTGAACACCGTGGTCGGACGAATTTTTGATTATAACTGATCGAGGGCAGAGACGTTATTCAAATTTTACAGCTTTTCCGGGAATGTGAGCAAATACTGAGCGTGAAATGCCGTCACTGATCGAGCCAACAATGACCGACATATTCGGTCTAGTAAGCTTGTGCTGTCTTCGGAACCAGCATCAACTGATTCAACCGTGACAAAGATGATCTAACTTACCCAATATTTTTCAGACATCCAAAAATCAATCGCAGCAGACCTGGATCTTAAGATGCTGATGATGGAAGACGGGTCACCTAAAGGAAAATGCTACTGCTCATGCAACCTCAACAACCAGCCTGTTTTCATGGAGATAGACTCTTCCAATCTGCCCGAAACCTATGCCCTTGTGTAGTGTGTTCGTTCATAATGTGCATTTGAATAATTTCTAGTAACTCGCCTTGAAAATGTTTCTAAGCAATGACTGCGCTAAGATTATACAGAAATAATATGTATATTCAAAATTGTGTAAAATCTTTAGTCTACCTATATGAAAATAAAAATAAAACTTGTATTGTTATATATAGATAGTGTTTTTGTTATACACCTGTGTGGTTTGTACTCTGAACGCTATTGAGAAAGATGTGACTCGGAAAGCACCCTTGTTCAGCGAAAACGAACTATGAAAAATCGATTACAAAACAGTTTTTTATAAAAACTGTTAAATGGTCAGGCGCTCATTCTTTGACGGCGCGACTTGCTCGCTCGCTAGTCGCTATGATATGAAACCGTATTGGTAGGTACACAACACAACAACTAGGCGAATTTGTTTCAACGTGTTTTACTTTATGTGGCGTTTCACAAAATGTGTGCCCGTCATGTACGGGCGCGAATACACCAACGCGACTTTTTTCGGCGTGGCACTGCCAGCGGTTTCTGCTAACTTTAAGTGACCTGCCGATCTATTCTGTAAAAATCTCGATATATTCTCTAAAAATCTCAATCTATTTATTCTCTAAAAATCTGGATCTATTCTAAATTATCACAGTGAAATTTTTGCAAAATAGATTGCCAGAATTTCGGCATAAGGGCACTATTAGCTGCCTTAGACCAACTTACTTACATTTATTTCCGGATTCTAGTAACATAAAAACAAATAAAGTCCGTTATTCTGAACCGATATCTACTGGTACTCGTATCTTTGTCCTCAACATTTTTCTTTTTTTTTTTTTTTTAAATTGTGACACGGGGAATCCTGGAATGTCTATAAGAAGTCTATAATCAGGTTGATAGTAGGAAAAGTAAAACAAAGGCGACAGATTACAATTAGACATATAATTAAGAAGAGACAGCGGTCAGCTAGGCGGCCAGCGTGCAGAGCATGGCGGTGCCGCGCTTGACCCAGAACTCGGCGGACTCCTTGCCGGCCGGCAGGTCGCAGGCCACGACGAACGCGCCCATGCGCATTGGGTAGTAGTAGCACGGACACGTGTACCGGTCTGCGGGACGACATTAAAAGCCCTATTAAATTACACGATTTCACGGACCCTGCTCAAAGGGACAGGGTAAAGAAAGAAAGTAAAAGGAAGAAAATTTAAAGAAAATTTACTGGCATATAACAAAAAATAAAACGGCCAAGTGCGTGTCAGACCACGCACAATGCAGGGTTCCGTAGTTGGAACGAATTTATCCCAAGAACAAACTTAACACTGTAGTCGAGGTGACGTGATGCGAGAGCTCAGTGATTCGTCAACTTGTGACAACTGTCACCCCTCCCGCACCGCGCAGCTACCTCAGGCAACGTCTCAGTTTAGTGGTCGGCCTATAAACGTGCAAAGGTTTTCACGTTCGACGAGATTTCTAGCGTTAGTGTAATAAGCGGCGCCCTAACTGGTAGGCAGGGCACACGACAGACAGGGCCCGAGACATCGTGTAATGTAATAGGTCTTTAACTGACGCACTTGTATTTTCATATTGACTACTACTCGACTTGGGAAGCGAACCCAGTACCTCAGGCCCCTGAGGGCCTGAGGTACTGGGCCTGAGCTGACTCAGCAGTCGCGCTTGCGACCACGAGACCAATGGGGCAGTTACCCTACAGTGACCGTACTAAATGACTATCAAAAGGGTAATTTGAACTTAGAGAGTGTAAGTGATTCTGTGAGTTGTGTGACTTACTGCGCACGCGCTTGCCGGTGATGCGCACGGGCTTGAAGTGTATGGGTGTCATCGGAAACACCAGCTGCATCGGCAGCGGCTCCTGCAGGCAGCCCTCCTTGCGGAACCACGACGCGCCCTCCAAGTACTGCCCTCTGCGCATGTGCACACATAGGTGCCGTATTATACGACACGTCAACATTTAGAAAAGGGATGCTACGTGGGACACTCAGAAAGTTTTGCGAAAGTAAAAAAAAAAATGTTCTATAGGTAAATATTTTTTATTAAACTTTTCAAAGTACTCTCCACTAGCCTCTATACAAAGTTTCATGCATCTGAACCAGTTCTTGAAACACTTTTTCCAGTCCGCCGCAGACACCTCGTTTACAGCCTGCTCGAACGCTGACAGCGCATCTTCCGGCGACAAAAATTGTATCCATTTGAGCAGATTTTTTACTTTCGGGAATAAAAGAAGTCACATACCATTCCACGGTACCATTCCACCCGGGCCTGCTTCTGAGCATCGACGAGGTTGTGCGGCACCCAGCGTGAAACTATCCTCCTCACGCGAAGATTCACGTCCAACCTGCAGTATGTGCTGAATCTCTTGATACGTAACTCGCCTATTGTCTTGGATTAAATTTTTCACTGCTAGCACGTTTTCTTCCGTAACAGCCGTCAAAGGGCGACCACTTCCCTCTTCGCTTGAATTCGTTATACCATCGATACACGGTTGCCTTAGAAGGGCCTTCATCTACGAATGCCATTTGAAGTCTATAGTACGATTCGTCCAGTTTCAGGCGACACTTGAAATCGTAAAAAAAAAATTGAGCAAAATGTTCCCAGCGCAGATCCATTTTTTAATAAGACATTAAATTAGCTCGCGAACAATGTGGAGAGAAATTTTGAAATTGGAACGTATCTATTTTTTTTTCACTTACAAATAATCATATTTTCAAAATAGATTATAACTGGCCAGTCTCTCATACTTTATAAAAACTATTTTTCGCAATACTTTCTGAGTGACCTGGTGTTTGCGAACCCAGGCAGGCGCTTCACTTTGTGTAAATTGTTTCAACACCATTGCTCTCAAAAACGGTCAAGGAAAACATCGTGAGGAAACCGACATGTCTTAGGACCAACAATTCGAAGACATGCGACATCCGCCAACCCGCACTGGGCCCGCGTCACAGTATTCCGCGTGGTAGATAGCGTTGTAACTCGGGGCCGTTACAACTGGGCCACCACTGCTCTTCCAATCTGATAACACTCTCAGTAAATAGAAAGTTCACTACGATTGAATTTAGGATGCTTAGTGATTATGGGGTCGACTGAACGTGATGGGTAACTGTAAGTAAAGTAAGCAATTGCTTCTTAAATAAAGGAAAATATTTAATTGTTTCTCTAAAAACTTAATGGCATTCTATGTAGATAATAATGCCTCAGGCATTAAGTCCGCCTTTGTACAGTATTATTTTTTTACTTGTACATAAAGTTTTAATAAATAAATAAATAAACAATATTTTGAAGACATCAAAAATATGGGAATTTATTTGAGGTACGATTAAATACATGCCTTAAACAAAAAGAGACACAGGACAAGTTTCCTAGTAAGATGGAGGTTTACCTGACGTAGACGCCGCCGTCGCGCGGCGGGCGCACGAAGCCGGACTCTTCCAGCGGTATGACGGTGAACTCCCAGCAGAGCGTGTCGATGGGCCAGCTCTCCCCGCGGGCCGTCGTCTGCAATACCATAAAATTATCTAAACATATAAAATTCAAAGTCCTGACTGACTGACTGATATCAACGCACAGCCTAAACCGCTGGTCGTAGAGACATGAAATTTGGAGGGTGTGTGCTTAGTAAAGAGTCGGTATCCACTAAGAAAGGGTTTTTCGAAATTCCACCCCTAAGAGGGCGAATGGGGAGGGTGAAATTTCATGCGAACGAAGTCGCGGGCAGAAGCTAATTAATAATAATATTTTACTGAAGATCTGTGCATAGGCAAACCGTATTCGTCGGTACACGTAGAGAGTGGAGCTGTACACTCAGAATCGCACATTTCAGAGCGATGAAAGGTGGGTTTATAGGGCTTGGAAGCGAACGGGCCCAGGTGAGGCTGACACGTGCCTGCCGCATAATGACGGCATGTGTGCGTTCTGGCGAAACATCTGGTATGTGCCTGTCAGTCACACCGAGAGTGATTGGATTGGGAAGATCGAGCGAGCGTGTGATCTAATACCAGAAATGGGCCCCACTTACCATCAGCCCCCAAGATGTTGCTCGTGCAGTCCGTCCGTTGCCTAACTGGAAATCTCTAGAACCGGACGGACTGCACAACTTTTGTATAAAGTGGTTCCAAGGGTCGCTTCCCCAGTTCCTAACGACAGGAACAACCCACCTGGCTCCATAAATCAGGTAGTACCGCGGATCCCAAAAATTATAGACCGATCATTTGTCTACCGACGGTCTATAAAGTTCTTACATCGACTTTGAGAGATCTTTTTTAAGTTGTTTCAACAGTCACCCTCTTTCTAGCCATATCGTCTTTGACACAGTCCATTCATCGTTTCTTTGATCTTCCCTTACTCTGATACCTACCCATTTTCATACCATGAAAACCGATTTCCAGCCACTGTTCTGTCACCAGTGCTACTTTCAGACTTCTTATGTACTCATTTCTTATTCTATCCATTCGTGTAACACCACACATCCCTCTTAGCATTCTCATCTCAGCTGCATGCAATTGCCATTCATTCATTCCTTTTGTGGCCCAACACCTGCATGGCGGTAGTAAGAGAGAGAGAGGGAGGTGAAATATTGTAAAAACCAATTAGTTTTGAAAGTGGAGCTCCCTACCGGTTGTCCTCCATAAGAAACCAAACCACTAATCGGAACCGTTTCTGACGTTCAATAAGAGCCCGTGTAGGTTTTTGTGAAATAAACTCTAGTTAGTCTAGGAAGGCCTGACCTGCATGACGGCGGTGAGGAAGCCGGTGGGCGCGACGAAGGCGGGCAGCCAGCACAGCGTGGGCGGCCCGCGCGGCGCGTTGGCCCAGCCCTGCAGGTGCGCGCCGCGCAGGAACAGCTCGCGGCACCACGCGCCCAGCGGCTTCATGGACGGCCGGCCTGCGCACGCGACGGGTCAGGCTACGTGCTGCCGGGCGCGAGCCCGTTATACTATACTCTAACATATTATGAATTGGACATGGTATTTATGCAAAGCGGAAACAACCCACAAATTGTTCAAAATTGAGTTAAGTATACAGAAATATTTTAAAAAGCACCTTTTATTGGCACTGTATAAATCAATTTTGTCTAATAACTCTTTCCTATCAAACCATTATGTCGATAACGAAGATCAAGGAGAACTATAATAGCAGTTTACGGATAAATAGACTCAAGCTGTATAATAATGTTGTGAACTGAAAATTTTTGTAATATTATTGGTCGACAAAGAACCATGACACATCCTACTAATATTATAAACGCGAAAGTTTGTAAGCAATTAGTTGCAACCTGCACTGCGCAGCTTAGTAACGCATCACGTGTACTCCTTTTGTGAATTTTACGGACGAACTATTTGACCTTGGCGCGGTTTCTAGAGAGCGCTTCAATTTTTTTTTGTGGAAGTAAAAATGAACTTAGTGGTGGTCAGGCGGGAGTGTCCGCGATAGTACGATCCTTATACGCGTGCGACTGTGTGCGTGCGTACATTTGTAATGTGACCACAATTTTCTCCCACAATTAGTATACTTAACTAATGTAATAAATAAAAAAATATATATTCATTATAGTAAAAATTCAGTGTATGTATTATGATTATAACATAATATTCTAGTTGGGGTGTTTGGTGGTGTGCGTTAGTTTCGGGACTTAATATTGTATTTATGCTGTTTTATACGAATATAAGTATATGCAACTTCACCTCTAAGCCAGAAACTGGGCGTCCTGCCCTCAAAGATGCACGTGAACATGGTTTCAAGCATCTCGGACATCACGACCAGACCTTCGATGGCGCGTCGCAACTCCTGCAACAGAGACCAGCGTCAAGAGAAGTCTCCATGGTCACCCATCCATGAACCGACCTCGGCAACCGTAGCTTAAGGCGCTACCTCAAAAATCTAAAATCCTCGAAAACCTACTAAGCAAGCGAAAGTGATGCAATTACTTTTGAAACGCAAAAGAAGAGTGATGGCTGTATTGTGCGTGCGCTCGGAATAAAACGACGTGTGTGCCAAAACTAATTTACTCCTTTTTTTAACCGACTTCAAAAAAAGGAGGTTCTGTATTCGACCCGTATGTATGTATGTCCGCGATTTTCTCAAAAACTAATGAACTGATTTTGATTATTCTTTCAAGTGATCTACATACTGTCAGGAAGGTTTTAGTATAAATACATTATTCTTATAATATAATTATTCTTATGTACGAAGTTATACGCATAAATGTACTGCATCTGAAATCAGAAATCTCCGGCATTTCTACGCGAATTTTGATGATTCTTTTAGTCGGTGTCTTCAATTCTTCAATGCACTAGTGTTAATTGAATGTGTGGGGTAGGTTACAACTAAAAAGTGAAAAATAAAAACCTTCTTACAAAAAAAACAACCGACTCAAAAAAAAAAAACACTACAAAGTTATAAATAACTTTAATTTCGAAAGTCGGTGTAAAAAAAAAAACGAAAATGCGGAACCAACGACACCGACTTCCGAAATTAAACTTATTTATCACTTTGTAGTGTTTTTTTTTGGAGTCGGTTATTTTTTTTTTTTAACAAAATAAATGAATTAAATTTAAAACTACTTTGAGTAAACTTTGATATGATAATTCTCTATGTTTTAAAGTAAATGCCATTGAATAACTCAAGCGTTACGCCGTGATGTCGAAAAAAGTAAAAAAAAATAGATATAACTTTGCAATTTTTTTGTATCGATAAAGAATCATTGAATCGTGTATTCCTTTTTCATGGTACTAGACCAAAGAGTCAAAAAACATTATACCAAAATGTTAAATCTCTATTCCAGAAAACCACATTTTTTCAATATAATTAATTATAACTTTAACCTTTAAACAACCCGCGCGGCTGTTAGGCCCGCTGCCGCTGGCACAAAATAATAATAATAACAAAACGGGTACTCTCCTTTAAATATAAAATATTAGATATTATGTGCTTTCTAAAACACACAGTGTTGCTGGGTGAAGAAGCTGATGTAAATATGCCTTTATATTGATATCTATGGTTAAAACTTACCGAATTATCCATGGTTTTATACCTGTCTCTCTCTCTCACCAGCATGCGTCCTTTTCTAATCAAGAAGGACGCTTGGCGCGAAGCTGTCAATGTCATAGCGTTTGTAAATTTTGTCGCTAAAACATCGAAAATTTTTCAAATTTAAACATTATGTGTTAAATACAATAATTTATCGTATCAAATTAACACACAGAGTCAATTTAGTATGCGTGTCGGGTTTTTCCGTTGTGAATAAGTGTACAACATAGAAAACTCCATTAGGAGTATTATGGTTCTGTGTTTAGTTTTTCACGATGAATCCGGTCGAAATTGTAAGGGCGAGTGTTGGATGTAAGCAAAGTTCGAATATTGATGTTTCGGATGGAGTTCAGTACGAGGCCTAATGACTCATTGTCATCATCTTTTTCGTCCTCGGAGGATGAGGAAGGAAGGCATAGCATAGCATCACCTCCGCCCAACAAAACACGGAAACATTCACGTAAGTACTGACAAATTCAGACATGTCCGGACCCGCGTGTAGACACTCTTATGCAACAACTAATGTTATTAGGTGCTTCAATGCAGAAACAACAAGAGAGTGCCGAATCCGATCCCATCCACATCTCATTTTTTGAGAAGTCCGACACTTATTGAAAACTCTTTTTAGGTGTACTTGTACAGAGTTTGATGAAAAAATAATTATTCCACAAGCTGACAAAGAAAAATTAAAATAATTAGCCGATTAAAAAAAAAATACTCTACCATGTTGCTTTGCTAGTCCTGGTTTTGTAGGTCTTAAACTTAATGAAGAGTTGTGCCATTTTAATAAGGGCAAAGCCGCCCCTAAGACGACCCACTGACCGATTACTTAGTTTCCACGGAACAATTATTATTAGCAGTTTTATCCAACAATATGTTGGAACAAAGACAACTATTTAAGTCAGGGTTGCAAGAATTGCTTGACTGGGCATCAGCAAACTATAATAGTTTAAATATTAGAACAATGTTTGAAAAGATTTCTAGTACTTTTGGTTCCCATCTTATAAAAATCCGGAGACTGCAATGCAGATTGTGTGTGGTAAGAGGGTAAAGTGCATTGAAATTAGTATTTTAAAAGAAATTGGAAATCCAATTTAAAAGCTACTGTACATTTTGTTTCTTCTAGCCAATCATATATTTTTAGCCGAGATGCTTTGCAGCCTATCATTGCTTCTTTAGGTGAATCTCAGGTGTGGCTTAACACTTTGGCTTATATTACAGAGAGAAAAATCTTGAATATATATGATGTGCAAAACAAGAAACATCACGCTCCTTAAAAAACACTCAAAGATTACAAGTTACAAAAAAAAAAAAATAGCCTCTTTTAAAAATTATACAACAAATAACACACCCTCTAACATTAATAATAAACACGTCTAACAACTGAATATCAAACCAAAACTTTCAAAGGGGTTGTCGGAAGGACCATGCCAATTTATGGCAACAACAGGGAGGAAACAATTATGTAATGAAATTATTAACAGGTGGCCGCATCCCATTCTGAAAGACTTTCCCCTTCAGTATCCAGACAACCATGTGTTAAAAATATTTACAACCAATATAACAAAGGACATGACGGACATGATCCTCCACTTAAAACAAAAGAAATTATTAGAGACACCGCCAATCCTCAATCCAGGTTTTCTATGGCGAAAGGTTCTAGTAAAAAAAAAAAAAACAGATGGAGGACTACGTCCCATCTTAGATCTCGGAGGTCTCAACTCGTATGTGTCAGTTAAACATTTCTATTTAATTTTACAAACAGATGTAGCCAACTTCCTGCAGACATACGATTGGTTAGGAAAAATAGACATTCACCAGGTCTATTTTCATTCACCAATTGCAGACACACGCAGGAGGTTCCTCTGATTGATTTGCAAAGACGAAGTGCTACAATAGGTAGCCTTGTCGTTTGGCCTGTCATCGGCCCTAAAGATGTTTGCCTGAGGATTGCGGAGATCCTACGAGCATTAGTTTTCCGCGTAATTGTGTATTTGGACGATGTTACCCTGGACGATCAGGAGCGGACCATACTGGTTTCTCAGGTTTCGGAAACACTGAGATCTTTGGAAACTTTAGGACAGCACATAAATTATCATAAGTCTGTTCTGGAGTCCTCTCAGGAGGTAGAATATCTTGGCTTGGTATGGAACACTCAGCAAAACTGGGTAAAACTTCCTCCCAAGAACATAAAAAAGATAAAAGTAATAATTTCCAAAATATTGAGCAATGGAAACAGTTCTCTACGAGAAGCTCTGAGTTTATTAGGTTTGCTGAATTTTGCAAATTACGCAGTATCAGCGGATTGACTGCGCTGTCGCAGAGCCCAACTTTTTCTAAAATTATTAGACCTAACATATTAATCTGTCAAGCTCCGCTAATGAGATACAATTGATTTTCAATTGTTTCGTTGCCGATCGGCGAACCGCGCCGTTTGACCGGTTAAATAAATAAATAAAACAGATTAAGATAAAGAAAAGATCTTCCTCTACCCATTCAGCAGACCTAAAATGGTGGTTAAAAGCTTATTACAGTTTGAAACTGGTTACAGTTTGACACCAATAGTCAAGAAAAGTATGACTCACTTCTCGACCACGGATGCTGCAGACTTAGGGTAGGGAGCTCAATTAAACAGCACTTACCTATCAGAAAAGTGGGCCCCATATTAAGAGCACCATTAACAGTCAGCGGATGACTCTGGAAGGTGTGCACATTCATATTCAGTCGGAAAACAGGGCCCTGGTCGCATACCTTAAGAACGAAGGACACATTCCCTGACACTGCTAGGATTGACGACCAGAGTCAGAAAATTGGGGGTGGGCCGATCATGTTGCTCACTGGTCCATAGAGGAACAGAACTTGTTAAAAAGTAGCTGGCGGACATCTACTTTAACAACATATAGTACCCCTATTGGAAGATGGTTATTGTGGTGTGATATCAATAAAATTAACCCAAAAACACCTGAGGGCCAGCAGGTTGCTAGTTTTTGGCAGTTATTTTTAGAAGATAAAATAGCTTATGAAACTATTCTTATTCATAAATCACCTATTTCTACTTAATGCGCAACATCAAGAGTAGATATCTCAATACATTTTTTCGTTCATAAAGTTTTAAAAGCCATTTCACTTGCTAAACATGCAATATAAAAACTACCAATTTGGGCCACTGCAATTTTGTTTAACTGGCTAAGGACTTTAACAAATTCAGATTCTATATTTGAAATCGCTAGACGCACAGCTTTGATACTCTTGCTGGCCTCAGGTCGTAGGATTCACGATGTCACATTATTAAAAAATAACCCTGAGAATCTAATTACTACGGAAGATGAGATTACTCTGTGGTCAAGGTTTGGCTCGGCTCAAAATTAGTTTCTAATACACACAGACATTTCAGGTTGGTTGTTGCGGAAACACCCAGACCATCGTGTCTGCCCTGTCAAACACATTAATAACTTTATAGAATGGTCTGAAATTAAAAAAGCGCAGACGGGACTGTCTCAAGTCTATTTACTTCTCTTTATGGGAAATTAAAACCTGCTTCAAGAACAATGATTGCAGGTTGGATTCATAGTATTTTTAAAGATACTAATATTGATGCCCTACCAGGCAGTATCAGGTCAGCAGTAGCCACTAGAAGTTGGTTGGAGAATAGACCTGTTTAAAAAAAAAAAAATTAACAAAGGAAACTAGTAGTTATTAAAATAAAAATACTGTTGTCCAGTAGATACACTGAGTTGATAGTACCAACTCTAATGTTGATTAATTGTATTAAACTTTTTCTAGTATTGGTTAAACTTAAATAGCTTCTATAAAGGGATTTACTTTTCCTTGATATAGGATTATTTAAGAATTATTTATTTGTTTTCTTTGTTTGGCTTTAAAGAAATTTATATTTTTTTGTTACATTTGGACATACACAGATGTTATTATAATAATTGCAATAAAACTGATCTATTTTCTAGAATAGTTATTCCATTCATCATAGCGTTTGTATTACCACCAGCAGATACCAAACAGGTCTTCACCCAGCAACACTGTGTGTTTTAGAAAGCACATAATATGACTGTTTTGCATTCCAACAAAACAGGTATTATGTGTGAATAAAACACACAGTGTGGCAGCTATTCTCTAGCTGGTGAGCTGAAGACCCTATGACATTGACAGCTTCGCGCCAAGCGTCCTTCTTGATTAGAAAAGGACGCATGCTGGTGAGAGAGAGAGACAGGTATAAAACCATGGATAATTCGGTAAGTTTTAACCATAGATATCAATATAAAGGCATATTTACATCAGCTTCTTCACCCAGCAACACTGTGTGTTTTATTCACACATAATACCTGTTTTGTTGGAATGCAAAACAGTCATATTATCGACCGATAATAAAGCACCTGTACGCTTTTACTTTGCCTAACGCTATACTTACATTGATATTAAGTCAAGTGTGGAGTTACCTTTAGCCCCGATATAATTATGGCGATGAGTGTGTTGTAGTACCCGATCTCTTGCAGCAGTGACACACACAAGGGCATCACGATCTCTGGGCCCATCATGCGCTCTGTGGTCTCCATGTCTATCTTGTTGGGCAGCTTGTTCAGCATCTCATTGGCTAGCTCATCCACCTAAACGATTAAGGGCCCTCAGCATCACCAGAAATTAAATACTATTCTCTTTGTTAGTCTATTTCACTTATCGACACCTTAATTGGCAAACCAGCCAAGTAGCCAACTCCATATGAGCAAATTTTTCAGGAGACACTATTTTTTGTAGACTCAAATCAAATCAAAAAATATTTTTGACAAAATTTGGAGTTGGCTTGTTTGCCAGTATCTTATGTATTTTACTTTAACCCCCTTACTAATAAACGTATTACCAGGGTATCAAGAACCTAGCTGACACAAAGGAGCGAGCGCAGGATAGCTGACAGCAAACGAGAGACAATTCAATATATCAGATTTTTTTTTCCGTTAGCCTGTACTGTCCCACAGCTGGGCAAAGACTTCCCCCATTTCCTTCCACATTTCCTTGTGCTGTGCCTTCTCCGTCCAATCCGTTAGGAACGAGTCTAAATCGTCACGCCAGCGTTTTTTAGGCCTGCCTCGGTGACAACGCCCTTTTTCAGACACAGTTGATAACGTACAGCATATCAGATGAATAGAAATAGAAAAAATTACACATCGATTTCTCTCTTTCAGTCGTCAGTAATTTGACTTTCGAAAGAAGAAGATAAAGCGTTGTGTATGCATACAACGTTTATTAGTAAGGGGTATGGCGAAACCGCCAGGTAGCGCGCGATATTCAAATCTTCTTACGTTTTTGCAATTTAATATATATGTCGTGACGACAGATTATCGTGTCGTTCAAAGCGTCGTGGTTTGTGTATTTAAATGGAGGTGTTCACATATAGGACTACACGATTAACTGTCGTCCACGACTTTGTTTTGCAGTGACGACAGATTGTCAAGTCAATGGGAACAGCTAGCACGACAGTCGTAAAACGATAAAAAAAGGTCACGATTTAGCGTGACGACAAATCTTGTGTTGTTATTGCGACTATTTATTGTAGCCACATATCACACACACACACGTATCACACATACATACACGCGTTCATACCACTACTGATGTTCAAAAGAACGTAGAGGTGACTAATGTGCAAACGACAAGGCAACTGGCATGAACAGTAAAAATGTCGTCACGATCCAATGGGAACAGCTAGATACGACAATCGTTCAACGATAAAATAATTCGACAACACAGTGACGATAAACAGTCGATATAATGGGAACAGCTAGGGACGGCAGTCGTCCAACGATAAATTAATCGTCACGACATAGTGGGAACGCGCCCTTAGTGTCAGGTTTTATGTTGATCAAAATAGATTTGCGACCATATCAAATATTCATTTACAAAATTATAATCATTAAAATCATCAAAACACTGACCTACAAATTTCAAAAAAGTAACCACGTTACCATTGGCAAGAGTTGTTGTCAGATAGGGTTATGAAGTATTAATGCCGTAATTTTTTTTGTGAGAGAAAGAGACTGACCTATGCATTCGAACGATAGCACCATCTTTTTTTTTTGCAACGGAATGATGACAGCAAGAATACTTTCGTTACGTTACAAGCTACCTCAGGAAGGCCGGCCGCATACGTCCGGTTTCCTGATCAGGAATTCAGATTCGGAGACCCTGAATGCACGTAATAGATTATCCTAATTATAGGTATTGTTTTTGTTATAGTTTTACTGTTAAAAATTGATAAAATAGTAATAGTTTTGCATAACCCAAAAAGTGTAACAAGTATTTAATACCTAATTTACATTATTCAATAATTCCTTCATTATTTCAGTATGTCTGTAAAAGTAGACTAGTTAAAATATTAAGGAATAATGTAGCAAATCATGGAAAATATTCCAAACGGATATCCGCCTTTTATGTCGTTGATATTTTGGATGACGGTAGCCAGAAACGTCAAAGTTGTTTGTTCACGACTATAAAAGGGGAAGCCCCGAGTAGCAGAGTCCTTCCCCCCGACCCTTGCTCGAAGAACGGCCAGCCCGCGCCGCAGCTGAGCCTGTAGCTTTAAATTCCCGACTGTGACCTCTGAGTTTGTTTCGGCATTTCTTCTCAGAGCAGTCAGATAGGAAATGCCGGCCTCATCAAGCTTAAATAATATTATTATGATCCAGCCTGTCCCATCTTGCTGCCCTCCCCCAGCGACGCCCTAAGCCGAGGTTCGTACCCCAAAGGGGGTGCCCTTAGCGTGTAGTCGCTTAGTATACTAGTTTTACGCCCCTGGCTGGAGGCTTTGAGTTTACTTAAGGCAACCACAGGATAATCCGGTTAAGTAGTCACGACCTCTATAGGTCAACTACGAGATGCCATATAGGAAAAAAAAAAAAAATAGCAGAGTCCATTCTTGTTCGAGACATCGATTAGAACGGAGCTCCGGCCTACAGGTAAAAGTTTATTATATTACTGTACTATTACTATGCTATTACTATATTATTGTTAAAATGTTTGTTGTCTTACTATTGTTATTATATTATATGATTGCTATTGTTATTATGTTGCTGTTATTCTGAGTTCTCTTGGACCATTATCCAAGAGATAGAATTAATTGTTTTAATGATAACGATAATTTATGGCAATAATAAGCAATTTGTTGATAGAATAATTTAATACTGTTTCCATGGAGTTTCTTGTCCTTCTTCTCCATGATGACCTAGATTTGGAACGGACAACTAGCTTTCTGATTAATTACTGACAAGCCTAAATTCTAATAAATGTCTAGCTTGTCTTTTTGTGCTTTATTTCATAAAATCCTTTCCCTACATATCATATTCACAGTTACTTTTACACACATTAAATAACTAGTAACCATTCTGGTATTTAAAGCTTTATATTTGGGTAATATACCTACATATAGACACCTATATTTTGCTAACACACGCATTTCACACAAAATCGTCTCTAAGCGCAAACGTTCTTATATTTTCCGAACGGAAAAAATCCTGATCAGAAAACCGTACTTATGCGGCCAGTCTCAAATCTCCGAATCTGAATTCCTTATCAGGAAACCGAATCACAAAACTGGACGTATGCGGCCGGCCGAATCGTTTCAGTTAAGCGGAAGTAGTTTCTTTACCGTAAACTTGAAAGGAGTAATTTTACTCATTGTTATGAATAACTTTTACTATGACACCAACCCTGAGATAGCGAAAAACATTACCCGATATAACATCATTCGAAAAAAAAAATCAGCTGTTATACATTTTGTCAATTTATATATCACAATGTAGAACAGGAGTCGGTCTACTCTGTAAAAATCTCACCGTGAATTTTTTTTTATTGCTGAATGGGCCCGCTCTTGACCTCGATCGCGCCTGATGGAAAGCAATAGATGAGGTCTATGACAGAAAGAGCGTGCCCAGAAGATGCCTAAGGCACTGGAACTCCCACGCATCGACGAAACGCAGCAGGCTGCTTGACGCCGGACTGCGGTGGGAGGGTGGTCGCTAACCAGGCGGGCGTTAGCACTACCGGCGCAAGGGAAGAGTTGGCTAGTCAAGTAAGGTGTTGGGTGCGACTGTACAGGATGCGCCGAGCGCGCGCGTTCAGTTGAGTAACAGGCAGAACAAACTGCGCTACACGAAGAGGCTTGTTCATGCATCCCAAAAATCTTAGGCGAAGTGAGCAGTCATTTCACTCACTGATGCTAGCGATTGACACTAAAGTCAGCTCACTTTAAACTCGCTTCTCCTAAGTTCACTGTGAGGCTTTTACAGAATAGACCGGCTCCTGTTCACATAAATCGACAAAATGTATTGCCAGCTGATTTTTTTAACGTATCAACGCATCTACGTGTACGACGTACCTTCTGATCCTGCCCTCCCCCCCCGCCGCCCCCGCCCGTGCTCGCCAGAGCGAACAGCGTCGAGCACATGATCAAGGCGTCCTGAAAAATAAATATTTAGTTTTTTTTAAATAGACTGAAATGAGTGGAAAAAAAAATGCAGCCTTGCTCTCGTCACATTTATATCAGTAAATTAGCTTCTGCCCGAGACTTCGTCCGCGTAAAATTTCACCCTCCTAGGGGTGGAATTTCGAAAAACCCTTTCTTAGTGGATACCTACTCTTCACAAAGAACACACCCTCCAAATTTCATGTCTCTTGGACCAGCGGTAGAAGCTGTGCGTTGATATATCAGTCAGTCAGTCAGGACTTTGAATTTTATATGTATAGATTAGTTAAAACACACTTTTACACTTCAAAATTAAATTACGTTTTAATACTAGATGAGACGGACTCAGGCTTTGTGATTTAATTTACTTGGTCCAACAAATAAGTTCTTACGATATTGGAGTGTAATGCTAGGCTTCTTCTTTATCGGAACAAGCTAGGATACTGTACATACTGGCAAGTGTTAACTGTTTTAGGTTTAGTTGATTATGCTGATGTTAGAGGGCGACGTTATCGCTCAGAGAGAAAGCCCTTAAAAAAACTAGATTAGTTTGGTGGTTCCTTCTTCTTCTTAGCGTGTCGATAGTAATCTAACAGAATTCGGCCACTTGTTTGGCGCCATCACTAGCGTCCATCAGTTCCTGTAACGTGCAGCTGACAGAACACGCAGGGCACGATATTAAGTGTCCCATCATTTGTTTCGTTTAACGATTTCTGGTCCATTTGTTTACATTTGAATCAGATGCTTTAGAACCAGCACAGTACCTGCGCGAGCGTGGCCACGTCGGCGGAGGCGTGCTGGCCGACGGACTCGGCGCGCTCGCCGGCCGGCAGCAGGTCCAGGAAGTCGCGGTACGACTCCAGCGAGCCGTCCCGCGGGATGTGGTACGCCGGGATCGTCGCTAATCTGCCCCACACGAGGATAAAGCAATAATAGTGAAAAAAAAAACCGAGTGTGCTTATGACCACACGACTGAAGTGAAACTTCAAACGTATTTGGCTATGAGAGGAAGAGAGAAAGAAAATGTGCGCGCGCACTGCTTTCTCTTGCTTATATACCCCACTCAACTCCCGTTCGCCTCGCCCGATCACACTTTTCGTAACGCTTGCGTCACGCGTTCACCAGCTTACTTCCCAAGTCAAGCGTGCGTAAAGAAGTTTCACTTCAAAAATCAGTCATCCCATACACTTGGTCAAGTAGGCATTGAAGTTTTGTAAAGGACAACTGGTGTTTTTTTCACGATTACGATGTTGGTCCCCGGGAACAAGTTGTTCAGTTTGATGGCCTGTAGGGTGCACCACAACCCCAAGTTTGGTCACACCCCTCTGAAACACATTGTATATCTACACTAAACAAAATAAAACTGCAAGCTTCCTATTGTATAAAAAAACTAGCTTCCGCCCGCGACTTCGTCCGCGTAAAATTTCACCCTCCCCCCATTCACCCTCTTAGGGGTGGAATTTCGAAAAACCCTTTCTTAGTGGATACCTACTCTTCACAAAGTGTCTCTTGGACCAGCGGTTGAAGCTGTGCGTTGATATATCAGTCAGTCAGTCAGGACTTTGAATTTTATATAATAAATTATCAAGTGACCTATAAAAGGGTGTTTCGAGCGCATCCTCGTTGAAGAACTGGTTGATGTAAGCGATGAGCACGCGCTTGTCCCAGTCGTCCGTGATGTGGCCGCCGTAGTTGATGATCGCGAACAAGTAGCGCAGCGCGTCCCACGGCACCTCGTCGTACTCATCCAGGTAGTTCGCGAGCAGGTTGTCCGATACCTGGCAGTGGACTCTTCAAATCAAATACGTTAATTTGTGTACAGTACACTAGTGGACCAAACCTATCGAAAATATAGGGAAAATACAGGTGGTACAGGTAGTATTCTATTCTAAATACAGGTATTTTTGATAGACGGAGACTAACACCCGGATACTCAACTGGAAATTTTAACTTGAGAACCGGTCAATTTCTGAATTGTTACTGAAGACCAAATGTGTCACAACCTGTGTTTTAAAAATAACTGTTCACATTTATTTATTAATTCTACTTTAGCATTACTTAAGATGAAAATTTGCCTAATGGCTTGGCCACGGGACATTCGTTGCAGCGAAAATTCGCGCGGTGCGAATGGAGAAGCGTTTTGCGACTAAAACAAATGTATAGAACAGACACACAGCTAGTACGCATGCACGCATGCGCATGTACGCATGCACGCATGCGCATGCACGCATGCGCATGTACGCATGCTAGTACAGAGTAGACATAGACCGGCGGCGCGACCGGCGGCGCGACCGGGACCGGCGGCGCGACCGGCGGATAGAAACAAATGTATGAATTACGGCGTATGCCTCGGGCCTCGCGCGGTAGACGCGACGAATAGTGCAGGAAGCCAAACAAGTTTATTAGTGTTCGCGGCGGCGAACGTACTGCCCGCGGCCGCGCCCACTGCCGCGCCGCCGTCCCGTGGCCAGCGGGTAATACAACATTTCTTTGCAAACAATATTTACAATAAAATTTAATTTTCGCGGGCTACATAGGTATGCTAGAGTTTCACAAGTACAAAATCAAATTCTCAATTCAGAAACCGGGTGTGAAATTGGAATGCTATCATTCTTAGAAATACGGGAATTGCCCCTTAAGACCCTTTACACAAACAAGTTTACTACGGTTTGTTCGCCGTGTGTAGTCACGGTTCGTCAGTGTTGTATGGATCATTGTAGAAACTTGTTGATGGACACGTTTTTTCTACGGCGTGGTTTATACGCCGTACTGTAAAGAAACCGTGCTGTGTACAAAGGGTCTAAAGCTATAACTCACGTCAAAGTCCGCGTCATTGAAGCTGTAGACCGCGTTGTAGCCGAGCTGCCGGAAGCGCTTGCGGGCGATGAGCGTGCAGTGGAAGAACGACACGCAGTACAGCAGGCGACGGTACATAGGAGTCGCCTCGTCGAACCGGTCCTCGTTAATATTAGCGAAGAGACGGACCATGTTGCCCTTTAGACCCTGTCCAAATTCAATTTATTTGTAAGATAAATACTTTCGACCGGTCCACAAGCAGAGCCCTTGAAGAGGTATGAGAAACAGGGTGTAAAGTTTACTCATCCTACATAGTGCAGGGAGGATCCTCCGACCAGACAGGTGTGTCTGGTGGGCGCTACTGCCCCACGATTGATGTCGGGACATTGTATATTTGTTAGTTGCGCGGCAAACTCTGCTTGCGCGATGTAGGATTTTGCGTGACATCAGTGTGATGCGTAGCTCGCATGTGGCGTTGTAGATGTCGCCACACTTTATTTGGGCAATTATTCCCGATGTCCACCACTGGGGGACACCGAAACAACTTTTAAAAATGATTCTGAGAGCAGCGGCCGGCAAAAGCTGTATGAAAATCCATATCTGTCGTGTTTTAGCGGCCAAATAAATTAAATATTATAATCATATCTGTCGTGTAATTTAAAAATAGAACGATCTTTTACTCCGAAACATGGCAACCAAGAAGTTAACTTATCAAAGGTTTTATTTAAATTTCGAACTGGCTTGCAAATAGAAAGCCGTTTATTGAAAAAAAAAACACACTTTAACGCGGGAAAAATTATTGTTGTTCGTTGTTCGTCATTGATTTTGAAAAGTAATTGCATTTGACAAAAAAATTCTGCCTAGATACTACTTAGTTTTAATTTCCGCGCATTATTTGAGAAAAGTACTATACAAGCCTTGACCATAACTAGGCATTGATGCTTCGCCTCGGCCCACATTTACACGTTCGTCCATCAATGCCTCTTTTGTTGGCCGCTGCAGTAATGTACTATAATAGCCGGTTGTCCACACTAACCCTGGACCGAAATAGCTAAGCTAGCAAAATTCATGGAGATGCGTCTTTGCCCAGCAGTGGCATGATACAGGCTGACAGTAACTAGTAATGTCCTACCTGTGGCGGCTCCGTGGTCATCTTGATGCTCCTCTGCAGCACGTTGAGAGGGAACTTATCATCAGGCATAGAGGACATCCAGAGTCTGAAGCGCGGGTGTATTTTGGGGTTGTCCAGGCCTCGCAGGGAGCCCAGCCACTCGCACGCCAGGTGGCAGTTGGCCAGGAACACCCAGCCGCCTTCCTTCATGCCGTTGGATAGCATCCTGGGGCAGGAAACAGGGTGACGGCGAGACCATTGCAATGTTAGTAAATGAGTAGACTTGGCGCCTTGTTATGTTACTATGACAAGTGTCAAAAAGGCACGCGGCGGCGCCCCGACTCCCTCTCACAGAGAGGAGGCCTGTGTCGCAACAGTGGGGACATTATAGGGTGATTATGATGGTAAATTTTTAATCACATTAATCATTTAGGCTACGTACACACTGTTAGGTTGTTTGCTTAGCGCCTAGAGACTAGCGAGTCACCTTGCGAGTAGTGAAGTGAAACGAACTCTCTAGAATTTTCGCAACAGACACTGCGCGTTTTGCGCCTTTACTAGTCGCCTAACGTGTCACTAGGGTCTAGGTAGCCAGTGCGTACGTAGCCTCAGACTTACTAACTTTCATACGACTGACAAAAAATTACAATTGTGATTTAATTGTCAGTCATTTATAGGCTTTATAGGCTCGCGTCGACCTCTTTAAATCTATAGTTTATTTATTTATTTTTCCTGTAAGTAGATCTCTGAAAGAGTGGGTCTGAAAATGAACATGGACAAAACGAAGGTCATGTCAAATGCCCATGTAACACCCACTCTCATGAAGATCGGAGACGCTACACTCGAAGTCGTGGACGAGTATATTTACCTAGGACAAACTGTCCAGTTAGGTAGGTCCAACTTCGAGAAAGAGGTCAATCGTCGAATCCGACTCGGCTGGGCAGCGTTCGGGAAGCTTCGCAATATCTTCTCGTCCCACATACCGCAGTGTCTCAAGACGAAAGTCTTTGACCAGTGCGTGTTGCCAGTGATGACATATGGCACTGAAACGTGGTCGCTCACAATGGGCCTTATTAGAAGGCTGAAAGTCACCCAAAGGGCAATGGAGAGGGCTATGCTTGGAGTTTCCCTGCGGGATCGAATCAGAAATAAAGAGATCCGCAGGAGAACCAAGGTAACTGACATAGCCCGAAGAATTGCCAAACTTAAGTGGCAGTGGGCAGGGCACATTGCTCGCAGAACAGATGGCCGATGGGGTCGAAAGGTTCTGGAGTGGCGACCGCGTACCGGAAGGCGTAGCGTTGGAAGGCCTCCCACAAGGTGGACCGACGACCTTGTGAAGGCCGCAGGAACTCGTTGGATGCGAGAAGCACAAAACCGGTCGAAGTGGAGGTGCTTGGGGGAGGCCTATGTCCAGCAGTGGACGTCTTTCGGCTGAAATGATGATGATGATGATGAGATCTTTAGATACTTTTTTACAAGTCAATTGACAACATTTCAAACCTGACACGACCTTAAAACAAAAATACTATTTCTTTATTTTCGTATCCTGAGTTCAAATATATTTTTATTTTATTT
Organism: Amphipoea lucens; assembly: GCA_947508005.1. Lineage (NCBI taxonomy): Eukaryota > Metazoa > Arthropoda > Insecta > Lepidoptera > Noctuidae > Amphipoea > Amphipoea lucens. Next base: position 1,651,322 of record OX382364.1, read on the forward strand.
TTTTATTTCCAAATTTCTGAGAAAAAATATAAAAATCAAAAAACATGTGATGACGTCACATAAACGGCGAAATGAGGTAGTTAGTTACCTTTACGCATTCCAATGTCTTTGATTGAAAACATTACATCAAACAAGACATGTCAATGTCACCTAAGAAGTGTAACTAGAAAACAACTAAAAAACTGAATTGAATTCAACAATATTTTTTCCTATCAACTCGACACGCTGCTTACTGTTAATGTTATAAATTTTTGATTGATATTTCGCCAACAAAATGGATCCCAATGAAAAATATACGCCAATGAAGAAACCAAAACAACGTCTGAGACAAGTGACATCTAACAGTTTTTTTGACAGGTCACAATAAAGCAAAGGTAATATCACAGTATAATATACAGTAAGTTATCTAAGGCCGCCCGCCGAGTTATTAGCCTACTCTTGCTTTGATCCCCAGGGTTGTCACTTTTACTTTTAGTTAATTTTTTCGAACAAGCAGCACTTGATCTAAATTTATGAAATAAAAAAGCATATTATGATTGAATATTTTACCAATTTATAAATTTAGTAAAAATAAAAAACCTTTATTCACATAACATTTATAATACTAAGTTACAAATTCGATACCGAGAAAATTTTTCTCCTGTTTCTGCACGTCCGGAACGCTTTATTATTATTTGTTAATGTAAAGTAAATTCTTATTCTTATGTAAAGTTTTTGTAAAAAGCTTTTGGGAAAGCATGGACAGGGCATCTTAAATTCTATATCATTCAGTTGATCGTAAATTTACCGGCCAATTTTAATGTTGATGTGGTCCTTTTCGAACGCTTTGCGAAACACCTGCTCCATCCTTTCTACATTATCGACAAAATCATCAGGTGGGATCATGAGTAAATTTCGATCTTCGCTGTAATTCCTGTAATGGGTGTATAAGACACCATATTTGGATTGAACAACACATCAGACAATAGAAAAAATAATAATTTCAATAGTAATTAATTTGCAATATTAATTATTGTGAAATTGCCCTTATTACATCTATACGCGACAAATACGTTTACCTAAACGATGTTTCGAACTCAATCCTCTGTTTTATAGTAAAACTAGACTTCTTAAAATAAACTTTAGCTCAAAACATAGTATTCAGAAAGTCAATTTGGGAATACATTTATATGGAAAAATGCGACTCGGCTACGCTCTTAATAAAGCAAATAAACTGTGAAATAAACAATACAATACCACATTTTCTAATAATATTTAAGTATAAGTAGGTACTTACATTTCTGGTTGAGCAGGAACTATGAAGAATGATAAGTCCGGGTTTGCGAAATCATTATTGAGGCACCCGAAAACACTACAATATTTGTTTCCCCTTTTTGAAGTCATGATACTCGTAATTTAAGTGGCCGCCGCCGGCGAGAGTTGACGAACGCAAGCGGTCATGTAGCGTACGCGCGTGCTCACAGTCGCGCTGCACAGCCCGCACTGCCGCCACCTTATTCCCTCATATATTATGCTAGCGTGTGCGTTTTCACGCACACGCTAGCACACGCTAGCTACGCGATTTCTCGCGTGCCGACATGGCGCGCGGCGCGCACGCACACATTCAAACCGAGAGCGGCACGTTTGTATGAAGATGTTTTACTGTATATTATACTGTGGTAATATCGCCGTTTTACCGTAAGGCTGACGTCATCTGGCACTTACGTCTTTTTAGAATACACCGAATTTCAAAGTTAAAATTATGAATGAAAAGTACATAATTTCGAAAAACGAAAAAATATGGGTGCCCTAGATTTGAATTTACTTTTATATAACGTAAGAATACATGCAGGTTAAAAATATGAAATGTTGTCAATTGTTTAGTCAATATTTTAAACTAGATAACGCCGGCATTTCCTAGCTGAATGATCCCTGAGAAGAAATGTCGAAACAAACTCAAAGGTCGAGTCCAAACATTATATTATTAAGATATTATACGAGATAGACTCGCATAATAACCATGCAGGGCTATGTCTGGAAGGGCCTTTTGAAGAAAAAGCCATTGCAACTTTGAGATGACCTGTCCCGACCGACGGGCATGCATGCTTCGATCAACAATAGTAGGTACTAGATTCCCGATGCGCGTATCAAAAACGGCCGGAAAAATAATGCCACAAAGAATTTTGTGGTCTTATTTTGCAACATAGTTTTTTCAACCTTATTGCTTAGAAATTATGTTTTGTATTCCCATAAATATATTAGTTCTTATTTTAAAAATAAGTTTACTTTCAAATCTAAGTAGTAACCCCCTTACTAGTAAACGTCGTATAGCGTATGTATAGTTACACAGCGCTTTGTCTTCTTCTTTCGATAGTCAAATTACTGACGACTGAAAGAGAGAAATCGGTGTGTCACCGAAATGTCATTCATCTGATATAATACGTTTATTAGTAAGGGGGTTAATATATTAACAAACGATAATAAACTTTGTTCGAGTGCTAAGGTTTATAATCAAGTTATACTATACAGGGTTATTTGAAAAACACCAACAACCTCTTAAGAGGTCATTGTACTCATCATTATGAACAACTTTTACTACGGGACCAAACCTGAAATCGCGAAAAAAAATCAGCTGTTCCATACATTTTGACGAGTTCTACGAACATAAATGTAGGGAACAGCTGATTTTTTTTTCGCGATTTCAGGTTTGGTCCCATAGTAAAAGTTGTTTATAATGATGAGTACAATGACCTTTTAAGAGGTTGTTGGTGTTTTTCAAATAACCCTGTATAATCGCGGCCACTGGAACGATGTATTTTTGTTCTTAATCCTTAATCTAGTGATGTTGTTAATCGAAGCATGCTAATAAAGCAAATTCCCTGTCCTCCCACAGCCCTTGTGCAGCACATACTTGGAGGCCGTGGGCGCCTGGCCCTGGCCGAGGCTGAGCGACTGGAAGCGGTCGAACATCTTCACGTCCTGCGCCAGCTGGATCAGCGCAGCCGTCGGGTCCACGCCGGGAGACAGCACGAATAGGAGGGACGTCTTCCATGTCGACTCTTCGAAAGCAGCCTACGGTGGAAAAATCAAACTCAAAAATAGTTTTTCTTATTAAATCTTCATTTTTTTTTTAAAACAAAAACCCGACTGCATCTAAAATGTTCAAAACAAGCTCACTGTTCAGGCAATCTGATGCTGTTATTGGCAATTATTTTAGTTCAATCTCAGATTTGATGCCACCACTTTTATTAATGTCGAGCACAGGCGGCTCCACACAGCGCGGACCCAGCACGTTGTAGTACATACCCTAATGTCGAGCACAGGCGGCTCCACATAGCGCGGACCCAGCACGTTGTAGTACATACCCTAATGTCGAGCACAGGCGGCTCCACATAGCGCGGACCCAGCACGTTGTAGTACATACCCTAATGTCGAGCACAGGCGGCTCCACATAGCGCGGACCCAGCACGTTGTAGTACATACCCTAATGTCGAGCACAGGCGGCTCCACATAGCGCGGACCCAGCACGTTGTAGTACATACCCTAATGTCGAGCACAGGCGGCTCCACATAGCGCGGACCCAGCACGTTGTAGTACATACCCTAATGTCGAGCACAGGCGGCTCCACATAGCGCGGACCCAGCACGTTGTAGTACATACCCTAATGTCGAGCACAGGCGGCTCCACATAGCGCGGACCCAGCACGTTGTAGTACATACCCTAATGTCGAGCACAGGCGGCTCCACATAGCGCGGACCCAGCACGTTGTAGTACATACCCTAATGTCGAGCACAGGCGGCTCCACATAGCGCGGGCCCAGCACGTTGGAGTACATACCCTAATGTCGAGCACAGGCGGCTCCACATAGCGCGGGCCCAGCACGTTGGAGTACATACCCTAATGTCGAGCACAGGCGGCTCCACATAGCGCGGACCCAGCACGTTGTAGTACATACCCTAGTGTCGAGCACAGGCGGCTCCACATAGCGCGGGCCCAGCACGTTGGAGTACATACCCTAATGTCGAGCACAGGCGGCTCCACATAGCGCGGACCCAGCACGTTGTAGTACATACCCTAATGTCGAGCACAGGCGGCTCCACATAGCGCGGACCCAGCACGTTGTAGTACATACCCTAGTGTCGAGCACAGGCGGCTCCACATAGCGCGGGCCCAGCTAGTTGGAGTTCATACCCTAATGTCGAGCACAGGCGGCTCCACATAGCGCGGACCCAGCACGTTGTAGTACATACCCTAATGTCGAGCACAGGCGGCTCCACATAGCGCGGACCCAGCACGTTGTAGTACATACCCTAATGTCGAGCACAGGCGGCTCCACATAGCGCGGACCCAGCACGTTGTAGTACATACCCTAATGTCGAGCACAGGCGGCTCCACATAGCGCGGACCCAGCACGTTGTAGTACATACCCTAATGTCGAGCACAGGCGGCTCCACATAGCGCGTACCCAGCACGTTGTAGTACATACCCTAATGTCGAGCACAGGCGGCTCCACATAGCGCGGACCCAGCACGTTGTAGTACATACCCTAGTGTCGAGCACAGGCGGCTCCACATAGCGCGGGCCCAGCACGTTGGAGTACATACCCTAATGTCGAGCACAGGCGGCTCCACATAGCGCGGACCCAGCACGTTGTAGTACATACCCTAATATCGAGCACAGGCGGCTCCACATAGCGCGGACCCAGCACGTTGTAGTACATACCCTAATGTCGAGCACAGGCGGCTCCACATAGCGCGGACCCAGCACGTTGTAGTACATACCCTAATGTCGAGCACAGGCGGCTCCACATAGCGCGGACCCAGCACGTTGTAGTACATACCCTAATGTCGAGCACAGGCGGCTCCACATAGCGCGGACCCAGCACGTTGTAGTACATACCCTAATGTCGAGCACAGGCGGCTCCACATAGCGCGGACCCAGCACGTTGTAGTACATACCCTAATGTCGAGCACAGGCGGCTCCACATAGCGCGGACCCAGCACGTTGTAGTACATACCCTAATGTCGAGCACAGGCGGCTCCACATAGCGCGGACCCAGCACGTTGTAGTACATACCCTAATGTCGAGCACAGGCGGCTCCACATAGCGCGGACCCAGCACGTTGTAGTACATACCCTAATGTCGAGCACAGGCGGCTCCACATAGCGCGGACCCAGCACGTTGTAGTACATACCCTAATGTCGAGCACAGGCGGCTCCACATAGCGCGGACCCAGCACGTTGTAGTACATACCCTAATGTCGAGCACAGGCGGCTCCACATAGCGCGGGCCCAGCACGTTGATGATGAAGGTGGTGATGCAGGGCGACACGCGGTCCACGCGCAGCGAGCGCACGAACAGGATCTTCTGGAAGTCGCTGCACACGTCGTTCCAATCGCCTGGCGAACATAATCAGCCTATAACGTTCCCACTGCTGGGACACAGGCCTGCTCTCTGTGAGAGGAATTGGCCGGTATTTACCACGCGGACCCAGTGCGGGTCGGTAGAGGTCACAAATGTCTCCGAATTTTTTTCTTTTCTAGGACATGCCAATCTCCTCACGATGTTTTCTTTCACCGTTTTGAGAGCAGTGGTGATGAAATTACAGTAAAGCACCTGCCTAGGTTCAAACCCACGACCTACAAGACGTAAGTCGCGGCCGCTTACCACTGGGCTACCACTGCTCCAGTCACGATTGTAGTCACCTGGAGATTATGAGCAAATATCACCATAATTTGCTAGCCTTTTCCCAACTTTGTTGGGTTCGGCTTCCAGTCTAACCTGACGCATTTTATAGTTTATTGCAAATATTTACTTTACGTTCTACAGACTCGCTGGTCTTGTGGTTCTGTGGAGACCTGTACAGTTGCAAATGAGTAGACTGCCCCCCTAGCGTAAAGTAATATTCTCATCTCACCGATAAGCGGCTGCAACTCGGGCTCGGGGTGCAGGTACCACTCCTTCCACTCCTTGCTGAGGGGCTCGAACACGTCCCCCAAGCCGTGGAAGCCGGGAATCTTGTCCAGCTCCGTGATGTTGTCCCAGCACTCGTCTGGCATCCAGTCTGGAATCAAAGATATATAGACAGGCCCGGACTTAAAGAAACCCAGGGCCCCTAAGCACTTGGCATTTGAGCCTCTTCCCATCCCTTGCGACTTTAATTATTATAAATGAACATCAGAAATAATGCAGTCTATGTTCGTCAATGGTCGTCATAAATCGACATTTCTAAACAAAGATGTTCTTTTCCTCGTATTCCTAATCACTCAAGTAACCTATTTGAACAAACTTACTTTCTTTAAACCATACTAATAATCATAGTACTTTTGCAAATACCTCTATGATTGATGTTTCACATAGCTGGTGCCGGCAGTGATTGAACGGTGATATTTCTAAGAGAACATTGGATGGAAGAGCAAGTGAAAGGAGCTCGAAAATATGCGCACTGCAATAGGAAGTTTTTTGGAAACTCAGGTACACTCGCGCGAAAGAGATTTCCGCAAAAGAAACTTGCGCGAAAAGTAATTTCTGCGAATGAACTTTAGCGCAAATGGATTTTTACGCGAAAGAGACTTGCGCCACACCCCATACAACCCTCGCAAAATAATTACCTACTACTACTACATTAAAAATGACGTTTGTATACGTATGAATGTGTGCGTGAAATCTAGTAGGGCTGGCAGTAGTGCGTAGGCGGCGGCGCTGCCCGAACGTGTGCAACAATGGGGCGCCGCGCGCCGCGACATAGTTAGTGCGCACTACTCACAGAAATCTAATTAATTACACACGTTCACGTTCTATTCATTCTTCGACTTGAAAAGTAGTGCAGCACTACTTTTCAAGTCGAAGAATGAATAGAACGTGAAAGAAAGAGACATAATTAAGACAATAAAGAGAGAGAGCAATAATTTAATAGTTGGTATGTTAATATTACGGAAGTTTTAATTGTTCTAAAACGAAGAAAACTTGGAAAATAAATGAATAATAGAGAAAATTATGATAATAAATTATCACAACACTGGCTTAACTTGTTTGTCTGTAATATACTAGCTTTTATTTTTTATGGGTTTAAAGGATATTTGAGTTGTTGTTCCTTCCTTCTTTCATGTTTCGGGAACCGAAAGAAACTCCTGTCTTTATCGTTCCTCGATGAAGATAAGCATCCAAATAATGCACAATATACAACCATCGTGATTAACACAAAATATAAAACTTTAAAAAAATAATGTGTTCGTGTCAGCAGTAGGTAGGTACCTACAGCGCTGCGGTTCTTGTGTTTGCGAGCGCTCTTGTTAAAGAACCGGAGACGAATATGCCGAAGTGCGGAGTGAGGTGTGGTAACTGATGTTAGTGCGGGGAAGGGAGTGTCCTTTCTGTACGTAGTACTTTAAGTATTCTGTGCTTGTGCGAAAGACAGCATTACTAATCCACTTGCACTTTGACTCCATAATCACTCCCGAAAACCATGAAGAAAAATTTGCATATTTTTGGTGGCACCATCTTAAATATTGGTTTTGACCCCGTAATCATTGTCAGCGCCCTCGATAACCATAAAAACGACACAATGCACGAAAATGAGCACTAAGGAAGATTTTTAAAAGTTAATCCCTTAAAGGGGTTAAATAGGTGATGAAAGTTTGAATGGAAGTAAGTTTTAGGGCACACAGCGCGTATATTAATATTTATCTTCGATATGACACTGAAACATCGAAGTTTTGTTGAACATCATGTTTGCCATGAATCATGGCCGGCGTGGTAACATACTAGCAGTAGGAATGGCTTTCATTTTGACAGGTCAACAACATTCATTGCGTTATTTACGTTTGTTGAGTAGACAAATTTTTCGAACATATGAAGCAATGGATTAGCAATATCCTTCAAAATGATTCAGATTGTGATTGATAGTGTGTTTAGGCAATAAGGGTGCTGGTCACAGATATAAATACACCTAGATACCGCAAGCGCTTTACTTTGTGTAAAATTATTTCATCACCACTGCTCTCAAAACGGTGAAGGAAAACATCGTGAGGAAACCGGCATGTCCTAGAACCAAAAATTCAAAGACATGTGACATCTACCAACCCGCACTGGGCCCGCGTGGTGGATTACGGCCCACTCCCTCTCACAGAGAGGAGGCCTGTGTCCCAGCAGTGGGATCATTATAGGCTGATGATGAGTGATGATGAGATACCGCAAGAGCACCTACTTCGCGCGCCAAAAATCGCACCAGTTTACGATCGAAAATCATAAGCCGCCACTTTCGCGCTCAGTCCTGCGTACTGCTGGCTGGGTGAGCGTGAGCGAGAGAGCGCGAGCTTGTGACGTCACAGTAGGTAGTCAAAAAGTGGCACGCTTAGTTTTCATCTTTTCATACAGTTCGTGATACTTGCGTTATCTAGGTATATCTATATATGTGGTGCTGGTCGCTAGTTTTAAAATAAATCTTACTAGTAGGATTATCCGGCTGCTCTGACCGATCCAGTACCACTCCGCCCTTCAGCAGGAACATGTACTCTCCATAGTCCATCTTGCCGGCTTGGAACAGGATGCGGGACACGATGTGGAATGATAACAGGAGCTTGTGACGCTCGAATAGGGCACGGCAGGTGTTTCTATAAATAATTTTGGGTTTATGTATTTAAAATGTAATCAAATTGGAATCCATAGGTACGTTTTCTGATCTATTTGTTTACATTTTCATCAGATATTTTTGGAACTGCGCAAAAGACTGATGGGCGTTTTGGCCGGTGTATCCAATAAAAACCACATATACACCAAATTAAAGTTTATATTATAAGCATCAATTTTCATTATGAGCAGAAGGCTGTGAAATACGTATCGTAAAGAGATATCAGGCCTGCAAGTAAACGTAAATTTATAACGCCGATGTTCACTGCAGTTCTCAATAATATTAGTGATTGACTCATAACATTAAGAAGGCGGCCTATGGCTAAGTAATAACAGCTGCACAGCTCGATCGATCAGGTTAAGTTGCACTTGCCGCGGTTGGTCCCTGGATGGGTGACCATTTTTACATACCAAGACCCCTCCGTGCCTCGGAAAGTACGTTAAGCTGCGGATTGGTCCCGGCTGTCATTCGTGGATCTCATTAGAACTCTAGGTCATCAAGCCAGGCTCCAAACAAAAATTGTAATTAAAGATGTAATTAAATGAAATCAAACAAAATTAGATAAATAAAACAGTAATTTCTAACCGACTTCTAAAAAAGGAGGAGGTTCTCAATTCGAATGTTTGTATGTTTTTTTTTTTTTTTTTTTTTTTTTTATGTTTGTTCGCGCATAACTCCGTCGCTTGCTAACCGATTTGAAAAATTCTTTTTTTCTTGGAAAGGGTATAGTTCTCAAATGGTCCCATGAAAATTTTATCGAAATCGGACAAGCGGTTTTTGAAAAATCAACAAAAATCTAAAAATTTATCTACATTGTCCACGTTAACGATTTTTTTGTTTACTTTTTTGTGGGGTAGGTACAACTAAAAAGTGAAAAATAAAAACTTTTTTCCAAAAAAAAAACAACCGACTTCAAAAAAAACACTACAAAGTGATAAATAACTTTAATTTCGGAAGTCGGTGTCAAAAAACGAAAATGCGGAACCAACGACACCGACTTCCGAAGTTAAAGTTATTTATCACTTTGTAGTGTTTTTTTTGAAGTCGGTTGTTTTTTTTTTGGAAAAAAGTTTTTAATAAATGAAATCGACTTCAAAAAGAAATTAATTAAAAATTATGAAATAATTTTAGTGTCTTGAGATCTGTATTTTAGTTTTAGTTTTTTGCCACCGACTTCCGAAATTAAAGTTATTTCATAATTATTAATTAATTTCTTTTTGAAGTCCATTTTTTTTCTCAAACATGCTTGGAAAGAAGAACGGTCATTTGTGACTCAGATCCGACACGAAAGAGACATATCTCAGTTTTTTTGTGATTTTAAATATAGCTAAAATATATATTAACCCCCTTATTCATAAAACTTATCAAACCTATTTTAGTTAAAATGGGGTTTGTCTCTTTCTTACACACAGAAATGACAACGTGACAGATAAAGACAAACGTTCTATAAACCTATTTTAGCTAAAATAGAGATAAAATAGGATTATGAATAAGGGGGTTTTTATATTCAAAATCAATGGCTAACACCAAAATATTGCCTTGTGTTTTTGTTCAGGCGATATACAATTTTCTTTTAATACCTATTTACCTACAAAATTCGTAATTGTATGTACGTAATTCAATGACGATACAACAATTTAGAAAAAAACAACCGACTTAAAAAAAAACACTACAAAGTGATAAATAACTTTAATTTCGGAAGTCGGTGTCGTTGGTTCCGCATTTTCGTTTTTAGACACCGACTTCCGAAATTAAAGTTATGTATCACTTTGTAGTGTTTTTTTTTCAAGTTGGTTGTTTTTTTGTAAAAAAGTTTTTATTTTTTACTTTTTAGTTGTACCTACCCCACACAAATCCAATTAACACTAGTGCATTGAAGAATTAAAGACACTGACTAGAAGAATCGTCCAAATTCGCATAGAAATGCCGGAGATGCAGTTTATTTATGCATATAACTCCGTACATAAGAATAATTACCTAATGCATTATATACTAAAACCTTCCTGAAAGTATGTAGATTACATTAGTGAAAGAATTATCAAAATTGATTCATAAGTTTTTGAGAAAATCGCAGACATACAAACATACATATATACATACGGGTCGAATACAGAACCTCCTTTTTTGAAGTCGGTTAAAAAACGCACAGATCTCAACACAGAAAGCCAATTTTATTTTATATTTTTTTAATGACATCTCGCAGTTTAACTTTGAGGTTATCGTCTGCTTAACCGGGCTTGCCTGTGGATGCCTCAATAAATTAAGCCTCCAGCTGTCTATTTTTGTATTTTTATCTAAATCGGCGTCATTTTAAATGGATATAATTGCTATTCATAAAAAAAAATATTTTAAAATATTTTGCCTTACCAAAATCAAATGGCAATATATGGGTGATAGCCACTGATATTCAAAATAGTGTTAATTTATTTCTGTTATATTTAATATAACAAAATAACTGAGATGCGTTTCTTTTGTGTCGGGCCTGGGTAAATTTTCTATGGGACGTGACCCTTCTTCTTTGAGCATTATTTTGCAACCTTCTTCGAGATAAATCGAAATAGCTGTACTGGCTAACTACATGCGAGCAGCGGCCGGCAAAAGTTGTATGAAAATCCATATCTGTCGTGTTTAGCGGCCAAATAAATTACATAGTAAGCTATATCTGTCGTGTAATTTAAAAATGGAACGATCTTTTACTCCGAAACATGGCAACCAAGGACGTAACTTGTCAAAGGTTTTATTTAAATTTCAAACTGGCTTGCAAATACAAAGCTGTTTATTGAAAAAAAAAAACTACTGAACACTTTAACGCGGGAAAAATTATTGTATTTCGTTGTTCGTCATTGATTTTGAAAAGTAATTGTATTTGACAAAAAAGTTCTGCCTGCGTACTACTTAGCTTTGATTTCCGCGCATTATTTGAGAAAAGTACTATACTAGCCTTGGCCACAACTAGGCATTGATGGACATACGTATGTGTGTCTCGGCTTCGCTTAGGCCCACATTTACACATTCGTACATCAATGCCTCTTTTGCTGGCCGCTGCAGTAATGTACTATAAATTATTGAAATAAAATAATTAATAATAAGATACAATTTAATTTATTTAATCCAAGAAGACTGTATTGGGAGTGGCAATGGACTCCAGGTATCGAGTAGCAGTGTTCAGGAATCTCGGTTTAGTGCTCGCGAAAACATTTGAGGATTCGTCATATTGTAGCAAAATGGTCAATACTAACTTGTACACAGCATAAGTATGAAACTCATTAAGATTATTGATCCTGTCTTCAAGCTCTGTCGACTTAGGACTGCGGTCTATAGAGTACGTGAACAGGTCGATGTAGGCATCCAGTGAGAATTGATACATCGGGTCTATGCGCGACAGGTCGTTGAGCGCGAAGAATAACACCGAAGCGCGTACCGCTGTTGGTACGTAGCCCTGACGAATACAGAAATAACATATTTTATCTACACCCATGCTATAAATACTCTATAAAAGTTTCTGATACAGCTTATTGCCAACATTAAAACAACCAGTGTCATAGTAAAACCATAATATCCTCCAAACGAGTGTTATAGGTAATGTTGTACTAAATTTCATTATGCAACTCCTTTTCAAAAAAAAACAACAACCGACTTCAAAAAAAAAACACTACAAAGTGATAAATAACTTTAATTTCGGAAGTCGGTGTCGTTGGTTCCGCATTTTCGTTTTTTGACACCGACTTCCGAAATTAAAGTTATTTATCACTTTGTAGTGTTTTTTTTTTAAGTCGGTTGTTGTTTTTTTTGTAAAAAAGTTTTTATTTTGCACTTTTTAGTTGTAGGTACCTACCCCACAAAAAAGTTAACAAAAAGATCGTTAATGTAGACAATGTAGATAAATTTTTAGATTTTTGTTGATTTTTTAAAAACCGCTTGTCCGATTTCGATAAAATTTTCATGGGACCATTTGGGAAGTATACCCTTTCCAACAAAAGAAGAATTTTTCAAATCGGTTGGCTAGCGACGGAGTTATGCGCGAACACCAAAAAAAAAAAAAAAAAACAAAAAAAAATACAAACATTCGAATTGAGAACCTCCTCCTTTTTTAGAAGTCGGTTAAAAAAGAACATTGTCATGCACGCGCATTTCACTACCACAGCGCCGTAATTTAAAAAAGAACTTATAGGTTTTTCGAATTCAAGTCTTATCCCGCCAGCCGCCATTTTTGTTCGATATTAGTATTGCAAAAAACTGTTTCAGAACCTTTATAGAGGATTCATATCATGGGTGTAGATAAAGACTTGTATGCAACTGTACATAATTAGGTATTGAAAAACTATTGATACTATTATCACATTCGTGTTTTAATACCCCTTATTATACAACAGTTGCATAAATAACTATTATAACCTGGAAAAGGATACTTGAACTTTTTATGATCAACACTAAAATCGTGAAAATAAAACGATTTTTATAACATCACAACACAACAGTATTATCTTCACATATGTCGACAAAATGTATAGAACAGCAGATTTTCATTAATATTATGTGAGGTATTTATTTTAAATATTTGGACCCCAACTGCAACGTGAAATTTACCGTATTTTCTAATGTTTTACTTGATAATTATGTTCATGTAGGTATTTTGTTTTGCTTCATGAAAAGCAATTATCTGTGTAATAAGTTGACTTGAGATTTTCATTGCCAACCCCCCCCCCCCCCCCTTGCTTTAATATTTTTTCCTTTACATTGGTGAGATTTTGCCGGAACTCTCCCCCCCCACCCATTTTGAGTGCTGTACTGAAGTGGTGAAGGGCGGGCGAGCCGAGGGACTGTCTTATGTAATTTGACTTTTAGATTTTGAGTTTTTGTAATAATGGAGGGTCATAATACGGCCATCGTACTCACCGCTCTAGCAATGTCGATCTCCTTCTCCGTTTCCTGAGAGGTGATGAGGGCCTCCTTGACTTCCAGTGAGGTGCGCTGCGAGGTCTGCAGCGTCAGGAACAACTCCTCGTTCTCCAGGAGGGGAACTTGAGACTCGTACATAATGCGGAGGAGGTCATTTTCGAGGTCCATCTGGCGAGGAAGGGCTTGTGATTAGGAGGCTGTAAAGACCTTTTTTGTTTAACTTTAAATGTGCCTGTATTCCCCGAAGGATTAAGTTACACAGTACATCGACATTTCGCCTGTTTATAAGTATTCAAATAAATACTAAAACCGCGTTTTATTCTCGATTTTCGGATAGAAAACATCGACAGCATACAGTTTAACCACGAATCAATGATTGCTCTCTCTAGTTACAGCAATAGCGGTATAAGCAAAGAAATCTCGATTTTATGATGTCGGGTTGTCAGAAGCCCGAAAGCCTGACAACCAGTATTACCAAGGCGTATCGTATTACCCTTACTGGGTTGTGGAGGTCAAATAGATAGTCGTTCCATGTAAAATACTGGTACTCAGCTGCATCCGATTAAACTGGAAGCCAACCCAACACATAGCATCTTAAAAAGCTCCTTAAGTCCCCTCCCCACTCCACTGACTTCTACTCCTACTCCTTCACAGTGCACGCGGTGCGGCTGTGGAATACACTACCGCCTGCAATTAGGGACTGCCAAACTATTGCAGTTTTTAAAAGAAGAGTGAAAGAACACTATTTCTCCACCCTATCATAGTTGTTTTTATTTACATTCGAGTGTTATTTATTTTAGAACTATGTATGTTTATTTGTATGTATGTAAGTATATTCTTGTATTATTTGTTTAGTTTTATTAAGTGAATTGTTTTTTAGGTTTTATGTATTTTTTTGTCTCCTTTACTCTTTAACACGCTGTCTACATCTCTTTATTTCTTGTCCTATCGCAGGTATGCTGGAAGAGATTTCTTATGAAATAAGCATCACCTTTGTACCTATTTTTCTGTTCTGTTTTTTCTTGTCTGTTTATATATGTGTGTACATAAATGGTAAAATAAATAAATAAAATAAAAATAAATAGTTGGGAAAAGGCTAGCGGATTACCAGGAATTGTACCATCATCATCTGCCTTTGGAAAAAGACTAGTGGTTTACCAGGAAGTACCATTGCACCCGTGGGGATAAAATAATCTACTTAATATCTTCTACTTAGTAAAAATCTCTCATCTGCTCGAGCTATGGCCGCTCCTTGCGCAGCACGATGATATAATATGACAGTATACTCACCAGCACTTTCTTGTTGTGCGCTATAGTGAGCACGAGATTGTCCTTCATCTGCTCGAGCTGCGGCCGCTCCTTACGCACTACGATGCCCAGCAGCTGAGCCGTGAGCCCTTGCTCCTTAACCGCGAAGTTCACCATCGTTGTCTTTGTTAGGGTTTCTGGTGTGTAGACTGGGTTGCCTGGTGGAAAAATACATACTCAGCACAGCACTTAATCTGTCGAGCTCCGCTAATGAGACACAATAGGCTAGTTTCCTAAAAAATTCTAATTAGTCCGTCAGTTAGATTATCAAAAAATATTGGACCCTTATTTTTTCTTTTGTCAATTATATAAAAAATGATGAAGATATCGCCCGTTAAGGTTCCGCGTAACGTCACGCCGTGCTAAAAAGTGTCGCACGGCGTGACGTCACGACCCCCCACCACTTCCAAATTTTGACGCGCTTTATCTTTGTCATTTTTTGTTTGATTGACAAAAGAAAAAATAAGGGTCCATTATTTTTCGATAATCTAGCTGACGGACTAAATCTAATTATTATTTGTTTACCCAGGAAAATACCCTATTGATTTTCTATTGTTTCGTCGCCAATAGGTGACGGGCGGTGTGCTTGACCGGTCGCATCCCAGTCAAAAGCGACCATCGCACGAATACGCAATCGTTCCGCTCATTAAACTAATAAAAAACAGGAATTCTTTAATCGAGGTCAAATGTGCATTTAATATTATTTAAAAGCACATTGACAAATGTGTTTTCAGTCCAAAAAAGGCATAGTGCTATCGGTCATGTATAGCTCCGTCTCTCTCTTACACTGGAATCATGATGGCATTACCGCCATAATACGGTACCAAGTCATGGTTCTTTCCGGCTTTTTGTCAGGACTTTACAAGTTTCGAAATTGTTACCCTACACGGGTAGGATGCGTTAATAAAAAAGTACATTCGTAGTAAACTCACCAAGCTTAGTCGTCAAATAAACACGGAAGTTAGGATGGTAGTTGACCATCTTATCGTTAAACTTGATGACCTTGCTAGCGCCGATGGTCACGATGGCCTTCTCCAGAATGGGCGCGATAGACGGGTCCAGGACCTCGCCCACATTCTGGACAATGACAGGAACGCCCGTCGAGAGGCACGTCTCCATTATCTTCAAATAGTTTGGCTGGCCGAAGTCGCAAATCTAGAGACATTTTTCTTTTTGTTGTATTTTTTGTCAGCTATAACCGTAAAATGATTCTAATGATTATGATTCTGCAAAAAAGATTTGTTACGGTCGTGAATCATATTTTGCTCTACATACGAACTGATACTGACCTGTAGCAAAAAAACTAAACCTCTCACACGTTTGCACGCTTACCTGTCGAAACACCCCACGCGTCGGAGTAGTTGAATGGACGCAGTAAAAGTCATCGTTTTCACAATGACAATAGTTGCGTACACATGGTGTACCGTTGACGTTTCGAGCACTTTTTCTTATGTACACTTGACGCTTGAGGGGTTAAGAACATCTAAATTCCACGGACTATCCTTTTTATTTTGGGTGGGAAATTATCAAATAACTTCTCCCGCTTTGGGCGGAGCGAGGGCGTGTCAGACTTTTACTGACTAAAACCCACCCGTGTTCCTTCAGTTGCCTGTGCCAGGGGCCACGGTATCTCTTTCGAACAACCCGCGACCCTGGCAGGCATCGGCCCTAGCGGACCCCGTCAGTTAGTGCTCACATCTCTGTGAGGCGCGCGTGGAACACAACGCGCCGTCGCCCCGGGCCTGGCCCTTACCGCGCAGGCTTGCGGACGGAGAGTAATGGGTAGCTCACCGTCCGTTCAAGACCAGGCCCGTGCCGGACGGCGCGTACGTGTTCCACGCGCGCCTCAAAGAGATGTCAGCAAAAAGGAAGGGGCCTGCTAGGGCCGAAGCCTGCCGGGGGTGCAGGATTGTCCAAAATGGTTACCGCTACCCCGGAACATAAAGGGCTAAGGAAGGAACACGGATGGGTTTTAGTCAGTAAGAGTCTGACACTTCCTTCCGCTCCACCCAGAGCGGCCCCTCCCGCTCTCTCATTTGATGATTTCCCATCCATAAAAAAAAGCAGCGGACGTCTTCGGCTGAAATGATAAATGGTGACGAAACTACTTAGAACAGTGACCTGTATATCGTTCTTCTCCTCCAGGTTCGAGATCCAGATGAGCGCCTGTCCCTGCGGGTCCACGGCCAGCGGCCAGCGAGTGGCCCGCACTACTATGATACCGTTCTCAGCGCTGAAGTTGTCGTCTGTAACACAACTATAATTCATAAAGCTACGTTTACACCGAAAACAACCCCAGCACACATACAGGGTGGGAAGGACATGACGTGAAAACTGTACCCTTGAATTCAGAACATGTTTCGGGACCTCCTAGCGTAGGCACTATTAGTATTAGACAACAAAAAAAATCTGCAGTTTCATAGCAAAATCCAATACCTACGCGGTAGAAATGTACGGAACAGCGTTTTTTTTTTTAATAATCGACGAGATATTTCTGCGTGTGTTCAGAATCATGTACTTAATCCATGATAACAGATTGCGCGTCAATATCTGTGCCACCCTGTATTACGTTGAATATGTAATCAATGCTTAACCGGGTAATCCCATGTACTTCCAATCTCTTAGCGTGGCATCATCCAGTAAAAACCTTTGCATGCTTAGTTCCATAGTCACGGGCAGATTTTCGTTGCATACCTACAAAGTAGTAAAGTACTCATTAGATTCCTCAAGTTTCACTAACTGGACTGGTCCACTCAAACCTGTGTGGCTCTTTCCTCAAAAGACAATTTCAGACACTAATCTGCATTGTCGTCACGTGAACTGACCAAGATTATGTCTGGACTTTAGGCTTTGACCCTTGAGTTTGTTTCGGCGTTTCTTCTCAGGGGTAGTCACTAGTCAGATAGGAAATATATACTCCATTCAGCTTATTTTGTTTATAATAATACGTACGTATGGACGTATGACGAGGCATTCCGATATCCTCTTTACAGAATAAACGGTTTCATTTCAGAGGCGAATTCTCGTTATTTTAAGAACGTTCACAGTCTGATCTCAGTCTCAATCTGTCAAAAATACCTCTAATTTCCCTAAATTTTTGACATTGATTGTCGCTGAGATGAGATTGCGACTAGATTTTGAACGAATAAGCAAGCTGAAGTTGGCAATGGGCCGGCCATATTAGCCGTAGAACCGATGACAGTTGGTGTAGACGTGTTCTTGAGTGGAGACCGCGAATCGGTAAACGTAAGGTGGGACGCTCTCAGGCTAGGTGGAGCGACGATCTTCGCAGGATGGCTGGTAGCAGCTGGATGAGAGTTGCCGAAAATCGAGTTGAATGGCGTGCAATAGCAGAGGCCTATGTCCAGCAGTGGACTGCTATAAGCTGATGATGATGATGACGACCCGCATGAGTTAACTTGAGACTTCGCTCGGATGACGTAACGCGCGGCACTGAGGCGTCGGGCGGAGGGGCTGCGGGGAACTGTCGCGGTGCAACGCGTGCTACGTACTGGTTAGCCTGTCGAGTACCTGAGTTGCGTTTATTTTTGGTTGGGCACTTTCGAATAGGTAAATGTTGCGTAAACTGTCACTAGCTAGACCATAAAGTCAAAAGTCAAAGTCAAAGCATTTATTTCAAATAGGCACAAAAAAGGCACTTTTGAACGTCAAAAATTATCTTAAAATAGAATTGATTCTAGTCGCCCATTCCAAAAGGTAGTTTTCGTATGGAGAAGAATGGGCAAGAAACTCCACCGTTACTCTTTTAAAATGTTTTAGGTACAATATTTTGCATGGGTACATTAATTATATAATAACGTGTGAGGACGATGCACCTAAAATAAAATTACTATACCACAATAGGTAAAAGAATTAAAAACGAAACCATGACATATAAATTAATTATCTGATAGATACATGGTGCTCACATATTTACAAACATGGTACAAGCAAAACGATTTTTATCGAAAAAAAAAAATACAAGTAATAAGTCAGGGTGTGAGTAATGAATGTAAAAACAAATAAAAAATAAATTACAATTAAATTAGCAACCAGTTTGATTTTGTCTAGATATCTACTACAAGTTCATAGTTGTCTATATTACTACAACCAAGCATAATGCTTCGATTATACTTGCTTGTAGCCATAGAGTAAGTAATGTTCATTATATGTAAGAAGAGACGGGAGTCCCATAGGAAAAGATGAAAAACGTCGCTTGTCACACTTGTATGAAACTTGTACTAAAACTGAATACCAACATAGCAAAAATGACACAGACTATGCACAGACTGCACATGTTAAAGCGAGATAGCGATAGCCGCACTTATGTTTAGTACACGTTTCATAGTTTCTTTTAAGTTATTGCATAGCTTTTATCGCGGGCTTTGAGCGCGGCGAACGAATCAAGAAATTCCGTAACGAAAATAAACCTTACACCCCCTACTCCGACCGGCACAGCGGTGCGGCGTTGACAGCCGTGCATCGTCTAACGTCGTTTCAGTTCGGCAGACTTCGGCACGGTGTTTGTGTGCGTGCGACTAGACGTATGCGTGTTAAGTTGATAAATAAAATCTTTTTAACAAAAATACAACCGACTTCCAAAAGAAACACTACAAAGTGAAAAATAACTTTAATTGCGGAAGTCGGTGTCTTTGGTTTTGTATTTACGTTTTTTGCCACCGACTTCCGCAATTAAAGTTATTTTTCACTTTGTAGTGTTTCTTTTGGAAGTCGGTTGTATTTTTGTTAAAAAGATTTTGTTTCACGCTTTTTAGTAAGTCTGCTTATAATTTATCTAAGTTACAATAGCCTAGTGTCAACTTGCTCATCGCCTTTTACAAAATATTGCTTTTCCCGATGCAGGGAAGTTAATTGTTGAGGAGTTCTCCTGGTATACCATCAACTCCATATCACCATTCACATCGTGGCGAGCATAAATTGCCTAGCAACCATATTAAAGTAATCGAATCGCAACCCGTGAAATACTTAGATATTATTGAGTAGTTCCAGTGGCCATCTGTGGTCTTCATCATCAGTTCCACTTCACCAAATGGTGCTTTCCGAGAGCAAACGTACGAGTTACTATAAAAAATACCCAAATCGCTATAGGTGTGCCTATAATATTTGAAGAGTTCCTTCGATTTCTCCAGGATCCAATCATCAGACCCTGACTTGGTGACTATGGGACCACTTCAGAAGTATCTCCTTTCGAACAAAAAAATAATTTTGAAAATCGGTCCACAATTGGCGGAGTAATCGCGTAACAAAAATACAAAAAAAAAAAAAAAAACATACCGTCGAATTGAGAACCTCCTCCTTTTTGAAGTCGGTTAAAAATGCTATGCAATAGCTTTACCGCGGCAGTCCCCGAGTGCCACACGTATTTTTTATTAGACAGTTGCGTCAGACTGGTTGTAGCTACTAAATACAATTAAAAGTTCAAATACAGGCTAGCAGTGACATTGACGCGCAAACTGTAACCTTGAATTCAGCACATAATTCTAGAACTCCAGGCGTCGAAAATCTTCGTCGGTTATCAAAAAAATAATCAGCTGTTTCATAGAATAGTGCAATACCTCCGCGGTCAAAATGTATGGAACAACAATTTTTTTTTTAAATAACCGTCGATATATTTCAGAATCATTTACTGAACCCATGGTAACAGGTCGCGCGTCAGTGCCCTGCCACCCTGAATAGCACGGATGTCAATATTTCTACAACCAAGTATGTAAAAGAAAAAGAAGTAGAATCTGCAATGGCGCGCCTCCTTCCGGAAGGCCGTCGGCAGCGACCGCACTTACCTCCATGAACCAATCGGTCATGAGCTCCTCGCGGTACTCCGACACGAAGGGCCCGAGGTAGGCCACGAAGCCCGTGGCGATGAGGCAGTCGCCCGGCAATTTATCGAACTCCTTGTCCAAGCGTTCCACTGTCAGCTCCCAGCGATCCTTCTCACCTGGGTAGTTGCAAAAGAAATTGTTAAGCATTTTGTTTTAAATTGTTTTTAATTTTAGGGTATTTCACTACTCGTCATCTGCCTAGCCTTTTCCCAACTATGTTGGGGTCGGCTTCCAATCTAACCAGATGCAGTTGAGTACCAGTATTTTACATGGACTAGCTGCGCCCCGCGGTTTCCCCCGCGTAAGATTCGATCCCGTGAGAATATCGGGATAAAAAGTAGCCTATGTGTTAATCCTGGTTATAAACTATCTTTGTGCCAAATTTCATTCAAATCCGTTCAGCCGTTTGTGCGTGAAGAAGTAACAAACATATAAACACACACACTCACAAACTTTCGCCTTTATAATATTAGTGTGATATAGAATAGATATAGATATAAATTCCATGATGACCGGGATATACAAACTTACCAGACAATCCAGTGATCAAAGCCTCAGCTCTCTCCAACTTGAGCTGCAGCATTTTGGACTTTCGTTCCAGTTCATCCTTCGTCGCCAACTTCTCATCATACTCCGCTTGCAAGCGCGCTATCATCTCACTGAGTTCGCGCAACTTCGCGCGCGCTTCGGCTAAGATCTGCTGCTTCATTCGCAGGGATTCCAGGGCTTCTTCCAGACGCTCCTTCTTTGGTTTTACTATCCTGGTTGGGAAGAAGTGATTTTAATGGATATGCTTCGGAAACGCTTGTTCGGGTGCCGCATACTTCGGCACAGCCGGGCGGTAAAAATCCTAGTACATAACCGCGAAAGTTTGTCAGGATATAAGTATAGATGTTTGTTATTCTTTAACACAAAAACTACTGAACGGACTTTGATGAAACTTTACAGTAGGTAATCTATACATTTTAATAAAATTGTAGCGAAATCAAGACTGTACCTACACTGTATATTTTGGAAAAAATAAAGTAATTGCTACGAGAGGTCTGAGAAAATATAAATGACACTGCACAATTAACTGTAATTTGCTAGTAAGACATGACAGTATTAAAACGGATAAGCCACGGAAGCACATATAAGGCCCGGTGGACAACATTGCAAAAAAAAAGAACAACAAAAGCTGATCTACGTATAATAACATTTACGTTAAGCAAAAAAAACAACAAAAGCTGATCTACGTATAATAACATTTACGTTAAGCAAAAAAAACAACAAAAGCTGATCTACGTATAATAACATTTACGTTAAGCAAAAAAAACAACCAAAGCTGATCTACGTATAATAACATTTACGTTAAGCAAAAAAAACAACAAAAGCTGATCTACGTGTAATAATAACATTTACGTTAAGCAATAAAAACAACAAAAGCTGATCTACGTATAATATCATTTATGTTAAGCAAAAAAACATGAAAATAACGTCAGCTTATTGGTATTCTATACATCTCTCAAAAACGAATCATCAAATCTGATTTACAGTCTTTTTATCTCTGCTTTTGCGGTCACTGTTAAAATAACAGTGATATTTATTCTCGTTAGAATAGGGCCTGTTGGATTGCTGTTTTCAAACTATAGTGGAAACTAGAAAAAATATAGCATTTACCTGGTAAACAGTACCTACAATTTCAACATTGAGCGTCGTGTCTCATAAGATTGCGAGGTCTCTCTAGGTTTGTTAATGAACACTTACTTGTAAATCTTGCCATACTTCTCGATAGCCCGCACCCACAGACACAGCGACTTCGCAGCCGCAGACACCATACCCACGGTCTCAGGTTCGAAGTCGGGCTTCGCAGTATAAGTGCCGATCTTCTTCAGAATCTTGTCACTGATGTTGTCCTTGTCGAACTCTCGCAGTCGGTCCAGGAAGTACTGGTCCCCGAGCTGGCGCTTCGCTTCGGCCCACGTTGGCTCTTTCTGGTGCGGAAGTTATACCATTAAATACCGAGTTGCATAACATTGTTACAGCAACACGATTTTGTATTGCGGGAAACATGTTGCATGCAACATGGAACTATAAAGCCAACTGGCCGTAACTATGTTTCGCAAACTTAGGTAGGGTTACTTACTAATAAAATCTAAGTGATTTGGTCGTAAGCCCTGTTATCCTATGTTTAAAAGTAATG
The DNA here is from genome assembly GCA_947508005.1 of Amphipoea lucens. Classification (NCBI taxonomy): domain Eukaryota; kingdom Metazoa; phylum Arthropoda; class Insecta; order Lepidoptera; family Noctuidae; genus Amphipoea; species Amphipoea lucens. Next base: position 1,674,159 of record OX382364.1, read on the forward strand.
TGAAATTGAATGGTCCACTATTTTGGACTCAATTTTAAGTGTTATTGTTAGTGTTATGTTTGTGTGTTACAGTATTTTGATCTCACGTACCAACGCGCGCTTTACTTGTGGTCACCAAGTGCACAAATATGCTGCGATTGTGTGCGTGAAGACGAGTAGCGACAGCACAACACACAAATGCACGCACGCACACACACACATATACACATCCAACTTCGCCTGTGTCTCGGACGGTACTGAGAGTTGCTGCGCTTACATCACATTCAAAACGTTTTTGTAAACTTACCTAACCTAACCACAAGTAAAGCGCGCTTTGCTTTGTGAGATAAAATATAATACCTGTAGTAATATGAGTACAGCTTCCAACACCATCTCGACTTTGACCGGCGGCTTCGCGTAAGACTTCACTTCTGTAATATCCTTCTTGTTCAGAGCGTCCAAGGCCTGTGAGAATAAAACAAATTAAGAGATTATATATGTATTTTTTTTTTATTGCTGAATGGGCCCGCTCTTGACCTCGATCACGCTTGATGGAAAGCGATGGATGAGGTCTATGATGGAACGAGCGTGCCCAGAAGATGCCTAAGGCACTGGAACTCCCACGCATCGACGAAACGCAGCAGGCTGCTTGACGCCGGACTCCGGTGGGAGGGTGGTCGCTAACCAGGCGGGCGTTAGCCCTACCGGCGCAAGGGAAGAATTGGCTAGTCAAGTAAGGTGTTGGGTGTGACTGTCCAGGATGCGCCGAGCGCGAGCGTTCAGTTGAGTAACTGGTAGAACAAACTGCGCTACACGAGAAGGCTTCTTCATGCATCCCAATATTGTTGGCAAAACGAACAACGGGCCGTCATATCGTCAGAAACCCGAAACCCAGACAGCCTCACATCCAGTCTTACCAAGGGGTATCGTATTATCCAGTAACTGGGTTTTGGAGGTCAGATAGGCAGTCGTCGCTCCATGTAAAGCCAATCACAACACAGTTGGGATAAAATTAGGTACTTAGATGATTGTTGGCAAAACATGTTTTTTCAACACCTTACATTGAAAATCATTTATAATAATTAGGTTCTACGGAAGAACCGCGTGCGTCCGCGCGGCACGACACTGCGACGTCGGCGAGGCCACACATCGTGTCCCACTGGACTACAAGAACAGTCACCCACGCGCATAAATTAAAAACATTTGATCCAAGAAGAGGAGTTCATATTATTTTCACATGCCCTTCACCCGCAGGCCTGTCTAAAATCCATCATATTATACTGAAAACAAGAGTCAGAGAGCGAAATAGCCAAACTCTCGATTTCATAGACAAATTGAAATAAATCACAGCTAAAAATTCAGAAATAGCGTACAAGGAAAAATATCTCGAGCGTGTATTTGCGTATGCTATTCTCAATTGTATTTTAATTTCACTTTAGTCCATCAGTGTGAAATGTTTTTTTTTTTATGGATGGGAAATCATCAAATGACTTCTCCCGCTCTGGGTGGAGCGGAAGGGAGTGTCAGACTCTTACTGACTAAAACCCATCTGTGTTCCTTCCTTAGCCCTTTATGTTCGTGGGTAGCGGTAACCCTTTCGGACAATCCCGCACCCCCGGCAGGCTTCAGCCCTGGCAGGCCAAATTCCAGCGTATACCTTGATAGCCTCTTCCAGAGCCGGCATGGCACTAGCCAGGTCCCGCATAGCGGCATCAGCCAGCTTCTTGCACTGGACCTCTTCTTCCATGGTCTTCTTACTCCTGGCTGCAACGCTGCGTTGTTGCTCATCGGCGTTGCGTTGTTGCACGTTGATCACACCCATGTATTCGATGCATTGGTCTGTGAATATGCCTACTTGGACCTAGAAACAGAACATGTGATTGTGAAAACTTGTGTATCGAAGTAATGATGACCTTTTTCAGAATTCATTAGTTACGAGTTTCCAATCCTTTAGCCAGCACTTCTAATCTTGCCCTAAAAACGTGTGCCCTGCCCAAAAGTAATAATTGAGCAGCGGGGTAATTGCCTAACACATTAACAGTAGAAATGGCTTTCATTTTGACAGTTCATCAACATTCATTGCGTTATTTACGTTATCGAGCAGACAAATTTTTCGAACATATGAAGCAATGGATTCGCAATATCCTTCAAAATAATAATTCAGATTGTGATTAATACCTACACAATTAGACTAAGATATAAAACTACATCAAACCATCCTACGATTAAATACAGGGCAGCCAAATTCTGGGCTGTCTGTATGTAGATAGCCTTCGGAGAGCTAAGAAGCTCCAACAATATTTAATAAAATACCAACTAACATTAGAAGCATTTCAGAAATTAGGTTATTTAAAAAGAAACTTCATGACCTGCTAGTCGATAAGTCTTATTACTGTTTAAAGGAATTTTTGTCGGACAAGTCTCTTTAAATTATATTTTATTTTGACCAATGTCATGTTGAATTCAGTACCTATTGCATGCTACTAATTTTAAGATCATTGACGGACGTATATTTTATTTTGTCTCTTTTTATATTGTATAATTTATATTGTATGTCTAAAAGACGGGACATAGCAGATCAAATGTATTGCAGAACACCTGTATAATTCTTTTTGTACCTACCTATGATCCACAATAAACACATTGATTGATTGATTGATTGATTGAAGAAAAATACAAAGTCAAATCAAATCAGCTGGGAAAACTTCACAGACTTGATGGCTATTGTTATCGTTTAGATTTTTTTTTTTTATCGTCGTTACTAACAAAAAATTCAAGGTTTTCAAAGCTCTTAATTTCGAGTATTTAGTAATAACTACAGCTGAGTAAGGGATCGACGGCGGGAAATTATGGGTCTAGAAAATTCCTTATTAGGGTACCGTACCAAAATGGTAGAAAGGAGCCCTTATGGTGCGGCTCAGTCAGTCTGTCTGTCTGTCTATCCGTCTGCCACAGCTGGATATCCGATCGAGAACTACGAATCGGATATTACATATAGTATAATAATTACTTAAATAAATAATTACTTTAATAATAATATATAATTATTACTTTAATAATTATTAAATAATTACTTATTATTAAATATATATTCGAATATAAATATTCGATTAGTTTATCATCTTTTTCAAGAACTACCTACTAATGATATCAACTTGAAATTTGGAATACTTTTAGATGACGTTTGCCCAACTATTTTGCAAACAAGAAAGATTTTTTTTGCAGCAGGTACTGAAAGGGAGTCTGAAAAATTCGAAATGTAGCTACTAGGACATGTGGACTTTCATGCGTATCATATGAAATAGCGCAGTTTGCACATTCTCAAACATTTTTTCTTTTTTTTTTAGTCCGCATAGTTTTCGACTTTTCATGAAAAATGTAAAAAAAAATACCGTTCTCTCTATGCAAACTTCGGAGATAAGGAGGGGGGCCTCCTTATCTCCGAAGTTTGCATAGAGAAAAATCTGAAATTATTCTATGTGATAGAAGTTTATGTAAAGATTACAGGAAAAATAAAACGATGTCTCTAAATAGCACACTTTTACAGAAATCATCAACGAAAGTTACGTTAGTTCCACTATTGGTCAAGAGATGGCGTTAACCTAAAACTGCAATATTGTTCAACGCAGCCGCAGCACGCAGTGTTAAAATTCTCTGAAGAATATAGGCCTCACCGATTAAATTTTAAAAACATGATAGTACGGAACACTCGGTGCGCGAGTCCGACTCGCTCTTGACCGGTTTTTTTGTTTTATCCTCATTGGATAACGTTACACATTCACGTCTGTGAAATTTTGTTAGCTAATTCAATTTAACCATGTAGTTATATTAGCGCGACTAACAACAACTACATGACGTGGTCACCTTGGCCTCGGCCAGCTCCTCGGACATCTGTCCCACCAGCATCGTGGTCTCCTCGACCTTGCCCAGACCGTTGCGCAGCTTGTTGGCTTGCAGAGCTACCTCTATACGCTTATCTTTCAACATCCTGGTGAGAACAATGACTAATCATTATCAATACGGATGGATTCCAATCCCATTTTTTTTTTTGTTATCCAAGACGTGTATCGCCGATGTTGGCGGCAAGTCTGCGAGGCTGAAGTGGAACTGGGCGGGTCACACTTATAGGATGCATCCAGACAGATGGGCCAAAGTCGTCACACAGTGGGTGCCTGAAGGCGGGCGTCGTCACCGAGGCAGGCATAAGAAACGCTGGCGTGACGATTTAGGGGCCGTCTCCATGAGCGAGAGAATCGCGGCGATAGTCTCGCCGTGCCTTCAAATTTTCGCCGCGATGATATCGCCGTGTGGAGACACGTTCTAAGAGAGTGTATAGAAATACGTGGCACGACGATAATATCGCCGAGATTCTCTCGCTCGTGGAGACGGCCCTTAGACTCATTCCTAACCGACTGGACGGAGAAGGCACAGCAGAAAAAAATGTGGAAGAAAATGGGGGAGTCCTTTGCCCAGCAGTGGGACAGTACAGGCTAACGGAAAAAAAATCTTTTATTGTGTCCCACTTGTGGACAAAGGCCTCCCCTTTTGCCTTCCAAACGTCTCTGTCTTGAGCGATCTCTGGCCATGTTGACCCAGCAAACGTTATCAGATCTTCACACAACCTTCGCCGTGGTCTTCCTCAACGGCTGAAGTTGCCTCTGCAAATGCCACGTGTCGTCCGTATGTATGAGCAATTGAACAGTTTTTTGTTTTCACGCCTTAACAGTACATAATTTATGAAATGATAATGTAAAGAGGTGGGATCCTGGTTTCCTGAAACACAGGCCACGAGCCTAGCTTAGGCACCAGTCTCCCACAATATACAGGTTGTCCCTGGAAGTATGGGTCAAATCGAATTGGGGCGTGGGCAAGGTCATTTCCAAACGTTTTAGCAAAAAAAAAACTAAAAAAAAGAGAAGAGAAATCGAATCGTTTTAAAAATATCTTTAAAAAAACTATCAGGGCTATCAATTTATTTTTTTTAGATAGCCCTGACAGTACTTTTTTAATAATTATTTTCTTTGAGCACTATGCGAAGTGATTGAAAAAAAAAATCGGTCATAACTTTTGAACCGTAAAAAAATCCACTGACATTCTCAGGGTTAAAAAGTTTGGAAATGACCTTGCCCACGCCCCTATTCGATTTGATCCATACTTCCAGGGACACCCTGTATATTTACCTGAACTATGTCATTGTCGAATCTGACCAATGTAATATATGTATATTGTGGTGAGAAAATAAAGTTGATTGATTGATTGATTAACGGCTGAAATGAAGCTGAAGCCGTGGGTAAAAGTTGGTATATGATATAGAATATTATGAATGTGCCCCTACTCCTGATAGCCCGTCACGAGCTCGAGATAGTTGGTGGGCGTGACGTAGTTGGTGCGCTTCATCTCCTGCCACATCTTGGCGCAGTACTTGCCGACGGACGAGTGGATGAGCGACATTATGGACGCTACGGATGCGCGGAGGACGTCTTCGCGATTGTCCATGAAGGACTCAAATGTGCGGACCTGGAAGAAAAGAAAGAATGAAAATAATTGTTTATTCTGCATAAATAAATCGAACATTATGAGTCAGTCAGTCATCATAAGCTTTGGCTATAAGAGTACCAAAGAAACGATAGATGGACTTGCGTAACACACTATCAGTAACAATGGGTATAATTTTGACAGTTCAACAACATACATTGCGTTACTTACGTTGTTGAGCTGACACATTTTTCGAACTTACCTACAAAGCAATTAGCAATATCTTTGAAAATGATTCAGACTGTGATTAATAGTGTGTTTCGCAATTAGAGTGATGGTTATAAAGGGGATGACTAATAGAGAAGTATGGAAGGAAAAGACATGACCCCAAATAAATTTGGATAAGAGCATGTGAATGATAAAATAAATCGAATAGAATAGAATTCTCTATATTATGTAGGTACACCATATAAATTACAGACATAAAAAAACAACCGACTTCAAAAAAAAAGTAAAAAAGTTTTTATTTTTTACTTTTTACATGTACCTACCCCACACAAATTCAATTAACACTAGTGCATTGAAGAATTGAAGACACCGACTAGAAGAATCATCAAAATTCGCGTAGAAATGCCGGAGATGAAGTAAATTTATGCATATAACTTCGTACATAAGAGTAATTACCTAATATGTTATATACTAAAACCTTCCTGACAGCATGTAGATCACATTAATGAAAGAATCATAAAAATCGGTCCAGCCGTTCTTGAGTTATACATGGTGTAACTAACCAGACTTTGTTTTATATACAATGTATAGATAAAAATAATGTACGTTACCCTGGGCCCAGTGATAGAAGCCAGCAGCTCGACTCCCATGAGGAACTTGTAGGCGACCTCGAGCAGCGCCTCTCGCGGCCACTCCAGGAACCAGTTCGTCGTGGTCGCGTTGATCAGGGCTGGGTACTGGCGGATGCGGTTTCTGTGATAAAAAAAAACAACAACAACATTCAAACAAGTAAACAATTTACACATTACCACACCCCGGACACTCCATACAATGCTCGCAAAATAATTACCTACTACTACTACATAAAAAAAATGACGTTTGTATACGTATGAATGTGTGCGTGAGGTACTTGTGTTTGCGAGCGCTCTTGTTAAATAACTGCGACGAATACGCCGAAGTGCGAGGTGAGGTGCGGTAACTGATGTTAGTGCGGGGAAGGGAGTGGCCTTTCTGTACGTAGTACTTTAAGTATTCTGTGACATTACATCAAACATTCTTAGCCTGTGTCCTAACAGAGGGCGACCGTCGCGCGAGTTCGCTATCGACGCGATCATTTGTATGAATTACGACGTACAAACATATCTTGATTGTTCGCGTACATGCACGACGATCGCTTTCGGTTACGAGGCGGCCTTACACTAAACACAAAAAGTATTTGAAGATTATTTCGAAGATAGATCGGTGACCTAGTGATAATAAAAAACTTGAACAATTGTGTATTTTTTAATCCATAACTTTTAATCCATACTAATATTATAAATTCGAAAGTAACTCTGTCTGTGTAGCTGTCTGTCTGTATGTTACCTTTTCACGCCTAAACCACTGAACCGATTTAGATGAAATTTGGTATAGAGATAGTTTGAGTCCCGGGGAAGGACATAGGATAGTTTTTATCCCGATATTCCCACGGGATCGACACTTATGCGGGTGAAACCGCGGGGCGCAGCTAGTCGTCATATAAACAAAACACAAACAGAATACTTTGCCATCTCACTGACATATCGGAAACACATTAAAACCGAGTACATCCGAATGTAGTGCGGTGTCGGTAACAGTGTCGCGAGTTCAATGGTTTTTTCCCAGCTCAAAAATGCCCAACGCGTCTAAAGAAATGTTCACTTCAATAAAATTATAAAATGAGGGTATTTTCAGAAAGGTTAGAAGGGCCTACAATGGATAGGTTTATCAAGCTGCATGCCAGACATGGGGCTTGATAAACCTTCCTGTAATTGACAACATTTCAAACCTGACACGACCTTAAAACAAAAATACTATTTCTTTATTTTCGTATCCTGAGTTCAAATATATTTTTATTTTATTTTTTTATTTCCAAATTTCTGAGAAAAAATATAAAAATCAAAAAACATGTGATGACGTCACATAAACGGCGAAATGAGGTAGTTAGTTACCTTTACGCATTCCAATGTCTTTGATTGAAAACATTACATCAAACAAGACATGTCAATGTCACCTAAGAAGTATATTATACTGTGGTAATATCGCCGTTTTACCGTAAGGCTGACGTCATCTGGCACTTACGTCTTTTTAGAATACACCGAATTTCAAAGTTAAAATTATGAATGAAAAGTACATAATTTCGAAAAACGAAAAAATATGGGTGCCCTAGATTTGAATTTACTTTTATATAACGTAAGAATACATGCAGGTTAAAAATATGAAATGTTGTCAATTGGGTGCTTTTTATTGTGTTTTTATTTAAATTATTAAGTTAGATTGTAATTGTGTGCCTTATTTTTTTTTATCTACTACCTACTAACATAGTTTTTTAAGTTACTTGTAATACTAACACGCAATGGGCCTACGATGCCTGCTAATAAAAGATTTTTTTTTTTTTTTAATAAAATACCTGAACTCTTCCCCAATAGGACTGAAGCACAGCACGATGTGCATGTTGCTCCTCACCCGGTCCACTAGGAACAGGTATATAACCTCGTTAGTCTGCATCAAGTTCGCGGCTTTCATCGGCTTCTCCAGAGCTGATTTTATCTGTTTATATAGAAACATAATTTATTGCAAGCTTGAAAAGACAGTGGGTATACGTGGCACAACAGCGGCCACGATGAAGACATATCTACACTAATAGTATTAAGGTATGATTCCGATCTCGGCAGCACTGCTGGTCCCCATATATTCTCTATAGGAATGTCGCGCAGCATTGCTGCCGTGCTCGGAATGTAATCTCATATAAACCTATAGAAAATGTATGAGGACCAGTAGTGCTGCGACCGCACTGCCGCGGCAGCACTGCTGCGTGCTGCCGAGATCGGAATCATACATTTAATATCCTGCAAACAGAAGGCAAATTCTCGTAATTTAAAACGTTCAAAATCTAGTCGCAGTCTCATCTCGGCGACAAACAAATTTCAAAAACTTATCAAAATGTGGGGAAATTAGAGGTATTTTTGACAGATTGCGACTGAGATCAGACTGTGAAGTGGACGTTCTTAAAATTACGAGAATTGCTCCTCTGTTGTCTTTGGGTGCACTTGCATAGTCCTTGTTTACAGGGATAAATTGTCGGTTGGTGCCGCATTAATTTCCTAAGGGGCCTCTGCGAGTTGGCTTCGGCCCTTAGTATCGTACACATTCCAAAGGACTGGGACCACAAACTTAAATATAAGTCTGTGACCGGAACTCCATGGTCCCGAAATATGTAAAAACACTAGCTTCTGCCCGCGACTTCGTCCGCGTGAAGTTTCACCCTCCCCTCATTCAAACTATTAGGGGTGAAATTTCGGAAAAACTGTTCTTTTTCGGAATTTAGGTATTTTAGCTCACCTATTTTCGAACACTGAATATCATTCAATTTCAAGTAGGGTAGCCTACACTTTTGTTAAGTAAATGGGTTATATAACAGCATAATCAGCCTTTAGAATTTCCACTGTTGGGACACAGGGCTCCTTTCTGTAAGAGGGAATGGGCCGTAATGCACCAGGCGGGCCCAGTGCGGGTTGGTAGATATCACATATTTGCAATTTTTGGTCCTTGGATAGCCGGTTCCCCCGCGATCAAACTCAAACTCAAAGCATTTATCTCAATTAAAAAAATCAATTACAGGCACTTTTGAATTGTCAAGGGGTCGGTCAGTCAGAAAGATGAAGCTAGTTGCCCATTCCAAAGCGTAGGTACCTATGGAGAAGAACGGGCAAGAAACTCCATGGACACTCTTTTAAATCAAAATAATGTGGTTACAAAGTCATGGTTACATCATTCATGTTAAAAATTATATATGTGAGAACGATGCAGAACGTTAAAAGCGTCCATAACGAAAAGATGAGAAAAAACAACTTCAAATAATAAATTAAAATAAAATAAGCCATGGCAGCAAAGAGATGACCAGTCCCTACTGACGGCGCCCGTTCACGAACATCTTTTCCTTCACCGTCTTAGAGATGACGCGTGATATTATGACGTAAAGTTACTTACATCTTCAAACTCATCAGGTTTGTACAGGTTGGTGATCTCGCCGCTACTGAGCAGGTTGTTCATGACCTCAGTGAAGGCTTCGTCGGCGATCTGCGTGTCCGAGAAGATGAACGTGGTCTGCTTTTGGTCCACGCCACAGCCCGTGTATAAGATCTGATAGTGGGAATTGAGAAAAAAGGTTTTTTAGTATAAAAATTAATCCATATAATACAGGGTGAAAACATATAATACAGGGTGAAAACATATAATACAGGGTGAACAACTTTTACTACGGGACTAAGTCTAAAATCGCGAAAAAAGACAGCTGTTCTTTGCATTTATGTTCACATAACGCGTCAAAATGTACGGAAGAGCTGATTTCTTTTTCGCGATTTCAGTCTTGGTCCCATAGTAAAAGTTGTTCATAATGATGATTACAATGACCCCTTAAAAGGATGCCCATGAATTCAATTTCACCCTGTATAAATACGCAAGTAACTCTGCGTTTGGTTGTTCGCGGCCCGCACTAGGGCGGCGTGAGAGGGCGACACTCCGCTAACGACGACGCCGACCGCGAAGCACGTCTCTTAAAATCATTATAACAAGTCTGCTGGAAGAAATTTCTTAAGAAATAAGCAGTACCTTTGTACTCAAATTATAATTATATCATATCCTTATGTATTTTACTGTGTGTACATAAAAGAATAAAATAAATAAATATAACAAGTGCAAATGATAATATTGTTAAACATTTACTCAATATCAGTGGCGAAGGTGCCATACAACTCGATTCCCACGGGCTTCCCTTCGAAAATTCAGAACATAACCACACTTTAGTCAATTCATAATTGAAATTTTTTTTGGCATTTTTTTTTTTGCTCCAGCTTACCTCTGTCATAAATTCATCCTTCGCCACTGCTCAATGTACTTATAAAGTTACTTAAACTTTTAAAAACCAAGTTTGTTCAAACCTAAACAGTAATTTGTCAGCTAATTTTTGTGCTGATTTCGTTCTAGAACCCGGGCGTTAGTGCAGTGAAAAGACAGGTAACCTTCAAGTCCTCCTTGAAGTCTTTCATGCCGTAGGTCTTGGTGACGATGACAGTGAACGTGATGTACTCGCATATGTACGTCGCGAGTCGCGTCAGGCACGTGCGGCCTGAACCACCTGTTGATAAATAAGTAGAGGTTTAAGAAGCTTTAATTATTCATTTTTAAGTTTGACCACTAAATAGGCATCTCCATAGTACCCATACATTTTCTGAAACACAATCAACAACAACATCTATATACACCGTGAAATTTTAATCACCGTTTTCCTCTTAAGAGCTCATTGTACGCATCGTTATGAACAACTTTTACTATGGGACCAAACATGAAATCGCGAAAAAAAAACAGCTGTTTCCTACATTTTGACGAGTTATGCGAACATAAATATAGGGAACAGCTGATTATTTTTTTTCACGATTTCAGGTTTGGTCCCATTTCACGGTGTATTGTATAAAATTCAACGTCCTGAGTCAGGACTTCGAATTGGCTGTGCGTTGATATATCAGTCAGTCAGGACTCCTGACTGACTGCCTGGAGGGTGTGATCTTAGTAGGTATCCACTAACAAAGATTTTTTCGAAATTCCACCTCTAAGAGGGTGAATGGGGGGAGGGTGAATATGTATATGTATAGATGATGTAGACATGAGACGGGAAAGGGGAAGGAAAAAGAAAATGTCCATTGGTGGGATACAAAACAGGCTCAAAAAAGCAATCACAATCTGAATCATTTTGAAGGATATTGCTAATCCATTGCTTCATATGTTCGAAAAATTTGTTTGCTCAACAACGTAAATAATGCAATGAAAATGTAAATAACGTAAATGTGTTATGCAATTACCCCGCCGCACAAATCCTTCTATAACTTACATGCATATTGAATCAAACATCGCGCACCGCATTCTTTTTTGTATGCAATGCAAATTTGAATATGGGGTCAGACACATTATTCCTTTTTTGAATGTGCAAGTGAGACGGCATGATTAGCATGGCCATTTTCAATTTGTTTGTTTACTGGCGCGGATCCCAACACTGACCTATCCCAACACACAGCAGATGTCCGCGCGGCTGTGAGATGACGCGCACGATGCGACAGACGTGCTCTATGGCGTCCTTAAACAGCACCAGGTCCATCTTCACCACGCCGGAACAGCTGTTGTACTCTTCTAGCTGGTTTGTTACGTACCTGGGCAAAATAGAAGACAACAGGCTAAAGGCTTAGTTAAACGACGGCTGGATCGACCAAGCTTCAACAACGTTTGTCGCCGTGAGTAGGTACATGATACAGAGACCCCACAATGACTCGGAAAGCGGCAGTCCCGGCAGTCATACGTAGATTTGGACAGTTGTGTTACGGGTAGTCAGAACCCCGAAAGTCTGACAACCAGTTTTACCAAAGGGTAGCTTCTGCAGGTCAGATAGGCAGTCGCTCCATGTATTCAGCTGCACTTAGACTGGCAAGCTGGCAACCTACGCCAACATAGATGGGAAAAGAGAGTAAGCAGATGATCGATGTCTCTCATGATTATCGGAAACACAGAGAAAGGAAGACATAAAAAATAAAGCAGCACCCTTACTTGCGCAGCGCGTCAGGATTATTCAAATCATCGTACACCCCGTACGGGTTCAGGAAATGTCCGAAGAGCGGCGGACTCTTGCTGGGACACAGCGCGTGGAACGTCAGCTCGAAGTGCTTGCCCAGCATGTCGCCGATGTGGTTCATGAACCAGTCGCGGTCTCTGGTAGGAGATGGAATTCACTGAGTTACTTATGGTGTTGCTTACGATAACTGTGGTAAAAAGGCGAAATTCTTTTCTTTTTTTCTTTGTTTATCTTTCAGACAGCTGCAAGTCCATGGTGGGTAATACGCGGAAAACAAGCACCCTAATTGTGTAACACACATTGATCTCAACCTGAATCATTTTGATAGATATTGCTAATTCATCACACTTCACACTAATAATTATAAAGGCGAAATTTTGTGTGTGTGTGTGTGTGTGTGTGTATAATATGTTTGTTACTTCTTCACGCCCAAACGGCTGGACCAATTTTGATAAAATTTTGTATGGAAGTAGCTGACACCCTGGATTAACATATAGGCTTTTTTTATGGATGGGAAATCATCAAATGACCCCTCCCGCTCTGGGTGGAGCGGAAGGGAGCACAGAACATATATACCCTAAAGGGGAAGGGAGTGTCAGACTCTTACTGACTAAAACCCATCCGTGGGTGAGGGGGGGGGGGTTAAAAAATGCCAAAAAAAACATCACGTGATTAATGGACGGCCCCTAAGAGGGCCGCGCTATGAAAAAAGGTTCAAAAGCACTGAGCTAGAGCATTGATATAACTCACTTCTCTTCAGTCAATCGGTCGCCGAAGACTCGGAAGCACTCGTGTATCCACAACCGTAAGAACCGGGGCTTCGTGTTAGTGTAGTCTTTGTTGCAACGCAGCAAACCCTAGGCAGAAATTACTTTTTGTTATATCATTCATTTGGGTAAACATCGACGACGTAAATGTATTTTTTTCCCAAAAATGAGTTAAATATGAATGAAAAAGCACTTATACTCCATAGGTTTAGGTACGTCACAGTTGTACTCTTCAAATTAGCAACGTTATAATTCATTAAAAAAGTTGCTAAATTGAAGAGTACAACTGTGACATAGCATTTCAACTGAATAGACTGGTATTACGTTTAGTTGGTTAACTAAGTCATGTGGTTTTTTTGTTTACCTTTATTTACAGTGGTGGTCATATAATTAAGAACGCTTATTTAAAGGGAAGAATTTTTCAAACTAACAAGGTATAACTAATTGCATGTATTTTTTTGTGTTTCTCTCGGTACCGCAAAACTTTTCCACACTAGCGGTACATTCGTTGATACACGTACATGATTGACTAAAAAATAAATAGATAAACCTTATACATTAGATCTGAACCTAGTATTACTACTTACTAGCTGGTCACATAATTAAGAACGCTGAATAGTTTATTTTTTTATTCAAATTTAAATAGATAGCTCTGTGGTTGTAGGTCACCACTATTCGTATAATTTTGGCGCCATTTAGTGCTGTAAAAGTCTTAAAGGTGATTGTTACATATGATAACTATGGGGAAAATAAATTTTGTGAAAAATCTACAAGGGAAGTAATAATAAAACTGCGTGAGAAGAATTGGTCTTATAAAAAGATAGCCGACCATCTGCAATGCTCAAAAACGATGGTTTTCCACGCTGTGAAGCATTTTTCCACGTATCAAACTATTTCAAATGTTCCGTGTGTACCTAAACAGAGAAAATCATCTCGTCGAGATGATCGAAATGTCGTTCGTTTGGCAAAAAAACCCTTTTAAAGGGTCTGATGAGCCAAGAAAAGAATATTTTGGTGAAAACGCCCCTTCAGCAATCTCGGCACGCACTATTCGAAGGCGTTTGGTAGAAGAAAAGTTGCACGGAAGGATGGCAAGGAAGATGCCCATGTTGAAACGGTGCCATAAGCAAGCCCAGCTTGCATTTGCAAGAAGGTAAGAAAACTGAACAGTTATACAGTGGAAAAATGTTCTTTTTTTCTGACGAAATAAAAATAAACAGGGTATGTTCTGATGGAAAACGATATGTACGACGCCCTCCGAATAAAGCATTCGACCCTAAATAAATAAATAAAAATAAATAAAAAAGCCTTTTAATTCCATTAGCATTACATAACAATATTCCATTATCTAATCTTAATCATGCGAAAACTAGCATTGATTCTATGTGTTATACATAAAGAAAATATATAAGTAGGTATGTATATATATTTTTTTTTTTATATATATAAAATTCTATTTCTGAGATAACGTTTACAAAATAATAGTTAATAGATAGAAATTCATAACAAAATAATTTAAATTACATAATCCATTTTTTATTAAAACATGCAAAAATTATAAATTATAAAAAACCCATGACATTAGGTACCTAATATGGAAAATTATGGTAACGTGTATGAGTAACTAATAATAGTGACTATGCTAAATGGACCCCTTTTCGGGTAAAGGCCTCCTCCAGAGAATGCCCATTTTCTCGATCTTTAGCGACCTCTGTCCAGTCTTTTCCTGCGATTGCCTCTACTTCGTCTTTCCATCTTGCTTTCGGTCTACCTCTACGTCTATAACCGTGAGGGCCTCTCCATAATGTCGCTGTCTTCGTCCATCTCTCATCTGTACAGCGGGCCACGTGTCCTGCCCATCTCCATTTTAAACTTCTAGCGAACGATAGAGCGTCTATTACTTGAGTTTTTTTTCTTATTAAATTATGTCGTACTCTGTCCTTTAGTTTGATATTTATGGAACTGCGTTCTAGTGCTCTTTGGCATGTTGCAAGTTTTCTACTGGTTGTGGAGTCAAATATCCACGTTTGGCATCCATACGTAAGGCAGGGTAGGAGGCATGAGTCCATCACTTTCTTTTTCAATTGTAAATTCATGTTTGATTTCATTACCTCCTTGTAGGCCCAGTACTTCTTCCAGGTGATTGCAATGCGCCTGTCTAACTCCTCGGTATGGTTCTCCCTTCGAAAAGATACTTGCTTGCCAAGGTAAACGTAATCATCTACTTAGTCCACTGTTGCGTTATTTACAGTTATTGGTTTTTTGCAATGGTTAGTCATTACCTTTGTTTTTATGATGTTCATCTCGAGGCCAATATCTGTGCTTACTGCGTCGAGCTCTTCCATCATTGTTTGCAGTTCTGTAGCATCTTCCGAGAACAGCACGATGTCGTCCGCAAATCGTAGGTGATGAAGATGTTTCGTACCTATTTTTATGCCTTTTTCTGTCCAGGGTAGATCTTTCATTATGTTTTGTAGTACGGATATAAAAAGTTTCGGCGATAACGGGTCACCCTGTCTCACTCCTCTACAAATTTTTATTTTTTGGCCTGAGTTTTCTAGTTTTATTTTACTTGTGCAATTTTTATAGATATCCTTTATTATTTTAATGTACTTTCCATTTACGTTTTGACTTTGTAGAGCGTTCCAAATACTTGCATGTGATATAGAGTCGAAAGCTTTTTTATAATCGACGAAAGCTAAGTATAACGGTCTTCTAAATTCGTAGAACTTTTCAATTATTTGTTCGAGTACTTGTGTGTGGTCTGTAGTGCTGAACGATTTTCTAAAACCAGCTTGTTCTGTTGGTTGGTGGGCTTCAATGTCGTTATCGACCCTAAGTACACAAAAAAGACATTAAAGCATGGTGGGGGAAATGTTAAAATTTAGGGGTTCTTTTCTGGACATGGTGTTGGACCTGTTAAGCTGATAGAAGGAAACATGGATCAATTCCAATACAAAAATATACTGGAAGAAACAATGTTACCTTATGCTGATGACGTACTTCCGGTTATTTGGATATTCCAGCACGAAAATGATCCAAAGCACGCTGCACG
This sequence comes from Amphipoea lucens, assembly GCA_947508005.1. Classification (NCBI taxonomy): domain Eukaryota; kingdom Metazoa; phylum Arthropoda; class Insecta; order Lepidoptera; family Noctuidae; genus Amphipoea; species Amphipoea lucens. The sequence goes on from OX382364.1 coordinate 1,690,300, forward strand.
CACCGTTAAGGAATTTCTCACATCGCAATCAGTTTCTGACTTAGATTGGCCAGCTAACAGCCCAGATCTAAACCCAATAGAGCATCTTTGTTGCGAAGTCAAGAAAAAGGTTTCAAATCGATAGTGTGGCAATTTAAGAGAGTTGTACGACGTTTTCTTAAAAGAATTGAACTCTATCTCTCTTGTGAAATGTCAAAAAATGATAGAGTCAATGCCTCGCCGGTGTAAAGCAGTAATTAAAAGCCGTGGACATGCTACTAACTATTAATTTATTTTAGCTTAGAATGTATTCAATTGCTTTTTTTCTTCACGCACTTCACATTAATGTGATTTATTTAATCTAAGTTTCATATAAAATACCTCTCGAGCAGTTTAATAAATCGTTCTTAATTATTTGTCCAGCTTCATTACTATTTGAATTTGTTACTATAGAGAATAAACAAAATTTGTAAAAAAAATAGTTAGTGATTTTATTATATATTTGTAATCCCGTTCGCTCTATTCATGTGGCTATTTCATAACATAACTAGGTACTTCTAAGAAGGAACACATAACTACATATGATATGATTTAGATAAAAAATTCTGGAACATCAAATCGTTCTTAATTATATGACCACAACTGTAACTACCTAAACCTATGGACTATAGAAAGCGTATTTACGTTAGGAAAGCAAAGACATAAAAAAAGTAGCAGTTACGTCGATGTTTCTCCAAATGAGTGATACGTTGAAGTTTTACTTAAGCTATTATAAAAGCTCTCAAAACGATGAAAAAAAACATCGTTAAGAAACCGGCATGTCCGAGAACCAAAACTTCGAAGACATGTGACATCTAACAACCCGCACTGGCCCCGTGTGGTGGATTACAGCCCACTCTCACAGAGAGGGGGTCTTTATCCCAGCAGTGGGAACGTTATAGGCTGATTATGCTTAATATGCTAGATGTTAAGAAGAAGTCATGATGGTGACATCTAGAAACTGACCGCTGCAGGCGTTTTGGGGGACTGTCTTTTGTAATTTTGACGTTCGAAATATGCTGATTCTCAGACTAATTTAAATACTTAAATGACTTTGATTTTAATTTTGACCAGCAAACATCAAAACAGATACATATTTCTAGCTGCAACTAATTCAGATAACATAAACAGCTAGGTTATACTTAACTTTATACTTGTTTTTACCTCCAATCTAGTGTCATCTACCTTACACATAATCAGCCTATAATGTTCCCAATGCTGGGACACAGACCTCGTGGGCTGTAATCCACCACGCGGGCCCAGTGCAGGTTGGTAGATGTCACATGTCTTCGATTTTTGGTTCTAGGACATGCCGGTTTCCTCACGATGTTTTCTTTCACCGTTTTGAGAGCAGTGGTGATGAAATCATGTTCGTGAACGGGCGCCGTCAGTAGGGACTGGTCATCTCTTTGCTGCCATGGCTTATTTTATTTTAATTTAATATTTGAATTGTTGTTTTTTCTCATCTTTTCATTATGGACGCTTTTAACGTTCTGCATCGAATTTTTAACATGAATGATGTAACCAAGACTTTGTAACCATATTATTTTGATTTAAGAGTGTCCATGGAGTTTCTTGCCCGTTCTTCTCCATAGGTACCTACGCTTTGGAATGGGCAACTAGCTTCATCTTTCTGACTGACCGACCCCCTGACAATTCAAAAGTGCCTGTAATTGGTTTAATTGAAATAAATGCTTTGAGTTTGAAATAATTTACACAAAGTAAAGCGCCTGCCTGGGTACGAATCCACGACCTACAACTCGTCAGTCGGGACCGTTACCACTGGGCCACCACTGCTCTCACCGCAGTAACCTTACATACCTGGAATATCTTGGAGATGTCCCTCAAATTGAAGAGGTAGTGCATCTTGCTGGGGGTGGGCAGGAGCTTAGCCACGATGTTGTTGAACATGTCTATCGTTGCTATCAGCACGGTTTTACCTGGATTTAAGTGAATTTTATATTTTATTAACTTTTCGCCCTGCATATGCTAGCCTACCATGGTGTAAATTAACACCGTGCGGACACGAAGATGTCACAACTGTCAAGAATAATTGTTTTATTATTGACTTGGTCCGGTGCACTTATTGCACAACATCGTCCACGTCGCTACGACTCAGCTGTCATAGCAGACATAGCAGCACGCGCGCGAACCAATCCCGGCTTTCGTTTTGAATTTAAACCAATCACCAAGCGTGTCTTCTTGTAACCTTGGAAGCGATTTGCATTTTGAATCATACGTCGTTTTGATTTGAAGTAGGGCCACTTTTTGAAGTGAAACTTCTTTACGCACGCTTGACTTGGGGAGTAAGCTGGCGAACGCGTGACGTAAGCGTTACGGAAAGTGTGATCGGGCGAGGCGAACGGGAGTTGAGTGGGCGAATAAGCAAGAGAAAGCAGTGCGCGCGCACATTTTCTTTCTCTCTTCCTTTCATAGCCAAATACGTTTGAAGCTTCACTTCAGTCGTGTGGTCATAAGCACACTCGGTTTTGTGGAATTTGTTCTGAATTAGATTTGCTGACTTATTACTTATTCGTAGCTTACCCCCTGCTGTATACGAACACTTTACAAATGACAGACGAGTCCCTTACCCCCTGTATACGAAGATTTCATCATCATCATTCTCGTGCCCTTATCCCGATTTATTTGTGGTCGGCGCAACAAGTCTTTTTCTTCCATACTTCTCTATTAGTCGTCATCTCGGCAGTCACACCCTGTATACGAACAATTTGATTAAATTCGCTCACCAACAGACTTGGTCTCCTCGTCGAAGTCCGACAGATGCTGCCCCAGCATGGTGCCGAAGATCTTGATGAGCTGCTGCTGCGTCGGCGTCGGCAGGAAGAACGAGTGGAAGCACGACAGCAACCGCGGCGGCAGCGGAGACCTAGCGCCCCCCGGGGGGCCCGCCGCGCCGCACAGCACCATGTTCTGTGTGCGGGCACGGGCACGGCGACGGGAGCACGAGTGCACGGGCGATGACAACATTACATCATACGTTTTAAGATCACACCAGAATTCGTATAAAATGAAAATCACACATAAAAATAATAATAATAATGAAAATCGGTCACATAGTACGTAATATTCACGATGAAATAAAACCGGCCAAGTGCGAGTCGTACTCGCGCACCGAGGGTTCCGTACAAACCAGATTAAAATATTTTTATCATATGATATAACTAAAAATTTACGATTTTCGAAATTTTTCCTTTATCTGTGCTATAAGACGTTGCTTCGTACCAAATTTTTCACGGGAAGTACCCTGTAGGTTTTGATTCCCTTGCGAGTGTCGAAAATTTGCGGAAATTTGCGACATAAACGCGGTTTTTTTTTTATTGCGTTGGCTTAGAAGTTTAATTCTTTCACAGCTCCAAAGGACAGTAGACCTGAGTATTTGATATAAATTCCAGCTTGATACCTCCAAGCGTTCCTGAGAAAAAGGGTCTGGACAGACAGACAGACAGACGGACGGACGGACGGACAACAAAGTGATCCTATAAGGGTTCCGTTTTTTCCTTTCGAGGTACGGAACCCTAAAAATCAGAAAGTACCTTGACATTCTTGCGCCACTGCTTCTCCCTATCGAACCAGTATCCATAGTCGTGCCACAGTCTCATCAGCTCCAATGGTGGCTGGGATCCGTAGTAGTCGCGCACTGGCATGTTTATGTCGTCCAAAAATGCTATCATTTTCTTGCCTGGAAAGCACACGTCAAACCCATTCTAATTCTAAAGTAATATTATAAAGAGAAAAGATTTTCACGCTAAAACGGCTGAGCGGATTTGGATGAAATTTGGCACATGGGTAGACCATAACCTGGATTAGGACATGATACTTTTTATAAGTAAAGGATAATTGGGCAATTACATTTTGAATTTGCAACTGTGTTACAAACATGTGCATGAATATCTGGAATAATTATAGATGGCTTTCGAGTTGCGTAAAAAAAAGCGTATGAATTTAGTTTTGTCAGCATTTAATGTCAATAAGTTATATTGTAACCATCTATTAAATATATTGAAACCTTGCTGTGCACATAATCAAACTTCATGTAATGTATTTGCGGAGAACAGGAGTACGGTATCATCAGCATACGATATAATTTTACCCGAATTTAGTTTGAGACTGCAGAGGTCATTTATATAAATAAAAAATAAGGTTGGTCCTAATATACTTCCTTGCAGGACCCCAAAAGAAGTATTTTTTAGTCCTGAGCTAGTAAAATTATACATTTTCACACATTGACAACGGTTGTCTAAATAGTCTGCAAAAAGCTTAAGCTTAACCTCGAATACCTATTTTCTCGAGCTTGTTCAATAAGACAGGAACAGATACGGTATCAAAAGCTTTTGCTAGGTCAAGAATTGATGTCAGAAACATTGATTGTCACTGAGGTAGATTGCGATTAGATTTTCAATGCTTTTACGGAATTCACGGAAATAGATCTTTAGGTTCTTACCTCCAGCAGGCACATAGTTCCCTTTGGTCCTCTTCTCGAGGCGGGCCTCGATGATGTCCTGCACGTTAGCCGCTGTGGTCTGCGCTGACATGTTGATGACCTGAGTACTGTACCTGTTATGCAATGGATAAATTATATAGAATACTTATATACAGTAGCAAAAACGTTTAGGCGTCGAAGTACTACCTAGCTCAGATAATGAATTCAAATACAGTCTTCACGTTACTTGGCAAGAGTCGTTAGGTGCGTTTTTTCCTTTCTTTAATTTACTGCACGCCTGTGTGGCACCTGTAAGCTCGTGTGGCACTATGGCCTGTGTGGCAGTTGTTCATGTGAATTACTTGGCGCATTCATTTGCGTAGCACTGTTTTAGTATCCATTCGGTTATAGTAATATGTTCGGTCTTAAGGACGATTAAGCTAACTATTAGCATGAAGTTTTGATATATTCGTTCTTATTCATGTTCGTTGTGGTTTGGTCAGAATGACCGAGTTTTGAAGTGTGGGTACAACGGATTATTCATTTGTCCACAGATAATGAAGAAAACACACACGAGGACGTGTGAAGATGCAGGACGGCCGTGACGGCGCGTGATGAGTCGATTTATTTTAACACTTTTTAATCTGTCAAGCTCCGCTAATGAGACACAATTGATTTTCTATTGTTTCGTCGCCGATCGGCGAGCCGCGCCGCTTGACCGGTTAAAAGCTGTAATTGATTATTTTTACCCTGTGGTTTAAAATTTATTTCTTTAGTGGTATTTTAAATTTAGAGCGGGTAACACCGAATGGGGTTGTAAGTGTCATGGCGGCGGTGATGATCACTCTTGAATGTGATCGTCACGCAGTGCACACGCAGAAATCCATTGGCTCGAAACGTAAGTTGTTTAACAATTATTCATTTGACCTAATCAGTGACAAGCATTGTAAACATTCAATTTTATGGTTAAGTTTCGTTGCGATATTTGGGAGTAAATCAAGTGCATTATTTTCCAAACACCTGCACGTATCGTTGAGTTGTGTACCTACACTGTGTGATTCGCTAGCGTAACTAAACTATTCGCAAAAACTGGTTTTTCTATTGCGCAATAACCAACACTACCCACAGTACGCCCACAGTAATTTAAATATGGCTGATAGACACTTGTGCTTTTCCTCCATTATATATATCACTTACATGGATGGATCCAAGCTGACCAGGGTGCCTTTTATGAGGAAAGTCTTGCCGGTGCCTGTGGGTCCTCCTATCAGGACGCCGTAGCCTGCCTTCAGCATGTCTAATGCGATGATCTGCACGCGGAGGAATTCCATCGTCGGCACCAGGATCGTGTGGAAACCGGCGCTGAAAAGGTAAAAGAACTTGTAGAGTATTTATTTCTATACATACTCGTATTATAAGTTGCTTTCCGTGTCGGCTTGTGTGACTGCTTGTTCTACCAAACGACGCAACGGATTTTTATTATTCTGTTTTCATCATTATTTAGAGAATTTATTCCGAAAGATTTATATGTGGACACATAAAAATTAGACTAACATAAAATAAGGAAATGACAAATTGTGATGCGGAGGGATGAGAAAAATGTCGTGAGGAAAGTTTTGGATATGAATGTTGATGGCTATAACAGTAGGAAAGATAAACAAAGACGGATGGATGTCAAAGATGATATTGCTAAAGTAAGGCCAACGAGAAGCGATACGAAAGGTCATTAACCTAAAGAACAACTGTGGCGTTGACAATCTAATATCTATCTCTTTCCATCTTGTGCCTTTGTCGTAATGTCTCGTTCTCCCGGCAAAAACATGACAACGTCAAGACGGGTTCGCCAACATTCCGGCGGCCATTTTAGATTCATTCTGTTTCGGAACGCGCTCGTGGTGATACAAGTTATTTGTTAAAGTTTTGTTATTATTTTGTTGTTTATTTAATTATTTCTTGTTTAAGTTAATTTTTTGTTGACCATTGTTTGTTTTTATTAATAGTGGTTAATGATGGAGCCACAACCAATATAAATCCAACTTTCAAAAAGTTACGCACCCCTGCTATTCCCAATGACCTTGCATGTGTTTTGTTTACATTTGGTATCGCTTCTCGTTGGCCGTACTTTAGAAAGGGGGTGACTACCGAAATGGCGACTCATAGAGATGTATGTATAGAAGAAAAAGACATGTTACGCCGACTACTAATAAATTGGGACAAGGGCAGGAGAATGATGAGGATATAATAAAAGACATCACAATTTTTTGTCAAGTGCGGCCAAATGTGGTCCGTGTGAATAGACTATTAATTTTCATACAAATTAGCTCCCGTCGACGTGGTGTCGTTATATTGTAGTTGTGGCGGGTGTGATCGGGCCCTAAGTTAATTTCTTTTGTTAAAATCAAAAAAGCTTTCACAAATTCTACTCGCAAAAATACTGACCAGCACCCTAATTGCGTAACACACTATCAATCGCAATCAGAATCATTTCGAAGCCAATTACTAATCCATTGCTTCATAAGTTCGAAAAGTCTGCTCAACAGGTAGATAACGCAATGAATGTTGTTGAACTGTCAAAATGAGACCAATTCCGATTGATAAAGTGTTACGCAATTGCTCCGCTGGCTCTGGACCAGCATTTAATAGTTTTTTTTTTACCGATTACGTCAATCAGAACTTTTGACTGTTTCCTGGCCAAATTCTTTGTCGATTTTCTTTAAAAATCACTTATGTCGGTCCTTCAAAATTTTACTTTAGGTTATTGCTGAAATCTAAAGAAGCTTTTACAAGATAAATAATTCTATAAGCCTAAATCTAATACTGACTTGGGGTTAAATTTCCAGTTGTCAGGCAGCTTCTCCTCCCACGGTTTGAAGACCTGGAGCCTCTCATCCACATAGTAGTCATAGATCGTGTCCTTGAGCGGGAAGACGCCCTCGTGCTCTCGGACCCAGTTGTCCAGCTTTTTACGAGGCTCATCTTCTAGGGTAGCGCAGACTGACCAGATCATGCTGTGTGACGAAAACTTAAATCAGTAATAACTGGAAAACGTTGCACAACATTGTTTTAGCAACACGTGTTGGGGGCCGTATTTACTGGGAACCAAAGTAATGCAAAATCGTTGATGTTGCGGGCAATAATGTTGCGCAAGTTTCTCGAACTTGTTTCGAAACCTACCTAGATGTTAAGTGAATGATGTGGTCGCCTATAATTGGAAGCGCACACTTTTATTTGTCCCTGTTCATGTTAACATGCATGTAACTGTGTAGCCTCTGTTGGCGATCCAAATAAATAAATAAAGGTAACGTCGTCTGGTCATACACGCTCGCCAGTTGCGAGTACTACGCATCTGACCTTTCTGAAGAACATCACCAATAAAGTCACTATATGAACGACCGAGACCTGAATGATGACCTGGACATAGAGAGGGAACGCAGGGCGATGGCTGTCCGAGGTAATATGCTGATCCGCAGATTTGCACGTTGTACGACGGAAGTCAAAATTACCCTTTTCAGAGCATACTGCCAGTCTTTTTACACGTGCAGTCTGTGGGTCAGGTATACGCTGAGGGCACACAACGCCCTGCGTGTCCAGTATAACAATGTATTCAGGATGCTGTTGGGTCTACCACGCTTTTGTAGCGCTTCCGGAATGTTTGCCGAGGCCAGGGTTGATGGTTTTCATGCCATTATACGAAAACGATGCGGTTCCATTCTCGGTAGATTGCGTGCTAGCTCCCACAGCATCCTGAGTGTATTGTGTGATAGGTGGGACAGCCCCATGCTGGCTCACTGGATACGGCTGCACACTTAGGTGTCAGTCGTATCAATTGACAATTTATCAATTTTGTGGTTTTGTGTTTTTGTGTTATTATGTGTTATTATTATTATTACTATATGTCCTGAAGCGCCCCCACCCTCCCCCTCCCGGCGTGTCCACTCACATCTGCCTTGTAAATACCTTTTGTAAGTAGACTTTCATTCATCCTCTCAACATGACCAAACCATCCAAGCATGTTGTTTATTTATTCATTTTACCATTTATGTACACACATATACACCGTGTTCCGGACGATATACATAAACTTCGACCAGATGTTCAGACCATGGAAATGAGCATTTTTCATTACGGACACATTAAAGGATTCTTATTTTTTATTTTTTGATAATTTTCATAGAAATTTAATACCTTGACGTAAATCACCCGATAGGCATGCCCCTTTATCCGAATTGGCAACTTCGTATTTTTATTCATAAGATTTGGCGGGCTGAAACTTGTTAAAACTAAGTCGGCGCGCGTCGCCCATTGGCGGCGAAACAATAGAAAATCAATTGTGTCTCATTAGCGGAGCTTGACAGATTAAGACCCTTTCTTACTGCATAGCTCAATTAAAATTCATTAAATTAAATTGCAAATATCTTTGTAACGAAGCCTTTTTAAGGACTACTTCCTTGGTTTGATTTGATTTGTAAAAGCTATAGAAGCGTTTGCCAAAGTTTATGGATAACGTGAAGAACACGGTGTATAAACAGAAAAAAAAAAAAACAGAAAAATAGGTACAAAGATGATGCTTATTTCATAAGAAATCTCTTCCAGCATACCTGCGATAGGACAATAGATAGAGATGTAGACAGCTAGTGAAAGAGTGAAGGAGACAAAAACATAAAATTTGTTGTTGTTGTCAATTCTTTATAAGTAACGTACGCAAAAAGGAATCTCATCTTAGCGAAGTGCTCCATATCAGCCTGCTGGTCGGGCAGCGCAGGCGGAGGCTCGGGCGAGAGGCCCAGCAGCCGACACATGCACCTCACGCCCGTCAGCTCCTGGCCGCGCACACTCAGGCCTTCTGTGAGGTGCAGGCGCTTTAGGTCCAGGACAGGTGTAAGGATTGTTAGGAAGCAGCGGCGTAGCTGTCGACATAGTGGTAAAGGCAAAGCTAAATAAAATAAAAATCTGTACATGTTCATACATAGATCCAACATCAACCATTTGTTTTTAGGGTTCATACTCAAGGGTTACCAACGGGACTCTATTACCGTCCGTCCGTCCGTCTGTCCGCCCGTCTGACTGTCAGCGGGCTGTATCTCATGAACCGTAATAGGTAGACAAGTGTATATTACTATTGCCGCTAAAACAGCAAATAATAAAAATACAATAAATTGTAATATCTTGATTTAAAAGAGTGTCCATGGAGTTTCATGCCCGTTCTTCTCCATAAAGATCTACATTTTGGAATGGGCAACTAGCTTCAACTTTCTGACTAACTGACCGACTATTTAATTTTGGATTATTCCACTTTGCCCCACCGGCCGCCCCACTGGTGGGGCAAAGTGGAATGTCAGCAATTGACAACATTTCATATTTTTAACCTGCACGTATTATTACGTTATATAAAAGTAAATTCAAATCTAGGGCACCCATATTTTTTCGTTTTTCGAAATTATGTACTTTTCATTCATAATTTTAACTTTGAAATTCGGTGTATTCTAAAAAGACGTAAGTGCCAGATGACGGTAGAATGGCGATATTACCTTTGCTTTATTGTGACCCGTCAAAAAAACTGTTAGATGTCACTTGTCTCAGTCGTTGTTTTGGTTCCGTCATTGGCGTATATTTTTCATTGGGATCCATTTTATTGGCGAAATATCAATCAAAAATTGATAATATTAACAGTAAGCAGCGTGTCGAGTTGATAGGAAAAAATATTGTTGAATTCAATTCAGTTTTTTAGTTGGTTTTCTAGTTACACTTCTTAGGTGACATTGACATGTCTTGTTTGAAATAATGTTTTCAATCAAAGACATTGGAATGCGCAAAGGTAACTACCTCATTCCGCCGTTTATGTGACGTCATCACATGTTTTTTGATTTTTATTTTTTTTCTCAGAAATTTAGAAATAAAAAAATAAAATAAAAATATATTTGAACTCAGGATACGAAAATAAGGAAATAGTATTTTTGTTTTAAGGTCGTGTCAGGTTTGAAATGTTGTCAATTGACAACATTTCATATTTTTAACCTGCATGTATTATTACGTTATATAAAAGTAAATTCAAATCTAGGGCACCCATATTTTTTCGTTTTTCGAAATTATGTACTTTTCATTCATAATTTTAACTTTGAAATTCGGTGTATTCTAAAAAGACGTAAGTGCCAGATGACGGTAGAATGGCGATATTACCTTTGCTTTATTGTGACCCGTCAAAAAAACTGTTAGATGTCACTTGTCTCAGTCGTTGTTTTGGTTCCGTCATTGGCGTATATTTTTCTTTGGGATCCATTTTATTGGCGAAATATCAATCAAAAATTGATAATATTAACAGTAAGCAGCGTGTCGAGTTGATAGGAAAAAATATTGTTGAATTCAATTCAGTTTTTTAGTTGTTTTCTAGTTACACTTCTTAGGTGACATTGACATGTCTTGTTTGAAATAATGTTTTCAATCAAAGACATTGGAATGCGCAAAGGTAACTACCTCATTCCGCCGTTTATGTGACGTCATCACCTGTTTTTTGATTTTTATTTTTTTTCTCAGAAATTTAGAAATAAAAAAATAAAATAAAAATATATTTGAACTCAGGATACGAAAATAAAGAAACAGTATTTTTGTTTTAAGGTCGTGTCAGGTTTGAAATGTTGTCAATTCAAAAGTGCCTGAATATGGTTTAATTGAAATAAATGCTTTGAGTTTGAGTTAAAAATCAAAAGGATGATAGAGACCTCCTCCATACGAGAAACATGTTTTTTTCGGCATTTTTGACTTGTGGTACGAAACCTTCGTGTGCGAGCACTAGACCAGTTTTTAACAGCACTTCTTCACGCTGCTAGTAACATAACAACATTTAGCAACAACATGAGTATTTTTAGGCACTCGCGCAGGTAGCTCGAGCATGTAACTGGCATAAGCGACGTGCTAAGTCACCTGATTTAAATGCCCAAGACACCATCTATCATCATCTGCCTAACCTTTTCCCAACTATGTTGGGGTCAGCTACCAGTCTAACCGGATGCAGCTGAATACCAGTATTTTACGTGGAGCGACTGCCTAACTGACCGCCACAACCCAGTTACTGGATAATACGATACCCCTTGGTAAGACTGGTTGTCAGATTTTCGGGCATCTGACTACCCGTAACGACTGTCAAAGATCCACGAATGACAGCCGGGACCAACGGCTTAACGTGCTTTCCGAGGCACGGAGGGGCCTCGGTATGTAAAGATGGTCACCCATCCACAGACCAACCGCTGCAAACGTAGCTTAACCTGATCGATCGACCTGTACGGCTATCACCCAAGACACCAATAAATCCTTAAATCCCCAAAAGCCAAAAAGTTTCGAAGACGGGATGTGACATCTACCAACCCGCAGTGGGTCCGTGTGGTGTATAACAGACCACTCCCACTCGAAGAGGCCCTGTGTCCCAGAAGTGGGAACATTATAGGCTGATTATGCTATACAAAATAATACTGATTCACATTGTATATACCGTCCGACTAGTCCCGCTTGAAAATTATTTCAATATCCAAGTCACAAAAAATAAATCAAAAAACTAAGCCTCACTCACAGTCTCCTTGTACTCTGGATTCTCGAGGGTATCCAGCCAGGAGTTGACCAAGGGCCACCAGCCCCAGTCCTTGTAATCGTTGTACACCATTCCGTTGCGTGATACCGTGGCTGGCGATGCTACTGCTAAGTCCAGGGTCTCGATCAGCAGGGTTACCTACACGGAAGAATTGACAACATTTAATATTTTCAAAATACTTGTATCTTTATCTCTAAAGATAAGTCACGCGTATTTTTAATATGTACTATCCATTTTTTTTTTCGTTTTCGTTAAAAAAGAACATCTTAAAAATTGGTTCTGTACTAAACAGACGTAAACGTCTAAGGCGCGTCGCCAACACGAGCTAGAGTCGAGGCGGCGACGAGGCGCGGGCGCACGTTTACATACATACCTATATTTATTCCTATACAAAACGTGCGCCCGCGCCTCGTCGCCGCCTCGACTCTAGCTCGTGTGGGCGACGCGCCTAAATGTAAGAAACTGTATTTGACTTAGGGAGGAAGCCCGCAAAACTCAACTTTTCTTACGTTTTTTTGCAATTTCCAGGTGAGTGTCATGTGGAATGTTGATTAAAATAAGATTCGCGAGCGTAACAAACATGTTTTACAGAATTATAATCATTAAAATCGTCAATACAACCCTCTAAGGGCCAAAGCACACACGCTACTTTTAGCATCAGCGATCGGCGATTTAGCCGCTTTTTAGAAGCTAAATGCAGCGACCAAGCATTCCACGCCGCACACTTAAAAACGCCAAACGCGGCGATTCAGTCTTTTCGGAAGCTCGACTCAGCGGCTGAACGCTACACTCCGCACACATTCGGATGCCGGTCGCAGCGATTTGGCATTTGCACCAGCATCGGAGCAGTCGCTAAAACGCGCGATTCCGATACCGCGTCCGAACGCAGGAAGACGCGAAATCGCGATGCAGCATCGTTCCAGCATCGGAGCAGTCGCTAAAACGCGCGATTCCGATACCGCGACCGAACACAGAGAGTCGCCAAAACGCCGATGCTAAAAGTAGCGTGTGTGCTTTGGCCCTAAGTGCATATAATCCTATTGAACGTCTATTTCATGAAATATCAAACAGCGCCATCTACATCGCCACATGCGAACTACGCATCATACTGACGTCACGCAAAATACATCGTCCGCGTCATGCATCGCGCAAGCAGAGTTTACCGCGACTAAAACCTAATTGTGTTTTTTATTGTAAAGATCTTTTGCTGGAGGTCCTCAATAAATAAATAAACATAAGACATACTTACCTGTGAAGGCATAGATATTCTCTCACTGTTGACCAGAGTCAGCAGTTTGTTGTCATCCATCACAGAGTTAAGGTTCTCTATCCATATCGCGTCCACGGGACTATCAAATATAATCCACTTCATATCTTTGGATTCGTCTGCAGAATAAAATCGGAAATCCAGTTTCATTTATAAATAACTAGCAGCGCCCCGCGGTTTCACCCGCGTAAGTTTCGATCCCGTGGGAATATCGGGATAAAAACTATCCTATGTCCTTTCCCGGGACTCAAACTACGAGTATATACCAAATTTCATCGAAATCGGTTCAGCGGTTTAGGCGTGAAAAGGTAACATACAGACAGACAGACAGAGTTACTTTCGAATTTATAATATTAAGTATGGATAGTATGGACTAGCGGCCCACCCCAGATTCGCACGGGTGCATTTTGTTTTTAGAATTTCCGAAATTTTCTTACATATAAACCTTGTCCTGGCAATACCGAACACAACAAAAAAATTAATTATCCAATTTGGTGCAGTAGTTCGGAAGTTATGCGCGTACAGACATTTTGGCGAGTTTGTTTTATAAAAAGAGACTATAATTATAACCACTTGACTGCGCATACAGTGCCCCGACGCTCGAAAACTATTACCCCCTTATTCATAATCCTATTTTATCTCTATTTTAGCTAAAATAGGTTTATAGAACGTTTGTCTTTATCTGTCACGTTGTCATTTCTGTGTGTAAGAAAGAGACAAACCCCATTTTAACTAAAATAGGTTTGATAAGTTTTATGAATAAGTGGGTTAGTATTTTGTCTCATATGTATAGGCTAGGTTCTCTATCCATTTGCATAAAATTTTAAGACTTAATTAACTTGGCATACTTTTGTTTCTCCTAATTATATTTTCGCATAACATTATTTACGCATATTTTTTTTTAACATAATTTCTCCAATCATAATAATGATTAAGCATAACATTCTAAAGCATCAATTTAGCATGCTCGTTTTATTTCTAACGACGTCAGGTCGACGTAGCTATTTCTGTCTGCAGAGTTTAAAGGAACCTAACCAAACCGAACCTCGGGGTGCATCTGTCGTCTTTTAGAATTATGCGAATTAAATTTATGCCAAAAAATAATTAGCCTTCAAGATAATTATGTCAACATAAACAGTATGCCAAAAACAAAAATGGCAAAGTTTTATTATGGCAAAACAAAACGCACACACATCACATCTATACTTATAATAAATCTGTAGAAGTGAACATTCTGTACATTGAAAATATCGAAACAAAAATAAAATGGCAGGGGGTGTTACTAGACGGACACCGAACCCAAAAATGTGATTAAAAATGTTTTTGTCTGTCTGTCTGTCGGTCTGTCTGTCTGTCGGTCTGTGTCTGTCGGTCTGTCTGTCTGTCTGTCTGTTTGTTCAGGCATCACGCAAAAACTACCGGTTCGATTACGATGAAACTTGGTATAATTATTCTATAATATCCTGGGCACCACACTGGGTACTTTTTATCCCGGAAAAGTATCTATCTATCTATATAAATAAAAACAAAAGGCCTGACTGACTGACTGACTCATCAACGCCCAGCCCAAACCCTTGGGACCTAAGAAAGCTGAAATTTTACACAATGGTTCCCTTTATAATGTAGACAAGGAATAAGGAAGGATTTTTCGAATTTCAACCCCTAAGGGATTTGAATAGGGAATGAAAGTTTGTATGAATATCCGTCAGTTTAAAAGTTAGGATCTTCAAAGGGGTTAGAAGATTTTTGTATGGAGGGTGGCCCTAAGGTCGGTCGCCATTTTGATTTTTTTTCAGAATCGCGGTGCACAACAAAAGTTATATATTTAGATAGAAGACGCTTATACAAACAAAAAATGTTACATAACATAATATCCTAAAGCGTCAGGTTTCGGAGTTATACACCGAAATATAGTTCGAAAACAACAAGGATTTTTTTGTTTTTTTTTCCCCTCCAGGTAAGCATATTGAACTATTGAGGTAATAGAAACGTTATGAAACCTTTATGTAGAAGAAACAAATGAAGACTAGACATTTTTTGAATAAATAATTAAACACGGCAATTTATAGTTCGTTTTTTAATCCCAGAGATTAATCTGACAAGTGTAATGTCAAACTTCTATACTAAAAAAAACGAAAACACAAAAGACTTAAATGTCAGATTATTCTATTACCTCAATAGTTCAATATGCTTAATATTGAACTATTGAGGTAATAGAAACGTTATGAAACCTTTATGGAGAAGAAACAAATGAAGAACAGACATTTTTTAAATTAATAATTAAAAACTGCTATTTATAGTTCGTTTTTTAATCCCAGAGACTAATCTGACATTTAAGTCTTTTGTGTTTTCGTTTTTTTTTAGTATAGAAGTTTGACATTACACTTGTCAGATTAGTCTCTGGGATTAAAAAACGAACTATAAATCGCCGTGTTTAATTATTTATTTAAAAAATGTCTATTCTTCATTTGTTTCTTCTCCATAAAGGTTTCATAACGTTTCTATTACCTCAATAGTTCAATATGCTTACCAGGAGGGAAAAAAAACAAAAAAATCCTTGTTGTTTTCGACTTATATTTCGGTGAATAACTCCGAAACCTGACGCTTTAGGATATTACCTATGTTATGTAACATTTTTTGTTTGTATAAGTGTCCTCTATCTAAATATATAACTTTTGTTGTGCACCGCGATTCTGAAAAAAAAACAAAATGGCGGCTGATTTTAGGGCCAAAACCTTCAAACCCCTTTGTACCTAAATACAAAATTTAACACACGTATAAAATTAATTTTCAATCGTTAGCCTAAGCTACGTGCCTCAGCGTTTTTGATAATTTCTCCCCCAAAGGGGGATGAACGACCTGACTGAAATATCAACGCACAGTCTAAACCGCTGGTCATAGGGACATGAATTTTGGAGGGTGTGTTCTTTGTGCAGAGTAGGTATCGAATAAGAAGGGGTTTTTGGAAATTCAACCTTTAAGGGGGTGAAAAGGGGGGATTTTGTTTGTATGAAAAATCTTATTTCTTGAGTTAATAACCTTGAAACTTGGCACGAATACTTATCTAACTAAATTATGAAGTTTGGAATTTTTCGTTTTTCTAAAATACAATAAAGAGATATTGGGGGGTGTCAAAATTTGTATGGAAGAATTTTAACGCCCTGTCCCATTAACTTGAAACTCAGTATTTATACTAAGGACTAAAAATAATTAATAACGTGTATCAGGGTCTTTCGAAAATCTACCCTGTGTGAAAAGAGGTAGTTAATTTCAAAGGAGAGGATTTTACTGCGTGGCTTGATTAGCTCGAAAATTGGTATAAATAAACTTATGTGTATTTATCAAGTTATGAACACATTTTAAACGATTTTTCAATATTCCACCCTTGTGGGGGTGAAAATCGGGGATACAGTTTATTTGAAAAATCTGATTCCTTTGTTCTATAAACTTAAAAATTGGCCCGAATACTTATTTATCTAAATTAATAATAAAGATCATACCAACATACATTTTCGAAACTTTTAGAGGAAAGTACGAATTTCACGCGGACGAAGTCGCGGGCAAAAGCTAGTACTGTAATAAAATACCTATCTAATTTTAACCGACTTCAAAAAAAGGAGTAGGTTCTCAGTTCGTCGGTATTTTTGTTGTGTATGTTCCGGAAATTTTTTGTTCGCTGTATCCCCGACCGGGACCGATCGGTCCAGGATTTTTTTTAATGTCGTCAGGCACCTCTGCTGGGACCGATCGGTTCGGATTCAAAAATATGTAGACGCTCGTTTATAATTTCAGTCATTTTCAACATATGGACTAATACGTGCACGTGTGACGGCCTTTTTTTATGGATGGGAAATCATCAAATGACCCCTCCCGCTCTGGGTGCAGCGGAAGGGAGTGTCAGACTTTTACTGACTAAAACCCATCCGTGTTCCTTCCTTAGCCCTTTATGTTCCGGGGCAGCGCTAACCCTTTCGGACAATCCCGCACCCCCGGCAGGCTTCGGCCCTGGCAGGCCCCTTCCTTTATGATGACATCTCTTTGAGGCGCGCGTGGAACACGTACGCGCCGTCCGGCACGGGCCTGGTCCTGATCGGACGGTGAGCTACCCATTACTCTCCCCCCGCAGGCCCGCGCCTACGGTGGCCGGGAGTCGTCACGCGGCTCCCGACGCCCGGAGCGTCTCCCGCGGCGGCTGGGGTGTGAGGCTCTCTCCCTCAGCCGTTCCGCCACCTCCTTCGCTAGCATGACTGCTTCGCAGAAGGAGGTGACCGCCTCCCGCTCCCTCTCGCCCCGGACCATGGCTTGAACCAGGGCCGGACGCGAGAGGTCGCCGCCGCTGTCGATCGCCTCTACGAGGGCACGGCGGTGCTCCGCCCACGTGTGACGGCCTGACTTATTGATACGAGCTACGGGTGTAGTGTCAAAGGGAACACATCTCAACACCTTGGTCAAATTCTAGTACAATATTTACACCAAAACTATTAACTAAATATTACAAACAAATATTCCAGTTTTTATTTAAAACTGAAAAATACGAAATAAAAAGTACCTATTTTATTTTATTTAGAAAAATGAAATTGACTTCAAAAGTAAATTCACTCAAAATTAAGAAATAACTTTAATTCCGGAAGTCGGTGGTAAAAAACTAAAATACAGATCCTAAGACACCTTCCGGAATTAAAGTTATTTCATAATTTTAAGTGAATTTCCTTTTGAAGTCGATTTAATTATTTATAAAATTACTTTTGTATCGTTTACGTTCATACATCTGAGGGGTAACTCTCGTAAGGGGTTTGAAGGTTTTGGCCGCCATTATGATTTTTTTTTTTTCAAAATCGCTGTGCACAATAATTGGCATATATTTGGATAGGGGACACTTATACAAACAAAACGTGATATAACATAACATCATAAAGCGTCACGTTTCTGAGATATTCAAAGATAAAAATAACAATCGTTGTAACGAATTTTAAGTATTTTTTTTATTTTGTAGTAACTTCAAATGTTAATCTTAATCAGACAGAGAAAGAAAACCAATATTATAATACTAATCATTTATTTTGTTCATTAAAAACTTTTTAAAACAATCGGAACATAAAAATATGAGATAAATGTGTTGAATTAAAATGGTAGTTTTGTAGGTAAACATGAAATAATTGAATACACCAGCTAGTGGATTAAACATAAGATTAATTAATCATATTCGGTATAAATAATATCATCCAAGAAAGCAGCGGGAGGCTGAATAGGATATTCTTGGTGTCGCGCCCATGTCATGTACCAATATAATACACATCACATGGGAGCCACATCCAAGTGTTCGTTTTCCTACAATGCAATTACAATAGTAGCCAACTATTTTATCCCTGCCTTGCAAATTATTATCGATCTAAATGCAGACAAAATAAATTCGATTGTTTTGGTGTCTTCGAGTGGATTCTGGCTCTTAAAAGCCAATTAAGGATCAGAAACGACAATGTTGTATTGACTCAGGTCATAATCGATTTAAATCGATGAAAAAATTCCTTGAAATATAAGTCGAAAACTGAACTTTGAAGAAATTAAAGGTTCAATTTTCGACTTATATTTTGTTGAATAACTCCGAAACCTGACGCTTTAGGATATTATGTTATATTACATTTTTTGTTTGTATTAGTGTCCTCTATCTAAATATATAACTTTCGTTGTGTACCGCGATTCTGAAAAAAGAAAAAAATGGCGGCCGACGTTAGGGCCACCCTCCATACAAAAATCTTCAAACCCCTTTAAGAACGTTCACAATCTGATCTCAGTCTCAATCTGTCAAAAATACCTTTAATTTCCCTACATTTTGACAAGTTTTTGATATTTGTTTGTCGCCGAGATGACACTGCGACTAGATTTTGAACGTTTTAAAATATGAGAATTGGCCTTCTGGTCATACACGCGGTTGCGAGTACTACGCACCTAACCTTTCTAAAGAACATCACCACTAAGGCCACTATGTATGTCCTACTAGTACAGTAGAGTACAGTATTTTATCACCACTAAGGCCACTATGTATGTCCTACTAGTACAGTAGAGTACAGTATTTTATCACCACTAAGGCCACTATGTATGTCCTACTAGTACATTAGAGTACAGTATTTTATCACCACTAAGGCCACTATGTATGTCCTACTAGTACAGTAGAGTACAGTATTTTATCCTCTCCAAAAGTCCAAAGCCGTCTTACCTTGACAAGTGGCCCTCATAATCGAAGACAATACTCCATCTTTCCACTCCCCTGTCGCCAGGTTATACTCCCCGTACAGTTCACCCAGGGTCAAAGCCTTGGGGTTCATGGGGAATGTCTGAACTATTTCGAAACCTGGTTGGTTCTCCCTGCTCAGGCGGGTTAGGGTGTTGGCTAACATTTTCCAGGATGTCGTCTTGGCTGTGTTGGTGTCGCCGAGAAGGATGCTTGAATGGCGGGAATTCTGGATGAAAGTTGTGGCATTACAATCTTTTATTAATGATATAGGAGATACAAATCAAGAGCGTGCGTAGTACAACTTAACTGATTGATATAAAGTTTAAATTGCAATGCTTGAGGCGCTCGTTAAAAGCAACATTTATGTAATTCAAAATGTTTCATGTGCTGAAAGAAGAGCTTGAGCATCGCTTAAGTATAAAATGTTTTAAAAAATGTTGTGTGTCAACATTTCGCACCTTCGGTGCAACAAAGTCACAAATAGCCAAAACTGCAAAATTGAGGTATGCCCAATTGTCTCTGAACCATGCCTATACTTGGGGCAACAAAAACATCCGCGAAAGTATCTCAAAATTCTACTAGATGGCGCAGGTGCCTTTGTGGTTATAAATGCGAAAAAATGAGGAAATACCAAAATGCGAAAAAAAAATTAAAAGTCCTCTCCTGTAAAATTAAAAAATGAGCTGGGGCCCGATTCTGTAACTTTGAGTTAAGCAACACGCCATTGTCATTCTATCGACACACTACAGACATTATATTGCCACTGTTGCAAATTTGGCATTCTGCAAAAACTTCAATGGCTTTTCAGTGGTGTCTCAGTAGTGTGTCGATTGTATGTCGATTGTGTGGCAGTACAATAGTTTACAGTGTTGCTAACAAAAATCTAACATGCAACCATAGAGGCACACCAAACCTACCACTTTTTAATATCCTATTTTTATCCATTAAATCTTTATATTAAGGGTTTTTTTAATAATATAAAAACGTTTTATTATCAAAAACATCGAATTACACTGAAAAGATGCGTTTATTGTTAAAAAAAATAAGATTTTAATCACGACAATTTTTAGTTTATGCCTTTCTGTTGTGGCTTTATTGCGCCGAAGGTGCGATATTTTAAATATTTTTTTTAAACATCTTGTTATTTTTATTTTCTTCTCCTTACACTGTTTTAACGATAAAGCTTTCATGTAAAACCTCAAACACTGATGTGATCAAGTTGGGAAAAAGCAAGGCAGATGCTGATGACTCTGATGTGATAAACCAAAGCCAGTTATCTCACCACATATGTTCAGTGACATACAAAAATATCTTCAGTAACTTCTGTAATAAAACTGCCTCACTTCAGTATAAGTAGGTATTTATTGTTTTGCTTTTACAATATGACAACTATAATAACTTATATGGAGATGAAGACCAGCAATGTACAAGATCAATTATTGTGCGTCCAAC
The DNA here is from genome assembly GCA_947508005.1 of Amphipoea lucens. Taxonomy (NCBI): domain Eukaryota; kingdom Metazoa; phylum Arthropoda; class Insecta; order Lepidoptera; family Noctuidae; genus Amphipoea; species Amphipoea lucens. The sequence goes on from OX382364.1 coordinate 1,711,289, forward strand.
ATCGACATAACCACCCAATCTACCAAAAACAAATCTCCCGCCATTCTTCTTCTTTTTTTTTATGACAACCTTTCCAATTTCGGTGTTGTCAGATAAGTCGATTACAAATAATCGAATACAAAAATAAATGAATTTAAAAATAGTAAATTACAACAAATTGCGTCAAATAATTTAAATAACATAACAAAACCTAACACTTCAATAACTTTGACGTTATCAATAGATTTCTAAAGAAAACAACGCTTATACAGGGGGCGGCATCGACATCGACGCGCCAACTATAACCATGAATTCAGCACACGCTTCTAGAACCCCCTACCTAGTGTATACATTTTTCGTCGGTTATCAAAAGTTATCAAAAAGTGCGGTGCGCGATCAAAACCTTTCAATGCCCTACGGGCCCTAGGCAATAATGGTTTTAGGATGCTGTTGGGGTTGCCTCACTGTTGCAGTGCATCAGGTATGTTTGCTAGGGTCAGCACAGACTGCTTCAGGGCAATAATACGTAAAGGAGTGGCCGCCCTGATGCGTCGCGTGCGAGGCAGCACCAACAGCCTTCTGAATACCATGTTGGGAAGGGTTGATTGCCCGGTTGTGAGGCACTGGAATACCATCCACGGTTCTGGAGGTGCCCTCTATAATATTAAATAGCGCAAATTCGTAAATAAATAATAATAATTAATGAATAAATAATTCATAATTTTACTAACATAGTTATAAGTATTATTTACTAACCCCCTTACTAATAAACGTTGTATAGCGTCTGTATAGTTACACAACGCTTTGTCTTCTTCTTTCGAAACTCAAATTACTGACGACTGAAAGAGAGAAGTCGGTGTGTAACTATTTATCTGATATTTATATAACGTTTATTAAGTAAGGGGGGTAACAATATATGGAATGTAAATGTTTTCCATACTAATATTATAAATTCAAAAGTAACTCTGTCTGTTTGTATGTTACCTTTTCACGCCTAAACCACTGAACCGATTTAGATGAAATTTGGTATAGAGATAGTTTGAGTCCTGGGGAAAGACATTGGCTACTTTTATCCCGATATTCCCACGGGATCGACACTTATGCGGGTGAAACCGCGGGGCGCAGCTAGTTCTGAAATAAAATTAAAATGCAAAAAACAGCAATTTTTTTTTTAATAACTTGAATACTTTCAACGCACGAGTGTTCAGAATCATGTACTGGGTCCATAGTAAGAAGTTGCGCGTCACTGTCCCTGCCACCCAGTGTAAACAACTAAAACCTACCTTCGTCTCATAAGTCTGGATAACTTTATGTATAGCTGCTTTAACTGGCTGCAAGCCTGCTATTCTCATCTCCGCGGTAATGGCCGTCTCCAGCAGTTCGTAGTCCAGTGTCGGGATCTCCACGTCAGGGAAGATGTCCTGCATGATGCCGTCGAAGAGAGGCACGTCCTTCGCAGTCAGGCGGGCTACGTTCATGTCGCGCATGGCTAAGATTACCATCTGTGAGGAAGTGGAAGATGAGCTTAGATGTGGAACCAGTTTCGGGAGTAGAAAAAAATATTATTGTTTCAAAAGTAAGAGCCGGTTTTCACGAAACCAGAAAGAGATGTCTTGTTAACAATCAATCCATACTAATATTATAAATTCGAAAGTAACTCTGTCTGTCTATCTGTCTGTCTGTCTGTATGTTACCTTTTCACGCCTAAACCGCAGAACCGATTTAGATGAAATTTGGTATAGAGATAGTTTGAGTCCCGGGAAAGGACATAGGGTACTTTTTATCCCGATATTCCCACGGGATCAAGACTTATGCGGGTGAAACCGCGGGGCGCAGCTAGTAGGTTATATATTTTGTTACGTTCAAGCTAAGTGGTAGGTATGTGAAAATAACGAATTATACTTACCTCTTGTTCAGGAAGATGAGGATAGGCTCTCCTCTTGATACCCGCGTATCGCAGTAAAGCTACCATGGACCGCAGACCGAAGTCGTAATGTTCCTGTTTGGAAAGCTGCTGCATAGCCAGTTGATATAACGTGAACACCTGGAATTTAGGGAGAGGATTGAGCTGGTCGAACTAACCATGTTTTGAAGAGCTTTGAAGATCCATAACACCTACTGTCACGCCATTTTATGGCGCCAAAGTAGGCATCCCAGGCCCCAGAAAAGATCTTCAAACCCCTTTGTCTGTTTAGTGTTATGTTTAGGATGAAAAGGGATAAAGTTCACTCATTCTCCATAGAAAAGGGAGGACGGGTCTCATGTCTGGTGGGCTACTGCCCGTCGATTGATGTCGGGACGTTGTACATATTAGTCGCGCGGTAAACACTGCTTGCGCGATGCAGGATTTTGCGTGACGTCAGTTGTTAACGTAGTTTGCATATGGCGATGTAGATGCCGCCACAGAATAAAATAAAATGTTTACTGAAATAGCCGTATCTACGAAATACATGAAGAATCTTGGAAGTCGGTGTCCATTTTTATTTATTTTTTTCGGTACCGACGACTTCCGGAACAATTTATTTGTAGTAAATAGCATCTTCGAGGAATCGCAGGCGTCAAGTATGTATTGAATCTCCGCGTGTTTTCAAGATAACTATTAAAAAATAAAAGTGTAAATAATCTGGCCTATCAGGATTAGACAATAAATATAATCTCCAAAAAAAAAATAATAGTCACAATCGTGATTAGGAACAGACGCCAGCGCATCAAGCTACCCGAAACTGTCAAATTTTCCCAAAGAACGTTGAACCTTATACTTTAGCAATAAAGTTGAAAATCTAATAAAGAAATTTGACAGATTGTAGTAGCTTGATGTGCTGGTGTCTGTACTTACCAAGTTCATTGTTAAAATAATTAAATTTTATATTAATTTAACGGCAATGTATGTATATGTACGCAATATCTTCTCGTCCCACATACCGCAGTGTCTCAAGACGAAAGTCTTTGACCAGTGCGTGTTGCCAGTGATGACATATGGCACTGAAACGTAGTCGCTCACAATGGGCCTTATTAGAAGGCTGAAAGTCACCCAAAGGGCTATGCTTGGAGTTTCCCTGCGGGATCGAATCAGAAATGAAGAGATCCGCAGGAGAACCAAGGTAACCGACATAGCCCGAAGAATTGCCAAACTTAAGTGGCAGTGGGCAGGGCACATTGCTCGCAGAACAGATGGCCGATGGGGCCGAAAGGTTCTGGAGTGGCGACCGCGTACCGGAAGGCGTAGCGTTGGAAGGCCTCCCACAAGGTGGACCGACGACCTTGTGAAGGCCGCAGGAACTCGTTGGATGCGAGAAGCACAAAACCGGTCGAAGTGGAGGTGCTTGGGGGAGGCCTATGTCCAGCAGTGGACGTCTTTCGGCTGAAATGATGATGATGATGAAGAATGTATGAAAGCTGTAGATACCTTCTTAGCATTAATTTTGTAAGCGGTGAAGCCATCTGAGAAGAGCGTGTTCTCCGCGATGATAAGCGAGTCTGGCACACACATGGCGATCGGGCGGAACATCGACTTCAAATTATCTGGCAACTCTGTTCGGCCGGCGTAACTATAATGAGAGAAGTTAAGGAATAAATATATTTGACCTCTTAATTGCCTTACCACTTTTGACAAACACTCCCAGAAAAATGAACCTTCACTAAAACAACAAACTGGCACATTGCTCTTGAATGATGAAATGGACCTTTTATGAGGTGCGTTTTACGAGGCTCGTTCTATAAGGTGCAAGTGACAGTTAAACTTAGGATGGAAACGCCATTATACAGGGTGTCCCAAAACTCAACGTCAAGCCGAAACGGGGTGACAGGATTGATCATAACCATCACGAGAAAAATCTGAAAAAAAATCTATCCCATGCAGTTTGAAAATTATGGGCATTTTAAGAAAAACCTAGAAATTTGATCAAACTGTACCATTTTTCGGTTATTGTGGTTATTATTTTTTATTTTTGTTCATTTGAACTTTAGAAACGTAATCCTAAATAACATTTCTAGAATCCCAATAAAAAATAATGACACAATTGCCTTAAGTTCCCGAGAATTGAGACTATTTGTTAAACTACGAATTTAAAATTTTCAAGATTCGTCGACTTTGACAGGCCCTCCTATAAAAAAAATGTACTAGAGTGCCTTGGCAAGTAGCATTAAAAGTTGGCGCATTTAATCAGAATTCTAAAATGGTACAATACTTGTTAGTTCCATACAATAGAAAAGAGTAAAAAAATTAAAACCTCAAGTAACCCGATTTTTGCTATCAGATTTTACTCAGTTAAAATGTTTTTAATTCGCACAAGCTCTAGGTAGGTTCTTAATTTTAAGGCAAAATGATGAGAGAGATGGATAATGGGTATGTTTGCCATGAGTGAGCGAGACAGATAGTGACGCCACGCATTGAGACGGAGATGCGTCGTTTAAACGAGTGCGAATGAAACAGATAGATGCTATGGCATCTATCTGTTTCATTCGCACTAGTTTCAGCCAAGCAAATGGCTACGCTACCAGTCCGACACCAACCAGTTAGTACGTTTCGCTCATTCGTCTACTGCGCACGTTCGTATTCGCTTGTGTTGATTTAGTACTGACAACTTTGGCTTCTCTTTTTGGACTTGAATCTTTGTGAATTGGACTTGTTGATAACATACCGGCAACTTTGGCTTCTCTCTGGACTTTTGTGTTGGCATCCTTTTTATCTACCATGCCTACGCGCTACACTTCACAAGAATATGCGAACATGCACCTCATTTATGGGGAACGCAGATGCAACGCAAGTGCTGCCGCTAGACTTTATCGTGAAAGATATCCAAATTTAGAGCGCTACCCGGATCACCGCGTGTTTGTTAATGTGCACCGTTCACTCACAGAGGGCGGCCATTTCCCGAATCAAATACAGGCTGGAGGTAGACCTGTGTTTCCTTTCCAGGAAGAAGTATTGCAAGAGGTCGCACGTGACCGAAGTATTTCCGTACGTGGAATTGAAGAAAGAACGGGAATACCGAAAAGCACTGCTCATCGTATTTTACAAAGAGCCGAAATGCATCCGTTTCACGTACAACGAGTTCAAAGTCTTCTACCTCGAGATTATCAGGAAAGGATTTCTTTTTGTAGAACAATGCTACAGAGGCATAATGAGAATCCCCAATTCATCCAAAAAATTCTCTGGTCAGATGAATCGACATTGAAAAAAGATGGTTACATGAACTTGCACAATTATCACGAGTGGCATGTGGAGAATCCACATTTAATGCGAGAAGATAGATCCCAGTATCGTTTTAAAGTAAACCTGTGGACCGGAAATTTAAACGGTAAAATTATTGGGCCTATTGAACTGCCTGAGAACTTGAATGGAACTAATTACCTACATTTTTTAAGAGAAGATTTACCAACCCTGTTAGAGGACGTACCACTAGCAGATCTTCGCGACATGTGGTTTCAACAAGATGGCTGCCCAGCGCATTTCGCAGTGCAAGTAAGAGATTTCCTTGACCAGGAATATCCGGGAAGGTGGATTGGACGTTCGGGCACTATCTCGTGGCCCGCCCGTTCACCAGATTTAAATCCCCTGGATTTTTTCTATTGGGGAGTTCTCAAAGAAAAAGTTTACTCAAAGCCCATTGAGAACGTAGCCGACCTGCGTGAACGCATTTCTCAAGCAGCTGAGGCGATCAACTCTCGAAGATATGCCCGACTAATAAGTAGATCTTTTTTAAGAAGATGTAGGGCTTGTATTGAGGCTGATGGTAAACAATTTGAACATTTATTGTAATAAAAAACGTTATTTCTCTATCATCAGACTTTTATTCCAACAAACCTAATTATTTTACTAATTTTACTAACTTTTTTTCACTTTGGTAAAAGTGGCGTCACTATCTGTCTCGCTCACTCATGGCAAACATACCCATTATCCATCTCTCTCATCATTTTGTCTTAAAATTAAGAACCTACCTAGAGCTTGTGTGAATTAAAAACATTTTAACTGAGTAAAATGAGATAGCAAAAATCGGGTTACTTGAGGTTTTAATTTTTTTACTCTTTTCTATTGTATGGAACTAACAAGTATTGTACCATTTTAGAATTCTGATTAAATGCGCCAACTTTTAATGCCACTTGCCAAGGCACTCTAGTACATTTTTTTTATAGGAGGGCCTGTCAAAGTCGACGAATCTTGAAAATTTTAAATTCGTAGTTTAACAAATAGTCTCAATTCTCGGAAACTTGAGGCAATTGTGTCATTATTTTTTATTGGGATTCTAGAAATGTTATTTAGGATTACGTTTCCAAAGTTCAAATGAACAAAAATAAAAAAGAATAACCACAATAACCGAAAAATGGTACAGTTTGATCAAATTTCTAGGTTTTTCTTAAAATGCCCATAATTTTTAAACTGCATGGGATAGATTTTTTTTCAGATTTTTCTCGTGATGGTTATGATCAATCCTGTCACCCCGTTTCGGCTTGACGTTGAGTTTTGGGACACCCTGTATAGTCGGCTAAACGAATGTACAGACGCCAGCACATAAACCTACTACAATCTGTCAAATTTCTTTAATAGATTTTCAACTTTATCACTAAAGCATAAGGTTCAAAGTTGATTGGGAAAATTTGACAGTTTCGGGTAGGTTGATGTGCTGGCGTCTGTACCTGGTAGTCCTAGGTAGTCTACCTATTTATTGGAGGTTACTTGATAATTCCCACCCAAAAAAAAAGGTAGTCATCCCTGCTACCTTCTTGCTTCTTCTTATGTTTGTTTCGACGTGACGGTACATTACGTTGCTTACACTGTTTGGAACTTTGGGCCCAGAAGATCACCTTCTTCAGTCAGTGGAAATTAGGCGGCGTAGCAAATTATTGCGGGTCCCGACCTTTTGCTTTGAATTGTGGCAGTGTGACTTAAACGTTAAGGTCCTATCCAACGTCACACCTAGATATTTATTTAAGGACTAGCTGCACCCCGCGGTTTCACCCGCGAAAGTGTCGATCCCGTGGGAATATCGGGATAAAATGTAGCCTATTTATGTTAATCCAATCCCAGTCAACAGAAACACGAAAAAATCCCTTGTTTTGTCAACGTCAATTTTTTACCATATTCATCTCTATTTTTACCCGACTACGGCGAAGCAAAAAGGAGGGTTATGATTTTGACCGGTAGGTATGTATGTAAGTATGTATGTATGTTCATCTGTTCCCTGTAAACTTCTTAACTGCTTGTTATAATTGGACAAATGAGGTTTCGTTGGAAGCGTCTTGATCGTCTGCTGGTTATAATAGGCTATGTGACATCACATTAAATTGAATATGGCGCCCTCTAGCGGACATAAAGTTATGATCAAAAAAAATATTTAATCAAGCCGTGTTGGGTATCAAATGAAAGGGCTTAATTAGCACATTTCAAAAATATAAGTGTTACTGAAATAAGCCCCAAAATAATTAAATAAAAAATAAGTTTAAAAACTAACACCCGGCTACTGAAAAGGATGAAACAAGAAAGTAGGTACCTTTCCGTGATCGTTTTCGTGATCATTTTTTTCAGTAGTCGGGTTTTAGAATTTTGAAAAATGATATAATGATGTTATATTACAACTACCTATGTATAGTCCGCTCACCCAGGATTCATAGTAATAAAGATCCCGCAGTTGGCGTCTAGCTTGATGTCGCAGCCTTCGAACATGAACCTTTTGAGGAACAGCGACAACGCCAGCAGTACGGCCAGGATCTGCTGCGCTACCACCGATAACACTTCGATGTTGATGCGGTTGAACTCGTCGAAGCAACCCCAGCATCCACTTTGAGCAATACCTGGGAGAAAGATGAAGGTACATCTTTAGGGCCAAAGCACACACGCTACTTTTAGCATCGGCGATCGGCGATTTAGCCGCTTTTTAGAAGCTAAATACAGCGACCAAGCATTCCACACCGCATAGGTACTTAAAAACGCCAAACGCGGCGATTCAGTCTCTTTTCGGAAGCACGACACAGCGGCTGAACGCTACACTCCGCACACATTCGGATGCCGGTCGCAGCGATTTGGCATTTGCGCCAGCATCGGAGCAGTCGCTAAAACGCGCGATTCTGATACCGCGTCCGAACGCAATAAGTCGCAAAAACGGGTTCGCCAAAGTTCACCTAAATTTTCAACTCCGATAATTGGAAATCCGAAAATGTTCTTCCTAACATTTTTCATCCTAACAATCACAATTCCTAACTACTCTGTCTCTAATGTTCATAATTCCGAATAATTCAACTTCATAATGTCAGTAGCAATAAACATCTATTATACTTTTATTTGTTTTCATATATTTTCTCAACATAACCATCTTTTACACTTATTCAAAGTCATATCTTTTTTGTTTAGATCGTCAACGTAGGATGCAAAAGCGAGCAAAGGGCACCCCGAGGTTCGGTTTGGTTAGGTTACTTTAAACCCTTTACACAGAAATAGGGGCCCCGCGAAGCGGGGCTCCGTCGACATAGGATGCAAGGGCGAGCGAAGGGCACCCCGAGGTTCGGTTTGGTTAGGTTACTTTAAACCCTTTACACAGAAATAGGGGCCCCGCGAAGCGGGGCTCCGTCGACATAGGATGACATAGGATGAAAAAAAAGTTAGACTAAATAGGTTTTATGTCTATTGAGTGGTATATCAAACGATTTTATATTAATTGTCTGTTATTCTTATAGAAATTAGTTACATTAAAATTATATCAATCGTTTATTATATTAACTGATCATTATATCAAATAAATTTATAGGTTCAGTTGTTATATCTTGTAAATATTAGAGGTTTTGTAATTATATCATACTTATATTACTTACCCGTATAAACTCCCAGGCCATGAAAATATTATGGTAGATAATTATGTTTAGGGATAAAAGCGTTATGATAAAAAACAGTAGGAGTTTAAAATATTTACACTAATGATATTATTAATTACAATTTTCGGATACATGAGTGTTATGAACATCGCCGGTAGCACTACAGATAGTATGAATGAAAACTTTAGGATGAAAAATTTTAGGAAGAGTGATCATTCGGATTAAAAATCGTTAGGAAGAACAATTTCGGGTAAAGAACTTTAGTTGAGCCAATATGGACCCCGCAAAAACACGATGCAGCATCGATACAGCCGCAAAATCGCCGATCGCCGATGCTAAAAGCAGCGTGTGTGCTTTGGCCCTTACTAAAGATAATGACAAACGAATATATCGTCGGCTAAATATTCTAAGCTGCTAACTCCATTTTTGGCTTAACTGACTATTTAGTAACAAATGAAAGAGAAACCTCACCTATTTCTGCCGTAACTCACCTGGAAGGGTAGGTATATGTGCCAACGATATTGCATAAGTAACATTGCTTAACTGTATCTTTAGAATAAAAATAGAATTTTCTCTTTCATTTGATACCTACTAAATAATCAGATGGTGTAAACTGCATCAAAATCAGTTGCGTTGTTTAGAATAGAAACGTAGTCCACCGACAAACACGAAAAGCGACTTTTTTATGATGCATTTACCAGCAAAGCATTTGGCCATGGACTTGTAGTCGAGCCCGTCGGAGCAGTTGGTGACGACGACCCATCGCGCCAGCGCGCGGCCGAGGTCCTTCGTGGTCTCCGTCTTGCCCGTGCCGGCCGGGCCCTGCGGGCTGCCGCCGCGGAACAGGTTCAGGGCGGTTGTCAGCGTTATGTAGCATCTATGGATCAAGAACGGAGAAGCTTGTTGCTGATTTTCTCCATGCAGTTTATAGATTATAGATAGAGATCCTTACCCATACCTACTTATTATAACAAATGCGAAAGTAACTATCTGTCTGTCCGATACCTTTTTACGCCCTCAAGGCGGATCGGATTTTGGTGTTTGGACCGGGGTTAGGACATATATTATGATACTTTTTATCCCGGTAGTGGATTCCCGTGGGGTAATTTCCGACCTCCACGCGGGCGAAACCACAGAACAGATTTAACTGTTCTGTGGGCGAAACGTTATAGAAAACTATCTTTGTCTATGCAAAGCTAGTTCCTATAATGTCCGCTACGACAACTTGTTTATTTCACTACTGAAATAAAGACTGTAAAAGAAAGATGCAGAAAGCCACAATAACACAATTTCTAATACCTGCCTGTTACGTGACTTCTTTTAACCGTTTAAGGTCGTAGCACACGTATCAACTCGGAAAGGGATCGTCACCGTATCAACTAGAGCCGTTCAGTATTATTTGAATGAAACTCCCTACTGCAACGCATACTATTCGGAATCGTAACGTAATCGCCTCGCCTCGGGACAAGCTCACGAACCCCGGTGCGGTGCGTGGTCGACTTGCAGTTCCCGCGCTTACGGCTCTCCGTACCCTAGCTTACGTCTCTTCGTCCACGCCCTGCCGCGCGCAATGATTGAACTAGTGCCGCCTAGCCGTCAACCAGCAGTCGGCGAGCTGTAAGCGCGGCGTCGTCTAGCCGTAGCCGAGGCGACGTATCGGAGCTTCTGATCCGCTTTGGTTACGTGCTTACGTTAGGTTGACGACTGTTTGACGGCGACGCGAAAGGCGATACAGTTACGATCCCTTTCCGAGTTGATACGTGTGCTACGACCTTTAAGCACGGGCGTGCATAGCGTCTACCTTGAAAATAAGATCCTCTACACCATATACTAGTCACCTGTCAGTAAGTGGCGTGATGACCAGTCGTCCTGAGTTCCCGATATACTCGTACGTGTAGATAGAATTCGTGTTGGTCTGCTTGATGCAGCAGTCTTCTCTCTCTCGGTCCCAGTAAAACTTCAGCTGAGAGAACCACTCGAACGCGGACACGTTCATACAGCCTGGGTGGAAGGAAAGGGAAGAGTTGAAATAAAATAACTTTATAAGTGACGCAGTATAATCACAGCACACTAATATTATAAAGGTGAAAGTTTGTGAGTGAGCGTGTGTGTGTGTGTTTATATGTTTGTTACTTCTTCACGCTTAAACCACTGAACCGATTTAGATGAAATTTGGTATAGAGATAGTTTGAGTCCTGGGAAAGGACATAGGATAGTTTTTATCCCGATATTCCCACGGGATCGAAACTTATGCGGGTGCCGCGGGGCGCAGCTAGTGCAAGATATACCTAGATAAGGTCCGACAGGGTACTCAACTTTACTGCACTTTTACAAAAAGCAAATTTTATTTGTATGGTTTTCCTACCTAGTTGTTAGAAAATAAAAAGATAGCATTTAAATGCAAAGTTAAGTATAACAAAAACCAACTCTATTTCCAATGTATACTCAGACAGGAACCCATTTAATTTGGACGAAATTATTCTCAAAGATTTGGCTTCATACTTACATATTAACGGTGTAGTAGGTATCAATATCTAATAACTACAAAATAATGATTTTACAGGAGGCGAAAAAACGTTTCATTTCTATAATTTTTAATATTTTAATAAAAAAGTTACTTATATTAAACAAATAGTAGGAAACGTCGCGCGTCGTCGTCGATTCAAGACCTTATGTCTTTGCAAATATGAACTATTTCATATTTTACCTACGAATATGCAATAAAGTGAAAATCGCTAAAATGTTAGTTATTAGATATTGACACTTCACCGTCGATATTACGTTTGGAATACCTGTAGTTTAAGTCAGGATGGTTAATAATGATAGTGACTCAGCGATCATGATGCCGATAGTCATGATAAGCCAACAGCCTCAACCAACACCTGAGGAGGCTCTCGTTGGGCAGGTGGCTTCATAAAGCGGTATCTACTCTGGTCACGGCTCGTACTCTTAGAAGGTTCCTGTATCAGGAGCCTTGACCTACCTAGTAGCTTGGATCCTGTTCCCGATACCGGAGGGATTTTTCTATTTTTAAATATAAACTAATATTATGAAGGGAAAAGATTTGATTTTTTTTGTGTTTGTTTGTTACGTTTTCATGCTAAAACGGCAGCACAGTTTTGGATAAAATTTCACACATGGGTAGACCTGGATTAGGACAGAGGATGCTTTTTATCCCGATATGCCCACGGGATCGAGACTTAAGCGGGTGAAACCGCGGGGCGCAGCTAGTGATTGTATATTCTAATATTTAATTAATTCTAATTTATTCATGTATGTTTCATTGTATTTTCTTTGCTCCTGTTTCATGTTTATTATTATGTATATATTTATATAGATTAATAGTACTTTATGTATGTATTTATCGTATTGTGTAAATGGTACACCACAGACCTTCCCGTTTTTAATCCATCCAAAGGTTGTCTTTAAAAGATCGCTCTTAGCGATAAGACCGCCCATTGTGTCACCCATTGTAAAGTTTTCTATATTTATGTCTGTAATTTATATGTTGTACATAATAAGAGCAGTGGTGGCCCAGTGGTATCGGCCGCGACTTACGAGTTGTAGGTCGTAGGTTCGAACCCAGACTGGCGCTTTACTTTGTGTAAATTATTTCATCACCACTGCTCTCAAAACGGTGAAGGAAAACATCGTGAGAGGAAACCGGCATGTCCTAGAACCAAAAATTCAAAGACATGTGACATCTACCAACCCGTGTGGTGGATTACGGCCCACTCCCTCTCACAGAGAGGAGGCCTGTGTCCCAGCAGTGGGAACGTTATAGGCTGATGATGATGACATAATAAAGAGTATTCTATGTTTATTGAATAAAGGAGATAATAATTGAGATAAAATATTCACTAACCCATCTTGTACATCTTATCCACCATATCTCTAGAATGTATCTCAATGACACAGAGCGCGTTCACTTTACAGCGCAGAATCTTACTGATCTCCTTCCGGGACATCATCTGAAGAGTGGCGAGGATCACGTTTTGCTTCTTGCGCAGTTTCTTTAAAGGTTTCTTCTCCTGCATGATCTCGCAGAGGCGGAGGGTGCGTGTGCAGTCAGATGTCCATTGAATCTAGACGTGTTAGTTAAGCCTCGTATCCACTAGGCAACAATTGGCGCGCAACACGTGACAATCAACATGTTCGGCAGCGTTGCACAACAGCGCACGACGTTGCCAGCTGGCGCGCAATATGACACGCGGCTTGGACAACTGATCATGCGTAGACAGACAACGTTGCTAAACAAAAGTTCCGCGCTAACTTTCAACATGTTGTGCAATATGTCGCGAGCCAAATGTTGCCTAGTGGATACGAGGCTTTAAAATCGTTAGATGCGCCCAACGGCTTTAAAACTTCATCACGTTTCTGTTTCATTAACGATAACATTTAAATAGTATTGCCTCGCTTACTCCCACTTATACTAAGTATAACTAATACCTAGACACTTTTTCGCGCGGGTTTGGTACAGTGAGGGCACATCTAACGCTTCAAATCTTTGGTTAATTGGAAGTTTGAGAACCTCATTATAATACCTCATCAATGTATTCATTTGATGGTCATTATAACTGTACTGCTAGAAGAAGTTATTCCGTCTATCCGGAAATGCATGTCCGAAAATTCACCTTAGGACTACTTGGGTAAACGGAATTTATAGGCTTAGGGTGGATTCTCGATCATGTGTTTCCGCGTATTCACCTTAGGATGGATAAACAGAATAATCCGTGCTAGCTGCGAAGGTTTCTTCGCCTCTTTCCCGTTCTTTCGCAATGAACACCTTTAAGGTCTCTCCTCACAAATCGGGGCTGTGCCCGGGATGTGACAGAGCCGTGGCACACACAAATCAGGTAAATACTGAAACTCCGTCGCCGGCTCGGACACGAACATGTATGGACGAGTTAACATAAAATTTACACCGATACTTTCCATACGCAAGATATAATAAACGTGAGATATACCAACTGTTGATATAATTTCTTTACATATAACTGTAAAACTTATTTCGTATAACGTTATTGGATATAACGATTATTTAATCGAAAATCATTAGGTCTATCGTTTAAAATATATATTGATACCGTCATTATGGTTAAGACCCCGATTCAGAGCAATCCGACTCGGATAGGTTAGGTTAGAAGGCCTTCATGGCTTCATGGATGAAAAGATTTTCTTAAAATGTCAATATGTTGTGCTACAAAAGCTAGTGACAGAAACGAATCGCTGCAAAACCGACTCCACGTAGTCTTGTCTGCCCTACTCCTAGTGTAATTTAAGCCCGCGTAAGCGCGGAGGGGCGAGGCGGCCCGCGAGCTGAGGAGCAGGTGGTGAGCGTTAAAACCATCTGCGACGATAAGCTCGCGTTGGGACCGCCGGAGCCCCGCAGCGCCGGAGCCGTGAGCAACCGTGCCAACTGCATGCTGCATGCTCGCTTGCATGCTGCATGCTCTGCTTGCATGTTGCATGCTCGCTTGCATGCTGCATGCTCTGCTTGTATGGCGCCGCCGCCGCAGCAAACGCTTCAAACGTTTAAATTGAAAAATCCTTTATACTTCATAATACGGCCAAAAGTGATCTAACCTTGCTGGATGTGATCCCAAGTTGTCCCGGCCAGTCGTTGATCCACGCTTCTCTTTGGTACTTACACTTCCTCAAAGCCGCTCGCGTCAAAATCAATTGCTAGAAATGAAATTTGCAGATAATGAGACGGTCTTTTTCAGATTTGATTATAATATTGGTAATTGTTATTTTCGTCGACCCATGAAAACAGTTAACATATTTCACAAAATATTTACCAAGCCTTTGAGACTTTCAGACACCAGAGCCCTGATTCACAACCATACGACAGGCTATCGTATCGAAAACCTGACATTTCGATAACCTGATTTGACTTCCCCTCAACAGCAAATAGCTGTTGGAAGAATAGCGGGCGTTTATTTGATTTAAACTGACAAAATTTTTGGGTTTTGGACTTGTGAACAGCATTGAGAAGACTCCTACGATAACAATGATTAAGGGCTTGTAATAGTTCAGCTCAAATTCAGATTTTGCCCCCACTTCCCCGCGCTATGTATCATTCTATCCCACTCGCACTGACATACTGATTCAGTTAGGGTGAACTGTACTATTGTTGGAAGGATGTCAAGAAATAAAATGATTAAACTTAACATTCATTTATTACATTCACATAAAAATTAGCTTTCACATTGTATGTGCAGTATATATAAAATTCTTTTAAATGGACAGGTAAATAATAATATAATAACAAAAAAAACATGGGACGCTCATCATTCGCATAGCAAATACAAACAAAGACAAAGTTATTTATACATAATATTTGAGTAGCGACGTCTACAAACGAACTACACCAATCTTTTGTTTGACATCACAACCTACATCACGCAAGCAAAGTTTACCGCGAAATCCGCAATATACCTACTGCATTAGTGTTCTATGACCGACCAAAGACCATTGCTCACTCACTGACGGCGTGGCACGGCAGGTTGTGCTGCAGCATCCCGCGGCGTTCCGTGGAATCCTGCTGAAAGCCCGCTCTGACTGGACTGCGCCCCATTAACCGAAATGACCGCTGCACAAGTTTCAACCTTATTTCAACCAGCTTAGCAATCATAATTCCTCGACACAAAGTGACCTACACGTCCCGCGGGATGCAATGGCGCGCCGCGGCATTACGTGGAATGAAACGGCATAACACGTCATGCCGCAGCATCCCTCGGCGCGTCGCGTCATGCCGCAGCGTCCCGCGGCACGTAGCGTCATTTCCCGGCATCGTGGTATCGAAATAAAGTAACATGAATTCTAAACTCATTGAAATAAGATTTAAAATAACTTGATTAGTAATAAAATCCTCTGCCATGACACGCCGTGCCATGCCGTCAGTGAGCGCCGGCCTTAAAATTACTTTCTTTTTGCTGATTCTTTGGCCAAAAAATAGGCTAGTCCTCTGGTCACGTGAAGAGTCGACCAATCGCTTGGCGATTTCTCTAATAATTAAGTGGGCACTCGGACCCTGTGGCCGTAGTGTTTCAGCCCCAAACGGCTGGTACATATAAGTCGGCTTATTAAGATTAGAAAGTTTCATACATTTTGGCTTTAACGATGGTTTAGAATAGAACACAATAACCTCGAACAACTGATGGTTACCGGCAAGGTGGATGGTAAACGACCAAGAGGTCGCAGCCCATTGCGATGGTCTGACCAGATAAGCTCTTCTCTTGACACGAAATTTCATGATGCGCTTCACTTGGCCAAGGATAGACAGAGATGGCGAAACATCGTCAGGGAAAAGTTGTTTTCAAGGGAGGATCACGACCCTCAGTAATGAGGAGTACGACTTGAGGAGGAGGAGAATAGAACGAATTTTAAAATAAGTTGTTATTAATGAAAACATTTAAATTAAAAAAAAAAGGAATCAAGAGGAGGAGAATGACGAAAGCAAGAACATTTATGTGAATTCCCTTAAATCCCTAATTTCCATATTCCGTGTATGTCTGGGATCACATAACTCTGGTAACATGTATGATAAGTAAAAATTTGTTAATTTAGGTTCCATGAATAATGATCGTCTTTCTGTATAATTTCAGTTTTGATATGATTTTTGCATCCCGACCATACGCCAAAAATACATGTATTTCTCCCAGTTGTGTGTAGTTGTCCCTGCACCTGAATGTACCAAGGATGTTTCAAATTTATGGAAAGTCCATCTTTCGTTTTCCTCCAAAACCTTATTTTTTTTATCTATTGCATCGTCCAACGAAGTCCTGAATGCAGAAATTGGACACTTTATTTCTACTATTGTGTCTTCTCCCTGCACAACTCCGTCCGGAGTTGCACCTAGAAAAGGTAACTCTTTATCAATAAAAAGACCACAAGGCTCTATTTTAATATTAAGTTGTGATGCTAGTTGTTCCATTGCGGTTGTTTCGTTTTCTATTCCATGTTTTATGGACGGCACATTACATAAACTTTTTGGATATATAAGATTTTTAACTAAATTTTTAACACTAGAATTTTGACGTCTATTGACCACTTTGGAGAAATTAGAGGCTGTAAGAAGTTTCCTTCTAAGTTCTAACCACTCACTGGAATCTCTTCGAAGAATCGTTGATATTTCAACGTTTCTTCTTCTGAGCTTGGTAAATTTTTTAAAAAGTCCTCTTTGCAGCGATCGTACTCTAAAGTGGTCATATCTGGCTTTTGACAATGTTCACCATAATCTTTACTACTTTCTTTGTTATTAATTTTTTTTTCGTTTTCTATCCTTTCTTAAATCTTTAAACACACCCCTACGTTTCCTAAAACGTTTCTCCTCTAATTGAAGCACTAGTGGTCTGGTGCTTTTCCCCCAAGATTGATCTATGTAGAGTGGAGAGAGGGCGTTTTGTATTAAATGAAACTACAGCAGCGTTGCATCTCGACTCATAGCCCTTTTTTTTTTTTTTTATGGATGGGAAATCATCAAATGACCCCTCCCGCTCTGGGTGGAGCGAAGGGAGTGTCAGACTCTTACTGACTAAAACCCATCCGTGTTCCTTCCTTAGCCCTTTATGTTCCGGGGTAGCGGTAACCCTTTCGGACAATCCCGCACCCCCGGCAGGCTTCGGCCCTGGCAGGCCCCTTCCTTTCTGCTGACATCTCTTTGAGGCGCGCGTGGAACACGTACGCGCCGTCCGGCACGGGCCTGGTCCTGATCGGACGGTGAGCTACCCATTACTCTCCGTCCGCAGGCCCGCGCCTACGGTGGCCGGGAGTCGTCACGCGGCTCCCGACGCCCGGAGCGTCTCCCGCGGCGGCTGGGGTGTGAGGCTCTCTCCCTCAGCCGTTCAGCCACCTCCTTCGCTAGCATGACTGCTTCGCAGAAGGAGGTGACCGCCCCCCACTCCCTCTCGCCCCGGACCATGGCTTGAACCAGGGCCGGACGCGAGAGGTCGCCGCCGCTGTCGATCGCCTCTACGAGGGCACGGCGGTGCTCCGCCCATGCGGGGCAGACCTCCACCGTATGCTCCACCGTGTTCTCTGGGCGATCCTCGCAGTGGTGACACCCGGGCGTCTCCTCCCGCCTGATGATGTGCAGGAACCTCCCAAAACATCCGTGTCCGGTGAGGACCTGCGTCAGGCGATAGGTGAGGACGCCGTGACGCCTCTCTAGCCACTCCTCAAAGAGGGGTCTTATCGCCACTATCGTGGCGTGCCCTCCGACTCATAGCCCTGACGTAAGAAAAAGTTAATACGTTTCCCTCCAACAAATTTAGCAATAATGTTGTTGAAGGATTTGAAGTATGGATTGGATGATTTGAAGGATTTGTTGTTGAAGAAGAAGGAAGGCGGTGGCGAAAAACTTTTTAGTCTATAAATTGTTTTCAAGCATCGTCACGAATCTTCTAGCGCGAAGAACTGTACTCTACCGAGTTTTAGCCACCGGATCAGACGGCTTTCGAGGAAGATACAGCACAATAGACCACATCCATACAGTGCCAAAAATTATACAGAAATCCGAAGAGTCCAGCCCCTTTGTCTTACGTTTGTGGTCTATGAGCAAGCTTCTGACTTTATCGAGACCTGGTCTGTTTTGGAGTTGCAAGTGACATTAGTTATCTTTATGATGGAACGGATGGTCGTATTCCTTATCCGATCCGTTAGTTTGATACCCAGAATACTCCGTTCCATAGCTCTCTGGCAAACGTCGAGCGTGGACCTCTGCTGATTTGTCAAAGACCACGTTTGACCACCGTATGTGAGGATGGGAAGTATGCACACGTCAATGAGTCTTCTCTTAAGGGACAAAGGAAGATCACCCTTCATTATATCTTTCATGGCCCATTAGCTCATCCAGGCATTTTCGGTGCGTCTTGCAAATTCTTTGTTTTGTCTTGCCTGGAAAGAGACTATTTGCCCGAGATAGAGATACTCATCAACGTATTCGACCTCCACACCCGTCACAGTGATCCTGCGATGCGCACTGTTCGTCATCAACTTGGTCTTTGACATATTCATCTGAAGTCCAACCTCTAGGCTTGCCGTGCCAAGATCGTTTAGCATCTGCGTCAACTCGGAGGCTGAAGACGAAAAGAGGCACAACTCAGCCTCCGGGCTGAATATTGATCAAAAATGTATTAACTTAAACCAAAAAAAATTACATGTATCAAGCACAGCCAACACATCAAGCTAGCCGAAACTTTTAAATTTTCCCAATCAATTTTGAACAATATGTTTTAGCGATAAAGCTGAAAATCTATTAAAGAAATATGACAGGTTGTAGTAGCTTGATGTGCTGGCGTCTGTACATAATTAATTCTCAAAATCTGTCAGTGGTAATTTGTGATTACTTGCGATGAATGAAAACCGTAGAGAATATAAAGGTTTTGTGTAAATTGGCTAATTTTATGCCGACTGTATTTTTTTTTCAAAATTAGTTAATGCAGATCATAGTTTCTGGTCTCCTATTACAACATAACGGGTTTAAAAAGACACAACGAGCCGAGAGTCACTTGTACTCCCCATTATTGTAATCATTGCTTTGTACTAGAAACTTTCTGGTTACGGAGATATTATTATTAAGGTCAAAATTACAACTTTCACTGATATTTTTTACGAAAACAAGTTTTGATATTATAACACAACTTTAAATACCTCCAGGACCCCTGTATAGTTACATGCCGGTGCAAAATTTACTGTTTGTGGTAGTGCGCATACAGCAAATGTTTACACCAAAAATTAAAGTCGATTTCCAGCAATTACTTTTGTCACAGATCTTTTGTGCAATGTTACTTAGTTTGATGTACGACGGCTAAAGTCTTTTTACACCCTGTATCAATAAATAGATAAAATTATTTATAAAAATAGTTTTACTGAATATATTGAAAACACAATTACACATTGGGAACTGTCTAAAATAGGTACGTTTACCTCCCTAAATTTTTGACAATGTTTTGACATTGACATGAGATTACGATTTTAAACCATTTCAAAAATTATTTTATGAATGAAAACTACAACATTTGGAAAAAATAAAAATACGAGGCCTTATATTTTACATCTATATTTCATTTTACTTTATTACATAATTTCTTCAGAACATAAAACGTTGTCAATCGGGTCTTTTGAGCGCAAGCAAAGTGACACGGGTTCCCCGTCTGATAGCCGAAGCGGTACTGACAAGTACTGAATCGGGGTCCTGTCGGGGGCCGGGCGGCAGAGCGGTTCAAGGTATGAGTGGTTATAAAGCTGGATATTTCGGATCTCATCTTTTTACGTTTAATTTAACGATTAAAAAAATAAAAACGAACCTATGACACCTGCTTTATGCATAGTTTGATTAGCTTGCAAATTTTCATAGCCTAATTTGAAAATTTTCATTTAATATTCTCCTTTTATTTTGCGGTTTAGAGGTAACTTTGAGACTTCTTTGTATCGAGAAAATTGTATGCAATCGTGTTTTCGCAACCGATGACACCTCGCAGTAGTCCTCATCTTTATCGTATATTAATTTCAAAGTGAAAACTGCAGAACTGTTGGAACTACAGCCGTTAATGCTAAGGCAATTTTCGCAATCTGAACTAGTATCGGTCCTTAATGTTCGATACGATAGGATACCGTCCTTAGCAGCTTTGAACAGAGAGAGGTGGAAAGAGAGTAGGGAGGCCTTTGCCCTGCAGTGGGACGTCACAGGCTAATAATAATAACGATACGGAAGCATATCGAGTGTTTTTGAATAAGGAGGCAGGCAAGAGATCTGCCGAGATACTCCTAACGATAATCATCTTTAGATTTACGGTAAGATTCACAGAATGCATTTTGACTTGATATACAGGGTGTTACGGAAAGGGTATATCAATACAAACGGGTTGAAGAATGTATCTGGTCTAGAATCTCTGTACAAAAGGAGAATGGCAGAAGTTCATAGAACGCTGGCATTAAACTCTTTTAGTTTCCACAGAAATAAAAGTGGCATGGTTTGATAGGGAATATTATGAGCTTTTGTTAAAAAAATAAATAAAAAATAATTACAATGGGGTTAAAGAGAAATCTTAATTTTTTTTAAAGTGAGGTTAAGTGCATTAATCTGTCAAGCTCCGCTAATGAGACACAATTGATTTTCTATTGTTTGGTCACCGATCGGTGTCCCGCGGTCCTTGACCGGTTAATGTTTGTACTTTAACAGGTTATTTTACCTCTATTACTATTTTAACGCATAAATGTTTATTGTATGCATAACATATTGCTAATTATACTTTGTAATGACTTCAAAAATGATAAATAACTACTTGTTGAAGTTTGTTTAGTTCAATGATTTACCCACTGATCATAGACCTAATGACAGTTTCAAGTGTAGATACTCGGTCAGTTTTAATTAAACTCAGTAGTCACAGAAAACTCAGGAGACTCTAGAGACTCACTTATCGGAATCTAAGCATATAGGTAATAGGAATAATAATAAACAATAAGAATAATAATAAAATAATAATCTAAGCATATAGGAAACGTCGAGGTCCAAGTCTAGCAACAGTCGTTCAGAAAGGTAGGAGTCTTCGAAATCCAAAAGCAAGCCAGGTCGTTGTAAAAATCCACGTAAAACTTTGGGCGCACAAAACATTCACACCAGCACAAAATAGTAGCGAGCGAGCGAATGTGACTTGTGAAGTTTTGTGTGTCATCTTAGTCTATCAAAATCTCTGTGGTCATCTTCTAAAGAGTCATGTTTGTTTGTTTGCCATGACAACACTGTCATAACACTGTCATATAGTATAACAAGTCCAAAAAGCCTTGTTTCCGGCTGCTCAACTTACTCATATTTAACGAGATTTAATCCCAATTCTCAATAATAAAGTTAATCTGGCTATCAATACATAAAAATAAGCGCTTTTTTTTAAATAGCTTTGAATTCTGTACCTTTCCAAAATTAGCAATGCCAAAAACTGCCATCTCCTTTCAGCTCAAAAGCAGTAACTTTGAAAATGCTTAATATTTTTTTATTTCGATAATTTATTAAAATTGAAATCATAACAAACGTGTCACCGCACTACGAGGGTCATTATCCATTATCTTTAGTGTGTCTGTGCGCCTAGTACACGCACATCACGCCGCCCGCCGCGCGCCAGTGCAGCGCCGTGATGTCGAAATAAAAATATATTAAGCATTTTCAAAATTAATGCTTTTGAGCTGAAATTTTGTACAGATATTCTAGACCAGGTACACTCTTCAACCCGTTTGTATTGATATACCCTTTCCGTAACACCCTGTATAGATAAATCGAATCTAATCTAACTAGCCTGTATTGTCCCACAACAGGGCAAAGGCCTCCGTCTCCCTTTTCCACACAATTGACAACATTTCATATTTTTAACCTGCATGTATTATTACGTTATATAAAAGTAAATTCAAATCTAGGGCACCCATATTTTTTCGTTTTTCGAAATTATGTACTTTTCATTCATAATTTTAACTTTGAAATTCGGTGTATTCTAAAAAGACGTAAGTGCCAGATGACGGTAGAATGGCGATATTACCTTTGCTTTATTGGGACCCGTCAAAAAAACTGTTAGACGTCACTTGTCTCAGTCGTTGTTTTGGTTCCTTCACTGGCGTATATTTTTCATTGGGATCCATTTTATTGGCGAAATATCAATCAAAAATTGATAATATTAACAGTAAGCAGCGTGTCGAGTTGATAGGAAAAAATATTGTTGAATTCAATTCAGTTTTTTAGTTGTTTTCTAGTTACACTTCTTAGGTGACATTGACATGTCTTGTTTGATGTAATGTTTTCAATCAAAGACATTGGAATGCGCAAAGGTAACTACCTCATTCCGCCGTTTATGTGACGTCATCACATGATTTTTGATTTTTATTTTTTTTCTCAGAAATTTAGAAATAAAAAAATAAAATAAAAATATATTTGAACTCAGGATACGAAAATAAAGAAATAGTATTTTTGTTTTAAGGTCGTGTCAGGTTTGAAATGTTGTCAATTCTGTCTTTTGCGAGTCCCTACGGTAGGAGTCAAGCTCGTCCCGCCATCTTCGTCTTGGCCTACCGCGATGCAACGATAAACCACTACAACTTTGCTAAGTGAGCGTTGCATTCGAATTTGAACATTACTTGTATATGATTATGATTCTTACTCGCTAAAAGCTTGTTTACATTCGCTTATACGAATATGAACATTATTTCAATAGTTTTCGTAACGTTAACTTTACCTAGCAAAGGAAAATCAGTGTTGTCTGGCCTAAATTATAGACTCTAGTGGTTTTTGAACCAGTTTCTGAAAATTAAGTATTATAACAAAAACCGGCCAAGTGCGAGTCGGACTCGCCCATGAAGGGTTCCGTAGCAGCAAGTAACATAATATAAAAGTTCTTGTAGTTCGTTGTAACTTTGTGAAAGGTAAATTGCGGTTTTCGATTTATGACGTATTAAAAAAAAAACTACTTACTAGATCTCGTTCAAACCAATTTTCGGTGGAAGTTTACATGGTAATGTACACTATATATATTTTTTTAATTTTATCATTCTCTTATTTTAGAAGTTAGAGGGGGGGGGACACACATTTTACCACTTTGGAAGTGTCTCTCGCGCAAACTATTCAGTTCAGAAAAAAATGATATTAGAAACCTCAATATCATTTTTGAAGACCTATCCATAGATACCCCACACGTACAGGTTTGATGAAAAAAAAATTTTGGAGTTTCTGTTGTAAGTATGGGGAACCCCAATTTTTATTGTTTTTTTTCTATTTTTGTGTGAAAATCTTACTGCGGTTCACAGAATACATCTACTTACCAAGTTTCAACAGTATAGTTCTTATAGTTTCGGAAAAAAGTGGCTGTGACATACGGACGGACGGACAGACAGACATTTTTTTTTTTTTTTTTTTTTATTTGAAATGGGCTTGCTCTTGACTCTAGCCTAGGTCAAAGGTGACAGAGACAAAGTCGACGATGGAGCGAGCTTACCCAGAAGAAGCCTGTTCACTCTCACTTTAAAGAGATTCGGGTTGTATGCGCTCGGAAAAACAGACGCAGGTAGAGAGTTCCACTCTTTTGCTGTGCGCATTATAAACGACATTTGCATACGCTTAGTGCGAATTGGTGGAACAGCAACCAGGTAGGGATGGTAACTTGCAGTGCGCCTGGATGTCCGAAGGTAGAAGGGGGCCGGTGGAATGAGGTCGTGGAGTTCTTGGGCACACTCACCGAAGTACAGTCTGTAGAAGACCGACAGGCAGGCAACCTTGCGGCGATGAGCCAAGCTGTGAAGCTTGGCATCCACCAGTTTTACGTCGCCAATGAGCCTCTTAGCTCTGCGTTCCACCGAGTCAAGCGCGGCAAGTTGGTATTTCGCTGAGCCATCCCAAAGGTGGCTGCAATACTCCATGCAGGATCGGACTTGTGCTTTGTATAGGGATAAAAGCTGTCCAGGCGTGAAGTACGTTTCACCCTATTTAGGATGCCCAGCTTCTTGGCCGCAGTTTGGGCTTTGTACTCGATGGTGGCGCCGAAGTTGAGACTAGATGTCAACTCCATGCCTAGAAGCTCGAGCCGATCAGTTACAGGAACAGATGTACCTCGAAAAGTAGGAGTCTGGTCAAAACGACTCCTTTTGGCGGTAAAAAGACACGCCTGTGTTTTGGTGGCGTTAAAAGAGACCAGATTGTCATCACCCCACTGGGAGACAAGGCTTAAGGTCAAATCTGTCCGCTCTACCATGGCCTCTCTCAAGGATCGAACTTCGGACCCGCTGGCCCCTGCATTGGACAAGTATCTCTCTGAAACTGTACTGTCATCCGCGTACCCAACAATACCAGGCTGAAGTAGGTCATTGATGTGCAGCAGGAAAAGAGTTGCAGAGAGAACAGACCCCTGAGGAACTCCGGCATCAATAGCCATAAGGTCAGAGGAGCAGCCATCAACGACTACTCTGATCGACCGCTCACTAAGGAAGTCTGATATCCAGCTACAAAAACCAGCTGGGATGCCATAAGCAGGAAGCTTACTGAGGAGACCGGCGTGCCAGACCCTGTCAAAGGCCTTCGAGATATCAAGCGATACAGCAAGTGCTTCGCCGTGTTTCTCGATGGCTTCGCCCCAACAGTGCGTGACATACACAAGTAGATCGCCAGTTGACCGCCCCCGGCGAAAGCCATATTGACGGTCACTGAGGAGATCATTGTCTTCAAGGTAGGTCAGCAACTTACTGTTCAGTACCCTTTCCATAACCTTGCACAGAATGGAGGTAATGGCGATCGGACGGTAATGGGCAGGGTTTGCACGGTCGCCCTTTTTGGGCACTGGTTGAACATTTGGTAAGCTGGTAAGCTCGCTCCATCGTCGACTTTGTCTCTGTCACCTTTGACCTAGGCTAGAGTCAAGAGCAAGCCCATTTCAAATAAAAAAAAAAAAAAAAAAAAAAAATTTGCAAGCTTCCAGCATTTCGGCACCGTTCTTTTTTCAAGAGAGAGGCGGAACAAGCGTGTCAACACAGGAGACAGTTCAGGCGCACACTGTCTCAACACTCTCGCTGGAATACCATCAGGCCCGCTTGCCTTGTTCACGTCTAGACTGCACAATACTCTTCGGACCTCTTTATTGTGAACTGCGATCTCCGGCATCGAGGAGTCACAATGAGGTACAGTGGGTGGTTGCTTGGAGCCAGCGTCCAGACGTGAATTGCTTGCAAAAAGAGATGCAAATAAATTGGCTTTCTCACTTGCAGAGTGAGCCAGTGAGCCATCAGATTTCAGCATTGGAGGTAAAATGGGACGACAGAAACATCAAACACATGACGAATCCATAAGGGTTCCGTTTTTTGCCATTTGGCTACGGAACCCTAAAAAGTAGTTAAGTACCTAGTAATATGTCTACTTCCTATTTTTCGAGCCACAACCATCGAACATTAAGAAAGATTAGTGATCGATGGCCACAACTAAGCTAGCGTCGGCCTGGCGCAATAGACATTGCGTTAGTTGAAATAAAGTCGAAAATCAATAAACTAAACCGTATGTATCCCTTCCTTTCCACTTTGATGCGAGAGCATGTCATGCATGCTTTGATGTGGAGTCCGTGAGAACAGAGTAACGCAGGTTTTCTTATTTTCGACATTATTTCAATGAGACTAATGTTCATTTTTGTTTGGCATTAAAAACCGCTTTGTCATCCGCTTCGACAGGTCTACGCTCTTACTCGCTAATACATCTACGACCACAATTTTTTTCATATCAACGAATGCAATTCACAAGGGCACGTCATGCGACTCATGTCTTTGTAATAAGGTACCTATATATCCGAATGTTCGACACGCTTTCGTGAATTGCAACATCTGTAAAAATTAAACATGAAAAGCTTACATCTCTTAGCACAACCCTCATGGTACGCTCAAGTCCACAAAGCCACACTTCGGCAGGTCCGTCCAATATCAAGTTATACTTCCATTCAATACATTCTCCATCATCTGACGTCATGGCCTTAGCTACTGGAAGACCCATGGGGTTCTGGAAAACAGTAAGTGTCAGACAGGTGTCATGCTGGCACTTCGCTTATACAAAATCAACATTATTTCAATGTACAAAGAGTACATTTTGTATTATCCAAGCAACGCAAACGTTTGGAAAAATACGCCAAGTGCTAGGAAAAATATTGGTAGATTTATGATAGTTAAACTGCCTACAGCCTGCTGTATTACCAAATAAGTATGTTAGGTAGAACAGCCAGAGTAGCAACATTTATAACCATTGATTACCGTAAATAAAACCCAGTTGCAATTAGTCAAAAAAAAACATTTTATTTAAAATTCTTAGAACAACTATAATATCAAGACTTATTTTAGATCAACAGGTACAAATTGTTTTCAAAGTTCAAACCCCTGTAAATATTATGTTAACTTTGTAAATCTTAAAGATTCAAGGTGCTCTTCCGGGAGACCGCAACCGCAAACCGCAGCGGCAAATCCGCCTCAATCACGACTATCTAACTCTATGAAAACGTTTCCTTAGACGGCTACATTGCCGCGTGACGCCGCGGTCTAGGGGCGACCGCAGACCACAAACCCGTACTGCCGTCACTGACTAACAGATCGACAAGCTATTTTTGTGTGACAAATGACTATCAAGAAACTGTAAAAGATAAATGCCACTGCCGTCGAAGTAGTGGAGCCTCGTTCGGAATTTAACCCGCAGCAGCTTTATCGCTTGCGGTCTGCGGTCGCTTTCGGACGAGCACCTGAACAGACATGAATAAATGTCGGGACATTTTCAGGTGTCCAATTTCAGTTTTCAAAACGTAATCTATCAAATCCAGCTTTCAAACATTACCCGTCTTTGAATTAATAAGTTTATCAGAATAAGCATATCTGCCATACGTAACACCATGTATCTTCTCTGGCAACGTCAACAAGATCTTCAGAACCGCTTTCTTTACGTCATCGGAGCGACAGGACCAGACTAAATGCAGGTATTCATTCAACAGGCCTCTAGCTTGCGACGTTGGGTGGTACATTAGGAGAATCACTAGAGCCTGGAAATAAAAAAAGGAAATATTATGCTCAATAAGCCGGGGGCTGACACAGCCATAACGTCACGCCATACTCCAGTAGAAGATGGCCAGTTCATCATCATCATTTCAGCCAAAAGATGTACAGTCACCAAAAGAGATAAGTAACCACGGTTGTCGGTTACAGTTGAAGTTTAGTAAGAAACTGATAGATATTTCTGAATGAATTTTAACTTGATATAATATGAACTGTTTGTTTTCTATTAATTTAATTAAAGAACGATGACCATATTTGTATGAGACCCGTCCCCCCCTTCAACAGAACTTTTGTATGTATTAGTAGGTTCACAAAGGTCTATAAAAAGACTAGCAACCAGTTTTAATTTCAAAATCCATGGGGTTTAAAAATAAAATGAAAATTAAAAAATCGTTTTATTAATTTTTCCTCATTTGCTAGGCCCGTCCCCCGCCCTGCAACAGATCTTTTGTATGTGCTATCAGGTTCATAAAGATCCATAAAAAGACTAGCAACCACTTTTAACTTCATAATCCATGGGGCTTAGAAATAAAATGAAAATTAAAAAATCGTTTTATTCATTTTTCTAATTCGCTAGGCTCGTCCCCCGCACTGCAACAGATCTTTTGTATGTGTTATCAGGTTCATAAAGATCTATAAAAATACTAGCAACCAGTTTTAACTCCAAAATCCATGGGGCTTAGAAATAAAATAAAAAATCGTTTTATTTATTTTGGGATAAAGTAGTGTCTTGTTGTCGCGGGCGCTATTTTGAATCCTGAACGCAACGAAGGATTCTAGGTTTGAGTTGAATCCTGAGCGAAGCGAGGGAGTTAAGACTTGAATCCTGAGTGCAGTGAGGGATTCAAGCTCGCCCAAGACGAAGACACCCGCGTCTCCGTCGTGGACGAGCATATGGCAGTTGTCCCACCGCCGGCGAGGAAGCAACTAACTGTCGGCTGTTTTCTCGCTCAAGAAACGTACAATAGATATACATTCCGTGTAAACAAAAGAGATGCATATATTAACAGTTGATCGCTGACTGTTCACACTGCCGGCGACACGCTCGCTCGACGGCGGACTCGCTTCACTGGTTTGTCGCTAAGCGACAAGAGCTATCAAAGATAATACTCGCCTAGCGATACTCGCTCAACGATGGTCGCTTGGTGGTCAGAGCTCACGCCGAGAGAAACCCCTGTGAGACTAACCGCCCCGAGCGAGTGGTGCGAGTAATCGCCCGTCGCACTCGAAAACTCGCTGATAGCCCAGCGACAAAACTATCGGAACTACACACACGCTGCTCGCTGCTCGCCAACTCGTTTTCAGTTGCTAGTTCTACTCGCTAATCGTTCATCGCCGCCGGTGGGACAACTGCCTGCCTATAGGAATAGAAAAAACTTTTTAAGAAAAAAAAAAACCGACTTCCAAAAAAACACTACAAAGTGAAAAATAACTTTATTTCGGAAGTCGGTGTCTTTGGATCTGTATTTTAGTTTTTTGCCACCGACTTCCGAAATAAAGTTATTTTTCACTTTGTAGTGTTTTTTTGGAAGTCGGTTTTTTTTTTCTTAAAAAGTTTTTATTTCACGCTTTTTAGTGGGTCTGCTTATAATTTATCTAAGTTACAATAGTCTAGTGATTATCGCCTTTTACAAACAAAATGCTTTTCCCGATGCAGGGAAGTTAATTGTTGAGGAGTTCTCCAGGTCCACCATCAGCTCCATATCACCATTCACATTGTGACGAGCATAAATTGCTTAGCAACCATATTAAAGTAATCGAATCGCAACCCGTAAAATACTTAGATATTATTGAGTACTTCCGATGGCCATCTGTGGTCTTCATCATCAGTTCCACTTCACCAAATAGTGCTTTCCGAGAGCAAATGCACGAGTTACTATAAAAAATACCCAAATCGCTATAGGTGTGCCTATAATATTTGAAGAGTTCCTTCGATTTCTCCAGGATCCCATCATCAAATCTTGACCTGATGCTTTTAGACTAGATGCTGATAATCCTGGCTGCAGCATCAGG
This sequence comes from Amphipoea lucens, assembly GCA_947508005.1. Lineage (NCBI taxonomy): Eukaryota > Metazoa > Arthropoda > Insecta > Lepidoptera > Noctuidae > Amphipoea > Amphipoea lucens. The sequence goes on from OX382364.1 coordinate 1,740,632, forward strand.
CCAGACTTAAATCAACATTACATTGAACTTAAAATTTAGTCCTTTTTAAAATGAGCCCAAACACGACTACGGTGCTGTAATTTCAAGGTTGGTACTTTTTCTGATGCTCCTGGCTTCAGCATCAGGTCTTTATGTACTTCGGTGTTCCTCATTAACAGTACGTTTATCCACACATCGAGCCCTTTTCAATGAGCCTAAACACGATATATCTGCTGTTAGTTGTCGAGGAGTTAGGTACTCTGCAGACTATCCTGACTGCAGCATCAGATCATGACTTGATGATCATGAGACCAAATGTGGCAAATGCCCTATCTAACATCAAAACAATTTACTAAAACAGTCCTTTCCTGTTCGAGTAACTTCTTACTGTTAAGGAGTTGTACCTTCCATCATCAGCCCAGCTACCTGAGATGGTGACAACCATACGCAAATACGCAAGATACTTCATAAAACATGCGAAAAACAATAAGTGAGCCTATAAAATTTGAGGGTTGCCCTCGATTTCTCTAAGATCCCATCATCAGATATTAAAATGGTGACAATGGGACCACACGGGAAGCACCAGCTTTCAAATAAAAAAAGAATCATGAAAATCGGTTCACCCAGTCGCAAGTTATGAGGTAACAAACATAAAAAAAAAAAAAAAAAAAAAAAAATACAGTCGAATTGATAACCTCCTCCTTTTTTTGAAGTCGGGTAAAAATTGGACGAGTAACGAATGACGTTTTCTGTTTTTTAAATGGCATCTCCTAACTGATCTTGAGAGGTTTGAAAATCAAAGAATATGGTTACTTACAAACTCTTTTTTTGTGCCAAAAATATTAACATTAAAACATGATTTTTCTCGGAATATCCTGCACTTTTGAGAGATGTCGTCGTAGTAAAAATTGATCACCTTGCTAAGACGGTTTGAATGAGATACATTTTAAGTCTGTTGGTCAATGTAAGGGTTGGGGGACGTTGTGACGAAATTAACACTAAAACATGATTTTCTCTGAATATCCCGCACTTTTGAGAGATGTCGTCATAGTAAAAATTGATCAGCTTGCTAAGACGGTTTGAATGAGATACATTTTAAGTCTGTTGGTCAATGTAAGGGTTGGGGGACGTTGTGACGAAATTAACACTAAAACATGATTTTCTCTGAATATCCCGCACTTTTGAGAGATGTCGTCATAGTAAAAATTGATCAGCTTGCTAAGACGGTTTGAATGAGATACATTTTAAGTCTGTTGGTCAATGTAAGGGTTGGGGGACGTTGTGACGAAATTAACACTAAAACATGATTTTCTCTGAATATCCCGCACTTTTGAGAGATGTCGTCATAGTAAAAATTGATCAGCTTGCTAAGACGGTTTGAATGAGATACATTTTAAGTCTGTTGGTCAATGTAAGGGTTGGGGGGACATTGTGACGAAATTAACACTAAAACATGATTTTCTCGGAATATCCCGTACTTTTGAGAGATGTCGTCGTAGTAAAAATTGATCACCTTGATAAGACGGTTCGAATGAGATACATTTTAAATCTGTTGGTCAATGTAAGGGTTGGGGGGACGGTCTGACGAAATTAACACTAAAACATGATTTTCTCGGAATATCCCGCACTTTTGAGAGATGTCGTCATAGTAAAAATTGATCAGCTTGCTGAGGCGGTTCGAATGAGATACATTTTAAGTCTGTTGGTCAATGTAAGGTTGGGGGGACGTTCTGACTCATCGTCCTTTCATTCGAAAACATCCATCGGTTTCTTACTAAACTTCAACTATATCCGACGAACCTGGTTACTTATCTCCTTTGGTGACCATACACTGCCGGACATAGGCCTCTTCCAAGCACCACCACTTCAACCAGTTCTGTGCTTCTCGCATCCAGCGGATTCCTGGGTGGATTTTCTATTTTTTATTCCTGGTGGGAGGCCTTCCAACGCTATGGCGGGATAACCAGGTCAAAACAAAAAAAAAAATTACCTGTGGTTCTAATAAGCCTTGAAGCAGAAGAGCTGGAATTCCTGGGGAGAGGCCCTTGACTAGCAGTAGGATGATAAAGGCTGACAGTAACTAGTGATGTTATTTTACACAACATTGTTTTGCGAATTTCATCTTTATTAGCTACTAGAATCGTGATATTGGCAGGTGTCAGGAACACATTCTCTTAACGTCCGGGCTGTAATGCTATTTGGTGGGAAAAATAGACTTGGTGTTCTTGAGCATATACAGGGTGAAATTGAATTCATGGGCATCCTTTCAAGGGGTCATTGTAATCATCATTATGAACAACTTTTACTATAGGACCAAACCTGAAATCCTGAAAAAAAATCTGCTCTTCTGTACATTTTGACGAGTTATGTGAACATAAATGCAAGGAACGGCTGATTTTTTTCGCGATTTTAGGTTTAATCCCATAGTAAAAGTTGTTCATAATGATGAGTACAATGACCTCTTAAAAGGATGCCCATGAATTTAATTTCACCCTGTAGTTACAAAAAAAAACCTCCATGACTTCCTGTGGTATTAAGCTTATCATTATTTTATTAAGAAATACTCACTCTAACGTACAATGCAGCTTCATTTACATCCTTCCAGTTATGCTCCCACGGAGGACACTTCTTCAACAAGTACAGCAGCTTGTTCCAATTGTGGGAATATATGGCTTTACAGCATGCTATTCTGTACACAGTCTTGAAGCTCCGAAGGTCACCACCTGCGTACTTCATGTTGGTTCTACTCTGTTGGAGTTTCAGTAAGTTTCTCTTGCAGTATATTTTGATTGGATCAAAGTTCACTGGTGCTTCCATTATTTCAATAACTTTTTTCTGTAATTTAAATGTAATTATTAGTTAATTTGCTATAACACTTAGTAGTGAGTAAATGATCTTGACGTACAGATGTAAAACTTCATTTAAATGAAAGATTTTCAAGCTAAATGATGAAATATATAAATGAAGAAAAAAAAAAGAAGTCAGAAAGAATGCTAAGTGAAAACGAAGTGATAGCGCTGCAGGTCAAGCGATGCGACGGGATAGGTTGGGGGAACTAGAAATTTCATGCAGATGAAGTCGCGGGCAGAAGCTAGTTTTATAATAAATTAGCTTCTGCCCGCGACTTCATCCGGGAACCACTGTACTTCCTCACCCGGCGCATTTTGATAGTAGGTATTTTTTTTTTGGATAGAATAGACCTTTTTTAGTGTAATTTGAAAACCACAAATTGTGAAAAACCATAGGGGCCGAGAAAAAAATTCCCAGTTTATTTTTTTTTTTTTTCTGAAAACCTGCGATTTTTATAGTACCTAACTATTTTTTTTAGATAGAATAGACCCTTTTTAGTGTAAATTTGAAAACCGAAAAGTTCGCAAAACCATAGTGGCCGAGAATGAAATTCCCAATGTTTTTTGTAACGTAACCTCAAAACACTTAAAAGTTGCTTAAAAGGCGTAGTAGGGCGTGGTCTAAAAAAAGATAACCACGAAGGGGATGGCGCCATCCCCTTCTAACCTAACCTGTCAGAGTCGGGGTGCCCCAAGTCCCGAGCTCGCTTCGCTCGCTCTTGCATCCTAAGTTGTCATTACAAATGTGTTATTTTTGTATTATGTTGGTTTAGTGTGTAGTGTAATCGGGAACACAAAAAATAAAAACATAAACATGTTACATTAATGTACACAATATGCTACATTTTCCGTAACTTTAAGATTTTTTTTCTCAAAAACTATAAGTTTTCACAATGCGGGATTTTGCGAAAGTGCTTAACATAACGAAATGTAGAACTATTAAAATTGTGAAGCTTCGAATCAGGGGGGGCACACTTAGCACTGTCATCAATTTCCATAGACGACAGCGACATCTGCAGTTTGGTGGGTTAAAAAAACTTGGCAGCCATCTTGTCTTGTTTGTCAAATAAATGTCATTGTCACCGGCCGGCCATCCGCCATTTTCATTGTCAACTCCGGCTTTCCCGACGTTGATGCGCTTTCCGAAATCCCGAGTTTATCTCAGCTAATTCTGTTAAAATTGTTAATTGTTACTGTTATTTGTTTTGTTAAGTTTTTATTTCATAATATTGTTATCACTGTTTTTCGTTGGTTATTTTTGTTGTTTTGTTAACATGAGTGAACTCCGAAGAAGATATTGTATTTTTGGCTGTGATGCTTTAGGTAAGTGTTTATTACAGTACCGTAACATATTACCTTTAATATAAGCAAGAAAAAGTTTTGTTATTTTCCATAATTTCATTTTATTTATCCATATTCAGATATTCATGAATTTCGTTCCATTTTCAGTTACATACGGTGTACCCCTTCACCGGTTCCCAAACCCTGACAACCGTCCTGATTTGTTCGCTACTTGGATAGCGGCTGTTGGCAGCAAGATTACAGAAAGTGACCGTACAAAGGTGTACAAGAACAAAAGAATATGTGATCACCATTTTGATCCCACATTCAAGACAACTGGAGGTCATCTTATTTGTTCAGCAATACCAACAGTTAATTTGAAACGTAAGTAGAATTAAATTAGCTCATTATTTGCGAGAAAATAACATTTATTACAATACCAAATTAATTCAGATTAACAATTGATTGGTCATACTCGTCAAATAAGTAACTTATAAAGTACTCTGAAAATTGTGGAATGGACAAGGATTTAGGATCTATTATTTTCGCATTTGAACCAAATCCCTGTAAGACTACTGAGCTGTACAAGTGAGTTGTCAAGTGACGCAGCAAAACTTTGATTGTGACTCCGGCCTTACAGACTAGGTTTTTGAAGTTTAACCGGTCAAGCAGGGCGGTTCGCCGATCGGCGACGAAACAATAGAAAATCAATTGTGTTTCATTAGCAAAGCTTGACAGATTAATAATCAATGGAAAATTAAATCTGAAGATTATTTCAATGTATGTATGCGAAACCATCCAACCAACTGGTGATAATGTTGCAATGTTATGTTACAGGTGTTCAGCAAACAATCAGTACCTTTGTGGAGACAGACCATAGCTACTGTCAGCCTAGAAGAGAATCTGGTCATGCCAGACCTATGATTGATATCACCAACCTACCTGGTGCATCCAGATCTGGACCTTCAACTGCTGTTGATTCTACAGAATTCTCAGCGCCGCGCCGTCTGGATCTAGCCATGCTCGCACACCATTGATGAAATTTGATGAAGGTACTTTGTTTTTTTTTTGTCACTATTATTATAATGTGAACTGGTGTGGTGTTTGTGTGGCCTAGCATGGTCAGAAACAGCACAAGATAGAGAAGTTTAAAAGGCAACAAGGGAAGGGAGGCCTTTGCTCAGCACTGGGACATACCGTAACCTACAAAAAAACTACAAACTTTTTATAGATTAACTTACTCACACACACACACACATATCGTCGCTAATCTAAGTGACATAATATATTCGAAGCATTGTTATTGCGTTAATATTGTTTTAATAATAAATATTTTAACAGATACGTCACTTCGTGAGAACTTTGTTTTTATTTTGTTCGGAATACATGATCAGATATCAGATTCGACTTGGAAAATGTATCAAATTACTATAGTTAGGTCGGCTTAGTCCAAAATGTCAGATACGTCAGTTAGTTACATAGATTATCGACGATTTTTCATAGGATTCAGCAAACCTTTAGTCTCTTGTGTGAGCAATTTTATCTAATATACCTGAACATCTTAAGTATGTATGTTTTTAAATTTTAAATTTAATCTTTCAGGTAAAACTTTCGAGTATCTTCAGAAAAAGGCTGAAATGCAGTGTGCCATAAAAGCAAGACAAATGAAAAATGAAGTAAGGAGATTGCGTCAAAAAGTTAAAACTTTAAAGTTGCGCATTAAGCAAGATAGAATCACAAGTGCTAATAGGGATTTTGAAAAATTATCTCGTAACATGTCTGAGTCAGCTAAATTGTTTACTCGAATGCAATGCATAGAAGGACGGAAGAAAAAGAAGGGGCATAGATTTACCCAAGAAGAAAAGATTTTATCGCTTTCAATTTTTAAGAAAAGCCCTAAAGCCTATAAGTTAATGTGCAAACATTTTACGTTACCGTCTAAAAAAGTCCTGAAGTCATTGCTTGCTCAAGTAAAATTGACTCCAGGCATAAATGAAATTGTTTTTAAAGAATTAAAGTCCACAGTGTCGAAAATGTTGCAACAAGATCGTCTGTGTACGTTAGTATTTGATGAAATGTCCATAGCTCCCCAAATCCATTACAATGTATACACAGACGATCTTGTGGGTTTTGAAAACTATGGGAACTGTAAGACGCAAAATTTTGCCAATCATGTTTTGGTGTTCATGGTCAAAGGGGTAAGGAAAAATTATAAACAACCAGTAGCTTACTACTTTACGCAAACCTTAAAAACATCAAAACTTAAAGAAATTTTAGTAGACGTTATAGCCAACGTACAAGCTACTGGTTTAAAGATAATCGCAACTGTATGCGACCAAAGCTCGGCAAATGTAAGCACAATAAATAGCTTAATCTCCGAAGCCAAAACTGAATATTTCCAAGCAGGAAAAGAATGGCGAAAGGACATAATTAATGTTAACAATCATGAAATAATCCCGCTGTTTGATGTTCCCCATTTGATAAAAGGCATTAGAAATAATTTATTAAATAAAGAAATGCATTATATGCACGAAAATGTGGTAAAAATAGTAAAGTGGGAATACTTTCAGCGGGTTTTTGAAGCCGACAAGTCGCATGGAGAGTTGCGTATGCTGCCCAACTTGACCAATGAACATATAGATCCCGGCAAAATAAAAAAAATGAGGGTGAAAAATGCGGCTCAAGTATTGAGTTACAGTATGGCAGTTGCTACGGACAATGTAGTTGTAAGAGGAGATTGTCCCTCAGAATGTCGGGATCTAATACCATTTTTATTATTGATTGACAAATTATTTGATTCATTTAATGCGTCATCTTTTACGCCGCCAAATGGTAAAATATACAGAGCTGCTGTAAAGCGAAATTCTCCTCATCACATGTTATGGCAGGATGCATTAAAAATGTTAAAAACCGCCAAATTTATGGTGAAAAAAAGTGATGAGGAGAAAATTGAAAAGTCTGTACCAACTTTAAATAACTTGATTCGAACAATCGAAGGTTTTAAATCAATTTGGCAATTATTATCAAAAAAATATTCCTTTGACGCAATGCTGACACGGAATTTTAACCAAGACCCACTCGAAAATTTCTTTGGAAGTGTTCGAAGTTTAGGTGCTCGAAATATTATGCCAAACTGCGTGGGATTTGAGGGAGCATTTAAAACTTTGTTATTAAATAATTTCAGTACAAACCATTCTGTGAATTCCAATTGTGAAGAGGATTCGAATAAGTGTCTACAATCCCTCTCCTTTTTCCTCAATAATGAAAAAAAATCGATTGCTCCCTTACAATCCCAAAATATTGTAATTGATCAGCCTCTGAACGTTATGCAAAATACTAGAAACATTTCTGATTCAGGGGCTGATCAAAGAACTTATGTCTGTGGGTGGGCCTTGACGAAGTGTCTGCAAAAAGTCGTCAAAGGTTGCAAAAATTGTAAAAGCAAGCTACTAGGCAATTCAGACAATGAAATGCACAGGTACACACGTGCCAGAGAATATTGCAAAAATAAGAAGTGGCTTTGCTATCCCTCCGATTGCCTAGTAGCTTGTTTTCAGGAAATACAAGAAATAACTGTTGCATTTTTAAATAATGATTGCCACAAAAAGAACATCAAAGAAAGAATAAAAACCTTCATTGATTTATTCACCAATTTTAGTTTTATGGATTGTGAAATGCATCGAGACAAATTAAAAAAATGTTTTGTTGACACATCCATAAATATAATTATTTATAGTTGGTGCAGGTCTATTAATAGAATATTAGAAGGCAAAATCACCTACGAAGGTGAGGATATTACCAAAAAAGCTGCTCAATCATATTATGATAAGCATAAAACATGTAAATATTAATTTGTTTAATGTAAATAAAAGGACATTCTTAACTTCATACGTGTTTTTTTTTAAATAGATCGAAACCCTGATTGTGACCCTAAACATTATAATAAAGAATACTCATAGTAAGTATGCATATCTATAGGTAGGTGTTTTTATTAGAGCCATAGTTCACCCACCAAACTCAAGGTGGCAGCACTTTCCATACATGCAAATTTTACCACAGAGTTGTTACTCTTTCCCTCTATAGTTACTTTACTCTTTGCTTCGAATAAACGGGTGAGGTAGTACAATGGAACCAAACTGGATGCATATTAACTTTTATAGACTTATCTCGTACCTAGGAGTGAGTATGAATATTCTATGTCTAACAAACACAAGCTGTCATTTTGTCGCTTATCATATCTCTCACTGTAATTGCAACTCGTATTAGCCCGACTGCATTACACATACTTTACTTTCTTTGCTTTTTACATACTCGTAAGTTCACAATCAAATCTAAACACCTTTTTAGAAAACCTGAACATTATCAATAACTTTTTTAATTGTAATGAAATAAGCACCTATACATAAAAGGGCTCCAAAGGCATGACTTGCCTCGCCCGGGACGCTTAGATGGCTAAGGCCGGCCCTGATCACCTGCCAGCATTATAACTTAAGTTTTCACTTTCTGACTTCTTTTCTTTTTTCTTGGCTCCTAAGGGTTATCCTCAAGAATTGGACTATCAAATGCAACAAGAATTTTTCAATTCCAACAGACTGGTAGTTCCAGAGATATACAGGGTGAATTTTTCAAGTGTGCGTGGATGGCCAAATCCGAAACTATGAGGACTAGCGAAAAGTACTCAAAGGAGTCGCGGGCTCGATTTTGATGAAAACTAAAACTGCATCATTGGATTTTTGAAAAATCAATATTTCTAGCCAGGAATCGAACCTGTTGATTTTGAAAAAAAAAAACACACGCTGTATTATTCCACCATTCGATAGTGTCGCTGATAAGGATCGAATTCTGGGAAGTAATGACATACGGAAAACTAAAGGAAAGAGCTCATTTTTAACAAAATAGGTACTTTTTTTATTTTTCTTATGTTACCTACCTCATCATCATCTGCCTAGCAATTTCCCAACTATGTTGGGGTCGGCTTCCAGTCTAACCGGATGCAGCTGAATACCAGTATTTTACATGGAGCGACTGCCTATCTGACCTCCACAACCCAGTTACTGGGTAATACGATACCCCTACCCCTTGGTAAGACTGGTTGTCAGACCTTCGAGCTTCTGACTACCCGTAACAACTGTCAAAGATCCAGGAATGACCGCCGGGACCAACGGCGTAACGTGCTTTCCGAGGCATGGAGGGGTCTCGGTATGTAAAGATGGGCACCTATCCACAGACCAACCGCGGCAAGCGTGCGGCAACCTGATGGATTGACCTGTGCGGCTGTTATTATTTAGCCGGGCCCGGGTTATGTTACCTACCTACTAAACCTTAACTGATTAATTGTTCAAAATTATGACCATTGTTTTCAATACACAGCTGGATTCGACGTCTCAAGGATTGTACTGCATTCAGCATTAAAATATTATTGATTCCATTAGAATATTTTCCAAAGATCGTAATAGAAATTTAAATTAAAAACATTATGTTGTGAGGTTGTGTTCATAAAAATATTGAGCATCATTTCGAACAAGGTACGTAATGTAGGTACGAATACTTTAAAATAAGAAGTTTATTAAAATTCAACATTTTCCTTAAGTTTGCCGTATGTCATTACTTCCCAGAATTTGATCCTTATTAGGGACACTATCGAATGGTGTAATAATACAGCGTGTGTTTTTTTTTTCAAAATCAACAGGTTCGATTCCTGGCTAGAAATATTGATTTTTCAAAAATCCAATGATGCAGTTTTAGTTTTCATCAAAATCGAGCCCGCGACTCCTTTGAGTACTTTTCGCTATTCCTTATAGTTTAGAATTTGGCCATCCACGCCCACTTGGAAAATTCACCCTGTATATCCAATTATCCACATACATACAAACAAAAAAATGCCTCTATATAATATTAGTAGGTATAGATGGAGTCTATATACATCGCCTAAGACGACCCACTGACCACCTTTTTGCTTACACCACGTTAGAAAAGTCTGCCTGAAGATTATGACACTGACTTTGAGGTTACATACAAGTTTACTCACAATATTGCAAAACATGTAAAAATTATATTTGTCGGTCATAAGATGAGAGCGTGGTGTTGACTAAAAATAATATAAAAAGGATAAATTAACAAAAATGCACAGTATCCAAGCGTGAGTTTGGTACAAATAAACGTAAACAATACTTACCATAGTACTCATGGGTACATAATAACATTTATCCAATATTTTTTCCATTTTAATAGATTTTAAAACACTAGTTGTATGATAACGATCTTCATGAATAATACAATTTATTTGTAATCTAACAAAGTCTTTATAAAAGTGAACCGCCACAAAAATTAACTCATTGTTTTGAGTTTTTGACATTGTTTTGGTTTTGACGGTTTAAAGTAGGTGTTGGCAGATATTAAATACAAAAACTACCAAATATTTGAATACATTTTTACTCCTTTGAACTTAAATGCAATTATAATTAGGTTATTACACCATGGCCCTCTTAACTAAAACCTAACATCCTGAAACCCTATAAAACACAATGTCTATTGTCTGTCCCTTAGTCCGTTTTTATCTCGAATACTATACAGCCGACTACTAAGGCTCAATGCGCACAGAGCCTTACAGAGGCATTGTGAGGGGAGTGACCGGCAGCGTAGAGCTCGGCAAGTAGTATGGTCAAGAGAAGGCGCTCTCGTGCTTTGTATTGGGACTATAGATGTAAGGCCGGTTTAAAACCAATTAAACCAACCCGTTTATTAAACGAAAAATACCGATTAAAACCGAAATAAACCATTTTTTTTGGTTTAAAACGGTTGGTGTTGATGACTGTTTTTCTTAATTAGAACTACCTACATTTTCTTGATTTTATCGAGGTAGGGATATGACGGAGTTCCTACAGAACAACCGATGCCGTTTTGAACCCCAAATAAATCGTTTTAAACGGTTGAAAACTCTCCTACAAAAAATAAGAGTAAAGTAAAAAAAACTGGTTCAAGCTATTTTCAACCTTATTGACATTTAAAATTCGGTTTGCTTTTCCAACATTCTCTTTCGATACCGTTGCTTCTTCATTAAAAACCGGTATTTTGATAAATGTCAATAAGGTCGAAAATCACTTGAACCTGTTTTTTTTTTAACTTGCTATCGTTAGGCAAATATTTTCCGACCTTCACTTGTTTTCCATAAATTCTTTATCTTGGATAGATTAATTCTGGAAGAAGACCGACATGATGTTTCTTACGAGAGCGTTTCCCAAACGTCTTAGGCCTTGGCCTAAAACCACAGTCGAGTTATAAGAGGTAAAAACTATACACATTCTTAACAGCTAGTTCTACTCGTAAAAACTCGCATCTCTCATCATCGCAACTCATAAAAGTACATCTTCAGGTCACTCCATCCAGTCCGGAGGTAAGGTCTCAACATAACTAACAAAACGAGCCCAAACTCGACACACCTAGCTCAGCTCGTCTATTAGTTCTAGTAGCAGTCTTCGAAGTACACCTGCAGTAGTAGGTAATGTAGGTAGGTACTTTCTATTGATTTTCTATAAACTAATTAAAACTAAACATGACGTCAGGTGACCAAAAATTGCCCACAATGAAGTAGGTATGTAAAACACAGTTCTTTTATTATTGTAGACGAGTTTTCAACCGTTTAAAACGGTTTATTTGGGGTTTAAAACGGCAACATTTGGTTTAAAACGTTTTAAATCGGTTGTTTTACATCTATAAAGGGACAGTTTGACATTCTACATTCAACAGGAAAACTCGCAGGATACAGATACCGGCCACACTCGTCTGCGCGCGCATTCGCTTGCCGCCACTGCGTTAAAACTGCTTGTGGTCGCTAGACTTCTCGCGGCGCCGCAGGCGCGGCTTCATTACATTTTCCTTTTGTAGTAGTAAAGAAGATACAAGTTTAAAATTATGTGATACCTACTAACTGTTTGTCGCGTCAACTCGCGTCGCTTCGCTGCCGGCCGCTGCCATCTCATTGTGAATTGAGCCTATGGTTTTTTAAGTTATATAACTGTACGCCCGTTATTCATTTTGACAATATGCCTCACTTATATTATGTAGTATACATAAGCAAGATTATACTCCACATGACACTATTTATTTTTCTAATAATGAGTAAGAGCTTCAATTACCTTATCAATCCTTATTCTAGTCACATTATCAAACAATTTTTTCAAATGAACTTGTATCATGGATGGTCTCTTTGAGTTGCCAAGGATTTCCAGTAAATCATCATTAGATATAAAGTAAAATCTCGGGAACAGTTGTCGTTTCGTCTCCAGATATCTTTCAAGAGCTCGGAGGATTCCATCCAAATTATCCACTATTTCGTTCAATTTATTAAAAAGGTACGGCAGTGGCTTGTAAATGCAAGCTTCTATTGCGTTTTTTCCGGCATACATGCTATCAAGAAACATTTATCTATATAAATAAAAATGTAATGCTGTTCGTTGGTAAGCGCATCACTTGAGAACGGCTGGACTGATTTGTCTATTTTTAACCGACTTCGAAAAAGGAGTATTCGGCCCGTTTGTACGTATGTATATGTCCGCGATTTTCTCAAAAACTAATGAACCAATTTTGATGTTTCTTTCATTAAAGTGATCTACATATTTCCAGAAGGATTTTAATAGGTATATAATACATTAGGTAATACCTCCTAGGTCCTTTTTTGTATGATTTGAAGACAATTAAGACGGGACAGCGTCTGTCGGTTCAGGTAGTTTTCTAAGAAAAAAATCTTTAATAGCAACATAAGTAACTAATGTCTTAAATTCCTATTACTAGGTAGGTACTAATCTAGAAGTGGGGTCATCGGTATCTAAATTAAAATTATTAGGTAGTTGCAGAGCTCACTTAAAAGTGATTTCTGTCCAAGCGGCGGTCAAGGCTTCAAATACTATAACTTCGTCTGGCAATTGTTTTCTAATATCTTCACCGCCAAAAATTGTTTCTAGATAGAGGTAACGCCTTTGAACTTGTAAAGAGATCTGTTACAGAAATGTTATAATGTTATTTTAAATACAGTCTAAAAGTATTGAGCTGCATCCGGTTAGACTGGAAGCCGACTCCAACATAGTTGGGAAAAGGCTAGGCAGTTGATGATGGTGATACCTATACACTCTAAAAATATTTTATTCAAAAAAATACTATTATTTATAACTTGAGGAAATGTAACTAACTATTTACACTAGATACTAAAATAAATGACTAACTAACTAACTATACAAATAAATACAAAAACAAAAGGACACTTAGGTACCACCACTTTTGGTGGTTGTGGTGAGTATTCTATTCTATTCTTAGGGCCTGTGCACACCACGTTTTTTAAACGTGCCGTTGCGTTGACGCGCGTTTGTAGCGATACAGACGCGATACGCAAGCGAGTCTGACGCAGCCTGTAGACCTTTGCACCTGCTCTGTAGGATAAAAGCGCGCCGTCGACGCACATTTCAAAACGCGCGTCAACGGCGCGTTTAAAAAACGTGGTGTGCACAGGCCCTTAGGCGTCGAAGTACTCGTCGGCATCGCTGTCATCCGTAAACGTGCCCAAAAGACTGGCAGCATTGCCAAGTTGAATGGCAATGCTAATTCTTTGGCCAAAGAACGACCCAGCCCTCTGGTCACGTAAAGTATCGACCAGCCGGCGAGAAATTTCCTTAAAAAGGAGACGCGCGCTCGGGCCCCATGACATGTTTCGAACGGCTCAAAGCTGTAGTTGCCGCTTGAGGATTTCAGCAGCCGCAGCAGCGGCGCCAGTACAGCCTGCCAAAGTATACTGTATGCCTACTTATTTGATTAGGTATAAACATTATAAGTTCAATTCCTTACTTCAATACATTCTGCTACATATCCCAATGATTTCTCCCAGTAGTCAACTTCTTTAATGAACGGTTCTACATATTTTGTTGATTTCATTGACGACAGTTGCACTTGATTATCTTCAAGAAACTAAGACATTTTAATGTATAATCATTATTTGTGCAAAAGCCTAACTCAAACTAGGTATTGCAAATTTTGGTTCAAACTAACCTGCATTACGTCGTCTACACCTGTAATTTTATACATGTCTCCCCTATGGTGTGCCATCTCAAAGGTCGTCGCCTTCCATACTTCTCTAATAGCTTTGAGTCCGTTCTCAATGTTCAGTTCCATAGTAGCAGCATTTGATATTTCTGATATTTCGTCTGCATACGCTTGGAAGTTTAGTTCCATTATCAAGTCTAATTTAAAGTCTTGTGAATTTTGGTCAAACTCTCTGTATATATCAAATAGATGTGAAATTAAAAAGGGTAAGGAAAAAATATTACAAACTCAAACTCAAAGCATTTATTTCAATTAAACCATTACAGGCACTTTTGAATTGTCAAAATTAAGTAGTCGGTCAATTGGTCAGAAAGTTGAAGCTAGGTGTCTACAGTCTTTGTAATTTGCCATTATTTAATTCAATACACACTTTGTAATACACTACAATAGCTTTTAAATTAACTTTTCTAGCAAATTCATTCAGGAAAAGAAGAAGATAGGTTAGGTACAGACGCCAGCACATCAACCTACCTGAAACTGTCAAATTTTCCTAATCAACTTTGAACCTTATATTTTAGTGATAAAGTTGAAAATCTATTGAAGAAATTTGACAGATTGTAGTAGGTTGATGTGCTGGCCGTCTGTACGACATTTTATAATATTAGCAACTTACACATTCATAAGCGTCTTTATTCTGTCCCAGTGCCTTTCCCTCATACACGGATTTTTTAAATCGCCAATGAGAGGTAGTGTTCGCCTAAATGCGTCGACTTTGACTCTAGTCGTATCGATAATATCCCAATTTTTTTCCTTTAGTTGCCGAGAAAGCCGATTGAAATTTCTGAAAAAACATATAAAGCACTTAAAATGACGGGCAGACCGTGCGTTTGAATTTGACTATTATTTGAATTCATCGATCATTTTAATGTAAAAATGTAGCCTATAATGCGCGTTATGCGCATCATTTAAAATAATTAAAAGCCAGTGATGTCCCACTGCAGGGCAAAGGCCCCCCTACATTCTTTCTACTTCTCTCTGTTTAAAGCGGCTAAGGACCAATTCTTGATGTAGGAGTCCAGCTCATCCCGCCACATCCGCGCGTCATTTACCTACTCGAAAAAAATAATCGCTATCTTAAAGTACCTACCTGAACAAGAACATTACATTTTCTTCCATCTCGTCTGTCTCCATTTCCCAAAACATTTGATTTTTATATTTCTCCCAGGACTCCTCCCACTGATTTACCAAGCCCCAGACTTCCTCCAACTTCTCCAGCTCCTTCTCCATTTTCTGAAGATCCAGATTCACTGGAGTACTACAATCAAATATTTCAATCGTTGTAAATAGGTAATTATGTAGGTAATTTAAATTAAGATATGTTCTTCTTTCTCTTAACAACCAGAAGAGACCGCATAATTTTGTAGTTCTCTGTTTACATAAATAATTAGAAAATAACTTTTTTTTTATTTTATTCTACTTTCGTCTGCCTTTACCGTTAAGAGAAAGTAGTCAATTCATAATTTCGTCTATGTCGATATTCAGCCATATTACGGGGTGTGATGAGCCTGTCACTATAATCTATCAATCATCGAAAACCATCCGACTGATAGGAGTAGATACCTATACTAGCGCCTAGCACAGTAAGAAAGTTTGTTCCACTCTGTAGTATGCAAATTGTATTGTTTATAACACGAAATTACTAATTAGGAGCTTGTGGCTAAGCAATTTCAGCCGCACGGGTCTATCGATCAGGTTAAGCTACGCATGCTGCGGTTGGTCCGTGGATTGACCATAGTATCTTTACACACCCAAGACCCCTCTTTGCCTCGGATAGATCGTTAAACCGTTGGTTCCAGCTGTCATTTGTGGATCTTGGACAGTCCTTACGGAGCATTAGAGGCTTACCCAGTAACTGAGTTGTGGAGGTCAGATGGGCAGTCGCTCCACGTAAAATATTCAGCTGCATCCGGTTAGACTCGAAGCCGACCTCAACATAGTTGGGAAAAGGCTAGGAAGATGTTGATGATAATACGAAATGACAAACTTAATTAAAAACTATTTACGTTAGATTGAACACAGCAAGACCATCGCGTATTTGTTGTTCCTGTTCTCGTAATGCGTTAAGTTGATCTCTGTAAGCTTTCAGCTGGGACAGGGCATCTTTGGCAGTTATTTCCGAGGAAACTGGTGACGTCTTATAGAAATCATCACAAAATTCTTTCGCGGCTTCTTTAAATACCTGAGAGGAATTGTGAAATTAAAAAGTTGTAGTTGCGGCGACGTGAAAGTTTTCGTGCGGCCGATGCGCGAACTTTATTCGAACTCCATTATTGAACTTTCATGTTCGTAAGTTTGGAGAGGAGAGTATTTTATTTGGTAACCTGAGAACTCCTTGAAATCACGCGCAATTTAATGCGCAGTTATCGCGTGAACCGGCTTGGCGGTTCACGCGATAACTGCGCATTATTCACGCGGCCGCCGCGTGGTTTCTCCGCTCATTTGGACGTGCTTGGTCCCCAAGCTAATAGAGCGTATTATAATATGTGTGCATTATTCATCTTACCTCTGCTTGATCCAATAGTCCGGCTTTGAATTTATCTTTGCAAGCTTCGAGATTTTTTTTAGCTTCTTCCAAAAGCGTTAAATAATCTGACCATAAAATAGGTATGTTTTCATGGCGCTCTATCATATCAACACTGAGTTCAACCTCAAATTTTACTGAAACAATAGTCATTTGTTGGTAAAATTGCTACAAGTAATTAATTAATTATTTATTACTAACATCTCCATCATTTATCATCTTTATTCTTGACGCCAACATATCAAGCTACACGAAACTGTCAAATTTTCCCAACCAACCTTGAACCTTATAATTCAACAATAAAGTTAAAAATCTATTAAAGAAATTTGACAGATTGTAGTAGCTTGATGTGCTGGCGTCTGTACAGTACCCGGCGATAAATATTGCACATCGATCTTTGGAAAGAGACAGTTGGCTAATTTCGGCTTCGTAGAGCGTTATCTCTGTCGCACGAAATACAAACAGTCCGGTATCTATTAGGAGCTGTTAAAACAATTATGATTTGCTTCTTTTGATAATTCTTTTTATTCCTTGTATAAAATACACCATTTTTTCTATAAATGATTGCTTTAGGTTGGGGTAAAATAAAAAGGTTCCCCTATTTTTCCTAAAGATGCCATAGTACAACTTTAAATTATTTAAATTTGGGGGTGTTAACAACTCTAGATATATATTTTGAACTGGACGCGACCGCACTCTGTCGCACTTGAACAACGACTGACAAAACGTCAGTTAACATCACATAGGTAGTGTGCGACAGAGATAACGCACTACGAAGCCGAAATTTGCCGATTGTTTCTTTCCAAAGGTCGATGTGCAATATTTATCGCCGGGTACTGTATCTACTTTATTTATAATTCATTATATTTTTACCCCCTTACTAATAAACGTATTACATCAGACTAGCTTCAGCCCGCGACTTCGTTCGCGTGAAACTTCTTGTTTCCCCCGAGCCATCCCGTCGTATCGCATCACCCGCCCGCGCTATCACTTAACGTTCTTTTTGACTTTTTCTTTTTGATCGGCTCCTAAGGGTCATAACGTGATGTTAAATAGCCTATAGCCTTCTTCAAGAATTGGGCTATCAAATGCAAAAAGAATTTTTCAAATCCGACTGGAAGTTCCAGAGATTACCCCCTACATACAAACTTACAAACAAATTTTACCTCTTTATAATATTAGTATAGAAGTATAGATGAATAGTTACACACCGATTTCTTTCTTTTAGTCGTCAGTAATTTGACTTTTGAAAGAAGAAGACAAAGCGTTGTGTAACTATACCGTTTATTAGTAAGGGGGTATATACTATTTAAATGTTTGTGTTATTGGCTTTCGAACAGAGCACCTGCCATCTTATCTCTTTACCACCCTTGGTTGACTGGTATAGAATGTGTAAGGCACTAAGTCCACCTTTATAGGTACCTTATTGTGTTTGTGTGTGTGAGTTTAAATAAATAATAATAAATCATCATTATATTAAATAATTATCATTTAATATTATTTAATTATAATTTTTAGGATTCCGTAGTCAACAAGGAACCCTTATAGTTTCGCCATGTCCGTCTGTCTGTCTGTCCGCGGTTTAGCTCAAAAACTATTGGTACTAGAAAGTTGTAATTTGGCATGAGTATACACGTTAATGACGCCAAAAAAGTGGTAAAATATAATTTTGAAAAAAACAATTATTTAGGGTACCTCCTCCCCTACATGTAAAGTGGGGATGATCATTTTTTTTTCGTCCTTCCCATAGTGGGGGATATCGTTGGATAGGTCTTTCAAAAATATTAGGGGTTTTAGGAGACCGTTTTTTGATTAATTTAAATTACCAATTTTCGTTAGAGTCAAGTGCCCCCCCCCCCCACCCCTGCCAGCAAAATGGTTGCTTTTGGGTATGTGAAAAAATTCACGGCAGTAGTCTATATAACGAAATTAAAATGAAAACTATCACAGCTAAGTAGGCTTTACAAGTTTACAGGTAATAGTCGGCCAACTTAAATTTGCAGTTGCAATGTATGGGAGGACATGGTTTTCAACTACAATGTTGTTTGTTCTTGGAATAAATTCATTGCAACTACGGAACCCTTCATTGTGCGTGGTCCGACAATTCATTATTTAAGGCTGATTTTTTATCCACCTGATATTTTATTCGAGAACTAATTTTGAAATTTTGAGTTATTTCATACAAAAAAAATGTTAAACGTCAATTTTATTCCTCGAATAAAGTTATCAGATGATTGAAAAATCAACCCTAAATAATATAAAATATTAAAAATTTGAACTTCTTACCCAAAGTGTTCATTTTGTCAGATATCGGAGGGAATGTTTTCTCAGTTCTTTCTAGTTCCGACTTTAAACGTTCGTAAGTATCTATGGCTACCTGGAGCTGTTCTAAATCACCTGGTGTCTATGAAACAAACATCCTGTTACTGTATGTATCATGAATTGATAAAAGGGATTATGGTTTCATAAAATTATGCTAAAATCTATGTAATAAAGCCAATCTCGCAATAGGCTTCCATTTTCAAAATACCTCTCATGTACCTATATTAAAGTACTAACAATGAGGTACACCTCAAATACTAAGGCTACGTACGCACTGACAGGTGGCTTGCTTAGCGCCAGCTAGAGCCTAGCAAGTTGCCTTGCGAGTAATGAAGTAAAACGAACGCTCTATAATTTTCGCAACCGGTCGCACTACGCGCTTGGTGCCTTCGCTAGTCGCCTAGCATAATATCGAAGGATGATAATTGATAAGCCACTAGGCTCTAGGCGCTTAGCAAACCACCTACCTGTCAGTGCGCACGTAGCCTAAGTAAGATAGCTAATACATTATATACTTATCGATTTTTTTTACGTACTTTCATAGCTTCTTCGCTACACTTTTCAACATAAGCATAAATATCATCAATGTCAGTCTCTGTAATGCATCTCAGCAATTCTCCCAACCTGGTTTGCCAAACGATACAGTGTTCTATGATGGATTTCTTTAATCTGCTCGAGTTAAGTGTAATAAAATGAATCTGAAAAAAAAAATTGGTTCGATCACTCCATAAAACGAATAAGAAACAAAAAATAAAAGCTGCGGGGTGATTGCGTAACACATTGACAAGACTAATGGCTTTCATTTTGACAGTTTAACAACATTCATTGCGTTATTTACGTTGTAGAGTAAGACAGATTTTTCGAACGTATGAAGCAATGGATTAGCAATATCCTTCAAAATGATTCAGATTGTGCTTGATAGTGTGTTACGCAGTTAGGGTGCTGGAGCATCAATATAACGCACGGAGCAGACCGATATTGATCAAAACTTTGATCGAGTCTCGGCCTATATTACGCAGATTAAAATTATTTCATTAAAAATAACGTTATTTTAAACAAAATAATATTATAAACCATGTACCTGGTTAACTGTATCTTGCATTTGGACAGAATTGGCAAGATTACTGTAGTTAATAATAAGATTATCAAATTCCTCTGCGGTATGATTTTCAGCTCGATAATTTGCCAGAAACTCATCTTTGTCCACTTTCCAGATATGCATGTAAGGATTCCACATTTCCATATGTTCGTGTATTCGATTTATGTTATATCTAATTTCTGAAAATCATGATCATTGTAGGTATATGTTAGCGGCCAAACTCGACTTTAAGATGACTGTACTCCATTTATTAAGAGGCTCGCAGAAGCAGAAGTACGAAACCTTTTATTTTCAAGTTAATTTCAAACAATTTTAATAAATAATGTATGTGCTTTTTTTGTAAGTAACAATGGTCAAATAGGCACATTAGGTAAAGGCACATTTGAACGTCAAAAATTACAATAAAATAGAATCATAAACCAACAAAATAAAAAAATAAAACACGTATTGCCACAACTTATGAAGGGAATAGGTAACATTTCAGATTTGGTAGAGTTATAGTGACATGAAAAACGTTCCCGGTACTGTCCGCCCCTGCTTCTTTTAGATTTTAAACATTGACACGACAATATTTTATGTAAAAACTAAATAATATTAAATGAAAGCCTTCTTAAGCTTTCTTTATTAATTTCAGGAAGTAGATAGGTTAAATAAGTACAATTGAGTGTGACTGCTGTTATTTAAATTGATTATATTTAACTCCACATCAATCTTGACTGTAATAATGTTTGTTATCATTTTATTACAAAGTGTGCCCCTAAAAGAGCCTTTTTAACTTCTGTCTTTCCTAACTTAAAAATGAAAGGTTTCGTACTCCTGCTTCTGCGAGCCTCTTTTTTCTAATGTTATTATAAATGGAAAATAAGTATATATTAATTTCAGAACTGCGGGGCAATTGCGTAACACTTTATAAATCGGAATCAGTTCAATAACATCCATTGCGTTATTTACGTGTTGAGCAGACAAATTTTTCGAACTTATGAAGCAATGGATTAGCAATTGGCTTCAAAATTATTCAAATTCCGATTGATAGTGTGTTACGCAATTAGGGTGCGGGAATGTGGAAGTAGGTATAAATCTTTGTGTAGGCGTGCGTTTATGACACGATAATAATTTATGAACGTAAACGAAGCTTAAAAAGTATGTAAGGATCGTAACAGGTGGCGTTCTGTGGATTCTGCCTACCGCTATGGGAATAAGGCGTGAGTTTATGTATAGGTATCAGTTTACCATCATTAATAAACTTCTGGAGCTTATTACAATCTGGGTCCATAACAACAGCTTCGTAAAACTTTTTTAATCCTCCTGCAGGCAGACCAAACTTTTCATACAGACGAGGAACTGTCGCCATTATTACTATTATTTCTTCAAGAACTGTCGTGAATGTATCTTCGAGCTCCAATTTTGGAGGTTTGTATAAAATTTCTTTTCCGGAAAGGTAGAGATTCATTTTTAGTAGAGGTGACGGTGCCATTGTACCTGTATTATAAAACAAAATCATTGAGTACTTGAATTCTCTCGAAGAAGAGAGAGAAGGCTCTCGCTTGGCAGCTGGACCAAGGCCTTGATACTAAGAGCGGTAGGTACCAGCGGTACACTGGAATACGGCCTTGGCCTTCTGCTTGGGACCGCTGGTAGTTTGCACCTAAGGACTTGGGGGCTGCCTTTGCCCAGTTGTGGGACAGTACAGGAAAAAAAACTTACCATCTCCATGTACACACTTGTACATGTTTTGCATAGTTGTTTTAAGGCATAATCTCAATGCATCTTCTAGAAGCAAATCAAATCTTCTAACGTATTTAACCCAATGTTCTGCCATCTTAAATAAAGTAAAAACAGTATGTATTTATTTTTATTAGGTTTGTGCCCAGTTGATGGCACTTGATAGCAACACGCTCACCCGCTATTACTTAGGACTATTATTTTATTTACTATTACTTAGGACATAATAACTGGAAAAATGTGGGCGGACTTATACACCTTTGCCTAACCCAAGCTTATTAAGTCTGCTGTCAAAAAATACGCATCCATTGGCAATCTGGTGTGATTAGGGTTAGGATTGCCTCCCTAAGGTATAGGCTGAGGTGCTAAACTTCCAGGAAAACCAAGCTTCTAATTTATTTTTCTTTAATGCTAAGGAGTTCTCACTATCACTGCTCCTTGAAATGCTTATAAGAAATACACCACAATAATAATAATGTATACTACCGGAGATATATTTTGAAAGACGGCACGGTTGACATCTGTCGGGCATGCCACCGGCCGGGAGAATCAATCAGGCATATTATCTCCGGGTGTTCTCGTCTAGCTAACGGAGAATACTTGCATAGACACAACCTTGTAGCCAGGATAATCCATCAGCAGCTTGCTTTGAAATACAACCTTGTAGAATCGGAACGCCGTACTATAGGTATGTACCCGACCCAGTTCTCGAAAATGGTAATATCACATTGTACTGGGATCGATCCATCATCACTGACAGGACTATTATTGCCAATAAGCCTGATATAGTGGTGGTGGATCGATGAGAGCGGCGCGCAATGATTGTTGACATAACTGTCTCGCATGATGAGAACCTCGTGAAAGCTGAGAAAGATAAACAAATTAAGTATCTTGACTTGGCTCACGAGGTTGTCGACATGTGGGATGTGGACTCAGCGATCATTATGCCGATAGTCGTTACAGCCAATGGATTAATAGCCAAGAGCCTCGACCAACACCTAAGGAGGCTCTCGTTGGGCAGCTGGATCAAGGGCTTGATTCAGAAAGCCGTACTTCTGGACACGGCCCGTATTGTTAGGAGGTTCCTCTCTCTAGAGCCCTGACCGCCGGTAGCTTGGACCCTGTTCCCGATACCGGTGGGCTACTATTTTTTATATTTTTAAATGTTTTTATATATTTTTTTATATTCTAATATTTAAAAATATAATTTATATGTAAGTTGTATAGTGAAATAATGTATATAATATACCTGACCAATATAGGCTTCGAAACCCTCGTAAACAATAATGAGATAAATCATTATAACTTTATACATATCTAGGACAGTTTCCATAGCTGTTTCTTCCATTTTCCGTATTAAACTTCGTAAATCTTTTATATCGAAAACGTTATAAATATCAAATTCGATGAACGGAGTGTCGCAAATTTGTTCCATTATTTTCACTAAGTTAAGATTACAGTTTTTGTATGTAGTTAAAAAATCTTGAAGCTGAAAATATTAATTATAGAATATTACAGGTTTATGTAAATAAAGCTTCAGTAGTTATTACAAGGTAATATGAAATCCGAAAATAGTTACTTCTCCGATTTGCACAACGCAATCTGCAATATATGCATCTGACATTGTAGAAGTCCACGTCAGTTTCGTTATCCCTGGTTGCACTTTTTTCTCACAAGCCTGGAAATAAAATTTTACCATTTAGTAGTATTATTTATTATTTGGCAGCCTTACATTTACGTTCGCAAACGGTGCAATATCAAACCTATGTATTTTAAAATTCCAAAAATGTAAGAAAAGTGAAATATTGCATATTGATAAAAACAATATATGTTTAGAATTCTATAAAATAATAGAATTCATTTCAGTTTTTATATTGTTAGTTTTAATTGGATTGTACACAGTATGTAACGAAACGCAACTGTCAAAAACTTATGTCTGAAAGAACGTCAAATTTGAATCGAATTTGATCTCTCAGACTAAGGATTTGATTGTTTGATCCATCGATTTCGCCCAAACTATGAATCAATTAATTATTTAGTCATCTTATTTTCCTGTTAATAAAAAAATTAGAATGAACCTAGCCGATCCTGAGTTAGAACTGATTGACCCAACACCAAATGTCCATTCGTTGTTTATACACTTTGATAAAATGTTTTTCTGGACAAAACTAGCCAGCAGAGCCGTGGTAAGATGGAGTAAAAGAATGTATTCCTGCGCCGGCGTATGCTCGTGAGTATTATTGATATTCCTGCTTAATTATTACGTACCAGAAAAAATGCTAGGTAAGGCCTCGTCACGGACTGGTAACAAAATCAGTAAGTATTAGCTGATAATCTAATAAAACTCCCTACTACGTTAGGCCGGCTTAAAGTCAAAGTGTTTTTATTATTCTATTATTTGGTTAGACACACTAGCAGCTAATTAGCTCATGCATGTGTATCATATACCACGGAGATATTTATTTTGTCAGGGGTAAGTTAATTGTCATTGCTTGCCAACATATTACAATTACAACTAAGGAATGGCGCGCCCACAAGAAACTTTTGTCTCCGCAAGTACCGTCAAACGGGGTGAATAGGGATGCAGGGGTGAATCGGGACAAAACTTTTAAATGGATTTTAACGTTGAAATAATATAGTTTGTTGTCAATAAGAGCACATAATAGTTAATTAAATTACATTAAACATATTAGGGTCCTTTTACACATTAGGGTTTTTATGAACAGCGACAGCTAGGAGCCTTTCTTTCCACGGGTTTGGATGCAGGCCGATGACGCCTGTCGCCCGTCTATTGGTTGTATTGCAAGTGCGCGTACGACGACGATGGCAGCAAAAAAGTTGCAGGCTAGCCAGTTACTGCTCAACCACAAAATTTTACGAAAAAGTAGCATTGCTGTCGCTCCCGTGTCTCATCATTCAAATCTCGGCGAGGAGACAGAGACAAAAATGTTGCCGGGCAACTAAGTTGCTTGTGGGCCCTTAATAATTACATGTATCAGTAATGAGAGTGGTATTCATGAGGTGATTGTGTGAAAATATTTTCTGTATCATCATAAGACAAATTTTGCAATCAATTAGCTTTGCTTTCAGTTCAGACTTCGTCAATTTGTGTAAAATTAGTGGATAAATGTCTTACGATTTTAAAAGTGGGTACGTAGATGAGTAATATGACTGTAATAACCTACTCTAGCATTGCCCTATAGGCCCTGTAGCCTTGAGAAAAGTAAATATATGTATCTTACTTATAGTTTTCTGATGGAAAGCAGTATAAAACATAGATTATGCAACTACAAATTATTCTAGATTTCATGTTTACTTATCTACTCAAGCAAGATAGGGAATTTTATAACAATTTTAATTTCCCCTTTTTTATTCAAGGTAACTTATCGTTATTGTATGCACGTGTTTCTGTGACAAATATTCTATTTTTCTGTCATTCTAATTGTTGTACCAGGGACCAGGGGAAGTGTAATATAAGTTGAACTGCTTGAAACTCAAAGCATTTATTTATAATAAACCATTTACATGCACTTTTGAATTGTCAAGGGGTCAGTCAGTCACGAAGATGAAGCTCGTTGCCCATTCTAAAATGTAGTAGGTAGGCTATGGACAATAACGGGGAAAAAACTCCACGGACCCTCTTTTAAATCAAAATAATATGGTTACAAAATATTGGTTACATCATTCATGTTGAAATTATGCATGTAAAGTGGCCTTAATGAATCAATTTAAAAAAAAAAAAAACAAATCAAATATAAAATAATTTATTTCCAGGTATGAAGGCCGTGGTGGTGTCTGCGACATCGCATTGAGTGAACCACTGCTGAAGCTGCGAACACGCAAGGACCTCATCGAGACCCTGCTTCACGAGATGATACATGCATTCCTGTTCGTGACTAACAGAGACCAAGACAGAGATGGCCACGGACCCAACTTCCAAGCTCATATGCACAGGATCAACAAGTGTGCGGGACTAAATATTACCATTTACCACAGTTTTCATGATGAGGTAAGTGTCAAGCCATTAAAAACTATTTTCTACTAGCTGCGCCCCGCGGTTTCACCCGCATAAGTTTCGATCCCGGGAGAATATCGGGATAAAAAGTATCCTATGTCCTTTCCCGGGACTTAAACTATCTCTATACCAAATTTCATCTAAATTGGTTTAGCGGTTTAGGCGTGAAAAGGTAACATACATACAGACAGACAGACAAAGTTACTTTCGAATTTATAATATTATTAATAGAGAAGCACTAGCTTAAATAAAAAATAAAGATTTGAATCGGTATCCTCGCAGGATACCGACGCACACAAAATATATTGTTAAGTTCCGCGCGACATCCACGCGAACGAAGTCGCGGGCACAGCTAGTTTATAATATTAGTATGGATTAATCCATTTGTTTTAGAAAACACATGTCTACAGGGTACCTCAATTACTATACCAAAAGTGATGGTGGGATGGTACCAAAAGTGGTGTAGTTAGAAATCTATATCCTATACCTTCAATCAAAGCAGTAGAAAAGTATAGGTTGATTCAAAATAAAATGTTTTCTTCTTCAAGTAGCAAGCTTGATAAAACTACCCTGTTTAACTTCATTTGGATGAGCTGGTACGCACAATGATATATCAAGCTATACAGTTCCAGTATAAACTGACTTCTCATTTATGTGTGTACACATGTGTCCACATCATCACATCACCACATCATCATCTGCCTAGCCTTTTCTTTTTTCTGTTTTCATGTGTACCACAAGCTGTACAAATTTGTACCAGCTAATCTAATTCAAGCCAATATAATACACATAGGTAAATGGTTTCTGATATAATTTCAGGTACATCTCTACCAAACTCACTGGTGGCGATGCAATGGCCCCTGTCAAACGAGAAGGCCGCACTTTGGCATAGTTCGACGCTCCATGAACAGGGCACCGGGGCCCAGTGACTATTGGTGGAATGACCACCTCAGAAGATGTGGAGGCAAGTTCATTAAAATAAAAGAACCACAGAAAGAACAAAAGTCCAAAGACAAAAGGAATACTACCACTAAAACAAATGCAGATATCACTAAATATATTACTAATAAAATCAACACTATTAATAATTTACCTAATAGCAATAATTCTACAAAACGCGTATTAAAAGATTCTACTAATGTCACAACAGTCAACATTAAAACAAACACAAATAGTCCAATAACTGTTGTAGGTAGCAAAAAGGGAGTAATTACAGCGCCTAAACCTCCCTCAAAACCTATACCAGTCTTCACTGGGAGTGGCAACACTTTAAATACAGGAAGCAAACCTTATACACAGGTGGCAGTAACAGTGAGAAATATATGGGCTAATAAACAAATACCTACAAAGGAGCCTGTGAAAAAGGTTGATCCTACTCTTAAGAAGCCTACAAAAAGTGAAGAGACTGGTACTTTTAAAGAACCTGGAAGAGGAGTAGCAGTTTCCACTCCTAAACGTGCAACAGAATCCACTAATTTACAATCTCCTCCCACAAAAATGAGGAAAATAGAAGACTACTTTAAAGCCACAACAATGTTAAAAGACTTATATGGTGATGATTACAAGTTAACACAGTCAAATAATAATAAGAAATTAGTTGCAATTAACGTTAAAGTAGAATTAGTTGATTGCCCCATTTGTAGCAGTAAGTTTAGTAATGAAGAAATCAATAGGCATTTGGATGAATGTTTGAATAAGGATATCATTGAGAAACTGAGTAAGGATGGCGTAGAAAGTGTTCAAGAAACTCAACCAGGAAGGGAACCAGATACACTAACTGCAAACAAACCTAAACTGAAAGAAATAATAGGTGTAATACCACCAATACTTGCATTTAAACCAAAAGTTGAATTAACGGCATTAGCAGAAAGTAATAATAATAATCTTGTAGATTTGAATAATATGATTTCCGATACAAGTAACATAAAGACAGAAAAACCAGATATAATTAAACCAGAGGCTCCATTTCTACCAGAAAGTAATAATAATGATGTTATAGATTTGACTAAATTAGATTTCGTTATTAATGACGTAGTAAAATCAGATGCAACTAAAACAGATGAAATACAACAGTGTTTTCCAGTTCCTGCATTTAAACCAGTACCATCCATTCCAGAAAGCACTGATAACGATCTTATAGACTTGACTCTTTTAGATTTTGATAATAGTATCATAAAAAATGGCAGAAGAAAGTCTGAATCACAAGCTACATTACAATCTGAGCCTTTCATTGAAGAAAGTGAAAAAATGATATCATTAGTAATAGAGGAACAATTAGAAGCTTGTCGTAACAAAAGAAGAAATACAGTTAGTTTAATTACATTAGACAGAGGAGATGGAATTGGGAAAGAAGCAGCGGAAGATGAGGTGAAAGCAGGCCCCAGCAACGAGGTCTTTGGTCAGAGATGTCCATGTTGTGGTATCAGATTCGAAAAACCAGTACAAGAACATCTAGATGAATGCTTGACGTTCTTTGAAAACAAACATACAATACCTGACGAAGGGGCCAGTACCAGCTTTAGTAGTAATAATAATACAAGTATTTTAGAAGAAGACGATCAATTTGATGAGTCCCAGGAGCTCAATGAGACAGGTACAAAGACACCTTGTCCTTGCTGCATGAAGATGGTAGAACAGGACGATATGAATGTTCATTTGGATGTGTGTTTGGATAGTTAGATTTATTTCAAACTCAACGATCTTATTACAAAACAATGTTTATCCAGAGTCATTTTTAAATTTCGAAATACTGACGATAAACCAGTCTTAAGGGCCACAGCAGACAAGCTACTTTCAACATCGGCGATCGGCGATTTAGCCGCTTTTTAGAAGCTAAATGCAGCGACCAAACATTCCACACCGCACACTTAAAAACGCCAAACGCGGCGATTGAGTCGCTTTTAGGAAGCTCGACACAGGGAGGGGCTGAACACTACACTCTGCACACATTCGGATGCCGGTCGCATTGATTTGGCATCTGCGTAATACGACTCAGTGTAGACCTTATTTTTTTTTTATACTGCTACCGACCTGTGTTAGGTACTGCTACAGTTTTAAAAGAAGAAAGAAATTATTTTGAAATTTATCATTGGTAAACAATCCGATTGCAAATCGGAAAACTATCGATAGTTGACTATCGATTGGCAACACTACAGCCGACCCGATCCAGCATCGGAGCAGTCGCTAAAACGCGCGATTCCGATACCCCGTCCACACGCAGGAAGTCGCAAAATCGCGATGCAGTATCGATAGAATATCTAAAACGCGTGATTTTAATACTGCGATGGAACGCAGAGAGTCGCCAAAACGCGACGCAGCATCGATACAGTCGCAAAATCGCTGATCGCTGATGCAGTGGTAACCAACCACCGCCACCAACCAACCACCAACCGCGGGTTGTGAAGAGTGCCAGAATTTTAATGTAAGGTACGCGGCTGATAAGCCTTTTCTGCCGGATGAGCTGGGTTTGTTCAATGAATTGATTTATTTTTTAACACAAATATCCAGGATTTAAAGTAGCTTATGTCCTTCGCAGGTAACAGACAGATAGATCGACATACTTTCGCATTTTATGGATTATGATAGCAAATTTTTCTTTTTTAGTAAGTGCTGAGATGATTTTGGTAATTTTGATGATGATGCCTTTTATTGTTATTTTCACCTTATTATTTATGTTAGGTAACTGAAATTCCTTTAGGTACTAAATTATTAAGTACTTATTCAATGATCGTGTAATGCATTTATCTAAATCATGTGATATTAGAATAATTAATTAAGTTTGTATATTCATTGCAGTTTTATTAATTTTCTGCTGAATGCTGAAAATTGTATGTGAGAGCGAGTGTCAAGCGAGTGTCAAGTCATATGACTTCTAATCACATTTACATAAGGTTTAAATTGTAACGACTCGTGCAAGCTCGCAAAATGTTACAACGATGAGTGCATTATTCATTGTATGTGAAAGAAATAAGCGAGTCTGTGAGAAGATAACAAATATGTCAGCCTTTGGAAAATATAAAATTCGATTAGATGTTAAATAATGCATATAAATGGGCAGTTTGTACAGCAACAAATACTTTCTATATTATTGTTACGCGCCACACTTGATGGCAACATTAGCTACTACTAGCGCCATCTAGTATCGAGTAGCAGAACTAATAATTATTCGGGTCCCTTCTAGAAACTTCGATGCTAGAACTTTCCAGAACTATCGACGCCTGGTCGGACGGGATCGGTATCTACTCGAACATTCTAGATGTTTCTACGGTAGAAGGTTCTGGAACTATCCGAGGCCTATATAAGGCCGGTGTGCCTGCGAGCCGGAATCAGTGTTGGATAAGCGATACAAGCGAAAACATCGAAGCGATCTTCAAGTGCGACTTTCAAGTGATCTTGTAGTGCGATTGTGTTTTATTGTTAGTGTGTTAAAGTTGTGATTTGTGTTTTTAATTAAAGTGTCTATTTTTGGTTATTAAATCGGCAGTTTTTATTGTCACGAACCCCAAGCTCGTAACAATTGGTGTCAGAAGCAAGGATTAAAATCATGCCGATTCTACCGAAGGACGACAAGGAGGGTATCCGTACCCGGAGTCAACGCCAGCAAGAGACGGACCAGAGGCGATTCGGTGGAGCAACGCCACAGACGTCGGAGGGCCAACTACCGATCACGGAAGCCGGACCGTCCACAGCTGCTCCAGCATCATCAGCACCAGATTTTGCTGCTCTAATGATGATGCTGCAGGAGCAGGCTCGCCGACAGGAGGAACAGGCTCGTCGGTTGGAAGAACAGCTCCAGCGAGACAAGGAGGAACAGGCCCGCCGTCAAGAGGAACAGGCCCGCCGACAGGAGGAACAGGCTCTTCGGTTGGAAGAACAGCTCCAGCGAGATAAGGAGGAGCAGGTGCGCCGCCAGGAAGAGCAGATGCTCCTTATGAAGGACCTTCACGCTGCCTTCGGGAAAGACATGAAGGAGGTGAAGGATAAGGTTGCCCAACATGAAAACCGCCTGTTGGAAGTTGAAACCCGAATCGACCAAGTGAAGGAAACCGTGATGGCTGACGTGAAGAAAACCGTAATGGCTGACGTAAAGAAAACGCTGGATTACCTTAAACTTGAGGTTGGAATCGCAGCCCCCGTAGCTACAACACCTTTGCTACGGGGATTTAAAGTGCCACCGTTCGACGGAACTTCTTCCTGGTCGGCCTACAAAATTCAGTTTGAGGCTGTCATGAAGGCGAACGGGTGGAATAAGAGTCAGGCCATGACTGCCCTCACTCTAGCCCTGCGAGATCAGGCCTTAACTGTGCTGGAAGCTCTTGGAAAAGAAGTGACTTACGAGCAGCTCCTTGAGGCATTGGAGGCTCGGTATGGCGACGCTCACCTGGAACACGTGTTTCGTGCGCAGCTCAAGGATCGCGTGCAACGCAATAATGAAAACCTGCAGCAGTGGGCCCTTGAAGTTGAGAAGCTGGTTCGGAAAGCATACCAGTCTGTACCTGCGCTTATTGATGGGAACCTGGTGCAGGTATTTATCGACGGCATCCGTGACCTTGAAGTTAGGGCTGCTGTGAGGCTCGGTCACCACGGGACCCTTAAGGACGCCTTGGCCCATGCACTGGAGGTGGAAGCTGTGCGGCAGGATCATCGTTCCCATCGCGTCAGGGAGGTTGCAGTGGCTACAGTTCGCGACCGCAATAGAAGATACAGCCCTAGGTGCTACGGCTGTGGGGAAAGGGGCCACCTTCGATCCAGTTGCCCGAAGCGAACTGCAGAAAGGGAAGATGGCTGGTCTCCAGAGGGTAGTGCGGCTAACAGCACTGCCCAGCAGCAGCAGGGAAAACAAGTAATAGCTAGGACTGCGGGGCGGGTGCTGTCTGATGTTCAAAGAGCCCCGAGGATTTCGATCACACAAAACTATGACGGGAAATCTCATGGCAACGCAGATGCATCGTCTAGAAGACCTTGTTCTGAAGACTGCAAGTATGGTACTAGGCAAGAGGGTAAGGAAGTGGTACCTGTGAGGATGCTCAGGACAGACCTCAGCAACGAGTGGAAGGAAAGCCTACAACGTGCACAGCAGGAAGATTCGGACATCAAGCCGATTCTGGAGTGGATAAAGGCCAGAGCACCTAAGCCCAAGTGGAGCGACGTCTCAGCGATGAGTTCGATCACAAAAAGCTATTGGACCCAATGGGACAGCTTGATGATTCAGGATGGAGTCCTGTGCCGTAAATGGGAAAATGCTCGGGGGGACAGCTGTCATTTGCAAATTGTTGTCCCTAAAGCTCAAGTACCGGATATTCTACAGCTTTACCATAATGATTGTTCAGGAGGTCATCTGGGAGTAAAACGGACTCTACTGAAGATACGAGAACGGTTTTACTGGATCCACTGTCGTGACGATGTCGAGGACTGGTGTCGCAAATGTACAAGTTGTGCGGCTGTAAAGGGACCTCAGACGCGTAGTAGAGGTGCATTGAAATTGTACAATGTCGGTACACCATGGGAGAGGATAGCCCTAGATGTTGCGGGACCATTCCCGGAAAGTGAAAGTGGTAACAAGTATTTCATGGTTGTAATGGATTACTTCACTAAGTGGCCGGAAGTCTTCGCCATTCCAAATCAAGAAGCTTCAACAGTTGCAGATAAACTGGTTCAAGAAGTCTTCTGCCGTTTTGGAGTACCTTTAGAGATTCACAGTGATCAAGGAAGGAATTTTGAGTCCCAAATATTCCAGGAAACTTGTCGAGTTATGGGTACTCATAAAACGAGAACAACTTCTTACCACCCACAATCGGATGGAATGGTGGAACGATTTAATCAGACATTGGAGAGATACCTGGCAAAAGTTGTGGAAAATCGGCAACGAGATTGGGACAAGCACATACAACCGTTTTTGTTGTCATATCGAAGTGCTGTTCACGAAAGTACATCGGTGACACCAGCTTTCGCAAACTTTGGAAGAGAACTACGGCTGCCTGCAGACCTGATCACCGGAATACCACCTGATGCCCCACGCAGTATAACCGATTATGCGAATGACTTGCGGAACAAAATGAATGACATTTATGAGCATGTCAGACAATCGGGCCAGCAAATGTCTGAGAAGATGAAAACCCGTTATGACCGCAAGGTGAACAATAAAGGGTTCGACGAAGGTTCACTAGTGTGGTTGCACAATCCAGTCCGCAGCAAAGGGAAATCTCCTAAGCTTCAAGCTAAATGGGACGGACCGTACCGGATTGTGACAAAGATCAATGACGTAACCTACCGGATACAGAAAGGTGCAAGAGGTACTCCTAAGATCGTCCATGTGGATCGACTGGCGCGTTATTATGGGGCCAATAATGCTCGGGACGAGCATGTCTTAGGAGGGGGCAGTGTTACGCGCCACACTTGATGGCAACATTAGCTACTACTAGCGCCATCTAGTATCGAGTAGCAGAACTAATAATTATTCGGGTCCCTTCTAGAAACTTCGATGCTAGAACTTTCCAGAACTATCGACGCCTGGTCGGACGGGATCGGTATCTACTCGAACATTCTAGATGTTTCTACGGTAGAAGGTTCTGGAACTATCCGAGGCCTATATAAGGCCGGTGTGCCTGCGAGCCGGAATCAGTGTTGGATAAGCGATACAAGCGAAAACATCGAAGCGATCTTCAAGTGCGACTTTCAAGTGATCTTGTAGTGCGATTGTGTTTTATTGTTAGTGTGTTAAAGTTGTGATTTGTGTTTTTAATTAAAGTGTCTATTTTTGGTTATTAAATCGGCAGTTTTTATTGTCACGAACCCCAAGCTCGTAACATTATCTAAACTAGCTGCCCGGCGAAACTTCGTACGCGTGCTGTCCTACCCCTTACCCTACCCTACCCCACCCATATCCTACCGCTACCCTTCTCCTATCCTACCCCTACCCTTCTCCTACCTTACTCCTACCTTACCCTACCCACTCCTACTCTACCCGTACCCTACTACTACCCTTCTCCTTCCCTTCCCCTACCCTACTCCTACCCTACCCCTACCCACTCCTACTCTACCCGTACCCTACTACTATCCTACCCCTACACTACCCTACCCCTGCCCTAAACGAAAAACGTAAAGAAAAATGTTTACGTCCTATTCTCAGACCTACTGAATATACACACAAAATGTCATAAGCATCGGTCAAGCCGTTTCGGAGGAGTTTTGTTACAAACACTGTGACACGAGAATTTTATATATTAGAAGAAAAGCACTCTTTCCTAAAGTCGATGCCAACCATCGAGAAAGTTTGTCCCTGGCATTTATTTATTGTAAGGGAAAACGATATAAAAAAAAAATGCCTATGTTACTCAGTGATAATGTAGCTTTCTAACGGCAAAAGAATTTTTGAAATCGGTCCAGTAAGTAGTTTTTAAATTTATTCGTTACATACAAAAATAAAAATCTTTCCTCTTTATAATATTACTTTAGATTGACACAAACATTTTCGATGAACTGCTTTTCAGCATGGAGAAGTGGTGGCCCAGTGGTAACGGCTCCGACCTACGAGTTGTAGGTCGTGGATTCGTACACAGGCAGGCGCTTTACATTGTGTAAATAATTTCATCACCACTGCTCTTAAAACGGTGAAGGAAAACTTGAGGAAACCGGCACGTCCTAGAACCAAAAATTCGAAGACATGTGACATCTACCAACCTGCACTGGGCCGGCGTGGTGGATTACAGACCACTCCCTCTCACAGAGAGGAGGCATGTGTCCCAGCGGGTTGGTATGTGTCACATGTTTCGAATTTTTTTGGTTCTAGGACATGTCGGTCATCCTCACGATGTTTTCTTTCACCGTTTTGGAAGCAGTGGTGATGAAATTAACATACACAAAGTAAAGTGCCTGCCTGGGTTCGACCACAGGGCCACCACAGCTCTTCACTATTCCTCAAGTATATGTGAGTAAACATTCATAATAATTTACTCCAGAAACTTACTGTCGATGGACTCTTAGGCTGCGTTTCTACTAGAGATGAGCGAGGATGCGTAGCGAGGGATGTGTATAAAACTAACCAATACCAACGCTAACTTAGTTCAAGCTATAAAAATGAAGCGCTAATATTGGTTGGTTTCACACACATCCCTCGCTACCACAGATATAGATATACCTAGATAACGCAAGTACCAAGAACTGTATGAAAACTAAGCGTGCCACCTTTTGACTACCTACTA
This sequence comes from Amphipoea lucens, assembly GCA_947508005.1. Classification (NCBI taxonomy): domain Eukaryota; kingdom Metazoa; phylum Arthropoda; class Insecta; order Lepidoptera; family Noctuidae; genus Amphipoea; species Amphipoea lucens. Next base: position 1,775,709 of record OX382364.1, read on the forward strand.
TGACGTCACTAGCTCGCGCTCTCTCGCTCACGCTCACCCAGCCAGCAGTACGCAGGACTGAGCGCGAAAGTGGCGGCTTATGATTTTCGATCGTAAACTGGTGCGATTTTTGGCACGCGAAGTAGGTGCTCTTGCGTTATCTAGGTGTATCTGTATCTGTGCTCGCTACGCATCCTCGCTCATTTCTGGTGGAAACGCAGCGATGAGGCCTACGTCCAGCAGTGGACGTCTTTCGGTTGAAATGATGATGAGGAATAACTTACTAGGATCAGCGGCTTGAACAGTAGTCTCTCCTCATCGGATAGCGCGTCCAGTATCTTGTTGTAACCCTTCACGACAGCCAGCACGCTTTCATACACATAGTTCACAGTCACACCCTTTGCGTAAACCTGGGATTCATCATTACAAAGTGAGACGTGGTTTACTAAAAAATGAAGTACTTAGGCAGTTCAATACGTAGTAGGTATTACGTATTGAATCGAAACGGCGTATCATACGCCCCGTAATTTTTTGCTATTGGGTAATAGCAAAATTTTGAATTACCTACGCTACAGCAACATTTTACAATTACCCTACGGCAAAATTTTGTTATTTTCCCTTCAATAAAATGCCATCAAAAACATTACTTGTAAAAAAAGCCAAGTCTCGCAACTCAGTTCTTTTACTATAAAAAGTTGTGAGATCCATGTAAAACCAAGTCGGTTAGGTAATTTATTCAGTCCCTATTTAAGAGACCTTCTGTCTTAAGTTATTACGTAATTAGCAAACCTAACAACATCTTATAGTGACCATATCAATATTAAAAATCTTTTATGTTTTAAATAAATAGATTGACTTGGCAATCGCACTAAACAATCTTATGTATTACTTGTGAGATACATTGTGTTTTCATGCGATGGCCAAGTCAATCTATTTATTTAAAACATAAGAGTTTTAATATTAATATTGTCACTCAAAAAATGCCGATTTAAACCGCTGTCAACAGAGGCCTGTGTACAAATTTGACAACTATTAATGAAAAAAAAAATGAAAAACAGGGACGCAGTATAATATATCCTTCTTATTCAGTTTATGAAATATCTTTTAAATTGGTCCAATATTGGAGGAGGAAATAAGCGAGAGCCAAACCTCGAATTATGACTTTTTACTTAGACTTTAGGAGAGCAGTGGTGGCCCAGTGGTATCGGCCGCGACTTACGAGTTGTAGGTCGTAGGTTCGAACCCAGACAGGCGCTTTACTTTGTGTAAATTATTTCATCACCACTGCTCTCAAAACGGTGAAGGAAAACATCGTGAGGAAACCGGCATGTCCTAGAACCAAAAATTCAAAGACATGTGACATCTACCAACCCGCACTAGGCCCGCGTGGTAGATTACGGCCCACTCCCTCTCACAGAGAGGAGGCCTGTGTCCCAGCAATGGGAACATTATAGGCTGATGATGACTTAGACTTTCAAAAGTCTCTCCGACCGCATTTCTTCTTAAGCATGACTAACTTCTAATCGCTTTATTCCTTTGTTTTCTATGATAGAAGTTCGAGGGTTCTGTCACTAGCCAGTAATAAAGTCATTAAGTCAGTTTTACCTGATAAGCATGCATCGGTATGTCCATGAATAAGTTCTCCCAGTGTGCTGCTTCATGGCACAGTTCCAGAATAGATCTGAATGTAAGAAATTCATCCGATTAACGACCTTCGAAGGAAGTTTCGTTCTTTCACCGTCTTCCTAAATATAATAGTATGATAAGATAAACCGCTGGGCAAAAGTCTCCACAAAAAGGGTGCCTATGGGTCGGGGCACATTGATCGACGGCGTTCGACGGTTTGTCCATACAAAAAGAGAGCAAAGTATTTATTTATTTATAATAATAAGCACACCAACAGCACAGTCACTTACAATTCAAGAGAAATATCAACTAAAATTAGCATTTCAGTAACCATGCAAATAACAGGTATGCATGACATCTAACTCAAAAATACACACATCAAAAGTGTCTAGGGATCAAGCATTTTTATGCGGATTTCTTGAGATTGAGATGTGGCTTTGTAATAAATTTATGATTTTATAAATTTATATGGATCCTTTTTGGTGCATTTCATAATTTGAATCAGGAACTGTGAATCAAATTCGAGTAAAAGATGAAAATCAGCTGTCAATATTTTCCCTATAAAAACATACAACGCATTGAAGACATTATTAGTGCTACTGTTTCCCTACTACTGATTAAAACCAACGTTATTATGGAGCGGCGACGTCATTTAAGCAGGGAAGAAATGCTCAGAGCCGTGGGAATGATAGAAGCTGGTTCCCGGCAACGTACTGTGGCTGTAGCTCTGAATACAAGTCAGAGTGTTATCAGTCGACTTTGGACACGTTACCGAAGCACTGGTACCGTGGCTGAGCGCCATGGAGGACGGTATCGCTGCACCACACGGAGACAAGACCGATACATTCAAATCTTAACTCGAAGAGCTCCAACAATAACCGCCATGATGTTAGCCGTGAGGCTTCATCACTCTTCAGGGAACTTAATTAGCGACCAAACAGTCAGAAACCGCTTGCATGAAGTGAACAATAGGACAATCTAGAGTCTAGACAAAATCAAACTGGTTGCTAATTTAATTGTAAATTTTTTTATTCTTTTTTTTTACATTTATTACTCACACCCTGAGTTATTACTTGTATTTTGTTTTTTAATTAAAATCGTTTTGCTTGTACCATGTTTGTAAATATGTGAGCACCATGTATCTATCAGATAATTAATTTATATGTCATAGTTTCGTTTTTAATTCTTTTACCTATTGTGGTATAGTAATTTTATTGTAGGTGCATCGTCCTCACATGTTATTATATAATTAATGTACCCATGCAAAATATTGTACCTAAACATTTTAAAAGAGTAACGGTGGAGTTTCTTGCCCGTTCTTCTCCATACGAAAACTACCTTTTGGAATGGGCGACTAGAATCAATTCTATTTTAAGATAATTTTTGACGTTCAAAAGTGCCTTTTATGTGCCTATTTGAAATAAATGCTTTGACTTTGACTTTGACTTTGACTTTGAACCTTCATTCCCGAAGACCGCTACGGGTACCACCTAGGTATAGCAATGCACAATCGTAGGATTCGATATCAATGGGCTCTTGAACACAGAAATTGGGCAGAAGAACAATGGCGTTTCGTGTGCTTTTCTGATGAGTCTCGTTTTGGTATGAGACCGGATACAAGACGTATACGACACTGGAGAACCCCTGGACGCCAACAGCGATTAAAATCCTGCCAGGAAGTCCATCCTTATAGTGGTGGAACCATCATGGTATGGGCGGGTATTTGGATCGGCGGAAGAACTGAGTTGATTTGGATCAGAGGCAACCTCAACGCTCAAATTTATGCTGAGACGATTGTATCAGACGTCATCGTTCCTCTACAAGTGCAAATCGGTCCCTTATTTCAGTTAATGCATGATAATGCACGACCGCACACCGCAAGAGTTGTAAGACAGACTCTCGCCGCAGCTAACATCAATGTCCTGCCCTGGCCTGCTCAGTCGCCAGACTTGAACCCGATTGAGCATGCATGGGATATGCTACAGAGAAGAGCTCTGCCGAATATGGAGGGTATCCAGTCGCAAGAAGACCTTTTTTTGTTGTTGCAACGAACATGGGCGGCCATTCCACAGCGTGATTTGGATGAACTCATTTTGAGTACGCCAAACCGATGTTCTTGTGTTGTTAGTGTTCGCGGTAGAAACACGGATTATTAATTGTTTAAGTTACCCAATAAAATTTTAAAGAAAACTGTTATTTCAGTCTTTTTTTCGAACTTTTGTGTTAGTGGTTCAAATGTCAAAAATCCCTTTATTAGGAAAATGGCAAATTTCTTTATTAATGCAAAGGTGACTTGGTTTATCGTTACTGTGACAAACGAAAACACTTTATTTGATGAATCCTTAAAGAAAATTTTAATTAATATCAATCAGGAGAAAAGTTATTGCAAAAATATATGTTGATCCCTAGACACTTTTGATGTGTGTATTAGAGACAAAGGAGAACAATAAATAGTGTGTCTAGTAGATCTGCTAGAACACTACAAAAACAAACCAATTTAAGCTATATAGACGTGCACTTTTCACACTGTCTAAATAGGGAACGTCTGTATGAAGCAAAACTCATGGAAAAAATATCAATAGGAAAATCTGTCAAGTTGGACCTTTCATTATATTGCCTTGCCATACGTGTTAGAGGGCTATTAAATGTGGTGTTTAAGGTGGATGTAGGCAATTCAAAAATACGATGATGACGCTTACTACGTTGACTAGACCTGAAGTTAAAATAGTTTACCAATTGTGCATCGATGGAGCCGTTTATAATTTCATGGAGTATTAGTAAGTCAGAATGGCTACGTCTTTCTTTTAAGCTAATCATTTTAAAGTGCCTCAACCTGTCATTGTAATCAGGTATAGCTTTACGAATCCCGTTCTTCACACACAAATACCTAACAAAACGGGCCTGAACAGATTCAACACTATTAGAATAAGTTGAATAATAGGGAGACCAAATAGTGGAACAATATTCCAAGGAGCTCCTTACTAGTGCGTTGTAAAGTAAAATAATGCTACTATAATTACGAAAAGGTTTCGACGTACGGATTATAAAGCCAAGCATTCTTTTAGCCTTAGTCACTATACCTACCATCTATATGATCGCGGAAAGATAGTGTTGTATCGAAAAGTACCCCTCGGTGACGGATAACCGACACTCTGCTCAGTACCGATCCATCAATATGATAATCTAATGTGATTCACTTTATTCGTAAATGTAATTGTCTGGCATTTTTTAACATTGAGCGTCATTCCGTTCTTCAAACACCATTCCTGAAGGACATCAAGATCCCTTTGAAGGTTCATACAGTCACTCAGGTCCAATATTCTACAGTATATCTTTAAATCGTCAGCGTAGGCTAAACAATTGCAATTTATTAAATCTAAAAGATCATTCAAAAATACCAAAAAAAGCAAAGGGCCCAACTTAGAGCCCTGTGGAACACCAGAACCAGGAGAAAAAGGCACAGATTCATAACCCGCCAAGGCAACTATTTGAGAACGATTAATTAATTAAACGTATGGAACGACGTACGCATTATTTCGCATCGATGGCGACGAACGCGCTCCGGCGGCGATCGACGGCGTTCGACGGTTTGTCCATACAAAAAGAGAGCATGTGTGCTCCTTTTCAATCGGCAAAGTGCGAAAGACCGTCGATCAATGTGTCCCGCCCGACCCTAAGATGAACGGCGCCGCCGAGGTCGGCCAAGAAAGCGGTGGCGAGATGACCTGGGCGCGTACCGCGAGGGCTAGTTCGAGGTGGCGCGGGATAAGAGTCCTCGAAGGACTTGGGGGAGGCCTTTACCCCGCAATGGGACAGTACAGTCTAATTGAAAAAAAAAAAGAAACCATCAAAATATCGTCATAGGTACTTACGAATCAATGTTACATTCTAAGAGACCGGGATTCTCGATGCTCTTCCTCATCAAGGTCTTGTTGAGTCCTGCACCACATCTTTCATCCACGTTGTGCTGTTGGACATAAATTATATAATAATAATAATAATATCGTTTATTCATAAAAATGGTGCAGATTTACAATAATATAACTTAACAATTATATGTAGAGGACACAGTTTCTCATTTGCCTGAACTAGGTAGAACCTGTGTTTCAGGCTAGAAAGGTGCCTAGATATTTATGATATAAAAATAAAAAATATAAAATTAAAACTAAGAAGTCTAATTAAAAACTAATATTATCTTAAAAGACTAACATGTTTTATTTACAGACAACGAGTAAATCCTCTGTCTCATTGTATGTTATGCTAAGTAAAAATTGCTGAATAATCTTTTTACAGTCGTAATTATTTAATTTATAGATACTTAATTTCCTATTTAATTTATTGTATAGAAATGGGCCTAAAAATGTATAGAATCTGTTTACAAAAACATATTTAGAGGATGCATTTGACTCACATACAATATCATACCGTCTCTTATTAGTACTTGGGATGTTATAGGAAAGCATGGAGTGCTGTTTTAAAACCAGGTGCGTTATGAAAAGCTGGCGAACAGTCAGCACGTTACAGGATTTGTATAGCAGGTCTGTGGGATAGAGAAAGGGATGGAAGTTTGCTACTTTTAAAATTGCTCTCTGTGCTCTTTCAAGAGGCAGTAAGTAAGTTTTTGGTGCTCCACCCCATGAAGTAATACAGTACTGTATTACAGATTGACCTAGGGCCAAGTAAACTTGTGACACTAGTTTTCTATCTGCAATTGCTCGCAACTTTTTAAAAACAAATATTAATTTGCGCACTCTTGTAACCAAACTGTCAATATGTGGTCTAAATGAGAGCGATTCGTCTATTAGAACCCCGAGATATTTTATGTTACATGTTTGGAGGATACAAGGGCACTTACATACGCTGACTGAGCGGAGTCCGCAATGATGGGCATACAGATGAGAGTTAGTAATATTAAGGTGCGGTTTGCGGATAGAAAAGTGAATATATTTTGTCTTGTCGGCATTTAGTGTTAGTAAGTTGCTTTGAAGCCAGTTAGACACAGTATTGAAACCTATTTGAGCATATTCGTACAATTCGTTATTTGTTTTAGCGGTGAATATTAACGCCGTGTCATCTGCATAGGATATAAGTTTGCCATGTTCAATATTTAAATTACATAAATCGTTAATATAAATCAGGAAAAGGGTGGGGCCTAAAATACTTCCCTGGGGAACACCAAAAGATGTGTTTTTTTGCTCGTCGCTACTAATATTGTCAATTTTAACACATTGATATCGATCGTCTAAGTAGTCAGCAAAAAGTTTCAGCGGCGTTCCCCTTATTCCTAAGGCCTCTAATTTGTACAAAAGCGTCGAAACGGAGACTGTATCAAAAGCCTTCGCTAGATCAAGGAAGATCCCCAGGGTCTGGTTTCCTTTACCAAGTTTATGTTTTTAGCCTTTTAATCTAACCGTCGCAAATACCTACATGGATGACGTCACGACTGCGAGTTGCATAAATAACTTAGTCCCATACTACGTCATGACGTACCGTCCAAGAGATCCAGATCTCCCTGACGGCGACATCGATGGCTCCCATCAGTCTGTTCACGTGCATGATCACGTCTTCAGAGTTGCTGCACGGTAACAGCCATGCGGACGCATCTGTCATTACCTGTTGGTAATATATATTTGGTAATGGCATTATAATACCTAAAGAGTAAATTAAAACTTGTAAGCGTGTAAAATCGGACCACAAATCACTGAGATATCTATTTCTCAATGATTTTTCTGGTCCGATTTTACACGATTCTTTTTCAATTGATACCTAGAAGACTAAGAAGACGTCCGCGCGGTATTCCCTTAAGGCCTATTCAAACCTAAGCGGTATTGGCTACCGTCTGCGGTAGAGAAAACCGAGTGGGTATGCGGTAATATTACTGTTCACATCAAAGCGGATTTTGCTATCCTTGTGATTAGAATACCGAGTTCGAGGTTTCGCCCAACAAGCGAAACAATACCTATGCGGTACTATGGCACCAACTGTTCCGCTCTAGCCGCGGAACTTGATATAGTTAGCGCCACGAAAGATGGGACTTGACACACCACGTGGTTTGACTTGCGCAGTAGACGATTTTAGGTCTCTTTAGCGGTATGAGGTCTTAGCGCGGGACGGGACCGGACGTCATAGGGGCGGTGGAAAGAGCGCGGGAGGCGGGGTCAAGTCTCATCTTTGGCTGGGACGCAGAGACCGGTTAAAGTAGAAAGAGAACCTTAGCAAGCACTTACTTTCTTAAGGTACAGGAGTCTGTTCTTCCGCATCCGGAGTATTGCGGCTCTGCCCGCGAAGTTGGGCATGTCGGCTGGGGCCATGCTGCGCGTCGATACCATGTCCTTCTTAGCCTCCTGCACCTCTTCGCTGAACATCGCCCACATCTAGAAAGAATGGAAGAATAACATCATGTGTAAATTCCCCAAAGTATTAGGCAGTGGTGTCTAGCACACCTACGTTTCATTATGTCTAAGTCCCAAGTAATGAGGGTGAATCTTTTGCTATCAACCTGCTACAAATACAACGGGAAATTCAAGCAGGCATATTATGTGTGGGCGACACCTGTCTCTGCCAGCAGTAGTGAGGGCTATGCTAGCAGAGACAGAAATTTGAACGGAAGTAGCCTCCTTCTGTGAGACCGTGATGATCAAGAAGGAGGCCGCCGAGCGGGATTGGGAGAGGGCTGATCCTGCTCGGAGAAGGAGGCGTCGGGCTGGCAACCGCCTTGGCGCCTAATACGACGAAACCCGCTTACCAAATAAGGTAGGTGGACCTTTGGGGTCGCGGGCGAACGGAGTGGGGACTCTGTCCGCCCACAAAGTGACCCCAGGGAAGACGGTGGCACAGTGGTCACGTGCTGCCGTGCATATCAAGGCTCAGGGGAGGCCCCTTTACAGTCTCCCCAGGGATGTGCCTTACAGGCGTTGCACGGGGGGTTTCCGGACTTGGTCTTTTAAAAGGAACCGGGACCGCCCCTATGTGCTGATGGTGATCACCGGGGTAGTTTTAGTGAGGTAAAAATCTTGCACTCCCCGACCTCCCTCCCCGGAGGTCAGGTGCCTTAAGGTTTCCCCCCGACAACAAAAAAAAAAGGCATATTATGTGTTACTTGTGTTAGGACTACAATTCAAACACAAAAGCAATTTTGGTGTAAAAAAAGTTAATGTCTATCAAGGCGTAGGTACCTCAGCAGTTTTCCTTTTGAAGACACGTTTGAGATTCTCCCGTTTGGAGTAGTTGTTGAGAGAGTAGAGAGCTACCACAGCCTCTTCTACATGGTTGACGCCTTCGAACACCGTGTCTACCAGGTTCTCTATGATAATCTGTCAAGCAATAGATATTTTTGTTTTGATTGGCAATGAGAAGAAATACTTGGTTTGGTGGACTCCTTGAAAAGGGTAGCAGGACACTTGCTCGAAAGACATTTCCACGAAAGACACTTGCGCGGACAGACTCTTGTCTTGTCCCTGCTTCGCACAACGTCGAAATTTCTTTATTGTATGGAAGTTTAAATTAATGCATTATACCCACAAACCTTCCGGAATAAATTCTCAAAGTGATAGTGAAAACCGGATCATAGGTAGGTAATCTGTTGGGCAGTTTAGAAGACCAACGGTCGGTTTAGAAGACCGTCGGTCACGCAACAGACGCGAAAAGCGCCTTTGATTTATATTATGTTTTCATGTCTGCAATCTACCTAGCCTTTTCCCAGCTCTGTTGGGGGTAGCCTTCCAGTCTAACCGGAGCGATTGCCTATCTGATCTCGACAACCCAGTTACTGGGTAATACGATAGCCCTTGGTAAGACTGGTTGTCAGACTTTCGGAGACAACCTGTAACGACTGTCAAAGATTCAAGAATGACAGCGCGGCCCGTGCTTCCCAGGGCACCGGGGGGTCTCGGTATGTAAAGATGGTCACCCATCTTCGCAACCGCGGCAAACGTAGTTTAACCTGTTCGATCGACCCGTGGGACTGTTATTATTATAGATGTATCTATGATAGATACGAGTACATATAAGTATTAGGGTCAGGCGGGGTAATAAGACATCCAACATTTCGGATAAAAATAAGACATGATCATAATTCCGTAGAAAAAGACCTAAAATGAACCTTATTTTATTAAAAAGTATACTTTATGTATATTCTGTTAGGACATATTTTTTAAACTTGTGACTCATTGGGTTGAACATTTTATAAGACATTTTGTGAAGTACAAAAAAAATTGACGCGAAAACTTTACATCGGGCACTACGAACTTTCCGTTTGAATCCTCTAATTCAAGCGTGTGCGACCCCCAACCCCGCTCCCGTCATCCCTTGTGAGCCGTACTTGCGGGGGAGGGTAGCAGTTTTAGTATACATGCAGTCGTTTAGCAGGAAATTAGCGTTGTTTGCAGGGTAAAAAATGAGACGCGCATTTGGGAAAATATAAGACAGTGTGTAGTGTAATATTAAGACAGTAATTGATATTAGGTAATTGTGCATCAAGATGCCTCGCAAATATGTGCCAAAACACAAAAGTTATAGCGACTCAAAGCTGCAAGAAGTGATAGATAAACTAAGAAAGGGTGATTTATTATACAGAGAAGCTGAAACGAAGTATAAAATTGATAAATAGTCGTTATGGAGGAAAATTTACAAATTAAACACAAATAAGCAAGGAAGACAGTTTTAAGCACAGAAGCAGAAGCAGATCTTGGCTTTAACATTGACTACGAAAAACATCATTTTGACTACTAAATCTTGTCAAGAGTATGAGTAGATACATGATTAAATGTCTCAAATTTACACCTTTTCAGATTATACTTAAGTTAAAAAAAAAATTATGCATAATTCTGTATCAGGTTTTGTATCTTTTATACTGTCATCGGTAGGCAGATAAGTTTAATTGTAACATTAAATTGGTGATTGCTGTTGTGATTGCCAAATAATTTAAACCAAAAAACAAATTATATGTAAGCAGAGTATAGTGTGTTGGTTTTTTTTATTTTTAAAAACTTCTACTTAACAATTTTTTTTCAAATTTAATAACAGTTTTCGTATTATATTTAACCCCGTTGTCTTCTTATTGTCCCTGTATCTCAAAAACACGCAAGGTATAGGTAGAAGTTTAAAGCTGTTTCATTTTTTTACTTCTGTGTCTTATATTTCCCCCATTATTGAGGAAAAAAATGAAACACATACTTTGTACACAAAACTATATATCTAGGCCAATTATCTTCAATTTAATGTTATCATGTGAAAGATACCAATGGATAGTATAATATAATCTGTTCTAAGACTCACTAAATAATCTTTAACAGCGTCAAAAATGAAAAGATTTGTTTTTCGTCTCATATTTACCCCGCCTGACCCTATATACTTACTTTATACATAAAAGTCAGGGTTTTTTAAGCAAATTTCTAAATTGCATGTTTTATTCCAGCAGTATTTCAAAAAAATATAAGGCTTTTTAGGGTTCCGTACCCAAAGGGTAAAAACGGGACCCTATTACTAAGACTCCACTGTCCGTCTGTATGTCTGTCACCAGGCTGTATCTCATGAACCGTGATAGCTAGACAGTTGAAATGTTCACAGATGATGTATTTCTGTTGCTGCTATAATAAGAAATACTAAAATCAGAATAAAATAAATATTTAAGGGGTATCCCATACAACAGACATGATTTTTTTAATATTTAGTATTAAATAGTCCAGAGACCCGTCGCACTTAATCATTAAAATTATACCTAAACAATTTCTCTCACCTCAATGTCTTTAATAATGATCCTGAAGCCCAGTATGTCGTCGTACCACGCATGTGCCTGGACATCAAGGATGGTGCCAGATACGCTAGTAATATCGAGAAGGGCCCGGGAGAACAACTGCTCTATTTTCTCACATTTTGCTTCGAATTTATCCCCTTTGGCACCGCCGAAATACGGTTTGGATATGTGTTCCAGCTCATTGATTCTGGAATTTATTTCAAAAACCGTCAGGGTGGATCTTGAGACGAGCATTTTAAGGTCTATGGTCGTATGATGAAAATGGATAAAAAATGTGTATATGAGGGAGAGTGAAATGAGCGCCTATTACAGAAAAGTTGAGGAGGAAATTACTGTCGTGGTATGGACAGATGATGCAAAGGAATGAGGAGCATGGGACAAAATGTGTTAATTGAGAACAAAGAAAAAAAGCGATGGACTGTGTGAATTCTCGAGAAGTACCGAGAAAAAGCAGTTTATGCATTAATTGCGGATGTGGAATCACGCTGTATATTTATGTACCTATTTAAATTGCCAGCTTAAATATAACTAGATCAAACATACCTCCCAAAAATGATCATGCAGTTGCAAACATCAAGCATATCGAAGCACCTCTGGATAAACGAGTCAATATAGTTGAAGATAGCTCCGGTATCCAGTTCCCAGCTGTTAGGGTTCTCGTCATTGTGCGCTTCTACCATCACATCGTAGATCTCCCTGTATTTCTTACAGCAGTCTATGCACTTACTAAACTCGCCTATAGCCTTTACCGTATTACCATAGAAAAGGTCCTCTAGCTTGATATAATTCCGACATAAAATTATGATTTGATTGCTCAGGGCTTTGAACAAGTTCGTGATTCTAGTCTCAGAGTTGTATGTGGGCGATTCCATCCATATGAAACGAAATAGGTTTATAAGATTCGGTATATGTTTGGATATCTCGTCAGGGTCAACGACGCACTCTAGAACTGCGCATGGTTGCTTGATGACCTGCAAGAACTCGATGTTGGATGTAGCCTCCCCAACCTTCTGGGTGATTTCTTCGCAGAGAGATTGGAACTGGTGGATGAATGTGGAGTGAGTCGTGACGAGGATCTTCGTTATATGCTTCACTGCCGGGTTCTTGAGCTGGTGCAGTAAGGCGTTCAGGTTTTCGTCTGTAATTTAATGATTTGTTATTGTGGGTTTTTGGTGGCTTACTTATTTAGCTGAACTAATTAATGAGAATAAGAATAATAATAATTCCAACAAAGAGAACAAGTCCTACTCACGTCTATAAACCCAGAAGTCATATTCATCGCTGGGACATAGCAACTCCTTTTCTGAAGCCACAAAAGCCGTGTCCTCCAAACACGACTTGATCTGATGGGTCCAGTATACGACCACACCTTCGAGTCTCTTCACAAGCTCTCGGTCAACACTGGCCTTTTCAAAAGACAGGTTTTGGCCCTCCCGGGGTATGTATAGGACGGTTAAGCCTAACATCTTATAGTACATGTCGGTTAACTTAGCCAAGAACGTGTGGATGTGGGTGCAGAACTCGCTTTTAACGCCTGGAAAAAAAGAAAGTATCATAAATTTGGACCTAACCACAGAAATAGTTGTAAGTTGTATTAGTTTGTAAGATTAGCTAAGTATTTAATGAAGGTGTAGCAGTATCTACAACGCCACATGCGAATAACGCGTCATACTGACGTCACGCAAATCCTGCATCTCGCAAGCAGAGTTTACCGCGCAACTAGCATAGATACAACAGCCCGATATTAATCATTGGGCAGTTGCCCGCCAGACACAACACTGGTCTGGTCGGAGGATCCTCCCTTTTCTATAGAGTATGAGTGAACTTTACATCCTGTTCCTCATACCTCTATAATGGTTTAAGCTAGATAGACCCATAATCAATACTTACTGTCAGGCCATGCAGTAACAGCGAAGAAATATGGTGCATAAACGTATTCCATCATTTGCATCACATTCGATTCAATAGAATCCCTGAACGTCCCGAATACGATGTCATCATGGAACGACTCAGCCTTGAAGACATAGTCCGGGGGTCTTAGGAAAAATGACAAATCATAAACAGGAGTTGTTGGGATCATGTGAGAAACTTTGAGCAGGTCTCCTTTGAAATAGATACAGAGAACCAAGCTCTTAGGTTCCAGAATCCATTCTTCAATCTCCCTCTTCGTGCTTTCGCTCCAGTCCCCAGGACGAAGATCGTAGAGTATTGTCATCTTCATGATGTAGCCCACCAATAGTTCTAGTTCTTCGGGTTCGTATATTGGTTTTACGGGCGTTTCGGCTAACTCGCGTTCGAGTTGGGCGAGGCGTTCGCGTTCTGGAAGAGGGTAAGTTATGGGCTCAGATACCAGAATACTTAGCGGGTGTAAAAATGCAATATGTGTGGCTGCAGATTATGTTAAGTATGTAAATTATGTGGATAAAAATGGGTAGATTTAGGTAAATCTAATTTATACTGTTGAAATAGGGACGGGATTGGTTAGTCCGAGGATGGGTGGCCATCTTCACATACCAAGACCTCTCCATGCCTCGGAAAGCACGTTAAGCCATTGGTCCCGGCTGTCATTCGTGGATCTTTGACAGACGTTACGGGTCGCCAGAAAGACTGACAACCAGTCTTACCAAGGGGTATCGTACCCAGTAACTGGGTTGTGGAGGTCAATAAATAAAAATATAATATACAGGGTAACATTTTAATCACCGTTTTCCTCTTAAGCGGTCATTCTAATCATTATTATGAACAACTTTTACTATGGGACCAAACATGAAATCGCGAAAAAAAAAATCTGCTGTTCCTACATTTTGACGAGTTACGCGAACATAAATGTAGCGAACAGCTGATTTTTTTTCACGATTTCAGGTTCGGTCCCATAGTAAAAGTTGTTCATAATGATGAGTACAATGACCCCTTAAGAGGAAAACGGTGATTGAAATTTCACCCTATATACGTAATAATAAATAGGCAGTCGTTCCATGTAGAATATGGTATTCAGCTGCATCCGGTTAGACTGGAAGCCGACCCCAACATAGTTAGGAAAAGGTTAGGCAGATGATGACTGTTGAAATAGAATGCCTAGATTTTTTTCTGTTGTAATTTAGAGACAAAAACTAATAAAATTCAAAAGTTACAAAAGTTTAGTAAAATTCCTGTTGGCAAACTATTGACAACGGAATTATTCTTATTACAAAGAAGTTATTACCTCTGTCTGCTTCAGAATCATGACTCAAGTCATCGCTCCACGCGACTTTGGGCCGCTTCTTTGGCGCCTCGAAGGTTACGGCTGGCTTTACGCTCTCATCTGGTTCTGCCTCTTGCTCATCTGGCGCGGCGTCTTTCGCATCTGGTGCGGTGTCTTGCGCATCAGGTGCGGCGTCTTGCGCATCTGGCGCGGCGTCTTGCGCATCTGCCGCGGCGTCTTGCGCATCTGACGCGGCGTCTTGCGCATCTGGAGCGGCGTCTTGCGCGGCGTCTTGCTCGGCGCCTTGCGCGGCGTCTGGCACCTCGTCCGCCATTTTGGCGATAGCTATCTACTAATCACACTAATTAACTACTCAGCAACTTAATTGACACAATAAATTACGAGAAAATTAATATCTTCAATTTATTGACAATCTATGTTTTTCGAAGAAAACAATAGAATGACATAATTTTTTAAAGGTTCCCGCCGTTTTTATTTTTTTCTTAAGGGTTTTTATGTGCGGCCAGTAGCTTAGATGGTAAAAAAGAGTCCGAATGAAATATCGATATAACGTTGCGTGGTAACGAAGAGGGGTGTTGTTTGAGTACACGCGCCGGGGGTTTAGGTTAGGCCATTGAATATTGTTTTACCTTCCCCCTTAGGCCATTGATTATTCAGAAGTCCCCGCGAAACAGACTGTTTATTCAATAGTTAAATTATAACCGTGCCCAAGTGGGTCATGGCCTCATTGTACTGAACGGGATTATCTACTGAAAACCACACCGCAGCATCGAATATCTAATTAAAAAAAAAAACTAGTGTAACATAGACTATTAGGGTACGTTCATGTAGAATGCTGGTAAGTAATCGGAACCGAATATGCCAGCGTGACGCCGACAAGCGCTGCGCGCTGGTTGCCAAATTAGCGCGAACCGTCGCCGATAAGCGCCGAAAAGTTCCTAACTGATTAGCCGGCGCCACTTCGCACTGATTTGGCAAAAAGTATGAAAGCCTGCGCCGACCAGCGTTACTGCTACTACTGCGTGTTGTTACTGATACAATCTTAAGACTATTTATTTATTTATGTGTAGGTAAATATACTTTATGGAGCAGTGGCGGTCCAGTAGGTTCGAACCCAGACAGACGTTTTACTTTGTGTAAATTATTTCATCACCACTGCTCTCATAACTGTGAAGAAAAATATTGTGAGGAAACCGGCATGTCCTAACCAAAAATTCGAAGACATACATATGTGACAACTACCAACCCCGCACTGAGCGCGCGTGGTGGAATGCAAAGTCAAAGCATTTATTTCAAATAGGCACATAAAAGGCACTTTTGAACGTCAATGCGGCTCACTCCCTCTCATCGAGAGGAGGCCTGTGTCCTAGCAGTGGGAACATTATAGTCTGAGTATGTAAATATAGGTAAGTACTTTATTGAACCTACACGAAAAAAATACATTTAAAAAAATTAACTAAACATTACAAAACATACAACGGGCGGCCTTATCGCTTGACCACCACAATCATTGACCATCTTGATTTAATGCTAGTGACCTATTTTCAATAAACTTTTTACACAAAATGAGACGGGTTATGGCACAGAGGACTTTTTTAATGAAGCGTCAAATTTCAGTCTATCAAAAAGCAGGTACTCTGTGGCGTCAACCTTGTGTCATTTTCCGGAGATATCACTAAATAATTTATGACTTGCCATTTTATTTTAATACTAAAGAAAGGGTGTATCTACCGTTTGTCTTAAGTTCTAAAGCCTACATATATATATTTGTTCAGTTCATTTCGGGTGAATAATCTCCAAAACAAGAATAAATCCAGTTAAACAAACGGTCAAACCCACCGCGAGTACTCTTGGTGATGGTCAAGGAATTCGTGATTGCAGTGTATGTTACTTCAAAGGTGATTCTCTCCTCTTATACTCAGTCCCTCAATGGTGAGGATCGCGAGCTATCTTATAGTTGTCTTGTCCCGGCTTGGCGCCAAATATGGATCTGATATCGGTATGTTGTTCCTGGGCCATTTTTGGAGGCCTAGATCTCGATCCCTTGGTGATTACGAAGCTAAATACTTACTGTAGGTATGTATTTAGATATCTGCGTAAATTCTAGTTCTATTTAGCTATGTTTACAGAAAGTCATAATTATGGTGCGTGCTTAGAGTGTCCAAACATAGCGTGAACTTTGTACGCTTTACCTCTAGGAGGCTCGATAATTTAGCGGAAAATTCAAATATGGGTGTACGATTCGCATTTTAATTAGGTTTAAATAACACATTCTGTCGGAGAAGTATTTATAATACAACACGCAAGAGTTAACTTGAGACTTTGCTCGGATGACGTGAGCGCGCGGTACTGAGGAGTCGATGGCGAGCGGTATGATCGGGGGTTGGGATTGGGATGGACCGCTCGTAGGTACTCGGGTAACAAGTTACCTAACTCTTTCGGGTTGCAGGTGTGAGGTGAAATTGGTTTAACCAAAGCTATCCGTAATGAGCTGGATATTTTGTATAGTAGATGAGTTTAACCGTGAGTTTTGAGGAGAGAGGCGAGGAAAATGTTGAGCGTTAGGGAGTAACAGTAATCTGGAACGCGGAATTGGCTTGAACGGGTCACTTAGCACCACACCTGAAGCGATGTCGAGTCACGTCGTTCGAACCGAAACGAGCCGAGTAATTTCTTTTACGCTTTTATTGCATAAACATAAAGCTCTTTCCGACCGGCTCAAGCCGATTTCGCGTCGATATGTGTGGTCACTTCCTTATTGTTCACACATTCGCAATGCCGACTCTCTTCGTAATGTGCAAGATTATTAAATCGGGAATAATTTCCACAGAGGCAACTAGCATGCTCCAACAAAATGTTGGATGGCGTGGGGCGTGTTCACGTTCAGTAGAGACGGGCGCGCGCGGCTTGCGGGGGTGCTCCGCGCGCTACTGATCGCCCAGCTTGTGGTGTCTTTGTGCATGGTCATCTTCTGCTATAACACCAGCCTGAGGGTCATGCTGCTGCTCAAGCATATACATAAGGTAAGAAAAAGGAAGCATCTTCCTGCCCTGTCTCTTGTTACTCGGGGTCGGCGCAACACGTTTTCTTCTTCCATACTCCCCTATCAATCGTAATGCTGTCATTCACTCCCTTCTCTTTTATATCATTCTTCACGAAATCATCCATCTTTTCTTGAAAAACAATATTAATTATGTAACTAATATTTTGTAGCATTATAATGTTACAAAATATTGGTTACATCATTAATGTTGTTGAACGGGCAAAGGGTCCGTTCTTCTCCATAACCAGACAAACCACACACACACACAGGCACCCAGACAGACAGACAGTTGCCCATTCCAAAGCACTACGCTTTGGAATGGGCAACTTGCTTCATCTTTCTGACTGACCGTGTTCTTTGACATTTCAATGAACAATAATTATTGCAGGTAACAGTGGTCCTCCTCTACGGGCTGATCCTATTCCAAGCGTACGCCATGAAATTGCACTATACTGGTGGCCTGCGCCTCATCGCCGTACTGCTCAAGTGTCCGCATTGGAAGCGAGCCACCCTGGTCAGCAGTGTCTGGATGGTCAGCGGCTCCTTGGTCGCAGCTAATGGCATACTGGTGTATCTGGCGTGTCGGGGGACTTTGAAGGTTCGCAGAATATAATCAACCTGTTTTAATTTTCGTATTTCAAGAAAGGACCTCCGTCTGTCGCTGAAAACCAGAGCTGGGGCTTTGTCTTGCATAGGGTCGCAGCATAATGCTGAGTGATAGCCGTTTTGCGTGTATATGACGCATGTTTCCCCCTACCTTTTTATTTTATTTTTTGTGTTTATGTTCTTTTTTGCGTCATTTTTACCGCAAATAAACGTAATTTCTTTCTTTCTTCTTACACGTCATAAATGTTCGTATTTTATTCAATGAATAAATGAAGGCATATCAAATTATTAGGTTAAACTTGCAAGAAACGCCATGCGAATTTATGGTATTAGGTCCAATTGCTCCACAGACCACTAACTAAATGTGTTTAGCGCTAAACATATTTAAAACATAATTCTGTCTCTGTTATCTTCAAAAGATTGAAAGAAACAGAACGATGTTTTAAATGCGTTTAGCGTTTAGTATTCTGAATTAATAGAACTGAATAGGTATCCTTATAAGGGTTCCGTGGTCAAAAAGTAACGTTAATTTCGCCAGGTCCGTTCGTTTGCCTCTCCGCGGCTTAGCTCAGACTCGTAGTAGGTACTTACTAGAAAACTTTAATTTGGCATATTAATCACGCCGACAAAGTGGACATCACGAAAATAATTAGGTATATATGTACGGTTCTTATAGCAAAAAAAAAAAAAAAACAATTTTTAAAGCTTTTTTCTGTCTGTCTGTTTGTTCCGGCTAATCTCCGAATCGGCTGGACCGATTTTGACGGGACTTTCACTGGAAGATAGCTGATGTTATAAGGTGTAACTTACGCTTATTATACTTCATACTTACTTTTATTTTAGAAAAAGATGTAGGGTCCCGCGCAAAATCATTAAAACCCATGAAATCCAATTTGTTTTCCGACATGCATGCGCGAAGTCGCGGGCACACCTATTCTATCTATCTATCTACAGGATGTTACGGAAAGGGTATATCAATACAAACAGGTTGAAGAGTGTATCTGGTCTAGTCTCTGCACAAAATTTCAGTTTAAAAGCAGTAACTTTGAAAATGCTTAATATTTTTTTATTTCTATAGTTTATTAAATTAAAATCATAACAAACGTGTCACCGCACTACGAGGGTCATTATCCATTATCTGTAGTGTGTCTGTGCGCCTAGTACACGCACATCACGCCGCCGCGCGCCAGTGCAGCGCCGTGATGTCGAAATAAAAAAATATTAAGCATTTTCAAAATTAATGCTTTTGAGTTTAAATTTTGTACAGAGATTCTAGACCAGACACACTCTTTAACCCGTTTGTATTGATATACCCTTTCCGTAACACCCTGTATACAAATAAAAATGAATCGTCAAAATGCATAACTTCCGAACGACTGCACCAAATTGGATATTTCTTTTTTTTTTGGTGTGATCGGTATTGCCAGGACAAGGTTTATATGAAAGAAAATTTCGGGAATTCGAAAAAAAACTTGCACCCGTGCGAAACTGGTGCGGGCCGCTAGTTTGTAATAAATTGTAATGGTTTCAGGCTCTAATGAAGGAGTTGTCTTCGTCATTACGTATCGGAATCACACAATATCTCACGGAGCCGACGTGGAAAGCGCTCTTGGATACAATGCAGGTAGAAGTTATTACTGTTACTATTCCAAAGCAGGTACGATTTCACGGCTAAATTTTAAGCTAACGTTGAAGTTCATTTTCAATTCCATTCGCAAAGTTTTCTTTCTTTTGTTTTTCAAATTGACTGCCGAAGCGCATAACTTTTCTGGTCAGTGGCGTAACTATACCGTTTGGGGGCCGTGGCAAATTCAAGGGATGGGACCCTCCTGCTAAGAAGTTCAACCAACGTCATAGTTTTTTTTTTACTAGCACTTTTCCCGCGACTTTTCCGCGTAGATTTCATATTTTCTCCTACAAAATTTAACACCTGATTGCTTCGTTGGTCTAGTAGTCGCAAGCGCTACATAAAAAAAATACTTAAAAATTAGACAAACAATGGGAAAAAGGTACAAAATGTTCGAAACCTGAATGATGTCCTTTGATGCACATTTTCAAAAAAAGTTTGCGTTTATAGACTTAGGATCCTCCTGTGCTCATGGCCCTCTCGGGCCAGGGGCCCCCTCTGGCTGGGGGCCCGTGGCATTTTGCCCCAATGCCACCCTATAGTTACGCCACTGTTTCTTGTTTAACAGTACTTGCGTATAGGTATTTTCTGTAATGCAGGTAGAGCTCAGTTGCTGTGGAGCAGACAAGCCAACAGACTGGCACGAAATCCCCTGGATCAACATGGACTTCCTAAACGAGGGATCAGACCTAGTCATGAAGTGAGTTCGAACTCAAATTTAGCTAGAGAAACTCTCTCTAATTTCTCTCTCTCAAATATCGATACCCATTACGAGTGTATAATGGGTATCGATATTTGAAAACTCAAATGAAATAGGACCGGCGGGGCAATTGCGTAACACATTATTAATCGGAATCGGTTTCATTTTGACAGTTCAACAACATTCATTGCGTTATTTGCGTGTTGTGCAGACAATTTTTTCGAACTTATGAAGCAATGGATTAGAAATATGCTTCTAAATGATTCTGATTCCGACTGATAGTGTGTTACGCAATTAGGGTGCAGGCTAGGCGTTGTGGGGGGGCATCAAGGGACAGGCTGGATCGGATCAAGATTACTTATTTGGGGACGAATTCAAACTGAGCGGTGCGGGCTGGCTCGAGCAAGGGTTGGGGCGGGCTAGGCACACTACCGATATTCTTTGTTTTATTTAAAAAAGACAATCCATATTTTATTCTGCTGGGTCTTAAGAGTGTTTACGACGTACGGCATTTCATACAAACTTTCAAGCCCTTGTTTTTCGAAATGATTGAACCGATTTTAATGAAATTTCATAGGTACGCATAGGCAGGATACAAAGGTCTAAAAGTTAGTAAAGAACATTTTCAAAAATGTCTTATTTAAAAAAAAAAGATAACTGGACATATCTCTGTTTAATTTAAAATCGGTCTAATTTGTCGAAATTTAGACCTCTGTATCCTGCTTATGCGTAGGTACGAAGTTTCAATAAAATCGGTTCATTCATTTCAAAAAACAAGGGCTTGAAAGTTTGTATGAAATGCCGTACGTCGTAAACGCTATTAACATTTCTAAAATTATAATTGACTGTAGATTAGCGGGCGCAGACGGCAAGGTACTGCCCCCCGTGTCGCCGTACTCGTGCTGCACGCCGCGCGTCCTCGCTCCCTGCTACCACGACCCCTTGCAGCAGGTAACAGCCACCATATACATACATATAACACCATCGAACATAGCCTCCATTTTCAAACATCCATTACTGATAGTTTGTCGGTCTGATGCATAGAGGACGGCTTTGTAATGGGTCTTTTTACCGACTTCAAAAAAAAAGGAGGTTTTAAATTCGACACGTTACATGCATGTATGTAATATTATTAGAACTGCAATGTATTCACATATGACAATCTATTAGGGCTTCCAAACAAATACTTATACAAAATTTTATAGATGTAAGTATGTATGTATGTTTGTCCACGCATTTCTCCGCAACTGTTAATCGGATCGTGAGCAATTTTTTATTGGCTTAAATTTACTTCAACTTAGGGAACAGTGCAAGTTTCATCAAAATCGATTCAGTAATTTTCAAGATATGGACTAATACTTACGTGTAAGTGTGACGGCCTGATGGCTTTTTGATTCGAACTACGCTACGGGTGTAGTGTCAAAGGGAAAACATCTCAAAACCTTGGTCAAATTCTAGTGCAATATTTACAACAAAACTATTGCCTATAATACAAACAAATATTCCAGTTTTTATTTAAAACTAAAAATTACGAAATAAAAAAGTAAGTACTTAATTTATATAAAAAAATTAATTCGACTTCAAAAAGAAATTAACTCAAAATTATGAAATAACTTTAATTTCGGAAGTCGGTGGCAAAAAACTAAAACTAAAATACAGATCCCAAGACACCGACTTCCGAAATTAAAGTTACCTATTTCATAATTTTGAGTTATTTTTGAAGTCGATTTAATTTTTTTCGAACCCTTCCAGGCTTAGGTTTTCTTTGGAAAATTCATACAGAAGAAGGAGATTGAGAAGTAAGTATGTATAAGAAATTATTGAGCATTCAAAATATTCAGCAATACAAGAGCGAACGAAGCGAGGTCAAACACTTTTACCCCTCCGCCTCGGCTAAGTAGTTTAGAAGTAGGAATACGGTCTAGGTGATATAGGAATAACTTTTTCGGTTTGCGCAGAAAATAAGATAATCTAGGGTGCGAGAGCGAGCAAACCAAGCTGAAGCATTCCAACTTTAAACTCCCTTCTACCTACTGAACATCTTTCCCCTAAATATCTGGCGTCCTGGGCATTCGTCCAACTGCGCCCTACCATAATGCCGGTACTGGTTCAACCATCATTTTGTTTTCGGGGTGGAAAATTCTCATGGATGTCCGCCGCTCTGGGGCGGGCGGCGGGGTCTGTCAGACTCTTACTGACTAAAAACCGCCCCGGTGTTCCATCTCACACCTACGCCAGGGGTCGCGGGAACGTACGATCCTTCCGCAACCCCCGGCTGGTGCCGGCCCGCCGCTGCAGGCCTCCTCAGGTCAGGGGGGGGGGGGTGAGTTTGACTCGCCCCGCGACTTCGGCGAGGGGCGCGCGTGGAACACTACGCGCCGCCACCTCGGGTCCTAGTGTATGTACGGGAGGCGACGGACGTCCCCGAGTCCGTCGCCCCTGGACCTATTTAGGGGGGCTGGAAGAGCGCGTTGTCCGCCCTCCGCCGACGCCCGGTGCGCCTGCTGCGGGCCGGGTGAGTGGACGAGATCTATTATCATCCACCTGACTCATCATTGTCGTGTCCAGTCGGAGTGGCGCGAGGTGTGGTCGGAAGCCTCCCCGCTGCTGTCGGCGTCGCTGCACACGCGCGGCTGCGTGGAGGCGGTGCGCGCGCCGCTCACTCGCGCGCTACTGGCGCTGCAGTGCTTCAACATGCTCGTCTTCCTGTTCCAAGTGAGTCGTACTGTTGTAACTAGTCGTGTCGAGTACTACACTAGTCGCTGCGCATGCGCGGCTGCGTGGAGGCGGTGCGCGCGCTTCTGGCTCTGCAGTGCTTCAAAATGCTCGTCTTCCTGTTCTAAGGAAGTTGATGTGCTGTAGTTTTTACAATCTACAAGGTCGAATTAACTTGCTCGTAAGAAACTAGTCCGACGTGGCTAGTAATAACTAGCCTAAAATTAGTCGCGTAGTCCGAGGGTAATCATGACTAATACGAAACTATCTCAACACTAGTCGTGACTAGTCCGAAGTTAATGTCTTGACTAGTCTAGATCTATTCGTGACTAGTCCAAAACTAGCCGTGACTAATCCGAAACTTCAACTTTTTCTTCTTTCTATGAGTTTTAAGTTTTCGTGTATTTTGTCAGATCTTGATAGTGGTGCTGACGCAGCTGCTGCGCACGAGCGCGCGCGAGGCGGTGCTGCGCGGCGACTGCGGCGGCACCGGCCGCGCCGTGCTGATCGGGAGCCTCGCCGTGCAACAGCCGCAACAGGTACTCTTCTATAACACGGGTACAGGTTTTTGGAAATTCTACCTCGAAGGTATTCGAGGGCGCTTTTCCTGTGGAAGGGTTTCGGCGATTATAAATAACAAATCCAGCTTGATCACACAATGATTCCTCAATATATTATTTACAATATCTTGCATGAAATCGTATGATTGTCGAAATATAAATATATGGTAAATACGGTACATTACAAACACACGGAGAGCACAAAGGTGAGAGAGCGGATATAGTATGTAGACTAAACGTCAATGTAAAAAATGATATTGACAGTTGTACAGGTGTTACAATATGTGAATAATTACGATATATTTAACAGAAGGGTGTGAAAAGGGAGGATATCGTTTGTATGAAAATCTCATTCGTTTGATTTATAAACTTGATACTTCCTCCTCCTCAAGTCGTACTCCTCATTACTGAGGGTCGTGATCCTCCCTTGAAAACATTTTTTCCCTGACGATGTTTCGCCATCTCTGTCTATCCTTGGCCAAGTGAAGCGCATCATGAACTTTCGTGTTAAGAGAAGAGCTTATCTGGTCGGACCATCGCAAAGGGCTGCGACCTCTTGGACGTTTACCATCCACCTTGATACTTAATACGAATATTTAATTAAGTACCCAATTAAATAAAAACGTAAAAAGTATTTTACTGCTTGCTTCGATTAACTCGAAAATTGGTACAATCATAGAGTCAAATAAAGTGTTTTTGCTTTCCAAACGATTTTTAAAAATCAACCCTCGTTGGTGTGAAAAAAGGGAAATACCTACAGTTGGTATGAAAAGTCTAAATTTAGTCGGATTAAAAACTTATTTATTACTTTTAAGAAGGCTTACAGACTATTACAAATAATAGGTAACAACAACACATTATCAAGTTGCTAATAACAAGCCTCCACAGATATAATTACCATTATTGGGACAAATACCTGTCGGTAAATAATAAAGATCGTAATGTTTGATTTTATTGTTAAATTAACTACCCTTATAAGGGCTTGTATCGTATTACCCAGTAACTGGGTTGTGAAGGTCTGATAGGCAATCGCTCCATGTAAAATATTGGTATTCAGCTGCATCCGGTTAGACTGGAAGCCGACCCTAACATAGTTGGGAAAAGGCTAGGCAGATGATGATAAGGGCTTGGAGGAGTGGGTGTTGAAGTTCGAAGGGGACATTACGAAATCTTCGCGGAGAGAATCGTGGGTACAATAAAAAATGTTAACACAGCAACGTACCGGTATTCCTCAAATCCCTCTGCCCATCTTTGTAGCCATCGTCTAAAGTTCACTATCATTTTTGGCCAGTTATAAATTGTAATTTTCATGTAATACAGCGCGCGCACTATGAAAGGATATACTGCAGACCGGTCAATTTGTGTTGATTTATGCAGTCGACACAAATCGACCCTCCTAACGTTGACGTAGCCTTCAAGGTTTACTTTATCAAAACTTGGCTGCTGTGCTTATTACACACGTAACGGTCTCTGTATTATAACAACATTAGGAATTCTCAGAGGAACAGCGCAAACGCAGTCCCTCACTACCAAAAATAACGCATCCGAGTTATCCACATTAGGGATAATCGCAGGGGTCAACCCAAACCGCAGTGCAATGGGAAGGCCTCGCCCTGGGGGAACCGCCTACTTGATCACGGTGTCCCCTATGCCAGGTAAGTATTAGTGATGGGCGTTGAATCAACGAACTAGTTGAATCAACGTTGATGTCTCTTCAACGGGATTAACGTTGACCATAAACAAATCAACTCGTTGAATTCGTCAACGAGTTACGAGACAACGACGTTTATGAATTCAACTCGTTTAATGAAACGAGAATATGAACTCAACGTTTTGTTATTTTCAACGTACGTAAATTGTATTTATATTTACAAAACTCCCGCTACGACGCGATAGTCATGACAATAATTTGAACTCTAAATAACGAATAAAAGATTTGATATTTATTTAGTAAAATGATCATTATTTTTAAAAGAAAGTAAATGATGACATTAAATTATCTTATTCGTGCGCGGAATGAAAACTTTCCGCGCCGGCGGGCCTGTGACTGGTCGAAGCTAACAGCGTACGTTAATAAAAGCGTTAAGGTGTTTATCGTTCATGCAAGTTGACGTTCGTAACACGTTAACTCGTTGACGAAATTAACTAGTTGATCAACTAGTTGACAAACGCAATTCAACGTTAACGTTTCGTTGACGGAAAAACCTTCAACGACCCATCACTAGTAAGTATGATTATTTTACAGAAGTTCGCGAGGGTCGTTCGACGGCGGAGAATCTTAGCACCGCGATTCAGAAACGTGACGTAAATGTAAAGCGCCATCTAGTGAATAGAAACTGTACAAAACCGCGATTCCCCACATGCCGTATTTGATACACCTCTTTAGTTACATATACTTGTTTATTTGTACTAACCACACAGTCATTATAAAACTATTTATTTATTTCAAAAAAGTGTGGTACCTAGTACCTACTGTCTGTTAAAATAAATAAAATTTTACAAGTTAGGGCTAAGTCGCTAGTCGTAAAGATTCTTTAAAGAGAGTAACAATTAATTAAATTTAATTGGCGTCCTGGCTAGGCTTTTTTACATGGTATAAAGGTGGTTAAAGGTTCGCCAAAACAAAACACAGAGTACCTAACCTACCTATGCAAAATAATATAACATGAAAGTAGGTAATAATGGTAGATGCAATAAATACAAACTCATGGTAAGTAGTTTGAGTTGAGATGAAGAACATTACACCAGTAACTACTGCGTTCAACCTGTAAATGAAAGTATATGCTGTTGATCTGACCTGCTACATGTTTTTATTTTAACTCAATCAAGTTCAAGGTTTTCTGAAATAATATTGCGCAGTGGTAGACCGCGAAATTTAAATTTTCTTACGTTTTTTGCTATTTGTAGGTCAGTGTCAGGTTGTATCTTGATCAAAATATGATTTGCGACTATAATAGACATGTATTTACAGAATTATAGTCATTAGAATCATTAATATATCTCTTTAAGTTAGATTTCTACCATAAACACTTTTCCATACGAGATTTGTTCTTAACGGTAGAAATCTAACTTAGAAAGATGTATTAATGATTCTAATTATTATAATTCTGTAAATACGTACCTGTTATAGTCGCGAATCATATTTTGATCAAGATACAACCTGACACTGACCTGAAAATTGCAAAAAAACGTAAGAAAAATTGAATTTCGCGGGTTTCGGCGCATTCACCTTAAACACGTTCACTTTCTTTATTAAAGTATTATATTTGTGCAGCTGTGTCATACCGTCATACTTTATGTTTGAGATAGCTTTTGTTAAAATTACACCTTGATTTTACTATTTCAATGTCATTACCTACATGTGTTTATTGAATAATTGCTCAAGCAAGTTGCTCTAGGCTGCTCCCACAGCTTCTTGTATGAAATTTTCAACTGACTACCTGCCTATAAATTATGTTTAAAAGCCATCGCGCTGTGACAGATAGACAGACAGACGGGATCCCGCTGGCCAGCATACCAAGTACCTACTTACCTGGTATTCCGGTTCAATTCCATTCATTACACGTTTTGGCCCGTTTCGTGTCCTTTATAAACCTGAAATTTTGCAAATTAGCGCACAATTTTGGAGTTTGCTGGAGCTTTGATGAGTTAAATAGGGCTTACTTGCACCATAAACTACTAAATACGTTTAGCGCTAAACGTATTTTATTTTATTATATACGTATCTCTGTCATTTTCAAACAATTTAATAAAATTGCACGATGGTTTTAAAATTCGTTTAGCGCTAAATTAATTTAGTGATTCGTGGTGCAATTGGGCCTTAGTGTTTTTTGCGAACAACGCAGATAGGTATCTGCGTTGTTCGCAAAATACGCGCCTTGACGTGGAGTTACGGACACCAGCCCGTATTACCTATTACCTATCTGTGTTGTAGTTGGCACACATTTGGAAAGATGACAGGTTACCATTTTGGATTCCAGCCGAGTCCTACCTCGAGCCATGAAGAGCTCCAGCCTGGCTCAAGTACGAGCGTGGACATGTCAGCCGGGCGTAGGTACTGCACCAACTGGACGCATCGTCGCACACGACGGAGACATTCCTGTATCAGGACTAAGACCAGCTACCCTTATTTTTCGTAGTAAGTCAAATAATCTTGTTGTTGCCTTTTTTACCATGCTATGCCATTCATTTAGGCTCACTTGCACCATAATCCACTAAATACATTTGACGCTAAACGTCATTCTATCTCTTTCATCTTCAAACGATTGACAGCAACAGAACAATGCACGATGTTTTAAATTCGTTTTAAAATGTGTTTAGTGATTTGTGGTGCAATTATCCGACAGTCGCTTTTGGTTAGGACTTAGGGCAGGGCCTTAGTATTCATTTTATAAGGTCTATGTTCAGCAATAAGTGTACATGGTTCAACAAGCTTTAATATTGATGTTGAAGTGCAATAGATGTTTGTAGCTTGGTTCACCATTTCTTGATAAATTCTTATTAACCATCTGGCAGGTAATTTCATACAATCTGTTCAATTTGGTTATATAATTGGTAGAGATGGTGCCGATCCGGATATTGTAGAATAGGCCCTCAGGATAGTAAGATTTAGAAAGAACCAGTTCTTTAATATTGGATCTTAATTTATGCGACCCTTTGTTCGGTTTATAAACTTATAATATTTGTTTCAGGCATTTTTAAAGTAAAAAGAGTGAAGTAGGAAGAGTGGTGATTACTTTATATTGTGGTGGGAGTTACAATAGGTATCGCTAGTTTATTACGGAAAATATCAGGCTTTTCGCTTTGAACAGTGAAAAGTGCAGGTTTGTAGATGAACTATTATCATGTTAGTTATTTTATATGTAAGATGTGTACATAAGAAGTATATGTAAAATAAAAGCACAAATTGAATCAATGCAAAGGCTTTATTTTCGACGTTTTATAAACAGTCCTTACTAGCTAATAATTAAGTAACGTAGCGCTGATGCGAATGATACATTATGTCGGGGCGCGGGGCGGCTCGATGGAATGTGTTCGATGGCGCGGTGGTGACGTCACGACCCACCACGGGCGGCGCGGGGTGTGGAGGGGGCGCCGGCAGTGGTGGGGCGGGAGGCCCAGGGACGTGGGTCCCGCGCTCACAGGGGCGGGGGCCCGTCGGGGTAGCGCAGCACGGGGTCGAGCGCCAGCGGGTTGCGGCGGCAGTCGGAGGAGGCGTGCGGCGCCAGCGCGGCCGCGCCCAGCAGCAGCAGCAGCAGCGCCTGGAAGGGCAGCGACGCGCGCGCCACGCGGCACACGAAGCGCAGGCCGCGACCCATGCCGAACAGCGCGCCCTCTTCGCTCGTGTCCTCTTCTTCATCTACTACCGGTCTGTGAAGGGAAAGAACACTATTAATAACTGCTTTGAAAGTTTTCAGGCACTTTTGCAGTTGAAGTTTAGTAGGTAACCTAATTAACTAGATAAATGTTGTATCAGCGATTCGAAAAGAAGACGAAGAAGGTAATTTAAAGAGGAAAATAATCCTTTTCATATTTTTTTGTCTTGAGGACCGGATTTGTTAAAAATGTTGCGTGTGAACCGAAAAAAAATTAAAGTAGTAAGTTGGTACTTTGTCTCTGTCACCTTTGACCTAGGCTAGAGTCAAGAGCAAGCCCATTTCAAATAATAAAAAAAAAAGGTACAATAATAAACTTCAACTGCAAAATAACCTATTTGTTGTATGATCATTTTGTAGGGAAATAAAAATGAAGTAGAAAAGATAGATAAAAAGTCTTAAGAAATTATTTAAGAAGAAAGTTTTAAGAAATCATTCATTGGATGGATAAAAGTAATTTATTGGAAAAAAAAAGAAAAGTACGTCTAGGCTACATTAGAAAACAATTACGCAGAATAAGAGGTGGTTAGGCGTTCAAACCATGGCGATGATACACTTCTGATTAAGTATTGAATGAAAAATAAAATCTATTTTTATTGCTGCATTTTGTACCAAAATGCAACAAGCAATCCACAAATTCGAGTTCCCAATCAAAGAAACATTTGGAAAATTTTAAGTTATAATAAATTATACAGGATGTTACAATATTTTTTTCATAGTATTCTATTTTGTATTTTAGAAATATTTAATAGTTGTATTTATAAATTTTTTGGGTAGAAAGAAAATGTCACCCAGTAAAATACAGTCTTACGCAAAATACGTGTTCTGAAAATTCTAAAACTCCCTCAAAAGTGTATCAACCGCTACTAGTATATCTATGCAGGTGTACTTACTGTGACTCGTCGAGCGGCGGCAGTTGCAAGCTCGACAGTTCATCCTCGTCGTCCTCCATAAGCTACGAATAACAAAATACGTCAACATACTGTGCGAAGCGACTACTTCGTGGTAGGACCTACTGTGTTGCAAACACCGCACGGAATACTGGGGGTTTACGTTGGATTGTCTATGTGATGATACTTTTACTGAGGCATTTGTTAATAAGTTACAATATTTCAAATTGTAATCGTTGAAAATTCTGAATTTTGTTTATGAATAAGTATTTTGAAATATTTGGGTTCCTAATTGGACGACAGTGTCTTTCAGTGGGATTGTATTTATTTCTGAGTATATCACTGTATATGTTTGCTTAAGTAAAATTCAATTGAACATTAAAAGAAGACAGCGATGCGGATGAATACTTCGACGCCTAAGTGTCCTCGGTTATTTTTATTTTTATATATTTGTATTGTAAGTTAGTTAGTCGTTTATTTTAGTATCTAGTGTATTTAGTAGTTGAAAATGGTTAATAAATAAAATTGAACATTAAATGATTTCTATTGAGTTTAGGCGGTACACTGTATAGTATCAGTGTAGTGTTTGCATTTCAAATTCAAATAACAACTCTATCATCAAAATATCTCATCAAATCTATTTGAACTGGTTTTTCTATGTTCTATATCAGTTGTCAGTAAACTTGTTACAGTAACAGTTACAATAAGCGTTACAGTTCATGTTACATGTCGTGTTCTAACAAAATCAAAGCTTGCTCAGTGTCTGCCGGTACTGTGCTGTGGCAGGTGAAGCGTGGGTGAGGCAAAATACAATGTTAGAATTTATTTATTTTTCTGATTTTAGTTATTTCTTACAGTTTTTGTTAAATCGTTTTTTGGTTGTGTGGGTGTAATAAGATTATTGCTGTAGTACACAACGGCGGTATGAATTCACTGTTGGTATTTGATAAGTAATTAAATCGAAAAATAATGCTGTCATTTAATTTCAGGCCCGATTGCACCATTGAAAACTAAATACATTTAGCGCACAAATTTAAAACATCGTTAATAATTCATCTTTAAATTAATTTAGTGATTTGTGATGAAAATGGGCCTTACTGCGGTTGAAGTGAGCACACCATAAGGCTTTGTGTACTACAGCAGTTACAGTTTATAGTAATGGTTTTATTTCTTACCTGTGGCGCTAGAGTAGCGGCCGCAGCAGCAAGGGCATGCGTGCTTCCAGCAGGTCGCCGCGCCAGCGCCGCGCCGAGCTTCAGCGCGTACACCGAACACAGCTTGCGCAGAGACTGCAGTCGTAGACGCAGCTCGGCTAATCTCGTATGTGGGCCTGCACCCGGCGCTAATAGTGCAGCAGCTTCATGTAGGGCGAGAACACGTGGTTCTGCTCTTCTCAACTCATCTCTCAATTCAGCGAACCGTCGGAAATCTCGTTGTAATTCCGCCGGTGCTCGGCCAAGGCGTAACGGCTCTCGTGCTCTTACGGTCCTTTCGGCCGCCGCCAGCTGCGCCACCAGCTCCACAACGATGTCGTGGAACTGCCGGTTGTGCAGCAGCGCGCGCTGCAGCTGCGCCTGCCAGACGTGCGCGCGGCGACACGCGACGTCCCAGCGCGCGTTGGCGGCCGCCAGGCGCGCGCGCACGCCTGAGGCCGCCGCCGCCGAGCGCGCGTGCGCCGCCACGTGCGACCCCACCACGTTGAGGGACACTACGATCGATTTGTGCGAGTCCAGATCCAAAAGGAATTCACGGTGGTCCTGGAAGATGTGGAAATAAGCTTGCTATAGAACCAATTTAGCGATTGACGGCAAATTGTTTTTTCTTTGAGAATATTATAAAATCAGAACAGTATAGAAACAAAATAGATCTACCTAGACTCAGGCACGCTTGCACCACAAATCATTAAATACGTTTAGTGCTAAACGTATTTATAACATCGTTCTGTGTCGGTTAATCGTTTGAAAAAAAACAGAAACAGGACGATGTTTTATGTACGTTTAACGCTAAGCGCATTTACTGATTTCTGGTGCCTTCATTTATTTTAACATCACATCTCGTACCTGTATAACATCTTCCAAGGCATCGTACTGCTCGGGCGGTCCAGTGCGCGCGTCGTCAGTAGCTTCAGCAAACTGCAGCCACTGCTCCAGCCGCCAGAGATCGTTGTCCAGCTGCTTCCAGTTGCGCTCCGAGCAGAGCGGGCATGTCAGCCGGCCAGATTCGCTAGAGTGGGAGAGGTATGATATGTAGATGACATATTAAGGCAACAGTGGTGCCTAGGACCAGGAACTTTTGATTAAGTTCGTGAACCAAAAACTTTAAACTGAATTAATTTAAATGAGGGTATATAGTTTCAGTTACATGGAGATTACGTATTAAGCATTATTAATATATGTTTTAAATAAACGGCATAAGATATTAACAAGAGGACAAACAAATTTTGACTAGAACATACTCGTAAAACATTTTTTTTAATCATTATGCATTTAAAATGATAAGCTTCTTGTTAGCATCTAACCAAACTATGGATTTCAAGATTACAATCTTTAGCTTTACATACTAAATACATACTTTAGCCATAAAATAATGGTATCAAACAGACAAACAACTACACAAAAAATATATTCCCAAAATATAAAGCTAATAATATAAAACTGTGTAAAGTGCAGTGCAGATACACAAATAAATAATAAGTGTAATTATTTCAATAACTACTATAATACTGATTAATATCACATCATGCAATGTGGTATGCATTTCTGCTACACTATGTCAGTGATTAAGAAATAAAATAGGGCAACTTGTTACCTCAACTGAATTCAAGGCCCACTTGCACCACTCATCACTAAATGCTTTTAGCACTAAACGTTTTTAAGACATCACTGTCTCTATCAACTTCAAGCAATTGACAGAAAAAGAACGATATTTTAAATTCGTTTAGTGCTAAATGTATTTAGTGGTTCTTGGTGCCAGCGGGCCTTAAAATTAAATTCGTGGTTTCAATATACTAAAATAATGATTAAAAAACTATCTACTGATAAAAATCTACACAAAGATACAGTATGAAAACCAACTACAATAAATAATCCCAAAACATAGTAGCAGAAATGTACCGAATATAATAAAAACTACAAATATTAGGTAAGCAGTACTCACTGTTCGCACGTAAGCGCGTACGATGCTGAATGGGGCAACCTAAAGGACGAAAAAACGCATGTGTTTAGAGCATGCCGGGTTAGGAAGCTGTTACACACGTGTCACGACCCGTGATAAAACTTATACGCCAGTGTGGAAGGTGCCTTACGGCGTGATACATCGAGTGCTAAAAGTTAACAGTGATAAAAGAATTTTGAAAATGCTTAAATTGGGAGAAATAGAGTATAACGTGTGAGCATGGGGACTAACTGAAGGGTCTTTGAAAAAACCAAAATGCACTGCCTACATCTGAAGAAGTCAATTTCGATATGACAGGTGTAATGTAAAAATGTGAAAAACATGGCGTATCTAGATTTTATCATCTAGTCTGTGCACTCCACGGCATTTTGAGTATAACTTAGATTTATCAGTCTTTTATTTTATTTACAACTACTGAGTTTACTTATTTTAAAATCATGAAATCGAATCAGTGATATAAATAATATACCTTTTATATTTGTAAATAAATGCAAAAAAATAATGTACAGTCAGCCACACAAATTCATACGAAAATGTTCTTTCAACTTTCATTGAATATTTTTTTTGGTTCTTTATTCCATTTTGGACTGTGTAGCCAATTGTACGTCACCGATACAGTATCCACTGTTTTATAACAGCTTTAAGCCCCGTCACCAGTTGCCAAACAGTGCTATAAGTGCTACCATATAACAATCATCAAATAACAACATTGAAGACTTAAAATACAGGGACATTTCATATAATGACACTATGGCTAAGGGCAGAGCAGATAAATAAAGTGATAATGGAGGAATAAAGACTGCAAAGGCCATCTCAAATATGCGAGGGAAATATGTGGAAAATAGCATTCTAATGCATTCATGAAATAGAGGGGAAGGCAAGCAAGGAAGGACTATTAATAAATGTTTCATAAAAGTAGCAGTGCTATACTAATAATAATGAAAAAAGAAACTGTGTATAGATAGTTTTATAATAATTGATTTTTTTTAACAGGTAGAAGTAGTTGGAAAAATTTATGCAAAGAATTGGTTGAAGAATTGAGATGAAAAATTGCTATTTGATTTGAATGGCCAGAAGAAAAGTAGATTCCAAGACACAAATAGTCGGAAAAATTTGCAGCTGAAGAAGTACTTGATCACACAAAGCATTTAGCATTCTATACACGGTCATCTACATGAAATGTCCGAAAATACCGTTAGATTCAAATCTTACAGATCAAATTACACCAGATGCCAAAATCGCACATAATTACAGATAGCCAAGATCTATAATTGCGTGCATTCTGACCTTTGAATTGAAACTCACCTCAAGTTATTAATTTGGAGTTCCCGTTTCTTCGCTTGACTGAGTAAGTCTTCATAAGTCAGGGATAGAGATTCTACTTCCTTGAGCATGGCCTCGTCTTCCGTCGCATCGCATTCTGTCAGGAGGAGTTCAGACAAATGTTTGGCCAGCTCCAGTGTTTGTCCAGGTTTGGCACCAGCTTTGGCTATATCTTTGGCGGCAGTGGCAAGTTCGTCACTGCTCGCCTTCTCGTTGGGTTGTGACTGGAGGGACACGCGGAGGGCCTCTAAGGCCTCCGAGGTCTCTTTGACGGCGGTCGCTAGTTCAGCTCGGTAGGTCTCCTTTGACGTAAGGGTGTCTACTTGGAGGGCTGCGTCTGTTTCCCATTTGAGGGTGTCCACCTATGTTTAAAGAAAAAAGTTATATTAATTTACATTTGTTTTTAATTATAGTCTATCGCTGATCATTGCTGGAGCTGATAATATCCTATAAGGTTTTATTACCACGTTGAAGCGAGCCTTGATGATGATGTTGAGCAAGCGAGCCAATTGTACAGAATTTCAATCACATTGGTTATTAATAACTTGATATTAACGATTGGGAAATAAATGCTGGGCATTTTTGAATTCATCGGCGAAACTTTAGAGATGTGTTAACTCAGTAAGTCTGTAAATTTTCATTAGCTAAGTCGAAAAGGGCCTGTCGATGTTTGGACAAGAATCACGAGGACCTAAGGTGGCTCGTCCAAACATTAATCATGCTCATCAACACCAACCACTGCGTTTCCTTTTATATTAGCACATTAAGGTACGCTTGCACCACAAATAACTAAATTCGTTTAGAGCTAAACGAATTTAAAACATCGTTCCTGTCAATCGTTTTAATATGACAAAACATAATAATGTTTTATATAAATAATTTTAAACGCATTTAGTAGTTTGTGACGCAAGCAAGCCTAAGAAGTAATCATCAGATTCCTCACCTGTACAGCAGAATCCACATCGCCGACGACCTCAGCTCTCGCCAGGTCGAGCCGTGTCCGTACGTCTGCGAACAGAGCGCGGTACTCAGACACCATGTCTGACACTCCCGACACTGTGGACACTGCGGCCGCTAGTCGGTCTGCGTCTTCTACTAGCGCTTGGCATTCTACGAGTTCTTGTTCGACGCCCTGGAGACAGGAGAAACAGTTTAAATACATGAACGTTTTAAAAGTATGGTCTTTGGTACAGAATTTACATTTAGCAACAATTTTTAAATGTATCCTGTCAAAGAAATTTGAGACTTCCTGATTTCTAATGAAATGTATTTTTAAGATAGAAGATTTTTACGACGAAATCTTTTATGACATTTTTTTCATGTAAGTGATTTTAGGTAGTCGCTAACGTTTGACAATGCGATATCATAGTAGAATATGTGTGTCCAAGTATATTTAAAAAGATGTGTAAAATACTCACATCAAGTTCTTTCAAAGTGCTGACTTTGTCGAGCGGCGTGGGCGCTAGATGCAGCGCTCTCGTCAATCTAACATCAGCTTCAGCGAGCGCTACAACCGCTTTCCCGTGCGCCGCCACGAACTGCCTGTGCACGTCGGCTCCCGCCGCGTCCACGCGCCCGCGCAGCTGCTGCCAGCGCCGCACAGCGGCCCGCAACCTCGCAGCCTCATCTGCACCAGCCCCACGTAACTCCACCCCGCGGGCTGAAGCTATCCTGCTGTAAGCATCTTCTAATCTCTTCACATCTCCCTCTATACTCTCCAAGTCTTTAATCACAGTTTTAGACACACTCTCGTCTTCCGGCTCACCGCGTTGCTTTCTAGTCTCAATCTTTTCCACTCTTCTTTCAATTGAGTCGAGCTTCTTCTCAACTTTTGGTAGTAATGAGTTGGCTAGTTCAGCGGATTTGCGGATTTCTTTGAGAGCGTTCTTTCGTGATTCGGACATTTCGCAGATGTTCTTCCATTTCTTTTCGACGATGTCTACGCCGGTGTGAAGGTTGCGGAGGTCAAAGTTGCCTTTGAGGACGTCAGGGTCGTTAAACACGAGCTCGCAGAGATTTAGGGTCTCCCCTACTTCTCCACTTTCGTTTTCTATGTTCTTATGGATGTCATCCCGATCCTTGAATTTCTCGTCAACAGCCCTCGTCGTTAGGTATTCTAATACAACAGATGTAGATAAGTTAGATTCTATGGAATGTAGTTTTAACCTAATTTCAGTAAGCCGTTCTTCTAGTTGAGATATCGTTTCCAGGAGTTCGTTGATCTTTGCTATTCTCGACCTTCCGGTCTCTTGCATTTTATGCCAACGTTCTTGTATGTCTTTCAGTTGTTTAGATGTATTTTTACTGTAAGACTTTTCATCTTTCTTAGATAGATCGACTAGGGTGGAGCCAGTTTCAGTAAGCCATTCGAATTCTCGTTCTTTCAAGGCGGTTTCGGCTTGGACTTCGGAGTTTATCCTCCTGATGAGATCCTGAGGGTCAATAGCTCCGATTTCCGTACTTTGGCTTGAGGCTTCGAGGCGTGTTTCAAGTGTGCTGATCCATTCAACAAATCGTGTAACACGCGACTCGAATATTGTGTAGACTTCTAACCTCTCCTGTAGTCGGTGGATGATGATAGACAGTTGATGTTCAAGGTCAGCGCGCTGTTGTCGCAGCTGCCACACCCTCTGGTTCACTAACCTTATGTCCTGAGGACTCAGGCATTCCTTCAGTTGTTCTTGAATTACGCTGAGAGTTTCAATTTGATTTTCAGTCTTCACAATCTTTGTTCTTAAGTCCGAGTACCGGTCAATTGCCTTCTTAAGTTGAGGTCTTGATAATTTATCCTCGTCTGAGTAAGACATGATTTCGTCTTGAGTCTTTGAGTATAGTTTGTGTAGTTCATTGTTCGATAGATTTTCGTATTCATTGATCAAGCCGAGTATTCTGTTGAGGAAATCTCTCCAGGTGTCAAGACTTGCCTGTAAGTTGTCGACTCTCTTGACGATGCCTGCGTATTCCATCCTTACA
The DNA here is from genome assembly GCA_947508005.1 of Amphipoea lucens. Lineage (NCBI taxonomy): Eukaryota > Metazoa > Arthropoda > Insecta > Lepidoptera > Noctuidae > Amphipoea > Amphipoea lucens. Next base: position 1,813,256 of record OX382364.1, read on the forward strand.
GATGCACCGTAGGCTTCCTCAGTAAATTCGAGAACTTTCTTTAGGTCCTTTAGCAATTTGTCAGATTGTCGCCTGCCTTCAGGGACCTTGTCTGAGAGATTCTGTATCTTGGCCAGTATTTTTTGTACCCTCTTAATGTGAACGTATCTGAGTTGGAGCTTTTCCTTCTCTCGTTCCATTTCTTTGAGCCACCTGAGTAACTCCGTGTACACTTCTCTGTAATCATCCCACGCGGCGATCCTTGTACATACTTCATCGTGTCTTTCGACGATTCTGGCTAAGGTTTCATTGTGTAGGTTCGTCAGCGTGTCAAACTTGTCAGCTAAGTCCCTGTTCCTTGTTTCTCTGTTCTCGTTCATCAGAACTGACCTCTGTGATGCTAGAAGGTTCTTGTGCACCCTGCAGAGCCTTCTATGCTCTGTGAGGTTTTCGTAGTCAGCCGGTACTGAGCCAGATAAGAACGATTGCAGATCTATTAAATATTCGTGCCATAATCTTAGCGCTGTGGCTGCGTCTCCAGACCTGACTAGTGCAGTGGATAACCTGTGATAGTGGAGGAATGTGTCTCTGAACATGGCCTGCCATAGTTCTAGGATTCTGACTATCGAGTGTTCGTCTGAAACGTCTCGGTCGATGTCTGGGAGCTCTGCCTTCGCGGGGGCGATGTCTGCTTCGCTCTTACCGAGAGCTATTAAGTTGTCACGCAGAGCGATCAATTTGTCTTCCACTATTTCACCATCTTCGTGCACGGGTGTTAGGTCCTGTAAAGAGAAAATAGAATTTTGTAATTTTTCTTTATGGCCTGCGAGAATATAATAATAATAATAATAGACTTGAACTGAAAGATTTTCTCATAAAACTAATGCACTTTATGATAAAACTAGCTGCGCCCCGCGGTTTCACCCGCATAAGTGACGATCCCGTGGGAATATCGGGATAAAAAGTAGCCTATAATAATATGTTAATCCAGGGTGTCAGCTATCTCTATACAAAATTTTATCTAAATTGGCCCAGCCGTTTGAGCGTGAAGAAGTAACAAACATATAAACGCATACACATAAACTTTCGCATTTATAATATTAGTGTGATTATACAAAATCTGCAAAAGAAACTGATTTCCAACCGTTACAATACGCTGTCTCGTGAAGTCGTGATCAATCGGTTGTGAATCTAGGCGGCCGTGCGTGACAATTGATTTCTGCTACAAGCTACAATTTATCAATAAGATCGCGACCATTTCAATCTTTGCCGGTCATTGGCCTAAATGTCTAATGTTATCTGCAAAAAACATTTTTTGTGGACTGTTTATATTTTTCTGAGCTATGTTATGGTTAGCATACCTACTTGAATAAATTTAAAGATCTGGTTATCATCTCCATAATGTTAATAGATACAATTAGGTTCTTTTAGCTTAAAATGGGCTTCTAGATTTACATGAATAATTTTGTCTGCTAGCAGCTATTCGTGATCCTTAATTTTTTGTCAATTTTTTAAGTTGGGAAACCATCTATTGATCGTCTATCGAAATAGCACAATCAGCCTATATTGTTCCCATTGCTGGGAAACAGGCCTCCTCTCAGTGAGAGGGAATGGACTGTAATTTACCACGCATGCCCACGCCGAGTGCGGGTTGGTAGATGTCACAAATGTCTTCGAAATTTTGGTTCTAGGACATGCCAGTTTCCTCACGATGTCAAGATCGTGTCATCTTTTATCAATTCTACAATTTAAACCAAAGCATTTAATAACAAATCAATAAACGTATCGCAGTGTTATGAGCGGTACAAAGTACAGGGCAATCAGTACTGCCGTTATGTTCATAATAAATTCAAGAAGGCACTCGTCTTTATCCGTTAGATTGTGTTGATAGCATATATGGGCCGAATGCACGCCGTTTAGGTAACGTTGCATTATGCTGAGCAGTATAACGGGGTCCTTACCACAGCTGGACAAATTCTCCGAGCTTTCATGCTTTTAAAATATTGATACAGGGATAAAACATACAAAGTCCAGACCGTTCAGGAAAAAACAACCGTTGTCAGTGGTCGACTGTGACAGCTATACCTACCCCTACCCCTATACCATTATACCTATTACAGTTAAAGTGCCTTAGGTATAAATGACACTATTTTATTAAGATCTTATCTTTTAATTAGTAATATTAGGTCCTTACATATGAAATTGGCGTTTTTCGTACTGGCCACTTTAATCACGAATTTCTCCTCTTTGGTAAGGAATTCCAAATTCAAATTTGTACAGCTATTGTACTCATGTATTTGTGCTTCGATGACCGTCATTCATTTGTTTTTTTTCTTCTGTTTTTTCTGTTTGCGTCACTCATTTTACAAAATGGAAAATTTAAAATATCGCATTATTTACGAGTACGAGTTCCGCCGTGGCACTAGTGCTGCGGAAACGACTCGAAGGGTGAATGATGTGTATGGCGGTCATGTTGCAAAAGAAAACACAGTTCGTTTTTGGTTCCAACGTTTTCGTTCTGGAAATTTCGACCCGCAGAACAAGCCCCGTGGACGGCCTGAGACCCAAGTTGATAATGGAGAATTGAAGGCTATTGTGGAAGCGGACCCATCGCAAACCACGTCCGAGTTAGCTGCAGGCTTCGATGTGAGTGATAAAACTGTTTTAATTCACTTGAAGCAAATTGGGAAGATTAAAAAGCTTGAAAGGTGGGTACCTCACGAATTGACTGAAGCAAACCGGCAAACGCGCGTCGACTGCTGCGTTACATTACTGAACCGGCACAACAATGAAGGTATTTTAAACCGAATCATTACCTGTGATGAAAAATGGATTCTTTACGATAATCGGAAGCGCTCAGCGCAATGGTTGGATCCTGGCCAGCCAGCCAAATCCTGCCCCAAGCGAAAATTAACCCCAAAAAAGTTACTTGTAAGCGTTTGGTGGACTAGTGCCGGTATTGTTCATTACAGTTTTCTCAAATCTGGCCAAACTATTACAGCTGATGTCTATTGTCAGCAATTACAAACCATGATGGAAAAGCTAGCGGCTAAACAACCAAGGCTGGTCAATCGCTCCACGCCACTGCTGCTTCACGACAACGCCAGACCACACACTGCGCAACAGACGGCTACCAAATTAGAAGAGCTTGAATTGGAATGTCTTAGACATCCTCCGTACTCCCCGGACCTTGCTCCAACAGATTACCATTTTTTTCGCAATTTGGATAACTTTTTGCAAGGGAAAAAATTCAACTCCGATGGGGCAGTCCAAATCGCCTTCAAAGATTTTATTGATTCCCGTCCGACTGGTTTTTTTAGTAAAGGGATCAATGAACTACCTATAAGATGGCAAAAGTGCATTGAAAACAATGGTTCATACTTTGATTAATTAAATATATTATATTAAAAAATATTCGACTTTTTGTTCCTTCCATACAAAACGCCAATTTCATATGTAAGGACCTAATATCTCAGTTTGTTCATTAGGTGACAAAAGTGATTCTTCCCCTGGCCCCTTCACATGTTTGGAAAAGATCCATCGCTCCATTCGCTACTGTTAGCCGTACATCTTCTAGCTACATTCCTCTATCGTAAGGGCAGCGGTTGCTTCAATAAAACACACATACCTGTCTCATATCACACAGCTTCTCCTTCGCATGCTGAGCCTTGGCCCTGGCCAGCTGCCTGGCCTCCCCGAGGTCTGCCAGCGCCTGTACTGCGCCAGCCACCAGCTGCAGCCGCCGAGCCAACGCATCGGCATCGGCTTGCAGGGCTCGGGAGCCGGTCTCGGCAGCCACTCGGGCAGCAAGGGAACGCAGCTCTGCTACGCGGGCTTCTTGTTCTAGGCATGCCTGAGGGAGAAAAATAGATAAATAATTATAGGAAATGAGTAGTGATAAAAATACATAGAATACCTATAGTTTCCCTGGGTGGTGTTAACTGAAAAAAAAAAAATCAGCTGTTCCCTAAATTTATGTTCGCATAACTCGCCAAAATGTAGGGAACAGGTGATTTTTTTTTCGCGATTTCAGGTTTGGTCCCATAGTAAAAGTTGTTCATAATGATGAGTATAATCTCCCATTTCGATTTGTCGCATGTGTTCAATTTCACCCTGTAGAAATTGAATGCTTATAATGTTGGCAGACGATTTGGGATGTTTCTCGAAACTTTATTAGGAAGGAAGGTACTATATGGATAAATTAAAGGTAGATCCTACTGATTCAACTGAGGACTAATTAAACTTCAGTTTTACTCAGGTAGTTCCACCTAGGGTATGGTATGAGCAGTAATTTCCAATTTAATTTAAAATGCAACAAGGACAATATAATTGCATTTGTTAATCAGCCTGCGGTGAATTCAGTTTATCAAATCATTTCGGAGATCCTATTAACCCGTCTTCGTGTCATCTACGAAAATGCAATTTTGAGTCTTTCATTTCCAATTCGTATGCTAATTATTTATTTGGTGTTTTGTTAATAAATCTTTTCATTATGGACGCTTTTAACGTTCTGCATCGTTCTCACAAGTATAATTTTTAACATGAATGATGTAACCAAGACTTTGTAAACATATTATTTTGATTTAAAAGAGTGTCCATGGAGTTTCTTGCCCGTTCTTCTCCATAGGTACCTACGTTTTGGAATGGGCAACTAGCTTCATCTTTCTGACTGACCGACCCCTTGACAATTCAAAAGTGCCTGTAATTGGTTTAATTGAAATAAATGCTTTGAGTTTGAAATATTTTGTAATTGACTTCGACATTTCCGAATGAAATGATGATGATATAACAAATTATCTTGTCGGACAGGACCTCGAATCATGAATATCGATCGACATGTTTTAAAATTAACTTTTTCACATTCCTCGTCGTATTATTCGGTGATCAATATACATAATTAGCACATTAGTATGTGTCGGTTCATAGGACGAGCATCGCTGTAGACCTTGTGACCTGCTTGCTCAATGCTCGTTTAGTACTTCTAATTTGTCTGTTACACAATAGACGCTGCCAGTGGTCTAAAATAATAGACTATAGGTGCTAGCAAATATATTTTTTTATTTAGTTATATGTATAGATAAAACTAAGCAGTTAACATCGTGAAGAAAACTGGTAGGTATGTCCTAGAACCAACAAATCAAAGAATTGTGACATTACCAACCCGCACTGGGCCCGCTTGGTGGATTTACAGCTCACGTCCTCTCGAAGAGAGGAGGCCTGTGTCCGAGCAGAACAACTAAGATTTTTATTTTTTGTACTTAAAATCATTAACGTTCATAATATGCCATTGCCCTCCACATGGTCAATAATCAATGCCGACTTGATAGGGGAAAAATAGGTAGATAGAATGGTAGCTACTCCTACAAAGACTGGCTTAAAACTCGTCAAGAATGATCGTTATTATTTAAAAAATATGACAGCAAATTTTTTTAAGTAGGTACACATGACTACGCATCAAGCTATAAATTTCCAGTTTTAGCTGACCTTGCATTATTTAGGCTTTTCGTACAATGACGAGTCAGTTTAGGTATACTGGAAACGTATAGCTTGATATGTCGTCGTGCTAACCTAACTAAAGTTGGGTAACATGAAGGGTTATCAAATTGTTTAAACAAAGTGCCTTATCTATGTAAAGCGTCTTAAATCTGGGTCTCTACACGCATTATCGCAGTTGTTGCTAAATATTGAGATCCTCTTTGGCATTCTTTGAAGAATACGCTTAATCAGTCACGTAATCACGTTTTTCTAACATCATAATCTAATATTAAAATTGTATCGTTATTTTATTATGAGATTACAGACATATTACATATTTTATCGGCTATTATGACATCAATTCAGTCTCCTTTCATTAACCCTTCTTTTTGAAAGCGTGATGAATCCTTAGGGTGGTATGACAACTAACTTCAAGCCCACTTCACCAAAGTTATCACGGTGAGGTTTTTATTGCATCGATCGACTGTAATTTAATCCCAAAAGAATTTTAGTTGCCAATAAATACAGCAGAATATTATATCGGTAGTCTTTCAAAAACTCGGCTTTCTAGACCAACAGCTGTTATCAAAGACCGTTCCATTACCAGACAATATTTAACAAGAATTGATTTCAATTTTCGCATGTCAGTCACCGCTTATCATTCGCAACTTGTACCGAACGGAAATCATTCAATAAGGTCGGAATTACTTCGTTTAGAGTGCTATCTAATGAAGCATGTAATGCATTCGGCGGCCATTGTATTCATGGAACGAAACGATAGACATTGCATTGTGATCGAGGAAGCAAGACATTATTTTTAAATTTTGATGCTTCAATTCGAGTTTAATGTTTGGGGTGTCTGGTGGATGTTTGTTGTTTGATATAGGTAATCGGCGTTTACCTATACATACTATATTTCTACTTAATAAACAGAGAAAGAAAAGAGAAAAAATAAAGAGAAAAAAGTAAAAAGAGAAAAAGTAAAAAGAGAAAAAGTAAAAAGAGAAAAAGTAAAAAGAGAAAAAGAAAAAAGCGTAAAAAAAGAAAAAAAGAGATAGAAAAAAAGAAAGAGAAAGAAAGAAAGAAAAAGAAAGAGTATTCTATTCTTAACGAACATTATTTTTAGATATATTCAATAATGCTAATTTCCTTTTCTTCTATCATGTTGTAATTAGGTTTTCTAATAACAGCTCGTGCATAGTATTTAGCGGAGCTAACTGTCCAGGGTGCGTGGAACGTTTCAGGCACTTTTTGAGGGTTTTTAATTACAACCTTTTGCCAATCAAAGCATTAAGTAATTATTTTTGTTTTTCCAATGATTTAAGTTGCTACTTGACTTTACTGGTAATTATTTATCCGACAAAGTCCAATTGTAATACAAAGTCGTGTTATATAAAGAAAGATAGCAATCTACTATTTTTGCAGAGCATCAGAAACTTAAAAAATACACGTTCTAAAAACTTTGTTTTTCTGTGTACAAAACGCAACAGACAATACTTCCGAAGAAAATCACTGGATACGAGAGTTCCGGTAGAAAATAAACCGGCCCGGCACCGCTTCCTGTTCGCTTCCGCTTGGTAATGTGATTAGACGAAAAGAAATTGGATACTTAGATTACTAAGTTTCTTACGGACTTGTTGTTTTAATCGTTTTTATGCAAAACCAGGTTTAATGTGGGTTAACGTAGGTGAGTTATGTATCCAGGGCCTTTCACAGTGCCCGGAATCCGGATAGTCGATATCAAACAGATAAATACTACTAATTATAAACGCGAAAGTTTGTGACGATGGATGGATGGATGTTTGTTACTCTTTCACGCAAAAACTACTAAACGGATTTAGATGAAATTTGGCACACAGATAGTTTATAACCAGGATTAACACATAGGATACTTTTTATCCCGATATCCCCACGGGACCGAGCAGAATTTCCCCTATATGTATAAACGTTACCTTAAGAAATATAAGTAATGATTAGCAACTATTAAAACGTACATTTTCGACGTTTAACTTCTTGAATAAGGTACAGTGTGGAAGATGTACCTACCTAGGTAAATTAAACTTGACCGACTTTAAAAAAGACAGTTCTCAACTTGACCGAATAAATAACTCAAGTTCAAGTTTACTGACGTCATCACTAGAGACCATGCGCGGAAAATTTTCTAAAAAAATATCCGTATTTACGGTAACATTGAAATATTAAACGCGGTTATTTAAAGAAATCTGTTTATATCAACAAGGAAGCGATAATGTTGTGTAATCAAGACCTTGGACTAGATAATGTTGTCGCCACGGTAAATCCTAACTATATCATATAATATACCTATAATCGTAACTAATATTATAAATGCGAAAGTAAGTTTGTTTGTGTGTTTATTGCCTTTACACACCTAAACCACTGAACCGATCATCCTGAAATTTTGCATATACATACGTTGTCAGGTGTACAGAAACGGACATAGAGTACCTTTCATCCCGAAAAAAAGTGCTGTTCCCTAAGAAAACAACAATAACGTTATTATGATAATAAATGGCGCCACGTGTCTATTGAACTTTGTCACATTGATTCTGAGGCGGTACTAAGTTCGCCGGGCCAGCTAGTATTAGATAAAATCGTAAAACTTGGATTGTTATTATTATGTGTTTCTCGTTTTGTTTACGTTTAGAAACAAACATAACATCGTGCTTATACTGCAACAAACGGGGTAGGCAGATTCTTAGCGTGTCGATGGCAATCGGAATGGTCTCGGCCCAGAATTCGGCTATGTGTTTGGAGCCATCAGTGCCATCACTAGGGTCCATCAGTTCCTGTAACGTGCAGCTAACAGGACACGCAGGACATGTGTCCCATCGTTTGTGGAACAGCACCACATTTACACTCCAAGGCGGAGCCGTCTATGAATCCCCACCTGAACAGGTTTCCTCGCTTCGGTCAACCTGGGTCCGCAGTCTGTTTAAAGACTTCCAGTATGGCGTGAGTATCTGCACCCACATTTTGCGACTAATCTTATACTTACAATTTTTTATTAGAAAAACCCTGTACATACATTTGCCCGACCCAGAAAATGAACCCGGGATCCTACACCCAACAGACGCGTTTTCTACCACAAGAAAATCTACATACCTAGTCGTTTAAATAATTTTATTAAATCACCGGTTATTCTAAGTAAATCATGCGAATCGTGGACATTACAGGTAATTAATGTACCGGCACTAATATAACGTTTTATCAATCTGAATTTTTGCTTAATTTTGCGCATGACTGTCTTTTTCATCTCTCGGATTTCTTTCATCTCCTCTTCTTCATCATGTATTCACGCACGCTAAGATATTCTTAGAAGCCGCACGAATTCCGTAGCTTCCAACTTAATAACTACAATGCACAAACGGACATAGTACAGTCAAGGGCAAAAGTAGTTAGGAAACATTTATACAGGATGGGAGGGTTATGGACGCGCAAACTGAAACCATGAATTCAGAACATGATTCTAGATCCCCTTAGGTCTATTCAAATATATGTTTCCAATTGTTGTTATTTCAAGTTAAACAAATATCAACTTTATTTTAGTAGGAATTAAGTCGATTTCAGAGTGACTAGCACTGTTTAAAAATGGATAAAAAAATGTTTGAAGTTGTAGCGTAAACTGAATTTTATGGTATAGGAATTAAAGTTATTTTTCCAAACACTCATATTTGTTTACATGTTTGGCAAATAAATCGCGAACGGAGAGTAGAAATTTTAGGACGGTTATAAAAAAAAATCTGCTGTTTCATAGAAAACTGCAATACCTATGCACTATGCGGTCAAAATGTATGGCAGAGCTAATTATTTTTTCAGAGGTTCAGAAGTTTGTTCTGAATCCATGGTAACAGGTTGTGCATCGATGTCCCTGCTGTATAGACTTCGTATTACCTCATATAATTATTTCACAAAATCGACAATTGTATCATATATTTTGATTTAACTATTTAATTGTCCAGATATTTTACGAGGCTTCTGAACTTTTGAAGTGTCAACATTAGTTTGCCCTTGACTGTACACAGTTAATTCGGTTCGAGATCGGCGCGTGCGCACGTCGCATTCCTGCGTTAGATCATATCCGTAACGCATCTGCGATGTATTTCGATAGCGATCGAAATAGATGCATTTTGTGTATTTGCTCACCGATACTAATAATGGGAGGATCCGGTCCAGAATGTGTTTAATATGAATATGGCAAGAATTGTACAGAAATAGTTAACGTTTATTACCTAAATTACCTACATATATGGAACACTAGCTGTGCCCCGCGGTTTTACCCGCGTTAAAAGTCTTATAGTCCCCTTTTTACACCCTTAAGGTATAATTTCGGGGACAAAACTATTCTATAATCCTTTCCCACAACTCAAACTATCTCCATACCAAATTTCATTTAAATCCGTTCAGCGGTTATTGATTCCACGAACGAACGAACAGTCCACAACAATAATAGTATATCAAAAATATTATAGATTTGAACTAAACGATTTTTTTTTCTATTCGTATGCAGCCACAGAAATAATATACAGCGTATGAGCATGATCTAACCCTTAAAAATATGTGCGAAGGTTACCTTCTATGTATACAAGGAATTATATACATAATGTTATGTAAAATAGAATGTCTGGGCCATAATGTTATCGGCTTATATCATCGTGTTGTCTGCTTGTGCGAAATATTGCAATACAGTCAAACCTGGATAAGCGAGAGTTCAAGGGAGCACAATCTCATTTTCGCTTATAGAGGTTTCTCACTAACCCGAGTTTCTCGCTAATGCAGGTATATGGGTAGCGTTTCTCTCTTATAGGGGTACGCAGCAATAACAAGTCACAGCAAGTACCTACGAATGTAGTAAATGTGTAATATTATATAATTATTAATACAAAAACAATGGTAGGATGTTCCACGAAAGTTAAGAATGAGTCATAAAATAGCAGATGTTAAATTTGTAAATAAAGCTAGACTGTCGCTTATAGAGGTATAGATAAGTAGCAGTCTCACTTACGGAGGTCTATAAGGGAACAACGACTCTCTCTTACAGAGGTTTTTGTTTCTCGCTAATAGAGGTTTTGGGAGCTTAAAATGACGGGTCCTGGCTATTACTCTCACTTATAGAGTTTTCTCACTTATCCAGGTTTGACTGTAAATGCAATTGTAACGAATAATGTAGGGGCATTTATACATTATGTATGTTACGTAGATAGACATAAAGCTAAGCCTATAATTATGTAATTTTCTATAGATAGGTACATATAAAAGTGAGTGTCAGTTTCTTAAAGTTGTATGTTATTAAGATGGATCGTAGCTTTTGGCGTTCTGTATTTAGCTAGTTCCTACCAACCCTCGGGGAAAAGGCGTTAGTTTTTTTAACAATTTTATGATTTAAAAGGGTGTCCGTGGAGTTTATTGCCCGTTTTTCTCCATAGGTTAGTAGCTACCTATGGAGAAAAACGGGCAAGAAACTCCACTTCCACTTTGGAATGGGCAACTATCTTCATCCCTTGACAATTCAAAAGTGCCTGTAATTGGTTTATCACACTAATATTATAAAAGCGTAAGTTTGTGAGTGTGTGTGTGTTTATATGTTTGTTACTTCTTCACGCTCAAACGGCTGGACCAATTTTGTTAAAATTTTGTATGGAGGTAGCTGACACCCTGGATTAACATACTTTTTATCCGGAGATTCCCACGGGATCGACACTTATGCGGGTGAAACCGCGGGGTACAGCTAGTTGAAAATACTTTGTGTTTCAGTTTGAGTTTATGTTCCTATATATACCTACTTACTTAATAAAAATTACTTGTAAGAAGATTAACTGAACATTTCAGCTCGAATGGCGTCGAACAATATTCTATTAAGGAATGTAATACACTTAGGTACAAATGACAAAGGAAAGCATATTTCACTCAAAGACCCATTTAAACAGAACAATTTAATTACAATAATAATTGTTCTAACAATAGAATAATATCGTACAGGGTGTCCGGTGGCAATTTTCACATTTGAAAGTTTTGTTACTTAAGAACGCGAATAGCTAGAGGGGCGCGAGGTGGGGGGTTAGCTTCGTCAGCGTCGTGAGTTTTTTAGTCGCCATGCCGCGTTGGTCAGGAGAGGAGCGTGCTTTCGTGATCGAGGCATTCTTAACAAGCAATTTTTCGCTAATTGCGGCGCAGCGAAAATTCCGTAATCATTTTAATCTTCCACGAATAAGTGATGTGCCTTCAAAAACTTTAATTCGTTATTGGGTAGCAAGATTTCGTGCTTCAGGCTCAGCTGTAAACACACGTCACCAAGGTCCAGTTGCATCTGTATCGACCGAAGAAAACATTCGACGTGTGAGTGATTCAGTTTTGCAAAATCCACGGATGTCACTAAGAGCACGTTCGGCAGCTTTAGGGATCGCTAGATCAACATTGCACGAAATAATGAAAAAGAAGCTCAAGTTCCATCCGTATAAAATTCAAATAACGATTTCGAGGATTTCCAGCGATCTCTGCAAACGTGTTTTTGAAAATATGCGTGTGAGATGGGAAGAGTGCTTGCGTCAAGAAGGCCGACATTTAGAAAACGTTATTTTTAAAAAATGAAACTCACATTAATGTACCGTAAATAATAATAAAAATAATTCAGGAAACTTTTGTATTTATTTTATTATCAACCTTTGAAATGTGAAAATTGCCACCGGACACCCTGTATTTATCGGCCACTGTGCTATGCGGATGGCAACAGTAAGCCATAAAGGATATTTATCCTACTAATATTATAAACGCGAAAGTTTGTGACGATGCAGCGATGGATGGATGTTTGTTACTCTTTCACGCAAAAACTGCAAAACGGATTTGTCTGAAATTTGGCACACAGATAGTTTATAACCAGAATTAACACTTATGATACTTTTTATCCCGATACACCCACGGAAACGAAACTTATGCGGGTGAAACCGCGGGGCTCTGCTAATTATAAGGAAAACACACAGAGTGACCACACCACGGATAACGGATGTAGGCGGAAAATAACTGTCCCTTCAGGGATACAGGCGCAATTAATTTGTACCTAAGTAATTAATAGATGCCTACCTTTCATGTAACTGAACATCGGTCGTAAATAGAAGGGTGTGTTGCTTTCACGATAAACCATTTAAATCGATTGTCATTTGTTGCTGAAAAAGCTATTGTTAATTTTGTGTTAAAATTACAATGTTGCTATTTCTTTTCATTGTATTATTGTCTATGGTAGACGTTCATGTCGGTTTTATTCGTATTATATGATTTCTACATGTCATTGATCTTTGTGTAATAATGTAGGTATTACGTATCTACCTACCTAAAAGTTTATCACAAAACTATTTAAAATGAATGCCATTATTTCCAAATATTATACACATGTTCTAAAGCTATCGATAGTTTGAATTAACAAAACACAGTAACAAAACCTAATACAATAATGTATTATGTACCTACCTAAAAGTTTGTCACAATACTATTTTTGTAAAATGAATGCCATTCTTTCCAAATATTATACACATGTTCTAAAGCTATCGATAGTTTGATTTAACAAAACACAGTAACAAAACCTAATACAATAATGTATTACGTAAGTACCTACCTAAAAGTTTATCACAATACTATTTTTGTAAAATGAATGCCATTCTTTCCAAATATTATACACATGTTCTAAAGCTATCGATAGCTTGAATTAACACAACACAGCAACAAAACCTACCTATTATTTATTTATTTATTTAATACTTCAAGCACATAAATGTACAGAGGCGGACTTAATGCCATAGGCATTTTCTACCAGTCAACCTTTGGGTGATGCAGAGACAAACAATTATTATGGTAGGTGGGTTATCTAAGCTACCATAACAAGTACACTAGCTATAGACTGGTCAACTGCAACAAAACCAGGTTCACACGGTATCAAACAATACCTACATACATGATCGACTAACAATTTCATACATTATCTACTTCGCAACAGTAAAAGTGTTCTCTGCCCGTTGCGCATCACTTTTATACTTTCTCTACGATATTAGAAGATGTACGTGAGAATCATCGTAATGATGGCCGAAATTATGTTCCTATGTGTATGGGGCTAGATTTGTGTATATTTTATTGACACGACGTGTATGTTTCGAAAGCATGATCATTGATTTATGTCGTGGAAATCAAACAATTGGTGATTAGGTAATATACAAAGTGTTAAAAAATTAACCTTAAAATCTTAGGTGCTTTAGACCATCGAACTGAACAACTTTTACTATGGGACCAACTCTGAAATCAAGAAAAAAAAAATGAGCTGTTTCATACATTTTGGTCGAGTAGGTACTTATTGAACTTTTGTATTAAACAGCAGATTTTTTTTGATTTCGGAGTTGGTCCCATGGTGAAAGTTGTTCAGTTCGATGGTCTAAAGCACCTCTTAAAGTTTTTAGGGTTCATTTTTTTACACCTTATATAGGTGCATTGGTGAATACTGTCATCATAATATTGTAACTGTACAGACAGCTGGCGCTGCTGGGGAGTTTGTTGCGCCACTTCTTCCCAGCGAAAGCACTAGGAAGTGGTGAAGGCGGGCGTTTTGAGGGACTTTCTTATATAATTCTGACGTTTAATTAAAAAGGGCTGCACCCTAATTGCGTAACACACTATCAATCGGAATCTGAATCATTTTGAAGCCAATTGCTAATCCATTGCTTAATAAGTTCGAAAAATTTGTCTGCTCAACACGTAGATAACGCAATGAATGTTGTTGAACTGTCAAAATGAAACTGATTCCGATTGATAAAGTGTTACGCAATTGCCCCGCTGGTTCTCAGTCTAATTTGAATAAACGGCGTTTGTTTTTTTATTTTCATAGCATTTGACAAATAGCGAACTAGGTACCTACCTAAATTTACCAAATTATAATGTTTTCCGACTTCTAGGCGGACGGAGTTTACTATGACCCGATAATGTTATGGTTTTACGAGAGAAACACGTGTTGTATAATCTACTATTATGGTAAAGGTAAACATTAAGTGCATAATAGTCGCGTATGATAGTCGGAATCTAGCTAGCAATGAAAGCTTACCTAATTACGAGCGTATTATCAATTCTTGCATGGTCATTCGATTCATACAACGGATGACGCTTCACAATAAATTCTCATCAAACCGACTTGACATCCGGCTGATAGCAATGTTGTATCACGCATTGATATATACAATATTTTCCCTCAATATACTATGAGCAAAGAGAATATCAGTTCTGAATACTTAATTGAACAAACCAGTTTACTATTCTTTCAATACAAGCCAGCAAGACAAAAACGACGATGATCTACATACAAAGTTTCATACAACATTTAACCTCTTTAATGCTCACTTGCGCTATAAAAGGAAATCTTTTTTGCAAAATGTCTTTCGTACTCGTAGACCCAGAGCGGTGTAGGCTGTGGGTTCTCCGTCAGCGAGTGAATTTAATTTTTTTAATTAAGTGCAGCCCCCTCTTGAAGAGAGAAGACCTGTGTCCCAGCAGTGGGAACATTATGCGTATGCTATTAAGTAGATAAACGGAAATAACTGAACAATCTGAGTCAAGCCTCGGTGCCAGACGAAACATTTAAAAGATCGTGACTGTACAGTTTAAAAAGGGACTCTTACAAATCTGAACCGAACTAAAAATAACGGCACTTTTAATCATCAGTCTTAGTCATGACTAATGAGTAATCGTTTCGTCCTAAATTACATTAAAGACTAAAGAGTATCACTAATATTAATGGAACGGGCGTGCCTTTAGTATATATGCAGCCAATTCGCTTAATGGTGGCCAAGTTGAAACAACCCAGACATGCGATGTATTTGTATCTACTGAAAACTTGGGGCAATGGTCTTTGAAAGCTTTTAAAATTATTTATATTGATATTGAAGTGTCTTTGAAAGGGAAAGTTTGACGTAGGTAGTTTCAAAAGAATGATTCATAGAGACATTCATCTGTAAAACTCTTTCTGGTTTGAAGAGTAGTACAATAGGTACCGTTGACCGTTGTGTAAAAGCGGTTACATCATATTAAATTATGTGACTTTCCACAATGCGCCGTAATTACGTAACATACTATCAATCAGAATCGGTATCATTTTGAAGGATATTGCTAATCCATTGCTACATATGTTAGAATAAAAATCTGCTCACTATCGTAAATAACGCAATGAATGTTGTCGAACTGTCAAAATGAAAGCCATTCCTACTGTTAATGTGCAACGCAATTACCCTGCTGGCTTACTAAGAAGATCAGTATTAGCAGTTCCTATGTCTGATCAAATCTGCCTGATTGTCTTACTCGGCTAATCTATTTTTTCAACTAATACATTTCTATTAACACCTTTTCCAAACTTTCCTTTGATATTTGCTTACATTTTGTCGTCATTCCGACCATTTACATTGAATCTCATCTCCGTTATTCCAATTCCTGAATTCCCATACCCTATTTCACTACCTACCCTGAAACTTTCAACGCTAATCTGTTGGTTTCCATACTTCCCGTGAGTGTAAGTGATACTGATTGATTACCGCGCCGCATGCCGGTCGCACCGCGAAGTTTGTACAACGCAAGGGCGCGGTATCACGCCCGCAATTAAGACGTTCCAATGTTTAACCATAGAATTAGAAAGGTATAGACTGGAGCAGATTTTTTTTTAGTGGACCTTGGTAATATAGTAAAGTGCCAAAAGGATCTTTTGGCGCTCGAATTACTCTGATATGAGGGTGCTGTTGGTAAACATTTATTTTGTGAAATGTATTGATAAAACAAGATCGCGGAATTAGTTCTGATTTTGTCCACGCGCCAAAAGATCCATAGCGTCAGGCAGAAAAATGATAGAATAGATTAGAATGAACCTGTCTTCCCAGGTTAGCCAGACATAACAATAAGTAATGTCCCAATAGATTAGAAAAGGTATTTTAATTTTTCAAGTTTCCCGTTTTCTTTGACCAATAAATCGTTCACTTTTATTACTTACATGAAAACAAAATTGATAAATACATTATGCACGATAAAACTGTGTTTTCCTTAATAGCGTGGCTGACGGAAACCCGACAATACATCGTAATTTTAATTAACTGAACGATGATGGCATCCTAACCGGTTCCTGAGTGAGACTTGTTTCAATTGAATTAATTAACACAGCATTTATATGCACACTGATAATCCTTAGGTTTATAGGTAAATGACTTTAATCCTTTTGCGTTGTTGGGATGATGCAAGTTCGGTGTCGGCTATATCAAATGTTTCGTTTTTTCTAACGCAAGGTGTGCTTAGAATCCTATTTAAAAACAGCATCAGCTTTTTGTAAACTAACCCCAGGTGCCTGGAACCCTATTGAATTGAATGTGTTCTCAAATCTTGATAAGTGATTTCAAAATCAAAATATGTATTTTATTTTACATAAACCTACATTGTATATGAAACGTGCTCGGTTCCAATAGGTCGTTTTCTATGGAGAAGAGCTGACAAGAAACTCCACATTTGATTGTCTGTTGGTATTTCGATTAACCAATAAAAAGAGTTAAACAGCTTTTAGTAAATTTTTGTGTTGATGTTTAATTGTTTACCAGCCTCCCAGAAACTAGTAGTAAGTATGTCTTTTGCAAAACAGTTTTAAATTGCATTTTTGTTGATCAACTCTAGTTGAACGTGAATTGTTTCATTTAATAGCCACAGTTAAGTCAAAACGCATGTAGGTACCTTTTAAGGTCGGGAGTAAATAAAATGGCACAGACCCTGTTAAGATAAAATGCGTTGTTTCCAAGAACTTCACTATAAATATAGGTTTTATTTAGATACTTAACGTGCTGGACTGGTTATTTATGGCTTACTTGTCTTTAACTTGATACGAGGCAGTTTCGGCTATAAACTCAAGATCTCTCAAGGTTCTTTACATAACGGTTTTATATCTCGTTGTGAAGGCTTTTTGTAGGCACTCATGTAATTAGCGGCCAGTCAGAACTAGCGATGAGTCAGTTTACATTAAATTCAATAAACGTTACCAGTTTTTAAAGTTTTCATCCTATGTGGATAAAAGAATTAAAGTGAACCATGTCATGCCTTAAAAGGAGGTCCCTATGTAAGATTTACTGTAAAAGTTGTACATGTTACTGCAATAAACTTTTTTTTTTTTCTTGCCATAATTGAATACTGCACCCTAATTGCGTAACACACTATTACTCTCAATTTGAATCATTATGAAGCATATTGCTAATCTATTGCTCCATATTTTCGAAAAATGTGTTTGCTCAACAATATAAATAACGCAATGAATGTTGTTCTACTGTCAAAATGAAACCCATTGCTAGTGATGGTGCGTTACGCAATTACCCTGCTGGCCTTAAGTACACTTTATTTCTACGTCTTTCAATTGAAATGAATTAATGTTGGCTGAACCAAATAATATTAACATAACGCATAACATCACGCTTTGTTACCTCAAAGGGTTGGGCAGAGGTGTACCTATAGCACACTCATATTTAACTAGTTATATCTAAGTCCCATGTAATAGGGGGCAAGCCTATTTCCCATTGCTGGGGCACAGGCCTCTCTGTGAGAGGGAGTGGGCCATAATCCACCACGCTGGCCCAGTGCGAGTTGGTGGTATATTGCGAATATTGCCATCAACCGGGCACAAAGACTCCAGGCAGCTACTGAGAAATTTCAGATAGAAAAACCCAATACTTAATACTTTGCCCGATCTGGGAATCGAACCCTGGAGCTCATGGTCAGCTGTAATGCTTGTGACTACGAGACTTACAAAGCAGTACAAATAATATTAGTTTTACGAGAAAGCAATTTTCTACATTAATCCAAACATGAACAGATGCGGACGACAACTTTTTGCCCCAAACTAATAAAAAAACCGTATCAAGTATTACAACTTGATGTTTTTGCTCATATTAACACTATGCCCATAATTATTCACGCCGGCGCTTTTTTTTGACTTTTAACTTTGACTTTGGATTTTTAACTCTCGGCGTCGAACCGAGCATTGCGAATCAAACAGAGTGCATCTCTAGCACATTAAAAAAGTGCGCAGTTGGATTTTAAACTCACGCCGCTAAGCAGAGAGTTGAAAACAAGAAATGTTGCGCGTGCGCACGTAGGCTAAGGCGATACATATTGATCGTCGCATACGCATCTTCCTCATACGGTGTTGAGAAATCTTAGCTGTTCCTAGTACTGACAGATCATGTTGGCACGGTTTATTATCACGGATACCTACCTACCTACGAGTAATTACATTGGTATGAAAAGAGTGCACAGGTGGTTAGGCCTGGCTCTTTGCGTAAGAGCTTTAGATGTAATAGCCCATGTAATTTATTTAGGACATGGTTGTCACAAATTAATGCGAGGTACTGTTGATTTTATATTAAGTATGTGGTATCAAATTGCCAGCTGAAAATATTGTCAAATTAGTAGGCAGGTACTTAATATGTTTTTCATGTTTCTCGTTGGCCTAGGGTTGTAAGGACTACTGCTGAGCAGGAAGTCCTGGGTTCGATTACAAGGTTGGGCAAAGTGTTAGAGTGGTTTCGCACTACATCCGATCCGAATCCGAGAAATGTCGGTCCGAAGTGACCATATTCCTATGAGGGGTTGTACACTAGATCCGAACTCTATCCGTCCGAATTTAGAACAATACCAATTCGGATTGAAGTCGGATCTTTAATTCGGATTCGGATCGGATGTATTGCGAAACTGCTCTTAATGGGTTGTATCATTAGGAATATCACAGTAGCAGCCGTAGTCTACATTTATGCCTGGTTGATGGTAATAGACTCGCCCTCTATTAATGGGGCTCAAATATAATTGGCGATCTATTGGTACTTAGTTACTATTGAAGCCAATTCTCCCTCTCCTCTCCTCCCTCTCTCTCTCTGTCTAACTCTTCGTGGAATACAGGCGTGATGTTATGTTATTTAATTTACTTTCTTTAAATCTGACATTGCGCATTTATATCAACTTTATACTCATGTGCTCAGGCTCACATTTTTAGAAATAACCTTCGGAGGATTTCGATGTTTATTATTAAAGTTTCAAAATTAGAACGCATCGCGCTAACCAATGGCGAAAAGTTACTTTTAGCGCCTCTTACGTCATCTTGCAGACGGTTTGCTGTCAATATATATGATTCGGCAATGTTCGGGTCCACGAATTTTGACGATTGGATTGCGTTGCGCGTAGGCAGATGAATATAACCGTGCAGCTTTTTATGGACAGTGATATGCATCAGATTTTTGATTTGAAAATTAATATTGGATATTTTGCAATGTCAAATTAGTGGCAAGATTTAAAAAAATATATCTTTGGTACATGTTATGCCACTAGGTAATTCCAAAAATCAGAGTCAATATGACAAGGTTGGATTTGAATAGTCAATGACTTTTCAGTATGTAGGTAACAAATACCTACTTCTGATTTTCTTAAACAATAACTAATTTGCAAGACAATGCCATTTCGTAACACAATTTGTGCTTGAAAACAAAAATCAGCGTCTTTGTAGGATGTTGGACCGCTGAATAGAATACCTTACACTCTTACACAAGTCTAATTAACGCTAACTATTCGAATTGGTAAAATCGACCTACTTACACTGAGCACAAACAAATGAGCCTACAACGCAAAATTAGCAACGAACAATCGGTTGTCGAAATACTGTAGGTACTTTAAAAATATGAACTGATAAAAATGTATAATTAGGAAAATATTAACTGAAACCTTATCACAACCGGAACTGGTTAATCTGTTTTTGTTTCTAACGTTATCAATTTGAACGTACCGTTTAACATCATTTTGTTATAGTTAGCACTTTGGCTAAATAAATAACTACTTACTAAATAACTTTATGAGTAATTTAAATGCCATATGCGTGATTTATCAATATGCAAATACATCAGATAATTTGTTGAAAATATTCTAGCTAGACTAGGCCAAAATTGAATTCCTAACCTTCAGTTTATGATTGATGTAAGTAAAATAATTCTACAACTATTACAACACGCCAATGTGTCTAAAATACTCAATCTATTGAATAAACATAATCTTATAAAATTACTAAAAAAATATCTACAATCAATTAATTCTATGACATAATATTGCAGCTGTTCGCATTGCAAAAAACTAACCTTACCTAATCGATTAACTCTTTGCTGTCAATACAAAACAATCAACCGTTCGACAATTGCAACAGCCAACAATTTTAGTGCAACGGTCGTGCAACAATTTCGATGTTACGTTATATAATCTGTGCAATCCCTCCTACAGTGAGGGTTTGTCCGGCGTTTTGACCCCCGTCCGGCAATGCAATAAGACGAATAATCCGAACAAATGACAAATAATTTGTTCGGATTATTCGTCTTAGAGGATTTAGGTATATTTGAAAATAAAAAACTTAAGCAAATACTTTAAAAAGAAAGATGAGAGAATTTCCGGCTTTTGTCAGGACCTTCGAATTTCGACATGGTGACCCTGGTAGGTACCTATCTGCATATAGTTATGGCACATCATGTTTTAATAAAATGTCGGCTTTGTGTGTCATACTCTAAAAAAATCGATGCGTAAAATTTAAGGTATAGTGCAGAGAATCTTTTGGCGCTTGACTGACATTGACAGGGGGGCGTTATTGGTAAACATTTTTGTGTATTGAAAAAACAAAATGGCGGCGTTAGCTCCGATTTTCGCCACCTGCCTAAAGATCCTTGTACCGCTGTACTTTCTTCTGCCGCGTCTAGGCGTTGCAAGTTCTATCCTAGGCTAGGAGAGTTCGCCCTTGACAAGTTAACAGCGCGATAATCGCAACGGTATCGCTACGAATGTTTGTTTTTAATTATGTTTTATTTGTTTGACTTTGAAACTTAATTTTGAATAGATTAGCTTGCTAGTGTCTTGGCACGCGTGTATTTATGATTCTATTAAGTACTAGAAACTATTATTTTACTTTGGTGGAGTCGTAGGTAGGTAAGTGAAACTAGACAATAATTGGTGTTGCTACCTACATATTTTAACATTAAATAGCAAACAATCCTACCAAGCCTTTCGTGGAAAATACATCAAAATGGGTACTTTAGAATGGATTGCAAATTCGCAATTATCAATGAATTCCTATGGATTTAAGAGGCGATCACGATAGATAAAAAATCTATACACATTTTTCAGTAGAAACTATATACAATAGGGTCAGTGGTTTGTCTTAGGGGCGGTCTTTGTGCCAAATTTCATCCAAATCCGTTCAGCCGTTTTAGCGTGAAAACATAACAAACAAATTTACTTTCGCATTTATAATATTAGTTAGGATTAAGTTGATCCCCATTTGTTCATCTTGGATCATTACTAAACTATCTTGATAATACCCAAAATTATTCCAATTACCAAATTAAAGCCCATTCACACGACTTTAAAATTTTCTTGTCAAGCTGCCAGTCTAATTAAAAAACTACCTTAAAATTCAATTAGTTTGTTGGACAAAGTTCTAACACAGCAAGTCTGCGACCACGAAAACATGCTAATTGCGACTGCAGATATAATTTAGAACCACAAACCACGGCCTTGTACACCAGTGCTGACAAATTAGCCTAACTTACTGTAATTACTACAAATGATGGGTAAATTATTTCTAAGGCTGTTTTCTATTCGAATTTGCAAAAGCTAAACTAAAGTCGAGACAATTGATTTAATTTCCAATGAGTTGGTTAAGCTAGATTTTCCTGTGGGTAGTATTTAGTGTAGGTAGGTATCTACATTGTTTTTCTTAATATGGCATTTCAGGGTCAGTGCGTCGTCTTAGGGGCGGATTTCAGTCATGGAGTACTAACTATTGTTTTTAGTGGCGATCAATAAGGCATTCAATTAATAAGTTATAGGAAGCTAGCATCATCATTACATGAATAAAAATTGTCCTTAGTAGTTATACTAACTATAAAACTTAGGAGGGTTATGAAGCTTCTAAATTATATTTTGTCCTAGATTATTATATGGAGAAGTGTCATATCACCCTTTCCTTATCCACCCACTTTTTTACAGTATAAGGGCTCCAACACATAAACACGATACGACGTCGTGATAATAAACTAATTGTGGTTTAATAAATAATTAAATAAAAAATAAAAATAAATAAAAAAATATTTATCTTCCGTCCTTTTCTTAAGGAAATAGAAAGAAAAAGATGCACTGAAATTAAATTTAGTTTAGTTTGTGAACAAGGGAATCGGCGCCAATATCCGTAAGATTTTAAGAATTAAGTACTTAGTATGAAAATGTAAATATATCTACTATTAGTAGGTACCTAGTACCTAATGTTCGGGGTTATATACCTGTCACTTTTCACACACTACTGAGATCCTTAACCCAGTTTGATATGACGTAACGTAAGTCCCTTTAGTTAAGCTCGTGACTAGAGATTACAAAATCATACTTATTTATGAATAACAGTAGATATTAACTACTAATAATAACTCGTTTTTTCAATTGATTCTATTATCTATCCGGGCTAATCTTACATGACTGAGGAATTAGTCAATAGGTTTTCATGACAGCTTTGCGAGTTTATGTCTGAAAACTGTTCTATCGATGCCGATGGTAAAAAAAAAAGCAACAATATGGAAGAACCTCTTTGTGCTCCTGATCTTAAAAGTAACTAGGTATATTTTCTAAGCTAGGTACCTACAAATTAGATCTATAAGGCTTAGCGCGCACTGCGATACGATTTTATTAATCGCATTTGCATGTTCATGCGAATTAAAATCGCGAACGCTAATATAATTTTTCAAGCAATTATTTATCGCAAATTTTAGTGCATCTAGTACCTATATTGTTCACAGATTGGCGATTATTTTCCGTAACGACAAAATGTCGTGTTGTGGTGCGCGCTTAGCCTTATTGGAGACCGACCGAAAACGAAATTTTGCCTGATTTTTTCGGGCGAAAACCGAATCAGAGTGTAGCATTACCACTGGTCCTTGCAAAAATAAGTGATGCATTAAGTTACTAACAACGTGTTTTTGCTATTATAAGTAGGTAGCTAAGATTCTAGCGTCACACAGTCTGGCCTATCTCTAAATAAAACATTTATCTGCACACCCAAGTTTATCCACACGTTTAAATGCAAAGTTCATTGTAATCTGTGCAAATAGCGGGCGGTGAGATCATCACGCGGTGAAGCCAGAGGAAACACACGACAAAAATACATACTGCTTATATTTCAACTATTTTTCCGTATGGCTTTATTAATAGAAATACGGCTAGGTCTACATACAGGACTAGAGAGGAAGTTGTGCCTAAAGGGGGACGGTATTTCCGCTGCATAACAGAGTTGGGACTATCCAATTTGGTTGATTGTGTCGTGTCAATGAAATATTTGGTCCTAGATAAACGACGATTTTTTTCGTTTATTACCGTTGGATCCCGTTTTTTGATCCCGTTTTTTAGGTATTACCGATGGATCCCGTTTGCTATTTCCGTTGAATCCCATATTATAACAACATGTGTACATTTCAGAAGAAAAGTGATTTACCTTTATCAAACACTAAAAAGAGATTATTTTTAGTGGGTTACCCGGAACCGAACTAGTTAGATTAGGTTAATTATTAAAAAAAAAACAATGCTAGGTTAGGTTAGGTTAAAACTGTGACCCCTACGCACGAGCCGAGCGAGCGAAGCGAGCGGTGCCGCGGCAGCGGCCGGCGAGTGCCAGAAACGACTAGATTATATAGAAAATGAGTTGTTTGTGAAATAAATAGTAAACGAAACGTTGGTTGTAAACTAAAAATTTGTCAATGGAGTTTTGGTGAAACATTAGTGAACCCCTCATTTTATTATAAACAATTTTGTTGTTGAAAGTACCCGCATTCATATTTTTTTAAGCATTCGGGATCCAACGGAAATACTTTTCGGGATTCAACGACAATAAAACGTAATTATCTTGCATTTTTTAAATTCGGGATCCAACGGAAATACATAATAATGTTTTGCGGGATCCAACGCCAAAAATATTAAAATGGGATTCAAAAACGGGATCCAACGGTAATAAATCATTTTTTTTTGTGGTTTGGCAATATGTTATCAGGAATGAAATTATCCGGAAAAGAACCGGAGTTACCGACATAGCTTGCAGAGTAAGCAAACTGAAGTGGCAGTGGGCTGGCCATGTCTGTCGAAGGACTGATGGCCGGTGGAGCAGACGAGTCCTGGAGTGGAGACCGCGTACCGGCAAGCATAGTGTGGGACGCCCCCCAGCTAGATGGACGGACGACCTAAAGAAGGTGGCTGGGGTAGACTGGATGCGGAAGGTGGAGGACAGGGTGCTGTGGCGCAGTCTGGGAGAGGCCTATGTCCAGCAGCGGACTGCGATAGGCTGAGTTGATTGATTGAATATGTTTTTGGATGGTAAACAAATAAAGTCGTAATTTTCTGTCATTTTGGTCTAGAAAATTAAAATTCAGAGTTTTAGTAGGTACTTGAGATTCTACAAAAGTAGATTACCTACATATCTGTTATATTAATTAATTAATCCTTGCACATTAGTGCATAATATGTGTAAAACAAATGCACAATATTACAAAAAAATAAAGGTAAAATGTTGATTAAAATCACAATATTTCACCAGAGTTATGAATTTATCTTGAAGAGAGGGTACCTATCTACTTAACACAGATTGATATTGTAATCTTACCTCCTGAAGTGACATATTAGCAGATTTATCACACTGTGATCCCGTGACACATATTCCTTATCACATCACTATAAAAAACACGATCATATCTCACATTTGACAATATCATGGCACCAATGAATGTACTGCACTAGGTAATTATTTAAATACACTATTTATATCGTTAATGTACTCATTTACATTATAATTTTGTTTATGTACCCACTAACGATGGTTAAAAATAATATCAAATTATAAATCGAATGTTTACCGATACAATAAGCCCGTAATTAAAATAAATATTATGTTAATTACTTTATTTACATTTGAGGGTAGTGTTATTTATTACTTAATTACCTAAATATTAGTTTTGTTCGTATTGTATTGTATTTATTTTTCAAAATAAACATACGACTCCCGCCATTTCCCTGGCACACTGTGCCGTCATTGGCACCACTGTTAAATTCAATTTGAATGCGGAATTCAAATTTTCAAATTTGGAACATCGCTTACAATGGAGTCACGGCCGCGTTCCAAGGTCGACATTGTATGCAGTTGCTGCTTTTATCGCCTAATGATCAAATGAAATTATGCATAGTCAACAACTTTAGCATTGTTTCACTCGGAGAGTGTGTGACCTTGGCTGTTATCGATTTTGACACTTCGGATTTGGAATTTCGATTATTCGAGTTATGTTTTCGAGTTTGTTCGTTTGTTTTCGCGCGTGTTTGTGCAGACGTCCTTCGTGGTGGACGCCCGCGTAGTGACTGGTCCGCGGTTGGCTGAACGCATTATCACACACGTTATCACCGCGATTTTATTGTGACTGTTCACAAAGTTTCACTTCATTAACTTGCCTTATCATATTATGTTTTCGCACTACGAAGGCAACTCATTATAATAACTGGATTCCGTCGAATTTTTCACTCGATAAAACTGAAATTTCGGCGCGTTTGGTGTTTTTGTTAAATAAAAACTTTGGAGTAAAGTTAAATAGCCGTTGTCAGCGAATTTCTATCAGAATCAACTTCTTACGAAGTTGTTTGAACTTTTAACTTTAGAGTGCTTTCAATAACTTAGTGTTATTGGATTTGTTTTTAACACGCGATTGTTGTAGAAAAATGTAAAAGCCCTGACCAATCTTTTAGTAGACAATAAAACTATATATTTGTACTATGTGAATAATAGTAGATAGTAGGTACCTAATCAACTAATGAACGAATGATTCAATGCTCCTTTAAGAGAAGGTATCTTTGTTGAATTCTCTAGTTCCTAAATTCTCATAATTTTTTACCAAAAAACACTACGGTTTAATAACTGTTTGACGCAATTTTAGCGGTTCGAAGTCAAACACCGTTGTTTCACGCAATGTACCTCTACGTACCTACATAAAGTTTTTAATAAAAATAATTAGATATGAATAAGTTTTAGGTAGGTATTCCTAAGCTTGACCATTTTGGTATTTAATTTTAAAAAAAACTTTGGTTATACCCACTGTACTGTTCCCCACGATAGAATAATAAATAATAAGCAAGTAGGTAACTTATATAATTATGTAGTAACGCTTGAACAAATTAAAAATATAATATTTACCCGTCATTAAATACCTAATTACTCCGCCCCTAAGACGACCCACTGACCCTCTGATTTGATAGGTACTTTATTCTCAGCTCATTGTTTTGTATATTATCATCAATAAATAAGGAACCTAATGAATTCTGGGAAAATATCGCCGGTCTATCACAACTAAGTAGATTGAGACAACAACAACATATTGACTAGTTATAATGACCCGTGTTGGCCCGGCGGCTAGACAACAAATTATCAATTAGTAGGTATTATTGAAATTCCGTGTTTTTGGGACAAAGAATAACCCAACAACAAAATGAAAACAAGAAGTTCTATAAGTAGGAAAGTTATTTTCCATAAAAAAAACATGGCTACATTCCGCACGGAATCCTATAAATCTAGATTAAAAATAAACAATCGCACTTACTTCACAGCACTTACAGAACATTAAACATAGATGCACTATCGCACTTGCGCGCTCAATGTCATTGGCGTGACTGATGACATCATGCGCGCGCGCAGGCGTAATAAATCGCTGTCATATTTGGCAGCCGCTGACAACAGTGACAACTGTCGATATGCGCTTCAAGGAGGTGGAGCGGTCGTGTACCCCATCACTATTAATAGTGATGTGGATTGCGAATATCGATTGAAAGTAATAATTTGTAATCTCAATGGGTATTGTATTTATCAGGCATTTTTGTAATTTGCTATCTTTCATAAATTATCTATCATTTGTATCAAGATAATTACATACGCACTATACTATGAATAACGTTACTTACTAGGAATATCAATCCGAATTCGTTTTTTTTTTAAATTAGAATTTCAGGAAACAGGGCGAAATGCTCAGAAGTCAGAAGATTTGAAAGTTCACCCTGTATAATTTAAGTTTTGTATGCAATTACTAACAAATTGGATTGTATGATCTGTAAAATAAATGATTTAATTTGACACGACTTCCCATTCCTTGGTTAACTTTTGTATAATTTTGATTAATAGAGCAACTGAAGTTATGAAAGAAAAATATGAAATCCGATCAGTGTTTACCTACTGTAAACGTTTACTTGAAACATAAAAGTCTAGATACCCTTGAGATAATTAATCTGCTTTTATTATCGCTTTAAGTAAACAATATTTTTGCACCTGTTTTAATAACAGTTACTAAAAGAGTTATTATGTAGTTTTTTTTTTTGGTTTGCCTGTATTGTCCCACAGCTGGGCAAAGGCCTCACCAAAATCCTTCCAGGTCGCAATAACAAAATTATGTAACAACGATAATTATGCAAAACATCCATATTATTCAACTTCAACAAAGAAAATTCTTTGGGACATACGTAAGGACATGTAAAAAAAGTTTGGCGGTAAGTGCATAGACCTCTAAGTTATAACAAGAAGTGGCAGTGCCATGCCCACTCACTAATTGTATATAATAAAGTGCACAAAAAAGTGCTGATGGCGTCTGTTACACAAATAAGGCTTAATTATGTTGATCGTGTGCGATTTTTTGGGAAATAATTTAAGGTGAATGGGTAGTTGTAGCCCGCGAAATTCAATTTTTCTTACGTTTTTTGCAATTTTCAGGTCAGTGTCAGGTTGTATCTTGATCAAAATATGATTCGCGACAATAACAGGTACGTATTTACAGAATTATAATAATTAGAATCATTAATACATCTTTCTAAGTTAGATTTCTACCGTTAAGAACAAATCTCGTATGGAAAAGTGTTTGTGGTAGAAATCTAACTTAAAGAGATATATTAATGATTCTAATGACTATAATTCTGTAAATACATGTCTATTATAGTCGCAAATCATATTTTGATCAAGATACAACCTGACACTGACCTGAAAATTGCAAAAAACGTAAGAAAAATTGAATTTCGCGGGCTACAACTACCCATTCACCTTAAACGCATCTTATGGTCATGTCCATCTTGAGTTTTTTAAATGTTGGCGGAAGTTAAAAACAGTTTTGGACAGGATTAAGAAAATAAATGTTAGATTGTCTTCTATTGAACTTAATACTTGTACACATGACGACGCATCAAGCTTAACATTACCAATTTTAGCTGACCTCGCATTGTATACCTAGGCTTTTTGTACTAGAAGTCATCTTATACTGAAAATGTATAACTTGATATGTCGTTGTGCGAACCTACCTATAGGAGATTTTTCATAATAATCTATACTTCTATACTAATATTATAAAGAGGTAAAATTTGTCTGTAAGTTTGTATGTAGGGGGTAATCTCTGGAACTACCAGTCGGATTTGAAAAATTCTTCTTGCATTTGAGTGTCCAATTCTTGAGGAAGGCTATAGGCTATTTAACATCACGCTATGACCCTTAGGATCCGAGCAAAAAGAAAAAAAGTCAAAAAGAACGTTAAGTGATAGCGCGGGCGGGTGATGCGATACGACGGGGTGGCTCGGGGGAAACAAGAAGTTTCACGCGAACGAAGTCGCGGGCTGAAGCTAGTATACTATATAAGTATACTCGTAAGACTCCCAAAAATTGCAAATACAAATAAGTGGGTGCAATGGCGCACACTACATCTAAATTCAGTAAATAAAATGAATGTTCTCATGACGCAAAAAGCAGCTCATGTAGGTATCACAACACACACACGACAGTGACTGTATGACCGACAACTCGTGCGAAATTCCCATTTAATTTAGAAAAGTGCAACTCTAATCAACATGTTTATATGCCCAACCCCATGAGACATAGGTAGCGTGATAGTATTTTACAACTGAAACATTGGGAGCATCGACCGTAATTCATTAAGTTAGGTGCGGTCAGCAGCGTGCGTCATGGTCGTGGGTTCGAAGCTTTGTTTGCGCATTACATATTGATCTTTGGGTGTATCCTAAGTTGAGTGCTTAACGGGTAGCTAGCGGTAGTGAAAAAGGAGTTACTATTAATGTATATGCTTAGAGTAAATATTCAGAAAATAAGAAAAACTTTTAACTGGTTTTGGAAACTAGTCGAAAATCAGCTAAACATTTTTTAGGATTTGCAGGGTTGATCAGTTGTGCAACAATATGTTTTTTTACTCCTTAAATATCCTGAATTTGAGTAGATCTAGCCACGAATCTCCTTTTAAACTCCTTACTTTATTTAAGTACTAGCAGCGCCTCGCGGTTTCACCCGCATAAGTGTCAGTCCCCCGCGGGACTGACACTTATGCGGGATTTTTACACCAATATTCCCGCGAATATTGGTGTAAAAATCTATCCTATGTCCTTTCCCAGGACTCAAACTATCTCTATATTAAATTTCATCTAAATCGGTTCAGCGGTTTAAGCGTGACGAGGTAACAGACAGACACATTTTTGCATTTATAATAATTATTAAGTATGGATTTGGTACCGGAATCGAACTTTCGACTCAAAGAGCGCGGAAAGACATTGTTTCAGATACTCCTATAATTTAACTACCCTTTTGGTAACCTGCAACCTTAATTTAGACAGTTATGTTTTGAATGCAAGAGTGTTACCCGACAAAACATAAATCTATAGCCTGTAATGATACTATGGACCATAACAATCGACACTTAAGTAGATGCTATCAAACATCCTTACCTTCCTACTACAATCATAGTAGGTAATAAGTCTGGTTGTAAATGTCAGACTAGTTCAACAAACAGTACCTAAGCTTTAGAGTAGTAACTAAGTATAGAACACCGTTAAATTTGTGAACTGAGAGGTCGTGTCCGGACTTTTGCCATTTATTTGCTTAACGCTAAGTAGGTAAAGAGCCTTTGGTAATTTTTTGTTGTAGCTACTAAGACCATAACTTAAACGGTTTTTATAAATTGGTCGGTTCCTAGTCTCATCGAATCAGTAAAATAAAAGTATTTTAATTTTTCGTTATAAAATGGAATGCATCTGAATTTTGATAAAATTTTAAATTAAAAATACTGTGATATCATGAAGAAATGCCAACATTTTTAAACAGCACGCGGTTGTCCGAGATAAAATCCATTTAGTCTTTAATTAACATTTACAGTACCGCAAAACGGGGCTACTTTGACTTCTAGGGTTAGTTTGACAGATTTTGGAGCTACTTTGACAGAGCGCCAAAATCGGTTTTCACGTGTGCTCAGCAAGTGTGCGTGACCTCGAGTAATATTGCGCGAGGCGCGGGGTGTGGGGAACGCGTCATAGCGTTGTGATTGGCCTGGGCAAAGTAGCCCCGGTTGTTCAAAGTAGCCCCGCCTGTTCAAAGTAGCCCCGCCTGTTCAAAGTAGCCCCGCCTGTTCAAAGTAGCCCCGTTTTACTGTACCTATAAGAAGTCTATCTAACATTTCATACACTGAAACCATTACTTTGTTAACACCACCCAATAAATTCATAAAGGAAACAATATAAACTCCATATGTAGAAAACCTGTAAGACTAAAGCTAGCACTCACTTGAGCAGTGTTCGGCGCGTCATCAGGTCGCAGCGCGTGTATCCTCGCTTCCTGGAAGTCGGCGAAGGCGCGCACTGCGGCCGCGGCGTCGCGGTAACGCTTCCATAGTTCCACGGCTTTGTGGTACCTTGGGAGAACGAGGTAGGTTAGATGGTGATGGTGAGTTTTTAAAAAGGAAGTCAGTTCGTCATCTGAGTTCTAAAAAGGTATTTAGAACTTTCTTTGAACTAAAACTGCCCTATTACAAAACGAGTTCTACCTTTAGTCCAAGCTCAAACCTGCGCGCCAATTTTTGTATTTTGGACCTTATTCCGACAGGGCTAAAGTTCTTAATACAAAAATGACAACTTAGACTCGGTTTTCACGTCAGGTTTTGTAATGAACTTTAAAACTGTCGGAATAAAATTCGATATTCAAACATAGCTCGATGGTTTAAACCTGGGTCTAAAGAAAACCGTTGTTTTGTAATAAGGCCGAAAAGGTCCAATATCTGGAAGGACTTGGGAAGGCCTTTGCTCACCCGTGGGGCAGTATTGACTAAAAAGTGGCGTGGAAATAGTCACGAAACCACTAGTAACAACATGCAAGTGTAAAATAATAGCACGCTATTAATAAATCAGTCTTAATTAAGTTTCCACAAAAAGACTTAGGTACGTGGTTAATTCGGATGATAAAAATATTCAATGAAGAAAACCATAATTTTTAGTTTTCAAAGGACCCTTTGAGAACTGAAACTTTTCTAAGGGTCCTTTGGAAACTGAAATGGAAGATTTCATGAGGATCGGCTCGAGACGATTTGAATCAAATACAGTTACTCGAACGCCTAAATATAATAAGATATTGTGGTTATGTTCGCTAACGCTACAGTTAGTTATATAATTCCAGCAGGCACTTACTTGTCGCACAGCTGTGTCAGGTTGGTACACGTGTGCTCATACGCCGCAGCGGCATCATCGAGCTCCCGCCGCAGGCTGGCGGCCACGCTCGGCTCGCTGGACGCCTGCAGCGGGGCCGCCGCTGCGGTCAGCTCGCCGACCAACTCGCCGCTACGACGGGAGAGCGACTCGCTTAGGGTCTGTTGGAGAAGGAAAGAAGTTAGAAAAGTAATAAGCAAATGATATGCCAGCTATATGGGGCAATATTTGAAAACATCTAGGCTCAAATTCAGACGTCTGCAACTGAACAATTTGTGAATTCGACCAAATTTTGGTATGTCCGCCGTTATTGTCATGTCCAACAGACATTTTTTTTTTATTTATTTACGGTTTATATTGTACCGTACGGAAAAACACTTTGAACATGCTAAATGTATGTGATGTGGCAGTATACTAAATAAATAAATTCAGGAAACATTTCAGGATCCCATTCCAGATCAGGAGGCATTGTTTATCTGGCAAATAACCTCAAACACCGCCTGCTGAACATATCCGGGGTTGGTAAAACTGGCCCTTAGTAAGTATTTTATCATTATTCTCTCCGAGGTTATATTAGGATTCCTGTGAGAAATAATGCAACCAGTAGAAAGAATCGAAAGAGTAGACTTTTGCTTATCAGTAGACCACCAGTAAAGACTCACCTCAAGTTTTTCAGTAGCCTTCAGCAGCCTGTCATAGTCCACTTGGCCCTGTACAGTCAGCAGCTCCACCATATAGTCAGCCTCTCTGACCGCGCCCTGCACCAGTTCCAGCTGACGCTCGAACCGACGCCACAGATGTAGTTTTGCGCGGAGGCGAGCGCTTAGGTCGCTGCAAGCCGCTTCTAGTTCGGCGTGGGTTTCCTGTTGAGGGGGACACATTGGTTAGAAGATAGAAAAATGTCATTGTGGTCATGTGGTATTATAAACAAATGTGATAGAAATATTCCAAAAACATACTTAAAAAAAAATTCATGACTTTGCTAAAGTTACGTTTTGATAAACTGAGACATTATATAAAGAGGTGATAATGTGAATCCTGAATAATCGGACGCCACTTAGCTTTGCTACAATACACCGCTGAATGACAATATTGCCATTAGGCAACTTAAAATTGATTTGCATTTGAATATTCAGCCACTCAAAATAAATTATACCTACAAATAAAGTAAAAAATACCTGTAAAGCAGAGATGTCTTTCTCGATGCCCGTAGGCGACACGACGACACGTAGACTGGTCGGCAGCGTGTGTAGCGACTGCCTCAACACCAGAATATCCCGCCATTGCGACGCTAGTTCCTCAATCAGCTTATCACAGTTCTCCGAAGCTCGTTCCACTACATCACTGCCCAACCTTTCAGCCGTTTCACATTCTTCAAGCGTTAATCTAGCGCGACGCTGACTCTTCTGGCATCTGAGTATACCAGCCTGAACTTGCATGATCTTCTCCTTCAACAACATGCTGCGTTCAAGCTCTTCAGCTATCTGGTCATCGAGGATACCAGACTGGGTCAGTAAAGCCCCAACGCGTTCAGATTCAGCGGTGGGTAATAGGATCAGCCTTCCTAGTTCGTTCTGTATTCTGTCTATACGGCCAGTCATGACTTGTAGTCTTTCTATATACAGGTTGAGTTCGTCTTCGCTCTTGATCACGCCTTTGAGGCTGTCTAATGATGCGCGGAGTTCTCTTAGTTCTTCTTCGAGAATGTTTAGCTTCTCTCCTGAGGATACATCGCGGTCTGAGATGTTTTGAATGGCTGTTGAGTGGATGTTATCAATCTTGGATGCCAAATCACCCCATTTGTCTTCGATCTTGGAGAAGAATTGCCTCTGTACCATTTCGTCAGAAACTGGTAGAATTTCGAGAGCCTTTTCGAATTGAACTCCTGATTCGTTCTTTAAGTTGTTGTGAACTTCATGTTGTGCCTTTAATTCCCAGAATCTTCTGAGGTTGCCAGTGGTTGTAATGTTTTCTGGTGTAATGAACTCTAGTTCTCTGTTGGCAATCTTCATCCATCCTTCAATCCTGTCGATTAGAAGGTCGTACGTCACCCAGTTTTCTTTGAAAGCATTTAATCTTGTTAACCTGGAATCCACATCCTCCTGTAACTTCAACAATGTGTCTAGCGCTACAGAGCATTCCGTCTCTAAGCCAGTACATACTATCAAGTTTTGTAGGCTTTCGGTGATGGATAGGAGACGCAACATCTTGGCGTAATGATGGGACACGTCCAGACTTATGGACTGGTACAGGTTGATGTACTGTTCGTGATCTCTTGAAGTGACATTGCTCAAATCTGGAACTCTTTGTTGAGCGACAACCAGCCATTGACGCTCCTCCTTCATACCATTTTGTAGTAGCGACCATCTTGACGCTGCTAATGTCATTTGTTGAGCTCTGCTCGCAGCCCTATCAATGATAACTGTCGCTCTATCGTGTAGAGAATTGTGTAGTGACGAAAATTTATTTCTTGTTTCACTGTCTAGGTTATCTTCTAACGACTCAAGGATAGCTCTACAATGGCTCAGGTTAACGAAGAACTTCCTGTGTTTTTGTATTTCTTCGTGCAGGTGGTCCAAATCTGAGACAATGATCTTTCCGTCTAGCAAAGCTTCTGCAACATCAGTAATCTGTCCGAAGTCCTGCAGAGTCTGTTCGTATTCTTCTGCTAAAGAAGCAAGTTGTAACAATCTGTCTCTTTCAGTGTTGATGGTGTTCTCAACTTGTTTGGTGTCATCGTCAGCGTCGTACAATTTAGTTGGACACTCCCTCTTGGGGTTCGCTTCGACAAGACTGCGACATCTCTTGAACATTTTTCTGATGGTCACGAAATTATCCAAGTTGGTTGTTTCGATTGCATCTAACTTCTCCAATTTCTGTTGCGTTGGTATTTCCGATAGTATGATATCATCTAGTGTGTTTTTCACT
This sequence comes from Amphipoea lucens, assembly GCA_947508005.1. Taxonomy (NCBI): domain Eukaryota; kingdom Metazoa; phylum Arthropoda; class Insecta; order Lepidoptera; family Noctuidae; genus Amphipoea; species Amphipoea lucens. Next base: position 1,848,236 of record OX382364.1, read on the forward strand.
GCCTCGACATCATCGCTGAGTTTATCCGTGTCGTCTAAGAATTTGATCCATTCACTTTCAACTTCTTTCACTTTGACCGAGCTTTGACTGTTCAAAGTATTAACCGCGTCCACTTGACGCGTTAATGTTTCGATCAAAGTAATGATTTCTTCGTTCACTTCCGTCACTTCAATGATGTGTTTTAGATTTTGAACGTGTTTTTTAAGTGATTTAAGGCGTTCAGTTTCTTCCGTTGACTTCACGCCGCTCACAGTCTGTCGCTGGATCTTGTATTGTATTTCTTCTAACCATATTGAAATGGTTTCAATGACTATGATAACGCTCCTTTCTGTTCTAGTTGGATCATTGCTTTCGATTGAATTCTTCAATTCATCTAATTCTTTGTTGACAACAAGGTTGTAAGATTGTTCTACCGACGGAGCTAATAACGCAACAGTCATGGAATCATCTGGGATGATCTTCTGTTCAGTTACTGATTGTGTTCGCTTTTCAAGAGCATCAAGTAATCTTGCCTTTTCTGATTTTTGAGGTATAATTGTCTTGCTAGGGGATGGTGATTTGGATTTTGACCGTTGTACTACGTCAGAGTAGGTCAATTTATGTTGAGTTTGCTTTGGCATCGTAGGACTGGCCAGTTGAGAGATACCCTCATCTATTGAAGAGGAGTCTCTTAGAGACATATCTTCGCTTGTCGGTGTTCCGGACATTGAAAGTTCAGTGTTAATTGGGTCTGATAGACTCTCAGGTGACAAAAGAGGTGATTCTGTCTTTTTCTTTGATTTACGTTTCCTCTGTTTGTATTTATCACCCAAAATAGACTGAGGAGGTTCTTCAAACGAGCGTTCACTTTCAATGAAGTCGGTAGTAGCTTGAGGAATAGAGATCTGAGCTCTGAGGTGAACTTCATAAGGTTCATCCGTGGATGTGGAGATAGAATCTTCAGAGTAAACCCTAGGTGATGTTTGCTGGGTACTGTCAATTGTGATGACTTCTCGTCTTTCCAGGTCTAGTATTGGGATTGGCACTGGTGCTAACTCCACTGGTGGTGATCTTGGAGACGTCTGTTGTGTGCTGTCCACTGTTATGACTTCCTTCTTTGGTGGTACAATCACGGGTTCAACGACCGGTGTAGGTTCAGGTTCTTGCTGTACAGGCGGTGATGGCACTTTAGGTACTTCTACCACTTCCGGTACGTGCACGACTGGTTCTTCCCTAGGAGTGGTTTGCTGAGAAGTTTCAACAGTTTCCACCTCCTTAAGCTCGGGTTTCGGAACCTCCACCTCTTTTCTTGGTGTCGTTTGCTGTGTGCTGTCAACCGTGATGATTTCTTTCTTGATCTCAAGCAAAGGTAGTGAAGGTACTTCTACTGGCACTGGTTCGACTTCTTTGATAGGCTCTGGTTCAGGTGTATCAGACTGAGTGAAAGTACTGACAAGTGGAACCTCAGGTGTTTGCATACCCATCTCTGTTAACTCTTTTTCTTTGATGGGAGTAGTAGACGTTCCCTTTTCTGTAATCTCTTGTTGAACTGTCTGAATATCAGTTTCAGTTGTCTCTACAACCACTTCAGTGCTCTTTTCGTCCTTCTGTACTACAGGCAATGGAGACGTTTGAATTTCTCGTGATTCTCGAATAATCTCAGGTGTTATTGATTTCTCGATGACAACAGGCTCTTCAACGACTGGTGAAGTCTGTGAGAACTTTTCTTCAGGAGTGACAATGTCATGTGGAATTACTTGAGTTGTTGCTTCAAGTTGTACGATTTGTTCTGGAGTTGCTGACCTGCTCGTTTGTATTTCAGTATCTGACATTAATTTTTCTACTACAGTAGTGACTTCTTCAATCGTTTGTGTGTGAGCTTCTTTGTCTTCCACCGGCGTTGTTTGTGTTTTGACTTCGCTCATAGATGTAGGAGTTGTCTGCAGTTCAATGTCAGAAGTTTCAGGTCTTGATACTTCCTCTATAGGCTCAGTTTCTTCAGGAGATGTTTGAATAGAGTATTCTTGGGTTGCAATTTCTTCGACTACTGGAACGGGGAACTTGAGGATCGTTCCTACTTCCTTCTCAGCCGTCTCTGGACTGCTTTGAACGCATTCTTCAACAATTTTGACTGTAGTGATATCGGAAGTCTCGCTTATAGTATGGTATGATTCTTCCTTTGGTGACAAAGCTTCAACTTCTGTTCCGAGTTTTGGACTTTCTGGTTTAACTTCCGGTTCTGGCTCTGGTACCACTACAGGTTCAGGTTCTACATCAGGTTCTGACGGAGACTTCACTGGTTCAACAGGAGTCTTCTTCTTGCGTTTTCTATCTCTACCTTTCTTTGCAGGTTCTAGCATTTCAACTGGTGTCGTCACAGTTGTGTCATCAGTTTCAGTGGTAGTGATAACTGGGTAAGCAGTTTCCTCGCTAACTCCATGAGGCTTTCGTTTCTTATGTTTCTTTTTCCTGTCAGGAGTTGCTATTGGTCCCAAAGAGAGGTCTTCAGCCTCGTATCCTCGTTCTTCTGAGATTGTTAGAGATTCAGATTCAACATACGAGTCTTCAATAACAGGTATTGCTGGTTCTTCAATTGAAGGTTCTTCGGGTGTTTCTACCTTTTCCGGTATTTGAGGTTCCTCAATAACCGGTTCAACAACAGGCTCTGGTGTAGGTTCAACGACTGGTGTAGGTATCTTGACCGGTTCAGGAACAACTTCTTGTACCACAACTGGTTCTAATAACTCTTCTGTTGGTGTAGGAGATTCGCGTGGTGGTGATGTAGGAAGTTCCACATAGTGACTAAGAGATGAACTGTCAGAAGCTGCAATACTCTTATCAGTTTCGACTTCAGTCGACTCACTCGTAGAACCAGCCTTGTGCTTCTTCTTCTTTTTACTCTTTCTAGGTTCTTTAACTGATTCTGGTGTGACTTCTGCTTTAGGTTGCTCGGCTACTGCGTCAGCCACAGGAGCTTTGACTTTTTCTTTAGTGATTTTAACTTCACTTGGCAGAATCACTTCAATGTCTTTCTTAACAACGATTGGTTCAGCTTCAAAGTCTTCAACCTTTAGGTCATATTGTACTTTAGGTTCGACCTTCTTTGCTTCACGATATTTAGTCAACGAAAGTGCAATATCAACTGTTTGTTCAGGTTTGTCAGTCTGAGTAACTTGAGTATCAGGTTTGGAACTTCTCAGATCAGTATCCAGGCGTTCTGATTGTAGCAACATGGAAACGTCGTATTTAGTACCAGGTTGGTCTGTCAACGGTTGTACTGGACCAACAAAATCAGATGTTTGTGATGGCGCATCTTGTTTTTCAGGCTGGCCGAACGTCATCAAGAGTTTGTTGACACTGTCAGATGAACCTTGGACTTGGGGCTCGTACTGTCTTATGTAAGACATTTCTGGTGCCACAGGAACTTCTGTGACGTCAGATTCAGAGATGGTTGTTCCCACCCTCAATGTCTTTACTTCAACTGTAGACTGTGTCGGTGCCTTTTCAGTAGTTTTATGACTCACAATCTTTTCAACTTCAGGCTTGATAGTTTCAGGAATTTCCGGAACTCGTTCATATTTATCTGAGCCTTCTGTGATGATAAGTTCTTTAGTTAGTTCCACAATACCAATCTGAGGTTGTTTGATAGTTTCAGTTTGTAGGAAATCATCTTCAATAGATACTGGTTTTTGTTCTACAGGAACTGGGATAGGTTGTTGTTCAATCACTTCAGGTTCCTTCACGATTGGTTCTTGAGGTTTTACGTCTTTAGGCACTGAAGGTACAGCTTCTTTCTTTTCTGGTATTGGCTGTTCCTTGATTGAAATATAAACTGATGATGGTTTCTCATCAGGATGTACTGGATCTTTAGGTTCTGTGGCAGTACTTGTGGATACTTGAGTAACTTCTTTGATGCTAGTCTGAGAAACATCTTCAGGAATATCAAATAGTGTTTCTTCTGAAGGCTTTTCTTCTGGCCAGGCTGTTTTGACGGGAGAGTGAATAGTTCCAGCATGGATACTTTCTTTCTCCAACATTTCTTTGGTAAGTTGTGAAATATTGAATTGTGTTACGCCCGTTTGTTCTGTAATTTCTTGAGTGATGAATTGTAAACTTGCATCTATTGGTTTTTGCTCCGGTTCCACTTGTTTTTCAGGGGTCTTAGCCTTTTCTGTAAGTTTCTTATCTTCTACAGGTATAGGCTTTTCTGTAACTTCCAGTTCCCCTGCATGTGTCTCTGGTTTTTTAGGTTCAGGTACAGATATTACGTCCTTACCTACTGCCTTAGCAACCTCAACATGTTCAGTCACTTTAGTAGTAGTTACAACTTCAGGGATAACATTTACAGTTTCCTTCATTTGCGACAAAGTTTCAGGCAACTGAGGTTCTTCAATAGCTTCAACAGCCATTTCAAGTAGTTCTTCTCTCGTTACAGGTACAGCAGGTATTTTAGATACTATTGTATGGTCCATCTCACTGCCTATGAAACTCTTATTAAGATCAACAAGACCTGCGTCTTTAGGTACTTTAGGGGTGACATCAGTCACTTCTACAGCTTGAGCCAATTCAGGTTCAGGTTCTAAAATGTCCTCAGTTGTGATTGTAGTTAGAGGTTCAGTTTGAATAGTTTCCTTTACAATTGTTACTGTTTCAGGTGTTTTGGAAACTAGTTTTTCAATTGTAGGTCTACTCTTTTGACTGCTGGTTGTTGTAGTTTCCTCTTGAGTTGTAGTAGTGGTTGTTTTACCAGATTCAACCTTGACAGTCTCTTGAGGCTTAGGTGACTCATCCTTTGTAGGTTTTTCAGGAATTTCCTCGTCTTTTTTAGGTTTCTTAGAACCTTTCTTTTCTTTTTTCCGTTTTTCAGGAATGGGTTCTTCTTTTTTAGGTTTTTCTGGTGTTTTGTGGATAGCAGAATGGTCGATTTCAGTTCCTAAGAAACTCTTTGTGACATCGAAAACAGACGTGTCCTTTTGTGTTTGAATTGTAGTCTCGGTGGTTGTTATTGGTTGTTTAGGTATGGTATGAACTACTTTAGGCTCTGTGAGATCATCCTTTGCAGGTATCCGCTGTTCAGTTAATTTCATTTCTACAGTTACTTTTGGTTTTAATTCTTCTGCCTTTGATTGTTTTTCATCTACTGGTTTTTTTGGTTCATCTTTGGGAACTTTAGATTCTTTCACTGGAACGTCTTTGATTTCTTCTGGTTTCTGTGGTACCTCTTTATTTTCTTCCGGTTTCAGCGGTACCTCTTTTATTTCTTGTAGTTTCTCAGGAACTTGTTTAGATTCTTCTGGTTTCTGAGGTACGTCTTTAATTTCTTCAGTTTTTAATGGTACCTCTTTAATTTCTTCCGGTTTCTGTGGTACTTTCACAGGTGACGCTGGTATTTTTGAAACCGCAGAATGATCCATTTCACTGGCAATCAGGCTCTTATTAATATCAATGAGACTTGTATCTTTATATCCATTTGTTTCAGGAGTTTTGGTTACAACAGTCTTAGTTACTGTTTCAGTGATTACTGGTTTATCACTGTCGATTTCAGTAATTTTGCTTATTTTACTCGTTTTCTTAGTAACGGTAATTTGAGGTTCAGTAGACTGTACAGTTTCCTGAATCATTTGCATCACTGTATCCGGTTCTGGACCCTTGTCTTTTGGAACTTGTGCTACAATTTGTGGTTTTTCTACTTCACTTGGTTTAGCAGAAGGTACTGGTTCAGTAGAAGTGACAACTGTCACAGTTTCCTTTTGTGTGTATACAGGAACTGATGTTTCAGAAGTAGTAATAGTGGTTCTCGTCTTAGATTGTTCAGTTGGTCCGGAAACAGTGACTGTTTTAGTAGTCACTGTTGCGTCAGAGCCAGTTGTGAGGACAGGTGTTTGGTCATCTTCAGGTTTCTTTAAAGAATCTTCTGGTATAAATGAATGTTCCATTTCGCTGCCAATCAAACTCTTAGTGACGTCAATCAGACTTGTATCCTTGTGTGAATCAGTGGAAGTCACCGTTGTGAACTGGGATGTAAAATGTTTTGTAGTTGTTGTTGTTGAAAACATATCTGGCTGTTCAGTCGTTGTAATAGTAGTGACGTCAGGCTCAGTAAACTGGATAGTTTCTTTGACAACTTTGACTGATGCATCTGGTTGGTCACTTGGCCGTTCAAATGATTGAGGAATCGTCTCTTCAGTTACTGTCTGAACAATATGTTTGACTTCAGGCCTTGAGTCAGCGAAATATTCGCTTTCACTCCCAATCAAGCTCTTTGTTACATCAACAATGCTAGTTCCTTTTTGTGTATGTGCTTCTGTGACTGTTGTCGTTTTCGAGACCTTTGGTACACCTGTAACATCCTCTTGGATCGCATCCAATACATCAGGTTTGTCTAATTTAACATCAATTTCAGTGGTAACAGTCGAATCTGGAATGTATTCATCATCCGGTTCTTCAACGATATGTTCCGTGACATGCTCTTTACCGTCAATGACCTGTACTTGTTTGATAATTCTTAAGCGTTTTGTCTTTACGCCTTCAGTTTGAATGCTGTGTGATACCCTAGGTTCCTCCTCAATGACTTCAACATCATCAGGCTCCTCAATCACTTCTTCTGTCACATGTTCTTTACCGTCAATTATTGTTATGTGCTTGATGATACGCCTTCTTGTCCTTGTGATCTTTCTAGTGACCTTCTGTACTACTGTAGCCACGTTGGTGGAGGATGATTCAAAGGTGGAATGATGCATTCCTCCAGTAATAATAGTCGTCTGACCCTCATGTGGTTCTTGTACAATGTAGGTAGTTTCATCCGGTTCTTGAATATGGACATCATCGTCAGGTAGTATTTCGAAGGATTCAGAAACTGTTACAGTTTTAACTGGAGTGCTTTCTCGTTCTTGTGAGGATCGCACGGTTGTTGATTTTGTGAACTGCGTGCGATGACCGCTGCTTTCTTTTTGGATGAAGTCTTGCATCATTTTCTCAAGTTGTTGGGCCTGGGTAAGCTCACCAGGTGCATCAACATGTTGGCTTTGATCTTTGTCATCTTTGGGCTTATCGTCAGGCTTGTCATCGCTTGGCCTGCCATCAGGTTTGTCACCTGCTGGCTTGCCACCTCTTGGTTTATCTCCCCGTGAAGATTCATCATCCTTGCGAGGTGGAAGCGCGGGGTGATCGCCTTTTCCATCATCATCACCTTCATCGATTGTGGATGGAACGTCGCCTCTCTCCCTAACATTTATGGAGACTCTCGGGATCTGTTCCTCAACGACTTCAACATTGTCAGGTTCTTCAATGATTTCTTCAGTTACGTGTTCTTTACCGTCAATGATGACGACGCGGCGAATGATACGCCTGCGAGTCTTAACTATTCTCTTAGTGACTTGTTGAACGACAGCAGTCACACTTGATGTAGAGGTCTGTACTTGAGGTAGTTCTTGTCCCTCGGCTAATAAGAGAATCTGTTCTGGATTCATATCCTTTTCCATAGTAATTGTCATATCAGGCCTAGATGTGAACTCCTGAATAGTAACCTCACCTCCAGGTAAGCGAGTTAAAACCTGGCCTCCGTAGGTCTGGTATTCCATATGTTGTACTCCACCATCTTCTAAAGTAGTAGATGTTCCTGCTTTTTCATCCCTTAACACTATTTGAGAATACGCCTGGTCGAACGGAAGATCGCTTGATAATATATGAGATTCGTGTTGTTGACTTTGCATTATCTGCTGCCTTGTGACCAGGGTCTTTCTGACCTTCTTCACGATAATCCTTCTAGTACCATCGGCATCTACTACGACTTCTGTGGTGGTTTCATCAGGTTCTACCATAACCGTCTCGAAAGATTGAGGCAGACTATGTGTAATGTTCAGTTGTGAGTCTTTTCTGAAGTTGTCATCTCTGTAGTTAGCATCAACGAGGAGTGACTTCTCGTCGAGTTTTTGCTCTCTGGTCACAGGTCGACTGGCAATTTCAATGGTCTCATGGCCGTCAGAAATTGTCTGTCTGACTTGGATGTTTTCAAGAATTTCTTGAGTTTCGGAGTGAGGCTCACTAGTTTGTACTGCCATTTCTATGGGAGGAGCGCATGTGATGGCCACGTCATGCGTGATGATGGCATCAGGTTGGCATATCACAGATTTGTCAGTCACAGATGGGGGTTCTGACATGAGACTCTTGCCTGTTTGAGTTTCCATTGCTACAGTTTCTTTCACAACCTGGATTTGGACTGGTTCGGGCTGACTAGGTTTACTTTCTTGTACTGTTACTTTTACACTTTCTTCGACAGAGGGTTGCTTAGATGGCACTCTCTCTGACGGTTCTTTTTCTTTGATGATTTCGCTTTCTCTTGGCGAGACGACTTCTTCAGGCATCGACGTTGAGTCTATCGTCCTGTCAGTCTGCGAGACGTCCTCTTCGACCACTTCTGGTGCCATTCTCATGTGCAGCAGTACTTGCCTTAACCTCTCTATCTCTATAATGACTAGATGCTTCGTTTCCTCTAACGCCTTCCGCGTCGCACTCAACCTCACCCTCAAAGACTGACTAGATTCATCTTGACGTATCACAGTTATTGACTTCAGAATAATCTCATATTCTTCGTACTCCCTGATGTAGCGCTCGTACACTTCTATATATCTAACAATGTCCTCTTCAGTGAGGACTTCCGACTGCACGGTGGTTTCCTTCAGCCCGTTGCTGATGGTCTCGAGCCACTTGTCCAGTTTGGCGATCTTCTCCTTGTATTCTTCAACTTCTTTCGCTTGACGTGCCACCTCCTCTTTGGCGTCCTGGAAAATTTAATTTAAATATTAACTCACATTTTATAAATTATAATTTAATAATATAAGCATAATATTTTATAGCATTGTTTGTTATTTATAACACTTGCAACACTAATTGAGACTGCACGTCGTAAAAATGCATGACAACTGAATAAATTCACCCTAGATATGGGGATGAGATAAAATTAAGTTGAACTGGCATATTCAAGCATTATTTAGTATATTATTTTCGTCAATTAATGACTATCTACATAATTTCTTAATTTTAAGTTATTTCGGCCCAACACAGTCTTTGGCCTGCAAAATACAATAAGATACTTTCTTGAACATCTATATTGTTATTTTGACTTTTTGACTTTATATACAATTCTTTATAAAACAATATAAATATATAAATAAAAATGTTAATAATAAAGATGCAACAAACCAGTTAGTACCACCAACAGAAAGTAAATTTGAAAAAGTTACCTTTCTTACCTGGATGATGTTAATGCCATCCCTTGCCTGGATCAGAAGCTTCTGTATCCTGGCCTTCATGAACACCAGTTCCTTAATGAGGGACTGCACCTCCGACTCCTGCCGGTACTCCATGATCTTCGTCTCCAGGATCTCAGCTGCTTCCTCGCACTTGACTAGAATTGTGATGCCCTCCTGAAATGTATGGAAGGAACTGGTAAATTTTATGTAGTTTTATACAAAGTTGAATGCGTCGAACATACGTTTTTATTACAGAATTTCAGAGAGGTGTTTCCTTTCTCAGTGAGGCCAGAAATATTGAAGAGTAGGTTATCTTAAGCTACGTGCTGGTCAGTTTATATCTAGGCAACAGCTCAGAAACGTAAGAGAAGTTAAGAAGGAAGAAAGTCCAAGCTTAGCTATTCAGCTTAGCTAAATCATTGAAATTTTTAATAGATAACATATCATCACGCCTGTTTTTCCAAAGGGTTAGGCAGAGTTGGGTTTATAGTAGGTACACGCACATTTACGCTAGTTATGGCTAGTTGTTTTACTATTACGCATATAATTTGAATCTCTCCCACATATAGGTATTCTCCTTCTCACAGAAAGCAGGCCTGTGTCCCAGCTGGGGAAACATTATAAACTGATTCATCATCATATGCCTAGCCTTTTCCCAACTATGTTGGAGTCGACTTCAAGTATTACCGGATGCAGCTGAATACCAGTATTTTACATGGAGCGCCTGCCTATCTGACCTCCACAAACCAGTTACTGGGTAATACGATACGCCTTGGTAAGACTGGTTGTCAGACTTTCGGGCTTTTGACTACCCACGAATGACATTATACAAGACTGATTATGATAATATATATAATTTGAATAACTGCCTTATCCCAAAAGACAAATAGATATCAAAAATATAACAAAAAAGAGCTTAAAACAACGCAGATTTAGGGCAGTATTGTGACCTACAGAATAACAAATAACAACGTTGTTTTTTAAACATTAACGTTTTACACAATTTATAGCTGGGTTTAACTGAAGATAAACACAGTGAAGAAATCACATGAGCAGTAAAATCTAAATGTGTTTAGTGGCTTGAAAGTGACGGCTAATGGCACCAACTGGTGGCATTAGCGAAGTTTATGGGGAAATTTGAAGGGCAAGAATAGGTACTTTGGTACTTAACACCAAGATAATTGTGAAATATCGGCAAAAATTATATTTAGAAACTATAAAAAGAAACATTTTTGTCATTTGCCTAGCCTTTTCCCAACTACGTTAGGGTCAGCTACTAGTCTAACTAGATGCAGCTGAATAACAGAATTTTACATGAAGCGACTGCCTATCTGACCTCCACAACCCAGTTACTCACACAGAAACGTTTTATTAAACCTTAATATTCACAACAGAACACCAAAGGTGTTAAAAACACTGTCATCTCACTAAAATGCATCGCACACACTAATTGATAGAGATAAACCAAAAATAAATATGGCGTCATAATTTCTTAGAAAATTCTAATTTTATCCGTGATGTGAGTTGGAAAACATGCTATTGCTCATACAAATTATGTCATAGGCTAATAAAAATTGAATAACCACATTGTATGTATAATTCATATTCAATTAGGTACTGACTGTTCCTGTGGGGTCGGCAGATTTATCAATGATACAATGTTTTATAAAATGGAGCCTCGATAATATTCATAGCAATACTCCAAACGTTTTATTGGTTGCAATGCGAGTAAACACTCTAAAAACGCTAACGCTAACGCTTTGTAAATCAATAAATTCTCCTTTAAACAAAGGAAAATTTATTGATTTACAAAGCCGTGTTCTCAATGGTATTTTCGGCAAAAATGATGACCTTCCATATAAACTTTCATCCCCAATTTAACCCCTATCTAGGGGATGAATTTTCAGAAATCCTTCCTTAGTTCTCACTTTTGTTATTAATGGAATTTTATACTTCTAGGCCCTGCTGTTTAGGCTGTGTTGTCTGTCAGTGAATGAATTAATGATTTTTTAATGTTAATTCATTTTGACAATAAAATTTATACAGAAGTGGATTCAGGTAAATGCCATTGGATTTTTTATCAAATGTTTTGTCAAACATGGCGGATGGACAAACAAAACAGAATTCATGCCCATGGTCACCACCTCATTTACAAGGAAAACAACAGGTACCTACTATAAACCTATAAATAACTACTTAATAGGGTACAAAGTTACAAACACATCACATAATCCTGGAAATTCGTTGCCTCATCAGGACAAATGAAGGTCATAGATATGCAGTCATCACCTTATGAGTTGGTAATGCAAATTGCAAGAAATACACGTGACAATGATTCATTGAGCTTCTACGTGCCTTCCGAACTATTTTCTATTTGTACTAAAGTACGAAACTCGTTAATTTTATGAGACGACGTTTATAGAGCGTATTAGTTTTAACGAGCCAGTTAAAATGATCTTTTAACGAGTATCTTCGATGTTCATACTTTGTTGGCTGAAGCAAGAGACTCATGTCAAACTTATAAACGTAGACAGGTCAAGAATGTGCAGTAAAGTTACTTGGAAACGATCACTGAGCTCTTCTATTTTAAGAAACACTGATGGAAAACATTGCGAGAGAACCAATATTATCCTAGTTGAAAACATGTGATATCAAAATCAAAAGGAATTTAGGTATTCAAACTGGGCTGAGAATCAGCAGCACTTTTTATAAGTTAAAATTACATAAGACAGTCGCCCAAAACCCGCCGCCCTTTACCATTTCCTAGTGCTTTTGCTGGGAAGAAGAAGTGTCACAAGAAATGTGAAAGATGTGCTGCTGGAGACAGCAGCACATCTACCAACTAAGCCTGAGAGGTGTGAACTAACAGTCCGCTCCCGTAGGAAGCTGGAGACCCAGCAGTGAGATCACAATTGCCTAAATATGTTCATAATTGATTTAGGATTGATCAAATCCCACATGTTTCTTCCTCCCAAAATAATAACGAGCAACAATAGGTTAGGATCTGATGTCATCAAACAGACCGTGGCAACCTCAAATCAAATTCGTAACATTGTTTTTGGAATTCATCGCAGCTATGCCGTCATGCCTAAATCAACAGCTGATGATATAGAATAGTTCGTCTTGGAATCGCTTCAATACCAATTAATGTATCACTAAGTATTGAATATATTGGACATAAATAACAAGAATTTACGTTAACATGTAGAAACTTGTACATTGCTTACAGAATTTATGGAGTAAACATGTACAGAAATACCAAAATACCACTGTTTCTTAGACAAATATATAGACTAAAGCAAACATTTTATATTTACAGTGCTTAAATGCCAATGTCACTAAAAGCAAATGGTCTAAAATCTAGGAACTGTGTGAGAAATGGTATATTACATGGAAATTCTTATTGAAGACACGTGCAATTTAAAATTATATTACGATTCTTGTTTACTACACTCTTACAACTTTACTTGCGTGGGATGGTAAACAAGGCACCTACTCACACATAGTAATGTCAACGACGTTTTTCAGCTCTGTGCAGTCCTAACATTAGCATAATGCTAATAATTGGATGCTAATTCAAGTCAAAAGTCAAATCCTGGTCATTTAATTGACCATTTCAGACGTTATCGTATAATGATTAGACAAATTCAGGTAATTTTATTTAACTTTTCAGACCACAGTGATATACTACAGGTCAGAAGTCAGGTATGGTCATTTCAGTCAAGCCTAGTTGACCACAATGAACAGTGATTCCGGGCTTTGCAATAAATTACATGTACCGAGACCGTTCCACGTGATTGACTGACAATGACCATCCCAAATGGGTATGATGAAAACTGGACATAAAAAATTTAATAGAATAGAGCTCAATGGGTTTTGATCAGACAGCGGATACTGTATTGTAAATGTCGGATGTGGAGAGTTGTAGCCGTTTTATTAGATATTACTGGGGTTAAAGCTGGTGCCTATATTTTGAAACAACCTATCAACGATGTAATATATGACCAGTAACCCTATGTTATTTCTAGTTGTTCCCTGAGAGGTTACTTCTAATCAATAAATTGGATATATTCGACCAGATTTTATGAGAATAGTTAGGTGAACACTGAGAGTTACTTCAAATCAATAACATAAATAAACCTGTCGACATAAATAAACAAAAAACTACCTGTCAAAAATAAAACCACTATAGCACTTTAAACACTTCACGAAAAACAATCGAATCAAATCGATTCCCTCGTAAAATAATTTCCATTCGAATAATATTCGTATTCGTATCGACTGCACTGCGTTCGTTCACTTACTAGTGCCCTGCGAGAAGCCAAACACAAACATTATTATTAACTCTATGTCGTAACGCAGGTGACATCATTTGGTGAAACATCACAATATATGGCCTAACTCATTGTCAAGGTCACAGCATTGTTGAGAGATGACAGAAACCAAGTACCTATCTTGTTAACGAACATTAAAATATTTGCAGCTATCAGTCACGTCTCGAATACTGATAACAGAAACTATGCTGCGCTTAGTTAAAGTTCCGTTAACAGTCATTTAACGGTGAACAGGGATAATGGTAAACGTATTTTTAAACAGCTATATTTAGATCACCATATTTAGCTTAGGCTTCGTTTAGATCAGAAATCAAAAATGTTGTATTAGGAGAGTTTTAGTCAACTAGTAGAATGTCTTATGAAAAAAAAAAGAAAGTCATAAGAAGAATACACTCGAAACGACATTAAATATAATCGTGAAAACCGTTGAGCATGCAAACGGTTTCGTTTGACGAGTTAATAAGTAGCTCATATTGTCGTAAGAAGAAAATACATAGTGACAAATTACAGCCACAGTGTATCTGTAACGAGTCACAGTAACCTACTTCCTTCACTCACCATCCACGAGTTGCGCGAAATAAACAGCTGATGCTGCATCTTACAACTCCCAACGTCATGTAACTGAATTCTAGTTTTGTTTATAAGGCAGCTATCCGGGCAATTTTGAATGAAGATTCATTTGGAGTCTGCTCTAAACCAATTTCTATTACGAGATAACGAATCTATGTTTAGCATCATCTACGTCAGTGGGAATTTGGGTCTGTTATTTTTGATCAATGGCATATATACAGTGAGACTTACCCTGAGACCTTCCTCCATGGCTTCCAGACTCTCATCAGGCAGGTCCGATAACCGCGTTTGTACGTCTCTTATTTCTTCTAGGAGAGTTTCTATATCGTTAGATAATTCATCCTGAGAACACACGCTTTGATTAGCAAAACACTCTAGTGAAATAGACATATGGAATCAAAAGTTTCAGTTTTATTTGGTGTTTTGAACAAGTTATCAGACAAATATTTTTGATTTTGAGAATAAACTGTGATTTGCAAACCAACTAAGGAAATGGAAAGCATCACAATTGGCCATTCTACTTATAACATGAGGTTCACATAACGTTGCTCGGGATAATAAAATTCTCAATCAACGTGCATCCTGAAGTATTTCAAAATGTAAAACAACATGCACTATCAGTTCACGTGAGGAAGTAAATCAAGATTAAATACATCTCTGGACCAATCGTTTTGGATAGCAGCCAAAACATAAATTATGGGTTTGCATACTCGAGGAAATGAACGTAGGCATTCATTACGAATAAAGCTAGAATTTATGCACGGCTTGTACATTGCGGAATGAGCGCAGAAGTAAAATTAACTTTATTACATAAACATTACGTTATTCTTTCATTTGGGACGGGATTTGCTTTTATAAAATCATTTCCGCCAATTTGAACTTTAGGCCCAGTTAATCTAAATCTACTTTTAATCTAAGAGATGCTACATTTGCAAAGAGTGACTTCAAACATTTTGAAACTTTTGATTCCATATCGTCTAAAACATATTGAAGGGTCAAACAGTCCACGTGATCATTCCGATGGACTATAAGGTTAGGAGCACAATACAACAACAAAAAACAAAACGATTTAGTTCATAACAATGTTGGCATGACATGCGAAATTTAGAAGTCTGCAAACTGGGACAGTTACTGGACTATCGATAAAACAAAAGTTGGTCAGTCTGGTAATCAAGTATCCCGTACCGTGGTCGCGTGAGGTTGAAGAATTTGATCATTCCAAATAGCTGATACATTGTGCTTTGGAAACAAAAACATTCAAGACAAGAGATTTTGAAAGTGTTGTTCAATTTTGAAAAATGTGGAAGTTATGGAGGATTTAATTTTGACTAATAAATTTTTAATGAAGTTTACTTGATTTTGGGATCTTGAAATTAAAAGAATATGGAGAAATATCTACAAATTAACTCCCCCTGAACTACCAATTGATGTTAGTTTTAATTGTCAATAGCAGCGTGGTGAGGCGTGTGGTTTCACATCGAAAAGCGCTTGGAGCGGATTCGGTAAGGAACACTTGAAACAAGGATAATCCATTATCAATTCTGGTCTAATTTTGGAATGACTGGATGCGTTTAAATACTTTAAACAAGACATTCAAAACAATACAGATAAAATAACTTGAAAATTACCATTCATAATAATTATGGAAAAAGAGGTCTTGCAAACTAAACTACTGAAAGTCAAAATGTAGCAAAAAATATGACTGACCTTAGCAAAACTTTCAAATTAAATTGCAGACTTTTTCAAAGTTCTTTGTAAATTACTAAGATTGCAGACTTTCGAGTCTTGTTTGTTCTGGGTTGCAGTTTTCATCAACTTTAAATTCCCAAATACAGACTCTCTATAAAAACTTGTCTCATTTAAGCGGCAATAGTCGTATCGTCTCGTAGTAGCCAAATTTTGACGGGGGTAAACACTGATCATCATAAATAATAAAAATAAAACTATCATCATTTGTAAATAAAACAATGCACGTTATTTTGAAGGTTTATTATAATAAAATATCAGATGACTGACAAAGACTAGAAAAGTTCAAATCTGACTAGAGATGACTAGAGTATTATAATTCACACAATACAAAAATTAACGGCTAATAAAATGCGTTACTATACTACTGTAATAATTTACAGTGCACGCCAAAATGTGGCACTACAAGACGAGCTGCGGCGTGGCTAAATACATCACAATACAGAGCTTCGTAATATGTGAAATTAAGAATTTAGTAATTATATCATGCCAAACATAGAGAAGATATTTAAAAATCGTACAATACGACTGTGGGTCAGTCACCTTTGCTGTCCTCAGTGGCGTCTCCTCCGGCTCCTGTTTGGATGAGGATGGGGCTGGTGCTACGGGCAGGGTGGTTAGTATATCCTCCCTAGACACAGGTTCGTCCAAAACGTCATCAACAACAGGTGTTTCGACGCTTAAGTATGAAGATTTGTCTTTCCAACTACACATTCCACCGGGTAGGTCCATGGACATGTAGTCGGGGTCGTAAGGTGACCCAGATGAGTCTTTTGGCTCTTCGCCTTCAGAAGAGTGACCAGAGCTTCCGCCCTGGTCTCTATCCTTATCGTTTTGATCTTTAATTTCTATTTCCGTGGTGTCATTAGTGGGTGTTTTAGTTTTACGAGCCAATGAAAGGAAGTATTGGCATTCAGCGTCGTGGTATAAGTATTTTTCAGGCCAGAAGGAATTGTCATTGATAATGTTTTCCTCGACGCTAATGCCTTCGTCAATGTGAGGTTCATTAGTGCTTACAGGTGTAATGGTTTTTTCAACAGATTTACGTTCTATTAATAGTAATTCCGCATCATGAATATTGTGTTTGTCCGTCCAAAAGTTATCCGCTTTTAGGTTTGAGAGATTGTTAGTAATGGTATCAATGTTAGATAGTGGGACATTAGATACAATATCGGCTCTAACAGGTTCATTTTCAGTGATGCTTTGTTCTGTGTATTGTAAGACGTTTTGTAACTGTTCTTCTCCAGGTGGTGTTTTTGTTACTTCCGTGGGTACTGCTTGATCTTGTAATTTCTCTGTTTCAATAAAAGAGGTTACTGATTTCTGCAGTGTATCATCTTTCTGAGTAACTTTCTTAGTTACTTCTGATTTTAAAACTAGGTTTTCCTTGGTCTTTTCTGATTCAATAAATGCGGTAATTGCCGGTGACTTGTCTTCAATTTTTTCTTTAATATCTGGTTTTTCTAATACAGTCGGGATAATGCTTTCTGGTTTTTCCAACTGAATTTCAGGAGTCAGTTTTTCAGTTTTAGTAACAGTTGTTGTTTGTTTAACCTCAGTAACAGTTGTATCTTGTTTCGCCATCGTTTGCTTAACCATCTCATCAAAAACTTCTTTCGAAACAACTTTAGGTTTATCTGTCGGTGCAACACTAGATACTACTTGTGTATCAATTATACTGATGTCTCTGGGAGTAAAATCTTCTTCTTGTGTGACTAAAAGATTTTCCGAATGTTCCAAGGAATGAGTTTCAGTCATAGATAAAGGTTCGGTATCGTCAAGTAGTGAGTCAATCATGCTCATACTAATGTGCTTATCATCAAGCTCTTCATCGTGTGTAGATGTTTTATTTTCTGATGGTGCTTCAGGCACTGGTTCCTCAATTGACTTAGGTTCTAAGCCATCAGGTTCAGGACTAGCCAATGATGGAGTCATGTTATCCAGTAGCTCATCATACTGGTATTCAATGGAAGTTTGGGTATCGGTCAGTTCCTTGGGCGAACTGTCGCTGAGTGAAGAATCATTTTCGGGTAACAACATTTCCTCAATTTCTCGTTGCAAGTCAGCCATTTTGCTCTCAAGTGACTGATCTTCAGCAATCGTGTCCTCGAGTTCTTGTATCTGGGTTTCAACAGATGATATTTCTTCCGTGATGAATTTGGCAGTAGATTGGATCGGCTCAACATTTCCAGATAGTTCATTAAGTTTCATAATTGATGTTTCTGCTGGCACATCATCTTTGATTTCTATTTTATATGTTTCCGTAGGTGTATGTTGTATTTCCACAGAGATTATTTCAGACAAATTACCAGGATCCATTTTCCAGAACTGAGCTTCTGAGAATACTCTTTCTTTTATAGGTGTTTGAATCGATTCAGGTGTTGAAACAGGAGTCTCAACCGTCCTTTGCTGAGATGTTGTTAGCACTTTAGATACTGTTGTGATCTCTTGTTCAGAGGAGGTTACTTCTACAGCAGACGACGTGTCATTAGCCTCGGTAACTTCTACGGGTTTCTTATCTTTCTTCTTCTTTTTACTTTTCTTTTTAGGTTCCGATGGAAGAGGTAGAGATGTAACTTTTTCTTCTTCTTTAGAGCACACGGTTTCTTCTATTTTATCTGTCACTTTTGGTGGTTCTGAGATTTCAATCTCTTTGGGTGATTCTATCTTTTCCTCTACAGGTTTCATATCCTCTACAGGTTTGATAACCTTATCCTTTGACTTAGAAGAGCGTTTCTTTTTATCTTTCTTAGGTGGTTGCTTATCTTCATCGGATGTGCTTGGAGCTACTAAGGTAGCTTTATACTTAATTTCCTTTTCCTTGGATTTGGAGCGGCGGCTCTTTCTGCTTGGTTTCTTTGCTGGTTTTTCATCCTCTGAAGGGCTTTGTGTGGATTCAGCATCATCTGGTTTGAGAGTGGTAGTCAATGGTTCAAATCTATTCTCGGACTTTTCACGAGTTTCACGTTTTTGTGATAAGCTTGATTGTGAACGTGCTTCTCTAGATTTGGATCTAGACCGTCTATTTCTGTCAACAGTGATGAATCCTTCTGCATCGACCTCAACGTCAGGTTTATGATAGTCGTTATCTGATTCATCCACAAGGATCACTGGAGCTTTAGAAGGAACAGGTACTGGGGCTACGTGTGGTTCTTCTTCTTTCTGCACTCTTTCAGGTGATGATCGTTTAGCTACTATCTTAGCCCAAGATCCAATGTTATGATCACTTTCTATCTGTGTGGTCTCCACAACTTCTTGAATTTCATATACAGGTGGCACCACTGGTGTTCTTTGTACTTTTTCAATCTCTACTACTTTTTCTGTTTTTGGTTTCTTTTGTTCTGGTATTTCTCTTTCTTTTGGCTTCTCCGTAACTAGCTGTATAAATTCTTTGTGTTCTTGAATCAGGCCTTCGGCCAGAACATCAGCGTATGACTTGCCTTCTTCGGCAGCTTTGGCCCATACGTTAACTGGTTCAGATAAAACTGAAGTTACTTCGGGTACAGAGGGTACAGTTACCGGTAATGGCACAACTTCAGACGGTTTGAGAACTGAAACCTCCTTTTTATCATCTCTTTCCTTCTTCTTCTTCTTTTTACTCTTTTTAGTTTTAGTTTCAACATGTTCTTCATGCACATCTTCTGTAGTAACTTCAGCTTCCAATACTTTTTCAACCGGTGCTGAAGTTTGTGGTGCGACTTCTGCTTTTTCCTTCTTAGTTTGCAACACTGTTGAATATGATATTTGCGGTACTGATGATGTCTCTTCTGTCAAGACTGTGATGGTTTCTTCTTCCATAGTAATAGGTGCAGGTGCATCTTCGACTACATCAGATCTACTCTCAGACACAGTAGTAACAGTCTGATACATGTAAGAGGGTGTAAACTCAGGTGCATCAGCCGACAATTTTGAATACAATACAGTGTTCGAATAAGAGGGTTTGAATTCGGGGATGGAGTCAATTTCGGGAAGGAGGTCATGCAAGCTATGTATAGGAGATTTCTCAACACGGCTAACAGTTTCAGTTTTGGTTAGTTGTGTTTCCCTAACATCAGCTGAAACTATATTTTCCGTTTTTACGTCTGTAGGTTTATGCGTATCTATATCAGGTTGTTTAATAATTTCGGGTTCTGGTAGGTTTATGACCGATTCTAAAACTTCAGTATGTGTGTCCGCCGAGATAGTGTCAGGCTTAGCTTCGGGCTCTAGATCCGTCGTTGGACTTAAATCTACGTATTCACTAGGATGCGGGATAGTAAAATCTTCCGTTGTTTCAACGATTTCAATATCTTCTAAGGGAGACGGAGATCCTCCAGTCACCACGACTTCTTCGATGTTATCTTTTTCAGGACTTGCAGGTTGAATAGGTTCAGTTTGTAACAAAAGTTCTTGCTTCTTGTATTTGATAGAACGTTCAATGTCCTTGATGTCACCGAATACCACAGGCACAAGACTTTCATTGAGATCGTCAATAACGAAAGTTTCGTAAGCTGGTTTGGTTTTTGTAACAACAGTAGTAGTAGTAACAACTGGTGTTTCAGGTTCCTGGAGAGCTTCTTCGATGAGGTCTTGTACAACTGCATGGTCGTCGCTAGTTTTAGGAGTTATAGAACGTGGATGTTCTGTAGCAATCTCACTTTGAGTAGACGTAATTTCTGTGGCACTTTCTGAAACATGTGTTGATACTTCAATAACTTTTGAGTCAGCCTCAGAAATGTGTGATTCAGCCTCAGAAATGTGTGATTCAATTTCCTTTGGTTCTGTAATGTTCATATCAGTAACAATATCTGTAACGTCACTGTGATCTATGATTTCAAATGTATCGTCTTCAATCGAACCTTCATCTTGAGTAGCCTGAAGTTCCATTTTAGTAACATCATCCACTTGGGGTTTATCCGCTTTATCAGAACTTTCAGAAGACTCTGTTGGTATAGGTTCCTTAACTTGACTTTCAAATACTGGAACTTTAAGTTCCAGCGTAGGTGTTCCAACATCAGTACTGCCATAAACTACCGATATAGGTGTATTACTAAGATCGTCTACTTCAAACGACTGTTCAATCTTTTCTAATGAAGCCTTTTGAAGTGGAGATGGGAGCTCTACACGTTGGTGTATATTTTGCACAGGTTCCGAGACAGTACTTTCATTCGTAATAAAGTCAATAGTATGTTCAGTGTCGGTTTTAGTGGATGTAGTTTGTTGATTACTAATAATTTGAAGTAATGTTTCTTCTACGTGTGTAGAAATTATTTCTTCAGCCGGTGATTTTAGTTTTTCTTCAGGTTCTTTTTGTTTGGGCGGAATTTCCGCAATCGCTGATTTTAGTTTTTCTTCAGGAATATCAGTCACCTTATTAAATTCCGTGGATGCTAGAACACGTTCAGCATCTTGAATTTCATGATAACTGTGACGTAGAGGTTCAAACACAGTTTCTGCTATTGGTGAGTTTTCTTCTTCTTTGACATCTTCGGCAATATCAGTTACTTTTTCTACAATTGACTCAACTGTGCCAGCCGGTGCAGTTTCTTTTGATGAAGTCGTAGCAACCTCTTCAGCAGACACTTCAAGCTCCTGAACAGAAACTCGTGAAGAAGCAAGTAAACTTTCAGCATCATTTATTTCATGATAGCTGAATCTTGGCACCTCGTAAATTGATTCAGGCTGATTGATTCTGATCGGTTCAGGCTCTGGAGCCACTTGTGGAACGTTTTCAATAATGACACTTTCTATTTCACCATTACCAACAGGAGTTTCATTGTGACTAACGTGATTTGTGACCTTTTGCGCTGTTGCAGAGGTCGGTTCAGCAGTCACAGGAACATCAGGAATATTCTGAACTTCCTTCGTTTCTTCTTTTATAACGGGTTCTTGGTTTTCTTTTACTTCTTTGGCTGGAGAAGGTTCTTTGCTGGTTTCTCTAGACTTAGTAACAATTGTAGCCAAAAGATATTCAGCATCAGAAATCTCGTGATAACTGACCCTCGGCGCTTCAAATATCTTGGGTTCAGGGTCCCTTGCAGTTTCAACAGAAACTATACTCTGATCGTTACTTTCAGATGAAACCTTTTCTTCAGCAAGAGTTTTTGTGACTGCTTCTGTAACCGTAACTACAGTTGTCTCAATCTTGGTGGCTAAGCGTTTTTCAGCATCAGATATTTCTTGATAGCTTACAGTTGGTACTTCCCTTGCAAGTTCAGGTATTATATCCTTTGGTGTCTCAGCAACTGGTGTGTCAGTGTCCTTAGTTTTAGAAGTTTCAACTACTTTAGTAGTCACGCTTTCCGTTTTTGTTTCTTCAATTACTGGTTGTTTGTCCTCAGCAACTATTTCACCGACAAGTTCCACTATGTCAGATTGCTCATTCTTTGATTGAGCAAGACGTATCTCAGCGTCAACAATCTCGTGATAGCTATAACGTGGCGTCTCTTCATACGAAAATGGTCGCTTTTCGACCTCAGAGGGTTTACTATCTATGTCAAGAACAACCTCCATCTCGGTTACCGGGTGTGCTATTGGTTCTTGAACAGGCTTTGAAATAATACTTTCGTTGGTAATAAAATCAACGGTTTGCTCAGTGACGGTTTTGATCGTTGTTGTAGTCGTTTTATCAAGAGCTTGAAGGAGACTATCCTGGGCTGAAATCTGCTGAGCTGGCTTTTCTTTTTCAACCACTTGTGTGACTTCGATTTCCTCTATTTGTTTAACCTGTTCTGGTTCTGGTGTTTGAACTTGACTTGCTGCAGTTACTTGAGGTATTTCAGGCTCAAAGTTTGTGGCATTTGAATCGTCCTTAAGTTTTACTTGAGATGCTAAGATTGTTTCAGCATCTCGAATTTCATGGTAGCTTGTTCTAGGTGCTTCTTCTTTTTCTGGAGACATTCTATTAGTCTGCTCTACTTTAGCAACTTCTTGTTCTTTTTCGGTAGAACGTTCAGGTTTTACTGAAGTATCTTGAGCCTCACTTGTAATTTCAGTTTTAGAAACAGTTTCAGAGACACGCAAAGACGAAACTGTTTCTATATTTCCAGTTGTTGTTATTTCAGCCTTTTTATTAGAGACCTGGGATGCTAAAATTATTTCAGCGTCCTTAATTTCATGGTAACTAATTCTAGGCGCTTCCTCGTTTACTGAAGATACAAGCGAAGTTTCGGTTACTTCAGCAGGCTTCTCGATACTTGCTGGTTTTATATCGATTGGTTGCTTTTCTAATTCTTGTGTTTGTGGAACAAAAGTTAGTTCATCAGGTATAAAGATAACACTTGCATCACCGGTTGTATGAGTACTTAGTAAAGAAGCATCAATTTCACCAACAGGTATTAGAACAAAGTTCTCTGATTTGATAAAGTCAATAGTTTGTTGAGTATCAGTTTTTGTAGTCGTCTCCTCGGTAAATGTTTTATGCAATACTTCTTGAAGTTTGTCTTGTGACGTTTGAGTCGTTTGTAAAATGTCAGTTATTACGCTTGGAGTTTCAGTTACTGGTACTGCTACCACAATCTCGGCATCCTTTAGTTCTTGGTCGTTAACTTTCGGTGCATCTTCTCTCACAGGAGAATGTTCTTTAGGCTCTACTTTAGGTACAGGTTCGATAGGTTTTATTACTTGTACAGGCACTGTTTCTTCTTGTGCTATAATGACGTCATTTCTTTGTGAAGTCTGAGACTCCCTTTGGCTTAACATTAATTGCGAATAATCATAATCCGACTTAGAAGTATCCAAATTCTCCGAGTATGTCTTGACATCGTTGACTAACTCCTGATAAGGAATATTAGAATATTTCTCCTTGTTTTTCTTTTCACCTGGTGTTTTGTTGCGATCTTGTACTGATCCGAAAATGGCTTCCTCAAGTATATCGGAGAAATCTTCTTCAGTTAATGGTTTTTCAGGTTTATTTGTACTAACTTCTTCAAGTTCCGTCGGTTTCGAGGTCTCAAGTTCTTCAAACTGTACTTCCTGATCAACAGATTTTTCAACAGTTTCTGTAGTTGTGACCTCAGTAATAATATTCGCTACACTTTGTGTCGTTATCTGTTCCGAACTTGTCGAAGTTACACGTGTAACAGTGTTCTCTACGATGTCAGATGTTTCAACTGACGCTTCGACCGATTGAGTTTTAGTAACGTCTGGTTTTGTAATGCTACTCTCAGAGCCGGATATTTTTTCTTGATCAATGAACTCGTCCGTTATAACCTTACTGTCTAAAACATTATCACTAACATTAATGGAAGACTTTTCATCAGTGATTTTGTTATTTGTCGTTTCTTCACTTAAAACTACGTTTTCTTCAATAGATTGAGGTTCTTCTAACGAGTTACTCTTACTGCTAAATACTTTAACAGTCCTGATTGGCGGTAGTTTCTTCTCTTCATGTGTTATTAGGTATATAGTACGGGTTTCAACATCTTGAGTGATAGGTTCATATTGAGTTATCTCTTCAACGATGTTGTATGATCCTTCTTTCAACACGTCGGGTAAAAAGAACTTATCATTATTATTTTGTTCGTTAGCAGGACTTGTGACTGGCGTCACTAGCTTTTTGTCGTCTTCGGTTACTACTTTTCTATCTCTGACACTTTCAGAAATATTTTTAGTAGATTTTTCAGGAAGAACAGCTGTTTCTATTGAAGATTCAACTTTGCTAACAGTTCTTTCTTTTTCTAGTAACGTATTAGTCGTTTCTTGCAGTATGGTTACTTGGTTCGCAACATATGCAGCTTCAGTAATAGTTAAGTCTGATTCCGGTTTACTGATTGGTTCAAAAGTGGTTTCAGTTACACCTTCTTCTTCTTCTAGCATGGCGTTCCAGTCAATATGTTCAATTGGTTGGACATTTTCAATGTCTTCTTCAGGTGACGTATCATATTCAACCGTCTTTGAGGTGAATTTCACCTGAATATCTTGCTCAGCTGCTTTAACCTGAGTTGTTACCGACTTAGGCTGATCTTGTTTGCCTTTAGGTTTTAATGTCTTTTCCTTAGGTTTCTTTTTATGTCCATGTCCTTCAGTACGTTCAATCTCTTTTAGAGCTTTTTCAATGTCATCATCATCAATCTTTTGTTTTTTAGATTTCCTCTTTTTATGCGATTTGACTTCTTCAAAAGCAGGTTCTTCTGGTTTTATTTCTTCCAGAGGTGGTTCAGGTTCAGGAACAGGCAACTCCTGTTCAGGAACAGTCTCTACTGGTACTTCCTTGACAATATTTTCCGGCTTTGATTTAGATTTTGACTTCTTTTTCGACCGTTTTGTCTCTTCGAGAGGTTGTGGTCCCTCAGTTTCCTTCGTCTCTTTCTCAATTATTTCAGTAGACTGCTCAATTACATTTTGTTCAACCACCGACTTTTCTATTGTATCCTCTTTAACTTCAGCATGTTTAGTCTTCTTAGATTTCTTTTTCTTTGATGGTTTTGGCTCTTCAACTTGTTCTACTAAGTTTGGTATTTCTGCTACAACAGGCTCTATAGGCGTCGCTTTGACTTCTTCTTCAATAATTTCAACAGTTTCCGTAGCTTCAAGAACTACCGGTTCTGGGGTCTTTTCATGCTTCTTTTGTTTCTTTTTCTTCTTATTTTTAGATGAGACTTCATGCGTTTTGATCTCTTTTTGTATCGGCTCTGAGAGTACTTGTTCTGATTCAGGTTGCACAGACTCTGACTGTGCTTGTTGCAGTTGCTCAGGTTCTAGGGATGGAGATTCAGCCTGCACAGTCTCCTGTTCGTAAGGTTCTGGTTGTGTTTGTAATGCCAGTAATTGTTCCTGCTTTACTTCTTTTGTCTGTACATTTTCTACCAACATAATTTCTGTTTGTTGCGATTGTACTAGCTGCATCGTTTCCGGCTGTTTTTGTTCAGCCTGAACCGGTTCCGGTTGCTCAGGTGCTAACTTTATTTGTTCTAGCTGTGGCTCCTCTACATTAAATTGTTCAGATTTTTCTGTTTCCGGTTGTTCTTTTACCCGTTGTTCAGGTTCCGATTGAACCTCTTCTATTTGTACCTTTTCCGTTTGTTTTTGCTCCTGTTGTGTCTGTTCAGACTCTTTGGAAATAAATGCTGAAACAATTTCAGCTTCCGGTGCTGCTTTACCTTTCTTCTTTTTATTTTTTGAAACTTTCTTGTTTGTTTGTTCTTTTTGTTTAGGAGTTTGATCTTGGATTGACAACAATTTACTCTCTTTAGCTTCTGTAGCCTGCTCAATGTCTAGTTCCTTTTGAATGTCAATTGTTTCAGTTACGAATGCAACTGTGTCAGTGACTTCCGGTGTCTGCTCATGTTTTTGCTTTGTTTCAACAACAGGATGTGGTGAAATTATTTCTGTTACCGGATCACCAAGAGACGGTTTCTCTTCATTATCAACGCTTACTTCCTGTGTTGTCTTTACAGATGTTGTTTCAGTTACAGTTTCAAATACATTTGTGTATTCAACATTATCGGTTACATCGGAAGTTATTGTGGAAATAACTTTCGAACTTTCTTTCTGTATTTCGTCTAGAGTTGGAATAATATTCTTGTTAGACTGGTCATAGATTGATTGAATTTCTTCTGTTACTTCCGGTTGAGTAACATATTCAACGACTTGTGAAACAACTTCTGATCCCACAGATTTAGTTTCGACGGGAGTTTCTGTGCTCTTGCCAGAGTCAACAACAGAGATCACGTCAGCTATACTACCAACAGAGCTACGCTCTGATTTCTCTGATTTATCTAAAGAAGCTTGCTTTTGACTCTTCTTTTTCTTATGTTTTGTTTCCTTCGTAACTAGTTCAACTGGAGCGGTCGTCTCAACATTAACGAACTCGGTATTAACATCAGTGGTTTTAACAGGTGACTCTTTGTGACCTTTCTTTTTCTTAGACCTAATTTGTGCATCTGTTTCTTTAGTATGCTTTTTCAGTTCGATTCTTTCGGGTTCTTTCGGAGTTTCCACAGTTATGACCTCAGTGATGCTGTCTTTGCTTTTATCACGAGGTTCTTTCGTCTTTTTCTTCTTTCTTTCTTGCTCTTCAATTTCTTTGAGAGCTTTTAGTATTTCATCTTCAGGCGATTTCGGCTTTTTAGGCTTTTGCTTTTTCTTAGGTTTCTTTTGTTCAACCTCTTCGATAGTTTCACGCTCTGAGTCTTCTGCTACCAGCTCAGTGACAGTCTCTACGACTGTAGCACTGTGTTGTAACTTTTTTGTTACTTCTTTGTAGCCAACTTCTACAGCTGGCTCCACGGTCGCAGCTTTAACCAGAGTATCTCTTATTGGAGTTAGTTCTACTTCTACGGGTTGTTCAGGTTCATCAAAGTCTTGAACTTCGATAACCTTTTTCATCGTCTTTTTCTTTTTCATCGCTTGGACATCGTGTGCCTTCGTAGGCCGTTTTTCAGGCCCGCGCCTCTGTCTTGGCATTTCCCTTGACCGAGATCTAGGAGGCGGTCGCTCGGGCCTATCAGGCCTTTCCAGTCTACCCGTTTTTTCCGGTCTTTCGGGTCTATCGGGTTTGAACCTAGGCGGTTCAATCTTCTCAACTTTCGATTCATATTGCTGAATCGGTGGAGATTTCTCGACGCATTCTACTACGATCTCCTTAACCAGCTCTACGTGTGCCACTTGTGGTTTCGGTAAGGACGTAACGCTATGAGTACGCGGCTGCTTACGTAGCCCAAGTGCTAATATTTCCGCATACGATAATTCATGCGAGCGTTGTTTCAGGAACGGGCTGATAGACCTTTCCAATTGTTCTGGTTCTACGGGCTGCAGTTCCCTCATTGGTTGTTCAGGCAACCTCTTAAGAGGCTCGGGTGATTCCCGATACACGGGTGACTCCCGATACACGGGTGACTCCCGATACACGGGTGACTCCCGATACACGGGTGATTCCTGATACACGGGTGATTCCTGATACACGGGTGATTTCCGATATACGGGTGATTCTCGATATACGGGTGCCGGCACATCAATGGGCATCTCCCGGTACTCCACTGGGGGTTCCGCATAATATTCAGGAACCGGTTCCGGTTCCGCACGTGGGACAAAGTCATCATAGTAAACGATCACGTCACCACCATAAGGCTCACTGACACTGATAGACTCGCTAACACGGGTGTCACTGCGCGACACTGTGTCGACATCATCGACTCTCTCACTGAGCACACACGGTTCCGCGGGCACATCCACATCGTCGGGCGGGGCGGGGCCGTCGGGCGCGCGGGAGCCGCGGGAGCTAGAGCGGGAGCCGGAGCCCTTGACTATCTCGGCGTAGGTGATGCCGCCCGGGGCCCAGCAGGGCGAGCGGGCCCGCGCGGCGGGGCCCGGGGCGGCGGGCGGGGCCAGGCGAGCTCGCTCTCGGCGCGCCGGCGAGCGCGCGCGCCTGTTGGAGCGCGCGTGCGCGGCGCTCGAGGCGAGCATGCTCAGAGTGGCGGCGTGCTCGTCGGTCGCCGGCATCACGAAGTACGGGTCCAGCGCGTAGATCGCTCCGGTCAGCTCTTCGATTCGCCGGGCGACCTCCTGATACGCAAGTACGGACAAACACATGATTTACAAGGGTGTCTCTCAGACGAGCGGACGGACGTGATGAGAGGTTGAGCGAAAGGAAACGACGGTGGCTGCGATGCGTCTCGTATATTTAACGTTTCGTATTATATGCTTATAAAAATTACAGGGACGAGATGACAAGGAATCGACTTATGAACTAAACGCGGTAGATCGCGGACTACGCGTCTCGCAGCGGTTCGGCATCGGGACTGCCGCGCTGCACCAGGAGCTTGACTCGCTCGTTACGCGCCTGAATCTTGCTCTGGAGCGACTTGACGCGCTCGCGACACTCCTAGCGGAGGATATCAGTTCGACGTGTTAGTAGCGGGGAGGGTGAGGAGGAGGGTGACAAAAAGAAAACAAAAGATAAATAAAAGATGATCGAGCTTTTGGGGCTCGCAGGTGAGATGAAGCGTGCCCGCCACCTGCCCGGTCGCCCTGAGAGCCTCCAGGTCGGATAAACAAAACTAGAATACTCGCTAGCCACCTACTCGCGGGGTCTGTGCGGGTCGCGGAGAGCTTACCTGCTGCTGGCGATGAGCGCGCTCGGGTTCGCGCGGGCTGTAGTTGGGCTGCGCCGCTTGGCGCAGCTGCTGCTCGGCTTGCAGCAGCTGCGCGCGCAGCCGCGCCACGTCGGCGCAGTAGGCGTCCACCTGCGCCAGCGCGCGCTCCAGCTGCGCGGCCTGCGCGCCCGTCTGCGCGCCCAGCGCGTCCAGCGCCGCGCCCAGCGCGCGCGCCGCCGCCTCCACGGCCTCGGGGCCCACGGACTGCGCCGCCACGCCGTCCGGCCCGAAGTGTACCTGCCACACACAACACGTGTCAGCACAAGTCACCACCTGCTCGCAGCGCTGCACCTAGACTCCGACAACAAAAACACATATTACGACGATGTCGACTCACGTTGAGTTTTTCCACTGCATATGAGATCTTCGTCTTTTGCGTGGAGATATCGTTTATCAATTTCTCCCTCAGGGCGAGACGATCCCTGAGCGGTTTCTTTGCATTCTGAGGTGTCTCTAGCGTCCTTGCGGTCGCTTCGAGCCAGTGCCCGACATCCTTTAATTTTCTTTCGCATCGCTCCCATTCTTCGGCTAGTTCCTGTAGTAGACCGTTCTGTAAAAAGATAAAGTTAATTAGTATGTGGTTAGAGTTATATCCGGCGTCATAATCAGCGGTTGTACTGACTGTCTTCGCTAATCTCTTCTCGACGTCAACGGTCGCGTTCTCCGCTGCCTCTAGCCGAGACGGCAAGTCTCCCGGGCTGGTTACCCGTTCGATTGCCTCTATTTCCTTAGCCATATCCGCTAAATTCTTGGCTTGCTGCTTACAGCTCTTGAGCGCGTTCTGAAAACATAGATAGATTAGAATAAACATTCGCACATGATACTTTGATCGCTGGCCGTCGTCACGTACCCCATATTCAGTCTGTTTCTGTTGCGCTTCCTGCAAGTCGGCCAATGGGAGTGGCCGCGCTAGGAATGCACGCTGTGTCTCAACCCAAAGTAGGACTTTCTCGAGTAGAGTGAGGAAGCGCGCGACGGCGTCGCAGGCATCCTCCACGGCGCCCTGGCGCGCCTCCAGCTCGCTGCACACGGCGGCGAACTGCTCCGACAGCGCCGACACCGTGGACTGCACCAGCTGGCGCTCGCCGGCGTCGCGGCTGCCCTCCACGATGGCGCGCGCGTTGCGCGTCAGGCGCTCCACGCGGTCGGCCACGCCGGGCACCTCCGCGCGCGCGGCCACCAGGCGCTCCCGGTACGGCTCGGGCGCCAGCGTGCGTTCCCTCGCTGTGAGTTCGGCGGCGCGAACCCAAGCTTGCACGTCCTCTACGTCGGTGGCGTACTCCGAGCGCGCCGTGCGCGCACGCTTCCATTCCCTCTCCTTCTCTTCCATGGCTGCTGCCAGCGCCTCAGAGGATAGTTCTAGGGAGGACAGCTCCTGGGCGACGTCTGCCGGCGCCGATCCTCCGTACCGCTTCCTGCTCTCCTCCGTGAAGTTCTTCGTGCGCTCCACCAAGTCCGACACTTCTTTAGTCAGAGCGCGCACACTGTCCGCTTCGTCTTCGCCGAACACGTAGAAAGTCCTTACTTTCGCTGTCAACACTTCTATTTGCTGTCGGAGCTCGTCGATTCTCTCCGACACGCGATCGAATTCGGACACAATGTCGTCGATCTCCGCAAGCCGCGCCGCAAGAGTCTGTCGCAATCTGCAAAATAAAAGCAATATTAAAGCGTACTGTTCGCACCGAACGGCACGGGATTGTGGTTTACAGAGCGCGCGTGAGGTGTAGGTGCCAAAACGCGACGAAAATAATCCGGCGCGGCATGACGCTGCGCCCGTGACGGTGCAAGGTCGCGGCGCGGCGCTACGCTACCTCGTCGTTCGTGCTCGTTCGCTCGCGGCGCTCCGCTCGCGTCGCCCGCCCGTCGCTCAATGAACCGATCTCGATAGATTCGCTGGACGCATCTAATTTTAAATTCCACGTTCTAATGTTTGCACGGTGACATCATAGCGCGCGAGTTTTTTCGGTGCATTCGCCGGCCAGTGTTTACGTTTTGCACGCACACGCCCGACCGCGTTTACCTTATGCTAGGGTGACGCGAGCCGCGCGACCTTCAGCCGGCCGGTTGCCATATGTTAACTAAATGTGAGGTGGATCGTTACTTAGTGTCGAACGCTCGGTGAACACAACTCGCGAAACGGAAACGGTCCTCGTTGTAACACAACAAAAATCGCAATGAATGACGACCGCAAAACCGCATGCAGGATGGCCGGCTGACGCAGCGCCGGTTTTATTGTACACGAGTAAATAGACAAAGATGTCACTTTTAAATGGGAATACGTACACAATTATACAAAAGATCCCGTGGGACAGTGTCTCCAGTCCACTGAAACACTATTGTGAGCATGAGTCATCGCCGCCGGTCCACGTAGGCTCGGTCACATTTGTATCACATAATTCAGATAAACGCAAGTATGTCGGCCGCAGGGCGACGTAGGCACGTCCCAGTCTCCTTATAGCATAAAAATTCGTTTCGATACTGTAAAAACAGATTGCGTCGCTTATTTTCGGACCGGTCGGAGCGACGCTGGTTCGCGGAAGGGGACCGTGCGATTGTCTCGGGCACTCGTTTCACAACGCACAGTTTCACAGAGGTTCATAGCGTTATTTTAACTTTAAAATTGAAGCAAATGTATTTTCTTTTTGCTAAAATGGCGTGTCGTTCTAAGTATATCCCTGTAGCCGGCTTCCAGTGCAGACTGTGAGGCCGTGACCTATTAAGCGCTGCGATCGCACGCATGCGCACTAAGCTCGGAAATACTAGTCTGCCAGTTTGAATAACGATTACACGTCTCCCCCATGCCCTGTCGATTGTCTGGCTTTTGTTTCAGCGAAAAATGAACTCTGTAAACTGTGGCGTAAGTATTACATTGGCTTATGAAAGGGCATGACGTAGGGCGTTACGGTCGCAGATCGTGTCCTCTGATTGATTCTATTCTAGTCTGTAAGTGCGGAGAAACTCTCGGACACGTGAAAGTTCTAGTTAAAGCTCGCTTCTAGAGCTTAACAAGTGCCAACATCGTATGACCGAGCCGATCGATACAGTTGAAGTACAACAAAATATAACTTTACTAGACCGAGTACATTTATCTCGAATAACCGCTTAAAATTTAAAATATTTTAAGTGTTATCCTCCATCTATTTTCGCTGAACCTTTTTTACCTAATCACTCTACAAATCCAAGGTCAATCACCAAATGCAAAACGTGTTTCCCCAACAAATCGGAAACACGCACAAGTAGGTATCAATATGTTCGGGCAACACGGTATAATTAAGCCTGGCTTTGAGGGGTGAATATTGCATGGGGTTTCTCGTAGCCCCCTCTCCCTGAAAATGTACTCAGACAAATGAAATGTAGGTATTTTTATTAAACAAGGGTTGTTTCGAGCCACAAATACATTCGTATATCGCCCCATCTCCTTGCAAATGGCATGAAAAGGAATGTGAAAATGACAGCTCCATTGCAATTTAAACGTCGATTTTTGAGTTGTGCGCAGCGAAAAATAAAAAGCGAGTGCACAGGTCAATACTGAACTATTCCTTCTCTTTCTCGCAGTTATGAGCGAGTACTAAAAATAGGATTTTATATTCAGTCTGTGAGGACTAGATCTAGAATAGTTGCTGAAAGATTTACGCGTCATCGTCGTCGAAGGCTGCATTAAAATAGCCTCCACGGCTTGCGATGCCAACTTAAAATGGCGTCCTGCGTTTTCAGGGCAGTCAACCTTGCTATTGTCTTAGTAGACAGAAAGTAATTTTCAACGACATTTATGATACCTTTTGTTGAAATCAAAGAAGAAACAAAGTTTCTTCAAGGCAAAACAGACCAAAACAAGAGAATTCAGCAAAAAGGATGGGGCCTGCCAGGGACGAAGCCTGCCGGGGGTGCGGGATTGTCCGAAAGGGTTACCGCTACCCCGGAACATAAAGGGCTAAGGAAGGAACACGGATGGGTTTTAGTCAGTAAGAGTCTGACACTCCCTTCCGCTCCACCCAGAGCGGGAGGAGTCATTTGATGATTTCCCATCCATAAAAAAAGGCAGGACGATTTTACCATCCATAAAACGTGTTTCTTGTACACTCAAAACTTGCCACAACAGCTTAAATATTAACACTGACTTTTCAACGGGCTTGAATAAAGCGTGTTGATACAAAATTCGTCAATACTGTATACCTACTTAGTGAGTGAGTTATGTCATCGCTATTTCATGAGCAGGAAGCTCTATGCGGTCACATTGTTGCAAAACTCTGTTTTATTTCGTCGTTAAATATAACTATGGTATAAAGGCAGTTGACCATTTTCACTATTAATCCCTTAGTAATAAAGTTGAAAAGAGGTTTGACGATGGTTGTATGTTTCCATAGAGTTATCGTTATGTTAAAAAAATGTGTATCCTGTTACTGAGGAACTAATGTTTTACCTTGTGGTTTCAGTTTCAAGTTCAGTAGGTACACGTAAAATGTATTTATCCTCATTTAAATGTGTGCCTCTGCCTCTCTGGTGACCTACAATTATGAATACGGATAGTGTTACTAACTGGCATCGGTGGAGCAGTACAGATTAAAAAATAACCGACTTCAAAAAAAAAAAACACTACAAAGAGATAAATAACTTTAATTTCGGAAGTCGGTGTCTTTAGTTCCGCATTTTTGTTTATTGACACCGACTTCCGAAATTAAAGTTATTTATCTCTTTGTAGCGTTTTTTTTTTGAAGTAGGTTGTTTTTTTTTTTTTGTAAAAAAGTTATTAATTTTCACTTTTTAGTTGTACCTTCCCCACACAATTGCATTGATAGTTTGAAGACACCGACTAGAAGAATCATCAAAATTCGCATAGAAATTCCGGAGATGCAGTACATTTATGCATATAACTTCGTACATAAGATTAATTACCTAATGTATTATATACTAAAACCTTCCTGAAAGTATGTAGATCACATTAGTGAAAGAATTATCAAAATTCGTTCATTAGTTTTTGAGAAAATCGCGGACATACAAACATACATACGGGTCGAATACAGAACCTTCTTTTTTGAAGTCGGTTAAAAAAAAAACTAAAGATTGGTGGAAAATTGTAACGTTCATGATATTTTTGATCAACTTTTCTACTAGTAAAGTAGGTATCAATGTGGCTGTATAATATTGTCCTAAAGTTGTCCTTTCTTGAGCACAAGGGCGAATTACTTTAAAAATATCCCATGACAACAATACAAAATAATCTACAACAAGAGAGCGTGAATTTTCACATTACCCAACGACAAACTAGATCAAGAGTAAAACTTATCTGAAAACACAAGACTGAATTCTGATCCTAAAATAAACAGTGCGGAAGTTCTCACTTATATACAACGATATATAAATACAGTTGATAAACGGACATGCCGATAAGAAGTCAACGACCCAGCAAATGGCAATGTTGCCAAACTGTGCGTTGGCAGTGCGGCCGGAGATTGGCACGCGACGGCGACGGACCATAACCCGAAGGAACGGTTAACGGCTTTCATGTGCACTCGACTGAGGACGCCTTTATGGGAAAACGAACCTTAAAGTTACGTAGATCTTCGTTTGTTTTGGCAGTCGAATAAGGCTTGTTTTATAGGAAAATGAACCTTAAGGTTAGGTTAAACTTCATTTATTTTCTTAACGATGTTTGGAAGTTTAAGAGCTGCTTCAGTTACGTGATAATTTGCCTTTTTTTGGTATTAAATCTGTTTTCACGACTCCTCAAAAAAGCTTTATAAGTAAGTCTCATAACTATTTGATGCATTGATGACCATGTGAGTCTATTACTTCATGCGTTGGCGACCGAAAAGTTAAGTTAATCGCACTATACTATTTTCTATGCCTATCCAGCTAGACAGCTCACCCTAGCTTTTTCCAATTATATAAGGGTTACTATCCAGCCTGAGACAGCAATTACTTGATAAAATGCTATGTTAGCTTGCCAGACGTAGTCATTAAAGTATAATACATTTAAGACCGTTGCTTGTAGCGGTTTGAAGGGGAGCCTCATGCAGCTAACGGTAAACAGCTGTTATGGTTTCCATAGCGTGTACTTAACTGTCAAAAGGGAAATTGAAATTATACGGTAGTGCCATTATAGGGAAAATTTTACCAGTGGATTTTCTGTACCTACACTTAAACGATTGTGTCGTTTATTAAAAAGCTCAGGGGGCCTAAAAAGGGCACTTTGGCAGATACATAAAAGGATAACATTATGGATCACAATAAAAGTCGTAAAGTGGTCACAAACTGAAAATTCATAATATTATTTGCGTATAATTTCATATCACGCAAATCATCTGTTTGACAGTTTTGTATGGAGATTCGTAAAATGGTTCACAAAATATGAATTGCTTTAATGTCACATAATTTATGAATTGTCAGTTTGTGACCATTTTACGACTTTTATAATGATTCATAATGTTATCCTTTTATGATTCTGCCAAAGTGGCCTTTTTAGGGCCCTAGTTAGTGGTATATTCTTCCTGTATGAGTATGAGAGGGGCTCATGGCTACGTAATAACAGCTGCACGGGTCGATCGATCAGGTTAAGATATGCTTGCCGAGGTTGTTCCGTGTATGGGTGACCATCTTTACATACCGAGACTCCTACGTGTCTCGGAACGCACGTTAAACTATTGATTCCGGCTGTCATTCGTAGATCTTTGACAGTCGTTACGGTTCGTCAGAAGCCCGAAAGTTTAGACAACAAGACTTAACAAGGGGTATCGTATTAACCAGTAACTACTGGGTTGTGGAGGTCAGATAGGCAGTCACTCCATGTAAAATACTGGTATTCAGCTGCATCCAGTTAGACTGGACGCCGACCCCAACATAGTTGGAAAAAGGCTAGGCAGATGATGATATTTCAACCTTTGTCTTGTTTTGTGTTTTTTGTCGACTGCTGGGTAAAGATCTCCCCAATAGTTTTCCACTCTTCCCCGAGTGTTGCCTTCTCCAGCCAATTGCATTTGATATTATTATGACGTTATTCTGTCCCATGTGTTAAATTGCAAATTCAATTCGCACCCATTTTACGAGTTGTATTAGATCCCATGTGGCGACTAGATTCGATTCAATTTACAATAAATTGCTATTTATTGAACCAGGTTACACTAGGTCATGGTCTATACTTGTCACTCCTTATACTCTAGACTTTATTAATGCAATAAGCAATGTTTTTAATGCACTTGACAACGAGGTATCAAACCACCTTGTGTGAAGAACACTAGAAACTCTGCTGAGCCGTAAAGTGCAAAGCGTAAGTTTAATGAAAACATATTTGAATATTTATAATCGACTTGAACCTTGAAGGACAAATTCAAATGAGAATTTAAAATTACATAATAAATTAAATATTTAGTATCTTAAGTTTAAAGATGGTCAGACTGTATATATATTCGATGGTTGTCTATCTCTAAATAAATAAGAGAAACGATGAATCATCGAAATTAAATGGACTCCCTATGCGTCACGGATAAATCACCCCTTTTCAACGATACAACATGTTTATAGCTACCATTTATGCAAAAGGTTCCCCCTTACCCTCGGGGTACCATTATCAAAGCCGTTATGGACAGTATAAAGTGCCAAAGAGACACAAATCCTCGTCTAGACACAATTAAATCATGACTTCATTGGCTACAAAGCCACATGGTGTCCGTGAATCAAGGTTGCTTGGGTTGCGCGATCCATCAAGACGTTCTGCTCAATAAATCTCGGTATTTGTAGTTTACAAGGTCAAGGTCATGTGGGGTACGGGATTCTGTTCAGTGTTGCGGAAACTGAGAAGCCGAAACTAGTTGGAAACGAACTAGCAACGATAGAGGTGGAATTAAAAACCATAGATCCTAGTAGAGACAGGAAGTTAAAAGACGTGATTCATAAAGAAACACTGGAAATTGATATAAGTACAAACGTCACTACAAATGATATATCAGAATTAAGAAGAATGAAAATTATCGAGGACTCTGCCTCCTAGATTTTTGGGAGTGCAATTATGTTATAAACGATAAATATTTTCAAAAAGAAAATGACATCAGTTTTAATAATGACAATGATAAAATGTCTCCTAAGTATAGATAGTTACTAACCGTGTCATCTACTAAATAAGCATCTGACGTCATTTCACTTAGATCTAAGGGTTATTTTAATAAACTGAGAGATTTCTTAGCAAGCGATGATATCATAGCGGAGGACACGACATTAGAATATGCAAAGTGTGCTCTAATCTCTAAAGCATAAAGTCTACAACAGTTTGTAGATTATTTTCGCAAAAGCGAAATCATTTTAAGATCCTGTGTCATTGGTTGCGTAACACAAATTTTTGTATGGGGCCGGTGTTTTTTAAGAATTTTGTTGTATCTTCCGTATTTTCTTTGCGACTTGAATAGTTCCAATCAAGATGGGCTATGTTATGTAAAGAGGTTCCTTACGCATGCCACGCAGGTATTATTTGACTAAGCAATTATAGCTTTACAGCTATTTCTACAAGACAATTCATCTATAGGGCAGGACACGAAGTTACATGTTCAAGGTTGATAAAACATGAGGTTGCGTTTTGAATTTCATTTTGTATTTTTATTGACGGATCGTACATTTGGGGTAGTATATCTCGTTTAGTGCAAATACATGTATTTTCTTTTTGTCTTTCATCTTTGGCTGGTCATTAATTATTTAAATCTAATATTGCGTTAAATTGTCGCTTTTAAGTATAAGCAAGTATAATCAGCTTGTAATATTTCCACTGCTGGTACACAGGCTTCCTCTCTGTGAGAAGGAGTGGGCCGTAATCCACCACGTGGGCCCAGTGCGGGTTGGTGGATGCCACGTGTCTTCGAATTTTTGGTTCTGGGACATACCGGTTTCCTCACGATGTTTTCCTTCACCGTTTTGAGAGCAGTGGTGATGAAGCTTTTATCATAACAAAAATTTTCCTCGTTTCAATGTTCTATTTTATATGCATCGAATATTTCAATCGTTCCACCATTTTTTACACACAGACATTTATTTTTATGTTTTTTCTTTTAGTCCCGTACAAATTCCTGTACGTTAAATCAGCGGATATTACTGGTGTTCATGCAACGAGCATGTGGTCATGGCGACATGGTTTTATTTTGCTTGCGCTAATAAAATCTATTTTATTTATAATCTGTCTGGGGCTCATTTGTATGGGGCACACAGATTTTTGTACAGTGACGGAATCTATTGCAGGATAAGTAACTCGTGCATCATTATTATGAAATAAGTGAACAGATGATGATGGTTGATTGCAATAAGCTCGCCCTTTAATACATGGGACTTTAATGTGGGTGTAGTATGGTATACTACTTATAGGTACATCTCTGCCTAACCCTTCTGGGATTGCAGGCGTGATATGAAGACGATGAGGTGAATAGCTTTTGTAACTTGTAGCAACTTATTTTTTTCGTTTCGTCTTTGCTTATTTATAAAACTTTCATTAGTCAGCTTGTGACAAGTTTCTACTAATTCTACGTTCTAGCTAGTTTCAAATTTTATTTCAAAATTAACAGAATATTATTTCAAATGCATTTTACTGCTTACATCATATAATAATATTATGAGAATATCTATAATAAAAAGACGACCAAGGCTCAAGTCGCGAGATATTTAAGAGCAACGTTTATGTAATTCTCTTACATATTTAATTTTTATGATGTTGGGAAAACATTTGAGGAATTATAATTAGCTGTTTTAGATTTTTGTACCATTTCATTTTTTTTTACCCTTCGTAGCACGCAACTCAGACTAAAAATAATAAATATGTTACTTGAGTTTCTCTTAAATTCTCTCACGCTATTTCACTGACTGCGTCTTTTTCTTCAACAGGCGTTTTATAAACATCGTTAATTATACCTGCAGCTCTAATATTAAGCATAAGGTCGTTTGACATAATTCTACAGTTTTAGATAACAGCATACCTACAAAATTGTATTGTGTAATCCTGCATGAAGATTATTCGCTGCGATAAGATAAACCGAAATATGGAATGTTTGCGATTCTACCGTACGTTTTTCTTTCCTATGAAACTTTTATTTCTTGTCTTCTACTTCTGCCTTATTGCGTTGTATTGTGAATACATCGAACTGGTTGCCAATTAAGACTGACTTGATTAATGTACTATCGCCCTTGAATGTCCCATATACTGGCATTACCAATTACGTAACAACTTGACCAATCACTATACCAAGAAGCAATAAGAATCTTTAAAATAGAGAGAGGAGAATCCAATTTGGCTTGACATTATTTTTACTAGCAGCTGAATTCATTTGGCAATACCTTCTTCAGGATTTTAAGACCACGTTAATACGCTTTTATTGTGGTCTTTATTGCTATTTGTTAAAGTTTGTTTTACTGAGTATGGACGGTAAATATAATTTGGCGAACCAGCCTGGCGGTCGCATGTTTGGCGATGTTTGGTAAAGAATTTTAATGTTGGGAAAATAAAATTGATCGTCGTGAAGGCAGGAGTTGTTTTAGTTTTTATTGATTCAGTATAATAAAATCATGGATAAGTGTAGGGAGTCATTAATGTCAACAGTTAAATTGGTGGCGAAGAATTTTAAGAGGTAAGTTACTGACGGTCGCCGATTCGTGAGTCGATTGTTTATGTCCATCGACCTACATATACATTATTGGATAGCTACAAGGTACAACGTATTATGGTCGTAAACTCGACTGCTGAGCGAGGGGTCCTGGGTTCGATTGGGGCAAAGTGTTAATATTTCCCGCGCCGAAGGGTGGTCTCCGCTGTGATTGGTCGCCATGGCCGAAATTCAGCCTGGAGGACTTTTTTTATTGGGTAGGTATAATGTTAGAAGTAGCATATTAGAGATATTTGAAAATATATTCTATTAAACTAGCCTCAAAGTGCACCTTGCGTCGTTCAGGATCCTAACAAAAGAAACGACAGGGCGCAGCCCAAATCGCTATTGGTCGATAAATCGAGTTGGTGTATTGACACAATACAAAGAAGAAACAAAGATAATTTAAGCATGGGACAGACCTGCCACCCATTTCCTTGGCTAATTACACGCAAGTTTAAAAGCTATCCATCATAATATCAACACCAGAAACCAAATTCCAAAAAACCTTGCCAAATATAAAACTAACCACCCAGAATGTGAGACGCCAACACTTTTTCCATCAACTATATCC
Source organism: Amphipoea lucens (assembly GCA_947508005.1). NCBI lineage: Eukaryota > Metazoa > Arthropoda > Insecta > Lepidoptera > Noctuidae > Amphipoea > Amphipoea lucens. The sequence continues at coordinate 1,888,370 of OX382364.1, forward strand.
GTTGATGACGAAATTGAAGCAAATGATTCTGAACTTAAAGCAGAAGCAAGAAGGTTTAAAATGAAGAGTGGTTTTGTAGGAGAAATAATACAAATATTTTTGTTTTGAATCCACGAGCGCCGCTGTCAGCTAGTTGATGCTATGCCAGAAGTTTTCTTCCGGAATTCATTGGCAGGGATGGACAAAAAACTGGCCTACTTACCAAGATAAGGTTTTTATGTAATATTCAGTGAAAGAGCGACGCAAAGTTGTTAATAAAAGTTGGTGGGTGAAAGCTGAACGCGAATAATATTTTTGTTTTCATTACATAATGCCAATGACCTATTTGAAATTTATTTTGAGAGTATAATTTTCTCTGTTTCCAAGATGTCGAGAATATTATAGGATTGTTACTTTTGAATATACTGCGATGGTTAATGTTTTACTGCCTCATAAATTGACTTTTGAGCAAAATCTTGAAAGCAAATCTTAAAGCTTTATTAATTTTAAGTCCGTTAGCTTATATGTAAATACTATCTTGATTAATAAAAATAATATAGGTAACCTAACTTCACCTAAATGCCAATTTTCTAGTCCTCTTTCAAAAGGCTAGCCTTTTGAATGCACAACCAACTGTCTGTAGCGGTCCAGGCACATTAACCGTGCAGAAACTTGTGTTCGTTCAAAACGCTTCTCATGTTCAATTTACTGAACAAAAGCGCTGAGGCAAATAAAGCTAAATACAGTCTACAAGTGTGACTGTTTGAGAGGTATGCGCGAAAGTAATGGGTAATAATAATTATCTTTCAGGAATAAAACAAACTTTAACAAACAGTTTACAAAAAGAGGTTTAGAAAGAGCAGATCAGGTAAGAATTTTTGTCCAAGTTCCTTTTTAGATGGCTAGGCCAGCAAAGTATGTAGATCTACTCAAGTAAATATACATTTGTAATCCAATAAACGTACACAAGCTTGAAGCGTTGTAATATAACTTAACCTATTTGTCTCAATTGGCTCGTCAATCGATCAACTGAAAGCCAATTAAGCGATGCAAGCAACTGGTGTATCCTATAAGTAACGTGTATTTTCTTGCCGTGAATGGATGTATTTTTATGACCACACCTTTATCTATATGGGCCACAACAACAAACCTTTAAGAAATAAACACATTATTAAGTCATCAGCATCTTCTAGCCATATCATCTTTCACACAGTCCATCCATCCACATTCATACTCAGTCATCCATACAGCCATCCACATTCATACTCAGTCATAACTTTCCTCACGATATTTTCCCCATTCCTCCGAATCATAATGCCCATAATATACCATCGATTTCCACACAGATTAATAAGTTCTTTAGGGACATTTTAGGCTATCAACCTTGCTATTAACATTACTCGATGGTGAGTATTTACAAGAGCGTAAGAGCGACGAACAATATAATTTTATTTGGATCCAAACTTGTAGCAAGAAACGGCATACGGAGTGTCATTATCACCTAAGCTTTCGCCTAAATAAACATTAGTGAAAGTTTCTGGCAGTTACAGGCATTTAATATGGGTCACAGAGACGTTCGCTTTCAGTTCAGTTAAAACGCGACTCAAAAATTTCATCCAAGCTTTTTCAGATACATTAAAATCTATTGCTTATTTTTTCACGAGATTCATTATTCCACAGTTGAACCTAACACTATTAGTATCCCAAGGCTATCCAAACGGTTTGCTTTTAATGCTTTCCCGCGAATCTAACGAGTTTCGGACTCACAGTTTAGTCATTAATTTTGCACGCGACGGTAAATACTGTTTAATGCATTGACTGTTGGTTTTGGCACCTCATGTAGACATATCAAATTAATCGGAATAATACGGATGGAAAACGAATACATCTTAGCTTTGGTGATGTAATTCTGGAATAAGATATATAAGCGTCTGTTTGTTTAAAGCTTACTTGCATTAAACACCGTCTCAATTAGTAAAAAAAAACATGAATGGTTAAAATTGGATTCTATACAGAATATTTTAAATATTTCAAAACATTACTTTCAATAAGCAAAATGATGTAGTCAGAAGAGAGATTTCTCCAATCCATTTGATGATCCCCATCATCGTACAATTCATATTTATTATTATTCTAATTTATTTGAGGTTATCTCTATCCCGTCATAACAGTATTTACTCCCTGTCTAGCCATTTGATGAACCACAAGTAATTAGGTACTTACTCTCACACACATAGTAAGTAGGTGTACCTATAGGCTCTATCATAGGACCCCTCTTGAATACAATTTAATTTATTTTATTTACTTCAAATTTAACTTCCTACTTCAAAACAAATGCAAGTAAACTCCAAACAAGCACACAACACTTACCTGTTTTCCAGCAACAACCAGCATTCCTACAAAATACCGTTACAAAACAGACACACAAAAGCACAGTGTCACTCCACTTACTTTTCATATGCTTCTACTAATTCCTTGACGTTCTTCTCTGTGTCGTTGGCTGCGTCCTTGGAGTGTGGCTTCAGGATGCTGATCACGAAGTCAGCGTGTTCTAGTAATTCGTCACGACTGTCTTCTAGGCTTGATACTTCGCTTTGTAGCTCCTAGGGGAGAGAAAAAATATTTTTTTTAAAGGAAATGGTAAAAAAAAAGGTTTTTCTTAAAGGCACGTAGTATATTACCGACACAGGTGTATGGGTATACACATTTCCCGTGAAATGAGTGGCAGTTTGGGAGAGGCTTATATCCATCAGTGGACTGCGAAAGGCTGAGTGACGCGTAGAACATACCTGCGTACTATTTGTATGACCTACATAATGCAGTAATTGTTCTAGCTCTAGGTGTTTATGCATGTAAGATTAAACTTTTCTTATCGAAAGCCCATTACGAAAACAATCAGGTCTGTTTTACCGAGCCTTTCTGGAGCATAAGCTCGAAGTTAGCAAAGTAAGCAAAAGAACACCGCCTTGGTACTTTTTGTGATGAAGTTAAGGAGAATTCTATTATGTATTGTAACATTTTCGTCATCTAGATTATGTCGCGACTGGATTTTATTTTTAAATATGAAAAAAAACCGAGGCTTTCTCTACTTTCAACCTTTATGAACGAATCATTGTCGGCTGACATTTTTTCTTTCTAATAGCAGTCGGCAAAACAAGTCGTTGTTGGTCAGGTGACCAGCACCATCGCTGGCCGTGCCTAAACATCACCAACTGGATTGTTTTAACCCATTCGCTGCGGCGATAAAAATTACGGTTATTAGCCAAGTGCGGGACGAAAACCGCTTTCGTCGCGAACGCCGATGGGCGTCCTCCGCACCTCATTAGGATAATATGAAACGCCGATTTAATATTATATATTTGTATTTTTTTAAACATGTGCATATTTTGCAAGTATAATTTTTTGTGGCTTGTTTTTGCCAAGATAAAAGCAATTAAAAAAAAACGCCGAAAGGCGTCCGCGGCAGCGAATGGGATCTTTTTAAATCGGCTTTAGTTCCTCTAATATTTTTGGGATCTCACCTGTAGAGCATGCCTGGTATCCACAGCTCGTCGCCGCGTGCTGGGGTTGGCGTCCAGCTGGCGCAGGCGGTCGGACGCGGCGGTGACGGCGGCGCCCAGGCTCCTCTGTACGTCGAGGAGTTGGTTCCAGCGGTGGACTTGCTGGTCTGCTGTCGCTGCGCGTTTGGCTAAGCCTGGGGGAGAAGGAGACGAATATAAATATAACGTATTGAGATAAAAATAAAATTGTTTTGGAGAGTGCCTATCCAAAGTGAAATAAAATAATCAGCCTATAATGTTCCCATTGCTAGGACACAAGAGTTCTCTCTTCAAGAGGGAGTGGGCCGTAATCTACCACGCGGAACCAGCGCGGGTTGGTAGATGTCATATGTCTTTGAATTTTTGGTTCTAGAACATGCCGGTTTCCTCACGATGTTTTCCTTCACCGTTTTGAGAGCAGTGGTGATTATTTGCAAAATGAATTACCTACTGGCTGTAAATACTTAGGTCTTTCGACAAACATACAATATTAACTCACAGTTAACTACACTTGGGAGCAAATAAATCGAGCCACTTCCTTTTTTCGCGTATAATGGTTATTATTTTTCGTATTATGGAACGTATCAATTCGAAACATATATCGTCTAAGAGCTTATTTAATAACTTTTACACTGAGGGTAAATTATTGAATGATAACCTTATATAATGATAAATTACTGGCTCTGAAAGAAAAACGGTAATTTTGATAGAAAATTGTAGAGTTAAAACAGTCCAGAAAAAAAACAATTAAAAAGAAAATGATGGTATAAACTTATTCTTAATATCTTGTATAACCCCTCCGCGCCCTGATTTCGATAGATTTTCTGGACTGTTTTAACCCTACAATTTTCTATCAAAATTACCGTTTTTCTTTTAGAGCCAATAATTTATCATTAAATTAGGTTATTATTCAATAATTTACCCTCATTGTAAAGGTTATTAAATAAGCTCTTAAGCGATATATGTTTCGAATTGATACGTTCCATAATACCATAAATAATAATCATTATACGTGAAAAAAAAGCAAGTGTTTCGATTTATTTGCTCCCAAGTGTATATGCATTTAGACAATTTATTAAAGGTGAAAAAGTGACATTCTGTTTTACTAATTAGTATGTTTATATTTTTCGAAGTAGCAGTCCTAATAATTATGTACCATTACAACCTACATAACAACAGAATTTACATAACATCGTACGTTGATAAATAAACCTCCCATCAAGCATTGTTATTTCCATATCAGATGGTCTTTATTTAATAACAAGCTTTGCAATAACATTGATGCCCAAACTCATTCACACGTTAAATATTTTGGCTTGAATTTTATTTATTCTTTGCCCTTGTAGTCTTACTGCAAGAAAAAGGTCCTATTTCCCCTTTTCACTCCTGTGGATCTTAAACTAGTGCACTAGCAGCACCCCGCGGTTTCATCCGCATAAGTATGTATCCAGTGTAAATATCGGGATAAAAAGTATCCTATGTGTTAATCCTACTTATAAACTATCTGTGAGCTAAATTTCATCCAAATCTGTTCAGTAGTTTTTGCGTGAAAGAGTAGATAACAAACACCCATCCATTTATCCATCCTCACAAACTTTCGCGTTTATAATATGAGTAGGATAGTAGGAATCATTGGGAACTCAAAAAGCATACACAGATAATATTCAATAACTATATAGTCATACATAATTAAGGTAATTAATTCTGTGTTTAGGTGGAGGACCCAGAGTGCACTGAGGCACACTTGCACCACAAATCCCTAAATACATTTAGCGCTAAACGAATTTAAAACATCGTTCTATTCCTGTCAATCGTTTGAAGATGACAGAGACAGAAATATATTTTAAATAGGTACGTTTAGGGTTACCTAAATGTATTTAGTGACTTGTGGTGCAAGTGGGCCTTAATCGTCATCGACCTCATCATCAGCTACGTACCTTCACAGGAGACATTCCATCTGTCAGCCAGTTCCCTGGTCCTCTGCTCAACCCTTTCTCCGCTGGCTGCATCAGCCCCGGAGCAGAGCTCACGCGCCCGCTCCCGGACCACGTCCAAGAGCGGCTGCTGGTTCTGAAGACATAGGGTATAACAGATTATGAAGAGTTAAACGTAGAAGGTACAAAAACCTAGGTCAGTTCTACCACGTGGTAACATAATATTTGGCCGAAATTCTCAAACGTAAGTCACTGGTTTCTAAAAGGCAACACAAAAACTTGCTAAAAGGCTGTTAAATTCAAGTTAACTGCTGTTGGCTGACCGGAATAGCAGCCGTCAATCAAATTACTTGATATCATGACAGGCGGTTAGCTAATTCAATGGTGATAGAGTTTAAAAAACCGGGTGTGTCATGATTTCACTGTCACTAAAGCCCGGAATACACGTGCCTGTAATTTGCACAAAAGTATGCAAGTAACTTGCATGACATGTGGCATAACAACTACTGCTTGGTGGATACAATAATGGCATGCAAGCTAGGTACTTGCATACTTTTATGCAAGTTACAGGCATATATAGTGTGGGCTTTAGGTATAGTAGAACAACTGAAAGACTTGCAAGAACATCTTCAAATTAAGTTGCGTTTGAGAATTTTATAATCAGACAACTCCAAAATGAAACCATGTTTGTCCATGAAAACTGGATTTTAAGTAATACAGTTCTCTCTCTATCTATGTTCTCAAAAACGTAATGAGGGAAGGGATTGATGACAGGATTGTTAATATGCGCGTTGGCGGACCCTAAAAAGCAAAATCAAGCTTGATGGTAGGAACATAGATGAGCAAAAATCACAGATATAGAAAATATTGTGTATGACAATATAGATAGAAATCGAAATCCTTCAACTGGAATTCACATATGCCTACGGTAAGTTCTACATTATGGTTTCATTCAGGAAGTAGTCGATCAGTAACTGATACATATGTTCCATATTGATTATTAAACTGACATCGAGAAATTGTTACTACTACAGTCGACTGGCTTATTACCCAATTTGAATTGCTTTCGTACTTACGGACCGGTTCGTAACCTGTATTTGTAAAGGAAGAATCGTTTACGCATTACATGTAAAGTGAGTATTTTGCAATACCTTTCACAGTCATTATGCATGTTTCGTGCAAGTATATTTAAGTTATCATAACAAGTTGTGAAAGAGTTGATTCTTTAAATGCAACTCTGAATAAAATAAATTCTTTTGAATTCTGAATGACTAAATTATTTTTATGAATCACGATAATATTTACATAATATAAGCTAACAGACTTAAAATAATAATAAATATATGTACATATATGGAAAAAGAATCATTGCGCATCAAAAAATTTACTTGAATGTTATCTTGGTGAAATAAAAACCTATGATTAATTCGAGTTCAAAGTCTTTTCTATGTATAGAACAAAGAAATAAAAACCGCAACATAAATTGGTCACGGTATTGATTTGTCGCAAAAAGAAAATTACTACAAATAGTAATGACTAATGATGCTGACGCCATGCTTGGCAAATTACAATATCCGGCAACACTGTAGGAACATTAAAATTTAGAGGAAAAAAAATTGTTTACCTACTAAACAATGTAAAATCATTACTACCATGGGAAATAATTGCGATAATTAAGAATATTTATATTTTTTTCGTGTTACTTTTGCCATCTACACGCTATGAAGAAGGAAATTCTTCTACTTGTATTTTTGACAGCGACCATAGACTTCAAGATGATTTTTAAGTTTAAGTCCTTTTTTTTCTCTTATCCTATGTTGTCCCTCTGCTAGGACAAGGTCTTCCCCATATTTTTCCACTTCTCTTTATGCTGTGCCTTCTCCATCCAATTGGTTAGCATTAGGAACGAACGAGTCCGAGTTAGGTTTCTGGTTAAAGATAAACGTCCCAACAACAATGATACCATACAATACAGTAAGTACAGTCTTTCATACTAAGTACCTACCTACTTCAATGCTGATAAAGTAATATTTCACACTCCGCCAACAGTGCCATTTTTTGATAGCCAGTAAAACAACTGTATTGTATCGCAACAACGATTCTAGAAACTGCCCAAGTGTTTACAGCGTCAACTTTTTGCAAATCAATAGTTCCATTCTATGGCAACTTTGTCTCATCCTGACCTTGGCCCACGATTTAAGCTGACCGAGACATTAATGTCCTCATTGTGCTTGCTAAAGGCACCGGATCTGACATCATTATGCTTTTAAAATGTAATGCAGGCTTTACCGCGTACATGACATTGTTGTGGACTTGCGTATAATAATGTTGGTTTTATTATTTTCTATTTCAACAAGCCGTGCATTGCATCCGATGGTATTTCCATCGGAAAACTGGCAAACTTACATACAAGCTTGCATATTCATATTAAACCCCTTTAGGGGATGAATATTCAAAAATCCTTCCTTAGTGATCACTTTCGAAGTCTTGTGCAAAATTTCGCGCTTCTAGACTCTCCCAGGTGGTTTAGGCTGTGCCTCAGGGCTGTGCGTTGCCCATAGATATTGGCGTTGTCTGTCAATGAGTGAAAATTTAAGATTTTTTGTAAAAAAATTGTTGTGGTACTAAATTTTATTTAGCATCGAGTTATACAGTTTTAGCTGTATTATTTTTATTTTAGCTGCGTCCGCGAACGGAATTCGCGTTGCTGAATTTTAGGCCAAAGAAATTTAAAAAACTATATATATTCTTGCCAATTACAAAAATTTCTCCATTGTAAATTGTTCTTTGATCATAGGTTTGCTCTATAGCAATGAGTTTGTTTCGGTTTTCCCTCTCAAAATTGACGGCTGCCAAAAACAAAACCTCGCTTTTTGATTCCTATTTGACCAGCTACGAAATACTGGCCTCACCCAAGCACAAACCTAGCTCAATGAGGATCATTTGACCTGATTACAATATCAAAGGCTTGCGAAAATAAGGTTGCATACATGATGATGATGTTCACGCGACAATAGACTTAACAAGGCATTGACTTGCAGTTGAGAGGTCGGGAGTTCATATCACATCCGCTGCACTAGTGTAGTGAGCCCACACCTATTGCGACCATGATTACACTTGTTCGAAGTTATTTACTTCTGGTTATTTCAATCATCTTATCATTATCTTAGGTTTTCTGGTTGTTTTTGTTTTTCTATAGGTACACTTCTACTTAACCTTTCGGGGTATACAGGTTATGTGTATTTCGATCAATCAATTAGCTAGCCTTTTGCTGTTTCTGCTGGGGAGTTTGTTCCGCGACTTCTTCTCCCCAGCGAAAGCACTAGGAAGTGGCGAAGGGCGAGCGTTTTTGGGGGACTGTCTTATGTAATTTTGACGTTCGAAAAGTGCTGATTGCCTAGTTTGAATAAATGACGATTGACGATTTTGATTTTTTTTTTTTCCCAACTACATATTTTGGGGTCGGCTCCCAGTCTAATCGGATGCAGTTGAATAGCAGCATTTTACATGAAGCTACTGCCTATATGATCTTCATGACCCAGTTACTAGGTAACACGTTACCCCGTGGTAAGACTAGTTGTCAGACTTTTGGGCTTCTGACTACCCGTAATAACTGCCAGATCTTCGATGACAGCTGCGACCTACAGTTTAGTTTTATCATTTTTATAATCACAGCCAAAGGAATGCACTCTTAACAGAAATGTAGAAGTTACGAAAATCTTTATCATGATGGTCTAAAGTGTCCAGATACTAACTTATGAGTAGGTACGAATAGTTCTTGTAAACTAGTATATATCTTATCATTCCTCAAGTATTTACGGAATCTAGTTATTTAAATGACTTCTATAAGACTTAATCCACTGCTAGTAATGCCACTTATCTTGAACTTGACCGCGTTAACTTGAATAGTATATATCTCAGTTAACTCGCCGATTATATAAAACGTTCATAATCAATGAAAATAGAAAGTGATCGCTTGAATAGTCTGAAATAGCGATTGAGAACGGCGCATGAGTGTTTACAATGTTATCACAGCTGTATACTGATGACTGATAAGAGGAAATTGATAAGAACCGTTTTAAACGCTAGTCAGATCGTTATGAGAAAATTCCTTAGAGTTGACTTGCTTTGAAAGGAGGCCTTCTTATCAGAACTCTTGATGGAAATTAACAAATAGTAAATTTTGAGTATTTTTTAGGTTCAACGGAAACACTTTTAGACTGACTTAATTTTACTTTCTAACAATGATTGGAAGCCACAAAATTGACTTGATCTCCTATTTAGCCAAAATAATACCAAACAGCAGTAAACCTGATAAGAAAGTTGTTAGGCTTAAAATCGAAAGTATTTCATATTTTCCTTAGTAATTCTTTAAACGAGTATCCCATGCTGGATTTAGCAGACGTTGGCCTTGACACCTCGACTCATTGTGTCTATTTATAGCCCATGAGAAAAAACATTAACGACGAGATTGCAGCGCCTGCGCTTCCAGCCTACATTCTGAGCTGCTTTATTTACATTTTAGTGATTAAAGATTAGATTACCAACATAGGTCTTATAAAAATCTTAAATTAATTCACTGACAGAACGCACAGTACCGTTGGGTGCAGAAGCATGAAATTTTGCACAACAGTTCTTTTTGTTGCTTATGGCGTCGCGGCAGACCTGCTAGAGAAGATGGCGGGATGAGCTAGAGAAAACAAACGACCAGTGGTTCACTTTAGCCCTGGATCGAATGTGCTGGAAGTCTTGGGTAGAGGCCTTTGCTCAGCAATGGGATGAAGCAGGTTAATAGTAACAGTTATTTATGTAACGAAGGTGAGCAATAAGAAAGGATTTTTGAAAATGTATCCCCATAAGGGGTTAAACAGAATATGTCTAGAAACAAACCTCCAACAAACGATCTGTTTGCGGACGGATGGACGAAGATTTTATCGGCATGTCAGTACTGTGAGAGGGATTTATAATAGTGTTTTTATGTTTTCTCCTTATGTGTATGTGTATAAAAACTGTATCTTTAATACTTATAATTGGTTTTAAACCGTTTTAATTAAATAAATAAATAATTTCAATGTAGTTTTCGCGCAAAGACGTTGCAACGATTGCACAATTTCGCAAATTGCTAAGAACTGTAATGAGGCTATAAAAGGAAGCAAATTTTCAACTAAGAACAAAGCAAATATATGTCAGGCCTATGTATAAGGTTCCAGAACCGAAGATGTTGGCGTAATAAAGCCTAAACCTACGACTGTAATCTACGATAAATGAATGTAAGCTGAACAAATTGGGACAATGCATAAGAGCAGTCTACACAGACACATCTGGCAATGCGAATTATATTGAATTCTGTTTTATAAATGCAATTTGGCAGTGTCTTTCAGACAACCTCTGCGTGTAGTAGGCATTAAGCCACAAATAATGCTCATGGCTATAACTTGCAAAACAGTCGGCAAGTCGCTTACATGCATGTATAATTCGTATGCTGTACATAATAAAGTGTATTCTATTCTAGTTCTGACTGGTGTCCACAATCCATAATATACTACTATTACTTTAATAATTATGACACACCTGGTTACTATTAGAATCTACATAGTACTACTATCTACTATCATTGATTGACAACGCACATCCTAAACCGCGGAGTCTAGAAGCATAAAATTTTGCACAAGAGTACAATACAGTAAAAATTTGCACTAAGGATTTTTGAAATTCCATTCCCTAAAGAGGGTAATTAGGGGATGGAAGTTTGACGGTTTTACCGATGGGAAGTCCCATGGAGCCCACGACTTGTTATTATAGAATTATGTTGCATCAATTGCAATTCGGCAATGTCTTATAGAAATCCTGTACAAAGTATAGGCATTATGAAAGTTACAATAGCCAGAGCTCAGACACGTAATGCTCTCTGAGATGACAATACAGAGAAAGTAACAATGCTGCTTTCACTGTATTAATACTGTTGCAGTTTGTATCAATATAAAGGATGCTGTGAACTCTTTTGTGGATCGTTTATGGACACAATGGGTCTGATTCAATTGATTCTGCAGACGTGAAAACTTTACAAAAGGTTGTTGACTCGTCTCGCTCAGCGTTTATTGAAAATATCGCGTTCTTTATTAAATTCTTTGGCATTAAAATTTACATTAACATGGCAAATATAAATTGTGATAAGTATGCGATCAATTATGTTTTCGAGGTAATGATATAATTAAAAACTATAGATCATAGTTCTTTTTGCAAAATCTTAACTCAGGGTCTTTGACAGTCATTGAAAAAGATTCGCCGCCTTCTGATGGCCCAAAAGTAACTTCCCTTGAATTTAAAACAGTGACGTCATGATGTACGTTTAAAATATTAACTCGGAGTACCACGGCCGTTGGACGAAAACGTGGGATAATAATCGTAAATGAGTCATTCGGCCTTACCAATTATGGGACTGTCTCGTGTCTTAGGCCTTAAAAATGTGACTGAACTAAAAACATTTGATGTTGAGCGTAACATATTTGAAGTTATAATATTAGTACGTCTTTTTAGATCATTATTACACATAAATATAAATTGAACCTAATATTTTGTAACATTATTATTTTAAAGAGTATCCATGGAGTTTCTTGTTCGTTCTTCTCCATAGGTGCTTTGGCATGGGCATTTGGGCAACTAGCTACATCTTTCTGACTGAATGACTGTCTTGGCCATTTAAAAGTGCCCAAAAATGGTATTGTGGCAGAATTGAAAAAAATGCTTTAAGTTTGAGTATTTTTTGTGGGACTATACGGGCTCATGGAAGTATAATCTTCTTCACGATTTATATAGAAAAGAAAATGAACTCAAGGTTGTTTTCCCACATGTTTTCCTTTGATATCGATTAGCATTTAAATAGCATGTCATGTTGATTACCATGGCGGTATCAATCGATAGATTACATAAAACGACCTCGATAACGCGCCCTTGACCTTCAAGGTCATCGCATGTTTAGCGCCACTTAGCTCTATCATACAGATAATATTTTTTATTTTTTACGGTTGTATATGGAACGACTGCTTTAATTTCACGTCTCTTGGTTTTAAACTACTCATTTCCAATTTTAATTTCGGGTTCATGAGACCGGAAAGTTTAATTATGGGACTTATCCACTTAAGGAGAAATAAACAGCCAAAAGGCCTTTACGAAAGTTTAACTGCAGTCTCCGTAAACGGTATAATAACCGGTAACTGCAGATATTTTAACTTAAGAGTCCGATTCTCCCTCTGAAAATGGCTCCAAGCGATGCGTTGGTGTTTAAACTCGCCATGCAAACGGTAATAACCGTGAGATCACGTTTTAAGATCACAAAAAAATCGCAAACACTTTTTACACCGGCATTTTGAGCTTCCAGCACGGAATCCAATTTAAAACATCGTCTATTTACACAAGTCAACATTAGGAAAGTGAAACAATGGTATGAACCCGAACTGGTCCGCGGTGACCTTGAACTTAACTTCAAAAACAACAACAAAACGAACACACCTGTGCGAAAACTTAAAACTATCGCGGTATCACAAACTTACCTTCCTTTTTCGCGGAATTTTTAATACCTACTTACTGACTAGAATTTGAAATTGCAAAAAAGGACTATTTAGTGTAGTAAACTAAGTGGGCACGTGGATATAACACTTGCACGATGTGAAAACAAGGCAATAAGTGGTGTGTTTGTGTACAGTTCTCATTGCGATGCTATTCAGTCGCAGACTGGCGCGCGCGCGGCCGGTCGAGCTGCGTGACGTCACGCAGTTAAGGGGCATACGGTGAAGTCATAAGTGTTGTGCAATACTTTATTGACAAGTTTTTGATAAGCGGATGATAAGTTAATGATGATGAATTTGGGATTATTTATACAGGGGTTACTATAGCCATAAACAAGCACTGACGTTTGTAGAGTTTAGGAAAATATGTTTCACGTTTTTAATTGCAGCACCTTTTGTCACCCTGAATTATTTTGAAAGATATTGGTAAACCATTGCTTTGTATGTTCGAAAAGTTTGTCTGCTCTACAAAATAAATAACTTAATGAATGTTGTTGAACTGTCAAAATTATAGCCATTCCTACTATTAGTGTGTTACCTAATTACCCCGGACTGTTACATACGAAAGTTTATTTTCCATGAGAGAATTTGCTAAAGAAAAATATTATACTAATCTGATTTGTGTGATTTTGAAATTAAAGAGACATGGTCTTTAGATCAAGCAACGTCAGGTGATGGCAACACCTGTCACATTTCAAGCACAGACAGCTGAGCAACTGGTAACACTACAAATTCAACTGTTAAATAAATGAGGGTCAGCTGGATTTGATGAATAGAACCAGGGGGAAGTTGAATGGAAATAAAGAATCGAAGGGGTTCTATAGATCAAGAATTGACCCAAAAACGTTTTGGGAGTACCTACTACAAAATATTTTCTGACAACCGCTAATAAACAGTCTACCTACGTACAGAAGCGGCGTAAGTCCCGGACTCCACTGAAGCGGAGCTGAGCGGAGCGGAGCGGAGACGTGCAGGAATCGATCAATCACAATGGTTGAAATCCTCATCGCGTCACTCGTCTCGTCTGTGATTGGACGATTCCTGCACGTCTCCGCTCCGCTCCGCCCAGCTCCGCTTCAGTGGAGTCCGGGCCTTAGGGTATGGCGCGGTTGGGCGATCGCCCAGGGCGCCAGATTTGAAGGGGCGCCTGCTGCGGTGCCCCTTTGTATTTGCTTGTTCGTTAAGCGAGTCCTACTTACTAGTAACTTCCCTAAATCTAGCCACAAAATCGTAATGATGGCAACACTAGAATGGAATGCAGTGTTCGGTTAGATTAGAGCACTGCTGTTCATTTGACCGGGAATCCCCGACCATAGACAAAACAAATTAAAAACCAGACCTTCTCAAACTCTATAGTGATCTTCAATTGAAATTAACTGTAGACTCTAACTCAGATATAGATGGTTGTATTATGTTGTGCGATGAACTCATAAGTCTGAAATATTTTTTGTCTGATCAGAATGTGGTTAATCCCGTCTTAATTTTAAATTTTATCAAAGATCGCAACATACAAGAGCTGAATCCTTTATGGATAACATTGCGAATATTGATCACTATACCTGTAATTGTGGCTAGTGGGAAAAGGAGTTTTTGTAAGCTTAAGCTGATAAAAACCTATCTGTGAGCAATAATATCTCAATTTAGATTTGACAAACATAGCAACTTTTTCAATCGAAAATTAAATTGCGGAAAACATAGACTTTGATGTATCTTAATAACAGCGTTTTCCGATAGAAAGGCAAGAAAAGTAAATTTTTTTTATTTTTTTTTTAAATTGTTGTTTCATTATATCCCTTGGCTTTTTTTTCGTATGGGTTTCAATGGGAGATAGGGGGCACCGTAGAAATTTCGCCCAGGGCGCTGGTAGTGCTAAAACCACCTCTGCCTACGTAGTACAGACGCCAGCACATTAACCTACCTGAAACTGTCACATTTTCCCAACCAACTTTGAACCTTATGCTTTAGTTGTAAAGTTGAAAATCTATTAAAGAAATTTGACAGATTGTAGTAGGTTGATGTGCTGGCGTCTGTACGTATTTGTTATCCTGACTTTATTTTTTAATCACACTTATATATCACACTAATATTATAAAGGCGAAAGTTTGTGAGTGTGTGTGTTTATATGTTTGTTACTTCTTCACGCCTAAACCACTAAACCGATTTAGATGAAATTTGGTATAGAGATAGTTTGAGTCCCGGAAAAGGACATAGGACACTTTTATCCCGATATTCCCACGGGATCGAGACTTATGCGGGTGAAACCGCGGGGCGCAGCTAGTCACACTATCACACTAATATTATAAAGGCGAAAGTTTGTGAGTGTGTGTGTTTATATGTTTGTTACTTCTTCACACCTAAACCACTGAACCGATTTAGATGAAATTTGGTATAGAGATAGTTTGAGTCCCGGAAAAGGACATAGGCTACTTTTTATCCCGATATTCCCACGGGATCGACACTTATGCGGGTGAAACCGCGGGGCGCAGCTAGTATTATAAATGCAAAAGTGAATTTATTTTTTTGTTTGTAACGCTTTCACGCTAAAACGGCTGAACAGATTTGGTTGAAATTTGGCACATAGACCATGACATAGGCTACTTTTCATCCTGGATCACAGACGAAATCGTGGGCAACAACCTGTTCCTAGTAAAATAGAAATTTGAATTGGTTTCATTTTGACGGTTCAACAACATTCATTGCGTTATTTAAGTTGTTGAGCAGACAACATTTTCGAACATATGAAGCAATGGATTAGCAATATTCTTCAAAATGATTCAGATTGAGAATTAGTAGAGTGTGTTACGCGATTAAAGGTGCTGTAAAAGGTATTTCATTTTCTTTCTTCACAAGATGAATCGTTCCATTTTAACTTACCATTAAAATCCGGAGCATATCTAACTTACTTTATAGCATAAATAATTCCGTCCTTGTGCCCGCATAGGTCATACATTTTTATAGCTCTCCTTTAAAGTTAAGTTCGTGTTATGAATTCAAATTGAGTTTTTTACAATCGATGCGATCACGTCATATTCAATATAAATATAGGTAACTAATCCATACTTAATATTATAAATGCGAAAGTGTGTCTATCTGTCTGTTACCTCTCCACGCGTAAACCGCTGAACCGATTTAGATGTTTGGTATAGAGATAGTTTGAGTCCCAGGAAAGGACATAGGATAGTTTTTATCCCGGTATTCCTACGGGATCGAGACTTATGCGGGAGAAACCGCGGGGCGCTGCTAGTTAGTTATAAATATCAAGAAAAACGTATGTGAAAAAAAAAAAACAAATTGTTAAAAATGGAGTACAAAATACCTAAATGATTCTGAAATGAAATGTTTTGGTTATTTTAGTAAACTCAAACTCATAGCATTTATTTCAATTAAACCATTACAGGTACTTTTGAATTGTCAAAATTAAGTAGTCGGTCAGTTAGTCAGAAAGTTGAAGCTAGTCGTAAATAGTAAATTCTTTGAACTTGGTTTCATGAGAAGAAATTGGGCAAAAGATTGCAAAAAACTAAAGTAAAATTGGAACAACTGCCACAAATAAAAAAAGAAAATATTTGCTTCTTTCTTCGAATACAACCTATGGGGTTAAATTATTGTAGACTCTTGCCCTAAAAGAACTCGATTTTAAAATAAAACTCATCGCGAAGTCTATCCATTTCTTTACCTTTCGCAGTCGGTTATAAGACGTCGCTTGGTCAGTTTAGCAACGTTGCCTTAACTTCACAACAATGGGCCTTGAAATCAAGTGCATTAACCTAGTCGTTCATAAACTAAAAATAAGAACTGGCTAACTGGTGTAGATGTTATAACACAGGTAACTTAGGTTTAGCAAAAATATTTATCTCTAATTCATAATCGGATAGTGTAAAATTATTATTATCAAAGTTAGTGCAGTAAAATGTGGGTAATCATGCACATTTTGAGCTACACATTAAAATTACATATTTTAAAATTAGTAAGTAGTGACTTAATTTTTTTATTTAAAAAAATATATAAAAATAAGGTGGTTTTGAAGATTTTTTTTACAATAAAAAAAAAAAAATAATTAAATTTTTCGGAATATGGTGCCTAGTAAACATTGTTTATTGTCATCTATTTATGAGAAATCGTAATCTTCTTTATCATTGCAACGATACTACAAGATACCGGTATTACCTACGAATTGTAATAAGGTTTTTGTATATGAAGCTGATAAAATCATGCCATGTAATGACTATAATTTCTCCAAAATAATTATGAGTTATCTTATTATTAAGAAATGTAAATATTTATTTATAATCCGTTTAGATACATTAATTTCCTTAAAAAGTTTGGGAAAAAAATTTCTCTTTGTTATAAAAATATACCTAAGTTCTGTGTGTGTATGTCGAGCCCTTTCAAGATAGCATCAACAAATATTTTCACAAACATATTATCTTAATGATATTTACTTTAAAAACAAACAATGATATCCAGCAAAAACTGAAGAGCGGCGCCATATTATTTTTAACGGTGCTGACTCCATTTAAAATTGTAATATTTCAATTAGTATGGGAATTTATTCATTTTGCGGTGTGCCCGGGCATACAGTATCGCGTTTTTCGTTAATAGTTGTTTTCTCATCAGCCATTGTAAAGTGTATCGCGAGATATCGATGTTTGAAACAACCGTTGATTGTGCTACTTTTGAGGACATCTAGCGGTGCCCGAGTGAACTAATTATGGTAATCGTTGCTATTAATAGAATAGGAGGATAATTTTATTCTTATCTGAGAACGCACGTGTATTTTCTAGCCTAATTACCTAGTACAGCTCTAGTACTCGATACTTCAATAGGTAGTTATTATATTTTTAGGTACTTTCCCGATAATAGAGCAGTATAATATCAAGTGGGGATCATAATAACGCGTGGTTAAGTATGGAAACCCCCTCTTTACAAATTTTCGGACTGTGACTCACAATACCAATTGAGGAGCCGTTTGTAATCTAAATTGATCGAAATTGATTGATTTATTAGCAACTTTCGTGTTCGCATTGCACTTTTTTGTCAATTTAGGTAGTTAATAGCAATAAAAACGAATTTCCTTGTTAAAAAAGTTTGAGCCGATCAAATTATGTAGTTTTTACAAAATTATTATTTGCAACTGACATGCCACGCGCCAACAAAATCCATGTTCATAATTTAATTAATCGATTAGGGATAAGATCCGTAGTACCTACGTCGAATAATGTGTCAAATATTTATCCATGTAATTATAAAATAAAGAGGGTAAATCAGCCAGCCGACTTAAAAAATAAGTACATAATAATATTATTTTCATCGAAAAAAAAAAATCTTTGATAAAAAAAATATTTTTAGACTTCTATAGCAACTGCGTTATAAAATATGAGTCAAAAATTCAACACTCCCATTTTTTTCGTCAGAATCAAAAACACATGTTTACTTGTTTAGTCAGAGACATAGAGAGGATATTCCTTGAGTTCCATTAACATTGCTAATTAAATTAAGTCTACTACGCGCTGCTATACAAGTCTTACATTACTACGAAATAGCCACTCACCTCAAGGTCATTCTTGGCATGATTCAGCTTCTCCAAATGCAGCCTTAGCGCGTCCACCGACGTCACCGGTTCGTCTTGAATGTCGTTTTTGTCTAAGATCGCCTTAATCTTATCGACGAGCTGGCAGAAGTCTTTCCAGATCTCCAGGTCTTGCTCTAGTTGAGCTTGACGAGATTTTGCAGAGTTGAGGGTGTTCTTCAGAAGTTGGTTGTGTTTCTGATGATCCTTGGAAAGTTCTTCTTGTTCAGAAGCTGCTAGTGACGGCCAGATTTTATCAACAATGTCTTGCATGCGCTTTCCAACAAGATCTTTCATCGAAGGTTCTGATGTGTTGAAGAAAGATTTGTGCTCTTCTAAATCAGATTCAATATTCTCAAAGTCTGTGCCGTTCTTGCCCATGTCGAGGCGAATGGTCGCTTCGTTGACCCAGATGTTCAATTTCTCGACAAGTTGTAGGTATTGCTGTCTGTACTTCTTGTTGTCCTGTAAATATTTCTCTCTGTTTGTTAACTCTGCTGGTAAAGATGTTTTCAGAGAGTTGGCTTCAGACATCATTTCGAGTAACGTGCTTGGTATTCCGTCATCGTTTTTAATAACATCAGTTATCTTTGTAAGTTTGTCTAGATACGACTGAATGTTCTTGACAAGTGTAGCGTGCTCTGTGAGTTTCTTGTCGACACTAGCGACATCTCTGTTGAGGAGTGGTCGGGAGTGTACGGCTGCTTCATTGTCGTGCAGCCATTGAAGGATGTCTGATAGATCTGAGCCCAGTTTCTTGTGTTCTGCTGCGGCTCTCTCGTGTTCTTGACGCTTGGCCTCTACAGTTCTTCTTAGTGTTAGAAGCTGTTGTTTCAGTGACTGTAGTAACTCAGTGATGTTGTTCCTATCGATGACTGTGCCTTCAGCGGCAATCTGTTGACCTTTGTCTGTTGCAGTTGCAAGCAAAGCTTCACAGCCCTGGATCTTGACGATGATGTCATCGTAACGTTTAATCTTGTCTTCCAAAGTATCGTTGGATTTCTCAATTTCCGATGTTAGGTCCGTGTATTTGGAGATGAACTCTTCAATTTCCTTCACTAATGCGAAGAATTGTTCTCGGAGAAGGAGGAGTTGTTTCAGTTTCGATATTTGGTCTTCAATAGTGCTCATCAGGTCATCTTGTTGAGTAAGTATATCTTGGAGGTCATGTAAGTTACCGCCTTGGAGTTCATTCAACATTGCTTTGTTCTTCTTCAGGTCAGCTAAGATAGATTCGTAAGCTTGAATGATTGGCTGAACATCCTCTACCTTGCTTCCTATAGGTTTGTTCAAAGCCTTCAGTTTATTTTGGATCTCATTCAAGAATTCAAGCGCAGCAGCGATCTGGGCTGCAGCATCCTTGTACTCCTTAATGTGTTTGAGCAGGATGCCCTTCTTGTCATTGATGATAGCCTTAATCCTCGCGAATCTATCAGATAAGACGTTCACTTGTTCCTTCAGTTGCAGTTTGTTAGAATCTGACAGCGAATCCATGAGTTCTTTAGACTTGTCCTTAATTTTGTTGATATTCTTTTCGACGTCATCAGCTTCTTTGCTAAGTTTCTCGAACTTGGCGAGTTGTTCTTCCAGGACTTGAAGACTGGTTGTCCTTAACTCAGGAGTGGCCGCTACTTCGGCTTCATTCAACCAGCTCTGGCATTTGGCAACTTCAGATTCGAATTCGTTCCTGCCTTGTAAGCGTTTGTTAAGTGCAGCCAGTTTATCATCGATGTCAACCTTTGCTGAAGTGTAGGACTTGTTCAGGTCTTCAAGTACAGCTTGTAGCTTAGCCCTATCTTCGGGAGAACAGTCCTTAGATACAGTGTTGCCTTGGCGCATAACTTCAGCCAAAGTATCGTTATGGAAGTCAGATAGCTCACTCTGGTGTTTTTTATGTACTGCAATCTCTTTCTCAACCTTAGCAGCTTCTAGAGGTACTGGACCACCAAGTTTCTTAATCTCGGCAAGTTTGGCTTTGAGCCAGTTCTTAGCTTTCTCAATATCATTCTCAAGTTTCTTCCTATCCTCAGCGCATGTGCCTAATCTTTCGATCTCTTGCTTGATGAGTGTAGCGAGTTGCTTTTGTTTCGAGGATAGTTCAGACAATTCTGACTCTAATTGCATCTGTTCAGAAGGTTCAAGTTCACCTTGGATGTTGCTTACCTTCTTCTCCAAAGAGTCAATGACTGTCTTTTTACCGTCAGTTTCTTTAAGAAGATTGGCTACCTTCTTCTGCCTTTCTTTGACGGACTTGCTCTCATAACCAAGAGGTTCAGGGTGAAGGATGTTGTCAATTTCCTTCTGCATCCATTCGTTCTGGGCGTTGACCTCGCTCTTGGTACCGTCAATTGCTTTGTAGGTAATCTCAAGCATTTGTAGCTTGCGTTGAATACGTTTAGCGATGTCATTGTACCTTCGTTCCACCGATTTCATCTGTGAAAATGATTCGATTTAGTAGTTTGCCTAGCGACAAAATAAACTAAAAATCATTATTACAAGTGCACGAGGTATGCAGGTAAAATATGTACTATAATTGCCGGTTCAACAATAGTTTAATGAGTAATTTCACGGTGAGGTCACTACTACTAATATTTGTCACGATCACGATTTGTCATTCGTTTATCTACAAATTGACTACTTACTTGTTCCTCGACCTGTTGAGACTCCAAGTTGCTGACGATGTTGATCACTTGAGATCCAACAGACTTGATGCTATCAACCTTGTCTTTGCCAGCCTGTCCGAACTCAGAAGACAATTCCTTAAGAGCGCTGAGCTTCTGAGGACATGGGAGTCCAGATCCCTTGTCAGCCAGGCACATCTTCTTGAGTGTGGAATCGAAGAAGTCGTGGATTTCTTGGCATTTGTTGCGGAAAGCGTCAATGATTGCTTGGTTGCCCTTCTCTCTCTCGATTGCCTTGAGGATGGCCTGTTCAAGGTTGTCTAACTCTTCTTCTAGATTGATTTCGTCTTCGAGTCCTGAACAAGAAGAGATGATGGTTAGTGACAACGCTTCTAATTCATCATGTTTTGTAAGAACATTACTTTTGTGCTTTGTATTTTGTGTCAAGGTAGTAAACACATTACATCTCAGAATATTTTATCAGTATTTCAGTAGTCTACGTATTTGATAAAAAATAAAACAAATTATTTTTAAACCACTACGAAAATAATAATTAAAAAAAAAATTATTTGACAAAAGTTGAAATATTTATAAAATAATTAAGAACGTTGCACTTACCTTCAGTAGGAATCTCAGTAAACAGCCTATTCCTCTTCTCACTAAGGGAAGCCAATGCATCATTCATCGCCGCCATATCCTGCTTAGCAGCCTCAGGCCTCAATTTGGATGGGTTGGCGAGCCAATCGCGGGCTAACGCAGTGTGGACCGCAATCCATTCCTGGATCTCTAGGACTTGTTTCATGGCCTCTTCCATGCCATGGACCGCGTCTCCTAATTCCTCCAAATGACTTTGTACCTGTAGGTTATTTTATGTGTTAGATGGTTTTGTGTAAAAGTTTGTATCTACGATGATGGTGCTGGTTTAAAAAACATTGATATGGGACTGATCCGTGTATTTATAAAACATTGATTTTGTGGATATTATGCTGCTGACAAGCTTGTTGCAATGTAGATTCAGAGATTTTTCATGGATGAGTCTTCTAAAACTACTATGGAAATTATAACAACGATAAAACTATGAGTTCCTAATTGCAGTGGGTATTTGTAGAATTCTTTCGGTGGTATTGTAACTTATTAATATGGACTGAGTAGCTAAACATCTTGCAAACACTGTGTCGGATATAGCTGAATTCAAATGTCTGCAAGTAAGCATAAATATGCTAAATTCTGAAAAAAAAAAAAACTCCCCAACTATAACAGCCCATAGACAAACGCCTGGACTAACTCAAGAAAAGGATTCAAGACAGTCCCTAAAAAAAAAAACTTCTCTTTTTTTTTGTTAATAATTCCACAAACAAGCATCCTTACCTTGGTTTCGAAAGTCGAAAGCTTTTGACCGAACTCTGGGGCCTCAAGCGTCCTTAGAATAAGGTCAATGCGCGGCGCGCTCCCTACTTCGCTCACTTGTTTCTATAAACAAACCATGCATCACACACAGACATCAAAACAGTGCGGGTTAATATGTACTATGTACCTAGGTACAGATTAATGGATTATTGGGTTGACAGAGAAAATATTCGAAGGGTCCGAATCCTTTAGTTCTCTAAGCGACACTCTTAATAAACTAAACTGACGAAGATATAAATGCCTCGACTGTCCAAACATCAACATCGGCTATGAGCCAGATACTGCCTATAGTCACTTAAAAAAATGAACAAAAATACTAGTTCCGATAAATCACTGTTATTTATTATTAGGTAGGTATGTCAAGTAATTTCATTGGCAGTCGTCATTTCAACCTGCCAAACACAGCAGCTGTTGACATGAGTTTGACAGCTTCGCTAAGATTTGTGTTGATGAGTCTTTCATTGGCGCCGATTCCCTTGCTCACAAACTAAACTAAATTTAAGTTCAGTGCATCTCATTCTTTCTATTTCATTAAGAA
Source organism: Amphipoea lucens (assembly GCA_947508005.1). Lineage (NCBI taxonomy): Eukaryota > Metazoa > Arthropoda > Insecta > Lepidoptera > Noctuidae > Amphipoea > Amphipoea lucens. The sequence goes on from OX382364.1 coordinate 1,911,522, forward strand.
AAGGACAGAACATAAGTATTAGTTTAGTCCTGTCAAATTAATCAGCGCCTGACATAAATTGACGTATTTTTAGTAGCCAATTTTTTAATCACGTCTAAACTTGTCCATGGAGTATCTTGATTTGACAGAACTAAACTAATATTTATCTTCTGTCCTTTTCTTAATGAAATAGAAAGAATGAGATGCACTGAACTTAAATTTAGTTTAGTTTGTGAGCAAGGGAATCGGCGCCATTGTATAGAATCAAGTTTTACTAACTGAACAGACAGCTATGTTTGTAGCGCCAATTCTTCTTTCCAGCGAAAGCACTAGGAAGTGGTGAAGGGCGGACATGACGGCGGACTGTTTCATGTAATTTTGACATTCGAAAAGTGCTGTTCCAGCATAATTTGAATAAATGACTTTTGATTTTGAGTCTTTTGTAGAATAAAATTGACTAGGTGATAATCGATCCTCATAGGTAACCTTTGGATTTATTACGACTTCTTTTTCTTAAATACCTACTGCAGTTTTATTATCATCATAACTGCCAGTACCTAAGTAAACGCTGTTTTCTCAATATTTTCTCTGTTATTTCTCGGTACAAACGTGACATGTAGCAGAAGCATTCAATTCAACATTGTAGAAGTGGTATTAGGTGATCATGTAGTCGTAAAGTACTAAGTGAATCATGTTATACGTGCCCGTTGTGTGTTATACAAACAGTGCTCGCCTCTCATTGTCTGACTAGAGATTATTAATGTCAAGATAGGTTATAAATTAGGGCCCGCTTGCTACACTCATCACTAAATGCGTTTAGCGCTAAACGTATCCAAAGCATCATTCTGTCTCTATCAACTATAACCGATTGACAGAAATAGAACGATATTTCAAATAGGTACGTTGATTTGTGGTGCCTTAGTATTAGAAATAATTTTGTATAGTTTTGGTCCAATTTAGTGTACCTAAAACGTTTTAGGAAACAGGATTGGATGTTGCTCTAATATTTTTTTCAAGCGCCTAGTGTTTGTTCATTAGCACTTTGTTGAGTTGCTAATACTGAAACATTGCTCTACAAATTATGATTTTGATAAATAATTTGAGCTACCTATTTAAAACAATTTTACAGTTGCAATTTTATTTTTGTAATCCGCTTTAAATGAGAAAAATTTGGCCTGATAAAGGATAAGATAGTACCTACGCAATTTGGTAAACTATCCCAAGCAAATGACGACCAAATTCATGGAAAAGGTAAACAAAAGTTTGAAACCATATCAACAGGTCTTAACAATTTTTTGTATTTGGTAGGATAATTGCAATTTTCTATAAGTTTTCCTATCCATTTTACACTAAATTGGACATTTGTTAACTGGCATTCTGTTAATGATTCCATAATAATCTCGACTCAGACAAAACCAGGTGCACAAAAGTTACATTGCCAACGATAAAGCCTTTACATTATTATTGTTCTAACTACCTACATTCTATCTACAACAATGTTAACTATTTCGTAATAATTATTATTAATTAATAAGAGATCTTATCTTACATCAAAAACGTTGGTTCTGTTCGTTTTGTCGACCTGGCGAACTTATAAGCATAGATTTATTAATTTAAATTATTTGCAGATCATTCAGTTTTTAAAAGCTATGAGAATCGAGTTGCATTGGTAGGGATAACTACTGGGTTTTTATTGAATTCATACATTTATAAACATTAAGAGTACCTACTTCCCTATAAACATGTACACATTTACTCATTGTTCTACATTAACCGGTCAAGCGGCGCGGTTCGCCGATTGGCGACGAAACAAAAGAAAATCAATTGTGTCACATTAGCGGAGCTTGACAGATTAATCTTAAAACCAACTTAAGTTTACTTCAATTTATATTTAAACTTGATTATGCTTAGACTAGCTTTTTTGAACACTTTGATATTTACTAGAAACTCTTTTAAGACTTTCCCTAAATTGAACCGATCAAAATATCTCTATAAATAAGTTTTTTGGACGGAAATCGGCAATAATCAAATACGCAACGCCTAACTAACACTTAAAATTTTAAATAAGGCCATATTTACTTAAAATCAACAACTACCTACTTTTAAACAATTACCTAACATATCCAATGCAACACGACTCTTCACACATTCAACACACAAGACCTTCATTAAACAATCCACATCAAAACGACGTCAAGACTTCCGAAGCGAGTACATGAGAAGTGGCCTGCAGTACCTGGTCGATGAGGTCCTCCAACCGCGCGCGCACGTGCAGCTCGCGCGGCGGGATGGGCAGCGGCGCGGTGTCGGCGGGCGAGCTGGGCCGCGACACGGACGCCGCCGCCGCCGAGCACGCCGCCACCGCCGCCGACAGCCGCCCCTTCTCCGTCTGCAGGCGGTTGTGCAGGCCCTGGGAGGGGAGATGATATTTATTGTAACTTTCATAGGCTTTTTGTGATCCGCTTCTAAAGAACAGAACGGGGATAATGGCGCCGATTCTCTTGTTCACAAACTAAACTAAATTTAAGTTCAGTGCATCTTTTTCTTTCTATTTCATTAAGAAAAGGATAGAAGATAAATATTAGTTTAGTCCTGTCAAATTAAGATACTCCATAGACAATTTAGACGTGATTTAAAAATTGGCTATTAAAAATACGTCAATTTACGTCAGGCACTGACTAATTTGACAGGTCTAAACTAATATTTATCTTCTCTCCTTTTCTTAATGAAATAAAAAGAAAAAGATGCACTGAAATTAAATTTAGTTTAGTTTGTAAACAAGGCAATCGGCGCCAATACCTACCTACATTGTATCCTTACCAACCAAGTGAAATGCTAGGCAGGAAAGGGTAGTTTCAAAAATATTTTAGTACGATAATTTGTTTGAGAATACTATCTTAGTTAATTCAAGATTATTATAGGATGATAAAGAAAATGTTGAACGATCGCCAATTATTATTACATAATTATCTATGTAAATGAAAATGATTATGTCTGAAGAATGCATAACTGTTTCAACACCTGTGTAATCATTAATTCATTACTCAATCTGCGACACCTGTTCGCAAATCTTCAAAACAATAATAAAATTTGTTTGTGATGTGTGTAAGTAATAGTCTATTGTTTTCTATTCGTTCTACTTTTTATGTAGCCGGCCCACCTGATATTCCGTGATTACGATAGCTTCGAAATACTTAAGATACGACTAAGTTAATACAGATAGTGCTTATAATTTCACCATAACTTCTTCAGCAACGCTCCAAATTTACAGAATTTCTCACAAATTACTACTTAAAAATACAGGGTGAAATTAAATTCATGGGCATCCTTTTAAGGAGTCCTTGTACTCATCATTATGAACAACTTTTACTATGGGACTAAACCTAAAATCGTGAAAAAAAATCAGCTGTTCCTTGCATTTATGTTCACATAACTTGTCAAAATGTAGGGAAGAGCTGATTTTTTTCGCGATTTCAGGTTTGGTCCCATAGTAAAAGTTGTTCATAATGATGATTACAATGACCCAATTAAAAGGATGCCCACGAATTCAATTTCACCCTGTATATGACGTAGTACTCACCCGAGCCTTATCCAGCAAATCACGTCCATGCGACAATCCATCAACCGGCACATCGAGCTCAGTAATCGCGGGCTCCATCTCATCCAAGTTGTTCAAAATGCTCTCCAGCGTATCTTCATACTCCTTGAACTTGGCCAAACCTTCTCTCAAGCGCCTTTCGATCTGCAATGCAGTTGCTAACAGACTCTTATGACTGTCATTGACGTTCTTCAACTGTTTTCCTACAGTTTCGCGTATAGATGGCGTTGTTTTTTCGTAGCGTTCGATTTGGGCTTGACCTTTGCCTTCTAATTCGTCTAAGGTTGACCTGTATTTCTGTATATCGTCGAGTAAGACTGCATGTTGGGCTAGCTGTTCTTCAGTCTGCTCCCTATTAGCAATGTATAAGGAATTGTGGGCCATAAGTTGGAAGGAGATCTGCAACAGCCATTTCTCAGTGTCTTGCAAAGACTGGTGGTAGTTGTTGTAATCTTTGATATCAGATTCGAGATCGGCTTTCTTAGCGGCGCATTTAGCGCGTAGTGCTTGGCATTTCTTTTCGATTTCTGTTACAGATTCCTTGATGGCTGGTTTCTTTGCCCAGGAGCTTAATTCAGCAGCTTCGCTCTTAAGTCTGTCCAATTCCGGCTTTTTGTTGTCAATTTCATCTTCAATATGCTTGTATTTCTCTAGAAGAGTCTTCATTTCTCCTAATTCTCCGCCAGTAGGAGGTACCTTGTCCAAGTTTTGTTCAGTATCCTTAATCCATTGATCCATCTTCTTTTTGGATTCTTCGAAGTCCTCCCATTTGCCAATAGCTGCTTTGAGCTGTGCTGTGATAGAGTTAAGGTCTATTTTCAATTGGTCCCAGCTTTCCTGTAAGACCTTCACATCGTTGCGAAGACCGTCTTGTTCTTCGGGTGGTGTGTTGTTCAGAGCCTTCTTGAAAGCTTCTTGTAAGACAACTAGTAAGTGATGTCCTTCAGTCATTCTGTTGCTTACAAGTTTAACTGTCTCTAGTTTATCTTTAGTTGTATCAATGTCACCAACTCCGATAGAATCTTGAACAGTACCATGAGCTGTTTCTAACCATTTTTGGAGATCTTCCTTAGCTTTGATAAACTCAGTGTGGTCAGACAAGTTCTTCTCGCCATTAGAAACTAGACCCTGAATCTTGGTGAGTAAGGTTGTGTATTCAGTTTGTAGGTTGACTGTTTTGTCGCGGACCCAGGCGCAAGCGCTCTGTTCCATCAGGTTTTCACATCTGTCATTCAGTTCTTCTAGGACGTGTTTGTGTCCTAATGCTTCGGATAGAAGTTCCTGTAAAATGACACAAATTTTAGTATACCTAATTCACTCACTCATACATGAGTAACCATAAGTAATGATAAAAAAAATATTCTATTGATTTAAAAAATATATTATTAAGTACAGACGCCAGCACATCAAGCTACTACAATCTGTCAATTTTTTTTAATAGATTTTCAACTTTATCGCTAAAGCATAAGGTTCAACGTTGATTGGGAAAATTTGACAGTTTCGGGTAGCTTGATGTGCTGGCGTCTGTACATTTTTTACTAAAGAGATCCGGCCCATAATTTGGCACGAGTTTTGTACAGTTTTGTAAAGCGTCGTACATATCTGTCACTCAAAGATATGTAGCAGTCTCTTTTTGTAATTCGATGCCTCTAATTAATTCAGGTACTATATTAAACCAGGCACTTATACTTTCGAACACAAGAATCCAGGATTAAGTATGCTTCTAACTTTTAAAGAAAAATTCTTTGTACCTGAAACCTGACAACAGAAAGTAACTAGATCAAATACTCACGCGACACTTATCAAGATGCTCAGGCGTGATCTTGTCCACCTTCTGTACAGTCTTCAGTTTATTATCGAACTCTTTCACCCATTTGCTCATCTTTTCCGAAGTCTCCAGGTAATCCGACCAGGCCGACAGACACTTCTCCAGCAATTTCTTCGTATCCTTACAAATCTGTTGGAGATTCTCCCATTCGATCTTCAGCTGTTTGATCTCCTGGTTGATGTTATCTTTACCTTCATTGCCTGTAGTTTCTAGCACTGCGTTACTAAGGCTTATGGCCTTCTTGAGTAGTGCCTCTCCTTTAGGTAAAGATTCAATGATTTTGTTGACCTTTTGTAGTTTATTTTGTACGGAATCCTTTTCTCCGTGGGAGTCGGAGCATTGTTGGATCTCGATCTTGCAGTTTCTGATCCAGTCATAGAAGTTGTCGTAGGATTCTTTGTATTGAATGTGGGAGTTCACGTATTCTTCCAGTTTCTGTGGGAAGAACGTTGTTAGTAATTAAATTTTTACTCTTACACGTACATATCAATACATTACTATAGATTAATTGAAATTATTAGATTCATGCCTTTATCAACAAAAAAAAAAAACAAATTACTTCATCGGTTGAAGTAAAATAATTACTTTTTCCTTGTTTTTCTGAGCTGAGCTTTTGGTACCCGACCAAGTCAAATAGACATCTGTCAATGATGACGTCAGTCGCAAAATAAATACGTATTTGAAAGGTATTAAGGTAAAATCAGGATCTGAAGCCCTGAGCGTGCGACATTGGAGATACGAACGTGGGACCCGAGGCATTATGCTTGCTATGGATTAAATTCAGTTGTCTAATTGTCTTGGTCCGCTAGTATCTATACATATAAAATTCAAAGTCCTGACTGACTGACTGATATATCAACGCACAGCCTAAACCGTTGGTCCTAGAGACATGCAATTTGGAGGGTGTGTTTTTAGTGAAGAGTAGGTATCCACTAAGAAAGGGTTTTTCGAAATTCCACCCCTAAGAGGGTGAATGGGGGGAGGGTGAAATTTCATGCGGACGAAGTCGCGGGCAGAAGCTAGTAGCTAGCAGCAATAAAATCTATTAAAATCACTCACCGCAATCATCTCATTAACAGTCTTCCTGATATCATCATACCTCTTCAAGGTATCCTCAATACCCTTAGACTTAAGAGAGGCATCCTCTTTAAGTTTCTCATTCAGTCTCTTGACCAAATCGCTGTGAGAGTCAATGTCTCGGTTGAATGTCTTGAACTTCTCTAGCTTGGCCTTCTTCTCTGATAAGTCTTGGAGGAGAGAGTCGTCTGATTGGATCTTCTGGTCGATGTCGTCCAGCCATTCTACTAGGAGTTTGTGGATCTGGAAATTATTTGATTTGTGAGTAACATAACACATATTCGGCCTATAATGTTCCCACTGCTATGACACAGGCCTCCTCTCTTCGAGAGGGAGTGGGCGATAATCACAGATATAGATATACCTAGATAATTCAAGTATCACGAACTGTATGAAAATTAAGCGTGCCACTTTTTGACTACATAATATGACGTCATAAGCTCGCGCCCTCTCACTCACGCTCACCCAGCCAGCAGTACGCAGGACTGAGCGCGAAAATGGCGGCTTATGATTTTCGATCGTAAACTGGTGTGATTTTTGGCGCGCGAAGTAGGTGCTCTTGCGTTTTCTAGGTGTATCTATACTGTGGCGACAATCCACCACGCGAGCCCAGTGCGGGTTGCTAGATGTCATATGTCTTCGAATTTTTGTGTTCTAGGACATGCCGGTTTCCTCACGATGTTTTCCTTCACCGTTTTGAGAGCAGTGGTATTTAGAAATAATTTACCTACACAAAGGAAAGTGCCTGTCTGGGTTCGAACCTACGACCTACAACTCGTAAGTCACTGCCGTAACCATTGGGTTACCACTGCCCACATAAAATAACATCACGCCAGTAATCCCCGAATGATTAGGCAGAGGTGTACCTATAGTACACCCACATTTCGCGAGTTATGTTTTTATTGTGGAAATCGAATTTGCGACATAAGCCGTTGATTCAGCCATAGCCACAGCCACTGCTTTTTTTTATATATGGGATATCATCAAATGACCCCTCCCGCTCTGGGTGGAGCGGAAGGGAGTGTCAGACTCTTACTGACTAAAACCCATCCGTCTTCCTTCCTTAGCCCTTTATGTTCCGGGGTAGCGGTAACCCGTTCGGAAAATCCCGCACCCCAACCACTGCTAACCATGCATTCAATTAAATTGGGCTGCGAATGATTAAGCTTTTGATTCATTGCAGACAAAAAAAATTGAACATCAATAAAAAAAAATATTTAATAGTTTTAAAATATTGTACCTGCTAACAAAATATGGATTGTTATTGTCCGCGATAAAAGTTTTGAATTGAATTGAATAAGTTAAACATAAGTTACTTTCAAACATTCTCTTTTCATACATTTTTTCATTTTGTTTATTTTAATTTATTGACATGTTAATAAATATTGCATGAAATTGTGACATCTACTTACCTATTGACTTTATTTTATTTTTGTTACTTGACATTCGATTACCTAAGGATATTTTGTACCTATGCCTTTTGGTGGGACATAGCATGGACCAACATTTTATTTTTTGTATAACATCTGTATAATTATTAATTAGGGTACCCTATGTTCACAAAATTCATTTATTCATTTTGTGAACATAGGGTACCCTATGTTCACAAAATGAATAAATGAATTTGAATAAAACCGTGTTCTCACCTTAGAAATATCATCAAACTGCGACGCTCTACTAGTCAGTTTATTCCTGACGTCCTGCAGGTCTGCTATCAGCTTATCAAACTCTTGCTTCAAGTTATCTGTGTCCTCCTGTATTTTGGCTGCTCCGGTCTGTTCGGTGTTCATTATTACTTTCTCTTTAAGTTCTAGAAGGTACCTAGAACGAATGAAAATACCGTAATTATTGAAAACAGTTGGCTCACAAATGTGTCACATCTGCGCAAAGCGCCCATTGCTCTTTTCTCTGTATACCTGTTTACAAGGCCCTTTTTAAATGACTAACGAAACTTCACAAACTAATGAATCGGTATGTAAAATGTGTGCAAGAACAAGAAAAATTAACGAAATATTAAAAACATAACTCTAAGTATAAATCACATCCCCTCGTAGGTATCTCAGGTGCCTAGTCACTTGAAATTATAGAAGTGAAAACTTCTTTAGGCGCGTTGGGCATTTTTGAGATGGGAAAAAATCATTGAATTCGCGCCACTGTTACTGTAACCGACACCGTTTCGAATGTGTTCGGCTGTCCTCGGGATGTACTCGGTTTTAATGTATTTCCGATATGTCAGTGTGTGATGGCAAAGCATTCCGTTTGTGTTTTGTTTATATGACGATTCAAAAAATACACACGTAATTGTTCAAGTTTTCACTTCTGTTGGCACCCCCGGAGTGCCACTTTTTATTTCAATCGCTATAGATGGTGATTACCCATCACGTCTTTAAAGTTTCGCCAATTAACAACAAATGGCTATGTACAGACGCCAGCACATCAAGCTACCCGAAACTGTCAAATTTTCACAATCAACTTTGAACCTTATAATTTAGCGATAAAGTTGAAAATCTATTAAAGAAATTTGACAGATTGTAGAAAAAAATAAAGACAGGTAGGGAACATACCTCAGTTTGTTCTGGCCTTGCTCCAAAGATTGACGCAGCAGTTTGACGGTGTTAAGTTTGCTATTCACTTCAGCCAGGTTGTTGGGTATCTCAGCACATTGGTTGAGCTTCTCTCGGGTCCTGTCGAGCCAGTCTTGGCATTCTCCGTACAGAGCGTTGTGTTGCTGGTGTTCCTGTAAAAGGCGCAATTTGTAAGAAAACCCGCGAAAACCAATGTGTATTTCTGAATAGAAAAGGGACTTAAATTGTTAAACACCATTTTTCATGTGTAGAATTATATTGTTAAAAAAAAAGATAAATTATTTTGTATTTGTTTTTTTTTTTGTATGTGTTGTTTTTGGCAGATTATTGTCAAACAAGTTATGTAGCAGTTTTGAAATCATAAATCTAATAGTGTCTATACAGAGTGTTACGGAAAGGGTATATCAATACAAACGGGTTGAAGAGTGTATCTGGTCTAGAATCTCTGTACAAAATTTCAGCTCAAAAGCAGTAACTTTGAAAATGCTTGATATTTTTTTATTTCGATAGTTTATTAAATTGAAATCGTAACAAACGTGTCACCGCACTACGTGGGTCATTATCCATTATCTGTAGTGTGTCTGTGCGCCTAGTACACGCACATCACGCCGCCGCGCGCCAGTGCAGCGCCGTGATGTCAAAATAAAAAAATATTAAGCATTTTCAAAGTTAATGCTTTTGAGCTAAAATTTTGTACAGAGATTCTAGACCAGATACACTCTTCAACCCGTTTGTATTGATATACCCTTTCCGTAACACCCTGCAAATAGGGTCTATTCGGACAATATTAAAATGTCGTATATCGAGAAATTGTGAAAGAACCTTTTTTTTTCTTGCTTCGTGGATAATTGATGAGGTATAAAAAGAACTGTATCTTACTTGATAATGGAGTTCAAGCCTCTTCATAACCTCCTTGGCCAGTGACAGCAGTGCGTTATACTTGGTGGTCAGCTGTGTGATGCCGTTGGATATCCTGGTGTCTGCGCAGGTCTCCAGCAGGGTCTGCGCGCGCACGTTCAGCTTGTCCAGCTCCGCTTGCCAATCGAATAGCATTTGGAGGTGTCCCTGGAAGAAATACCTACGTTTAGAATCCGAGAACATGTTTGAAAATACCATAATTTATGTCAGTCCTACAGCTGTTGTGGATACTTTTTTAATAGCCATTATTATTCTTAGGCCGGCTTGCACAACGGCTGACAAAAAGTTGGGCGCAGACCTTGTCAAAATACATCTAGGGTGAACGTACCAATCCCAAACCAGTTAAGAAGATATTTTGACTTTAATTAACTGTCATTTTAACAGATTTTGACGGAAGACTTTAGTTCTATGTTATTTTTAAAGTTTGCTTAAAGACAAAATGAGGATTAAAAATCATTGCTGCATAAGTATTTAGGAATTGCTGTAATTTTGAGTTAAATCCTAAAAGTTGGACTGTTCCTTAGTTGGACCAACATATACCCGGTTATTGACCAAGATTGAGCCAGTAATTGACCAACGTATTGACTTATACATGAATAAAATAAAAGGCCATTTATTCAATTTTAAAATCAACGTTTATTGAGATCTAACTTTTGTACAGACGCCAGCACATCAAGCTACCCGAAAGTGTCAAATTTTCCCAATCAACTTTGAACCTTATGCTTTAGCAATAAAGTTGAAAATCTATTAAAGAAATTTGGTCAATTAGAATCCAACAGGTTTGCCTAATTTTTCCAGTCACTTGAATTTCTTCCATTGCTTTTTTACATCTTCTTGGTTATACTTAATTTTTTTTTTCTTGGGTGGCATTTCGTGGCTAAAACAAAGTAATCATTATTTGAAGTTAAGTAAGTATTCTAAAATAAAATCGTCCATAGAAAAGGTAAACATGAAAGGTTCACTCTTTACACCCTGAATAAGTATATTGAAAAAAAAATCAAGTCAATTTTAGCAGGACGCCTAAAACATACAATGTCTGGTCAACTCCACGAACACTATGAATGTACCTATCCCAAACCACTGGTCAACTACTGGAATATGTTAATTAAAATCGACAATTTTGTATTGTTCATCAATATAATCAAAGGGAATTGTTGAAAGATCAATAATAATGACAAAAAACGCAAGTTTAAGAAATAACCAGTAGTAAACCATATGGTCAACTATAGGCAACCTATACAACATGCGTTCCAGTAGTTAACCAGTCTCAGAAACCTATTAAAAACAAAAAATTTGTTCAAATTTATATCTGCAATCATTACACTGATAAATATATTAAATATATTTCACAAAACATTTACAATTTACTTAAAAAATACTACATTTTAAATAGATTGAACTTTACCTTTCATTGAGCGCTCCTTATAGCAATGGCGGCCGAACGGCGAGTGAACAAGACACGTAGCGACAAAAATTAAAAAGAAAGCTATATTTTTTTATTAATTCACCTGAAATTCACAGTAGTAGATTCTCAAAGATGTAATAAGGTAACCCAGATTTTAAAAACCTATAGATATTGGCGCGTATTCTTAAAATGTTGACTTTTTTACGCAAATGGTCAACTACAGGCGACTGGTTTGGGACTGGTACGTCCACCCTACATAGGACCAAAAGTCCTGTTTAAACATCGATATGTTTAAAACAGGACTTTTGGTACATAATGATAATAATATAGTTTTGATCAGGTCAACGTACGGTCGAAATACAATGAGCGCTCAACATATTTAGGTGTAATGTTATGCTGATCAAACGACGGCTTATTCCCCGGAGCTCCAAATCTATTGTTCTTCAAACAATTTTACTCCATACATTGATTTCCAAGAGCTCTATAATTTTATTAAAATATTAAAATACCTACTAAAATTGTTCCCATTGTTTTTTTAATTGGAGCCGCCGGGAATAAAATTATGGAGCGCCTGTGAATAAGCCCAAACAACATTGACTGAAATAGAATTATGTTTAGCGCTAATTGTGTAAGTGAACAAATTATTCATATATCATAATCAGCCTATAATGTTCCCACTGCTGGGACACAGGCCTCTCCTCTGTGAGAGGGAGTGGGCCTTGATCCACCACGCGGGTCCAGTGCGGATTGGCGGCAATTATGCATATAGTAAAGCCTAAATGTAAAAAAATAAAACAGAAATTCAATTCTTACCTGGAACTCCTCAAGAACAACCTTCTTCTGTTCCAAGTTATTCTGCAGTTTGTTGAAGGATTGCACTAATTTCTCAGTCTTGGACAACCAGTCTAAGGCTTCCTTGTACTGCTCTTCGTATTCTGTCCACTTTACGATACCTCCCTCGATCAGAGCCTTGGTGTTGTTCAGCTGTTCACTGTTCAATGGAAAAGAAACATTATGTAGATAAAAATATATAATATGTAAACCTAAAAGAGAACTATATTTATGCATTTGTAGTTTCGTATTCGTATTTTAAAAATTCTAAAAAGAACCACCGTCTAAAGGACACTATAGTATCAAAAAAAAAGACGGTCGCGTGAGCCGGACGGTTGAGTGGTTAGTTCTTTTCTTTTTTTAAAATCTTATATAATCAACATGCGCTGAACCTAATACACATTTGCTCTCATCATCACGAGAATCAAAATTATCATAGTATGCCTCTACTAAGTTTCAAATAACCATAAAAAAGCAGAATACTTACACATAGGTATCGTACTCTTCTTGCATAAGAGCTACTTCTTCCTCAATATCCTCTCTATCTTCATGGTCAGCCAAGCCGCAGGATATCTCGCCCTGTTCCAGAGCTTTCTGCAGCTTAGCCTGACCCTCAGGCAGTTCGCTTTCCAACACTTTGAGTTGAGATATCTTACTACTCAACGATTCCTTATCCCCGGTAGCATCAGAGCACTTTCCTAATCTCTCTCTAGCAGCCCTAATCCATTGGACGAAGTCTGAGCCAGCATCAATAAACGCTTGGTGTTGTTCCACGGTCTCTTTCTGTTTTTCATACAAGTCTTTGGCTTGTTTTGAAAGAGTCTCGTATTTGCTGGTGATCTCAGACGCCGGAGCCTGTTGCATAAGTTCTGAAGCCTTAGAAGTTACGGACTGTATCATGGGTTCAAACGAAACGATATCTTGCACAATATTGTTTGTTTGACGGAGTGTGGCTTTCCGCTCGCCTAAGCTAAGACCGGCCGTGAGACCAGCGAGGCGGTCTTGGCCCTTCTTAGACTTGGCGACCTTTTGTTCACACACTTCTTGGAGTTTTGCTTCTCTGTCGGATATCCATTGTTGCAGTTGTGAATAGCTTGAGCTGTAGTCGGCCCATTGGAGCAAAGCTGTTTCCAGATGGACCTTGGCGGTACTCATCTTCTTGACAAGACGGTCCCACTCGTTTTGCAGTTCCTTGAGTTCGGTATTAATCTTGTCTTTGCCATCAGACCTTGTGTTTCTGAGGACTTTCTCTCCGCTGTTGACTGTTGCATGGACCAAGTTCTGGCCTTCTTCGCGACGTTTGAGCAAGTCCTCGATCTGTTCGAGACGTTTCTGCAGGGCTTCCTTGCTGCTATTGCTGCCAGTATCACTGCCACTGCGAGTGATCTCCCAAGCGTCATCAATCCATTTCTTAGTCTTTGCGTAATTGTCATCATAGGTCTGATGTTGTTCGTAGTTGGTTTCAACCTTCTTGAGTACATCATTGGCCATGTTCACTAGTACTTGATACCTGGAGTTCAGGTGACGTAACTGGTTGTTGACGTAGGTGTCCAAGTGTGAAGCTAAAAGACCAGCAGCCGAAGCGTTGAATTTGTCAATGTCAGCTTTTCCTTTGTTCAGCTGGTCGACTATTTCCTTGACTTCATTGACTTGGGCACCCTTTTCCTTAGCAGTTCCGAGTAGGGCTAGTTTTTGATTCTTGATGAGAATTTCCTTCTGTTGTAACCAATCAGATAATCTCTCGTACTCATCTTTGTATTCTCGCCATTGGCTGACTGTATCTTCTAGCTGGCTCTTCTGTTGTTTGATTTCATTGAAGAGATCATCGAAGCTTTCCTTCAATGCCTTCATTTCATTCTTGATTACTGTCTGGCCGTCAGGCGATGTACTAGCCAGAACGACCTCACCAGTGTGTTGCAGATGTTCTAGTAATAGCTCTCCTTGAGCCTGTTTGTTGATCAAGGCATCAAGAGGTGCTACAGAATTTTCAATCGCCAGTTTATCGCTCAACGGTTTGGATTTCAGTGAAGGCACCTTTTCACGAGCTCTGCCCAGCCACTGGATAAGTTCATCATGAGCTTCCTTGTACAATCTGTGGTCTTTGTACTGTTCCTCGCGGTCGGCAAGCAGTTTCTTAATCTTGTCGTACAGATTGTCGAATTTGCTCAAAGTCTCTTGAGCCTTAGACGCCGCCTGGTTTTGCTGGCCACTCGCGATCATTTCAGCTGCTTTAGCCTTCAGCGTATCTACGTCTAGACGGTCACAACGGGCTTTCTCTTCTACTTCCTTGAGTTTCTCAAGCTGTGCCCTCTTGTCTGTCATAGATGCCTCATAAGGCGATAGTTCAGCTAACATATTCTCGAGATAAGTGTTGCTCTTCTCAATGAGTTGTATCTGTTCGAGGAACCCAGCCCATTTGGTGACTGAGTCATCCAGCATGTTCTTAGTTTCAATCATTCTGGACAATAGTGCCGACCACTGTTCTTGTAAGGCAACCAGTGAATTGTTGATAGCTTCATGACCGGCTGGCGCAGTATTAGCCATAACGTTTTGGGCTAACTCAACGAGTGATTGTACCTTAGTAAAACCTTCATCCTTTGTTAGTAACAAGTTTTGGATTAGTACTAATTTGGTTTCTAGGTCATCTTGCGAGCAAGAGCTCAAGTCGGCACAGAAGTCCAGTTTGTCTCTGAGCTCTTCGATCCATTGCGAGCATTCAGTGACATTGCTGGCGAATTCTTGATGAGTCTTGACGTACTGTTGCCATCTGTTGGTCAGATCCTTAACCTTTTGTGATAGAGCCTGGTATTTCACAGACAGATCTGAAATCTGTGAGGCACGTGGTCCGAAAACACCAGTGTGTAAGTGCTGCGCTTTCTCGGTAATGTTGTCAATTTCAAGCTCTTTAGCACGCACTTCACCTTGCAATTCCTGGAATTTCTTGAACTGTTCTTGCTTCTCAGGCAAAGATGCTTTCAAGTCTACAGCATGAATTTGGTTGTCAGTATTCCTGATCCAAGCCAAGCATTGATCTTTCATGTTCTCGTACTCATTCCATTGTTGGATCTTGTTTTCCATTGCCTCGATGGTCTTATTGATGAACGATACAAGGCCTTCCCATTCTTGGTGAGACGCATCGATCTGGTTTCTGATATTTGCTTGTCCAGTGCTTATGGTACCTGGTAGAACCTTCTCACCTAGAGAACGTATTTTGTCGATACGGTTCTTTTCTTCGGATAAGTTGAGCTGTAGAGACTTGAGTTTTTCACAGTTGCTACTCAGTGCTACGCGTTCAAGATTGACATCACCCCAGAGTTGGGCTGTGTTGTGTGTAGCTTCAACCCATTCTTCCAATTCCTTAACAGCCTTAGTGTATTGCTGGTGGTTGTTGACAATAGCTTCGTATTGCTCGACGAAAGATTTCGCTCTTGCCAAAATAGTTTCGTGCCTTTGCTTGAGTTGGTTGATTTCCTTAGCAATATCTTTGCTATCATCAGGTAGAGTTTGAGCACGAGATTCTAAATCGGCAATGTCTTGTTGGTGAGTGATAGCGTCTTGTAAGAAAGTCCTGTAGACATTCAGTTGATTACGTTTCTCATCTAAGGTTGCCTTTAATTCAATCTCCTTAGGAAGAGTCTTTTCAGCAGACGTCAACCACGACTGTACGGTCTTAAGGTTGTCTTCAAACGAGGACCATTTGTTAAGTTCTGAGTCAAGGTCTCTCTCGGCTTTAGTGATATTGTCGTAGAGGTTGTCAATAGCTTGTTGGATTTCTTGGAGCTGTTGTTCAACGATTTCCTTGCCTTCGGGAGATGTGGATGGATACAATTTTTCTCCCAATTCAAAGGTGTTATTAACAAGGAGTGTAGCGTTGCGTCTTTGACTAAGCAGGTCGTTGAGACTTTCGCGCTTAGCATTAATGCCTTCAGGAGTGTTAGACAAGTTTTCGTTGCATTCATCAAACTTAAGTTGCGCCGCCTTCAACCAATCAGTGCATTGGTTGTACTTGTCTTGGTAGGCGTTGTGGTCATTGACGGCTTGTTCACACTTCTTAACAAGCTCCTTCGCAGTTGACTGTACCGATTGGAATCGTGACGTCATCTGCTGCAAGTTCATTGTGATCCTAGTATCGTTACAGTTCTCAATAAGGTCACTGAATTCATCAGTTAGTTTGTCGACGTCATTCTCCGTCTTCTTCAGGTTAGCCAAGATAGCCTGAAAATTAAACCCAGTTATTTTGATGTACAAATATTAAAGGAGGATTACTTTTAAACTGAACTACGACAACTACCATTAGTACCATCATCGAGACAGTTAGAATTTTTTTAAATAAACTTTTGTCAGCATTAGAAGTACCAATCACCAATGCTTCTATATTAGTATTAAAATATAAATTAAATAGTCAAAACTTGAAGTATTTATTCATACACAACATACGAGTATGTAAGTATAAAATATAATTTTGTTGTTAGATTTCTATAAATATTACGTTCGTGAAATTAGAGTTCTACTGAAAATTAGGCTATATCCTACGGTGCTGACGACAAAAGATTTTTTCTTTCATCAACTCTTACTTGGTCCAAGGCTTCGCCCAAAGTAATGACTGCGCTCAAATCATTGTCGTGATTATCAATCGCTTTACATAAATCCTGTTTCAAAATTCATCATTTAAATAAAGGGTATAAAGTTGAGTAAAACAAGCCAATTGACAAAAATTCTTACCTGATATTTGTTCAGTTGATCCACCTTCTCTTCCAGTGTTGCTTTGGGTGTGTAGGTCTTCAAACTCATCTCGGTGTCACTCAACCAGTGTTGGAGGCGATCGTTGGCACTGTCAAACTCGATCCATTGCTGAATCTTGTCTTCAATACCACGTTTGACATCGTGAACAGTCGCGGTAAACTTCTCCAAATCGGCACGGAGAAGACTCAACTCTCGAGACATACCATCTCTGCCTCTAGGTGAAAGTCTTGCATTGTTCTTTTCTATTAAGTCAGATAGCATCTTCAATTTGTTGTTTCCAGTTGGGATTGCATCTAATAGTTCCTGGATCTTAGCCAATTTACTTTGTAAAGCAGCTTTGTTACCGCTGAAATCTGATAGCAGATGTAAGCGGTCCCAAAGATGCTTTTGGTAATCCTGCAGTGACTTCTGTTGATCAGCGAATTGTTGGTAGATATCAAATGTGCTTTCATGTTTGTCAATGATTCCTGCCAGCCTGTTTGTCAAAGCATTGTATCTGTCCCACACTGATTTGATAATGGCGGTCATTTCATCGCTCTCTCCCTTTCCTGAGTGAAGAGTAGCAGATACACTCTTGGCTTTTTCAGTGACTGTTTCTATAACTCTCTTGTGTGAGTATATTTCTTGTAACAGTGTCTTGTTCTTCAGTAACTTGGATTTGATCTCTTGTGCTGAGTTCAGTACAGCCTTTTCTTCGCCGTCAACTATTTTCTCTTTCTCGTCTAACCAAGACAATGTCTGTTGCAGAACGTCTTGGTAGCTTGACCATTGCAGTGTCTGAGATTCGAATTCTTTCTGTTGTTGGAGGATGGTGTCGTTGAGTTTGTCCCATCTCTCTCTAAGGGCTCTTATTTCCGCGCGAATGTTTTCTCTGCCATTCGCGGCGGTCTCTGGTAATACTTTATCACCAGCAGTGGTTAGTATTCCAATCTTGTGTTCACCATTCTCTCTCTCCATTAAGAACACTTGGAGTTTGTTGCCCTTGCTTTCGATGCTCAGTTTGTCTTCTTTAGTTACCATTTGTGAAAGTTGTTCTTCTAATGGTTTCAGCCAAGCATCGAATTCACTACGAAGCTGAGCATATTTCCTGTGATCAGCGACAAGCTCTGACCAGTGGTTGACAATTTCCTTGGAAATGACATGCAGCTGTTGATAACGGCTGCTTACTTGAGTAACCAGAGGCTTAAGTCGTTCTGTTCCACTAAGTTGGATCAAACTGTGAGATTCATCGACGAACGCATCAATTTCCTTTTCTTTAGCGTTGATGTTATTACGCAGATCAACATACCGTTGCAACTGAGCTTCTTTGTCTTTGAGAGTAGAGCAAAGGCTTTGGTCGCGGCATTTTGATTCCATGTCTTTTAGCCATTCAGTAATAGATTCTATTGAAGAATCGAATTTGTTCCAAATCTCCAATGTGTGCTTAAGTTTTTGTTCTGAGGTGGTGATGTTTTCAACAGCATTACGCAGTTGGTCATGTAAGTTGTCGATTTCAGCTTTGATAGCAGTGTTACCAGCTTCGGAAGTACTCTTGGTAACATTCGTGAAGACTGCTCTGATTTCATCCAACTTGGTAGAACCAACTTTTTCAATGTCCTTTAATGCGATGGCCGATTGCAGTTTCCTGATGATTTCTGGTTTCTCACCGGTTGCATTTTCAATATCAAGAAGTTTCTCAGACTGTGAACCGAGCCATTCTTTGTACTGTTGAATGAGACGTACAAGATCTTCGTGTCTCTTCACACAGTCCTCCAAATTGTCTTGGAGATTCTGAGACTTTGTTACAATGTTTTGGAACAACTGCTTGATAGATTGCAGGTAGACATTCAAAGAAGCATCATGTGTCTGGTCGACTAGCTGTTGGGCTTTATCACAAACAGATTCAACTAATTGTTGATGAGTCATGATTTCTTGGTGCATGATCTTGTGGTTCTGTAACTGAGCCTTCTTCTCTTCAAGAGAAGCCTTGAGCTCGGTATGTCGCTGCATCGCCCTTTCGACATCCTTCAGCCATTTTGTGAGTTGCTCTTGAGCGAGGCTGAAGTCTGAGAACTGTAGAAGACACTGATCTAATTTGTTAACAGTTTCTTGGAAGCTGTCTCCGAAGCTATCCCATAAGGTCCTGATTTTACGGATCTTTTGACGAATCATTTCTCTGCCGTCTGGGCTAGTATGTGTATACAGTTTTTCACCCAAACTTAAGAACTCTTCAAAGGCAGGTGTTTTCTTGTTCCTGGTTTCGTACAGTTCTTTAGCTTTGTTTTGCTTTTCTTGTAAGACAGCATAGTCTCCGACGATTTCGTTGAGATCTCCGAGCTCACCGAGCATTCCCATAAGCCAGTTCTCCATGTTGTTGTATTCATTTTCGAATGTCTGGTGTTCTGATACGAATACTTCGTACTTAGAAATTATTTCGTTTACGAGATTGTTCAGTGTGTGGTATCTCGTTGCCAACTTAGATGTCTTATTTGTAAGCTCAGATTCAGTGGCTACATTCTGTTTGGTGTCGGTCAATGCAGCAAAATCAGCGCTTCTTGAAGCAAGTTCGCTCTGAATTTCCTTGACTTTTTGTAGGTGAGCAATCTTAGCTTCCAGATTACTTTTAAGGCTTTGGTCTCTGACCTGGTTTTCTTTGATCTTCAACCATTCTTCGAGTTCATCCAAAGTCTTCTGGCTTTCGGTCCATTGCTTAAGAGTATCTTTAAGTTTCTTGTCTTGTTCTTTGCATTGTGTTGCTAATTGGTCCCATGTTACCTTGAGCTGTTCGTACTCGCTGATGAGTACTGGGTGTCCGTTAGGGCTTGTTGTTTCTATAACGGTTTCCAACTGTGACTTAAGACCAGCCAGGTTATTCTGGATGTCTTTAGCCTTTATTGTTACTTTTTCAATTGCAGCAATCTTGGCATCTACGTCATCTTTCTGAGTGACAGATCCGTAGTTCAGCATGCTGTTCTCAGCAACGATGTGATTAAGACGGTCGCGGACGTCTTCAAACATGTTGACGTATTTCTCATGATCGGCGACGTGAGATTCGCTTGTAGCGATTCTCTTTTCAAGTTCTTTAGTCATATTCCTATATCTCTCAATAGTTTTAGAAAGACTCTTTTCTGCCTCCTCGTCTGGCATCAGCTTGATCTTCTCAGTTAATTGTGAGAGCATTGATTGATGTAATTCAACTTCTTGGTGTAAGATCTTGTTAGCATGAAGCTGTGCCTTCTTTTCAGGCAATGTGGGGCAGAGCTTGAAATCACCAAGTTCTTTTTCTTTGTCGCCAATCCATTTTTGAACTTGGTTGAAGGTGTCATCGAAGGACGATCTCTTGTTGATTGTCGTTTCGATATCCTTAATCACATTGTTGAGTGAATCAACGGAATCTTCGAAGTAGTCTCTGAGAGCTCTGAGTTCATTCCTGACTTGCTCACGGCATTCAGGCGTGATGCCACTGAATAGGGCTTCACCTGATCCAATGGCGTTGTTAAGGAGTTTCTGACCAACATCTTTGTTTTCGTTCAGTTTCTTTACTTGTGCTAGATCAGCTGCTGATGGTTTAGCATGCTTGCTCATCACAGCCAAATCCTTAATCTTACCGTTGGCATCTTGAAGCCAGTTCTTGAATTCGCCAATAGATTTGTCGTACTTAGATTTATTGTCTTTCAACTCCTTGAGTCTGTTAAGATGGCTCTCCATGAACTTGCTTACGGTCTGATATCTGGAGACCAAATGATTGATATGTTGTAAAACGCGCGAGTCTGGATTGCGGGATAAGATTTTTTCTCCAATTTCCGTAAGCTTGGCAACCTCGCCACCATATCCCTTAATTTCTTGATCAAGGTGCTCAACTTCCGCAATTTTAGCATCAATTTCGTCCAGGTTGAGTAGGTTAGCGGCTTCTAGTCTAACTTTGTTTTCTTTTTCTTTTAGCCACTCTGAGACATTTTCTAACAATACTTCGTATTCTTGCCAAGCGTCAATGTTTTCTTTTAGCCTATTTTTGATTTCCTCATAGTTAGCGTTAAGGACTTCTAAGTTCTTCTGAGCTTTTTCCGTTTGTTGGGCTGCTTCTTGAGCACATGCAGGCTCGGCGACTACTTTGAGAATATCGCGAGCTTCTTGCAACTCTGAGACCTTGCTTTTACAGTCAGCAATACCATTTTCTACATCAGTGAGCGCCGCGCTTTTAACTTCCAAGTTGTATTTATCACTTGTGACGTCAGGCACGCACCATCTAGTTTTGTCGTCTAAGATCTTCAGGTTTCTGTTGAACATTGCTAACTTGTCGGTAAACAGTTTTTGCAAGAACGTAAGCAGAGTGATTTCGGTTTTATTAGCGTGTACCAAAACGCTTTCGAATCTCTTTTGTAGAGTGCTTAGTTCTTTAGGCACTAATGATTCGTAGAAACCTGGGTAGTTATCGTTCATCTCGGATACATTCTGCGACAAGTTATCAATTTCATCACTCAAGTTCTGGAGCTCAGCTTTGCATGCCTGGCATTTCTTCAGACGATCAAGAATCTTAGCATTATCGCCTGTCATGTCGTCGCACTTGATAATATCATCACGGATTTTGCTAACTTTATCCGAAAGGCGTTTGATTTGGTCCTTCAATTTAGTTTCCTTGGTTCCTAATGACGATACTGCGCTTTCTAGGTTATCAGCAAGTGACTGAAGAGCGGCAAACTCGTTGTCTAAGTAATCAATAATTGATGAAACTTGACCAACTGGTATGCTCTTATTCAAATTAGTTATCTGTTCGCATTTAGCCTTGATACTGTTCTTAAGACCAGTGTATATGGGCAGTTCCTCCTTGTATTTCGTAAGATGGCTTTGTCCGAATCTGATTTCTAGGTTGTCACAAGCATTGGCCAAGTTTTGACCAGTTTCGCTCAGCCAAGTGATGACTTGGTTCTTTGTGTCATCAATCTGTCTCCAGACAATCAGTTGAGATTCCAAGTCCTGTATTCTCTTGATGACAGCGTCGTTCACTTTTTCCCAGTGTGTTTGAGATGTTAAGAATGCTTCTTCTAGTGGACTGGTGTCAAATCCTCCTAAAGTCGACGCCTGTTTGAGTACAGATTGCTTAATAACATCCATCTGGTCTAATAGACCCTTAGATCTTTTCAGAATTTCATAAGACTTCTTTGCCTTTTCTAAAGCTTGTCCAGTTTGCACATAATCGTTAGGAGCGTCTTTGCAATCGTTGTACAGTTGCTCGGCTCTGCTCATTTCTCTGTCAAAAGCAATTGTAAAGTTCTTCAGTTCGTGAAGTGTTGATGACAGTAAGATATACTTGTTCTTAGTGTCCCGCACGGCATTCACGATTTGGTCCCAGTTGTTGTCAGCAGTGGATAAGGCATTCTGGATCGTGCCCATGTTGGGTTGATCTTCTCTCATTAGGTGAAGACCTTCTTCTCTCAGTTCCTTGCGAATAGACTGTTTCTCTTTCATTTCAGCGTCCAATTTGTCTAATTGTTCCGTCATATCTTGAATGGTGGCTTCAGTCAAAGGTACAGGTTTTTGAGCCATTTCATTGAGCACAGTTTGTACGTTATGTAAAACTTCTCCTAAAGCATTGTGTTGAACGTTGAACTTGTCCCATCTAGCACCGACTTTCTGTACTAAATCTCTCTTGTTTGTTACTTGGTTCAGTAAAGCTTCTGCCTTCGTCTCGATCTCTTTCACTATGCTAGTAGGAGACATGATTCTGCCGGTGTTCTGGTCAGTAACTTTGACCTTTGAAGGTCCATCTAATAGAGCTACATTGCTCTTCCATTCAGGTATCTTGGTAATGACATTAACCAACTCTTGTCTTAGAATTTCATAGCTTTCGGGAGTAAGTTTGGGACCGTCAATCTGGTACTGTATGTGGTTGAGTTGTTGCTTAGATTCATCGTACCAGTTGAGTAGGTCAGACCATTTCTGTAAGATTCCTTTGTTTTGTTGAATGTTGTTTTCAATGATCTGATAGTGTTCGGCAATGTTTGAGTACGTTTCGCTTAACGACCGTGATTCGTCTGGATGTGAAGCAAGTGTCATGTTCTTGATTTCGTTGTAAATGTCAGTGAATTCAGGCGCTTTAGCAGCATGCTCTTGCAAAAGTACATGCATCGACTGTAACGTAGGTTCCACTTTATCGGCACCGATCTGGTCATAACTCTCTGTCTTCCTTCTGAAGTCTGTGATCCAGTTGTCGAAGTTATGCAGTTTTGTCATAAACTCTTGTCTGACGATGATTTTGTCAGAAAGTTCGTTGACTCTGGACCTCACTGTCTCAGCCAGATCGTTTGTGCGTTGTTTGATGTCCGACACTTTGTTCTTGAGTAAGGTAGCGCCTTCGGGTTGTATGTTATGGCAGATATTGTCACATGTCTGTGATAAACTGATGATTTTGGCTTGCTGTTGGGAAATTTCGTTTCCGAAGGATTTTAGTTTGTTTAATTCCCTGTCTAGTTTTTCAACTTGAGGCGAATCGATGGTAACATTTCTGCTGCTTAACAACTTTTCGCCATTTTCAATCCAAGATTCGAGTTTCTCGGCTTCACGTTCAAAGTTCTCCCAGTTATTGACCATTTTGTCTAGTTTGTTGTTCCATTGGTCAGCCAAGTCATGGATCACGGCCCATCTGGAGTGAATGGCGTCCACTTCATCAGGGGCACTGGTCTTTCCTGACAGTTGATGACTAACACTCGACAGGATTTGTAAATTCATCAGCTGTTTCTCACAATCGGTTATCAATGCTCTGGATTGCTGTTGTAATTGCTGTGCTTCGGGCAGAGTTGTGGGTTTGGGCACGTTGCCTAACTTGAGTTCAGCTTCTTCAATCCAGGGTTTGATTTCAGTAACACCCTTCTGGTATTTCTGGTAAGTTGCCAGGTCATGTTCGACCACCTTAGTCTGGTGTTCTGTTGAGCGTTGTAGGTCGGCCATCATTTTCTCTAGTAAAGCGACTTCACCTTTAAGTCTGTTAGCGTCTTGAACTCTGTGTTCTACAGCCAATTTAGTTCCTTGATCAGCAACACCACGCACAGTCTCCAACTTTTCAGCAATGACTTTCTGTAACGACTGAGACTTGATTACTCTTTCTTCAGGCGTGATGTTTTCTGAACGGATCTGTTGGATTAACATTGGACTTTCCTTCTTAATCCATTCTCTGACATGTTCCAATTTGTGTTCAATTTTGACCCATTCCTCGTTGAACTTTTCTAAATGCACAACTTTAGAGTCAACTTGATCTTGCACTGTTACTAATTTCCGTTCGATGGTTTCTAGATCTTTCTCAATGACAGGTTTAGGTTTGTCTGCGGTTAATGTACGTAATTCGGTGTATGCCTGTTGTAGTTGAGGCAATCTCTCAGCCTTGGCCTTTTCGATATCAGTCTTAATCGTCTTCGTTTCTTGGAGTTCACGACCGATGTTTGTGACTCCGAGCTCAAGTCCTGGGTGGACAACATAGCTCTCGTACTTGTCAAGGTCTGATAGTAACTCGTCTTTCTGATATTCATAGTTAGACCAGACTTTTTGTGTGTCACGTAGCTTGTGCAGACGATCTGTGGAGGTTTCGTATGCGGTGTTCCAGCCAGTTTCGAGGTTCTTGACGTCTTCCCTGACGAAAGCAGGTGCGTTGGCATCCTTGATTAAGTCCTTGCCTCTCTGGAGCATGGACATGACTGAAGGTCGGTGGCGGTCGAGTTTTTGAACAGCAGCCTGTTGTTCGAGAACTAACTGTTCGACATGCTGGAGCGACTGAGGCTCAGGTGCGACCATGGCTTGTTCTTTAGCGTTTTCGAGTACACAGATGACTTCATGTACTTCTCTGCGGTATGTATAGCATCGTGTGTAGGTCTCAGTCTTGATCATCGTGATTTCGATGGTTGGTATCAAGTTCTTGTACCTCGCGATGAGGTTCTCGAGTCTGATTTGTTCCTCTTGAGCTTCTCCTTCTGAGCAGTGGTTTGTGAGCATGTCTAATGTTTGGACGAGCCATTTCATGTCTTCGCGTTTCTTGTCGGCTTCGCGGCAGATGTTCTAGAAATTAAAATGGATTTTAATGCATGTTATGTTTTTTTTTAATAAATAAAAACATTGCGAAATACGATACAGCTGTGCGATATCTCTATGTGGGACAAAACAACATCGAATATTTACCATAAGTTCCCTCAACTATTTGTTTCCATAGCAAGCATTAGAAAAAGTACAAAATCATTAATTACTTCACATATTATCCTATTTTCAAAAAATATTAAAATCTTGATAAACTATGAACAGTACGCGGCCATTAATATATTAGGGAATCGAATTTCAGAAAAAGTTGGGCTTTTTATAGCTTCTTTCCTGTCACTCAAAAAGGGGATTGAAGATTTATAAATGAAGCTTGGCATACATATTGTCCGCCATTTTTTTTTTTTTTTTTTTTTTTTTTTCAATATGGTGGCCATGCATGAAGCCTATATAAGTCGATAGCTGACATCAATGCAAACAGAAAACAACACATTTTCGAGATACTAACGTTCAAAGGTGACATTCATATTTATTTTAACTTGCGTACATCTTGTTGCATACAGTAAAACGGGGCTACTTTGACCAGGCCGATCTATGACGCGTTCCCCACACCCCGCGCCTCGCGCAATATTACTCGAGGTCACGCACACTTGCTGAGGACACATGAAAACCGATTTTGGCGCTCTGTGAAAGTAGCTACAACATCTGTCAAAGTAACCCTGGAAGTCAAAGTAGCCCCGTTTTGCGGTAGATGTTTGAATTAATCACTATGAATGTTTAAAATTCTCATCTATAACACTACTGTCATCTTTTTGTAGTTTCTATCTAACATCCTCAAACTGTAATGTAAACATTAACATTATAAAATTGCACTCTGAGCCACAAGATACAAGCGATGCTTAGTTTGTGGCTCACCGAATCCGTCATATTGTATTTTACTTTTTGATGAATAAACTTATTATTATTATTAATTTGGTCAACCTTCAAAGCCCTTTGTGACAGTCGTTTTCCAGTATCGATGTGCTATATTAATGCTTGCTTACTAAACAGCCTCCATAGAACTCAATTATTCTAAACTTTTATTTCAACATACCTGGAAGATAGTCTTCTCCCTCTCAAACGCCTCAGCCGAATCCACCTCGCGTACAATGCTGTCCATGGTCTTATCAACATGATCCATCCACCTTTCCATCTCCCTGAACTTTTCCCTGTAAGCATCCCACTTCGCAGGAATCCTTTGTAACTGTTGTCTGAAATGTTCCACCCTTTGGACAGTGGATTCCCACATTTGTTCGCACTTTCGTACAGATTCTTCTAGAGTTGTGTCTGTGGTCTGATGAGTGTAGCTGGTAGCTATTTTGTGCAGGTTCTGGAGGCAATGTTCCACTTGCATGATCTTGCCTTGGTTGCGGAAGTATTCTTCGTTGCGGATGAGGATGCCATCGGCGTCGTCACTTTGGTTGTAAGCCTGGGGGAGGTGAGGTTTGGTTATTTGAGGTTCTAATCTACGTTTGATTTGTTTACGAATTTATTTACGGACACATAAAACAATAGAGAAAAATATATAAAGATAAAAGTGCACAAATGTACTGTTTATTTCATTAGAAATTTCTTCCAGAAGACCTGCGTAGAGTTGGATGAGAAACGTAGACACAGTATGTAAAAGACAATACAGAACACCTTAGACACTAAAGTAACCTCATAATCAGCCTATAATGTTCCCACTGCTGGGACACAGGCCTCCTCTCTGTGAGAGGGAGTGGGCCGTATTCCACCACGCGGCCCTAGTTCGGGTTGGTAGATGGCACATATCTTCGAATTTTTGGTTCTAGGACATGCCGGTTTCCTCACGATGTTTTCCTTCGCCGTTTTGAGAGCAGTGGTGATGAAATAATTTACACAAAGTAAAGCGCCTGTCTGGGTTCGAACCTACGACCTACAACTCGTAAGTCGCGGCCGATAGCACTGGGCCACCATTGCTCTAAAGTAACATAAACATACATAATTATATCGGTTTAAAATATCGGATCTGTGTATTTTTTTTATATAAGGCATCTCGCAGATCCACCTAGAAGGTGTGCTGCTTAACCAGGCTTGCCTGTGGGTGCCTCAATAAATTAAGGCCTCCGGACAGGGCTTAAAAACCCCCTGTGGGGTACGGACCTCGATTTAGGGCGTCGCCGGAAGAGGGCAGCAAGGGACAAGACTGGATCGGATTAATCGGATCTGTGTATCCAGTTCCTTAGAAATTTAAGAGATGCGGTCAGTTATAGATCAACTTTAGTTAATTAATCAGTCAAGTTTATACAAACTATTCGGTGGCGGGTATTATTGTTTAACGTTTCTTTAATTAGGTCAAGGTCACATGTTTCTTTTAATAAATTTGAGGACACACTGAGTGACTGTAAATAAATAATTACGCTACCAAGGTCGCGAGACATGACGTGTGTAAACCACATTTATAAAATACCAATATATAGAGTTAGTATTAAGTAATTCAGTGTATGAGTCATCGTTCTAATTAAAGGATATTATTAAATTGTTTAATCGTTTGTGAAAATTACAATTACCTACAAACGGGGTAAATAGGGATGCAGGGGTGAATCGGGACGAAACTTTAAAATGGATTTTAACGTTGAAATAAAATATTTTGTTGTCAATAAGGGCACGTAATCGTTAATTAAATTACAGTAAAAAAAAACCTTTTAAAGTTTTGTTCCGATTCACCCCTGCATCCATATTCACCCCTTTTAACGGTATTTCTTTACGATTATTATTTGCTCTTTGTATTATGATATTTGAGTGATATTTATTTTATTTAGTAGTATGTTTGTAAGTATATTGTATGTTTTATTTAAATAATTGTCCACATCTGTTTCTATCTATTCTCATATCGCAAGTATGCTGGATGAGATATCTTTAGAAATAAGCATCACCTTTGTACATATTTGTCTGTTCCTTTCTTCTTGTCGATTTATGTGTGTGGACAGACGTCAGCACATCAAGCTACCCGAAACTGTCAAATTTTACCAATCAACTTTGAACCTTACGTTTTAGCGATAAAGTTGAAAATCTATTCAAGAAATTTGACAGATTATAGTAGCTTGATGTGTACATAAACTGTTAAAAAAATTAAACTAATGCTCGTGACTTCGAGTTCCAGAAGCAAACATAAGTCTTACCTGTTCCTCATAAACGATCTCCTTCTCAATGTCCTTGATGCAGTGCTGGAACACGGCCTCGTCCAGACGGAACTCCAGGCGCATGAGATGAGGAGGTGCCTTATCTAGGAGTGAGCGCCAGCGCTGTTGCAGCTGTTCCACTGTTTGGACTACTCTGGGACGGTCTTCTTCGCTGACCAGCTGGAAAGATTAGGTGGTTTTAATATTTGTTTGGAGATTGTCTTTGTAAAATTATAACTAGTCTCTGGTTTTCAGGAATTTTTATATAAAGGGATGATTAGCAGGGTCAGTTTGATAAGTAACTTGGTGGGAGGTGGCAGGTGGTTTTGCGTTTATTATAATGACACACCATTATTTACAAATTAACCACCCCTGACTTGCAAAAGAAAGCAGACGACTTTTTGGTTAACAATACCAAAGTGAGACTTATGTTATTTCATAAGTCAAGTATGTTAATCTAACATTTTTGTTAAATTAATAGTTTATTGATGGCCGGTTTCGCCATCTCCGGATAAGTAGATAAATTTTAGTTCATTTTGAGACCAAGGACAATTCGGTTTAATTTTTTTTTTCAACTATTGCTCGCGGATTCCTTTTGGCATGAAGTCTCTTTGCAGAGATTAAAAAAAAAACGCACATCTACGACCTCCGACTGGTAAATTAAATAGTTATCTGTGGCACTATAGCACTAGTGCCGTAACGTAAAGAAAAAGCACGCGTTTTTAATATACTGCATTATGGACCTAAAAGCGGTTCATTAAGAGTCATTTTACGAGCAAGTGTGTTGAAAATATTTTACATTTGCTTTTGTTATGCGGTGTCGGAGACTTAAAAAAATATCTTTATAGTTATAATTATAACTTACCTCAATAAGCTCCCGTCCTGATCTAACCAACTCAGACACAGCCCTCTCATCAGCTCCTTGGAAGAATCTCTTGTGGAAGTCCACGGCCTGCTTAGAGTCGACCCTATTGTCGGCCAGTAGGGCCTCAGCTCTTGAAGCCCACTCTTCCACGGCTCGCTTCTTGGAGTCGAACTCTTCCCAGGCACGGACTAGGCGTTGTAGGTCGGCCTCGCGCCGAGTGGCCTCAGATGATACGTGAGCGAACCTGGGGAGGTGATGGGTGGTTTAGTAAACAAGTTTGTTTAGAGATTGAAAAGTGCAGTCGGATGAAGATTTGTCAGGAATAACGTCATCTATCTATGTAGTAAGGAGGTAAAAATCACAGTAAATTGGCATAAAAATGCCAGATTTTCGAATTCCCTTTACATACATAGCGATAGCCCCTATTAACAATGTCGGTTCCGCAAAAAGACTACTGTTCAGTAGAGCAGTTCAAATATTCTTTTGGAGATAAAAAATAATTATAAGACTGTGGAGGTTCAAATTTGCACTGATTGTTTTATGTATTGTTTACTATGTACTGAACTACTGACATAGACAAAATACAGGCTTATTTTTTTATCACCACCCAAATTTTTACAGGGTGTTCTACCCATGAATATGAACAACTTTCACTATGGGACCAACTCTGAAATCACGAAAAAAAAATCTGCTGTTTCATACATTTTGGTCAAGTAGTGCTGTTGGAAGAATAGCGGGCGTCTATTTGATTTAAACTGACAAAACTGACTGACTGATTAGACTTGCCCTCAACAGCAAATATGCTGTTGAGGACAAGTCTAATCAGGTTATCGAAATGTCAGGTTTTCGATACGATAGCCTGACGTATGGTTGTGAATCAGGGCTCTGGTCATATACGCTCTTTACGTTTTTTAAACAATTCTTATTTCGAATGTAGGTAATTTTAACGTATTTTTTTTTTTGTAGCGGTGAGATACCACACTATTCAACGAATGCTAGGCTGACTTGATTGATGGCAACTCGCTGATGATGTTAAAAAAGCCATCTCTATTACAAGTCTACAATTCACAAACGTCAATACTCATCGTGTTTTTAATCAAAAAGCTCACCTCTCATTAAGGTCCCTCATGAGTCTGACTTGCTCCGTGACGTCAGCACTCCTGTCAGTGTCAGCTGACTTGACAATGTTCTGGAACACCTTGTTCTTGCTCTCAAGCATGGAGCGGTAGTAGGTCGTGCGGGAGAAGAATGTGCGGTGGATCTCGTAGCGTTCTGAGACTATCTCGCTGTGTGGAAGAAAATTAATAATTAGGTTTATCTATACATATAAAATTCAAAGTCCTGACTCACTGATATATCAACGCACAGCTTCAACCGCTGGTCCAAGAGACATGAAATTTGGAGGGTGTGTTCTTTGTAAAGAGTATGTATCCACTAAGAAAAAGGGTTTTTCGAAATTCCACCCCTAAGAAGGTGAATGGGGGGAGGGTGAAATTTTACGCGGACGAAGTCGCGGGCAGAAGCTAGTATTTTATAATAATAATAATGATCATGGCAACAGGAGAATATTTTAAATATTTTAGAAAACTTTGCGGACATTATGGTTTGTTTCTATTAGCTGTGTTACTTCATTAACGACGCTGAAACATTCAGGTCATAAAGATGGAATATTCCACTTTGCCCCACCGGCCACCCTACTAAATTTTGGACAAAAAGTATTTAAACACAAACACTTATCTTAACACGTTTAATGCCGGGAGCCCTCCTGGAGGGTCCACTTGCAATATGTATGGCGGCATGGCGTATGAACTCTATGAAAAGTGGGTGGAATCGAAAGTGTTAATGACAATGACGCTTACTCGTCAGCTAAAAAGGAGAGGCATACTAAATACAGTCTAACCTGGATAAGTGAGAAAACTCTATAAGTGAGAGTAATAGCCAGGACCCGTCATTTTAAGCTCCCAAAACCTCTATTAGCGAGAAACAGAAACCTCTGTAAGAGAGAGTCGTTTTCCCTCATAGACCTCCGTAAGTGAGACTGCTACTTATCTATACCTCTATAAGCGACAGTCAAGCTTTATTTACAAATTTAACATCTGCTGTTTTATGACTCACTCTTAACTTTCGTGGAACTTCCTACTATTGTTTTTGTATTAATAATTTTATAATGTTACATATTTTCTACATTCGTACTTGCTGTGACTTGTTATTGCTGCGTACCCCTATAAGAGAGAAACGCTACCCATATACCTGGATTAGCGAGAAACTCGGGTTAGTGAGAAACCTCTATAAGCGAGAATGAGATTGTGCTCCCTTGAACTCTCGCTTATCCAGGTTTGACTGCACTTGGACAGTGGAAAGATTAGCGTTGCACCACTATATCACCATGATGGTAAGCGATCAAGCGGTCGACATACTGTCGTACCTACACCTCTGTCCGCCTAGAAGTAACCTAATCATACGAGACTTGAAGATTTATATTTAACTAGCTGCGCCCCGCGGTTTCACCCGCATAAGTTTCGATCTCATGGGAATATCGGGATAAAAATAGCCCTATGTCCTTTCCCGGGACTCAAACTATCTCTATACCAAATTTCATCTAAATCGGTTCAGCGGTTTGAGCGTGAAGAAGTAACAAACATATAAACACACACACACACACTCACAAACTTTCGCCTTTATAATATTAGTGTGATTAGTGTGATAGTGTGACTCTGCGCCCCGCAGTTTCTCCCGCATTAGTCTCGATCCCATGGAAATATCGGGATAAAAAGTATCCTATGTCCTTTTCCGGGACTCAAGCTATCTCTACACTAAATTTCATCTAAATCGGTGCAGCGGTTAAAGCGTGAAAAGGACAGAGTTACTTTAGAATTTATAATATTAGTATGGATGGCAGGCAGTGGCGAAGGTACCATACAACTCGATTCCCACCGGCTTCCCTTCGAAAATTCAGAACATAACCACACTTTAGTCAATTCATAATTGATTCTTTTTTTAGGCCTTTTTTTAGCTCCGGCTTACCTCTGTCATAAATTCACCCTTCGCCACTTCGCCACTGATGGCAGGTCAGCCCAAATGGATAGCAAAATTCTATTGAATATAAGGACTCACCGCCTAGTTTCTCCTCCTGTTCTCAACGCATCCTCAGCCTTGTCCAGCCAGGAGCCGATCTCCTTCTGTCCGCTCTCTAGTGACTCGTGCTGTACCAGTAGCTGTCTGTACTGGTGCAACTTCACTGGCACGGTGGCTCGCACGCGGACTAGCGCCTCTTTCTGTTGTTTGAGTTTCGCCATGTTTGCTTCTACCTCATCGCGAGGCATCTCAGCGATCGCGTTTTGGAAGGTTCTGGAAAAATATTTTATGTAAATTAGTACACAGAAACATATTATGAGTACTATTATTTAACGGGGACTTCCTTATTATCCATAGATAAGGATGGGTACATAATAAGCCTATAATGTTCCCACTGCTGGGACACAGGCCTCCTCTCAGTGAGTGAGAGTGGGCCGTAATCCACCACGCAAGCCCAGTTCGGGTTGGTAGATGTCCCGTCTTCGCATTTTTGGTTCTAGACATTTCCTCACGATGTTTTCTTTCACCGTTTTGAGAGCAGTGGTCATCATCTGCCTAGACTTTTCCCAACTATGTTGGGGTCGGCTTCCAGTCTAACCGGATGCAGCTGAATACCAGTATTTTACATGGAGCGACTGCCTATCTAACCTCCACAACTCAGTTACTGGGTAATACGATACCCCAGTGGTAAGACTGGTTGTCAGATTTTCGGGCTTCTGACGACCCATAACGACTGTCAAAGATCCACGAATGACAGCCGCGACCAACGGCTTAACGTGCTTTCCGAGGCACGGAAAGCACGGTTTTTGAGAGCAGTGGTAATGAAATAAAGTACTCAAAGTAAAGCGCCCGCCCGATTTCCAACCTACGACCTCCAACTCGTAAGTCGGGGCCGTTACCACTTGGCCACCACTGCAAGGATGGGTACAGGTCCTAGATAAAATATTGGTAGGTAGTGATGATATTTTCATCGTAATTTCCTCATTCATAATACAGTACTGCAGATCCCAATGATTTCCATAAACATGAAAACTTTGCTTAGGGTTAAAACAGAGGTAAATAAACTCAGAACAGAATGGGGGTCATATTTTTTTCATTATTTACCTATCATTGTTAGGAGGACCCTTAAAGAAACCCTTGAGAACCTGATGATGATGAACAAACAAACCTGCTAATAGTTTTGAACAGTTCCTCATGATGTTCTATCTCGGAGTTGAGCTGCAGCAGCTGGTCGATGTAGGTCTGTATGTCCACGGTGTTGGCCCTGGGCTGCCTGTTCAGCAAGTTGTCAGCCGCCGACAGCCACGAGTCGAGTGCGTGCACGCCGCTGGCCAGCTCGCGCCGGTTGCGGAGTGCGTCGCCACCGCGGACATACCTGGTACATTGAAAGATGGGATAATTAGCTTAGGTTTTCGTTTCCTGAGATTATCGTTGTAGTATCTAAGTAATGTTGTTGCGATATATTACAATATTTGATCATGATTATGTCCTACTTCGGCTTTAAGGCGAAAGCGCCAGGAAGCCCGCGAAATTCAAAATTTTCGAGTTGCAAATCGAATTTTAATCAACATACAACCTGCAAATGAAGGACAATTTTAATTTTGCAGCCTACTTTAGCGACTCTCTCTTAATCGAGATCATAAGGTCTATGTATTCTGGGAAATCAAATAGGTACTCTCTATCGCAAGAAAAAAAAAGATGTAGATATAATTTGTTGTTTTGGATTCGATAGTAAATTGATTTCGAAGTAATTGCAACTCGATTAATAATCATCGATTATATTGAGTCATGTTAAAGAAATTCCTTAGGTACGTCCTAAAACATAACCTTATCATTCAAACTATTTATTGATATTAAAAATGCTAATCCTAAGAACTAGATATTAATAATTCTTTGAATGTATTCATTTATAACCAAGAATCAATTCTTTCTTTCTTTATGACCTATTTATTCCATGTTACTCAAACAATACTAAACTAATTATTTAACTCACCTCTCTGCTTCCTCCCACACTCGTTCCCAACGTTCAGTAATCTCTACGTATTTCCTCTTCACCTCCTGACTGATCTCTTCAGAGGAGGTCGCAGCCAGGAACCCGGCTGCATCTCCCAACAGTTGATGCTTCTCCTTCCACACAGTCAGGTCTTGGAAGAATTCCAATCTCTCATCTTCAGACACTCTTAGCATATGTTGTGCCTTGTCTAGCCAGGTCGTGAAGTCATCAGCTAATGTGTTCCAACGCTCCCAGTGAGCGATGACTTCTTCTAACACACTCCTGGCACATCTCACATCAGAAGCGACTCTTCTCCAGGTCTCAGCCACGTCCTTCAAGAACGTGTCAATATCTCTCGCTTCAGCCCTATCTACGTCACAAACTCTCTTGTACTCTTCCGCTACTTGCTTAATATCAACGTAAGCTCTATCAAACTCCTGGAAAATCTTATTCTTAGTCACGAAATTATCATAATCTTCTAATAAGGCACGAACGTGGTCTATGCGACCGTATTTGCCGGTCCACGCGGCAAGCTTGGCTTTTGTCAGCTCTGTGAAGGCGACGATACAACATTTGTGCTCCAAGTACTTTAATCTAGCCTTCCTCTGTGGCGCTCTTCGACTTACTGTCTCGAGACGCTCCTTCATGTCTTGGAGTCTTTCGCCGGGGATTCTCGCGGCCTCAGGTGATCTTAAAGCCGCTTCGAATCTGTCGATAACTTCTGGTAATCCAGCGAAAAAGCCGCTGTGTTCTTCTAATTTCTCGCTGATTATAGCAGCGGTCCTCTCGTCTAAGCTAGTGGGGATTTCGTCAAAGTATAAAAGGTATTCGGCCCTCGCTAACCACTCGCCGACATTTCTAAAGTCTCCGGGGAGTTCTGCGTCTAGGAGCCAGAGCCATCTTCTGTGCAGTCTTTCTAATTCTATCCACAGGGAGACTAGTTCGCGCCAGGATTTAGGCGCGATGGCTACGAGGCTCTGTGTGTACATGAGTTTCTCTAGTTTCTGGTAGATGGGTTCGCGCGCGAGCCGGTCGTTTTCGGCACGCACGTAGTCTTCGTAGTGTCGCGAGAGAGTTCGCGAGTCGTATTGCCTTTGAACTGTGGTGACGCGTTCCGTCAGCCACATTCTAAGAGATTCGTACTCCTCTTGCACTGCCGCTACGGCATCCGGTCCTGTCGTCTGTTGACAAAACATGGCGTTAATATTGCGCAAGGATGAACACTTGTTCAAACAAAACAGATCTAATCAAACGTAACAATACCGAGTTGATGAATGACATGTTACGGTGATTCATGCGAATTACTTGTGTTGACTGTCACACATTGCGCAAATGTACTCTTTATTGAACAAACTCTGTTTTTAATAAACTCTTTTAGATGTACTGTTTATTTTACTTTCTTAAAGATATGACTATTATCTTAAGCCTAATGACTCACCTTGGGTTCAGGATATTTATGTAGGAACTGGGCTACGTATGTCATGATGGACCTCTCATCAGGCTTGTCGACATCCACATCTTCGGCATCCAACAGCCTTGCGATGCCGAGTGCGTTTTCTGCGACGTCAAACGCGTGTTCCAAACGTTGTCTATTGGTCTTCCTCTTCATTTCTGCCAGGTTGATCAGGTTGGCTTTGATGGCGTCGATGATAGCAAGGAATGCGATACCGTCGCGCCATGATGGACCGAAGTCTGTTACTTGGATGTTTGAATCCCTGGAGAGGAATAATGTTTTTTAATATCCATCCATATAAGTTAGTCACGAGCATAAATATATTACTAAAGTGATGTTTTGGTGTTTCTTCGATGTTAAATATTTTTGTCAATACTTTTATATGCCTTCCACAGACGATTACATTTAATTGATGTCTTCTTGAGAACAGAAATTAATTAATGAACCATAATAACAGATATTATTGCCGAACTGGCAATTGTAATCTCGTGACTGTAAAAGTACCAATAAACATAGAAATTCTTAGTGTATATAGTGCCTATTTAAACAAGTATCATGAGTACTCGTAGGTACTTATGCTTGAGCTAAAGATAAGAGATAAAAAAAAATATATACTCGAAAAATTAAACTAATTTAATCATAAACAATTTGTTGCATTTGATCTCTCAATGAAGAGGTCAAATTATAATAACTGCAATAAAATTTGGCCAACTGATAACTCGGCCACTTGGCAGCGTTTGGCGAAATTAATGATGGAATTAATAACTGTTACAGTACAGCCGTCATTGCAACTGGCGTCATAGCCGTCAAATTTTATATGGGTCAGTGGGTTCCCCAATACCAATATATACAGACGTTCACACGACGTACGCAAACAAAACGATAACAATCATTTCACTTTGTTGACGTATATCATCGATTTTACCACAAAAAAAAACGGCTATTTTTAAAAGCTTTCAAATTTTGTTTTTGCGATGTTGATTACTTTTCGATTTTAATTGATGCATCACTATTTGATGGATCCACCGAACGAACGTGATTGAATCGGAAATCTGTTATACAAAGGATCCATTGTTTCCATGCCTTATATGGGAGCCTTGATGGAATTTAAATTATTTACGAATTTAACCATCGGAAACTTAATTAAGGCCAAAAATGCTGTAGGTAGGTACAGGTTTTCTTGGTAGGTACTTATCTACTTTAGCAAAAAGTCCTTTTTCATCTGCCACTAGTCTGGATTCCTAGTCATCACCGCTACACATCTTTTAAAATACCATCTTTGAAAATTCAGCGGGGTAAATGTCATTTTGACAGTTCAGTTATGTTTATTGCGTTACTTACGTTGTCGAGGAGACGAATTTTTCAAACCAATGAAGCAATGGATTAGGAATTTCTTCGTATTGTGTTTGAAAGTACGGAGAAGTGTTACGAAATTCGGATGCAAGTTTCTACTTACTTCGGTAAAGCATTGGCGACCCACTGCAGCAGGGTCTTCTTGGCGCCTTGCTTCCACTTGTCCTCCGCCCGCTGAGTCGGGGTGGCGGCTCCCGAATCATGGGACATGACTGAAGCACATCGAGACCCTCCGAGGTACTCTAGAGCCCGGCTGTTCTCCTCGATCTGATAGGGATTTGGTGGAACAATTAGAAAGATAGTACTGGATTAATTTATCAGAAACATGGTGGATTTGTACCACATATCAGTATTGTGTTTGATAATCTCGGAATTAGAAGCATGGGTAAGACATTCTTGGGTCGTAAGTATAGCAGTTTGGATAAAATTTTGGAATTCTAATTCATAATTATTGTTTCTTCACTCATCAGCGAAGATCATGACGAATTCGCCATTTAGGTTTTGGGGTAAAAAAATTCGGTGCAATGAATATTTACAGTGTACCTGAAACACGCCAATAAAGTAAAATAATAATTAATGTCCAAATAAGGATTTCAGGGTCACGGGCAGGGGCAAAATGTCTGGACACAAAGTCCTTGTTTATCAATAATGTTCATTTGTTTTTCGAGAAAGTCGAAGTCAAACAAGTTGTGTTTGTAAATAAGCGCAGTACACCAAAAGACATCCAAAATCTAAATTCTGTGTTCCAAAGCTAACCTGAAGAACGTATGATGAAGGCATATCGTGTCCTGACCCTGGATACATAACCTGTTTCGATGAAATATGATTTAATGACAGCA
Source organism: Amphipoea lucens (assembly GCA_947508005.1). Classification (NCBI taxonomy): domain Eukaryota; kingdom Metazoa; phylum Arthropoda; class Insecta; order Lepidoptera; family Noctuidae; genus Amphipoea; species Amphipoea lucens. The sequence continues at coordinate 1,949,241 of OX382364.1, forward strand.
ATGACTGCTGACGCAAAACAAAATGCTGATTAACATAAATGAATAGATTAACTGGTGCTAATACTAGCAAGGTTTAATTTAATGTGTTTGCAAAATTAATTGGGCGGCAAGGACCAATAACATACAACTTAAATTATGTTAAAGTGTAAACTATTTTTAGTCTTGCTTCATCTTAAATTATCCAGCCCAACGCAATGTCTTTTACAGATACAAAAACCCCTCAAGTTGGTACGTGTTTTTCCAACAAAAACAGAAAATGTCACAAGTTAACAACAAAGATTAGTAACAATGAAAACTAGTACAAAGAATTAGCGCCAGTCACTATTCTTATTACGTAATCAACAACAAAGTTCTGTCAATTCACTCCTCCCACACTCGAGCTACGGCTAAGTGATTTAAAGTGATGATTACACAATTATTATCTAAAGGTGATGTGATCTGATAAGTGATATATGTGATTCTAGTCCAATTATAATACCAATTTGGTCAACCAATAGCAGTACTGTGTCTCTGGTCTCTGGCTTTAGCATATACAAAGAATATATAGGGAATAGAAAAGTTATATTGCAAAACAAGCTTTTTACTCTTTGAAAGCTTGACCGAGCTGTAAATATAGGAAACACAAAAACTAAAGTTGAGAGGTATACAAATATAGTAAGCTAAGCTTCAATCAACAAGCATTTTATAAATAATATAGTAGCAGAAATATTCTCAATTGCTACAAGTTTTGATAAAGATGATACATATATTGTTATAAAAAGGTAATCTAGTAAAATGCCAAGAGACCTGACTACTTTAGAAGCTGTGATGCTGTTACCCACCTTAGGTCCTCTATCCTGTGGGTCCAATACATTGAGCGAAGCTTGCGCAAACAAAATTAGTTCAAGCCAATTAAAATGAGAACAGACTGATATACTCAATAAACAAATTAATTTAAAAATCTTTGAAAAGCCGATCATTTTAAAAATCTAGATAATATAATATATCTTAGTACAGTACATCCTCATATTAATGGTAGATATTGAAATAATATTAGATACCTACAGGTTACTGGATAGTGCAACTACATCAATAAAGGGGACAATTAAAGAGAAAGATTAAATAAGTACACGGGGGGTAATTACAACAGACACTGAACTAAAACATTAGAGCAATAAAGATATGATGCTGCGTTAAAATAGTCTGCTATTGGCTGTTCATTTCAGAAATAGAGTAATTTGGAAAACAATTTAGATCCATACTACGAATGACAATGTATGGAGATGACGAAAAACTAAATATGGGAATTACAGTATAATAATAAATATCAATGAAGCAGACTGTGATACAGTATCTATAAATATACACGAAGTAGACAACCAAAATGTTAATGATCACAGTGACCATACAAATAAAACAGATGAGGCCATTGATTAAGATCATAATATAAACATTAATGATCATATTAGATTTATAATAGCAGTAAAAGTTTCTGTTAGTGTAGATCTATTCTACCTACACGATACTGTGGAAGTTCTATCCTAAATGAAAACTATTTCTGTACCACACGGTGCTGAGTCAGTGTACAGTGAGCCACAATAGTGTAACTTAGGAAATATGATACAGAATTACTTTCTAATGTACGAGTAATTAGAGATTTTTGAAGGTGTATCAGTAATGTGATAGTATTGAGAAAGCCATTTGATGATTTTGTTGTTTTTGGCCATTAGATGTCGAGTAACAGCATATTATTAATGGCATTCGTTTCATTCATTTAAAAGCAATTTTTATCCCAGTATGGACGCCAGTCTGTCACAAAGGTTTTATGCATTTTTGTTAAGACGCTAATTATTGTCTCTATAATACATATCGCACCTTCGGTGCAATAAAGTCACAACAGCTCATTTTTTTTATTTTACAGGAGAAGACTTTTAAAAGTATAGGCAAGGTTCAGAGAAAATTTGGCATACTTGCCTCAATTTTGCAGTATTGGCTATTTGTGACTTTGTTGCACCGAAGGTGCATATGTTTATATCAATGTGAACCTTTTTGAAGAGAAAAAAGCGTTTTTTTTTTTTTAATCTAGCCACTTTGCATGAACTCCTATTCATCCGAATAGTTCTAACCTTTCTGTTTAAGATTTTATTATACGAACTTTACTTAATACTTTACTTACTTAACTTAATTATACTTGCTTAAGAGGTACGGCTATGTAAATCAAGACTATTGCAGCTCTCTGTTCAAACACAAGCCAAGAAGAGCGCCTCCCTACCTGGAAATAGAGGATGATGGTCCAAATGAGGCCGAGCACGACTGCAGGCCGTCCGTCCACGAGGTCGGCGGCGTTGATGTTCACCAGCTTGATCCTCTTGCCGGCTAGGAAGCGCAGCGCAGTGTTCGCGTTTGATAAGAAGTGCGGGCGTCTGAGGACGCGGCCACGTTCCATAGGCTGTTGAGAAAAGTTGTCGTTAGAAGACAGTTTTTTTTTTATCATGTACAGACGCCAGCACATCAAGCTACCCGAAACTGTCAAATTTTCCCAATAAACTTTGAACCTCATGCTTTAGCGATAAAGTTGAAAATCTATTAAAGAAATTTGACAGATTGTAGTAGATTGATGTGCTGGCGTCTGTACCTAGTTTTTTTAATGTTATATAGTTGAAAAGAAGCAGGATATCCACTTGGTGGTGTACCCATAGTTCTTTTAATGTTATACAAGATGTCCCTGGAAGTATGGATCAAATCGAATAGTTGCGTGGGCAAGGTCATTTTCAAACTTTTTAACGCTGAGAATGTCGATGATTTTTTTTTCGGTTCAAAAGTTATGACCAAGTTTTGTTTTTTTTTCAATCACTTCGCATAGTGATCAAAGTAAAAAAATATTTAAAAAAAACTATCAGGGCTACTAAAAAAAAAATTGATAGCCCTGATAGTTTTTTTTTTTAATTATTTTTTACTTTAAAAAAAAAAACAAAAATCACCGTAAAAAAATCACCGATATTCTCAGGGTTAAAAAGTTTGGAAATGACCTCGCCCAAGCCCCTATTCGATTTTATCCATACTTCCAGGGACAGCCTGCTTGAAAAGAAGCAGGATATCCACCCGGTGGTAAGTGTGCAGTGCCGCCTAACGACATCTACAATACTAGAGATACAAAGCTGTCTTATATGCCTGTATTTACACATACCCCCACACACTGCACAGTAGAAAATTATGTCTACCAACTAAACCATTTGGCAGTCATATTATTTTAACAGAAAATAATAATATATGTTATAATTATGACCTTACCTTAGCAGCTCTAAAATACTTCTAAACTATCGTGTTACATCATAACATATTATATTACAGCTAAACGCTAATTAAGATACTAAAGTACCGTATACAAAATAATAATAATCAGAAACAGTAGCTAATCTCGAAGCTGTAATCATTAAACCAGAAATGTCAACCGTCAATAAATAAGTGAAAGTTAAAAGAGCATTGCAGCGTAATATCAATTCATAATCTTGATCTTAAAATAAGTATTTCATTTAGATTAGAAATCTAACTAATTCTGCTCTTCATTATCATAAAGCTCATTTTTCTGGTGGCCGCAAGTGCGACTACTTATCAAGGACTCCTGGGTTCCATCGAGAAAATCTTAGCAGCAAGTAGCAACCCATTGCAAAGCCTAGACTTTTGCCCGGTTACTGGTCACTGGCTCCTTATACATGGGGCTTAAGCACAACTGGGAAAATATGCACAATACGCTAAATCTACAGGGAATACAGTCGTTATAATATGTCATAAGAATATATTGTTGTTAATACTTACTAGCTTCTCCCCTGATAACACCTCGAGCAGCGCCAACAGTTTGGTTCCATCGCGCAGATCGTAGATAAGGTCATCGATGCGCAGTGGCGGTATGCGCTGAAAGAGACAGATTATAGGTATCAGTGCATTGAGTGCTAAGTCGGGAGAGGGCGCAGTTACGGCATCCTTCTGCAGTCATTGAAAATCCAAACTAATATTATAAATGCGAAAGTAACTCTGTCTGTCTGTCTTTTCCTCACGCCTAAACTACTGAACCGATTTCGATGAAATTTGGTATAGAGATAGTTTGAGTCCCGGGAAAGGACATAGGATAGTTTTTATCCCGATATTCCCACGGGATCGAAACTTACGCGGGTGAAACCGCGGGGCGCAGCTAGTTGTAACATAATTCAATCCATACCAATTAATATTATTTTCACTTAGACTGTTTTTAGTCCTCGATATGACTTTAAACTGTCGTGCATTTAGTATTGAACTAAATGTAGAACGCCACCTGTAGGCTATGGTATAAATACACCCAAATAGGCTCCGATGGAACAGTCGATATTAGTGCAGGATATCAACTCAGGGCGGCGGCTGATGAACATCTAGCACGTCAATGGCGGCGCCCACGGACCCAGTCAGGCGGTCCACTGTACACCCACCAACTCGCACTAGACAAGCAAGGTTAATTTGTCTAAACCCCTACTCTCTCATGAGAGAGTAGGGAGGCCTTTGCCCTGCAGTGGGACGTCACAGGCTAATAATAATAAAAAATAAAAAAATAGACTGTTTTACCCACCGACAGACGTGTTTTTAATACAGAGCCAACTTGTATAAGTTTGGACGTTTGAGTGGTTAAAGTGAAATACCCAATAACAATGGCGTCTCTTTGCGGAAAAACAAAACTTTCGTCATTGCAATAAAAATAGTGCTAACTCCGCTAACTACACAAATTAAATAGCTTATTAAACAGTAGTTAGAGGTTTTAAAATTGCAGTTTTGAATGTTACAGGTAAAACCTATAAAAGTAGAACAATATCAAGTTCATTGAGCTCAAAATACCAAAAGAGTATGAACTTTGACCTGACCTTTTCACCCGTAACTTTATCGTGAAATAAAAGTAAATCCTACTTTCTACTATCCTACTTCCTACTGTAGCGGTATCTACAACGCCACATACGAACAACGCGTCATACTGACGTCACGCAAATCCTGCATCGCGCAAGCAGAGTTTACCACGCAACTAGCATATATACAACAGCCCGACATGACTCACTGGGCAGTTGCCCGCCAGACACAACACCCGTCTGGTCGGAGGATCCTCCCTTTTCAATGGAGGTTGAGTGAACTTTACACCCTGTTCCTCATACCTCTATACTACTAATATTATAAATGCTAAAGTTAGTGAGGATGTTTATTACTCTTTCACGCAAAAACTACTGAACGGATTTTGATAAATCATTTACAGTAATATAGCTTATACATCATAATAACACATAGGATACTTTTTATCCCGATATTCTCACGGGATCGACACTTATGCGGGTGAAACCGCGGGGCGCAGCTAGTTATTCAATAAACGCAGTACTTGTTAGGGAAGATACGAAAAGAGAGATATGGCAAAGGCAGCATCATCATCATCATCATCATCATCTGTCTGCTCTTATCCCATGTTACTTGGGGTCGATGCAACACATTTTCTTCTTCCATTCTCCCCTGTCAACCGTCACACTGTTATTCACTCCCTTTTACATTACATAACATAATCAGCCTATAATGTTCCCACTGCTGGGACATAGGCCTCCTCTCAGTGAGAGGGAGTGGGCCGTAATCCATCACGCGGGCCCATTGCGGGTTGGCAGATGTCACATGTCTTCGAATTTTTGGTTCTAGGACATGCCGGTTTCCTCAAGATGTTTTCCTTCACCGTTTTGAGAGCAGTGGTGATGAAATAATTTACACAAAGTAAAGCGCCTGCCAGGATTCAAACCTACGACCTAATTCGTAAGGCACAGCCGTTTCCACACACGCCCTTTTGTTTCATATCATTCCTCACACAATCCATTCATCTTTTCTTTAGCCTTTCTCTATCCATCTACATTTATTTTCATCACTCTTTTAGTCATATGAGTTACCTCCTTCCTCATCGCATGCCAATACCAAAAGGCACGTTCCATCAAATAGATCCAAAAACGGAACAGAATTCGTGTGAAATTAACAGCAGCCAAATAAGTTAACAAGTGTTGGTGAAACAGGCCTCAACAATTTTCGAAACATAATCTACGACCTATCTGCTCATCAAAAAACCCATGCCCATAATTACACTGCTGAACATAGACTTGCCTCAAACTGCAGAGAAACCTTATTCCCGTAATTGCCCCGCTTAGCTACGGTGGTGGTAAAGAAGGTAGGTAGTTATTACTTCCCATAAATTCTTCGAAGGCTTTCCTCACGATAAATCATAAAAATTGATCGCCACGTTCGTACTAAAACTGTTCAAAACGCTGAAACTAAAAGTACTTACTAGTTTGGTCTCTTACCTTCGATAAATGTGAATTGATCCAATTGACAAACGTTTTCTTCTGTACTCTTTCTTGTTCATCTGTAACAAGAGAAATTCAATGTTTAATGCCAGGCTCCAAACTTAATTATTTTTAACCGACTTCAAAAAAAGGAGGAGGTTATCAATTCGACTGTATTTTTTTTTTTTTTTTTTTTTTTTTTTTTTTTTTTTTATGTTTGTTACCTCATAACTTGCGACTGGGTGAACCGATTTTCATAATTCTTTTTTTATTTGAAAGCTGGTGCTTCCCGTGTGGTCCCATTGTCACCATTTCAATATCTGATGATGGGATCTTAGAGAAATCGAGGGCAACCCTCAAATTTTATAGGCTCACTTATTGTTTTTCGCATGTTTTATGAAGTATCTTGTGTATTTGCGTATGGTTGTCACCATCTCAGGTAGCTGGGCTGATGATGGAAGGTACAACTCCTTAACAGTAAGAAGTTACTCGAACAGGAAAGGACGGTTTTAGTAAATTGTTTTGATGTTTGATAGGGCATTTGCCACATTTGGTCTCATGATCATCAAGTCATGATCTGATGCTGCAGTCAGGATAGTCTGCAGAGTACCTAACTCCTCGACAACTAACAGCAGATATATCGTGTTTAGGCTCATTGAAAAGGGCTCGATGTGTGGATAAACGTACTGTTAATGAGGAACACCGAAGTACATAAAGACCTGATGCTGAAGCCAGGAGCATCAGAAAAAGTACCAACCTTGAAATTACAGCACCGTAGTCGTGTTTGGGCTCATTTTAAACAGGACTAAATTTTAAGTTCAATGTAATGTTGACATAAGTCTGGCCTGATGCTGCAGCCAGGATTATCAGCATCTAGTCTAAAAGCATCAGGTCGAGATTTGATGATGGGATCCTGGAGAAATCGAAGGAACTCTTCAAATATTATAGGCACACCTATAGCGATTTGGGTATTTTTTTATAGTAACTCGTGCATTTGCTCTCGGAAAGCACTATTTGGTGAAGTGGAACTGATGATGAAGACCACAGATGGCCATCGGGAGTACTCAATAATATCTAAGTATTTCACGGGTTGCGATTTGATTACTTTAATATGGTTGCTAAGCAATTTATGCTCGTCACAATGTGAATGGTGATATGAAGCTGATGGTGGACCTGGAGAACTCCTCAACAATTAACTTCCCTGCATCGCGAAAAGCAATATTTTGTTTGTAAAAGGCGATGATCACTAGGCTATTGTAACTTAGATAAATTATAAGCAGACCCACTAAAAAGCGTGAAATAAAAACTTTTTAAGAAAAAAAAAAACCGACTTCCAAAAAAACACTACAAAGTGAAAAATAACTTTATTTCGGAAGTCGGTGGCAAAAAACTAAAATACAGATCCAAAGACACCGACTTCCGAAATAAAGTTATTTTTCACTTTGTAGTGTTTTTTTGGAAGTCGGTTTTTTTTTTTCTTAAAAAGTTTTTTCAGAATGTACAATAAACCGTAACAATGATTTGTTTTCACAAAAAAAGGTATGAAAGCGAACATTAAAACCGGGATTTGCTATTTGAACCCAATATACAATATACTATAAATATATTTAAATACTAACACTAAATAAAACACGTAATTGCTATACCCCAATATGCCCCCAAAATGGCCTGTAACTAAATGATATCCATCAACATTGTATCCAAATTCTAAACAAACCCATAAAAGTGATCGAATACATAACAAGAATAGCTGAGACAACCATAAAATGGTTGTCTTCCTTTTTGGCATGCTGTCTAATGAGACTTGAACGCCAGATTTGGCACGGAGAGAGTTAGGGATGCTGCACACTTATTCGGCTCGTCACATTCTTTTTAGCATTATTTGTTAAACAACCAAACCGGCTTGAAGCAATAACTACACATATTCAGCATTCATTACGATCTTGGCTATTGGCAAGATCGGTTCGGCCTTCTCTCAATCTACCTCCGCTGAAACATTTTCGGGTCGGCTCGGCACAATTCGAGCGTTTTTTTTTTTTTTTAAATTTAATACATGTGGCATCTCGTAGGTCGAACTAGGAGATTGTTTGCTGCTTAACAGGGCTTGCCTGCGGTTGCCTCAGTAAATTGAGGCCTCCAGCCAGGACTTAAAACTTAAAAACTTAGCGACTATACTCTAAGGGCACCCCTCTGTGGGGTACTGACCGCGGCTTAGGGCGTCACTGGGGGAGAGCAGCAAGGGACAGGTTGGATTGGATTAAGGCTTTTTCCCGAGCATTATATAAGGCTACATTTTATATTCTATTTTGCTGCCCATTTGTGACGAATCATGCCGACCCGAACAAGTGTGTAACACGCCTGCCAACTAAATCACAATAGTCTGAGTCACTTTCTCTATAGCAGACGCTACATCTTGCCAAGTTCAGTGCACTAGGAGTAAGGATACTGTTACGATAAGAGTCAACATTAATTTTAGTTATATTGTTGTTATGACTATGAATACTGGCGTTATTAATAGAGGATGTATTGTCTGCTTGGATGATGATTTTGTCTATAATAGCTTTGTTTCGATCTTGTTTGTGGATTATGTATCTGAAATTGATTTAGTGACTCCTACTAGTGGTGTATCAATTGAAGCTTCAGAAATCATGTCATCTTTGAGATATACGAAAGAGTATATATATAGCGGTTGAATTTTTTGAAGCCGGCCGATGGCTTCAATCAAAAAATTGAATGTCGGTATGAATTCATTGATATATGTATAATTTCTGCGCGTAGGGTGCCTTAAGTTGATTTTTTTAAATATTATTTGTCGAATTCTGTGCCTGCTACTCCGTTCACCTTTTATACCCTGTTTTTGTCCAGACGGTAAAAAAGTCAATCGATATTTTGAGATTTTTAAAATCCACCATTATCAGTTACAGTTAATGTTTTAACGATTAGCTCCAGCCTCAAATCTTAAATAAATCTCAGCAGAAATTAATAACGGAAATAAAGCCAATCTTAAATACACATACAGCGAATTTATCAGAATTCTATTTCTAGTTTATGAGTTCATAGACTCAGCTGCCCTGCGGAACAAATATTTGGAGATTGCGTTATAAGGATGTTGATAAATTCTTACAGTGTTGGTTAAACGTTAGTGGGTGTATTTTTAACTGAAGCAGGTACTGTAGGTAATAGAGTATCGTTTATTTGCATTGAATAGAATAGCATAGAATAGTCTTTATTATGTACACCATATAAATTACAGACATAAATATAGAAACTTTACAATGGGTGACACAATGGGCGGTCTTATCGCTAAGAGCGATCTTTTAAAGACAACCTTTGGATGGATTAAAAAGGGGAAGGACAGACAAATACTGTAGGTAGTCTGTGGTGTACCATTTACACAATACAATAAATACATACATAAAGTATATTTTACTAATCTAAATAAATATATGCATATACATGTAAATATATAATAGTAAACATGAAACAGGAGCAAAGAAAATATAATTATGATGTTTGAGGAGAGAGGAAGTGCTTGCATTGTTGCTGCTACCGTAATGTTGAGCTGGTTAATAGACATAATTAAAATAGCTTTTATAGTATACCTTATTGCGAGAAATAATTAGTTTCCATAATAAGACGAAACTAATCATGAGCAAGATTAGTTTTGTCGTAAAAGATTTTAAACCTCAAGATTCTATTGCTATTCTGCACAAGTACGGAAGATACTAAAACGTTAATGATGAAGCAATTAAATAAACGAGACCAGGAAATAAACAAAACGTTTCATAAAGTTAAATACTTCTGCTATAAGAAAGTAGTAAAATTCCATAATGGATCTGAACAATTTCCCGTAAACGCACATTGCGTTTACGTTGTTTCGATGGGGTTCCTGTAGGCTTTCTGTCAATTATCAGTCACGCATATCTGTCTGTCACTTTTAACTCCGAAACGGAGGAGCGCACGCATGGCACGACCAGACACGGACAATGGCCTATCTTCGAAGTTTTAGCAGGGTTGATAACCTTTTGAGTTCCGTAACTTGATTCCAAATTCGTTACCACGTGTACTTTTCTAAAACTGGGATGTTTGTTTATGTTTTTGTTGGCCAAAGTATTATTGGGTTTTTTTTCATCTGGAATATCTCAGTGGCAGCCCGGAGTCTAGATATTATATGATATGGCGAGATGTGGGCGTACCTCTGCCAAACCCTACAGGGAATACATGCGAACTGTGATGCTACGTTATGTTATTTACTATTATGCTGCAAATGGGATTTCTATCATTCGATCAAATTAAATCTGCATCATCAATATCAGTACGCTGACTAGTTGAAGTGAAACTTCTTTACGCACGCTTGACTTGGGGAGTAAGCTGGCGAACGCGTTACGAAAAGTGTGATCGGGCGAAGCAAACGGGAGTTGAGTGGGGGATATAAGCAAGAGAAAGCAATGCGCGCGCACATTTTCTTTCTCTCTTCCTCTCATAGCCATACGTTTGAAGTTTCACTTCAGTCGTGTGGTCATAAGCACACTCGGTTTTTTTTTATATTTTTAAAGGCACAGGATTGATCAAATCTATCGCTGACTTAGCAGCAGACTGATTCTTGCCCTAAATCATTTAAACGCTTTCTGTCGTCGACATTTTAAAATCGTGAGAGTACTTGAATCTTTCTTCAACAAGTTTTCAATACACATAAAGAAGACTTTTTATTTATATTCAGATTCCCTTTTGTTGAAGCAGCCCTATATTTTTACGATCAATTTCATAACAGTGATCGCGTGCCTGATAATACGAGCAACTGTTATCTGGAGGCATATTTTTATATTTGTCAACGATATTATCGATATGAATTATTTCTTCTATAAGGCTAAACGTGAGCTCGTCATTTTCATGCTGCATGTCATTCATTCCTTTATATTTCGGGGAAGCCTTTTCCGTCCCTTTTTGTCTTGTAATAAAAATACCAGTGGCATCATTTATTTCAGTATGTAGTCGATGATTGTTAAGAAAGAAAGAAAGAAAATTTTATTTGCTCGAAAATTTTATTTGTACTTCAATGACTGTGCTATTACCACTAGACACGAATGTGTACTCATCATTTAGTTATCCATATTTTCATCCTTATCCTTACTAATATTATAAATCCGAAAGTAAGTTTGTTTGTTACCTTTTCACGCCTAAACCACTGAACCGATCGTCCGGAAATTTTATATATCATATACGTTGTCCGGTGTACAGAAACGGACATAGGGTACCTTTCATTCTAAAAAAAGTGCTGTTCCCGAGAAAAACAACAATAATTTTATTATGGTAATAGATGGCGCCACGTATCTTTCGGATCATGATTGAATTACGAGTATATTAGGAACTTTAGAGTTTAGAGAGTCTACGTGGGCCGAGCCGCGGGCGAAAAGCTAGTATTATGTAAGTGCGAAACTAATTTTATTTATTTGTCTGTTAATCTATCTGGCTGGTACCTTTCCACATCATAACGACTGAACTCGATAAAAGTTGTCACTCAGGTAGACCATGGCCTGGGTTAGGACATAGAACGTGTTTATCCGGGTAGTACGTTCCCGTGGGATAATTTCGATTCACACAGGCAAAGCCGCGGGCAAAAGCTAGTCCATTATATATATTCTAGTTTCTCTACCAAAGACCATCCAGTCAGAGCTATCTGTAGATTAGTTTATAAATTAGAACTATCGGTCTTATTTTGAAGTCTTTCTGGTAAGGTAAGAATAGCTATATCATTCCAATCAGATCTGACCGAATTCCCAACGAGCACAGCCCAGTGGCCAGCCAACCAGACATAATTATGGAACAATTATACCTTGGGAACCGTTAAATTTCAAGTGAAAGTCCGTTATTAACTGTTGTTTTGGAAACTAACAATTTAACACTATAATTGTGTAAATTTCTCGAAATGTACAAAGTACTTTTATGGTGGGTTAGAGAGTTTTCGTATAATTAGATTGTACCTACTCGTATTTAAGTAACTGCACGCAATTGGGTGAATGTTAAACCACTGGAACTAATAAAGTTATAAACATTAATAGTTAAAAGGGTAATAATGTACTAATTTTTTTTACGAAGATTCATCAAGGTCCAAATATTCCTTGATCTCGGGGGAGCCTCACCCCTAAGGAACGCGTCTCCAGATGGCGGATAGGGGAAAGCTCGGCATATATGCAGGATAGGAGGGAAACTAAATACCTCCCGTAGACCATCTGGCCGGAAAGGTAACTCCGATACAAAACCTCTCCAGAGAGCTGCTACCACATTTTCGGAGTTATGGTCACTGAAATGGTGTGTGTTTGTTAATTCATAGAAATTTTGAAGCTTTCATTCTTATAATAATTATTTTATGGAAATTGTGAAGCTTGAGTTTCCAAAAAGGGAAATGATAAAGGTTCAGTTCTCCAAAAAGCTTAAATTATCACTACAAACAGCCTCTAAAACATAAATAGAGCCACACCCATCAACAATATCATAGACAAACTATGCACCCTACACACGTAAGCCTTATTTGACATTGTACCGGCGCCAATGACGTCACCCACCATTACTGCGACCATTAATAGTCGTCACACTATCTATGGGCAGATATGCATGGCCCTGACACTGTCACACCGACCTTAGTAGATGGATTGTTTGAGCAAGCTACATAGATAATAACGTTCTAGAGTGGTTCTTACACTTGTTATAATAGAAGGAATTTCTTTATGATGGTTAAAATGTTGTGGACGCTCTACCCTTATGGCATCGTAATGGTCTCCCCTTCTCCATGCAATTTGCGACTATAAATAGACATGTATAATCATCGTCTGTTTAGTTGTTACATCCATTATTAGGAACTTTAAACATAAGTCCTACTATTAAGTCTTTTGTACCTATATGGTTAATTTTAATGACTCTCAAATTAACCTTTTAACCGCTTACGTCGGATTAATCCGACAAATATTTTCGTGTCCATTCCGCCAGAGTCGTATATATACGACCAAATAACACAGCTCGTTTAATCTGTATTATTATTAGGTACATCATCACAGCTCGTTTCATCGGTATTTATTTATCGTTTTTTTTTTTTTTTATGTCGGGCGCTGGGGGCACGACCACTGATATAAAGTCCGGCGGTTAAAAGGTTAAAGTAAAGATCGACCTTCGAGTGATTAATTGTCTCTCATTTCGCGGTCCTAAATACGTTCTAGTCGCAAGGTTAGTTTTAAAAAAATCGTATTAAGTCCAATCCAGACTGATCTGTAATGTACTCATAGGTATATCTTCGACAAGGTGAACGTGGTAATTGAACGCTACATATGTTAGAGCACGTCCACAGTGTGATCAAATGTTGAAAAAAATATAAAAACAGTTGCTTCTTTTATTCTTTGTATCATGAATTATCCAGGAAATCGCCGTAATATTGGAAACGAACGTGTCGTGAGCAAGAATAAAACAAATGGAAAATGTAGGTGTAATTGTAGGTATTGCATCCATTCGTGGCATTACAGAAAGGTAGTTTTTAATATTAGGTCCTTACATATGAAATTGGCGTTTTTCGTACTGGCCACTTTAATCACGAATTTCTCCTCTTTGGTAAGGAATTCCAAATTCAAATTTGTACAGCTATTTACTCATGTATTTGTGCTTCGATGACCGTCATTCATTTGTTTTTTTTCTTCTGTTTTTTCTGTTTGCGTCACTCATTTTACAAAATGGAAAATTTAAAATATCGCATTATTTACGAGTACGAGTTCCGCCGTGGCACTAGTGCTGCGGAAACGACTCGAAGGGTGAATGATGTGTATGGCGGTCATGTTGCAAAAGAAAACACAGTTCGTTTTTGGTTCCAACGTTTTCGTTCTGGAAATTTCGACCTGCAGAACAAGCCCCGTGGACGGCCTGAGACCCAAGTTGATAATGGAGAATTGAAGGCTATTGTGGAAGCGGACCCATCGCAAACCACGTCCGAGTTAGCTGCAGGCTTCGATGTTAGTGATAAAACTGTTTTAATTCACTTGAAGCAAATTGGGAAGATTAAAAAGCTTGAAAGGTGGGTACCTCACGAATTGACTGAAGCAAACCGGCAAACGCGCGTCGACTGCTGCGTTACATTACTGAACCGGCACAACAATGAAGGTATTTTAAACCGAATCATTACCTGTGATGAAAAATGGATTCTTTACGATAATCGGAAGCGCTCAGCGCAATGGTTGGATCCTGGCCAGCCAGCCAAATCCTGCCCCAAGCGAAAATTAACCCCAAAAAAGTTACTTGTAAGCGTTTGGTGGACTAGTGCCGGTATTGTTCATTACAGTTTTCTCAAATCTGGCCAGACTATTACAGCTGATGTCTATTGTCAGCAATTACAAACCATGATGGAAAAGCTAGCGGCTAAACAACCAAGGCTGGTCAATCGCTCCACGCCACTGCTGCTTCACGACAACGCCAGACCACACACTGCGCAACAGACGGCTACCAAATTAGAAGAGCTTGAATTGGAATGTCTTAGACATCCTCCGTACTCCCCGGACCTTGCTCCAACAGATTACCATTTTTTTCGCAATTTGGATAACTTTTTGCAAGGGAAAAAATTCAACTCCGATGGGGCAGTCCAAATCGCCTTCAAAGATTTTATTGATTCCCGTCCGACTGGTTTTTTTAGTAAAGGGATCAATGAACTACCTATAAGATGGCAAAAGTGCATTGAAAACAATGGTTCATACTTTGATTAATTAAATATATTATATTAAAAAATATTCGACTTTTTGTTCCTTCCATACAAAACGCCAATTTCATATGTAAGGACCTAATAGATACCTTTAATAAATTATCCCTATCTTTCAAAAAACGTTTCATTTCATTTATATCATCATCCTTTAAAAAAAAATCACAGCGACCGATCTTTTCATCTTCTACTTTCACAAAAAGAAAATTATATTATAAATAAAACATAGCTAACCAACCAACGTCCTTGATACACAAGCTGTTCACAACTAACATTTCTTTAAAAGAAAAAGAAAAAATATCATCGCGAAACGAAAATGAAAACTCACACGATGTGTCTACACGTTTACTAACAGACGAAAACGAATCGATGCCAAGGTCGCACGATGTAAACACGCCGCGAGATGAGTCTATTTCTATGTCTTTCTCTGTAACGGAGGTAGTGACAGGTGGCCTGAGGTCAGCACTAGCGGTGAGCCCTGGAGCTGGGGATTCAAGGGTAAGTAACGACTTGCAAATTGAAGATGAACTTAAAAATCATGAGATCAGTGTTCATTTCCAAATTATACTGAAGCTTAATAGAGAAAATGAGATTAAAGATAAGCAAACAATGAATATTAATATATTATAGTAAAAATATATATATATATATAGAAACATAAAGTAATTTACAGATCCGGATATCAGCTAGTAGCAACAGATGATATAAATTATAATAACAAGAGACATTGGGGCCAATCTTCATGGAAATTATGTTAATTGATTAAAAAGACCTTTCATATCTCACTGGACCTTCTGAAGGAGTAATAAATAAAAAAAACAAGTAAACAAGCCGACCACAAGACGATGATCTAATGGCAGCCTTGGCACGTAACGGCTTGACAGAACTTATTAATATTATGCTCCACTCAATTGTGTTGTGTGATCAATTTTATTGAGTTTCGAAATATTTAAGAAAATTAAATAATTACAGCTTTATCATCTGAAATTCTGGTTTTCTAACATTTTCAATTAAAGGTTAAACTACATACATAGACAGACGTAGCGGTTCCCTTTCCCATATATTTTCTAACGACTAGGAAATCCAAACCGGTAGTTTGATGAGCAATATAGTCAATTACAAGCTTAAAGTTTTTATAAAATCTCTCTTTGATTTTTCACTAAAATCGTCAATTGTAATAATCGATTGGAGAGATACTGCTTTAATGCTGAATAATACTGCCACTATATGTACATTCTACTATTATTAGACTAGATGTCCGCTTTGCAAGCTTGTTAGCATTTGCTTCGCTTACTTCCAGAGACTACTTGAACGATACTTTGAATGTATGTGGGGGTTCCTTAGACAGCAATGATGAATGGCTACATTTATACAAGGAAAGCGATATTCCAAGAATGAATAATATATTGAATGCTGCATTTATTCAGGTTAAGGTTATAACTAGCAACCACATCCTTGTTATTGAAGTTAAGGATCTTCCTTCCTTTTGATTGACGTCATCTTAAACTCAAAAGGACAAATCAAGGAATTTTGGTATCAACAAGGATATTTTTTTTTCTTTTGTATACTAGTGTAATCTGAATCTGAATGTAGAAGACCATATAGAATTTCACAGGTCCTTCGATAAAATTCATTATCCGTTCACACGTGGGTGTCATGTGGGGTTTATCAAATGAAGCAACAGAATCAATCACAGTTTCGAACTCACTCCAACAAAATCGTGGACATAATTGAATGTACTTCTACCAGTAATGAGGCTCACAGCCGTATAATTAACAACATTGTCTGGAGACTACTGTTTATCATGCGTTGGCATGCTGGCACAATTTATTTTTTGTCAAGCGAACCTTGGCTCCGCGGCCCTTGACGGTCGTTGACGCTCATTACATCATCGACTGTACGGATGTAAACCTCAATTGATTAGTTAATTTGTACTTTTTAATGTTGATTGCTTAGAATTTACTTGATCTTATGAATAGTCTATAAATGTATGACCATCTAAACCTATTGACCACATGTGAGGGTTCTCGTTTTTTCGTTTTTAGGGTTCCGTACCTCGAAAAGAAAAACAGAAACCTTTTAAGATCAATTCGTTGTCCGTCTTTCTGTCCATCTGTCAAGACCCTTTTTCTCAGGAACGCGTGGAGTTATCATTTAAATTAATATGAAATACTCAAGGCTGCAATCCCTTGAAGCAGTGACAAAATAAAACTTCTAAGTCAACGCAATCAAAAGATACGGGCGTTTATGTTACGGAATCAAACCTATAAGGTATTTCCCGTTGACCTAGAATCATGAAATTTGGCAAGATCGGCTTTCCAATATGTTTCTAGATTTACCATTTTCTTATCGCATCAATTTTCAAGAATGCTATTGCTACCTGCATATTATTATATTCCGTGGTATGATAAATCAAGTATTCTTGTTCTTTTAGTGTTGTATCTCCATGCAACTTCCAAATTTAGATTTTATTTATTTGGTTATCCTAACATACTTCAACATAATATTATTATCATATTATGAAACCTGTATACAAATGTTGCAACAGGTTTTGGTAGTTTCAAGGTCAAGTTTTTTGTGATGCAGAATTTGTGATTTGTTAGAAAAACCTGTTTTATTATTTTACGAGCATGTTGTACTTTGTTGTTTTTGCTATCGTTTTCGGATAGCTCTTTAAAATATTTAAATTTTACTTGTTTAGTTTATGTATGAGATTTTTTCTTTACCTAATTTAGATATTCTGTACACTTGCACTTATGTTTCTCCGACCCGAAAGAATAAAAATGAAGAAACGATCCGTATTCCAAAAAATTAAAGTCAATTTTTTTTTGCAGACGACTAAAACAGTGCTTGATCATAACTGTAAGAGAAACGGAACTGCTTCCTCAATGATTGATGGCAACGACAGCTGAGCTAGATTGCCTATAGGCTATTAATCTTAGTTCAGTTTAAACAATCACTATAAATATAGTACTAGATGCGTTTAGAGAAACTACTCGTTGGGTGACTGACTTTCTTTGTTGAGACTTTCTATTGTTAACATTTGTATTGAATTAAGCTCTTGTAAAGTCTGTGTCTTATTTATATTGTGATTATTTTAATCGAATTCACTATTAGTAAAACTTGACTAGTATGAAAGTGAAAATTAGGCGTTTCCCTGACCTTGTACTACTTTTATAAAAAACTATGACAAATAGTCCGATTTAACCCGTTAGTTGCTATTCTGGTGTGATTAGCGACACCTATTGCGTCATTGCCGATAACATTTTCTTACTCTTCAGCTTATATCCGTTTTAACTTTACTTTCCGCAAAAAAGCGAATTCAACCTTTGGAACATACAATATATCTTCGTATTTACATGCATTACTAGATACGTAAACAACTTTAGCCAACTAATAAATAAGAAAACAACAAGCAGCGGCCATCAGGCAGTCTAAAGACCAATTTATGACTAACCTGTCATCGCCTTTTAGTAAGAACTATTTGTTTACATTGCCAATAATATCTTGCACTATGTTATTTGTCTGTATTCTGAGAAGATCTTGAACGATCTGTTGGATTAATTGAACCTTCCTCTTAATTGGTGATGATGGATTGTATAGTTCTAGAGAATTTTGAAGGGAGGTGACATGAAGAAGCTGTGGTGGCAATTGTTTTGTTGATAGAGGTAAGTGGTGCTTAGTTATGATAACGTAGAAGGTCTTGATGACATATTTACAGTACGAATTGGTACATTTTATGATAATATTTATAAATATCAAAAACATTATGGAAGACCAAAAGAACGATTGATGGACCGTGAGAAAGATGATATGGCTACAAAGAGAGTGACTGACGAGATGACAATTAATAGAGAAGTTTGGATGTAAAATACAATACATGTTTCGCTACCCCAAAATAAGTTTGGATAAGGTCATGAGATTGATGATGCAAAACAGCAAAGTAAATTGGGATGCATGTATGAAGTAGACAATTATTTGTTTTTCATACTTATAGTGTAAGTAATCTCTTTAGATAACGTTCGCCATTGGCGTAGAAAGAATTACAATAGATCGTTTTTTGTCAACGTTATATTATTTAGTATACAGAATGTTACAGAAAGGGTATATAAATACAATCGGGTTGAAGAGTGTATCTGGTCTAGAATCTCTGTACAAAATTTCAGCTCAAAAGCAGTAACTTTGAAAATGCTTAATATTTTTTTATTTCGACATCACGGCGCTGTACTGACGCGCGGCGGCGTGATGTGCGTGTACTAGGCGCACAGACACACTACAGATAATGGATAATGACCCTCGTAGTGCGGTGACACGTTTGTTATGATTTCAATTTAATGAACTATCGAAATAAAAAAATATTAAGCATTTTCAAAGTTAATGCTTTTGAGCTGAAATTTTGTACAGAGATTCTAGACCAGATACACTCTTCAACCCGTTTGTATTGATATACCCTTTCCGTAACACCCTGTATATTACCTGTCAGTTTGGTCTAGCAAATTATAAAGCAGAGGTTAAGTTCGCAATACGTTGCAACCTTTACATGTGCCTAGGTAACTTCAATCCATTTCGATCTGCAACATGTCTAGTCGTTACCAATATTTCAACCTTGTCCGAAGATTACGCGGTTGTCCAAAAATTAGGTTAGTGGTTAGTACAACATGTTCACTTACAGGTTTCACCTTGACCATTATCGATATTATTACAGCAGATAGCAAATTATTTTTATTACTTAATAATTAATCGTTTATTGGATTTATATGATAATTTGAGATAGAGATATTGGCCAGTGTAATATGTATGTTGACATATCAAAATTAACTCAAAACATGCCACTGTTTTGCCAAGCCTGTACTTTTATGGATTTAGGATATCTAGTCGATCTGATAAACATTATGTATTGTGTAAGACTTTCAACTGAAGATTAACTTAATAGTTTTCTTACTACCATTTGTTAAGTTGTGTCGTCTCGCTTTATTAACCACAACAGCTGTAGAACAAGGTACTTACTAAAAACCATACTTATTAGATACATTACAGATTTTGTTAACGTTGCTGTCATAATTTCGGTAAAATGTACCTATTTTGTTGAGAATTAAACGGATGTCTTTTAACAGATCAAAATCCAAAAGTGGACCTATGTGCCATCTAGAAAAACTGCAAACTGCTATTTCTACTAAATCAATCCATTTTGTCGTCTCTTTCAGGTATGTGTGTGTCTACAAACGCATTTAGTTTCTTATTATTCGAAGCAGACAAAACATCGTTTTTATAATGAATCACACTATTGTTCTGTGCGTTGCGGTTGCAACACATCTTGCTCGAAGATAAAATCACTATTACTTGGCTGCTTCTCCAGGCATTTGCTAGATTTTATTCTGAGCGAAAGATTCAGGATTTAGATTACAAGTTTCCTTAGGTGTATGATGAATAAAAATAGTAAAAAACTGGGCGAACTGGGTAATAAGGAATATTTAAAAAGAAGAAAAACCCCGGCAGTGAAGTAAATACATAATCACAGAACGGAAGAAGAATATTTTAAAAGGGGTGCAGGTACCGTCGGAAGGCATCGCGGCAGACCCCGTAGAAGATGGCGGGATGAACTAGAGAAAACAATTAAACGACCAGAGGTCCACTTTAGCCCTGGATCGAAAGAGCTGGAAGTCATGGGGAGAGGCCTTTTCTCAGCAGTGGGATGACGCAGACTAACAGTAACAGACACTGGCCTGTCAGAGGAGAAATTTCCGTATTTTCAGAACATTCGCATCTTAGTCTCAATTTGTCAAAAAAAAAAACACATATTTGACTAATGTTTGACATTGTCGCTGAGACGAGATCGCGTGAGACTTGAATTGGCCTTCAGGTTTTCAAGCTACGTGAGAAAGGTTAGGTAAAGGACAGAGACGCATTTGAGAATAGCATAATTAAATCACGTAAAAATTGAGATAGGATCTCACGTTTCTGGCACATTTTTTCCTTCCGAAGAGGAAGAAACACCAATCCAAACATAATCATTTAAATATTACGTCATCTCGTAATTTACCTGTTAATTATAACATCGTCGTTTCCAACTGAACAGGTATATAAAATGCGTATCATTAGTCTTTATCACCTTTGGTAATTACTGCATGAGGATGGATATACAGAGTTGCATGAAAATATCCATAAACAAAATAGCCTCCACGTGTAGCAATAATTGGGCAGTAAACCCCACCTCAGCATAATCATTAATCAGCCTATAACGTTCCCCCTGCTGGGACATAGACCTCCTCTCTATGAGAGTGAGTGGGCCATAATCCACCACACGGGCCCAGTGTGGGTTGGTGGATGTCTCATTTCTTCGAATTTTTGGTTCTAGGACATGCTGGTTTTCTCAAGATGTTTCCTTCACCGTTTTGAACGCAGTGGTAATGAAATAAATTACACAAAGCGGGCTGAACCTTCGCAAGTTGGGACCGTTACCAGTAGGCCACCACTGCTCTTACCACCTTGCTGGCACAGGCACATCATACTACCATCATTTAAGTTCGAGACACGAGAGAAAAAGACAAGAATCAGAAAATTAAGTAAATGTAACCAATCAAAACATATTTATATTCTGTTTCGAGATTGGAGATAACACGCTATATCTATCATAAACAATAAAAATTAGATTTGCAGACGGATAACGTAATCAAATCGCTTCGTATAGAAAGATCGCTACTCTGTTTATTTTCATATCAGATATTATAGATGTTAGATAATATTAATATCTAGTATTATTACATTAATGTCTAGGTAAGTTGATATTAACCAGATATATTCCAGGAATTGTTGTTACTAAAATACGATCGATTTAAAACTAAAATGTAGTGTACTCGTACTTTAATTTTGCAAAGGCTCCTTGTCTATATTTGAAACAACTTCATTCCAAAAAGATATCCTAAGCATTTACAGCAAAATCAATACAGATTTTCTTCATTACAACTTTTCCACTTTGATGCTCGATTAAATCCTCCATCACGATAACATAAAAGTCGACTCTGACATTTCGGGATAATTATAAGTTACATTCATCAGTCTTCACTTTGAAATAAAGAATAGAACCCACAGATAAAACCTAACGGTATTGACAGTTGCAAATAATAGCGATAACTCTAGTCATGTCTTCGAACTAAGTATTACTTTGAATGACACCCACGCATTTAACGGTAGTACGACAATGTTAGATAAATGACAGAAAGGCAGAGATCAAGCGGCCCGCCCAAGTGAAACAGAGAAACACCTAACCACAATTTGATCGGTAAGATGACACACAAATGTAATATTTGAATTTAATATTATTCTTCACAATAGACAATGACAAAACACAGATCAAACAATAATTTAATAAATATTGTGATATCAATTCGTCGCGATATTGCAATTTCAATTCCGAATTCAGCTCTGCTTCCAAATTATACAACGCACTCGAAAACACACTGTGCATCTTTCAAAATACTGTCCAAATTCGGTTGTTAGAAAGAATTCGAATGACAGACACGATGAGGTCATCAAGGTAAGTGAACATTTGCGTAATGCATTAACATAGTATAAAATAACCGACACACGACTCCTTGACTAGGTCACAATGGAAGAGCTTCGTGCCATAAAAGACTGTAGTCTTGGGAACCAGGTCGATCTAGCTCTTTGTGTTTGTCTAATGTAAAGTTAAAAGGAAGATTTCATTAAGGCTGTAGAAAAGGAATATAGAATATATAGACATAGGCATAGTCGGTAAGTACGTAGTAAGACTGACAAAAAATCGAAAAAGATTTGCAAAGTTTACTGACTTTCAATCTAGGGAATGCTTAGTCTGAGTTATTGACGCCCAAACAGGCGCTACTTAGCTGAGTGCTGGCCAAGGTGATGCTAATAATATAGAAGACAATCGAGAAAAGAAGGGGAGGCCTGAGTCGAAATTAATAAATTCATCATGTGTAAGTACGGAAATTCCTAAACGTGATCAAAGAATAGGTGAACACATCACACATGCCATATTTACTGAGACGCATGATAATAAGCGCGAACCATCATAGCATAGGAGGAAAACTAATCTTATTGGCATTTCCGTTGCATCTCGTTTTATTAAACAAGTTATTTAAAGATTCCATAGGTGTTTGCGATATTCCCAATGAATGTTTTTAAAGCAGTTTTTTCTCTTTTAGATTAGTTTAAATTAGGTTTTTTATTATTTAGGTGTTGTTGAAGACTGACATTTTGTTTTGCTTTTGATTAATAGTATTTCCATCAATAAATATAATATACCTACAATGTGGAGATGACAATACGACAATAAATGAAAGCACTGGCAAACTATGAGCATAATAATATATGCATACGAGCATTTAGGAACTATCAAATAAATCCTAATCACCATCATCATCATCTGCCTAGCCTTATCCCAACTATGTTGGTGTCGGCTTCCAGTCCCACCGGATGCAACTGAATACCAGTATTTTACATGGAGCGACTACCTACCTGACCTCCACAACCCTGTTACTGAGTAACACGATAAACTTTAGAACAAAATTTGAAGTCTCATCACCATATTATGAACATTTATCTTTAAATGATTTGATTGGTCCATTATTTTTGTCCGTTGTGTCCTCAGCCAATCACAGAGCATAATCGTAATACCCTACAACCTGTAAGCAATGTTTGTTAAGACTTGTGGACTTTAGACCACCCGTAAAGACTATCAAGGTTTGACGAATGAAAGTCAGGACCTGGAAATGAAAAAAGTGAGTTTTTCTAACTAAATAGTAGTAATGGACCGATTATGGGTTTTGCCAATCTTTGACTAGCTATGTGACTAAGCTATTGGACAACTAATATATTTGATTGAATTTTTAGATGCAGACTGGGGACGTCATTAGATATAAGCAGTTTTTAATTTATTGTCGTCTCGACCTTGTATACTTACATAATAATATTTTCAAAGTTTGTGAATGCCAATCACTCTCTAGCTAAGAATAAGGTAATTCTAAAAACTGTTATTTATATGCTCGCAATTCTAAATACTTAGGTATACCTTTACTCAAGGGCAAAACAACAACTATTATGATGTAACATCCAAATGTCTACGTGACAACAACAGCGTTCCTATCTTAAGTAGGTACCGTCAAATAAGTGAGCTATTTCTATGACTAACATACTAGACTACACTTAATAATTAATTCAACCTTACTGACGTCACCAAAACGTAATGTATCATTTTGAACTCTATTTCATGGTATAATCAAAAATTATTCTAATTTCATCAATCCAGAGCTATAGTTTCTATGAGAAGACAATGTGTCGGTCTTCCGGCGGCGAGATGGGCGCACTACATTCTAACTAGCGCGCATATATAATCAGCGGGGTCATTTAAAAACATAATAATAGTAGCAATGGTTTCCATTTTGGCAGTTCAATAACATTCATTGCGTTATTAAC
The DNA here is from genome assembly GCA_947508005.1 of Amphipoea lucens. Lineage (NCBI taxonomy): Eukaryota > Metazoa > Arthropoda > Insecta > Lepidoptera > Noctuidae > Amphipoea > Amphipoea lucens. The sequence goes on from OX382364.1 coordinate 1,973,721, forward strand.
GTTGCTGAGCAGACACATTTTTCGAACATAAGAAACAATGAATCAGCAATATCCTTCAAAATTATTCAGATTGAGATTGAAAGTTTGTTACGCAATAAGGTAGATGAGGCTGTCACGGGAGCGTGGGGATTGGCACAAGAAAAGAGAGACCCATGTCTAGGCTAGGTCGCTGGTTCATATCCGGCTCGAAGGACCACTACGCATATTCGAAATGAAATGCGGTAATTTTTAAGATAAAATCCTTTTATTTCAATATTTTAGAGGAGCACACCGTGCCTTGACTTAGACAGACACAAAACATAAGTCGCGATTCGGGCAATTTTATCAAATTCCCAAATATCCATTATATCCTTAACACTGACCCTATAAAGACATTTAACATAAGCACTTACATACAATGCCTCGTTAACATTTCATTACACCAATAGATTGTATAAATAGCCACATTATCCTTAAACAACATTATGCACAATGCGCAAGAGCACAGATAGCGCTACATTCCACTTTTATCTTCCATTTTGAATTCCAGCCACAGAGCGTCTGGACTTTTAAGGTCGAAATATCTGATTCACACCAAAACCTACCTTACCCACTTGCAATAAAGTTTCATTTCAGAAAAGCACGACTTTTCTTGGTATACTTTTTAAAGCAAAACCTTACGTAGGTGCACGCAATATTATTGATTCCGAAGCGGGATTAGTAGTTTTTTAATGCTATTTCCAGAGTGGCTAGGGTTTATCAAAATCTGGTTATTCTGGTTAGCGCTTAGTAATAATGCTTAGTGTCTGCACTTTAATAGCCTACGATCTAATGAGAAAAGCAGATATTGCAGCCATTTAAATACTAGGAATCAAATTGACATTAGTTTATGCAGTAATAAAATCTATTCGTAGTAATGAACAGGTAGAGTTATTTGAAGTGTGCTTGTGAATATACTAACGAGCATCAATTACAGTTAATGCTTAGTGCTTCACGTGTTTTGTAGCGCCGGCGGTAAAAAACATGTAATCATCCTTAAGAGGCAGTGAGGCACCAAATTTTTATTACTCTCGAAGCGATCCGAGAGAATCCTAATAAAAAACACTGGTTTTATTTAACATTCAAAGTCACCAATAACTAAGTTTACCAGTAGCAAATAAAATTCTGTGTCTGAAGGTCATTTGACTTCACGTTAGCCCAGAAGTGACCATAATCAAGAACACTCGTAAATATCAATATTCTGTATCAGTTTTAGCACACAGTATTAATTTATGTTCTAAAACTGCTAAAGCAAAAAACATAATCGCCGCATAAAATATGCAGAACCATAAAATATCATAAAATATATCGCAAAAAAAACACGTATAAAATGTCATTAGATCATCATACAGAGTTTGACCAGTTAGTTGCGCAAGCGCGGTGAGGTCACCCCCAGTGAACGACAAGGAAAAACTATATGAGAGAGTGAAATGGCAAGCACGAAAATGTGAAGAATTTAGGGTGTTATACGATAGGTTCTAAAAGTTATATTGTAGTGTCAGATGCGTTGCTTGCAGTTTGTATGCATCCGTTTATGATTTCGGGCTTCGCAAGGAGGTATACATGGGCCTACGTTATTTTTGACAGGTTTGACTATCAATAGTATGTAATACGAGAAAAATAATTTGGAGTTGACTTATGTTAAGACTCTTAAAATATTACATCTTAACCGGATCAGGGTTTAAGTGCATATGTGATTTATCTGTAAACAAAACATGCATGCCAATGACAACGAGAGGGAAAAGTGTTTTTAAATCTTCTTGCTAAGTAATATTTGAGAGGTCCCACCGCATAAAAATACCATAATATTCAGTAGTCAGAAAACCGGCATAACCTTGATATCACCGTCACTAATTGTATCAATAACAGAACTAATCGTACATTTTATTGCATTTCTTAGTAACCAACATAGTTAGTTACATTTCTTCCGTTCGTACCAAATTCGTAAAGCTTGCAATCTAAAACGTGGAGTCATTCAAGCAATCGTTATTATTTTTACATCGAACAAATCAAAGTGTTTACCTACTTCCGGCCGCATTAATACCGCTTGGAATATTTTCACGGTCCAAACAAGAATTTATAAGGAAATCATGTTTATATAGTAACTTCGATCTGCATCGGCATATTTAAGAAGAAATCCTATTGTCTGTTTGAGGAGACAAGAAGCTCTTTCAACGTTACCGCCAACGAACAATACTGACATATATCTTACATCGTACAGAAACCCGACAACAACCATCGGGCAGTAGGCCACCAGACCCATTACTCGACTGGTCGTAGAATAGGGACCTTACAGCGAAGGATGAGGGACTTTCCACCCAATTCCTCATACTCTTCCATTGGTAATTTTTCGTAATACGTAATGCTTTTAGGAATCCTTTCTATTCTAACCACATTACAAAGACCTCTAAACGCTCAATTTACCACAGCGAGGCGTTTATGTAGATTCATGTCGAACGAATCCCTTTTATCTTCCATAGATCAAATCCCACGCACGTCTGGGTTTATAATAGTTACAAAAACTATTAAAACACGAACAAGCGACGCGGAACACAAGGTCATGGTCTCCATGCAGTTTAACTGCCTGGTCCATTTATCTATTACATCCTTTATTATTACCTAATATGTTTGGCCAACTTTTTGTACAGGAAGTAGATCATTGTTAATGTGGCGCCATTGAAACTGTGTTGATTTTGAATGATGTTTGAGTCTCAGATGATGAAGTAGGTTTATCCAGTGAAGAGATATTTCTTACTTGTTTGGTATACTTTACTATCCGAGTCGCTGATGATGAGTTCTGGCCGAACACTCTTGAGTTTATCAGGACATCTTAATTTACATATTAGCATCTACTTTAATATGCTTGAAAACAGAATGGTCAATTTCGACTATTAATTATTTATGTCGAAATATTTTCAACGTGTTCCAAAGAGATGTTCCAAGCCACCAATAACTAATATTATTTATTAAATGTTTGACAAATTGTTACCAGGTCGCATACTCGTACTTGATGATTGCACAACGTTTCTTACAGGTCGCGGCGCGGCTTATCACGACCAACAGTAAATGGGGCAAGAAACTGTTTTGTTTATAAACGTAATTAAAGATATGTACAATACATGTTTGCCTCTGCTTGTAACCATGGTAATGGAATTTTAAATTCATTGTAAAAGGTTAGAAGGTCAGAGAAAAACTTGCCATGACACAATTTAATTTCCATTTTCAACTTCTCACGTTCATTTGTGCTCGTCTGCAAGCTGAAGAACTTGTGCCATTTTTATAAACACAAGGATCATGGGATGAAAATAAGGGGAAAACAACTAAAAAAAATGCTTGTTTGCAAAAAATTATGAAATGTTTAAATCATAACTGATTCAACATAAAACTGTTACGATAAGAGATCTATCATTCCAGATGGAAATTGAGCATGTTACAGCAACACAGTTGGAGTCAACTAGCTATTTTATTAATCTAAATTGGTGTATCGAACCTGTAATCAAATCCGAGCTTGAATAACAATTGCATGAATGGGCACATGTACAGGTACTATTGCCTATGCAAATGGTATGAGTCATATAGTACTAATTGGCTATGGTGTTCATACACCATGAACTAACAACCTGTCTCTATTAGAACCTGTTTTCAGTGTATCGTGACGAGAGATAGTCCTCTTGGGCAAAGCATCGTGGCTTGTGTACCTATGTATGTACAGCCAGGGGAAATTTACACAGTACGTCTATTTGCCGTGTGTGTTTGTCATTTCATACAACTATGTATCAAAGAATGACAGTTGTGATTTGATACGGAAAATTTAAGTTGGTTGGCAATCCAGACTTTATTGAAATGAAGATTTTAATATATACCACAGCACGATTAACTTTAGTGTTGTCAGTGATGACTTTACAGTGCGATTTTATTTCTATCATCACGACTCATTGGGGACTGCTGGAAGCATCAGTTGTCAAAATGATAAATCGTCAGCAAATGCACAGTCGGAACAAGCTCATAAGGAACGACTAAAACATTCATGCACATGGCGCGGCAAGGACACATCAAGTGATCGACACTTGATCGTAATTGATCGATTGTAGGTATCTTATCACTAACTTACAATTAATTTAATTATAGTAGCCAAGATATTGCACTCAACATACACAAATTAAATAGTATTAATTACATGTCCATCCAACAACATTGTTATACAAAATATGACAGACGAGTGCATGTTATGAGTTTCCAGAAGATATAGATAAAGTGACATTCTATTAATCATCCTACTTCCTATTAATATTATAAACGCGAAAGTTTGTGAGGATGGATGGATGGATGGATATTTGTTACTCTTTCACGCAAAAACTACTGAACGGATTTGAATGAAATTTGGCACACTTTATATCACGATATTTCCACGGGATCGAAACTTATGCGGGTGAAACCGCAGGGCGCTGCTAGTCAGCGATAAAGATGATAGGAAAGTCAAAAATATATTGGAATAAGCTAGCCTGTTGAAGGTCGTTGTAGAAATACGAAACGCTTTGAAAGCGATTGTCACTTGTCTATGCTCTCTCAAGCGACGACATTGAAGTACCTTCGTCAGGCACTCCCTGGATAGTCAGCCCCACTACCATTCTCGCTGACCTATCTATCAACAAAGACATGAGCTATTGGAGAAAAGTTCCAGAAAACACGAAAGAAGAAGCAGTTTGTAGACAAGGTACAAATCCTTGGCAGACTTTAGTTGGATTCAAGTATTTGAAGTTTCTCAGAAAAATGGTGAATATTATCAACACCAATCTAAACTTAGATTCATAATAAATTATTCATATGATACGAATGGTTTCGATTTTTTCCCACCAGCAGAGTTCCAAATTGCGCCAAGCTTTAAATTATGGCCTGAGGCCTTATACAGCAGCTACTTATTGGTCAACAGATGGAAAAAATAGACAAGCAATCTACCAGTATTCATGAACCTAAGTAGTAATAGGTGTACGAGTATATACATGTAGTATTGGCTCAAATTAGAAAAATGTAAAATAGAAACGTTGGCAGACCAGTAGCAAGATGGGGACAACCTACAGAAAATTGCGGGGAAGACCTGGATGAGACTCGCACAGACCAGGGACGCAATGGCACAAAAGGGAGGTGGCCTTTACTCAGTAGTACGGGAACAAGGCTGCCAGTTATGATGATGAAAGCAGAAACAGTTCCTTTTGGTAACAACTGCACATGAGTAGTCTACTCATGTGACAACTGGCTAGTTGTTGTTTCATTAGATACAGCCCTGTGTCAGAGAGACAAACATGACGAAGGCTAAGTATAAGATCCCGATGGGAAACTTTGGGGAGGGACAACCGAAAAAAATAATTAAATATAAAAAGTGAGTGAATTTACCATGAAACATAAACTCGTATGTGATAAGTGTGATAACAGTACAGGGAAATGGAAAACCCAATATAGAAGAATTCTTCAATTCCTAAATAGCGAGACGGAAAACACGTTTCAATTTTATTTAAGCAATCGTATCAGCCCTAATTCCCTTCAGTATTGATCAAATGACTCATGCTTTCTTTCGGAGGGTTTTTACTGCCTCCTGTACAAATATGTTTGATGTGCTTTCCACGTTGGCTGTTAATAATAAATTCATATTGACGGCTAACACGTCTGGCGTGGGTGGGTAATGTTAGTGCGTGAATTTTAATGCCGTATTCAGACTAGAATTGTAAATTATTGCCTTGTGTTTAGGTACTGAATGTATTTCAGTCCTTTTCACGCAATTAAATGTAATGATGACTGTAAAAGGTAAGTACAAACAAAAGGCTTTGTTTAATTTAGCATATTAAGCATCATTTTTCTAGAGACAGACGTTTTTGACGAGACGAAACTCTTCATTCAATATAATAGGGTAAATAATAATTGCAATAAGGACATACTGGTAGTAGTTATAAAATAGAGGTGAGCAGGACATTGGGCTAGACGTGGTCATGGTAGGTGGAGCAGAGCCCTAACGGAATGGTTGCCGAGAAACGATCGAAGGAGCGGTGGCAGATCAATAGCCAGGTGGGTGGACGACCCACAAAATATCATGGGGAAAACCTAGATGAGACACCCACGGACCAGGGAAACATGGCAAAAAATGGAGCAGGCCTAGAATCAGCAGTGATGTTGATGATAATGATGACAAAGAGGCTCTTCCTAAAAACCACTTCTTTCTAAAATCCAACAGCAAGAGTTACACTGCTACGTATTTGAAGAAACATCAAACGCTGTTAAAGTTGACAGTCGATATCTAATTATTATCAAAACACTATTCCTAAAACTAAACACTACAACAACCCACTACTTAACTAGTGACCTAACAACTCCACTCCTCTATTATTTGTAAACGTAAACAATGAAACATTAGTCTTCCAAAACAAAACAATATATGTTAGACCATGTCCTTGTAACATTTACAACACGCGGTAAACTCGTAACGTCTGTACAAAATATTTATTTATATATGCGATAAAAATACTCATTTTGATAGGTAGGTGTAATGAGATTTTTCAGTAGGTAGCTGTAAAGATTTTGTTCATGATACTCCTGAACTTATCCCGCCGTATGTTTCTTACTTTTATACACCTATCAGTTGTCATTTCTGTGTTTACTTTCTTTCTAGCCGTATCATCTTCCACACAACCCAGGGTATCCATATGTTCTTCTTCATATATTCTTCCTCTCTTGTCAGGCGCTCTTCATTCCTCTACATCACAGTCCACATCACTACAATCTGTCTCTCTCTTCATGGACTTTTTATGTTACCCGCACAACGCGCAGCGTTTGTACTCCCTATTATATTGTTACTTTCGTTCATCTTCCTCATTCCTCATTTTGGCTGCATGCGGTTGCTTTTCATTCCTCTCTTTTGAAGCCCAATCATCTTGTTTTAATCTCTTGTTTTAAATGTAAAAGCTACATTGCAGTCAACAATTAATTTACTAACGGCAAGACAACAATTCATCTACAAGATAATACCTCAGCGAAAGTGAAAATTCTACCGTTGTATGTACTTAAATGTTAGTAAAAACTTCTCCCAAGTAAAATACCATCACTGAAAGCTCTAACACCACCATAACAAAAGATTAACGACCCAGAAAATTGCGCCTTTCTTCAACAAGAAAGCTTCTCAATAATTTTCTCCATCAGTCACCGCTTACGTAGGCGATATATAGCCTTATTTAGCCCTGGTTATAACTAGACGGTCTCTAGACAGACATCTGCTTGTAGCTGTCTGTCTATATGGCCAATAAATACAGTGGTTTGACAGGGAAACCTTACTCTGTCGATAGAAATAGAAATCGACAAGAAACTATAAGCAGTGCTATAAGTCTGTCCTACTTTGATATGTAGGTTGTGGGACCACCCAAGTTGGATTACAGAATTAGTTAGCTTGACTTGGTTGATTTACTGAACCAGTTGTTGCCTGCGGCTTCATTTGCCACCTAGAGGAACTGCTCTTGAAAGAATGAATTCTATGTCTTACAATTTAGGATATGATTTGTCTGTGTTTGATCTCCCTTTCATTCAAATCTGTTCAGTCGTTTTTACATTAATTAAGGCACATACTTCTTTACATACTTTGAAATTAATTATCGTATAAGGTTTTGCCAACCACTTGGAAAATTAATAACTTCAAGTCATACAAAATAACCCTTAAAATGTTTCTGTAAATCTTATAATATATTTCATAAAAATTTGGAGAGACAGTCTCGAAATACATACCCATACTATCAAATCTCCATACGTTATCGTAAAAGGCAACATTTCCCCCTCTAAAAGAGCGATCCATCAAGCCATATCCGCTTTCATACGATTATCTAACACTGCCAAACTTCTTTACATAAACATGTAGAAACCTTTACATAGACATACATACATATGTACAGCCGTCACGCCAAGGCGCCTACTTTCCGGAGGGTGAGACAATGGCGTCACTTTGGTAAACCACGAGTTAACTCTTTGAATGTCCAATTACCTTTTTCCTTATACTATGTTCGCGATTTACTTTCCAAACATGTAAACAAATATGTGTTTTTGTAAAAACATCTTTAAAAACTCATATATGAAAATCGATTTGCGCTACAAATTCCTTAAAAAAATTTGTGACTTTTTCCATGTTAGGTACTTCTAAACTCAAATTAATTTATACTAGTCTAGAGCAGATAATGGAATGTGGAAATAACGTCAATTTAAAACAAGGATTTGAATAGACTTTAGTTGTAAAGGAAACTGAGAAATTGAATGAGCTTAGATTGTCGCTAACTTTGAATAGACTAGCGCGAGACTGGGGAGACAACATCAAATGCTACAACTGACATAATTTAGAATATCATCATCATTACAAACTTTTACAAATAAAATAGATCAAATATGATGAAAACATGCTTCTGTTTTCCCAGGAAACAAAAATATAGAACAGCATCACGTCACTACTAAGCAGGCTTTGCACGTTAAGCCGTTGGTCCTGCGCCTGATCTCTCTCGGTCGTGTCGGACTATGAGAGTGAGGGAAGAGAGAGTGCACCTGTGTCTGCCTGCGCACGTACCTCCCGCGTAGATGGCTAGTCTCCATTAAAATTAGTTCCTATGGCTAGTCCCAGGCTTCTTCTGGGTAAGCTCGCTCCATCGTCGACTTTGTCTCTGTCACCTTTGACCTAGGCTAGAGTCAAGAGCAAGCCCATTTCAAATAAAATTTAAAAAAAAAATTGGCTGACATGGTCGAAATTCGATCTGGAGGCTCTTTTTTTATTAAATAGCCTTTGCTAGTCATCAAAGAGCTCTAGAAAGGATAGAAAATTAGTCTGGGTCGCTATCACCGGATACGGTAAAGATGTACCAGGTTAATAAAACAGTTTTTTACGATTCACACTTGCGTTATTTTGTAGTGTTAATATACATGAGCGATACATACATTTAAATACATTGATCTACAGCCGAGACGGTCTTGTAAGTCTCGGCTTAGATATTTCGTGTTTAATTAAACGGCTCGTAAGCACGCAAGTTACCATAAATAACATGTAAATGGCAGGAGGGTTATACGATGGTTATATTGGTGTACCTTGGAAGTTCGGAAGTTACAATTGGAAGACCATAGTGTAGCATTTTACAACTACCACTTTGAACACTGGTTTTTTGGAATCTTTAGCTGTAGATGTGATATTTATTCTTCAGGAGATAGGAACTATAGAAAACCTCAATGTCAACTCAAAATTTTGCATACACCTATAGGCACATAAGTATCCATACTTCCATCCTTAATATAATATTATAAATTCGAAAGTAACTCTGTCTGTATTTTACCTTTTCACGCCTAAGCCGCTAAACCGATTTAGATTAAATTTGGTATAGAGATAGTTTGAGTACCGGGAAAGGACATAGGATACTTTTTATCGCGATATTCCCACGGGATCGATATTAACGTGGGGGAAACCGCGGGGCGCAGCTAGTTGACTATAAGGTAATATGTTATTTAAATACTACTATAGGTAACACTCCACAATACCTACATTCCTCATTTACTTGCTCAGAATGCCAACCAATCCGTCCACATGAATACATTAGGTTACATAAATATTTTTTCCATGTAAAGACAGATCACCTTTATTTTCGCCGTCCATATAAACGATATAAAGGTCGTACGATAACCGCGAGTTGGTTAATCACGCGCAGATGACATCATTCATTAACACGAGCACGTACCCCTAGCCTAGTAATATGTAGTTTATGATTTATTTTGATAATAATTAGTTGTGAAATAAATTGTTTTGAATCAATTCTAGGACTGTAGGTACTCGTATGTTACATCTTAGAACGAGCGGCGATGATATATTGAGCATCAATGTTAACTGTACTGTACTACAGTTTATAATATCACGTGGATTGTGTGATTCATTTATTATCAGTAGTAAATTCATCTCTATTTTACTCTTCATCAATCATACGGATAGAAAGTGCAACGATGAGAGTAACTAGGTGTAAGCGACGCAACTGCTGTAGGAAATTTTTGATAAAGACTTTTTCTTTATAGAATGTAAAATACTTTTTTTTAGCCGTCAAATGACAACTTTTGTTTTTTTTTTTTGGTGTGCTGTCATCGTCGTTAAAAAAACTATTATATTTTTCTGCTATTTCGTAATTAAAGTTATTTTTATTAATCTTCCTCATACAATCGTTCACTTTTCTTTTCATTTCGAACTTAAGACCATTACACTAGGTATGTTAAATGTTAATCACTTTGTATTTTGTTTGTTTTTATCCTACACTTTTCTTTCACATCTAAATCAAAAGTCATTTATTTATTCAAATTAGGATGAAAATTTGCACTTTTGAACATCAAAACCATTTTACAAAATTCGTGGCTATCACAATACGTCACAATAAATTAAGCCAGAATAATCTTTAAAAGTCCAGAAACATACTGTTACTCACGGAAATCATAGAAAAACAATAACTGACACTATTGTACCAAGGAAAAACACGAGCTAAGCATAAGTTAATTATCCAAGAAGTTATTACAATAGAGTTATCTCTCGTCAGACAAGTAATAAAACTATTAATAGTATTTACAGATACTATTGTCATGACAAATGCAACGTAGAAAATAGAAACGTGAAGAAAAACAATGACAAGTAAATGAAGGTTCTCTCGAGAACTGATGGGAAACGGTTTAGGATTCAGCTAATGTTTAAAAGATAGGTCAAGTAAAAACAACAAAAAATCAAACGGAATTTTGAGTCTTCTTCAAACTCAAATTCGTCACAAAATACTACACTGGTCCAGAAGAGTATTTTAATAGTTATCTGCAACTATATCGATTGGCATCATACAAATAAAGAACCTGATTATACCATTTTTAGGGTTCCGTAGTCAACTAGGAACCCTTATAGTTTCGCCATGTCTGTCTGTCCGTCCGTCCGTCTGTCCGTCCTCGCTTAATCTCTGTGACCGTTAGCACTAGAAAGCTGAAATTTGGTACCAATATGTATATCAATCACGCCGACAAAGTGGTAAAATAAAAATTGGAAAAAAATGTTTTATTAGGGTAGCCCCCCTATATGTAAAGTGGAAAGTGATTTTTTTTTTAATTTCAACCCTAACGTGTGATATATTGTTGGAAAGGTATTTAAAAATGAATATGGGTTTACTAAAATCATTTTTTGATAATGTCAATAATTTCGGAAATAATCGCTCCAGAAGTAAAAAACAATGTGTCCCCCCCCTCTAACTTTTGAACCATAAGTTTGGAAAATATGAAAAAAATCTGAAAAGTAGAACTTTATAAGGACTTTCTAGGAAAATTATTTTGAACTTGATAGAAACAACAGTTTTTGTACAAAAAAGACAAAAGTTGTACAAAATCATTTCTGGACTAAGTTTGTAGTATAATCGCATATGCAAGCATTTTTTTTCAACTTCGTTTACATATTTTATTATCCTGAACGTATCTTTTTTCAAACAAAAAAAGAATGATTAAAATTGGTTCTCGCAATCCAAAATTACCACCGAAAACTTCTGGCACGTCTATGTACTAATTAGTAACCCAATTCCCCGAGAGATGGCGCTGTAGGTACTTATTACATTGGGTCGGGTATTATCGAATTGTACGTGGGAACACTTATTGTGACGGACGGGAAACTACGGAACCCTACACTGAGCGTGGCCCGACACGCTCTTGGCCGGTTTTCCAAAATCTTTCAATACAGTTAGCAATTAGGTACTCAAATAGTAAAAAACAGTCTCCTAAAAACGTTCTCTTGTAGCTACAACGGCTATGGTACCTGCCATCACTGTCTCGTCTCAAAAATCTTCTGTATGGTTTCGTAACATTATGTAATATGTAGATTAACACTGAATGATTAACATATATTATGCATTAACGACCATATTTAATAGTAGGTAAGTTCGCGAAACTGTAGTGTCTTTGTATTTGACCTTCCAATAGTTATCAATTCATAAACTTTGCACGATGTCAATGCTTGTGTTGGGCTGTTTGCACTTTTAATAAGTCATCTTAATTATCATATTCATATTTACACCATTGTTCAGTCAGACAGAGCTAATGCTTTTAAAAATATAGTACCTACAATACACATGAAACCTTCAAGGTGATCTCCTTCAAATGTTCCAGCAGTGAAACACCACGCTGAGCTCCAAAATGGGGGTCCTAGACGTAGGCAAAATGGCTGCCAAACTAAAATGAGATTGGGCGGGTCACGTCACGTCAGCAGCATACACAGTGACCGCCGGGCAACAGTGTCCACATAGTGGGTGCCTGAGCATGGACGGCACCACCGTGGCCAGCCCAGGAAGAGGTAGTGAAACGACCTAAATGCGTACCGTAAGGGTTCGATCAGGGTGGCTCTGAAAAACGATGCCTGGAAGGATTTGGGGAAGGCCTTTGCTCAGGAGTGGATCAGTGTAAGCAAATTTAAAAAATAATGTTCCAGCCATGTCAAAAAAGACACTGAAGTTTAATAAAGATGATCTGCTTGTAATAAACGCCATTTTTTTTTTCTTTTGTTTCAGGTAGCAATGCTCGATTTTTATTCAGAAAGAAGAAATTCCTCTCTATGGGCGGGGCCATATACGAAACAGAATAAATGTTTATATTCGAGCAACAGCAAAACGAAATGATAAGCATATTGAGAGCAAAACTATCACAACAAAAACTTGACCTTGAACATGATCACATTATACAGAATGAATCATTTAGATGCCTCTTATCTCTCATAATTTCAGATTTTTCCACACCGACCCATCTCAATCCTCACCCTGTATACCATCCAATAATAATTATCTAAGCTATTGCACAATTAACATAATCCGAGCCACGTCACACCGCATCACGTGCTCAAGTTTACAGGGGCGAGCGGAGCCAATGCACCGATAGCATAGATTACTTCGATAGTTGCGGTTTAGCGTTACGCGATACGCTTCAATGGCAGATGCCCAGGTAAATGGGACATTATAGGTGATGGGGATTATGTGGTTGTCGGCATAGCATCCTCTTGGTGGGATTTAAGTGGGTGCTTCTGTTTAAGGACCTGTGTTGCCACCACCGAACACTCTCATAAACTTAAGGGAGTGGTTACGTGGATTAAGTCTTTGGGTTTCAAAGGATTCAGTGCTGGCAGTATACATTGATGTTTATTTATTTCAGTAGGTACTGGTAGCTCTAGATTAAAGTTCCGTCTCTAAAGTCTTAATTTAAACATCAGCAAGAAAGATTTAAAAGAGTTCCTAGAAAACGAGCGAAAATAAAAATCTTCAATACCATAATTTTTCGGACCATTGACTAAGTTAAATATTCGTTCTATTTTTAAATTGACCGGCTAAAAGCTGGTTTCATGTCCATAACTAATAAAAAAACCGTCTTATATCAAATCCAACATATTATTAAACTCTAAAGAAAATAAAATCCGAATATTTGCATGTTTATGTGCACGCGCAGAATCTGATGGGACAAGTGCCCGTATATTATAAGCTAAGCTAAATATTTAATTTAAATCCACGGGTTACTTTGAAAGGGGTCAATAAAACAGAACTATTGTGGTTAGATTTGTTTTTTTAAGGAAAATTCTAAATCCAGTATACATGCTCCTGGAACGAACGAACTACTTAATAGAGGACAACTTTGGTGTTTAAGTAAAACTCTTCATTGATTTCAATACCTTTTCTGATCAATTTAATTTCCAACAGAACTCTTTTCCGTTCTGCCTATAACATTTCTTACGCACATTTGTCTCGTCATTCGTTAATTATACGAGAATGTTTCATTGACTCACGCGCACCTAGCCCAGAACTATGAACCGAATCTAACACCTGCGATGCGCCGGCGCTGGTACAGTTCGCGTATGCTGCTCATGATTCACCTACTTATGTTCCATCTATTCCTTCAAATATAGGTCAAGAATAATTTATAGTCGTAATTTTTGGAATGCATTTACCTACTTTTTATTTCCAAATTTATCATCATGAACCATTTCGTTTGATTTATTATAGAAACCTGGGAGGCAACGAAACTACTGAGAAATAAATAAATTGGACTCCGTCGACTATTGAATTCTTAGAAGGTTAGGTTACACTTCATAAATAGCAAATACAGAGTGGCAGGGACATCAACACACAACATGAAAGTCAATTCTCATAATTTAAAACGTTCAAAATCTAGTCGCCAGTCTCATCTCGGCGACAAACAAATGTCAAAATGTAGGGAAGTTAGAGGTGGTTTGAACAGATTGATACTGAGATCAGATTGTTAACGTTCTTAAAATTACGAGGATTGCCCCTCAGACTGTGAACGTTCGTAAAATTACGATAATTGCCCCTCAGACTGTGAACGTTCGTAAAATTACGAGAATTGCCCCTCAGACTGTGAACGTTCGTAAAATTACGAGAATTGCCCCTCAGACTGTGAACGTTCGTAAAACTAGGAGAATTGCCCCTCAGACTGTGAACGTTCGTAAAATTACGAGAATTGCCCCTCAGACTGTGAACGTTCGTAAAACTACGAAAATTGCCCCTCAGACTGTGAACGTTCGTAAAATTACGAGAATTGCCCCTCAGACTGTGAACGTTCGTAAAATTACGAGAATTGCCCCTCAGACTGTGAACGTTCGTAAAATTACGAGAATTGCCCTTCAGACTGTGAACGTTCGTAAAATTACGAGAATTGCCACTCTGTTATCATGGATCAGTACGTGATACTGAACCGCCCTGCGTTAAACATATCGCCGGTTATTAAAAAAAAAATGCTGTTTCATAGAAAAGTGCAATACTCGTACCTTCGCTCTCAAAATGTATGGAATATTTTAGGGACATCGGTCCCTGCAAACCTGTATATGATAAGTTTAGAAATTACAAAAATAACCCTTGAACTACCTAAGCACACTGAACGTCGTACCCTCTTTTTTTGGGTGGGATATTATTAAATAACTTCTCCCGCTCTGGGCGGAGCGAAAGGGCGTGTCAGACTTTTACTGACTAAAACCCACCCGGTTCTTTCAGTTGCCTGTGCCAGGGCCACGGTAACCGAACGTACCGTTGTTCATCTGGTAAAGGATTAAGTAATAAATTCGCCAAGTAATCACCTGCTATATTCTATATTCCTGAACAACAAAGGACGAAAAAGGACATAAATTAGACTTCTTATCAGCAGTCCTTTATAAAGGACAATGAACAGTCCCCTAAAGTCAGTCTATCCAATAAGCAGTTAAGGGAATTGTCTTGATTAAACGCAATACATTCACTAACTTTTAAAGCTACACAGATAAACTTAATAGAATGAGATCCTTTGGTATTCGGTTCAATTAACTTAGTTGTTTTAATCTTTACGTGCAACGTTCCAATTGAAGTGAGTGAGTGTTTTAAGTTAGATATTGACCAACTTCCGAAAATAAAACTTCTGAAACGGTAATTACTAAAACTACTTTCATTTACTTAAACTACTATCATTTGCTAAAACTACTATACTATCATTTTTCATTACGAAACTTCCATTTGGAACTAGAATTAGAAGACTAATTCCCGTAATAAAAATTTATTCGCAATCTCATTTCAGCGACTAAAATATAGTGAAATTAGAGGTATTTTTGACAGATTGAGACTAAGATCAGGCTGTGAACGTTCTTAAAATTACGGTAATTGCCCCCCAGTTCTATTTGCGAAGTTCAAAAGTGCCTTTTAATGATTTTATTTCACTTTGACTTTTGACCAAGCTTTCAGTACAAGATTCTGCGGGGTAATTACGTTTACCACACTATGAGTAGCAATCGGTTTTATTTTAACAGTTCAACAACATTAATTGCGTTATTTACGTTGTTGAGCAGAAACATTTTTCGAACATATGAAGTCCTTCAAAATTGAAATTGCGATTCATAGTGTGTTACGCAATTAGGGTGCAGGTTCTTCATTAGAAAATATCAATCGTAATTAATAAATGGCTTTAATTTTCCCGTTGATGATCCTCGTGTGTGCAATTAAAGCCAGTTCAATTATCAAGTTATTTAAATGCTCTATCATGTGGTTTAGAATGCTGAATTGCTACTATACCTTATATTCTTTTACCTACATAATATCACCACGATTTGTTTCCCCGAAAGGTTATACAGAGGTGTACCTACGGTACAGTACATACCCCCAACTCAATTATTCTTCTATTTCCTACATCATCATCTTGAAAGTCTGTCTCATGTAATTTAGACTTTCAAAAAGTGCTGAATTTCAGCCTAGTTTGAATAAATGACTTCTGATTTTTTTTATTTTCAATCATTCCCCTAATAAAAATTTTGTGTAAATGCGGCATTTTATCTCCTGGTTATCTCTATCTACCATGATCTTCGAATTCAGCCCCGTTCTAGCCATTTCATCTATCATAAAATCTAAGACTATCATATATTGAAAATTCCCTAATCATATTCGTTTGAACCTAAGAATATTATGAAATACTGACAGAATAATTAGTAATAATGGTCGGAATATTTTCGTAAATGACAAGAGTACGAAATTCTGTGAGAAGATGCTTATCAAAAACACAACAGTTTGAGAGAGCTGCTCTCCAAATATTAGTCTGACTGTTTTTGTATACTGTGAGATTTGTGTTTGTAAACGTACAGCTATAGAACAAATATAAGAGGCACTGTTTCATTGCAAGAAAGATGCAATCTACAAACTTGCATATAGGGGTTACGTGATCCGTAATCAGCAAAGCTATTAAAGAGAATATATTTAGCGCTCTGTTATCTCAACTCAACAATGTTTGTTGATACACTCAACTTTACGAGATGTCTGTGTCTTTCAAGTGCTTGTGAAACATAAATATATGAAGAAGCAGTGTAATACTAATGATGCAAGGGACATATAGAACTTCATCTCTCGTTTCGGAGTCGTTCTGAGTTTCGACAGGAATAGCTTTTGTCGAGATAAAGATCAGCCATTCAGTAAGACAGGTATTGACACTGACTACCCAGAGTGTGATAGACATGCTTAAGTATCATCTGTACACGCAGGCTCTCTCAATTCTATAAGCATAACATAATTATAACCCTTTACACTGACGGCTTCAAATTACACATCAGTACCAGTCCCTCTACTAAATGCATCGAAACGAATCGATTGAACTTACAACCTCTTACACCATACGATTTAGGAGTCTGGGGTGCTGTCCATCTTTATTTCAGTCAATTTAACTAAGTTACCTCGTGAACATAATTATACATTACAACCAACGGATGTTTTTACTCAAAATTTCTACCAGTTAGTAGTTGTTATTCAACTCGGTGCTAATTTACTGTAGGAATGACATCATTCCAATTATAATACGCGATTACACATGCTATGTGACGTCACAAACAATTCAAACGCGACAATTTTACTACCGATTTTCTCGGAAACAAGGAATAAATTATTCACGGAGATCAATGTATTGATAGAATTTATATCTTTGCTAAATCGGTTCTCGTTAGCATTGACATCAGAAATATACATAAGGCGATAAAAATCTTAGCCGTAGCATTTCTAAATGTTGTTCCTGTTCTAATATTCCAGAGGTTTATTTTATGGCATTGGTCGTGACTTCATTAGCAAATGAACGTTGTGTTTTGGTATTACTAGGACAGATTGCCATCTGACCTATGCAGCCTTTAGTTGGGCTAGATTTCCATAATATGATAGTCTAAATGTATGATATCGTGATGATATATGCAAAGGATTACTATGGATTTTACTATCGAAAGAATCTTTTGGTGAAGGTAAAGCAACACAATCTTTGAACAACAGAGAACATATTTCCTAAGAACACTTTACAACAATAACCTTAAGTTTAAATATTTCCAGCCAAGGATAAATCATTTAGAAGCCAAGTGCAACATTTATCACTGCGCTAATAACTGAAGTACGAGATAAGATAAACTAGCGAATTTTGAAACAACACATCGCAAAGGAATTTAATCTTTCCCACACTAGAATAAAGAAGCAAATTGATTTATTGATAGATTTACGATATTGATAATGAAAATATTGGCAATGTTAAATATATTGTTACACATGCTAAAACTTAAGGAAAAGTACATCAGCTGTTTGATGGTTATCGTGAAACAGTGAATGAAGAAAATGCAAAAGCAACAAGTAACAGTCACATGAATTGAAGAAATGGTTAAGCAACAGGTTAAACTTCTGATTGTTGCATTTTAGAAGGATACATAATGTTTGAGAAAATATTACGTCTGAATGACAAACACATAAATCCAAAATGATGATTTTGGAGTTATTTTTACCTGAATGTATCTATATAGATGGCGATCTATATACTTATATGAATATATTCAGGTAAAAATAACTGCAGCTTCAACAGATTCCTCAAAAGATTAATTCAACATTCTAAGAACTGGACAATGGGCCGCAAACAATGAAGATTGATGTATCCAAAGTATAGCTAATTGCATTATAATCCAAGACGAATTTGATAAAAGAGAAACTGGACCAACGGATGCCAGTAAGCACTAAGTCATGAGCGAAAGCCTGTTTACTTTACAAAAATTTAATGATGATTTGAAAGCTGAAGAGTTTTGTTCAGAAGTAATAGAAATCTTTACCAAAGTTTCAAGGTGTTCCTACGGAAAAGTTGTTACATAAACATACATAAGTAAATAAGTAGATACTAGAGCAACAAGAAACTGATACAAGTAACATCATACAGCAAAAATCTGGTTTCTATTCTAAAGTTTGCGTAGGTAGACACCCAGCGCGTCTTGTAAAACCAGAAAATCGCCATCTTACGAATAAAGGAGAGATAGCAGGTACCTGCATAGGTATAGGTATTGCGAGCACAAGACAAGATTCTTTAGTAAAAGATGAACCTGTATGTATATTAAAGTATTAGTTTCCTATATTATTTGCGGCGATTGTTGAAGGAGACCTAAGTCCAGTAGTAAAGTATTAGTTTCCTATATTATTTGCGGCGATTGTTGAAGGAGACCTAAGTCTAGTAAGTCTTAGAAGATATGATAAGAATGATTAATAATATTAAAAACCAAAATAACAAAAAATATCCACAGAGTCCAAAATTTAAAACAGGTTTAACATTTTAAGGCTTCTGTTACTCGCCCGTAAGAACCTTGAACTTCAATAGATTCACAGCTAATTTATTTCAGTCTAACATTTACTGAAACAAATAATTTGTTCCAAGTCGTCTCCGGAATGGTGATTCACTGCGTCACATAGTAAGTGCATTGTTGCCTTTTTTTGCATGACCAATTGCTTACTCATGCGTCGAAATCAACGAGATGAAGAAACTAAAATCGTATGATATTCTTGGAGTACAAGTAATAAATTCTTAAAGCTAAATGCAGGAATAGGTGATAATAATGCTGATAAATATAACATCAGTAAAAAGCTAAATGAATTCAGAATCATACGGGGACCACACATGGCAAAAGACTTTTAGATTAAATATCAATCGATTCTGATCAGGTCGGGCTAGTAACGAGTAAAAGAACACATACCCGATAGAATAAACATGTCAAACTACTTAGTATTTCAGTCACGGAGATCAAATATGAAATATTTATCAGATAAAAGGATATAATGTTTGTTTAATATTGCGATTAGTATCTAGTTGAGAAATTGTATTTAAATACAGTAGCAACTTAATGTCGGACTAAAGGATTATGAAAAATATCCGGTATTGTAGTTGATGACCTAAAAATACTGAGAGAGTGTATAAAAAAAGGGTTGATGTCTATTAAGGGGAATCAAGTTCCGATACGTTATTGACCAACGACCTTTTGTTTCACTATGAAATTACAAATTCGTATAGGAAACAAGGTGCGCAATCTGCTCAGAAATTTCAGTAAGGAAGACCGGTCATTTGTATAATTAATACGAGTAACAAAGGCTACTTGAAAACACTCAGCAATATCTAATCCTAATCGGAACTAATCAAAGTACATTTAGACGCCAAACAAGGCGTTACTGGTCAAGTCTGCTTATAAAACCATTCAATTTTCGACCTCAGAAATCGTTAGGAATGATGTCATTTTGGCCCATTAAAGTCTAAAGAAAAAACTATATATTATACGTTTTGTTCGCAGACTTAAATTAGAATACCAAATCAAGTTGTTTACTACTGTCGATTGTCACGGCCGAGCGTACTTTTGACATTTGCCGGTTGTTCAAGAGCATATTAAAGCCTTTGAATTACGTTACTATTCAAGAAGTGCATTGTCATTAAAGACATAAAAACAGGACAAACGGGGTCCTCTTCTCCACTGAAATCTTATTCAGAACTTAAACTTACCGCGTATTTCTGCAATGTGTGAGTCATATTCCGATTTGCTCCTCAGGTATTCCTTCCTGGGAGCTGCTTGCCAGGTCTGCTGCTTATACTCCGAGTACCACTCGTGCTGGGGCGATTCCGCCCGCTCCTCACTACGGGTCTCAGTCACAGTCCTTTTAACTACCCGCTCGAACTTGACGAACCGGATGCCGGCAGCCAGGTCGCCCTCCTCGACCTGACGCTCGAACTTCTCCAGTTCCTCAGTGGGTTCCACATGTCTTAGTTTCAAATTAGGGAAAGAAGATTCAAAAGTCTTTGTAGGAGATTCTCCATCACGAGTGTGTTTAAGTTTAACTTCGATTTTCGGCGACTCGGGGCGCCGCTTGCGCTGCTCTATACGTCGCTCTATTTCGTCTACATCAGTGGTAGCATCTACTGTGTCATTACTAGATTGTCCACTCCATACTTTCTCAAAGAAATGGACACGGTCCCGAAGACCGCTTTGCGACGGGGAGTCGCGACCGTCCGACATTGCGACATGACCTCTCCGCACGGAGGCTCGCTCGATACTAGCCGTTAAGTTGGAGGTTTGACTTTGCGCATGCGCTATGCGATCCCACGTGTGGTTGTAGACATCGCCTAGACGTTGCCGGCGAGCTTTGGGGTGCTTTCAACTGAGGTATTAGGAGTCCGGAAAATTTCATAAGTATTAGGAAAAGTCTAAGTTATAAAATGACGTAAAACCAGCTAAAACTTTGAATTGCATTGTAATTATCATATCGCTCGTACCTGCTGACAACAAACAGGAAAAAAACAATACAAATACACCTACAAAATGTGGGTTACTATAAATAGTGAAAGTACACTATTTTTGAACTAATTGTTGTTTAGGTACGTATCTTACCTACCGTTATCAAACCGCTAATAATAAGGCTGACGTAATGCGATTAACTGACTAATTATTATGTAAGATATTTTTAGATGTTATCAGTATCAACTGCTTCTGTAGTAATACTGATAACATAGGTTTATTTTGTCGAACTTTGTATTGTTGCACAAGATATAGATTCTTTGCTAAAAAAATTTTTTTAGGAAACTACATCAGTGACAGGTCTTCCTGAAACTTGCACTGCATGTTGAGTTTTTTTTTGTAATAATAAATGTCCTGAGGATACCTGAGATGATAAAAACGTTAGAAACTTCAAATCAAGGACTCCAAGAAACTTTCTGACCTGTACATCTATAGACACATTTAGACCATTGGAAGCCCTTTGCGCATATAAAAGAGAAAGCCTAAGAAAAGAGGAAAACCGAATAATGCAGCCGTCAATACAATAACTAATGGCCATATGCAACCATTTTCCGAAAATCAATCAAGCATTAGTGCTTCTTAAAAGCTTCACCGTACAACGCATGCCTACAGAGTAATAAGTAATTCAACAACCACATTAGTTTAAGTAAATTCCCTGTACATGCAGTGACCTGAAGTATTTCAGTAGCAGGAGTGGTAGCCATGTTCTTTTGGGCGGCGGTACGTTGAACCCGGTTTATGTGGCGCAGTCACGGAGGCTCATGTACGGGTAGGTAAGGAACGAGACACCGGTGTGTGCCGGTGTCGTGTCGTGATCGTATCAGAGAGGCTTAGGATGTAACGTTATCCGTGCTGTAGAGGACAGATCAGTTTTGGGCTTGTTTGAGAATTTTCAGGTAGATCTACTTAGATACATTAAATTAATATATTGTATATGTGTTGGTGTTCCTATAGTAACATCTACATTTGGCCATAAATGAATAAATACTAAATTCAACCTTCCTCTCTCATGGCAAGCCTATGAGAGAGTAAGATTAGTGATGTGTCATTCATGATCATAGGTCAGGTCAACTACAAATTATAACATAATAAACATTGATAGTGTAAATGTGTTCTCGAAAACGGCTCTTATCATAAGCTCAGTCTCATTCACTAACACAATGCTAAGAACTCACGGTTTTAGTTCAAAAGTCAATAAGAACAGGGATTTTGAAGATAACAAAATCTTACGAGCCTAGGTTACATTGCCACCAAACAATCTTGAAATATTGGTATGGTGAAGGAAAACATCGCATCGTAAGGAAATCGGCATGTCCTAGACCCAAAAATTTGTAGACATGCCACATCCACCAACCCGCACTGGGCCCGCGTGGAGACCTGTGCCAATAGTGGGAACACTATAATTATGCTGATTAAGCATTTTGAAAATAATGAAATCTTTATGATTAAAGATTTGGACTGGAGTAGGCCTTGAGACATTGACACCGATTAATCTCGAGATGAAGTAAACATACATGTCAACCCAGCAGTTCCAGTCTACTACAAACTAAATCAATAAATGAGTTATATAACACCACATAATTCACAAACAATAAAATCTACAGCATCATAAAGTCTGAAGTAATAACAGAGTTACGTTCTAATGCATATGGCCCAGTTATTGGCATACAATTTATTATACCCTGCGCTAAGGCAGCCTCACTAAGTCATCGAGACAGTTCGAATTCTCCATAGTTGTAATGCCAAAAGGTTTGTGGAACGAACTTGGCTTTCACTAGAAACTATATTTTAGACTGTAGAAGTTTCTAAATTATCTACGGGATTTATTTGGGCCTATGTTGCACATTTGGAAAGCACTGAACGTAAGGGAGATAATGATCGAACAAAGTAAAGACAAACATTAACATAACACCACGCCTACCCCGAAGGGTTAAGCAGAGGTGCACCTTTAGTACACCCACAATTCGCCAGTTATGTTTAAGACCCATGAAATAGGGGGCAAGCCCTTTGCCACCATCCAGACTCCGGTCTGAAGCTAAAGCTCGCGCATAAAATAAAGTTCCATTAATACATACTCAAGCTATATAATGGCACTATAAAGAATTCCCAAGTATAACAAATGTCATTATAGTCCTAGATAAAATACTCATATGAAAAAATCGTGCCAAACAAACATCTGTAGAGCATACTTGTGTCAATCCGAAAACTAAATCCACTATATCGAACACAAAAGGCAAGGACTTCGCTGTTGTGACCCAATTATTGTGTCACTGGTCTCTTTGTGGTCTATAATCTTCTTCCATTGAATAATATGGACCTTGAGTAGGTTCCCAAAAGATTTCAACTCAAAAATTTTCTCTTATCAAAACATTCTCTCTGACAAATTACTGTCTACAAATTAAAATTAAACTCAATGATGTTTTCATCGAAAGGGGTGTTCCAACTGTGATCACCAACCATAACAGAATCCCGTTTAGAACTTCCACAAACATCAGCTGATACAATCATCATCCGTCCTTCTCGCGCCTCTTGGCGTGTCAATCATGCGTCCCTGTCTAGTGCCAAAGGGCCGAAGCCCCAGTGCCCTTGATTCTCGACCTCTAACGCAACAGACGGTGACCCATTTGTTGACTAATTGTTAAATTGGTTCATTGTGACCAGTGAATGTGTTAGTTCCACTTGAGCGTTGAATGAGTAATATAATCGTAGATCTAGAGACGTATTTTTCTAGTCGCGTTAGCCAGATACACAAGTGTAATTATCTGTCAAACGCCACCCGAGCTTTGAGTGAACTTGCAACGCAAAACATTCCTGCTGCGTAAAAGTCGACTGAGAGAACTTGCAAAGTGTTGCGAGTGCGACGTGATAATATCGAAAGAATGGTAAAGTAGGACAGATAGGGTTTAAAAACTCATATCATCCTCTGTACCAAGGCACAGATAATATAATACTGTAGTAACCAAGGTACTAATGACAAACATAATAACTGTGTTGAATATCTAGGAAAAAAAAATTATCAGACTAAAATAATTTAGTACGCAAAAAGGTACATAGGTACAACCAGAAAACAGTAAAATTCCATTGCCTCAAAACAATTTCGTATTTTACAGAACATTTTATTTTATACCCCGAAGGAAGGTACTTGTCCAAAGAGACTCATTACTACCCACTATAAACTCGTTAGAGATAAAGGCATAAACATACAACCTACTGGCGGACACACATGAGTAAGTAAGTATAGGGAGTTACCACACGAGTTTATAACGTAACGAGCCATAATAATATTTAACTATACATTCCGAGGCTTTATAGAAAGCAGTCCTGCCTTGACCTGCTATAAGATGAGGTGCTACTAAGAGCTTAGCGAAGATTGCAAAAATAAGGACCCAAGGTCTCTTTTGTCTCAAACTACATTGATATTTTTAACCAAAAGAAATTTGAAGTGTAAAAATAAATACAAAGTCAGTAAAGACAACGAAATGCTAGATACCATCAATGTCAAGGCAGATGTCGAAAAGTTTTTCATTGTTAACTCGTAGGGAAAGACCGACAACAATTTATGTACCACGACCAAAAAAAAAAAGAGCAAAAATACACATAATATGATGCAGATAAAAGAAATGAAAATTGCCACACCAACAAGTGTAATTTTTTAGAAGAATAATTTAGGTTAGACATGGTAAATTTTTTTAACGCTTCGGAAAAGATACATTAGTCTCTCAAAAGTCATTTATTCAAACTAGGCTGATAATCAGCACTTTTTGAACGTCAATTAAAAGTTACCTCGACCATTGATATTAATTAGGTACTACTTAGATCCCAAGTGATAGATACTTACACTGGACTTTACGCTTTTATTTGATCTTTATTTTTTGTTTTTTTTTTTTATCTGATATATCTTGTGTCTTTTAGTCTGTGCTAAATAAATGTATTTTCTTTCTTTCTTTCTTTTAAGTGTGAGCTAAGTTAAAGTAAGCAACAAGTCTCGACTTTTTTTAAAGAGTAGTTCTGAATAAATTAGCACCAAGAATTTAACTAAATTACTTGAGCCGAAGTCAATGCTAATTGCACTGCCTTCTTGGTGGTTATAAGTACCGGTTTTGCACATTCAATTGATTTAGCGTTTGTTTCCCTCACGGGTTTCCATGCAATAACCATATTTCTCTGTGATGATTTATAATATATGTTCTTACGTTGATGTAGCCTGATCTCTCTCTCGTGTTGGATTGCCGTCACATCGGACTATGAGACTGAGGGAAAAGAGAGTGCACCTATGTCTGCGCACACACTTGTGCAATATATCCCGCGCCGAACATTGGTCTCCGCTATGTCGCCATTGCCGAAATTCGGTCTGGAGGACTTTACAGCGGCAGAAAATAACACTGAAGTATGACATATACTATTGTGTATGTGTATCCTTTGTTGGAGATCCTCAATAAATAAATAAATAACGATTTACGGGAAAGTGATTTTTGGTAAGCTTAAATTCAATGGTGGACTTTTACGAGATAATTAGAACTAGCTTCACTCATCTCTCGGTTAGCATTCAACTCAGCCTAGGCTGAGGAATGTCTGTCTAGGTAAGTATTCCTCTCCTCAGTGATTGAGCACAGATGCACTTGATTCATGAACGTATAGTACTGTTAGTTCCTAGTCGCGAGCTTTTGTTCTTGTTAAGAGGCCACTTTCTCTTTACATTCGGTTTCGCGTTAATTAGGGGTTATTAATGAGGAGTAGACTTTTAAGTTTTTAGGTCGAGGTTACTGGTAAACAAGGAAAATGTAATTTGAAAACAAGCATGTTTACAAATTGCACACTACGCGTCGGACACTAAGTGCCCCTAGATGTAATAACAATAAAACATCTATTGTCTCCATTGTTCTTGCCGAAAAAGGCGCGATAAATTTTCAGAGACTTATCTAGGTACTTGTGACTGAAACTCTTCAAAAGTTCTAGACGTTTCAGGTGAAATAGTTTTAAGACCACAATTTCAAAACTATTCCGAATATCAAAATATGTTTGTTGCGAATATTAGAACTTTTTTTCAACAAATCTTTTAGCATACTATCTATACCTACTAATATTATAAAGAGTTAAGTTTGTTTGTTTGTATGTAGGGGTAATCTCCGGAACTACCAGTCGGATTTGAAAATTGCATTGCAATTGGAAGGCTATAATATAACAACACGCTAGGACCCTAAAAAGCCGATCAAAAAGAAAAAGTCAGTAAGATTGAACGCTGAGCGAAAACGAAGTACTAGCGCGGGCAGACGATGCGGTGCGACGGGGTGGTTACAGGAACAACAAATTTCTCGCAGACAAAGTTGAAGCTAATATAACATACAATACCAATGTAATGACTTTACTATAATATTCATGAGTTCCATCACATTTATTAGAAATAGATTACAATATAATCTAATATATCCGTTCAGAATATTCATAGCACAGCCATCAATGATGCTAAGTTAAATGATGTAAATAAAATACTACATATGCATAGTATGTGCTAGCCAAGTATTTGCAATTGAGATTTTATACCGAGGTGCGGTCTCGTTATGATGAAAACAGTTAATGAAAGCTTTCAGAATATAGCCTTTTTTAAAAGTCAAAATGTTTTCTTATACTTGTTCTAGCGGGGGCGGGTGGTTCGCACTGTTTTTACGACTTGACAAACCATCGAGATTTCTATATTATTGTAAGTTTAATACAAAAATCTCCCAAAACAAAAACCTCTAGATTGTGAAAGTAACACAATACTGCGCGCCAAAACCAAAATATCAGACGTTACCCAGAAAGCCGCTAAACTTAAGTGGGACTGGGGCGGACATGTCTGCCGCATGTCAGATGACAATTTATTAGGCTAAGAGAACCACCGATTGGGTCCCACTAAACGCTCGACGCTATCAAAGCAGGCCAAGACGAAGATGGCGGGACGAGCTTGACTCCTACCGTAGGGACTGGCCGGCACTCGCAAAAGAGAGAATTGTGTGGTAAAGGGAGACGGAGGCCTTTGCCCTACAGTGGGACAATACAGGCTAGTTAGATTACATTAGATGGTGAAAACCGCAACAAAATCCGTTAAAAACAACATGGTCACACAGGTAGACCCGAAAAGCGACTTTAATTTATCGAGCCTTTTCAGGAAGAACATCGTAAGCGCCAAAAATCCCAAAAAACTGTTTTTATATAAACCGCTAGATCAACTGATTATATATATATATATTAAGCGCCAGATCTTAACATTTGAATTAATAGGAAGGTGCCCTTGAAACTAAGTAAAAATTTCAAATTGATGCTTTAGATATTTTGAGAAATATTTAAAAAAAAACCTTCTCCTGTAAAAATGCAAAATGGCGGTTACGATCTTCTTCCTGAAAAGGCTCGTTATAATACGTATAGGTACTCATATTGACCAGTGAAAAATAAAATTTGACGATGCTTATGCAGAACTGTAGATTTTACTGCATTTGCAGTTTAAATAACCCAAAAAACTTGCACAAACTTAGTTCAAAATGTCATCAGTAAAGCATTTTACAAAGTAGAGCGAAGTTTCTACGAAATTAAGTTGAAAAGTAGTCCTTATAAATAAGTAATAAATTACTTAATTTCAATTCAGGCTGCATACCGCACTGCATGAAAATTTGCAGAAAATTCGGCGCAGGCAGACCGCACGCAAGCTTGGAGCACTCAAGGTCTTTGAACTTTTCCTGAGGCAACTTTTCTTCTACTTTCTTCATTGCATATAAAACTCTAGTCCATACTCTTAAAGATCGATTTTTGTTTGCCTTCAATTCGACCAAGTTTTCTTCTAAAGCTTTCAAAGTATTTTGGTCTCTATTCAGCGAACTTTAAGGATGATTTTCAGTGTTTAAAATGTTGTGTATTTCATACAATAATGTCCTATTGAGCAGTACGTAGGTGCGGTCTAAACGAGCATGTCACTAAACTAAAGGAGGTAGTATCTGATACAGTTGGGAGATAAAAAAGCCTTGTTATGGCGGTTTATTAGATTTCAGATAAAATTTTTCCTTCCTGCACAATGCAATATTATGAATTTGATATACATAAGTTCCAAAATAACCTGATTTGACCTTCAAGCACGAAACAATATTATAAACTTAATATTATCTTACTTTCACTCAAAATTCAATGTAAAAACTTATCTTTCAGCCAACACAACTGAACATAATATGATGTGTCATGAAATCTATCGCCAAAGATTGATGTGAATACTTACAAAAAAGGATCTATGTTTTCTTTCTTAATCACACTAATATTATAAAGGCGAAAGTTTGTGTGTGTGTGTGTGTGTGTGTGTGTTTATATGTTTGTTACTTCTTCACGCTCAAACGGCTGGACCAATTTTTATGAAATTTGGTATAGAGATAGTTTGAGTCCCAGAAAAGGACATAGAATAGTTTTTATCCCGATATTTCCACGGGATCGACACTTATGCGGGTGAAACCGCGGGGCGCAGCTAGTAAAATATAATCCCAACTTCGAACCTACATCAATAATTTTTGCAAAACTTAAAGGCTATAATTGCACGACAAGAAAACCCGCAAGAATTGTCGAATTTAGTTTATGGAAGATCTCCGCAGTAAGGAGTTAAAATGGTGTTCCTTATGCTTTAGCATTCATTATTCAGCATGTTAATTAACACAAATGCATGCCCTACTTCTCCCGCAAAGGATAAACGGTAACCATACACCTTATTCAACTCCACTCAAACGGACGTCTTATCGACGGCATAAAAGGAAATCATCACTAAAGATGATATTACTGATTCTTAAAAAGGATTCCATCTGTACTTAATTACAATCAACAAAATTTTCATAATTATATTAGCTGTTGCTCAAAGTTTAATTTATTTATATAAACTTTAGGCACAAAAAGGTACAAAGCCCTAGGCATTCTCTACCAGTCAACCAAGTGTGGTGAAGAGATTAGATGGCAGGTGCTTTGGTTGAGATATACAATGATAAAAAAAAATTGGTACACAAATACATAAATAAGTTATATGCACATACATACTGTTTACTATAGTAAATACTTATTATATATATACATACAAATTTAAGGGAGAGAGATGTTGAGATGACTCTACGCTATTTGTTTTGAAAATAATTCATTCATTTCATTCGCATCGTGAAAGAACCGACCTAGGTTAGGTAGGTAATATGTTTATCTAGGTAGGTATATGTTTATTCCCTTTTGCTTTTCTATGTCTTTCTCCAGGTCGTTTTTAAGCTCTATACCAAATCACATTGAAATCAGTTCAGCAGTTTAGGCGTTAAGAAGTAACAAACAAACAAACATACATTCAAATTTAAAATATTAGCAAGGATTAGCATAATCCCCGCTGATTACCAATAACCCCACGATCACTAATTAACTTAACTTTATTGCTAAAGGCATGGGTCGCTGATAAAATCCCTTAGTAGCATCTTAAGACACTGCTGGTGGAACCGCAATGGCCCATTCTCGGCCACTCGACTAAGTGAATATACACGTAGATGTACACATTATCAACCCACATGTGACCATCGATTGTTTAGAATTGCAAATATAGAAATGGCGTAGGACCGTAGTTAATGCAACCGTATGCAATGAATGACACAAGAGAATCTAGTCATTCTGTTTTACACCTACATAGTTGGGAGTTTTGTAAACCTCGAATTAGTGTTGAACTAAATTTCTCCTAACTAAAGTCCTTCCGCTTGGGAGCTCCGATGCTACAGACCGATTAAAAGAATTAAAATTTATAAAACGACCTTTCACTGATAAAAATGAGACCATAATTTTACCGCGCCTTAAAAAACACCACAAATCATCAAAAAGAAATAACACGTCTTGCGGCCCTTCTAAAAAATACATAATTAGGTATATTAAAATCAATCTTCGAAATTCCTAAAAGACGCTACTTTAGCTCTCGAACTTACTCTAAATACGAATACAAAAGTGTGCCAAGCCGGTCAATCCGGTTCGCAATACGACACGCAGGAGAGGAGACGTCGCATTGTGTCTAAAGTCTATTCAAACTTATGGTTCAAACTAATATTATTTCAAGTTAAACAAATATCAACTTTATTTTAATGGTAGTTAAGTTGGTTTCAGAGTGACGCACTATTGAAAAAGTTATAGTAAAAATGTTTGAAGTTGTAGCGTAAACTGAACGTTATTATGTAGGATTTAAAGTTATTTTTCCATAAACTCATATTTGTTTACATTTTTGGCAAATAAATCGCTAATGCAGTATACGTACGGTAGGCCGAAAGTCAGTGGTAACAAAACCAGTATCAACTGACCTCTTGTTCTATTAAAACTCATACTACGCTAGGCCGGCTGAATGTGCTTACATCTAAACTGTGCTGAGATGTTGTTCAATCTATCTGTAGTCGTTTGAACAACACTTGAATAATCTTCACGCATGGTTTGCTTACAGACAAAGTTTTCTGGTGCAGCTCTCAAGTCTTGTCCCAAGATTTGAATGCAGCAGTGAACATAGGCATCATTATTAACTAAATGATGATGAAGATGATCAACCTACTACAAAATACTTTGAAGATACAGAAGTTGGCTAGTAGCTGCTGAGATGATGTCGATGCCTGTGGTATCTTCCACACACTGACACTTGCATAGTATATTTTCTGAAGTGCAAAAGTTCAGACAAGTTGAACTAGAGCTTTCATATAATAACTCAATCCACCAATACCATATTAGTTAACCTAACAGCAAAGCTAACATTTCTAAATGATCTACAATTGCTTTTATTCCTTGCCTAACCAAAACATACGCAGACCCACGCTCTCAAGTCCCAAGCTCCACAAATCCGTGCACAACACTTAAAGCGAACGGATTCGGCGACACAATACGAGACGAAAGTTTCGCACTGAATTGAGATCAACGCTCCCAGAGGAACTTGAAACCAGATTATATTAAGACGCGTAATGTATTTATTTATTCACTAGTATCCGAGCTGTGGGCTGTGTGCTGGTGTCAGGATAGGTCAGCCTATATATCTTATAGGGGCGGTACAAGAATATCAGGCGGATTAACATCATAACATGGTTTATAATGTTGCTAGTTTCTAACGATTGTATATGTTCAGGTGCTAAATCAATGTAGACATACGTTTTTTTTTTTCGAAAACATAACTCGTAAATGCAGTTCTTAGGTTTAAGTTGATGCAAATATCAATGAAACCTTATTGTCAGAAGCTCATCAGCACCTTTCGATTCTATTGTTTACTGTCCGGCCAGCGGGGCAATTGCGTAACACATTATCAATCGGAATCGGTTTCATTTTGACAGTTCAACAACATTCATTGCGTTATTTACGTGTTGAGCAGACAAATTTTTCGTACTTAAGAAGCAATGGATTAGGAATTGGCTTGTGTGTTACACAATTAGGGTGCTGGATTCTATGGGCCAGATTCTCAAAAGAAATTTATCGCAAAATGAACGTGACCGCGTAAACTACTGTGATATGTTGAATGATGTAGGTATCAGCAGATTGCGCGTGCTTGATTATATATCTTTTTACTTTGGCCATGTCCTTCATAGGGTATAAAGTTCGAATATATTTCTGGAAGATCATCATTGCCATAAAGTATATTATTACTATATCTAAACGCAGAATTCCAACTGGATTCAGCAAATAGGTGACTCTAGTGAGATCATCGCTCCGTATAGGAACCGGAAAGGCGATTACATTAAGTCGTTCTAATTCATGAATTATTCTTCAAGGATGACCGTGTTGCTATGGTGCTTGTTGATGAGCTAGCCTTTCACTGATTTGATCATCATAGTTTATACTAATATAAGCTTGTATCACAGGTGGAAATTCTACCTTTAGGCCCAGAAGAGTCGCATCAAAATTACTAGCCGTATTAAAATTATACAGTCATGCAAAGTCAAAGTCAAAGTCAAAGCATTTATTTCAAATAGGCACATAAAAGGCACTTTTGAACGTCAAAAAATATCTTAAAATAGAATTGATTCTAGTCGCCCATTCCAAAAGGTAGTTTTCGTATGGAGAAGAATGGGCAAGAAACTCCACCGTTACTCTTTTAAAATGTTTTAGGTACAATATTTTGCATGGGTACATTAATTATATAATAACATGTGAGGACGATGCACCTAAAATAAAATTACTATACATGCATACATGGAATTGTAATATGTTGTAGCCATTGAATTCTATAAAGTCGCATTCAATCTATTCACTATTATATACTAGCGACCGGCCCCTGCATTGCACGGGTGCAATAGTGACACGTAAAAATATCGAGATTCGCTACATCTAAATTAATATTAATGAACCTGATAACAAACACACAAAACCTTCTAAATGATCTTGAAAACTGCATCAAAATCTATTGAGAGGTTTAGAAGATCTAAGCGGACACATAGACGACAACGAAGAGCGACTTGGTTTTATACTATGTGTAGTTCGCTATATTGTATTAGTCCAATGAGAAATTCTCATAAATAAACACAGGTTTACTCAGAGAGGCTAAAGAAACACCAATTAACCTTTAAGCTGTTATTGAAAGATATCTTCCTGCAATCAATGCCTACAGGCTCTAAACTTGTTTAGATTCAACGCTAAGATACACTAACTTATTACGAAGTTCTAACAACTTTATTAACCTTACCTTAGATGAGAGGCAGAGCTTTGCGTAGTAAATCAGTTTACAGATCACGTTTATTAGCGTTTGGTTCATGCCTGGCTTTATTAATATCTTCATTGACTAAAATAGCGGTCATAATACGGTCATCATTAGTGCTTATTTTCATAAAAACTTTGAAAATACTTTCCAATATCCATTCTATTATATCCGTCCCAATATCTTTCCATTGTATTGTTACTCAGTGCCATATTGAAGTTCTAACAATTTGGTTAACCTTAGCTTAGATTGGAGGCAGATCTGTAATTCAATTAGTTTGGTGATCAGGTTTATTTTCGTTTGGTTCCTGCCGGTCTTTATTAGTATCTTCATTGCCTAAAACAGCGGTAAGGATGTCATTACTGTTAATTTTAGCAAAAACAAAGGACGACATGAAACGTTTATTTTCTCTTGACTGTATCAGATCGGAATAAATCCTTAAAGCTCCACATAGCTTCATCTGACATACAGGTTTTTTTATAGTTTGGGCTTCAGAGGCTTCATAGGTTTTTGTAACACTAATTTATTTCAATAAAGATTTATTATTATTAGCTTTAAGTGTTTTATTACTTATTTCCTTTAACATTTAAATTTCAATAATACTATCTACTCGTACTTATTTCAAGATCGAAAGACGCTTAAATGTTCTGCTACAAAAACGAATTAGGGGCCATTTCAAAATATCCGGATAGACACCATCTACCAGGTAAACTATATAATTGATACACTTGTCTAAATTATTAACTAGATAAGTTAACCTAACTTATCATAAGCTGACAAAACAGGCTATTAGCCTTACAAATTACTACCAATACATACGCGGGTAAAATATACAAACTATCATTTATATCTATATCAGAACCCTCCCCATTATATTTATAATAAAGGGCACTACATATCTTAACGCCTACATATAAGAGGTGTATCGAGACTTGGACAAAGCAGATAGCCGAACCGGTCTGACGGGCTGGGCTAGAAATCTGAGCTAGCATTGTTGGAGCTAGGTCAAGTAAGATTGTGTATGTAGTGTATGTATGTATGAAGGTATTTGTCTTCGCAAGCCGTGTAGCAGAAAGTTATGTCAATCAGTTTGTATGGTTGACAGTCCTTGTCATGGTTTAGAGAGTTTGCTTTAGAGTCGACAGCCAGGTTCTGTGTCTTGCGTGTGATTTAGTTTTGGACTTCTCCATATGTAGGTATTATAGTTTGTCTTTTCTTCTGTCTTTGTTAGTAATAAAAATCTTTATAATTATCACCAATAGTTTTTCGTTATTGCACAATACAGGGTGAAAATTAAAACATGCGACACATCGAAATGGGAGATTGTGGTCATCATTATGAACAACTTTTACTATGGGACCAAACCTGACATCGCGAAAAAAAAAACAGCTGTTCCCTACATTTTGACGAGTTATGCGAACATAAATGTAGAGAACAGCTGATATTTTTTTCGCGATTTCAAGTTTGGTCCCATAGTAAAAGTTGTTCATAATGATGAGTACAATCTCCCATTTCGATTTGTCGCATGTTTTCAATTTCACCCTGTATATCTCCCTTACTTGGCTCTCTTGCATGTTTCGGTGTGAGTGGGAACACTAAAGTTTAGAGATATCTACCAATAAGACCAGCTTTTAATGTATAATATAGTAAGTAGGTACTATTCTAAACCTGAGCCCCGACTCACGGGCGATTTTTTATCGCGCACTGCATTTTGAACTTTCGGTCCCCAATTATAGAGTGCATCCATCAGAACGCGTCAAAAAAATACACTGTAGGATTTTCAACTTTCGGCGTTAAACAGGACGTTAAAAATCCAGTGAACGATAAAAATCGCCGCCTAGAAATATTGCTCGTGGTTACGAAGGTTTACACACAATCTCAACACTAAAAGCTACAAAACGGTAACACAAAACAGAAGTAACATTAGTTAAAGGTGGGTATTTCCTTTCAGAGCGACGCGTGATCAGCGGGCGGTCGGCAGTCACGTTCGCTAAGAAACGAGTTACCAATACCTAGGCAAAAGCTGGGATTAACTGGAACCGCTAATTGAGAAGTGTTCGTTGAACTAATTGCAGGAATTAGATGTTAAATCTACCATAAGCATTAATGTTAATTAATTACCGTATCGAAATTAATTTGTGTTTCAAAGATGTATTAGGTAAGTACTGTTAGGTACTAATCTAAGGGGCAATTCTCGTAATTTTAAGAACTTTCCTGCCCCCTTATTCACAAACACTCGATATGCTTCCGTATCGTATCGAACATTAATCATTGTTATCGTAGGAGTCTTCTCAACGCTGTTCACAAGTCCAAAACCCAAAAATGTTGTCAGTTTAAATCAAATAGACGCCCGCTATTCTTCCAACAGCTATTTGCTGTTGAGGGGAAGTCAAATCAGGTTATCAAAATGTCAAGTTTTCGATACGATAGCCTGTCGTGTGGTTGTGAATCAGTGCTCTGATCTGTCTCAATCTGTCAAAAATACCTCTAATTTTCCTACATCTTGTCAAGTTTTTAACATATTTTTGTCGCCGAGATGAGACTGCGACTAGATTTTGAACGTTTTTAATCACAGGAATTGGTTTTCAGGTTTCTAACTTACAGGCAAGACTTTTAAGTTTCAGCAATGTAATTGTAATCTGACAAAAAATCATAATGATTGTATGTATATTAGTATGGTTTTTATTGTAAAAAAAAAAGTTTTTAGAGGTATCTTCATGATTTTTTTCTATCGCACCAAATAAGTTGTATTATGTTTTCAACACACTATCTACCTAGCATATATCCTGTAGAATATCATATATTTTTTTGATTTTGTTTACTGTAGTCGATCATATTACTTTTATTGTTTTTAAAACTTGCGTTTTTTGGGTTTAGGTCCTGTAAGCGCCTTAAGGAAACCTAAGCAGACAGACTCAAAGTCTATCCATATATCAGCAAGTCATGCAGGTTGTTACCCAGATAGTGTGTGTGGTACAAACAAAAGTTATTTTTAACTGACTGCGATGAACTCTCGAGTGTAATGTTTTGTGTTCAGGCTAGACGTTTAGTCTGGCTGGCTTAACGACGCATTGATGGATTTCGGCCTGTATGTAGGAAATTGGAAAGGCTGAAACGCTAGTAAAATATTTGGAACTGGTTGACCCGGCAAACTTCGTACCGCCTCCGAATCAATAAGAACGAATGTATAATAAAATGAATTATCCTCAATATTTTTTTTTCTTGAATTTTTCCCATGTTTTAATAGTTATTCTGCTATTCAGGGCGGAGAAAAATCCAACAAATCAAAGATCATAAAAATAGGTCCAGACGTTCTTGTGTTATAAATGCTGTAACTAACCAGACTTTGTTTTATTATACAGGGTGAAATTAAATTCATGAACATCCTTTTAAGGGGTCATTGTACTCATAATTATGAACAACTTTTACTCTGAGACTAATCCTAAAATCGCGAAAAAAAATCAGCTGTTCCTTGCATTTATGTTCACATAACTCGTCAAAATATACGGGGGTTTCCTCACGATGTTTTCCTTCACCGTTTTGAGAGCAGTGGTGATGAAATAATTTACACAAAGTAAAGCGCCTGTCTGTGTTCAAACCTACGACTTACGACGACGTAATAATACGACATAATAATAATACGGTTGTTGAACTTTAGGTTTGCCTGCATGCACCACCACCTAACGAACATTATATTTTAGTGCCAATGCTAAAAGTTTCCATGCAATTACCTTCCGATAAACTATCACACGCCATTATCAGTCTCGTAACATGATTTTATACTATTCAAACATATCAATTAACTTATAATAATTAGCAAGGGCCTGTATACATTGCGGGATAATTGTGTAACACACTAACGGTAGCAATGGGGTTTCATTTTGACAGTTCAGCAACATCCATTGCGTTATTTACGTTGTTGAGCAGACAAATTTTTCGAACATATGAAGCAATGGATTAGCAAGATCCTTCAAAATGATTCAGATTGAAAGTGTGTTATGCAATCAGGGCGCTGGATATGCTTATAAGTTTTACATAGCCAGGCGTAATGCCGCAACTCCTTAGTTCCTTATTAAAAAAGAAGAGCAAAACCAACAATACGTCTATCTGTAAGGCATTGCTATGTAAACGTCACAACCGAAAGATATTAGAGGGGCAATTCTCGGAATATTAAGAACGATCACAGTCTGATCTCAGTCTCAATCTGTCAAAAATACCTCTAATTTCCCTACATTTTGAAAAGTTTTTGACATTTGTTTGTCGCCGAGATGAGACTGCGACTAGATTTTGAACGTTTTAAAATACGAGAATTGGCCTTCTGAAATCCGATGATAGTTCTGAGGGGCAATTCTCGTAATTTTAAGAACTTACCTGCACAGTCTGATCTCAGTCTCAATCTGTAAAAAATACCTCCAGTTGCCATACATTTTTGACAAGTTTTTGACATTGATTGTCGCTGAAATGAAAGCGACTTGATTTTGAAAGTTTTTAATTACCTGAATTGGTCTTCTGAAGGCCAATTCCCGTAATCAAAAACGTTATTTAAATTAGAAGTATTTTTGACAGACTGAGACAGATCAGACTGTGAACGATCTTAAAATTACAAGAATTACCCCTCTGATCTATAATATTAGCGGATGCAAATGACCTTACATAAAGAAAAGAAGCAAAATACAAAATAAACACTTAAATAACACTAAATTAATGCTCAAATAATATTATTTCTCTGTTTACCAGCAACATAGTTACACAAACAAATACACAAAATCGCACATGGTCTCCATTGAAGAAATATTTATAAACGTGAGTATGTGAGTGCACCAGAACATTGAAATGACACATTTACAACATCCAATCTAATTTCACACGACAACAAACTGTCTTAATCGGTATTATTTCACACTTTATACAAGCGAAATCTACATAATATCTACTCATAACAAAGTCGCACCTTTGTCACACTGACTACTTAGATCTTCTAAACTTCTCAATGGATTTTGATGTGGTTTTCACCCTGATTAAGAGCGGAAGATTTACCTAAGTCACGTATTAAATTGACATAAATATTTCAATCAATCAATCAACTCAGCCTATCGCAGTCCACTGCTGGACATAGGCCTCTCCCAGACTGCGCCACAGCACCCTGTCCTCCGCCTGCCGCATCCAGTCTACCCCAGCCACCTTCTTTAGGTCGTCCGTCTATCTAGCTGGGGAGCGGCCCACACTACGCTTGCCGATACGCGGTCTCCACTCCAGGATGCGTCTGCTCCACCGGCCATCGTTCTTTCGACAGACATGGCTTGCCCACTGCCACTTCAGTTTGCTTACTCTGCAAGCTATGTCATAAATATCTAATATAGATAATTACACTCGTAGCATAGGACTCTTGATGTTTTGAAACGCCACCATTGCACCCAGTGCAAAGCAGGGGCGGGTCGCCGGTCTCGACAAATGCGAAGGTTGTGAAGATGTTTGTTTCTGAATCACGCATTAACTACTGAATGGTTTTGGATAATTGGCATACAGGGAGATGACCATAATACACATGACCCTTAGCCCTGAGATTAAGAGTCTAATAGTCTACCAACTGAGTTACCCGGGCATTGACAGGTATCTAATGTTCTGTATGTGACACGATCTAGTGTGAGTTCACCATTATTCTAGTTATTATTGTATGTACCTACAGTGTGCTCCAAGCTATTTAGATATTATCCTTTTTGTTTGGCATAACGATAAAATTCCCCTAGGATACGAAGGAAACTGCAGGCAATTGCTTATAGATGAATAGGAGTTAACATAGTAGGTATAGCAGATGCAATTAACCTTACATAAGAAGAGACAATTTAGACAAAATAAACAGCCAAAATGCAGCATTACCTATGTATTTCTCAAACAATATAGAACACGAAATCGCACATGGCAGCAATTGAAGAAACATTCATGAACAATAATACCGAGTACACATTTACGACAACCAATCTAATTCCAAACGACAAGAAACTGTCATCAACTCTATTAGCGACAATGTTGCCACACTAAAATAATATTGAAATAGAAACTGCACGCACCACGCAGTATTCCTGTGCCGATGACATCAACCTGCGTGCCTGCATCAACCAAGGCTAACCAGCTCGTAAAAGGGTTAGTCGTGAGTTTGTATGTAAACGAGATGACCCAGACCTTATAAACTGTGTGTAGATAGATAACACTTTATTGTATGTCAAGTCACACACAAAACACATCTAGTTATATCTATACTAATAAAAAAGCTGAAGAGTTTGTTGGAAGGCGATAATCTCTGGAACTCCCCGTCAGATTTGAAAAATTATATTTGCATTTGATAGCCCAATTTTCGAGGAAGGCTTATAGGCTATTAAACATCACGCTAGGATCCTTAAGAGCTTAGCAAAAAGAACAAAAATAACGCTAAGCGAAAATGATGTACCTAATAGCGCGGGCGGACTATGGGATGCGACGCATTGGGTCGGGGCTCAAAATTTCACGCGGACGAAGTCAAACTCAAATTCAAAGCATTTATTTCAATTAAACCATGTACAGGCACTTTTGAATTCTCAAAATAAAGTAGTCGGTCCGTTAGTCAGTAAGTTGAAGCTAGTTGTCCATTCCAAATCGTAGATCTCTATGGAGAAGAACGGGCAAGAAACTCCATGGACTCTCTTTTAAGTCAAGAATATTACAAAATCCCGGGTACATTATTCTTGTTGCTTCTATATGTGAGAACAATGTAAAAAAAACACAAATGAAGAAACAATTCAAAAAATAAGATTAAAAATAAGCCTTGGCAATTAAGAGATGACCAGTCTCAACCAACGGCGCCCGTTCACGAACATGACGCGTGGATCATCACCATCCAGCTCAATATCACCAAAAGTCGCGGACAGAAGCTAGTAGGTATATCATTAAACAAGCAAATATTAGACTATTAAAAATTAAACATAGCTGATGTGCCTACTACGTATAACTAATACTTAATTAGTAATTTGTAGTAGACACATAAGCCGTATGTTGAAGGGTACCTAGATAGACTAATTAGTAACTAGTCTATATCTAGGTATCCTTCAACGAAGGTGGTTTTCTATTGCAACGTAGGTAATTCTGATGTTGTCCGGGGTTTGCCTTGAAGTTAGTGAAGTAAAAAAAGTTGATAATGAATTGAAACTGCTTTTACTGGACTAAAAGAACTCTTCAGAGCACCAGAAAACTACAAAATACATAATGTCCGGCGCCATTTTTTACACAATTGGTTAATTGGTATACAGGAAAATTCAGAACGGATTTTTGTATTTTAAGATATTCAAAAGCCATGGACAATTTGTTTTATTTATTTACGCTCCCGCTCTCTTTTAATTTTGTGTATGAAATGCGTAGATATTATGCCAAAAACATCAAAGAGTTCATACAATCTCAATCAGGGTAAACGCCCAAGTTTTTGCCATTCATCGTTAGGAATAGTAATAAAACGGTCGAAGAGTTTTGACCGTCGCCCGTCAGTCATCGCGGTGACCGCATTCTACCGAAGTTTCCTATGGAAGTGCTATTTTAGAATAACTGAAAACAGGGACATTGACCTCGGCACGACAGTATTGTGGTTATTGACATTCGTTAGTTCCGAAGATGATCAGGAGACACTTTTAAAATTAAAATGACACTTTTCCCGAAATACATTTTCTGTCATGTTTTGAATCGTATCATTACTCTGCTCCAGTGTCTTTTCATTTCTGTGTGACTTAAAATCTAAACTTAATATTATAAAGAGGATTTGTATGTTTGTTTGATACGCTTTCACGCTAAAACGGCTGAGCGGATTTGGATGAAATTGGACACATGGGTAGACCATGACCTGGATTAGGACATAGGATACTTTTCATCCCGATATACACGCGGGACCGATACTTATGCGGGTGAAACCGCGAGGCGCAGCTATGAGTTATAAGACGTTTTTTAAGCCTTATAATTAAGAACTGGATAATGTTTAGTTCAGTAGAGTATTATGGATGACAGGTGTAATCCACCTCTCTGGTACAACATATGCTGATAGCACGTGCTTTAAATTTAAAGCTTTCAGTTTTACGATTGTTAGGCATGTGCTTTTATACGTTTATTTTCGTTGGATCCCACTTTTGAATCCCATTTTTTAGGTATTAACGATGGATCCCGTTTGCTATTTCCGTTGAATCCCATGTTATAACAACATGTGTACATTTCAGAAGAAAAGTGATTTACCTTTATCAAACACTAGATTGGGTTAATTATTTAAAAAAAAAAGTTAGGTTAGGTTAGGTTAAAACTGTGACCACGCACGAGCTGAGCGAGCGAAGCGAGCGGTGCCGCGGCAGCGGCCGGCGAGTGCCAGAAACGACTATATTATATAGAAAATGAGTTGTTTGTGAAATAAATAGTATACAAAACGTTGGTTGTAAACTAAAAATTTGTCAATGGAGTTTTGGTGAAACATTAGTGAACCTCTCATTTTATCATAAACAATTTTGTTCTTGAAAGTACCCGCATTCAGATTTTTTTAAGCATTCGGGATCCAACGGAAATACTTTTCGGGATTCAACGACCATAAAACGTAATTATCTTGCATTTTTTTAAATTCGGGATCCAACGGAAATACATAATAATGTTTTGCGGGATCGAACGCCAAAAATATTAAAGTGGGATTCAAAAGCGAGATCCAACGGAAATAAATCCTTTTATATACCTGCTAATCACAAAGCTATTGTATTGGCTCTTTGATTTTTACTAGAACAATAGCCATAATATCTACATGATTTAAAAGCATAGCAGTATTTCCTCGCTGATTAAAACCGTTAAGCAATAAGGTGGTTAGCGAACATGCAAGCAGCTATAAATGCAATATTTTTATCAAATATTTTCTAGTCTGCATTTTCCGACATTTCGTCTAGCGTCTCTTGACTTTTTTACAGCTATGACTTAACTGTACCTTCGTAAATATTTCTGTTTCAGCCACGACTGTCGTCACACCACTTTAAGAAATGAAATATTTGTTTTATCAAGCAGCTTTAGGGTGCAAAGCACTCACCAACACACACATAGAAGCGAGTGCTTTTACATATCTACTGAAACACTTCACTCGCGCACTTTGTGAAACAGACATGGGAAAAGACTTTAAGCTAGGAACGATACATCTAGAGAAGCATATAAACCAGGTTTTTCTTAATCCCTAGCTCCAAAAGACCGAAAGTGAACCGATCAGGTGCTACGAGAGACAGGTTATCGCTCTAATAATACATTTGGCAAGACTAAACCAAAGAATTAGCGACAGATTAGTCGCAGACGTGTGATGGTTTATTTTTATCAGTGAAGTAAGGTTGAGGCCGGGTGTTTCAAGAACAAACACAAGCGCGAATGATTTGATGTCTATAGTCTATGGGCTAGCGTTAAACATTTGAGTTAGAGCTGCGGTCAGTTTTTGTCTTGACTGTACTTAGCTGTCAAAAAGAGTAAGGGAATAAGACCTAGTTATAGTGGATAAGACAGAAATTAAAACAGAAGAATAACTAGCAAGGGATCCAGGGGGGAGGGGGTTATTCAGGGAATCCAACTGGAGTAAATCGGAATGATGCAATGGGAGCGTTCATTTGTTTGTAAAATTGGTTTAGATTTTGGGTGTTCTGAGGGAAGTATGCAGTTATATGTTCTATTCGGGATTCAGTCCTTGGAAATGCTGATGCATCAAAAGTTTTATACCCTGCGTTGTTTTCATTAAAATATTCTAAATGGTTACAAACCCTATTTGAACGAAACTAAAAAGGTAGAAAACGCATATATGTCTTCAAATTAAAAACTTTTTCTATATTACCTATAATGCTAATTTCATCAGCTTTACTGTCTTGTTGTAAGTGTGAAAATGCTGTTGCACTATATGGTGCCTGTTGTTTAATACAATCTTAGAAATTGTTTATCACACTCTTCTTCTTATTAGCGTGTCGATAGCAATCTAAATGGACTCGGCCCAGGATTCGGCTACTTGTTTAGCGCCATCACCAGCGTCCATCAGTTCCTGTAACGTGCAGCTGAGAGGACACGCAGGACACAATATCAAGTGTCCCATTGTTTGTGGAACAGCAACACATTTACATTCCAAAGCGGAGTCGGCTATGAATCTCCACCTGAACAGATTTTCCTTGCTTCGACCAAACTGGGTCCGGAGTCTGTTTAAAGACTTCCAGGTTACCTAAGGTAACTCATGTCCAGGTGGGAGGTCTTCAGCGGGTAACTCAGCGTAACTCAAAAACGCTGAAAGTTACCTCTGAAACCATTACCCACGTCACAGGGACCTAAAAGTAAGCCAAGGATAAAACATTCTAACAATTCTCAGTATTCAATAATAGAAAAAAAACTAACTAACATACACAACTTGTAAGATTGGGCCATGAAAAATGGGTTAGTGTGTTGGCCGTAGGCAGATACGTGGGCGTCTGACTATTAATAATGGCGAAATGTTGAGATTTTTACACAGAGTTTATTGTTTCGCTTGCTTTACGATATCCGAGCGTTTCATAATAAAGAGCACGTAAAGAAACTGGATAAGCAAATAAACAACAGTAGTATCCCGATGTTAAACCCTTTCAAAACAGAGCCCTGATTCACAACCATACGACAGGCTATCGTATCGAAAACCTGACATTTCGATAACCTGATTTGACTTCCCCTCAACAGCATATAGCTGTTGGAAGAATAGCGGGTGTCTATTTGATTTAAACTGACAAAATTTTCGGGTTTTGGAATTGTGAACAGCGTTGAGAAGACTCTTACGATAACAATGATTAATGTTCGATACGATACGGAAGCATATTGAGTGTTTGTGGATAAGGGGGCAGATCAGATATTAAATTTTAGGTCATAACCAGTCTATAGGTAATGGACTTATAAGGTAGTTGCGGTAAACTTGCCCAAACATTGCCAAATTATCTGGAAATTTGATTCGTACGGTCTTACCCCAGCGCCGCACTTACCCCAACATACTCTACTTGTTGCTTCTTACTTGCCGCGGTGGGTCCGTGGATGGGTGACGATCTTAACATACCGAGACCCCTTCGTGCCTCGGAAAGCACGTTAAACCGTTGGTCCCGGCTGTCATTCGTGGATCTTTGACAGTCGTTACGGGTAGTCAGAAGCCAGAAAGTCTGACACAGTGGCGGGCATTGCATATAGGCATATAAGCAATGCCTACCTCGATATATCAACATAAGCCTGTCAGTTACATTTTAGTGTGTGTGCCCCACGGAGGAAATACAAATCTGTCGTGTGCCCCACAATTAAGAAACTCACTAAATTATTTTCATTTTAAACTTAGTTCCCGCCGGGGGTCCCCCGACGAAACGTTTTTTTTTTTCTGATTAGTGACCGCGTCTGCCTAGACTAGACCCGGCCTAGTGCCTACCTATTCTGAAAACTAGTGCACGCCACTGGTCTGACAACCAGTCTTACCAAGGAGTATCGCGTTACCAAGTAACTGGGTTGTGGAGGTCCGATAGGCAGTCGCTCCATGTAGAATACTGGTATTCAGATG
This sequence comes from Amphipoea lucens, assembly GCA_947508005.1. Taxonomy (NCBI): domain Eukaryota; kingdom Metazoa; phylum Arthropoda; class Insecta; order Lepidoptera; family Noctuidae; genus Amphipoea; species Amphipoea lucens. The sequence continues at coordinate 2,018,094 of OX382364.1, forward strand.
CATCCGGTTAGACTGGAAGCCGATCCCAACATAGTTGGGAAAAGGCTAGGCAGATGATGATGATCAACACTTCATCATAGTTGACCACAAGCAACTAACAAAAAGGTCGACTTACTATGAGTTATCAATTTTATGAACAGTCAACAAAAGAGATAAGTAAGCAGGATCGTCGGATATAGTTGAAGTTTATTAAGAGACCGATGGATGTTCTCGAATACAATTTAATCTTATTAATAGAAAACAAACAGCTCATTTATCAAATTAAATTTCAGTCGACAATATTCATCGGTTTTTTATTAAACTTTAACTATAACCGACGATCCTGCGTACCTATCTCTTTTGTTGACTGTACATAGGTATTTACTCTCAGACAAAGCCTAAGAGAAAGTTTATTGAGCCAAATGAAAGTGGTCCAGACATTAAGCGATTTAGTTTCACTCTACTGCCATAAAGTAGAAGAAAAGGACAACAATATAACTCAAGCCGATACACATTCATGACACTTAGTTTCTATGGTCATAAACTAAATAAAATTCCCAATCATGTTTTCTGTGTGAATGATATCTGTAAGAACAGGAAAAGAACAGAGAAAATCGATAGATAGCCTGTTTGTAAGATGATGATCACAAAGGGGGTTAATACGGAGATGACAGCTTAAAGAAATTTATTGAAAAAGAAGATATGGTGTGCCAACCCCAAATAAAAAATCCAACTATCCCAACCAGTGCAGATCAGTAGGAATATATGGAGCACAAGGTTCCATATATCCCTACCGGTAGCGATAATTGGAAAAAATCTCCAAGTATCCCTACCAGTGGAGATATATCAGTAGGGATATATGGAACAGGGGTTAAATTGAAGTAAAGGGAAGTGATGATGGTTATGAAATAAAATAATCATGTTTATCAATGATGACAAATCCAATCTGGTTCAATTTATTTCAATCTACTCGTAGCTGACCCAATTTGAATTTGAAAACGTGAATTTTCTGCTATTCGAGGTTGAGGCAAATCTAACAAATCAAATATCATAAAAATCCGCCCAGCCGTTCTTGAGTTATAATAGTATATTGAAACTAACCCGACTGTTTTATATTTATATAATCTATGAGCACAATACTTACTAATCGATAAATAAAGAACGGTGACAGAAGACAGATTCTCAGAAGCCATTTGAATATGCTTAAGATGAGGTCACCGTAAGTTGCAAGGGCGAAAGTACTGTGCACGATATACGCAAATTGATTTTTGCATTTAAACTAGAATGTATTTATTAAAACTGCTCTGCATTTGCCGCATATAATATGTATATCCTGAATTTCTGACGTCATAATTATCATAAAAACCGTTTCAACAAAGGGTAGGTACTTAAGCCTTGACCAAAATACAGTTTAGTATTAGATACAAGCAAGCTTTGATGTTGGGGTCGGTTACCAGTCTAACCGAATACAGCTGAATATCAGCATTTTACAAGGAACGACTGCCTATCTGAACTCCACAACCCAGTTACTGAGTAACACGATAACCCTTGCTAAGAGTGGTTGTCAGACTTTTGGGATACTGACCTATACGGGTGTATTGACTATCAAAGATCTACGAATGACAGCCGGGCCCAACGGTTTAACGTGCTTTCCGAGGCCCATCCACGAACCGACCGCGGCAAGCGTAGCTTAACTTTCGAGCGAGAGCCAGTTAATGTGCCAATGCGAATGAAAGAAAAGTGCATGACTAACGGTGAAGGAAAACACCGTGTGGAAACCTGGGGGGGCATTCTCGTAATTTTAAAAACGTTCACAGTCTGATCTCTGTCTCAATCTGTCAAAAAAGACATCTAATTACCCAACATTTTGACAATTTTTTGACATTTGTTTGTCGCCGAGATGAGACTGCGACTAGATTTTGACCGTTTTAAATTACGAGAATTGGCCTTCAGGTTTTTCAATGATCTTACACCACCTTGACACGTAGTGAGCAAGCGCGATCGCTCGTCATTGCTCGTGCCTTCTATATATGAGAAAGAGAGATGTTTATGCCATCCATGATCAGCCTACGATGTTTCCACAGCTGAGACCCGCGTGAGAGAGCAGTAATCCGCCACGCGAACGCAGTGCGGGTTGTTGGATGTCTCATATCTCCAAAATTTTAACCCGGGACATGCCAGTTTCCTCACGATGTTTTCCTTCATCGATTGGACAGCATTCTTTACCATAAAGTGACCGAACTCTAGGCTAGTATTATAATCATTAGAAAAACTACGATTGGTAAGCGTAACGGCCCATCTTTGGACATACGAATCGTGCAGTAAACAATTTCTAATACTAGTTGAAATGTACCCAGAACATTAGAGAGTGCCAATAAAACGTATCTCGTAGCTACAGATTCTGATAACTAAAAACAGCATCCACAATCTAAACCACAAATAAGTACATACCAACATGCTCAAACAACATTAAACAAGCTACGACAACGCAATCTCGATACCAACATTATAGTAATTCTTAAAAATAGCCCAAGCGACGTAGGCGTCGTTGCTGACGGTACTTTTCTATATAAATAACTTTATTTATAAAACATCCACGTCTTTAAGTAGATACAAATTCGACTGGACGTGTGCAATGGGATTATGATGTCGCGTGCATACGAATTTATGCTCTGTATCGTTTGTTTTAGATGTTTGAATCGGTTGAAATGTTTGTTCTGCAGCGGGATGTGTGGATCTCCTAATGGGGTGATCAAATATAATTGGTGATAAATTTATTTTGATGGCTGGTATAACAGTTAATTGTAATGTGCTATGTTATGTTGTAATTAGATATAAGGGATCAACATTCAAGATGGTGTAGCTACATAGTTTTATTACGGCAGATCAGTAAACGTGTTCTTATCGGGATTACAGGACCCAAACGCAAAAAACGCAAGTTTTAGAAGCAATAAAAGTATAATGATCGACTACAGTAAGCAAAATCAGTAAAATATATGATATTTTTCAGGATATATGCTAGGTAGATAGTGTGTTGAAAAGATAATACAACTAATTTGATACTATAGAAAAAAATCATGAAGATACCTCTAAAAACTTTCTTTTAACAATAAAAACCATACTTACAATAATTCTAAATTTTTGTCAGATTATTCTACAAGCAACATACCTACTAAAGCACGGTGTTTTAATTTTTTTGTCCATATAATAGATTTTTTGTAAATAGATAATTGCTTCATATTTTGCAATAAATTACCACCGTTGTGTCATCGCGCTTCTCTTTCTTTTCTATGCAATCCGACAGTGACCGCGCTTTAAGTCATGTAGTCCTCCTAATGAAGAATTTTAATAGCAATTTACATAAAATTCATCCAGATCCATTGCTTTTTCATTAGCTCTAAGCTTTGTTAAACCACGGCATTACCACGGTGTTTAAAACTCTATAACGTAATTATCGCTGGCACCAAACCGAAAACTAAACCCAATTTCAAATTTTACGCCAAAAACATATGTTAAACGATTAGTGGAGCATATCTTCACGATTCTATTTATTGGTACGGCGCTGTTGCAAACGCCTACAGGACTATGTCGTTAAGATTTATACCTTGTTCTGTCTTTTAGTATATTAAGATGAAAGGCAATTATGCATGGTTACCAAGAGAAAAAAGTTCTATGCCATTTTATAAAATCTACTTTTTTGGGCTACTATCATTAGCCCACAGCAGTCCACTGACTGCTGGACATAAGCCTCAGCAATTGCACGCTATTCCGCCCGATTCTCGATAACTCTCATTCAGCTGATACTAGCTACCCTGCGAAGATCGTCGCTCCTCTTTTTGGACTTAGTACAGTTTTCTAAACTTCCGGCTATTTATGTAGGTAATTCTATGTTAATTACTTTTCAATGTGTTTTACCTAAAGATAAACCAGTTCTTCATGATCTCAGTCCCCCCAAAATATTTACATTTCAAAAGCTAGCTACAGCATATTCTTAGCCAGGAATGAAAAAAATGTTAGCTTCCAGAAGACTGTGGGTTGAAAATCGTAGGCGGAACATTCTCCCGCTGCATTACATTATCGAATATAATTTGTTAGCGGCTTCAAGCGCCACATCATTTATTTTCAGCGCTTACCTTAGCCTACCGCGTCAAAATATGAATAATAGAGCTTCTAATTGTACCACGTCTCTAAATACAAGATACCTTTGCCAGATACAAATGACCTTTCAGACCTTTTGGCAAATTCTTAATAGAACAATCATGAAGTCATGATAAACAGTGTAAGAGGTTCTTAGAAGTCTCTCATTCATAGCCTCCGATTCGCATATATAGGTCAGTCGAAAATAGCAAATAATACGTGACAAACATTACTCAAACATTGTCGTAATCTTGGAATGCCACAGCTGCTTTATAGCAGTCACGAAATTTATAAAAAGCATGCTAAATAGGTCTTCGGTGAAAAGGATTCTAGTTTATCCTTATTTTTTGACCAAGTGAATGAATGAAATTGGATTATACGGATTATGTACAGAACGGAAATGGTTTTCATTTTTACCCCACTACGGCAAAACAAAAAGGAGGGTTATGATTTTGACCGGTATGTATGTATGTTCATCTGTTCCCTCATAACTTCAAAAGTACTTATAATAATTTGACAAATGAGGTATCGTTAAAAGCGTCTTGACCGTCCGCTATGTGACGTCACACTAAATTCAATATGGCAACCTCTAGAGGACATAAAGTAATGAATTTAAAAATAAATATTTTGGGATGGTGCTTTGTGGGGTATCAAATGAAAGTGCTTAATTAGCACATTTCAAAAATATATATATTACTGAAATAAGCCCCAAAATAATCTAATTAAAAGAAAGTTTAAAAACTAAAATTCCGCTACTGAAAAGGATAAAACAAGAAAGTACCTTCCCGTGGTCGCATGCGGCATGCGAACGCGATGGTCTTGTTTCATCCTTTTCAGTAGTCGGGTTTTAGTTTTGAAACCTTTTTTTGCATTATGACAAACGATCGTACGTTAGTCACAATGCAAATTTATAAAAATTAGTAAAAAAAATCGGTGCTAAGTAGTAATAGTATCAGAGCATCATTATAAAGAAGAAAGAAAACAATTCACATCTTCAAACATAGACATCTGACAGTATTGTAATTTTCTAGTGAATATTATTGATTGAAAATTGCTTCTAAATCAGTGCATAAGTTCGATTGTATTGATTAATTTCATCAACGATGGCTAGATTTTTTTGGAAAAAATGTTTCTTCTGCCAACGCCAATAAAGTAGGTACGCTAATGTTTCTCTTTAAACTAATATCTACAACCCACATTCATAATATATGTCAAGAGTACTGAAATAGAACTAACCAGCCACAATGTACCACAGCTTGAGCTGGATTTTGGCACTAATTTACTCGCCCCGTTGTTAACTCCTAATGGTTAGCTAATGGTCTTAAAAGCTTACTATTAACCTGAAAGCATTGTCTCTCATATACATTCCAGAAAGCATCGCTGTAACAGAATCAGTTTTTAGTAGGTATGATTCACGTTGCATGCATTAGAATATGTCAGCTAAACGGTGTGACATCGGACAGAAATTGCAGTGTAAAGTCTGAGGTGAAGAAATTTTCTAAGCCACGTCTACATATTATTTAAGAGGCAATAAAAACTTATCACGCTTATGAATCCGCAGACAAAGACCATTTTATACCAGACGACGAAGAAAAAAAATACATAGACACTAGCAAGAAATATCTTACGATAGGTAAAACATGCAGTAATAGAAATGAGATGAAGGAAAATAACGAGTCGTGCATCGACCTCAAATTTTCTTACACTTTCCGTGTATCTAATACCTACACGATTAACTGATGACGTCAGCGGGATCAGCGCGGAGGCGGATGACGATAGGACCAGACACAAATCAGCTGTAAGAGATGGTGAGACCGATATATTTGAAGGCAAATTGCGCATGTGTATAATTTATGATGATATCCACGAATTTATAACAAACTAGCTGCGCCCCGCGGTTTCACCCGCATAAGTGTCGATCCCGTGGGAATATCGGGATAAAAACTATCCTATGTCCTTCCCCGGGACTCAAACTATCTCTATACCAAATTTCATCTAAATCGATTCAGTGGTTTAGGCGTGAAAAGGTAACATACAGACAGACAGAGTTACTTTCGAATTTATAATATTAGTATGGATGATACTGGAGGTAACAGAATGCGGCTTAAAAACTTAGGAATAGATTTCAGCAAAATATGAGACAGTCGATAAAGTGCTGTCAATTTGCAGAATAATAAATAAAACTAATGTTGCGTTATTTATTATTCTGTTAATTGTTGCTGACGAAGAAGATGAAGAACTAAAAGCATTAAAAGTGAAAACGTAAGAAAAGAACAGAAAAAATGTCCCCGACATAGATGAAACACAGGCCAGTGAAAAGTGGCCGGCACGAAAAATAATTAATTGCACTGTACCTCCCTACTAAGCATCCAATTGTTCATTCTACAAGAATTATCATTTACGATAGTTTAAATGAAAATTTGTAAGCTTTGAATGAAGTTACGAGTATCTAGGAGAAGACGAGCTGGCTGTTGGCCAGGCGACAGAGGGTAGCGCAGCGTTTAAAATTGGGGGGCGCCGGCGCCGTCGCTCCGGCCAGACAGGAAAGTAATTCAAATGAATCGCCCTACCACTCAAAATTAAGCAATAAAATTTTAAAAAGTTTTGTCTTCTTTAGGGAAAAATAAACTAAATATTGAAGAGCATAAAATCTAGCAGTAGGGCGGCCGGTGGGGCAACGTGGAATTATTTCGAATAAATTCTGATTATTCGAATCTAATTTATTAATAATAGCAAACAGTCGTTATGCAGGGAAGTTTAATGTGTTTATATTTATGTCTGCAATTTATATGGTGTACATAATAAAGAGTATTCTAATGCACCGCATCAACTAAAACCGGTAAAATATATTCAATCAACTCAGCCTATCGCAGTCCACTGCTGGTCATAGGCCAAAAAAAAAAAACCAAAAAACAAAAATAAAAAAACCAAAATATATTATGATAGTGCAAAATCTTTATTAGCATATATCGAAGAGTTTCGCAAACACTAAAGAAACTGAATTCCACGAACATGCAAAGTTTTACTAGTGAAACTAGAATCGTTTGATACTGTTTATCTATCTCAAAGTTGCCCACACGTTTTAACACGAAGCGATGCGATGCCCAAGTGTTCTAGATTAATTTTTATTTATTTCGACTGGTGATGCAACTTCGGATCTAAATCAATTCCGCTGGCATTGAGATCTTTTTATCTTACCTGATTACATCTAATCTCGTGACGTCTCTGGCTAGCCAAAACTAACCCCGTTCAATCTGTCTGCTGATTTGTTTAACATCGTTTTTTTGTAATGTAATTAATTAAAATCAGAGTAGGCTATCCAGTGGATTCATTTAAAAGGTAAACATAAACACCTTTATTTTCTTAAAGTTAAAACGTCAAAAATGTATGGTTTAACAGTCGCTAATCATTACTTAATTTTAAACATTGCAATGATATGATAGCATCCCACAACTAAGTTACAAGCTAAAGGAACTTTTACAGGAAACTTTTCGTTCAAATCAAAACATTAAATCCAAGTCCATCCCCTGAAATAATCCAAATTATTTGGCGCTCATCAACATTCTGGCACACATCCGTTAATTAAGCACAACATGTGATTATGAATCAGTTCTCTGAACCACTGATGATTAATATTCAGCCTTCCGACTGCACTTCAGTTAAAAATAACGCATGAACGCGATGAAAGAGCCCGCCAATGTCATTGTTATATCAGAAGATGCTCGTTTTGAAGATGATATCAAAATTAAAAACAACATGTCACGAGGAACACGCAAAGAACGTTAAGTGCCAAATGTGAAATGCAATCAAGCTTGTTCTGATGGTCACATCAAAGTCAAACGATTGTTTGCAAAGGTCGATATAATTAGAAATGGAGGTAAGCTAAATGAAAGAAGCTGATATCACAATTAAAGATTATATAATCTGTCACGAGAAAAACTCCAAGAACGTTAAAAAAAATGTGAATGCAATGAAGCTTGTTCTGGGGGTGACATCAAACGAGTGTGTCAATACAAAGACCGAAACAATTACAATTTGATGTGAGCTAAATGAAAATCATGAATGTCAAACAAAATTAGGAATGATCACAGGAGTGACGAGAACAGTAATAAATCAGTAGTTACTAATCAAATTCTAGATTATACCAGCAATGTAAAGACACCTGGGAGACATCAAGTGAAAACTGTTTCTAAAGTTTTACTTTGCGAGAGAGAAAATCAAATATTGGCTCATTACCGAATAAACCATCAAGACATCCGAGTCAGAAACACATCTAAACCCAAATAGAAGAACACAACATCCGATAGCGACCTTGCCAACCCACCAAAAGTAGACCAACTCCAAACGATAAGAAAATTAGAATAGAAATGTCGTAACACGGGAAGTGTTCGTCATTCGCCTACCGATCCGGCAAGGTGGATGATCTCACAGGTTCACTGCTACATGCATGTGCACGTTACATTAGGTATGTTTGTTTTGGCGACCAAACTGATTCTTAAAATGATCATAATAAGACATTAAGAGATGCGGATGCCAATGCTAGAAGTGACGATGAAGTTGTAAATGGGTTGGAAATTAGTAAGTGTGTGTTTTTAGAAGAGTATCCAGTTTAATTTTTGTGTGGTAGTTATGTAATAGTAATAACAGTTGAATAAACTGCTTGTCATCTCTTGCTAGAGTGCGAACTGAATATAACAGCTCCTTTGACACTTGTAGAATTGGACAAGCAATATATCTGTTAGAATATGAACATGTCGTGATTTTTCATATAGTTACATGCACTTTAAAGATAGAGCCTTGTTGTATTGGCTAAATTAAGATTACAGAGAGCAAAATATAGGGTTAAACAACATAAATACAGAAAAAAAAATTAGGTCATCAAGCTAAAAAAACCTATTAGACGCAGACTATGACCTTTGTAGATGTTATGTTAAAGTTATTGGTAATGACGGAGACAGTAAAAATGAGTATAGACATTAGTTTCGTACGATTCGTAACGTCCATCCAGCAATTTTAGTCCAGACAAAACATCAAACAATCTACGTGTAAATGAAACAGTGCGTTACCCGCAACTGACGCATTCTACGAACCATAAAGAAACTAAAAGTATTTTACATTTAGTGAAGCTGCATCATGATTGACAGTAACACACATGCCCCCGATAGTGATTGACGCGGTGTCCATGCATACACCGCCCCACAAATTATCGTTTTTGGCATACCACCAAGCTCTAACTTCTGTAGCTAACTGATAGTTATAGAAGAGTAGCCACTAGCGAGTTAGATCTGTCTGCTCCATACGTGTTAGTGCCATCAAATATGTATTATATACGTCTCGGTTTATATATGAGCTTTTTTGGGATATTTGTGAATGTGAGATTAGCTCAATTCCAAGAGTGGTAATCTGGGGAGTGAGCCCTAACCTTCCTAATTGACTTACATTCTTAGCATTCTCATACAATTAGTGCCAATATGAAAGAATAAGTGTTTGTAAGCGTACCCAATATTAAGCCTACAAGATGAAGGCCTGATACAACACACATAATCAGCCTGTAATGTTCCCACTGCTGGGACACAGGCCTCCTCTTTGTGCGTGGGGACAGGGGGGGATGAAGGCCATATTATGTAGATATTCAGAATAAGGGATAATGGTATTTTAATAACTAAAAGAAATGCACAAACTTGACAATAATTTGACTTTTAAATGCTGACGTAGGTTGTTTATTATTGAAGCACATCAAACAATACACAAAAAACCAATAAACATTAATCAACCTTTAAACAATGGGGGAAACGAACATATCCTCGCACAAAGCGTGACTACCACCAATAAAACTCCGAAGAAATTCGATAATGTACTGATACGGGAAGCTATAACCAGGTAAAGTGAATTGGTCGTAGATAAAAGAATGCAATTGGTATTACTAAAAACTACCACAGTGAATTTCAAATGCCATTAAATTATTGCTTTCCTATACGATGATAAAGAATAAAACATAATTTCAGTAATATAATCAAAGTGAACCTATGTAATAATACGAAAGAACTGCGAAGGGAAATGCATATATTTTAATAAGTGATTCTGCTTATACGAATTTCGGATCAGTCCATGTAGTGACGTTTGTGAGAGGTCAGAGAGGAGAGGAAATGATAAAGGAAGACGAAATTTGAAGATCGGCAATCTTTGATTCTATTTTCATCAACAAGAGATCCACCAATTATGTTAAGAAGCAACAAACCATAAAGCTTTAGTACCATAAAATCGCACTCAGAAACAACTAGAGCAAGGTAAGATATCGTCAACATAAACTGCAATATATTCCATAACTTAGACCTTCGCTTTTCCACGTCATCACACATTATCTTGGCCATGAGAAGCCATCAAGAGTTATCACGGGTAGGTGGTGGGTGTAGTGACGTACATAGAAGGTAATCTGTGAGTATTCAATTTTCCACATGATCGCCCAACGAGACGTGTTGGCGAAACGTTAATGGCACTTACGTGGAAGAACATGTTATGATAAAATTTTTGCCATGAAATATTTTCTTGTTAGTATACTGTGCCTCGGTTAATTTTGTTTTATTGAAGTCTACGCAATACGTTCACGCAAACGTTCTACGATTGATTTCGTTACGCATCTTTTTTTTAGGACGTAAATAATGAAGTTGAGTAAGACGTAAAATAATGAGGTTCCAAAAAATTAATTAATTAATTATGATAGTAAAAATAACCTGCTTACTAATATTAAAGTATGCCGATTATTGGCCGAACATACAGATCAGCTAAAATGTATAAATAACACCTTTTGTACTTATGTTCACAAATAAAGATTGATTTGATTTGATTTGAAAAAACATTTCCCAAAATGAAATAAAAAATTACAATCCCAAATAAAATAAATTCCTATATACTGAGTGAAATTGAATATATAATTGAAGAAATTAAAATATCTAATTCAGCGTGCTAAAGTAAATTTAGGTTTTTAATTTTTGGGTCATGTTCGTGAACGGGCGCCGTCAGTAGGGACTGGTCATCTTTTTGCTGCCATGGCTTGAACAGACTTGACCCTTGAAACTTGACCCCTTGACAATTCAAAAGTGCCTGTAATTGGTTTAATGGAAATAAATGCTTTGAGTTTGAGTTTTATTTTTATTAAGGAAAAAGATCTCGCCTTTGCGCAGGTATGTGTAGGTACTACACATACCTGCGCAAAGGCGAGCGATTTGTAACGTCGCTCGTCGCGCGCACTTTTTTTCGTAGGAACGGTCAAAATTAGGTAAATACCGCTAGTTCAACACGTTGCCAACTTGCTTCATGCTTTGTACTCAGCACGCAGCGATGAATGGATTGCTTTTCGGGCGCGCGCTAAAACTGATACTTTAATTTTCTTATTTGTTTTGAAAATTTTGAAGAAGAAATTCTAAAAAGACGATAATTCATGTGAAGGCAATAACTTAGTTTCCACTATCTGACGACAACTACGCGATATTTTTCAAGAATTTAGATTTAGGAAATTACAATTTATTATGATTACGAGTATGTAACAGTTCCTGTACCTCCTATTTCGATTTGTCGCAAGTTTTCAATTTTATCCTGTATTTTATACTTAAGCCTACAAGCAATATACAAATCAAGAGTGGATACCCAAACAAGTACTTAAATTTTTCCTTAAAAATACCGAATTAAACCTCAAAATGACATCTAAATCTGCCATAAGAAATTGAACCCATAATTTGACTTCTTAACGATACAGTATCAGTCCAAATTAAGCCAAAATCTCATCAATTTCTCACAAAATAATCACGCTATAAAAAAGGCCTGTCACCACCTCAACGAGCAATGATTCAGTGTACGCCAAACGACTAACGTCATTGAACCTGATCAAGAAGTAAATATAACCCAATCTGTTTGTTTATGTACTGCTTGCAATTTGTTGCAAACCTGCAATTTGGCAGCCACCGGCGAAATTTTTGCGATGTGATGAAATCTACAAAAACGTAAGAGAAAGACCAGAACGTGAACGGAAATTGCAACGGAGTGCTGTTTATATTTCTTCTTTTATTTGCATATTTAACTTCAGTTGCATTTGCAAAGTCAAAACAGTTCAAAATACTATTAATCTTATCAGAATCATAGAGCGTTTCAGAATTCATATTTTCTTCAGCCCGCACGCAGTCCGTGTGGTAGATTACTGCCCACTCTCTCTTAGAGAGGGCCCCTCTCTCGCCTAAGTACCGTGGGGACTTTATAGGCTGTTCATGGATCCTTTCGCCAATAATTAAAATGTGGAAAGTATTTGGCTCGCTACTAATAAAATCCTACCTATCCTGGGACCACATAAAACTTGCAAAGCTATTCTTTTATTATTTTAAAACTTTCTGTTTATCATAACGGGAAGTTCCACAGCAACTGCCTCCCATCCAACATGGATTATAAAAATGACGTACACGTCACGAAACATTTCAGGATCACGATCTAACATTCGAGATTTCCAGACCAGACCAGACGTTACGAAGCTTTGAATCACACGCTCTCGAATATCGATATTGTTCCAAAATTAGGAGCTAGTTCTAAAATTATTCGGCCATACATAACAACTGCATGCCCCACCTGTGTTCGAGAAACGATAAAACTGACTGACGTCTTAGCAAATCGATTGAAAATAGGAACCGGGACCTGACGTGGGATTTGTAATATAACAAGTGTGCCCGTTTCACTAACACTACCATGCTCGCTTAAATGTCTCACTGATGGTGGCACGTGTGTTGGATCATTCGGTTCCCTACAAAATGGTTGAGCTGGATGGTGCTGATCCATGCGTCATGTTCGTGAACGGGCGCCGTCGGTTGAGACTGGTCATCTCTTAACTGCCAAGGCTTATTTTTAATCTTATTTCTTGTATTGTTTCTTCATTTATGTGTTTTTTTACATTGTTCTCACGTATAGAAGCAACAAGAATAATGTACCAAGGATTTTGTAATATCTTGATTTAAAAAGAGTGTCCATGGAGTTTCTTGCCCGGTCTTCTCCATAGAGATCTACGCTTCGGAATGGGCAACTAGCTTCAACTTTCTGACTAACTGACCGACCACTTAATTTTGACAATTCAAAAGTGCCTGTAATGGTTTAATTGAAATAAATGCTTTGAGTTTGAGTTACCTAAATATAATGCCAAAATATTAATGACTTGTTGGATTTGAAACTATCGGCTCAGTGGCTAGAGTTGAAAATTCTACAGGGCCCTTTTACTTAGGCGTTACATTTAGGTATCTCCTAGTGTTAGTGAAAACAGGCATTCAAATCTCTTTTTCAATCGCATTATAAACGGTGGCTTGTTTGAAGTCACGCACTGTAATAACGTATTGAATTTTAAAGCCGTAATAAAGTTTGTAAGAGCCTAAAATTAACGATATAACAAGCGATTTTCCAGTTACGTTTCTGTTTAATGAAATCTATAAGCAGCTTGGTCATGAACACACCGTCTTAAACACTGGTCGTTTCACGGAGAGATGATAGATCTATACTCAATATTAGAAAGAGGTAAAAGTTAGTTTGTATGTAGGTGGAAATATCCTCGGAGCTACTGATTCGATTTCGAAAACTTTCACTAATGCTACAGCCGACCTATTCTGGAAAAAACTCACCGTGAAAAAGTAGGTGAAGTGAACTTAGTGTGAGCTATCATTCCATCTGTTACTAGGGCTTAGGGATTGACACCATTGACAGCTCACTTCACTTATATTTTCACGGTGAGAGTTTTACAGAATAGCACTCCAGTATTGCTGTGTCATAGGAAATGTTTTATGTTAAAACAAGAAATTTCATACGGACGAAGCTAAGTCCAAATAAAAACAATTCTTCCTCTATACCTACCCGAATATAATCTATATGATGCATTAAGCTAGTGTCTCATTAGTCATGAAGTAACGGTATTATGGTAATGACGGTCATGTCACAAAACATGATGCGTCATCTTTTAAGTTTAAAGATGCATAAAGTTAGTAAGTACCTCATAAAACTAGTAACGGTAGACGGAATTACACTGTACGCTGGTGTTAAAAATAACTGAATTTTAATCACACAGGTTCAATACCAAAAATACTTTAGAGTGCGAAAAGACCATAACCCTACTTATAAGTACCTAGTAGAGATTCCGAAAACGGTTTTAAACGACTTTTTGTGCAGCAACGTTACCTGATTTTTATTAGGTTCTGTTCGAATTCGTTTATTTGGACATACTGCCATTGCTTTTTGTTTATTTGAATCGGAAATGATCCGAGAAGAAAGTTTTCCAGGAGTTCCTGCTGACTTTCAACCTCGAAAATAATTTGTGAGAAAGATTAACCAGAAGTCAGCAGTAGTTACAAATATCATCACTGATTTTTATATGCTATATTATTTTATTAGCTTACTTGATTGAGGAACAGTATAAATTGTATAAATAAATAAGTCTTATATATAGCGTTCACTGATACAACGAATGCGTACAAAACTGTGAATGAGAAACAACAATGTTTTTGATTGCTTACTTTATCCTGAGAGACAATTCTCGTAATTTTAAGAACGTTCACACTGTTCACAGTCTGATCTCAGTCTCAATCTGTCAAAAATACCTCTAAAATTCCTACATTTTTGACATCGATTGTCGCTGAGATGATATTGCGAATAGATTTTGAACGTTTTTAATAACGCCAATTGACCTAGGTACTGATTTCTGTAAATATAAAAATAGTACTGCGTGCTTAAATTAGATGAAAGACGAAAATCATTTTACAAAGTCGATAATGCGTCGCGGTCGCATCATTGCACTGAAAACTATTCCTATAAACTGCACTAAACTTTTATTTGACAATTTGGGAACTCGTAACTGTTTTCGTCTTCAATTCGTTCATTATAATAATCCTATTGTTTACCACTCACCTTGCAATAACTGAATGGTGGCCTGATACTCTGCTAGCTTCTCGTCCACGTAGCCCTCTTGCGATTGCTGGGCAATGATCTCCGCCGTAGAAGGACCTCGTTCCTCTTCGTCCTCCTCATATATCATGGGTCGCGGCGGCGGAGGCGGCTCCAGAGGCACTCCCGCGTAATCGTACTCCCGAACCGGCTCGTAAGGCGACGAGTAATAGTACTCCGGACTTTGCCCCAATATCGGAGACATAGGATAAGGAGAGATGGAAAAGTGAGAACTAGGTGAGGGAGAATGCTGCCGTAAATTGTGAGGGGAGTGTAAAGGTCGAAATGGCTTTGGGGATGGATGAACTGGAGGTGGTGTCACAATAGCTGTGGAGTGCCTGGGTCCTGAGATTAGTGGGGGTGGGCTTGGGGCCCATGGTGAGGGGGGACGGTAGTTAAGGGGGGAGGCGGGGCCCGGGGGCCGCGCGCGACCGCGTCCTGGCGGCTGAGACATCTCGCGGATTGATTCACGTCAACCCGGTGTCACGCCACCATGTGCATCGCTGTAACAATAGAAAAGAACTGTTAAGATAGGATTCAGGCTTCTGTAACTTTTTCCGAACTCTTCAAAGAGGAAGCGAAAGCATTCCATAAATTACAATTCCATTCCAAATAAGAAAACACATTAAAATTCGAAATGCCGCCACGTAAAGGGCTCAGTAGATATCTATTCCTGTTCGTTTTCTCCAGTCTATTTCGAGGTATTCAGAAGGGGTTACGACCCACATTTACACGCTATATACAATACGCACGAAACAGATGCCCAAATACTTTTATTATGTACAAATGGCTTCTTAAGTGTATTTATTGAATCGTGATAATGTTGGAATGTCTGTGCATTGAAGGGTTCGAAACCGCTGAGAGAATTTCGGGAGCATCAGCTCATCTCTTGCCAAATATTATACAAAGCTTGGAAGAGAAAAACAAAGTAAAAAACAAAAACATATTTACGTGTCCATCACTCAGTTTTTTATGAAGTTCGAACTGGTTAGAACATCTAGTTGGATAACAAGACAATGGGCAGGTAATACCTACAATGTAGCTTTTGACATATGCCTCTATCATTAGAGTTTAAAACACATTTTTGTTTTAAACTTTTCGGTACTGACGCTAATTTTAAACATAATGAACAAGCCGTTTCCTAATTTTGACCAATGTGACTCGTTGATTTAGTGTCTACTAAAGGAAACGGTAACATATTAGGTGCGTTACAACTTCTCTATTTTTGGGCATGACGTGTTGAAAAATCTATGGTTACTCCGACACCCCACCTTTACATTTTCAAGCTGGCATGGGATTGATACATCGTGAGGAAACCGACATGTGCTAAAACCAAAAATTTTAAGACATGTGACATTTACCAACCCGCACTGGGCCTGCGTGGTGGATTACGGCCAACTCCCTATCACCGAGAGGAGACCTGTGTCCCAGCAGTGGAAACATTATATTATGTATGGGATTGTTAGGTCAAATCATAGATGATAAAAAGCAATTGGTACCTGCATATTTAACCTACGATGATAAACCTACAGTAAATGGAAACGGAAAAACATAAACCATGACTTAAAGAGATAAACCAGACAGACCAATAATGATAAACTGAAACCACAAAGCAGGTATAATAAGTGTTCCAATTACATAATCAAAACTGCGTCAAGCAGTAAAATTAAAAAATAAACCCAGCATATAACAGTCGAAACCTATCATCAATCTAATAAGATGGACGTATCAAATATAATATTTGCTAATTTATATAAATAGTCAAGCCATAGAACCTTGACGTCGGCTGCACAGTGCAATGGTGATATTTTCAAAGACATAACTGTTGAATAAATTATATTGGACACAAGCCAATGTCAGGGGAATGAAAAAAATGTTTAGAAACAACGTGTTCGTGACGAGAAAACTAGATCACTTTGTGTGAGACTTCTTTGGGGAGTCTAGACGTGGATTTTTGGATAGACAACCTGTTTCCAAGCTGATTTTGGATGAAAAAAGTGGGCGTTGGCTTCAGTTGAAAGCCAATATCAATTAAGAAAACGCCAAGAAAATACAGAAGAGTTGATGGCTATGTGAAAAGAGAAATCTTAAGATAAGATAATCATTTTTTTGCTCAACATGAGTAAAATTCATACAACACTAATTGTCAACATGCAAGAGATGTTAAAAGTTAAATCATAAAAACGTTTGCCTTAGACAATAGCATATAATTATAATTAATTATGTCATTCCGAGGCTAATTATTTAAAATTTCATCATATACCCAGAAAGAACCCCATAAACAGGCTGCGAAGACCTAAAAAGGACCACGGTCCAGTGCACGGAACTCTTTTTACAAAATGAGTTTCGACTTGGTCATACAAAAATAGGAAACGTGATTTGTAGCGTAAGCAACCACAGCACGCACCTAAGAAATCAGTAAAACACCATGAATATATGCAGAAAACGTAAACTTTTACGAGAACTTGAATGACAGTCTCATAGAGTTTAAAATCATGAACTTTCCGATTATCAAAATAGTCAACGAACTTATACAAAGATGGCGTCAGAAATGGCCGTCAGCCAGACGTCAAAAAAATTACTCTGGGTAATGCACGGGGTCTGGCCGGCCTCCAACCGTGCCAGCGTGAAGACCCCTTATGTAACCGCCTGGAGAAGTATGTGCCAACGATTGTTATGGTATGTTAGAAATAATGTGAATGATCAACGACGACAGGTGACGCGGAATTAATAGGCTCTATGGCTTAAACATTGTTATGATGGGCCATTAACTGTTCAAATAAATAACGATTATATTTTATGTCTTGTTATTAATACGACGGTTCTAAGTATATAGAGATTTGAAATACCGTAGCTATGAATGCTTTCTTCACTGAAAACTATTGGTGGCTGTGGCTCTAGACTTGGAAATTTCAAACTCGCACAAACAGGCAGGTCGATTTATAATTTATTTATTTACTAGCTTCTGCCCGCGACTTCGTCCGCGCGAAATTCGTACTTTTCTCTAAAAGTTTCGAAAATGTATGTTGGTATGATCTTTATAATTAATTTAGATAAATAAGTATTCGGGCCAATTTTGAAGTTTATAGAACAAAGGAATCAGATTTTTCAAATAAACTGTATCCCCGCTTTTCACCCCCACAGGGGTGGAATTTTGAAAAATCGTTTATGACATTGGCTCGAGAAGTTGAGGCTCTAACTCTCATAGAATTTAACCGATTTGCTCTTTCCTCTGCCGATTCTTGAGATCGCGTAATTCTCATTCTCTTAGCTTTACTCGAAGTTCGAGATAAAGATAATGGTTTTTTAGGTGGCATTGTGTAATAATCTACGGTAACGAAAAGGCTGTCAGTTACCTAACAAAATAACCTACGTTAGAGTTCCTAACTTTAGCTACCTTACACTTAAAATCTTAATGACTATTTACACTAAAATATTGTAATACCCAGAAATATATACAACTCACAACAAAAAAGAAATGAAAATAAAGCTGAAACGCCTGTGCAATACTATCTACCTATACCTACTTCACTTAAAAATAAATACTTATAACTACTTTAATTAATAAAAGTACCTACGCTTAATAATTTTTAATTTGAACGAATATTTAAACACTACCAAAACAACTCATACCTATTTTACAAAATAACAACAAAAGAAATTCAAACAAACTATTTAAAGACTAAAAGTCGCGCTGATAAGCACGGTTTCAAAATATCAATTATTGTCTGTCAATAAGGTCGAACGCTCTGAACGCATCAACAACCAAATATTGAATGAAGCTCCAGCTCGCTGTCGGACCTCCCGCCTTTTTATACCCTACCGCCGCCGCAACCCGTGTCGAGCGCGGCAACCGTTACACAAAAATAATCCTTATAGCATGATTCAGTATTCACGTGCGACGGCGCGATGGCTTATTTCATGTATAAGTTTGGTGTTTCTATACCGATTTCTATGATTCTTTTTTTATTGAATAGGTAATAATGTTAACTTTTTTAAATTATGGATGAGTGAGAGTATTATAAACGTAAGAGTAAACAAATATAATCAGAATGCTCCGAACTACTAAGCTATCAGGAGTTACACGTGTTATTGTGAGTCAACCATAAAAGATAGACATATGCTGTTGCGGGATATTTTTTAGACAATTTTATGTAGAATATTTCCGTCATACATGATTTCTATGTAACTTTAACCATTAAGGCTGCACACGCGACGGAAGCTTAAAAAATAGAGTAACTTCTCCCGTTTTCCCAACATTTCCCTTCACTACTCTGTTCCTATTGATTGTAGCGTGATGAAAAGTATACTATAACCTGCCCAGGAGTATGAAGAATAATTGTACCAAGTTTCATTAAAATCCGTCGAGTAGTTTTTGTTTCTATAAGGAACATACAGACCGACAGACAGACAGACAAAAATTTTACTGATTGCATTTTTGGCATCAGTATCGATCACTAATCACCCCCTGATAGTTATTTTGAAAATATATTTCATGTACAGAATTGACCTCTCTACAGATTTATTATAAGTATAGATAACTAATGACCCGCCCCTGGTTCACATGGTTTATACGACTTGAAAAAACATCGGGGTTTCTTTAATAATAATCTAATAATGTAAGTTTATTAATTTATAATACACATAAACCGGAATCAATTATGTAAATGATGGTGAAAACCGCATCAGAATCTGTTGAGATAGTTTAGAAGAACAACGCGGTCACACAGTCAAACATGAAAGTGACTTTATTTATGACTAGCTGCGTCATACAAAATTTTATCGAAATTGGTCCAGCCGTTTGAGCGTGAAGAAGTAACAAACATATAAACACACACACTCACAAACTTTCACATTTATAATATTAGTGTGATTTAAAGATATAAAAGACTACCGACCAGCTTCACAAGGGTGCAATGGCGACATATCAAAACATCGAAACCTCTGCGCTATATCTAAGTTAACTATTAATATATAATAAACACTAGCTTCAGCCCGCGACTTCGTTCGCGTGAAACTTCTTGTTTCCCCCGAGCCACCCCGTCGTATCTCATCACCCGCCCGCGCTATCACTTAACGTTCTTTTTTACTTTTTTTCTTTTTGCTCGGCTCCTAAGGATCATAGCGTGATGTTAAATAGCCTATAGCCTTCCTCAAGAATTGGGCTATCAAATGCAAGAAGAATTTTTCAAATCCGACTGGTAGTTTCAGAGATTACCCCCTACATACAAACTTACAAATTTTACCTCTTTATAATGTATAGATAAATCTTCCGGAATAAATGCTCTGAATGATGGCGAAAGCCGCATCAAAGTCCATTGTGCAGTTTAGAAGATCTAAGAGGTCACACAGACAAAACATAAAAGGCGAAGTTGTTTTACTATGCAAGGTATAAATAGGTATGTGTAAACTTGACCAATTCTTTAAAATAAATATTTGACACGTGTAACAGAAGATCTGGGAATTACGAATTAAAAACAACAACACGCCTTCAACATTTATAAAAATGTTGTAGGCGTGCGCGTGGGCACCCATCAAACTTACAAGAAATATAATCAATAGTGTTTATGAAATATATCATAGGAATGCACACGGGGATAAGGAAAGAGAAGAGAGGTGTTGGCTAAAGTAACAGACATGCGTTGTTTTCTGGTATGAGTATCCTGCAGGGAAATAACCAACCTCAGTTTAGGAAAAGTTGACAATACACAGAGTACTGCAAGGTCAGAAAATAGACTGTTAGCAGCCTAAGTAAAACAGGCAAAACTTATGAAAAGCAAAAATACACGCTTGGCAGAATAGTTTCAAGACCTTTGCCTGTTTGAATTTAAATGAACGTCATTGGAGACGATGAGAGAAAATACTTTTTGCGGGAAAGTGATATATCACGTACATATTTTCAACGACCAATTTGGTCTTTGGGTATTTTTATTTCGACTATGTTCGTGTAATTAATGAATAAATCGCTTTAAGAAAGGTATTACTGCTATTTTAATCCTTGGTTGAAGTCTTCTTCTTAGCGTGTCGATAGCAATCTAAATGTACTCGGCCCAGAATTCGGCCACTTGTTTGGCGCCATCACTAGCGTCCATCAGTTCCTGTAACGTGCAGCTGACAGGACACGCAGGGCACGATATTAAGTGTCCCATCGTTTGTGGAACAGCACCACATTTACACTCCAAGGCGGAGTCGTCTATAAATCTCCACCTGAACAGGTTTTCCTTGCTTCGGCCAAGTAAATAACGGCTTGGTTGGAGTGAAGCCTTAGGGGCGATACGGAGCGAGGACAACAATTTTCGCTGCTCATAGTGTCTCTAAGCATTTACTCCAACTCATACAACTCCGCCCCTAAGACGACCCACTGACCTAATCCTTTTCTATAGTCTGTATTACTCAATTATTCTAACAATCCTACTTCACCTACGATAAAGCTTTTTAATCAAGATATATCGTTGTGAGATTTACCTACTCATAGCACAGAAATTCATTTAACATTTCCAAGAAAACCAACCCACCCTCACATCAAATTAGTTCTAACATTTTCAAACTCTGACAGGTCCAAAATCAGTTTTTCTAGATCACTAAGCCAATCTCAGCTGGAGTCAATACTCGGTCTAATATTGGCATCACTTTCTGCAGCGATGTGCCAGTGATATAATCGACGGAATTAGAACCAAAATCCTATCCAGATCATGATGAATGGCTAATTCTGTATCTTTTCTTTTAACTTTATTACGTTTTTCTGACGTAGCGTGGATTTATTTTCTCAGCTATTGTAGAAGTTTGGTGAATAAGAGTTTGGATTTACCAATACTCTAGTGTACAAGTTTCCTTGACCATTGTTTTGATTTCTTTTTTTTTGTTATTATAATCTGGCTTCTATCCGCGACTTATTCTGCGTGGAAATCAATTATACTAACGGTCAAGCCCCGCGCGTTACCTATCGGTGACGAAACAAGAGAAAATCAATTGTGTCTCGTTAGCGGAACTTGACAGATTAAACAGCCTAAGTATTATGGCAATCGACAATAGAGTAACATTCCATAATTGAAAGAAGTTTTTAAATCGGATCAGTACTTCCAGAGGTTACCTCTTACAAACAAACAATTTCACCTCTTTATAACATTTGTTTAGAAGTTTAAATTAATCTACATATCATCATTCTTTTGCCCTTGTCCCATTTTATTGATTTATCTAAGTACCCGAATAACTATTATACCTATTATTGCACAAGCAGGTTTGGTCGATTGCTGATATGCGAGAAAAAAAATTACAAGAGTAAACGATAATTATACAGGAAGATTTTTTTATCACCATCCAAATTTTTACAGGGTGTTCTACCCATGAATATGAACAACTTTCACTATGGGACCAACTCTGAAATCACGAAAAAAATCAGCTGTTTAATACAAAAGTTCAATACCTACTTGACCAAAATAATTATATGAAACAGTGATAAAAAAATCTTCCTGTATACGACATAAAATATATACGACAGATATTGTAAGGGTGCAAAAAGGGAAAAATATAGGATTAGCATAATATTTAATTATGATAAGTCAGAAATCGCCAACCAATCTTGAGGAAGCGTGGTGATCAATGTTCGTAATTTCTCCTTATGAGAAGAGACCCTAATAATAGGCAGTTTTTTTTTTATTCACTCTCAAAGCAAACTTTCGAATTGTACAGACGCCAGCACATCAAGCTACTACAATCTGTCAAATTTCTTTAAATTGATTTTCTACTTT
The DNA here is from genome assembly GCA_947508005.1 of Amphipoea lucens. Classification (NCBI taxonomy): domain Eukaryota; kingdom Metazoa; phylum Arthropoda; class Insecta; order Lepidoptera; family Noctuidae; genus Amphipoea; species Amphipoea lucens. The sequence continues at coordinate 2,040,914 of OX382364.1, forward strand.
ATCGCTGAAGCATAAGGTTCAAAGTTGATTGGGAAAATTTGACAGTTTCGGGTAGCTTGACGTGCTGGCGTCTGTACTCTCAGTTTAAATAAACAAAAGTAAGAAATATAATAACAATGGCAGAAGTGCGACGAACATAAATTCAGCAGTTAGTAGGTCAGTGACTTGACACACTGAATCACCCGTATGTTTTACATCGCGTACAATTATTGCATCAACTTCTCCACGGAGCCCAGTTCAGAGATGTAAAAATACTTTAATATGCAAAATGTCATAATTTTCACGCGTTTTCTCGGAAAAAATATAATAAAAGCATACTCAAACAAAATGTTGTTTGAGTATGCTTTTATTATATTTTTATTATACTTAACACTGTTTTGTTAATGAAGATTTATTAAAAGTTTATTTTAGCAAACTTTTCTTTTTGTACAGTGTCATGCAGGATCTACGAGTTCTCCTCAAATGCAAAGAGAATCTTGGTCTATCGGAAAGTTTAAGAATAATTTTTATTTGCAGAAAAGACACGACCATGACAGAGTATTAATTAAAATAAAGCTTAGTTCTGATCCATTGAGGTACTAAATAAGGGTCCATCATCTTGGTTATCGTAGATTCGTAGCGCTGCTACGCGACTATTGGCTACGAAGTTTTGAACTTTGTGCAGTGGGCCATGAGACGAGCTACGAGGACTCGTAGACGATTGATTGTAGCACGACACGATACTGCAATTGAAACTAGTTGCTAAGCCTCATTATTAACCTTATATTATAGTCTTATATATTATAGTCTTATATATTATAGTCTTATCGAAAATGTTCTTTTCAGGGTTCCGTAGGCACCTGCAAAGGAAAAACGGAACCCTTACTTATAGGATCACTTTGTTGTCCATCCGTCTGACCGTTAAGACCATTTTTTTTATGATAGAACATGTTGCTTGTCAGTGTCAATCACTGACTGACTAATAATTTAAAGAACAATTCATATTGCTGGTTTTCTTGAAAAAATATGGGATCATCAAGCGTAAAACTGTGGGTTACGTTTTTATCCAAAATTGCTTCTGTTTCGCTAACTTGAGAATAGCACAAAAAAAAACCTGAACGAAAAGTTAAGCATTCACTTTTTAACCCTGGGTATATACCTACCCTCGTGAACGCTGCGTGACATCGAGAAGAAGAAGATAAACGTTCTGGAAATGTGGTGCTGAAGAAGAATGCTTGGGGCATCGTGTACTGAGTTTCGCACCAACACCTCTATACGCCAAGAACTCAACATCAAAAAGCGTCTATCTGTCTGGTCCAAACGCGCATCTCAAATACTTCGGACATGTCTCGAGGCGTGAGGGAGACTCTATTGAGCGTCTTGTCGTGCAGGGTAGAGGAAGGCACTAGACCACGTGGACGCTCACCCATGAGATGGACTGACCAAATTAAATCCGCAGTGGGTGATCCCTTGTATCATATATGAGTGCATAAAAAAATACCAGAAATCAGAGTAGGTGGCCAGAAATCGTGAGACGAATCACATAATCACATCAGACAAGAACTTACATGAAGGCCACGACCGCTCTGAGAAGAGTGCTACGAAGAAGACGAAGATATATCTACCCAGCTTATTGATAAGGTTCATCTCATAATGATCAAAAGCATACATCTTAACCTTTTAAGCGCTTGGCTAAATATCAATTCCCGTGCCCCTAGAGCGCGGTTACAAATCGAACAAATCAAGATAAAATAATACCTACAATAAATAAGGAGGAGAAATCGTTGTATCGATTAAAAAATAGTCAAAAAGTTTTTTTCTCTATTTAATAATGGCTTTAGTTGTACCACGCAGTTAATAGGACGTAAATAGAACAAAAAAATCATGCATGTACTCTGTCGCAGAAATACGACACGAGCTTTAGGGGCACGGAAATATGTGTCGCATAAAGGTCGTAGCACACGTATCAAATCGGAAAGGGATCGGCACCGTATCAACTCAAGCCGTTCAGTATTCTTTGTATGAAACTCCCTACTGCAACGCACACTAATCGGAATCGTAACGTAATCACCTCAACTCGGGACAAGCTCACGAACCGCGGTGCGGTGTGTTACGGCTCGTCGTCCCCGCACTTACGGCTGGTCGTCCCCGCGCTTACGTCTCTCCGTACCCGAGTTTACGTCTCTTCGTCCACCCTTGCCCCTCTCACCCCTCAGCTGCTTGCTGCATCATCAAGCAGCGGTCGGCGAGCCGTAAGCGCGGCGTCGCCTAGCCGTAGCCGAGTCGACGTATCGGAGCTTCTGATCCGCTTTAGGTACGTGCTTACGTTAGGTTGACGCCTGTTTGATGGTGAGGCGATAGGCGATACGGTGCCGATCACTTTCCGATTTGATACGTGTGTTACGACCTTTAATGCGACACAAGCGGTCAAAAGGTTGATACCAACATTGAAGTTTTGAACATACATTTTTCATTCGCGACAGTGTGATACCTAATGGCATTAGTTAGTAGTAGCTTGACTGACTGCCAGAGTGTAGGCAGAGTTTCTGAACTTCATTTTAAAATGTGCCGAACCTTCATAACACATATAATTAACAACTAACGTAAATCCTGATTATTTTCAAAGTTATTTCAGTAAAACTGACCTAGTTGTTACAATTACATGTATAAATAAAAGCGTCAACCTTGAGTTTGGAACTGACATGGTTTTAGCAAAATGTGAGGTTTTTTATATGGCACAAAACATAGCTGTAATGCCCAGACGAATGCTATACAGTTAAAAATTGTTCAAAATTGAAGCATATATGAAGTTGAAAGGAACGAAATGACCTTGAAGGACCAACACAAGGAGCCAGAGACCAATAACAAGATCCTTCAGAGTAAAGCTAGGGATTCCGGAGACTGTGGAGGCCGCCATATAGCGTCCGTACTTTACCGTCGAATAACATCACTAAAACGTTATTTATGAATGTAAATTGTTATGTTTCTCCAGAGAGCGTTTGTTGACACAGTCAAACCCCGATGCCATCATTTTCATGACGGCGGTCATTGCGGGCTTTATGTGGAAGCCACCGCTCTTATAAGCAAAACGCAACTTCGTAATGTTTATAGGAAAAAGGGGATAGGTACTAAAACCGAAAACTTTCTAAGGGACAAACAATAATTGACGATAGTTCATACCATAGTCAAATTACTAAAGATACATTTTTTAGAAATTAATTTAGAGACATTGGATTTACATTTATGTAGACCCAAAGTGTAGAGGCTACCACAACTAACGATTATTCCCGGCATGCTAGATGCCACGTTGTACAACAATCTACGTTAACAACCAAACTGTCATTGGCAGACTGTTACACGCCAATAAACGTGCCACAACATACCATAGCGATAGCACGTGGCGGATCAGGCGACCATCTGACGCAGTCTAGGTCTAGCTGCAGCCGCTGCACTGTACGCACAGCGACATTAATCAAGCCTATAGTCTGTTCTACGAGTATTTTATGAAAACGTAAACAAACCATGTTCATGTTTAATTCTAACGCAATCACTCACCTAAAGGGAATCAGTTCATCTTTATTTAGAAGGTTTCAACTTTATATATCACCACTTTTTCCAACAATTATTGTTTGAATAACATTTAAATTGTAACCGAAAAATCATCGATGGAAATACTATACTAGACATGAATAGCTTGTTGATATTTCGTTGTGTGTACCACGAAATTATTTGTGTAAGTACGTAAATTACGTAACTTTGAAAAAGCGTTGCGTTTGCAAAATCGTTTGGAAGAGGCTCAACTCTCCAAAAGGTTTTCAAAGCACCGCAGAAGCAATTATTTGAATCAATCTAATACCCGGTAACCGCCGCAGTATAAGGTTCAAAGCAAACAAAATAAAGGACCTACATGGAATGCAAAAATAAAATCTATTCTAGAATCGTCTCACTTTTTTCTTATCTGCAACCAAACACCTATGAATCTGCGACCTATATTCGTGTGGTTTTGTTTGGATAGACAAATATATCATCGGATCAAATTCAGTTTAGCGTTTGATGTATTGAAATGAGATCAATAATATAATTCTGAGTATCAAGCTTGGACGATGCCAACGGTATGAGGAAGACTGACCATTATACTAATCGATCAATTGGTTGTATGGAATATTTAAAAGGTACATTGAATCATCTTCTTCTAGAAACTCACCTAATCAGATGTGTTACGCAAAGTCAGGGGAATTAAAAATCCATACTCCATATTAATAATATAAATGCGAAAGTGTGTCTGTCTGTCTGTTACCTCTTCACGCTTAAACCGCTAAACCGATTTAGATGAAATTTAGTGTAGAGATAGTTTGAGTCCCGGGAAAGGACGTAGGATAGTTTTTATCCTGATATTCCCACGGGATCGACACTTATGCGGGTGAAACCGCGGGGCGCTGCTAGTTGTTTATAAAATTGACTACCAACCTCAATTGTCCGTTTAATGAAATCACAACCGTCATGCTCTGACAGCTGCTGTTGTATGAAACATACACACGAACGGCACTCGTCAACGGCAGAAGAACACAAACACGACAAATAGACGCAGTGTCAATTAATATAAAACTAACAATTATTTTCCCTGATCGTACCTAGGCTAGGTCTGCCTATTTCTACGATGTATTCCAAAAGTAGTAGCAAAAGCAAGAAATAATATCTATAAATAAGTAATTACATTTTAAGTCGCGAAAAACTTATTTGCCGATCGACTTCAAGGCCACACAAGTCCGCCACACTATTCCCTTTCACTGCAACTCATGTAAACTGCACTTCTGCAGGCATCATCCAATCATTAAGGTCAACGTCCTACATAACTACAAAGCGGATTCTTCAGGTAAATAACTACCCCAGTTCGAAAGTACCCCGTATACATAAGCATGCTCATAACTGCTACGAAGCTTCGCTCAAAATAGCCATCCGAAATTATGCTCCCGTATTAAACTTTTGTTTGTAAACAAAATGAAAGGGCGACTTCATTTACTGTAAACACGCATTGCTTATAAAGCGCAACTTAAAAGAATGATAAACAGAAAGTGCTGAGCCCAGAAGCACAGAAATGCGCTATAAATCAACCCCCTTACTAATACACGTATTATCGTCCCTCGCATGGCTAAAAGTCCTATCTCATTTTTTAGCTGTTTTGAGTTAGGACAACAACATTTTTCTATTCATATCCATATATCCATATCCAGACTCCGGGCTGCTACTGAGAAATTCTGGATGGAAAAAATCCAATACCTAACACTTTGCCCTACCCGGGATTCGAATGCAGGACCTCATGCTCTTGCAACCACTACACCCAACGAGGCTGCTATAAATCAAATGTTTTGTTTTTACGTAACCGTCTAAATGGGACGACCATACTATTTCAGGACTGCCACAAACATGACCGAATGCTCTTTTCACAGTGTAAGCGACCATGCGTGTACGCAAGAATGCATTTAGATTTTGTTCCCTGAGCTATGATGAGGTTGAAAAAATCCTCAATACGTAGCTTTGCCGCACACCCCGTTTTTCCCAAACAGTACCCCGTCCAACATATCATCAAATACTTTTTTTTTATTGCTAAATGGGCGCGCTCTTGACCCCGACCACGCCTGATGGAAAGCGATAGATGAGGTCTATGATGGAACGAGCGTGCCCAGAAGATGCCTGTTCACTCTTGATTTGAAGGCAGACGGGTTAAATGTGGGAGGGAACACAGACAGTTCCACACTTTGGCTGTGCGCATAATAAAAGTGGAGGAAAAGCGCTGAGCACGACTCGTCGGGATATCAACCAAGTGCGGACGGAACACGTCACAACACTACACTACACTACAATACTCAACTCAAAACAACATTACTCAACACAACACTATACAACACAACACTATACAACACAACACAAAATAACAATACCTATGCAGATGGTTTTTCTCTTTGTTTTTTTTATGAATAAATATAAAATATATTTTTATTTAAAAGATTCAGCTTTACTCCTTGACTGTTACTGATAATGATGAAATGATGAAATTTGACAGCGGGTCCAGTCGACCAATTCAAAATTTGACTTGGTCGACTGGACCCGCAGTTTCAGTTCGAGTGGTCCAGTTGACCAGACTCATAGATCCTACACGATGAAATTCCGAACTTATATTTGTCTACCTGGTATTAATTTGAGAGCCCTGACACCCATTACACAAGTTCAATCTTAGCTTGGGTGTCAGAGGTTTACAACTCTGTATAAACCTACAATTTATAAGACAATATAATAGTATGATAAATCAAGTGATAAATGTAAATTGTTAAACTGGAAATTAAAGTTTTTTTTTTTTAATTTATTTGTCCAATATTTCGTTTGGATCAAAGACTAACCTCATCAGGTACTTCTTCATTTGAATCAATGATTTTGATACAGTATACATTCATGTATATCCTTTGCAAAATACTAGGGACAGAGAGGGTGATCATTCTGGGTTTTAAATGTAAGAATAATAAACTAACGAAGGCTATAAGGGACAATCCATAAAATATGTCACACCTTAAGGAGAGGGAGGGGTCAACAAAGTGTGATATCGTGTGACAAGGGCGGATCGAGTTATAAGCTTCGTGATGTCACATAATATGTATAAATCCAAAGTATTAAAACTAAACTTCAACTCTAGCGAAAACTTTAAAAAATATGTATCAATATTATTATCAGCACCCTAATTGCGTAACACACTATCAATCTCAATCTGAATTATTTTGAAGGATATTGCTAATCCATTTCTTCATATGTTCGAAAAATGTATCTACTCAACAACGTAAATAACGCAATGAATGTTGTCGAACTGTCAAAGTGAAACCCATTGCTATTAATAGTGTGTTACGCAATTACCCCGCAGGTTTTATTTAAAATAGCGAAATATGTGACGTCACCAGGGGTTATAGAAATGTAAAAAGGACAAGGGGGGATCAAAAATCTGAAAATTCGTGTGACCTAATTTATGGATAGCTTCTAGTAAACCCTTCTTCCGCAATTTCGGTTCACATATACAGGTTGAAATTGAAAACATGCAACAAATTGAAATGGGAGATTTATTTATTTATTTAAACTTTTCGCACAAAAAGGTACAAAGGCGGACTTAATGCCTTAGGCATTCTCTACCAGTCAACCAAGGGTGGTGAAGAGATTAGATGGCAGGTGCTTTGGTTGAGAGAACAATGAAAAAAAAACTTAAAATTAGGTACACAAATACATAATTAAGTTATATGCACATACATACTATTTACTATAATAAATAAATACTTAAAATATATATTATATACATACAAATTCAAGGGAGAGAGATGTTGAAATGACTCTACACTATTTGTTTAGAAAATAACTCTGCTTTTTCCGCTTAAATGCATATCGACTGCTACTCATCATTATGAACAGCTTTTACTATGGGACAAAACCGGAAATCGCGAAAAAAAAAAAAGAGCAGATTCAGATTTGGTCCCATAGTAAAAGTTGTTCATGGTGATGAGTACAATCTCCCATTTCGATTTGTCGCATGTTTTCAATTTCACCCTGTATAAATAGACAAGGTTCCGATAACACATGATTCTCTTTAGCTCTGAGATCAGCATGAAAATTATCATAATTCGTTCGTATTGCAGATATTTCTCCAGAGAAGTGATTAGCGCTTGTTATCGTGTGTGTCAAGGTTGTATCATTCATTAGATCATTTGCAATTCGGTTGTAATGAGTGTGCATGACGAAGAATCAGAAATAACAAGGTGCCAGTATTGTGTGATGACTGCACTTTGGCCTTTTTAGCGATCCGTGCCAACATTGACAAAACGGTGCACTTACGGAATCACTTCAGTGTCCGAACATCTGTCTTTGTCAGTTTTATTTATTCTACTATCGTTAGTAACGAGGTGACTTATAGGGAGGGAATGAACGCTAATGCACAAGACCAGGAAACGGTTTTCTATCTTAAACTTTTGACCTCTAAACACAAAACTAAAAAAAAAAATCCGTTCAGCGATACAATTTTTATTAACATAGAACCTTAAAATTTCAGCACCAACCAACAAAGTAGGAGGTCTACCCATGCATAAAACTGAACCAAGCCCAACCAGAAACATTAAATTTACGACACAACCCAGTACTAAACCAGTTTGCAACAATACGTTGTCCTCATCAACATGGAAATTACATTTCAGATCGGCAAGTTGATACAATTTGCATTTAGTCACAGAATTTCACGAGGCTACAAACAATATTAGTCATTTCCTGGTTGCAGAGGCTCCTTGGGGCAATATCGATTAGGTATTTCTCGATGTAGATGAGGACCTACCTACTATATATAATGAGGTTGCACCGACCGTGGTAAACGCACGCAAAGCATAGCAGAACCAATTACCGAGACTGAGGCATCAAAGGGTCTTATTTGTTTTACATTAGGTATTTTAATGTGAGTAGGGTATTCATGACAGGATAACTGTTTGTAGCACATATATGTGTGTCTGGATCTTTGTCTGTAAGGCGCATACGTACAGTTTCCTGATTAGTTTTCCTGATCAGGAATTTAGATTCAGAGACAGATTCAGATTTGGATCCAGGCTCTCCGAATCTGAATTCCTGGTCAGGAAACCGTACGTATGCGGCCAGCTTAAATCGTTTAGCAAGATGTGTTCCGGATATTTCAGAAAACTATAAGTATCAAAAGGGTTTCGGCTCGCCCTTTTTCTTTACATAAAATAAAGCTTTTGCTATTTTTCAGATAGTATATAATTTTCTTGGGGTGTATACACACACCCCAAGAAAATTATAAATATGTATGTCATAGAATAGACAGCAAATAACTTCGGAAAGCCAATTATACAAATAAAAAGGGGAATATATAAAATAGCACACAATATTTCAATACTTTACGGAGTCACGCAACTTTAATGATATGATTTGCAAAAGAATTCACCAACAAAAACCCAATAAACCAAGTATTTCGAGGAAATGAAAATTCTTCACGAAAAGCTAAGCTTTTTAGTGTCTGCAATGAACCAATGGTAATAATATGCAAACTAAAATTTACAATAGGTATGTGGCAAACATCTCAATTTCTCAACATCCCGCAAGCAATATCAGGTGAGTTGCAGAGTGGGGCTATAAACCACCTCGCACACTATGCGACATGCGACTGCGACAAAACGCTGACCTGTCATCGGGTGTGCGCAAACACCGTGAGTCGCTGCGACAAGTAGCGAGAGCGTGCGACTGCCCTAGCCTGTCGTTGCGACCCTGCAACTCGATGCCAAGTGTGCGAAACTTTGAACAAAATAGTATATAAAAATTGTCGGCCGTAGCTTGTCGTTGCATCAAGTCGCCTAGCAGTCGCAGTCTCATATCGCAATGTCTAAAATGTAGTATTTAAAAAAGGAGACTAAAATGCTCAATTGTGGGTACATGTTAAATGAATACAATAACCTCAATTTAAACAATGACTATAAACCGTTTATACCTTGAACTTTGAATCCATTCGAGTAAAAGTTTTCACATTATCCTTCACCTTTTACTGCCCTAATTCTATTGAGTCATCAAACTATAGTTTCAAGTTCAGCCATTTCAAAGTTAACCCCTAAAATAGCCCCAAAAACACACGTGTATTCGAAATTGAAGTATAGTTTCAGATCTTTTAATAAAAGTCACAAAAGAAGAAAGTTTTCAGACTATGAATGATACTAATTTTATAATATTCAAGAAGTTTCTGGGCTCTTTCACAAAAAATATCAAGACAGAAACATGTAAAGATGAACATGAAAGAAACAGGCTGAAAAAAACGACGGTAATAGCAAATTCGCGTGACTACTGACATGGCGACGCAAATCAGACCGAAAAGGCACGTGGTTGCCTGTACTGTAACCCTACAATTTTCAGGAATTATTTACGCTTATATTTTTGCTTGTGGGTAAAAACTTCTAGATAAAGATGTAGTTTTCTATGGGACTAACAATTTCAGAATTATTTAAACTATAACAGTTTAATAAGTGCATATAAAAGCCATGCTCATAGTGAGGATTACAGATACAAGAACCTAATACGATTAAGAAAGATAAACTCGATTACCTAAACGATACAATCATTAATTTGTATTTATTTGTATAGTAAGTTAGTTAGTCATTTATTTTAGTATCTAGTGTAAATAGTTAGTTACATTTACGTCGATGTTTCTGCAAATAAGCGATATTATAAATTTAATTCGCTTTTCGTGTCTGCTGTAAATCATTCACCAGTTACAAATTCAAATAGGTATTCTACTTTGTATCCAAGAACCCAAGTATATCATACATTCATAAAGTCACGCCTTCTTCTCATGGAGATAGGCAGACACCACAGAACGCCACCTGCTACGATATTTACGTACTCCTTTTGCCTCGTTTACCTATCATACATAATTATACGTTTACCGAAGTATATCAGTTCATATATATTGTTATACCGATATTATGTCATAACAATTTTGTGTTCTATCATTTTTGCAGAAACGCTCGCACAATTTGATAGAGTAAATAATAATGGTTCCGAAAAACAAATTAATCTCCAGCGATTTGTGGCCGACAAAAAAAAATGGATCTTCGAATAACAAAACTAAACTTCCGAATAAAATACTGAACCTCCGACAAAATTACTAAGTTACCGACAACAGAGGTTTTGTATCATATTAATAAATATGTATATACGCGGGGCTACGTCGACTTAGGATGCAAGAGTGAGCGAAGGGCATCCCGAGGTTCGGGTTGGTTAGGTTACTTTAAACCCTTTACATAGAAATAGGAGCCCTGCGAAGCGGGGCTCCGTCGACATAGGATGCAAGAGCGGGCGAATGAGAATACAAATACCTTTACCTAGGTATATATTAAAACGTAATTTAAGCTGGTAGAAAAGTATTATAGCAATATACAGTCGCGTTTATTTTTCAAATATTTCAGTATCTCATTCGGTCGTTTCGTCATTTTTATTCGGACAAAAGTAGTCGGAAAGTTAGTATTTTAGGCAGTAGATTTAATATTTTGAGTAAGGACATTAACTTATTTTTTTTGTCGGAGCTTTTATTACTATCCATTTGATAGCTCTTAAATTTTTTCCATTAAACCTATCACCAAGGCATCATTTGCAAGTGTAAGGGAACCAAAATAAACTTCACGTAGAACTAAAAGGCACATAAACTGATCAAAGACCGCTTTACGACATTCTAATGGATCTTCAAACTTCAGTAAGATGTATTTTTTAACAAGCTTTGTTTATTTTAAAAATACAAAACAAAAATAACAGGAAGTTTCGTTTTTAAGAGATAAACAGAGGTAAGTAGTAAATGCATCACTAGTACGTGGAATCGCATTTCTGGATGTGGTTTTAATATTGAAGATGTGTTTCCTAACTACCCCAACCTTAACTGTCCCACTGCTGGGTAAGGGTCTCCACTATAATCTTCTACGTTTCTGTCTCCGTTGCCTTCTCTAGCAAATAAGACTTGATTTAATTAATGAATTCAAAATGTCACGCCAACGATTCTTGAACCTTCCTAGATGACTCTGTTTTAACTGCTAAAGACGCGTTGTATTCACTACTTTGTTATCATCATTAGAAACGGCCATTTTATTATGACGTGACAGTTACGAAAATTATCCAAGAATAATTTAAAATCTATTAAAAACAGTAGTAAAATTGCACAATGTTATGACAAGTTTTAGTTCTAGAATGTCTATTTAGGTTCTACTGCTATCTGTTGCCCTGAGTCATTTTTAATTTTATTGGGATGGGAAGCAGTTGGTTGATAAAGAAATTTTAATTCTTTTGATTTTTAATTCAAATCAAATTATTCCTTTGGTTTATTTTTTTCTTGAGTCTGGATTTACGTCATGGGTGGTGACCACACGCTCGCCCCTTATTAGATCGCTCGTATAACTTTACTAGCGAAATGTGGGTAAAAGTAGACACAGTATACTTCTGCTATTCCATTTATGAAATAGGTATTAGCATGCTGTTCTCTTACTTTTTGTTTATCCTGATCACAAGTCACGTACACCATGTTTCAAAATAAACACGGACGTGAAATCACTTTAAAGAGTTACCAAGCGTATCGGTACTCTAGTAGAAAGGTATCCTCACAAAACCAATTATCAGAAAGTAAAGGTAAAAAACGTTGTCTGGGAGTAAAAACAAACTTAAACTTTCGTCAACCCAAAAAATGTGAGATGTGGAAAAATTACATCTCATTTTCCATAATTCGGCGAACGTAAGAAGTTTTTATATTTAAAATCGCAAATGAGAAGATACAAAACGCATCTACAAGATGCTGGAAGAGGAAAATCAATACGGTCAGTTTCCGTTATGTCTAGACTAAAGCCCCAGACCGGCGTCCCGAGACCCGAGTAGCCCACAAGGAACTTAGGCGCAATGCGGGGAAAGAGCGCACCCATAATGCAGGAAATGCATTACATACTTTTACACATGCAATCAACAAACTTAATAACAATATGCTACACACATTTAGAGGTTAGGAAAGCGACCGGTGCAATATTAACGAAAAATGAAGCAAAAATCACAACGATAAGCAGCACACAGGGAATGACGGAGAAAATAATTTTGGAACAGGCAGGCGGACATATTGAAACTCAATACTCTCGCTTCCAGAGCGATAAGCGAGTTGCCGGCTTACCCGCAGTTAGTAAAGCGTTAAAACTCGAACAGATGAAAAATCGTAAAAACTATCGTATAATCACTACGTTACCGGTAACAGAGAATAACGTTCAAAGGTCCACAACACTGTCACTTCAAACACCGATATCGAGAATTCAAATTCACTGGATTTTTTATTTTTTTTTCACGGACGCGTTCCAAATTAGGAATTTGAAAATTTTTCGTGTGTACCGTCGAATGCCGTATACGGTGTGACCTTACCAAGTGAACGTTTCGTTACCGCGCGTTCGGTTGCGATGGTTTGGGAATGTCGGAGCGGCAGTTAGCGATGGACTGAGGCGGGCGGGCGGATTCGGACGCGTTCGGCTCTATTCGGCCACATTTATATTTAGAATTTGGCTCTCTCCCCGGTTTTATATAGCAGTGAGTACATCGCGTATAAAGCGTATCCGAGATGTATACGTATATGTAGGTATAACTGGTATATGTATATATAGGAATTACGACTTTTTATTGAGTGGATTGTAAATTTTTGCATACCGTCTGTTGGTACGAGATGGCCGATATTTCTGGGCGGGCGGGACTTTTTTTTTGGCAATGTTAACTAAATGTTCACCCACGCGCTGCATAAAACGAATTCTTCTGATTCTTTACTAAAATAGGTCTAATATATAGTGTGACGTAGCCGTTAAATAGGTGGAAATTAAGTACGTGAAGAACACACATTGTAATTATGAAGTCTTAATGTGCTAATTATGCCTTCAATCCGATAGTCTGTTCCGTAGTAATTGCCAATGCTACTTCCCCCAGTCTGAAGAAATAGTCACACTAACCCAGTTTAATCATCAACCTACAGCTTACTAAGTAAGTAAAACCTAATCTAGAAGTTCTAACAATTCTCGTACAAAAGTTGAACTAATCTGGGCCATTCGTTTGATCTAAACTACTCGTGGCTTTAAAGCTAGTATAGTAATAAATAACACTTGATTATAAACGAAACATCATGCTTTTCTTCGAGGGCGTCAGCAGAAAGGTTTAAGAACACCCACATTTTGCCAGTTGCATTTTAAGTCACATGTAACAGAGGGCGAATTTCCTAATGGAACAACCCATTACTGCTCGACCTGAGGTTCAGAGTTCAAACTCAAACTCAAAGCATTTATTTCAATTAAACCCTATACAGGCACTTTTGAATTGTCAAAATTAAATAGTCGGTCAGTTAGTCAGAAAGTTGAAGCTAGTTGCCCATTCCAAAACATAGATCTCTATGGAGAAGAACGGGCAAGAAACTCCATGGACACTCTTTTAATTCAAGATATTACAAAATCTTGGGTACATTATTCTTGTTGCTTCTATATGTGCGAACAATGTAAAAAAACACACAAATGAAGAAACAATTCAAAATATAAGATTAAAAATAAGCCTTGGCAGTTAAGAGATGACCGGTCTTCGACGGTTCGACCCCAGAACTAGCGATCAGCAATCGCTACTGTGACCACTACACCAACGAAGCATTCTTTCATAAAGTTATTCAACAAAATCATTAGTAGCAACGCAAGAGGAATATTAATATTATGTAATTTCTTGGTTTAGGGTAAAAATAAGCAATGATAACCTTGAGAAGTCGCACAGAAACACGATATTCAGATGTCGCGTTATTTGTATATTAATGTTTGACATTTTGTATTTAAATATTTTATTAACAGCTCCAGCAGTAAAAACCGGGGTTTAATTCTCCATTCAGTATTCTTTCATGTTTAAAGATTACTACTGACTGACTGTCCCGCTGGTCTAGTGGTCATGATTTTCTGGGTTAAGTTCCCAGGTCGGGCAGCGTTATTTGGTGTATCTATTTGGAATCTCTCAGTAGCAGCACCCAGTCTGTTGATGGTAATAGGTTCGCTCCTATAGGTAAGCATCGCGCGTCGCCTATTGGCGACGAAACAATAGAAAATCAATTGTGTCTCATTAGCGGAGCTTGACAGATTAACGGCATAAAACATAACTGGCGAAATATTGCATTCAATATTTGCCAGTTACGTGATGCCTTTCTGCCCTCCTCGAAGAGATGTTTACTAAACATCTCTTTGGGGAGTACAGGATTATATATTTTGTGGTACAGGCGTAAATGTTACTATTACTAACTGATCCGACAGACGTCCTGTCCAAACAATACTTCGTACAAAAATCTCACAGAAAAAAAGGACTTCTGATTTTCCCATTTTTCCACTTTTCCGGAAAACTTCTTCAATTTTTATTTGCCTAAAAACATTATTCGGACTATTACGAAAAATTTAAAGACCTATTCAAACCTAAGCGGTATTCGCT
This sequence comes from Amphipoea lucens, assembly GCA_947508005.1. Classification (NCBI taxonomy): domain Eukaryota; kingdom Metazoa; phylum Arthropoda; class Insecta; order Lepidoptera; family Noctuidae; genus Amphipoea; species Amphipoea lucens. Next base: position 2,055,914 of record OX382364.1, read on the forward strand.
GCCGCTGTGGGAAGAGGTACAAGTACCACCGCGGAGCCGCGGAACTTGATACTAAATACCTGAGCCTCTACCCACAGCGGCAGCGAATACCGCTTAGTTTTGAATAGACCTTTAAACAGCCGAATCGTCCCAGCCGTTCTCAAGTGATAGCGTACCAACGAACAGCATTTTTTTTTTGCACAATACTAGTAATATTGTGCAAAAAATACTAATACTAATAGTTCCTGTTGCCGCTAGTATCTAAGCTATATTATGCATGTGGGTGCAATGGGTGCGGTAAGCACTCGCGAAACCCGCTTGGGCGGAGCACCGTGGTGTCCTCGTAGAGGCGATCGGCAGCGGCGGTGACCTCTCGCGTCCGGCCCTGGTTCAAGCCATGGTCCGGGGCGAGAGGGAGTGGGAGGCAGTCACCTCCTTCTGTGAAGCAGTCATGCTAACGAAGGAGGTGGCGGGATGGCTGAGGGAGAGAGCCGCACGTCCCAGCCGCCGCGGAAGACGCTCCGGGCGTCGGGAGCCACGTGACGACTCCCCGCCACCATAGGCGCGAGCCTGCGGACGGAGAGTAATGGGTAGCTCACCGTCAGGACCAGGCCCGTGCCAGACGGCGCGTATGTGTTCCACGCGCGCCTCAAAGAGATGTCAGCATAAAGGAAGGGGCCTGTCAGGGCCGAAGCCTGCCGGGAGTGCGGGATTGTCCGAAAGGGTTACCGCTACCCCGGAACATAAAGGGCTAAGGAAGGAACACGGATGGGTTTTAGTCAGTAAGAGTCTGACACTCCCTTCCGCTCCACCCAGATCGGGAGGGGTCATTTGATGACTTACCATCCATAAAAAAAAGCACTCGCGAGACCTCGCTCGCCGTACTTGGCCTTAAGGTGAATGGGTAGTTGTAGCCCGCGAAATTCAATTTTTCTTACATTTTTTGCAATTTTCAGGTCAGTGTCAGGTTGTATCTTGATCAAAATATGATTCGCGACTATAACCGGTATGTATTTACAGAATTATAATAATTAGAATCATTAATACATCTTTCTAAGTTAGATTTCTACCGTTAAGAACAAATCTTGTATGGAAAAGTGGTAGAAATCTTACTTAAAGAGATATACAGGATGAAATTGAACACATGCGACAAATCGAAATGGGAGATTGTACTCATCATTATGAACAACTTTTACTATGGAACCAAACCTGACATCGCGAAAAAAAAATCAGCTGTTCCCTACATTTATGTACGCAATAACTCGTCAAAATGTAGGGAGCGGCTGATTTTTTTTTCGCGATTTCAGAATTGGTTCCATAGTAAAAGTTGTTCATAATGATGAGTACAATCTCCCATTTCGATTTGTCGCATGTGTTCAATTTCATCCTGTATTAATGATTCTAATGACTATAATTCTGTAAATACATGTCTATTATAGTCGCGAATCATATTTGGATCAAGATACAACCTGACACTGATCTGCAAATTGCAAAAAACGTAAGAAAAATTGAATTTCGCGGGCTACAACTACCCATTCACCTTAACCTATGAGATGCTCAGGTATGTAATCTAACCGACTGCAGGTTAAATTTTTTGGAACGTAGTTCCATAACGCAGCTTGCGGTAGAAGTTGACTGGTTGAAATCGTCTTATAAAGAAAAAGCGATATGCCCCCTCCATGCGTCTTCCTGCTTCTCTCTGTCTAATTATTCTATTATATAAGAGTGTGTGTGTGCGTGCGAGTATCGCGAAATGAAACATCGTTCCTAACGGGGGTCCCCCGACCGCATACGTTCTTTTTTTCATATTATGTAGATACTTAAGTTCTTTTTCGTCATGCCATCGTCGCAGGTACCAAATTAACGTCTATTTTGAACAGGCAATCAGAATAATCAAACTAACCGCTTTATCATTAAGGCGAAAGGGTCAAATTTGCACGCCAAATTCAAATTTTCATACGTTTTTTGCATTTTGCAGGTCAGATAGTACAAGTTCCATAGAAATGTAAAAAACAGCAACGTCTTTCATATATCTATGATGACAAGTTCATGTGTTCCAATTGCCCTGTCGAATGAATATTATCACGAAATCATGATATTTCAGGCCAATTCTTACTTAGAGCGTTGGATTGATGAATCTAATTATTATAATTCCCCCCCCCCCCCCCCCCCCCGTAAAAAGCACGATCATTGTTGCAAAATATTCCGCAAGATTCCTTAGCTCAGTTTTAGTGTAGTCCTACGTTCTGCAATGGACATTGAGGCATTATAACGATTCGCCATTTCGCAGTCTCATAAAAGCATGTCCATTTCGTTGCAACACAGACATTTTTAAGCATTTCAGGCACGTAGATACCCAGCAGAAACGTCTGCGTATCTGATAGTAACTGCTCTCACAACTACATTGTCGCATAGACTGCTCATCCTATACTCGTAGTATAAAAATACGTAGACATTTTTGTTCAGTCGCAATGCAGTCTTACTGCGTAGCCATAAATTTTCACTTGAAAAATTAAGCAAAACTCCTGCGGGACTGCACTTTTTCAATATGAAATTGCGATTATTGAAAACGAATAAAAGGTTTGCTTTATTTATAAATTATAATTATTTAAATAAGTCATCATAAGATTATCACACTATCACACTAATATTATAAAGGCGAAAGTTTGTGAGTGTGTGTGTGTGTGTGTGTTTATATGATTGTTACTTCTTCACGCTAAAACCGCTGAACCGATTTAGATGAAATTTGGTATACAGATAGTTTGAGTCCCGGGAAAGGACATAGGCTACTTTTTATCCCGATATACCCACGGGATCGAAACTTATGCGGGTGAAACCGCGGGGCGCAGCTAGTTATATAATAAACATACCCCATATAAATATTAATATTTGTCTTCCCTGTCATCTTAAATGGGGGAAAAAACCTATATCGACAGTTTTCTTGTGAAAATCTTGCTGTAATTAGACAACAAACTATAAATTGAAAAACAAAGCATTAAAAGCTGCATCGCGCTCAGCTAAAAAGCAAGCTTATTTTGAGCAGTCGTTAGTAATTCGCGAAAAAAGAAAGCTAGCAAAAGAGCTAAACGCATCACCATTTGCAATCCCTTTGTTGATCTAGATATATCACATTCTAATGCTCTCCTGATAAGCAAAAAGAGGTAGGTACAGTTAGCGCCACGAAAGATGAGACTTGACCTTGACACACCACGTGGTTTGACTTGAGCAGTACACGATTTTAGGTCTCTTTAGCGGTGTGAGGTCTGAGCGCGGGACGGGACCGGACGTCATAGGGGCGGCGGAAAGAGCGCGGGAGGGGGGTCAAGTCTCATCTTTCGTGGCGCTTACTATAATAAGTAGGATTTTTTTTAAGTTGGGACAGTGTAGGCTACACTGTCATTGTCACAGCCTGTTTTAACTTGAAAATTAGGTAAATATGATTTCTCTTCAAATGGGTCCTTGGAACACACCACCATGCTAAATGTGCATACAAGCAAGCGACACGAGGCAACTGGTATTTATACATGAGCGACACATTGTCGACGGCAGCCGCCAAAGCGTCGACGGCGGACGTCGACGGGTTTCGATGGCAGCCGTCGAAACTCGTCGACGGTTGCAGTTGCCTCTGCCTTGACGTGGGTCGCTCATGTATATGCACAAATAGAAGAATGATAGGTTATTGCAAGGTATTGTGAAAAGAGGGTAGCGACATGCATATTTGCCGTAGCTGCCCAAAACGAAAGGCAACTAATTATTTACCATTGTCAAGCGGCAAGCAATCAATGTTCAGTAATTTTTCAGTAGACGTCGTTATGGATGGTTACAGCCAGTAGACTCTCTAAGGGTGTGATACATGCCGAAAATGCTCGCAATCGTGGCCCCTAGCTGGATACCTCGATGTTGATACTTGTTATTCCTACATGAATGGCGGCGCGAACACGTCCAAGCTTCAGTCACACCCACAGAGCATGTAAACACCTGGAAGCTCAGTTACTTAGTCCTGTGTTTGTGCTGTACTCTACCTACTTCAGAAAAACAAGTTGAACCGATTTGACCAATCACGAGCCAGGATCACGTCGATACGATGCTTGCCGTCGACTGCTATGTAACAACAAAATTTGTTTTCACGTAGGTAGACATCGAAATAAACCCCCAAGCAGCCCGCAATGGCGCAATGTATCGCAGTGAGGTATCCTTCGGCATGAGCGTGCGTGTCTATTAGCATGCATTTGTTTTACATGGGAGTGACATCGAGGTAGCGAGCTAAACTGTGATCGCGACTTCGCGAGGTATCGCAGTGATTCATCTTCGAATACCATACTGAAAGCGATACCAAATAAATTTTACATAGGTATTTCATTCTAAAAATTAAAAAGGCAAATTCTTACCTTATTTCGATAAAAGAGTACCATTATTCTGTAATAATAAAGTGAATACTGGATATCTAGATTATCGACAATAGAAATGAGTAAACTTTCACAACAAAAACAAAACACAAACATTAATCTATCTATTTATATATATTTTTTACTGCTCAAATTCAAATTTTGAATTCTGCTGTCACCGATTTGATTAATGTTGTTACTAGACGCAATAATATTTTATCTGATTTAGGATTACGTATTTGAGCTAATGAAAGAGCATTACAATGTAACATTCTGACGTTTTATATTTTTAATTATTTTTATTGTTGTATGCTGTTTATTTCTCAGATAATCTTTATTTGAGGTTTATTATTAATTGAAAATTATTCGACCTTTAAAATATTTTTTCTTTACTTGCTACATTCAATGTCCAATGTCATTCCACGCCTTTGAACGCGTTCCAATAAAACTATTAACATGATGTGTAGCATACACTTTTTAACTTCCTAAAATTCTTAACTGCTTGCCAAAACCTATTTTGTTTCATTCTTAACTTCACTGGTAATGAGGAAAATAATTCAAAGATATACTCAAACAATAATAACAATCAACTACAAAGTTTTAGTCCTAAACCTCCGGAATGAAGGCTCAATATACGACGTTTGCTTATTATGACGTTTATGGACCGCGACTATTGTCAAACAATAAAAACATTACCAATTTTGTTAATTATTTACTTTATTACAACACAACACTGTCGTTTTAATAAATACTATTTTTAGATTAGAAAATATCTTACCATTATGTGTTGTTGACGAAGGAGCACTAGATTAGCATATTACAGTTTCTGAAAAGTATTTGTGATTGGCATAAAATGTATAACCCTGATATCAATGACTATCAACTTACTTCAATAATAACAGAATGCTGTGGAGGCGTAGCCGTTGTTTATTCAGCGTTGTACAAGCCCAACAATCAAAATGTCGCTATCAAGAGATATTTTGTTGACAAAACGAAGGAAAACGCAAGTTTGATACAGGTACTTATCTATTTGAAAGTTTTTCCCTTTTTCACTCCCTGTAACAACGCAAGTTTTAATTATCAACCTGAAGGAGTTCGTGATAAACAAGGAGACTTCATTTCCAGTTTATTTTCCTTAATATTTAAGAACTAGAAACAGGATGTTTCTAGGTCAATCAAGGGCTTATAAAGGGCACTCCCTAACTAGTTGTAATAAAGTAGAGAAGTTTTATAGCCATAGTCAATAAAAAAAACACATACCTAATCTAAGAATTTAAATTATGAAAATGAAAAATGGTTTGTTATTTTAACAAATAAACCTTAAAAACTGGTCACTGGAGCCTCCTTTTTAAGCAGATAAGCCTGTGTTAGGAGACTCCGCTTTTCTTATATTATGGCTTGTTAATCTAATCATTATTCATTCTGTATAATTTTTGAAGCATTATTAATACTTTTACACGAACTGGAATATTTTATTATTATTTTCCTACATTATTCTAGTTGACTGATATTCTCTTTGTAAACCACAAGTTACATCTTTCAGCAAGACATTCTCACAAGGAAAGAACTGCAGCATGTAAACATACTGCCATACTTGACTTCATTTGTACATGGACGGGAACTGTACGTAGTATCTCCGCTCATGACCTTCGGCTCCTGCCGGGATATCCTAGACCGGTACTTCCAGGAGGGTCTGCCGGAGCTTGCCTGCGCTATTGTGTTGAGAGATGCACTACAAGCTTTACAGTATTTGCACAAACAATTGTTTATTCATAGGTGAGTTACATCTATATACTAACTAGCTGCGCCCCGCGGTTTCACCCGCATAAGTTTCGATCCCGTGGGAATATCGGGATAAAAACTATCCTATGTCCTTCCCCGCAACTCAAACTATCTCTATACCAAATTTCATCTAAATCGGTTCAGTGGTTTAGGAGTGAAAAGGTAACATACAGACAGAGTTACTTTCGAATTTATAATATTAGTATGGATATTATATTATTTTATTGAGAAAAAAAAATCCAAATAAAAGTCATTTATTCAAACTAGGCTGAGAATCAGCGCTTTTCGAATGTCAAAATTACAAAAGGCAGTCCCCCAAAATGCCCCCTTCATCTGCAGAAAAAAAAATATTCATAACAGCTACCCCACACTACAATAAGGTAGATAAATCTTTGTGTTCATTCAGAATCACAGTAAACAATGAATACAAAAGCACCTAATGTAACATACGAAAATATATTGTCATACACACAATGCAGTTTTCCTAGACTGACTCATACATTAGCATTGATGATTTTAACTTCCTACATTGTTAGTTCAAAGTCTAAACACTATGATACAAAAGATTATATATTATTAATATATTTAGAAGTAACTGCTGGCACAGATTTCTGTCAACACCAATTTGTCATCTTGTAATGTGATTTGTCAGTTAACTATTTATATTTACTCATGCTTAGCATAATCAGCCTATAATGTTTCCACTGATGGGTTTGGGCTGGGTTGGGCTTAGGGCTTTTTGTTTTGTACCCAGTTAGGGGCAATAGACACTAGTGTAACACTTTCTAGAGTACATAATCACATAACCAGCCAATAATGTTCCCACTGCTGGGACACAGGCCTCCTCTCAGTGAGAGGGAATGGGCCGTAATCCACCACGCGGGCCCAGTGCGGGTTGGCAGATGTCACAACTGTGTCTTTCTAGAGTATTCCTGTCGAAATGAGGTTTTTCCTACACCTCTGCCTCGCCTTCGAGAAATACATACAGGCGCAGTCATCATCTGCCTAGCCTTTTCCTAATTATGTTGGGGTCAGCTTCCAGTCTTAACTGGATGAAGCTAAATACCAGTATTTTTCATGTAGCTTCTGCGTATCTGACCTCTAAAACCCAGATACTGGGGAACACGATACCCCATATATAAATGCGCAGTAAAGTTTTATAAATATATGTTCCACCTTCAGGAGTGTCCGCGCCAGTCATGTCCTAGTCGGTGCGAATGGCGGTGTCCGCCTGTCCGGCCTGCGCAGTGCCGCGTCGCTGATGGTGCGCGGGCGCCGGCAGAGGCACCTGCACCAACTGCCGCCGCCGGACAGTGATAATACCAACCTCATGTGGCTGAGCCCTGAGTTATTGGAACAGGTATGAGAAGCCCTGCCTGGTTCGTTATTTTGTCATTTTTATTTATGGCTGCTATGTAGTTAATCTTTATACTCGAATCGGGAAGCGGCCATCAAGTATGACTAGAGATCGTTGGCGGCCAATAAGTTCGTCTATTTGATGTTACGCGGATGGAAACAGCAGTAGAAAGAGACAGAGAGTCTCCGCTTCATAAAGAGTTCATATTGCTAAGATGTGTGAATTGATTATTTTAGTAAAGATTGAGTATGTATCTTCGCACTCCTTTTCTGAAGCCAAACATTATCGAACTGCATTTTATTAAGGCTTATGTTTAACTTATCACCAGATAAAGTAAAATATAACATCAACAAAACAACTTTTTACTGCCAAAAATAGTAAATGATCACCAAAATTAAAACTCCATTTTATTGTAAAATACCTAGGTATTTGTATTCTCATTTGCTAGTTGTTGCATCATATGTCGACGGAGCCCCGCCTCGCGGGGCTCCTATTTCTGTGTAAAGGGTTTAAAGTAACCTAACCAAACCTAACCTCGGGGTACCCAGCTAGAACTATTGTAATTTTAGACTTAATTTTTTGGTGATCATTATATTTAATCACTTTTATTAATCTATCATCATAATCTTCCTGCCCCTATCCCAATTTATTTGAGGTCGGCGCAAAATGTGTTCTTCTTTCATACATATCTAGCCGTCAAAAAGTAATGTCCGTGTTGAAATTAACATCAACAACTTCTTTAACCATCAATCTCAATTCTTTCCAGAATCTAAAAGGCTACGACGAGAAATCCGACATCTATTCCCTCGGCGTGCTGTGCTGTGAGCTGGCCAACGGCGCCGTGCCGTTCGCCGAGGTGCCCACCACGCTCATGTTCACGGAGAAGGTGCGCGGGAGCCGCCCGCAGCTGCTGGACTGCTCCACCTTCCCCGAGCCCTGCCTGGACGATACGGAGATGAAGAGTGAGTGGTGGTTAGATATTACAGGAGAAGTGTGACAGCAATGCGGTGGAAGGAGGTTAGCATAATAATATGCTCTCTTCTCAAAAGTCAGTTTCAAGTCCTTGGGGATCTTGCTTTGATATTTTATTGTTTACTAGCTGCGCCCCGCGGTTTCACCCGCGTAAATGTCGATCCCGTGGGAATATCGGGATAAAAAATAGCCTATATGTTAATCCAGAGTGTCAGCTACCTCCATGCAAAATTTTATCAAAATTGGTCCAGCCGTTTGAGCGTGAAGAAGTTACAAACATATAAACACACTCACAGACTTTCGCCTTTATAATATTAGTGTGATTTTATTTTATTGTGTACAGCTAACAATACAGAAGTAAAAATGAGGTACTTCATTCACGACGAGCCTTTTACAAGCCTCCACCACAGTATAATATACAGTAGAACACCTTCATACAAACGTGCCGCTCTCGGTTTGAATGTGTGCGTGCGCGCCGCGCGCCATGTCGGCACGCGATTTCACGCACACGCTAGCATAATATATGAGGGAATAAGGTGGCGGCAGTGCGGGCTGTGCAGCGCGACTGTGAGCACGCGCGTACGCTACATGACCGCTTGCGTTCGTCAACTCTCGCCGGCGGCGGCCACTTAAATTACGAGTATCATGACTTCAAAAAGGGGAAAAAAATATTGTAGTGTTTTCGGGTGCCTCAATAATGATTTCGCAAACCCGGACTTATCATTCTTCATAGTTCCTACTCAACCAGAAATGTAAATACCTACTTATACTTAAATATTATTAGAAAATGTGGTATTGTATTGTTTATTTCACAGTTTATTTGCTTTATTAAGAGCGTAGCCGAGTCGCATTTTTCCATATAAATGTATTCCCAAATTTACTTTCTGAATACTATGTTTAGAGCTAAAGTTTATTTTAAGAAGTCTAGTTTTTAACCGACTTCTAAAAAAGGAGGAGGTTCTCAATTCGAATGTTTGTATTTTTTTTTTTTTATGTTTGTTCCCGCATAACCCCGTTGCTTGCCAACCGATTTGAAAAATTCTTTTTTTGTTGGAAAGGGTATACCTACTTCCCAAATGGTCCCATGAAAATTTTATCGAAATCGGACAAGCGGTTTTTGAAAAATCAACAACAATCTAAAAATTTATCTACATTGTCTACATTAACGATCTTTTTGTTTACTTTTTTGTGGGGTAGGTACAACTAAAAATTGAAAAATAAAAACTTTTTTACAAAAAAAAAACAACCGACTTCAAAAAAAAAAACACTACAAAGTGATAAATAACTTTAATTTCGGAAGTCGGTGTCAAAAAACGAAAATGCGGAACCAACGACACCGACTTCCGAAATTAAAGTTATTTATCACTTTGTAGTGTTTTTTTTTTGAAGTCGGTTGTTTTTTTTTTGTAAAAAAGTTTTTATATTATAAAACAGAGGATTGAGTACGAAACATCGTTTAGGTAAACGTATTTGTCGCGTATAGTTGTAATAAGGGCAATTTCACAATAATTAATATTGCAAATTAATTACTATTGAAATTATTATTTTTTCTGATGATGTGATGTGATGTGTTGTTCAATCCAAATATGGTGTCTTAATCATAATATTAACTTAACAAAATTACAGTAACATGTGACCGACTAACGCTTAGGGTTGCTTTACGTCGACGTTAATCAACGAGCGTGTAATTTAAGTGTAGAATCTAGATACACCCATTACAGGAATTACGGCAAAGATCGAAATTTACTCATGATCCCACCTGATGATTTTGTCGATAATGTAGAAAGGATGGAGCAGGTGTTTCGCAAAGCGTTCGAAAAGGACCACATCAACATTAAAATTGGCCGGTCAATTTACGATCAACTGAATGATATAGAATTTAAGATGCCCTGTCCATGCTTTCCCAAAAGCTTTACAAAAACTTTACATAAGAATGAGAATTTACTTTACATTAACAAATAATAATAAAGCGTTCCGGACGTGCAGAAACAGGAGAAAAATTTTCTCGGTACCGTAAACCGGGGTTACTTTGAATCACGGGGTTAATTTGATAGAAACTTCTTATCGACATAAAATTGCAAATTGCGTAAAACGGAACAACTTTTGGTAGTTTTTTTTTTCGGATGACTACACTGGTAAACTGTCACAATCCTTTTTGCGGGTGCGCTGGTGATGACACGTTGTTTCATGCAAAAAAAGGTAAGTTTTTTATCAATACCGATTTTTACCAGATAAAATGATTTATTGGGGCTACTTTCAGATTCTATGTTAAAAAGGGGGGGGTTCCAAAGTAACCCCAGAATCATTTTAACTTTTATCACATTGTTTTATTTTTTTTTCTGAAAAACTAATCGATTTTTTTGATTTTTTTTTACTTTTACAGAGAGAACTATAAAAACCGATTCTTACATTTTTTTATATTTTTTTTAGAACCACACATTCAAAAATTACAGTCAATTAAAGTTCAAAATTGATCAAAGTAACCCCGGTTTACCGGTATCAAATTTGTAATTTAGTATAATAAATGTTATGTGAATAAAGGCTTTTTATTTTTACTAAATTTATAAATTGGTAAAATATTCAATCATAATATGCTTTTTATTTCATAAATTTAGATCAAGTGCTGCTTGTTCGAAAATATTAACTAAAAGTAAAAGTGACAACCCTGGGGATCAACGCAAGAGTAGGCTAATAACTCGGCGGGCGGCCTTAGATAACTTACTGTATATTATACTGTGCCTCCACAGATGGCAATAGAATAATGTTGTACAAGTTTTATAAGCGATTGATTATCAATTAAGCATAAAACTGACTAAGTATAGCATTAAACTGCCACATTAACTACCTGCATAGCAATAAATGCATGCACAACCACCAACCACTATTAGGATGCATCAGAAACAATACAGTTTATAAAATAAACTTTTTAACAAAAAATTAAACCTCCGAGAAAACTGAAAAGCAAAAAATAATAAACCTTTTTTATTTAACCAAATAAGTTCTTAAACTAATGTAAGTATATCTAAGTAATTTTGAGTCGGCGCCAAACAAGCAAATTAATATCGTTGCGAGTGGTTGTGTGGAGAGCGTATTTTGTGTTTGGAATGTTGCCACTGATTTAAAATCGCATTTAGCCGACAGTCTCGGTTATTCGTATTGTCGGCTCGATACATTGAACTTTGCTACTTTTCACTGGAAATCAGAACTTTTAAGAGTGTTATCGCTAAAAAATGACAATAAACATAAAATCGGGGTTTTTTAAGGTTAAATTACTACTAAATGGCATGAAATTATTAAAAACTAATTTGAGTACCGCATTAAGCATATCTTTATATTGTATTTGTATAGAATAAAAATTGAAAAATATTCTTAAATATCAAAATAAAAGCTTATTTTGAACTCATATTTTTGAGACTATACGGGAAGACTGAATTTCGGAATGAAATTATGAATCAACAATGAGTCGTGGAAGTCTGGAAAAAATACGTGGAAAAAGGAAAGATACCTTTATTGTTTTTGTATAAAATAAAAAAGAAATTTTAATTCATTAAGTATCTCAAAAAAAATATTTTCGTAATCTAAATTTGGCAAAATAAAACATCATTTTTATGTCATATTAAGGCTGAAATTATTTAAAAAAAATACACTGTTTGTAAGAGGAGTTCAGGCAAACAAAAATCAGTAAAAAAAAACTTACATAAAGATATTTTATCGACAGTATAATATTTCAAAGTTACTAATAAATTACGCGGCGCCGAGCGGTGTCGGCCAGTCGCGCTGTGGCGCTCTCCGAGGTAGGACCTATGTCGCTCGCGCTGCCATCGATCGACTATACACAGATACGTAGTTGCCGGCGGTATATACTACGCCTGACACGTTTTGATCCGTAAGATTTTTTTTTTTCATAAAATTTATTTTGTACATTCGAATCATAAACGTAATAGTGTAGTGTCAACTAGGTGTGTGTGGTCTATTATTCCTTTTATGTTTTAGGTGATGGGCCGAAAAAGTAAATTGTATTGTGGTGACAGTGGAGCAGCAATCCGTCAAAAAACAATTGAAATGTTTTTTATTTGATGGCGATAACGTCATTATCAACGTTAACCATGGCTGGTATTACCAAGTTCAGGGCCAACTAAATATTGAAAATAAAAATTTATGTTTGTTTGCGGTGTACACTGGTCCTGAATTTCCAATAAATGTTCTGAAGATTTATAAAGACGATCAATTTTGGAAAGAAAAATGATTCCTCGTTTGACAAAATTTTATTATATGTGCGTTCTTCCTGAAATAATTGATCCCACAAAAAGCCGATCAATGCCACTGAGGGAAACTATTTTATAATGTAAACAGCATAACATGATAAACGTAGAAAAATGAAATTGTGTTAACTAAATTTAGATTTACTAAAACTAGTAAGTCATTTCTTGTAAACTGCATCCTTTTTTATAACAAGTTGCCAAAGCCGGTTACAGAACTTAGCGATGAAAAGTTCAAAACCCTCATCAAACGAGTCCTTATCAAAAAAGCACAATATTATAAGATTAAAGACTATGTTAAAGACAAGGTACTTTCGCAATAATTCCTTCTGCACATGTGGCTTCCCTGGGACCTCATTAACGGCATAACTACGTAAATGTTTAACTGCTCTCAAATTACGATATTTATTTTTTATTTCTTTTTACATACTTCTTTGACATACTCTTTTTATTATTTGACATTATATACAGACAATTTTAATTTTTCACCTCTTTAATAGTGGTTGTAATGGAAATCATATCACTTGGTTTTAGTAGACTTTTATATTTTATTTATCCTTTTGATAGATTCTTATTTTGTAAATGTGGGGACTTTGTAAGCCTTGTAGACTTTAGACCTTTAGACCATTTTTTATTTTATCAAGTACCTGGTACAGGCCTACGCTGTCCTCCAATACCTACTGTAATTTGAATACATTGTAAAAGCCAATTATTTTTAAAAGAGTAACCGTGGAGTTTCTTGCCAGTTCTTCTCTATAGGAAACGACCAATTGGAACTGTGCACCTAGCTTCTGACGTTTCATAAGTGCCCATGTAGGTTTATGTGAAATAAAATATTTTGATTTTAAACCTTTATTTAACTTCCCACCTACTCATCTAGTGCATAAATATTAAAAAAGCTATTTACAACCAACTGAAACTAGTCACCAACACTTGAGTAATCTTCTTATTTCTTATTAGCCTGTAACGTCCCACTGCAGGGCAAAGGCCTCCCTACTCTCTCATGAGAGAGTAGAGGTTTAGGCAAATTAACCCACCGCGCTTGTCTAGTGCGAGTTGGTGGGTATACAGTGGACCGCCTGACTGGGTCCGTGGGCGCCGCCTTTGACGTGCTAGATGTTCATCAGCCGCCGCCCTGAGTTGATATCCTGCACTAATATCGACTGTTCCATCCGAGCCTATTTGGGTGTATTTATCCCATAGCCTACAGGTGGCGTTCTACATTTAGTTCAATACTAAATGCACGACAGTTTAATGTCATATCGAGGACTATTAATATTATTTTTTCTCCTAAATAACTTAATTTTATGTGTAGAGGATTTCAGATTTATTATAAATCATAAGTATGACAAAAAATTGAAGTTGGATTTAAATTCAAATTAAAATAATGCTAAAACAATTATTGCCCTAAAGCGAACGGATCAAAGTGAGTACGTCTGACTATAAGCAGAGCGAACGCGCTAACCCTACGCACACAGTTGCGCACGCGTCTGTGTGAGTGAAATTTGCAAAGAATTACCTAAACTTGACGATCCGCGCTAAGCGATAACGCTCTTAAGGCCAGTTTTGTAACTATTGTTCATTATATTCGTACTTTTGCAGGCATGTACAACACGGACAGCGGCGTGGGCGACAGCGCGGACGCGGTGTCGCGCCTGCGTCAGGTGTACGCGGGCAGGAAGCTGTCCGACACCTTCCATCATCTCAGCGAGATGGCGCTGCAGAGGTGAGGCTTTTGACCCTTGAGTTGGATCGCAGAGGTAGTCAAACTCCAACATACTGGGAACTCCATTTAGGGAACTTCATTTAGCTTAAGGCCTGCGCACACCCTGCCGGGGTCGCGAGTTGTTTGAAAGAGATACTGTGGCCCCTGGTACAGGCAACTGAAGGAACCCGGGTGGGTTTTAGTCAGTAAAAGTATGACACGCCCTCTCGCTCCGCCCAGAGCGGGAGAATTTATTTGATAATTTCGCACCCAAAAAAAGGCCTGCGCACACCGGGGACGGCAGGGCAAGGGATTTTGCGACCAACGCACACTGATAATGTCAGCGGTCTATTAGATACCATGGCATGCCGGCAGCTACCGAGACATCCCGCGGCATTCCGAGGGCCAGTCTTTTATCACACGTGTAAACTATAAAAAGGCTTCAAATTTGTATGGAGTCGTGACCCAAATGTGGTGCACGCGCGTGTCAGAGTGACCTCACAGTGACCCACATGTGGTGCACGCACAGGGAACGTGTTAAGGTATGATTCCGATCTTGGCAGCACGCAGCAGTGCTGCCGCGGCAGTGCGGTCGCAGCACTACTGGTCCTCATACATTTTCTATGGGTTCATATGAGATTAAATTCCGAGCACGGCAGCAATGCTGCGCGACATTCCTATAGAGAATATATGGGGACCAGCAGTGCTGCGGCAGCACTGCTGCGTGCTGCCGAGATCGGAATCATACCTTTACGATAACCCTTGTTGTTAGATAGTGGGCTCTGAACGAGAAGCTTCAAAAGCAGGAGCTAATTTTAACCGTCTGTTATAAATATTGAAAACCAGTAGTTAATCGCTTTTTGAGACACTATAAAAACATGGCTACCCATAATTTGTTGTTTGCAAACTTTTTCAGGGACCCAGACAAGCGACCATCAGCGACGCAGCTGCTGAACCACCCGTTCTTCAAGCAGATCCGCAAGACGGACTACTTGCCGGGACTCATCGGACGAGTCAAACCTATTAAACCAGATCTTAGTAAGTTTAATTAACTTTACACCTACTCACAAACTTTCGCCTTTATAATATTAATGTGATTATTCGATTGTAGACAGATCTTTTTTTAGAAATCTGTCTAATTATCTTGTCATTTTGTCTATTAATCCGCCGACAAAACCTGTTTCTATGGTGGTCATACCACGCGTGGAGTGGTAACGGTCGCGACTTATGATGTTGTAGGTCATAGCTTCGAACCCAGAGAACCGCTTTAATTTGTATAAATTATTTCATTACCACTGCTCTCAAAACGGTGAAGGAAAATCGTGAGGAAAGCGGCATGTCCTAGAACCAAAAATTGGAAGACATTTGACATCTACCAACCCGCACTGGGCCCGCGTGGTGAATTCTGCCCCACTCCCTATCACAGAGAGGAGGCCTATGTCCCAGCAGTGGGAACATTATAGTATTTTTGATACTCTAAATTAATTTCCAGATGATATGTCAGCCCTCCTGCTGCAAGAGAAACTCTCAGAGATGGAGATAGAGAAGACGACGGAGTGGGACTTCTAGCAACTCACACGTAGCGTTAGCGCGCGCCCGAACATACGCCTCCTGCGCACGCGCAGCTGATGTTGCACGTCTCGTAGGCTTACGGCCGTTCTACAAATCTGTGGTATTGTGGATCTGAGGACGTATTATAAAGTATACAATCCAAAAAACCCGTTCTCCGTTGTGAAAAGGAGATGGTGACATTCGTCCTGTTTAGCTCTGTCTTTGTCTCGCACTGAAACTTTTTTATTCCTTTAGTAAGTCGTGCATCTTTCAGTCGTAAAACTACGGACTCGTAGAATAGAAGAACGGCTACAGGATATTATCTAAACCGATAGTGTCTTCGCACTTGAAGTATGCCCAGAGCAGGTATTGACGTTTCTTAGACGGTGAGCTAGCGTCGCTTAGACGTTATTATTTATATCGATATTACACCACGTTTGCGCATCGTCTATTCATATTCCTTCGATGAACGCCTACGCCAAATACGGAGGGACCCTTAGGTTTCAGATTCCAGTCTTCCCAAACAAAAATAAACACAATAGATTAAATGTTATCAAATAAAAGTTAATAATAATAACAGAAACTTATGAATTATATCATACTGCCATCATAATGTGCGATAATAGACAATTAGATGATGACACAATACGCATATATTTTTATTACTAGACCTACAACTAAACTAGTATTAAAATGTAGTCAATAACGCTAGAAAAAAAAACTAGACTGTGGAGTTTACACAAGTCCGAAACGTAATACATATTTAAAATTTTGAAATATCCGATTCTATTTATTGGTCTGCACTAAGCCTTATTCAAAATAAAACAACACGGTGAATGCAACAATGTTACAGCAACATGTTTTGTTGTTGCTAGTGTTTTTATATTGCTACAACAATGTTGCGAAACTTTCATTCACTGTGAATACGAGGCATAAAGAAAATAATATGCTTCGTAAAATATAGGTACGCTTTAAAATGCACTTCTGCGTAGTGCTAGGACACTCAAACTCAAAGCTTTTATTTCAATTAAACCATTACAGGCACTTTTGAATTGTCAAAATTAAGTAGTCGGTCAGTTAGTCAGAAAGTTGAAGCTAGTTGCCCATTCCAAAGCGTAGATCTCTATGGAGAAGAACGGGCAAGAAACTCCATGGACACTCTTTTTAAATCAAGATATTACAAAATCCTTGGTACATTATTCTTGTTGCTTCTATATGTGAGAACAATGTAAAAAAAAACACATAAATGAAGAAACAATACAAGAAATAAGATTAAAAATAAGCCTTGGCAGTTAAGAGATGACCAGTCTCAACCGACGGCGCCCGTTCACGAACATGAAGCATGGATCAGCACCATCCAGCTCAACCATTTTGTAGAGAACCGAATGATCCAACACACGTGTCACCATCAGTGAGACATTTAAGAGAGCATGACACACACGTATCCTGGACGAAATATCTGTGACATAAACAAAGAATATGACAATGGAATTACCGTTGCATTGAATTGTTGCACTTGTTGGATTGAGACAGATTAAAATGCAACCGGCATTCTAATCTGTCAAAAATTTTATAGGATTTTTGATATGGACCCTGTTGGTTGGTATAATTATATTTCATGAAGTGGTCATTCAAAATGATGTGGATGATTTTATCTATAATATAAAAATTTATCGCTGAATGTGTTGCTAAGCTCAAATCTCGAGAGCAGCTGAACCGATTTCGCTAATTCTTTTATTGTTGTGTTCGGTATTGCCAGGACAAGGAAAAAGTTCGGAACTTCAAAAAAAAAAAATTACACCCGTGCTATGCTGGGGCGGGTCGCTAGTTTATTATAATTCTGTAAATACGTACTTGTTACGGTCGCGAATCATATTTTGTTCAACATAAAACCAGAAGCTGGCAAATTGCAAAAAAACGCGGCGCTTCCGCCTTAGTTGTCGCAGAGATGAGATTGTCTCATCGGGAATTTACCTTCAGATATTTCGCACCAGGTTTTTTTATATTTGCATCGGAAATTGATGTTAGTTATTATGACGATAATAATTATACATTGATATAAAATAATATTGACAATACGTTTTTACCTAAATGGCAACCCCGAGTATGGAAACGTCAGAATGTGACCATTATTGGTTAAAAATAAATAGAAAATAAATAAATATAATATTAAAATGTAGCTTAATTTGTTAGAGAGCGGAAGGAGGCGTATAGTGGGGTGTTTTAACAAGAATTTATAACATAATTAAAAATATAATATTAGTTAAATTAGACCAGATGTTGCCACCTGTGATCATTAAAAAACATTTTATTGTTTTACCTGAGTTTTTTTACACCTATTTTCATCATTACAAGTAAATAAATAAACAGCAACATAATAATTACTTATACTTATTTATTGTTAACAATGAAGTTGAGTATAGCTTGCAACCATATCGCGGCTGCGCGTGCGCCCGCGTCCTCGTCCTGTATGTACCTGCTGGCGACATATGATGCTCTGCCAGCCCTGAGGATAATAGAAGATCATAGTGATTAGTTTAACTAAAAAAAAACTCCAATTTTGTTGATAGCAGCTTTCAAGATGGGAATTCGAAACAAGAGACACGTGGTTTAAGTAGTTATTAAAATGCCATGAAAAAGAAATCACACTAATATTATTAAAGGCGAAAGTTTGTGAGAGTGTGTGTGTTTATATGTTTGTTACTTCTTCACGCTCAAACCGCTGAACCGATTTAGATGAAATTTGCTATAGAGATAGTTTGAGTCCCAGGAAAGGACATAGGCTACTTTTTATCCCGATACTCCCACGGGATCGACATTTACGCGGGTGAAACCGCGGAGCGCAGCTAGTTATAAATAAAACACAATCTTGTGTGTGTGTGTGTGTTTGTCACCAAACGCTAGTATCGCTGACCACTCCGGACCCACTATACCCCTGGGGGGGTAGGGTGGGACTGAACCATACCACCATAGAGAGGTGCCACTCTAGTTCCATTACGTACCTATATTTGATTGATTTATAGGAATGAAACTACTGCGAATAACAGGTAAGTAATAAAGTCAAAGTCAAAGCATTTATTTCAAATAGGCACATAAAAGGCACTTTTGAACGTCAAAAATTGTCTTAAAATAGAATTGATTCTAGTCGCCCATTCCAAAAGGTAGTTTTCGTATGGAGAAGAACGGGCAAGAAACTCCACCGTTACTCTTTTAAAATGTTTTAGGTACAATATTTTGCATGGGTACATTAATTATATAATAACATGTGAGGACGATGCACCTAAAATAAAATTACTATACCACAATAGGTAAAAGAATTAAAAACGAAACCATGACATATAAATTAATTATCTGATAGATACATGATGCTCACATATTTACAAACATGGTACAAGCAAAACGATTTTTATTAAAAAAAAAAAAATACAAGTAATAAGTCAGGGTGTGAGTAATGAATGTAAAAAGTAATAAAAAAAAAAAATACAATTAAATTAGCAACCAGTTTGATTTTGTCTAGACTCTAGATTGTCCTATGGAGCAGGACCAGCATGTTTCCAAGCGTTCTTATCTTGGATATAATCTTCTAATTTATAGTATGCTTGTTTACAAAGTGTACGTTTAATGTGAGTTTTAAATTTTCTTTCATTTAATTGCAATATATCACAAGGTATTTTATTGTAACATTTGACACAGTAGGTACCCCATAAAAGATGTATTTACTTTGGCTAATCTGAAAAATGGTTGATGTATTTTATCTTTATTTCTTGTGTTAAAGTTATGTCTATCGCTTATTTTATTAAAAAGATGTAGATTTTTTCTTACATACTCGTACATAATGTTTTCATAAATGAATTGGCAAGGTACCGTCATAATATTAATCCTTTTAAATAGTTCCCTGAGAGATTCGCGGCGACGTAGATTATAAATGGCTCTGACAGCTCTCTTTTGCAAAATAAAGATGGATTCAATGTCAGCAGCTCGACCCCATAGTAAAATGCCGTACGACATAATGCTGTGAAAGTAACTAAAATAGACTAAACGCGCGGTTTCTACATCTGTTAACTGTCTTATCTTCCTAACAGCATAAGCGGCCGAGCTAAGCCGCCCCGCAAGAGATGTTATGTGAGGTCCCCATTGTAATTTCTCGTCTAGCGTGATTCCCAGAAAAACCGTTTGATCAACAAATTCTAGTTTTTCTCCATTCAGTATGATGTCACATTCGCTACTTCTAACATTAGGTAATTTAAATCTAATGCATTTGGTTTTCTTTTCATTTAGTACCAAATTATTTACCGTAAACCAGTCTTGGACCTGAAGAATAGAGTTATTCACGTCGTCAAGATTTTGTGCCCGTCTGTCTATCTTAAATATCAATGATGTGTCATCTGCAAATAACACCATCTTCGGTTGATTTTGAAGTAATTGTGGTAAATCATTAATGTAAACTAAAAAGAGGAATGGACCCAATATCGAACCTTGAGGAACGCCCATTGCCATTTCAGACCCCAATGAGTTTACGCCGTTTACTTGAACTTTAAGCTTTCTATCTTTTAGATACGACTTTAGTAAATCAAGAGCTAAATTCCTAACCCCATAGTGCTCAAGTTTCAGCAGAAGTGTCTCATGGTTGACGCAATCGAACGCTTTTGAGAGGTCGCAAAAGATTCCAATGGCATCTTGTGCTTCCTCCCAGGCGTTAAAAATGTTCTTTATTAGGGTGACACCGGCGTCAGTGGTACAACGCCCTTTGGTGAAACCGTACTGTTGTTCATGAAAGATGGAATTTTTATTAAAGTGGCGTAACATTTGATTGAGCATCAACTTTTCAAACACCTTACTGAGAACTGGCAGAATTGACACAGGCCTATAATTGTTGGGTTCTTTACTATCACCGGCTTTGAATAAAGGAACTACTTTACTGTGTTTCATGAGATCCGGAAAGACTCCTTGGTCTATACTGATGTTAAATATGAAAGCTAAATAGGGCGCAATCGTTTCAATGATAGATCTACAAACTTTTACAGACATTCCCCAGAGATCTTCTGTTGATTTAATTTTAAGATCTTTAAAAGCTTTTATAACAGCCTGGGGGTTTGTATGTTGAAAACTAAACTCCGAGGGGCATGCCTTAACATTCTTTCTAAGTAAATCAGCAGAACGCGAGGGTGAGGAATTTAAAGCTTCAGTAGTTTGAAAGGGAATATTAGCAAAAAAGTTTTCAAATTCCTGAGCAATTTCTACATCTGATTTTATGGGGCCATGTGCAGTTTCTAAATTAAATTCAGTATTACGCTGTTTTTTCCTACCTGTTTCATTATTTATTATTTGCCAGGTAGTTTTTATTTTATCATCGGCTGATTTTATTTTATTGCTAATATAAAGAGCTTTAGCTGTTTTGCATACACTTTTAAAAGTCTTAGAATATGTTGCAACATACTGATGAAAGCTTGTGTTATTCATATGTTGCTTTAGGCCATAAAGTTCAAAAAGGTTTTCCCTGCTTTTACGAATACCTGGAGTCGCCCAATCACTAAATAAGAACTTTGTGTAAATACTTTTAGTCTTTAGTGGGAAAATGTCATTAAATTGCGTGTTTAATAGTGAAAAGAACTCGGCGTAGAACTCATTCGGGTGACACGGCCGTAGCTAGGGGGGGGCATTGTGGGGCAATGCCCTACCTTGAAATCACAATGCCCTACCTTAAAAAAGTTAAATTAAAAATTTAAAAAACCCCCGACTCAAGCAAAAACCTCTAAAAACTAAAATAATAATATATAGCGGCCCTTTAAGTTTAATATAAGTTGCAGGAAATATTTTGATCCAAGCGTCCTCACGTCGGGGGATGGCTAATGAAAATTGGAAGTTAACAGCAGTTAGGTATGTTTTCTACAATAGCTACATCCATTATTGCTGGGTTTAAGCCCTCATCTGTTTGGCGTTTTTATTAGCCGTCCCCCGACATGAGGACGCTTGGATCAAAATATTTCCTGCAACTTATATTAGGTAAACTTAAAGGCCCAATATATATTATTATTTTAGTTTTTAGAGGTTTTTGTTTGAGTCGAGGGTTTTTAAAATTTTTAATTTAAACTTTTATTTCTTGCTTTTTAAACTTTATAATATTATATTACTAGTAAACATGCTATACGATCGACACGTGACTCGCCAAAATCTGTGCAGCTGTACGTATTTTTTTACCACAGTGAAGCTAGTTAGTTACTCGTGGTCGTTGGAGTTCATTCCATACTAACGTATTCCTCTGTGAATTCGTAATTTGTGGTGGCGGCCATCTTGGTTTTGAAATTTATCAGAGTGTTTAGTATTCTACTTGTCAAGCTCTTTCATTTGATACCCATATTGAGGGAGTTGTGAAAAAATATGTAATCCGCCATTTTGTGGCGGCGGCCATCTTGGACCGATTTTTATCAAACATAGCTAAGAACACTCGCGACTAATTCACCTTTCAAACAAAAGAAACAAAATCAAAATCGGTTCATCCGTTCGGGAGCTACGATGCCACAGACAGACACACACACACACACAGACACGTTAAACTTAAAACTTATTATTATTATTATAACGCCCCGTCATTTTTGCGTCGGGGGTTAAAAATACCAAAAACTAAGATAAATTGTTTGTTCATAGTTTGAGATAAAAAAAAAATTGTGGCGATAGGTATAGGATAGGATAACACTGCAGTGTGCGAATCTACGTTTTCAACTTTAACTGCAATCAATAGGCCTCAAAGGCTGTCAATGGGTCACAAGAGAATGGCTGGTATGGTATTTATGGCATTTGAAAAAAAAAGAACAAAATCAGTTGATCTGAATGAAGTTCTTCGCATTTTTAATAACATGGTGAATCGTAGAGTTCAGCTGTTTTAAATATTTTTTAACCGACTTCTAAAAAAGGAGGAGGTTCTCAATTCGAATGTTTGTATGTTTTTTTTTTTTTTTTTTTTGTGTTTGTTCGCGCATAACTCCGTCGCTTGCCAACCGATTTGAAAAATTCTTTTTTTGTTGGAAAGGGTATTGTTCCCAAATGGTCCCATGAAAATTTTATCGAAATCAGACAAGCGGTTTTTGAAAAATCAATAAAAATCTAAAAATTTATCTGCATTGTCCACATTAATGATTTTTTTTGTTTACTTTTTTGCGGGGTAGGTACAACTAAAAAGTGAAAAATAAAAACTTTTTTACAAAAAAAAACAACCGACTTCAAAAAAAACACTACAAAGTGATAAATAACTAATTTCGGAAGTCGGTGTCAAAAAACGAAAATGCGGAACCAACGACACCGACTTCCGAAATTAAAGTTATTTATCACTTTGTAGTGTTTTTTTTGAAGTCGGTTGTTTTTTTTTTGTAAAAAAGTTTTTATTTTTCACTTTTTTTATTATTATGTTTTTTTTTTATTTATATATCTCGGGACCATGGGGTCCCGGTCCTTTGGAAGGCGTATGAGGGGCCGAAGCCAACTCGCAGAGGCCCCTTAGGAAATTATAATGAAATGTGCCACAATTATTATAATAAGTTTTCAGAAACAATATGATCTAAATGGTATTTTTGGTCGTATCTATTTACTCGTATCTCCCCACCCAACAATTAATTATTACCTCACTAAGACTAAGACGTGGATCTCTACATCCAAATCTGGAAGTTCAACCATCTTGTTCGCTTGTTCTTCATCATTGAGGATTTAATAGCTCTTAGATCCATGCTCATGATCTGTCACAGAAATTATTTGTCTACGAATAGCTATTGAATGTACATCACTGACCTAGAGGTCAATGATATACATGGGGATTGATTTAGGAGCCTGTGCTTCGAGGGCAGATCAATTATTATGATTAATTTTTTACTTTCGCCCTACCTGTAACCAATGCTGCCCTACCTCAAATTCGACTCTAGCTACAGCCCTGGATCGGGTCACATAAATTATTAAAACTTTGGACACATAATTTACTTGCCAATTGAATAGAATGAATTATTTAATTTCTCTAAATTTTTAGATGTAATTGGCCTAAACCTTATTAGAGTTTTTTGTAAAGGCATGTAGGAGCAAAATGTTATTGTTTGTCCGCTGTGATCAGATGGCAACTTATTTACAATTTGTTTGTGTAAATAATCACAGTTACAGAAAATATTATCTATACAAGTGGCAGAGGAAGCTGTCACTCGGGTGGGTTCAATAAAAACATTTGACAAGTCAAATGACCTAAAAAGACTTAATAATCTCATAGTATTTGAGTTATTTTCTAAACCTCACACAATGAATGAAATATTGAAAGTCTGACAAGGATCCCTTTAAATAAATGTTATGTAGGACAAATCACGGAGAGAAGAAGTAAAAGTCCATTTAAACCGAGTGGGAAGCTTTCGTGTAAATCCTGCGCCGCCTGTCGAAAACGTATTTCTTCATTTATTTTCTGTGACACCTCGGCGCATACGAAGTCGTGAGAAAAAGCTGGACTGGCTAGTATTTTCTATTGATACTTATTTTGGACTAAGAATCTCACCTCGCAACCATCTTCGCGGTGGCCTTGGCTCCAGACTCAGACGCTTCTAGAGTCTTCTTGAGTAACACTTTCAGGTCAGCGCTCATGTTCCGCTTGAATGCCTCAGCTGCGCTGTGTAATGTGTCTAACTGTGGAGGAAAGTAAAGCACATCAATATTGGAAAGTTAAGTTACTATTCTGTACCTCACTCAATTACACACACATTTTTCTGACGGCTGACTGGCAAAAGGCAATATAGTCTGGTGTACAAAAACCCTGTCTGTCCTTTTAAGGTAAGGTAATACAGTCCGTGTATTGCCCATGGTCCACCCGCCTAGTTCTAGTTCACCTAAGTGGACTATGGGAAGTAATTTTTACCATGGTTCACCAGAAAGTCATTATCAGTCACTAGGTATTAATTTATTAAACCTATGTATACAAAAAAAAAATTAGGTACCATAGTTCTGTCACCAGGTTCCGCTCCTCCATATTTGGAAATCGCCTGAATACCACTTTCCCAAGCTTTCAGCCATGACGCAACGTCGTTTGATTTAGCACTAAAATACAAAAAATAAAACATTTTAAATCAAATTATAGGATTGACCATTCGTCACATTGGCTATTTCGTCGCTATCCTTAATAGGTCACATCCACTAATACGTCACCTTGGGCATCTGGTCGTGACGTAATTCGAAAATATTAGTAAGAAGACCGCATTCCACTCAGTTGTCTAACTGTCTTGGTCGATCTACCTAATCTTAGCAAGCTCCTTTGTCAGATATGGATAAAGGAGCCTGGCCGCTGCTTTGTTATGAGGGTCTGGACATAGTTTTATCCTCATCACTATGATGAATAAATTATTTTCAGATCATCATGGCATTCTTCGTGATCAATACTCTGATAGTAATGGCCACTCACCTAGCCATAGCCTGAGATGCTGCTGAGAGTCCCAAGCTATAGATCCCTCCAGATGTGCCTCCCATGTCAGTCTCCGCAATCTCAGACAGATCCCATAACACGTTGGATGGATACTCCACCGAAGCTGTCTTCAAATATGACTGAATTGCTGAAATAAAAAGGTTAAACCTAAAACACGAAGTTGACGATGGCGACGGACCATCTGAAAACCTGTTTAGAGAATCTTTCCTTTTCTTCTGCTCTGCTTCTTTCTCATATCATTCTGAAGAACATATAATTTTAATGGACTTGTAAAATATTTATAGCTCAAGAAGTAGCCTAAAAACGGAGCAATACACTCACCAAATCCTAAATTCTTCAGCGTGATGCCACAATCACCATCTCCACATCCAGAGTCCAGTTTGTTTAGCAGAGCTTCACTCTTGGTCAGGTCTTCAGCTGCGGCTAACAGACTGCCTCTTAGCAGGTCCTGCTCTTTTGGTGTAAGGGCTGGTCCGGAAGCAGCCTGTAAGATTAAAATATTATATTTTTGCCTGCTAAATACTTTCCCCTTTAATTATAAACGTGGCTTAAAGTTAAGACACGTTTAAACGCCAAAAATTACTTAAGCATCGTTTAAAAAATAAACCTCTTTATGAATAAAACATAAGTACCTACCGGTGCCTGAGAAGTTGAGTGTGTCGTGATATGGGCATGAATTTCAATGTTGGTTGATGAACATGAAACAAACACGTGAAAGTTTTTAGTAGGTATGAATTTCGATATACAGGGTGTTACGGAAAGGGTATATCAAAACAAACGGGATGAAAAGTGTATCTGGTCTAGAATCTCTGTACAAAATTTCAGCTCAAAAGCAGCAACTTTGAAAATGCTTAATATTTTTTTTATTTTGATAGTTCATTAAATTGAAATCATAACAAAAGTGTCACCGCACTACGAGGGTCATTATCCATTATCTGTAGTGTGTCTGTGCGCCTAGTACACGCACATCACGCCGCCGCACGCCAGTGCAGCGCCATGATGTGGAAATAAAAAAATATTAAGCATTTTCAAAGTTAATGCTTTTGAGCTGAAATTTTGTACAGAGATTCTAGACCAGATACACTCTTCAACCCGTTTGTATTGATATACCCTTTCCGTAACACTCTGTATAAGAGTAGGGGAAGACCAAGAAAAAGGTAGTTGGAATATATGGAATGATTGCTATAATGACGGCTTATGGAGATCACATATAGAATCTCCATCCGAATCATTCGAGGAAGAAGACATGCTGCGCCGGCCCGCGGCAAGAAACATATAATACGCGAAGGAGACAACGTTCCATTCACCACACACCTTCCTCCCATCAGCCTGCAGCAACGTATCATCATCCACATGCTGTCCCTCGCTCCTCACGGACAGCTGCCCTCCTGTCCACGCACTGCCGCCCGTGGGAGTATCCATCAGCTCCAGCCACAGGTCTCCCTTATTCTTGGGTAGGTTCAGCAGGCAGATCTGGAAGCCTTGCATCTCTAAAGACGTCTTGAAGTGCCCAGAGAATATGCGCTCCACTGTGATTTTCTTACTTTCTGTGAGATAGTAAGATGCATGGTTACTTGATAATATGTTTGTAAGATTACAAGTGCCCAGTTTATATATATAACAAAAAGCCTAACAATAATGGATTATGGCACTATCGGCGATTTGAACTCCGATGGAACTCAGTTAGGAAACTTTCTGATTTTTGGGGAAAGGTTAGAGTTTTGGGGCTAATCAAAATGTTCTATAAGTACAGACGCCAGCACATCAACCTATTACAATCTGTCAAATTTCTTTAATAGAGTTTCAACTTTATCACTTAAGTATAAGGTTCAAAGTTGATTGGGAAAATGTGACAGTTTCGGGTAGGTTGATGTGCTGGTGTCTGTACATATTTCGTGCAGTTCATAGGTAAGGCATTGGACTTACCTAATTGATCTTTGATCTCGGCACTGATGATGTTCATCTCGAAGATGGAGGTGCCACCCAAGTTATCAACAGTCACGACTACTCTGTTGCCAGCGACCAGCTTCAGGTGTGAAATTATCTGGAAAAAGACAATATTAGGTCCTTACATATGAAATTGGCGTTTTTCGTACTGGCCACTTTAATCACGAATTTCTCCTCTTTGGTAAGGAATTCCAAATTCAAATTTGTACAGCTATTTACTCATGTATTTGTGCTTCGATGACCGTCATTCATTTGTTTTTTTTCTTCTGTTTTTTCTGTTTGCGTCACTCATTTTACAAAATGGAAAATTTAAAATATCGCATTATTTACGAGTACGAGTTCCGCCGTGGCACTAGTGCTGCGGAAACGACTCGAAGGGTGAATGATGTGTATGGCGGTCATGTTGCAAAAGAAAACACAGTTCGTTTTTGGTTCCAACGTTTTCGTTCTGGAAATTTCGACCTGCAGAACAAGCCCCGTGGACGGCCTGAGACCCAAGTTGATAATGGAGAATTGAAGGCTATTGTGGAAGCGGACCCATCGCAAACCACGTCCGAGTTAGCTGCAGGCTTCGATGTTAGTGATAAAACTGTTTTAATTCACTTGAAGCAAATTGGGAAGATTAAAAAGCTTGAAAGGTGGGTACCTCACGAATTGACTGAAGCAAACCGGCAAACGCGCGTCGACTGCTGCGTTACATTACTTGAATTGGAATGTCTTAGACATCCTCCGTACTCCCCGGACCTTGCTCCAACAGATTACCATTTTTTTCGCAATTTGGATAACTTTTTGCAAGGGAAAAAATTCAACTCCGATGGGGCAGTCCAAATCGCCTTCAAAGATTTTATTGATTCCCGTCCGACTGGTTTTTTTAGTAAAGGGATCAATGAACTACCTATAAGATGGCAAAAGTGCATTGAAAACAATGGTTCATACTTTGATTAATTAAATATATTATATTAAAAAATATTCGACTTTTTGTTCCTTCCGTACAAAACGCCAATTTCATATGTAAGGACCTAATATAAATATTTATAAAAATGGAGTTATTGATTTAGACATGTTGATAGCTTGTTGAACTTCGGAGCTTAACGTTATGATTGGCACAAGCGAGAGAAGAGAGGAATTTCAGTATTGGTTGTCAGATAGAATGGAATGGTCTGATTCAAAATCGGGTACCAATCTATGATTTTTACCTATGCTTCTTAGGACAGTGTAGGACCTTGCACTAGCTATTCTGTAAGCCTTTGAATAGGTTTTAGCAAGTGTGATTATTTTTTTGATGTTCAAACATTAACATCGAAACGAACCTTCTCAAGAATCATAGCCACGACTTCCTTAGCTGTGCCCATCTTCATCTTCTCGATGCCGGCTTCTCCGTGAACTCCTGCGCCGAGCTCCATTTCATCGTGAGCTATCTCGAACAGTGGTGGCTGACCTGATAAGTGAAAGTGTAAACGATATCTTGAAAATTGAATTGAACAGATACAGTCAGATAAAATGTGTTAATTCAGTAAACCCTGACAGAAACTGGGTGTAGAAACTATTGGTGCGTCAACATGACCGATACTTACAAATAAAAAAGTAAAAGAAAGACATTTATTTAGCTACTAGCTTCAGCCCGCGACTTCGTTCGCGTGAAACTTCTTGTTTCCCCCGAGCCACCCTGTCGTATCGCATCACCCGCCCGCGCTATCACTTAACGTTCTTTTTGCTCGGCTCCTAAGGGTCATAGCGTGATGTTAAATAGCCTATAGCCTTCCTCAAGAATTGGGCTATCAAATGCAAGAAGAATTTTTCAAATCCGACTGGTAGTTCCAGAGATTACCCCTACATACAAACTTACAAACAAATTTTACCTCTTTATAATACCTATTAGTATAGACTAGCTGTTGCTCGCGACTTCGTTTGCGATCCAGGATGAAAAGTAGCCTAACACCTTACCCAGGTCACGGTCTATCTGTGTGCCATAATTTCATCTAAATCCGTGCAGACATTTTGGCGTGAAAGCGTAACAAACAAACTCACTTCGCATTTCGACACCTCCATGCAATAACATCGTAACTCCCTTTTTGTGATTTTACAGGAGAGCGATTTTAAAGTTTGAAAAATTATAGCAAACTCAAAACACCCCGTACAATATTTGAAGCTGGCTCTATTTAATATAGTTTAGGCGGACTATAAATACTTAGGTATGGTTAAGTTGTAAAAGAAAAATTTTTTCATGGGTTTTCATATTGTTGACAAAAAATATTTTTTGGATTAGTTACAATACCTACTTTGACGTTGGTTTATTTTAGAAACGAAAGGGAATAGAATTACAATGATAGTACAGAAAAAATGCATTATTTTTTTACATAACAATGCCGTTATAACTCAATTTTTGGAAAAAAGTGAGTTACGATGTTATTGCATGGAGGTGTCGTTTTGTAATATTAGTTAGGACTAGCTGCGCCCCACGGTTTCGATCCCGTGGGAATATCGGGATAAAAAGTAGCCTATATGTTAATCCAGGGTGTCAGCTACCTCCATACAAAATTTTATCAAAATTGATCTGGCCGTTTGTACGTGAAGAAGTAACAAAAATATAAACACACACACACTGACAAACTTTCGCCTTTATAATATTAGTGTGATTAGGATAATGGGTAGGGTATTTCGAACTATTAAGTAAGTTTAAGAATTCTCAATCGTAGCCTGGATCCTATTGAGTTTTCTTGACTGAATGTAATATAGCCTTATCAGGATAAATAAGTACCTAGTGACTCATATTAAGACCTACCAGGTAACGAGCAGGCACTCAGGCAGACACCCAAAGTCGCCATATACTTGTTAAACTCAACCGCCTCCTTGCGGATAGACGCCAGGTCGTAACCCCTCACTGCCAATGCTCCAGCTAACTAGAAATAAATAAAGATTAGATACAGTTAACAAAAGAGATAAGTATGCAGGATCGTCGGATATACTCGTACCTAATTGAAGTTTAGTAAGAAACCGATGGATGTTATCGAATAAAATTTAATTTTATTAATAGAAAAACAAACAGCTCATTTATCAAATTAAATTTCAGTCGACAACATCTATCGGTTTAATACATAACTTCAAGTATATTCGACGATCCTACATACTTATCTCTTTTGTTGACTGTACATCAGACAAAGCCTGCTTTGTTGGTCACAAGCGTGACTGCAAAGCCTGGGGTCTTGGGTTCGATCCTTGCTTTGCAATGTTTTATTATTGGGTTAACCGGCGAAATACGGATGACCTAACTAAGACACATCTCCTTAACCATTCGGAGGATGCAGGCATGTTGTTATGTGTTACTTTCAGGATATTCTCAGGACAAATCCAGTCAGATTCGTGACCCGTAACGTGTATTGCGATAACTTAGCCTCTATTAAATGAGGCACATAACTGGACTTCGGTTTAACATGCAACAACTCTTGCTGGCGCGACAGAAGAAGAAGAAGAATGAAATTTTAATGTTGATTGTCCTTGTACCTTATAAAAGAGAACTTCTCCAACCATACTGCGTCCACCCGTCTTATTCTGACTAGAAGCGACATCCTCACCAACGATTAGACCTTCAACCTGTTTGTAAAAAAAACATTACGTTAAATATCAGTAATAGTTGGTCCCGAGTAGTTGAGAAATCAACGATAAATAAATTAAGGAAATAATAATGTAAAGCGGTATGGGAATTGGAAATCGAAATAGATACGTAATTATACTAACCTTGATCCCCGAAATCTTAGCTTTCTCAATAGCTTTTCCGAAGTTCAATCTGTCTCCTGTGTAATTTCCGATGATGACCAGAACTCCACCTGAACATTGTTAGTTTAATGTAAGTTACCTATCATCATTATCATCATTTTAGCCGAAAGACGTCCACTGCTGGACAAACGATAAGATTCAAGCACCTATGATCATAAGCAGATGCTAAAGTTGGACCTTATGTTAGAAAGAGAAGGATGTTGTTTTGTCACCTGAATTGTATTTGTATAACTGTGCTATAGCGTACAGGACATGTCCAGTCGGAGGAGAAGCAAACACTCCACCAGCTACTGCTCCATCCAGGAGACCAGATCCCACAAAACCTGGCAGTAAAAAATATTGTAAACATTAGGTTATAAGTACTTAGGCATAGCTTGCATGCCAACGAAGCATTTTATCATCAGTTCAGCTGAAAGTCGTTCACTGCTGAAAATAGGCCTATGCCATGTGATAAAAGAAACAATAAATTATTCTTACCTGAAGCAAAAGGCTCATGTCCAGAACCGCCACCTCCAAGAATAGCTACTCTGCCAGTGTCGCTCTGAAAAACATGAAGAACTATCATCATCATCTGCCTAGCCTTTTCCCAACTATGTTGGGGTCGGCTTCCAGTCTATGCGGATGCAGCTGAGTATCAGTATTTTACATGTAGCGACTGTCTATCTGACGTCCAGAACCCAGTTACTAGGTAATACACCACTTGGTAAGACTGGTTGTCAGAAAAACATGAAGAATCATTATTGAAAATTGAATCCCAAAATAATTAGGTAATAAGACAACTCTAATGGCAAATGGTAATTTAAGAACAACGGTGATCGCGAACACCATACGACAGTAAAAAGGATTTAGGCGCAGAATGCCCACGTCTCAAAATGGCAACTGAGTCTTTAATGGACTAATTCTCAAAATGGCTAGTTCTATAAGGGGTCCTGAGTTTAAATTCCCAGCGGGGTAATTGCGTAACACACTATCAGTAATGCAATGGCTTTAATTTTGACAGTTCAACAGCATTCATTGCGGTATTTACGTTGTTGAGCAGACATATTTTTCGAACATATGAAGCAATGGATTAGCAATATCCTTCAAAATGATACAAATTGTGATTGAAAACGTATTACGCAATCAGGCTGCTGGTCTTGCAAAGTGTTAAATACTTAATTGGGTTTTCCTTGTCTCACTAGCAGCTTGAGTCTTTTTTTTTATGGATGGGAAATCATCAAATGACTGAGGAGTGTCAGACTCTTACTGACTAAAACCCATACGTGTTCCTTCCTTAGCCCTTTATGTTCCTGGGTAGCGGTAACCCTTTCGGACAATTCCACACCCCCGGCAGGCTTCGGCCCTGGCAGGCCCTTCCTTTTTGCTGACTTCTCTTTGAGGCGGCCGTGGAACACGTACGTGCCGCCCGGCACGGGCCTGGTCCTGATCGGACGGTGAGCTAGCAGCTTGAGTCTGGATTTGGATTTGTGTGTTTTTGTGATGCCAATTACCTACATTGGGCTTGGGAATGTAAGATGTAAACAACAATGACCGCTCGAAAATTAATAAAATCGATATACTTACAAGAACATTTATTTTAAGTAGGTAGGTGTTTGTTTTTGTCTAGTTAGCTCGGAGATTCTCCGACCTAACTAGACGAAAACAAATAAATATTCTTGTATATATATCGATTTTATTCAATTTCGAGCGGCCATTGTTGTTTACATTTTTGGCAAATTTAGAATCTATAGGTAATCATATTTTTCAACACTGCTTACCCCTACGGGAAATACAGACATCACGTTGTGTTATGCATACCTTTTGTCTAACAGTGATGACCCTGTGCTTAGGATGCAGCTGCAACGACGGGTAGGTGGCCACCACGCCTCGCAGGTTGTCGTCCACGCATGTCTCTGGCGAGTTTATAATCTTCTTCGTGATTGGCTTGTTTGAAGTCATCTGTAACATAACATTATCATAAAGAAAGAAAGAAAAGAAGAAATCGGTTTATTGCCAAGGAAAACAAGCGAAAAAAAATTTGTTTGATTTGTTCCTTAACCTCGATGATTCCCGGGTCGGGCAAAGTGTTATTGGGATTTCTTAGTAACAGCCCGGAGTTTGGAAGTTGGCGATGTGTTACCACCGTGCCTCGCTGTTGTCCCTACGTCTGATCTCTCTCTGGTCGTGTCCCACCAGACTATGAGAGTGAGGGAAGAAACAGTGCACCTGTGTCTGCGCACACACTTTTGCACTATTAAGGTATGATTCCGATCTCGGCAGCACGCAGCAGTGCTGCCGCAGCACTGCTGGGCCCCATATATTCTCTATAGGAATGTCGCGCTGCATTGCTGCCGTGCTCGGAATGTAATCTCATATAAACCTATAGAAAATGTATGAGGACCAGTAGTGCTGCGACCGCACTGTCGCGGCAGCACTGCTGGCTGCCGAGATCGGAATCATACCTTAATATCTCCCTCGCCGAAGGATGGTCTCCGTTGAGAGTGGTCGTCATGACCGAAATTCGGCCTTTCTTTAAACTTGTTTAAAGATTGAACTACTCGCAACTTGTCTTAAACATCTTTGATTGATGCCACTAAAAACAATATACGTCACTCATATTGTTTTCATTAGAGTTCAAAACAATTAAATAATTATATGAGGTACGCCGATAAGCTTCAAGTAAGTACTCGGTAACTGCATATATTCCTGTCCAGAATATCTAACTAAGCATGCCTATACAATTTACTACATCATCAATATTCAACTCGTAACTAATTAACAGAGACAACACGACTTACCTTAAAAACTGCGTCCAGCTGCGTTCACGATAACACTGAGCCGTCAGCCGAGCCAAACAATTACATAAGAGATAATAATTATCATTATCAACATAAAGTTTACGACCCCTGTGACCTATCAATATCTAAGCTATAACTGGATATACCCCGCCATAGTCTTATACCTAAATGTTTTGCTGGTCTTCAGTGTAAATTGTAAATATAACAACTAACAAATCCAGCAATGGATTTAATTTCTTTGGTCTGTGCCGGCCAGTGTGTCGGAATGGCCAGAAGCAACTAACTTCATTTTTGTTTTGCGATTATCCTATTGGTTGAATTGGTTCGTCTCTCAGTTACTATGTTAGTCATGTTGGGTATTGAGTAGCTAGCTATAAAATACCTTTTAGATTCTTGGCGGCCTTTGGAGGAACAGAAACAGGGAGGCCTGTGGATTAAAATCGCCCCTTTCTACGTACAACATTTTTTCTTGTACAGACGCCAGCATAATATCAAGCTACCCGAAAGGCGAAACTGTCAAATTTTCCCAATCAACTTTGAACCTTATGCTTTAGCGAGAAAGTTGAAAATCTATTAAAGAAATTTGACAGATTGTAGTAGCTTCATGTGCTGGCGTCTGTACTTATCGATGAATTTATTGAACCACAGAATTTATAATTTTAACATTGGAAGAGTTGGACGACCAATTTTTATTTTATACTAGTTGCACCCCGGTTTCACCCGCATAAGTGTCGATCCCGTGGGAATATCGGGATAAAAAGTAGCCTACGTGTTAATCCAGGGTGTCAGCTACTTCCATACAAAATTTTATCAAAATTGGTCCAGCCGTTTGAGCGTGAAGAAGTAACAAACATATAAACACACACACTCACAAACTTTCGCCTTTATAATATTAAGTGTGATTTTCAAAGAAAACTGCAAGGAAGGCAGACGAGAGAAGAGAATACTATCAAAAGAGGCATTATATTAAAATTTTGTTATAACAACACGCCATACGCAAATAAAAATACAAAGTTTATCTCTTCGCAAGTCATAAAAGTTATCACTGACAATGTAATAAGCGTTCTGGAGGATAAGAAATTATAATGTTTGTTTACCCATTTAAGTATCTCAATTCTATATCGACACAACATAATCATGCTGCATGCATTGATAAACTGTTGTGTCGACTACTGCAGGAAGCAGGAATGGTGAAGTTTGATTGCGGCTTTTCGAAGGACCAATTAGCGTTGTGTAATTTAGCGGGAAAATAATTTTTATGCGGGAGCGAATATTGGACGACACAGAAAATTGAGCAAAATGAAAGTATGGGAAGAGTATGACTTACTTGGAATCTCTGGATGTCAGGTTGGTGCTCGCGCGTTCTCTGATGATTTCTCTCACTCGCGCCCGGTAAATTGATTGTATTGTCCCACTGTTTGTCACTCTGTGTCACTTTGCGTCACTTTGCGTCGGCCAACACGTTAAATAGTTTATATTATAATGATGGTACAGCGGTTAAGTTAAAGCGGTGTTATGCGGTTGACTGCTTGAAGAGAACAGTGCGAATCCTCATGGCGACCTCAGTCAAGTCACTGCGGCGGAGACGCTTCTCATTGGTGTTGCGGTGTAGCACCTTTTGCGGTATGGGGGTAGGAATGGAAAGGAAGCCGGAATATGATTGGCTCAATACTGTAGTCCAATATGAATTCTACCCTCAATATTTGAGACGCGTTTGGAAACATGATACCAAAATTTTTATATTGCTAACTTGCGTAAGCAAGGAATGATCCGCACAGTCTCCTGCAGGACGAGACGCAACTCTAGTAGATCAATTTCTATAAAAACTTCGTGTTTTTTTTCTGCCAGAATCCTGTCGCACCGTCGCGTCTCGCCTGTCTGCGGGAGCCTTTAGTCAACATAGTTACCCATAGCATAATCAGCATATAATGTTCCCACTGCTGGGACACAGGCCTTATTCTCTCTTCGACGGGGAGTGGGCTGTAATCTACCACTCAGACCCAGTGCGTCTTGGTAGATGTAATTTTTGGTTCTAGGACATGCCGGTTTCATCACGATGTATTCCTTCACCAAATTATTTACACAAAGTAAAGCGCCTGTCTGGGTTCGAAGTTCGAACCCACGACCTACGAGTCGTATGACTCTTAAGTTGAGGCCGTTACCAGTGGAGCACCACTGCCCTTGTGAAACTGTGACTCTGTCTGACCTGATAGGTAGGTGAATAAACAGTAGTGACCACTACTTTAACTTAGCGGGGGAGCGTGACGAAATGCGCAAGCGCTCCAACACCCCGGTAAAAGGTAGCAGCAGGACACCGTGTGGTTTTAGTCAGTAAGAGTCTGACAGACCCCTCCACCCACCCCAGGGTGGTGGACATCCATGAGGATTTCCTCAGAATAAAAAAAAAGGTACTACTACCGCTATAATCGTGGTTACCTACCCTTCGGCCGCTATCCCACGAGTTTCTTGCGTTTTTTGGCAACATGTACAATCACGCCGTCCCGCTCTGTCTGTGTGAGCGCGGGTGGGGATTACCACTGAAACTCGCGACGTTAACGTCGCGTCTACGCAACATTGGCGCTGCGCTGACGTTGGAGAAGCGCCAACACTCGCAAAACGCCAGTGGCATAGCGGCCTTCCAAAAGAAAAAAGCAAAACTACATGGTATGATATATAGCTGCGATATCGAAGCTATAGGAAAACTATAGCATTCATCTTGAAAAGGACAACAAGCTTGCTCTAAAAGGAAACTGGTCATTGTAAAGCAAAGAAAAGGTGTTAGTTATATTTAGCTGCTAACCACAACTACTAACTGCTGCTTCAGATGGAAACAGACCTTACTGTTCAAGACATAAAGTAGAAAATGATTAATTTTTATCACTTTATGACGTAGTTTTTACAAGTTTTGCTATAAAATATCGTTGGGAACAAATCATGTTGTTTGCTCTTATGGTATCGTACACCTCGGTCCAGTCTGTGTCTTGGGATCTGTATTTTAGTTTTAGTTTTTTGCCACCGACTTCCGAAATTAAAATTATTTTCATAATTTTGAGTTAAAATCGTTTTGAAGTCGATTTAGTTTTTTTAAATTACTTTTTTTAACCGACTTCAAAAAAAGGAGGAGGTTATCAATTCGACTGTATTTTTTTTTTTTTTTTTTTTTTTTTTTTATGTTTGTTACCTCATAACTTGCGACTGGGTGAACCGATTTTCATGATTCTTTTTTTATTTGAAAGCTGGTGCTTCCCGTGTGGTCCCATTGTCACCATTTTAATATCTGATGATGGGATCTTAGAGAAATCGAGGGCAACCCTCAAATTTTATAGGCTCACTTATTGTTTTTCGCATATTTTATGAAGTATCTTGTGTACTTGCGTATGGTTGTCACCATCTCAGGTAGCTGGGCTGATGATGGAAGGTACAACTCCTTAACAGTAAGAAGTTACTCGAACAGGCAAGGGCTGTTTTTAGTAAATTGTTTTGATGTTTGATAGGGCATTTGTCACATTTGGTCTCATGATCATCAAGTCATGACCTGATGCTGCAGTCAGGATAGTCTGCAGAGTACCTAACTCCTCGACAACTAACAGCAGATATATCGTGTTTAGGCTCATTGAAAAGGGCTCGATGTGTGGATAAACGTACTGTTAATGAGGAACACCGAAGTACATAGAGACCTGATGCTGAAGCCAGGAGCATCGGAAAAAGTACAAACCTTGAAATTACAGCACAGTAGTCGTGTTTGGGCTCATTTTAAACAGGACTAAATTTTAAGTTCAATGCAATGTTGACATAAGTCTGGCCTGATGCTGCAGCCAGGATTATCAGCATCTAGTCTAAAAACATCAGGTCAGGATTTGATGATGGGATCCTGGAGAAATCGAAGGAACTCTTCAAATATTATAGGCACACCTATAGCGATTTGGGTATTTTTTATAGTAACTCGTGCACTTGCTCTCGGGAAGCACCATTTGGTGAAGTGGAACTGATGATGAAGACCACAGATGGCCTCCGAAACTACTCAATAATATATAAGTATTTCACGGGTTGCTATTCGATTACTTTCATATGGTTGCTAAGCAATTTATGCTCGTCACAATGTGAATGGTGATATGGAGCTGATGGTGGACCTGGAGAACTCCTCAACAATTAACTTCCCTGCATCGGGAAAAGCAATAATTTGTTTGTAAAAGGCGATGAGCACTAAGCTATTGTAACTTAGATAAATTATAAGCAGACCCACTAAAAAGCGTGAAATAAAAACTTTTTAAGAAAAAAAAAACCGACTTCCAAAAAAACACTACAAAGTGAAAAATAACTTTAATTTCGGAAGTCGGTGGCAAAAAACTAAAATACAGAACCAAAGACATCGACTTCCGAAATTAAAGTTATTTTTCACTTTGTAGTGTTTTTTTGGAAGTCGGTTTTTTTTTTCTTAAAAAGTTTTTTGTTTAATCATGTTTTGATACCCATCACGTCTGCGGTGTTTCGTTAGCTATAATTTAATTGGACCCTTTATAGGTAGTAAAAGATTCATGGTCATGGTGGAACTCATAGATTCACACGTAAATTCTGCCGCGTTAGAATATCTGGATCTTTTCAAATTTTTCCAAGTTTAGGAATTAGGAGGTTAGTAATTGAATAATAAAAAGTTTGTTTTTAAAATAAGTTACGTATAATAATATCAACATTGTACATAAAAGATAAGTAGGTATAAAATTAAACTTAGCACAAAATAAATGCATTAGGTATGTACTTATGCTAGTAACTTTATACATTACATGTAGGAATGAATGCGACTTACGGGTCCGTAGAATAAATCCGTGTAAAATATTATAATAATTACGTTAATTGCGCAGTTTTTTCCTACTCGTTTCTACAACACTTGGAAGTACGGTAGTTGATGAAGGAATAACTAAACAATGTTTGGAGTGTAGTCTTACTGCCGCACTCAGAGACGTCATTTGAAATTCATCAATCATTAACTTTGATTAACCACCATATCCGACTAGACAGCATTCCATTTAAATACTTGTCAATTAAAATTAATTATTGATTAATTGTAAGGTTTTAAGTAACGACTTTGAGTACCGGGGATAAACTATGTAAGTATTTAAAACAAAAGAATAAACATTCCTCGCTTTAACGATGTCACAACATGACAACACCAACTTATCAAGAACAATAGTCTTTATGTCATAACTCTCCACGTCACTCGTCAACTTGAAAGCTGTCGCTGATTCCTTGGAATTGCCTGATGGTTCCCCCCAGTGCCCTGGACGCGCCGTAGTAGACTATGCGGTACGGAGCCAAGATGGCGTCCTCTGGGACTGTCCACTCGAACGTCACTCGACTCCTGCCTCTGATCGTTGATACACGCTCCCACATAAACCTGGCAAGGGGAATAACATTAGATTTGAAGATAATGTTGGTTGTTAGTAGGCTTTTCTTTGATCTTGGCTTCAATAGTTCAGCCCCTGTACATTTGTGTGCTTCAAGTATAAAATTATAGGTAAACTTGCTTCCGCCCGCGACTTCGTCCGCGTGAAATTTCACCCTCCCCCCATTCACCCCCTTAGGGGTGGAATTTCGAAAAACCCTTTCTTAGTGGATATCTACTCTTCACAAAGAACACACCCTGCAAATTTCATGTCTCTAGGACCAGCGGTTTAGGCTGTGCGTTGATATAATTTATCAGTCAGTCAGTCAGGACTTTGAATTTTATATGTATAGATAGTTCATGTCGTTTTGAAAGGTAAAGCCATTCAGCACAGTTTGTTGTTAGAGAGAGATTCGGCCACTTCCAAAATATGTCAGTGGATCCAATATTTTTTTATTAGATAATCAGTTTCTTGTGCGACAAAACGTTATAAATCAATACCAACGTAGATATTTCCATGTCAAACAAGGACCTGATAAAAATCAGCTCCAAAGATAGGCACGAAAGTCTAGATACGTCGAGGGCTGGTGAGCGAGCAAATAATACCAGTAACCCAATCGATAAAAGACCATACCTTCTGATGATGGCCAGCTCTCTTAGCATTATGCTGAGCGATGGCTGTTTTGCGTGGATGCGACGCATATTCACCTCCAACTTGTTCTTTTTTTTTAACCGACTTTAAAAAAGGAGGTTCTGTATTCGACCCATATGTATGTATGTATGTCCGCGATTATCTCAAGAACTACTGAACCGATTTTGATAACTCTTTCATTAGTGTGATCTACATACTTTCAGGAAGGTTTTAGTTATATAATACATTAGGTAACTATTCTTATGTACGAAGTTATATGCATAAATGTACTGCATTCCCGGCATTTCTATTTGAATTTTGATGATTCTTCGAGTCGTGTCTTCAATTCTTTAATGCACTAGTGTTAATTGAATTTGTGTGGGGTAGGTACAACTAAAAAGTGAAAAATAAAAACTTTTTTACAAAAAAAAACAACTGACTTCAAGAAAAACACTACAAAGTGAAAAATAACTTTAATTTCGGAAGTCGGTGTCAAAAACGAAAATGCTGAACAAACGACACCGACTTCCCAAATTAAAGTTATTTTTCACATTGGAGCGTTTTTTTTGAAGTCGGTTGTTTTTTTTTGCGTTTGTAATCTTTCTCTGCGTCATTTTTACCACAATTAAACGACGTGTTTTCTATCTTCTTATCTTTCTATGGCTCTAAGCCTTGACTGAACATAGTAAGGAGGTATACATACTTGGTTTCCCAATCAGCATCGTTGGCCACGACCACCCATTCCGTCAGCTCGAACCGCTCCACCACCGCGTGACTTCCTTCCTGCTTCAGATCATTGCGAGGATTGGCAGCCAACTAAAAGCCACATTAAGTAAATTAATTGTATGATTTTACTCTGTATCAAATATTCATTCCTGATCCAAATGAAGGTCTTCAACTAAAGGTTTAGTCGGATATCTATGGGTTTAGTCTTCCACTAAGAATGAAAAAGCCTTAATTTGTAAGGATTCATTGTACAAACTTTTTAGCCAGAATCAGCATCATCAGCATGCCTGTTGATATCATCATGGTAAGTACTGAATACCTATTTGGATGGTTGATCAAAAAAAGTAAAAGGATTTAGATAGCGTAAATCTTCATGCAGCATCACATGGTTTGGTTGGCCTTGGGCAGTAACAGGAAGACGAGAAAAACAAACGACAGTGCATCATTCGTTCACCAAGACAATATGCCAAAACGCATGGTCGGGTCGACATATTCGAATCGTTCGTATTTGTTAAACAACAAAACTGACCCGAAGCATATAAAGCATAGGCTTTCGGCATCTAACCTTTTTTTTTTGTTTTTTTGAATCATATTCTGGTCTCTTCGGTAAAATGCGAGGTAAGCCGAGCGGTTTTTCCCGAACATAAAAATTGTATATCAATTATGCAGTCCGTCCATGCAGAATCATACCGAGCGCAAGCCGAACAAGTTTGTAGCACTCAAAATACTGCAGTGAAAAAATAATGAAATTGCAGTTGCAGTTCTGTAGTTTATGCCTGCCTATCCCCTTGGGAAGAAGTTGTCGTGAGTTTATGCATGTATATACAAATAATAATGACTACTTACAAAGGTAGCAGAAACGACTTCTCCCCTCCGCACTCTCTTGTCCGGCTGCTGCAGACATTGTCCGAAGCTCATGCCGATGGGAGACGTGTCGAAGATCACGGGCGTGATGAGTGATAGGATCCGGTCACGGTTGTCTGGCGGCTGCGGTCCGGCTGGCACGTCGGTACCCTGGAGGAAAAGATGATATAATGCATCTTGGGACTTGAATTTACTTAAAATGTTTTCCGTGAAATGGAACTTGACATACATAATCAGCCTATAACGTTCCCACTACTGGGACACAGGTCTCATCTCGGTGAGAGAGA
Organism: Amphipoea lucens; assembly: GCA_947508005.1. Taxonomy (NCBI): domain Eukaryota; kingdom Metazoa; phylum Arthropoda; class Insecta; order Lepidoptera; family Noctuidae; genus Amphipoea; species Amphipoea lucens. Next base: position 2,097,726 of record OX382364.1, read on the forward strand.
GTGGGCACTGGGCCGTAATAGACCACTCGGGTCCAGTGCGGGTTGCTAGATGTCATGTCTTCGAAGTTTTGGTTCTAGGATATGACGGTTTCCTCACGATTTTTTTTCTTTCACCTTTTTGAGAGCAGTCTGGAAAGCTCAAGCCCAAGTCACTCGCAAAGAATTTTCCACTTTGAGACTATAAAAAAATATTTCCTGAATTTGTTTACTGAAAACCATGTGAGGAATGCCAGAAATCTCCAAGACGTGCAATCTGATGATCATTTGGTTTTATCATATCATTCATCATGCTCATTCCTTGTCTGACCAAGTTTTTAAACTGGTAGACTATGCACTTTTTTGTTGGTACATACCTGAATAGCGGCGGTAGCAAACTGACTGAATTTGTTCAGGAATATGTCCAGTGTGTTTGGTCCATAGATGGTGGATGCAGCCTCGTATCTTTGTGCCTGGCAAAATAATTTATGAGTTAACAAAAAACTCACTATCAATAACAGAGAAAAGTAAAGAATAAGATATAGTCAATAGTAAACAAGTAAGTTATATATTATTTTTCTCGAATTTTGTTCAAGAATTCATGTCATTATAGAAGTATGAGGAACAGGATGTAAAGTTCACTCATACTCTATAGAAAAGGGAGGATCCTCCGACCAGACGGGTGTTGTGTCTGGCGGGCTAATGCCCGATGATTCATGTCGGGCTGTTGTATCTATGCTAGTTGCGCGGTAAACTCTGCTTGCGAGATGCAGGATTTGCGTGACGTCAATATAACGCGCGGTTCGCATGTAGATGTGGCGTTGTAGATACCGCTACAGTCATCTTAGCCAATTTACAAGGTAGGAAGCGACAGTTCAAGGAGCGTCATACCTAGTTAATCCTCATCTGTAGTGGCATTTTTAATTTAAATTTAAGCATTTCTTTGAAGCGCAACTAGTGCTCAGTTGACGGAAATAGGCTCACCCCGTTTTACGTGAGAATTAAACATAACTAGTTGTAGTATTTAGTAAATAGTAACTTAATAAGAAAGTACATCACTAGTAGAGACACAGTGATGGACGCACAACACTAGCAGAGGACAGCGAGGGCACACGCTAAGCAGAAACCATGAAAGCGCTATTATTGTAGAGTCAAGTAAAATATTGTTGTTACCTGCTCACATAGTTTTATTAAAAACTAGCTGCGCCCCGCGGTTTCACCCGCATAAGACTCGATCCCGTGGGAATATCGGGATAAAAACTATCCTATGTCCTTTTCCGGGACTCAAACTATCTTTATACCAAATTTCATCTAAATCGGTTCAGTGGTTTAGGCGTGAAGAAGTAACAAACATATAAACACACACACACTCACAAACTTTCGCCTTTATAATATTAGTGTGACAACCATAGTGAAATGTGAGTGTATTTTACGTAAGCCTCTGTCTATGTCAGGCGTGATGTTGTGTTAAATTCAATAAAGTTATATCTACTAACCTGATACTCCTGAGGAGTAGCAATATACTGTATGTACTCATTGGTCAATCCTGACACCACTACACGGGGTTCAAACCCGTTCTCCTCCATCACGCTGCCGACCACAGACCTCATCCGTCTTCCGGTCATGGTGGTAGGTTCTCCTGGCACTCCAAGGATTACCAGGTCTCCAAGCCAAATTAGGGAAGCTGAGATAATGTGAGGATGCCATGGGAGAGGGAAGTTAGCCTGAAATAATAATGTCGAGGTATTAAAAACCTTAAATAATTAAAAAACCTTTGTGCTCTTCTATCAGTTCTATCTTTATGTATGATAGCTGCGCCCCACGGTTTCACCCGCATAAGTGTCGATCCCGTGGGAATATTGGGATAAAAAGTAGCCTATATGTTAATCCAGGATGTCAGCTACCTCCTTACAAAATTTTATCAAAATGGGTCCAGCCGTTTGAGCGTGAAGAAGTAACAAACATATAAACACACTCACAAACTTTCAACTTTATAACATTAGGATTACTAACCCGTCCAGTAGCCAGCAGGATAGGCTTGGGCGCGTGACAAGCGATGTCTTCCTTAGTGGCCGCACCGATTAGGCTACCTAAGAAGTCCAGCAGAGGTACACCTTCCAGCGTGCCCTGGGGAAAACATAAAGTCAGTCACATTCCTAGGAATTTGTTTCATCAAAAGTTTTACATGACAATTTTAAGATATAACGCTCCTAATTGCGTTTAAAGGCGAAAACGTTAGGGCAGCCTACGAAATTCAAATTTTATTACGTTTTTTGCAATTTGCAGGTCAGTATCAGGCCGTATGTTTATCTAAATATGACTCGCGGCCGTAATAAATATTTATATAAAGAACTAGCTGTGCCCCGCGGTTTCACCCGCATAAGTTTAGATCCCGTGAGAATATCGGAATAAAAAGTATCCTATGTCCTTTCCCGGGACTCAAACTATCTCTATACCAAATTTCATCTAAATCGGTTCAGTGGTTTAGGCGTGAAGAAGTAACAAACATATAAACACACACACACACACACACACACTCACAAATTTTCACCTTTATAATATTAGTGTGATAGTGTGATTACAATCATAAAAATCGTCAACGTCAATGTCCTTGCCACCCTTTGTGTTTTACCATGGAATCCTTCGATCAACAATACCACCTTGGTATTGTTGATCGAAGATGGATTCAGAACATGATCCTGAACCCCCCTGCGTTATTTACGTAGGTTATTTAAAAAAAAAATTGTTGTTCCATACCAATTTTGACCTCGTAGGTTACTTCTTCTATATGAAATAGCTGATTTTTTTTTTTATAACTGACGATATAATATCTAAACTAGGGGAACGCTAGAATCATGACTGCAAACTTCGAAACTCTTGAACTTTCTGCTGTGATGATAAGTTTAAATTGTCGTTTTTTTTATTCATCATCTTCATTATTTCCGCCGAAAGACGTCAATTGCTAGAAATAGCCCCAAGCACCGCCACTTCTACCGGTTCTGTGTTTCTCGCATGCAGCGGATTCCTGTTTTTTTTAAATTAAAAGTAATGAATTCTGCAAAAGGAAGTAAATTCATACAGACCTGTGTAATGTTTAGTGTGTTGGCTCCATCTACCGTTCCTGAAGCGAAACTATAGCCCAATGCCGGAAAGCAACCCTTCACTGTCTCTTCCTAAAAAATAATAACAAAATAAAATGAATACTACCTATATCCTCAGATTCATTAAACCTAATCCTATTTCTTTAATCCCTAAAGAACAGGATGAGCATTTAAAAAATTCAAACCATACCTAAATGGTTGACCGACCGCCCATCAAAAACCCCCTTTGTGCTATATAATAATAATAATAAGAATAGTTAGAAAGTTTGACGAAAATGAAATCACTACTCCCCATAACATTAACTCTTCGTAAAAAAAAAAACACCACACACACGCTACATTGACTGGGCTTGGGCCCGTTAATGTAGCTTAAACTAGCCAAAGAGCTAAGAAACAAATAGAATAGAATAGAATAGAATACTCTTTATTATGTACACCATATAAATTACAGACATAAATATAGAAAACTTTACAATCGGTGACACAATGGGCGGTCTTATCGCTAAGAGCGATCTTTTAAAGACAACCTTTGGATGGCTTAAAAACGGGAAGGACAGACAAATACTGTAGGTAGTCTGTGGTGTACCATTTACACAATACAATAAATACATACATAAAGTACTGTTAATCTATATAAATATATACATACACATAATAACAAACATGAAACAGGAGCAAAGAAAATACAATGACAATGTTTAAGGAGAGAGAAAGTGCTTTTTTATCATAGTCTTAAACAAAATTTGTTTACCAAAAATAATAATAATAGTTTATTTCAAAATGGGATTGCAAAGTTAGTTAGTTAGCTTTATAAGTCTTTAGGCATTGGTAAATATATAGATGGTTTCCTACAGCGATGACTATGGGCCAGTTCAACCTACAGCATAGCGGTAGACTTACCTCGTTGAAGGTTTGCGCCACTGGGTCGTACTTGGCGACTTCTTGCTCAGACATCCTTATGAACTGGTGAACAACTGCCAGTTCTCCTGTCAACTCCTCTCCGGGAGAGTTCAGGGCTTCCTGGAAACAGTATACAAATATTGTTAGTGATTATAATATATTCTACTTTCGTTATTTTCCGTATAAAGTGGATTTTACTGTGAACGATACTTTCTCTTTCAGATCAGAGAAGATTATTACCGCATGATGAAAGAAAATTGTGATATCATAGAAAACACTACTAAACTACAGTAAAAACATACTGTGTTTGTTCTGATGGAAAGGGTTTCTTGTATGGGTCAAGAAAACTTGTACCTAGATACTTCTTCTTTTTGTAATACGCCCAACAGTGGCAACAATACATTGATTTATGTTCAGTTTTTAATAGTCCCACAGTTACCAACATAGATCTTTTCCATGCGCGGTCCGAGGGGGGGGGGTCGTGGGGGTCATGACCCCCCCCCAAAATCATTCAAGCTGTCAAGAGTCTGAATGATTTACTTGCCTTACTAAACTTAAAACTGTACATGAGCCACGAAAACCCCGATAGGCATATTCAAAAACATTAAGAACATCGGCAGACATGGGGACTGCTGACTGAAGTAAAAACTTAAAACTATGAAATCACAGTGGGTTTTCTAACGCGCCTAAAAATATTTTTCTTTAAAAGCGAGCGAAGCAAACTCGGGATATTGGGTACCCCGCTCGTACGTAAGGTTGAAAGGCTTAGGTAAGGCCAGATTCCAAAACCTAAACTGCTGTAAAACGAGTTTAAGCTTTTCGTCATAATTCGATAAAGTAAGTTCTCTTTTTGTATGATGGGTAAAAGAAAACAGAGACTATTCAAGCTGGGGTGCTAAAATTTTGAGGCTCGCTACGCTCGTTCTTGCAACTGAAATTGGTTCTTGAGCTTTTCTTCAAAAGTCGACAAAGCAAGTAATTCCTAGTCCTTTTGGAATGATCGAAATTCGAAAGAAAATCGAAAAAAGAGCGTTCAAAATTTTCGAGCTCGTTTCGCTCGCTTTTGCATTTTAGTTTCTTCTAGCTGCTTGAGCTTGCCTGCACAAGTCGACAATGTAACCCCTATTTCTACTTAAAAATATGAAACAAAACCTAATTAAATAGAGGCGGGTTGTAAAAATTTTCGAGCTCGCTTCGCTCGCTCTCCCCACCCTGCACAATCTGTCGTTCTAATACATACAACGAATTTGGCAGCATTTAAGTAACCCCATGTAAAAGCTGCGTCCCTAAATAGCATAAGTAATGTGGAGCTGGAGATGTACATGAACCTTAACATGTCATCACGCCTTTAATCCCCAAAGGGTTGGGCAGGGGTCTACCTTCATATAGTACATACACCCACATTTCGCCAGTTATTAAGTGAAATGTCATAGAGAGCGAGCCTACTGCCGCCAACCGGGCACAAATCTAGACTCCAGGCTGCTTCTGAGAAATTTCTGATGGCAAAACCCATTAATACTTTACCCGACCTAGGAATCGAACCCAGCTAGGACCTCATGCTCAGCAGTAACGCTTGCGACCACTAGACCTACGAGGAGATGAACCTCCCTTAAAATATTCCTCGGCAACCATGATGACCCCCCCCAAAATCATGGGCTGGGACCGCGCCTGATCTTTTCACCATAGATCTCATCATAGATCATTTCTTTTCAACATAGATCTTAATACTCACCCAAGCTCCTTCAAACACAGCAGTCCCGATAATCTTGGTGCTCTCGAACATGTCCTCACCAGGTCCTTGGGAGAAGCACCTCTCCATGTGGTTGCAGAGGAGGAACTGATTGTCACACTCTTTGCCAGAAAACTCGCAGCGAGCGCCACGTGTGTTCGGAGACATGTCGCCTTGGTTGGAGGAGAAGAATCCGGCGACTATGTTCGGCTGGAACAAGTTGTTTGGCGTTATTTAAATGTATTCTTAAATATTCTTGCTTATTACTTTAGGTTGTAACGGGGTCGTAAATACAAATTGGACTACCTACTCCGTGTTTTATCGTGGATTTCAAAGTTGCCTTATTAATGAATATTTTTCATGAAATGCGCAGCAGTATTTATTTGTGGATTATTATAGGGCATGTGACTTGTTTTACCAGCTCGCCTGTCGAGGGCTGTGACCATAGCAAAACCCTGGTAAGGGTGCTTTGGGGCAATAGTTAGAAATCAAAGGAGTTTCGGTTTGGTTACCCAGTCATGTGACGGAACGTATTTTTTACCCGACTGCGCCAGAAGGAGGGTTATTGCAAGGATTTTTCTAAAAATCTTTTAGCTTCTATATTTGATATCTTCTTATTAATCAAGCGCAGAATCTGAGTTTCATTATTGTGAAGCTAATGCAAGCTTCATAATTGTAAAACTTAAATCTACCTATGAAAAGTATGAGTCCACGTCTAAATCCTACCAACCTTCCCAGCCATACTGCCAGGATTGAGCTCCTTCTCCATCTTCAAAGCTGCGTACCCCAGGTTATCTGAGGACACCAGCCGGTTGGTCAAGTTCATGCTGGTGGTGTGCACCGCGAACCAGTTCATCACGCCATGGAGGCTTCCGTCTTCCTTCTCGATCCTCACTTGAGTTAGGATATCATCTGCGTTGGATTCATAGCTGGGTAAAGATTTAGAATTATTTGAAGATGAGTTATAGTTTATGAAATGCTAACTGGAGAGTAAACAACAACTGAGCATTAAGTTTCGATTTTCTATAAACAAAATTTTCAATGGTAAACCCCTAGTAAATTTCGGCATTGGCTAGTCCAAACATAGCAACTAATATTTTTAAGATTAGGGTAAAAATTAAAAACTTGAAAGTAAAATAGAAACCACACATTGGGTAAAAATGCTCGTATAATTCTTATTCTTTTATAAAGTGCCAAGCTATCTTAAGTTAAATGCAGATTTCTTCTCAAGCACTAGAGAATCAGCATGACTCATTGTTCATCACTTACCGAGCCTTCTCCTCTTCTGGGTTGTATTCATAAGAGTAGGGGGACCTGTTCTTGTGAGCGTCCTTCACTTGCGCCTGTGCGAAGAATAGTCGAGCTGGTACCATATTCTCGTGCGCGCGGACTATACTCTGAAATTTACGTTTGCAAAGCTGTAGTATTTTGAAATCCACTTCTAATAATTGAAATGATGCACTATCTCAAACATAACACTTGCAATGCCTGTAATAATCGGCTACCCTTTAGAGAGGAGGCCCAACGAAGGGGGCTTCACAATCATGTGCTTAAAGGATGATTTCCACCAAACTGCTCGCATCGGATCGGATCGAAACGGATTTTACAATCTTTAAACGATATTAAATCGTGTACACAGTATTTAAAGTCTATATTACCAAGCCGCACACAGTAGCTTGACCGCGGGCGTCTTCCGCGACACGCGATCGTAGCTGAAAGTATGCTGCGACGCGCGTACGGCTCCGTTCGCCTGTCGTCGTATCCGATCGAATTATTTCGGCTGCCGTCCAAATTTTTCTTTCCTCTTCTGTGTTTTATGATTATTTTCTTCTTCTTCTAATGCAATAACCAACATACTACGTCAACTTCAACCATTTTCAAAAATTAGAACACGTGAACACGGTTGGAATGAAACTATTTGACTAGGCGCAGAAACGGAGACGTACGCAAGCGACGGTACGGAGCCGATCGTATGCGTCGACATGCTGCCGGACGTGATCGGCTGTCGCCGCATCCGTTCGTATCCTTTCCGATCCGATGCGGTGCGAGCCGTTTGGTGGAAATCATTCTTAATTCATGGTTGCGCGCCGATGTCCTTGACACCCTGCATACTTTACTCAAACTTCGTAATAAAAATTATGGTTAGTCTTCAGAAGTTCAGATTTAAGGACTGACCGTCACTACTCACTGATGAATAGTATTGTATAAAAAAAATTAAGCGGGTTCACGTTGCGGCAACCATGATTTCCTAGAATTGTTAAACTACCTGTGCTTACCCTGGTAATTCCATTAACATAAGCATTGAAGGTCTCCCGAGAGAAGCCAAGAATGCTAATGTCCAGGATGAAGTCCACCATGTGACCTCCAGGGCCGCTGTGTGTGTGGGTGCCGGTGAGGATCACGTTCCTCAAGGAGTACATATCGCCGTACCGCTCCTGGAGATTCTTTACTACCTGGATGCAATATGATTATAATATGGTAAGTGGTCATTATCATCACCTGCCTAGGCTTTTCTCAACTATTTTTGGGGTCGGCATTCAGTTTACCCGGATTCAGCTCACCAGTATTTTACGTGGAGCCACTACTTAGGTAAGTGGTCGTTTTGTATAATTATACCTGCTTTGTCTTTTGTTACCCCTACTTCTTGATAAAAGACTAATGCTAAAAACATGACAGACAGGACATTTTTACATATTATATGGTTAACATCAACCATATTGCATTCACGACTTCTATCAAAGCAGAAAATAATTCTCCAGCATTCGTTACCTCTCGTCTGACGGCAATGCCGACAGCTTGCACCTCTGCAGTGACCAGCACTACCCTGGTGTTTCCCTTCATGAAGATGAAAGACCTGGCAAACTGGCGCAAGTGAAGACCTCGTCCACTTTGACCTACTTCTGCGTAACCCATCTGCAATCAAAATCATCAACATCTTCGTGAGTTTTAGAAGAAAAAATCTGCCTAGCCTTTTCACTATGTTGGAGTTGGCTTCCAGTCTAACAGGAAGCAACAAAATACCAGTATTTTACATGCAGCGACTGCCTATCTGACCTCCACAACCGAGGTACTGAGTAATACGATACCCCTTGGTAAGACTGGTTGTCAGGTCAGACTTTCAGGCTTCGAAGAATGATAGCCGGTATCCAACGGCTTAACGTGCATTCCGAGGCACAGAGGGGTCTTGTTATGTAAAGATGGTCACCCATCCACGGACCATCCGCTTACGAATCTTATAATTAGATTGATGCCCAGTTTGACAATAAAAAATGCTACCATGTTTATGGGGACCGAGCACAAGTCATTACACCCTAATTGCGCGATTGTAACACGCTATCAATCTCTATCTGAATCATTTTGAAGAATATTGCTAGTCCATTGCTTCATATGTTCGAAAAATTTGTCTGCTCACCAACGTAAATAACGCAATGAATGTGGTTGAACTGTCAAAATCAAAAAAATGAAAACCGATGCTACTGATAGTGTGTTACGCCATTACCCCCCCATTTTAAGAACGAGGCTGCTAGTCTGTTGTCGGGTTTACTTTAAGGCACAAATCACACCGAGATGGCAGCGGCCGGCAGCGAAACGGCGAGCAGTTTCAGTGTCATATAATTTTTTAAACTTTATCTACACTACAAGAAGAGTCGTGCGCCGCCGCTGTGCGGGTGTCGTCGGAGTGCTGGTGGCCCCGCGGGCGGCCGCGAGACCTTTTCAAGTTTCTCAAGCGATACTACTTATTATAGCAATGAAGATAAAGTTTAAAATTATATGACACTGAAACTGCTCGCCGCTTCGCTGCCGGCCGCTGCCATCTAGGTGTGATTTGAGCCTAAAATCTAGACTAGATTTGAAACACGGAACTCACAAAAGTAATTTCCACACAAGGCCCCGTCATATCAGCGATACCGACTCCCACTCGGTACGGCAAGTCACTTTCTTCGGTTGTAGCAGGTGCAGCCGTGGAAGCCGTAGTCGCTGGGTTATTCGTAGTTTCCTCGTAGTCTTTAGCTTCGTTGACTACTAGAATTATGGTGGCTGTCATGGCTCCTATGACGCCGAGGACCACCACACCGATCACCAGCTTAGCCGTCAATGTACACGGCATTTTTTCTGAAATTTTTAAGACATCGATGGATTTACTTGCATGCCATTTTAATACCAGTTGTATGCCTAGAGGAACTTTGACTCCTAAATCAGAAGCTTTTGGCTTAGTTTAGGGGGCATCAGTTCGCTCTTTAATGTGGCTCTATTTATATATATAAAATTCAAAGTCCTGACTGACTGATATATCAACGCACAGCCTAAACCGCTGGTCCTAGAAACAAGAAAATTGGAGGTTGTGTTCTTTATGAAGAGTAGGGATCCACTAAGAAGGGGTTTTTCGAAATTCCACCCCTAAAAGGGTGAATGGGGGAGGCTGAAATTTCACGCGGACGAAGTCGCGGGCAGAAGCTAGTTGTACAATATACCTTTAATTTCTCGGATTGTGAGAAAGATATGTGGCTATGAAAGAAATTAACACTGGAAGGACGGCTAATAGAGATGTACGGAAGAAAATGAGGTATTACACCCACTTTAAGTAAATTGGGATAAAAGGCGATGATGAGGATAAGTAATGATGGATATTTAGAGAATATCATCACGCTTATTGTTTACTCTGAAAGCGTAAGGAGAAGTTAAGAGCATATCCACGTTAATTTCACCAGTTACCAAAACGTATTTTGCTTTTTTCCGACGTATACCACGTAGAAAAAAACAATAGAACAATGGTTTTAGATAACTGATTTAATTATGATTTGAGCATTTGTCTGCTTTTTGTTTTTTCTTTCGACGAATGATTAATCTATTAACTACACTATGTTATTGTATTTTTTTCTCAATTAATCTTTATAATGTGTGTTAAATGTTCCACGCTCTTTTGTAAATTTTATGACAAATTTTTATTGACATGTAATTTTTTTTAATAATTATGAATAAATGAACTGAACTGAACTAGAACGTAGTCACACAAACCTAGCGAGGGGCTATCACCATGTCCTTGCTCCTGATTTTCCTAAGTAATGTCTGTTATAGTTTGGCATTGTTGAGCGTCTAAACTATCATCATCATTTCAGCCGAAAGACTTCCACTGCTGGACATAGGCCTCCCCCAAGCACCTCCACTTCGACCGGTTTTGTGCTTCTCGCATCCAACGAGTTCCTGCGGCCTTCACAAGGTCGTCGGTCCACCTTGTGGGAGGCCTTCCAACGCTACGCCTTCCGGTACGCGGTCGCCACTCCAGAACCTTTCGGCCCCATCGGCCATCTGTTCTGCGAGCAATGTGCCCTGCCCACTGCCACTTAAGTTTGGCAATTCTTCGGGCATAAACTAAACTATCATAAAATATGTATTTTCTCAAAGTTGCAATAGGTAGGTACTTATTTGACTAGAAAATCGCTTTTAAATTCTGCGTAGGTATAAAGTATTTATGCTCGTGAATGTAATGACCTAGTAACTATAAATTATGGGTAGTATCACCCCCATCAGTGAAAGTGGTAGATAAATAATAATGTATCTAATAAATAGCACACGTACTTATACATTATACGTAGATATCATTAATCACTTGCTTAATTAGGTTGATATTAGTATTACTAAGCTCATTTCAATATGTTTAAGATAATGAGAGCTAGATACGGATAAATATCATCCAGGATGGCAACAGGAAGGGTGAAAGGAGACATATTTAGACTAGGAGATTATGGCGAAATCCAAAAGATGGGTAATGTTTTTTGGAATGGTGTAAGACCGCGAACCGGCAAACGTAGGGCCTCCCCTAAAACATCCAAAAAACATTACCCATCTTTTGGATTTCGCCATAGTCTCCTAGTCTAAATAATTCTCCTTTCACCCTTTCTGCACGACCGCACGTCCTCACGTGCGGTCGTCTGGAGCACTTGGACGGGGTTGCGGTGAATGTACCTCCCGGCGTTCCAAATGTTTCAAGATAAAATTCAAACTTTTTTCGACTTAGTGATAGCAGATATCACCTATTTTATGGATTTCATCATACTTGTTGTCTGCAAATGGTAGTAGAACTTTGGTCTCATTTTATTTTTGGACAAAATTAGACTACTAAGGACTGTCTCGTTGGACTAGTGGTCGCAAGCACGAATGGTAAGGTAATGATGACCAAACTGTTACTGGGTTTGCTGAATAGGTAATATTCAGTAGTTAATGTAACAACCCAGGCCCGGAGTCTACACGTGTGCCCTTTCAGTGGCTATTAATTCCCGCCCCCTATTGCGTGACTAAAATAATTGTGGGTGTAGGCACTAGGTACACACCTTTGCGTAAACCTTCAGTACAAAAGGAGTGATGGTGTTTTGCCAAAATATAGTGAGGTAAATAAGTAACTAGGTATAGCGTTCGGTACGTGTACGGTTCTCTCCCTTCGCAAATAATTATTTATCCTTAACCTTGTTTTAACCACACACTTTTAAAACCCCTACGGTCTATGCAAATTTGGCTCCCAACAACGTAAACATACTGTTTGTCCCTCCTTCCACACAAATTGTCGTTCGGCCTAACGCAGTTTCCCTTTCCTCAGTAGCTAGGTAGCTCCGTCTATGATAAGGCTAATAAAATTTTTAATTTAAATAAAATGTAAAGGAACTATTACGAAATGGCTACTTAAATTAGATTATGCAGAGACTGACAAGACAATCATCCGCCTAGCCTTTTCCCAAAGACCATGGCAGAGACTGACAATATACTAAATATTTTAAAATAATTTCGACGTAAGTACAATTACATATTTTAATTTTAAGGGTTAAGCCTGGAGATCTGTTATACAGATCCCGAAACCAGCATAGAATCCAGTTCTCACAAAGGATAAACTGGAAAATGTAACTTGATGCTATGAATCAAAATTGTACCTTTATGAAAGTAATAAAATTATTATTATTTATTATTATAATATTTATTTATTTATTATAGCACTCGTTTTTGCTATTAATTCTGAGCAATATGTTCTTGGCTTTAAAAAAATACTCTGTATATTATCTACATCCCGATTAAAACATACTGTTAAAAATACTTACATATGGGGCCCGGTAAAGCCGATCACACAAAAACAAAATCACAACACTTAAAAGTTTAAAACATAATTAATTTAAGTTGGTACTTATTTGAAACAAATAACAGTAACACGCACCATCTCTTCGAAACAGAATGTCCCTAATAATGAAAAACAGATAATATATATTTTAATAATATTTAAGTAATTAATCGATCAATATTAAGCCGATAACCAATTATCGGTTCAACAAAATTATCTAAAATATTTGTATTCAAGATAAAAACATTTCGCCAACTAGGACCTGGGGCTCAAAAATTAAAACTATATTATCAAATTATTTTAAGACTTCTAATGTTAAATATTTTTATGAATTTTATTGTCCTACAATTACCATAAAGTATGCTCATGCCGCCTGTGATACAGGTTAATCCTAGTACAGGCATCTATGATCTATCATTAAAAATATACCTTTGGAAATAATTTCTAAGACTTTTGTAATAATTTTACCAATTTTAATACTGAATAAAAACATTATTATTAAAACATCTTTATTATTATAAATATATTATGCACTATAATACCACACACCTATTACTATCTACTATCAATCAGAGTCTGAGTTATTGGGATGCATGAAGAAGCCTCCTCGTATAGCGCAGTTTGTTCCGCCAGTTACTCAACTTAACCGAGCGCTCGGCGCATCCTGGACAGTCACATCCAACACCATATTTGACTGGCCAATTCTTCCCTTGCGGTGGTAGGGCTAACGCCCGCCTGGTTTGCGACCATGCACCGTCCCACCGGAGTCCGGCGTCAAGCAGCCTGCTGTGTTTCGTCGATGCGTGAGAGTTTCAGGGCCTTAGGCATCATAGACCTCATCCAAAATCATCTCGCTTTCCATCAGGCGTGATCGAGGTCAAGAGCGGGCCCATTCAGCAATAAAAATGAATAATTTTGAAGGATATTGCTAATCCATCGCTTCAGTAGGAAATTTGTCTGCTTAACAACGTTAAAAACGTAATAAATATTGTTGAACTGTCAAAATGAAAACCATTCCTAACGTTAGTGGTTTACGCAATTACCCTGCTGGTGTTCTGAGACAGTGAGGCGGCAGACCACGTAGGAGATAGCGGGACGAGCTGGATCTTTGTAATGAGGAAAATTAATAAAGCGCTCTTTCTCTCTCTTACTTATTTAAAAAATTGCTGTGCCCGACAGGGTTCATAATTGTTTCTATTATTTTTATTTACCACCTGTACCTAATTGTACATTATGGATTGCAATAAACGATTTGAGATTTGAGGTTCCGTCAAAACTGGAAGGAGGACGCGCGGGCTCGCGAAATATGGAAGGAGTGGAGGGAGGCCTAAGCCCAGGAGTGGGACAGTGTAGGCTAGTAAAAAATATAAATATTTCAAACTCACTAAGAAAAACGATTTCTTGAAAAATTGGATACAAGTGCATCACCCGTATAAGTCTCGATCCCGTGGGAATATCGGGATAAAATTGATCCTATGGACTATCTGTGTGCCAAATTTCATCCAAATCCGTTCACCTGTTTTTGCGTGATTGAGTAACAAACTTTCACATTTTATATCTATCTACCTTCTATTATCAATAAAACAAAGTCGGGTTAGTTACACCATTTATAACTCAAAACTGCTGGGCCGATTTTTATGATCATTGATTTGTTGGGTTTGTCTCCGCCCCGAATAGCAGAATAACTATTAAAACATGGGAAAATACACGAAAAAAAAAAATGATAAGTGAGTAATTCATTTTTAACCGACGAAAAAACGGAGGAGGTTATCAATTCGACGCGTATATTTTTTGTTTTTTTTTTTTTATGTATGATCACGCATAACTTTTTACATAGCAGTCCGATTTTAATAATTCTTTTTTTATTGGATAGGACATACCTCGAAGTTGGTCCCATGTAAATTTGGAAAAAAAAATCCTACCCTAAGGGTGGGAAAATAGGGGTGATTTATTGTTCATTCACAGATTTTAATGCTGAGCTGTGTATTACAATTAAAATAAAAGGCCTATCTATGTTGGTATATAAAGCCTGTTTTTTTAAGTATTGTATTATACAAAAAAGAATAATTAAAGTAGGATTATATAAAAGTTAATATCTAAAGTAAGGTAGGTAGCTATTTTAAAAGTAATCAAAAATTAAGCATGTAGTAATTAGTAAATTATAGCCTCAAAAAATTATAAAATAAAAACTTTTTAACAAAAAAATTAAACCTCCGAAAAAACTGAAAGCAAAAAATAATAAACCTTTTTTATTTTACCTTAATAAATAAGTTCTTAAACTAATGCAAGTATACCTAAGAAATTTTGAGTCGGCCCCAAACAATCAATGAACAATGATCACTAAATTACCTTTTTAAAGAAATAACCAAATCAAATTAATAATGCAACGTGAAATCTCCAGCGATAAATATAACATTCCAAACAAAAAATGCGCTCTCCGCACGACCACTCGCAACGATATTAAGTTGCTTGTTTGGCGCCGACTCAAAATTACTTAGGTATACTTGCATTAGTTTAAGAACTTAATTATTAAGGTAAAATAAAAAAGGTTTATTATTTTTTGCTTTTCAGTTTTTTCGGAGGTATAATTTTTTTGTTAAAAAGTTTTTTCTAATACATTTTGTATGGCACGGCTTTTTTTATGGTATCTCGAGAACGGATTGACTGATTTCGATGGCGGTACGAAGTTCGCCGGGACGGCTAGTTATAAAATATTATAGTATAGACGTTAGTACTATTAGTTATTCTGTGGCACAGGATTCAATAAAACAAAAGAAATTGGAGAAGAGGGGCGCGCATATCCCGTTCCAAAAAAAAACTGAAATGGTAACATTGCGGGAAAATAAATCTCCTTGAACAATTTGCCCTCCCATGAAGCACCAAATTCTGCAATCAACGGAAGGACATGATATTGATATTATGTTTATCTACATGTAGTTATTGCCTAGGTATGTTATATTATCATGTAGGTACAAACCGATATTACTATCTCTGTTCTAATACGTCAAGTTTGACCGTAGGCTTGATTCGAAATCGAAGGCCGATTTTCAATAATCCAGTTGACGTCATGACGTCAACGCCAGCTGTCGCTGAAGACTAGCGTTGGGGCTCCGTCTCGCATACGCTCGTAGCATTATGCTGAGCGATGGCCGTTTTGCGTGGACGTGATGCATATTTTCCCCCAACTTGTTATTTTTGTTTTTTCTCTGCGTCATTCTTGCTGCAAATAGACGTAATCTCCATTCGCGATTAAGGGCCAAAGCACACACGCTACTTTTTGCATCGGCGATCGGCGATTCAGCTGCTTTTTAGAAGCTAAATGTAGCGACCAAGCATTCCACACCGCACACTTAAAAACGCCAAACGCGGCGATTCAGTCGCTTTTCGGAAGCTCGATACAGCGGCTGAACGCTACACTCCGCACACATTCGGATGCCGGTCGCAGCGATTTGGCATTTGCGCCAACATCGGAGCAGTCGCTAAAACGCGCGATTCCGATACCACGTCCGAACGCAGAGAGTCGCCAAAACGCGATGCAGCATCGGAGCAGTCGCTAAAACGCGCGATTCCGATACCGCGTTCGAACGCAAAGAGTCGCCAAAACGCGATGCAGCATCGATACAGCCGCAAAATCGCCGATCGCCGATGCAAAAAGTAGCGTGTGTGCTTTGGCCCTTATTTGCCAAAAATGTAAACAAATGTGAATTAATGGAAAAATAACTCTAATGCCTACACAATAAAGTTCAGTTTACGCTACAACTTCAAACATTTTTGTAATTTTTTCAATATTAGCAATATTGAAAAAGTTATAAAAATGTTGTCAGTCACTCTGATATCAACTTAAATTTCATTGAAATAAAGTTCACTGCGCAATTTTACTATACGTAGGTACGTTTTCTTTCTTTCTCTTAAAACATTTCTTGGACGATCTATTGTAACATTTCGACAGATTTCATTTTTTTGGTCAAGTGGTCCCAAGCGCTACTGCTGGAATCGAACCTGAGTTGTGCTCCTGGGATCCATTCCCAGGACAGGCAAATTTATAATTCAAGCATAAGCCCTGTTATCTATATGTTAATTGAATATTAGTTGTAATAATTATCAATCCGATGTCCTTATCTGATACGTCCTTGTCTGTTAATTTCTTTTAGATTATGTTTAGGTAGGTTACAGCTAACGATGTTTGAGAAGTAATTAGGTATGTATTAGTTTGCTGATTGGAGAATAAGATTGTTATAGAATAGAATATATTTATTTGCTTTAAAACATGGTAAAGTGATGATCAGGGGCGTAGCTACCGCCGTATCTGCCGTATCAATTATACGGGGCCCCCGGGCCACGGGGGCCCCCAACGTGGGTATTTTTTTTTTAATTTCACAAATGACAAAAGTCAAAAAAAGCAAATCAGCTATAAATGATTTAATAAATCAGTTTGCCGAAAAAAAGGCAAGGAAAGTGTATATTTAATTTGAATTATTTGTAAAAAAATTTGGAGAAAGCGACAGATAGATAATTATGATGAATAAATATTTCTTTAAATTTTATGCAAACATTTTTTTTTCTTTTGTGAGAAATCTTTACCTTTCCTAAGGGGCCCTAAACAAATTTTTATACGGGGCCCCGCCAAGGCACGCTACGCCACTGGTGATGATCTTACATGTTTCGCCATGGACTGGCATACAAATATTTAAACATGTTAAATGTAACTGTAACGCATTAATTTGTTAAAATTAATACATTTTTAATAACATTGGTTATTAGGGTTTCGTATCTATTTGAACACATAAGTTCTGCGGGGTAATTGCTTAACACACTATCAGTAGCAATAGCTTTCATTTTGACAGTTCAACTACATCCATTGCGTTATTTACATTGTTGAGCAGACAGATTTTTCGAACATATGAAGCAATGGATTAGCAATATCCTTCAAAATGATTCAGATTGAGACCGATACCTAGGGTTACGCAATTAGGGTGCTGTTTTTAATATCTCATAACATCATACCTATACCCATTAATCCTCGGAGGAATAGGTAGAGGTATAAAAAAAGAAAGAAAATAAAGATTTTTTTGTTTGTGTTCTATAAGCGTATTGTTTGCAGCAAATAAACGTATTTTCTGTCTTTCTTTCTAGAAAACAAGTAACACCCTCGCATTTCGCTAGTTTACCAGTTTTCGGAACAAAGTTTTTTATCGCATGCTATAGTCTGCACTTGGCGAATGAGAGCTAGATCGTAAAAAGTGAGTTCCTTCCAACCGAGTGTCCCATGTCACCTCACGGCTGTTTTTTTACAATTACCGGGCGGGCCCAAACTCGTGCATACCTATGGGAAGTAAATCTAAAGTCTATTCTTTATGTTTCAAATTAATATTATTTCAAGTTAAACAAATATCAACTTTATTTTAATAGTAATTACGTGATCATTTATTTTGCAAGCTGGTTCATGTAAATCAATTTCACGAATACCTACCTAATTAATGAATTAATAAAAATAACCAAATTAAAACCTAACTTAACTAAAACTATACACAAACTAAAATATAGCGTCGAAAAATTCATCCGCATCGCAGTCAACTGGTAATGTACCCAAGAGACTGGCGGCATTACCACGTTGTATGGCAAATGGTAATTAAGTTGATTTCAGAGTGACTAGCACTATTGAAACAGTTATAAAAATATTTGAAGTTGTAGCGTAAACTGAACTTTATTTTGTAGGATTTAAAGTTATTTTTCCATATTTTATTTTTATTTTTTTATAATTATTTTTTTTTTTTACATTTTTAGCAAATAAATCGCGAATGCAGTTTATATACAAATTCAGGTTAGTTACACCATTTATATTTATAACTCAAGAACGGCTGTAAGTACCGATGTTTATGATCTTTGATTTGTTGGATCTGTCTCCACTCGGAATAGCAGAATAACTATTAAAACATGGAAAAAAATTACGAAAAAATAATAATGAAGACAATTCATGTTCTCATACATTTTGTATGAAACGGATTTTTGATGTCTCGAGAACGGATTGACTGATTCCACACAAAATTTATTGATTCTGAGTCGGTACGAAGTTCACCGGGTCACCTAGTATACAATATACCTTCCTATATATCTGGTTTCCTTGTTTATTGTTGGAAAAAAAAACACAGTTAAATGTTTTATAAATATTTATTACCTACAATTGGCACTTTAGGTATATAAATCTACGTAGCTACTTACACGGTCTAGGTTTTTGCTAACTAACTCAGTTCTAGTTTAACATTATTTTAAAGATAAAAACATAATCGTATCTCATTACAAATAAAATACATGTACAATTTCTCCCCCTTTTCCTTTTAGCATCATATTATAACATAGGGAATGTTATAATATTATGATGCTAATAGCATCATACCTATTATAACATTCCCTATTGTGTCAAAAATATGATAAATAAAAATATAAATATAGGTACGGACAACAGAGGAGATAAAATACCATCAGGGTCGTCATAGTTGCAGTTTATTAAGAAACCGATAGATGTTTTCGAATGAAATTAAAATTAATAGGAAAAAACAGTAAGTAATTAATTTATCTTATTTATATTATATTTTGACAGGCCTGATGGTCTAGTGGTTAGTGACCCTGACTGCTATGCCGGAGGTCGTGGGTTCGATTCCCACCCAGGACAAATGTTTGTGTGATGAGCACGATCATTTGTTCTGTGTCTGGGTGTAATTTATCTATAATATGTATGTATTTAGAAATATATAAGTATGTTTATCAGTTGTCTAGTACCCATAACACAAGCTCTGCTTAGCTTGGGACTAGATGGCGTTGTGTGATAGTTGTGGAATATATTATTATTATTATATTATTATCAAATCAAACATTCAAAACGTCGATCAGTTTCTCAGACCGGAATAACTCCTAGAATCATGTGCTAAATCATGATTGCAGATTGCGCATCGATCTCCCTGCCACCCTGTATTTACATAAAATACGTTATTAGTCGGATTGTGTTATCTACACATAAGCCCCTTTTACCCAAGAGATAATTATGATAATCCATCAGATTAAAATGAAGCGATTTAAAATTTTAATTAATTTTCATAAAACGCGAACTGTTTAGTTTCTTTTGCACTAATTGCACTGAAACTGCCGATATTCGTTTACTATTTAGGCGTTTTCTTCCTAGACATTCTGTAGCAATTTTGGCTACAAATTTTATTTCAGTGTACCAGTATGCAGTAGCTAAAATAATAACAGCCGCACAGGTCGATCGATCAGGTTAAGCTACGCTTGCCGCTGTTGGTCCGTGTATGGGTGACCATCTTTACATACCGAGACCTCTCCGTGTCTCGGAAAGCACGTTAAGGCGTTGGTCCCGGCTGTCATTCGTGGATCTTTGACAGTCGTTACGGGTCACTGGGCAAACTGGGCATATAAATAAATTCGCAAGATAATCATGCCTGTGATAGCTACTTCCATATTGGAGGGTCTACCATGCAAAGCTATGAGGTCTTTGCTTCATTATTGGTAAAGACACAAGAGTTTTAATTTTATCCAATGATCACACTTATCACATTAGCTATCACACTAATATTATAAAGGCGAAAGTTTGTGAGTGTGTTTGTTCTTCACGCTCAAACGGCTGGACCAATTTTGATAAAATTTTGTATGGAGGTAGCTGACACGCAAAATTAACATATAAACTACTTTTTATCCCGATGTTTCCACGGGATCGAAACTTATGCGAGTGAAACCGCAGGGCGCAGCTAGTGGTCCGTAAATTATAGGAATCGGCATATTCTAGTAATTGATATACCCATGATATACCTAACAGTACCTGCCAGGCTTGTTAACGTGGATGGGAACGTAGGAGTAAATATCTGTATTTAAAACAATGTAGATTTATATAGAAATACATAGATTTAATGCTATGTAACAAATCGTGTATGTATAGGAAATTCATATAGAATTAGCGACTAGACTATAAGCTATATTATAAAACTTTATAATCACTACAGAAGATTGATTAATTACTACTAACAATTTCACTTTGGTTTACATTATAAATATCATTACGCTTATTAAGAAGGAAGGTAAGCAGGGCATGATATTGATTTTGTCACTACTTTGGCCAATGATTTAGGATAAATTTCAACAGTGAAACTGAATGCGGTCACTGTCACTGTTACAGTCGGTACAGACGCCAGCACATCAACGTACCCAAAACTGTCAAATTTTCCCAATCAACTTTGAACCTTATGATTTAGTAATAAAGTTGAAAATCTATTAAATAAATTTGACAGATTGTAGTAGGTTGATGTGCTGGCGTCTGTACCATGACTAACTGACAGCTCTTGGATAGGATTTAGGTGTCCTGATCGCGTTCAGTTTCATGATGACATTCGCCTTTACTTCCAATTAGGGACATAGAAGTCATTAGTCGTAGGTATAGAAACAACCTCCCAGTTTTTTCAGCCAATCGGGAGGCTGAAAACTAGTTAGTAAAAGGTCAAATTAAATTCACTAGCGAAACTGCACATACGTCATAATTATATCGATTCTCGCTCGATATCGATTCTCGCTCGATATCGATTCTCGCTCGATATCGATTTTCGCTCGATATCGATTCTCACTCGATATCGATTCTCGCTCGATATCGATTCTCGCTCGATATCGATTCTCGCTCGATATCGATTCTCGCTCGATATCGATTCTCGCTCGATATCGATTCTCGCTCGATATCGATTCTCGCTCGATATCGATTCTCGCTCGATATCGATTCTCGCTCGATATCGATGCTCGATTTTTTTACCATTTTCTACTTTATTTTACGTTTTTGTTAAGTACCCAGTGCTCAATGACAGGCTACACTGTCACATACCTATTAACACTGTAATATAAAAACAATGTAAAAACCAATTATTTTTCAATGCGTATCCTGAGCTTCCTGTCAGCTCTTCTCCATAGGAAACGACCAATTGGAACCACATAGCTTTTGACGTAAAAGTGCATGAACTTATGTTTAAATTAAATACAACATTTTTAACCTGATACCCTTTTCGTCTTTGAAGTTACCTACGCTACCTAATTTAATTTGACGTTGTATATTTCAATTTTTTTCTTTAATTTATGTTACCTATAGTTTAAATAAATACAATTTTATCCCATCTAAACTTAGAAATATTGCAAAAATAGAATTGTATGGCCGTGATAATATGACATGAATAAAATAAAATAGAATAAAACTAAAACAGTATACAACGCATTTGTGGGTAGTTACTACTGACTACCCTTTTAAATTGACTTGGCACCTCGTCACTTTTATGCTGTGTATTTTTTACCTTATGATATTATAACTAATACTTCAATTCATAACATTTCGTCTAGGTGACGGATGCCTAGTCTCAATAACATATTTTTTTTATATAATCCTTATCCTTATGGAAAACTAGATTTAAAACGCTTTTATTTACAAACGTTGCTTAAAGTTAGAGATGTTATAATGTTAAAAAAGTACGGTTAAACAGACGCTTATCATTACTTAAGTTTAAACAACGTTTATAAATATGGTGGAAAGTTTACATTAAATTAGTACTGGCTTCATAGTTTATACAACGAATAGTTTAAACTTATGTACATAACCTAATGTTTCCTTAAATCTCACAACTAATTTTTATGAAGAAAAAGGCAATGCGCCCGCGCAAATTTATATAGGTAAGTACACTTTTATCCAACATACAAGCAGAACAAAAGACTTCATATTCGCTCATTAATAGTTCAACTAGAAATAATTTGAGAATACATATTTAAAAAAATCGCCGGTAAATAACCGAAAGGTTAAAAGAATATGTATAAGTCAAAAAAAACTAAAAATAATTGTCACTACACTGTCATGTTACAGTAATGTTCATTACCTACCCTCAATTACAATAAAACACTCTTTATTGGTCCCAAAAATCACTGTTACACTTTCTCACACGACCTTTGATGAGGTATATTAAAATTACAAACTTTGACTCACATCCAAGAGATGCATGGTATCTAAGGTTAAGATCTTTATACGTCACTTAGCATGTGCCTTGGCTTAGACATGTTCCCATCTCTATCTTACACATATAGTTTGACAGTTGTGCGACAGTGACAAGAATAACGCTTAGCCAAATTAGCCAATTATATACATCTCTCCCTAAAAATCATGGTCCGAGCCTCGGACCATGATTTTTAGGGAGAGATGTAAGGAATTCCCAAGGATCTATATCCTTGGGAATTCCTTAGACCCTGCGGTCTACAAAGACCTACTGTGACGATCATAGATGTATTATTTTACTACGATCTAGTGCGACGATCATGGTCTAAGAACCTAGGTCCTAAGACACTTCGAAGCCATCCGTGAACCCATGGTAAGGGTATATGCCACCCAGCACATACTTGTAGTTGCCAAAGTGGTGGATCCTGTAGGTACCCTTAGGAGTCCCCACGGGGATCTCCCACTCGATCTCTGCGCGACTTGTGCCCATTACCTTGGAGTCACGGATCCAGGTGAATCTGGTGGAAAAGAAGAGTAAGACAGGGTTAAGTAAAGACGTTTTTTTAGAAAAGAAGATGGCAAGTCCTGGCAGCCAGAAATATCGAATCTCCAATATATTTACAAATTACAAAGGTGCATTATTGCTTATTGTAAATACGCTCCATCTGTATCTATAATCCTCAATAAGTCATCAAGCCATGACAACGTATATACGAGTAATAGTGGAGAACTGGAAATCAAATCATAAACACGTTCAAAATCCCGTGTGGTGTTGTAACATGCAATATTTATAATTAAATCTGATCAACCAATGGTTTCATTAATCAAATACATTCGTTAAGACTTAGAAAAAGACTGAAGGCAATACATACTTGGTCTCCCAATCAGCGTCAGTGAAGACAGTGACCCATGCGTCATCATCTTCTGACTCTAGGCGCTCCACGGTCGCGTACCAGCGACCGTGACGTATACTGTTGCGTGGGTGGCCTGACACCTGGGGATGAGAACAAGTTGAAGTATATACCACTTCGTTGGAATTCAAGTGGTAGATAATCTCGTTACCTGCTAGAACTCGAAGCATGTTTTTCAGTTCAAGCATTAAATCACGCAATTTTGAACTTTCAAAGAGTCGGTAAGTACCGAAGAAGATTCTGAGCGCCTTCTTTGATAAATAAAGTAATTATGTACATATATGTTGGTAAATACAAGCCGACGACGGGCCACATGATGATACAAGGTGAGTAGCGAAAGACCATGCTTTGAGGCAAAATTGAAATAGTATCTTATTCGACCACAGAAAGCCTCTACGAAAATATAAATGTCTAAAGGCTGGTAAATGAAGATAGCCATATTGGTAACGAGAAAAAATCGCTACTGATCTGTATATAAAGCACCATGATTATTTGTTATCCTGTGACTCTTTTAAATCTCTTCAGCAACTGATGGATACGAAGGATCATGGTCTATTTCTTACTAAAAACTGCAAATATACTTACAAACTGCGTCATAACGACATCTCCATAGCTGTATTGCTGGAAGGGCTGCTTCAGACAGTCTCCGAACTCATGTCCCCAGGGGGCAGAGTCCCACAGCACGGGCGGCACCAGTGAGATCAGCTGACTGCTCAGGTCAGGAGGCTCCGGGCCTAGTGGGATGGATTTACTCTGGAAAAATATCATGTGGTTAAAGTTTCTGGAATTCTTTACATTGGGCAGGAAAGGGGAACATTTTAAAAATAATGCTCCTTTCCTTTTTTAAACTATTTAATAACTTAGTTACTAATTTACTACATACAGGGTGTTACGGAAAGGGTATATCAATACAAACGGATTGAAGAGTGTATCTGGTCTAGAATATCTGTACGAAATTTCAGCTCAAAAGCAGTAACTTTGAAAATGCTTAATATTTTTTTATTTCGATAGTTTATTAAATTGAAATCATAACAAACGTGTCACCGCACTACGAGGATCATTATTCATTATCTGTAGTGTGTCTGTGCGCCTAGTACACGCACATCACGCCGCCGCGCGCCAGTGCAGCGCCATGATGTCGAAATAAAAAAATATTAAGCATTTTCAAAATTAATGCTTTTGAGCTGAAATTTTGTACAGAGATTCTAGACCAGATACACTCTTCAACCCGTTTGTATTGATATACCCTTTCCGTAACACCCTGTATAAATAATTTAGTTACGATACAGTAACCAAATTCAAAAATCATCATCATATATCTGTCTGAAAGACTTCCACTGCTCGACTTAACTTAATGCCAAAGTGTGGAACTCTCTGCCGCCGATCTGTGTTCCCCCCACATTTAACCCGTCTGCCTTCAAATCAAGAGTGAACAGGCATCTTCTGGGCACGCTCGTTCCATCATAGACCTCATCTATCGCTTTCCATCAGGCGTGATCGGGGTCAAGAGCGCGCCCATCTAGCAATAAAAAAAAATAATGCAGTGCTTTTGCGAAACATCCTGATATTGTAAGCCACTTACCGAAATCAGAGCATTGGTTAGTTCCACGTATTTGTTCAGATAGATGTCCAGAGTATGCGGGCCGAAGATCGTCGAAGCTGCTTCGTATCTCTGCGCCTGTAAACCATAGATAGCAAAAATTTACTGCCCATCGATATTTCCTATAAACCTCAGTTTTACCATTCTACATTCATGGACGACTTTACAAAATGCAAAACCTAGAAGAAGTCTTAGGGGCCGTCTCCACGTGCGAGAAAATCGCGGCGATATTATCGTCGTGGCACGTATTTCTATACCTACACTCTCTTAGAACGTGTCTCCAAACGGCAATATCATCGCGACGAAAATTTGATGGCACGGCGAGACTATCGCTGCGATTCACTCGCTCGTGGAGACGGCCCCTTAAAGTGAATCGTGAAATGTGTGAAAGTAGGATAATAGAAGACTAATAAATCAGGAAAATAATATTTACCTGATATTCTTCAGGCGTCGCAATATAATCCGAATAAATATTGGATAGACCAGCGATGACCACTTTCTTGGCTTCAGGAGCAGTTTTCGCGATGATGTTCCTAAGTCTTCTACCAGACATGGTAGTGAACTCTCCAGGAACAGCTGCTAAGAACAGGCTCCCGATCCTCGCGACCGAACAGGACACGATCTTCGGTTGCCATTCGTACGGGAATTTTGCCTGGAAGAAGGATTGCTATGTACAGGAAAATAAAACTAGATTTTCACGTATTACCTCAAACTCTTCGAAGCGTTTAATAAAAGTGCGATGTGATAGTATTGGGAGTAGCCGTACCATCACAGCTTACGCATTTATTTATTTAAATTTCTCTCACACAATAATGTACAAAGGCGGATTTAATGCCTACGCATTGTGAAGAATATTTCTATACGTTATCAGTGACGGATTAACCCTTAATCAAATTAAGCAATTGCCTCACGTCACCAAAAACCACACCTCAAAATTAAAAATATTAAAAAATGAAAAAAGGACAAAGATGATACAAGAAAGGCTCGATAATTTATCGATATTATACATAGAGTCCGATATGTTAAAAACATTAGACGTTAATACTATCTTGCGTGAATTCAATGCCCGAAAAAGCCGCAAGGCGCATTTTAATAAATAAATTAATTATGCTTTGGTTTTTATTGTTGTCGCACCTACTCCACTTCTAAGGTACGTTACATCTCATCATCTTATTTTACAAAAAAAACTATTTTTTTAGGCGGTAAAGGTTTAAAGACAGATTCTAGTTGACATACGGATAGGGGGGCCCACAGGCGTGGATTGCTTAGGGCATCAAGTAGTCTTAATCCGTCACTGTACGTTATACATAAATATTTACCTTTCATCATTTCATTGCCTAATACAATCGCAAAACACAATTCATAACCATTTCCACTATCGAATTAATCAACTCAGCCTATCGCAGTCCACTACTAGACATAGGCCTCTCCCAGACTGCGCCACAGCACCCTGTCCTCCGCCTTCCGCATCCAGTCTACCCCAGCCACCTTCTTTAGGTCGTCCGTCCATCTAGCTGGGGGGCGTCCCACACTACGCTTGCCGGTACGCGGTCTCCACTCCAGAGTTTTTTTTTTTTTCGTTTTATTATCTTTAGACATGCATACCCAACGGGTCTGTAAAGTTTCGCCACCAGCAGTTTTAATTTGACCTTGCATATCTTACCCGTCCCGTAGCCAGCAGTATCGGCTTCGGCGCCTGACACTTGACATCCTCCTTGGTGGGTTCAGCGATGAAGTCCCTGACGGTGTTCCACAGCGGGTTGGAGGTGGTGGTGCCCTGCTTGAAGTCGAAGGCGCCCGGCCCGTCCGTGGTGCCGGCCGCGAAGCTGTAGCCCATTGCGGGAAGGCAGCCGTAGACCTTCGTGCTCTGGAAGGAAGATTCAATGGTGAGCAGAATAATTCTTGGAGTTAGTTTGGAAACCAAGGACTAATTGGCTTGTATTCATACAGGGTAATAAAGTTTGTGAACTGCAATGCAAACAATATGGTATAAGTACTAAGAGTATGTAAAAGTTAGGTTAGGACACGTTTTAGGGTTTCTTACCCAAAAGGTGCCAACGGGACCCTATTACTAAGCCTCTGCTGTCCGTCCGTCTGACAGTCAACGGGCTACATCTCATGAACCGCAATAGCTAGACCGTTGAAATTTTCACACAATGTGTATTTCTATCAATGGCGAAGGGTGAATTTACGACAGAGGTATGCCGGAGCAAAAAAAATTCCAAAAGATCAATGATATAATTGACTATAGAGTGGCCATGTTCTGAATTTTCGAAGGGAAGCCGGTGGAAATCGAGTTGTATGCTACCTTCGCCACTGATTTCTATTGCCTCTATAACAACAAATAGTAAAAATAAAGTTACATATTAAAGGGGTCTTCATACAAGAAACTTGTTTTTTTTTTTAGTAATATGTAGTGTTATTGTACGAAGGACTTCCTTCGTGTACAAGTCCGACTCCACTTGACCGGTTTTTTACCTACTGAATAAAACTTTTTCTAAAAACTTATAGGATAAAACCATATTGGTTGCCACTGTAAGTGTCTATAAAAATAACCATACATTGCGACATTGGCAACGGCAACCTTTTCTCAGATGTAATAATCGTGATGCTGAATCGATCTAGGTACTTACAGTATTAAAAGTCTCGGTGACTGGGTCGAAGGGCGACACCTCTTCCTCAGGCATCTTCACGTACTGATGCTTGATGCCCAGGGGACCAGTCACATCCTCACCCGGTTCGTTTAGGAGATTCTGGAATGGTATACAACCGGTAAGGTTCACGAAATAGAAAGTGGTGTATAGAGGGTTTCTTGAGTAAGTAATTTTTGGTTTTTATACATAACCGTCTTCAACACCCCAATTGCGTAAGGCTGCTTTTCCATCAGAGATGTGCTATGCTTCGTTGCTATAGATGCGATTGATATCCACCAATCATATTCATTGACCCACATAGCATAGCACTGGTGGAAACGGGTTCAACTAAGCTATATTTTTTTTTATACGGAAGGATGCGTGCCATGGATGGGAGCTATGAATGCGCGAGTGGTGTAGCTATGTGCAGAGCAGAGTACTCCCCGTGACTTCCCTACTATCGATGCATCGCATAGCTCGAGCTGCACAACTTTCTCGCACAGCTACCCCATGGCGGCGCATCTTCATAGCCAAAGAACAGATAAAAGAAGTACTTAGATCTTTTTTAACTGTTCTGTGTTCATAGAACATCTTACTCGCTCTGTTACACAGCTTAGCATCAGTGGAAACGGTCGTATAGTTTCGTAGCTTAGCTTTCACATCCTCGCAGCGTAGCTGCATAGCAACCCTCTGGTGGAAAAGCAGCCTTATACTCTTTTCATCACAATCAAAAGGATTTTGAATGAAATTCCTAATCCATTGCTTCATAGGTCTGAAAAATTCGTCAACTCAACAACGTAAATAAAGCAATGAATGTTGTTCATTTGTCAAAATGAAAGACATTGTCATTGTAAGAGTATTACGCAATTACCCCGCAGGTTTTAAATACAGAGAGTAACAAATAAACATCTAACAATAAAATCGTCAAGTAGGTAACACAGTCAATTCAGTTTCAATTTAAAATATTTAATGTTAAACAAAATCGTCAACTCACCATAGCAGTCTGGAACAGCTTAGTGGCAATAATCCTGGTGCTATCAAACATGTCTCTTCCAGGTCCTGACGCGAAGCACTTCTCCTTAGGAAGCTTGCACAGCAGCTTCTCCTGGTCACAGACCTTGCCTGAGAACTCGCAGTGAGGACCTTTGGTGTTCGGAGACACGTCGCCCAGGTTTGTGGATGCGAATGCACAGACGATGTTACCCTGGAAGGAAAATGAGAGATCTATGTGAATTTGGTTGTATCCTTTCTTGTGATCCAAGAATATTGTTATTTAAAAAATTACACTGGAAGATTGAGATTGTATATTTCATCTAGCTAGTGAATTTTCTGGTCCGGAGGGAACGTGTGAATTTTAATAATAATAATTCCACTAATATCATACAAAGACGAAACTGAACTACAAATGTGTGAAAAGGCTGACCAAACGTTAACGATATTTTACCACGTTAGTGACATTTTGGAAAGGAAAATTGTTTAATAAAGGGCAACGCTTTAGCCGTTTCTCTGTGTGCTTCTTAGTGATTATATCGTTATTCAATTCTCGTAATATACTGTAATATTCAAATTGATCCTTACCTTGCCAGGCAGTGTAGTGTTCCCATTAAGCGCCTTCTCCATTAAGATAGAAGCATAACCCACATTGTCGGACGAGATCAGTTTATTAGTATTATTCATGCTGGTCGGATGTACCGCGAACCAGTTAATCACACCGAGGATCTTGTTTTGGGGCGACACGAAACGAATCTGCGATAACGTCTTGTCCGTGTCGTATTTGTATCTGAAAATGTTAGTAGATAATTAATAAATGCCGTCCTAGGTATGGACAAACAATCCTCCAATTATCTGGCGTTGGAAAAATCAGCCGTAAAGGAAATAGCTATTCTCTACCTAACCCAGCGGATAATACAAGCGCGGTGTTGTTGTTATTATGTTAAATAGCGGTTCTCTTGTTCAGGCCTAATTTTTCCAACGCCAGATAATATTATCCGATAAATAATAATTTTTTTTTTAGAATTTTTGTCAATTCAAAACAGACGTCAATTTTATTCCACGAATAAAAATTATCAGTCGATTCAAAAATCAGCCCTAAGTTAAAAAAAAGTGTGGATTTCTAAAATACGGTAAATCAAATAGGAATTATTTGAAATCATTATTATTCGGTATGTGGTAATGGTATGGTTGTACTATTTCGGTTCTTTTATTTTTAGGGCCATTTGCTAAAGTTTCGTTTGCATTTGCTATATGACTTTTAGACACAAAACGATAAAAAAGATTGTGTATAAATAAACTATCCACCGGCTTCTTTTCATTTATTTATGTTTACGATAAAAATTATAAAGGAAGCCGAGGAACGGTGACTAGTGATCTTATACTAATATATCATAGGGAATTCTGAGAGGGACAGCGCGAACGCAGTCCCTCACTACCAAAAATAACGCATCCGAGTTATCCACATTAGGGATAATCGCAGGGGTCAACCCAACCGCAGTGCAATGGGAAGGCCTCGCCCTGGGGGAACCGCCTTCTTGATCACGGTGTCCCCTATGCCAGGTAAGTATGAATTCCTTACAAAATTTCACGAGGGTCGTTCAACGGCGGAGATTCTTAACACCGCGATTCAGAAACGTGACGTAATTGTAAAGCGCCATCTAGCGCGGTAGTTTAAAATTAACTGGGAACGTTGCTACGAGCATTTTAGTTTGCGGTTGCCGCGCGTAGTACACAAAATAAACGTACTATCTTGAATTGATATGGTTTGCGATATAATAAATAAAACTGAAACAGTTGTTAAGACGCTGAAAGCCGCTATTGAGCTCCGATGTTTCGGTATTTTTAGCCACGCCCACAATTTCTCCGATATCCTAGCGCCATTCTTAAAGGGCGGTGATACAGCGAACTACCAAGTAAGGAACAGTGTGACGCGGTCAATAATAATTAACAACGAACCAATAGA
Organism: Amphipoea lucens; assembly: GCA_947508005.1. NCBI lineage: Eukaryota > Metazoa > Arthropoda > Insecta > Lepidoptera > Noctuidae > Amphipoea > Amphipoea lucens. The sequence continues at coordinate 2,128,652 of OX382364.1, forward strand.
TGGCGCTCTTGTATATTTATTGTTCTGTGTGAAGAGCTAGAAACAAATAAGACAAGCGATTATAAAAAAGTCGGTTAAAAACCAATGTATATTTTTGTTTTTATTTTTAATTATTTTAAGACACTTTATTTACACTGAATTGAAAAACAATATAAATGTATGGCAAAATAAAATCTCAAACTATATTAACAAATCATTATTGTAATAATTAGGTATATTTTTTTATTTGCTTTTTTAACCGACTTCAAAAAAAGGTGGAGGTTCTCAGTTCGTCGGTTTTTTTTTTTAATGTATCATGTTCCCCGATTACTCGAAGACGGCTGGACCGATTACAAAAATTATTTTTTTGTTTGAAAGGGTATACTTTCCAGGTGGTCCCATCGTCATCAGGTCAGGATCTGATGATGGGGTTCTGCAGAAATCGAAGGAACTCTTCAAATATTATAGGCACACCTATAGCGACTTGGGTATTTTATATAGTAACTCGTGCATTTGCTCTCGGAAAGCACCATTTGGTGAAGTGGAACTAATATGATGAAGACCACAGATGGCTATTGGAACTACTCAATAAAAAGTATTTCACGGGTTGCGATTCGATTACTTTAATATGGTTGCTAAGCAATTTATGCTCGTCACAATGCAAATGGTGAAATGGAACTGATGGTGGAATACCAGGAGAACTCCTCAAAAATTAACGTCCCTGCATCGGGAAAAGTAATATTTTGTATAAGGCGATGAGCAAGTTGACATTAGGCTATTGTAACTTAGATACATTATAAACAGACCCACTACTATTATTCCCGATACTTTTTAGACTGGATGTACATAGGTTTTTTTACTAAGGTATCTGGAACATGTGGGTTGATCGATTGGTGCCTGAAGGACTATTTCATGCACTTTAATGTTGTCTCTTATAAGCAGTTCCGTGTGAATCTCGGGTCTACTATTTCAGGGAGTAGGTGTTTTAAGTAAAATGATTTTAATTTTTGTTTCATTTTCTGTTCCCCAAATAGGTCATCTTTTTCTATTAATTTTATCTTTAATTTAACTTCTTCTCCAGCCGGACCATACTGCAAACAAGCATTTCTTACGTCTTGTAATATGGAGCTGGCCCTGAACTTGATTATACGAGTTGTGATTTGTGTTTTTTTAGGCACCCTTCTTTATCTTTTACCCAAAAATTTACTTTTTTTTTTGTTGATAGCCTCATTCAAGCCCAACTTGTATGCATTGATTTGGCATTTAATTTCAATTATGGCATCTTCGCCACAAATACCATCAAGTAATTAAAAAAAACTAAAAAACCCGACTACGGTAAATAAAACTTAAGTTAAAAAAAACCGAAAAGCTATAAACAAGCCTATTTTTAATTAAATAAAAGTTGGAAGCAGGTGGGACCCATTTGAGTTTGAAAATATAAAAATGGTATGGGTCCCGCCTGCTTCTAAATTTTATTTAATTTAAAATGGGTGTGTTTATAGCTTTTCAGTTTTTTTTACCGCAGTCGGGTTTAATTACTTTTTTTTATTTCCAGATTTTTAGTTTACAAATGTGAAAGAAGTTTATTTTTTTATTTCGTTTTTTACGTTTTGTCACTTCGAATTACTTTTAACCATATAAGTTGTATATATTTTTGAAATCACCTTTTTAAACCTTTTATTTTTATATCCCACTCGATGGTATTAGAAGAAAGAAAAATTTCGAACTCCACAATATGGCACCCCAAATCCGCCATTTTACTTTGTTTTTTATTTTCATGTAGTCAGTGACACTCGTGCCACAAAGACAAATCTAAAGACAGATAATTTATCCAAATCCGTTCATTCGTATAAGAGTTACGAGGTAACAAAGAAACGGACATACATACATACATACGGGTCAAACACATAACCCTCCTTCGCCGCAGTCGGGTAAAAACTAAAAATGTTTTTTATTTAATATCTATTCAACAACGATACCCCATATTGACATAGTTTGTTGACTTTCATTTTTATCATTTTCACAATATGGCGTCCAGTAGTCGCCATATTGAATGTTTACTAACGTCATGTCTTTATTGACACTCGCCGGATTAAGAGGAATCGATTGACTTGTGAATCATAAAAATCGGCCCAGGCGTTTGGTCTGTATAGTGCTTCAAAGGAACATACATACATAGGCTGATAAACACATTACCACTCCTTTGCGTCGCGCAGTCGGGTAAAAAATAAAACATTCAAACTCGCAAGAACTTTCTTCAGCACTAAACTTACCAATTACGTCTTTAAAAAAATACCAAATCTCACACGATGATTTATATAGAGTGGGCAAGAAACAATGGACAAAGCTACGAATATTTTCCTATAAGTCCAGTTCTAAGATAGTCATAGGTCTATGTAAATTCGATAGTGTTTATCACTGGACTTATTTGTGACTTTCTTTCTATGATCTAAGTAATAAAATTGTTATCTATATTTAGTTAGTATGCGCGTATTACAAACTTACTGGTGAAAAACAATTTTCGAAGCTTCACCTACTTCTGAATTGTTCGCCAAACGTTTATTTTTACTGTAAATATTTTTTTTTTTTTGTAGTCAATTATTACTTTTCAGTAAAGAAAATTAATAATTATTCTAAAAATATGCAAAATAAATTAAAAAAGAAATCAATGCAAATTTGCTAAAATTAATTAAAAAAAAAAATTAAATTTCCTAATAAGAATCAACTTGGTTTCGAACTCAAAACTCGCTATTCAAATCTATGCGAAAAACGAAGCTTCGCCTGCTTCTGAACTTTCCGCCAAACATCTTTTTTTTGTAAAGAAAATTAATAATTATTCTAAAAATATACAAAATAAATGAATAAAAAACAATGAAAATTTCCAAAAACTAAATAAATAAAGAAAAAATATAGTTATATAAATTAAAAGAATAAAAATCAACTTGGTTTCGAACTCGAATCTTTCTATTTCAGAAATTACGTAAATACCACTAGACCAATCGAGCATTATTATCACAGCTGAATTTACGCTACGCATTGTACAAAATAGCCTGTAAGTACTTTTATTTATAATTTCATTTCTGTTCGTGTACCTGTTTTGTCTATAATATAGAAAAATACTTTACTACTTCCATTAGATGTTTTTGTTTGTTAGTATAGAATAATAATAAATTTTTGCTGGCCTCCGATATTTTTGTTTGTTTCCCATTTTGCACAGCAAATATTTTCATAACTTAGAACTATATTTACTAATGTCTTTACGTGTTAATATTTTTACAAGTTATTGTAGTTTTAGGGAAAAAATAAAATATGTACATATAAGTATGTTTGAAGTTGCCAATCAACAAAAAATAAAATGAACGGATAGCGGTTAGCGGGGCAAAGCGACATACGTCCGTCTAGCAGCGCGCCTAAGCGATCACTGTCGGATTGCATACATAAGAAAGAGAAGCGCGATGACGCGACACTCGTAAGTTGTTACAAACCATAAAATAATTAATTTCTTAAAAATAAGTTGAGTAGTCAAAAATAAAAAACAACCAAATTTTGTATTTAAATGTGATACGTTATTGTTATAAATTTTACCAACGTACGTTGATCAGTAATACAGATATTTTTGTTGGAAGGTCATTTTAAGAGGTTAGTTTACATTTTTTTTGTATCGAGAAAACTTTTCAAAAACGTGTTTTGAATACAACAGGGTTCTCAGAAATATGTTCAAGATTAACATATATTTTTTCCGCCGTGTCAAACTGTATAGATTTGGCTAAAAAATTGTTCGAAACAAGCCTATTTGGCTCTTGTCAGCGTCTTAACATGTTTCGAACATTACCTGGCCCTTTCTTCTGGTGGATTCCTCAAGTATGACGAAGGGGAGCGGTTGATGTTCGCATCCAAAAGTTCCGCCTCGCCGTACAAGACACGCGCCTCCGTCAGCTTGTTGTGCGCTAGTACTATACTCTGTAAATAATAATAGAAAACGATGTACCTACGTCTTCAGGAGAAATTCATCAAGGACAATATTTTTATATGTTCTTCTCACAGAGAAGTAATAAAAATAATGTACCTAGGATTTTGTAATACCTTGATTTTTTTTGTATCCTTGGAGTTTATATGTCGGTTTTACGTTTTTGAAAGGGCAACTAGCTTCAACTTTCTGACTAACTGACCTACTCTTTGACAATTCAAAAGTGCCTATAAATGGTTAAATTGAAATTTAAGCTTTGAGTTTGAGATGGCATTCCATTCTTTTTAGAAATAACATTGTCGTATTAACATATTTTTTCTTTCTTTATTCTAAGTATATCCCCTATGTTATCATGAGGAGCCTGTTTCATCACATCAATTTAAAGCTTTTTTCGAAGTAATCAACTCTCAAGAGTTTATGCTAAGGCCCAAATTCACTGTCAAATCAATCTCATTTGAGTGCTCTCGCGTCGAAAGAAACCACATGACTCTTTCGTGTGTGTTTTTTTCTGTCAATAATGATGCTCTTTTTAAAATTTTTAAGAAATTATATGTCCTAGATTAATAGTCTGATATTTACTGTTTTTTGAAAGTGAAAACTCGAGTCCTATCAAACTCACCTTATAAATGCCAACAATATAAGCCGTATACGTCTCTCTGACGAAGCCGAGGATTGGGAGGTCAAAGAGGAAGTCCATGAGGAAACCTCCGGGCGTGGAGTGCGTGTGAGTACCGCTGAGGATGACGTTGTGCTCCCCGTACAGGACGCCGTAGCGCTTTTGAAGACGCTTGATGACCTGGGAAGGGCAGATAGTTAGAATTAGGACACTGCACGATACATTTAGAGGTTATGGAAAGTTTTACATCAAATTTTTAGACAAAATTGTGGAATAACGCAGGTTAAATAAAAATTATCTCATTATAGGAGTCGTCGTGCACATTTTTTAGGTTTTCCAAGATACCACACACATACAAACATCCAGATTCCAGTCTCGCTAATTATCAGCAAAACTAATTAGCGGGAAAATCCTCCAAACCTTTTCCTTAATCAGAATTTGAGGATAATGATCTACCTAATCCAATTTAATTTTTCCTTATTGATGCTTCCACCTCAGTTTTTGCATGTTCTATAGAAATATCAACAGTTCCACCAACTTTGCAACCACTATTACCGTATGTTACAATATCATCAGCTATCTCACCTCTTTCCTAACCCCATGGCCCATCATGGCAGCATCAACGGAGACGAAGACCAGCCTCTGAGTGGTCTCCCCACTATCATCTTCAAACACGAACGCCCTGGAGAACTGCCTTAAGTGAATGCCATGACCTGTTTGTTCTAGTTGCGCGTAGCCCATCTGGAAATGTAAAAGAGGGGGATATAAGAAAAGAGAATATAAGTACTGAAAGTCGGAAAAGTTTTTTCGTATCTGCACCAACTACATATATTAATATGCTTCTGGTCAGATTATATCCCATCTGCTGGAGTGTTCCAAAAGTCAGTTCAGTTCGATGTTCCTGCCACCCTGTACCTATAATATCCACCCGCACTTGGTTGACATCCCGACTAGTCGCACAAAGCGCTCCTCCTCCATATTATTATTTATTATGCGCACAGCCAAAGTGTGGAACTCTCTCAAACTCAAACTCAAACTCAAAGCATTTATTTCAATTAAACCATTTACAGGCACTTTTGAATTGTCAAGAAGTCAGTCAGTCAGAAAAAGTGAAGCTAGTTGCCCATTCCAAAGCGTAGGTACCTATGGAGAAGAACGGGCAAGAAACTCCATGGACACTCTTTTAAATCAAAATAATGTAGTTACAAAGTCTTGGTTACATCATTCATGTTAAAAATTATACATGTGAGAACGATGCAGAACGTTAAAAGCGTCCATAATGAAAAGATGAGAAAAAACAACAATTCAAATAATAAATTAAAATAAGCCATGGCAGCAAAGAGATGACCAGTCCCTACTGACGGCGCCCGTTCACGAACACGACGCATGCATCAGCACCATTCAGCTCAACCATTTTGAAGGGAGCTAAATGATCCAACACATGCGCCACCATCAGCGAGACATTTGAGTGAGCATGACATACTCTCAGCCGCCAGAGCACATTCAAGTCAATGAAAGACTCTCTCTGCCAGCGCGTCTGCATTCCCTTCCACATTTAACCCGTCTGCCTTCAAAGCGGTAGTGAACGGGCATCTTCTGGACACGTTCGTTCCATCATAGACCTCACCCATTGTTTTATACCAGGCGTGATCGAGGTCAAAAGCAGGCCCATCCAGCAATAAAAAATGTATTTTTTGTTTCTAAATATTCTTTTTGAAGCAAATAACACTCTATCATCAAAGACATCTTTAGTAGTCCGAGGTGGTTTGAAAATCCTGGTATTACGAACAACTTGAAGAAGGACCGATAGATAATAAATATCAAATATGGAGGTAAAAAATTAAGACGAACGTGTTAGAGATATTATAAAAATAATAGTGAGCTGCAGTTTACAGAAAGATGCAAAGGGGATCTTCCATAAGTAAGAACTTGCATTTCTATACTGTTATGCAATCCTGATCATTGTTATCACGAACACCTTAATAACTACACGTGGATACCAATTGATGAGCAACCACTTTAAAACATAGGTGAGATTTGAAAACATTCTATAGAATTATGAAAAGAAAAAGTTTACATAATGAGATGAAACACTTGAAAACATTCTATACGAATATGAAAAAGATGCTTTAGTTAAACCAGCATAGAACCCTTTAGAAATAATGGGATAAGCTCCACCGTTCCCGTTTCGCTCACAGATCATATGTGTGAGAGAGATAAATAACAATGGCAGTACCCCAACATGAATATACGTAGCTTTATAAACGTGTTTCTCGCTAGTCGTATTCCTATATTGTCAAGAACTTGTTTAGGTCCAAATGCAGAACATTGCGGTGAAAATGACTTAAATTCTATGTAGCGAAATAAAAACGCCGTTTAGAAAAGTTCCTGACAAACTTTGTTTTGTTTATATGTAGTTATGTATAATACATATTCTTGAATTTTATAGTTATTTTCATACTATCTCTCCCTTATGTTGCACCTTCCATATGTTGTCTCTGCATCACCCTAAGATAGTAGAAACATACCAGTCATGGTAGAAAATGCCTCAAGCATTAAGTCGCCTTTGTACCTACCGTATTTTATTACTTGTGCATAATCTTTTAATAAATAAATGTAGCGGATTACCAACTTAATTAAAATTATGATAAGTTAGCTTGTGATAAGCGAAATTGCTTCTTTAATTACGTTTAGTATATGCGAAGCATAGTAAAGTCATAATTGATTACCACCCTTTCCAAAACAAATAAGTAACAAAGATAAGCTGACCATATTTTTGTAACGAAGTAAAATTGGCATAAGGTAATGAAACCATAAACAAGAATTCCCACCTAAGACGGATCTGACATCTGACACGACACAGAGTAGAGATACGTGTCCATATTTACAGAACAAAGGTGTCAGCCACAAGTAGGATAATACGACTAGACACATAACGTACCTACTGTAATAGTACAAAGTTCAAGTACAGTATAATGTCAACAACCACTGATTCAATAAAGTCCACACCACCACTGAAGTCCAACGAATCAAGGCATTTTGGTTCATATTCCAAAGATAATGAAGACTTTGACGCAGGACTTCAGTGCTGGCGCGAACTCTAGATTTAACAGTGAAACATGTAACAAATCTTCAGCGTTAGAAAGTACAAAGTATTTCAGCTGTAGAAAGTAGTCATAAAGAAGTGCTGATGACCATTCTGGAGTTTATAGATCTAGGTCAAAGCCCTTTGGTCACAAATTGTCAATATCATAACAAGTTTTTGATTTAGTTCATGGATGTCAATAACTTAAATTAATAAGTTCTTCGAGCAAACAATATCATCTTTGTTGAAAATGGCATCTCCACTTTCACATCACATTTGATCCTCAGTCATTGTAATCTATCTTTTACCAGTCACACTGCCATTATCATATTTATCATCGCTGCAGCTAGCCTTAGGTTTTAACTTTCATGTACTAGCCTGTAAGTGTCCTACACTATATGTTATATATGACTATTTAGTTTGTGTAGGTACACAAACTAAATGTGTAGTTATAACACACAGTGTTCTATTAAAAAGGAAAAAAGATTATGTATTGAGTGTATACCTACTGTTTCTTTCATTCTGTACCGAGATCAAATTCTCTGACAGTCAAGACCATTTAAAGTATCTGCAGTCATAACGGGACTACTACCAATAACATACAAACCAGGCAGTAAACCTGTCCACCAAATTGCTAAGGTCACATACTGAAATAACGGTCGAAAGGCACAATAACATACAAAGGGAAGTTGGGGACGTTTCCGCAATATAAGTTTTATTGCCTACTGACGGTTTATTGTGGACAGTGAGCGACCTTCACAAGCGACGTTTTCAATGTTTTTTGCTCTTAAGCTCGTAAAGTTGTCGAATCTGATATGTAGCTATTTGAAAAGAACGTTTATCAGACACCTAAGCAAACATAACCATTGCATTAATTGACAGGCCTGATGGTCTAGTGGTTAGTGACCCTGACTGCTATGCCGGAGGTCGTGGGTTCGATTCCCACCCAGGACAAATGTTTGTGTGATGAGCACGATCATTTGTTCTGTGTCTGGGTGTAATTTATCTATAATATGTATGTATTTAGAAATATATAAGTATGTTTATCAGTTGTCTAGTACCCATAACACAAGCTCTGCTTAGCTTGGCACTAGATGGCGTTGTGTGATAGTTGTGGAATATTAAAAAAAAAAAAAAATTATAAGATGCATCTTCAAAAGATTCCTAATTAATTATCTTCTTCCTAAGATAACGTTTAAGATATGACGGACTCTTTTTTAAATATTATAGGAATATTTGCGTAAAACAAATAAGTACCTACCATATTACTAACCTCATTTTGGTGCTTACATTAAATTTGCGATTGGCAATTTCAAGCCACTAACCTTCATAATTTGTATACTTACTCAAAACTGCAAATAATGAATCAACTAAAAAAAATATTAAAATTCAGCATCCGCACATTCTAGTCATGGCCAAGTATAAACTCCCAGTGGACATATTGTATGTATATTTATTATTTGTATATCATGTATATGCATCATTATGCATATACAAAACATATTGCAGAGAAACATACACAAGACAGTATAGAAAGACGAGCATCAAAGAAAGATGAACTCCTAAAAACATAAGTGGAACTGTGGAACCAACACCACAAGAAATGCCAATGACGGTAGGGACATTCGAAGAGTTACTGAACAACTATTAACATTTTACTTGATTTCAATACATTGCGACTTAAAAAAAGAAGAGATGATAAGTCAAGCAGCTGATTAAAATAGCTAAGAGCTAAGCTCTATATGCACTTCTTTTAGTAATAATAAAGATCTATCAAAATAATCTCAAAGCAAGAATGCACACGAGCGTATCTCCGTCCAGATTCTCCATAAACAACGAAAATAAAATTATAAATATAAAACTTACACACGCGATGGTAACAATGACCGCGTTATGTGACGGGTGACGGGTCACAGAACCTGAGCACAGAACGTAATCGACCAATCAAGACGCTTGCCTTGACCTCCAAATTCTCGAACAATTCGAATCATACTGTGCAAGCCGTTGGAACTTTAAAAAAAAGTGTTCCAGAATGTTCTCCGGGCCGTTGCATCTTTTGTGTGTATGGTCTGTGGGTTGGATTTTTTATTGTTGTTTTTTTATGTAGTCTAATATTGAATGGGATACCGTATTTAATTTATTTTCCATTGATGCACCGTCAATAGAACCCTTTATAATGTTATTTGGCATTGTGGTGTTGTGGGGCATACACGCCCTGCTGCGTTTGGGGAACAAACTAATTTAGTTGGTACAATCATGTTTTGGTGTCAATGTTCGTGTAATATTTGAGAACCTTAAATGGCAGCAGTCTCTTCATAGTATAGTACAAATCTGACACTATTTCACTTTTGTGGATACCCACCCTCATATTCTTCAGTAACAACTATCAAATTAGGGATCTCCAGTATAGGAATCACTGCCCGGGATCCGACAAAAAATAAATCAGATCAAGGTGGTTATGCTTAATCAGAACTTTTATTACGAATAACTTTTTAACTCTGCTACTTTACAATGAATTATTATGTTCCTAAATCACACTTATCACACTCATATTATAAAGGCGAAAGTTTGTGAGTGTGTGTGTGTGTGTTTATATGTTTGTTACTTCTTCACGCCTAAACCACTGAGCCGATTTAGATGAAATTTGGTATAGAGATAGTTTGAGTCCCGGAAAAGGACATAGGATAGTTTTTATCCCGATATTCCCACGGGATCGACATTTACGCGGGTGAAACCGCGGGGCGCAGCTAGTCAATCATAACACCCGTTTAATTCAATTCCGAACTAAACAACACCATAATCTGACAACTGCCAAGAAATTATCGCTATCCACATCAACAATAATAATAAAATACCGATGTTTAATCATCGTACTTCCTCTCCGGCCACTATGAATCGGTGTGAGTCATGACTGACCTTGAGTCGGATCGAGATCAGTGCCCCAGATAGCTGGACCACGTCGACGAATTTATTTTTTATCTTTATTTGCAGCTTTCGCAGGATGTTGTTTATTACACAATGAATGTGCAGTTATAATTGATGTTTTGTTTTTAATTAATTTATGAAGTTTCACCTCTCTTTTTATTACAGTTTGCAACACGAGTCAGTGGTAGGTGATCGAAACAGATGGCGGAAAACCGTGGTTGGGTAAAGAAAAAATTAAAAGTTGGGGGAGCTGAAGGGAGGGAACCGGCACGAACTGCATTTGTCAGATAGCCGGTAGCTAGACTAACTGCCAAACTAAGTTGGGATACCTGGTACAATCTGGCCATTTTCATGCTTGACTGAATAGAGGGCCAAGACAAAGCGTATTCTATCATAGAACGTAGATACGCAAAAAGGGTCCAACCCACAGTATGGTCGAAAATGTTCTGAGTATGCCAAATTAGTCTTTATGGTCTATATTTTCGATGAGTGTTTTCACCCTAGTCAAAATAATTATGTTACTATGTCCCAGATCAACAAAATCACAAAATAGAATATCAATGAGCAAAGCCAATTTTAAACTTCAAACTTCATTATCTCAAAAGTGTAATTTTTTGGGTTCGATACGTATAAAGATGACAGAAACGACAAAAATGTATAAGAATGCCATAATTGATACAATACAGAATTAATATAAATTTTACGGCACCTACTCTACAGAAAAGCTTATGCCTATATTAATTCTGTTGAAAGTCGTTGCAGAAATACGAAATGCTTTGTAAGCGATTGCTCTTGCCTCTTGCGGTTCAACAAAGAATTCTACTAGTTTAATGTAGGACTAGCTTCAGCCCGCGACTTCGTCTGCGTGAAATTTCACCCTCCCCCCATTCACCCTCTTAGGGGTGGAATTTTGAAAAACCCTTTCTTAGTGGATACCTACTCTTCACAAAGAATACTCCCTCCAAATTTCATGTCTCTAGGACCAGCGGTTTAGGCTGTGCGTTGATATATCAGTCAGTCAGTCAGGACTTTGAATTTTATATATACATAACATATAGATAACGTGGTATTTGCTTCCACTTCTAACAAATACCTGTCCATATAAGCCTAGACCACGTGTCCCGCTGCATTGCATGCTTCCGACCTTCGCTCTACATGGCGCAACGCTCGCTATGTCAGTTAAAACGAGCGAGTGCACTACGTGTCGGTTATTGCCAGCGCTAGCCTATAGACTAGTTGTTTTACAAATAAAGTTCCTACTGCTGGGACGCACGCCTCCTCTCTCTGAGAAGGAGTGGAGTTTAATCCACTACGCGGGCCCAGTGCGCATTGGTAGATGTCATACGTCTTCGATTTTTTGGTTCTAAGACAAACCAGTTTCCTCACGATGTTTTCCTTCACTGTTTTGAGAGCAGTGGTGATGAGATAAAATACAAAAAGTAACGCGCCTGCTGGGGTGGGAACCCACGACTAACAACCCGTAAGTCGGGGCCGTTACCACTAGGCCACCTGAGCCCTGATTCACAACCATACGACAGGCTATCGTATCGAAAACCTGACATTTCGATAACCTGATTTGATTTGCCCTCAACAGCAAATAGCTGTTGGAAGAATAGCGAGCGCCTATTTGATTTAACCTGACAAAATTTTCGGGTTTTGGACTTGTGAACAGCGTTTAGTTTAGAAGACTCCTACGATAACAATGATTAATGTTCGATGAAGATATGAAGCGTATCGAGTGTTTGTGAATAGCTATGCTGCTCACGTTTTTCTATTCTCGAGTTTTATATAAATATATTACGTCTTATTTAATCATTACAGTTACTTTTATACACTGTCCACTGTTGGACATAAATGCCTCCTCCAAGTTCAAGAATCGTCACAAACGCGACGTTCGGTTATGCGCTTCCCGCATCTAGCGGATCTCTGTGCACTTGAATGTAGTAACAGTAACAGTAGCAACTATTGAAAAGAAATTCCAAGAGATATCGCGGAATTCTGCGACCTTTACGAGATTGTCGGGGCCATAGATTGTGTACTCGACGGTGATAGTGGCGACTATTACTACTATAAGAAGAAATGCCAAAAGTCAGATCTTAGGTACGTCTTTCAAAATCAGCTTAAACTTAATTAAAACTCTAAAAAGTTCTGAAATCGCACTTTTCTAAGAGGCGATAAGTAAATGAACACCTTGAACTACTTTCCAACTTCCAGAAACACATAGATTTATTTCTTAAAAACTACACTGAATTCAATAATGAGCCTATGTTTACTGCTACTGCCATATTACGCTGTACCGAACTTAATATAATGGTATCTATTGCACTTCAAGGCTTTCTTCGCCAATAATGGTCTACAAACCAATCCTTAATTGTAATTGCAATCGGTCCTACACGATTTCATACACCTATTTGCAACAACTAGTTATTAATCTACTTGTAGCGCAATATTGTGCATAAAGACATGCTTTGAAATAACGAATCCTGTTAGATAATTGGGTAAGACTTAGTTAGATTCAAGATATCACTAGGATTACGGTCAATCAACTTCAGCCCTGTGCTCTTAAAACGGCGAAAGAAAACACCGTGAGGAAACCGGTATATCCTAGTAACCAAATTTTGAAGATAAAAATATTAAAATAAATGTATTTATTTGTTAGAATATTGTTGTACAAAGGTGTTTGTTACACGTAATATGATGTCCATAATATTCTGCTATTTCCAGCGCACAAATATTTCAAAGAATTAAAATAAAAGAGTATTAAAATAATGTGACATCTACCAACCCGCACTGAGCCCGCGTGGTGGATTACGCCCCCTCTCACCGAGAGGAGGCCTGTGTCCCAGCACTGGGAAAATTATAGGCTGATTATGCTTATTCCTCTCAGACCAAAGATGTGATTGTGTGTCTTTTAGTCTGTGCTAAATAAATGTATTTTCTTTCTTTTTCTTAATGATAGAACGTTCTTTATTGTACAACAGCAGGACAAACCAAAAAGAATGAAGAAGATACGGAAGAGGAAGATAGATAAAAATTCCTTTGAACATTTTGCTTGATTGGTTGAGCTTTCAGCCCCAAAAATGACTGATTGTCCATTGATATGTAATTGGTTAAAGGAGTGCAAGAAGCACGAAGAGGCGGTGCTTGGGAGAGGCCTATGTCGAGCTGTCGCAGCAGCGTCTTTCTTAAAATGATGTAATTGGTAAATTAAGTACCAAATTCAAACTTGCTATCTTGACTGACCATCTGATTAACAGTAAGATTAACGAAGCGCTAAAAGACGTCAAGTTCATAATAAAATTAAGAGTTACTTGGAAAATATTTAAGGTCACAAGCGTGAATCAGCATATCAGGAGCCAACTGCGAGGTTAATTTAATTTGCTGAATAAAAAGGTCCAGTAAATGGTCACTTACTACTACCATCGAGCTTATAAAATAACATTGGCAGTATTAATTGGAATTGAATTCAGAACATTGAAGGTTGATGATGAGCGGTTTTTATAATTTATGGGATGTCCAGCAGTGGACTGTGGAAGTCTTTCGGTTTAGAATATGATAGTAAAGATGTTGAGAGGAGGTTGTCTGTGGTCTTTAATTCTAGTGCTATTTTCATTTGTTGGGAATTTCGGGCTGATAAAAATTAAGAAAATAGAGTGCAAGATCTACACATACTCCAAGCGTAAGGGAGAGGTGCATAAGAAGTGACATCAGTCATTGACTCAAACATTACCCTGAATAAAAATGTCACGATAACAGTGGGACAATTCTCGTTATTTTAAGAACGTTCACAGATCTCAGTCTCAATCTGACAAAAATACCTCTAATTTTCCTACATTTTGACAGGTTTTTGACATTTGTTTGTCGCCAAGATGAGACTGCGACTAGATTTTGAACGTTTTAAATTACGAAAATTGACCTTCTGTTATGTTGAAAAGTTATACATATACAGCAATGGGAAATCCGTAAATGTTTAATTCTGGTAATGCCATTAATGTGAAAGTCTCATTTATTTTACGCAATAATCTCCAAACAGTCTAAACGGAATAACAAACAATATTATGCACGCTTGCTTATGTAATTGATTTTAAACTTATTTTTGTCTAATGAGCTAGCATAATTAAAACTAGCAAAACTGTTTGGTAAAAAAAAAATTGGATCCAGGTGGATCGGATTGTAGATACTAGGTAGATTCTTGCCGAATAATAGGTAACTAATAGACTAATGCTAAACAAGAGTAAATTAAGTCTCTCTCAATGTCTGATATCTAGGCACAAAAGAGAGAAGATGTCGGCAGAGCCGCTTTTACTGCCTGTAGAATCCTGTTGATTCCATATTTATGTTGAACATATCACTTCACTGGCTTACTACCACACCAAGCGCCATCGTATATAGCCTGCTTCACCTTTTTTTTTTTTTTTTTTTTTTTATAGTAATGGCTCCATCGTTTTAACGATGATTCTGCCAATGTCAAGGTTAAGGGAAACAAAGTGTATTCGTTGAGGTTGACCAGTTATACTGTCTTTAGTATGATTTAGTTACAACTGAAACTGTTTGAGTAGCCTTTGAGTTGCCATGTTATAGTTTGATGTTATTTAATAATATAAATTTTTTAAGTGAATTAATTAATGGGGACTCAACGAGTGTTAAGAGGAATGGGATATTAATAGGTCTGGGAAAATTAGGAGGGAGAATATCATATAGCGGGACTAAAAGATTACGACAAGAGAAAAATATGTGTTCAAGAGTGCCCTCTTCTAGACCACACTCACAAAGGGAATGATTCCGAATGCGTAGTTTAGCCAAAAACACTGGAGAGCAAACATGACCTAGTCTGAGACGTATAATGATAGATGTGGTTAATTTATTCAAATTCTTATTTTTGACAAACCAGGGTTTAACTGGAATGTTGGGTTGAATATTGCCATAATATTTGCCCTTAATTACCCTAGAACTTTGCCACAGTTCATCCCAAGACTTCATGAGACGTGGTTTAGCCAGGCAACGGACGTCCCGAGCCGGAATGTTAGAGAAAGACGTACAACCTGTCTGAATAGATTGCTTAGCAAAGAAATCAGCTTCTTCATTGCCAAATATGCCTATATGTCCCGGAATCCATGCCAAGGCAATTTCCAGGCCAGACTGGTTTAACTTATAGAGAATTTCCTTAATTCTGAGAATAATTACAGAGTTATCTTTGCTGCGAAATGGAATTTTCAATAAGTCTTGGAGAGAGCTAAGAGAGTCTGTGAGTATCAAGGATTTATCAAAATGTTGTTGATTAGCATCAATGTACTTTACTGCCTCTAATATTGCTAGGGATTCTCCTGTGAAAATAGAACACTCAGGTGGACTCTTAAAACTTAAGACAACATTATACTCAGGTATAAACACAGATGAACCTAAATGAGATCCATCTATTTTTGACGCATCTGTGAATAATAAAATCCAATTTGGCCATTTTTTCTTTAAAATTTTATTAAAAAGAATGTTGGGATCGGAACTATGTTTATATATACCAAAATCTAGTATCACTCTGGGTTGATAGATCACTGAGTCATAAGGAACTAGAAAAATGGGATGATTATCCAATGGCATGACTGTAGATGAAAGAGTCTTATTATTATTGAAGCTGTTCACTAATAGAGGAGGGGATTTATTTCTCCAATAAGTTGAAGTTTCGATAGCACAAGTAAGGGGACGAAGAATACTAATAAGAGGGTGTGAGGAAAATTGAGATGCTACCGAAAAATACCTATCTGCTAGAAATTGTCTACGGAGATGAAGTGGAGGTTCGACACATTCCACTTGGAGTGCATTAATTGGGGATGATTTCATTGCACCAGTAATAATGCGTAAGCATTTAGATTGGAGCTTATCCAGTTTACACAGGGCTAATTTACTGCAAGGTTCTAGAATAAAACATCCATAGTCAAAATGGCTGCGAACGATGGCGTTATAAAGCAGTTTTTGAGAGGCCGGATGAGAACCCCAACGAACTCCAGATAAAGATCTCAGAACATTGATGGACTTCTCACTTTTATTAAATACATATTGTAAATGAAATAAACCCGTCATTTTGGAGTCAAGAACAACGCCTAAAAATTTAACTTTATCTTGGATTACAATCGATTCTCCAGCGACAGAGATGTTAACTGGAGGAATATTTCTTCTACGGGAAAATATTACGGCTTGACACTTAGGAATAGAAAGCTCCAGTCCATGTTCTGAGAGCCAATCATTCAAGTAACCAAGAGCAGAGTTCAATTTAACAGCACCATTGGACAAAGAAGAGCAACTTATGTATAAGGCAATATCATCTGCATACTGCAGGATATTGCAAAACGAATTAACGGTTAAGTCAAGGCTGGCGGTGTATAGGTTATATAAGATTGGACTTAAGACAGAACCTTGCGGAAGACCCCTCCAGACAAGACGGAAAGGCAGAAGACCGCCTTGAGAACGTACACGAATAGAACGACACATAAAAAGGTTAAAGATAAAATTTACCAGTCTCACGGGAATACTCAGCTCAAGCATTTTCTGCCTGAGTAGCGGAAGCTGAACATTATCATAAGCTGACGAGATGTCAAGGAAGACCCCAATAACATGTTCATTGCGGGAGAATGCAAGCCTAATTTGGGAGGTAAGAATGCTTAGACTGTCGATCGTACCCATACTACGTCTAAATCCAAATTGAGTGTTGGAGAGTAAACCACGACTTTCAAGGATCCATTCCAGTCTGTTTTTTATAAGATGCTCTGCGATCTTTGCCAAAACCGACGACAAGGCAATAGGTCTGTATGATGTCGAGAGATTTGGATCTTTCCCAGGCTTTAAGATGGGAATTATAATTTGGGTCTTCCATGACTCTGGTATATTTGAAGTTAAGAAAATTGAATTAATAATATTTAAAAGATATAATTTTGAGGTTTGACTAGCTTTACAGATAAAGGAATACGTGATACCATCTATGCCTGGCGAGGAATCTTTAAGATGATCTAAAGCACAAGTAAATTCTGCAAGCGAGAATTGATCGTTCATTCTGTCAGATGTAGGAGAGGGAATTAGAGCAGAAGGAAAGCAATCTAAATGAGGTACGGAAGGGGGGGCTAATCTATTAACAAAATCATCAAGCCAGATAGTGGAATCATTTGAGGAACTATTATGATCCTTGAATATTCTTCGGAAGTTATTAATTTTGCGCCATACAACAGTTAAAGGTGTACGAGGAGATAAAGATTCACAGAATTTTTGCCAACCTACAGCCTTCTTCTTGGCTAAAAGTCTCGCGGCTTTAGCCCCAGTTTTCTTAAAACTAATATAATTTTCCATAGTTAAATCCGCTGCATATGTATTTTCCGACTCGTTGCGTAGACGCACCATGTTGGTACATTCTGAATCCCACCAAGGGGGAGAAGGGATGCGACCACGAAACGAATTCTTGAGCGGTATAGATTGATCGGCAGCGGCAATTATACAGGAAACGAAATCTTCATAGGCCACCAAAAAATTTGAAGGATCTACATGGGAAAGACTAGATAACTTGGAGTCTAAGGCAACAGCATACTTGTCCCAGTCTGCATCTGATAGTCTATATCGCTGTAAAGGAGGAAGAGCAGGAGGGGGAGTAAATGATTGGAGAAAGTTGATTAAAATTGGAAAGTGATCGCTGCTGTGGGAATTAGGTAACACGGACCAGGAGAGAGAATTTACTAGGGAGGGAGAGGACAATGAAAGGTCGATTACACTATTATTTTGACCAGGAGGTACCCTGCGAGTCGGAGATCCATCATTTAATAGGCAAAGGTTAATGTCATCCATTAGATCAATTAGAAAGGGAGAGGATGTATCTATGTAATGAGACCCCCACATAGTGTGGTGACAGTTAAAGTCTCCTAGCACCATGAGAGGGCCCTGTATGGAAGAAAGAATATTATTGAGTTCTAATATAACTCTACTATTTGGATGGGGAATGTAGCATGAAACAAAGGAGATGTTAAAGGCTTTCACTGCTACTACATGGATTTCGTCGCTGTGAGCAGGAATATTAATTTGAGAGAAAGGGATAGATCTTGAGACTAGCAGGGCACATCCTGCCCATCCATCCGCCCTGTCGTCCCGAAGGCAGGAAAATCCCGGAAACCTAAACACGGAACCCGGTACCAACCAAGTCTCCGAGACAGCAAGGAGGACGGGTTTATAGCGATTTGTCAAATAAATAAGCTCATGCTTTTTCCTACGGATGCTTCTACAATTCCATTGGAGGAGAGTTGAGGGGAGCATTTTTAGTTATAAGGGTTTGGATAAATTGTTGTAGTAGGGAAACGACGTTGTTCGGTAAACTGTCACTAAACTTACTGATAATGTTGATGAGGGAACAGGTAAGGAGCTCTATCAAGTTATCATTAGGAGTGAGCGAAGGAGTGGAGTCTTCAGTGGGAGACAGCAAGGCACAACCATTCGGTTGAGAGAAGGAAGGAGTATTGATAATATCTCTATGAGCTTGCACGTCGTAGGACTTACCTAACGGGGTTCTTGGACGGGGAGTACGGTAGACAGTCTTTGTGTAGGATTGAGAATGAGGATGAGCAGAGGTGTGTGGGGGAGATTGCAAAGAGTAAGTGGTTTGTTGGGAGAATTGCATTTGTTGTGACGGGGAGAATGGAGAGGAGGTGATGTCAGAATAAAGACGCTTAGGGTAGGGGAATCTCAGAGCGGCCTCAGAATAACTTATATTGTCCTGAGACATAACAATTTTAATGGATTTTTGGCGAGCATGTTCCGGGCATTTACCATCAGTCGCCTTGTGGATTCCTCGGCACAAGATGCAAGTGGAGAGATCGTCAGTAACCAAGCAACTATCACCGGAGTGTTCTTGACCACATTTATAGCATCGAGGCTTCGAACGGCATTGAGTACGAATGTGTCCAAAGCGGCAGCAATTTCTGCATTGAATTGTTGGCAATTGGTATGTACTTACAGGGAGTGAAGTTTCATAACAAAAAACTCTTTCGGGCATGGATTGGCCAGTAATGGTTAAAACTACTGTAGTGGAAGGGATCCAAGTAACAGAATCTTCTTTTTTAGATTTTACATTTAAACGACGGGCCCTGATTACTTCTCCGCAGTTGGGGGGAGTTCGGATTCCTTCTACCAATTCTTCTAAAGTCCAATCTGTTGGAATATCACGAACCACTCCCATCCGAGACACATGAAATTTAGGGATGTCTGCAGCAAATTTGTAATTAACCAAAAAATCATGATTTATAAAAGCATTGGCAGCAGCCGCTGAAGTGAACTCTAAACAGGCCCTGTTTCTTCCCAGTGCTTTTATACTACCATCTACTATATGCGGAATTTTGTTTTGGTGGATGAGTTGCGCAAACTTTAATATCCTTATTGAATGCCCGGCAGACAAATCCGGTTCTGACCGCGTAACGTGCACAATAAAAGGACCCTTGTCATTTGTATTATAAGGGATTTTAGAGTCAGATTCGAAACCAGGTTTACAGTATACTGACTGATAAGAATCCGATGGAGGGGTACTTTTTTTAAGATCCGATTTAAGCGGTTCAGTACGCTGTCGTTTTCGAGATTGTAAGGACTCATTCAAGGGATTAGCACCTCCCCCATCAGGAGGATCATCGTCTCCCACTTCCCTCATTTTAAATGAGGGAAATGGGAAGATAACCACTTACGATACTACACGCAGCAGGCAGCAAGACACACACACAAAAACCAAGCAAATTTAGGCACTCAAAACAGTAAAATTCATAAAATCAAAAATATTTCACTCAACCACGTGTTTCAAATAACCCGCCAAAAACGACAGTCCCAAGAATTGCTTCACCTTGTCTGTTTCCCGCCATTCCTCGTAACTGACAGATGACATAAGTGACAGCAGCTACCCCGCTTGTGTGAATGAGGCAGTGTTTACATTATCTATTTAAAAGATACACTACACTGCCCCCCCGTTAAATCTATAAGTTAATCATTGTCTAGACTCTAGAGAGTCACCATAGTATGTATATTCAACAACTTATACCCAGCTTTGACAATAATGGTTCCCATTCCACTCTTCGGAGCTCGGAGTAGTCAATAGACACAACACAGACCTCGGATCTTTGGCTCTGGGAATTGTTGAGATAGTATGTAAAAGCCAAATAAGGTCAAATAAAACGTAAGCTATACTCACAAACGCGATCTCAGCAGGAGGACCGGTGACGTCAGCGATGCCGACGCCGACGCGCAGCGCGTGCGCAGCCGTAGCGCACGCCACCATCAGCCACGCGGCGAACATGCCGAGCTGAAAGTGAATGACATTGAGCACATGAAAGGCATTAACGAATGGCAGAAAAATGGCAAAAACGGCAGGGCAGCCCGCGACATTTCTTTTTTTTTTTTTCGTTTTTTATAATTTACAAGTTAGTATCAGCACCCTAATTGCGTAACACACTAGGTATTACTCTCAATTTGAATCATTTTGAAGCTTATTGCTAATCCATTGCTTCATATGTTCGAAAAATGTGTTTGCCTAACAACGTAAATAACGCAAAGAATGTTGTTGAACTGTCAAAATAAAACCCATTGCTACTGATAGTGTGTTACGCAATTGTCCTGCTGGTTGCATGTTTATCAAAATATGATTCGCAACAGTAACAAATATGTATATCTAGAACTATAGTCATTACAATCATAATTAAAACTCTGTTAGTTTGAATTGGTCACAAACGTCATCATTGCGTGAAATAGTCATCCAATCAAGTTAATTAGAATATAATATAATCTAAGATTAAATCTTAGTTTGGTGCAGTAAAAAAGTTTCGCTATATTGTCGCTCGCATGACGAAAAGTTTTATCTCATTTTTTAGCTGCACCCTAATTGCGCAACAAATTATCAATCGGAATCAGAATCATTTTGAAGCAAATTGCTAATCCACTGCTTCATAAGTTGGAAAAATATTTCTGCTCAACACGTAAATAACGCAATGAATGTTGTTGAACTGTCAAAATGAAACCGATTCCAATTATGTATTTGATTTGTTGGGACAGCTACATTATTCTATTCGTGATTCTTTACATTTTGTTGCCTTACAAAATGGTTATACACACATCAAAAGTGTCTAGGGATCAACATATATTTTTGCAATAACTTTTCTCCTGATTGATATTAATTAAAATTTTCTTTAAGGATTCATCAAATAAAGTGTTTTCGTTTGTCACAGTAACGATAAACCAAGTCACCTTTGCATTAATAAAGAAATTTGCCATTTTCCTAATAAAGGGATTTTTGACATTTGAACCACTAACACAAAAGTTCGAAAAAAAGACTGAAATAACAGTTTTCTTTAAAATTTTATTGGGTAACTTAAACAATTAATAATCCGTGTTTCTACCGCGAACACTAACAACACAAGAACATCGGTTTGGCATACTCAAAATGAGTTCATCCAAATCACGCTGTGGAATGGCCGCCCATGTTCGTTGCAACAACAAAAAAAGGTCTTCTTGCGACTGGATACCCTCCATATTCGGCAGAGCTCTTCTCTGTAGCATATCCCATGCATGCTCAATCGGGTCCAAGTCTGGCGACTGAGCAGGCCAGGGCAGGACATTGATGTTAGCTGCGGCGAGAGTCTGTCTTACAACTCTTGCGGTGTGCGGTCGTGCATTATCATGCATTAACTGAAATAAGGGACCGATTTGCACTTGTAGAGGAACGATGACGTCTGATACAATCGTCTCAGCATAAATTTGAGCGTTGAGGTTGCCTCTGATCCAAATCAACTCAGTTCTTCCGCCGATCCAAATACCCGCCCATACCATGATGGTTCCACCACTATAAGGATGGACTTCCTGGCAGGATTTTAATCGCTGTTGGCGTCCAGGGGTTCTCCAGTGTCGTATACGTCTTGTATCCGGTCTCATACCAAAACGAGACTCATCAGAAAAGCACACGAAACGCCATTGTTCTTCTGCCCAATTTCTGTGTTCAAGAGCCCATTGATATCGAATCCTACGATTGTGCATTGCTATAGGTGGTACCCGTAGCGGTCTTCGGGAATGAAGGTTCACTTCATGCAAGCGGTTTCTGACTGTTTGGTCGCTAATTAAGTTCCCTGAAGAGTGATGAAGCCTCACGGCTAACATCATGGCGGTTATTGTTGGAGCTCTTCGAGTTAAGATTTGAATGTATCGGTCTTGTCTCCGTGTGGTGCAGCGATACCGTCCTCCATGGCGCTCAGCCACGGTACCAGTGCTTCGGTAACGTGTCCAAAGTCGACTGATAACACTCTGACTTGTATTCAGAGCTAAAGCCACAGTACGTTGCCGGGAACCAGCTTCTATCATTCCCACGGCTCTGAGCATTTCTTCCCTGCTTAAATGACGTCGCCGCTCCATAATAACGTTGGTTTTAATCAGTAGTAGGGAAACAGTAGCACTAATAATGTCTTCAATGCGTTGTATGTTTTTATAGGGAAAATATTGACAGCTGATTTTCATCTTTTACTCGAATTTGATTCACAGTTCCTGATTCAAATTATGAAATGCACCAAAAAGGATCCATATAAATTTATAAAATCATAAATTTATTACAAAGCCACATCTCAATCTCAAGAAATCCGCATAAAAATGCTTGATCCCTAGACACTTTTGATGTGTGTATTTTGAGATCCAAATAACATAGAGGTACGACGGTTAGTGAAAATTGTAAAGAATCACGAAGGGAGGACATGGTTGTCCTGACTCAGATGAGAAAAATGAGATATGACTTTTAGTCATGCGAGGGACGATATTTATTTTTATTAGAAAAAATTAGTCAACTATTAGATAGTAAATTAGAATTACAACAGCAATCTATTTTGTCAAAAATCAAAAGTACAATTCAATCCGAAATCACTACCGCTGTTCAAAAACTGCAACAAGAAATAAGCCAGAAAAACGAACAATTTTCACTTGAACAAGCGACAATAAATACCAATATTATTCATATAAATAACACAATACAAAAACTTGAAATCGAAAACGCTAAACTTCAAAAAGAAATAGCCGAGCTGCAGAATAAAAACATGCATCTGAACGTGAACGACAATTCCACAAATTCTAATGATACCTCTAAAATATTTGTTATCCACGGCTTGAACGAATATTTTAAAGAAACAGAAAGGGACCTCGAAGGTAGGGTAATATATGCGTTTCAAGATACATTGAATGTCGACCTCACTGGCTATATCGAAGAGCTTTATCGGATAGGGCGAAACGGACTAAGACGGCCACTACGGGTGGAACTAATTAGTAAAAAGATGACTAAATATATTCTAGAAAACGCGGGATATTTAAAAAGTTTAGGTTTATGTGTATCTGGATTCCTTGATAAAGAATCATTACAGAGAAGAAGAAAACAGAGAGAAGAACGGTCTATAATACAACAAGGAGGTAATACTAATACTACATATAACTATAACGCAAAAAAAACACCAACGCAGAATTATGATGACCCAAACATAACAGAACACACCCTATTATCATCCACTATTAACCAAACTAGACCTGATCCCTTTCGTCTTTAAGGTACTGATCCAAAACATCCAAAGTATAAAGAATAAAATACACATACTCGAAGATTTTATAGAACAGGAAAGTTACCAATCAATATGTCTGACAGAAACATGGATACGTGAAAACCAAAAGGATACCATCACCATAAACGGGTACACATTTGCTTCTGCCTACCACCGACGTGAGCATCGCGGAGGAGGAGTGGCTATCCTGTTACGTAACGGCATAGAATACGTGCACCTAGAAGACTGTACTAACTTATCAATAGAATGTGTAATTGAATGTTGCGCTGTAGAAATCATATCACAAAACACAATTATTATTAATATTTACAGACCGGATCGCGACATTGAAACTTTTTTTGCTGTTATTAGAGAAATATTAAAAATAATACAACCAAAAACTCATAAAACCCATATAATTTTGACTGGCGATTTTAATATTGACGTATCATCAAAAAACAAAAACTACCAACGGCTACAAAACATAATGTTGGAACACAACTTAAACCAAATTGTAAACGAACCAACTAGACAGACGCTAACTACGTCATCCTGCATAGACTTAATATTCACCAATCAAAGACAATACAAATTAACAATTGACGATACTGGTATCTCTGACCACAAAAGCTTAAACTATTCGCAACAATCACCGGGGATCGAGCAACATATTTCTACTTACTTCGTAATGAAAAGACTATTTAATGAAAAATCAATATCACAGTTTAAACTTCAGCTTAGCCAAACGGATTGGAACGAAACACTATGCGGGGATAAAAACATTAACGAAATTTACACAGAATTTGATAACAAGATGCAAACTTTATTAAATAAAACTATACCTAAAAAGCGCGTAAAAATCAAACTTAACAAACGGAAACCTTACTTAACTGTAGGTGTAAAAAAATCTTGTGAGCACAAAAGATTGCTAAAAATTTTTGTAGAAAAGACTAGTAACGAACTTTTAAAAACACATTATAAAGCGTATGAAAAAGTCTTGAAGAAGTGTGTAAAATTATCAAAGAGATTTAATCATATTAAGGAAATGAAGCGGTCACAGAATGCCTCTAAAACCATGTGGAACATAATTAAAAATAATCTTAAACCAGATACCAAGTGCCGTACTAAAAATGTTACTTTGCGTTATGGTGATAACCAAACCACAAGTACACCAACAACGGTTGCTAATATCTTTAACGACTTCTTTGCTTCTGTCGGCGAACCGCTACCCAACAAAACGTCGAATACATGCCCAGTTCTTACACCATCAATAAATTCCCTATTTCTTCAACCCGCTACGGAGCGTGAAATATATAATATAATACGCAAAATGAAAAATAAGCGCAGTGCCGGAGTCGATGAAATACCATCGTTCCTAATTAAAGAATGTATTAATGAATTGACACCACCTATAACCCAGCTAATAAATAAATCCTTTGACGAAGGTATATTTCCGGATAAATTAAAAGAAGCTAAACTACGGCCAATATTTAAAAGAGGCGGCAAGCCGCTATATCCCTGTTCCTACCGACCAATAGCCCTTCTACCAGTTATATCAAAAATATTCGAAAAAGCAATGTCCACTAGAATCAACAACTTTTTAGAAAAATTCAATCTCTTGGATATAAATCAGTTTGGCTTTAGACAGGAAAGATCGACCACACTCGCGGTATATAATTACGTTCAAGAAATATATAACTACATTAATGACAAACAGTATGCCATAGGTATGTTCCTAGACATGACTAAAGCATATGATAAGGTTTCCCACGACATTTTATTACAAAAATTATATGGCATAGGAATTAGGGGTACCGCCTATAAATGGCTAAAATCATACCTAAAAAACAGAAAACAATACGTTGAAATAGAGTACTACAACAAAGAAGCGGAAGAAATGCAAATTGTAAAATCACGGACAAAGATTATTAACCACTCCATTCCCCAAGGCAGCGTGATAGGGTGTATATTATTCATTATATACATAAACGACCTACCTAAAACAATTGACTCGAAGTGCGTTCTATTCGCAGACGACATATCGCTAGTGTTTAGAAGCACTGAGAACACCGAATCTTTGACAAACATAGAGAATACTTATAAAACAGTTAAATCGTGGTTAGAGAAGCACAATCTACAAATAAATGCAAACAAAAGTAATCTACTACAATTTAGGACATACCAACGAAAGCCGCTAAACATAAATAACCTTAGTAACAAATTAAATATCCCAGAAACAAATGATCTAAACCTGCTCGGTATAACGTTGGACAATAATTTAACATGGAAAAAACATATTGAAAATCTTAAGACTAAATTATCGAAATTTACATACGCATTAAGCAAATTAAAAAGCTACACAAACTATGAGACCGCGCTCTCAACATACTATGCATATGCTTATGCGTGGTTTAACTATGGCCTGGTGTTGTGGGGTGAAAGTACGGACTTCTATGACATCTTCATCATGCAAAAGAAATGTATACGCATCCTTATGAACATTAAGCCATGGGAAAGCTGTAAACCACATTTTATAAAAAATAAAATACTAACACTACCCTCTCTATACATATTGCAAGTAGCTACGTTCGTGCAAAAGCACAGGGATTACTTTAGATCAAACATAGAAGCAAACCAAAACTATAACCGAAGAAACAAAAACAAGTTGATTACACCGACACCAAAATTAAAAATAATGAAAAATAGCCCCAATTATAGAATCGCAACAATTTATAATAAATTACCAAATTATGTAAAAGATGACGAGAATACAAAATCATTCTATAGCAAACTGAGATCACTTTTAATAGAAAAATGTTATTACACAGTAGACCAATTCATGACGGATAAAACTGTATAGAGCTATGTCGCTTGTAGGTACTTCATTTGTAATTCTATTTATTTATTTGTTTAGATACGGTCTGAACGAAGACATAAATATTGTATATTACAGTGACATCCAGATTTTATTTTATTTTGTACCTATTGTAAAATTACATATCACATAACATAATTTAATTACACTACTAACAATGAATTGACATGACTTGATTGTAACTGTTACCTATTATTATTATATTTTTAATACCTACCTGCTAAATTAATATCATCTGACGTAAATATGACTATCTGTGTTATTGTATTTTGTTTATTACTGTTTATTGGACATCTTAACGACATCTAGACTACTATTTCTGAGATTATTTGTACTTATTTGAATTGTAATTTGTTGACTCAATTTATGTTAATTAGGTACTCCATTTATGTTATTATGACCACAAACTCAGCAGCAAACCAACATTATTTTGCAGCGCCCTGACAGGGTTCATGTACAAAAACCGACAGTAATTATTTTGTAAAATGTGTGATGTACATGAGAGCAAATAAATAAATAAATAAATAAATAAATAAATAAATAGATATAATTCCACGCGTAATCAAGTTGATTCATAAATGACACTCTAATCTTGTGTGTCATTAAAGTAAAAAAAAAAACGAGTGTGCTTATGACCACACGACTGAAGTGAAACTTCAAACGTATTTGGCTATGAGAGGAAGAGAGAAAGAAAATGTGCGCGCGCACTGATTTCTCTTGCTTATATCCCCCACTCAACTCCCCTTCGCCTCGCCCGTAGCCCGTAGACATGTGTCGTACTTGCAAAATCGAGTACCAGGGCTTCCAAGTACGTCCACCTTAAGAAACCAGGCCCTAAAACCAGGGCTCGAGATACTTTCAAGTATTTTCTATTTGCATCAAAAATTGATCTATAACTTCATACAAATAAGAAGTACAATCGCGTAATCAAACAAAAGCCCTGTTGGAAGTAAAAAGTACTTGCATAGGAAATTGACACGTGAATTCCTATAAATAAGGAGCACAATCGCGTTTACAAATAAATACTTTTACAAACCATTAAAGTAAAAATACTTGCATACGAAATTGTTCCGTAGACTCTTACGGAGTTGTATGGAGTGTCCGAGGTGTAGTAAGAGTCTTACCACACCTCGGACACTCCATACAACGCTCGCAAAATAATAACCTAGTACTACTACATAAACAAATGACGTTTGTATACGTGCAAATGTGTGCGTGAAATCTAGTAGCGCAAAAAAAAAGGCGCGGTAAGCAATTTGTGTCGAGGAACCGAACGACGGCGGCGGCGCTGCCCGTACGTGTGCATTATTATGAAGTGACCATGTAGTTCAATTGTTTATTTATATAGTCGGGTTCGTAATGAAATAAAA
This sequence comes from Amphipoea lucens, assembly GCA_947508005.1. Classification (NCBI taxonomy): domain Eukaryota; kingdom Metazoa; phylum Arthropoda; class Insecta; order Lepidoptera; family Noctuidae; genus Amphipoea; species Amphipoea lucens. The sequence continues at coordinate 2,157,031 of OX382364.1, forward strand.
ACACTAAAATAGTTTAGTTTAAATGACTTGTCTGTAAATAATCGGTTATTAAATCGCATGTTATTAAATATGCGAAATCTTACAAACAGTTTATGTAAATACGAATTCGGAAAAGCATCACAATATCCAACCATCGTGATTAAAACTCAAATAAAACTTTTCGTGTCAGAGCAATACAGCGCTGCGGTTCGCGAGCGCCCTTGCTAAAGAGTCGGCGACGAATACCTCGAAGTGCGGGGTGAGGTGCGGTATCTGATATGAGGGCGAAGAAGGGAGTGTCCTTTCTGTACGTAGTACTATTAAGTATTCTGTGCTCTTACTGATAAGGAGCATGATCGCATTTGCGAAAACCAACGCGGTTGTTGAACTATTTGAGTACCTACGTACTCGAGCGTCGAGGCACGACGGAGCGAGATACTTTCAAGTATTTTCTATCTGCATAGAAAATTGATCCATAACTTCATACAGATAAGAAGTACAATCGCGTATTCAAAAGCCCCGTTGGAAGTAAAACTACTTGCATAGGAAATTGATCAATGACTTCCTATAAATAAGGAGCAAAATCGCGTTTACAAATAAATACTTGCAAACCATTAAAGTAAAAAATACTTGCATACGAAATTGTTCCGTAGACTCTTACTGATAAGGAGCATGATCGCATTTGCGAAAACTAACGCGGTTGAGTACCTACGTATTTGAGCGAGTAGCCGTATAAGTTACTTTATAGTCTTGCAAGTATTTTGAGTCGGTACCTGGTGTGCGTACTTGGAAGCAAAAACCTGGTCGAGTAAATACGTACCTTCCCTACTTGCCCGATCACACTTTTCGTAACGCTTACGTCACGCGTTCGCCAGCTTGCTCTCCAAGTCAAGTGTGCGTAAAGAAGTTTCACGTAAATAATTTTGACACAACATAAATCGAATTTGACTATCGCGACTCGTCGACACGTGGTACAGACGCCAGCACGTCAACCTACCCGAAACTGTCAAATTTTCCCAATCAACTTTGAACCTTATTCTTTAGAAATAAAGTTGAAAATCTATTAAAGAAATCTGACAGATTGTAGTAGGTTGATGTGCTGGCGTCTGTACTTATTTGCCCTAACCCCGTATATTGTTTTTCAGAGCCGCAGGCGCGGAGGGGGCGGCCTTGGCGTGTTTTTTAAGGAATTTTTCACTTTTTGTATGGAAAATATGAAAAATGATTACCTACATGTTGAGTTTTAGGAGTTTATGGGTTACATAAAGGGGGTCGAAATTTTCATTATTTTTGCGATAGGACGCACCATTTTCGAGATATAAGCAAAAGAAAAAAAACTTAATACGTATTTGGCTATGAGAGGAAGAGAGAAAGAAAACGTACGCGCGCACTGCTTTGTCTTGCTTATATCCCCCACTCAACTCCCGTTCACCTCACCCGATCACACTTTTCGTAACGCGTTCGCCAGTTTACTCCCCAAGTCAAGCGCGCGTAAAGTTTTTCCTTCAAAAACATACAAACAGCCGAACATAGTACCTCCTCCTTTTTGTGAAGTCGGTAAAAATTACTTGCATACGAAACTGTTCCGTAGACTCTTACTAATAAGGAGCATGATCGCATTTGCGAAAACTAACGCGGTTGAGTACCTACGTATTTGAACGAGTAGCCGTATAAGATACTTAATAGTCTTGCAAGTATTTTGAGTCGGTACCTGGTGTGCGTACCTGGTGTAAAAACCCGGTCCCGGTCGCATTAATATGCGACCGGGTTTTTACACCAGGTATTTCCAGCTATTTTTTACGTACCTTCCCTACTCGCCCGATCACACGTTTTCGTAACGCATTCGCCAGTTTACTCCCCAAGTCAAGCGCGCCTAAAGAAGTTTCACTTCAAAAATAAAAAATAATGTAAATCTGAATACTCGTATGTATTCAGATTCACATTAAATTAGAAATCCCAGCATATCCTCGTCCGCAATCTGCATAATGTTCCTCCTAGGTACTAACATCCGATACATAGACCAGTAGCATTAGGTATGTGGAAAGTCTTTGAATACGGCAGGCATGCCATGTAGTGTTCCACGCGCGCCACTCGAGTGTGGGTGCGGCCATTACAGGAATGGGCACACGGGGAGGTGAGACCCGCTGAGGAGCAGCGGGTCGAGGCTTGTCGGGGGAGCGGTGAATGCTTATGCGAATCCCGCACCCCCGGCCATAGGTAGAGGTGGAACACCGCGGTGGTTTTAGCCGGTAAGAGTCCGGCATGCCCCTCTGTCACCCCCACGATAGAGGAAGTCCATGAGGATTTCCAACGCGAGAAAAAGAAAGAAAAAAAAGGCATGCCATGAGTGCCATGAGTAGTGTAGTGTACACTAGTAAACTGGCTAGCGGTCAATGAAAAACAATTGACGATTTATTACACCCATTTCGATTGACATCGAACGTCAATGAACTACGTGCCTCTTGTTTTCAATAACGTGTTCATTATTATTAAACAATCGATGCGTTACGATCGTAGATATAAGTTACGAGTATATTTCTATGGTTACGATTTTTTTCACCCGTTAAACTTGGTAAGTTATAGGAACCCAAGTGAGGATAATTTTGTTTAATTTTTTGGTATACGCTCTTGATCCAGCTCTACAATAATTCATCGTCATCATTTCAGCCGAAAGACGTCCACTGCTGGACATAGGCCTCCCCCAAGCACCTCCACTTCGACCGGTTTTGTGCTTCTCGCATCCAACGAGTTCCTGCAGCCTTCACAAGGTCGTCGGTCCACCTTGTGGGAGGCCTTAAGGCGAATGGTTACGCCAAACTTCAAAGTAGACCTCTCTTTGAAGGCCTACTTCTCCCAAATGGATAGCCCAAATATATTAAAAAAAATATATGATATGTGACATATGTTTACAAATATAATTTAAGTTTGATTTTTTTAATATTACTGTTAGTTTTAACAATAAAAAATCATATCCATCCTCTTATTTTACGCAAGAATTTTCTTTCTACTTTCAAACGCCTGAAGCGATTTTGATGATTCTTTCACCAAAATATAGCAAATTTAATGGTTTATAAAAATTAAGTTTGTTTTTTTTAATAATTATTATTTAAGTGGGAAAAAATCAATAACACCATGGTTTTACCTATACAGGCGCGGGCAGCAGCCGCCCGGTCAGTGTCGCTGTATCGTTCGCACGGGGAGGTTGTGTCGCATGTCGGCTCGCTCCGATCTGCATTTTTGTAGCAAAGACTAAATAGCGCAGATAGTACACTCGGACTGTTCGTTTACGCTTGGACGTTGATAGTATTAGTAGTAGTGATAGTTTGTTTGCGAGTGGACGCTATATTATTGTCTATTGAATACTAATATAATATTAATATCAATGAAACACGTTTATTCAGTATACAGATCGTTTATTCACGTATACAGTTTATAAAAAAATACAATTACAAAAAAAAAAATAAAACTAACTTATGACTACCTAATACCGCTCTTAACAGTGGTAGTTTTTAGGGTTCCGTACCCAAAGGGTAAAAACGGGACCTTATTACTAAGACTCCTCTCTCCGTCTGTCTGTCTGTCACCAGGCTGTATCTCACGAACCATGATAGCCAGAAGAAGGGTTATATTTTTCGAGAGTATATAATATACAGGGTGAATTTTTCAAGTGGGCGTGAATGGCCAAATTCTAAACTATGAGGAATAGCGAAAAATACTCCAAGGAGTCGCGGGCTCGATTTTGATGAAAACTAAAACTGCATCATTGGATTTTTGAAAAATCAATATTTCTAGCCAGGAATCGAACCTGTTGATTTTGAAAAAAAAAAACACACACTGTATTATTACACCATTCGATAGTGTCCCTAATAAGGATCAAATTCTGGGAAGTAATGACATACGGCAACTAAAGGAAAGAGCTAATTTTCAACAAAATACTTTTTTTATTTTTCTTATGTTACCTACGTCATCATCATCTGCCTACTAGCCTTTTCCCAACTATATCGGGGTCGGTTTCCAGTCTAACCGGATGCAGCTGAATAGGTACCAGTATTTTACATGGAGCACTGCCTATCTGACCTCCACAACCCAGTTACTGGGTAATACGATACCCCTTGGTAAGACTGGTTGTCAGACTTTCGAGCTTCTGACTACCCGTAACGACTGTCAAAGATCCTGGAATGACAACCGGGACCAACGGCTTAACGTGCTTTCCGAGGCACGGAGGGGTCTCGGTATGTAAAGATGGTCACCCATCCACAGACCAACCGCGGCAAGCGTAGCTTAACTTGATGGATTGACCTTTGCAGCTGTTATTATTTTGGCAAGCCCGGGTTATGTTACCTATTAACTGATTAATTGTTCATAATGATGACCATTGTTTTCAATACATAGCTGGATTCGACGTCTCAAGGATTGTACTGCCATTCAGCATTACAATATTAGTGATTCCATTAGAATATTTTCCAAAGATCGTAATAGAAATTTGAATTTGGAACATAATGTTGTGAAGGTGACGGCGCTGCGGGTGTGTTAGTAAAATAACAATATTGAGCATTCGAACAAGGTACGTAATGTAGGTATGAATACTTTAAAATAAGAAGCAGTTTATTAAGATTCAACATTTTCCTTAAGTTTGCCGTATGTCATTACTTCCCAGAATTTGATCCTTATTAGGGACACTATCGAACGGTATAATAATACAGTGTGTGTCGTAAATCGTAAAAAACACCTACCAAGAACTAAATCGTCTGCGAAATCTTTCACATTTGTAAACTAAAAAGCAGGAAATAAAAAAATTAAAAAACCCGACTGCAACCTTATACTAAAACTAACTGAAAAGCTAAACACAAGCCCATTTTAAATTAAATAAAAGCTGGAAGCAGGCGGGACCCATTTGAGTTTGAAACTATAATAATGGTATTCTTCTGGCAATCACGGTTCATGAGATACAGCCCGGTGACAGACAGACAGACGGACAGAGGAGTCTTAGTAATAAGGTCCCGTTTTTACCCTTTGGGTACGGAACCCTAAAAACTACCACTGTTAAAAGCGGTATTAGTCATGTTTTTTTTTTTTTGTAATTATATTTTTTTTATAATCTGTATACGTGAAAAAACGAACTGTATACTGAATAAACGTTTTTTATTGATATTATTATTATTTTTTATTTGTCTCTAAGAAAGCAGTATTTTTACTGTAAGTACAATAGCATTCATACTCACAACATAAATATTGTACGTATTCTCGATCCATCTACACTCAGTAGGTAGCGTCATAAAACTACCTAAGACAAAATGCATCCCACGCCGCATCTGCATGCGCTACGTACGAGTACGACACTCTTTGACATTGGGGAGGTAAGCGGGCGCGCGGGGTGAGGCACTGGGTTCGCCTATGCTCCGCCCAAACGCTCAAGGACATTCGAGGCTATAATCGCCTTAAAACGCTACGTCTTCCGGTACGCGGTCGCCACTCCGGAATTGCAAGGAAGGCTGAAAGGGTGAAAGTCTCCCAAAGGGCAATGGAGAGGGCTATGCTTGGAGTTTCCCTGCGGGATCGAATCAGAAATGAAGAGATCCGCAGGAGAACCAAGGTAACCGACATAGCCCGAAGAATTGCCAAACTTAAGTGGCAGTGGGCAGGGCACATTGCTCGCAGAACAGATGGCCGATGGGGCCGAAAGGTGCTACAATAATTACATACAGTAATTTAAATCTAATAATTTTATAGGTACCTGTATTAAAGCAAGATATGACACATACAACACCAATTTATCAAATCAGTATTCAAACCATGACTAAAGTCAACTAACTACCTAATCAATTAACTCAACTCAATTAATTCAACCAAAAATTGCTTGTTAAAAACTAATTAAAAACACAAACTTTTCTTTACAGATGCTCAAATGAAAAGAAAACTAATATTCTAAACATATAGTTGAATTACGGCCGCAAATTAAGTTTGCCACGATAATGATCATTAATGATGACGCACAGCATACGACTGTGGTTCTCAACGTGCACATAATATTTGCTGTTCTTGACATCGGTAGATGACTAGATGCCTATGCCAACATTTTCCGACGATATTAAATTAATAATACTTGCAAATTTCTTACATGCATTGTTGAAGAATAACAAAAAACCGGTCAAGTGCGAGTCGGACTCGCGCACCGAGGGTTCCGTACGTTTGTATGTAATTAAAAATTTACTGATTTCGGATTTTTTCCTTTACGAGTGCTACATGACGATGACGTTACTTCTTGCCAAATTTTATGATTCTAGGTCAACGGGATGGACCCTATAGGTTTCGATTCCCTTGCGAGTGTCAAAATAAGTATGCGGCATAAACTGAATATACGCCCGTATCTATTGATTGCTTTCACTTAGAAGTTTGATTTTTTTTACTGCTTCAAGGGATTGCAGCCCTGAGTATTTGATATTAATTTCAACTTGATAACTCCACGTGTTCCTGAAAAAAAGGGTCTTGACAGACGGACAACGAAGTGATCTTATAAGGGTTCCGTTTTTCCTTTTGAGGTACAGAACCCTAAAAATAAAAGAACACAATTACATCTAACATATTCTACGCCGATCTCACGATCAGATCGTCTCACGATCAGATCACTTCAGATCTCACGCAAAACATATCGGACGAGCAAAGACAAATTTCAAGTAGAACCTACCTTGTATGCCTAGCCTATGCAGCTCATCATAACAATAACTAATTGAAACTAGCTTTCAGTGGTAATATAGTTAAGACATAGTAAGTTGGTACCTATAAAGAAAAGTTTATTATCGTTGACTGAATCAATCATAAATCAGGATTCGTCACACATGTACGCTTGATTAAAATGAGTCTTTACTCAATAAATCTCACAAAATTTTATGTGTTATTGAGTCAAAGGTTGAGTATTGTTGGTCTAAATCAATCAGGATTCCACTCACGCGCATGGTCGCGCAGATCAATGTCAGTGACAATCGGATCTTCCGTGCGACGCGCGACGTGATTTGTGTCAGCTAGTGTCACGCTGGACTCCTTCGTCGTCTATTTATTTATTGTACAGGCCTTAGTTTCTAATTACTGGATTATGTTTTCATTCTATGGGGGATTTATCATTTGTAGATTTTTGGCAGCCCGAAAGTGTGATCCAGTCCTACCAAGGGTTATCGTATTACCCACTTGCTTGGTTGCGGAGATAAGATAGGCAGTCACTCTATGAGAAATACTGGTCTTCAGCAGCATCCGGTTAGAATGGAAGCCGACCCCAACATAGTTGGGAAAAGGCTAGGCAAATGATGATGATTTCTCGGTGGATTTATCGAAGAATCATTAGATTTGTACCGTCTTGCCATATCGTATCTAGAGTTTTCAATTGCACTTCATCATTTCAAACAACTATTTAAATACTTTAAAGCACTATTCATACACTTACCTACACCTGCAACCACCAAACGACTGACCTCAATCCAATGGCTATTATAGAAACAGCTGGAGCAGTCTTAGGCATAGAATGTCATACACAAATATTTTCGGCACTATTTAATAAACACATGCGAGGACACTGTTAACGCTATAGGAAATCCCGTTTTCCCTGTGATCGACAATGGAGGCCAGACGGCCGTTGCTCCTTTGGACCTACTTGAACCCGTTTATAGTTGAGAAAATAATCCCAGACCCCTTTAGAAAAGCAGACCTAAACAGACCATAACGAAAGTACTTATTGAAAGGAAAGAATATAATAACACATACTTTCTACCGAGACAGAAAATTACAAAAATATAAATAAACCAACTCACTATTCACAATTGTATTATTTTAATAACAATTAAAGAATTGCAAGAACAACAACCAACAATTATCTCGAACGACACATGAATGATGATCTAACGTACGGTAGCGAGGCTCGCAGTGAACAGTAGTAAAACATTCAGTTTGTTGACATCGCAAAAACGTGAAGAAACTACGTAAGTCTTGTAAACAAACGACGTTAGTCAGAAAAGTGAAAACCTTGTCATAAAAGATTGTCAACAAGATATTATATAGGTAAGGAGAGTTATTTTTCAATAGTTGATAGATATATTTCCAGTGTTTATTGTGTTAGTTATTTCATGTGGCAGATTAAAACCGTACCTATATATTTATATTTGACATCTAAAAACACATGGCCGAGGAAGAAAGATAAAAGAAGAAAGATACGAGGGCTTGAAGATAAAAGAATGTAGGTGAAGTGCTTGCTAAACACGGGATTTGGCTACTGTAAATATTAAAATTTAGAAAACCAATTAAATATTTTTTTTTTTCCGAAAAAAAGCAAAGATTGAAAATGTCATCATTGTTTTCGTCGCAAAAAATTACTCATTTTACCATACAATTTGAAGCAAAACAAAAGAAACTAGGTAGCTCATTACCTATCAGTTTTATGAAGTTCAAAACAATAAGGAAAAGTGTCACACTAATGTAGAGTACAACACAATACCCATAGGAATCATTGACCTTTCAGATACGGAACTGTATCTACAGGTAAAACAATGATTTAATTATACAACCTTAGTTCTAGGACCTTAGAATGTGCTAGAAGTCGCTCTGGTATGTCTAGAATAGATTATCATCATTCTCTTATTTGGTCACTGACCGATTCATTGGTATGTCTTATGAGAACAAATTCAATTAGATGTATCGGATGCCGTCTGTGAATTCAAATGAAGCAAAATGTCCATCTTCTGGTTTATTTCTGTAACGGTTTGGAAAGGAAACCCACCGAACTCAGCCATATAAAGCTTTATAGACGGCTATATGCTGATATCAGAAATCTTGGGATGATATTACTCAAACTTTAAGGTTCTTATTGACAAGAACCAAACAAATAGAAAAGTCAAAGACGCCTATCTCGCTGAAGACCTAGTCCCTTCCATAACCATTCACTATGTTTCTAAGATCCAAAACTTAATAAACTTAGTAACCAAGCCAATTGCTTAACTCGGCGACATCATTGACGATTACCTTTCAAACCCACCGACGTCACCCATTGAACTTTAGTAAATACTTCACGACAACAATGTTTCTCGCAAATTCTCACATTTATTGAGATACAATACTATTGAATTAGCTGTTTTTTTTACCACGACCTTCTGGGAGTGAAACACTATCGAAGACTAGCTAAGCATTGCCATACAACGTGGTAATGCCGCCAGTCTCTTGGGTACATTACCAGTCGACAGCGATGCGGATGAATTTTTCGACGCTATATTTTATTTTTTGTATAGTTTTAGTTAAGTTAGGTTTTCATTTTGTTATTTTTGTTAATTAAGGATATATTATTGTTTTTCGTATAATAAAAGTTTTTAATTTAGTTTCGAAGACTACATTTAAACTGTTCGGAAATAAGGAAGTTCGTCATCTCGGTCTTGAAGCAAAACGTAGCATACAAACTTTTTGTCGAAAAAGCAATATTTTCAATAATGGTGCTACCAATATTGAAAGTTGGAGATGCATAAAGAAAAAATCTGTCCTATTTTTTTTTCCTAGGGACATTCATGGATGAACCTGCAAACCTGAAATGGGAACCTGCTTGGTCGGTAAGCTCCGCACAGTCGAAAGAATTCACACCCAAAATAATTGTTACGTTCATGTAGGAACATGCAAATTCTATAGTTAAAGGGAAACTATCCTCAATGCCATGTCGACGAACTTTAAGAGGTCAGATCAATAAGGTTGAATAAAGCATTTAACAAAAAATAAGTACCATTCACTTTATGCCATATGTATTATTTGCTCAATTAAAAGTAATTGACACTCTTTGACGTCCAACTTTTTGTGTGATTCCCGAAGCTTTTTGTTCAACGAAACTTTTATCAAAGGCACCTTGACTGTGCCTTTAGCAAAACGAAAATCATTTAGATAGGAATTTAAGACAACGTAAACCTTAAGGATTATAATTCTGGGCCACAAATGGCACCTTTAACCATAACACCAAAAACACCATACTAAGTTCACTGTACCAGCTCCTGTTTAAATAAATCTAGACCATCGCTTGTTAGCAGTAATTCCCCGTTATAAATAGACCCACAATTAGCCATCCCCTAGAGCAACTCATTAATCTCATTCTGTACTTACACTAGCTTACCGTATCTCATAAAACCAACCTTCTTGGCAATTGACAACATTTCAAACCTGACACGACCTTAAAACAAAAATACTATTTCTTTATTTTCGTATCCTGAGTTCAAATATATTTTTATTTTATTTTTTTATTTCTAAATTTCTGAGAAAAAAAATAAAATTCAAAAAACATGTGATGACGTCACATAAACGGCGGAATGAGGTAGTTACCTTTGCGCATTCCAATGTCTTTGATTGAAAACATCATATCAAACAAGACATGTCAATGTCACCTAAGAAGTGTAACTAGAAAACAACTAAAAAACTGAATTGAATTCAACAATATTTTTTCCTATCAACTCGACACGCTGCTTACTGTTAATATTATCAATTTTTGATTGATATTTCGCCAATAAAATGGATCCCAATGAAAAATATATGAAATGAAGGAACCAAAACAACGACTGAGACAAGTGACGTCTAACAGTTTTTTTGACGGGTCACAGTAAAGCAAAGGTAATATCGTCATTCTACCGTCATCTGGCACTTACGTCTTTTTAGAATACACCGAATTTCAAAATTAAAATTATGAATGAAAAGTACATAATTTCGAAAAACGAAAAAATATGGGTGCCCTAGATTTTAAATTACTTTTATATAACGTAATAATACATGCAGGTTAAAAATATGAAATGTTGTCAATTCCTTGTAAGCTCTGTGCTTGAAACAAAATGCTTTGCAGTTTTGCACGTAAAAATTAACCTATTCATAACGTTGCTTAAAGTTAAGTAGTGATTAGCGACGAGTTCTACCATAGATTTTTGAGGTTTGAACATCACTTAAACATTAATCATCGTTTATAAATTAACCCCTAAAGAGTTTTTGCAGACCAACACGTGATGGACATAACATGTGCGGTGTGCCCAGCAAACTAAACAGGTGACTAAAATACTCAGGAGGAAGTGTCAGTAGCAAAACCATTTACATAGAACTGTTCCAATTAGGAGGAACCCAGTATTTTCCGGCTTCGTCCAAAGAAGAACAAACATAGACGAAGACAACAGGCTTAATTTAATCAAGGTCGATCTACTTCCGCGGAATAATAAGCAGCTGGCTTAGTATTCGTATTGATTTCCTTAAGTATTTATGGAAATATTCCTCCATAGAACATACGAAGGTTACTGCTATGATGAAAGTGACCGTTTCAATACGAAGTTGTCATTGATGGCGATCCAAGCTCTCAAGACGAAGATTAAGCACAGTCATATTCCGCAATAATTTGGACTATAGCATTCATCATCAAGCGATTAATTAGACTGATTGAGGGCTCAGGGAATTGAAGAATTTGAGGGCCTAGGGGGAAGCCCTAAAAACTCTTTCATATCCAGTCTGCCTTTTTCCGCTTTTGGCTGGCTTCACAGACTTCAAAAACAATGGCTCAATTGGCCATGAAAGTATAATTAGAAGTAATACTAATTAACAAAAACAAAAGCAGTGTCTATTCTGATTCGCGCAACTAAGCCGGTGACCTTGAACTTGAATTGAACTCAAAGACGACAATCAACATAACATTAAACGGTACTTTAACGACGATCACATTTAAACCGCAGATTAAATAGGTATGTGTTGTTGATGTTTATATTGTACTAGGCTGGTCAGATGATTCCGACCTTTTTCATCAAAACCAGTTTCAAGGTTAACAGGTTTCTCCTTAGTTAAAATCTCAGTTTTAACTAGAAATGGATGATCTGGCCTTTTTTTTTTTGCTTGAGATTTTTCAAATTAGTTAATGAATTCCCGCAAGTTGTGCCGTTACAACAATCATTTTCAGGAAAACCGCTCAAATTGAGTCACTAGAAGTGATGAGGCTGATAACTGGATTATATCTATAGATGTTATTAAATGCATAATGTCTTCTGACTTCCAGTAGAATTTGGGGCTCTTTATGCTTTTTCATGAACATCATCAAGGATTTAGGGGGTCATATATTAATTTTGATTGTTATAAATTCGACACTATACAGGTACTGCGTGAGTGTTTCTTTCCGTCAATACAAAATATTAATAAAGTATCATCTATACGAGTATCGTGCAAGATGGCAGTGTTTCACAATTTCACCAGCTTCACCGTGGCTCATTCACCTCGTTTCCCAACAAGTAGGTGGTAGACAGAGACAACTAAAGTCCGGACGCGCGTTTGTTTTCAAACAAACATTACTTAACATAAATGTTCTTTATATCGATTTTATTCAATTTCGAGCGGCCATTATTGTTTACATCTTTGGCTTTAGCGCGCCGAACCTTAGATGTATCTGCAGTGAAATATTAGCGACGCAACTTACCAACTTGGTATTTCACTATAATGATTAGACAGTATTTTGAACAACACTACATGGCCATTAAACAAATCTTCGTAGGTTTGTTTAATGGCCATACAACTGAAAAGATTGACATAAATATCGCTTCATATATACAGTGTATTATTATACACTGCTTGAAGCTTAATGTTACCGAGAAAAGTCAAGAAAAATCTGGTGGGACGGTCTGTAAGATTATGGCAGGTAATCAAAAAATGGACTAGAGGAAAATTCAACTTTGAAGAGAGTGCAAGAGATGTGGAACTGGATAATCAACGTTTGGCAATGAACTGCGTAGAGACGAGGACAATCCTAAATAGAGTAACCAGATAATAGAGCTTACCAATAGAGATGAAACAGCAGATGACAGATCACAAACAAATTGGACGACCACTTTAAACCACAATCGAATACAAATAGTAACAGATAGCTTCTTCGATTCCCCCCTAATTATAGGAATATTATCAGACTAATCTCAGTAAGCAAGAAAGTATTGTATGAAATATCTTAAGTATGTATACTTCTTGTCATAATCATTTCGTAAGAGAAGTTGCTGCTCCCAGGAGATGAGCTAAGATTCTTAGAACATTACTTAGGAGTACATAGCGCAATACGCGGGTGTCTGACCGCAACTCATATTTAACATTGTTATTAACATGTGCCTAGTAGAGGGTTTGATGTGGGAACACTTTGTTTTATATAGTGATGAAATCTTTCTTGAACATTGCAGTTACAGGAGATGTGCAAACGGCTTTGTGATGGTGTTAACAGACAGGGGGACTCACCATTCAGGATGATGCAAGGATGGTATCCTGTTTTGTTGTTGTTTATTGTGGTTTCTAGACGTACTTGGGTTTTTTATTTGAAATGCATCTTGCAGGTCATCTTAGGAGGTTGTCGTCTACTTAACCGGACTTGCCTCAGTAAATTAAAGCCGCCAGCCAGGGCTTTAAAACTTAATAACTCAGCGACCACACACTAAAGGCATCCCCTGTGGGGTATTCGGACCTTGGCTTAGAGCGTCGCTAGGAGAGGGCAGCAAGGGACATATACATCCTTAGGTCGGGAAAAGAAGTCATATATTTGGTGACTGACTGACTGATATATGACTTTGTAAAAAATTTATGAGTTGCAAATAAAAATCTAGCGATGGCAATAAAAGTCCGTGAAGAAATCATTGTACTTATATTAATTTTTATTAGGATTTCTTAGATAGTTAGGTACTTCGTCAGACAGACAAAACTAAGTAATAACTCAACTTGCACAGTTAAAAATTTACCTAGTACATAACAAGTTACCTTCAGGGTCGTCAGCAGAGCTAAAATTATTTGAGAATGTGCTCCGCTGCTGACATACTTGCATGCAATCTTGAATATCTTTCAAGGCAGACCAAACAAGGATTTTGCAATATAAATGAGACTTTTATAGACATGTCCAATGTCCAAGAGTTTTTTTTTCTTAATCTCGAAGTAAATAGCAGCTACTTACGGGTTGGACAAATGTAAGGAACAGCTAGAAGTAATGTTTTTGGACCGAAGGAGTTGTAGAGTGCGTGAGCATGGACCTTTTTTTTCGCGGTGGTAATCCTCATGGACTTCCTCTATCGTGGGGGTGACAGAGGGGCATGCCGGACTCTTACCGGCTAAAATCACCGCAGTATTCCATTTCTACCTATGGCCGGGGATGCGGGATTCGCATAAGCATTCACCGCTCGTGAGCAGGGACCTAAGCGATTTCTTCACAAACATGTCCAGGGTGCTTAGGAAGTGAACATACTAAAAGTCCTGACGTCTAGGAGGTGGTGAGTCGGAGTGGGGAGAGACACCAAGTTCCCACTTTTTGGGTTTTCGCATACATTTCAAAAACGGTGCGCGTAGGGAAACTTTTTCAATTTTTTCCGAATTTTCTACCGTTTTCGAATTACACGCTCCGGAAAAGTGAAAATAAAAGTTATTTAGCGTAAAACAGCATTTCCAGCGCACCTACTACGAAGTGCAGCAGTGTGCAGTGGCACGCACTCTTAACCCCCTTTTGGGCTATTCGTTAACTGAACTATGATATAAACAAGCCATCTCGATCATCCGCGGCACGCGAAATTCAATCTTCAGGACTATTGGCTATCAGTCAAACGACTTAGATTCAAATTTTAACACAAAAATAATCTTCCAAATTCTGCAACCTTGGAATTCTGTAATAAGCACATCCAAATATAGAAGAAGGGGACAACAACGAGTACAGACGAAAAGGGAGACCATATACAGGTAATCATAACAATAAATTTAAGTATATAATTATTTATACAGCATTTAGTGGCCTCGAAGACCGATTGTCCACACGAGACCCTCGGCCGAGTCCTCTTCCTACAAGATTTATACCACGCAACCTAGACCCCAGCCTATCCCCCTCAGAGAAAGCGAGATATACAAACAAAACATTAGCAATCAAACAGCGAGACTAGATGCACTTTAGTGCACTTTCATAATATCGGCCATTGCTGCCTACACCGCAAACTAGTGCTGTGCCACACTATATCGTAAGAGAAAGTTTTTATCGATTTTTTATAGGTCGATAAATTATTCAATAGAAGCTATTGATGGGATTTTTTTTTAAGCGGGGTCATAATGCATATCAGGCGAAGTATAGCCCTGCAGCAGCTGGCCAATTTCAATGCGCTTTTGGCCGATTGTTGTCGATTTTTCTTAGTTAACAATATGACAAAATCCCCTAGCTGTAGATTCTACTGTAACAACGAACAGCCAACAGACTTAATTCACAGCCCATCACAAGAACGGAGAAGTGTCAAATTATGCTAAAGGTCAATCTCAAACCAAGGACAGTCATACCTAATCTGAATAAAATAATCAAATTAATGCGGTCTATGTTTTTATTATTGTTTATAGTTAATGACATTGAATAATTGAATTATATTGACCCAGTTTTATTAATTAGCAGCTAATGTATGCCTGAAAAGTTTAATTTAATATATGTATATAAACAGTGATGGATCAATATCCAAGTCTTTTCAAAAATAAGCACAGGCGTATGTTACTGTCGGCTGCGGAAGTGTATAATTATATGTCCATAAATATCCATCATAATCAGCCTATAATGTTCCCACTGCTGGGACACAGGCCTCCTCTCAGTGAGAGGGAGTGGGCCGTAATCCACCACGCGGATTGTTTTCTAAAAATGAAACATTTGTAACTGAATTATTTTGTGCATTAATTACATGATATTCAAATCATAATTTTCTTAAGTATCATACAACACAAAACATAAAATCAGTTTGACCCGTAACTAAATGGCTGCAAGGTTCAGCAACCTTATCACGGTCAAACGCTGATGTGTGATCGTAAAACCAATTCTAAATTCTAACTATATTTGAAAGGGAAGGTTATTCCAGACCATTAAAATTATAAAATAATATGCTTTATAATACTTATTTAGTAAATATACATATTATTGTTTTAAATGGATATTACCGAAGCTACTTAAAATCAAAATCTCAAGGATCTTACAAAACAACAATTCGCAACCTAATTTTGATTCCTTTGCAATATTTTAAACATTAAGTACTAAATAATTTCATCATCTATCGACACAAATCGTATGCAAACTAAATAGTGAATTTATAACCAATATCCCACTACGAGATATCGAATTATCGATAGATTATTGTTTTTCCCAGAACACCACTAGCATTTTACAGTTATTACCTAGAGTTAGTAAGTACTTGGAAATCGGAACAGATGTCTGCAACACGCGAAACCTGCAGTAATATAATATTGGCAGAGGGTCACTTCCGTGGACGACTACCTATCGCGACGGTCTTAAACCAAGCTAGGTAAGTAGGTAGGTAGATAATTCTTTTAGAAAACAGTAAATACTGTTTAGTGATCTAGTAACCACAGAACAGATAATCTACTTTGGTATATAATCTATAGATAATTAGAATTTACAATAATCATCATAATCAGCCTATATTGTTCCCACTGCTGGGACACAGGCCTCTGGCCTGGGGCCAGGCTCTTCGAGAGTGAGTGGGCTATAAACCACCACGCGGGCCCAGTGCGGGTTGGTAGATGTCACATGTCTTCGAATTTTTGGTTCTAGGACATGCCTGTTTCCTCACGATGTTTTCCTTCACCGTTTTGAGAGCAGTAGTGATGAAATAATTTACACAAAGTAAAGCGCCTGTCTGGGTTCGAACCTACGACCTACAACTCTTAAGTCGCGGCCATTACCACTGGGCCACCACTGCTTACAATAATAATAACAGCCTATTAGGTACTATCCCACTGCAGGGCAAAGACCTCGGGGTCTAAAAAGGGGACTTTGGCAGAATCATAATTGGATAACATTATGAATCATATTCATATTATAAATCGTAAAATGGTCACAAACTGATAATTCATAATACACTCAGCGGCACGGAATCTTGGCCAAGCGCTTATCTCGCGATAGCAAAAGTTTTTAAGTGTTTCTGATGAATGTTTGTTGTGCAGGTATGTCAAAAAATGTTGACTTTTAATTCAAGAGGGTAATCCATTATGTTTAAGTGCACTACGACGAAACTTTTAATTTACAGTTGAATCGGGTCATTTGAGCGACTAAGTTCACGTTTTAAATTTGTGTGTTGTGAAAAGTTTACTGTTCGGTTTTTGAATTATTGTGATTTTATGCTTTTAATTCAATAAGTAAAGGTGCTTTAAAAGCAATAAAAATGCCTCTAACACCAGCTCAGGTTTCACAAGCCGTTGCGTTAATTAACCAAGGGCTGAGCGTGAAGTTGCTATTATTGCTCTTAACGTACCACGGTCATCAATGCAGTATGCCCTTAAAAGATACCAGGAGACAGGCCAGTACACTCGCAGGCCAGGAAGTGGAGGCGTAAGGTGCACATCGGCCCGAGACGACCGCTTTATTGTCCTGGAGATTTTGAGAAACCGCTACCTGACCGCTGTTGAGATACGCCAGCGGCTTCAAATTGTGAGAGGCGTTAATGTTAGTGAGCGTACGGTGAGAAGACGAATGGAGGAAGTCAATTTAAAAGCTTGTAGACCAGCACGAGGTCCAGAACTTCTCAGACAGCGCCGAGTAGCTCGACTTCACTTCGCACGAGAACACGTTAACTGGACCCACGAGCAATGGGCTAGAGTACTGTTCACAGACGAGTGTCGAATAGCTTTACGTTCTCCAGATGGTCGAAAACGAGTGTAGCGAAGAAGAGGAGAGCGGTTTTTACCCATTACTATCACTCAAACAGTGAGTTTCCATGGAGGCTCAATAATGGTATGGGGAGGTATAAGTTCCGACGCACGTACAGAGTTGTTTATCGTCGATAGTCGGCTATCAGCTGTTCGATACATCGAGGAAGTTCTTCAGGAACACGTAATGCCATATTCGGGGTTCATTGGACACGACCAATTCCTCCTAATGCACGATAATGCACGCCCACACGTTGCACATTGCGTTGAAGAATATCTGGAAGAGGTTGGCATACAAAAATTGCAATGGCCAGCTCGTAGCCCAGACTTAAACCCAATTGAGCATATCTGGGACATGCTCAAAAGAAAGATAAAGTCCAGCTCCAACCCGCCGGAAACTCTAAACCAGCTCCGAACTGCAGCGCTGGCCGCTTGGCGCAGTATACTGCAAGTTGATGTCCGAAACATCATCCAAAGTATGCCAGATCGAATGCACGCAGTTATCAGGGCTAGAGGAGGGAACACCCGATATTAAAACGTATAGACAATAACGAAAAAGACCTCATTTTTTATTTTGTAGTGTTTTTAAATTTATAGTGAAAAATTCCTAATTTCAGTGAAAGTGCGTGATTTTAAAAACTGATTTATTGGTGAGGTAATCTTTTAATTTCTAAGTTCTTAAAGCATAAGAGACACGTATTAAAGCCACTTACCCTTAATTTATTGTCACAAATGCAAATGCAATTTTTTTTATGCAAATAATCAGTAAAATCATGAGTGGCCAAGTTTCCGTGCCGGTGAGTGTATTATCTGCGTACAATTCATTCATCATCTCATACAAAGAAGGGATCATTGATCACAGACCAGTGGCCACGCTTGCTCAAGACGGGTGGGCGCTTCAGACTTATACCTATTAACTATAACAGGTTTCATCACGATGTGTTCCTTTTATTTGCTAATTAAAAAACTGTAACTGACACTGAACACACACCACATAACACTGAGGTGTAAAATCATAAATAATGGTTCTAATGAAGTCACAAGCAAATTATTACGATCACTATAGATACTCGGTCTCCAGCGAAACAACTATGTGTACTTCCCTACCTTCATAGCTGTCCACGTTTCCATTCAGCCGAGCAGCCGCAGACAGGCGCAACGCGCAAAAATTTCCATGAATTTTTCAATAGAAATTGTTCTACTAGACTCGCATTGCGCCTGTCTGCGGGAGCCTTAACATACCTATATATAGAGTTACAGAGTAGTCGTTGTTAATCTCTCTAATCCTTACACGAGCCTGAAAATTCTTATGGCTTCTGTAAATAATGACTGTCAATCTATCAATCTATGTGGATGTTCCTCTTGCCGGTCTATCAGCTTCTGTCCATCGATATTTGAAAGCTATTCGAGCAAAACTCGTAGACTATCTGTCTGCAAGTTTTTCTTGCAAAAACAAAAACACAAAAAAGAAAATTCTTAAATTAGAAGCTCCAATTGCTTTATAAATTATAAAGACTTCGGTCACGCATTTAACGATGTAGATAGAGGATTACGATTAGGGCAGTAATGAAGTGTTTTCTGGATATAATAAACACACAAACAGTAGAAGTTAAACAAAATAAGACAATAGATATAGGACGCAAGAGTTGGTCCAACATTGGTCATACACGACCGACGAAACGGAAGCCAATGAAATCACTTCAGCATAGAGACAAGTTGCAAACAGTTCTAATTTGACCTTTTAGTTCAAGGCCAAGGCCTTCATATTTCGGTACATCCGTAGGTACGTGGTAACTAAAGTAATACTTGACAAATTCTTCTATAGTTTATTCTTAAAGTATATGATAATGGAAATGGATTCAAATGGATCAGAAATCGAACCTCTGGATGCCAATGTGAAGTGCCACTTAGGTTCATTAGAAAACCAGCGTACACCATCTGTCCGGCATTAATGCTGAAATATACCTTCAGCACGCAGCCATGAGGCACACAATAATGTAGTTAAACATTATTTTCACTTTTGTTATTTGTATTTTGTGTTTCATGAACTGTGTACAAATAAACGTTACCATCTATGGAACATACCATAGGATCTATGTAGAGGTATAAATATTTTTCCAACCTCGGACTACTTAGCCTTTTTCTCTCGATACCAATCACTGACGAAATAGACATTTACTCTGATTTATTTTAATCTTAATTACCTAAACCACCAATCTCTAGAGATTATTATAGATTATTATTGCCAGATAGCATACATATCAAACCTAGTGAGCAAAATAAATGCGATAACTCCTAATGATTGTGAAAAAAAAACGATAAATCGGGTGATATCACGAATTCACGAGTAATTGTTTTTTTTGTTTCAAGGAAGTAGTTAATGCTTCGTAAATATTATTATACGAAGCGGGGAAAGCCAGAAGAAATGTGTTAAGTGTCGGTAGTCAACAAGCGAAAGTAAAAACAATAGCAGAGGAAGAACACGAGACGAAGGATGACAGCTAAGCCAAATTGTGCAAGATGACTTTGACCCGGTTACAAATATTATACTTACCTTGTTCATAACACGAGCATTTATTTACATAAAACATTTAATATTATAATCAATATGCTCTTCGCATACACATATTTGAGTCCTTTGTTACTTGCAATTAAATATAAATAAAGTCGACGACCAAGAAATTTAAAAATACTTGAAAAATTCAAATCCGTATCATATTTTTCTGAGGTAACTTATTACTACCCAGCAACTGCGTTGTGAGGGTCAGAGGCAGTATAGCTTTATGTAAAATACTGTTATTCATCTAAGTACATCCGGTTAGGCTGGAAACGGACCCTGTTGGCAAAAGGTTAGGCAGATGATGATGATAATGATTTTTTTGCCAAGGGTACCCATTTTATGCTCTGGAATTTTTTTGGAAAGTAAATTGATGATTGACTCCACAAACCCACCTTCTGACATTTCTCAAAATGTTTGTATATGAGTTGGCTTCAAAATTTAAAATTTTGATAAGTTAAGGCTCGTACACACAGGCGCGACTTGTAGCGCGACGTGTCGCTTGGCGATTCTGCGATACTATTGGGACGCAACACCTTTCACACCAGCGCGACGCGAATCGCGGCCGCGACAGCGATTCGCCGCGAAATCGCCGCGACGCCATACAAAATGGACATTTAGTATGGTGTCGCGGCGAATTCGCGGCGAATCGCTGCCGCGGCCGCGACGCGACATGGAGAGTGTATAAATACCAGAGCAATCCAAGCTGAGCTCAGTACTAGACGATCTTCGTCAGAGGACGAAGGCAGGTCTGTGCGTGTTTGCCCAGCGGGGGTAGGTTAGGTTGGGTTATGTCGGCGGACATAATCCAACCTAACCTAAGTAGGTACCTAAGCTTGACACACAAGCACAGAATATATTATAATAGTGCTAGACGGACGCTTGTGTCGTCCACAAGCACGAACGAAGACACTGGTGAATTCGGACCTACTTTTACGAAGTATTTATTTACTAACCAAGATTTTTTAATTACTTAGGTATTGTCTACATTTCTTTTTTTACTTTTCCTTTCGCAGGTCTGCTGGAAGAAATTTCTTAAGAAATAAGCAGTACCTTTGTTCTCAAATTGTAATTATGACATATCCTTATGTATTTCACTGTGTGTACATAAATAATAAAATAAATAAATAAATATAATTTTTAAGATTTATTTTTACGGACTTTTTGGTTTCAGATTTATGTGATTTCGGAAAAATAACTTTAATTTATACTTAGTAGGTAATGCGTACTTTCGGATGCAACACATTTGTGTGGCCTTTATGAGAAGGTAGGTACTTACTTACCATATTAAAATCATCTTAATTTACACATTCGTAAAGTTGAAAACAACATAGAAGTACTTAAATTGGAACTAACTTAAGTAGGTAATTACTTCTAATTTGCCTACTTATCAAACCAATTCGGTAGGTATCTACGTGACTTCTTCTCTAGTAAAATTATGCTCAATACCTATGTTTAAGCATAACTGGCGAAATGTAGGTGTACCTACTAACCCTTTGGGGATTACAGGCGTGATGTTATATATGTGTGTATGTTTAAGAAATAATCAATTATAACTTATTATGTCGTAATGAATTAATGATCTAATTATAAATACAGTAGTGTTATACCTACTAACAGACTGCGTCGTTGGTGTAGTGGTCGCAAGTGCAACTGCTCGTGAGGTCCTGTGGAAGCTGCAATGTTGTACGTTGTAGCTAAATGTAACACAGCCGTTCGAATTCAGACGTTGACCTCGAACTGACTCACGCACAGCCGCAGAGCTGATATCACGCACTCGACTCCTAGCAGAGCCTACCCAAGCGCTCTCTTACGATGAATCGGGCGCCCGCTCTCAACAGACCGCGTCCGCTAAAAGTAGGTACGACGAACGCAGATCGTTGCAACTTGCGTCGCCCGCCCATTTAGAGTTAAGTAGATATTATTAGTGATAATAATTTGTTAAGTAATTTGTTTGTTACCTAATAAAAAAAATAAGTAACAAATAATATTTGCATTGAACAATTTCAGATGTCTTAAAGTCCGCTGACTGTAATATTGAAGCACCAACTAAATGATTGAACAACTAAACTTCCTGCAGACTCGAATGTTTGACAAAGTATTTCTTTGTAATCATTGAAACCTGCCAAAAGCATTATATTCTATAAAATAATGCAAAAGAAAAGGCGCTGTATTCGCTGTTTCAAAGAGAAGCCACCATGCCGAACCGCGTACGCGCCCGTAACACGCATTTGAATTAATTTTTAACCGACGAAAAAAAACGGAGGAGGTTCTCAATTCGACGCGTATATTTTTTTTTTTTTTTTTTTTTTTTTTTTTTATGTATGATCACGCATAACTTTTTACAGAGCAGTCCGATTTTGATAATTCTTTTTTTATTAGAAAGGGTATACCCTGAAGTTGGTCCCATATAAATTTGGAAAAAAAATTCCAACCCTAAGGGTTAGAAAACAGGGGATGATTGATTGTTCACTCACTGATTGTAATGTATGACCACGCTTAACTTTTTACAGAGTAGTCCGATTTTGATCATTGTTCTTTTGTTGGATAGGACATACTTCGAAGTTGGTCCCATGTAAATTTGGAAAAAAAAAACCTACCCTAAGGGTGGGAAAATAGGGGTGACTTATTGTTCATTCACAGATTTTAATGCTGAGCTGTGTATTACAATTAAAATAAAAGGCCTATCTATGTTGGTATATAAAGCCTGTTTTTTTTAAGTATTACATTATATTATTTAGTATTATATTACACAAAAAATAATAGTTAAAGTAGGAGTATATAACAGTTAATGTCTAAAGTAAGGTAGGTATTTTAAAAGTAATCAAACATTAAGCATGTAGTAATTAGTAAATTATGGCCTCAAAAAATTATAAAATAAAAACTTTTTAACAAAAAATTAAACCTCCGAAAAAACTGAAAAGCAAAAAATAATAAACTTTTTTTATTTAACCTTAATAAATAAGTTCTTAAACTAATGCAAGTATACCTAAGTAATTTTGAGTCGGCGCCAAACAATCAATGAACAAAGATTACTAAATTACCTTAAATTTAAAGAAATAAGCAACGTGAAATCTATAGCGATAAACATTAACATTTCAAACAAAAAATGCGCTCTCCGCACGACCACTCGCAACGAATTAATTTGCTTGTTTGGCGCTGACTCAAAATTTCTTAGGTATACTTGCATTAGTTTAAGAACTTATTTATTAAGGTTAAATAAAAAAAGTTTATTATTTTTTGCTTTTCAGTTTTTTCGGAGGTTTAATTTTTTGTTAAAAAGTTTTTATTAAGTTTTTAAGCATTAATTTAGATAAAATACAGATATTTAAACAAAAAGTATTGAATTTAACATAAATAAACACGTCTTTGAATAAAATTATTTACTGTAGGTAATCTGAATTATCTCAAGAGATTGCCTAAATCAGTGCCATCTAGCGAATTATAGTGGAACCACTACTGAATTAGATCATGTAAGGCTATGCAGTTACGCTGAAAACAATAAATAAATCGCTCGATTCAATTAGATATTGTGGTGGGCAGTAAATTGTTTGATGCATCAATTAAGTGGAAAAGGATAGTTCAATCAAATTATAACATAAAATATTCATTTTAATTTATTTGCAACGCCAGCACATCATGCTACCCGAAACTGTCAAATTTTCCCAATCAACCTTGAACCTTAGATTGTAGCGATAAAGTTGAAAATATATTAAAGAAATTTAGCAGATTTTACGTGCTTGATGTGCTGGCTACATAAATAAAGCTAGAATAAACATAGGATGCCAAAATAACTAACACCATGTATTCAGTACATGATTCCGAACCATCCTGCGTTGAAATTGTTCGTAGGTTAATATGACACGCTGACATATTTTATGGCAAATAATTTAATTTAATGTTCTGTGTCTCGTAATGTTAATTACTTTACATAATTATCTACTATTGTATAGGATCAAGTATTTTTTAACTGAAGTTGAACAGACAGCTGTGCTGCTGGGGAGTTTGTTGCGTCACTTCTTCCCAGGAAAAGCAATAGGAAGTTTTTATTTTAATATCATTATCTTTGCTGTATTAGGGCGGGTTGTTTCGTGACCAAAAAATATCATATACCCTCCGTAGTCGGGTAAAAAAAAAAGCGTTGTTTCACAAAATTATGGCCTTTACTTACCTACCTACGTCAATAATAACGATTACGATTTTATAACGGTTTCGATTTTCCGATTACGTACCTAAGTCTAAGGTCTATAAAGAGCTAAACATGAACGTTGAATTGTTAATTTCTTTAGTGCAGGCGAGGCCTGCACATTATGATGTGAGGTGTGCTTCCTACAAAGATAACAGAGCAAAAGACAGGCTATGGAGGCAAATTGCAACGGAACTACAATCAACAAGTAAGTACCTACTTACATCTTTAGATTACCTACCATGATCAAAATCTGAAATCGGTACCATAGGTAGGTAATCGTAGGTTAGGTGGGTATACATAGCCGCAAAGGGGCTTGTGGCTAAGTAATAACAGCGGTACGAGTCGATCTTCAAGGTTAAGCAACGTTTACCGAGGTCGGTCCGTGGATGGGTGACCATCCTTATCATACCGAGACACCTCTGCTCAGAAAGTGGTCTCGGCTGTCATTCGTAGATCTTTGACAGTCGTTACGAGTAGTCTGAAGCTCGAAAGTCTGAGTCTTGACGTGAAATTGATTTGACCGCGCCGCGCGCGCGTGGCCGATGCCATTAGTGAGTCATTCAAATATAAGTCTTATCTCATTGCAATAAGGTATAAATTAGAATGATTGATATTTGCAAGGACTTTTTCAGTTTGTAATGGTTGGTTGGTTGGTGGTTTAGTTTCAAAATTTCATCAAACATTCTAATCTATACCGTAAAACAATGAGAGACACATTGCAATGGTTATTATTTTGCTTATTATTCTATTTTATTTTGTATTCCAAAGTTAAAACTTTAAATAAAACTAAGCCTACGTCGGCACGGACGTAAAAACCCACAGCGGAAAAAAAAATGATGATACAAATCGATATGTAGGTACTTACACCTACATATCGATTCGTATCATCAATTTTTTTTATCGATATGATCCATATTTATTCGAAAATCCTTAAATCCATGAAATAAAACAACTGATGCATGAAATAGTTGTATAATAATAAGAAAATTATATGTGCAGGGTGCACATTTGTTTGCTGGGGTTGGTGGGGAACAAAAGCCTTCTTGATTCTTGGTAGTTCTTCTTTATTTTCTTCTTCCAGTTTCTTCTATGGCTGCTGCTCGCCGACTGTGTCGAACCAGTTTTTTTTTTTTTTATTTTAAAAATGGCATCTCGCAGTTCAATCTATTAGGTTGTCGTCTGCTTAACCGGGCTTGAGTGTCGAACCCGAAAACCGAGCCTTCTTTTATACGATTTTTGCTAAGAAAATGTAGGCCCTCTGATTGGTCAACCAACCATTGTACGAGAATTTTGATCAATAAGAACAGTCGATTTTGGCACAGTAGGCTTAAGTACAACGAAACTTTTAAAAAGAGCCGCGTGACATTATTTGCGTTTTTCACTATGTTTTTAAATGGTAACATATTATAAATTATGTTTTCGGAATCTACGAGTTATAATCAATACGAGAAAAATATAACGTATAGGAAAACATGACATAAAATTATCATTCATCATAAATTCAACTTCCTACTTACTTCTAAGTACTTAGTACTATGAGAGTAAAACAAACTATCAAAACTATCAATTTAAGCAAGTTCAAATTAACTTAAAACTAATACTATAAATCCTATAAGAAACTTATGTAATATTCTGATAAGAAACTTAACTAAGAACATAAGACTACAAACCTTATATACTAACTATCACTAACACTATGTACTGTCTTTATCAGTTCACTGTTCACTTTTAAATCACAGATATTTACACGATTGTTTAACTAGTCACTTTATTTAGTTGCACATTATACGTAACTAGAATAAAAATATAATTAACAACATTTATAATAATAATGATTTGTAATAATTATGTCAGCCGACCGGAGAATCGAATCTGGGACTCCACGCTCAGCAATGCGTGTTTGCTACTTAGGTTAGTGGGTTATGTCGGCCGACATAACCCAACCTAACCTACCCCCGCTGGGCAAACACGCACAGACCTGCCTTCGTCCTCTGACGAAGATCGTCTAGTACTGAGCTCAGCTTGGATTGCTCTGGCATTTATACCCTCTCCGTGTCGCGTCGCGGCCGCGGCAGCGATTCGCCGCGAATTCGCCGCGACACCATACTAAATGTTCATTTTGTATGGCGTCGCGGCGATTTCGCGGCGAATCGCGGGCGAATCGCGGCCGCGGCTGCGATTCGCCCGCGACGCCATACAAACTTCCTCTTGGTGTCGCGCTGCTCGACGCGCCGCGACCGTGTAGCGGCGCGACAGGTCGCTCCTGTGTGAAGTGTCGCGCGCGTTTCCATAGGAATTGTTCTACATATATATATCGCAGATTCGCGTCGCACTGTCGCGTCGCGCCTGTGTGTACGAGCCTTTAGCCTGCCTAACTGAATAGATACATAAGTACCTATATCTTGCCTAGCAATCAATGATTATGAAAGTTATTAAATCAAATCATTGGAGTTACCGACGCAGCTGGCTGCGGAAGATCTGCCTATAATTCAAAATTTCAAACCGATGGCAAACCTTTTTTGCATCGACAAAATTCCGAAAATTAGGACGCATATTGTTGCAATATTCAATCAAAGCCACAAGGCCAGTTCTTGACATTTTGTTCGCTCAGCGTAAAATAAGAACCGTGATGTTATCATTAGTAAGTCATAATTATTATTGAGAAATAACGATAACAATGCTGAATCAAGGATTTTAAATGTATTAAGTATTAGTTGACTAGTAACGGACAGATTAGTGTTAATAATGTTAGTAGCAACGGCTTTAATTTTGATAGTTCAACAACATTAATTGCGTTATTTACTTTGTTGAGCAGACAAATTTTTCGAACATAGGAAGCAATGGATTAGCAACATCCTTAAAAATGATTCAGATTGAGAATATTGAGATTGATAGTGTGTTAAGCAATTAGGGTTCTGCACGAAGCTCAAATGAATCCACTTACTATTAAACCAACCTATTACAAATCATCTAGTTTGTCCAAACTTTTTAGATTTTACTGCGTGAGTTTACACGAGGAAGGAAAACATGGTTGTAAAATTCGTTATTGTAGGCTGGTATATGTTATATCTACCTACTTATATTCATAACACATAATATAGAATGTTATGACTGTGAGTGTCGTGTGGGACTCGTGTGAATATAGGTAATAGCACCTGCTATTTATATGTTCACGTAACAGTATGAATTATGTTAACCTACGAAAATGAAGAACCACATTAAATTTATCATCTGTAAAAAGCACAGATGTGAATGTAATAAGGTAGAGACAAAGTCAAATCATTTATTTCAAAGAGGCACATAAAAGGCGCTTTTGAACGTCAAAAATTACAATAAAATAGAATTGATTCTGGTCGCCCCTTCCAAAAGGTAATTTCCGTATGGAAAAGAATGGACAAGAAACTCCACCGTTACTCTTTTAAAATGTTTCACAAGCTAAAAAATGGCAAGGTAAAATTAAAAACCAAACAAAACTGATATTCTTACGTAGGCTGGAACATGCTCCAGTTTTGTTGAAATAAGCATTGTGGAAAAAAGCATGGACAATCTTTTGGCATGGACGGAAAAATAGACATTCGTCATTGACTCGTTGTAGGCAGGTGAAAGGATGTAATACAATAGGAATTATTGGCCACACATCTAGTAATAGGTACATCCTTGCTAAACTCGATCGAACTTTATTAAAATATTCGAGCGTTCTTGCGTGACGAGAATTTAATAAGGTCCCTATTTTGGGCTACACATTTTGGGAGTCGTTCGTCAACTCGTCCTACATCTACGGCCCATTTGGGCCGACTTGACGAAAATCAAAATATGTAAATTTTATTTTCGTTCTGCAACTCGTCCCACGTTACTATCATAATGAGAAAAGGGACAATCAGCAGCAAACGTGTAAAATAATAAAAAAATACTTTGTTACAAAATATTTAATAAACAGAAAAGAGTGAATATAATAAACTGTTGTTCTAGAAAAATATTATTTAGTAGATAGGTCTGTACTGACTTTTTTAATATTAAAATAAAACAAAAGTAAAAACTAAAAATTCTTAAAAAAATATTGTTATGACTTGTCTTGCTAACTGTACCAAACGTTGATAATGTTTAAAGTTCCATACAAAAAAAAATGTGGGACGACTTACAGAACGAAAATAAATTTATTTTGATTTTCGTCAAGTCGTCCCAAAATGGGCCGTAGGCATATAGGACGAGTTGACGAACGACTCCATTTTGGGCCAAACAATTAATACCTTATATTAAAAATCTGAATAAGTATATTTTTTCCGTGTTATTTTTGCCATCAACTCACTAAGAAGAAGAAGAAGTAGTAGGTAAGTAATACTATAACTTCGTGCTATCTATTATGGTGTTGAGTAAAATTCTAGAAAGCCACGACATGGCACAAAATTACAGGGAACTACGTTTATCTTAATCTACTGAAGATGACCTTAATTTAGTCTAGAGTCCTAGACTATCTCATTGTTTACGTGAACTCTATTACCATAGAGAATATAAAAATAACAATATAATAATAGAATAACATATCAAGAATTTTCAACACAACCAAAACCAGTCATTACCTATGTACATAGAGGAACGTAGATACGATAAAACTTGCTTTCCTTTGTCACAGCTGTTTCAGATATCTAGTCAATATCCGATAACGGTAGGTATTAATTCGATAAGCTGGAAACAAAGAGCCGTGTCAATAACAACAACAATGCAGCTATTAATCCACTCGCGGAGGTGAAATACTAGTGTTATTGTTGCTACGAGGGTCTCATGTTTGTCAGTTCGGAGACTCACAGGCTGAAGACAGTGGCGGATTTACATATTTGCCGCCAGTAGGCTATTCAAATTTGCCGCCCCTAGCGACCTCTACAGTAATGTCCCATGTCTTTTGTATAGGCTCCTACTGCTTCGCCTTTTCTTCAAAATGCTTAAAATGTTCTCGTTCATCACTGATGAACGAGAACATTTTTGTAGCTGATGAATCATCAGCTACAAAAACTTGCAAAGAGATTTGTAAAGATCGGCAACTGTGATAAAATCTACGGTAGAAGCCTGAATTTCTGATTAATCGTCTTAATTTCAGTAAGACATTTAAAAAAAATGTTAGCCCTAAATTTGCCGCCCCGTAAAATCTGCCGCCCTAAGCTCCAGCCTACTCAGCCTATTGGTAAATCCGCCACTGGCTGAAGAACTCCCTTTCTCGTTTCCTCGTCATTCTGCTGCCCTTATCCCAATTTATTTGGGGTCGGCGCAACCGCAACATGTCTTCCATACTTCTTTATTACTCATCATCTCGGTAGGCACCCCCTTTCTAGCCATATTATCATCTTTGAAACAGTTCAGTGATTTAATAACCAAAGTAAGGACTCTTAAGAGGTTGGTTGTCTTCATCATTAGGTACCTATACTCTACTTCCCGCTACCTACTACCTACATTGTAAGGTTGGATAACCTTTCGAACTGCAAAGGTCTATTTCTGAGAGTACACTGCAGGTTGAAACTAGATTTATAAAACGTATGAATCCGATTTGTTGTCTGAATATTCTTGAGGCGTTATTTTTTAAACCTATAGACTAGTTCTTGGATTTAAATATCAGTAAGGCCTTATTTCGCCATAATCCTGCCTATGCTATCGACGTTTCGTTTATGCCACCACAATTGCGTCACACTTTCTTTCACAATCCGAAGGACTTTGAAAGAAATTAATAATAATCTATTGCTCCATAAGTAACTATCAACATGGAATCATAATAAGCCTATAATGTTCCCACTGCTGGGACACAGGCCTCCTCTTTTTGTCAGGAGTGGGCCGTAATCCATCACGCCGACCCATTGCGTCATATACTTATTATGTTTGAAAATTTCGTCTGCTTAACAACTTAAATAACGCAATGAATGTTGCTGAATTGTCAAAATGAAAGGTACTGCAATTGTAATTGTGTTTAGTTTAGTGTTTGATATTTGACCTTCTGCTCATTTCAGCATCAAAATCTTCAGCAATAGAGGAAGACAGCAAGTTTCAAATACCTTCCGTTATGATTATAAAATTATTACTAGTTTAAATCTGGCTTCTTTTAAAATAATTGTATGACTCCAGTCTCCACGAGACAAAAGCCTCATGGCCCGTTCTGAAGAAAAAGACTTTTTTTTTCTTTCAATTTTCGAGTCAGAAAATACTGTTTTAAATATCGAAGTAGAATGTAAACAATTGTTACCTACATATACGTAGGTATGCTACATATTCCAGTTTATTACGGAAGCTACATAATCAGCTGCGTGGATTTACTCACATAAAATGTCCTTTAGATTGGTTTGCAATCTCATAATTTACGCCCCATTGCAATATTTGTTCTTTTGTGTTTGTGCGGCGTGCTACCTATTGAAATCTTGACAACAAAATGATATTATACTTAGTATCCAACAGGGCCTGTATTTTCTATGGCACAATGAACAAAACCGCGCGAAATTAACGCAAAATTGGCGTGATAAGGAATTGACGTGTTTTCGAAGTAAGGAATCATTGAGTGGTCATAATGAATTATTAGGGCCCAGGTGAAGCTACAAGATGACTGATTAGATCACGCTGTGATGTGTAGATTAGGACACATTGCATTGCCCTGTTATCGTTTGATATCGAGAGAGCATTGTAAGGAAGTGAATTAAAAAAAACCGGTCATGAGCGAGTCGGACTCGCGCACCGAGGGTTCCGTACCATCATTTATGTTTTTAAATTTTCATCAGCGAGGCCGTTAGTCGTCAGAGAATTTTAACTCTGCAGTGTAGAATATTGCAGTTTTAAGTCAGCGCCATCTCTTGACCGATAGTGAAAGTAATGTAACTTGATGATTTCTGAACAAATGTGCTATTTAGAGACATCGTTTTATTTTTCCTGTAATCTTTACATACACTTCTATCATATAGAATAATTTTAGGTTTTTCTCTATGCAAGCTTCGACTGTAAGGGCGGGGGGACGGTATTTCTTTTACATTGTTCATCAAAAGTCGAAAACAATGTGGCCTAAAAAAAAGAAAAAATGTTTGAGAATGTGCAAACAGCGCTCTTTCATAATTATGATACCCCACATGCCCTAGTAGCCCCACCTCGAATTTTTAAGACCCCCTTTCAGTCCTTATTGCATGAAAAATATATATTTTTATTTCTATCTTATTTGCAAATAGTTGGGCAAACGGCATCTAAAACTTCCTTTCAAGTTATTAGAGGTTCTTGAGATATCCAGCTGTGACAGACAGACAAACAGACAGAGTCGCAACATAAGGGTTCCTTTTTACCATTTTGGTACGGAACATTTAACTCAATGGTACGGAACCCTAAAAGAGAAGACACCTCAAAATATTTCGTTGATTTAATTTGAGTGTTTCAAAAATGCAACAATTGAATCTTTATTTGAATAAAAAAATAAACTACGTTTATCATTAAATTTTTATTATATTAAAAATAACAAAATCAAGCCACAACGTAAAACGACTATCTTTTAATTTTCATCTCGAGTTTCGTAGTCGAATTCTTTTGAAAAAGTAGAAATTAATATTCTACTTTGATTCAAAAGAATTATTTTAATTTATTTAACGCTTGAAATATTAAGAAATATGGCCTAATAATCCTATAATTATTTATGTAATTAAAATTATTTTTAGTTACCTTTTTATCGACACCTAAAAACAAAAAACTGTATAAATTTTTGCACATCCGTTTATCACATTTTGGCGCTAAAAAATTTCAATGGTCGCGTTCAAATCCACGAAACTTATTTTTTATCGATTCCAAAGTAAAACTTTTTGCACAAAGGTCAGTTTAATTTAAAAATGTACACACGAAAAGTGAATGCACCTCACAAGGACGAATTGAATAGACGTAAACCCTCTCTCGCGGCGTAAAACGCACTAAATTATTGTACACTGCGCTCTGAATCAAAGCCATCCACACGTATATCTGTCACAAATGTTTGTGGCCAACATAATAATCAACTTATTACAGATGTCATCCTTTCAGTAACACTTTTCAAATGATACAGTTGTTTCTTAATTTAGCCGAGTAATAATATCCTTTGTTGTGTAGTGGGTGACCCGTATTTGGGGATAGCACTATTGTTTAGTAGGTACCTATGACAAAAGTGATACAGTTTGCTGAAGCACTCATCATGTAAAATCAGTCTTTTAAAAAGTTGTACAGTAAGTAAATGTAGGTATGTTGTTACTATAATATTCATAGCTACCTACGTTGGCCAACTAATAAAATTACACAACTGTTCTACATCCAGACATTCCAGACCGACAAAAAGAAACGTAGGTAAGTACTTACAGATACTTACTGAGGATACTGGAGTACTATTATATATTCTGTGATACGGGCCTAATATTTATTTACCTTATAATATTTTTGGCTGTGTGGTCAGTTCCTTTGCCTGTCCTTGTATACAAAGTAAACCCTAGTTACTTTATGATTCTCTGAAAATGTCAGTCAAACCACTGGGGACGTATTTTACTTCCAATTTCAAATAAAAAAACGATTTTTCAGGTGTTTCTATACCACAAAGTTATCAATTTCGTATTTATTCTTAATTAAGTATAACCACAGACATCAGAAAGCTAAACTCAGTGTTAAGAAATGCATTAAAACCTCATACTTGACTTGTAAGGTAAGAAATGAATTTTATCTTTCTTAATCTACAGGTTAGCACGGATATCGACGCGCAAACTGAAATCATGAATTCAGCACAGGATTCTAGATGTACCTAGCGTAGAAATTTTGCTTCGATTATAAAAAAAATAAACATCAGCTGTTTGATAGAAAAGTGCACAAGACGCGGTCAAAAGTTATGGCAGAGCTTATTTTTTTCAACGCAAGAGTACTGAATCCAGGTTGAACTGGTTACCTACAAGTTGTGTGTCGATGTACCAGCCTGTATTATTTTTGAGGTACCTAGTATGAAGACAAGCCAAGTGTCTGTAAATTAAGGAAAGCGGAGTTTGAAAGTAACAAGCCATGTTTTTAGACACGTTAATACTACTGTGTTAAGGTGAATGGGTAGTTGTAGCCCGCGAAATTCAATTTTTCTTACGTTTTTTGCAATTTTCAGGTCAGTGTCAGGTTGTATCTTGATGAAAATTTGATTCGCGACTATAACAGGTACGTATTCACAGAATTATAATCATCAGAATCATTAATACATCTGTTTAAGTTAGATTTCTACCACCAACACTTTTCCATACGAGATTTGTTCTTAACGGTAGAAATCTAACTTAGAAAGATGTATTAATGATTCTAATTATTATAATTCTGTAAATACGTACCTGTTATTGTCGCGAATCATATTTTGATCAAGATACAACCTGACACTGACCTGAAAATTGCAAAAAACGTAAGAAAAATTGAATTTCGCGGGCTACAACTACCCATTCGCCTTAATACGATCTTATGGTACAGACGCCAGCACATCATCATTTTAGTAGATTTTCAACTTTATCACTAAAATAAAAGGTTCAATGTTGATTGGGAAAATTTGTCAGTTTCGGGTAGCTTGATGTGCTGGTGGTACCTCTACCTAAGTACCTACTTAATTGGGCTGCGTTCATAGATGTGAAAAATAATAATAAAAAACAGTAAAAGTATATACTGGCATGTGTACATTATGTTGCCGTGTTGGCTGTAGATACCATAGATATTCTATGATTTCTATGATTAATACCTACCCAAAAAGTTAAAAAATGGCGCCAAATTTAGCTTGCTAGTGCCATCTATTTCGTTAACCAGTACTAAAAATTGTGACCTTCATAATATATTATTATGCGCCAAGTGCCGCCATCTGTTATAAATTATACGAAACTCGTTAGGAATACCTTGCAATAGATGTCGCTAGTGGGACATTCCCACAGCTCCAAGGCTGTATTCACACGATAGCTTACCGTTATCTCTATGCCGGATACCTACGTTTATAAACTTACCTATTTCCACATTTTTGATACTCTCTCTCAAAGCAAGTTTTGATATTGGGCATTTTGATTTATGTAACTACCTACCACGGCACCTACTTATAGAATTTCAACATCGGTAGGTTTATTGCACAACCAGCCGGAAATTCAATGGGCGACCCTCGTAGGGTAGGGTTTCTTTTTTTGAAAGGGGATTAGCCACCCCTCGTTAATTTATGTGCCTCGGAAGAACAAAATTGATATCCTGAACTAAATGTATTTGCTGCAGTATGAACACTGCCCAATCAATTGCGCTTCTCAAGACATGCGCCATATTTATTTTTATAACGCTATCTTCGTCACATCATAATCGGTTCTCGAAATTGAGAATTTCACATTCGGGAATATTCAATCCGATACTGTGGGACAAATAAATAAGCTTAAAAACAAAATAACGTTTTACTTAAAATCGGTTGTATTTACATTTCGTCCATTGTAGAAAATCAATAGTGTTCAACATCACAAATAAATAAAATCGTACTAAGGTATTCACATAAGTCGTACATAGTACAAATATGCGACAGCTCATTCTTACCACAAAAAATGAAAAGGCGGGACAATAAGATTTACTCATAAGATAATTTTATTGATTTCCATGTCAATTTTTTCTAATGAAAACATCTTTGCTCCCTTTGGTATTCGATCGCGAATGGAACAATTTATTAGCTAAATGCTTCTCAAAACATCTCGCCGCCTTCGCCGGGGGCCGGCTGCTTAAAATCATAAGTTATCTCAACTAGGTGTCGGCACACCGACGCCCCGCGAAAGACTGAACAGAGTGAAAACGGATTCAACAAGAAGTATCAAAAACACTCATGTGACGATCGGCGCGGCGTCTACGCGGGCGGTGGGTATACATCGCTGGCGGGTCAGTGGCGAGCCCATGCAGCGATGTATAGTGCACAACGGGTGATTTTCCACGCGAGAGAGCGCGTCGCCGCGTCGTGGTGCGGGGCGCGGAGCGGCGGAGGCAAATCGAACGAGGCCACGCGCCGCCGCCGCCTCGCCCCGCCCGTAGCGTCCTTTCATAAAAAATGACGTACATCCTACATACTAAATCACTTTAACCTAGGAATCTCTTATTCCACACCGTGAGAAACTGGAGTACCGAGCTGAAGGTTCTATCCTAATTAACAGTTATGGACAAAAATTACAGGCCGGTTTGATATATTTTTGTTATTTATTCGCTATCGCGCCGCGGCGACCGTCGCGCTCTCTTTATCGGTCGTACAGAGAGCGGGCGGCCGGCGCGCGATGGGCGCAAGATAATGGCAAAATTGTGATGTTTTTCTAGTAAACTGACGTGTGGAATACGACCGCGTCTTGACCGGCGCCGGCCAGGTAACGTTTCCTCGTCCCGACTCGGTAGCCATGGACGGTACCCAACCGTACCGATTCTATCGCTAAATGACTAATTTTCTATGTTTTACTTCGTTATCATACTTTATCACTCGATCCAATGCGCGATCGAGTCTAACGAGGAAACGATTGTGTAATCTGAACGCAACTGTGGATATTACTGTATAAAAGAAAACTATTAACCTGAATGCAACGTTCACACTATGTTACATTTTAATGATTATAAAATCACAGGCTTCACTTATGCTAAATATGTACACACAAACTCTCATCAACAACAAGAAAATGAAGAATTGAGCTTTGTGACTTATAGCTTATTTACTATAACGCGCCAATACTGGCTTACTTCTATATTTTAGTAACGGATAGGATCCTACAGCATAGAAAAATATCACAACTTCACCATTCAACGGGCTCACAGGTAGACCTAGAATACAGAGCGGATTTCACTTAGAATAAAGTTTACTTCCGAAAAACACATTTGTACATTTCATGACAAAATTCAACAGCATTCTACTAAGTCTTAATTAATTACACGCTCGACAACGAGCCGAAAAAGTAAAGATACAGCTTTCAGTACCGAACTTAAACATTGTAAAAAAATGAAAATCTGCATTGAATTTGACTTAATTAATTACATTTGTCATTTAAATAGAACTGCACCCGTTTTAGGTGGGAGCGTTGTCGGCCCCGCGTGTTCCCAACTGTTGTTAGTGTCCTGTAGTTGGGGCTGTCGCTGTGTGTGGACAGTTGAGGCGAGGCGAGGCCGCGCCAGTCCGGGGCGTCACGAGCACTAACACATCACTGTGACATTGTCCATAAAGAGGCACGAGGCGTATTACGCATCTTCCTCCTCCTCCTCGCCTAGCAGCTCCTCTTCCACCTCCTCGTCTGTAACAACCAACACGTGATATTAGCGTCGCACGCACGCGCCACAACACTGTCGAACCTCTGTCGAACGCAGCTTTATATGCACTTGACAACACCTAGACAGATTCTCGATTTAGTTTATATTCGAACCTGTCATTTGACTTGTGTAATAAAAACATAGTTCTTAATTAACTAGGGAAAACTTTCTTAATTTTACTGAATTTGGCATTTTACGCTTAACGATATCCATTTCGTTAATCGCGTCTATCTCTAAGCTGAATTTAAGACGTTCGCATAGGTAATTGATAACCTCACTGGCTCGTGTATGTTTATGCACGTGTAATGTTTAGCTTATGATTACATGCTTAAACATAATGCGACCCTAGAAGAGAAATTGTAGTGATAATCACGCATTCGCTTACGAATGAGATAAATGGGCAGGCTTTACTCACCCTCGCCGTCGAGATCGTCGTCCTCTCCCTCTCCGATGATTTCGTCATCATCCTCTCCTTCCACTTCTTCGTCGTCATCTTCTTCGCCCTCACCCTCTCCTTCTAAGTCCTCCTCTTCACTGTGAGGCTCATCTTCACCGCCTCCGCCATTCTCCTCCTTTCGCGCCTTTTTCGCTTCTGTCGTTTTCTCCTAAAAACGTAACAAATTATTGGCGGGAACCCGTATTTTTAATTGTTTACATACCGTATACGACAGTATGCGGTGCGCCTTGACGTACTCAAGATCAAACAAGTAATAACTGGCCATTAGCCAATATTATTTCAATTTTGAATGCACCGAGAGATCTGTTTATGTGTGATTTTGTGGGAAAACTATGCAAGTTACCTGCATAATAATGAGACGCAGGTGACAAAGATTCGTAACGATAAAGAAGCGTGGGTCATTAGTTGTTGTGTGGGGGAAAGAGCGACGTCGAGCGGGGCCGGCGTCATACGGCCCTTTTTCCCGTGGCAAAGTTGAGCGGAACGCGGTCACCGCGCATACCTACCTAACCGTTCGCAAAGCGACGCCGTATACACAAGAAACAACTAAAAACCATCAAAATAATAATGATACAGAGCCTCGTAGCGTCGTTCATTAACATACACGTTTTAGTTAATGGTTAAATTACGACATAAGCTAACCTACACAAACGCTAGTCTTGAATCAAGCCGTAAACGCCATGCGTCCTCGTGCACGTACGATATTTAAGAGTGAACAGGACGGAAGATATAAAACATTCCCATTTTTAGCAAAATTATAGAATATTCAAGATTCCCGCTCAATGTGCAGTGGCTGAATGTTCACATGACTGCGTGCTATGAACAAGTGCTACTAGAACAAAGGATACATACTACATTATACACACCTACATGCAAATACTGCCGGGTCATTGACTACTTTTCAGAGTAAGCGCCGAAATAAAATAACAATTGTGAAAACGGCATAAGCGTGACTGAGTCATGGCAGACTTGAATATTGCATTGGATAATAATAAGAATATATTCCGAGTAGTTAACGCGAGGTATACATTTGCGCGGCGGTTGTGACAGTCCATCCGACTCGAAACACTGACATTCACGCCGGCCATGTTACCCATCCATCTAGCGTCACGCTACGATGAACTCAAGCCCTGAGAAAGTCTAAAATAACTATTTCCACGCTTTATAATCGATAGAAACTACGGCTTGGCCTTACGACATCGATATCGATACATTTTCTATAATAACCACATCAATGAGGACAGCGTACGTTCCCGCGCCATGTTTTTTTTTCCACCAAGGTCATGCCTCCGTATTGAAAACGAGTAAACAAAAGCTAAAAAATTTGTGCCCCGCGAATGTATCACGCCTTTGGTAAAAAAGATATGTTTGTTTCCTCAGAGGACATCATGTTATTGGCTCATCGATTTCCCCACACATGCTAAAATGCATAACTCGACAGAAATGACATCCAAAAATACGCCGGTAAGAGTCAGCATCGTTTCGGTGCCTACACACATAGATCTTTATTTACCACGTGGATTGATCTACGAGGGCACTCCACATAAAGGAAATTAGTGTAATGCAGCCTTTATAATAGCGTTCAATAAAATGGCGAGCGATTATAACGAATACATTTGTTTGACATGTGCACTCACCTCTGCTGCCCTTTTGGCTCCTTTTAGGTCACTTTTGGCGTCACCCTTCTTCTCATCGCCGACCTTGTCGACGGCCACTTCACTGTTATTTTCATTGGTGCTCATGATTGTTCTGATTTTGGTGTTAATTACTAGAATTAGTAAGTTAAGTTGTACGGCTGCCCGGATCCGACGCGCGACTGACTGAGCGAGTGAGCGAGCGGCCAGATGAGTTTGAAAACGAAGATGGCGCGGGCTTCTGCACGCCTCGACGCTGATTGGTTCAAATTGTCCGCCATTAAACAAGCTATGACTAGCATGTGGGTAAAAATGTTGAATTATATTTTCGTTATTTTACCATTCAGCTGCCAAGTAAGGAGTTAAATCGATGTTAAAACTAATTTTAATCTTGTTTTCAAATTTGTTTTTGGTCCTAAAGGTTTTGATTTGAAGAAATGGTAAAAAATAAGATCGCGTCGGCTTCAGTTAGTTCCAAATTTTGACACAACTAGGCGCTGCAATCAATCATAGAAAAGCGGGAAAATAAAAAGTTAATTGTTATAAAATGATAATTGTGTTGCTCCGAGTTACATTTGTTTTCTCAGCAAAAATCGTAAAAATCAGCGATTTTTTAAATGCGTCACATTGACTCAAACTTTTAATTGATTATGAAAGAAAGAAAACACAGACATTACCTTCGGCAATAGCACGATGCGTGATACGATGACTTTATTGATTTTATCATTTCTTCCCTAAACTAGCATGATTTCAAACTGAAGACAAACGAATTGAATTAAAACTTTAAAATTAATTCCACCGTATTTCGAACCCCTTTGAGCCCTGTTTTGAACCCCTAATTTGTTTCATAATAAGTTTCCTGTAGAAGCTTTGTTGCTTTGTATTTGCCGCCATATTGAAAATTGATCACGACACGACACTAGTGTTTTCGTAATTTACGGAAATAATTGCTTATCATAAACGCATAGGTTTATTTATTTCGGCGCGTACTACTCTGATGCCAATTATTGAAAAATAAAGAGGAAACGTATTTAAAATCATCATTTATTTACACATTGGGACTAACCTTACATTTTTTACTCCACACACATTGGGAGGCGATAGTAAACGATAAATAAAATACACTCTAACTAAAATATAATCGTATGACCTAGATGAGCGGTGGCAAACGTAGTAGGTAAAGAAAAAAAGGAATTCTTTATGAATCCCGCAAAAATATTTATTTTAGACGTTTAATATTTAAGTTTTGATGGTGAAATTGTTATTTACATTGATCTGTAACCCAATTCGTTTTGTAAACAAACATTAACTTTTGTCTAACACGAACAGGTTGTTTTGTATAAATAAATCATCAATTTGTCATGCCCAAAGGCAAAATGGAACGCGTGACGTCTAAAATAGATATTGAAATAGTGTTATAATTACAATAATAAAACAAGACGGACATGAATAGTGTTATTTTTATTAATTATGCAGGTGAAGATGATGTCGTGCCCTGTGCTAGTTAATGATTTTAAAATAAATATCGTTATTTTTATCTAGCTGCCTTCCAAATGAGGCTCCAGTTTTTTCCTGTTCTTATCGACCGTCGGCTCTTTGCAGAGTGTATTATTTCCGCAACTTTATTATGAATTATTTTCTCACTTATCTCTAGCACAAAGCACGATGATACAGCTGATTTATAATTTATAAAGACCGGGAATTACCCTGTTACAAACTATGAACTCCAATACTTTAATCACTAAACCGTCCTGCTGTCTACCCTAAAGAGATGAGAAGTTACACTAGAATTTGATTACAGGGCAAATATAGAAAAGCGGGAATTCTGTTGCGTATGCAAATGTCTAGTTTCCTACAAAACAATATAAATAGAATTATTATAGGAAGGCAAAATCGGATACAGGCCCTAGCGTACTTTTCGGCCATATTGTGTTTGGAAACTCCGGATAAATCTAGAACATTCCTTATGACATAGATACTTAACTATATAGGTGTTAAAAGAAAAACAGTTTTGCGTACGCTTACAATGGAGATACATTTTTCGGATACGTTCACATAAAATGTGAAGTTCAAATTAATAAACTATGCGTTACGTCCACTAACTTAGATTTTTTTCAAACTAATTATAAACAAAGTTTTTTTCTAATTTATGAATCAAAATATCCATCAAATCAGTATATCACAGGCATATACATATTATTTATATAATATTAAATTGTTTTACCGTTTACAATTTTAGAACTATCAAACTATGGGACTCTTGTGGTTTTTGTACTTATTTGTAGTTATTTGTAGACTAAACAGTTATTCCTTTCTGAAAAGTTATCAACATTAATATCATGCATATACGTGCATTTCGACATTTTTTTATTATTTCTAGCGAAACACAGCCTATAAAATGGTTAAAATTGGACTCGCGCTACTAGGAAACATGTACTGTTTTTCCTTAAAATTAAGCTTTGTTCAATAGGACCTTTCTAATGAATAACGTTTCACTATGCGTTCAAATTCAATTATTCTTGTTGCTTTCAAAAATGTACCGTTAGCTCTATGAAAAAAAAACGTTATTTAAAAAAATATATCTTGACTTTTAATTTATATGAACTACATTATATAAATATGCAATCTATAAATATATTTATCTACATATAGTAATCGATACGTGTATGTATCCCGTACGACATCAATAAGTAGAAAAAGATTATTTAAAAATTCAAACATAGCACATAGTTTTCACATAGATCTACAACATCGAATACTACAAGAATTGCTATTTCACATCACTTAGCCTTGGTATTGTACAGGCAAAAACGCAACGCAGTGCCTGTAGCGGAAAGCTATCAGACACGCGCACCGACTTAATCTAGTACATAGTACAGGTCATTTGTAAATAGATATTTTAAATACATCATGACTAACAACGCCAGAGTTGCGTCAGCGAGGCGTACCGTAATACGTGCGGAGATTACACATGACCTTTATTCAATCATTCACAGCGACAATTTTGTTGCCAGCTTTTGAAATATTGTTACTGGCAATCTTTTAGTTTTGGAGCGAAATTCAAAATACTTGATATTTTTGGTCTGATTTATCGTTTTTAGAATCTTGTCGCGCTAAGATTATTTATTTCATGTGCGCACAAAGATCGGGGCTTAAAATTAATATCTGTAGGCTATCGAGATATTAGTCACAATGTGGTAATTATAGAAAAACGGTCAGAGTACTAAACCCGGATACAGATATGAGTCGGCAGCCATTTTATATTTTAAGAAATATTAAAGATAACAGATTATATAAAAATAACTTTTTATCTATCCCATTTATATTGCAAAAACCACAAGCGTCCTTCGACTACATAAAAACAACTAATATTAACATGACGTGTATGTTTGGCATTACATTTACAATATTTAAACTAAATCGTGAATGAAAAAGTTGTTAGAAGACAAAAACATTAACTCCTAGTTAAATAGTTTTGTTAAGTCTAGATTTAAATGCAGCATGTATCATTCATATTTTACATATGTAACCAATAAAAACTTAAAGGCGGGAACTGACTTGTAATACAGGACGCGGCATCATAAACATGCCTTTTGTCTAAATGCATATCAAGTCTGGTTACTCCTTTACTTGTAATTTACAAAACCAATAAGAAAACTTAAATAAATAATGATTAGCAGTCCTGGCTAAAAACACGAGGGATTATACCGACTGACTTTGATCTCATTCCATCTTCCAGGGGATGGGAACAACTCTGAAATGGTCAACAAACGAAACCTGTTTCATTCATCTTGTATTAGGTAACTAATTTCTGATTTGCATACATACATAAAATAATCAGCCTATAACGTTCCCACTGCTGGGACACAGGCCTCCTCTTTGTGAGAGGGAGTGGGCCGTAATCCACCACGCGGGCCCGGTGCGGGTTGGTAGATGTCACATGTCTTCGATTTTTTTTCTAGGACATGTCAGTTTCTTCGCGATGTTTTCCTTCACCGTTTTGAGAGCAGTGGTGATGAAATAATTTACACAAAGTAAAGCGCCTGTCCGAGTTCGAACCTGCGACCTAAAACACGTAAATCGCGGCGGAATTGTTTTAGATTACAAATTTCTTCCCATAGTGAAAGTTTTTTTGTCCTCATGAGTACTTTCAGCCCCTAGATTGATGCCAATGATTTCAATTTCAACCTGTATAATACATTTAATTACGATTAATTACATATAAATCTGTGTTTGTATTCCAGTTGCCTGGAATTCAAAACCCTCTCCTCTTCCACCGCGTTTCTTATAACTCATTATGCCTATTTACGCTCAGCTGGAGCAACAGATGTTAAATGAGCCTAACTATAGCGTTTGTAACGTTATAACACA
Source organism: Amphipoea lucens (assembly GCA_947508005.1). Classification (NCBI taxonomy): domain Eukaryota; kingdom Metazoa; phylum Arthropoda; class Insecta; order Lepidoptera; family Noctuidae; genus Amphipoea; species Amphipoea lucens. The sequence continues at coordinate 2,200,146 of OX382364.1, forward strand.
GATTAACATCACGCCTGTACCTCTCGAAGGATTAGGCAGAGATGCATATTCATAAGAAATGAGTAATAATCATTGATTGTCTACCATATTCGACCGATTGAAAAATTCGCGCATCAACGCCCTTATTTCAATTTATTTGACTTCGGTGCAAACATGTAACACTAATTTAGATATACAAAAGCATACTCATTTAGGGTAATCGAAATAACTGTAGGTATGAAATGCACAATACAACATTTCTCCAAATTCACTAGGCATCAAAAATTGTGGGGTGTATTATTTTATAAACGTTCCTTAAAGTTAAGAGACGTATAAACGTCAACAAATATATGGTTAAAAAGACGTTTACCATCACTTATCTTTAAGTAACGTTTATAAATAATCCTGGTGCCGTATTATGACGTTTTAATGCCATCATAATTCCAGTTTAAGAGAGAGACGGAGATATACAAGACCGATAGCGCCATCCTTTTTTCGCACTGGAAACATGATGGCATCAATACTTTGTAACACAGCCCCTGTATGTTTAAGCGTACCCCTTCAAAGTTCACTAAGCTAACACTTATATCACTAACCAACCAATTTAACAAAACAATAACAACGAAACAAACTCAAATCAACGTTAAGCTGCGTTTAAATCTAGTCCCAACGAAGGGATTTGTCCAGCTAGAAAGTCGTGCACACATTGCCATCGAATTCGATGTTTCCCCCCAGAGGGGGTATGTCGTCATCGTCTGTGAACAGTCGATTCTCCCCCCGCCATGCACTATATAGTGTAGGTAAAAAATCGTTGAATAAAGGACTTCTTAGCTGTGACACGCTGTTTTCTCGTACTACCTGGAATGTCAAAAATTGTGTGTTAGTTATTTGGTGTTTTTAGATTAACTTTAGGAATCTGCTGTGAATCGGAAACGATTTTTTGTATGCCATGTTTTTCTAAAGCGGGTTGCAGACGGTGGCGTGCATTGGTTTTCAGAATAGGTAGTCGGGTCTAGTCTAGGCAAACGCGGTCACTAATCAGAAAAAAAAAGTGAGGTCAAAAGTGTGGTTATTTGAGTAGGCATGCCTACTTAAGGGTGATAAATTGCGAAGGTCGAACGTCATGGTATAACGCGTGAGACGTATGTACGTATTTTTAATTTTGTCGTATTAATTTGAGCGAGTAAAGAGCAATGACAATATGCGAATAGTACGGGAGCCGAGTAGGCCGTCCGGCGACTGCCTACTGCCGCGCGTGTTTGTATGAAGATTTTGCTTTATGTTAGGTATAATAATTTAGTGAGTTTCTTAATTGTGGGGCACACACACTAAAATGTAATTGACAGGCTTATGTTGGTATATCAAAGTAGGCACTGCTTATATGCCTATATGCAATGCACGCCACTGGTTGCAGACCAAGAGTTTACCTTAGCTCGCATAGCTGATGTAGTTTTTCATACTTGTGTACAGACCGCAGACCACAAACTATGAACAGAATAGTATGAAAAATTACCTCAGCTAAGCGAGCTAAGCTAGACTAGTTTAGTTTAGCTCTTGTTCTGCAACCCGCTTAACGGTGGTGTTCTCCTGACACTAAATAAAAGCATTTATAAGAAACACGGTACATAGGATATTCATACATTACGAAAAGGATTACAAGGGAGATTAAAGTAGCAGAATATTTTTATAAGTTGCGAAAGTATTTATTGTGAAAATTGCTTGGATAAGCGTGCGAAGGCAGCTTTAGCTTTTTTTTATGAAAAAGTAATTGGTTGATTTTTAGTTTGTATTAGTCGATCGTATAATATGTATATACATATATACCAACGGACCAAATGCGGTAAAGGGAGTCCCGTTATCATCATAGTCGATTGTATTATTTTGTTTCCTAATTTATGTTAATAGGTATTTTGTGTTGTCTTTTTGATTAGTGTTTATCAGTGGAAACTTGTAAATGGCCTGCATATGCATATTGTATAAGAACACTGTTCACATTAGCTGTAAATTTCCCGAATAGAATAAAATAAGCAGTGCCTACCTCGAAAAATCACTTAATTGCATTTTAGTGTGTGTGCAAAATAGTTTCCTTTCGTCCGACCGATAGACTTTTTATTGCTGTTTAAAGTTTTTAGAAGGCACATAGTTCATTCACGCAGAGGTGCGATTGCCAGTACCTAAACCATTGCTGTATATGGTTCACTTACCGGGCAATCGAAGATGTAAAATGTGTATGGTCTTTTTAATGTTGTTTTTATTTTATTTTTTAAATTTTGTAATTTTTGTGCCTATGGTTCTGTGTTGGTCGAAATAAACGATTTTATTTATTTATTTATAAATAATTTGACAAGAAAATAATTTGAACATTCAAAATAGATACTTTTGTTCTGTTTCTGGTTAGTGACCGTGTCTGTCTGCCTAGACTAGACCAGGCGACCTAGTGCATGCCTACCTATTCTGAAAAGCAATGCAAGCCACTGTGCGAAGGCAAGAACACGAGTGTTGTGCCTACCGCCAATTGCACATTTTCATATTTCTATTATTAATATCCGTAGCGCAATAACGAGGATTGAATTGTTGCACCATTTCGTAAAAGCAGACAAAGTGCTTTTTATCATACCACAAACGAATAAAACTGATTATTATCAACTAAAACTGCGTATACACATTTCCAATGCAGTGTGCTAAATACACCCCAAGAATGTATAAAGTGTTTCAGATAACAAAACCGCAAACAAAATGACAAGTCACTTCAATTCGCTAGATAATATTTATCAGGAGCACCATTGTATCTTATCTTATAGTTAACTCTTACGATTGTTGTTATATGATAACGAGCTGAAATTCATAGTATAAAGCACTCACGTATATAATCATGATGCAGTTGTCTAGAATTTATTGATAACGATAAGTCCTGAAGCCGCTCACCTATCTATCGATAGAGGTTTTCTACACGACTACTAGGTGGCGCTGAGGGTACGACTTTTAATCTAATGCCGATTCGGTACATATGGGTGAAACGTAACATGAAATTGAACACAAATGTGGTTTTATTCCGTTAATCCACCTTAAGATGGATAGGCAGAAACGCATGTCCAAAAAATCCATCCTAGACCTAGGCTGGATTCTCGGACATTAATGTTTTCGCGTATCCACTTCGGAGTGGATGTGTTGGAAGAATGTAAACACAATCTTAGCCGACCATACATTTAAAAAGTTTCATAGTTCTCTTTTCCTACGCTTGGTGCGCCATGGTTTTTTTTCCTCTCATAATTTCAGGCTTACACGCTTACTTTTGTTGTTATCTTTTGGATAAAATGTATATACTGTTGAATAACACAGGTCTGCAATGGTTTTTCTCTCTGGGATCTGATTAACGTTTTCTACAGTTTCTGACGTGCTGATTACGAGAAAAATAATAAAAAAAATCTATCACGTCAGGATTCTTTGATATTCAATATTTAAGATTCTAACTAAAAATTTCTGAGCGCCTACATTTTATAAAATTTATAAAACGTCACTAAATTACTTCAGCTTAATTTTTATTGCATTTAAAATGCAAATTAGTAATTTGTTAATTACTAAATAACGAGTATAAGTAAATCGCATTAACCATATCGAAAACGGGTCATTTAGGCTTCATTTAGTAATGGGCTCATTAATACACGACGTTTAGGTGATATTGCCTAATTGCTGTAGATGTTGTTCGAAAAGGGTATACTTAATGAAGAAAAACAAAAGGTTTTTTTATATACAGGCTTATTTTTTTATCACCATCCAAATTTTTACAGGGTGTTCTACCCATGAATATGAACAACTTTCAATATGGGACCTACTCTGAAATCACGAAAAAAAAATCAGCTGTTTCATACAAAAGTTCAATACCTACTTGACCAAAATGTATGAAACAGCTGATTTTTTATTATTAGTCGGATAATGACGTATTGTATGACGCATTTTACGGTGCAGTCGTAAAACACGGCACAGCGACATAATTATTATCAAGCTATACATTTCCAGTATAAACCGACTCGTCATTGTACGAAAAGCCTATACAATGCGAGGCCAGCTAAAATTGAATAGCTTGATGTGTGGTCGTGTGTTGTGTATAAAGTACCAGAAAACATATTTTGTTTTGAAGCACGTACTTGTGTTCTTACGATCTCAGTAATTTTTGAAAAGTCACGGTTGTCTAAAGCTATTAGTAAATAAAATGTTTTCTTACCCTTTCTAAACCCTCGTAGTTGGGATCGCTTTGAGCCTTGGGAATCCAGATCTTGATATCTTTGTCCAGGCCGCTGGTTGCCAGTACTGGAGACCGGGGGTGAGGCTCTATACAATTGACCTGGAACCATAATAACACGTATGAGGAAACACTCCTAAACTAAGGGGACTTTAAAATAGTCTGTTCCAAAAGTATTGGATGAAAGTGTAAAAAAACCCTGTCCATGTTACATTTTGCAGTCGCTCATTATGAGCTCAACTTTCACTAATGAATGAGACACAATTACTTTCTCTATTGTTACCGATCTTTAAAAGATTTCGGGACATCGGAGAGGCTATAGGGAATTAGTAACACATTCATCTAAGTATATTAAGGAGGTTTCAACTTGTACGTCTCACTACTTTTTTTTCAATAATTTTTGTGTACATAATATTCTTAATTTTATTGTAATAGAAAAAACATCGACGAAAATGTCAATATTCTAAGAACAAGCAGTTTTTTTTTTTATAGCCGGCAAAAGAATTATATGCTAGAGAGGCCAAAATTATGTGATAATGCTTTAACCAGTTGAATGCCGTAATTACAGACACAATTAAAAAGCTATTGTGTCTCGCGTGGATCCACGTTAAAGCATACGAAGGGTTAAGTTTGCGCGTCCATGTCCTTGCCACCCTGTATACCAGGGTTACACCAGGCTATTCAAACTAAGTTTAGCAAGACAGTGCCAGTAACTTAACAATTTAGTTAGCCTCGCTTCGTGTGTATGGGGATAGTTATGTATTTGACGCAGCCAACTAGCCGTTTAGTTAACCGCCTGGCCTTTCCTTTCGTATTTTCTTTCTTCTTCTTTCTTTCTTTTGGAAGTAGTGTTCGCCTCGCTTCGCTCTCTCGGCTCGCACGCGGTTGATCACAGTTCTCACCTAACCCATTTGGCCGGGGGTGCCCTGGCTTAGTTACTGCGACCAATTCGGCTCACACGTGATTGGTTACAGTTCCAACCTAATAGGTAATACGGGCTGGTGTCCGCAACACCACGTCAATGCACGTATTTTGCTTACAATTTTACGATTTTTTACAATTTTTTTTATTTTTATTTTACGTTCCAACCTAAACTATAATATTGAGGCTATTCAGGCTGTTAGTTGAACGGGGCATACACAAAGCCAGATTTACTAGCTTGCTAGCTTATTAGCACTATCTTGCTATCATAGGTTGAAAAAAACCGGCCAAGAGCGTGTCGGGCCACGCTCAGTGTAGGGTTCCGTAGTTTCCCGTCCGTCACAATAAGTGTTCCCACGTACAATTCGATAATACCCGACCCAATGTAATAAGTACCTACAGCGCCATCTCTCGGGGAATTGGGTTACTAATTAATACATAGACGTGCCAGAAGTTTTCGGTGGTAATTTTGGATTGCGAGAACCGATTTTAATAATTCTTTTTTTGTTTGAAAAAAGATACGTTCAGGATAATAAAATATGTAAACGAAGTTAAAAAAAAATGCTTGCATATACGATTATACTACGAACTTAGTCCAGAAATGATTTTGTACAACTTTTTGTCTTTTTTGTACAAAAACTGTTGTTTCTATCAAGTTCAAAATAATTTTCCTAGAAAGTCCTTATAAAGTTCTACTTTTCAGATTTTTTTCATATTTTCTAAACTTATGGTTCAAAAGTTAGAGGGGGGGGACACATTGTTTTTTACTTTTGGAGCGATTATTTCCGAAATTATTGACATTATCAAAAAATGATTTTAGTAAACCCCTATTCATTTTTAAATACCTTTCCAACAATATATCACACGTTAGGGTTGAAATTAAAAAAAAATCACTTCCTACTTTACATATAGGGGGGCTCTACCCTAATAAAACATTTTTTTCCAATTTTTATTTTACCACTTTGTCGGCGTGATTGATATACATATTTGTACCAAATTTCAGCTTTCTAGTGCTAACGGTCACAGAGATTAAGCGAGGACGGACAGACGGACGGACGGACAGACAGACATGGCGAAACTATATACGGTTCCTAGTTGACTACGGAACCCTAAAAAAAGCCTCATGTGACCTGGGCATTATACCTCTGGCTACACATTCGAGGAATACAGGTGTTTAAGGTGAAAGCGTCAGGATTGCCCGCGGACATCGAAATTTCTTACGTTTTTTGCAATTTGCAGATCAGTGTCAGGTTGTATGTTGATCTAAATATGGTTCTCGGTCGTAAAAAATATTTATTTATAGAATCACACTAATATTATAAAGGCGAAAGTTTGTGAGTGTGTGTGTGTGTGTGTGTTTATATGTTTGTTACTTCTTCACGCCTAAACCACTGAACCGATTTAGATGAAATTTGGTATAGAGATAGATTGAGTCCCGGGAAAGGACATAGGCTACTTTTTATCCCGATATTCCCACGGGATCGAAACTTATGCGGGTGAAACCGCGGGGCGCAGCTAGTATTTTAATACACACACAACCTGATACTGAACCTAGTCTGAACCTGACCTGTAAATTGCAAAAAACCTATGTGTAAATTTTAATTTCGCGGGCTACCTTTGCGCATTCCCTTCAGATAAATATTTCCACTACTTACAACGCCATTCATATCTCCTTGTAGCCATTGCACTATAGCCTCCGTCTCCTTGTCCCACATATAAATGTAGGAACAATCCGACCCCGATACTACAAACTCGCTCTTTGGCCCGAAGAACGAAACGCCTTTGAATGTCGCGCTGTTGCGATGGCCGCTGTACCGGTGTGTGTAGCCGTCTACTTCACTTGACGCGTCTCTGAAAAATTAAAGGTATTTTTAAAAACGATATTATGCAGGAATTGAGCAGTGGGTTTAGTGGTTCGGTTTGGGTTGGGTATTAGGTTAGGTTCGTTGGGTTTATAGAGCCGAGCAAGCAGTGCGTGGCACAGCTGCGCGCCAGCCGGCGGGAGCTGCCCGCGGCCTCCTCTCGCAGAGGGTGTCCCGTAATTCGCCACGTGGGCCCAGTGCGGGTTCTTTGAATTTTACATTTTAAGACATGCTGATTCCCTCACGATGTTTTCCTTCATCGTTTTGAGCGCAGTGGTGATGAAATAATTTACACAAAGTGCTTGCTTGGATTCGAACCCACGATCTACAGTCGTAACTCGCGGTCGTTACCACTGGGTCCATATGATCTGTGACTGGGTCAGATGGCTACATACAGCTTATAAACTTACTTGTCATAGGCATCTTTCTTCACATCAAACAGGTAGATATCCTCATCGTTGTACGACCCAAGTATCTCCGTGCCGTCGTGATTATAAACTGCACAAGTGAGATGCATCATGGACTTTTGCTGTTTCTTCTTTACGTTGACCTGAAGTAACAATGAGGACTTTTGAGTACAATACGACCGATGAATCATGGCCGGTCTGAACATAGGCTCTCCGATAGTTCGAGCATGTTGTCTCACTCACACTCGCCTCGTCCCCATTTGGTTCCTAAAAAAGTTATTGCGCAGCGTTCGGACCGGCCGTGATTCATCGGCCGTATGTCACGATACAATGTATGAAAAAAAAAATAGTTAAACATTTCAACCTCTATGCTAGAAAGCGCAACGCAACGGGCGCGGGAAACGGAGCCAAGAGCCCCGCGCGGGAACGCGGTTTTATTGAATTAGTATGTAGACATCACGCGCACCGGAGTGTGACGCGTGAGGTCCGCCTGAAGGTGCTCGTCCGGGCCAGTACTACCTCCATAGCCACAGGGTGTAAAAAGACCCACCACGAAGCCGTCATCTACGCATTCTGTAGTGTAGTTTGTGCAAAAATAATTGCTGGGGGACGACTTTTATTTTTAGTGTGAAAATTAGCTGTTTACTGCAGTGCGCAATGTACCGCACGCAAAAAATTGGATTTGTAACTTGAGTTTGAACACTTATATTAAAACTTGTTTTCATTATTAAAACGTCAAAAAAAGTTGGAATTTGATGGAACTTTGACATACAATATCTCCGTAACCAAAAGGTTCCCAGGTATGATGATGTCCAGTACAGCAAAAATTATCATAATAATGGAAAAAAACAACTCGGTTTCGTTGAGGAAGGATATTTTTACACCCGATATTTCTGCCGCCAATATTGTTGTTGTGTTACGGTTTGAAGGGTATGGATGCCAGTGTTTTATTACAGGGTCATGAGACACTTCAGATATCTCTAGGCTGGCATTTGCGATGTAAATCATATTGACATCTGTCACTAGACATCAGGTAGATCATCGGCTTGTTACCCATCATACCTATCAAATCCCCAGCCATATCTCAAATGGGAACTTATGAAACGTCAGTAGCAAGGTGCACGGTTCCAATTGGTCGGTTCTACGGCTAAGACAACCTGCCCATTGCTACTGCTTACGACAAAAGGTCATGAAATACCAATATACCTTAATATCAATCTATATCTTACGGGTTCCTCGAGTAAGGCCGTGGGACAGAACATAGCGAGCGGCTTGGTAGACTTGCGCCGGTCGTACAAGCGCACGAACTTGTCGCGGCCGGCCACTACGAGCTCGCTGGACTCCCGCGGGTTGCCGCTCACGCTGTAGAGAGGCACGAGCACGCTGTTCTGTTTTACTTGGAACAATCTGGAAATGGTCGAAATCAGTCATTCATTATTTGCATTAAATGTGATACAAAAGATGCGACATAGAAGAAAACTCAAAACATTATACTGTTAGGGCTTTATAATGCCAAAATGATGCCAGATATATTTGATCTCAACGAGGTATCACATTATTTTGAACTAGCTTCAGCCCACGACTTCGTTCGCGTGAAACTTCTTGTTTCCCCCGAGCCACCCCGTCGTATCGCATCACCCGCCCGCGCTATCACTTAACGTTCTTTTTGACTTTTTTTCTTTTTGCTCGGCTCCTAAGGGTCATAGCGTGATGTTAAATAGCCTATAGCCTTCCTCAAGAATTGGGCTATCAAATGCAAGAAAAATTTTTCAATTTCGGCACAAGCAAATATTTACCTCTTTATAATATTAGTACAGATTTAACTAAGTAGGCAGATATTTATAACGCAAGACATGTCCGATATTATTGCATACTAAGTGGTGAGGTAAGATCTTTTTGAAACCGATGCAGCATCCTATATTTTGGCGTCGCATGTCTCCTCAGATAGTTTTGGTGTTTTTTCGATGTCACATATTTGTGCTGCCACTCGGTGACTCCAAAAGGTTAGAGAAGATAATTATGATGCTATTGGTTCGTGTGGCGATTTTATCATAGTTTCTATAATAAAATCGCTACACGAACCAATAGCAATTAGACGGCTCAATTCCGATGAGACGGTTGATGGATGCTGCCAAGTTTAGTACAACTTGCAGTTGTAGCAAAAGTAATGGTTTCGCGAACAGATCTAATAGCTTTCTGTCGAAATCCCATGTAAATGTTGACGATTTATATTTTACTGATTTACACTGTTCGGACATAGGTCTCGCCCAAAGATCTTTTACCTCATTATCTGCCTAGCCTTTTCCTATGTTGAATCGGCTTCCAGTCAAACCGGATACAGCTTAGTACCAGTATTTTACATGGAGCGTGAGCGACTGCCTATCTGACCTCCACAACCCAGTTACTGAGTAATACGATACCCTTTGATAAAACTGGTTCTTAGAATTTCGGGCTTCTGACGACCCGTAACGACTGTCAAAGATCGAATCAAAGCCAAATGAAAGCCGGGGCCAACGGCTTAACGTGTGTGTGTTTTCCGAGGCACGGAGGGCACTTGGTATGTAAAGACGGTCACCGATCCACGGACCAACCGCGGCAAGCGTAGCTTAACCTTTTAACCGCTTACGCCAGATTAATCCGACAAATATTGTCCATTTCGCCAGGGTCGTATATTTAGGTACGAGCAAATACCAAAGCTCGTTTAATCTGCTTTTTTATTTAATTAGGCTGATTTTATCAGGTACTTATTTATTTTTCGATTCACTGTACCGGGCGCTGGGGACACGACAACTGATATGAAGTTGGGGGGTTAAAAGGTTAAGCTGATCAATCAACCCTTGCAGCTGTTATTACTTAGCCACAAGCCCACACAGGCCCAAGATCTTTTACCTCCCAAGTATATTTTTGCAGATGACGGAGCGGCTCTGAAGCACATACATCGTCGACCGTAGGTTCAATTGAGGTAAGGGACAAAATACCCAAAATGAGTTGAGTATACAGTTTTGTTCAGAATTTTTCGCTCTATCGAATGGTGAATATGAAAAAATTCTAGCTTAAGAAAATGTCCCTTACCCTAATGATTTTTGTATCCAAATTTCGAATCAGCCCCATAATAACGTCCGAAAAAAACTTTGTCGGCCTCTCCTGAAAAATCGTATTTTGTCCCTTACCTCAATTGAACGGGAACCTACGGTCGACGACATGTGAACATCAACATTACCTGGACGCATGCTCGGCTCTGACGTCGCACTGCATCACCAGCCCATCCTCTCCCGCGGAGATGACGACGTGCGGTTCTGATTCACACACGTGTAGCTTGTGCGCCGCACGTGAGTGTGAGGCGAGTCTCCGTCGAGATACTGTGGAACCGCCGCTTGGGTGGCATTGTAGGAGACGTACCTATGGAGGAAAGAGATTGGTTAGGGACTATCAACAGAATTCTCAAAACGGTCAAGAAAAACATCGTGAGGAAACCGGCATGTCCTAGAACCAAAAATTCGAAGATATGTGACATCTACCAAATGGGCTGGCATGGTGGATTACGGCCCACTCCTCACGGAAAGGACGCCTGTGTCCCAGCAGTGGAAACGTTATAGGCTTATTATGCTAAGCTGGACGTCAGCATTATCATCGACAGCATGACTTCACTTTCAGCTTGTTTTATTTTTTATTTTTATTTATTTAGGTAACCAATTTTGTTATAGACAAAGCAACTCAGGGGGTGTTCTCCGTAAGAACGAAGTCCGTATTTCTGGCCGAAGTTACGGGCCCTTCCTACTCCAAATCACTAACGGACATGTGATTACCTCGGGGCCCGAACTAAAAAGACAAAGTCGTGTTGTATTTTACAACACGATTTAACAATTGTCCCTTCCCCCGATATACTTTTATCCGTCAGACAAATAGAATTTGACAGCTGATTTTACAGATCATCTGCTTTACGGGCCCGTATTTCCATTGACGAAGTTAGAGTGTAAGCCCTTGATGACTAAAACCATAAAAAATTGTATCACCTCCAGCTAAAATTATACAACACTTGTTGCTCTCATACGAGACAATATTGAAGAAAATCTTTTATTTCTTGAGATGTACAATGACGTGCAAAGCCATATCCATCATTGTTTGTTTCGTCCTGAAAAACGAATAGTACTTTTCGTCTTGTATAGCTCCATCTGTCTCACTCACAATGAAACAATCCTTTTTTTTTTTTTTTTTTTTTTTATGGATGGGAAATCATCAAATGACCCCTCCCGCTCTGGGTGGAGCGAAGGGAGTGTCAGACTCTTACTGACTAAAACCCATCCGTGTTCCTTCCTTAGCCCTTTATGTTCCGGGGTAGCGGTAACCCTTTCGGACAATCCCGCACCCCCGGCAGGCTTCGGCCCTGGCAGGCCCCTTCCTTTCTGCTGACATCTCTTTGAGGCGCGCGTGGAACACGTACGCGCCGTCCGGCACGGGCCTGGTCCTGATCGGACGGTGAGCTACCCATTACTCTCCGTCCGCAGGCCCGCGCCTACGGTGGCCGGGAGTCGTCACGCGGCTCCCGACGCCCGGAGCGTCTCCCGCGGCGGCTGGGGTGTGAGGCTCTCTCCCTCAGCCGTTCCGCCACCTCCTTCGCTAGCATGACTGCTTCGCAGAAGGAGGTGACCGCCCCCCACTCCCTCTCGCCCCGGACCATGGCTTGAACCAGGGCCGGACGCGAGAGGTCGCCGCCGCTGTCGATCGCCTCTACGAGGGCACGGCGGTGCTCCGCCCATGCGGGGCAGACCTCCACCGTATGCTCCACCGTGTCCTCTGGGCGATCCTCGCAGTGGTGACACCCGGGCGTCTCCTCCCGCCTGATGATGTGCAGGAACCTCCCAAAACATCCGTGTCCGGTGAGGACCTGCGTCAGGCGATAGGTGAGGACGCCGTGACGCCTCTCTAGCCACTCCTCAAAGAGGGGTCTTATCGCCACTATCGTGGCGTGTCCTGCGCTGGGTTGCGAAAGTCGCTCCTTCCATGCCACCATGAGATCGCGCCGGAGGTCTGTCCGCTCCGCCGCGATTTGCCGCGGAAGCGGAGTTTCCTGACTTTAACACGACATAGTACACAGCCCCTAAAATAGACTGGCCACAGAATACTTAAAGTACTACGTACAGAAAGGACACTCCCTTCCCCGCACTAACATCAGTTACCGCACCTCACCCCGCACTTCGGCGTATTCGTCGCAGTTCTTTAACAAGAGCGCTCGCAAACACAAGTACCTCACGCACACATTCATACGTATACAAACGTCATTTTTTAATGTAGTAGTTGTAGGTAATTATTTTGCGAGCGTTGTATGGAGTGTCCGGGGTGTGCTTTGGCAGAAACGAAAGGTTTCATCATCATCATTTTTTTATTAAACACCCACTGCTGGATATAGGCATCCCCTTTGTTCTACCATATTTCCCCATTCCGTGCGTCCCTAATCCAGGTGTGTAACGAAAGCTTTAAAATGGACAAAAAAAACTTTATTATTATTAATTAGTTCCTCACCTGTCCATCTCGGGCACACGTGACGATATTCAACTGGCTCTGAGCATTAAGGAATAGGAACTTGCTCTGGAACACGTTAGACTTGTGACCCGTCTTGATCGTCTGTATGGCTATGTTGCGGGCCCAGTCCCACACCACTACGTTCGTGTCGTCCGAACCCGATGCTAGGAGGTGCCCTGCGAACAAATTCTGTAATGTAGGTAGGACTTACGACTTCAACACATATGTACAGTCCGTTTAGTTATTTTACCTCTGCAAAAAAAGCAACCTTATTGTAACGAGAATAAAGATTACAATGATTTTGACAGACTTGTCAGTGGCAGCAACCCAACAGCAACCTTATTAGAATGAGAATAAAGATCATTGTGGTTTGTACAGTGATGCAAAATCAGAGGTAAAATAACTGTGAAAGGACTGTACTGTACATATACATATAGCAGTGTTCATAATCTCAGATAATTTACATTCCATCGCCACTCAATCAGTTATCTACTTTAGTTAAATGTATTCTAAGTTGACTTTTGAGTGACCAGAGAGGCTGTTATCAAAGAGAGGCTTCTAATACTAATAATCAGCCTATGTCTATCCTTTTCTTTTTTTGGTGCGCGGTGGAAATCCTCATGGACTTCCTCCATCGTGGACGAGGGGCATGCCGGACTCTTACCGGCTAAAACCACCGCGGTGTTCCACCTCTATCTATGGCCGGGCGTGCGGGATTCGCAGAAGCATTTACCGCTCCCCCCACAGGCCTCGACCAGCTGTTCCTCAGCGGGTCCCATCTCCCCGTGCGGCCATTCCTATAATGGCCGCACCCACTCTCGAGTGGCGCGCGTGGAACACTGCGGCACCAACTCGGGCCTGTCTGGTCGGACGACGGACGCTAGCCTATGCATAGCCTAGAAAGATGTCAAATGTCTTCGAATTTTTGTTCTAGGACATCGCCCCTGTTCCAGTCCCATCCACGTTTTCATCATCCAGTCCTAAGACGCCACTCGGTCACTGCCTTCCTACCTGTCATCACTGCGCCTTACCAGGTGTCCTGCCCAACTCCATTTGAGTTCCATAACTAATTTTCCGATATCGAAAACCTTCGACACCTCCACATTAGGGGAACGGCGTGCGCGATATAAAAAGAATCATAGCAACCAACTACTCTGTCGATTACTTCAATTCTATAAATATGAAATCATTGAAAAAAAAATCAAAGCATTTCAATGTTAATCAAAACATCGTAAAACAAGAACCACCTGGGCTTAAGCTCCTATAAATAAATGTTATAAATATGTGAATTGTGAATAGATGCGCCAAGAGAGAAAAATATAGTTTAATCAATCTGCTCGCCTTTTCCTATGTTGGGGTTGGCTTCCAGTCTAACCGGATACAGCTGAATACCAGCATTTTACATGGAGCGACAGCCTATCTGACCTCCACAACCCAGTTACTGGGTAACACGATACCCATTGGTAAGACTGATTGTCAGACTTTTGGGCTTCTGACTAGGTACCCGTATCGACTGTCAAAGATCTACGAATGACAGCCGGGACCAACGGCGTATCCTGCTTTCCGAGGCATAGTTCAATATTTTAAAATAGGACGCTGATATCGAGGCCTTCTGATATAAATACTGCTGCATAATTTACACAAAGTAAAGTGCCTGTCTGGGTTCGAACCTACGACCTACAACTCGTAAGTCGCGGCCGTTACCACTTGGCCAAAACTGCTCATCAAGTAACCGTATCATAATACATACAGTACCCGGCGATAAATATTGCACATCGATCTTTGGAAAGAGACAATCGGCTAATTTCGGCTTCGTAGAGCGTTATCTCTGTCGCACGAAATACAAACAGTCCGGTATCTATTAGGAGCTGTTAAAACAATTATGATTTGATTCTTTTGATAATTCTTTTTATTCTTTGTATAAAATACACCAATTTTTCTATAAATGATTGCTTTAGGTTGGGGTAAAATAAAAAGGTTCCCCTATTTTTCCTAAGGACGCCATAGTACAACTTTAAATTATTTAAATTTGGGGGTGTTAACAACTCTAGATATATATTTTGAACTGGACGCGACCACACTCTATCGTACTTGAACAACGACTGACAAAACGTCAGTTAACGTCACATAGGTAGTGTGCGACAGAGATAACGCACTACGAAGCCGAAATTAGCCGATTGTTTCTTTCCAAAGGTCGATGTGCAATATTTATCGCCGGGTACTGTACACTGAATTTTTATGTATAAAACATTGTTTATTTAATTAATTAGTTATACTAATTGCGGGAGAATTTTGTGGTCACATTATAAATCTACGCACGCACAAAGTCGCACACGTATAAGGGGCTAGCGTCGTAGTAGGTACTTCGTCAAGTTTGGTTTGTTTCGACTGTACAGCGGAAGTGTGACTGTAATTAACGTAGTTTTAATTATTTTTGTGATAAAAAATTACGTATAAGTATTAAAAATTATTGTATTGTGCATCACACTATCACACTAATATTATAAAGGCGAAAGTTTGTGTGTGTGTTTATATGTTTGTTACTTCTTCACGCCCAAACGGCTGGACCAATTTTCATAAAATTTTGTATGGAGGTAGCTGACACCCTATATTAACATATAGGCTACTTTTTATCCTGATATTCCCACGGGATCGAAACTTATACATGTGAAACCGCGGGGCGCAGCTAGTTAATTCATAATTGTATAAAAAGCTTACCTTCCGGATGAAAATTTATGGAGTTGACGCAGCCTCTGTGTTTATTGAGTGTGTGTAGCTTCTTCATTCTGTAGATCGCGTGCAGGGATCCGTAGAACCTCCTTTCGAACATGAGGTCCTCTCGCGTGGTCTTGCCGCAGGGAAATGTCAGCCCCATCTCACGGTTGATTATTTCTGTTGACAGTTTAGAGTACGAAACTTGTAGTTTATCTATACATATAAAATTCAAAGTCCTAACTGACTGACTGATATATCAACGCACAGCCTGAACCGCTGGTTCTAGAGACATGAAATTTGCAGGGTGTGTTCTTAGTGAAGAGTAGGTATCCACTGAGAAAGGGTTTTTCGAAATTCCACCCCTAAGAGGGTGAATGAGGGAAGGGTGAAATTTCATGCGGACGAAGTCGCGGGCAGAAGCTAGTTTGCCATAAAATGAAATAAAAATATTTATGAGAGAGTTCATACCGGTTTTTTTTATTAGATCTATTTTTTATTCGCGCAATGTATTTTCAACGCACTTCTTAACGCCGAGAGTTGAAAATCTAACGATGTGTTTTTTTGACGCGTTGGGATGCGCTCTGTTGGATTCTCAACGCTCGACTCAACACCGAGAGTCGAAAATCCAGTGCGCGATAAAATCCCGCCGCGATATGTTTACATGGGCTCAACCCTTTGACCGCTTGTATCGCATTTATGCGACACATATAATTCCGTGCCCCTACCTCTCGTGTCGTATTTCTGCGACAGAGAACATGCATGATTTTTTTTTTCATTCTATTTTCGTCCTATTAACTGCGTGGTACAACAAAAACCGGAATTAAATAGAGATAAAAAAAATTTGACTATTTTTTAATCGATACAACGATTTCTCCTCCTTATTTATTGTAGGTATTATTGTATCTTGATTTGATCGATTTGTAGCCGCGCGCTAGGGTCACGGCAATTTATATTTAGCCAAGCGCCTAAAAGGTTAATGTGTGAACAAAATAATTACCTCGAAGCAACAAATAGCTGTGCTTAGGCCTCGTCTTGAGAAGCACTGGGGGCATCTTGTTCTTGCTCTCCTCCGTCTCTTTAGTATTTCTATTGCCCGTGGGAAACTGCAACTCCTCGTCAGAGTCTGACTCGTCGCCAAAGTCTACCATGTTCTCCTCGGAATTGTAAGTGCCAAGGCTGGCGGACTCACCACTTCCTGATGAACTGCTGAATGAATATTAATATTACTGGATTTTGTCATAAACACAGGATAAAAGCAGATTAGGAGTGGCTCGTGGCGAAATAATAACAGCCACATGGATTATTCGATGGTTAAGTTATGCTTGCCGCGGTCAGTTCGTGAATGGGTGACCATCCATTACGTATATCGAGATCTCTTTGTGTCTCAGAAAGCACTTTGGTTTCGGCTGTAATTCTTGATCTTTGGCAGTCGTTACAGGTAGTCAGAAGCCCAAAGTCTGACAACCAGTCTTACCAAGGGGTATCGTGTTACCCAGTTACTGGGTTGTGAAGGTCAGATAGGCAGTCGCTCCATTTAAAATACTGGTATTCAGCTGCTTCCGATTAGACTGGAAGCCGACCCCAACATAGTTGGGAAAAGGCTAGGCAGAGTGATTTTTTTACATAGTAAGAGTAGCTTATAACATAACTGGCGAAACTTTGATCTACTAAAGGTATAGCTCTGCCTAAACCTCATCATCTGCCTAGCCTTTTCCCAAATATGTCGGGGTCGGCTTCCAGTCTAACCGGATGCAGCTAAATACCAATATTTTAAATGGAGCGACTGCTTATCTGACCTCCACAACCCAGTAACTGGGTAACACGATACCCCTTGGTAAGACTGGTTATCAGACTTTCGGACTTCTGACTACTCGTAACGACTGTCACAGATCCACGAATGACAGCCGGGACCAATGGCTTAACGTGCTTTCCGAGGCACGGTGTGGTCTCGGTATGTAAAGATGGTCACCCATCCACAGACAAACCGCGACAAGCGTAGCTTAACCTGATCGATCGACCTGAGCGGCTGTTATTATTTAGCCACGGGTACCTCTAGCTCTGCCTAAACCTAAGGGGAATAAAGGCGTGATGTAAAAGTAGATTAAAACAGATGTGAGTGGGTGCCAGTATGGGGCTGTTCATTTAATACGTAAGACGTATTTTGTCCACTTTCTGACCCCCCTCCCCCCTACGTAAGAATAAATAAGACTCGGACGAACCCCTTCCTCCCATTTTAATGTCACCCAAGATCAGTATCTACCAAAATTGCAAAGAAAAAGTAGCAAAAAAATTAAAAACTTGTAATTTTTTACGAGAGAAAGATTTTACGTAAGTACAATCTAGGCCCCTCCCACCCCAAGTAAGAAAAAATAAGACTTGTCTGGACCCCTCTCCCCTCAAATCGTCTTACGTAATAAATTAACAGTCCCTATGTAGCAATTGGTAGCATGCTGCCACTGAAGGCTGCCTGCTATTAATTGTGCTAGGATATGGTTGACCCCCTAATAATTTAAAGGGTCAAATCGTTAGAGAAGGCCTTTGCCAAGAGGCACACTGAACTCCGAGATATATTATAACTCAGAAAATAAAATAATAGCAATTAAACTAGCACAAGAAAAAAATTTCAGGAAAAAAGGGCTATTGATTGATTTTTGGCCCTATGAGGCTGGTATAGACACCCAGTGCACTGAATCCGCATAATCTAAAAAATAACAGACTAAAAAAATAAAGAACATAACATAACATCACACCTGTTTAGCCTCAAAAGGGTTAGGCAGAGGAGTACCTATAATACTAAACCCACATTTCACCAATTATGTTTAAACCTTTGTATGCTTAAACGTGGATCCACGCGAGACACAATGGCTTTTTATTTGTGTCTGTAATTTCAGCGTTCAACCGGTTAAGTCCCAGGTAATAGGTGAGCCTATTGCTAGCAACTCGGCAAAAATCTCTACTAAGAAATTGACTGAATGAACCAAAACCCAATATCACTTTTACCCGACCTGGGAATCGAATCCAGAACCTCATGCTCAAAAGTGACGCTTGCGACTACTAGACCAACGAGACTGTCCGAATAAAATAAGTCTAACTCTTAAACTAATCCTATATATAAAAATCTTGCCGAAACGTCTTGACCGATTTTTATGAATTTTTTTATGTATATTTGTTAGGTTTGAGAATAGATTGCAGGCTATTTTTTATACCCCTAGGTGAAAGGGTGGCCCTCTCCAGATATTTTTCGGAATCGTTTACGCGGGTGAAACCGCGGGGTGCAGCTAGTATTCTAAGAAAAAAGATCAGATTTTTGAGTCTGTTTGTTACACTTTCACGATAGAGCGGCTGAACAGATTTGGACGAGATTTGGCACACGGGTAGACCGTGACTTGGATTCGGACATAGGATACTTTTTATCCTGATATTTCCACGGGAACCAGACTTATGCGGATGAAACCGTGGGGCGCAGCTAGTTAAATAAGACAATTAATATTACTTTTGCAGGATTTTGCCTCAACCCAGGATCATATTAAAGAATAAAAGCTTGTTTTGAAGATATTAGGACTTTTAAATGAGCAAGTAACTAATTTTTGAATTAAGTTGGTAGACAAAGGAGTCTCAGTATCACACTAATATTATAAAGGCGAAAGTTTGTGTGTGTTTATATGTTAGTTACTTCTTCACACTCAAACGGCTGCACCAATTTTTATAAAATTTTGTATGGAGGTTGCTCACACCCTGGGTTAACATATAGGCTACTTTTTATCCCGATATTCCCATGGGATCAACATTTACGCGGGTGAAACTGCGGGGCGCAGCTAGTTTATTATATAAATTATTATAAAAGTAAGTTTTTAACAAAATAGAAATTGCCAAAATAAGTAAAAAAATATTACTATTAGTAATAAATCAGTACAATTATTACAATCAATAATAAAACAACTGAACAATAAAATAGTGTTTTTATGTATTTGAATACATGGATGTATTGATGTTGAGACCTATTAGGAAATGAGTTATTTGAAATCTGGGTAATTGGTTTGCTTATGTTCAATGTTTTTTTTTTGGTCCCTAATAGTTATTTATTGCATCCAAATTATGCAGAGAACCAATGATAGAGAGAAATGTGTAAAATGATTAAGAGAATACTCATTTACCCACAGTGGCATGCATTGCAGGTAGGCATATAAACAGTGCAGTGTAGTAAAATCTTCATACATTCTATGAAGATTTTGTTTTTTGTTAGGTATGATAATTTAGTGAGTTTCTTAACCTTTTGAACGCCATTGTCACATAATTATATGTGACAAACGAAATCTTACCCTGAACGCCAACGTCACAAATATATATGACAAAATACACATTGCACCATATCATGAAATGACAATTTAATCATTACTTTTGTGTGTTTTTATTTATATAATTTAAAAGTTTAGGCTTCCGTCTATATTGTACTGCATGAAATTAATATAAATAAACCACCAATATTGAGAAATTTGTTGTTTTAAGTGTGTGTGTGTGTTGTTAAAGTAGCCTGGCGTCAGAGGTACGGCGATATGTTTATACTCTGGCGTTCAAGAGGTTTTTTTTAACACAAGAAAACCATGTAATTTAAAAAACTAACAATCTTAAAATAATAATATGTACAAGTACAAGAGGTTAATTATGGGCAAATCTAGCCAAAGGTTCATCCTAAATTCAATCTGGAAAAATATGGATTAGATCAAAATATTGATATTTTAAGAACAACGATTTGCTATGTTTTACTGCATTTCTCATTGTTTGATTATGCAATTAATAAATTATTTATTGAACTACATAAAATAATAATAGGTTTAAGGAAGTTTTAACTCAATACCCAGATATAAATTAAAACCATAATCCTATCGGATTCTCTGAAATCACATGATTTAAATTACTGATGGGGTCATCTTTATCAATCAGTAGGTTATCAACCAGGTCAGGAGAGGTGTTCAAAAATGATTTAAAGCAAATACAAAAAAAATAATATATGTGTGGTTAAAATGTCTAATATAATATTCACCTGTATATTATCTGAATAGTGGTTTAGAAGAAACAGTAAGGATACTCACCCACCACTGCAAGTGCTATTATCAGTCTCAGGATTAAGGAAATCAGCCAACCTCCTCAAATCATCACTCTCTGTTTCAGATGTAGAATGAGTTTCATTCGCTCTCGAAGCTGAAGTAGTTTCATCTACAGATAAATCATCGGAATCTCTCGAGGATGCATTACTGTCTGTGTCCCTGTCAGGAGTCTTTCGTTTCCTGTAGTTTCTGCCCCATTTAGGACGTCTGAGGTTCAGCAAGATGGCACGAACGTTGCTACCGGACGGAGCTACGTTCACAACCTCATTGGAAGGACCCTCCAACGCTGCCTGACCAGGGTCCTCGCTACTGGTGCTCTCAGACTTATCCGCAGACACTCCACTGTCCACATTTTCATCTTTACTCGCCGACACAACTAAAAAAAACATCAAAATGGACACGAAGTTTTTACGTCACATTTTTTTTTTGTAGTCGAAAAGAAGGCGAACTTTTACCTGTTTCTTTGAAACTATCCTGGGAACTTCCATCATTCAGTTTCAGTTTTTTTCCACCAAATTGAGGACTTGTAGGAGAATAAGTAATTTCGTCATCGGTCGAAGAGGAAGAAATATCTTCCATCGCTGCTTACGTTGAAATTATATTCTACAATGAAATTATAGAAAACTTGAAATTAAGAAGTAAATTGCAACGCAATAGAATTCTAGCTAATATAAAGAATTAATTTTAAGGAATAATCTGAAACGGATACTGTACTGGGTACTCAATGGAGGATTTTTTCCTAAATTTTAGCGATTTTGGCAATAAGAACAAGGACAAAAATAATGATGTTGCTAGCCAGAAAAACAACACCGTATTCCTTTCAGCGATAAAATCGTTAAAAATATTTTATAAAGGGCATTGAAAAATTATTTTAATTTCAAAATTATTTTATCATCCAGGTACCCGTTTCCTTGAGGACTAACCCTCACCCGCCCCTTTATTCATAAACGTTGCTTAAAGTTAAGTAATGATTAGCGACTGTTTAACCATACATTTTTGACGTCTCCTTTAATCATCGTTTAATAAACCCTTTACTTATTGGGAGCAGGTGAATACCAATATTTTAAATGGAGTGACCCGTAATACGATACCGATAATGTAAGACTGACTGTCAGATTATTGGGCTTCTGGCTGTCCAGTACGACGCGCTTTTCGAGTGTTTCCGACACACATAGGGCCATTCTCGTTATAAAACGGATGGTCAATTTGGTTAGCCCATCCAACTGGCCCATTCTTGGCTTACCTGCCTTGATCAATCAACCCTCAACCCGCATGAGATTGAAACGAACGCACCGCAGAGTGGCTGAACCACTGTCAAGT
This sequence comes from Amphipoea lucens, assembly GCA_947508005.1. NCBI lineage: Eukaryota > Metazoa > Arthropoda > Insecta > Lepidoptera > Noctuidae > Amphipoea > Amphipoea lucens. Next base: position 2,222,215 of record OX382364.1, read on the forward strand.
ATGCTGAACGCACCTATAACGCAGCCCCAGCTGCCATTTGTTTGTCATTGCTATGATGTCAAGTTTGCAAGTTGTGCCGCGTTCCGAGTTAGGAATGTAATCGATATAATCGATTTGAGCGTGCCTAATTCGGCACGCTCAAAGCGATACCTAATATCGTTCACAGTCCTAACTCGGAATGCACCCTTGGTCACTCACCTCAGACCTGTCAGGTGCCTGTCAGTGTCAGTGTCAGTTACTCTGTCATCTGTCATTCATACGCGGTACGCATGCCGATTGCCGATCATATGGCCGGATTTTAAATGTTGATTCGGCTCAAACTTTACGAAATAACGTGAACTTTAAATATAACTTCAGATAAAAAGTGGTAGTTTATACAATGGATACTCAAGAAGAGTTACTATCATTCCTCGACCTATTGGATTTAAATGAGGAAGACATAGATAAACCTTTGAAACATTTGATGGAAAGAGGTAAACATTTGAATAAACATCTAAGGAGTGCGACACAGTTACTGCAATATAAACTGGTTGTAAATGTTCAAGAAAATACGGAATGTGAGAATGATGAAGAATTTGAGTTCGCCGTTAAATTGCTGAAGGATCTAAGCAGTGAAAATATCGATCATGTATGTAAAATTATCGACATTGTACTTCGTCTTCAACCAAGCAAAATTGTGAGTAAAGCAGAACATTTACTTCAACAAATACTGTCTAACATTGAATTTGGCGCGGAAACATCGAGTTTATTGGACAAAGACACGAACTTAAATACCCTACTTTTCTTGAAAGTCGCTGACAGTATTCTTAATGCTATTATAATTTTGAGAGAAAATGTGTCTTTATTGTACCTAGAGACTCCGTTAGAAAACATACTTGATTCTACAGACGAAGCACTCAAGATATATTTTTTAACTAACTCCGTCCCAAGATTTGTGGATGGAGTGGTTGGATACAACATCCTTGATAGAATATGGATGCATATCCAATCTTTGAAAGCAGACAAACAAGACAATGCTTTGAAAGTACTCAGCTGCCTCTCGGATTACTACCTACCCACTCCAGATGGAAAAGGAGAGAGTAAGTTCGTGTCAGATATCATATTCCAAAGCAACTTTTGGGACATTATAATTTTTGGTATAACATCTGAAGATACAGCAATAAGAAAAATATCAGTTTATCTTACAAAAAAAGCTATAGACTGCGTCATGGCCACCAAGAAGGATATCAATGTAAAATCGACTAATCAAACTATAATATTTCAATGGAAGAAAAACAATGCAAATGTTTTAAAAACTATGTGGGACAATTACTTTGTTCTCATAGACAGTTTAGAAGAGAAACAAGGAAATATAGTGTTGCCATCTCTAAAACTATTTGAAAGTATAAATATTGAGGACTGTTGGATGACCGCTGCCTTTAATATGGGTCTGAAACATGAGAATACTCAAGTAAGACTAAAATGTATTGAGTATAAACTGAAAACTAAAATAACGAACCATTCACAAGCTCAATTATTATTAGAAGCCCTAAATGACATAAACATTTATGATCAAAATTCAAGTTATGAAGTACTTAAAAAGCAAATAGGAGAATGTCTTACTGACATTCACTCATTCATGGCGATATGTAAAACAATAACTAATATTAAATGGTCACCTGTACCATTGTACCATGTCACTGATATCTTAGCAAATTTGAAAATTGATTTATCATCAATACATGGGAATAAAAAGTCGAAAATAGTTATAAATATTCTAAAAATACCTTGCAATAATGTGGTATTAAGAAAAGCGGTACACATAAACATGGTATACTTTGTCCAGAACTGTTGTAAGAACTTCAATTGGGAAGAAATGGCTAATATATATTGTAACTTACAATTACCAGAAGCAGTCTTCCAAGAAAACCCATTTGCTCCCATAGTCAAACAAGTTTTGTTGAGAGATGAAGATAAAGTAATTAATTTGAAAAAAATGTCAGAGCATTACAATAATATAGATTTGATTTTATTATACTTGTGTTATCATGAAGAAGATTTAAATATATTTTTTAATATAATTAATGAAAAACTAAACAAATTACAAGAAGGAATAAAGAGGCAATATTCAGATAAAAAGGATTATCTAAATGATGTAGTATTTTTAATAAACATGTCAAGCAAAACAAAAGATGACAACTCTTTTCTACATAATATATATGAAGTAATTGTTAGACAAAATAAGACCATACTGCACTATATTTTAAATTTGTTTTCAAGTGAAGTTAATTTGACCATAGAGAATGTTGCAGCTTTGTGTGAAAAGCACAATTTTGAATGGGATCAAAAAGACTTGGGAGACATTTTGCTTCAGCTTTATAAAACTGCTATATTATTTCTAAAGGATAATCCAGAATTAGATAAAGCAGTCTTAAGCATTTTTACCTTTAAAATGATATTAAAAAACCCTGTGTTGTTGACCAGTTATGAGCATGAAATGCTCAATCTGCAAAGGTTTATAGAAATTATTTCTACTTTAGAATTTAGAGATGCTCAAAATGAAAGTGTGGGTAGGTCGAAAAATGTCTTTTATGAAAAATCTTGTGAAATAATCTACCTTTTAATCCAAGAAGAAAAAGATGTAGATGCATGTCTTAAAGAAGTAATAAATTACATTGAAAATGTATTAGAATGTGGAGGATATGGCTGCCTGAAATGGATCCTACAAATAGTAAACAAAATTGTTAACCCTCTTACTAATGAAGAAAGTAATTTCAACATGATTCAATTCATAAATAGAGTCTGGACAGAAATTGAAGAGCTAAAGTCCAACAACCAATATTCACCCTGCATTGAACAGTTTGTTGACCTCATAACACAAGATGCACTTCTAAAGAACGCAATGTATAATAACATAGTGATTTCGTACTGTAACAAGATCATAGAATATGGTCCTGTTAAAACAAATCCTCTGTATTATTTGATAAGGAACCTGAATAGCAAAGGTGTTAAAGATTATGGCCATTTGATTTATGTTTTATGTGAGATTCTACTTTACTGTCCTGTGCCTAGGAAAGATCAAAGGTGGGATTAATATTCTTCTTTTTTTATATATTTATTAAACTTTGGCGGCTAGCACATCTCCGCTACGAAACCGTAGCAGCGAAACCGCATTAGTTCCGCCATGACTTGTCCGTTGTACGAGAAGCGAAATAGAAACGAAACTGCCTGTTCTAACGCACAGTTTTAATTATGATTCTCTCTTTCCTGCCTGATTTCGCTGATCTGCTTGGAAGCCAGATACACCTCCGCGCTCTGCCCCCTATTTTGTTGCGGTGCTGCGTTTGTTTCGCACTTATCTGTGGCAGTCGACAAGTTTATAAAGCGTAACTTTTTTTTTTTTGTAAAATGGATGTTGATTTTCCGGAAAAAACTAATCTAAAAGGTCCGAAGTAGGCCTAGACTGTATTTACTAAGTCGAAAGTGATGAGGTTTTGCTCCGCGGAATTCCGAATTCGTTAAGCGGTTTCCATCACCATTTTCGCGGCAAAGGTGTGCTAATGCTCATGCCTTAGGCATTCTCTTCCAGTCAGGCAAGGGGTTGGAGAGATAACATGCATGGCAGATGTATTTTTCTCCTTTTTCTATAGACTGCCCATGTATGGTATGGTGGTTGATAACCCTGGCTAGATTTATTCCTTCTTCTTACTCTAAAATACTGTTTATTTAGTCTATATCAGTAAAAATAGGTGTACTGCCATACCAACCAACTTTCTATGCTTATGTATAGTTCTAATGCATAATAATTTATTGCTTATTATTTCAGGATTGTAGATAATGTGACTCTGGAAGTACTGCAAAATCCAAAATATGGAATAAGTAAAGAAAGGTGAGAGATTTTTTTTACCTTTTTTCACCATTCATTTTAATTTGGACTTTATTTCATAGTGTGCAATGTTGATATTTGTTTGGGATTGAAAACCGCGCCGTGCTTCGCTTTGGCGGGTTTGCACCGGCCCTTATAGTTCTATAAAATAATTAATATTTTCAGTATCGACATCCATTTCAACCACGAAATCCAGTACTTATCAATAGCTACCCTATGCAGCATCAATGATACAGAAACTCTTCGAATGATCACCAATTTCATCACAATTCGCATAGACAACACTTTCAAGAACAAACAGAGGTACCACGGTAACTCGGCGCTGCACAGAGTATTGCAAACTACCCTCCAACATATTTTGGTACTAGTGTTAAAAAATGGCGAATTGAAAAATATTTTCAATTGGTGTTTGGATATGATGGTAAAGTTACCTCATCAGCCGAGTGTCAGGATATGCCTCGAGTGGTTTGTTTCGCTGTATTTTTATATTCAGGTTAGTTTGCATTTTTACTACTGTTTATTTGTTAACACGGCCTATTGCAGTCTAATACCAGAAATCGGTATAACTTTCAAGTTTATCAAGCATCAACTGTATTCAAATTTAATGTTGTTGAGAGTCAAATATTATGTTCAAGATTCTAGTTAGTGAACGAGGCGTGGGTTTAGAATGTTTTCCACCTAGAGGTCAAACCGGCACCCGAATTGCGTAACACACTATCAATCGGAATCAGAATCATTTTGAAGCAAATTGCTAATCCATTGCTTCATAAGTTCGAATAATTATCCTGCACAACACATAAATAACGCAATGAATGTTGTTGAACTGTCAAAATGAAACCGATTCCGATTGATAATGTGTTACGCAATTGCCCCGCGGGAGTCCGCGGGACGCGATCAAATAAGAAAAATGTACAGGCTGTTCGCCCAGGTACACACAGGCGCGTTTTCCCTGCGGCGATTTTTTTTCGGACGCGGACTTTCAACACTGCTTAGCGCCGAGAGTCGAAAATCCAACAGTGTTTTTTTTTTGACGCGCTGGGAATATGCACTCTGTTGGATTCTCAACGGTCGGCTCAACACCAAGGTTGAGGCCAAACGAGCGTAATTTTATGAGTTGTGAGTCGCGTATTTTGAGTATCGCAATTTACGTTCAACTGAAATTCGGTTAGGCTGCCATACGGACGGACTTAACTTCGGTCGCATTCTGTAACATAACTGACGCTTGCCTCGCTAACCTCCCTCACCCCGAGCGCAATTCTGTTGAAGTAACGCGCGTGAGTCAGCAGACAACTCATTTTGCGTCGCCGTGTGGTACAAACAGGACTTTAGTATGAAACCGATTGCAGCGTAAATTCCGCGACTCATTTTACGCGACTCACAGCTCAAAAAATTACGCTCGTTTGGCCTCAGCCCAAGAGTTGAAAATCCAGTGCGCGATAAAATCCCGTCGTGATGTTTTTGCGTGGACTAATAGGCTGGATGATACATAGATGGATCCATATACCTATAGGTCTTGTTGAGCTGAACCAAATCATCCAAAACACTTTATTTTTGATTTCCAGAAAACCGAACTAAACGAAGAAATGCTACAGATTTTGAAATCAAAGAACTTGCCACTGACATCACAGTTCATTATTTTGTATTGGTTACTAAAGCATAAAATATCTAACATAACTTACACTGAAAACGAATATAACTTTGTAATGGACTTCTTACTTTCCCATACCATGGGCCAGTTATTCAATGTAAGATTGAACGCGCAATACTTAGCAACAACTCTTTATAAACTAGCAAATAAAACAACAAAATACCAATACACGATTGGCATTATTGAACAAACGTTCGCTGAAAGTAACAGCGACAAGAATTTTTTGAAACTCAAGAGCGATTATTTCACTAACGATTTCGACTTAGTCGCCAATCTTACTCCTTATTTTGTTTATTATTTATTGCCAAGGTTTTGTGAGATTGATAACAATGAAAATATTGATTTGCATTTCATTAAAAGTATGATGAAGGATATAAATGAGAGTATCAACAGGGATGTTAATGATGAGTTTAAAAGCGAATGGAAGACTTGTAGAAAGCCAGATGAAGAATTTACTGAATTGCAAACGAATAAAGATGTTGATAGCAAGATTACTGAAGATTCAGAGTCAATGGGGACTATTCAGAAGAAATACATTCCTTGGAGGAATATGAGCGATGTCAATGTGTACGATGTCGGGAAGAAGGTGTGTTATGTATATTTTTATTTTATTTTACCCGACGAGGGGGCGTGGCGAGCGGTACCGGGCCACTCTGCTGCGGAATGCTATACGGTGGTCTGTAAATACAGGCCCCTCATTTGGTCTGCGACAAAGGCACCCGATGATTGATATCGGGACGTTGTATATTTATGCTAGTTGCGCGGTAAACTTTGCTTGCGCGATGCAGGATTTTGCGTGACATCAGTGTGATGCGTGGTTCGCACGTGGCGGTGTAGATGACACAAGCAAGTAAATCCTGTTTCTGTACCTACTACAAGGACATAGGTTGTATAGCTGGAACTAATAGACTTAAGAATGATTCAAGGTACCATCGCGGTCTTTTCCGCCTGATCACTTAAAAATTTTCGCCTAAATCCTGCGGCGCCGCCAAGCCACACCCCCTTTAAGTTTTCGCCTATTAGGAAAGCGATAACGCAATTAGTTGCAACCTGCACTGCGCAGCTTAGTGACGCGTCACGTGTACTCCTTTTGTGAATTTTACGGACGAACTATTTGACCTTTGCGGGCTTACTAGAAAGCGCTTCTATTTTTTGAGTGCAAACAAAAATGAACTTAGTGGTGGTCAAGCGGGAGTGTCCGCGATAGTACCTACCAAACAGACACAATTTTAAAATTGCACCAAATTGTTAATTATTGCATGACAAAAAAAATAAGGCCAAGAGACAACAGCATTTGTAAGCATGAATTGAAGGCCGTTTTTTTTTAAATAACTGCTTCAGAAGGATGGTATTCACGAATGTGTTATACCGCGAAAGTTGTTTAGTATGTGACGGATCGAATCGCCACCTCGGACTGAGGCAAAATCCTCATCCTGTATTTTGAACTCCATTTCATTACTGTCTATGTAATGTCTTTTCCAGAGAGAAAGCCCAAGCCAGCTAATTGTGGTAGCATCACTGATCGACAAGCTGCCGAACTTAGGTGGGATGGCGCGAACCAGCGAAGTGTTCGGAGTTCAGACCTACGTGGTAGACAGTTTGAGGCACTTGCAGGATAAGCAGTTCCAAGGGCTCAGGTATAAAGATAAGGATAGTAATAAAAGCTCCGACAAAAAAATAAGAATTATCTTTACTCAAAATATTAAATCGACTGCCTAAAATACTAACTATCCGACTACTGAAATCTTCGAAAAATAAACATGACTGTTTATTGCTATAATACTTTTTTATTTATACACTTGGGAGCAAATAAATCGAGCCACTTCCTTTTTTCACGTATAATGGTTATTATTTTTGGTATTATGGAAGGTATCAATTCAAAACATATATCGCCTGAAAGCTTATTTAATAACCTTTACAATGAGGGTAAATTATTGAATGAAAAACTTATTTAATGATAAATTATTGGCTCTGAAAGAAAAACGATAATTTTGATAGAAAATTGTCAGTCCAGAAAAAAACAATTAAAAACAAAATTATGGTATAAACTTATTCTTAATATCTTGTATTACCCCCCCTTGCCCTGATTTCGATAGATTTTCTGGACTGTTTTAACCCTACAATTTTCTATCAAAATTACCGTTTTTCTTTCAGAGCCAATAATTTATCACTAAATAAGGTTATCATTCAATAATTTACCCTCATTGTAAAGATTATTAAATAAGCTCTTAGGCGATATATGTTTCGATTTGATACGTTCCATAATACCAAAAATAATAACCATTATACGTGCAAAAAAAAAGCAAGTGGCTCGATTTATTTGCTCCCAAGTGTATTTCATCCTATGTCGACGGAGCCCCGCAGGGTTTAAAGTAACCTAACCAAACCGAACCTCGGGGTGCTCTTCGCTCATTCTTGCATCCTAAGTCGACGTAGCCCCGCTTATATAAATATTTAATATGATTATTTTTACAAAACCTCTAGGTTGTCGGTAGCTTAGTAATTTTGTCGGAGGATCAGTATTTTATTCGGAAGTTTAGTTTTGTTATTCGAAAATCCATTTTTTTTTAGTCGGCCACAGATCGCTGGAGATTAATTTGTTTTTCGGAACCATTATTACTTCCCTAAAAATAATATGTATTTATTTTGAAAAATTAATGAAGGCTCTAAATATTCGCAAAGAATGTGCGCAATATGGATGGTGTAATGGAACTATGGAGTTGACGCTGTGTGAACGTCCACCGCGCACAGGATGGATGGAAAGCAGTTTTTGCTCCGTTGGTGTAATTGCTGTATGGCATTCCAGTAGGAGGATAAATAAATAATTATTCATGCAACTCCATTGCATTTTCCCATTGAGATTACAGAGATTACGGTAGAGGTTTACAGGCACAACTAACGGTAGATATCTCAGTTCAGGGGTTATCTTCAATCCGCGGGAGACGCTCCGGGCGTCGGGAGCCGCATGACGACTCCCGGCCACCGCGCACCGTAGGCGCGGGCCTACGGACGGAGAGTAATGGGTAGCTCACCGTCCGATCAGGACCAGGCCCGTGCCGGACGGCGCGTACGTGTTCCACGCGCGCCTCAAAGAGATGTCAGCAAAAAGGAAGGGGCCTGCCAGGGCCGAAGCCTGCCGGGGGTGCGGGATTGTCCGAAAGAGTTACCGCTACCCCGGAACATAAAGGGCTAAGGAAGGAACACGGATGGGTTTTAGTCAGTAAGAGTCTGACACTCCCTTCCGCTCCACCCAGAGCGGGAGGGGTCATTTGATGATTTCACATCCATAAAAAAAAAAAGAAAAAAAAAAGGGGGGTTATCTTCAATAACTGTGTACTGATGAACATAATAATGATTTTTTAGACTGGAAGCGAAAGTTGAAAATTGGGTTACAATTCCAGTGTACCCCAACTGCTTGTCGGTTCAGGATCGACTGAATTAATCAAGAAACCTAGTGTCAAAGTTAAAAATGGGAGAAGTCAAAAACAACTATAAAGCATTGCAGCCGAACATAGGTCAAAGAAGACGTCATTTTCTGTCGAATAATTAAATTTCAATGTTTTTTTTTTTTTTTTTATTAATAACCAACTTATATTTTTATCCTAGTGTCTCAGCGGAGAGATGGATAAACGTAGAAGAAGTCCGTCCAGGCCGCCCCCTCAAAGAGTACTTGATGAGGAAGAAGGACGAGGGCTACGCAGTTGTGGCTGCAGAACAGACCTCCACAAGCTCCAAGCTTCAGGGCTTCAGGTTTCCGAAGAAGACCCTGCTGTTGCTTGGGTAAGAATTAAATCAGCTATACATACTATCTCCTTACTAATAAACGTACGTATAAACGTCTGTATAGTTACACAACGCTTTGTCTTCTTCTTTCGAAAGTCAAATTACTGACGACTGAAAGAGAGAAATCGGTGTGTAACTATTCATCTGAGGGGCAATTCTCGTAATTTTAAGAATGTTCACAGTCAGAGGGGCACTTCTCGTAATTTTAAGAACGTTCACAGTCTGATCTCAGTCTCAATCTGTCAAAAATACCTCTAATTTCCCTACTTTTTGACATTTGTTTGTCGCCGAGATGAGACTGCGACTAGATTTTGAACGTTTTAAATTACGAGAATTGGCCTTATAGTCCATCCAACAAAGAGATTGTAGAGTGCGTGAGCAAGGCCCTAAGCAATTACTTCAGAAAATTGTTCAGGGTGCTTAGAGAGTTAACATACTAAAAGTCCTGACATCTAGGGGGTGAGGCGGAGTGGGGGGAGGGGGTTAAAGTTCCCATTTTTCAGTTTTTCGCTAATATCTTTTAAACGGTGCGTTATGGAGATAAAAAGTCTTCTACGCAATAAAAGCTTATAAAATTATGTACAACTTTTATCTTATGCACTTTTTCACATTCCTACCTATTTTCGAACTACACATTCCGGAAAAGTGAAAATTGAAAAACTACTTGAATTGAACACTACCTTTTGTATACTACTTCCTTCACGTTATTTGGGGATAAAAAGTATCTTATATCTTAAATCAACTCCTACTATATCAATTGACTAAATTTTATCCAAATCTGTACAGCCGTTGGGATATCAAAACTTTTATCTACACTTGTCTTATACACTTTTTCCAAATTTTCACCAGTGTTCGAGTATCGTGCTCCGAAGAAAGTGAAAATGGAGTTCATTTAGTGTGATGTGACAAGCATTACCGAATGTTAAATATGAGCTAGTATACAGGGTGTTACAGAAAGGGTATATCAATACAAACGGGTTGAAGAGTGTATCTGGTCTAGAATCTCTGTACAAAATTTCAGCTCAAAAGCAGTAACTTTGAAAATGCTTAATATTTTTTTATTTCGATAGTTTATTACATTGAAATCATAACAAAGGTGTCACCGCACTACGAGGGTCATTATCCATTACCTGTAGTGTGTCTGTGCGCCTAGTACTATGCACATCACGCCGCCGCACGCCAGTGCAGCGCCGTGATGTCGAAATAAAAAAATATTAAGCATTTTCAAAGTTAATGCTTTTGAGCTGAAATTTTGTACAGAGGTTCTAGACCAGATACACTCTTCAACCCGTTTGTATTGATATACCCTTTCTGTAACACCCTGTATATAAATGGTATAAATACTCTCCAAGCAAAGATACAAGTTTTGATTACTCAAAGGCTGAACCGATTTGGATGAAATTCGTTATGATTAAAGGCTACTTTTATCCCGAAATAACGCAAACAAAGTAGCAGGCAACAGGTAGAGATTCATAACGGTAGTTTTTTCGAAAATTTTCACTATTTTAGAATGTATAATATGTAAAAAATGGGTAGTATTTCGAAAAAGTGTATAAGACTAAAGTTGTAGGAAATTTTATAAGCTTTCATTGAGCAGAAAACTTCTTTTCTCTAAAACATACCGTTTTAAATATATTAGCGAAAAACTGAAAAATGGGAACTTTAACCCCCTCCCCCCACTCCGCCTCACCCCCTAGATGTCAGGACTTTTAGTATGTTAACTCTCTAAGCACCCTGAACAATTTTCTGAAGTAATTGCTTAGGGCCTTGCTCACGCACTCTACAACTCCTTATGGGTGATTTATTGAATGGACTATTATGATATAATACGTTTATTGAGAGCAGTGATAGCCCAGTGGTTGCGACTTAAGCGTTGTAGGTCGTAGGTTCGAACCCGGACAGGTGCTTTACTTTGTGTAAATTATTTCATCACCACTGCTCTCAAAACGGTGAAGGAAAACATCGTGAGGAAACCGGCATGTCCTAGAACCAAAAATTAGAAGATATGTGACATCTACCAACGCATACTGGGCCCGCGTGGTGAATTACGGCCCACTCCCTCGCACAGAGAGGAGGCCTGTGTCCCAGCAGTGGGAATGTTATAATGCTGATTATGAATAGGTTTATGTAGGTCTTTATTTCTAGTGGAGTTACGTTGAAAATGTGAATTTGGATAATAAACATACTCATAAGTAAGATTAATACAATCTTAGACACTAATCTGCATGGTCCTCATATCGCCTGACCAGGATTATGCCTGGGACTGAAACCTCTGGGTATGGTTCGGTCTTTCTTCTCAGAGTAGCCGGATAGGAGCCACAGACCTCATCTAGTCTTGAAACCAAATTTAATTTTGACGCGTTTTTTTTTTTAATAAATATCAAGAAAACAAAAAAACATAATATCATGCCTGTATTCCTCAAAGGTTGGGCAGAGGAGTACCTACAGTACACCCACATCATTAACATTTTTTGTTAACTTACTTTCAGACACGAGAAGGAAGGCGTCCCATGCGACTTGCTGCCCCTGATGGACCACTGCGTCGAGATCCCACAGCAAGGCTACGTCAGATCACTTAACGTACACGTCACGGCCGCCATCTTTGTTTGGGAGTATGCGAGACAAAATGTGTTATTATAAGACGGCCGGTCCGAATTTTGCACTGACCTGAAATTGCGAAAAAAAATCAGCTGTAGGGAACAGCTGATTTTTTTTTCGCGATTTCAGGTTTGGTCCCATAGTAAAAGTTGTTCATAATGATGAGTACAATGACCTCTTAAGAGGTCGCTGGTGTTTTTCCAATAACCCTGTATAGAGTCCTTTATTTTACCTCTGAGATTGCATCACTGTCAAAATCTCAGCAATCTCTACCGTCATTATAATAAGGTTGTTGCCACTGACAAGTCTGTTAAAAGACGATCCACTGTGTTCCCAAATATCCTTGGACCTGACATTTTGAGTTAAGTTCAGTAAGAGACGCATTTCAATACGACAAACTTCGGACAAGAACTCCCATGTGCTAAATCTTTATAGTTTTTGAAAAAAATACGTCTAAAGTTTATTCTTTTTTTTATTTAGAAAATTAAAAAAAATATATTACTTGGATATAAATAAAGCTGATATGTTTCTGGTATTTTCAATTTGTTAAGAATATAGTGAAGGATTTAATACACTTTACTACGGTCCGAAAATGTTAGCTTTTAATGAGAAAAAAATAGATATAAGTTTTTCAGATTTTAATTTCTTTCATTTTAATTATGCGTTAGTAGCATCTGCAAATAAAGCTAAACGGTAGTTAAATACGTCACTTATCACCATAAAAAATCAACTGCTAATACCATGGAAAATGGGAAATAATAGCTTCTAAATAGTTTTCAATTACAAAACGCCTGTTATTTAGATATGAGCAATGTGCACAAACGTCGTTGCGAAGTGAGTGATCAGGCGCTTTAGAATTTGGTAAAAATTTGCGTCCTAAAACCAAAACTAAGTAACCAGTTTGTTACAAACCTAACATTGTACTTTTCAATCAATTGATATTGCTAATTCTATAATACTACTTAACTAACAAAACAAGTATTAACTAAAAAACTATACAAAACAGAAATATTTACAAATGTATTTGCAAAATTAAATCCCATTGTTAGGTAACTAACTTTTCCTGACACTGAACTGGTTACATTTACATACAATACATAATCACACCAAAAATTCCTACTAGAAAGTGAAAAGCAAAATACTCTTACAGTGCCTGATCACTCATTCATAGCAACGACGTCTGAACACGTTGCTCATATCTAAATAACAGGCGTTTTGTAATGAAAAATATTTAGAAGCTATTATTTTCCATTTTCCATGGCATTAGCAGTTGATTTTTTTTATGGTGATAAGCACAGAGTGTGATAAGTGACGTATTTAACTACCATTTAGCTTTATTTGCGGATGCTACTAACGCATAATTAAAATGAAAAAAAATAAAATCTGAAAAACTGAAATCTTTTTTTTTTCTCATTAAAAGCTAACATTCTCGGACCGTAGTAAAGTGTATTAAATCTTTCACAATATTCTTAACAAATTGAAGATACTAAAAACATATCAGCTTTATTTATATCCAAGTAATATATTTTTTTAAATTTTCTAAATAAAAAAGTAATAAAATTTAGAGGTATTTTTTTCAAAAACTATAAAGATTTGGCACATGGGAGTTCTTGTCCGAAGTTTGTCGTATTGAAATGCGTCTCGTACTGAATTTAACTCAAAATGTCAGGTCCAAGGGTATTTGGGAACATAGTGCGATCTTTATCATAGTTAAAATAAGGTTGCTGGTGGTTTGCTGCTGTCGGAGGTAAAATAACTGTGAAAGTACTAGTAGGCGTCAAAATTGATGGCGGCTGTGAAGTGCGCCACTCGCTGCGCAGTACCGCACCCCTCACCCCCGCAGACACGTGAAATTGTTACTGCGCAGCGACTCGCCTCATGTTCCGAGCGGCGGCTTTATGGCGATAAACTGCATTGGGCAGTCTAAAATTGGGTCTCCCAGCCTTCCCAAAGAAGTTGGCTGTTTTATAAATGTGATCAAATGATAGTAAAACTAGAGTTCAAGGTACTTTACAACACATTTTTTTTTATTTATAAATAAAATTTGTTAAAAAATAATATAACATATTTTTCTTGACTCCTTTACTTTTACAGACAGACTTGACTAACCGTGAGCTGCTTAAATCTAGGACGTTATGCAGCAAATGCAATGGCATGTTGAAGTAACCACTTTTTCAAGAAACTTATGATTTATTTATTGTAGTGTTTACAGAATAGTTTTATGACTTTCGGTAATAGTGTTACTTTGATGGGCTTTGCCTCGTACTCCTCTTTGTCAATATACAACACCCCGACATGCTCTTGCGGGGTCAGCATTACACTTCTAGCGAGGATAGCATCTTTTATACTATTGTTTCTTACTCTATTCCAACCGTCATTCACAAATTCAGTGTATTTATAGTTATATTTCCCTATACCTATACTCAAAGCAGGGGTGCTATGAGTATTCTGTATATTTGGAGTAACAATCCTAAAGTCACTAGTTTGGAAGCAAATTTCTTGTGTAGTTTTGCAGTGCGTGTTGACTGTATCTGCAGGATCATTAACCTGTGCGTAAGATATTGCGGGCACGAGAAACGACCACTTCCGCTTTACTTGGGGCCTCTTTTGAAGGCAATTGCTGCATCCATCACAAGGCGGGCTGTATTTCATAATCCCTTTGCAATTCCAATTCAGAGAATTCTTGTACCCGTTGAAGATGAAAGCTGCATATTCTTTCAATGATCCATATATCCAGTACTTGTGTTGTATAGAGAGGACATCCCTGAATGCCCCCCATTCTAGCGAGCACAATGCAAATATAGGCTTACCAAACACTGCATCTTCTTCTTCTAAAGGTTCTATTTTCATGGCATCTTTCCATATAGTGTTGCCCTTGATTATAGCCATGGATGCTTCAATGAGTTGCTTGACTCGTAACACACCTACCCCTTTAGGAAATAGGGTGTTTCCAATAGTGTTTGTGCGTCCAAGTGGTAGAATGCCAATTGGGAAGCGGTTCGCTTCATCATTTCTGCGTAGTAAACCTGAAACATTAATTCTTATTCTGTAGTTATTAGGTTTTAAAATCCCATTAATATTATAAATGTGAAAGTTAAGATGTGTATTACTCAATCACGCAAAACGGATTTGAATGAAATTTGACACATAGATAGTTTATCTGGTTTAACACATAGGATATTTATTATCCCAGAGGTATGTTCCCGTGGGGTAATTTTCAACAATCACACGGGCGAAGCTGCTGGCAAAGGTTAGTACTGTAAATATTTGAAGATGTGAAAGGAAGGTATTGGAAGAGTGGAAGGGAGGCCTTTGCCCTGCAGTGGGACACAAATGGCTGATAATTAATTGAAGAAGTAAGTTATTATGGAATATTCTTATTATAATTTTTATCATGCATTTATACCTATTAATTCTCTCTGGACTTTTATTTTTATAAAAATGTACAGCAAATAGTGTTGCACCTTTCAGATTGATGGTGAGATTTCGAAAAACCAATGTAAATAAGAAACAAGGATTGTTGTATATTTAACGTAGGTAGTTGTCAAATCTTATTGTAATAATAAGATTGACTAAGTAGTGGGTAGGTGAGTTTTCTTCAGTTGACTTTTGTAGTTTCTGCTACTTAGCACAATAAAAATATTTACCGAAATACAGTGTTTTAATGGACATAATAAGGAAAAAGAAATAAGCTAAAAGATGAACAAAAGTTACCTGTAACACTTTCAGATACAGTGCCATCCCCTCCTGCAACAACAATAGCCTGCGTTCCCTTCAACGTCTCCACCAGCTCCTTAGCATTTCCCTCACTGGTTGTCTGTATAACATCCACCTGCAGCCCAGCTAGGTGCAGTAGAGGCTCACAGTATTTCTCAAAGTCCTGCTTCGCGCTCCTCTTATTCGCAACTGGGTTGAGTATAACGGTAACATGTACCGGGTTTTCTAGCATATCAATTGCGTCATCTCCATATTTTGATGCCTCCTTGCAAGCTGCCCGCATCAGTAAATGAATGCTGGAAAAGTGAGTATATAGTGCATTTTAAAATCATGTTATTTTTAGATTATTATCCTTGATAACTTAATATTTGAAAATATAAATTAAAAACTGCAAAGTCGGCACTCACTCGTATTTTTCTTTTGCTTTAACAGAGCCATAATAAAAGGCAATGGCTCCCAAAAGTGACTTTTTCCAATTAGCTCGGATAATAGTGTGTAATTTTATTATTTTTTCCATAATTGTAAAAGTGCTCTGTGCATATTTAGAGATTTTCCTAGCGGAGATATTTAATCAATTTTACGAATTTGAGGTTAGTCAGTTGCACAGAGTACTTTTTGACACTTTTTGATAGACTGAATGTCAGCTGTTTTTTTTTTTTTTTTGCTACTGATGTCGATGTCGACTATTCTGCCAGCGTCATGTTGTGACAGCAGTACCTGCATAAGCTCGCCAGACAAAACCGTTTTATACCGTTTAAAGCAATGCAGCAGAAAAGAAAGGAAGTAAGTATAAAATCAAGGATTTTTGGGTATTGAAGACTTTGGATACACATGAAACACAAAATGTCAGGCACTTTTGAATTGTCTAATAATGAGTCAGTCATTCAGAAGCCGTAGTAGGATCCTATGGAGAAGAACGGGCAAGAAACACGGGCGTAGCTAGCGGGGAGCAAGGGTGGGCAATGCTGGAAACTTCTTTGCCCACCCTAGAAAAATCGTCATTATATTACCTTAATTATTTTTAGTCCTTACTATAAATACTGAGTTTCAAGTTAATCGGACAGAGCGTTAAAATTCTTCCATACAAATTTTGACACCCCCCAATACCTCTTTAGGGGGTATTTTATAAAAACGAAAAATTCCAAACTTCATAATTTACTTAGATAAGTATTCGTGCCAAGTTTCAAGGTTATTAACTCAAGAAATAAGATTTTTCATACCAACAAAATCCCCCCCTTTTCACACCCTTAAAGGTTTAATTTCCAAAAACCCCTTCTTATTCGATACCTACTCTTCACAAAGAACACACCCTCCAAAATTCATGTCCCTAGAAAGGACCAGCGATTTAGACTGTGCGTTGATATTTCAGTCAGGTCGTTCATCCTCCTTTTGGGGGAGAAATTATCAAAAACGCTGAGACACGTATAAATTAATTTTCAATCGTTAGCCTAAATACAAAATTTAAAGAACCTAACTTTTAAACTGACGGACTTTCATACACAACTTCATCCCCCCTTTTAACCCTTTGGGGATAGAATTATCAAAAACGCTGAGACACGTATAAATAAATTTTTAGTCGTCAGCCTAAACACAAAATTTGATGATCCTAACTTTAAAACTGACGGACTTTCATACAAACTTTCATCCCCTATTTAACTCCCTTAGGGGTTGAATTTCAAACAATCCTTCCTTATTCCTTGTCTACACAACAAAAAAGAAATGAAAATAAAGCTGAAACGCCTGTGCAATACTATCTACCTATACCTACTTCACTTAAAAATAAATACTTATAACTACTTTAATTAATAAAAGTACCTACGTTTAATAATTTTTAATTTGAACGAATATTTAAACACTACCAAAACATACCTATTTTACAAAATAACAACAAAAGAAATTCAAATAAACTATTTAAAGACTAAAAGTCGCGCTGATAAGCACGGTTTCTCAATATCAATTATTGTCTGTCAATAAGGTCGAACGCTCTGACAACCGTTACACAAAAATAATCCTTATAGCATGATTCAGACGTGCGACGGCGCGATGGCTTATTTCATGTATAAGTTTGGTGTTTCTATACCGATTTCTATGATTCTTTTTTTATTGAATAGGTAATAATGTTAACTTTTTTAAATAAGGGATGAGTGAGAGTATTATAAACGTAAGAGTAAACAAATATAATCAGAATGCTCCGAACTGCTAAGCTATCAGGAGTTACACGTGTTATTGTGAGTCAACCATAAAAGATAGACATATGCTGTTGAAGGATATTTTTTAGACAATTTTATGTAGAATATTTCCGTCATACATGATTTCTATGTAACTTTAACCATTAAGGCTGCACACGCGACGGAAGCTTAAAAAATGGAGTAACTTCTCCCGTTTTCCCAACATTTCCCTTCACTACTCTGCTCCTATTGATTGTAGCGTGATGAAAAGTATACTATAACCTGCCCAGGAGTATGAAGAATAATTGTACCAAGTTTCGTTAAAATCCGTCGAGTAGTTTTTGTTTCTATAAGGAACATACAGACAGACAGACAAAAATTTTACTGATTGCATTTTTGGCATCAGTATCGATCACTAATCACCCCCTGATAGTTATTTTGAAAATATATTTCATGTACAGAATTGACCTCTCTACAGATTTATTATAAGTATAGATATAGACTAGCTTCTGCCCGCGACTTCGTCCGCGTGAAATTCGTACTTTCCTCTAAAAGTTTCGAAAATGAATGTTGGTATGATCTTTATAATTAACTTAAATAAATAAGTATTCGGGCCAATTTTTAAGTTTATAGAACAAAGGAATCAGATTTTTCAAATAAACTATCCCCGCTTTTCACCCCCACAGGGGTAGAATTTTGAAAAATCGTTTAATATGTGTTCATAACTTGACTCAAAGTTTATTTATACCAATTTTCGAGCTAATCAAGCCACGCAGTAAAATCCTCCCCTTTAAAATTAACTACCTCTTTTCATACAGTTAGGGGTAGATTTTCGAAAAACCCTGATACACGTTATTAATTATTTTTAGTCCTTAGTATAAATATTGAGTTCCAAGTTAATCGGACAGGGCGTTAAAATTCTTCCATACTTATTTTAACACCCCCCCATTAGGTACCTCTTTAGGGGGTATTTTAGAAAAACGAAAAATTCCAAATTTCATAATTTACTTAGATAAGTATTCGTGGCAAGTTTCAAGGTTATTAACTCAATAAATAAGATTTTTCATACAAACAAAATCCCCCCTTTTCACCCTCTTAAAGGTTGAATTTCCAAAAACCCCTTCTTATTTGATACCTACTCTGCACGAAGAACACAACCTCCAAAACTCATGTCCCTAGGACCAGCAGTTTAGACTGTGCGTTGATATTTCAGTCAGTTCGTTCATCCTCCTTTGGGGGAGAAATTATCAAAAACGCTGAGACACGTATAAATTAATTTTCAATCGTTAGCCTAAATACAAAATTTGAAGACCCTAACTTTTAAACTGACGGACTTTCATACACAACTTTATCCCCCTTTTTAACCCTTTGGGGTTGGAATTATCAAAAACGCTGAGACACGTATAAATTAATTTTTAGTCGTCAGCCTAAACACAAAATTTGAAGATCCTAACTTTAAAACTGACGGACTTTCATAAAAACTTTCATCCCCTATTTAACTCCCTTAGGGGTTGAATTTAAAAAATCCTTCCTAATTCCTTGTCTACATTGTAAAGGGAACCATTGTGTAAAATTTCAAAATAAATACCTATAACTACCTACTTTAATTAATAAAAGTACCTACGCTTAATAATTTTTAATTTGAACGAATATTTAAACACTACCAAAACAACTCATACCTATTTTACAAAATAACAACAAAAGAAATTCAAATAAACAATTTAAAGACTAAAAGTCGCGCTGATAAGCACGGTTTCTCAATATCAATTATTATTGTCTGTCAATAAGGTCGAACGCTCTGAACGCATCAACAGCCAAATATTGAATGAAGCTCGCTCTGACGCTCTCGGACACCTTTTTATACACTACCGCGACCAGTGTCGAGCGCGGCAACCGTTACACAAATATAATCCTTATAGCATGATTCAGACGTGTGACGGCGCGATGGCTTATTTCATGTATAAGTTTGGTGTTTCTATACCGATTTCTATGATTATTTTTTTATTGAATAGGTAATAATGTTAACTTTTTTAAATTAGGGATGAGTGAGAGTATTATAAACGTAAGAGTAAACAAATATAATCAGAATGCTCCGAACTGCTAAGCTATCAGGAGTTACACGTGTTATTGTGAGTCAACCATAAAAGATAAACATATTATTATGCTGTTGCGGGATATTTTTTAGACAATTTTATCTAGAAAATTTCCGTCATACATGATTTCTATGTAACTTTAACCATTAAGGCTGCACACGCGACGGAAGCTTAAAAAATGGAGTAACTTCTCCCGTTTTACCAACATTTCCCTTCACTACTCTGCTCCTATTGATTGTAGCGTGATGAAAAGTATACTATAACCTGCCCAGGAGTATGAAGAATAATTGTACCAAGTTTCGTTAAAATCCGTCGAGTAGTTTTTGTTTCTATAAGGAACATACAGACCGACAGACAGACAGACAGACAAAAATTTTACTGATTGCATTTTTGGCATCAGTATCGATCACTAATCACCCCCTGATAGTTATTTTGAAAATATATTTCATGTACAGAATTGACCTCTCTACAGATTTATTATAAGTATAAATAAGTTATGTAGAAAACTTTTTTCTACAAAGATGAAGACATACATTGTGATGGTGTGTCAGTTTTTTTATAGCAATTTAGGTTGTAAAACTAACAATCCCATTTTTTAAAAGTAAAAAATAGCTGTCTCTGGTATTTGCTAGTTTACATTTTGAATTAGTAAAAATAAGTTTTGTGTGTACGTAATACAGTGTATATTGGTTTGGTTACGTTGAGGTTTGGTTTTCAAGTAAAATCATAGAGAAAACTCAAATTGATTTGTCAAATAAATACCTATATTTTCGTTTTGTGATGTGTTAATGATATTTATTTAATTTCTTCAGTAATTCGTCATGAGTTCTGATAAAAAGGGAGTCGTCAAATTATCTGACGGCTGGGTGCTTTGCACATCTAAATCAAATCCCGGAAGAAAGTATTATTTTAATAAGAGGACAGGAAAATCGTCATGGACACAACCACAGGTGAATTTCGTATTTTTTTCTACCATTCATACATTATTACTACAAAACTGGTTTCTAAAACGATTAGGAGTAATTCGAGGACGCCTTCATTGATTATTTAGAGCATATTTCGATGTTAATCTTCACTTTTTAATTCTTATATTTCAAGGCTACAGAAAAGTCTGATAGGAAACACAAAAACAGGAAAGAGAAAGTAAACAGAGAAAAGAGCAGAAAAGAAGACACACAGAAACATAATTTAAAGAGGAAAAGCGACGATCATGAGGGACAAGCCGGCCAGGACTCTGCTGCTAAGAAAAAACATAAAAAGGGTACGCCATGTTATTTACATATTTCTTTATTTAGATGTTGCATAAAGGGTAGGTGAGTTTCCTGTGCATCCCAATACATCCTCAAAAATTGCCTGAGTACATTTTATTATGGATTATACTTTTACCCCCTTACTAATAAACATTGTATAGCATATGAATAGTTAGACATCACTTTGTCTTCTTCTTTCGAAAGTCAAATTATTAACGACTGAAAGAGAGAATTCAGTGTGAAACTATTCATTATAATATGTTTATTATTAAGAGGGCTAGGCATATAATACCTACATGTATTTGAAGTAGCAGTTTTTGTGGACATAAGTGAAGACTGTGATGAATTATGTGTTGTCCTGGCACAATAAAAAGAATCATATATATCCATTGGATGTAATATATTTTAACAATTTTCGTCTTAACAGCCTTTAACCGGTCAAGCTCCACTCATGATGGTTACAAAACAATAGAAAATCAATTGTGTCTCATTAGCAAAACTTAATGATAATAAATGGTTAACATGAACCATCGTATACAGACAGCTGGGAGTCAAGTCTACTAATTTACAAATGTTGCAATAGTCATTCCATAGTGAGCTGTTGACAGATTTGCCAACTTCTTGTACAGAATCTATCGAGAATTCACAATTGCGAGACCATTGGAAACCTTCGTAAATTAGTAGACTTATGTAGGTCCCTGTGGCTGTCACCTTGATAAATGGTTATAGCCATTACCGCTACACTTATCTGATGGATTTTTGCAGCATTGTATGTTAGGTAATACAGGCTGGCTTCCGCAACTCCACGTCAGAGCGCGTATTTTGCGTAAGCATTGTATGTTATTTTTATACACTGCAAGTTACCGAAAAGACTGTTCAAATACAATGTTAACATTTTTTAAAATAATATAATAATGTATTTGGTGTTATTTCCCTGTCATTTTGTATGCATTGCATTGCATAATAGGTTTATGCCTATGGTTCTATTTAATATTCAAGCATAACTGAGTATGAGTATGCTATGTAGCTACCCCTTCCCATGTGGGTCCTCAGAGGTCCAAATATATTTTCACAAAAGTGGGAACAACCAGGAGCATATTTTAATAACATTGCATTGCATTGAATTTAATGCTCCCCAACATAAGTCTTTCTTAAATCCACCATTGAATTTTAGTACATCATTATCTAAGTCCCATAATTTTAAGGGCCTGTTTTTAATTAAGCAAGCATTTGGCATGTCTATACCAACAATAATAATTCAATTAACACTTACAAATCTATACAGAGAGCGTCACACCAGCTAAGCAGAAACCTAAAACTGAATCGCCACAGAAACCCGCCCCACCTTCAAAAGACACACCTGAGAAACAGACACCAGTTAAAAATGCAGCAAATCAAAGACTTTTACAGCTGAGAACAAGGTTATCAGCTGAGGCTCAGGATGACAGCAGTAATAGCAATGACAAAACCAGTTCGCCAGTCAAATCCAAACAAAAAATCAGCCCCAAACCTGCCGCTACAGAGACCAAGACCACTAGAACAGAAAACAAAAGTCCAACGGTGAATGAGAACAAATGTGGGACTTCCCAATCACCGAGCAGTGACAGCTTACAATCAATGCCTTCACCGTCTCAGTTCTTTGCTGCAAACAAAATAATCTCCTCAATGAAGGCTCAACTGCCTGAAGAATACTGTGATAAAACGAAACCAAAAGACACATTTGCGGATATAGAGCACGGTATATGCAATCAGACTTCTGAATATCCGTATATGAAGCATCCTGCTACACCACCTCAGTTTTCTGAAGCTAGCAAGCTTGTGTCGGCAATTAAATCTAAATTGACTAAAGTAGCTGTTAAGGAAGCGAATCTGAAGACTTTTGCGTCTGCAAGTGACAGGATGGAGGCATTACGGACTAGTTTGGGGACTGACTTGATGGAAACTGAGAGTGAACCCGTAGTATTAAGCAATAGTGTAAGCAAAGAAATAATTAAGTGTGCGACTGAAGCCATGGACGTGGATTGTAAGGAGGTTTGTCATCTGTTTTTTTTTTAATTTTTTATTATTACGAAGATTACATTCCTATTGGATTCTAGTAAGGCTAATAAGTGAGTAACCCCTGGTTTCCGAAAACCTATTGAACTTAATCTGTGGTCATATATACATACTAACAGCGCCCTGTGGTTTCATCCGCATAAGTTTGAATATCGCCCTGGGAATATCGGGATAAAGGTATCCTGTGTTAATCTTGGTTATAAACTGTGTGCCACGAGAATTGGCCTTCTGATGTTTTGTTATTTTAACGTCTGATTTCGTAGTATTATCCTCAAAGATCTTCTTAATCAGTTGACTTATATGTAAACAAGGTTCTCTTCAATGATACAAAAGAATACTGAACAGACCTGACCTGTAACCTTAACACTAAATATAGACCAACATTGTGGGTAGTATGAATTTTAAATGGCTGATTGTTACCTACACAGTTGATGCTATTTAGAGCCACTTTTTTGAGGATACCCAGCTCCTGATACCTAGTTTCACACAAAGAAACATTTATTACTCTTATGTACAGACGCCAGCACATCAAGCTACTACAATCTGTCAAATTTCTTTAATAGATTTTCAACTTTATCGCTAAACTATAAGGTTCAAAGTTGATTGGGAAAATTCGACAGTTTCGGGTAGTTTGATGTGCTGGCGTCTGTACTTTGTTGAAACTTGATAAGAAAGCATTCCCTTGAAATTGTATGGCAGATAAAGATATTACATTACAAAGAACGCTACTGAAGCCGCAATGGTGAAGCGAATATGGCCTCCTACTGGGCCAAAGTATTTAATCTGCATTCGCTATTTATTTGTCAAACATGTAAACAAATATGAGTTTATGGAAAAATAACTTTAAAGCCTACACAATAAAGTTCAGTTTATGCTACAACTTCAAACATTTTTATAACTTTTTCAATAGTGCTAGTCACTCTGAAACCAACTTAATTTCCATTAAAATAAAGTTGATATTTGCTTAACTGGTAATAATATTAATTTGAAACATATGTTTGAATATACTTTTGGTAGTGGTCGCAAGCGCTACTGCTGAGCACGAGGTCCTAGGTTCGAGTCCTAGGTCAGGCAAAGTGCTATTAGGTTTTTCCAAGAAGAAATTCTCAGTTGCTGCCCGTAGTCTGGATTTGAATATGAGACCCTGGATTAAATCTTTTATCTTTTTTCTTTCAGATGAAGCAAGTAGCACCTCTAGTGAATTGTACAAAAGATAACATTAGTAGCGACTTGGTTTTAGTTGTGGATACGAATATTTTTATACACGAGTTGGACATGATAAAGAATGTGATCAATTCTAATATTAAAGGTAATTTTGAATTAACTTATTATTACATATAAGGATTTCTCATAGATTTCTTTCGGAGATCGACGGATCTGTCTACATATTTTTCCTTGGGTGTCTTAGAGAGTTAGGGCGGTTTCGCAATACGTCCGATCCGAATTCGAGAAATGCCGGTCCTAAGTGACTGTAGTCCTATTTGGGGTTGCGCACTAGGTAATAGGTAATACGGGCTGGTGTCCGCAACTCCACTTCAATGCGCGTATTTTGCGTACGGGTGGGAAAATCGATTATTCGACCCACCCCAGCTCCTCGAGGAAGGCCAGCAACGCCTTGATGTTACTGACCGTCTCACGTAGGGTACCTGGGTTACCGAAGTACTTTGCCCTGTACGTGGCGACCACTGGGCAGTTTAGAAGCACGTGTGCCGCTGTCTCGCACTAGATCCGAACTCTATCCGTCAGAATTTAGAACATGGACCGACTGCCTACTTATTGGGCCCCAGTTACTGGGTAACATGATACATCTTGGTAAGACAGGTTGTCCGACTTTCGGGCTTCTGACTACCCGTAACGACTCTCAAAGATCCACGAATGACAGCCGAGACCAACGGATTAACGTGCTTTCCGAGGCACGGAGGGGTCTCGGTATGTAAAGATGGTCACCCATCCACAGACCAACCGCGGCAATCGTAGCTTAACCTGATCGATCGGCCTGTGCGGCTGTTATTATTTAACCACGGGCCCCTCTGACCTAATAAATCCTCAGGAATGAAGTTAAAACATGGATTTGTCTAATTGAATTTATAAACCCACATTGTGCCTCAAAATAAAAACTTGAAAGTCCCAAGAGAATAAAATCTCTTTTGTAGAAAAGTAATTTTATCTGTTCTTTCTTTCGACCATGAACTGCAGTCACGCGATAAGCTCTTCGTAGTATGTCCTGATCGATATTCCACCGATCTATGTGCTGAATAAACGATAACTACCTTGCACTAGTCCCAACTGACCCAATGACCGTGGGTGCATTGCAGTCATTTAAACTACGTATGTCGTAATGGGAGATGGCTTTTACTGTTTTCTACGAGTTTCCATTGTCAGGGATCAGGTTGTCAGGGAAGACACATGTGTTAGCGAAAGTACAGACGCCAGCCCATCAAGGTACTACAATCTGTCAAATTTCTTTAATAGATTTTCAACTTTATCGCTATAGCATAAGGTTCAAAGTTGATTGGGAAAATTTGACAGTTTTGGGTAGCTTGATGTGCTGGCGTCTGTACCACGCACCAGTAAGATGGAAAATTATAATTTTTAGGCTTAAAGTCTTACATGAAGTACAATAACATTTAGTTACGTTTAAATGTGAGAACAGGCGTTCGCGAGTTCAAGGGGCTCGGAAAATCGTGGAACACATCCATTTGAGCTAATAGTTTGATTAGCGACTGTATGGATGATTCATTTGCCAAAAATAGAATGTCCAAATTCCAAACCCCTCGCCCTGTGGCCACGTTTGGCAGCAAAAAAATGCATGCCCGCCTCTGCACGTTTGCCTAAGCATTTAAAAACTGAAGTTTACAAAAACAACATTTAATGAGGTAATAAAGATGTTAGATTTATGATTAGTATGAAGTGTTCCGGGAAAGGAACAAATTATCGTTTCACTATTTTAACTAATTGACAAAACATAACCAAGATAACATGAGATTTATGGTGACATGTGATTAGCGACTGTTTAACCATACATTTTGACGTTTGAACGTCACTTAACTTTAATCATCGTTTATAAATAAACCCCCTAATGTTTAGTTAGTTTTTGGGATGTATAAAGAAGCTTCCTCGTGTAGCGCAGTTTGTTCCGCCAGTTACTCAACTGAACCGAGCGCTCGGCGCATCCTGGACAGTCACACCCAACACCATATTTGACTGGCCAATTCTTCCATTGCGGTGGTAGGGCTAACGCCCGCCTGGTTTGCGACCACCCTCTCACCGGAGTCCGGCGTCAAGCAGCTTGCTGCGTTTAGTCGATGCGTGGGAGTTCCAGTGCCTTAGGCATCTTCTGGGCACACTCGTTCCATCATAGACCTTATTTATCGCTTTCTATCAGGCGTGATCGAGGTCAAGAGCGGGCCCATTCAGCTATAAAAAAAAAGTTTAAATGCACATTGAATTAGGTACATTAAGTACAGACGCCAGCACATCAACCTACTACAATCTGTCAAATTTCTTTAATAGATTTTCAACTTTATCACTAAAGCATAAGGTTCAAAGTTGAATGGGAAAATCTGACAGTTTCGGGTAGGTTGATGTGCTGGCGTGTACATCGTAAAATTCGCCAAATTATGTTAAGTTTAAATATCAGTTGAGCTGGACATCACTTTGGTGGAATCATGGGGAATTAACGATAATAATACCTGCTGTTTATCAGGATACGCAGAACAGCCAACCCTGCTGGTTCCTTGGCGGGTAGTCAACGAGTTGGACCGACTGAAAGACAACAACAACTGCAACGGCGCGATATGGAAGCGAGCTAAAGCAGCCATGGACTATCTATACAAGTCCTTACCTGAGAATAGCAGGATACGAGGTGAGTTATAATCTTGTGTGTTTAATACTCGTGTGTAAATAGGAATTTTCTTCGATTTTAAACAGGTTATATGCAGGGTGGCAGTGACGTCGATGCGCAAGCGCAACCAGTTACCACGGAATCAGTGCATGATTCTGAATCCCCCTGCGTTGAAAATTTACGTCGGTAATAAAAAAAATCTGCTGTTCCATAAATTTTGAACGGGGATGGGTGACTACCGGGATGTCGACCAATACAGAATGGAAGAAAAAGACATGTTGTGCCGAACCCAATTAAATTGGAATAAGAATAAGACAATGATGATCTTTAGAGGTATCTGGCTCAACTCACACCGAGATGGCGGCGGCCGGTAGCGAAGCGGCTAGCAATTTCAGTGTCACATAATTTTAAACTTTATCTTCATTACTATAATACATATTATCGCTTGAGAAACTTGAAAACACCACGCGGCCGCCTACGGCGCCGCGAGCACTCCGACGACACCCGCACAGCGGCGGCGCACGACTTCTTGTAGTGTAGATAAAGTTCAAAATTATATGACACTGAAACTGCTCGCCGCTTCGTTGCCGGCCGCTGCCATCTCGGTACGATTTGAGCCTAAGTAAATGCTGTTAATTTTTGTAATAATTTAAAATCTTCGTATGTTATGTGTAGGTCAACCACTCCGCGATGCAAACTCGCACATATACCCTTGCGAGTCTCCGGACGACGAGATCCTGAACTGCGCGCTACAGCAGGCCGAGAGGGGGAAGTCAGTGGTAAGATGATCCTATCATACTCTGATGTCATCACACTCCAATGTCATCCTACTCTGATGACCTCAAAACCAGCCTAGGAAGACAGCGAAGACTGAACTTTGGGACTTGAAAATGGATCAATGACTTTAAACTTTAGGTACTCCAAATAAGGCCTAGTTATATTAGTATAAGAAGACCCATTTTCTTTTCTTTCTTTTTTGGACGGATTGAATGATAAGGCCCTTTGTACACGTCACGGTTCCTTTACGCGCCGCAGAAAACGAGTCAACAAGGTTCCATAGTGATCAATACAACATTGACGACCGTGCGGACACACGGCGAATAAACCGTAGTTTTTCTCGGCAAGAAAAACGTGTGTCTACAAAAGGCCTCATGTTATTTATTTGTTCTTTAATGTAAGTAGAAATATGATACCAATTTATTTTAAACGAAAGGTATATACAGGGTTATTATAAAAACACCAACAACCTCGTAAGAGGTCGTTGTACTCATCATTATGATCAACTTTTACTATGGGACTAAACCTGAAATCGCGAAAAAAAATAATCATCTGTTCTCTACATTTTGACGAGTTATATGAACATAAATGTAGGGAACAGCTGATTTTTTGTCGCGGTTTCAGGTTTGGTCCCATAGTAAAAGTTGTTCATAATGATAAGTACAATGACCTCTTAAGAGGTTGTTGGTGTTTTTCCAATAACCCTGTATAGCCTTCTCCGAACCAAATGACATCGTTCGGGTTCGAGGTTTTCTTGACAAAAAACATTAATTTCGATTACTGGTCCTGGCCCGTGGTCCGGCTGGCACATGAGCGTGGGGGCTGCAAAAGCACAGGAAAAGAGAACCCTATGAAGATGAAAGATGACTGTTCATGTCACTCACGTTTTTGCTGGACTTTCGGGATTGTATTGATTCAGTCGTTACGGGTAGTCAGAAGCCCGAAAGTCTAACAACCAGTCTTACCAAGGGGTATCGTATTACCCAGTAACTGGGCTTTGGAGGTCAGATAGGCAGTTCCTCCATGTAAAATACTGGTATTCAGCTGCAGCCTGTTAGACTGGAAGCCGACCCCAACATAGTTGGGAAAAGGCTAGGCAGATGATGATTCGGGATTGTCCAATTGCTTTTGTACTCGGAACTGGTCAAGGTTATTTTCACGTACTTTTTCAGATCCCAATGGGACTGGCTGGAGGATCTTAATTTAATTTTATTATTAAATAATATTTTGGTTGTAACATACTACCCATACTCCTAAAAAAAGTAGAATAAAAAAAGTGATGTGAATACAGAATAAAATTTGTATTGTCCTCGCGTCCGTGGATTGCATAGTCAATGTAAACCCTGACCTATACTCACGCGAAAACCACAGCTCTAAAGGAACCTCCAACTTTCTCAGATCCTGTTATCAAACGACAAGAACCTATGCAGCAAGGCAAGCATCAACAGCATTAAGAGCTTAGGGCTTTCAGAGCTCAAGGGTCTACTGGAGTCTACTCCTCAAGAGTCGGACCCTGACGCGTTCGACAACCTGAAGCATTACCAGGCTACGATATACCAATTGCTGGCTAATATTTTGGAGGTATGTTTGTTCCTTTCTTTATTTTTATTTAAAAGGACCTTTGATGTGCCGAAAGTAGCATAATCAGCCTATAATGTTCCCACTGCTGGGACACAGGCCTCCTCTTTCTGTGGGAGCGAGTCGGCTGTCATCCAGCACGCGAGCTTAGTGCGGGTTGGTGGATGTCACGTCTTCGAATTTTTTGTTTCTAGGACATTTCCTCACGATGTTTTTCAAAGGCAGATGGTATAGAAATTATACAACGTATAATATGCCCCGAAGCTTTATTGATTATTTATCTTTATTTTATTTAGACTACAATGCTGTCTACAGTGTTAGTAACAAAATAGCTTAGCCTATGTTAGGGTCATATTTGTATGCTTCCACACTAGCGGGCTATCTGCCCGGGCGGCTATCGATTGCAGGATAGTGTTGGAACTGCCATGCAGCTTGCGGAGTAGCGATTTATGGTAATGATAGAGCGACTTTAAACGCGTTAGAAGCAATGTACTCTAAGGCTGCGTTTCCACCAGAAATTAGCGAGGATGCGTAGAGGGGGGATGTGTTTGAAACTACCGATTAACGTCGCTTCAAATTCATAGCTTGAGGTAAGCTAGTGTTGTTATTGGTTAGTTTTACGCACATCCTCGCTGCGCATCCTCGCTCATTTATGGTGGAAACGCAGCCTTAGAGTTGAATTTATACATGTAAGCAAAACACTAGCTATGCTTGTACTTTTTATATTTCTACTTTTCTACTTTTACTATAGGTATTAAGGCCTGATTTTTCAATCCACAGATATTATTTATTCGTGGAATAAAGTTGATGTCTGACAGATGTATATGGAAGAACTGTCAATAATTCAAAATTATTCCTCGGATAAAATGATCTGGCTTTCGACAAATCAGCCTTAAATCATTTGTAATTCTTAAAAAATAAAATTATAAAACGCATAGTTTCTTCGTTTTTGTCTGTTAATGAGCTTACAACTGGAAAACAACTTATCCAACTTGCGTAATTTTGTTTTAATTCATAGATAGTTTCTCTCTGGCTGTAGACATAGCGAATTATTTCTAATTTTAAATGCAATACAATATTAACAAAACATATTCGTTCAATCGTTCCAGAATGAAATGCGCGCGAAATACAACAACTTATGGGAGCACGTGCTGTTCAAGGCGCCTCCTTGGACGTTGGCGGACGTGTTGCAATGTTTGCTCAAACATTGGATAGCGGTGTTCAACGAGGTGTTCCCGAGGATAGAGCATGTTATCACTGACTTGAAGAGCGCGTTGACTTCTGTTGATAGTAAAGGTGAGGAGCAAGTGGTCAGGATAATGCTTTATTGAGGTTATTCAATAATTAAGTAATTAAATTACTGGCGGTTATTTCCGTTTAATAAAAACAAATTGTGGTAAAGAACGGGTCTTCAAATTATTTTTCTTGATAAAGTTCTTAAATAATAATAATTAGTATGTTTAGACTGTCATTCGTGGATCTTTGACAGTCGTTACGGGTCGTCAGAAGCGCGAAAATCTGACAACCAGTCTTACCAAGGGGTATCGTATTACCCAGCAACTGGGTTGTGGAGGTCAGACAGGCAATCGCTCCATGTGAAATACTGGTATTCAGCTGCATCCGGTTAGACTGGAAGCCGACCCCAACATAGTTGGGAAAAGGCTAGGCAGATGACGATGTGTCTCTTTAGGCAGCTAAATTATGTAGTTAACCAAAATAGTTAAAACGTTTAGATGTTTTAATACGTATACATACTACAGACCAGTGATGTTCCGGATATTCCATTCCACACATCCGCAATTGCGGAGCTTCCACATCGATTTAGACATCTGGCATCCGCATCCGCAATCATCAATGCAGATGTTCATGCGGATGCAGATTGGGAGGAGCGGTGAATGCTTATGCGAATTCCGCACCCCCGGCCATAGATAGAGGTGGAACACCGCGGTGGTTTTAGCCGGTAAGAGTGCGGCATGCCCCTCTGTCACCCCCACGATAGAGGAAGTCCATGAGGATTTCCACCGCGCCAAAAAAAAAAAAAGGTTGCGACAAGAAAGAAATTCGGTGCGGCCGGCGAGTGGCGCCTGCGGCCTGACGTAGGCACGTACTGATTGACCAATAAGAGCGAAGATTTCGGTGCCAAGATCCGACGAGTTTGTTATTGTTTATCATTTGTTTCTCGTAAATCAATCATAACTTGTTAATTTGCGCTAGTATCCCATGAACATTATTTTTTTTAAATATTATTGGGAGTATTGTGCACTTAATAGTTTATCAAACAAGTGAATTTAGTATGTCACCACCGTTTCTTAAAAAATATCTCAACACCCGCATCCGAGGATGTAAGCCTTCAAAAATTGGCATCCGTATCCACGGATGTCAATAATCTGCATCCGTAACATCCCTACTACAGACCCCAATTTTAATATAATTATCATCTCGATAAGAGGTCGAGGTCAATCTTTTTGCAGCTCTATGTTCAAAAGCACCTCTATTGTCTTACAATTCACTTAAAACGTCTTATTACTCTAGAATCTAGATATACCTAAAACAGTTCATCATAATCAGCCTATAATTTTCCCACTGCTGGGACACAGGCCTCCTCTCAGTGAGAGGAAGTGGGTCGTAATACACCACGCGGGCGCAGTGCGGGTTGGTAGATGTCACATGTCTTCGAATTTTTGGTTCTAGGACATGCCGGTTTCCTCACGATGTTTTCCTTCACCGTTTTGAGAGCAGTGGTGATGAAATAATTTACACAAAGTGAAGCACCTGTCTGGGTTCGAACCTACGACCTACAACTCGTAAGTCGTGTCCGTTACCACTAGGCCACCACTGCTCATCCTAAAACAGTTACGTAAGCTTAAAATAATCCCAATTTGAAAGAAGTATTTTCTTCTTTTTCAGATTCAAAATCTTTAACAGAATCCGAGGTCTCAAACTTCAAAGACCTATGCCTAGAAGTGGCGAAGAAATGCCAGATAATACCTGAATACATGGAACTAGCCAAGATCACAGTAGACCGTCTGCTGAACGACCGCTCCGTTGACGCAGAGGACGAGAAGCATGGCGAGCTGATGGTGATAGACGCCTTCGAGAATGTGTGGACTGTCATGTCCAGTTTTTGGTGAGTAATCTCATCATCTACCCTTTCCCAACTAAGTCGGGGTCGGCTTCCAGTCCAACCGGATGCAACTGAACACCAGTATTTTACATGGAGCGACTGCCTATCTGACCACTACAACCAAGTGACTGGGTAATACGAAACCCCTTGGCAAGACTAATTGTCAGAACTGCTACATGTTCTTATCCTAAAGAGTACTAACTCTTTACGATAGTAACATGTGCAGCGCAAACCCCGGCTTGCGCTAATAAAAATGTAAATAAAAAAAACGCGAGCCTATCGTTAATATAAATCAGCTATATAGCAATCATTCCCGTACGCAAAATACGCGCTTTGACGCGAGTTGCTGATAAAAGAAAGAAAGAAAGAAAAATGTTTTTCATTTCTCATACTCGGAAAGTAGTGTTTGTTTGATCCAAATAGCGGGTGGAAGACGCCGCTTCCCACCGCAGGGCGGGAAAGACTCATAGTAATTACTTCCCTCTTTAGGGTGGGAATGAATTTTAAAAATAGAACTGTAGTCAGCTACGAAATTTTTTACATAAATTAAGAAAAATTCTGCAGTCTTGTGAGTGTATTTATCAGCCAGTGTGAATTTAAAAAAAAAACCTATTAAGCGGGACAGCCCGCGGCGATAACGCGGTGCGTTCCATATTTAAAATAAAAAAAGACAATAGTATTATTTGGCGGGATACTAACCCTGTAAGCTGTACCGAAATTCAAAAACTTTGCATGTTATTGTTATCAATCAGTATCGTTATAGTTATCAATAAGTATTTTAGAAAAACTACTACTTATTACTTTCCTTATATTCGAAATGAAAAGTAGAGTGTTTAACACGGGTGAAAGTCATCAATTCCTACTCGGACTATAGCCGCCCTCGCTGCGCTCGGGCGTCTAAATGCCTCGTATAGGAATTGATTCCTTTCGACCCTTGCATAACAATCTACTATATTTGGACACAGTTCGTGAAACACAAAATACAAAATTAATAAAAAAATATGTTTCAGATAACAATAGTGTGTGCCTCACGGCTGCGCCAAAAAGGTTCATTTCAGCATTAATGCCAGACAGATGCTGTCTGACGCTGGTTTTCTAATGAACCTTTAGGGACAAGTGACGGGGAGTACACACAGTTTCAACATACCTAATACATATTTGTAAATAAACTAGTAATCATGAACATATCATTACAAAAACAAATAAGAAAAAAAACAAAACAACAAAGTCTCAGCAAAACCTGTTTTTCTCGATCAATCTAGATGATACTGGTCCGTATTATCTATTACCTATCACCCACCTACCTTACCTATCTTATTATTTATTATCTTTATTATTCATTCATGCAACATTTTAGTATTAGCACGACTTAAAAGTTCTTTATACCGAAACGTACAGTTAGCTACACTTTCATTAGTAATCACGATGTTCACCTTCCAGTGCCAAACTATCAACCCGAATCGGCGTTCCCCACAACATAGAAGACAAATGGCCCGGAGACGAGCCTCTAGAAGCGTTGACCAGCAAACTGATGCTGTTCACCAATCAGATCACTGCCTTCACACTCGCTATTAAAGGGTGAGTTTATAATAATATCTATAAGATAACAAACAAAACGAGTCCTAATTATTAGATATAAGTATATAGAGCCGTACGCTTAGGTATATAGAGGTATGAGGAACAGGGTGTAAAGTTCACTCATCCTCCATAGAAAAGGGAGGATCCTCCGACCAGACGGGTGTTGTGTCTGGCGGGCAACTGCCCGATGATTGATGTCGGGACGTTGTATATTTGTTAGATGCGCGGCAAACTCTGCTTGCGAGATGCAGGATTTTGCGTGACGTCAGTATGACGCGTTGTTCGCATGTAGCGTTATGATACCGCCACAGGTAGTTAAAGATAGATAAGTTTTAAAGTTTCCTCACTTCTACTATTTTGCTGTGCCCGATATGGTAAGCTACCCGAAACTGTCAAATTTTCCCAATCAACTTTGAACCTTATGCTTTAGCGATAAAGTTAAAAATCTATTATAGAAAATTGACAGATTGTAGTAGCTTGATGTGTTGGTGTCTGTACATAATGATCTCATTAAATTGTACTTGCATTGTGCATTGTAATAGCACATTATCAAATGCGATAAATTATTGATTGAGTATTCAATAAATAAGTATTTACTGCCTCGTTGGTCTAGTGGTCGCAAGCGCTACTGCTGAGCATGAGGTCATGCGTTCGATTCCCAGGTCGGGCAAAGTGTTATTGGTTTTTTTTTAGTAGGAATTTCTCATTAGCAGAAACAGCAGGTGGCCAAGTGGTAACGGACGCGACTTACTGGCTGTAGGTCGTAAGTTCGAACCTAGACAGGCGCTTTACTTTGTGTAAATTATATCATCGCCGCTTCTCTCAAAATGGTCAAGGGAAACATCGTGAGGAAACCGGCATGACCTAGAACCAAAAATTCGAAGACATGTGACATCTAGCAATCCGCACTGGGCCCGCGTGGGATTACAGCCCATTCCCTCTCACTGAGAGGAGGCCTGAGTCACAGCTGTGGGAACATTATAGGCTGATTATAAAGAAGCAGCCCGGAGTTTAGACTTGTGTGCGGTTGATGGCAATAGGCTCGCCCCCCATCACATGGGACTAAGACTGCCTGTCCAACGGAGCGGAGAAACGGAGAAATATTAACCAATAGAAAAATTGGACAGAAGAGGAGCGGAGATTTTGTGCAATCCTATCATATCACACTAATATTACAGAATACTTAAAGTACTACGTACAGAAAGGACGTACACTCCCTTCCCCGCACTAACATCAGTTACCGCACCCCACCCCGCACTTCGGCGTATTCGTCGCAGTTCTTTAACAAGAGCGCTCGCAAACACAAGTACCTCACGCACACATTCATACGTATACAAACGTCATTTTTTAATGTAGTAGTAGTAGGTAATTATTTTGCGAGCGTTGTATGGAGTGTCCGGGGTGTGCTAATATTATGAAGGCGAAAGTTTGTGAGTGTGTGTATGTGTATGTGTGTGTGTTTATATGTTTGTTACTTCTTTACGCTCAAACGGCTGGACCAATTTTGATAAAACTGCATAGAGGTAGCTGACACCCTTGATTAACATATAGGCTTTTATCCCGATATTCCAACGGGATCGACATTTACGTGGATGAAACCGCGGGGCGCAGCTAGCGTTTCTCCGCTCCGCTTCCTCGCTCCGCTCCGGTAGACAGGCAACCTTAAACGTTACTGGCGAGACCCTTCTGGATTACAGACGTGATATTATGTTAAGTACATATGTTATTAAAAAAATCATTCCTGTTTTCTTACAGGGTGTTAAGTTCAGACACTCCGGATGCTTGCGTAGAAGACCTCGAGCGAGCGTTCCGGGACAGTTTATCGCTCATCTGTATGGATAACGAGTATATTAACAAGAGCAGGCTTGCCGTCTTCTGTACTAAGTGCAGGTATGTTCTTTAAGCATTATCTTCAAAATTGCTGAACCGATATCTAGACACGATAAAATAAAAATGATGTGGTGATTTTTTTGGGGTCAACAACCGCTTTTAGTGGTGCTACTTGAAGTATGATTTGAGAAAATCGCTTTTGTTTTTATCATGTTTAAATTAAATATCGAAACCCATAACGTTTGTCAAGTTTACGCAACAAAAAGTGGTACTCCTGGAGTGAAGACAGAAGTGAAAACAAAACACAAATAGAATACTTTGCCATCACTCACTGACATATCGGATATACATTAAAATCGAGTACATCCGAGTCGGTTACGGTAACAGTGGCCCGAATTCAATTGTTTTTTCCCATCTCAAGAAATGCCCAATAAGAATAAAAAAATAAAAATAAATGCCGAAAGAAGTTTTCACTACAAAAAAACTGATATTTCAAGTGACAACACTACCTTTTTTTATTGTTGAATGAGTCCGCTCTTGACCTTGATCACGCCTGATAGAAAGCGATGGATGAGGTCTATGATGGAACGAGCGTGCCCAGAAGATGCCTAAGGCACTGGAACTCCCACGCATCGACGAAACACAGCAGGCTGCTTGACGCCGGACTCCGGTGGGAGGGTGGTCGCTAACCAGGCGGGTGTTAGCCCTACCACCGCAAGGGAAGAATTGGCCAGTCAAATAAGGTGTTGTAGTAGCAGATGTAGCAAGAGACAGGAGAATGTGGAAATACGGAAGGGAGGCCTTTGCCCTGCAGTGGGACATAAAAGGCTCATAATAATAATAAATAATAAGGTGTTGGGTGTGACTGTCCAGGATGCGCCGAGCGCGAACGTTCAGTTGAGTAACTGGCGGAACAAAATGCGCTACACGAGGAGGCTTCTTCATGCATTCCAAAACCTGCGGTTGTTGACCCTAAAAAAACTCGTCAATTTTTTTTATCTTGTTTACATATCGATATCCATCACTTTGTAGCTTCGCTAGCTAAATTAATTTGGCACTGTATACAGAATACTCAACACAATTATGCTATGTTATGATATGTTGCTTATACAGATAAGTCTTGATAACACCATTATTTCTTTCCAGAAACATGCTACAGGAGGCGTACATAAAATTCTCACAACTAATGGAACTAATCGAAGTATGTAAAAACACTCTTGATCGCCAATAAACATAGGCAGCGTACAGCCGCGGTCACAAGCCTTGTAATGTTAATAGTCGAATGTGTATAGTAGATCAAATATAACCCACGATGTGTACCTAGAACTATTGTTTAATAATCATTTTTGGTATTATGTACTTTAATATAGGCACACAATATTTTCTTTAAGACTTAAATGTATGTATATCGTGTAATGATTAAAACATGTGTTAGCTTTTGACCACGACTGTACTTTCTAGTCCGCACTGTACAAAAGTGTACCAATTAGATAAAAAAATGATCTTTGTTTTTATCAAGAAGTTCCTTTCATTAATTAAATGAATTGTTTTCTGTGTGACTCTAAATGTGATTAAAATCTTTATTGATAAGATTTTCTATGATGTAAAAAACGTATCACATTATAAATCAAATTTCCCATAAAGCCGTTACGTTTAAATGAATGTATTTCACAGAATATTTGCTTTTGAAAGTTGTGCATTTGACCTTTTTTTTATTGTTTTTTTTTTGGTATGAAAGTCGAGTTTGTCAATATTAATGAAATTGAAAAAAAAAAGGTTTTAATCCAGAACGTGATTTTGTTCATGATTCTACCGCAAGTTTAGGAACTTCCCTACTACCTTAGCTTTGGTTTCCTCGGAAAGCGGTTCCGTCATAGAAAAACGGACCTCAATGAAATTCTGTCACTTTCACCAGTTTTTGACACTAAGGTGATAAACAACACTGTATTTAGACAGCTGTAAACAACACTGTATTTAGACAGCTGTAAAGCCACGGTTTCCTATTAGAGCGGTGACCGCCGTATAGCGTCCGCAATTTACCGGTGAATGACGTCACTGAAAATTTATGAAAGTAAGATGGTCTGTTTTCGTAGAGAACGTTTTTGACACCGTAAGTTCAAACCCTGCTCCCAAATATTTAAATCGCTAGATTTGCCGTACTTAGTCACGCGAAAAAGTGTCCATATTGAGAAGAGTGAGCTGACACATTATTATACACCGTGTTCCGGACGATATACATAAACTTCGACCAGATGTTCAGACCATAGAAATAAGCATTTTTCATTATGGACATACTAATTAATTATTATTTTTTATCTTTTGTTAATT
Source organism: Amphipoea lucens (assembly GCA_947508005.1). Classification (NCBI taxonomy): domain Eukaryota; kingdom Metazoa; phylum Arthropoda; class Insecta; order Lepidoptera; family Noctuidae; genus Amphipoea; species Amphipoea lucens. The sequence goes on from OX382364.1 coordinate 2,260,451, forward strand.
TTCATATAAACTAAATACCTTGACGTAAATCGCCCGATATGCATGCCTCTTTATCCGAATTGGCAACGAAGACGTATTTTCATTCATAAGATTTGGCGGGCTGCAACTTGTCAAAACTGAGTTAAGACCCTTTCTTACTGCATGCTCAATTAAATTTCACTAAATTAAATTACAAATATCTTTGTAACGAAGCCTTTTTAAGTACTACTTCCTTTGTTAGATTTAATTTGTAAAAGCTATAGAAGCGTTTGACAAAGTTTATGGATAACGTGAAGAACACGGTGTATAGCGTTTCCATGACAATCAAGGAAAGTAATTGTGTGTCAAAACGAAACAGAAACCAGACTATTTTTTGAAGCGATTTAAATCTTTTCTTGCCGTCACTGTGGCCGTTATGTGCGGTCACCGCTTTTCTTAGTCAACCGTGGCTTTATTGTGTGACCGTTCACCGCTTTCTTGGGAAACTAAAACTTTATGTGCTCGAACGGAGCGCATAATTATGAACTTATCACAAATCAATCACGATTTCGGAGTGTTCTTTACTCTGAAAAGTCATCAACATGAATATACAAGATGGAGACGACGATACGACAGTAAATTAAACTTCGTATATCTAATGACGGTCCCAGTCTACAGACAAAAAAACAATCAAATATATCCAATAGTTTAGCTGCTATTTGTACTTCATTACAAATTTAAACAAACCTTTTTACCGTCCATTCAACCGATTTTGGCTTTTATTAAGTAGGCATAAGGATGACATTAAAAGCAAAAACGAGGTTACAATACAATACCAGCTGTTTACTGCATCTGCCATTTTTCATGCCACCAACACAATAGAAGTCAAAATCGGTTGAACGGACGGCAAAAAAGGTAAACGTCTTACCTTATTTCAAATGGAGTAAGTATAGTTTGTTTGAACAAAAAACACTTTATTATTTCGATGGTAGGATATATTTGAGTTTCAAAATACTCCAATGCATCCGTATTGTCAGTGTTTTCATTTATTGTCGTCTCCACATTGTATTCACTTTAAAAAAAAACTTTAACATTATTATATTATTTCAATAATTTAAAACATAGTCAATAGCCATATAACTTTGGTTGCAATATTTTCTCGTTCATACGAAAGGGGCTTCAATGTCTTCCAAGACTGATTAATCGTTATATTTTCAACGTTTAAAAATTTATTTTTTTCCTTTTTTCCCATTTTTTTCTGCATAATGAACCTTGTTGATGTTTAAAAAAAAAGATTATTATATTAATGATATTCAAATCGTTTATTAAGACATTGTGCGGTTTTATAATTGCTGACTTGACTATATTATTGTGAACGTCCACGTCCAGTCAACAAAAGAGATAAGTATGCAGGATCGTCGGATATAGTTGAAGTTTAGTAAGAAACCGATGGATGTTGTCGACTGAAATTTAATTTGATAAATGAGCTGTTTGTTTTCTATTAATAAAATTAAATTACATTCGAGAACATCCATCGGTTTCTTACTAAACTTCAACTATATCCGACGATCCGCATACTTAATCTCTTTTGTTGACTGTACATAAAATGTATGGAAATACGTGCACATTATAAACTTTTTGTGAACTGAAATTTAAAAGCTTCTGCATGTATCTATACAAATTATAAATTAAAGTCGCTTTTCATGACTTTCTGTGTGTGATCAGGATCACATTGTTCTTCTAAACTAAGATTTTGACGCGGCTTTCACCATCATTTAGAAAATTTGTTCCGGAGGGTTTATGTGGAGGCATTAATTAATATTAAAATTACATATAATAAGGAAATCTCGATGTCTTGTCAAAGCCGTGCGAAGCAGGGGCGGGTCGCTTGTTTCCATACATTATAAAAGAAAGAAAGAAAAGAAAGAAAGAAAATACGTCCCTGTCGTACTTCCCTGTGTTATCATGATGCCGTGACGTGGACGTGGACGTTCACAAAAATATCGTCACGTTAGAAATTATAAACGCGCACATTCATGGATAAAAAGTAACATATCTAGATGTTGTGCGATTCTTCTGTGTTTTTGGGGTTCATCTGTGTAGGAAGAGAAGATACTAAAGGAACTGCTGTGATGAGTGTAAATGTCAGGAGGATATAATTACACAATTAAGCTGCGTTTCCACCAGAGATGAGCGATGATGCGTAGCGAGGAATATGTGTAAAAATAACCAATAACAACGCTAACTTAGTTCACGCTATGAAAATGAAGCGATGTTATTGGTTTGTTTCACACACATCCCTCGCTACGCATCCTCGCACATCTCTGGTGTAAACGCGGTCTTATAGCCCGGCCGCCGAGAGAATGCGTTCACACCGGTCAGTGCGACAATAGGGATGATGACAATTTTAAAAATTTAATCCCTAAAATGTTTGTTTGCAAATAGTGCAAACAATATTATAAAAAGTGTATGAGTTATAAAAAAATTGCAAGGTATGAATGTTTTAAAATAACTGCCAGACAAAGAGAATATATAATATCATAGAATTGTCGTCAAGACTATGTAACTTCATACTAGCGCCATACCTTGTCCGTATCGCGCGACAAGGACTAGAATAATCCCCCCCCCCCCAAAACCTCTCAAGCTTTTAGCTTCTCCATATTTCTATCGATTTTACATATTTTTCAATTATCTCATTTTACTTCTTTGAAATTACACTATCTTTTCTAATAAAGATCAGATTCACAAAACACTTATTCCTTTGTATGAAACTGACAGGTGTCAAGAACGCACTCTCTCGTCGGCCAAACTAAAATGTATAGACGCCAGCACATCAAGGTACCCGACATTGTCAAATTTTCCCAATCAGCTTTGAACCTTATGCTTTTGCGATAAAGTTGAAAGTCTATTAAAGAAATTTAACAGATTGTAGTAGTTTGATGTGCTGGCGTCTGTACATTGTAGTGGTCATAGAGGGAAGTTTGGATCAGCAACAAAACTTGCAGGAGATGTATTCCGCAAACAATTCTTACCGTGTAAACAAGTGCACGTTTTCTAAGTAAGAATTTCTTGCGCAAATCATCTTCTGCAAGTTTTGTTGCTAATCTAAACTTTGCTGAAACTTGCATCTTGCACAAACATCGTTATGTGTGTTGACTAGTAATTAGATTTATAAAATATCCGGTGTAACCTGTATACAGGGTGTCGGGAATCGACGCGTAAACTGAAACCATGAATGCAGCACATGATTCTAGACTCCCGCAGCGTAGAAATGTTTCGTCAAAATAAAACATCCGTTTTATAGAAAAGTGCAATGCCTACGCGGTCAAAATTGTGGCAGAACAAATTTTTTTTTGTTATAACCTATTAAAATTTTGAACTCAGAGCCCTGATTCACAACCATACGACAGGCTATCGTATCGAAAACCTGACATTTAGATAACCTCATTTGACTTCCCCTCAACAGCAAATAGCTGTTGGAAAAATAGCGGGCGTCTATTTGTTTTAAACTGACAAAATTTTCGGGTTTTGGACTTGTGAACAGCATTGAGAAGACTCCTACGATAACAATGATTAATGTTCGATACGATACAGAAGCATATCGAGTGTTTGTGAATAAGGGGGCAGGTTTAGAGTTATGTACTGAATCCATGGTAACAGGTTGTACAGACGCCAGCACATCAAGCTACCCGACACTGTCAAATTTTCCCAATCAACTTTGAACCTTATACTTTAGCGATAAAGTTGAAAATCTATTAAATAAATTTGATAGATTGTAGTAGCTTGATGTGCTGGCGTCTGTACGTCGATGTCCCTGCCACCCTGTATTTGTAATAAAACTTTTAACATCTACACTCATCACCCAGTTTCCTGATGAAACATTTGCCTCTGATTGAGCATTTCTTTCTAACATTACCTTCGATTTGTTTAAAAAATAAAATATTTTCAGTGTTACGGGTATCTGTGTAGTTACATTTGTAAGTATAAAAATTATCTGTGTACACCAGTTGACGTTGTCAAAAATGTCATCTGTCAATGCCGTTTGACGTTCTGATATGGGATGCAGAGAAGCATAGAGAAATAGAGTAGGCAAGCTAAATGATTTGTCGATTATTCTGATTCTAGTGTGTACCAACTAAACAGAAGTTAGAGTGTCGCTGTCTCTTACTAACATAAAAAGTGAGAAAGAGACTGGTGATTTAGAACTGTCAAACTAGCCTTGTTTACATTTAGGGTGTTCTTTTAGAAGTATTCTAGTCTATTCTTTCCTAGCCTATAGCTACCTACTGCCGGGTAGCTGCCTCTCCCCGTGATAGAAGTATTAGTTGGATCTAATTTGACATTTCATAATTACTGCCATCTCTTTCTAGTTTTGTTTGCGAGAAAAGGATAGCAATATTTTAATTTAAGTTTTCGATGGTTAACAGCAGAATCAGTGCCATTGCAACGATGATAGAAGGAGATAGAAGAAGACTTAATATTAGTAAATATGTCTTCTATCTCTTTCTCTTCTAGACGCAGCGAGGCTGTAGATTGCCTACCTATTATCTTTAAGAGTAGCTAGACTGTATAATTATTATTTCTTAGCAATAGAAATAACTAAACTTGGTAAATTACTAACTTTATTTTAAGACACTATCCCCCTTACTAATAAATTTATTATATCAGATGAATAGTTACACACCGATTTATCTCTTCAGTCGTCAGTAATTTGGCTTTCGAAAGAAGAAGACAAAGCGTTGTGTAACTATACATACTCTATACAACGTTTATTAGTAAGAGGGTAAACGTTAAATCACAAGCATATAATTAATCTAAATATTAAAAATAAAAGTATGACATGCTGTGCTAGCAAAATAAGAATATGACCTCTATTGGCATCATGGTAACTATTTAGTTTAGTTGTCAAACTAAATTTTGTCTTTGAATCTTAAAAAAAAAATTAGGACAAATATTTGTACCGTCCCTGTTGAAGACGTATTGTTCTTATTTTGTTCGGAAAGTACCCGAGGAGCAATTTCACTATTTTTAAAAACGTTCGCTTTCAAATATAGCCTAAATCTATCAAAAATAGTTTTTGACATTGATTGTCGATGACATGAGATTACGACTACAGTTCGGCGGTCGAGAGAATGTGTTCCTGACACCTGTCAGTGCGACAATCCTAGTAAGTAATAAAGATTAAATTCGCAAAACACGTATTCGTTTGTATGAAACTGACAGGTATCAAAAAAGCATTCTTTCGTCGGCAGCACTATAGATTTTGAAAGTTTTTATAAATATGCGAATTGGCCTTCTGTAATCTACATCCACTGTGCCACAAATGAGTTGTTCCAGGAAAAACTATTATTTTCATATTATACAATGGTGTTTGTTTCAGCGCAAATTGTTAAGTTATATTTATTAGCTAATTTGTTTCCTGTTTATAGATCAATAAATTATTACATTGTTATAATTCGTTTAGAATTTATGACTACTCTGTTATAGTGATTTGTATCATACAGCATGAATTAGTTGAAGTTTAGGTCATTTTTGTCTGAATACGCATGTGGTTGAGATGCCAACAGTTTTTCTCGATTTTTGACGATCGATAAAATCTGTCAGGTCTTGCAGATTTCATCGATTTTATCGATCGTTACTGTCGTCTGTTAACGATCGATGAATGTTAAGGTTAAAATTTTCTCGATCGATCTGTCGATCGACAAAAAATCGAGCGAGTCTGTAGGCACTTTTATCCTGATAAAGGCAAAATATAGAGGCGCTTTCAATCTGGTCGACAGGTTACAGCTTAGTAGTTGCTAGACAAATTGTAGCCCGACTGTCTAGAGTAAAAATATAATTATTTAGTGCGTACTCACTGTAACCCCTCTACCAAATTGAAAGCACTTGTTCACGCACGTTTTTTTAGCTGTCAAAATCTGCGGTACGTCGGCTGCGTCGCGCCGTATGAACCGTTTTTGTTTCAAGCTTCCATAATGATCCTTACAATACTGATGACCGTTTCTATGTACATATATGTACGGCCAGTAAACCATAGGTCCGTTGTTAATAAACGCACAGTAAAGTTATGCCAACCTTGTATTATGTATTAGAAAGGTGTTGTCGAATTTAAGGATGTGGTACAGACGCCAGCAAATGAAGCTACTAGAAACTGTCAAATTTCTTTAATAGATTTTCAACTTTATCGCTTAAGCATTAGGTTGAAAGTTGATCGGGAAAATTTAACAGTTTCGGGTAGCTTGATGTGCTGGCGTCTGTACAGACCATCAAACTGAATATCTTTCTCCATGGTGCCAACATCGTAATTGCGAAAAAATAATCAGCCGTCCCATACATTTGGGTCGAGTTCTCTCATACCTTTCTCATACATGTTTCATAATACCTAAAATGTATGGTTAAAGGTAATGCCATAACATAACGCTTTATGAATAAGCGGGTAGATTTTTACGGCGAAAAAAACGTGTGTGAACAAGAAGCCTAAAAAAGCGCACTTTATACAAAAGGCTGAAAGAAGATTTTTAGATAGCATACCGTAGCGGGATCAAGAAGGTCCTATAGGCACCCCTTACGAGTAACGCGATTACCTTCATGCCTTCTGTGTGACGCGCGCTTAAATATATTGATACTTTTTGCAAATTGTGATGTGAAACTACAGTCCTTTCACAATTATTTTTACCTCTGACAGCAGCAACCTAACATCAACCTTATTGGTAACTGCAATAAAGATCACTATGACTTTGACACACTTTTCAGTGGTAGCAACCCAAAAGCGACCTTATTTTAACGAAAATAAGTATCACTGTGATTGTCACAGTGATGTAAAATCAGAGGTAAAATTACGGTGAAAGGATTGTAAGTTTACCGTTCATTTCATATCAATTTTTGTGGTAATTGTGAGAGTTACCTACTTATGACAATTAAATCAATTCTAACAGTAAAAAATCCTTCAAGTGTATCTATTATACATTACCAGCAAAGTTGATTCTATTAACAGAAATAATTAAAACAAGTTTATTTATTTTTATTGTTAAGTCTTTAGAGAATTAGGATAAGAATAAAATATTAACATTTCCAATATAGTTAGCAGTGGATTCTTTTATGAACTTTCTTTGAATATTCATATATCTAGGTAAGCGGATATTTATATAAATGTATTATTTTTGTAATTTTCTTGAACATCATAACATGTCATGTCATACTTTATCATGAAATTACATAAATGACATTTTGTCTTTAAAATGTGCCTTCCACATAATCACGATTTTGTCTAATTTGCAAATATCTAAAAAGTTGTATAGACGCCATTTTGAATCTCGAAGAAAGCCGAAAGTTACCGATTGCACTTATTTAACACTAACCTCCAATATTTTTCGTTTATTAGTTTAATAATGTCCATCTAAATCAGATACTTACTAGTATTAGTTTATTTTAATTTTAAGTCCTTAACTTATTGATTTTAGTATCACTTTTAATTTAGGAACTTTACAATTTAGTACTTTTTAGTCAAGTATCCTCAGTTTTTTACTTTTTAAATTAACGTACGAATATCAATTTTGTGTGATGGCAAGTATTACGGTTAAGATGAATAAGGGTCGTGCAAATATAAATTATAGTATAAGGTACCTTTCGCATTTTGCGTAAGCGTTCATCGAACGTATAGGTACGCTGTGCAAAGGCGATGCTAACGCCGCGTCTAACGCTAGACGCGAAGGCATTTGTGCGTAGAAGTCAATGAAAGGATAACAAATACGTAGTTGTCGGAAAGAATACATGAATATACCTACTTAAATCCTTGGTCATTATTCCACAAGTCATAATTTTGATACAATGGTAAATAAAATTACCAACTGTATATTCTATTCTAGTTTGTGTTTATACAATACAAAAGTTATTTAATATTTTAATTTAAAGCCTATAAACTTTGAGAAAACAATCATTGCCAACAATTTCATACCTATGTATGTAATATCTACATCTCGTCGTAATGTTTTCGGATTTATATCAGTCATTTTACTTTAGGCGTTAACTCGATCGGTAATGCCAACATATATCCAATGGGGCAATTACTAGCAGGTTGTGAACTTTCTGTTACACCTTGTATGTCATGCAAGACACATTGCCATTACAACAACGCAAAAAGGCCAACGTAGGCGACGAATTGTATGTCCGACCCAGACACGACACACAAAAATTCTGTCAAAGTCTGCAAGGCGTATTAGATCATCTGATTTAAATTGTGCGCCCCTCTACTGCTTGTTACGAATACAATTGAAGTACAGATGCCAGCATATCAAGCTACTACAATGTGTCAAATTTCTTTAATATATTTTGAACTTTATCGCTAAACTATAAGGTTCAAAATTGATTGAAAAATTTGACAGTTTCGGGTTGCTTGATGTGCTGGCGTCTGTACATATCTTCTATTCAAGGGGGAAGCGCCAGGGTAGCCCGCGAAATTCAAATTTTGTTACGTTTTTTGCAATTTGCAGGTCTGTGTCAGGTTGTATGTTGAACAAAATATGATTCGCGACCATAACAAGTATTTACAGAATTATTAAAATCATCAATAAAATCCTCTAAGGTCATATAACCCACGAATGGAATGACTATTTCTGATATATACTTATTCAATAGCGCGTGTGTCAGTGGCGCTAATCCCTTAAGAGGGGGGAGGGGGGGTTGTATAAAAAAGTTTTTAGAGGTATCTTCATGATTTTTTTCTATCCTATCAAATTAGTTGTATTATGTTTTCAACACAATATCTACTTAGCATATGTCCTGAAGAATATCATATATTTTTTTCTGATTTGTTTACGGTAGTCGATCATATACTTTTATTACTTCTAAGTGTCCAAACACACTATGCCGATGGTACGCGACCGAAGTTCCGCGGCTGATTTTACTGTACGCTATAACGCAACGTAATTTCGGCATAATGTGTCGTCAGTAATTCAAATAGCATTACAGGCGTAATCATGCCGAACTTCGGTCGCGTACCGTCGGCATAGTGTGTTTAGACACTAAAACTTGCGTTTTTTGCGTTTAGGTCCTATAATCCCTGTAATAAAAATCTTAAATTAATTTTTTGTGCGTTGTGCGTACTTTCTTAAAAGTTCAAAAAGTGCGTGGGATTGTTTGTAACCTTGTAAGGCCGAAGCGAGAGCTTAGATTCTGATTCATAAAACCTAAATCTAATTCATATTGAGATAACGTGATTATATGTAAGCCTTCGTGGTTATTTTCTATAAGTTTATTTGTACAACTTTTGTAAATATCCTGTATAAACGATGTTAAATATTTTTACGTTAAATGTTAGTTAAAGCTATAATTGTTGTAAGGCATTCAAATAAAGAAATAAATGTGGAAGAGGACGACGGGAGTAAATCAAATCTTTTATTCCGCTATTTGCGTCGTTAGTAAGTACGACGACATTTTCCAGTGTAGCTTACTTATCATTGTACGAAAAGCCTATACAATGCAAGGTCAGCTAGAACTGGTGTCGAGTCCACCTTGGGTTAAAACATACTCCCAGAATATATAAAGAAAAGAAAGAAAGAAAGAAAATACATTTATTTAGCACAGACTAAAAGACACACAATACACCAGATACATCAGATAACAAAAACAAAACAAAGATCAAATAAAAAGCGTAAAGTCCGATGTAAGTGGATGTAGTAGTAGTATTTGATGGTGGTTTGGATTTCTTATACCTAAATACTATAAAAAAAAACAACTTCGTATTAAATATTTTAATCACCTAATTAAATCTTCGGCTATTCTAGTCACCTTACCATACTTCAAGTACTTTTTCTTAAATGTTTTATTTTCGTCTATACGCACTCTGACACCTTAGAAAACATTCCGAGACGAATTACAATTTGGCGCTATATTCAGTTTACCGTCAAATTACAGCTACACATGTACTCCGTGATCAATTTTGATCATATCAGAGGCCTTCTCCGCAATCATAATGACTGGAGCGTTTATATTCCCGCTAGTAACGGATGGCATTACACTTGCATCTACAACCCTGAGTCCTGCCACCCCCCTTAGTCTCAACCTCTCATCCACCACGCCCTTACCTGCGACCCCCATGGCACAAGTACCTATAGCATGGTACTGAGTACTCGCCAAGTTTAAAACATAACATTTCCAGTATTCATGGCTCCCAAAATCCAAGCCTTCACATTCACTGACTTTCATATCTACTATTTGAGACTCCATTTCCATAAAATATGTAGTGTTTAAGACACTTAAATAATCTTCTACGTACTTGGCGAAGTTCTCCAAATCTTTTTTTTGAGTGAAGTAACCAGAATAGATGAGAGGACTGTCTTCAGGGTCTGAACTTTTGAGCATGATTTTGCCTCTAGATTCTGGGTGTAGTTGTGTTATTAAAGTAAAGAAGGACCCTCTTTGCTGCGTGACATCTGCTAGAGCTATACAAGATTCATCTTTTAGTGTAAAAGTATCGGAACATAGTAAGGGTGGAAGAATTGCAGCTGTTGGTGTAGGTACAGCAGTGATCTGATAGTCGGGATAGTCTTGAGATTTGTTAAGAGCTACAAATCCCAAAATTGATGGCGTAGGAAAACGATCTAGACTCCCTAAAGGCTCAATGTTGTCTAAGATTGAAGACATGCTCCTTTTTCCAGAAATAACTACAGGAAGAAGGGGATGGTCTTGCATATTTTGGCCGACGTTTGGTGAATCTAGTACCACATCTATGTTCATTTCTTTTAAATGGTCTTTCGGTCCAATGCCAGATAGCATAAGTAACTGTGGAGTGTTGATGGCCCCAGCAGATAAAACAACTTCATTCCTTGCATTCAGTTTCATAATTTTTCCTTCGGGAAGTTTCACTTCAACTGCTGTCGCTCTTTTATCCTTGTTTAATATAACTCTCCTGACAAGTGTATTTTTTAGGACGTGCAGATTTTTTCTTTCCTTTATCGGGCTTAGAAAAGCGTTTGCTGTATTTTGTCGAACATTTTTATCTACAGTAAAACTTGATGGCGCATATCCCAACTGTTGATGTCCATTGTAATCCAAAAGAATTTTATGACCATTTTCTTTGAAAGCCTTTAAGTAATCCTTTGTTTTATGTTCCCAATTAGGTTGTGTGATGCCTAAGTATCCTTTGGTACTATGTAAATCGGCTGAATCACTATTCATTATATATTTATTGTTTAATCGTTCGCTTTTCTTGAAGTACGAGGTCACATTGTCCCAATCCCAGCCTTGGTTCTCTTTGGCCCAGTTTTCATAGTCTACCTTATTTCCTCTAACATAGAACATGAAGTTGACCCCGCTGGATCCTCCGAGCATCTTACCTCTTCGATTGTGGATGGTCTTCGTCTTGAGACCTTGGCTGGAGAAGCCATCGTCGACCGTGTAATAGTTCCAGTCGGGTAGAGCGGCTGATACTAATACTGATAAGCCTGGTATCTGGAAAGAACAAAAGGTAATGGATGATATTTATTACTTATTGACTAAATTAAACCCCAAAAGGGCGTTGGCCTTTTTTGACAATTTTTTTGAGGGTTTCAACTTATCTGCACATTGAATTATTATTGGATTTGCAGAAATGTGAGATTGACTTTCCAGATAAACTGTGTACTTTATTCACACAATTTAAATCAAACTTCTAGTTCACTCTGGAATGATGCAATATTTTACTGCTGCAAATGCCAGGTGTGACTTCAGGACAAACTTGGACGGTGGCGAATCGTATTTTTGGACATTCGGTAAGAATTGACTGCGTACTAACGTTTGAAGCTCCTGGCGGATCGTCCCCCGCCTCAATGAGCAGCACATTCCAGTTGGGTATCTCTGTCAGTCTGTTGGCTAACACGCATCCTGCAGATCCCGCCCCCACGATTATGAAATCAAACGTTTGACCATCTGGAACATGCAAAGAAACGACTCAAGATTAGGTACATTTTCAAGAAAATGTATGTTCGCAATTTTAGGCCCTTTTGCACCACAAATAACTAAATATATTTAGCGCTAAACATATTTTATGTGATGGCTCAGTGGTAAGGCCCCGTCTCTTATGCACGAGGCTGTTGTTTTAAATCCAGGTAAGTGCCAATGTGACTTTTTTCATTTATATGTACAGACGCCAGCACATCAAGCTACCTGAAACTGTAAAATTTTCTCAATCAACTTTGAACCTTTTGCTTCAGCGATAAAGTTAAAAATCTATTAATGAAATTTGCCAGATTGCAGTAGCTTGATGTGTTAGCGTCTGTACAATAAAATCGCATTCAATAGGACGTGCAACTCTGGATTTTCCTTGGTGTAAACAGCCCCCTTATTCACAAACACTCGATATGCTTCCGTATCGTATCGAACATTAATCATTGTTATCGTACGAGTCTTCTCAATGCTGTTCACAAGTCCAAAACCCGAAAATTTTGTCAGTTTAAATCAAATAGACGCCCGCTATTCTTCCAACAGCTATTTGCTGTTGAGTGGAAGTCAAATCAGGTTATCGAAATGTCAGGTTTTCGATACGATAGCCTGTCGTATGTTTGTGAATCAGGGCTCAGAAGTCGCATGCATTTATTGAACGGCAATCCTTGCATTCAATTATTGTATGCAATTTTATGGAAATTGCACGCGTGTAAACACTTGCATGCAATTTTTGAATGGCAATAATTGAACGTGCTTTAGCCTTTATGGCATGCGATTATTGCTCTTGAACGTTCCAGAAAATTGCACCGTGTCAATAGGGTTTTACAGACACAAACATATCTATTCAGATCAGATGTCGTGAAAAATTATAATAATAATGCCGCAGGTCAAGGGTTACACATAAGCAGCTTGCTTTACCTATACACATTCATTATCTATATTCTATTATTACAAAATTCAATGCTGGTATCTTGTACAGACGCCAGCACATCAAGCTACCCGAAACTGTCAAATTTTCCCAATCAACTTTGAACCTAATGGCTTTAGTGATAAAGTTGAAATTCTATTAAAGAAATTTGACAGATTGTAGTAGCTTGATGTGCTGGCGTCTGTACAACATGAATTAGGTAAACGGCGTACCTACCTATTATCGATAGGTAGGTAGGAGTAGGGCTTGTAATTGCATAAGTAATTAAGATATTTGTTATGATAGTAGGTAGATGTTTAAGCATGTATAAAAATAGTATTATTGTTTTGTAAACGTTTTCTTATCAACATTCGTGCTCCTAATTTCAACTGGATTTATGTGGTCTTAAATTTTTTTTTTTTGTCCTTATGGCCTCCGTTTTTTTCTGTGTAGGTTCATATAGTGAACTAAGTAGGACAGGCTAGGCTTCTCAAACAATAAATAAGACGATAAACTCAAACTCAAAGCATTTATTTCAATTAAACCAATTACAGGCACTTTTGAATTGTCAAGGGGTCGGTCAGTCAGAAAGATGAAGCTTATAGTTGCCCATTTCAAAGCGTAGGTACCTATGGAGAAGAACGGGCAAGAAACTCCATGGACACTTTTAAATCAAAATAATATAGTTACAAAGTATTGGTTACATCATTCATGTTAAAAATTGTACACGTGAGAACGATGCAGAACGTTAAAAGCGTCCATAATGAAAAGACAAGAAAACATAGCAATTCCAATATTAAATTAAAATAAGCCATGGCAGCACGAACATGACGCATGTATTAGCACCATTCAGCCACAGAATACTTAAAGTACTACGATTCAGCTCAACCATTTTGAAGGGAGCTAAAATGATCCAACACACGATAAAGTAAACGGTCCCACGTTTAGGTCTATCTAAGGCCTGTACCTTGTAATAACTTTGGGTAATTGCTGGGGGGCCTCCATCCTCCATGTTCTAGTTGTTCTACCGGATATCCCCGATGTGGCAGACCAAGTGGGCTTCCGAGCCTAAAAATACCTCATACGTACGAGCGCCAAGGAGCGAAAATGTTGTGCAATTTTCAAACAAATTCCTTTCCCACGTAGCGGGCCCATGCTGACTTCGAAATGTCATTTTCATTTTAAATGTAGGCAATGACGTAATCGGTAAGAAAAATATAATATGGTGCAATAAAAAATCAACCTTTATGTGCTTAACATAGGTATTTTTATTCTTTGACTGTACATACCGTCTCCCTAGATCGGGCTCCTTTTCCCCTAAAAACCAACCAAGCATCACACTTCTTACCCTGTACATTCGCGTGTGGTGGATACAGCGATGCACTGGAGTCCAATCGGGTCAGGCTTACAACAGCTATTTGTACCAGCCTGATCAATGGGAACAGCACCTTCACTTCTGCTATAGAAGCAGCATGCAAGATGTTTCTGAAAATATTCAAGTTAGTCGCATTAGGAGTAGGTACTACGCTTTGGAATGGGCTTCATATAGTTGACTGGCCGATTCCTTGACAGTGCAAACGTGCGTGTGACTGGTTTAATTGAAATAATTGCTTTGTGTTTGAGTAGATTGACATGTCATGATAGGGGCGTGGGTCCAGCTCTGGACTCTGGGAAGCTTAAATTATAAATCTACAGATGAATTTAAAATTAGGTAGATTCTCTCATTTCGGTGAGGCTTAACCCCAAATTCCCCCGGGTCTTTAGTTAGCCTTGCACACAAACACCATGATCAAAATAATGTTTCTACTGCTATGACGCAAGCCTCCTCTCTGTGTGGGAAGCAGGTAGTAAAAGATTAGGTACTATCCCATAACAGTCGCTATGGCTTTCAGGAAGGCACTAGCCGCAATGAATGGCAGTGCAATTTTAAATTTGACGTTTTAGGACATGATAGTTTGACTCTTTTGCATCAAAATTCATGGGAAATCCCAAATTTTATGTATTTTTGAAAATATCCCAGCATTCTTAACTAAATATCACTTTTCTATAAATTCTCAAATTGAAAGGGCTTCATTGCTATTCCATTGGCTTTAACACACTCTTGTCACTTAGTTTCTGCAAGGTCACCTGACTCCTCTAGATTTTTATGTTTGGGCTTATATGAAAAGCCTTGTACGACATCGGGGTCTTCAGTAGAAGTACTAAAGCAAAGAATATACATGCAGCGGAACACTTATGAACTAATTTCACTTCAAAAGTTATCAAGACAGAAGTTAGAAGAAGAGTAATGGCTAGTATAAAGCAAAGAGGTGCCATTTTGAACGAAATTTAAGGCTTCGCTTAAAATGGGCACCTTAGCGAGTAGACCGTCAGTCATGTGAAAAACTACAACTTATAACAGTAGGTTTTAAATCAGTTTACGAATACAGTATGTATAGTCCGCGGCGTTTCTAAATTTGCCAAAGATGTAAACAACAATGGCCGCTCGAAATTGAATAAAATCGATATACAAGAACATTTTTATTTTAAGTAATGTTTGTTTTCGTCTAGTTAGCTCGGAGATTTAGACGAAAACAAACATTAAGTAAAATAAATGTTCTTGTATATCGATTTTATTCAATTTCGAGCGGCCATTGTTGTTTACGTCTTTGGAAAATTTAGAAACGCCGGCTATGTGTATGCTATTTAAAGATTACTTCAAGTAGCAGTACTTACATATAGTACTTAGTACTTCAATAGAGATAGAACTACTTAGTTACCGTATGTAGGTACCCTGTAATGCGGTTTGCGGTATTTTCATACGTTGTAGCAGATTCTATTTCAACTGCTACCAACCGCGGCTTTTATACTATTGTCCCCGTCACGAGAAGCTATAAATTTTGTAAATAGAGAACTTCTACTAAGTTACCAAATAATCCCAAATTCAATCAACTTAAGTGTCTTAAGTAACATGCGTGTAACAAAACTAACGCGCAATTTCACTTGGGTTTATAGTATTTTAGCGATATAGAGCGCTGTCGTCTAATGTTTTGTGGTACTGGAACGCGTCTGGCTCATGGAACTGTAGCGGTATCTACAACGCCACATGCGAACTATGCGTCATACTAACGTCACGCAAAATCCTGCATCTCGCAAGCAGAGTTTACCGCGCAACTAGCATATACAGGCTGGTCCAAAAGTCGTGGATCAAACGAAATAGGGAGATGAAGGAGGTCATTTCCAACAAAAAATCTTTCTACAGCATGGTCATAATTCAATTGCCCTAAAAGTTATGAATATTTGTGTATACCGAGTTCTTGTACAATTAGACGAATTTAAAAAAAAAAGTGATATAAAACAATAAAACAAACGGTGTTGTATTACTATTAGATAATGTATCAGCACTACAAAGTTCTATTAGGGCTCTGAGTATCAAATTTCAAGAGCAATTTATTTTTTTCCAAAAATTTTGTAACGTTACCAAAAATATTTTCTCACTTTAAAAGTGTTGGAAATGACCTCCTTTATCCCCCTACTTCGTTTGATCCACGACTTTTGGACCACCCTGTATATAACGGCCCAACATGAATCAGTGGGCAGTTACCGCCAGGCACAACACCAGTCTGGGCGTAGGATCCTCCCTTTACTCTATAGAGTATGAGTGAACTTTACACCCTGTTCCTTATACTTCTATAGTGGTGAATCCGAACATGAACGTCAGCACAGCCTTCGTGCAAATACTTCAGCGTGACGTCATCATCATCACTCCCGCAAGCATTAGCGGCGAGTCACCCAGCCAGCCAGCAATTAATTTACCTATTTATTTATCTATATCTATTTATTTTATATTGAAAAATGTTGCATTCCGTAAGATGAAATGTATCGGGAGTATTTGCAAACATTGCTGTATGTTATCTGTAGTATTATAATACATGATTTCTATTTCTAAAACGGTGCGTAATTGTAATTCCCGTATTGAATGCAACGGGAAAACCGTAGAATGATAACGCATGCGTTATTATAAGAAGGGGAAAACCATTTATTTGCACACGAGTCTAGCTCTTAGGTACGGTCAGCAATGAAAGTCGGTCATCATCTGGCTAGCCTTTTCCCAACTTCGTTGGGGTCGGCTTCCAGTCTAACCAGTTGCAGCTGAATACCAGCATTTTACATGAAGCGACTGCCTATTTGATCTCCACAACCCAGTTACTGGGTAATACGATACCCCTTAGTAAGACTGGCTGTCAGATTTTCGGGCTTCTGACGACCCGTAACGACTGCCAAAGATCCACGATTGACAGCCGGTACCAACGGCTTAACATGCTTTCCGAAACATGGAGGGTCTTGATATGTAAACATGGTCACCCATCGACGGACCAACTGGCCGCATGCATAACTTGATCGATCGACCAGCGCGGCTGTTATTACTGACGGACATACTAAATTGATAGGTACAAAATTATTCGGTGCCTACCTACAGTGGTTTTCAGAGAGGGCTTGTGGCTAAGTAATAACAGCCGCACGGTTCGATCGATCAGGTTAAGCTACGCTTGCCCCAGTTGGTCCATGGATGGGGACATGAGGACCATTTTTAAATACCAAGACCCCTGCCCTGGATCTTTGACAGTCGTTACGGGTCGTCAGAAGCCCGAAAGTCTGACAACCAGTCTTATCAAGGCAAAGGGTTTCGTATTCCCCAGTATCTGGGTTGTGGAGGTCAGATAGGCAGTCGCTCCATGTTAAAATACTAGTACTCAACTGCATCCAATTAGATTGGAAGCCGACCCCAACATAGTTGGGAAAAGGCTAGCCAGATGATGAGGACAGTGGTTTTCAATACTTCATGTAATCAAGAATTTCTGTTATTTTAAATAAAAAATCAAAATGTTGTAATTCACATAAACAACATGACACAACACAACACAACATGGCACAACATGGGCACTTACGAAATGTCAGAAGCTTGGTACATGGTTCCAATTGGTCGTGTCCTATGGAGAAGAGCCGGTAAGAAGCTCCACGATTACTCTTTTAAAAATAATTGGCATTTAAAATGTTTTTAATTTATAGTGTTTATAGGCATGGGAGGCCAGTGCAGGCCTGTGAACAAGTGCCAATAAAAAAATAGACAATGGTCTACAAATCAAGAGTACAAGGCTTACAACATAAATATAAAATGATAAAATATAAAAAAAAACCTATTAAATCCAAATGATTTATGATTGCCACTACAACCACTAATAAAGAGCGGGAATTCAAATTGTAGGTATCTAATCCTACTAATATAATATATAATATTATAAATGTGAAAGTTTGTAAAGATGTTTGGATGTTTGTTATTCAATCACGCAAAATCTAATAAACGAATTTGGATGAAATTTGGCACACATATACAGGGTGTTACGGAAAGGGCACATCAATACAAACGGGTTGAAGAGTGTATCTGGTCTAGAATCTCTGTACAAAATTTCAGCTCAAAAGCATTAACTTTGAAAATGCTTAATATTTTTTTATTTCGACATCACGGCGCTGCACTGGCGCGCGGCGGCGTGATGTGCGTGTACTAGGCGAACAGACACACTACAGATAATGGATAATGACCCTCGTAGTGCGGTGACACGTTTGTTATGATTTCAATTTAATAAACTATCGAAATAAAAAAAATATTAAGCATTTTCAAAGTTACTGTTTTTGAGCTGAAATTTTGTTTAGAGATTCTAGACCAGATACACTCTTCAACCCGTTTGTATTGATATAACCTTTCCGTAACATCCTGTATACAGGGTGAAATTAAATTCTTGGGGGTCATTGTACTCATCATTATGAACAACTTTTACTATGGGACTAAACCTAAAATCGCGAAAAAAAAATCAGCTGTTCCTTGCATTTATGTTCACATAACTCGTCAAAATGTAGGGAAGACCTGAGTTTTTTTCGCGATTTCAGGTTTGGTCCCATAGTAAAAGTTGTTCATAATGATGATTACAATGACCCCTCATGAATTCAATTTCACCCTGTAGATTATAACCGGGATTAACACATAGGATAAATTTATATCCCGATATTCCCACGGGATCGACACTTACGCGGGTGAAACCGCGGAGTGCTGCTAGTGTCAAATAATAAAAAGATTATCTCAAAGAAGCACTTATATAAAAAAATTATTAAAAATAAACGTAGTAATTTGGAAGCAGTTAATAGACATTTACATATTTATGTCGTCAATGAGGTGCCAGGGAAGCCACAATGTGCTTCTTAATTGTCTTCACCGTAGTTTTTAACCGACTTCAAAAAAGGAAGTTCTGTATTCGACCCGTATGTAGGTATGTATGTTTGTATGTCCGCGATTTTCTCAAAAACTAATGAACCGATTTTGATAATTCTTTCATTAATGTGATCTACATACTTTCAGGAAGGTTTTAGTATATAATACATTAGGTAACTATTCTTAAGTACGAAGTTATATGCATAAATGTACTGAATCTCTGCCATGTCTATGCGAATTTTGATGATTCTTCTAGTCGGTGTCTTCAATGCAGTAGTGTTAATTGAATTTGTGTGGGGTAGGTACAACTAAAAAGTGAAAAATAAAAACTTTCTTATAGAAAAAACAACCAAGTACAAAAAAAAAAACACTAAAAAATGATAAATATGTTTAATTTCGGAAGTCGGTGTCGTTGGTTCCGCATTTTCGTATTTTGACACCGACTTCCGAAATTAAAGTTATTTATCATTTTGTAGTGTTTTTTTTGAAGTCGGTTTTTTTTGTAAAAAAGTTTTTTGATAAGGACATGTTTGATGTGGGTTTTGATCTTTCCATCGCTAAGTTCTGTAACCGACTTTGGCAACTTGATAAAAAAGCGGGTACTTCCTCGTTTTAGTTATTCTGTCAAGCGCCGCTAATGAGACACAATTGATTTTCTATTGTTTCGTCGCCGCTTAGGTAAAGTATCATTTTAGTTAACTACCTACGTGTATTTATATTAGGTATGGAAATCGCTTCATAATTTGAAACGTTCTAACTTTTTGCGAACATACAAAATACTATAAGGCGCGTCGCCCACACGAGCTAGAGTCGAGGCGGCGACGAGGCGCGGGCGCACGTTTTCTGTAGGAATAAATATAGATATGTATGTATAGGCGACATACCTATACTTATTCCTATACAAAACGTGCGCCCGCGCCTCGTCGCCGCCTCGACTCTAGGTCGTGTGGGCGACGCGCCTAAGATAAAAGAGAAGGCAGAGTACCTATGTATATTTTATGTAGGTAACTAAAGAGTTAGACACATACAGTAATCATGATACCTATAAAAAATAAAACCGACTTTCGGTGTGTACAGGTCGCGCAATGGTTCTAGATCGCTCGAAGAAAGTAGAGGGGGCAATCGGCGCATGTGTACAATCGCGCACTGAAATTCTTAGCGTGTTATTAAGGGATTTTTTGCGATTGTACACATGCGCCGATTGCCCCCTCTACTTTCTTCGAGCGATCTAGAACCATTGCGCGACCTGTACCTTACCTATTATTTAATTTATCTTTCAACGTTTCAAGATGGAGTTCGTCTATACTTCGTCTATACTATGCAGTTACAGAAATTATATTCACAAGCCGTGTGCCCGATGAAATTCCCATAGGTAAAAATTACGTATTTAAATTCAAATTCTTTATTGCGAACTAAGTGTACAGAATTACGAAGATGTTAACAATAGGTAGGTAGGTTCTTACAACTTAGTTGCCTGTTAAGGCATTGCAATTTAAATGGTTATCTATATTAAAAAAGTATAAGTACATACTCATTATTACAGTTATACAGTTTACATTATATTATATACATTTTATATTATATCATACTATTCTTATAATTTATATCACATTATAATAAGTATCACAATCATTTTAGTACCTATTAAATAATTATTTTTCTTCAAGGAATTCTTTTACAGAGTAATATGCCTTTTCATACAAAACTTTTTCCCCAATTTAACCCCTTCAGGGGATGAATTTTCCAAAATTGCATGCATCCAGGACCCAGCGGTTTAGGTAACGTGTTGTCTGTCACTGTCAGTGAATGAATATTTAAGATTTTTATTAAGTAGATTTCAAAATTTCCGTATCGACATTTTCCGGCGCGGTCCTTTATTAGGGAAAGACAGTAGAAATTTTCATACAAAATCACAATACTGTAACAACCGTACCAACAATATCACGGGAAATTAAATCGTTTACCTAGAGCGGTAGACGGCTATAACCGTATCCGTATAGAGCGTTGTGGATGAAATCTGTTTACGTGTGGGTATGGCACACATTGAGAGCTCGTCCACCACTGGTTTTTTTACAGTAAATCATCGTGATCTCAGCCTTATTGCTTTAACCATAAAGTCTATATAATAAGCAAATAAACTTTAAACTGCGGTAGCCGTGTTTGATGTAAAGAAAGTACCAAATTATACGGCGGTCGCCGTACTGTCTTTCCATGAACTTTTAAAATACGGTTACAGCCTTTACCGCGCCGGAAGGTAATAAATTTGTATTGACACTCGCACCTCGTAGGGAAAGGGAAATAAGGGAATTAAAATATTGCCGAGTGGCTGTCCTCCACCTTGAGGCTAGGTAGGTAGTCTAGAGATCTCGTAACTAATGCAGTACCTATATACAGACCAAGGTAAGAAAAATTCGAAGTTGGCAATCATATAAAAGTAGGTATTTAAAGATACATTTATGTTATTACATAAAGTATCGCTTCCTCTTGCAGTTTTAATTATACATAAATATGTAGGTACCTATTAATAACATAATGATTTTAAACAGCGGGGTAATTGCGTAGGTACCTAACACACTTTCAGTACCTAGCTATGGTTTTCATTTTGACAGTTCAACAACATACATTGCGTTATTTACATTGTTGAGCAGACAAATTTTTCGAACATGAAGCAGTGGATTGGCAATGGATTTCCTTCAAGATGATTCTGCGGGGTAATTGCGTAACACACTATCAGTAGCAATGGCTTCCATTTTGACAGTTCAACAACATACATTGCGTTATTTACATTGTTGAGCAGACAAATTTTTCGAATATGAAGCAGTGGATTGGCAATGGATTTCCTTTAAAATGATTCTGCGGGGTAATTGCGTAACACACTATCAGTAGCAATGGATTTAATTTTGACAGTTAAACTGTTCAACAGCATTCTCGTAACACACTATCAATCTCTATTGAATCATTTTGAAGGAAATCCATTGCCAATCCACTGCTTCATATTCGAAAAATTTGTCTGCTCAACAATGTAAATAACGCAATGTATGTTGTTGAACTGTCAAAATAAAGCCATTCCGGATTGATACTGTGTTGTCTGATAGGTAGTGACTAGTGAGTGATACTGTGTTAGGTAAATACGCAATTATTTCGCTGTATTACAAAACAAATACGACTAAATTGCTAATTATGTGCAATTATTTCAAGAGAATATTTCCATGAGAATAATTTAATATGTAGTGTCTTTCTTTTTTATTTTTAACCGACTCCAAAAACGGAGGTTCCCAGTACGTTTGTTTTTCTATATTTGTTACTTCTGTTGTTTGAAAGAGTAGATACCTATACTTAAAAGGTGGTCATATACCTAAACTTGGTCAAGTTCTGATGAGTGGTTTTTGAGTTAGGTTCGTTAGCTTCAATAATACGTATGTTTTCCGCTTACCTAGTAGGTATAAATAATATGGTGATGATGTTATAATAAGTTCCTGTCACTATTCTTTACTTAGCAAGTGAAGGAAAACGAATTTGTCTGGGGTAGGTACCTACCACAAATAAAAACAAAAAAATATTACTTAAGTACAAAAAGAAAATCTATGTAAGTACAGTCAGCATCAAAAGTCAATTAACACTATCATTTTTACATGTTATTAAATTGACAACAACTTTTTTCAATAAACTGATTTTTAGCTTTGCACATAATAGACAAGAGTATATATTCTAAAAAAAATTCTTCTGCAGCGATTTTGAACAAATATTTTGCTCAATAACTAAGATTAAAAAAACTGAAGTGTTAATCAACTTTTGATGCTGACCGTACAAGGTGAAAAATAATTTTCATTTCAGAAATCGGTTGCAAAAAACGGAAATACAAAACCGACGACACCTACTTCCGAAATTAAACTTATTTTCACTTTGTAGTGTTTTTTTTTTGGAAGTCGGTTATTTTCTTTTTGTAATAAAGTTTTTTTGACGTAGGTAATTATAAATAGTTATTTTAAATTAGGTACTTACTTAAACTGATGTCCAATAATAACAATCACAATTCCACAAATAACATTCCATTTTATGCGCGGGAAATTAATTTTCATTTTTTTTTTACCCTTTTTTTAATGTTTATTTTATGGCAATGACTTCGTTCATTGAGTCTGTTGCGAGATGTGAGTTGTTCTGTGGCCCATGAGTGGCAAGATAAAACTGCTAAATATTAATGCTGGTTTTCGTACCGAGTTTTAAGCCTGACAAAGACGGAATGATGAATAACAAAACATATGTACATAAGTAAGTAGGTACGTTGGTTCTTTGGGCTTGTGACTAAGTAATAACAGCCGCACGCTACGCTTGCCGAGGTTGGTCCGTAGATGGGTTACCTACCATATTTACATACCAAGACCCTTCCGTGCCTCGGAAAGCAAGTTAAGCCGTTGGTCCCGGCTGTCATTCGTGGATCTTTACGGGTCGTCAGAAGCCCGAAAATCTGACAACCAATCTTACCAAGGGGTATCGTCCAGTAACTGGGTTAACATTTTCTAGCAATCAGCTATTTCATCGCTTTTCGGAAGCTCGATAAACCTAGCAATAACAATGCTTTACCTCTAGGCCAGACAATTTATTAGCATCGAGCATCGACATAATACATTGATTGTGATCAGTGAATTACGGACAGACAGATACCGCAAAACGGGGCTACTTTGACTTCCAGGGTTACTTTGACAGGTGTTGGAACTACTTTAGAGCGCCAAAATTTGTTTTCACGTGTGCTCAGCAAGTGTGCGTGACCTCGAGTAATATTGCGCGAGGCGCGGGGTGTGGGGAACGCGTCATAGCGTTGTGATCGGCCTTGTCAAAGTAACCCAGGAAGTCAAAGAAGCCCCGTTTTACTATAGATAATAAATTTTAATAAGTAGGTACTTAATTTTACCCAGTGGACCGATTTTAATGAAATAAAGACTAAATGTTATCTCAAGAATAAATAGAATACTTTTTATTATGTACACCCACCATAAATTACAGACATAAATATAGAAACTTTACAAAGAGTGACACAATGGGCGGTCTTATCGCTAAGAGTGATCTTTTAAAGATAAAGATAGGTAGGTAAGTGGGGGTGCTGAAACAAGATAGTTATTACGTCAATAGGACCACACTACACTAACTATGCATGAAGTAGGTAGGTACCTACTTACCTACATACACAAAAAATTCTATAGGTACTTAGGTATGACATTTGGATTTTTGAATTGAAAAACGTTGCTTGTAACACGTAATTCTTTATTTCCTATACAACCTTTCAACCCCTCTATCACCCCCATAAACAAAAATTAGCCCTTCCATAATAAACCATCTACCTCCTTGTCAATTTTTTTTCGCAATCCACACAGAAAAGGTGTCTAAACGATGTTGAATTGCGTAACACACTAAGGGGCCATCTCCACGAGCGAGAGAATCGCGGCGATAGTTTCGCCGTGCCATTAAATTTTCGCCGCGATGATATCGCCGTGTGGACTGTGGAGACACGTTCTAAGAGAGTGTATAGAAATACATGGCACGACGATAATATCGCCGCGATTCTCTCGCTCGTGGAGACGACCCCTAAGTAGCGTAACACACATATTGTTTTATTTGTACCCAATGATGAACGCTTTACTCGGCAGATCCTGTTTTACATTCTTATTTATTACATATATAATTATATATAATATATATTATAAATTAATTTGGATTAATTATAATTAATCCAAATTAATTTAGAATCGTGTTTATGGTTTCTATTTTGATTTCAATTAGGTATGAGTAGTGGTCGTTAGTGCGACTGCTGAGCGTAGGGTCCTGGGTTGTATTCCCAGGTCACGTAGTCTTATTCAGTTTTAGCATTGGGATCTTTCAGAAGCAGACTAGATTTTTGCCCCAGGTTATGGCAATAGGTCCAACCTCCCGGCCCTATGCCTTACATTTGGAATTATTAAACATTTGTTTTTATAACTACTTATATGTGGTCTATGTGGATGAACAAGCAAACAAACGTCCACTGTATGTACCAAACAGTATTAATTTATTACTTCGCTTTGTTTTGAAAGCTGAAATAAACTGAATCTACAGAATCTATAATAATATTTTTATTAGGGTTGATACTGAACGAATTGAAGTATAGTCTGTCGTTGAAACTGTACTGTCAGTGTCATTTTTAAAACTGTCAGTGTCATCAGTCGTGTTTCGTGTGTTTTGTGTATAAATTCTGTAAAACATACCATATTTTATTTTTAAGGCCATAAATATGTCGAAATTACGGTCCATATTGAATTCATCATATTGCCGGTATTACAGCGTCAAACAGGCGAAGAAAAAGTTGCCGATAATAACGTGTAAACGGCCAGAATTTAATCATTTCGATGGTCAGAGTTACAGTAAGTTTGATGGCATACCGCTGGCTTCTAAAGGCTGGTTGAGTAATAAATCGAAAGGGGACTACTTTGTAATCTACGGAGATGCGAATAAGAAGGAAGAAAAGCAAGTTTACAGGAAGAGTTTTGAAGAAATCGGCGTGTGTCCGAGTTTGATTGAGGTTATGTCAGAACAAGGTTTGTCTTTGCCTACTGCGATTCAAGCAAAGGGAATTCCTTCCATACTAGCCGGCCACAACACTGTAATGACTGCGGAGACTGGTTGTGGGAAGACGTTGGCGTATTTGCTACCAATATTCCAACATATCTTGGAGTGGAAACCTAGTATTAAGGAGGAATTTAACAGTCCTTTAGCTGTTGTTATAACTCCTAGTAGAGAATTAGGTAAGTTAACTATTGAGTTAATTTCGTTTTATATTTTGTTTTAAAAATAATAGTGTCTATTTATAAATTTATTTATTGATTAATTAAAGTGACGTTTAAATGTCAAAAATGTATGGTTAAACAGTCGCTAATCACTACTTAACTTTAACACATTGACTGCCACAGCGGTCACACGGTGTCCGTCAACAATAGATTTTCTATTGTGTCTGTGGTCTGGCAGTCAACGTGTTAAGCAATGTTTATGACTAAATTGACAAATTGTTCAATTTTTTGTGCATCTTTCCAGCTACGCAAGTGGGGGATGTAGCTCAAAACATAGCTCAACGACTCAATCTCAATGTAACCACATTAGTGGGTGGACACACTAAGCAGAAGATGTTGAACCCACCCATAGAATACTGTGATGTCTTGGTGACTACACTTGGAGCGTACAGCAAACTGGTTACAACTGGCGTTTTCAAGATCAATAATGTGCATCACGTTGTCTTGGATGAAGCGGATACGTTGTTAGATGACAGCTTTATTGATAAGTTGGCCCATTTGTTGAAGAAGTTCCCGGTAAGTGGAAATACTGGATGTCTCTACCCCACAAACCTCTTATCAGAGTTTGTATGTGTGAACAGGTCATACAGAAAAGTTAGGTTTAAGTCAGCATTGCCAGTTGTTTTTTGTGCAAATTCCTCCTTTTTTAACTCAAAAGTTTCCAAAATGAAACATTTTGAGTTATAAAAGGGGGAATGTCGCTGGCACAACTGAATTTTATATCTTGTTGGCCCAAAACTTTGCCTCTTCCACGGCGTTGTCAGTGGCAGCGCAGAGGTCACTTTGACTGCATGTTTTGGGACATAGCTCCACAATCACACCCTACTGCCGTTCTGTCAAGGTAGCCCCACTTTACCAGGTTGTACTTACATCTTCCTGCTTGTGTCTGGAGACGATTCATGGACTTCCAAGTGAAATACGGGAGGTTATGCCCTGTTGGGAGATGCTCCTTTGATGGTAGATTGTAAGTAGGTGGGTGAAGAGTATCCTGCCACAGTTTGCAAAGGGTGTCAGCCGGATTTCCTGACAGAGATGCTGTCGATTTTAAGAAGCTGTGCCTGCTTTTTAGCCGTTGCATTGGTAACTGTGCGCCAGATTTTGTTGAATCTTGTTGAATGTCGGGCATAATAAAAAAAAAACATAAATAATGACAAGTTTTTTAGTTTTTGATACTTATCCTTTTATTTTTATTTGAGTTTCATATTAAGTTTACAATGATGGTACAGTTTTTTTTTAAAAACCAACCAAAAGTTACAGCACAGGGAGTCCTGAATCATACTAAATCCATAGTAACAGGTTGCGCTTCAATGAACATACGCTAGCACATCGAGCTACCTGAAACTGTCGAATTTTCCTAATCAACTTTGAACCTCTATTAAAGAAATTTGACAGATTGTAGTAGCTTGATGTGCTGGCGTCTGTAACATCCTGTATTTTATATTAACTCACTTATTTTTTTTTTTTTTTTGTGATATGGGTTACCGCTTGACCTCGAGTTATGTATTGCAGATACGACACAAAGTCGAAATACAGACTCCTCCAGCCGGTTGTCAGGTAACTTTGGTCAGTGCAACCATGCCTCACGAGTTACCCGCAGCAGTCAGTGCCTTCGTGGATCCTGAGTCATTGAAGACAGTCACCACCAGCAACATCCATAGGCTACTACCGCATGTGCCTCATAAGTGAGTAATTGAAACTAATATAATATATTTTTGAGGAGCTCGAATCAATCAGATTAGGGTACACTTGCCACGGTTGGTCCGTGGATGGGATATCCAGACCCCTCTGTGCCTTGAAAAGCATGTTGGTCCCGGCTGTCATTCGTGGATCTTTGACAGTTGCTATATGTTTTTTTTTTTTTTTCCTTTTTGGCAATTGAGCCGTTGTCGACTATTCTGCCAGTGTCGCGTATAGACGGCAGCGCGGCGGCGAGCCGTCGACTTTAAACTTTGTGGTAGGTCTACAGGTTCTGTTGCTATATGTTGTCAGAAGCCTAAAAGTCTGACAACCAGTCTTACCAAGGGGTATCGTATTACCCAGTAACTGGGTTGTGGAGGTCAGATAGGTCGTCGCTCTATTTAAAATATATGGTATTCAGCTGCATCGGGTTAGACTGGAAGCCGACCCCAACATGGTTGGGAAAAGGTTGGGCAGGTGAGTTATATTTTCTTTTACTGTAAGTATAGTCTGTCATTTCCATAAGTATTCTGATTTCAAATGCACCACAAAAAAACTTTCCATAGCACTACAAATCAAGACTGATGATTTTTTTAAATTTATTTAATTAAATAAACTAGCTTCAGCACGCGAATTCGTCCGCGTGAAATTTTTTTGCCAACAAGTGCGGTCGGGTTGTTGAGCTCCCTAGATAATGTTGAGCTACTCGATGGCGGATGCATTTGTGTCGACTGCTAGGATCGCTTTATTTCATTTAACTGTTCTAACATTTTCCTCAAAGGTCCAGACCAGACACTGCATTGTTACAGAATAAATATTTAATTACCGTTTAGTAAGACTTTGCCATGCTCTGTGAGACCGACGACCTTGTGATGGCTGCAGAAATCTGTTGGATGCGGGAAGCACAGAACCTGTCGAATTGGCGGTGACGTCTATCGGCTTTTTTTTAATGGGAAATTATCAAATGACCCCTCCCGCTCTGGGTGGAGCGAAAGGGAGTGTCAGACTCTTACTGTCTAAAACCCACCCGTGTTCCTTCCTTAGCCCTTTGTGTTCCTGGGTAGCCGGTAACCCTTTCGGACAATCCCGCTAACGTCTTTCGGCTGAAATGATGGTAGAGATGATGCAATCTGATAATTACAATGACATAAAATTTCTTCAACAGATTCATGCGCATCGGAAAAGCCCAGAAACCATTAGAGCTCCTGAAACTAGTCCAAGCCGACATGAACCAGAGCCGTCCTGTGATGATATTCTCCAACCAGACGTCCACATGCGACTTCGTCTCGATGTTCTTGAACGAGAACAATATCGAATGTATCAATATAAATGGCAAGATGGCCGTCGCTCTGAAGATGGGCAAGTTTGAGATGTACAAGAGCGGGAAGGTGAATGTGTTGTCGTGTACTGATATTGCGTCGAGAGGATTGGATACTATTAGGGTGAGTTTTGTAGTTATTTATTTTTTATTATAGGACTAGTTGCGCCCCGCGGTTTCACCCGCATAAGTTTCGATTCCGTGGGAATATCGGGATAAAAAGTAGCCTATATGTTAATGCAGGGTGTCAGCTACCTCCATACAAAATTTTATCAAAATTGGTCCAGCCGTTTGAGCGTCAAGAAGTAACAAACATATAAACACACACTCGCAAACTATCGCTAGTGTGATTAGTGTAATAGTATTCAAGGGGATAAACGCATTAGATACTTATAAGAAAAATAATCAGCTAACGAAAATGCACTAATGTGCCGGCCATTTATTAGTTTAGGTCAAAATAAAATCACTTTAATCAGTGTTTATTTTTTGCTTGGATATCTTTGGTTAGACGTACTGAGCGCTGTGTTAAAGTTTGTCCATCTATTTTGATGGGACCCTGTATATGTGGGGCTCAGGCATCTACTGGTATGCCCAGAAAAACTGCCGTGTCTCAAGTTTCAAGCATCTCTTTTTCTAATTTGATTTTCGTTTCCAGACACAACACATAATCAACTACGACTTCCCGCTGTACACGGCAGACTACATCCACCGCTGTGGCCGCACCGGCCGCATCGGCTCCCCTCGCATCTGCACTATCACGAACTTCGTCGCATGGCCCAGGGAGATACAGCAGGTAATACTCCAACCTTTAGATTACATACAGCTAGACATAAAATAAACAGTCATTTATAGACCTTTACGGGCAGTTCGAAGCCCAAAAATCTGACGACCAGTGTTACCTTGCCTGGGCGACGCAATAAGTGGTGTGTTGTTATCCAGTTACTGGGTTTTGGAGGTCAGAAAAGCTATCGCTTCATGTAAAATACTTGTATTTAGCTGCATCCGGTTAGGCAAATGATGGATAACATAAAACAGCCCTAATAATTTTGTTTTTATGTATAAGTACTGGGTCTTGTTATAAAAGATGGCCCGTATTTTTTTTACAGAATTCTCTTTATATGCTTTCCGAAACACCCCCATGTATGCTCAGCGAATATTTAGGTTTAGGACCTAGTTCGTTTTAGGGTCAGTTCACACCGCGAGGCGACGCGACGCGCAGTTTTCAAGATAGCAATACAATTATAGACCTTATCTACTACACAAAAACATACACATCGAGCCTTTTCAGGAAGAACATCGTAAGCGCCAAAAATCCCAAAAAACTGTTTTCATATTTACAGCCAGATCAACTGATTATATATATATATATTAACCGCCAGATCTTAACATTTGAATTAATAGGGAGGTGCCCTTAAAACACTAAGTAAAAATTTCATATTGATGCTATAAATATTTTGAAAATGTTTAAAAAAAACCTTCTCCTGTAAAATATGAAAATGGCGGTTACGATCTTCTTCCTGAAAAGGCTCGACATCAGTGAGGAGGGCCGCGCGGCACAGCGCGGCGCCGCGCGGCGTTGCTCGAAGTAGTGGACACACAGAGTTATGTACTTTTTTGTGTAGCAGGTAAGGTCTATAATTGTATTGCTATCTTGAAAACTGCGCGTCGCGACGCGTCGCGGTGTGAACTGACCCTTAGCTGACTTCAAAAAAAGAGGTTCTATTTTAAACATTTTTGGGACTGTTCATGAGTTTTTATACAAGGTCAAATTATCTGGCGATACTTCACAGACGTCATGAATTGTTCTCTTGTATTACATTAATTCTAGAATTTCCTATTTCTATTCCAGGTGCAGAAGATCGAGCTATCTGTTCGGAAGCATAGTGAGCTGCCCAGTGTTAACGCTAATATTAGGAGAATCATTGAGGATAGAATTGTCAAGATGTCTGGGGCTGTTTAGAATGATTATGTAAATGAGTTATCATGAATGCCGGTGGTAGGTTTAAACCTTTCAACCAAGTTATAGCCAAATTCTATGCCATCACACATCATACAGGGGCTGTTTTACCACTTCCGGATCAAATGCAGTTTTGTACGACATAAAGCATAATGAGGCTATAATGTTCTCACTGCTGTGACACAGATCACACAGACCTCCTCTCTGTTAGAGCGAGTGGGACGTAGTCTTCCACGCGGGCCCAGTGCGAGTTGGTAGATGTCACGTGTCGTCGATTTTCTGGTTCTTGGACATGCCGGTTTCCTCACGACATTTTCCTTCGCCGTTTTGAGAGCAGTGGTGATTAAATAATTTACACAAAGTAAAGCGCCTGTCAGGGTTCGAACCTTCGACCTACAACTCGTAAGTTGCGGCCGTTTTCACTGTGCCACCGCTGCTCTAAATGAAACATCTCTTCAATATTAGCCCTGGGCCTGCCATTTTAGCGTCAAATTTGAACTGCTGTCAATATTGAATATTGTAAGCCAAATCTTAATGTTAAGTGTTAATTGGTCTTGCCTTACCAAATTGTGGTTTGGATTAACTGTTGTTGTATAAACCATTAGGTATACATTTGTTTTTAGTATGTAGGTATGTATAATTAAAACAATAAATTGTTAAATCTGTGGCATTTGACTATTATATTTAAGTCTTTTCCCAAGAGTTTGTTTGTGTGTTTGTTTGTTTGATCTGTCTGTTTGTTCCGGCTAATCTCCGAAACGGCCAAACCGATTTTGATGAAATTGGGTATGGGGATACCGTAGAGCCTGGGCAAGGACACATATTACTTTTTATCGACATACCACGCGGGTGAAGCCTTGGACGGAAGATAGTACTCAATAAAACACGTTTAAGTTTAAAACCCAATAAAATTGTATTCATAATATTCACACAATATTCAATCTAACTCTACGTATACACACAAAAGATCCCTTTATACACAATTGAACACTTTGGGATCGTCCTTAAATACAAGGGCAAATACTAGAAACACGCTTTTCTAAAAATAAAATGTCTGACTTAGAACGAAAGTCTTTACTGATAAAGTTCTAAAATATTGCTTATTATGAAGACTACGTAGTATTTGTTTAGTGAGGGCAATGCCGCTCGATTACACGGTCATATTAAATGAGTTGGCAAAACTTCCCAGCTTGACGAATATGAATATCAAATCTTAATGCATAATGCAACCTGTGTCGATTCTCTCGTGCCGTCCCATCTTCCTAGCACGGTGGGCTGTGCTGGAGCGGCTGCTGCGGGAGCAGAAAACCTCAAATATAACAACCGTATTGGGTGCTATACAGGGTGTTACAGAAAGGGTATATCAATACAAACAGGTTGAAGAGTGTATCTGGTCTAGAGTCTCTGTACAAAATTTCAGCTCAAAAGCAGTAACTGAAAATGCTTAATATTTTTTTATTTCGATAGTTTATTA
This sequence comes from Amphipoea lucens, assembly GCA_947508005.1. Classification (NCBI taxonomy): domain Eukaryota; kingdom Metazoa; phylum Arthropoda; class Insecta; order Lepidoptera; family Noctuidae; genus Amphipoea; species Amphipoea lucens. The sequence goes on from OX382364.1 coordinate 2,292,720, forward strand.
AATAGAAATTGTAAAAAACGTGTCACCGCACTACGAGGGTCATTATCCATTATCTGTAGTGTGTCTGTGCGCCTAGTACACGCACATCACGCCGCCGTGCGCCAGTGCAGCGCCGTGATGTCGAAATAAAAAAATATTAAGCATTTTCAAAGTTAATGCTTTTGAGCTGAAATTTTGTACAGAGATTCTAGACCAGATACACTCTTCAACCCGTTTGTATTGATATACCCTTTCTGTAACACCCTGTATATGTTTGAGCCATTTGGGGTCCCGAGTGCTCATCGACACACACATCAAAATTTTCTGTTTTTATATAATTTTAATGTATTTATTTTGAAAAATTCATTGAGTCTCAAAGAATGTGCGCAATTTGGATGGAGTAGTGGAACTGTGGAGCTGACGCTGCCTGTGTGAGCGTGCGCGTTCCATCGCCGCCCGTTCGATGTCCACCGCGCACAGGATGGATGAAAACAGCACATGATGTAATTTCTTGCTCCGTTGGTGTAATTGCTGTATGGTGTTCCAGTAGGAGGATAAATAAATAAATAAATAAATCGAGTATTTTAGAACATCAAGCGGTTGGTCGACTCTTCGCGTGTCCAGAGGGCTGGCCTATTTTCAGCCCAAAGTATCAGCATTGCCGTCCAACGTGGCAATGCTACCAGCCTTTTGGGTATCCCATTGACAGTAATGCAGGAGAATTTTTTGATTATGAGCTCTTCCCTTTTGTCAGGTTATAAAATTATAATTAAGCTAAAAACACACGTGGCGTCTGCGAAGTTTCGTCAGCAAATTTAATTTGACCCTGTATATAAATACAGGGTGGTCCGAAAGTCGTGGATCAAACGAAATAGGGAGATGAAGGAGGTCATTTCCAACAAAAAATCTTTCTACAGCATGGTCATAATTCAAATGCCCTAAAAGTTATGAATATTTGTGTATACCGAGTTCTTGTGCAATTAGACGAATTTAAAAAAAATGTGATATAAAACAATAAAACAAACGGTGTTGTATTACTACTAGATAATGTATCAGCACTACAAAGTTCTATTAGGGCTCTGAGTACCAAATTTCAAGAGCAATTTATTTTTTTCCAAAAATTTTGTAACATTACCAAAAATTATTTCTCACTTTAAAAGCGTTGGAAATGACCTCCTTTATCCCCCTACTTCGTTTGATCCACGACTTTTGGACCACCCTGTATATTCTTATAATTAAATTAGACTAAGTTATGCTTCATATTGGTGTTGATTTAGTTTCACACTGACTCAACTAAAACTGTTGTTGTCTTTTTAGACTACATGAAACTAGAAAGAGACGGAATATAAGAGTCTAATCATGTAAGAACTGAATCTATTATACTGGCATGCTTAGTTTGTTGGTAAAAATATAAACATACGCGTTGTTTTGCTAATACAAAATGAACATTATTATATTAGATTTTCGGTTTATTTTGCATTGCCCAAATATCGAGAATAGTTTGACAACTTACACCAAGTGAAGTGCCATCATTAAAAGTTCAGATGATACCGCAGAAATCGCCAAAACTACGTTGTCTCTTTCTTGCTCTGACTGTTAATAGGGACAGCAATATTATTAGATACTTGGTAAGAGCAAGATAAGAATCAGTGCATTTTTTTATCAAAAAGTTTGTAAATCAAGGAGTTTCTTCATAGTTCCTACTTTACTATAGAGTATTAAATCCTGAATATCCTTTTTTATTTGTATAGTTATCTTTGTAATCTATTTATATATATGTATATCTTTAATATTATTTAATAATACTGTTTCTTTACTTATATTTGGCAATTCCAGTTGCTATAGTGAATAGGTAAGTTATTTAATATTTTTTTTCTAATAAATACTACAAAATAGACTATGATTAATAACACAGATTTTTCACACTTATAAAAGTTGAATATTTACAACACTACGGATAAAATAATACGGTTTAATGGTCTTTTAAATACTAGAAAGTATAAATAATTATTTAATCTAAACTTAATATTTTATAGATTAAAGATTAGATATTTTTGTATGTTTGTTTGTTACCCCTTCACACGCTAAACGACTGAATGGATTTGGATACAATTCGGCACATGGGTCGAAGATAAGAAGATACTTTTTATCCCGATATTCCCACGGGATCGAGACTTATTGCGGATGAAACCGCGGGGCGCAGCTAGTAAACAATGTCATTATTACCTTCTAAAGCTTAAACTATTTGGTATTATTTTGTTAATGCAAATAGTAAAAGTAATAAAGTTCATAGGTTTAAAATGGGTCTGCTTCCCAGTATTTAAAATGGGTCTGCTTCCCAGTATTTAAAAGACATTAAAACCAGCTACGTTGGCACGCAATTTTCAGCCATATTGGCCTAATATTTCAGACGATACTACCGCCTTGAGTGTATTTACAATCTAATCTACTCTTTGGTGTCAATATACCTTTTGTATCATGATTTATCATGATCTGATATCTACACATTTACAATTTTAAAGAATGCCCTGTGGATAAGAATACCGTCATGGCCCTGTGGGTAAGAATGCCGTCATGGCCCTGTGGGTAAGAATGCCGTGATGGCCCTGTGGGTAAGAATGCCGTGATGGCCCTGTAGTTAAGATTGTCGTGATGGCCCTGTAGGTAAGAATGTCGTGATGGCCCTGTAGGTAAGAATGTCGTGATGGCCCTGTGGGTAAAAATGCCGTGATGGCCCTGTGGGTAAGAATGCCGTGATGGTCCTGTGGGTAAGAATGTTGTGAAGGCCAAGTTTTTGTGGCGGCGAGGCCAACTGAACTCACAGCCTCGCGGTTTTAAGTTCAAATCCGGACAAACGTACTAATATGACTTCAATTCATAAGTACCTACTTTGTAAAGTTTATCTTGGCGATCACTGACATTGGTGGAGGATAAAATCATGAGGAAACCTGGACTTATAATTAATATAAGTATGAAATCGCTAAAAATAAGTTTATCAGGGATTAATTTAAAATGTCATCTCAAGTCATTATTTGAGCACACACACTATCATACTTAGAATACTTATTTATTTTTGGCATGAGAATGTTGGGCATAGTGCATACGATATGAACTAGTCAATTAGACTGACTGACATTTAACAGCCAAAACTCACACACTACAAAAACCTACAAATATCATCTGCATTATGAAAATCTTGGGCACATTCATTGGCACAGAATATTCGTCTAATCCCTGGACGAAGGACCCGGCCTCGCGTCCTCGGTAGATTTCCACCTGCTTTCAAGAACAGCTTTTTCTTTGGCATCCTGGTTCACATTCTGATGGCTGTACCGTCGCTGCTCCTCAAAGGCCCTGGCAGTTATGTTGAAGACACTGTCAGCACTGGTTTTCCTCCTCGTATCAAGCGTTGTAAGACTATTAGTAGCTGAAGGAGCTATCCTGTGAGGAAACCTTGGAGATCCTTTGATCTTCTCACTCGAACTTTGATGGGACGCTGGTCTTTGATGTGTAGCTGGTAGAACAAAGTTGACCTTGGTTTCAGGTTCAGCGATATACTTCTGCGGTAAAGGTCTCGGAGCATCAGGGTCATAGGAGCACGAAGGTTCGTCATCAGTCACGCGGATAATAGGACCGCTTTTCGCGTAAGATTCTCTTCTCAACTTCAGTTCGGGATGAGGTACTTGAAGGGTGTTGCAGGATAGGGCCATGGAGTGTTTTCTGTTGCCAGGAACAAGTCCTGCTATCATCCCGACGTGCATTTTTAGTGCTGCTGCTATGCTGCCCCCTGTAGGATCTGCTATCGACATGGTTGAGGCTTTTCTGCTTGTTGGTCTACTGCTTCCAAAGAAGCTCTTTATTCTGCTGAGTAGACCGGTGTGTTCCTCTCTCTTGTTTAGGCAGAGGTTGTATAGGTCTATCGCTGGTTGAGATTTTCTGTAGTTAAGTTTCGGTTGTGAGCTGAAGCTGACAGAATTTCGTCCTCGGAAGGCGTCGGTGGATGGCCAGCTGGCGCGGGGTATGACGGGGGGGAGGACGGAGAGAAGGAGCATGGGCAGGCCTCCGCTGATGCTCGGGGTGCGTCTATCGCTGTCTGCGTGGGCCATACCCTCCTCTTCCACTGTGTTGAGTTCAGTCTGAAATGAAATGGAAATTATGGATGTTTAATTGCATGAAGAAATGTGAGTGCGCCAAAACTTTAAAAAACTGTTGATCTTTCAAATCTTGTTGTCCCAAAACTTCGCCAATTTCTTCGACGTTTTCGTAGAGCTGCGTCCTAGACCATGCTGGACCTTCCATCCTGACCTCTGTGTCTCAACACATGCAACCAAAGTAAATTCTGCGCTGCCAGCAACTGCGTTTTTGTTTTATTTAATATCTGATGCCTTATAACGAAAAGCTTTGTTCTAGTATCTGTTTTATAATTTTGTACGATTTTCAGATGCAATCAGCTACATATTGATGCTATCTTCATTGCTTTTCACTGTCTTTGATAAACTATAGTCTTCCTGCTTTTGATAAAATAGACGATAAGTTAGAAATTATACTTACTCTTTTATGCAAAGATAGCGACGCATTAGACCCACTGGCAGAATCCAGAGGTTCTGCTAAAAGTTTTTCAAGTCTCCCTATCTCTTTGTCCAACGCCGCCACTTCTCTCTTATACACTCTGTTCTGGATCTCTATCCTGAAGTGAAGTTCTTGTGTCTCGTCCGTCACGAATCTCCTCGTCTTACATTCTAGTCTTAGGCCCATGCTTTGAATTACGGGGTCTTCTTCAGCTGTCAAAGGAATTAAGGGCTTTGATTAATTATTAATTTGATGACTGTGAAGAGTTTTGAATAGTGCAGTTGGCTTTATGAGGCATTAAAATATGTGTTGCATTGTTATTTTTTATGTTTTCCCAGTTATTGCTAATTTGGAAATATCTTTTCCAAAATTTTAATTTTACGCTGTGTAGGTACAGCCAACAAAAGAGATAAGTATGCAGGATCGTCCGATATAGTTGAAGTTTAGTAAGAAACCGATGGATGTTGTCGACTGAAATTTAATTAGATAAATTAAGATAAATTAAAAAGTTCAACGACATTTTGGACAGACTCTCCAAAATTAATCTATATTCGGCATTCACCCTAATTAGATACTGTTGTTTTGGCCCAAATTTTATATATTTTCTACGCTCTTCCCCTTTATGGAAGCAGCCACACCTCTTGGACAAAATTGACCAAATTATTCGCAGCACATTAACATCAATTCTAAATGTGGCCTTGGACGACCGAGCGTGGCTGCAAGCCACACTACCCATCCGCTTTGGTGGCCTCGGCGTCCGCAAATTTACCAGTATTAGCTTACCGGCGTTCCTGTCCTCTGTCCACAGCACCGAAAAGTTGACCGGGAAGATTTTAGCCGCCTCCCTGGTTGACTCTGAAGTGCCGTGCTTGGCCGACGCGGAGAACGCCTGGAAAATGGCTTGCCCGGATACAGATCGGCCCGCGAACCTATCTTCCCAGAGGCAGTGGGATGAGCCGCTCTGCAGGTTGGTACGGAATAATCTTATTAATACGTCCACCAATACTGCTGAGCGTGCCCGCCTACTGGCTGTGGGTGAGTGGGAGTCGGGTCTCTGGCTTCAGGCACTACCGTCACCCAACATAGGCACATTGCTGGGTGACACCACCTTCCGGCTCGCTACTTGTTTGCGTCTGGGCGCCCCTTGCGTGGCTCCGCATCGCTGCCAATGCGGTGAAGGTGTCGACTGCCTCGGACACCATGGCTTATCCTGCAGTAAAAGCGCAGGCCGGATAGCACGGCATGCCAGCATCAATGACATCATCCGTCGTGCTCTTGTCACCGCTGGGGTGCCAGCTGTTTTAGAACCCAATGGTTTGGCACGCGACGATGGTAAGAGACCAGACGGGATGACCATAATGCCTTGGAAGGTAGGTAGGCTTTTGGTGTGGGATGCAACGTGTGTCGACACCCTTGCGCCATCCCATCTTCCAAGCACGGTAAGCTGTGCTGGGGCGGCTGCTGCAGGTGCGGAAAACCTCAAACGGCGCAAATACTCCAATCTCTTTGGAACTTACATATTTGAGCCGTTTGGGGTTGAAACACTAGGGCCATGGGGCCCGAGTGCCCACTTAGTATTCCGAGACATCGCCAAGCGGTTGGTCGACTCATCACGTGACCAGAGGGCTGGCCTATTTTTTGGCCAAAGAATCAGCATTGCCATACAACGTGGCAATGCTGCCAGCCTTTTGGGCACGTTTCCCGTTGACAGTGATGCGGACGAATTTTTTGAGGCCCTTTGATTATTTTCCCTCCCTTTTTATATACTTGTACATATTATTATTTTAAGATTGTTAGCATATTATTAACTGAATATTTTAATAAAGACTTATGAATGAAAAAAAAAAATAAAATTAGATAAATGAACTGTTTGTTTTCTATTAATAAAATAAAATTTTATTTGAGAACATCCATCGGTTTCTTACTAAACTTCAACTATATCCGACGATCCTGCATACTTATCTCTTTTGTTGACTGTTTTCAGCACAAATGTACACGATGATCAAAAATATATGAGTTTTGAAAAGCCTTGGACGGTAACCCCCACCCTATTCTGTAAAAAAATTATCGTTAAAACTTACTTAGTTTAAGTGCGTGACCTTCTTAGAGCTCTATTAGGTAGGTATCAGAACTTTCCTTGGACATATAGGTAAAACTATAAATGATTTCCTAATGAAATTGATTCTAGCATTAGCCATTTAATCGTTAAAAACGAATCAACTCACCATTACTCCTAATTGCAACAATCTTCGGCAGAAACAGCAAACACAAAGTCGAGGTAGTAGTAATTAAAATCAAGCTTGTTATCGAAATATACGCCAGCGTAGCTCTCTCAGAAATTATAGTTCCGATCACCACCACACTGGCGCTAGTGATGACGACAGAATACACACTGATTCCGATGTATTTGGAGTCGTTCAAGGCAGAGATCTTCACGTTTCTGGTCTCCCAAGCCATGTAGACTCCCACGATGAGGAGTAGGCCCTTGTAGGCGTAGAGGGCACAAAGCCAGCCCGTCGTGTTTTGGGATTTGCAGACTTCTATCTGGAAGAGAGAATGGAGATGTTTGAACTGTTCTGGTTAACCCGAGTTAAGACCAAAGTAAACAATACAATAACAATACTTGTATTTTATTAATTTTATGTCTACTGCCTTCGTTTATGGTTTACATCTAAAACAAGTTTTAACGAGTATACAAAACTTTTGGCAAACTTGGCAAAAATTTCGAAAAGGTGAACAAAATAGTTAATGAGACATGTCTGAAACAACATAAATTCATGCATGATATGCTTTATACACGACATCACAAAACATACTTATGAAGTGTACAGATGTAAAAGCAGTGACGTCAGATGTGTCGTATACCAGAAGTATCGGCAAAAAATCGATTGGATTTCTAAATATTTCCAAGGAAAATGGTAAAAAACTAGAGTTCGATATAGTAATCAAAATCATTTATTCAAATAAGGCTGGGATCAGCACTTTTTGAACGTCAAAATTACATAAGAAAGTCCCCCAAAACGCCCGCCCTACACCCTTCACCACTTCCCTAGTGCTTTAGTTGGGAAAAACAGTTGACGCAATAAACACCCCAGTGGAAACCACTTTTTAACGAATAGTTTCAAACCTGAGGCTGATAAATAACACTTCTATCAGTAGTGCTGATCTCCGTGGTCAAGTTCTTTAGGTGTCTCTCCATGGGGTCCAGCATGGTCCATAGTGTGACTATCATCCCATCGATGACCAGTAGCGCACACACCAGGGATATAAGTGGCGTGTCTTGAAGTAACTTGGTTTTGCAGACACCACTGCGGTTACTGAAAAAGAAAAAAAATAAAAGATTCCGACGAACTGAGAACCTCCTCCTTTTTTGAAGTCGGTTAAAAACAATATTGGGCTAAGGATTTAAGAGAGCTACAGTCCCTTCACAGTTATTGTACAGACGCCAGCACATCAAGCTACTACAATCTGTCAAATTTCTTTAATAGGTTTTCAACTTTATCGCTAAAGTATAAGGTTCAAAGTTGATTGGGAAAATTTGACAGTTTCGGGTAGCTTGATGTGCTGGCCTCTGTACCTCTGATAGCCGTAAACTAACAGCAACCTTATGGTGACGAGAATAAAGATCACAATGATTTTGATAGACATGTTAATGGCAGCAACCCAACGACAACTTTATTAGAATGAGAATAAAGATCAGTGTGATTTGGACAGTGATGCAAAATTAGAGGTAAAATAACTGTGAACGACACCCTAATTGCGTAACACATTATCAATCTCAATCTGAATCATTTTGAAAGATATTGCTAATCCATTGCTTCATATGTTCGAAAAATGTGTCTGCTCAACAACGTAAATAACGCAATGAATGTTGTTGAACTGTCAGAACGAAACCCATAGCTACTGATAGTGTGTTACGCAATTACCCCGCGGGCTGTACGAGGATCTTTTGGCGCCTGAATGACATTGACAGGGGTGTTGTCGGGAAACATTTGTGAAATTGTCACAGAAATTGTAATCCCACCAAAAACATTTCATCTAAAATAGTTTGCCAAGACTTACATACCTAACGCTTTCACTGTTAAAAACTTATCAGAAGACCAATTCTCGTAATATAAAACGTTCAAAATCTAGTTGCAGTCTCATCTTGGCGACAAGCAAATGTCAAAATTTAGGGAAATTAGAGGTTTTTTGACAGATTGAGAAAGATCAGAGAGGGGCAGTTCTCGTTATTTAAAGAACGTTCACAGTCTGATCTTAGTCTCAATCTGTCAAAAATACCTCTAATTTCCCTGCATTTTGACAAGCATTTTTTTTGTCGCCGAGATGAGACTGCGACTAGATTTTGAACGTTTTAAATTACGAGAATTGGCCTTCTGATCTCAGTCTCAATCTGTCCAAAATACCTCTAGTTTCCCTACATTTTGACAAGTTTTTGACATTTGTTTGTCGCCGAGATGAGACTGCGATTAGATTTTAAATGTTTCAAATCACGAGAATTGGTCTTCAGATTGTGAACGTTCTTAAAATTACGAGAATTTTCCCTCTTCTGATCTAATGTAAAGCCACCTACATTAGACCATAACTCCTTGACCAAGATCAAAATGTACACACAGACCCTCCTATGGGCTTACGGTAAGAAATTAAGTCACTGGTTTTTAATGTTGTGTCTTGCAATAGTTCAATGGAACGGGCAAGGGAGCTCTAGCATTATCCAGGCCGAAGCTTCGAGAATAGATATGTAGGTAGTGGCACCCTATTTATTGAAGCGAAAACTTCTTTAGGCGCGTTGGGCAATTTTTAAAATGAGAAAAAATCATTGAATTCGCGTCACTGTTACCGTAACCGACACCGCTTCGGATGTGTTCGGCTGTCCTCGGAATGTACTCGGTTTTAATGTATATCCGATATGTCAGTGAGTGATGGCAAAGTATTCTGTTTGTGTTTTGTTTTCACTTCTGTCGGCACTCCCGGAGTGCCACTGTTTTTTGTTTTTGGGTCGTCTTGGCAGATGACAAAACAAGATGGCGGCTATGGTTCCGATTTTGGCCGCGCTCCAAAAGAACCCTGTAGCGTTGTAATTGAGGAGATGCCTTGCATATGTAGGAATATATGGCATTAGTAGAACTTTGTTTTGAAGGATTACGAAAAACTTACCTTATGAATATCCTGTGTACTCGATATGTTTTCGCAAACATTGAGCCGAAAGCCAATGAGAATCCAGCGGATAAGATATAAACTCTACCCTGAAAACAGACAAAAAAAACCTTTGTTTAGATGCGATAGCAATGTCTAAAAGACTAACTGTAGCTAGATAGAGATCATCTAATTTAAAAAAGTACGCTTACTAAAATTTCCATACAAATATTTGAAATTCGTATACAACAAACCGTCTGCCTTCAAATCAAGAGTGAACAGGCATCTTCTGGGCATGCTCGTTCCATCATAGACCTCATCTATCGCTTTCCAACAGGCGTGATCGGGGTCAAGAGCGCGCCCATTTAGCAATAAAAAAAAAACAAGCAGTGGAGGGGCGTGCAATTTTAAATTAGACGATTTCTACTGCTTTGGTCTCAATTAAATGAACAAAATATGGTAAAAACTTCAAACAACCTTTTTAAATTGTAGGTTAGCTTAACTGTAGTCAATTTCAACTTTAATTTTACTTTATTTTATTTAAAAATGGCCTAAATTTATACCTATTTACCTAATGTACAAGATACTGGCTGTGCTTAGTTTGGTACTAACGATACCTCCATATTGTAATTTTTAGTGTTACGTTACTTTTACTTAAAAAAAAGGTGATATAAACTAAGGTAGTATTACAAGGCATAATAATTAGTACATTACGATACATGTGACTTAATTCACGCTGTGCAATACTATACTTACTTAAGGCGCTAGGTCGAAAATCTAAAATCCTCGAATACCTACTAAGCGAGCGAAAGTGATGCAATTACTTTTGAAACACAAAAGAAGAGTGGTGGCTATAATGTGTGTGTTTAATGTGTTTATTTCATGTTATGTATTTTTGTGGGGTACAATAAAGTATATATAAATAAATCATAAATAAATAAATATGTGCCAAAACGAGCTTACTCCTTTTTTAACAAAATAAATGAATCCATCCAAAGGTTGTCTTTAAAAGATCGCTCTTAGCGATAAGACCGCCCATTGTGTCACCCATTGTAAAGTTTTAATATTTATGTCTGTTTAAGTATATGGTGGACATAATAAAGAGTATTCTATTCTAATATATTCAAAACTACTTTGAGTAAACATTGATATGATAATTCTCTATGTTTTAATGTAAATTCGAGTCGAAAAAAGTAAAAAAATAGATATAACTTTGCATTTTTTTTTTGTATCGAGAAAAAATCATAAAATCGTGTAAACCTTTTACATGATACTAGACCAAAGAGTAAAAAAACATACCAAAATGGTAAATCCCTATTCCACATACTTAACAAGTAACACGAGAAAAACCACATTTTTTTCAATATATCACCTTAAGTCACGCGTATCATATACTATTTTATAGCTCGTGTGACCTAAACCCGCACTTAAGTCACGCTTTCCTGTGCTATAAAGTATACTTACGGTGCACATAGCAGAGAAGGGCACGTAAGAAGGGAGTGTGGCGTTGTCCACGCCCAACAGTGCGACTGCCGTGTAGACCAGCACGCAGCCAATCAGCGTCATGTTGTTCAAGCGGGGAGATGAAAGCTTTATTGATCTGCAAATTATTAATAATATTATTACGTTAAAATAAAATTAATTTAACTACTTATGCTAATTTACCTTTTAAGCGCTTGGCTAAATATCAATTGCCGTGCCCCTAGCGCGCGGCTACAAATCCATAAAATAATAATTACAATAAATTAGGAGGAGCAATCTTTGTATCGATTAAAAAATAGACCAAAAGTTTTAATTTTCTTATCTTAAATTAGCCTTAAATTAACCACCCTAATCTAATTTAAATAGAACGAAAAAATCATGCATTGCATGTTCTCTGTCGCAGAAATACTTACGACACAAACGGTAGGGGCACGAAAATATGTGTCGCATAAATGCGACAAGCGGTCAAAAGGTTAAAGTGAACTGGGTGCATTTCCTGCATAATCTAATTTCTAAACTACTTAAGGGGGATGCGCTAAAGTAGCCCGCGAAATTCAGTTCAGTCAGGTTGTTTGTTGATTTAGATACGATTCACGACCATAAAAATTTATACTTTTTAGCGAAATTCCAGTAAAATGGTAAGTGCTACCTTTTGTCCCCGTTCTTGTCGGCATCGACAGCAAAATTTTGAATAGGAATTGTGACAGTGCCCCAGGTGTATTTCAAACCCAACAAATACAATACTTTATTGTATTATTTGTGGGTCGAACATAAGTTCGAGCCACTGGTACTGCTGACATTCGTCCAATAATGTAGATAAGTAACTATGTCGACTTTCAGAAAATATTCTTTGAAGTAATATACTTTAATAGTTGTTGCCGTTTTGCTGTGTCTTACAAGATTCAGGGGGCAGTGTACTGTAAGGGACTTGAAGAGCCCCTTAAAGTACTTAAATAAACACCGACAGGACTTCTTTCCCTACGGTAGGAGTCAAGCTCGTCCCGCCATCTTCGTCTTGCCCTGTCGCGATGGCGTCGTGCCTTTAGTGGGACCCAATCGGTGGTTCCCTTAGCCCAATTGTCATCTGACATGCGGTAGATATGTCCGGCCCAGTCCCACATAATTTTAACGGCTTTCTGGGTAACGTCTGTTATTTTGGTTTTGGCGCGCAGTATTGTGCTCCTTATACGGTCAGTAAATTGGAACCCCCAGGATACTGCGCTCCATGGCTCGCTGGCCGGCACTCGCAAAAGACAGAATTGTGTGGAAAAGGGAGATGGAGGCCTTTATCCTGCAGTGGGACAATACAGGCTAGTTAGATTAGATTAGGACTTCTTTAAATTTCTATTGATAGTATAAAGTTACATCACACTATCACACTAATCACACTAATATTATAAAGGCGAAAGTTTGTGAGTGTGTGTGTTTATATGTTTGTTACTTCTTCACGCCTAAACCACTGAACCGATTTAGATGAAATTTGGTATAGAGATAGTTTGAGTCCCGGAAAAGGACATAGGGTAGTTTTTATCCCTCTATTCCCATGGGATCGACATTTACGCGGGTGGAACCGCGGGGCGCAGCTAGTATTCCATATCTAAGCTAGCACTCACTTGTCTAAACCAAACAAACCTAACAAAAATATTTGACACTCCGTTCTATGCTTGAATGTTCGAATGGAACACGTGCTAAATCATAGTCAGCCTGCACTATACATATAAGGTTAGGCTACATAGATAGCCTCTACAGTACCTACTTATGTTAACACTAGCTGCGCCCCGCGGTTTCACCCGCATAAGTCTCGATCCCGTGGGAATATCGGGATAAAAACTATCCTATGTCCTTTCTCAAGTTCCAAACTATGTCTGTACCAAATTTCACACAAATCGGTTCAGTAGTTTAGGCGTGAAGAAAAGACAGACAGACAGACAGAGTTACTTTCGCATTTATAATATTAGTTTGGATTTATTAATAAACGTGCATTTTGAATACTTAATTACTTATGAATAAGCAGGTATTAGGTATCAAATTACTGTTAATGTTAGCTTGTATCATCCTGCTGCTGAACAAAGACCTCTCCCCATCCCATGACTTCCAGTTTTTGCGGATCCAGGGCTAATGTGGACCACTGGTCGTTTGTTTTGTCCAGCTCCTCCTGCAGACCTTGTAGAATATATCAAATGATTTTCCAATATCTCAGTACTTACCTTCGTTTACTATAATGTAAGTTGAACACCAAGAAGGCGAGCGCCAACGCGACCCCTAAAGCCGCTAACGCTGCCACAGCCATCCTTGCTGGCGCCCACACGGAATCGACCCTTAGCACCAGCACCCTCCGGGCCGCGGGGATACCGCCTGCCCACTGGGGGCGAGCGCAGTCTGTGCAGGTCATCTCTCGGCCGTGGGTGTAGAGGGCCACTGTTTTTGGTCTGCCGCCTGGAAAATATGAAATTTTTATCATATAAAATACTAGCGACCCGTTTCGGCCTTCAGAGTTGGTAAATGGACGGCACGGTTGGCGCAGTGGGTAAGCGAGTGACTGCTGCGCTGCGTGTCGCGGGTTCGATTCATGCACGGAACATATATTTGTATGACCTACAAGTAGTTGTTCCGGGTCTGGCTGTTTGTGTATGTGACTTTAAATGTTTGTAAACGCACCCACAATACAGGAGAAATTCCTAGTGTGGGGCAACGTTATTTTTAAAAAAAGAAAGAAAAATAAAAGAAATAAAAAATTCAACTCTATGGGTCTTAGCACACCTTCGCCGCGAAAATAAGGATGGGAAACTGTTTAATGAATTCGGCTAAGAAGCATCACTACATTATGTCGCGATTCGAGTAGCGGAAAGAGATAGAATCATACTCAAATCTGTGCGTTAGAACTGGTAGTTTCGCTTCTGTTTCGCTTGTCGTACAGACATGGTGTAACTGCTGCGGTTTCGCTGTTATGGTTTCGCGGCGGAGATGTATTACCCACCATGATGGTGAGAACCACATCAGAGTCCATCAAGTAATTTAGAAGTAGGAAAGTATTAAGCAAATACACAGACTTACGACCATGTTCTTACTAGGTACAGTCGCCAGCACATCAAGTTACCCCACTTTGACTCGTACCCTCGTTTAACTTGAACGCGTTATGAGCAACTACAGCGAGAATCGAAACCGTAAATCGAGATCGTGCGAAAGAGATATATAGCTTTTTGTCTGTTCTTACTTGTAATGTTTCGTGCTGCAGTGCGGACGTGAGGGTGTGTGCGTATGTGCGTCGTCGTGTAGAAGAGAACAGTGATGCTAGGTTGAATAGACGTTAAGGCGAGACAGTCTACGGCTTGATAATTTGGTCGAACTCTTACCTTGAATTTGATAGAAAGCCGACGTCCCTATTCTGTCTGCTCCATTGAACGAGACAGGGCCCTGAAATTACATTTAACAAACATATTGAACGTGTTTAATAGATAGTTGACTGATCCCTGAGTGAAATGGTAGTTTTTAAGGTTAATTTTTACTATATTATTTGTATCTAACAGGCGCTTCTCCCCATCAAACTCGAAAGATTTTCGAGTAAAATTGTAAAAACAACCATAAATTATATTTTTGAGAATAATAATAATATAAAAAAGTTATACGAAAGGTTACAGAGGATAAAGTTGTATAAAATCTATTTGTGGGGGTAGCAAAATTTCATAGTAGGTTCTCTATTTTATCTCACGAAGCGACGCGCGCTTCACTTGTGGTAACCTCGTGGACAAACACGCTGTGAATGTGTGTATAAGCGCAGGAGCTGTTAGTACCTTCTGCCACAATGGCGAAGTCAGAATTGTATGTGTGTGTTATGTATGTACAGTCAACAGTAAAAGTAGATGATGATTGAGTTTATAACTTTTGGAGTCAAAACTGATCACGAATATATGGCAGCTGTGCTAGTAGTAAATGTTTGGTATAATTTACAATCACAAACTTTTGAATCACTGCAACGCCACACAGTTCTGACACGAACTCCGTTAATTAGTATTGAATTTCTGACGCTACTCGTCTTCATGCACATTTTCACAGCGTGTTTCTACACTTGGTTACCAGAAGTGGATCGCGCGTCGCTTCGTGAGTTAAAAATACTGTACCTACGAACCATGTAAGTCAGAGGAATCGAAAACCAATTATATAGTACGGAAACCACATAATATATGCAATAAATTATATCACATACAACCTACTTATTATCGCCATTTCTGACGATATAGAATAAAAATTAACGAAATCGTTCGCGAAAAAAAATCAGCTGTTCCCTACATTTATGTTCGCATAACTAGTCAAAATAGCAACTAGCAAGTATTTGGTATAATTTATTGCATATTAGCTGCGCCCGGCGGTTTCCCCGCGTAAATGTCGATCCCGTGGGAATATCGGGATAAAAAGTAGCCTATATGTTAATCCAGGGTGTCAGCTACCTCCATACCAAATTTTATCAAAATTGATCTAGCTGTTTAAGCGTGAAGAAGTAACAAACATAATAAGTATATAAACACACACATACACATACCCTCACTCACAAAGTTTCGCCTTTATATGTGATGTGGTTTCCATACTGTATATTCAAATCGAAGGTACGGTAACATTACCGTGTCGAAGGTTATTATGCCGGTGGTGGGCGTCATTAATTTGACAAAAGCGTCAAATTATCCCGGTAAAATCTGTTTAACCTTTTAACCGTTTACGCGCCGGATTAAGCCGACAAATATTTTCGTGTCCATTTCGCCAGGGTCGCGACCAAATACGACCGCTCGTTTAATCTGCTTTTTTATTTAATTACGCTGTATTCTATCAGGTATTTATTTTTCGTTTTTTTTTAGGGTTCCGTACCAAAATGGTAAAAAGGAACCCTAACGGTGCCACTCAGTCTGTCTGTCTGTCACAGCTGGATTTTTCAAGAACTACTTATGCTATCAACTTGAAATTTGGAATAGGTTTAGATGACGTTTACCCAACTATTTTGCAAATAAGAAAGACATTTTTTTTTGCAATAGGGACTGAAAGGGTGTCTGAAAAATTTGAAGTGGAGCTACTAGGGCATGTGGGGTACGAGTATCATATGCAAGAGCGCAGTTTGCATATTCTCAAAAAAAAAAAAAAATTAAAAAAAATTAAGAAATGTAAAAAAAAACCGTCCCCCCTTATCTCCGAATTTTGCAAAGAGAAAAATCTGAAATAATTCTATGTGATAGAAGTTTATGTAAAGTTTACAGGAAAAATAAAACGATGTCTCTAAATAGCACACTTTTTCAGAAATCATCAACAAAAGTTACGTTAGTTCCACTATCGGTCAAGATATGGCGCTGATTTAAAACTGCAATATTCTACACCACAACGCGCAGTGTTGAAATTGTCTGACGAATATAGGCCTCGCCGATGAAAATTTTAAAACATATATTATTATTATGATCCGACTCGCTCTTGACCGGTTTTTTTTTCGGGCGCTGGCGGCACGATAACTGATATGGAGTCGGGCGGTTAAAAGGTTAAATACACATAATTAATCATAA
The DNA here is from genome assembly GCA_947508005.1 of Amphipoea lucens. NCBI lineage: Eukaryota > Metazoa > Arthropoda > Insecta > Lepidoptera > Noctuidae > Amphipoea > Amphipoea lucens. The sequence goes on from OX382364.1 coordinate 2,309,423, forward strand.
TCGAACTGAATTATCAAACTGTTTTGAGCGACTGTGGTGGAATATTCAAATCTATGTAAATTTAAATCTACCCACACACGTTATAATTTGCATGACTCGGTAACAGCCTACGGCCATTTTGAGCTTAGAGAGAGAACAAATTGTTTTATAATTTAATGTCGATAGCTCGCGTTGCTCTCCTTAATATTCATTCACCGTTGAGGAATAAATTAGCTTTTGAATTAATAGGCAGGTATTTACTACATTAAACGGCTGATTATGTACCTAACAATGCGTGCTGTTTTAGTACGCAGGAGGCCGTCCTCTTGCATAGTACTGCTCATGCCCATGACATAAATATGTACAGGATGTTACGGAAAGGGTATATCAATACAAACGGGTTGAAGAGTGTATCTGGTCTAGAATCTCTGTACAAAATTTCAGCTCAAAAGTATTAACTTTGAAAATGCTTAATATTTTTTTATTTCGACATCACGGCGCTGCACTGGCGCGCGGCGGCGTGATGTGCGTGTACTAGGCGCACAGACACACTACAGATAATGGATAATGACCCTCGTAGTGCGATGACACGTTTGTTATGATTTCAATTTAATAAACTATCGAAATAAAAATATATTAAGTAAGCATTTTCAAAGTTACTGCTTTTGAGCTGAAATTTTGTACAGAGATTCTAGACCAGATACACTCCTCAACCCGTTTGTATTGATAAACCGTTTCCGTAACACACTGTATATTCTAGCTTAAGTTGATATTAGACGATTAACTCGAGTGAATGGTTCACTCGAGTGATTGTTCATTTTTGTTCCATTCCACGTTCGTACGACAAAAAAAAAAAAACAAAATTACATATGAATGAACGTTTTGCTCATTTCAGATCATTCGTAATTTCATTTCTCACTTTTGATTTATTTGAATGAAAGACATAAATGTGAAAAAAGTGAGGCGTGTGATTATAATCTACTATATGCCACCCGTGTGCAAGAACATTTGGTTAACGTATTTTTATAGAATTCTTTCGCTTTTTTGCATAAAAAAGACTGATCGAATAGGGGTTCAGATAATTTTATTTCAGTGTGATTTGTGTAATAGCAATAATGGCGCCCAGCAGGGATTCCGTATTCCCCTGCTGGGCGCCATTATATCAATATATGGTTAATTAAAAATAGCTTATGTTTTTAATAATTAGACAAACACTTACCGAAACTCCAACAAAGCTAAGATTTGCAAGCTGATCCAGGAATTCCTTCGCCATATCCTGTCTATCATAATCAAAATGGCTGAGTCCAAGCTTGGTGCTGTTCGTTACATTACTCCGTCTGTTTTCTAAAGACCTCCAGAGCTGTTCCGCCTTGCTCAGGGCCAGGGCTATAGCCCAGACTGCGTCGTACGTCTGAGGAGCATATGGGGAGACGGCGACACCTGCTGCTTCCATTTCCCGGTGGAACATTTCGTTTGTCTGTAAGAATTATGTGGTTTATGGTGAAAATGTCTTTTATCATGACAATAGGAACGAATGGATGCCACAAGGGAGCTACCGCCAAAAGAAATGCGAGCTATACTGGACGTTTAGCTCCATCTCTTAGTCAAACTGAAGTAAGATTGAATACCTATTACCTACTGTTGTAAGAGGTGGTGGTATAGCCCCTGATATCGCAGACCTCATAGCTCAGTTCTGGGTTGACTTTATGCAAGGTTATGGTAGGTTTTTTAGGTTGGTTGCCATCGATACCCCCCAGGAGGAGAATGTAGCTATAATATAACCTAAAGTAAACGTGCGCAGTGCTGCACACCCCCACCCTATCAAGTTAAACAAATATCAACTATATTTTAATAGTAATTAGGTAAGTTGATTTCAAAGTGACTAGCAGTATTAAAAAAGTTATAAAAATTTTTGAAGTTGTAGCGTACACTGAACTTTATTATGTAGGAGTTAAAGTTATTTTTCTATTAATTCATGTTTGCTTACATTTTTGGCAAATAAATTGCGAATGCAGATTAAGCAATGTTTGACGACTTGCGCCGGGCAGTTACAGCTGCACCATTTTTAAATCATTCTTAATTCTTTTCCACACATTAAATGCTTTCTGAACAAAGACTAAATAAGTGTTCATCTTTTGGCAACTATTTTATAACCACCATTTTGTAGCCTTTTCATCTTATCCTTTGGAACGCTTCAAGTCTTGATTAAATTGGGTGAAGTATCCTTCAAAACCGCTTATAAAACTGTGCCAGTAGTACTAATCCTATCCTGTACAATAGGTACCAAGCATCTAACCACACCTACATTATCATCATTAGTCTGTGAACGTCATTATGATCCGACGACCTGATCATACTCTGAACCAGTACAATTAGCGTTTGCGGTTTATCGACCGGATTAGAGCGTGACATAAAGGCTGAGGTTAGTCCTAATAAATAAATGAAATCTCTTCACATATACACAGTTTCGCAAGTAACAGACTACGCAGAAATGTAAACTACAGAATAATCTATACAAATCTACATAAATAAATAAAATTGAAGTCTTTTTTGTAATGTCAAAATAACAGCGTTTAACTAAATTCATATGAAAGTACGTGGGACACTCAGAAAGTTTTGCGAAAATAAAAATAAATGTTCTATAGGTAAATATTTTTTTATTAAATCTTTTCAAAGTACTCTCCACTAGCCTCTATACAAAGTTTCATGCGTCTGAACCAGTTTTCGAAACACTTTTTCCAGTCCGCCGCAGACACCTCGTTTACAGCCTGCTCGAACGCTGACAGCGCATCTTCCGGCGACGAAAATTGTATCCCTTTGAGCACATTTTTTATTTTCGGGATTAAAAAGAAGTCACACGGCGCTAGGTCAGGGCTGTAAGGAGGGCGACCCAGGAGTTTGACCGGCGTGCTGTCCAGGAAGTCCCTCGTTTTGAGCGCGGTGTGCGAAGGCGCGTTGTCGTGGTGGAGCAGTAGCCCGTGGAGCCCTGTGTTTGGTCGCTTATTGCTCACAGCAGGGAAAACTTCCGCCAAGCATTTGGTAGTATGCCATACCATGGATTAGCAATATCTTTCAAAATGATTCAGATTCAGTTTGATAGTGTGTTACGCAATAAGGGTGCTGGTTGGTAACAGTGAAAAATAGTAAAGCTGGGCGAATCATGCTCCCTGAAACCAATAATGTGCGATTCTGAACGCTTCGTAACTAGAGTTTCACTTTGATATGATTTTTTCTTTCAAGTACTTAACTAAATTAACTTGATTGTAGGTACGTCGTTTTAAAATATCACGGACTAAGAGAATGTACTAGGTATTCAGGGTGGTAAAACATTGACGCGCAATCCGTTATCATAAATTATTTACATAATTCTGAACCTTACTGCGTTGTCGGTATTAAAATTACTGTTCCATAAATTTTGAGTAGGTAATATAAATTTCGCGTAGGTTTTGCTTTATTAACTGAGTTCAAAAAGGCGGAGGTTCTCAATTCGACTGTGTGTTGTTTTTTTTTCTTTTTTTGTATGTTTATTGCGCAATATCTCCGGCAATTGTAAATCGATTTAAAAAATTATTCTTTTAATGGATAGGGTATGCTTCAGGGGTGGTCCCATATACATTTTAACTTTGTTTGGGTAGTTTTTGGGTTAGCTTCAATAATACGTAATTTCTGCCACTTAGTTTATATTGATGATGTTATAATTATAATTAATGAATTCCTGTCACTGATATTTACATAGCCAGTAGTGTTATACGAATTTGTGTGGGGTAAGTAAAACTTAAAGTGAAAAATAAAAACTTTTTTACAAAAAAAAAACAAGCGACTTCCAAAAAATACTTACAAAGTGAAAAATAACTTTCATTTCACTTTGTAGTGTCTTTTTTGAAAGTCGGTTGTTTTACTTTTGAAAAAAAGTTTTTCTACTCGTATGAAACAGCCGATGTTTTTTTGATAACCGAAGATACCTTTCTACGCTAAGGGTCTAGAATTATGGTTACAGTTTGCGCGCCGATCCTAACTGTCACTATATATGTTTGAACTTCTTTAAGCGCGTTGGGTATTTGAGATGGGAAAAAACCATTGAACTCGCTACACTGTTCCCGACACCGCGCTACATTCGAATGTGTTCGGCTGTCCTCGGGATGTACTCGGTTTTAATGTATTTCCGTTATGTCAGTGAGTGATGGCAAAGTATTCTGTTTATATGACGATTCAAAAAATACACGTAATTGTTCAAGTTTTCGCTTCTGTCAGCACTCTCGGAGTGCCACTTTTTTATTGTCACACGGATAATGGATATTTCTGAACATTTTTATTTGTAGTAGCTATCAGATCCGAAGCAATGAATAAGGCATCAGCCACCCGCGAGCCACCCGCGAGACGCTCCATCTCAATGTCACAGCTCCGAGATTTATATCTCCGCGATGTACGGGAGCTATAAATAAAAGATGAAAGCTTAGGGAGTTAGGCTGCTGTTTTAGGAAACCTATCCATAGAACATTGGTTGGAATCGGTTTTCGTTGTATTTCGGTCTGCCAGGTTGATGTTTTGTTAGAATTTTAAATGATGTATGTATTCTCGTATTATTTGTTTAGTTTTATTAAGTAATTTGTTTTAAGATTTTATGTATTTTTTTTGTCTCCCACGCTGTCTACATCTCTCTATTTCTTGTCCTATCGCAGGTATGTTGGAAGAGATTTCTTATAAAATAAGCATCACCTTTGTACCTATTTTTCTGATCTGTTTTTTTCTTGTCTGTTTATATATGTGTGTACATAAATGGTTACATAAATAAAAAGATGTTTAAGAGTTTAAAGTTTTTCAAAGAGAAACCGTTACCGGTGGTAAAAACAACGTTGGAAAACTTCTATGAAAATTGATAGAAATGCTTGAAGACGTGGCCCTAGGTATATGTAATTGTAAGAGTAATACTGTATCCAAAATGTTAGGTATAGCTTATAGCTAGCTCACAGAAATATGCTAACAAAATTACTTACAAAAGTAATTAGCAAGGCAATATCATCATCTGCCTAGCCTTTTCCCAACTATGTTGGGGTCGGCTTCCAGTCTAACCGGATGCAGCTGAATACCAGTATTTTACATGGAGCGACTGCCTATCGGGCCTCCACAACCCAGTTACTGGGTAATACGATACCCCTTGGTAAGACTGGTTGTCAGATTTTCGGGCTTCTGACGACCCGTAACGACTGTCAAAGATCCACAAATGACAGCCGGGACCAACGGCTTAACGTGCTTTCCAAGGCACGGAGGGGTCTTGGTATGTAAAGATGGTCACCCATCCACGGACCAACCGCGGCAAGCGTAGCTTAACCTGATCGATCGACCCGTGCGGCTGATATTACTTAGCCACAAGCCTTCGCAGCGCTGGTATTCATTGAGCATTATTAGCTCGGAAACAGTTAAACTAGTAATAGATAGGTACACAACGAGCTCGCAAATTGTCATTACACAGTGTTTGAGGCGTATGAAACTCAGTCGCTAGCCTCGAGCGATTCCGAATTTCACATTCATTATTCGATCCCGTTTCTACTTTCCAAACGAATGCATAATAAACAGTCCACCAATTAAATTCGCTTTTGCACATGGACTTTACGTTTTTATTTTCATAAAAATCAACAAGTGCTGTATTTATTGCAAAATACAAAACCTTTTATGCTTTTCGTTCATCAAAATGCGCAGAGGAATTACCGTCCGATAAAATCATTTATGAAGTTAACGCAGAAATTTTTATCTATAATATGTATGTATTTAGAAATATATAAATATGTTTATCAGTTGTCTAGTACCCATAACACAAGCTCTGCTTAGCTTGGGACTAGATGGCGTTGTGTGATAGTTGTGGAATATTATTATTATTAATTAAAATGGCAGCCACAGCAATTAAAAAAATGTTGCTATGGATTGAAATAATATTGTTGTTCATGAAATAGTTAACGTAGAAAATAATTAAGAAGAGAATTTAAGAGTTAAGAACGAATTTCACTAAGCAATAGGAATTATCATGTTTAAAATTTTTGATATACCTATTATACAGGGTCAAATTAAATTAGCTAGATTAACTCCGCAGACGTGATGGATTACAAACACGAATAAACAAAAAAAAAAAACACTGATTTTCTAAACTCATATTTAAAGTAACTACAATAGCTGATGTGGTCGTAGTCCCAAAAAAAAAAATTCAATTTTTTTTTTTGGTTTTGCGTATTTACTTCAAGAAGAGCTAATTTAATTTGACACTGTATACCTACCCTTGACGCGGCAGGACTAACCATGGTGGCTATACTTACCCCAACGATGTTATTCATAAGAAGTTCTTGGACTAAAGTTTCTCTTTTATCGTGTCAATGATTCAATTCGTTCAGGGTACAAAGTGGCCAGCTATGCCGAACATATTTATTTGCACGGCAACTTAAATTCAGGTTAAATTGACTACCTCACATGGTTCAAAATCTCTTGACACTTCTTTTGTCTATCAAATATTGATCTGCTTTCTGCAAAATGCATGGCATAATAAAAACATCTCCAAATACTTACCAAACCAGAGAAACTCGCTGCATCTCCTACGATGCCCCTATGCGCGGTTACGGTGACCAGCCCCTCGAGCGCGCGCGCCAGTTGCGGCCGCGCACAGGGCGGCGCGCCGCGGATGCGCGGGGGCATCCCCGACACCAGCCACGCGTACTCCGCGCCGAACATGCCCAGTCTAAACGCCTGCGATCTCACAAACACCACACACTTACTACTAAAGCTTGGTAGCTGGCTATTTAAGGTCCAATAGATTGTTAAAGACTGACAAAGATTGACAAACAGTAGAGGCTTTGTGCATTTTTAGCTGCGCCCCGCGGTTTCACCCGCATAAGTGTCGATCCCGTGGGAATATCGGGATAAAACTATCCTATGTCCTTCCCCGGGACTCAAACTATCTCTATACCACATCGAAATCGGTTCAGTGGTTTAGGCGTGAAAAGGTAACATGCAGACAAACAGACAGACAGACAGTTACTTTCGAATTTATAATATTAGTATGGAAGTATGGATTTTGGCAGTATGGTATGGAATATGTACAAGAGGGATTCAAATGGTGTTGTGTCAAGATTTTAAGTTCAAATTTACCTGTATCTTCTAGATTACATAATCAGCCTATATAATGTTCCCATTACTAGGACATAGGCCTCCTCTCTGTGAGAGGGAGTGGGCCGTAATCCACCACGCGGGCCCAGTGCGGGTTGGTACTTGACTGAATACTCTTCTTATATTAGTTTTCAAGAGACACAATCTGATTCTTACTTTCTAAAAGATAATGAAAAACTTGAAGCCGACTCACCTCACAGAATATCTTGGGTATCATCTCCTGTGAGAAACTGCCGATGATGATGCGAGTGTCGAGCTCCTGCAAAGAAGAATAATATTTTTAATATTTATGCTGGTTCTACAATCCTTGACCGCATACAAACATTGCGTATGCGTTGACCACTGTTGACAACAGCTGCGTTGTATTGGATATATGTATATCATGACCCGCATTTGATGAAGCGATCAGTTCCTTACATTAAAATCTACATCCTGTTCGGCAGAACGTTGAACACACGAAAATGGCAGATAGATGGGGTCGTCTGCCACCTACCCAGCCTAAAAAAAATACCTTTGCATTTGCACCAAACAATAATTTTAGATGAATCGACCAATAGTCGAGACAAAAACAAAAAAAAAAGTGTTGCCAGTTTCGTCTAAAAAAGTTATAGGCCTTCAAAGTTTTAAAAATCATGAATTTCGGTAATAAAAAAAAATACTATGGGGCCTGGGTAACTTTTTTTGGGCTGGGTAGGCAACAGACGAACCCATCTACTCGTATCTGCCATTGTGCTGTGTGTACAAAGTTCTGCCGAACACCCTGTATATTATTTTACTGTATACAACGGTGGTCTGGGGGCTTATGGCTGAGTAATAACAGCCGCACGGTTCTATTGATCGGGGTTAAGCTACGCTTGCAGCGGTTTGTCCGGGGATGGGTGACCAACTTTACATACCAACACCCCTTCGTGTCTCGGAAAGCACGAGCTGTCATTCGTAGATCTTTGACAGTCGTTACGGGTGACTACTTATCAAGGGATCCAGTTACTGGGTTGTGGAGGTCAGATAGGCAGTCGCTCCATGTAAAATACTGGTATTCAGCTGTATCCGGTTAGACTGTAAGCCGACCCCAACATAGTTGAGAAAAGGCTAGGCAGATTATGATGATACATCGGTGGTCATTGTTAAGATGTCGCAAACAAAGACTGACTGCAGAGAGACTCGGGTTTGAGACCCAGGTCAGGTTAATTGTTATAGGAACTATAGGGTTCCGTAAAAAAAATATTCAGAACCAGAACAAAGGTCAGAGCTCGGTTTGTGGTTATAGAATCGTATCCTATTATATAAATAGAGCTAACTGGCGAAACGGGGGTGTAATACCGTTTACCTCTGCAGTGCTATTCTGTAAAAAAACTCACCGTGAAAACTTAGGTGAAGTGAGCTTAAAGTGAGCTGCCAATACTGTCAATCCGTAGCATCAGGCGGATTGACAACTCACTTCAAGCTCATTACCCAACTACGGCGAAGCAAAAAGGAGGGTTATGATTTTGACCGGTATGTTTGGATGTATGTTCATCTGTTCCCTCATAACTTAAAAAGTAGTTATAATAATTTGACAAATGAGGTTTCGTTAGAAGCATCTTGACCGCCCGCTGGTTATAGGCTATGTGACGTCACACTAAATTTAATATGGCGCCGTCTAGAGGACATAAAGTAATGAATTTAAAAATAAATATTTTGGAAAGGTGCCTTGTGGGGGTATCAAATGAAAGGGCTTAATTAGCACATTTCATAAATACAAGTATTACTGAAATAAACCCCAAAATAATTAAATAAAAAAAAGTTTAAAAACTAAAACCCGACTACTGAAAAGGATGAAACAAGAAAGTACCTTCCCGTGGTCGCATGCTACCATAGCTTATTTAGTACAGCGGCATGCGACCACGGGAAGGTTTCTTGTTTCATCCTTTTCAGTAGTCGGGTTTTAGTTTTTAAACTTCTTTACCTATGTTTTTACGGTGAGATTTTTACAGAATAGATGTGCTGGAATACAGGCGTCGGTGGTGTTTTGTTTTGTTATGTGGCAGATAAATACCATTTTCCTTATCTTAAACTAACCAAGATCGCACAGCACATCCTTCAATGTCAACACATTTCATACCACGGTGGAGTGTATCATTATTCTCAATTTATTATATTATGACTGAAACCACGCATTGGCGACGGACTGAAAACTGTATGAAGTGCAAACTCCTGTAACTATTAACTTTCCTGTATACGTAATTTAGAAATTGGGACTTTATTGACTCTGGTTTTATTGTTAGACTGGAAGCTGGGGTAGGTAGTTTTAGCAATTTTTATAAAAGACACAGAGGAGATGGAGTTAGAGGTTTGGAATTATTTTATTTCTCTATGTATTAGCACAGTATAATAATGGTTTAAATAATGTCGCGATGGCCCAGCGGTCAAGATCTCGCGCTCGTCTCTAAGTACTCAAATTAAACCAATAGGCAGATTTTATGGTAGGGTTTATTTCAGATATGAACCAGTATTTGCAGGACTTGCAAAGGTGGTCAAGAAGTTCTTGAGATCTCATTGCTAGGGGTATAATTTTCTTGCCGTTGGTATTCCATCTTACAATATTAGATAACAGGTTCTGCCCGCGACTTCGCGTGAAATTTCTTGTATTAATTCAAATTCAAAAACTTTATTTCGAGCAAAAACTCAATAGGGTTAGTAACATTGTCCTAATGTTAGTAAACAACATGATACGCTGACAGATACGAGTATCATTGAAACTGACAGCAGTGAACTATACATATATGGATAATCCACTCTGATCTCAGAATCCTGTTAGTGCTGCCCATGATTCTTGTGCCACCATTGACGCTGGTCCATGGTGGTTCCGAAGATTACCCTAGATAGAAACTCACATACTTTTTATAATATTAGTACGTATAGGAAAGATAGAACCCTTTTCTAAAAACTGCACGCCGTACCTTCTTCTCTGGCGAATATATTATCATAAGCCATATAATTTGTTTTGTTCCTCCATCCCGATTACATATCTAACGGAGTGCGAAGAGTAAATAGTCATGTCTGCATGTCTGTATGCACACATTGTGCGATACTAAAGGACGATTTCCACCAAACGGCTCGCATCGCATCGGATCGGAACGGATTTTACAATCTCTAAACGATATTAAATCGTGTACACAGTATTTAAAGTCTATATTACCAAGCCGCGCACAGCAGCTTCACCGCTGGCGTCTTCCGCGACACGCGATCGTAGACGAAAGTATGCTGCGATGCGCGATCGGCTCCGTTCGACTGTCGTCGTATCCGATCGATTCCTTTCGGCAGTCGTCCAAATTTTTCTTTTCCTCTTCTGTGTTTTATGATTATTTTCTTCTTCTTTTAATGTAATAATAAACAATACTACGTCAACTTCAACCATTTTCAAAAATTAGAACATGTCAACACGGTAGGAATTAAACTATTTGACTATATAGGCGTGAAATGGATATGTTCGCAAGCGACGGTATGGAGCCGATCGTATCGCTCGTTCCACTACGGGGCTGTTCATTTATTACGTAAGACAATTTGGACCACTTTCCGACCCCCCCTCCCCCTACGTAAGAAAAAATAAGAATAGGATGAACCCCCTCCCCCCTTTTTAATCTTACGTAAGATCAGTATCTACCAAAATTGCAAAGAAAAAGTAGCAAAAAATTTAAAACTTATAATAATAAAATAGAACCATTGGATGAACTAGACACTTATAAATACTTAGGGTACAATCAATCTCGTCAGATACACTACAAAGATACTAAACAAAAACTTAAACAACAGTTCCAACACCGACTTAATACAATACTAAAAACACAGCTCTATTCACGAAACACCATAAAAGCAATCAACACCTTTGCTATACCTGTTCTCACCTATTCATTCGGGATAATAAATTGGACCAAAACTGAGCTAAAAAACATACAACGAAAAATAAACACCACAATGACTAAAGGAGACTGTTAAAATTTGTATGGGAAGTGGTCTATGATCCAATAGCGATACTGTAGAGGTATTTCTGTGGGAATACCTCAACTATACCCTTGTGCAAACGGGCATCAAAATCTAACCCGGCAGTTTTGAGAAAAATAATACTTTAAAATTCACATTTCTTGCTACATTTTTATATTTTAAAAACGTTTTAACGGGTATTTCTGACTTTATACTACTTAATTAATGTGGTTTTCTGCTAAGCAAAGACATTTACCACCTCGACAGTGCTGAATTTCAGGTTTTTCTTTTCGTTTTTAACCGACTTCAAAAAAGGAAGGAGGTTCTTAGTTCGTCGGAATCTTTTTTACATTTTTTAGTATTTATATTCACCGATTTCTCGAAGACGGCTGGACTGATTTACAAAATTCTTTTTTTTTTGTTTGAAAGGGTATACTTTACCAAGTGTTCCCATTATCACCAGGTCAGGTTTGAACGGGTATTTCTAACTTTATTAATGTGTTTCTCTACTAAGCAAAGTCACTTGTCCCCTCAACTTTTTTTTTTTATTGAATAAAAATGTTATCATGAAATTATGTATTCAAAAATATTATATTTCTCAAAACTGCCGGGTCAGATTTTGTTGCCACTTTGCACAAAGGTATAGTTGAGGTATCCCCACAGAAATAACGTAACAGTATCGCTATTGGTTCATAGACTACTTTTTAATGTTAACTATCATGAAATTATGTATTCTAAAATATCATATTTCTCAAAACTGCCGGGTCAGATTTTGTTGCCACTTTGCACAAGGGTATAGTTGAGGTATCCCCACAGAAATATCGTAACAGTATCGCTATTGGTTCATAGACTACTTTTTAATGTTAACTATCATGAAATTATGTATTCTAAAATATCATATTTCTCAATACTGCCGGGTCAGATTTTGATGCCACTTTGCACAAGGGTATAGTTGAGGTATCCCCACAGAAATATCGTAACAGTATCGCTATTGGTTCATAGACTACTTTTAATGTTATCATGAAATTATGTGTTCTAAAATATTATATTTCTCAAAATTGCCGGGTCAGATTTTGATGCCACTTTGCAAAAGGGTATAGTTGAGGTATCCCCACAGAAATATCGTAACAGTACCGCTATTGGTTCATAGACCACTTTTTAACAGTCTCCTTTCGCAAACATCACCCAAGATCTTGTATACAAAGGTTAACGTTACCGAGAAAGGAAGGAGGCAGAGGACTTATAGATATCCTAAATTTACACAACAGACAGATCACAGCTCTTAGGCAATACTTCTTTGCCAAAACTGAATCTTCCCCACTCCACAAACAAATAGCACACAACGACCAACACTTAACACCTCTTAATTTAAAAGACACTACAGAACAAAAAAACGAGAAAGTGACTGATGACAAAACCAAATGTCAAGAGTGGACCCAGAAGTCTCTACACGGGAGACATCGCCAAGATTTATGCCAATTAAATGTCGACAAAGATGCGTCGAACGCGTGGTTGAATCGAGGCGAACTATTCCCGGAGATTGAAGGGTTCATGCTTGCAATTCAGGACCAAGTAATTGAGACCAAGAACTACAGAAAACACATTATAAAGAATTTAACAACCGATATTTGTAGAAAATGCAACAGTTCTCCAGAAACAATCCAACATATTACCGGCGCCTGCAAATCAATAGCCCAGACAGACTACAAACATCGACACGATCAAGTAGCCAACGTCATACACCAAAAACTAGCCCATAAATACAAACTTATAGACACTATAGTACCTTATTACAAATACAACCCTGAAACGGTATTAGAGAACCCCACAACAAAACTGTACTTCGACCAAGCCATACTCACAGACCGCACAATTCACTTTAATAGACCCGACATCACCTTAATTGATAAAATAAATAAAACTGGGTTCCTTATAGACATTGCGGTGCCAAATACGCATAACGTACAAACTACAATAGCCGAAAAATTATCCAAATACACCGAACTAAAAGATGAAATAACCCGAATTTGGCATCTTCAAAAAGTCACAATAGTCCCCATAGTGCTATCTACAACAGGAGTAATTCCAAAACAGCTTCATCAGTCCCTTAGTTCCCTCAACCTGCCACCTAACACCTACCACCTGATGCAAAAGGCAGTGATTCTTAACACATGCAGGCTAGTTAGAAAATTTCTTCAGTGTGAGTCGGACAACTTACACCAATACCACTCAAATATTGTTTCGTCTACCACACAGTCTACTTATAATATTACTCCCACACTTAACCCCACTGTTGGACACTTGGCTTAGGCCCGTGCCATCAGTTCTATCCGGCTAGGCCGAGAAAAAAAAATATAAACATAATAATAATAATTCTTCGGGCCCTTCATGGACCCGATGTAGACCTACTAGCGTCCGTAGCCTGGCTACGTTGCGGTGATCTCTTTGGAGAAACCGAAGGTTTTGTTTGTGCAATTATGGACGAAGTTATGATGACAAACAACTACCGGAGATATATTGTGAAAGACGGCACGGTTGACATCTGTCGGGCATGCCACCGGCCGGGAGAATCAATCAGGCATATTATCTCCGGGTGTTCCCGTCTAGCTAACGGAGAATACTTGCATAGACACAACCTTGTAGCCAGGATAATCCATCAGCAGCTTGCTTTGAAATACAACCTTGTAGAATCGGAGGTGCCGTACTATAGGTATGTGCCCGACCCAGTTCTCGAAAATGGTAATATCACATTGTACTGGGATCGATCCATCATCACTGACAGGACTATTGTTGCCAATAAGCCTGATATAGTGGTGGTGGATCGATCAGAGCGGCGCGCAATGATTGTTGACATAACTGTCCCGCATGATGAGAACCTCGTGAAAGCTGAGAAAGATAAACAAATTAAGTATCTTGACTTGGCTCGCGAGGTTGTCGACATGTGGGATGTGGACTCAGCGATCATCGTGCCGATAGTCGTTACAGCCAATGGTTTGATAGCCAAGAGCCTCGACCAACACCTAAGGAGGCTCTCGTTGGGCAGCTGGATCAAGGGCTTGATTCAGAAAGCGGTACTTCTGGACACGGCTCGCATTGTCAGGAGGTTCCTCTCTCTGGAGCCCTGACCGCCGGTAGCTTGGACCCTGTTCCCGATACCGGTGGGCTACTATTTTTTATATTTTTAAATGTTTTTATATATTTTTTATACAAATATTTAAAAATATAATTTATATGTATATAGTGAAATAAAGGAGATAATAATAATAATATTCCACAACTATCACACAACGCCATCTAGTCCCAAGCTAAGCAGAGCTTGTGTTTTGGGTACTAGACAACTGATAAACATACTTATATATTTCTAAATACATACATATTATAGATAAATTACACCCAGACACAGAACAAATGATCGTGCTCATCACACAAACATTTGTCCTGGGTGGGAATCGAACCCACGACCTCCGGCATAGCAGTCAGGGTCACTAACCACTAGACCATCAGGCCTGCCTGCCATAATTATTGTTTACTTTTGTGATCTTATGTAAGAACAGTCTAGACCCCTCCCACCCCCACGTAAGAAAAAATAAGACTTGTTTGAACCCCCTCCCCCTTCAAATCGTCTTACGTAATAAATGAACAGCCCTTAATGCGTCGACATCCTGCCGGACGCTATCGGCTGTCGCCGCATCCGTTCCTATTCTTTCCGATCTGATGCGATGCGAGCGGTTTGGTGCAAATCATCCTTAAGCCGCGCTCAGGAATTACAATCACGTTTACGTTCAGTGTAAACAAAGCTAACGATATTGGATTCGTGTGTCTTGACAAATAGAGCATATTCATACCTGCCAAGGTATCTTGGGTGACTAGAGAATTATACCAAAATCAAGAATAAAAAAAAAAATAGAAAGTTAAGCAACTTTTATAATATTTAATACAACTATTTAGGTTCAAGCTACTAAATTAATAGAATAGAAATACTCTTTATTATATACGCCATTAAAATTACAGACATAAATGAAATTACAGATATAAATGTAGAAAATTATTTCTTGAATTTTTTTTCAAGGGGTAGACACTGGGTGGTCTTATCGCTAAAAGCGATGTTTTAAGGACCGTCTTTGGATGGATTTAGAGAGAAACGAGAGACAAATTAAATTACTAACTATACAAAGTCGACCCTCCACGGGGTCTGGTTCATAATATCGACAGTCACGAGGGCTGGCATATTTTTTGGCCAAAGAATCAGCATTGCCATACAACGTGGCAATGCTGCCAGCGTTTCCTATTGACAGCGATGCAGACGAAATTTTTAAATTATGTAAAAGAAAAACTATACAAATAAATACAAAAACAAAAGGACACTTAGGCGTCGAAGTACTCGTCCACATCACGGTCATCCGGAACCGTGGCTTGAAGACTGGAAGACTGGCAGCATTGAGACGTTGAATGCCAAAGAACAACCCACCCCTCTAGTCACATGAAGTGACGACGACGAAATTTTGTTACAAAATTAGACCCTTTAGAGGGCTTCTGCGAGTGGCATGGCAGTGGCATGTGGCATGGTTTGGCCCATCTTTATTGCTATTTGCAGGCACTCTAGTTTTTTGCAGGTAAATAACCGCCACGTCATCGTCAGCAGAGTTTTGCTGGATAATTTCATTTTACCCTATATAGGTTAGGACTAGCGACGACTTCGAAAGTAGATCGCGGTTTTATCTTTTTGACTAAACAAACTGTACATTAAGGAATTCTTGAATGAATTAAGTAGTATTCGTATAATACTCCCCCAGAGAGAACTTATATTATAAACCCAAAAGAACATTAAATTAATTAATGTTGATTTATTAATTCTTGGGAATGCTTTTAGGAGTAATTTGAAAAGTCGGTATTGTGTTGTGGTCGCGGTAACAATAGCTAGGCAAAGTTGTAACAACTTTTGCTTTGAGTTTTAAACAATGTTGGTTATCTAACGACCTCTGCGAGATAAATTTTGTGTTATCTGGTTTTTTATGTCGGTTTTTAGATAAATGAGTAATTATCCTGTGATGTTATTTCATCGTACAGATACAATTTATCGAAGTGGGGATTACTGACACTTCCAAAAACCAGTGCGAGTCTTGATCAGAGGGGTCATATATAACCATAATCAGCCTATAATGTTCCCACTGCTGGGACACAGGCTTCCTCTCTTCGAGAAGGAGTGAGCCGTAATCCACCACGTGGGCCCAGTGCGGGTTGGTAGATGTCACTTGTCTTCGAATTTTTTGGTTCTAGGACATGTCGGTTTCCTCACGACGTTTTCCTTCACCGTTTTGAGAGCAGTGGTGATGAAATAATTTACACAAAGTAAAGCGCCTGTCTGTGTTCGAACCTAGGACCTACAACTCGTAAGTCACGGCCGTTTCCACTGCGCCACTACTGTTCTCCATTGACCAGAGGGGCAATTCTCGTAATTTTAAGAACGTTCACAGTCTGATCTTTGTCTCAATCTGTCAAAAATTCCTCTGATCCCTACATTTTTGACAAGTTTCTGAGATAAGTTTGCCATTAAATTGCCACTGAGAGACTAGATTTTGAACGTTTTTGATTACGAGAATTGGCCTTCAGATCAGTGCTGAAGTTCACCTGCGCCTCGGATGACCTAAAGAATGCCACTGATGCCGCAATCAAAGGGGCACCTGGGCTCAAACAATATAAGAACAACGAAGAAGAGTGCCTTCGACATGAAAAGAAGATCTTCTTCTTCTTAGCGTGTCGATAACAAAGAGATAGTTTTTTTTATTTTATTTTTTTATTAGTTTGTTTTAGAGAAGAAGATTCACTGTACTTACTGGTGTAGCGGTATCTACAACGCCACATGCGAACAACGCGTCATACTGACGTCACGCAAATCCTGCATCGCGCAAGCAGAGTTTACCGCGCAACTAGCATATATACAACAGCCCGACATGACTCATTGGGCAGTTGCCCGCCAGACACAACACCCGTCTGGTCGGAGGATCCTCCCTTTTCTATGGAGGTTGAGTGAACTTTACACCCTGTTCCTCATACCTCTATACTGGTTATTGGAAAGTCACCCAACTAACAACTAATTACCTGCCCCGTTAGTCTCCTGGTCGCAAGTGTGCCTGCAGAGCGTGAGGTCCTGGGTTTGAATCACGGTGTCGGGCAAAGTGTTATTGAGTTTATCCATTATACGAATTTCTTAGTAACAGCCCGGAGTTTGGAAGTTAGCGGTGGGATCCCCCGTGACTCGGAAAGCACGTTAAGGCGTCGATCCTGCGCCTGATATCTCTCCGGTCGTGTCGGATTGCCGTCCTATCGGACTATGGGGTGAGGAAAGAGGGAGTGCACCTGTGTCTGCGCACACACTTGTGCACTATAATATTTCCCGCGCCGCTAGCTAGTTTCCGCAGAGATTGGTCGCCATGGCCGAAATACGGTCTGGAGGACTTTATTTATTTATTTAATACTTCAAGCACATAAATGTACAGAGGCGGACTTAATGCCATAGGCATTTTCTACCAGTCAACCTTTGGGTGATGCAGAGACAAACAGTTATTTATTTATTGGAAAGCTCATGTAATTCAGTAGCCCACCAAACTACCGAACCTTTCTAAGTAAGATGGATGGCTATTTATTGCGTACTCAAATATTTTTCTACGCAGTCGATCGTAGATTGTAGACTTCCAAATAAAAAACTCAGCTAGTTCATCATGCTCATTGGTAAATCCGCGGGGTTATTTGTTCCGTTTTTGTCAAACTAGATGTGGCCCTGGCCGTGATCAAGTGCATTATAATATTGTTTACCAAATCGAATTAAAACATGTTTTCGAAAAGAATTATGTAATACCGCGTTAAAGTTTAACCATCGCTAAAAGGGTTAGTTCCACTGCGCTCCAAAATAAAGTAAGTAGAGTCAGCATAAAAGACAAACCATTAGTGGTTTCACAAACATAAATAGAAATATTTTTTTACCGTGGATTCATCACTTGTGTCAAAAATGCTCAAGGCCATTTCGCACTTTATGGCCCTCGTGTCGTGTCGCATGATAACGCGCGAAATCGCGCGCGCCGCCCGGAGTCTTTAAAATAACGATATAATTCTAAAATTCTGTATGAAAGCTATGTATAAAATTTATGTCGTTGGAATTGTAATAAAATAAGCTAACTGAATAAGTGCGACTTAATGCAGTTTTACCTTGTAATGTGTCGTTTTTAGTTTGTTTTAAAAAAAATATTGTTAGATGTTATAGATCAGATAGTAATATTGTAGATGACGTTGTGATTATTGCTTACGCAAGCTAGCAATATAAAAATTTTGGTATCATGTATCCAAACGCACAATATGTGAGTCATATTGAGGGTAGAATTCATATTGGACCACAGTATTGAGCCAATCGTACTCCGGCTTCCTTTCCAATCCTACCCCCATGCCGCAAAAAGGTGCTACACCGCAACACCAATGAGAAGCGTTTCCGCCGCAGTGACTTGACACAGGTCGCCATGAGGATTCGCACTGTTCTCTTCAAGCAGCTAACCGCATAACACCGCTTTAACTCAACCGCTGTACCGTCATTATAATATAAACTAATTAACGTGTTGGCCGACACAAAGTCACAAAAGTGGGACAATACAATCGATTTACCGAGTGCGAATGATCCGAGAACGCATGTCCACAGCAGCAGCGTGTGTGTGGCAGTCGTTGTACCAACCTGACATCCAGTTCTCCCAAGTAAGTCATATTCTTCCCATACTTTCAATTTGCTCAATTTTCTGTGTCGTCCAATATTCGATCCAGCATAAAAATTATTTTCCCGCTAAATTACACAACGCTTGTTGGTCCTTCGAAAAGCCGCTATCCAACTTCACCAATTATGACTGAATAAACATATTTCATATGCATTTTTTTTCTTTTTTATGATATTAAAAATATAATGTTTAATGCTAAATTTTACTTTTTGCTAACTCTACTCACAATTTCTTGGAGAGCAGTGGAATCAATGTATGAACATTAAAATTATGAGAACAATGGGTTTTGGGGCGCAGTGGAACTACCCACTAAAAGAGTACAGAGCGTAGGTACGATATTACACATAGAAATTTTTCGTGTACGAGTCTAGTACAAGCGGCGCGCAGAAAAAAAGTGTAAGTACTGGGTCATTCGAAATGTCATCGGAAATGTCATGGGAAGGGGGGTGGGGGTCTTGTGAGTGGTTATTGATACTTTCTTTGTACCGTAAAGTAATATTACGTACTAGCTTCTGCCTGCGTGAAATGTCTTGTTCCCCCGACCCATCCCGTCGCATCGCATCGTCCGTTCGCGGTATTACTTCATTTTCGCTTACTGTTCTTTTTCAGTTTTTGCTTTTTGCTCGGCTCTTAACCTAGCGTGATGTTAAATAGTCTTCCTCAAAAGTTGGACTATCAAATGCAAATATAATTTTTATAAAATCCGATTGTAGTTCCAGAGATTACCGCGTTCAAACAATCAAACTCTTTAGCTTTATTATTAGTACACTGAAAAAAAGTAGTTGCCACAATCAAGATTTTGTTTAGATTGACTAAGTAACTTGTTTGCATCTGAGCCTATCAAGCACAATGATCACAGCTACTAATTTTATTTAATTGAGATTTGAAACGGGATCTTTATTGGAGTCATCACAAAACCTATTTGCAGCAATCAAGTATGGCAACACAGTCCAGAATAAACAACAGAACATTCCTTTTGAACCACTGACCTGTATTACACAGTACTTGTTTAATAGAGGTCAGTGTTTCGAACGCTTGACAAAGAAAAATGGTTGGAGTTTTCGTTTGATTCATCGTTAGTATATTTGCATTAAGTCCGAGTGAGATATTCCTGAAACACGTTCGAATATTTCTTGTAACAATTCTTTGTGTTTCTAAGGTCTTTTTTGCTATGATAGGATTTTGTTAAACTTTGGATCGCTTTTGGGAATTTCTTTTTACAAGCTTTTTATTAACTTGTTTCGGTTGTACACGTTTCCGGTTACTCTCTTTGTCATTAAAGATAAAGATATTTTATTTTGCAAATACGGGTACAAACAAGTCATGGTGGTACATAATATAAATACAGAAACAGCCATATTTTACCAATTACAAGGCATGCAAAAGTATCGAGATTACAATTAAAATACATATTTACTATTTCATTACATAATATAATTCTAGTTCATCATTCGCTAATAATTATCAATGTTCAACTATTTCATTCATTTTTCAAGATCTTTTTGCATTTGATAGCCCGATTCTTGAGGAAGGCTATAGGCTATTTAGCTCTAAGGAGCGGAGCACAAATAATAAAAAGTAGGGAACAACATTAAACAACTTTAAAACTATGTATTTACATACCTACAAATTTGTAGGAAGCCCTTGGTGCGCAAGTCCGACTTGCACTTGACCGGTTTTTTTTGATAACTGACGAAAACTTTTTGCGCTAGGTCCAGAATCATACGCGGAATTCGGTTCGTTCCAGTTTATGCGTTAATGTAGCTGACAACCTGTATACTGTTAACATTAGTATGTCAGTGACGTAACCCATAGGATTTTCCTTAACCAAAAATCGCTCAACGCTCCTAAAGAAGATTTCACTGCAAAAACTTTTAAGCCCTTCATAAAGTTAGGGTGGTATCGTTTGAGATTCCGCAACTCACGAACCTGCCCATTCATTCTACATGTAAACTCACGTTTTTCAGCATCCGCGTAGGGTTGCCACCAATCACTTTGTGATTTAACGTTACTAGCATCAAAAATACGGGTTTTGGTTTTTTTTACGGGAGACAATTCAAACAGCGTTGTATATTAGCTGTTTAAAGAAACGGCTTTCTAAAGCTCTTCATTTTGTGAAGGAAATGTCAATCTTTACATTTTAACTTAAAGTTAGAGCTTTGTATACCCCGTAAATTATTAAAAAAATACGGGTTCCTAAAGTAAAGCCGGAAAAACGGGGTAACCCGTAAAATACGGGGCATCTGACAAGCCTACTCGTATATCCGCGCTTTTAGCATGTAGCGTTATCTACAACGACACACGCGAACAACGCGTCATACTGACGTCACGCAAAATCCTGCATCTCGCAAGCAGAGTTTATCGCGCAACTAGCATATAATATATGCCGCTGTATATTATACAACGGCCCGACATGAATCATCGGGCAGTTGTCCGCCAGACACAGCACCCGTCTGCTCGGAGGATCCTCCCTTTTCAATAGAGTATGAGTGAACTTTACACCCTGTTCCTCATACCTCTATAAGCAAAGTTTTTTCTTAGGAACGTATTGTATCATCTGCTTATTATTCAACGATAGTCGAAACTTTCAGCATTACACTTACATCAACTACTCGACTTCAGAACTTTCCAGAAATAAGCAATTTTAAACTTGACTTCCAATGTTTAAGTAATAACGTCTTGAAGTGAATATAATTTGTCAAAGTTAGTTCGTTACGCGGTTGGAAGGTTGTGTTGGGAATCAATCACTTGGGAGGTTATAATGGAGTTCTATTATGGTTTGAATACGTTTTGTCGTATGCGTTAACTTACTGACATTAGGTGTTGATGAGCAATGAAGCTTTTCCATGTTGGGTTCTTTCTTATACAGATTAAAATTAATGTGTGCCTGTTTGAACTCTTTAAAATAATTAAATACCTACTTCTGTATATCATTCTTTGGTTCTTTTACTAAAAGGCATCTGCTTTTTTATAAACAATAAAGTGTGGTCGCCATAACTAAACGTAACAAACAATCCTCGTTAGCAGGATCCGCAGGATTTGACGTTCTTGTGGCGGCATCTACAACGTCACAGGCGAACTGCGCATCACACTGAACGCAAAATCCTGCATCTCGCAAGCAGAGTTTACCGTGCAACTAGCATTATACAGGGTGCCATTAAAATAGATGCACAAAATTTAACACAGCGCTCAGTACGTCTAACCAAAGATATCCAAGCAAAAAAAAAAAACAACAATTAAAGTGATTTTATTTTGACCTAAAAAAACAATAAATGGCCGGCACATTAGTGTATTTTCGTTAGCTGATTATTTTTCTTGTTATTATATTTTTATACCATCGTCCATAATTTGGTGTTCTGAATGATTTTTAAAAGTTTGTCCACCTATTTTAATGGGACCTTATATATAACGCCTGGACACAACACCCTTCTGGTCCGAGAATCCTTCCTTTATGGAGGATGAGTGAACTTCACACTCTGTTCCTCATGCCTCTATGTTCTTAAGAAAACCGTTAAACTTACAGGATTGTGTTACTGTAGGTAGTAGCTACTCAGAGTCTACTCCACAAAATTTATAGGTAACTACTATAATGTATTACGTAAAAAAACGCCCAATATAATAAATCTAGAATAGTATTCTTGTTTGAAAGAAAGCACTAAACTCTGGAATCAAATGAAAAAAGATATAAAATATATCTTTTGCATTTTATTTTCTTTTTACCCGATTCTTGAGTAAGGTTATAGGCTATTTACCAGCACGCGACGACCCCGAGGAGCGAGCAAGAAGATAAAAAAGTCAAAAAGAACGTTACGCGAAAACTAAGTACCTAATAGCGCGTGAGCGATGTAATGCGTCGCGGTGGGGCGTACAAAAAATTTCACACGGACGAAGTCGGGGGCAAAAGATCAATCAATTAATCAACCATTTATTTTGTAAAACATAGGTATGGTTACAGATAGTATTGTTGATAGCGTCAACTATAAAAGAAAAAACATGATATTACAAAATAAAATAATAATATAATTAATTAGGCATCAAGGGCCTGATTCAGAAGGCAGTACTCCTCGATACGGCTCGCATTGTGAGGAGGTTCCTGTCTCTGGAGCCCTAACCACCGGTAGCTTGGACCCTGCTCCCGACACCGGCGGA
This sequence comes from Amphipoea lucens, assembly GCA_947508005.1. Taxonomy (NCBI): domain Eukaryota; kingdom Metazoa; phylum Arthropoda; class Insecta; order Lepidoptera; family Noctuidae; genus Amphipoea; species Amphipoea lucens. The sequence goes on from OX382364.1 coordinate 2,332,414, forward strand.
CTACTATTTTTTTTATATTTTTGAATGTTTTTTATACTTATTTTTTATATTTTAAGAAAAATTAAAAAATGTAATTGAATATTTACATAGATAAATAAACGGAATATAATTAGTTATATGTATTTATTGAAATAAAGAATTAATAATATAATTTATTTTAATATTATGATTTTTTAGTTTATTATTTTTAGCTTAAAATTACTTTCCGGTACAAAGAAAGGATCTCCGCAGTAGTACCTATACCCTATACTTTTTTAGTGGCCAGTAACTTTTACTGATGGTTAAACTAAAAAGCTGTATTACATAATTCCTTTCAATAAACATGTTTTAAGCGATTAGATAAACAATTGTGCATCTGTGAGCGATGCGATGCATCGCGGTGGTTCGGAGGAACAAGAAATTTTACGCGGACGAAGTCGCGGGCAAAATATAGAGAAAAAGCCAACCTGAGCCCTGATTCACAACCATACGACAAGCTATCGTATTGAAAACCTGACATTTCGATTACCTAATTTGACTTGCCCGCAACAGCAAATAGCTGTTGGAAGAATAGCGGGCGTCTATTTGATTTAAACTGACAAAATTTTCAGGTTTTGGACTTGTGAACAGCGTTTAGAAGACTCCTACGATAAGAATGATTAATGTTCGATACGATACGGAAGCGTATCGAGTGTTTGTAATTAGCTATGCTGGTTACGAATACTGAAAGCGAACTAAATAAGCAAAACTCGATCAAAATCAGTCGTCATTAAATCGTAAAGCGAATGCAGAGGGTGTAATGAAACTTTTGGCCGCTATCCGCCGCAATCAATTAGTCCAGGTTTGATCTAGTTTGGCCTGAGCCGAATCACCCTCGACTGGCCGTGTTGTCACTATCAATCAGAACTGATTGATTCAGCAGCGCTCGAGTTGTGACAACTTCACACAGGAACTGTTTGTTTGGGGGCTGCATTTCGACGAAGTGGGATTTGAAGGTTTAATGTAACTCCTGTTTTAATGTATGTTACATTGGGGGAATTCTGACATCAAGCAATGGAAAAAGTTGTCAACTTTTTATATGCTTGATAACGAGGCTTTTGATTACGTTGTGTGTGTATATTTTATGTCTTTTTTTTGTTATTATGTGCGTTGTTTGTGCAGAATAAACAATTTTTCTTTCTTTCTTTGTTTGGTAGTAATGCTGTAGGGCATTGGTAACGGCCGCGACTTACGTTTTGAAGGTCGTGGGTTCGAACCCAAGTAAGCACTTAACTTTGTGTAAATGATTTCATCACCACTGCTCTCAAAACGGTGAAGGAAAACATAGTGAGGATACCAGCATGTGCTAGAAGCAATAATTCGGAGGCATGCGACATTCGCCAATCCGACTGGGCCCGCGTGGTGAATTACGGCCCGTTTCATCTCACAGAGAGGAGGCCTGTGTCCCAGCAATGGGAACATAGACTGTAGTCCAGACAATATTCGAGCGTGTCTCCATATCTCGCCAGGCAGGTACAATATTTCCCATACCCAACACCCACTTCTAGAACCGCTCCTTACAGTCCACTTCCAATTTAATTCCGGCTTTAAGCCGCCGCATCATTTTTTGGTCCTTCGAGCCGGATGATACGTGTACCAAACGTTTCTATCTAAACGTACAACAGACTGATTAGGCTTATTCTTATGCGTTGGTAAGATTATGCACCTAATGTAATAATTTATCCATACTATAATACTATATATAAGTATATACTATTAATCTACACTATATATATAATAATATATATAATAATATTATAAAGAGGAAAGATTTGTATTTTTGTATGTTACGAATAAACGTAAAAACTACTGGACCGATTTTAAAAATTCTTTTGCCGTTAGAAAGCTAAATTATCACTGAGTAACATAGGCTATATTTATTCCTAGAAAAAAATAGGGATCCTTAGAAATTCTACTAAAATCAACCCAAGGTGCAAAAAAAATAGTCATAAAATGTCTTTCATCGCATGCGCTGCGGAAAGTATTGATGATAGAACAAAAAAATGTTCTACAATATTATAGAACATATCAATATCTACAAAAAACTTGCGAGACCATATGTCCAACTAGTGTAGTTATGTCACTATAACTACTTTTTTACATTTTAAAAGTTGATAGAAATGCCGGTCAAAATCAGACCATGTTATCCATACCTTTGTTTTAATTCTTATCCAAATAAATTACTTTGTATTCAAGACTGTATCAATACCTGTTGATTACTTTTTGAATGATTGAAATCGGATATTCCATTCAAAAGATATTACGAAATTAAAAATGTCAGTAGAAAAAAAAAATACACGCCGATGACGCGCCGCGCGCCGCGCCGGTGCGTGTGGCTCCACGCAGCCACAGCAGCGATAAAATTCTCGTGTCCAAAGTGTTTGTAACAAAACTCCTTTGAAACGGCTTGACCGATTCTTATGAAATTTTGTGTGTATATTCAATAGGTCTAAGTATAGGACGTAAACTATTTTTTATTTTATTTTAACTACTACTACTATTGATCATGTAGGGTAGGGGTAGGGTAGGAGTAGGGTAAGAGTAGGGTAGGAGTAGGGTAGGAGTCGGGAAGGGGTAGCGTACGAGTAAGGTAGGAGAAGGGTAGGAGTAGGACACCACGCGAACGAAGTCGCGCCGGGCAGCTAGTCACACTATATATCACACTTCACACTAATATTATAAAGGCAAAAGTTTGTGTGTGTGTATGTGTGTGTGTTTATATGTTTGTTACTTCTTCACGCCTAAACCACTGAACCGATTTAGATGAAATTTGGTATAGAGATAGTTTGAGCCCCGGAAAAGGACATAGGATAGTTTTTGTCCCGATATTCCCACGGGATCGACATTTACGCGGGTGAAACCGCGGGGCGCAGCTAGTATTATATAAATTCGAAAGTAACTCTGTCTGTCTGGCTGTATGTTACCTATTCACGTCTAAACCACTGAACCGATTTAGATGAAATTTGGTATAGAGATAGTTTGTGTTCCGGGAAAGTACATAGGATAGTTTTTATCCCGATATTCCCACGGGATCGAAACTTATGCGGGTGAAACCGCGGGGCGCAGCTAGTTATTTATATTTTATTGTATTTCAGGCGTGGGGGTATTACACCGCCAACTTCCAAACTCCGGCCTGTTACTATGAAATAGCTGATAGTATACCAAGGTACCTAAGGAGCAGGTGGTCTGAAAAATATAGAGAAAATAGCGTTTATGTGGTCTACGTATGTAAGTAACTCTCAAAGGACACTAAATTTTAAGATGTACTTAGAAGTTTTTCTGCTACTATACCTAATACACCTGAAAGTCGCGGAGACATTATAACACTTAACGACAGCTTAAAGTTGCATTGCATTTGAGAATTTGGCCGTAAAAAAATTAAAAAGTGCTTCAAGTAATTTTTTATTCGGAATAAGAAAAGACTTGAAGCAATTTTTACATTTTTATTCACGATCAAAAATTACTTTACTAAAAGTACCTACTAAAGAAACATTTATTTTATTTTGTTTTATTTTACTCAATTTATTGATAATTAATATTAATTTAGTCTATTTTTCAATCTAAAATATATATACAAGTGTATAAAAAAAGGAAAAAAAAAAGAAAAAGACTCATTGGGTATCAAAAAATTCGTCCGCATCGCTGTCAAGAAAAGAAAAGAAACTAAGTTTATTTTGTGATTACAAGATCCCAGCTTAATATTATATAAATCCTTATTGCTTCAACAGAGATACGTTCATGTGAGCAAGCCGTTGCCGAACCAAGGAAAAACATAACATATTATATTCTTCATATTAATAATTATGTAGGTATTTTATTTATGTATTATGTGTAGTTTATTATCATAATTATATGTAGGTATTTATATTTGTAATACCTGTATAGCTATGATAATCGCAGTACAAAACAGACTACATATATGTATAGTTAATTTATTGTCTACCTGTCCATTGAAAGGTTATCTGGTAGATATCGCTGTTAGCAGTATTGCAAAAGTCTTCCTTCATCACTTTCGTACATTTTCTATGAACAAACGCACACAAAAGGCGGGCCGGGCCGCAATGTTTTGCATGAAAATGCGTTGCACTGCGGCCGTTTGGGGCTGTGATGAACGCTAGGTTTAGGTGCTTATATAAAAATGAGCTTTGTTATTTTTTTTTTAAATATAATAATTTCTTTATTTGAGAAAGTGACAACGTTACATTTACTTACAACATACAGAAACGTACAGTCAACAAAAGAGATAAGTATCAGGATCGTCGGATATAGTTGAAGTTTAGTAAGAAACCGATGGATGTTCTCGAATAAAATTTAATTTTATTAATAGAAAACAAATAGCTCATTTATCAAATTAAATTTCAGTCGACAACATCCATCGGTTTCTTACTAAACTTCAACTACATCCGACGATCCTGCATACTTATCTCTTTTGTTGACTGTACGTGCGTATTTTAAACATAGGTCGTGGTACCCAAACAGGTTTACACCTGTGACTTGGAAGTCAGTGTTCCTCCATTATAAAATGTGAAAAAAAAAACCGAGTGTGCTTATGACCACACGACTGAAGTGAAACTTCAAACGTATTTGGCTATGAGAGGAAGAGAGATAGAAAATGTGCGCGCACACTGCTTTCTCTTGCTTATATCCCCCACTCAACTCCCGTTCGCCTCGCCCGATCACACTTTTCGTAACGCTTACGTCACGCGTTCGTCAGCTTACTCCCCAAGTCAAGCGTGCGTAAAGAAGTTTCACTTCAAAAAGTGTATATAAAGCGTATTCTATACATTTATGTATTTGCCACATACCTTCAACTGTTGGAGCTGTTCCTTGAAGTCGGACTCCGCGAAGGTGATGGAAGCCGCACAGGTGATGTTGGCGGCTTCCAGCTGAGTCACCAGCTCATTGACAGCTAAGGAGTATATCTCTTCGTTCTGGGAGAAGGCCGTCACTGTGTCCCAGCCGAATTGTCTGGTGGAAAAGAAGTGTAAAATAATTGTATTTGATTGGTTAACGTTGCAAAAAACGTAATCATAGTATACAAAACTTTTGTTATTTAAAAACAAAACAAATGATTTATAAACTAACTGCACCCCGCTGTCTCACCCGCATAAGTACAGATCCCGTGGGAATATCGGGATAAAAAGTATCCAATGTCCTAATCTAGATCATGGTTATCACCAACCTTTCATCTAAATCCTTCCTTCGCCATACAAAAAAAAATGCTGTTCCCGAGGAAAACAACAATACACGTGGCGCCATCTATTATCATAATGACGTTATTGTTGTTTTCCTCGGGAACAGCACTTTTTTTCGGGATGAAAGGTACCCTATGTCCGTTTCTGTACACCTGACAACGTATATGCAAAATTTTAGGATGGTCGGTTCAGTGGTTTAGACGTGAAAAGGTAACAAGAAAACTTACTTTCGCATTTATAATATTACTAGTTAGGATATACATATAAATTATATTTTTAAATATTAAGATCTAAAAACATTTAAAAATATAAAAAATAGTAGCCCACCGGTATCGGAAACAGGGTCCAAGCTACCGGCGGTCAGGGCTCCAGAGAGAGGAATCTCCTAACAATCCAAACCGTGTCCAGAAGTACAGCTTTCTTAATCAAGCCCTTGATCCAGCTGCCCAACGAGAGCCTCCTCAGGTGTCGGTCGAGGCTCTTGGCTATTAACCTATTGGCTGTCACGACTATCGGCACAATGATCGCTGAGTCCACATCCCACATATTATTATTATTATTTTGAGACGGTAAGCTTTTTAAATTATGTAAATATAATGTAGTTTACTATCTCTTGCATAAATAAAAAATAGTTTATATTTTTACTATTATATGCGATACAAAAGTAAGATAATACAGAACAAAAGATTTGTCAATGATGTTAAAGATATTATTTTAGAACCAAGTATGTTTATCATGAAAAGAATTCGAAAATAAACATAACAAACAAATACATACAACACTGAAGCATCAAATTCCCAAGTGGTCCTCTATCCTCGAATAAAAAAAAACGCTTTAACACAAAGAATATCCCGTAAATAAAATGTTTGTAATTCTGAAAAGGGCGCCAAAGCGGAACATGTGAAGAGTTGTGAAGTATCATTCATACTTCGTACCCTTTAAGGTTGAACTCTTGAAGATTCGATTCAAAGTCATACAAGATGTACTTGTGTACCGCCAGGAGCATAAGTAGGTGAAGGGCATATCGAATGTTTCAAAAGAAGTTTATGAAAGGGGACTTTTATTACTAATATTATTTTATGTAAAAATGTTTTTAGGGTTCCGTACTTCAAAAGGAAAATATAACTCTTAAAGATCACTTCGTTGTCCGTCTCTCAAGACCCTTTTTCTAAGGAACGCGTGGAGTTATCAAGTTGAAATTAATCTGTCGAGATCCGCTAATGAGACACAATTGATTTTCTATTGTTTCGTCGTCAAGAGGCGACGTGCGGTGCTTGAGCGGTTAATATCAAATACTCAAAGCTGCAATCTCTTGAAGCAGTAAAAAAATCAAACTTCTAAGTCAACGCAATCAAAAGATACGGGCGTTTATGTTCCGTTTGCTACATATTTTGACACTCGCAAGGGAATCAAAACCTTAGGGTATTTCCCGTTGACTTAGAATAATGAAATTTGGCAAGAAGCAATGTCATGTAGCACAAGTAAAGGAAAAAATCCGAAAACCGTAAATAACTTTAGAAATTACTATAAATTATTTTGGTATGTTCTTCACCCAAAGGTTTCCCTACGTGATCGAGTCAGAAATGAAGAGATCCGCAGAAGAATCAAGGTAGCCAGCCCGAAAAATTTCCAAATTAAGCGGCATTACTAACTTATGTGGCAGGGCACATGGCCGATGGGGTCGAACGGTTTTAGAGCGGCGACCGCGTACTAGAAGACGTAGCGTTGGAAGGCGTCCCACAAGGTGGACTGGCGACCTTGTAGAGGCCGCAGGAATCCACTGTATGCGAGAATCACAGAACCGGTTGAAGTGGCGGTTCTTGGGGAGGCATATCTCTCATATCTAGCAGTGGGCGTCTTTCGGCTGAAATGGTGATGATGATGATGATGTTTTAAACGACCATATTGCCATCAACCGGGTTCAAATCCAGACTCCGGGCTGCTGGGTAATTCCAGATGGAAAACTCGATAACTAACTCATAACTGCTCGACCCGGAAAAAAAAAGTGGCACTCCGGGAGTGCCGACAGAAGTGAAAACAAAACACAAACAGAATACTTTGCCATCATTCACTGACATATCGGATATACATTAAAACCGAGTACATCCCGAGGACAGCCGAACACATCCGAAGCGGTGTCGGTTACGGTAACAGTGGCGCGAATTCAATCGTTTTTTCCCATCTCAAAAAATGCCCAAAGCCTAAAGAAGTTTTCACTTAAAAAAAAGTTTGTCAAAATTACGCAGTGATAATTTTTTTTGTAGCTGTCTGTACCCAGTTACTTACATGCAGTATGTAATTGTTGTTATTAGTTTATGTTTTATGTTGGTACTTATATGTATATACATACTTTGATTTATGTGATTGGTTTCTTAACACGTTCGCGGAAACGAACGAACGTCTCGAAGAACGGCATGTATGCCGTTCATTATGATAGTATGGAAAATCGGTCGTCGTGTGGCGTACTGATTTTATGCAAGTAAAAACTCGGATGACGATAGGCGTAATGTCGTATGACTTTTAGCTACCTATAGTCCATTTACTATAGCATTAGACAGAAGTTAAAAAAGGCTCTTTTAGGGGCACACTTTGTAATAAAAGTACAACAAACATTATTACAGTCAAGATTGATGTGGAGTTAAATATAATCAATTTAAATAACGACAGTCAAACTTAATTGTACTAATACAAAGAAAACTATATACACTAGATACTAAAATAAATGACTAACTAACTTACAATACAAATATATAAAAATAAAAATAACAAAGGACACTTAGGCGTCGAAGTATTCATCCGCATCGCTGTCATCCGGAAACGTGCCCAGAAGACTGGCAGCATTGCCACGTTGAATGGCAATGCTAATTCTTTGGCCAAAGAACGACCCAGCCCTCTGGTCACGTGAAGTATCGACTAGCCGGTGAGAAATTTCCTTAAAAAGGAGACGCGCGCTCGGGCCCCATGACCCGAGCGTTTCGACCCCAAACGGCTCAAAGCTGTAGTTGCCCATAAGGTTACAGTATTTGCGCCGCTTGAGGGTCTCAGCAGCTGCAGCAGCGGCGCCAGCACAGCCCGCAGTGCTAGGAACATGAGATGGCGCAAGGGTATCGACACATGTTGCGTCCCACACCAAAGGCCTACCCACCTTCCAAGGCAACAACGTCATGCCGTCTGGTCTCTTCCCATCATCACGTACCAAGCCGTTTGGTTCTAACACCGCTGGTACGCCGGCGGTGACAAGGGCTCGACGAGTAATATCGTTGATGCTGGCGTGCCGTGCTATGCGACCTGCGCTCCTGCAGCAGGACAGGCCATGGTGTCCGAGACTGTCAACAGCTTCACCGCAGTGACAACGATGCGGAGCAACACAAGGTGCACCCAAGCGGAGACACGTAGCGAGCCGAAACGATGAGTCATCCATCATTGTGCCTATGGTGGATGACGGGAGCGCCTGAAGCCACAAACCTGACTCCCATTCTCCCACAGCCAGCAGACGGGCACGCTCAACAGTATTACGTGACGTGTTTACAAGGGTATTCCGTATAATACTGCAGAGCGGCACGTCCCACCGTCTCTGGGAAGACGGGTTATCAGGCAAAACCGTATTGGGACAAGCCATTTTCCAAGCGTTCAACGCATCGGTCAAAAACGGCACTTCAAAATCGACCAGTGAGGAAGATAAAATGTTCCTGGTTAATTTATCGGTACTGTGGACCGAGGAGAGGAAAGCTGGTAAACTAATACTTGAAATTGTACTTATTTAACCTATCTACCTTCTGAAATTACAAGGCTTTTATTTAATATTATTTAGTTTTTACATAAAATATTGTCGTGTCAATGTTTAAAATCTAAAAGAAACAGGGGCGGACAGTACCGGGAACGTTTTTCATGTCACTATAACTCTACCAAATCTAAAATGTTACCTATTCCCTTCATAAGTTGTGGCAGCACGTGTTTTTTTAATTTTGTCGGTTTATATAAAGTTGTTTTTAATAAACTGATAGTTACTAAAAATTGTTTCATTTCATGTAGGTACCTATCCAAGCATGACGAGTAGGTAGATAGAATATGCTTTATTGTATGCCATCATAGATATATGAAAGAAGGAGATATGCGGCCGTAGTTGAAAATGTATCAGAACCCGATGTCGCTAGGTTTGCCCCACCGCCGCGCCACTACTACAGATGTAGTTTAGTAAAAGCAATAGATACAAAGTCGCGCACACTCTTGCAATTCATAAATCAGAACGTACTACACAATCAATTATAAACCTTAAAACATCACACACAGCGTGCATTTTACCATGCACCGTACAACTCACTCACACAAAAACATCTATCGCTATCGTTGTGCTGTGCAAAAGCCATTTATTTTACATATACGCTAGTGATTGACTAAATCGGAAAGTTATCGATTCTTTCATTCATTATTGTACTAAGAAAAATAAAGGGTCATGAAAATAAAATAAATAAAAAACGATATGTTCAGAACATATTATTATATTATAAATCAATAAAATGTGTTTAAAAAAGTAATTGCAGTTAATAAAAAAAAATTAACATTATTTTACATTTTCTCAAGGGCCTTCCAACCATTAAAACGTCATATTTTCAGGTATTCTATAAACCGGGTTAAAACGGTTGACAAATTTAAAAATTAACTATAATAGCAATATATTCGTTGAGCATTCAACGTTTTTGTCGATAGCCTACGTTAGTGGACATTCATAACCACATCACTATCTCGCCGCAAGACACAGCGGCTGTACTATGCGACGCTCGGCGAAAATAAAGTATCGTTTTGTAATTTTTACATTGCTTGCTTTTCACTTACGACATACTGAGTGGCTAGTGATTAAGAAGCAATGTATTTGCTGCAAAAATAGTATAGCCGCTGCGATATTTGAAAACAAAAATAACGTAGTAAAAGCAAGAAATATTTTACGCTTTGTTGTTTTTCATGATTTTAAAGATAAATACAGTAAAATACTTTTACTTATATATGGTAAGTCATTCCACGAGATACGAGGTTTTTATTTTGACTTCGTTTTTTACAGGAAACCACTGAACAACTCGGCATTTTTATATTTTATCACGATCACAGTCAAAAGCGCACTAGTTCGCGGAGACGGCCATTCGCCTAGTACAAGCGCATGTTGCTCATGACGCGTGGACACAGACACGCCCCCTTGCCACTTCTCCTGTTTTTTACATTTCTATGTATGCCATACATTGTTACTTACGAAACAAGCACATACATTATTTATTATAATTGTGTGAACTTAACTTGAAAATAAAAGGTTTCGTACTCCTGCTTCTGCGAGCCTCTTTTTTCTAATGTTATAATAAATGGAGTATAGACGACTAGGAGACGTTACTGTCCGCCTACGTGTTAAGCCGTATAAATCAAATAAATGAATAAATAAAATAAACAATACATAACGTTAGAAAAGAAGGACTTTGCTCTCAAACCGTTCATTGTCCTGTTCTCGACATCTTGTTAATGTACAGAATATTATTTGTAACTTTGAAATATTTGTTGATAGAATTGCGTTTTTCTCAGTAAAAGGCGCGAAATAAAATGGGAAGTTGAGTGGTTCTATTTTCGGAGTTTACGTGAGTGAAAGTCTATAACAGTAAGTATTTGGTGTGGGTTAAAAATATTAGAGCCATTACGAGAATGGATGATTTTTTCTGAAGTACTTTTTAGGGGACTGCCTTTCTCTGTTTGACGCTCGCAAATAATAACACATTTTTGTTTCAGATAACTATTTTCCAAATAAAAATGAACATACATACCTACATACATACTCAGCCCATAACGTTCCCACTGCTGGGACCCAGGCCTCCTCTCAGTGAGAGGGAGTGGGCCGTAATCCACCACGTGGGCCCAGTGCGGGTTGGTAGATGTTACATGTCTTCGACTTTACAAAAAAAAAAAACAACAAAAACCGTTTTTTCAAACCTTTTTTTTGAAAAATGAACATTACAGAATAAAGTGTATCGTGGGTGCCTGATGTAATGAATGAAAATGTTATATCACAGCAAAGAGTTGAGTTTATACCTAAATATTTTTTATCATGCGTATTCTTTTTATGTGTTTGTGTGTTATGTAGCACTTGCTACATCACTCCATACAGATCCAAAACAAAATGAGTTATTCTTTATAATTATAACTAGCTGATATATATACAGGGTGTTACAGAAAGGGTATATCAATACAAACGGGTTGAAGAGTGTATCTGGTCTAGAATCTCTGTACAAAATTTCAGCTCAAAAGCAGTAACTTTGAAAATGCTTCATATTTTTTTATTTCGATAGTTTATTAAATTGGAATCATAACAAACGTGTCACCGCACTACGAGGGTCATTATCCATTATCTGTAGTGTGTCTGTGCGCCTAGTACACGCACATCACGCCGCCGCGCGCCAGTGCAGCGCCGTGATATCGAAATAAAAAAATATTAAGCATTTTCAAAGTTACTGCTTTTGAGCTGAAATTTTGTACAGAGATTCTAGACCAGATACACTCTTCAACCCGTTTGTATTGATATACCCTTTCCGCAACACCCTGTATAAATAAGTTGTTCTTTATAATTATAACTAGATAATTTTAACCGCATGAGTTTCGATCCCGTGGGAATATCGGGATAAAAAGTATACTTTGTGTTAATCCTGGTTATAAACTATGTATTTGTGCGCCAAATTTTATCCAAATCCGTTTAGTAGTTTTTGCATGAAAGAGTAACAAACATCCATCCATCCATCCATCCTCACAAACTTCCGCGATTTTACCAATTTAAATTTTTGAATAAATATTTATTATGTAATATTTTCAGGGTAGTTATAATTTAGCTACGTCACTGACTTGAATAAAGTCCCCGTCTCCACATCACTGCGACTAAAGAACAAATCAAATGAACTCCGCAATAAATTCAGTTACAGTATCAAGTTGCACTGTTACACTTGAGTTGCAGTAGCAGGTAGCAGCAACGTGATTTCATTAAAACTACCCTCAACAAAATACCCGTTCTTGTGCAAATCTAAATAAGAAACCGTTGCTCGCAGTCTGTACTCGGTGTACTTTTTAATAAACTCTCAGTTTGAAGTTTGCGAGACAAATTAGGTTTTTAACTTTATGTATGTTTGATTTTTTATTTATGTTTATTTTGAATTATGAGGCCAATTAGATGTTGCACTTGTGTTGAAGTTGTAGGATAGTGTTAAAGTTATATTCTTTTTTAAGTTTGTATCGCAGTTTTGTTTTTATTTAATGGTTTGTAGTTTAAAAGTGTGTGTGTGTGGCAATAGGTACTATAGAGGCATGACGAACAGGATGTCAAGTTTACTCATACTCTATAGAAAAGGGAGGATTCTCCGACCAGACGGGTGTTGTGTCTGGCGGGAAACTGCCCGATGATTCACGTCGGGCCGTTGTAGCTATGCTAGTTGCGCGGTAAACTCTGCTTGCGAGATGCAGGATTTTGCGTGACGTCAGTATGACGCGTTGTTCGCATGTAGCGTTATAGATACCGCTACAGTACCGATAGAACCTACATAAATTCTAATTGGATATGGCAGAGGCAGGTTCCCCCAGCTAGATGGACGGACGACCTAAAGAAGAAGAAGAAGCTTCGTGACGAAGGTGGCTGAGGTAGACTGGATGCGAAAGACGGAGGACAGGGTGCTGTGGCGCAGTCTGGGAGAGGCCTATGTCCAGCAGTGGACTGCGATAGGCTGAGTGGATTGATTGAGAGGTAGGTTGACTTATCTTTCCATGCTTAATGCATATCGACAATGTATCAAGCTGGCGGGGTAATTGCGTAACACACTATCGGTAGTAACGACTTTCATTTTGACAGTTCAACGTTACGCATTATTTACGTTCACAATTTTTTCGAATATATGAAGCAATGGATTAGCTACATCCTTCAAAATGATTTAAATTGAGATTGATAGTGTGTTACGCAATTACGGTGCTGATGTCATCTGCCTAGCCTTTTCCCAACTATGTTGGGGTCGGCTTCTAGTCTAATGGATGCAGCTGAATACCAGCATTTTACATGGAGCGACTGCCTATCTGACCTCCACAACCCACTTATTGGGTAATACGATAGCCCTTGGTAAGACTGGTTGTCAGATTTTCGGGCTTCTGACGACCCGTAACGACTGTCAAAGATCCATGAATGACAATCGCGGCTTAACGTGCTTTCCGAGGCACGGAGGGGTCTTGGTATGTAAAGATGGTTACCCATCCATGGACCAACCGCGGCAAGCGTAGCTTAACCTGATCGATCGACCCGTGTGGCTGTTATTTCTTAGCCACAAGCCCCTCTAGTTAATGAGACCAATTATATAAAGTTCGGAGCCGTGAAACACAGAGCGGCACAAAGTTATTAATGTTGAGGCGATGTGGTTCCGGGCGAGCTTAGAGGGAAATAATTAGAATTTTGTGGTTTGTAATAATTGTAGTAGCTGCAGTAGTATTTATTTATTTATGTAATACTTAAAACACACAAATGTTCCGAGATGGAATTAATGACACAGGCATTTTCTACCAGTGAACCTTTGGGTGATGCAGAGGCAAACAGTGGTAGATGCTATTGTGAAAATGAAGAAATAAATAATTTTAAATACCTACGCAAAAACCTACCTCTTAACTGCTTACGCCGGATTAATCCGACAAATTTGTTTTGTGCTAGGTAGGTTCTCCCATTTTGTAATTTATCTGGTAGATAGTACAATCCGGACACAAGCTTTTGTAAATTACTAGTCTGCAAATTGAATTTGACAATATTGGAACACATTGAAATACAGGCTTCGGGTTAGTTCAGGCGTTAGTTTCCAACAAACTCATTGGCAACTAGAATAACAATCTATTGGCGCAGTGACTGATCGATTGGTTCCTGCAATTTACTTGGCGGCTTCGATTCCCGTCAGAAACAATAATATTCGTAAGGTCTACGAGATTGTGCTACGAAATCGTAGCAGACGTAGCAAGGTGCTGCTACGTCGTAGCAAAGGCGTAGCCTACTACGCAGCTCGTAGTGTATTCTTAATTCTTACCAATCAAACCAGGACAAATTTGTATGGACTGGGTCTATGGACTAATGGGGATTCAGTTGGATATTTGTCTAGGGATACTTCATCTATACCCTTATGCAAAGGGGCATCAAAATCTGACCGGCAATTTAGAGAAAAATATGATTATAAAATGTTGATTTACCTGATGAATGCAATTCTGGCAGGATTGTGTGAGGAGTCAGGAGCGACGGTGCGGCAGAACAGAGGGAACTCTGTCCTGTCACTCAGGGCTGGCGATGTGGAGCCGAAAGATACCTGTAAATAAAGTTTAATATTAAAATATTGGTGGAGTAAACCTTTAATTCATTTATGGTTCACATTTAAAGGACACCTTTATGAGGACCATGTTAATTTTTGTCTCAGAGTTGACTTAAGCATAGGTTAATGTGTTTATTTTTTATTTTAATTTGACACCGGGTTACCTACGTAAGCTAAAAGGGCAAGCGCGAATATTATATAGTATATCTTTACATAACAGTGGCCGCTGTACACGAAATAATTATAATAAACTAGCAGCGCCCCGCGGTTTCATCCGCATAAGTTTCGAAAGACACGTGGCGCCATCTATTATCATAATAACGTTATTTATTTAATACCTCAAGCACATAAATGTATAGAGGCGGAGGCGGTTTTCCTCGGGAACAGCACTTTTTTTTCGGGATGAAAAGTGTTATGTCCGTTTCTGTACACCTGACAACGTATATGCAAAATTTCAGGATGATCGGTTCAGTGGTTTAGGCGTGAAAAGGTAACAAACAAACAAACTTACATTCGCATTTATAATATTAGTTAGGTAGGATTAAGTTTAAACCCAAATTTTCTCTCGTGTTATTTATTAGGGTCCCTAATTGTTACTACGGCTCCCCACTCCTATCAGGGGTCATATTGTAACACTGTATGTAGGTATGTGTCTACCGAATCAACTAACTAATTAAGCTGCTCTCATTAATAATCACTCGGTTATGATGACAACAATTAACATTAACTCATGTGTGAAATTAATTACAATGATTGATAATCCTACGGTTAGGGTTGCCTCGTGTCCTACTATGGCCGAAAAGAGACAACTTTCATGGAATACAATAACCGCGTTTTTTATTTACCTTGCAAAGTTTGTATGTATGTTAGTTTGTTTAGGTCAAATATTGCAACTGAATTTTAAAACAGTTATTCACAATCGATTAAGCTGAAATTTTGCATACACGTTTTGCGTTTAGTTTAGATGACAATCCATGGTTTGCTAAGTGCCGCGCGACATTCTAAATCCAAAATGGCGGACTCCCAAAGATGGCGGACTAGTTATTTTTTATGCACCCCATGATATGAGTATCAATTAAAAGCTTGTTTTAAAAAAATGTTTTTGAAGTGAAACTTCTTTACGCACGCTTGACTTGGGGAGTAAGCTGGCGAACACGTGACGTAAGCGTTACGAAAAGTGTGATCGGGCGAGGCGAACGGGAGTTGAGTGGGGGATATAAGCAAGAGAAAGCAGTTCGCGCGCACATTTTCTTTCTCTCTTCCTCTCATAGCCAAATACGTTTGAAGTTTCACTTCAGTCGTGTGGTCATAAGCACACTCGGTTTCTTTCAGTAGTACTGATACATGAGTTAATTTTGCCCCTAACATAATTGCAAAACATGTGGTTGAAGAATTCTCGCGTTGGGAAAAGCTTTGCCTAGTTGTATTTGTAAGTATTTCTTGTACATTATAGTTTTTTTTTTTGTCTTTTTCAAAATAATAATGTTTTCTTCCATGAAATGAGAAATGAGGAAAAAGTCGATGGCTATAAGAGTAGGGAAGACCAAAGAAACGATGGATGGAATGTGTGAATGGTGATATGGTTAGAAAGGGGGTGAGTACCGAGATAACGACTAATATAGAAGTATGGAAGAAAAAAGTTTAAAAACTAAAACCCAACTACTGAAAAGGATGAAACAAGAAAGTTCCTTCCCGTGGTCGCATGCCGCTGTACTAACATACATATAAGCTATGGTAGCATGCGACCACGGGAAGGTACTTTCTTGTTTCATCCTTTTCAGAAGTCGGGTTTTTAAACTTTTTTTATTTAATTATTTTGGGGCTTATATTAGTAATATTTACATTTTTGAAATGTGCTAATTAAGCCCTTTCATTTGATACCCCACAAGGCACCATTTCAAAATATTCATTTTAAAATTTATTACTTTATGTCCTCTAGAGGGCGCTATATTAAATTTAGGGTGAC
The DNA here is from genome assembly GCA_947508005.1 of Amphipoea lucens. Classification (NCBI taxonomy): domain Eukaryota; kingdom Metazoa; phylum Arthropoda; class Insecta; order Lepidoptera; family Noctuidae; genus Amphipoea; species Amphipoea lucens. The sequence goes on from OX382364.1 coordinate 2,348,934, forward strand.
GCCACATAGCCTATAACCAGCGGACGGTCAAGACGCTTTTAACGATACCTCATTTGTCAAATCATTATAAGTACTTTTGAAGTTATGAGGGAACAGATGAACATATAATACATACATACATACCGGTCAAAATCATAACCCTCCTTTTTGCTTCGCCGTGGTCGGGTAAAAAGACATGTTGCGCCGACCCCTCATAAATTGGGATAAGGGCAGGAGAATGATGAATGTTTTCTTCCATGAGGCAGCCCTAATATCACAGTATTGTTAAAGCTAGATTGATACATAGTATTAGGGTCACGCTTGACCACAACTGGTTATGACTGGAGGTTGATTAATTTATGTTACGAGGTAACCCTAAATTATTATTTTTTTATTATTTATGATGACATGGCTTTTTGACGAGGGGCCTGTAGCTAAATAATAACAGCCGCACAGGTCGATCGATCAGGTTAAGCTACGCTTGCCGCGGTTGGTCTGTGGATGGGTGACCATCTTTACATACCGAGACCCCTCCGTGGCTCGAAAAGCACGTTAAACCGTTGGTCCCGGCTGTCATTCGTGGACGTTTGACAGTCGTTACGGGTAGTATTTTGTGTTTCACGAACTGTGTCCAAAAAACATTTTTCTTTCTTTCTTTCTTTTTCTTTTTGTCAAAAGCCCGAAAGTCTGACAACCAGTCTTACCAAGGGGTATCTTATTAACTAGTAACTGGGTTGTGGAGGTCCGATAGGCAGTCGCTCCATGTAAAATACTGGTATTCAGCTGCATCCGGTTAGACTGGAAGCCGACCCCAAAATAGTTGGGAAAAGGCTAGGCAGATTAAAAGTGAGACACAACTAAGCTGGTTGACGGTAGAAATACTTATGAGGTAGATCCTGAGGGAGAGCTTCCTAAGACAACCTCAATCATAAGAAGCTCTATGTAGTACTAGCTGCGCCCCGCGGTTTCACCCGCATAAGTTTCAATCCCGTGGGAATATCGGGAAAAAAATTATCCTATGTCCTTTCCCGGGACTCAAACTATCTCTATACCAAATTTCATCTTAATCGGTTCAGCGGTTTAACCGTGAAGAGGTAACATATAGACAGACAGACACTCTTTCAGATTTATAATATTACTAGCTGCGCCCCGCGGTTTTACCCGCATAAGTCTCGATCCCGTGGGAATATCGGGATAAAAAGTACCCTATGTCCTTTTCCGGGACTCAAGCTATCTCTATACCAAATTTCATCAAAATTGGTTTAGACGTTTGAGCGTGAAGAAGTAACAAACATATAAACACTCACACACACACTCACAAACTTTCGCCTTTATAATATTAGTGTGATGTGATAGTGTGATGTGATATAGTATATATAGTATGGATGGTATATATAGTATAGTATATTATAGTATGGATAGATTATAAAATTCACCTCGATTTATTTATGCATTTGTTTTATATTTTTTGTCGGCTAAATAGATCTTTTAGCTTTAGTTATTTTAAACCGACTTCAAAAAAAGCTTACGGGGTAGCACGATACCCCTTGGTTTTAAGAATTTTGGGCTTCGGAATACCAGTAACAACTGTCAAATATCTACGAATGAGAGCCGGGACCAATGGCTTAACGTGCTTTTAGAGGCAGGGAGGGGTCTCGATTATGTAATATTGGTCGCCCATCCACGAACCGACCTTTATTGACCTGTGCGGCTGTTAATATTGTTACTTAGCCACAAGCCCCCCTAAATACTGAAAGACTCACTCCAGTTACTGTCAGATTCTGTTAAAATGGTAAGTCTAAAAGCATAAATTAGCATTTTCATTTTGATTTAAATTATACCCTATTCAGTTTGGCTTGAAACAAAACGTAAACAACATTTGACTACTCTTAATAAAAAGATATTCTATAAAATATACCAAAACATTAATTTCTAAGAAAAAGAATATTTTTGTTACCTAAGAAGATCACACATTTTTTTTAAAGATATTAGGGTATAAGATCGAGAATTTGTTTTTATAAAGGCAGGTAAATATTTCCAAAAGCGGGTATAGAGTATAACCGCCGACGTTAAACTGAGTACAAAACATCAATTCGGTGTGAATTTCCCGTCCATTGTAACGCTTGATTGAATGGAATCACTTCTTCCCTCTTCGTAACACGATTACCAGCTAAACAAACCTTCCCAAAATTCAAATATTGGATTTTGTGAACTACACACCAATTCTTCTACAACCACACTTGAAAATTGGACTCTATTCCTGCAGCTTTTACGTTGAAAATTGGTTGTAGCAAGTACAGGTCTCAGATGTTCTCAATGGACAGAAAATCGAGTTGTCTATCTAGGCTAGGTTCGTTTGTTAGAGTTGACGTCGACGCCGGTAGCAGGTAAGTACCGTATTGAAGCGGATAGAACTGGTTCAAACTGGTTTAAAGTGGCTACAGTGAGTTCGTGACTAATTTGAGGGTAGTTATTAATTTAGATGACTGAATTTGACTGGTAATTGATGGGGGTATTTTCTTGTCTTGAATGTTAAAGTATAACAGTATAAAACTTTGATTTTAACGAAAATTAGTTAAAGTTTAGGTGCGAATTATTTATTGTTATAAAGGCAGGCTGAAAATTCATTGTTCAAGTCATTAATATCTCTCATCTCACACAATGAAAAATATTACGATGTATATTAAATTATTACGCGTAAACCCACGCGAAGACAAGGGTTGTAATGACGGGCAGTCGATCACACGTGTCGTGTTATGAAAAAAAAAAGAAAGGTTGGTCGACTATTCTACTCAATGTAAGGAAGAAGGCGCAGGGTAGCTCGAAATTAAAATATTGCAGGAAATTGCAGGTCAGTGTTAGGTTGTACAAACGCCAGCACATCAAGCTACCCGAAACTGTCAATTTTTCCCAATCAACTTTGAATTTTATGTTTCAGAGATAAAGTTGAAAATCTATTAAAGAAATTTGACAGATTTTGGAAGCTTGATGTGCTGGCGTCTGTACCTATGTTGAACAAAATATGATTCGCGACCTTAACCAGAATGTATTTATAGAATTATAATCTTTCTAAATTCATATAACTCATTTTTTTTTATGGTTGGGAAATCATCAAATGACCCCTCCCGCTCTGGGTGGAGCAGAAGGGAGTGTCAGACTCTTACTGACTAAAACCCATCCGCGTTCCTTCCTTAGCCCTTTATGTTCCGGGGCAGCGGTAACCCTTTCAGACAATCCCGCACCCCCGGCAGGCTTCGGCCCTGGCAGGCCCCTTCCTTTTTGCTGACATCTCTTTGAGGCGCACGTGGAACACGTACGCGCCGTCCGGCACGGGCCTGGTCCTGATCGGACGGTGAGCTACCCATTAGTCTCCGTCCGCAGGCCATATAACTCTATTGAATGTCTATTTTATGAAATATCAATCAATAGCGTTATATGAAATTTATAATTAGTTGGTAATATGAAAATTTGAATTCAGACAAACGGAAAATACGCGTTCTAAGTAATCTGCCAAAGAACTTTGACAGCAAACTCAAACGCCCTCTAGCGTCAACCAGCGTTGAACTTAACGCACCTGATAGTAATAAAAAACAGAAATTAGATCAAGGTTCAAATTGAACTTTATTGCGTTGTAGTAATAGTAAAGCTGAAAGTTGGTTGGTTGAGGTACTGGAAATCACAAACGTGATGAAGAGTGGTCTAAAGTGACATTGACAGGGCGGCGTTGTTGGTAAACATTTTAGAAATTGTCACAGAAATTGTATTGAAAAAAAAAACCGTATGCGGTCGGAGGACCCTTAACAGAATGAAGTTCCTTACGCGTTATTCGCACGCACACACTGTAAGGCCCATCCTTACTTGGGAGGCAAGTGAAGAAACCAGAGGGGCAATTCTCGTAATTTTAGGAACTTTCACAGTCAGAGGGGTAATTCTCGTAATTTTAAGAACGTTCGCAGTCTGATCTCAGTCGCAATCTGTCAAAAATACCTCGAATTTCCCTATATTTTTGACAAGTTTTTGACATTTGTTTGTCGCCGAGATGAGACTGCGACTAGATTTTGAACGTTTTAAATTACGAGAATTTTCCTTCTGATCTCAGTCTCAATCTGTCAAAAATACCTCTAGTTTCCCTACATTTTGACAAGTTTTTGACATTTTTTTGTCGTCGAGATGAGATTGCGACTAGATTTTGAATGTTTTACATTACGAGAATTGGCCTTCTGAGATCTGAGTAGATATATCTGGCTCGGAAACACAGATGATTATCAGTATAAGGGCAATATTCGACATGAGCTCCTTTACTGCTTCCACATGCCCCCGATTTGAACCAGCGGCATTTTGGTTCAGGAACACAGTGTCTTTCTCCACGTTTGAACGATACATTTCCTAGTTTTTTTTTTAAATTACAGGTATTGTAGGATAGTTAAATGATAACATTCTGCAGTGAAACTGCCAATTTTTAACCGACTTCTAATTATCGATATGTTTTATTATACACCCCATCACTAGAAGCCACCGTACGTAGGTGCTCTAAAGCGAATAAAGTTGAATATTTGTTATTGTTCCTCTTTGAGCACCACGGTAAAATATTGATTGGTGCTCTAATGGGAATACCTTTGGTGCTCCAAAAAAAGGTGCTCTGAAAATAGGTGCTCAAACGGGAATACTCCGTTTATTTTGGCACTGATATTGTTCATTCTATTTTCAATTTTATTAAGTCAAGTTGAGTATTTGAAGCCGCATTACTAGATAAATACCTGGTGACGGCATCGCCACGGCCCCATTCCGGCAGGGTCGCCATGTAAGTATGGAACTTGGGAGACAAGTGAAACACCTGAGATCTGAGTAGATACTTATTATATTGATATTAACTACACGGATTAATAGGTATACATACACATCTATAGTTACTACTATCTCAACACACCCTCGTATACAGGAAGATTTTTTTACTACCATCCAAATTTTTACAGGGTGTTCTACCCATGAACTTTCACTATGGGACCAACTCTGAAATCACGAAAAAAAAATCAGCTGTTTCATACATTTTTGTCAAGTAGGTATTGAACTTTTGTATGAAACAGCTGATTATTTTTTTTTCGTGATTTCAGAGTTGGTCCCATAGTGAAAGTTGTTCATATTCATGGGTAGAACAACCTGTAAAATAAAGAAAAGAAAGAAAGAAAAATGCGTTAATTGGCATTAAAAATAAATATACCTTAAAACTATAAAAAACAGAAAAGGGATAAAGTAGAAAGAGAGAGAGAGAAAGTCGTATGGAAGAGCATAACGCTTTTTCCTTACATGACGATTTTTACCAGTCAATTCCTACCACAAGCCGCGATAAGAAACTTCAAAATCAAGATGGCGACGACAGTTCCGATTTTGCCCACACGCCAAAAGAAAAACTTGTAGCGTTGTTGTGTGTATATTTTACTCATCCCGAGAGCCCTTCTTTGTTGTTTTTTCTTTACAAACTAATTAAAAAGTTATCCAACCCTTTACAAAAACTATTTTCCTTTATAAGAACAAACTTTTCGGGATTTGCCATATTGCCGCCCTGAATGAAGACGCTATACGTAGGCAGTGGGGCTAATATTGTCAATTTGCCGCAACATAAACTGACCACAAGAAAATACAAGAAGAATATCCCTTTTTAGGGTATTCTTTAGAAGAGCGTCCGAGGATGTCTCAAGGATTAGTTGAATGAGTCACAGGGTTTCATTCCTCTGTAAGATTGGACAATCTAATAAGAATTACCTCTAAAAAGGAATAAGGTTTTTGTAACCTACAAATACAGCTGCTGTATTTTGTTTGTTCGTTGACGGAACTATTGGTTTTTTTTATTTGAAATGGGCTTGCTCTTGACTCTAGTCTAGGTCAAAGGTGACAGAGACAAAGTCAACGATGGAGCGAGCTTACCCAGAAGAAGCCTGTTCACTCTCACTTTAAAGTGATTCGGGTTGTATGCGCTCGGAAAAACAGACGCAGGTAGAGAGTTCCACTCTTTTGCTGTGCGCATTATAAACGACATTTGCAAACGCTTAGTGCGAATTGGTGGAATATTATAATTGGTATTCTTGCTGAGAGATTGGTTTTTAGAATAGAACTAGCTTCTGCCCGCGACTTCGTCCGCGTGAAATTTCCCCCTCCCCCCTTTCACCCTCTTAGGGGTGGAATTACGAAAAACCCTTTCTTAGTGGATACCTACTTTTCACATAGAACGCACCCTCCAAATTTCATGTCTCCAGGACCAGCGGTTTAGGCTGTGCGGTGATATATCAGTCAGTCAGTCAGGACTTTGTATTTTATATATATAGATAGAATATTGTTTACTAGATTTTGCTCACGGCTTCGCCCGCGTCGTGGTCAAAACACATACCTACATGGTGGTATAATAACCTCTGCAAAAAACTCAACGTAAAATTCAATGTTTTTCATTTTTGCACGAACGTGTTCGATCTTGAATTCTAGGAACGTAATATGTTTTTCTCGAAAAAGCGAAACGCCATGTTTTTGACGGCGCGTGTATGAGCAGTGAAAATTGGTGTGTCCGCTCCACGCTTTGAAAGGAAACTGATTTTATCCAGATCCAGAGAGAAATTGGAAATTGTCGGACGCATGAGGCCGTGGATAGACTGCGTTGAGTCTGTACTTAGGTATTTATAGAACAGGTGTTTTAGAGGTTTAGTTACTAAATTAAAGTGACCCTGGCCGTACATATTATTATTATATTTAGTCTGTAATATTATGTCAGTAAGCACTTTTATTAAACAAAAAAAAAATATGATTCGAAATTCACTTTCGAATTCTGATAATGAACTCTCCCCTTATCCCTCTCATTTTACTACTATATATGTTGACTAGCTGCGCCCCGCGGTTTCGCCCGCATAAGTTTCGATCCCGTGGGAATATCGGGATAAAAACTATCCTATGTCCTTTCCTGGGACTCAAACTATCTCTATACCAAATTTCATCTAAATTGGTTCAGTGGTTTGGGCGTGAAAAGGTAACATACAGATAGACAGAGTTACTTTCGTATTTATAATATTAGTATGGAAGTATGGATAATAAGTATTTTTTTATTTGAGCAGTGGTGGCCCAGTGGTAACGGCCTCGACTTACGAGTTTGTAGGTCGTAGGTTCGAACCCAGGCGCTTACTTTGTGTAAATTGTTTCACCACCAGGGCACAGCTCTCAAAACGGTAATGGAAAACATCGTGACGAAACCGGCAAGTCCCAGAACCAAGAATTTAAAGACATGTGACATCTACCAACCCGCACTGGGCTGCGTGGTAGATTCCGGCCCCCTCCCTATCACCGAGAGGAGGCCTGAGTCACAGCAGTGGGAACATGGTATATGTGTATGTAAATATTCGATCGAAGCTATAAAGTATAGTTTAGCATTCTTCCATAGTGACCACACACGGCTGCTGAATATACAGGTTGAAATTGAAAACATGCGACAAATCGTAATGGGAAATTGTGCTCATCATTATGAACAACTTTTACTATGGGACCAAACTAGAAATCGCGAAAAAAAAATCAGCTATTCCCTACATTTTGATGAGTTATGCGAACATAAATGTAAGAATTTCAGGTTTGGTCCCATAGTAAAAGTTGTTCATAATGATGAGTACAATCTCCCATTTCGATTTGTCACATGTTTTTAATTTCACCCTGTATTTTTATGCTATAGTTTGAAGGTAAAGAAAGAAGTATGCTGACTGCTGTGATGTTACATAATGGGCACACTAATAAGTTTATTTTTTACTAGCAGCGTCCTGCGGTTTCACCCGCGTAAGTTTCGATCCCATGGGAATATCGGGATAAAAATTATCCTATGTCCTTTCCCGGGACTCAAACTATCTCTATACCAAATTTCATCGAAATCAGTTCAGCGGTTTAGGCGTGAAAAGGTAACATACAGACAGACAGACAGAGTTACTTTCGAATTTTTAATATTAGTATGGATTTTTATTGCTGAATGTGCCTGCTCATTGCCTCTATCGCGCCTGTTGGAAAGCGATGGAGGAGGTCTATGATTGAACGAGCGTACCCAGAATGAAGAAGATGCCAGCATGTCGATTCTGTAAATTTTCTATACGAGATTTGTTGTTAACGGTAGAAATCTAACTTAGAAAGATGTATTAACGATTCTAATTATTATAATTCTGTAAATACGTACCTGTTATAGTCGCGAATCATATTTTGATCAAGATAGGTACAACCTGACACTGATCTGCAAATTGCAAAAAACGTAAGAAAATTTAAATTTCGCGGTCTACCATTTCACATTCACCTTAAGGGTTACTTGCATCAAAAATACGGATCTTAGTTATTTAGTATCTATCTACAATAATGTTATATTTGCACGCATTACAGGTTAATGACAGTGACTAACGCGCAAGCGCGGCGTGAAGTGTTCACTTCACTCGATTCACGACATTAAATGTCGTGAATCGGGTGAAGTGAACACTTCACGCGATCCACATCAAAATAATCTCCAATGTGATAATGACAGTGACTAACGCGCAAGCGCGGTGTGAAGTGAACACTTCACGCGATTCAGATCAAAGCTCGCGCCTCAGGCTGTATTGACTAGTCAGTCTAGGAAAAAAAAGAAAAAAAAACAACAGTGAGTTTCTGGCTAAGTTTCTGTTTTGCTATTTTATTGTAAAACCCCACAAAATATTAATGTTCTGACCACTAAAATACCTACTAGCTTTGAAATTATATAAAATGATCAATAGAATTAGCATAAAAATTATTATTAAAATCTCGATTATGATTGTAAATGTATGCTTGGTCAATCCCTAGTATCAGGTGGGATGACACTGATAGCTCACTCCACGCTCACTTCGCCTAAGTTTTCACGGTGAGACGGTTACAGAATCGCACGGCTGTTCACGCTTGCTTTGAAGGCATAAGTAGTGGGATACTGACTCATTGTTTTCATTATAAGGCCAAACCACTTCACGTACCACGGTAAACAAAGTTCAGGACCAGTTTGGCAGGTACAGTCAACAGCAAAAGTAGATGATGAAAATCAGAAATTCAATAGGTACTAATGAACGGAGTTCGCGTCATATATGGCAGCTGTACTAGTAGTAAATGTTTGGTACCTTTAATTTACAATCACATACTTTTGAATCACTTCGACGCTACACAGTTCTGACGCGAACTCCGTTCATTAGTATTGAATTTCTGATTTTCATCATCTACTTTTGCTGTTGACTATACTTTATTTACACGAACCATTCCAAGCACTGTTTCTCACACCCATAACTTTTCCCAAACATCCTTACCTGCACAATATTCCAGTAGGGCACAATCTTGGCGATGCTCTCGGTGACTTCGGAGCAGGCCGTGCCCAGTAACATCACCATGCGTGAGTCTCTCTCCGTGTAGAGCGCGTGGAAGAAACGGTCCACGCCTACTCCTGGGTCACACTAGGAAAAAATAATAGGGGAAATATTTAGTTTATCCTTTAAAAGTTTATTGACCTTCTGATGATGTCCGCTTTTTTTTTCGTAAATGTCCGACAAAACTTTTTAGTCTTCTAATAATGTACACAGCTCGAACAAAGGTGAGGTCATCCTCAAGGTTGACGTGAAGAACGCCTTTAATTCTGTAAACAGGGACACTTTGTTGGCTGAAGTCAAAAAAGAATTACCCGAAATTTATGGTTTCATGTGGCAGTGTTACAGACACCCTTCCAAATTACTATATAAGGACAATGTTTTGGAATCTGCTGTAGGATGCCAACAAGGTGACCCTCTCGGGCCTGTCATTTTCAGCTTGGCTATTCATCCAATCATCCAGAAACTAAATTCAAAATTCAACGTGTGGTACCTAGATGATGGAACGCTAGGAGGTGATGTAGACACCGTTTTGAATGACCTACAACTTCTCAAACAGGAATTTAAATCTATTGGCTTGGACCTTAACCCCTCAAAATGCGAAATTTACCTTTCTGACGTTACCGACAGACAATTGACCCTAGAGAAATTTAATGCAATAGCCCCACAAATAAAAATTTTAGAAAAAAGCTCACTGCACCTCCTAGGTTCCCCAATTTTGGAAGATAGTTTTCCTCCTTTCATCGAAGAAAAAATTAAAAAGTTCAACGACATTTCGGACAGACTCTCCAAAATTAATCTACATTCGGCATTCACCCTAATTAGATACTGTTGTTTTGGCCCAAATTTTATATATTTTCTACGCTCTTCCCCTTTATGGAAGCAGCCAAACCTCTTGGACAAAATTGACCAAATTATTCGCAGCACATTAACATCAATTCTAAATGTGGCCTTGGACGACCGAGCGTGGCTGCAAGCCACACTACCCATCCGCTTTGGTGGCCTCGGCGTCCGCAAAATTACCAGTATTAGCTTACCGGCGTTCCTGTCCTCTGTCCACAGCACCGAAAAGTTAACCGGGAAGATTTTAGCCCCCTCCCTGGTTGACTCTGAAGTGCCGTGCTTGGCCGACGCGGAGAACGCCTGGAAAATGGCTTGCCCGGATACAGATCGGCCCGCGAACCTATCTTCCCAGAGGCAGTGGGATGAGCCGCTCTGCAGGTTGGTACGGAATAATCTTATTAATACGTCCACCAATACTGCTGAGCGTGCCCGCCTACTGGCTGTGGGTGAGTGGGAGTCGGGTCTCTGGCTTCAGGCACTACCGTCACCCAACATAGGCACATTGCTGGGTGACACCACCTTCCGGCTCGCTACTTGTTTGCGTCTGGGCGCCCCTTGCGTGGCTCCGCATCGCTGCCAATGCGGTGAAGGTGTCGACTGCCTCGGACACCATGGCTTATCCTGCAGTAAAAGCGCAGGCCGGATAGCACGGCATGCCAGCATCAATGACATCATCCGTCGTGCTCTTGTCACCGCTGGGGTGCCAGCTGTTTTAGAACCCAATGGTTTGGCACGCGACGATGGTAAGAGACCAGACGGGATGACCATAATGCCTTGGAAGGTAGGTAGGCCCTTGGTGTGGGATGCAACGTGTGTCGACACCCTTGCGCCATCCCATCTTCCAAGCACGGTAAGCTGTGCTGGGGCGGCTGCTGCAGGTGCGGAAAACCTCAAACGGCGCAAATACTCCAATCTCTTTGGAACTTACATATTTGAGCCGTTTGGGGTTGAAACACTAGGGCCATGGGGCCCGAGTGCCCACTTAGTATTCCGAGACATCGCCAAGCGGTTGGTCGACTCATCACGTGACCAGAGGGCTGGCCTATTTTTTGGCCAAAGAATCAGCATTGCCATACAACGTGGCAATGCTGCCAGCCTTTTGGGCACGTTTCCCGTTGACAGTGATGCGGACGAATTTTTTGATGCCCTTTGATTATTTTCCCTCCCTTTTTATATACTTGTACATATTATTATTTTAAGATTGTTAGCATAATATTAACCTATCATGTACACTTTTTTAACATGAATGAACCCCTTTTTAACTTTTTGGCCTTTTCTCAAAGTTGGTCGCAGTAACTAAGCAAATAGGGTACCCGGACCAAATGGGTTAGGTTAGGCAGAATAACTAATAGTACTTAGTGGTTAGGTTAGAACTGTGACTAACAGCGCGAGCCGAACGAGCGAAGCGAGAGTTGCCGCGGCACGAGCCAGCGAGCGCTACATCTAAATTAATTGTCTATTTTGTATTTTTAGGACAACGAAATGAGAATTATTTGAGGCTCACAAAAAGAGGTACATTTATTATATTGCGTGTCCATTCATATTTTTAGGAAAGCAAAATGTGAATTATTTGGGGTTCGAATGAATACATGCCAAATAAAAAGGTGCAGAAACTCCATAATAACATATTAAATTACTTAATTATTATGTCTTTAAATAACGGAGCTAAACACGTAACTAAAACATTTTGTATTATTGGGTTATTTGGAATTCAAAATAGTGAAGTACGATTTGCTTCAGTTTTAACTTTTAGGGGTGCGCCATAATTCATGATTTCTTTAATTTGCGTAAATTTAAGTATAAGGTAGATTAAAGGGAGATTAGAAGAAAAGGACCAACATAATTTGTGTAATTCGAGCAATTATGGCAATGACCAGAGGATGTCTCTTGATGATAAGTGCATCACTTGTCAGTTTTTGCGGATTCTCCTGTATAAAGAAAACCCTTCTTCGTAATAGAATACGTCTATTCAAACTTATATTTCAAATTAATATTATTTCAAGTTAAACAAATATCAACTTTATTTTAATGTGAATTAAGTTGATTGGAGAGCAGTGGTGGCCAAGTGGTAACGGCCCCGACTGTTGTAGGTCGTAGGTTCGAATCCAGACAGGCGCTTTACTTTTTGTAAATTATTTCATTACCACTGCTCTCAAAACGGTGAAGGAAAACACCGTGAGGGAACCGGCATGTCCTTTTGATCCGATTCGTTATTTCGAAACCAAAGTAATTTGTAGAATTAAATACCTTTGTATCATTAGTGATAAGATGCAACTTGTATCCTGGCAGCAGGCCTCTTTTGTTGACATGATCTACTGCCAACCTTGCAGCAGCCAGCTCTGATACTCCGTCAGCTCTTGGAGAGTCTCCCACCGAAAGCTCGAACAGGCCCAGAATTGAGACGATGCGGTTTGACTTTTTCATCGGAAGATCTGGAAGGAAAAAGTGTAATTCAGTGACTTATTGCAATATGCGTAGCGTATATATGGGCTGTAGTTGTCGCGTTTAAGGCATAACAATAGCGGACATAGACATTTTCATTAAAAAAATATCAACCGCATTCAAGAGCTTGTCACTGTCGTTTTTCAAAATTTTTATTTGACCATTCACAGTACAGACTGTTTAACAAAGACATGGTATACAAGTAACCGTAAAAGACCATCAGACCCCTAAGTTTCGTGTTCTCTGAGGCACAGAGGTCCATTTCATATTAGGTCTCCTCCAATGAATGAATTTCATTCAAAAATAAAAGAGAAATTCGCCTTTGAATAAAGCCAAGTGTATACATACTTATAGACGTGACTGTACCACTGCTGCATTGTGACTTTTCATTTCATATGTTCTTTCTAAGTTTAAATAGTCCTCCAGACCGCATTTCGGCTATTACGGCCAATCTCAACGGAGACTAGCCTTCGGCGCGGGAGATATTATAGTGCACAAGTGTGCGCAGGCACAGGTGCACTCTTTCTGCGCTCGCTCTCATAGTCCAATGGGATGGCATGAAATCCGAGACGACCGGAGAGAGATCAGGCGCAGGACCAACGGCTTATGTACTTTTCTAAGACATCATTGACATCGGTGTTTTGAATTGAAGGAAGTTATTGTTGTCTGGTATTTTTGCTGAAATGGGCCTTTTTGGCGCAGCCATGAGGCACACTTTTCTGCTAATTTCATACATCGGACCTTACACTTTTTGTTTGATCTTTTTCTTTTTTTTTTATCTGATGTATGTATCTGAAGGCCAATTCTCGTAATTTAAAACGTTCAAAATCTAGTCGCAGTCTCATCTCGGCGACAAACAAACGCCAAAAACTTGTGAAAATGTAGGGAAATTAGAGGTATTTTTGACAGATTGAGACTGAGATCAGACTGTGAACGTTCTTGAAATTACGAGAATTGCCCCTCTGGCGTATTGTCTTTTAGTAGGTATGTGCTAAATAAATGTATTTTCTTTCTTTCTTTTTTTCTTTCGTGAGGAAACCTGAATATTTGACAATGTTGCTTTTGATTAAAAATTGTTTTAAAAATGTACAAAAAGTAATAAATAACGGACAACAAACATTTTATATGTAAAACCGTGGGAGATAAAACCGGCTATAAGTTATTAACGAGCACTGGAGGTTCCGTAACGTCATTAAAATATTAGTGTTATAACCCTTTTTAGGGTTCCGTACCGCAAACGGAAAATACCCTTATAGGATCACAGTCGATACCAAATACGTAGTTTTACGGTAAAATCAAACTTTAAAGTCAAGGCAATAAAAACATGCGGCCAATTATGCGATTTTTTTGGATACTCGCAAATAAATAAAAACCTATAGAATACTTGACGTTGACCTAGAATCATGAAATTTGGCAAGAAGCAAGGTCTCACAAATCAAGTAAAGGAAAATCGATAATTTGTATTTTTATCATATGATAAAAATTAATTTAACGATATCAATTAATCAATTAATTTAAATAATTTTTTATCAATAATTTTTTTTTTAACGTATGTATAAAAAATATTGTTTTGCCAATCCAAACTTACATTGTCATTTGGAGAATGAACCGTGACCATGAACATTTTTCAACTTGTTTTTAAAATAAATTCATCCCAATTACGAAACCAGAGGGGCAATTCTCGTAATTTTTAGAACGTTCACAGTCTGATCTCAGTTTCAATCTGTCAAAAATAACTAACTTTTAGTACGGAACCCTAAGAACGAATCGAAAAGGAAAATTCTCTTACAAATGAATAAAATACTAAAATCTGACGTCATCGTCGGCTCAACACGGGTACATCATAATATTTTGGGTAAAAGATGAAGGGATAACATAAATCTTATCTTATATTGTTTTATGTAGGGCCCACCATGTTGTGTGATGAACTGCGTGTCGGCACGATACAGGAAATATTGTGTTTATTTATTTGAGGGCCAGCTCAACTAAATATATCTGTATTTTTGAAGTGAAACTTCTTTACGCACGCTTGACTTGGGGAGTAAGCTGGCGAACGCGTGACGTAAGCATTACGAAAAGTGTGATTGGGCGAGGCGAACGGGAGTTGAGTGGGGGATATAAGCAAGAGAAAGCAGTGCGCGCACACATTTTCTTTCTCTCTTCCTCTTATAGCCAAATACGTTTGAAGTTTCACTTCAGTCGTGTGGTCATAAGCACATTCGGTTTTTTGTAGTGTTCATAATAAAGATTATTCTATTTAAGTATCTATTCTAATAGTGAGAATATAGGCATTAGCAAATAGTAACCGTGGAGTTTTTTGCCGCCACTTGTACAGACGCCAGCACATCAAGCTACCCGAAAGTATCAATTTTTTCCAATCAAGTTTGAACTTAATGCTAATAGCGATAAAGTTGAAAATCCATTAAAGAAATTTGATTTAACCTCTCCTCCCCGCACCCTCCGGAGTGCATAGATCGCATTTGTTTTAGTCGCGGCGCAAGCGTCAAAAACACGCAAGCCCGCGAAAGTTTAAGAAAATTTATGATGCCAAATTGCTTACTAATCCAAAGAAAATTTGAATATTATTTTGATTTTATAATTTGGTTTTATGTCCTAACGTAATTATAATGTGAGAAATATAAAAACAATAAATGATGATTAAATAATTAGTGTTTTAAATCCGTGAAATATCCCATAGGTCTTTTAGGTTACGCGCGACCGCTGGCGTTACAAATGACCGCGGGTTCACTTGAAGGTTAAGTGGAACAATTAACTTCCCTCAATATAACAGTCCTTCAAAAACAACATTAAGGGAGACTGGGTTGAAACGAGCTGACACAGTGGATGTAAATATTCAGAAAGGACATTCCGCACGACTTGTTAGGTATCGGAGTGCGATGTAAAGAGGTCTTGCGTTCCTGGAGTGCCAATAGTTTAATAGCCAAAAGCCCCGACTAACACCCGAGGAGGCTCTCGTTGGGCAGCTGGATCAAGGATTAGATTCAGAAAGCTGTACCTACTTCTAGACACGGCCCGCATTGTTAGGAGGTTCCTCTCTCTGGAGCCCTGACCGCCGGTAGCTTTGACCCAGTTCTCGATACCGGTGGGCTACTATTTTTGACCCGACTACAGCGAAGCAAAAAGGAGGGTTATGATTTTGAGCGGTATGTATGTATGTTCATCTGTTCCCTCATAACTTTTAAACTACTTGTCACAATTTGACAAATGAGGTATCATTGGAAGCGTCTTGATCGTCCGCTGGTTATAGGCTCTGTGACGTCACATTCAATTGAATATGGCGCACTCTAGCGGCTTTCTCTAGCGGAAATAAAGTCATGACCTAAAAAAAAAAAATTTATCTTGCTATGTTTGGGTATCAAATTAAAGGGCTTACATAATCAGCCTATAACGTTCCCACTGCTGGGACACAGGCCTCCTCTCTGTGAGAGGGAGTGGGCCGTATTAAAGGGCTTAATTAGCACATTTCAAAAATATAAGTATTACTGAAATAAGCCCCAACACAATTAAATAAAAAATAAGTTTAAAAACTAAAACCCGACTACTGAAAAGGATGAAACAAGAAAGTACCTTCCTGTGGTCGCATGCCGCTGTTTATACGAGTACTTTCCTACATATAAGCTAAGCTAGCATGCGACCACGGAAAGGTACTTTCTTGTTTTATCCTTTTCAGCAGTCGGGTTTTAGTTTTTAAACTTATTTTTATTCAAATTATGTTTCAAAAACGTTGTTGGTCCTTCTGCACATTATGTACTCTGTGGCAACTATAGATAAGTACTCAGCCTCCAGCGTCACCGAGATTCAATACAGGGGCGTGTTTTGTTTTAATTCAGCCCGTTTCTATGTTATTGTATGAATTGATCGTGCCGCAACAACGGAGAAATGTAATTAATTGGATATAGCGGGCGTTTTCACGGAAGGATTTATTCCGTAGAATAATAATATTAGAATGGTTTTGCGGTCTTTTTTATGTTTTTTTAGAAGAACAATAGGTTTTATTCACATCGTGATAGCGCATTCAATGAAAAAGGCGACCAAATGCGAGTCGGATTAGTCATGCACACGAAGGTTTCCTTACTGCCTTAATATTTAAACACAATGTTTTTTTTTTAATACTTTAGTAAAAAAAAAACCTGTTTTTTGCTTCCTTAAATTCAAATTCAATTGTTTATTGCTCAACACAGTACATAATAATACATTTCTAGATGTCATGTGAATGCGCAGTCCACTGTGTTACACCAAATTATCATTAAAATCATACTATGTCATAAATTCCAACCTTTCACAATGTCATTAATTCCAATTAATACCATAAAAATGTCATAAATTACATTTAATACCTATACCTACAATGTCATAAATTGTTGTGGTTGTGGAGGTCAGATAGACAGTCGCTCCATGTAAAATACTGGTATTCGGCTGCATCCGGTTAGACTGGAAGCCGACCCCAACATAGTTGAGAAAAGGCTCGGTAGATGATGACAGTGAAATAAATTCAGATTAATACTTACGCTATACAATTTCATTAATTCAAAATAATATCCTATACAATGTCATAAATTCAAATCAATTAATTATACAATGCTTCCTGCCTTGCGCTCCCTTTTTTAACTTTATTTTATTATTTGTTGTAGTTTTATTATTAGTATAGATTTATTAAAGAAAGAGCACACACGCTTGCTTGATATCCTGCATCCTGCAAGCTCTGTAGCTCGCTATATTTACACTCTAAAGTAAAATAGTTAAGGCTCCTACAGGAGCAGGAATCGACCCATCACAATGGTTGAAATCCTCATCGCATCACTCGTCATGTCTGTGATTGGACGATTCCTGCACGTCTCCGCTCCGCTCCGCACAGCTCCGCTTCAGTGGAACCGCAATCTAAGGCCGACGGCATTCACGGCGGGTATTTGAGCCGCGCGGCTTGCGGCACAAACGAGCTGCACAACTGAAATGATGCTCTGCGGCCGCCTGATTATGCCGGCGGCTTACCCGCGCGGCAAAAACCAGCTGGCATAGTGTGTAGGAGCCTTTAGTGAGTGGGTGTTCGGCATGTGCCGTTGATCGATAGTTTAGCGTAACTAAGTCTTCCGGCTTAGACTTAGCGTCCAATTAGGTTACACGTTCCTATGTATAACGTTCACTGTTTGTGTAACATTACTCGTTCCATCATAGACCTCATCCGTTGCTTTCTATCAGGCGTGATCGAGGTCAAAAGTTTGCCATTTTGCAATAAAAAAGACATCGCCTTTTTCTCAAACAAATGTTTGCAATAATATTAACTTTATTTTAGGATATTAGGTATAGTTTAGCTAGGACCTATAGTTTAGCTAGAGGGGCTTGTGGCTAAGTAATAACAGCCGCACAGGTCGATCGATCAGTTTAAGCAACGTTTGCCGCGGTCGGTGTGTGGATGGATGACCATCTTTACATACCGAGACCCCTCCGTGCCTCGGAAAGAACGTTAAGCCGTTGGTCCCGGCTGTCATTCATGGATCTTTGACAGTCGTTACGGGTCGTCAGAAGCCCGAAAGTCCGACAACTAATCTTATCAAGGGAGTATCGTATTAACCAGTAACTGGGTTGTGGAGGTCAGATAGGCAGTCGCTCCATGCAAATTCAGCTGCATCCGGTTAGACTGGAAGCCGACCTCAGAATAGTTGAGAAAAGGCTAGGCAGATGATGATTTGATTGCCCAATTCTTGAGGAAGGCTATTCGTAACATCACGCTAAGACCTTTAAGAGCTGAGCAGAAACAAAAAAAGTCAGAAAAACCGCCCAGCGAAAATGAAGTGATACCGCGGGCAGCCGATGCGATGCGACGGGGTGGGTCAGGGGATAAGAAATTTGACGCGGACGAAGTCGCAGGCAGAAGCTAATCCATACTAATATTATAAATACGAAAGTAACTCTGTCTGTCTGTCTGTATGTTACCTTTTCGGGCCTTAACCGCTGAACCGATTTAGATGAAATTTAGTATAGAGATAGTTTGAGTCCCGGGAAAGGACATAGGATACTTTTTATCCCAATATTCCCACGGGATCGAGACTTATGCGGGTGAAACCGCGGGGCGCAGCTAGTACCATATAAATTCTCTGAGCATAATTAACAGAGCGGTTCCTGTTATACCGCTATTGTAAAATTCAACATAAAAACTAATCTCATTCGTTAACTAAAAACCCTGTAGAACTCAGTTATATCTCCATCTTTTTGTTCCAAAAACAGTTGGAATGTTGGTCCGTAATCTGTCATAACCGAAGTGTATGGAATGCGGGCCGGATATACAGTAACGTTCCCGGCAAATCCGACAATATCTGTGAGGCATTAAGTGCTTGGCCAGACTGCAAACGCGAGCGTGGGGCGGGCGCGGCGCGACGTACTCAATCATAAGAACTTCATTTGAGCATCCATAGTGGGCATGTGGGCGCGGTGAGCGGCGTGGGCTGCTTGGCGCGGGGAGCGCGAGAGCAACTCACGCCATAGCTCGTTCATACAAGTGTCCGCAATCGCAGTGAGTGCGCGGGCGGCCCGCGCGGGGACCGGGGTTCTCAAACCATAATTCGAGCTTTTTTCTAGGAAAAATAAGTCTTTTTTATAAATATTATATTTTGACAAACACTGGACACGACAACACTCAGAACGAAGCTACGTTTGACTGCAGATAGGCAGATCGCGCGCGTTCCCGCACCCGCGCCGCTCCCCGCCCCGCGCTGCCAGTCTGGCCAAGCACTAACTGTTACAATCCCTCGCCTGCCTTTGTGGGTTAGTCAGATCGTCAGTCTATCGTGTTAGTAGAGGCAGGAATAATCTGGTGCGTTTTGAAAGCGACACTGTTGAGTTTTCCATTGGTCTTTTTGCTGAGGAGTTTGTTGCGCCACTTGTTCTTTCCAGCTAAAGCACCTGGAAGTGGTAAAGGGTGGGCGTTTTGGTCCTCCAAGTTTTTTTACATAAGACACTCCTGTGTCTTATGTAAAAAAACGTTCAAAAAGTGCTCATTCTCAGCCTAGTTTTTTTTTTTTTTTTTTTATTGCTAAATGGGCGCACTCTTGACCCCGATCACGCCTGATGGAAAGCGATAGATGAGGTCTATGATGGATCAAGCGTGCCCAGAAGATGCCTGTTCACTCTTGATTTGAAGGCAGACGGGTTAAATGTGGGAGGGAACACAGATGCCGGCAGAGAGTTCCACACTTTTGCTGTGTGTACACAGTTTGTTTGTTTCTTTTGATTTTGACAGCTGTGACGGTAAATAGCCTTTAGATTTTAATCTTTTCAAATCCGACTGGTAGTTCCAGAGATTAGCGTTCAAACAAAAAATACAAACTCTTCAGCTTTATAAATTAGTATAGATTCGTCGAAGAGCTTGAAAATAAATTCTAGTTCAAAATATCGATCACTTTTTTCAACCGCTCGATTACAGCAAACAAAAATAAAACGTAGCATTTTACTTTTAATCCAATAGTTTATTGATTAAGTAAACAAAAGCCACAAACTATTCAGTAAAACGAGCACGTGCCCTATTGAATGAACAGTAACGAACTATGTTGAACAACTAATAAGTTTGCTCACGTCAGAATGCAAAATGTAAAACCTCTTTTGTATTTTGTAATTTTATTATCTGTGGCCTTTCATCCGTGGCTTCAAGCGGACTACTGATGTTCGAGTTTTAAACTTTGCTGTTGTTGCGATTCGCGGGAAAGATGAATAATTTATTGTTTTGTAATTGTTTGTATATTTTGAGAAAAGGGCGACTCTTTATTATTATTAACCGA
Source organism: Amphipoea lucens (assembly GCA_947508005.1). Lineage (NCBI taxonomy): Eukaryota > Metazoa > Arthropoda > Insecta > Lepidoptera > Noctuidae > Amphipoea > Amphipoea lucens. Next base: position 2,369,350 of record OX382364.1, read on the forward strand.
CTTCAAAAAAGGAGGTTCTATATGTGTGTTTGTATGTCCGCGATTTTCTCAAAAACTGATGAACCGATTTTGATAACCAACTCTTTCATTAATGTGATCTACATATTTTCAGAAAGGTTTAAGTATATAATACATTAGGTAATTATTCTTAAGTACGAAGTTATGTACATAAATGTACTGCATCTCCGTCATTTCTATGCGAATTTTGATGATTCTTCTAGTCGGTGTCTTCAATTCTTCAATGAACTAGTGTTAATTGAATTTGTGTGGGGTAGGTACAACTAAAAAGTGAAATAAGAAAAACGTTTTTACAAAAAAAAAAAAAAAACAACCGACTTAAAAAAAAAAACAGTGCTAAGTGATAAATAACTTTAATTTCGGAATTAAGTCGGTGTCAAAAAACGAAAATGCAAAACGAATGACACCGACTTCCAAAATTAAAGTTATTTATCACTTTGTAGTGTTTTTTTTTAAGTCGGTGGTTTTTACTTATAGGTAAGTGTTCTTAGGAATAAGATTGGTATGTCAAGAGAATTAGCAGTTTCTTTATCTCAACAATCTGCAATTTCCAAGGCTGGATTCCATGATAGTCAGAGGCTGCGTTCAGCACCCTATAATCGCGTAACATACTATCAATCTCAACCTAAATCATTTTGAAGTATAATGCAAATCCATTGCTTCATATGTTCGAAAAATGTGTTTGCTACAACGTATAGGTACGCAGTGTATGTTTTTAAACTGTCAAATTGAAGGGTCCGTGGCTTAGGCCCCCAGTGGTCGAGGCACCTGTGGCCGACGCCCCCGATGCGATTAAATTAACTCAAAGCAATTTTTGATCAAATGTACTGTCAGGCACAAACATTTTTTCACCAAGTCAAAAACTCAAAACTCAAACTCAAAGCATTTATTTCAATTAAACCATTTACAGGCACTTTTGAATTATCAAGAAGTCAGTCAGTCAGAAAAAATGAAGCTAGTTGCCCATTCCAAAGCGTAGGTACCTATGGAGAAGAACGGGCAAGAAACTCCATGGACACTCTTTTAAATCAAAATAATGTGGTTACAAAGTCTTGGTTATATCATTAATGTTAAAAATTATACATGTGAGAACGATGCAGAACGTTAAAAGCGTCCATAATGAAAAGATGAGAAAAAACAACAATTCAAATAATAAATTAAAATAAGCCATGGCAGCAAAGAGATGACCAGTCCCTACTGACGGCGCCCGTTCACGAACATGACGCATGCATCAGCACCATTCAGCTCAACCATTTTGAAGGGAGCTAAATGATCCAACACATGCGCCACCATCAGCGAGACATTTGAGTGAGCATGACATACTCTCAGCCGCCAGAGCACATTCAAGTCAATGAAAGACGTACCCAGTAAATGGTAGCTTTATAGTGTGTACATAGTACTCATTCATGTGCTGTGCAATTATACAATACTAGGAGATTGAATTTATACAATGCAAAGATAGACTTACAATCTTCAGCAGCTTGTGGTTGTGGAGCAGGACCAGCATTGAGCCAGGCATTTTTATCCGCGATGTAATCCCCTAACTTATAATATGCCTGCCTGCATAGTGTGCGTTTAATACAAGACTTGAATTTTGTCTCATTCAGTTGAAGAATGTGGGGAGGTATTTTATTATAACATTTTAAACAGTACCCCATAAAAGATGAGTCTACTTTAGCTAGTCTGAAACCTGGTTGAACTAATAGGTCCCTATTTCTAGTACTATAATTATGTCTTTCACCTCTTTTACTAAAAAGATGTAAATTTTTCCTTACATACATGATGTTTTCATAGATATATTGACCAGGTACCGTCATGATGTTAATTTCCTTAAACCGTTCCCTTAGAGAATCGCGCCTGCGAAGATTATACAGGGTGAAATTGAACACATGCGACAAATCGAAATGGGAGATTGTACTCATCATTATGAACAACTTTTACTATGGGACCAAACCTGAAATCGCGAAAAAAAAAATCAGCTGTTCCCTTCATTTTGACGAGTTATGCGAACATAAAATGTAGGGAACAGCTGATTTTTTTTTCGCGATTTCAGGTTTGGTCCCATAGTAAAAGTTGTTCATAATGATGAGTACAATCTCCCATTTCGATTTGTCGCATGTTTTCAATTTCACCCTGTATATGGCTCTGATGGCTCTTTTCTGCAGAATAAAAATAGAATCGATGTCTGCAGCCCGTCCCCAAAGTAAAATACCGTAAGACATGATACTATGAAAGTAACTAAAATAGACCAGTCTCGCGGTATCTACATCAGTAAACTGACGGATTTTTCTGACAGCATAAGCAGCTGAACTTAGCCGTCCTGCAAGAGATGTTAAATGAGGACCCCATTGTAGCCTCGAGTCGAGCGTGATCCCTAGGAAAACAGTTCTATCGACGAATTCTAGTTTCTCTTGATTCAATATTATCTCGCAATCACTACCTTTGACATTTGGTAAAGAAAATCTTATGCACTTACCCCCTTATTCATAATCCTATTTTATCTCTATTTTAGCTAAAATAGGTTTATAGAACGTTTGTCTTTATCTGTCACGTTGTCATTTCTGTGTGTAAGAAAGAGACAAACCCCATTTTAACTAAAATAGGTTTGATAAGTTTTATGAATAAGGGGGTTAGTTTTTTTTACATTTAATACTAAATTATTAGCAGTGAACCAATTTTGGACCTGCAGTAGGGCGTTATTTACGTCGTCGAAATTTATAGCACGTCTATTTACCTTAAAAATTAAAGAAGTGTCATCAGCAAATAACACCATTTGTGGTTGGTTTTTTAATAAATGGAGTAGATCATTAATATACACTAAAAAGAGGAAAGGACCCAAAATCGAGCCTTGTGGCACACCCATTTTTACTGTTAAACCATGTGAATTGACACCATTTATTTGAACTTGCTGTTGTCTATCATTTAAATAAGAACTAACTAAACTGAGCGCAAGTTTTCCAAGTCCGTAATGCTCAAGTTTCAAAAGCAAGGTTTCGTGAAGTCTATTTTTAACTATTTTGTAATTATTTCGCACGAGCCCTTGCGAAGGACCTTCGCTCGTCATTGTGAGATGACACATTAAACTTTCTTATCTGTTGCATATTGCAGTATTCAATAACTTGAATCTGGTGTGAAAGAGATATACATTTTTGTGGACAAAAAGACGGACTTTTTATTGTTAGGTTTGGCTCAGTTAGTTGACAAGTTGGTTGAAATTGAAATATAAAATTACCATATGGTAATTTATTATAAATGTATAATTATTAACAACATTTTATAGAAGTCTGTTTTTTTTTTGGATGTTTGTACATAATTGTTTAGAACAATCTAAACATATAAGATTTATTATTTTTAGTATCAACGAGAATATTGATAAGTTAAGTTAATAAGCTTGCAACACCTTTTTTGTGCCTTTTTAATTTGTGTTGTGGCAATACTTTTTTTTTATGTCTATGTAAGATTTCCAAGTTGTAACGGTGTGCCTCTTGACTGTATTTTCTATATTTTAAATAAACTCCATAAGTTTTATGTTCCCACGCATTTTATTTCGTACATGCGTGCGGTGGTCCTTCGAGTAGTGAATAAAATCAGTGCCGAGCAGCTTCGCAAATTTTTGTGGAGAAATCGTGTTCGTGAAGGCCGGCTTGCTATACAAGTCGGTGTTGTTGGCGGGATTTGTGCGAGGCCCGCAACTTCGTTCTATGCAAAGCTAGAACGAAAATCAACGAAGCATCATCAAGATACAGCATCTTCCCATCGAGTAATCGTAAAAATTACGATTTTCTGGACATCAGTTTGGCTTTTTTAATTACCCACATTTTCATTTTGAGAATCGTGAAGTTCGTCAGTACCGTCGCTGTTGGCAGCATTGAAAAGTGAAGTGAGCGCGGTCCATATCCGCCCGGCGGCCATTGCGCCGGAGTTCTATTCTATTCTATTTTTAATAAATGGCAAGCAAAGCCGATGTCGACTATTCTGCCAATGTCTAAAGTGAGCTGAAAGAACAAGTGTGCATGAGAAAAAAAAAAAAAATGGTTATAAACGAATAAAATTATTTGATTAATCTAGTTGATACAATGTAGATCTCGCTGGATTAGTACGGGACTGAAACAAACAAAAAATAGAAATAAATAAATATTATAATTGTTAAAACATAAAATACACGCATACCACACCCACACATACAGAATAATTCATAGTTTTATGTTATTGTGACGGATGAAGGTCATCAGCGCCACAAGCAGATCTGGAGAGGAGTATGTTAGTAGAGACGGGAAATTAATCGGAAGAGGGATCTTAAATTTTGGGAGACGCCTATATAAATCTAAAGGTGGAGCATTATTCGAACATTCAAAGAAGATGTGATCCAGAGTGCCCTCTTCCAACCCGCATTCACAGAGAGAGGAGTCTCGAACACGAATCTTTTGCAGAAAAACTGGAGTGCAACAGAAACCTAACCGAATTCTACAAAGGGTAGAAATAATTGTTTTTGAGGCTTTTTTGAAGCCATAGAACCAAGGTTTTGATTTTATTATTGGTTGTACAGCATGGTAAAATCTGCCCTTTTTCCTTCCAGTGATATTCCACTGTTCCTGCCATGAGGATTGGAGCTTAGCTTTTGGAAGGCTCAGTAAGTCATACCCCTGATGAGTATTGTAGGTGAGGTCAGCTGTTGCTGAAGAGCAAGCATCTTTGGCCAAAGCATCAACACATTCATTGCCCTTAATGCCACAATGACTAGGTATCCAAACTAACTGAACTTCCTTTTGACTACTAGCACAAGAAAATAAAGAATTTTTAATTTTTAAAACAAGGGAACTGTGCAATTTACTTTTGAAAGGGTTTTGTACTAAGGCCTGCAGACAGCTAAGAGAGTCAGTGAAAATAACGGCTCTGTCAATATTGTGATGTGACTCTATGAAAAGACAAGCTTCCAATAAAGCCACACACTCGCCCGTGAACACGGAAGACTCTTTAGGGCATTTGAACTGTAAAATAATTCTGGAGCTTTGGTAATAAACCGCAGCGCCAGTGTTACTGAGATCATTAAATTTTGAAGCATCTGTAAAAAACCTTTGAAACCCGGACCATCGTTCTCCCACCGCCGCATTGAAGGCTGAATTCGCTGAAGGGGACTTTTTGGAAATACCGATGTCAAAGAGAATTTTTGGGGAGAAACATAAGACTTCATAGGGAAAGTTAAAAAGGGGTAATCGGGGACTCTGTTCTATTGGACATCCTAAATTATGAATTTGACGAAATGCTTTTATGACTAAGGGAGTTTCTTTGTTTTTCCAGAAATTTGAGCTTCTACATAAGGCATCTAACTCATTTAGTTTTGCTAAAAGGGGATGTGAAGATCTAGATATTAACCTAGCCAGAAAACGGGAGGCCAGATACTGCCGTCTTAAGGCCAGGGGAGGTTCAGCGCACTCAACCTGCAATGCATTAATGGGAGAAGACTTCATACAACCAGAGATAATCCGAAGACATTTTGACTGAATCCTATCCAGCCCAGCCAAAGCACCCTTGTTGCATGGAACTAAATGGAACGTACCATAGTCTAAAACACTACGAATTAAAGCGTTATAGACCAATTTCATAGTGTAAGGATGGGCACCCCACCAGACACCCGCGAGAGCTTTTAAAATCGAAACAATTTTTTCACATTTTTGAATTAATAAATTAATATGATGCTTACCATTTAATTTTGAATCTAGAAAAACGCCTAAAAATTTTACTTTATTAACTAACGGAACATTATAACCCGAAATGTCTACTGAGATGTGTGGGATCAATCTTTTGCGAGAGAAAATTACTGCCGAACTTTTTGGTGCGGATAACAACATACCATGGCTTAAAAGCCACTGGTTCAGAGAGTCCAGAGAGAGGCATAGAGACGACGCAGCGTCTACAATGGAGGAATCTGTCACATACAAGACTAAGTCGTCGGCATATTGGAGGATGTGACAGTTATTATTTAGGCAGGAGCCAATGTCTACTGTATATAAGTTATAAAGAAGGGGGCTCAGCACGGAGCCTTGCGGAAGTCCCTTCCAAGTCTGCCTTTCATCGAAATCCTCCCCCTGAACCCTCAAAACCAGAGAACGAGACAAGAGAAGAGCACAGATACATTCGATCATCTTACCCGGGAGACTCAGCTGGTGCAGTTTCTGCCTGAGAACGGGAAGAAGAACGTTGTCGTATGCAGAGGAGATGTCTAAGAAGGCGGCAACAACGGATTCATTTTTGGAAAACGCTAAGCGAATATCCGCAACTAAAACGCCAACACTGTCCATAGTGCCGAGCCCTTTCCTGAAACCAAATTGGTAATTCGGCAGCAAGTCTCTCGATTCGACTATCCATTCAAGTCGGTTCTTGATAAGGTGTTCCAATAGTTTGGCCAAGACTGAGGATAAAGCAATTGGTCTAAAGCCGTTCGGATCATCTACATGTTTGCCTGGCTTCAATAGGGGAATAATAATTTGTAACTTCCACTGATCGGGAACCCAACCATTACAGTAACAAAAATTAATGATGTCAAGGAAGTATAGTTTAGCCTTGTCTCCAGAATGAACGATAAAAGAATATGGCACACCGTCAATACCGGGAGCTGAGTCCCGAACATGCTTGAGTACCACATTCAATTCTTTCAAAGTAAATGGCACATCAAAAGGATCCTCTGAAGCACTTTGCAGGGACATACTATTAAAACATTCAGAAGAGTGAGGAACATATGGTGGAGCAATTTTGTCAAAAAAAAGGTCAGCTGTTTCCCTAGTGATCGGTGAAGAGACTGACGGAGAACACCCACGTCTAAACCTGTTGATGCTTTTCCAAACTAACGAGACCGGAGTAGAGGGAGATAAGGAAGTACAGAATTTAACCCAACCTACACGTTTTTTCTTGCGAAGGTGACGCTTGGATCTGGCATTTATCCGCAAATATGCCAATAGGTTTTCGGTGCTCATATCTGCATTATAACACTGCTCGGCCTCATTTCTATCCCTGACTGCCGCAGTACACTCTGGGTCCCACCACGGGGGAGAAGGTATTTTGTCACGGGCACTGTTTTTCAGCGGAAAGCAGGAATCCGCACTGGAGGTAATGGCCGTAACAAATCCCTCATAACAGCTTTTGGCATGGCAGTGACCAGAAGGATCTAATAAACTTGAATTTAAATTTGGAAGAACATCAATTTTGCCCTCCAATAATGATACAAATTTTGCCCAATCTGGATTGGACAGGTTATATTTCAAAAGTGGAGGGGAAGTTTTCTCTAAATAAGTCTTATTAACCAAAGATATGATAATAGGGTAATGGTCACTACCATGCGACAAGGTCGTACATTCCCAATGGGTCGAAGCTGCCAGCTCAACCGAACAAAAAGTTAAATCCACACAACTTTTTTGTTGACCAGGAGGAGATCTGCGAGTTGGGCAACCACTATTAAGAATGCAGAGATCCAGATCGTCCAAGATCTCAACCAAAGCTACACCAAAGGCATCACAGCGTTCCGATCCCCATCTGTAATGGTGACAGTTAAAATCACCCATGACCAAAATTGGTCCATGAATATTGGAAAAAATGTTTTTTAAAATAGCCAAAAAATCTTGATGAGGATGAGCAATGTAAATTGAAAACACTGTAATGCCTTCCACCCTTCCTGCTACAATACTCATATCACCTGTGAGCGAAGGCAAATAGAAGGGCAAAAGAGGGACCCGATTGTTGACGAGGAGAGCCGATCCTCCGTAGCCATCAGATCTGTCACATCTGAGAATGTTAAAGTGTGGCATACGAAAGCTAAGACTTGGGGTAAGCCAAGTCTCAGCTATGGAACAAGCCAATGGCTTGTATTTATTTAAAAGGAATATGAGGTCGTGCTTTTTATGCCACACGCTCCTCACGTTCCACTGAAGGAATACTTGGCGAGACGCCATTTCTAATGTCTTGAAGAAGAGTTATAAGTTGGTCGGCAACGTTGGACGGTGATTGAATATTAGAAGAAGAAGAAGAAATAACGATAGGTAAGAGCTTTATAAGAAGTTCAATAATAGAACCGGTATTATTGGAAGACACATTATTGTTATTAAGAGAGCAACCATTAGGCTGTGAAGGTGGGGGAGAACTAACTATCTGCTGATGAGCAACTTTGTCATAAGATGGGGAAAGAGGGGCATGAGTTTTGGGTTTAAGTGTCACAGTTTTGCGGTAGGACTGTGAAATCGGAGTTTTGGCAATGTTGGCATAATTGCGGGAAGCTGTTGGGATAATCTTACTAGCCTCAGCATAGGGAATGGATTTCTCAGCCATGACAGTTTTAATAGCCTTTTGTCTACCATATTCGGGGCATGACCTGCTATTGGCGAAGTGATTACCCGAACAAAGCACACAGAAGGCCTCGCCCTCAGAAATGTTGCAACCATCACCAGGGTGATCGTGGCCACATTTACTGCAGCGTGGTTTAGACCTGCATAGATTCGACACATGTCCAAATCTGCAACACTTACGGCATTGAATTGTCGGGTATATGTACTGCTCAACAGGGAGGGATGTGTAACAACAGTAAATCCTATTTGGTAAAACTTGCCCATCGAATGTCAGAACACATGTCTCAGTGGGTTTCCACTCATTAACCCCGTCTCGTTGAGTTTTCCTATTAATACGGCGAACTTTCAGTATTTGCCCGCAGCCTGAGGGCACAATCAAATATGTTAAAGCTTCTTCTTCCGTAATATCTGAGGGAACACCAGTAACAACACCCATCCTTGTGACATTAAATGTAGGGATTGATGCAGTATAACTATATTTGGATAACAGGCTATTTACCAAGAAAGAGTTAGCGTCCTGAGGGGAAGTAAACTCCACTGACACACGGTTTCTACCGACTCTGTTAACACCACCACGAACAATGTTCGCAATGTTGTTATTCATTAGAAATTTACCAAAATTAACAGGATGTAGGGTCGTGCCAGCATTTGGTTGATTCTCAATACGAGAAACGTGGACAATATAGGGAGCCTTATCCATTACGGAGTATTTAGTGCGACCAATTTGGCTTTTTGGTTGCTTGCTTGGAGGGGTAGGAGTCAAAACTTCTTCGCTAACAGGGCGTTTGCGTGAATTTAATTGTGATTGTGTTACATCCATTTCTGTAACACTACAAACAACATCCGCGAATTGAGATAGTGGATTCGGAGAGAAAGGAGAAAAAGGAGTTGAAGGATCTGGAATATCTGGAGGATCAGGATCAGGGGGTTTATTCTTATCCATCTTGGATAAAACGAGACTTAAAACAAAACAATCACAATACTAACCTATTTACGAACACTAACGACACACTTAAACAATAACACAAGTCACAAAAGTATCAACAATACCACAATAACAACAAAAAATTCTAGACACACGTGCTAACTCAGAACACCGAGGCGAGAATCCCGCCGGAGTTATATTCACTCAACTCAGCTGTCATTCACTCAGCTGTCAGTGTCATCGGTTTGGTTTGTAAACAAACATTGTCGTACCGGCTCCGTGTCAACAAAGTTCGTATTTACAAAATTGCGGCTTAGATATAAAAGTGCGCGGAGTGTTCGTAAGTCGTAGAATAAATAAAGCGTTACGTCCTACCTACGTTCCACCATGGCGGAGTCCAAAGAAGCTTTGCGTAAACATCGACTTCTTCGTGGCCAATGTAAGGCTACAATCACGCGCATTGAGACGTTTGTGAACGACCCCATCAGTTTTGCGTCTGCTACCGTGGATATCCTGGAGGCTCGTAAGGAGAAGCTCATCACGGCGCTCAAGAGCTATGAAGCGGTGCAATTGGACATACTAAGTATTGACGAAGGCGACTGCGAACAGGTTGGTCCATTAGAAGAAAAATATTATTCTGTGCTCGCTAAAATTAATGCCTCTTTAAAACAGATAGGTAAAAAATCGGTCTCAGAATGTCATAATGTTTCCACATGTAAATTGCCAACCATTGATATACCACCCTTCGACGGGAAGAACTTCACTAAATTCAAGCCATTCTTTGATTTATTTATGGCTGTTATCGATAATAACAGATCATTATCTGATGTGCAGAAGCTATTCTATTTAAGAAAATATGTAACAGACGATGCTTTGGCAGTCATTGTCAATTTGCCGTTAGTCAATCTGTCTTACAAGGAAGCACTAGGCTTGTTGGAGAAGCGTTTTGATAACAAAACGCGGTTAATAGGAAATCATATTAGCATGCTATTAGATTTACCAACAATGCAAAAAGGCACTGCAGCCTCAATAAGGTCTTTTGTGTCAGATGTACAGCAACAGCTGCATGCATTGAAAAATCTAGGACAGCCCATCGATACATGGGACATGTTGCTAATTTCCATTCTAACAAGAAAATTAGATCAAATAACTAATAGGGCCTATCAATTAGATAGGGATCTTGAAAATTTGCCTTCCGTGGAAAAACTCTTAAGCTTTCTTGAAAAGCGTGCTATAGCGTTAGAAGATAGCTTACCCCCCAATAGTACTAGCTATAATAGTACAAGTAGGTTCAATAAATCTACCCCATCAAAGGTGACCAATGTTGCCTCACAAGTAAAAGAAATGTGTAAACACTGTAACAAAAGTGATCATGCTCTTTTCAGCTGTCCGGAGTTCAAAACGGCAGGACTAGAGGTCCGCCAGGTATTTGTGCGGGACCATGATTTATGTACCACATGTCTAAGGACACACAGAGGGAAATGTAAGTTTAATTTCAAATGTAAAATATGTAAATTAGGGCACAACACTTTGTTGCACGAAGAAAAAGCTGCTCCTATTGAGCCTGCAGTGACTTTGTTGTCTAACCCTGTTTCCAACAACATTTTGCTTCCAACTGTAAAGGTTAATTTATTAAATCAACATGGTGCAAAAGTTTCTATACGGGCATTGCTTGACACGGGCAGCCAGGCATCTTTTGTTACAACCAGCCTTGTTAACAAACTTGGATTGATTGCTATGAATCAAACCCATAATATTGTAGGTATTGGTAATAAACAAACACAAATCAATAAACTTGTGAATATAAGTGTGCTTCCATGCTACAATAATGTAAAATTAAATTTAAAATGTCACATTGTTGACAAAATAACAACAAAATTACCCCAACAATTTATAAATGTATCCGGGTGGAATTTACCAAAAAATGTGAAACTTTCAGACGAGGAGTTCAATGTCCCAGCTGAGATTTCTTTGTTATTGGGTGCAGATGTTTATTTCAATGTTTTGCTAGATGGTTGCATTAAAATTCAAAATGGACCAGTATTACAAAACACCCTATTTGGGTATGTAGTTGGCGGTAATATTCCTGAAAAAGTGAGTAATATAACTTGTAATATTGTATCAAATTTTGCTATAAATGATCATACAATGTTAGAAAATGTAATGGAGAATTTTTGGCTCTCTGAAAGCGTACCGGAACCTATGAAGCCGAGTTGTGATGAGTTTATAAAGGCTGAACAAAGCTTTCAGAGTTCTATGAGCCTGAAAGATAATCGATTCTATGTTGATATGCCTCTCATCACACCTCTGGAAGAATTGCAGCTTGGCGATTCGTTTTCAGTTGCCTACCAAAGATTCCTGATGTTAGAAAAAAGGTTTAAATCAAATCCTCTGTTACTAGAGCAGTATAAATTGTTCATAGATCAGTATGTAGAGCTAGGACATGCTAAGGTGGTAGAGATTGCTAATTACAATATTGATAGAGATCCTGTGTACTTTCTAGCACACCATGCTGTTATCAACGAGGCAAGTAAGACAACCCGACTTCGAGTTGTGTTTGACGGGAGTATGAAGTCCCGCAGCCAGGTGTCCCTCAACGACGTCATGCTAAACGGCCACGTGGTACAGAGTGAGCTTTTTGATATTCTTATCTTGTTCAGGACCTACATTTACACAATAATTTGTGACGTTCAGAAAGCCTTTCGCAACGTGATGATAAACAGCCACCACACTTGCCTTCAAAATATTTTATGGCGAGATGATCCTAAGAAGCCTATCAGCTGCTTACAGCTTCAGACTGTCACTTACGGACTGAAGGCCTCTACATTCTTGACCACTCGCTGCCTACTTGAATTAGCTCAACGCTATAAGGATAAATACCCACTTGCTGCTGAAACAATGATCAAGAGTACCTATGTGGACGATATACTGGGTGGGTCAGATAATATAGAGCAACTGCATGAGCTAAAATACCAATTGGTAGAGTTCCTCAAGTTAGGTAGTTTTTCTCTTCACAAATGGTGCTCAAATGGCCTTGAAGTCCTAGATGGTATTCCAGATGAACAAAAACAATTTGAACATGTAGACATGAGTGGGGATAATTTAGTAAAGACTCTAGGTTTAATGTATGATATAACTTCAGATAAATTCATTTTTTCAAGCCCCAATTTTGATGAGGAACATAATTTAAATACAAAAAGAAAAATTCTGAGCTTTATAGGGAAGATGTTTGACCCTCTCGGCTTAGTAGGCCCAATAATAGTGGTAGCCAAAATATTCATGCAGGAGCTATGGTCTTTGCAAATAGGATGGGACTCCATAGTACCCACGGACCAGTTAATATACTGGAGCAATTTCCTAAAAAAAATTAAAGTTAATGGGCAAAATAAAAATAAATAGGTGTGTCAACAGTAAAGATGTTTCTTCTGTACAGTTGGTAGGGTATTCTGATGCATCAATAAAAGCCTTTGGCTGCTGTATCTATCTAAGAATTTTAAAAAATGATGGTTCAGTGCAAACAGATCTACTCTGCTCCAAGTCCCGTGTTGCTCCTTTGAATAGAAGTAGGACGATTCCCCAGCTTGAACTCAATGGTGCTCTCCTTTTAGCCCAACTGGCGCATAGGATTGGTAGAGTCCTGGTGGGTAGGTATTCCCATCTAGATACATTCTTGTACAGCGACTCCCAGATAGTGCTAGCTTGGATTAAGTCAGGCAATGTAAAGTCAAATGTTTATGCCAACAATAGAGTCAAGCAAATAGTAGAGCTGACTGATCAGACTCGGTGGGGATTTGTTAGGACCTGTGACAACCCTGCAGACTTATTGTCGAGGGGCGTCTTGCCGCACAAGTTGCAGCAAAGTGAGCTATGGTGGCACGGGCCAACCTACCTATCAGACAGGAAACTTATGCATACTAGTTTTGAAAATTATAAATCGTCTGATTTTTCCACAGACACTGAACAGATTGATGAGCTAAACGTACCGTGTAACTTGACACATGTAGAGCCATCGTTTTCAACAAAGCTATTTGAAAAATATTCTAGCGTTTATAAATTACAGAAAGTGATAGGATTTATTTACAGGTTCTATAACAACTGTTCGAAAAATAAAAATAAAATAACGGACGGTAACCTATCGCCTCAGGAGCTTCGCGACTCTATGTCAGTCATCGTGCGCTGTACGCAGATGCAACATTTTGCTAGAGAGGTAGAGTTACTTTCTGCTGGAAAAAATATAAAAACAGGAATAGGTAGCCTCTATCCGTTCCTTGATAAAATAGGTATAATTAGAGTAGGAGGTAGGCTCCATAATGCTAAGGAGATGTCTTTCGATAAAAAGCATCCCTCTATCCTTCCGAAAAACTCTCACGTAACTAATCTCGTAATAGAAAGAGAACACTTGCGACTCTTGCACGCAGGCCCTAGGTTAGTTTTGAGCTCTCTATCCCAAAGGTATTCTATAGTCAGCGGTATTCGGGAGGTCAAGAAAGTGGTGCGTAAATGCGTCAAGTGTTTTCGTTTAAAAGCTGAGGCTGCTAAGCAGTTGATGGGTTCCCTCCCGCAAGAAAGAATCACAGCGTCCAGGCCATTTCAGCATGTCGGCGTTGATTTCTGTGGACCCTTCGATATGAAGGTTGCTAGGGTTAGAAATCCTATCGTTAAGAAATGTTACATTGCGCTTTTCGTTTGCTTTGCTATAAAAGCTATACATCTAGAGCTTGTATCGGACTTAACAACTGAAGCCTTCTTAGCATGTCTCAAGCGTTTTATTTCGAGGCGTGGCATGCCTACAAATATATATTGTGACAACGCTAAAACCTTTAAAGGAGCGTCAAATGAAATTAAAAGGTTGTATGATTTACAGTCCTCCAAAAATCACAGGGATACTGTTAATGGTTTTTGCTCTCAACATTATATAAAATTTAGATTTATACCCAGTTATTCACCTGAGTTTGGAGGATTGTGGGAAGCAGGTGTTAAAAGTGTAAAACATCATCTAAAGAGAGTAGTAGGGAACCAATGTTTAACCTATGAAGAGCTCAATACAGTCATTGTACAAATCGAAGGAGTTTTGAACTCTAGGCCTCTACTTTCTGCAAATTCAAATGATTGTAATTATTTAACTCCTGCACACTTTCTGATTGGAACAGCTCTGGCTAGCTATCCTGAAGTTGATCTAACAGATGTTTCAGTTCATCGTTTAAAATTTTGGAATCTTTGTACCAAACTTAAACAAGATTTTTGGAAATTATGGTCAAATGATTATTTAACACAGCTTCAAAGCCGTCCCAAGTGGAAATATCCTCAACCAAACCTTAAGGAAGGTGATTTGGTTATTGTAAAAGATATCAACACTACTCCATTAAATTATAATATGGCTCGAATTGTAAAAACATATCCAGGTAGAGACAATGTAGTAAGAGCGGCCGACATCAAAATGAATAACAAGGTGTATAGAAGGTCAGTAAAACGGCTATGTCAATTACCTGTAGAGTAGGTTACTGCCGGCCCCAATTATGTTTAGAACAATCTAAACATATAAGATTTATTATTTTTAGTATCAACGAGAATATTGATAAGTTAAGTTAATAAGCTTGCAACACCTTTTTTGTGCCTTTTTAATTTGTGTTGTGGCAATACTTTTTTTTTTATGTCTATGTAAGATTTCCAAGTTGTAACGGTGTGCCTCTTGACTGTATTTTCTATATTTTAAATAAACTCCATAAGTTTTATGTTCCCACGCATTTTATTTCGTACAATAATAAATATGCTTTTAATGGGGAAAAAGGTGTGTAAGGATAAGGTTAAGTGGCGATCTATTCTCTCTGCTATTTGATAGATAACTTTTGTTTAGCAAGGAAAAATACTTTATTATTATGGTGAAACACTTTTCTCATTTACTGTACTAAGTGAAAAAGCACAAAAAAAAGAAGATATTAAATTAATCGAATCGGGGGCGTCGGCCACTGGTGCCTCGACCACTGGGGGCCTAAGCCACGGACCCAAATCGAAAGCCATTGCTACTGATAATACTCGTATGTGTACGCAATTACCGCGCTGCTTCGTTTGGATTGGTACGCTACTAAACAAAGAATAACCAAGTGAGATTTAAATAAGTCATGCACAAAAACCTAGACATGACATAAAACATGGCTTTAGAAAGATTTGCTAATCCATCCGTGATATCGAAGCGCGGTCAAAGTTAAGCAGCAACCAGATTTCTTTTATAGGCCTAATGGCCTCTAATCGTTCACAACATTACAAAGACATAGTTCTTGACTATTCAGCGGAAAAATATTGCATATGTATAGCGAAGAGCATCCATCAAAAGTAATGGCCTGTCATAAGAACCACATTTGACCCTCGTTTCTGTAATCTTGTTATAAAACTCACAATGGATTAGGTTAGGATGTCTCCTCTGCATTGGCTGGAGTATTTAGAAGACAGAATACTTGATATATGTATAAATAAAATGATTCTAAGTATGAAACGAAAAGTAATTTTAGTTGTTTGGGGCGCGTTTGCAATGATAACTTTCAACCTTTAGCTTCGTAGATAGTTCGAAAATAATGACATAACATTACGCCTGTATTCCCCGATGGGTTCGGCAGAAGTGTACCTATAGTACAGTCACGTCTATAAGTATGTGTACACTTGGCTTTATTCAAAGGCGATTTTCTCCTTTATTTTTGAATGAAATTTTATGTTATTACGAACATAGTATTTTCGAACCCATAGGTTTATGTAAAGTGTCGTATTTCAACTTTGCATTCGTTATATTGAAAGTTGCCAAGTGTTGACATATTATTGCTCGTGACTGTACGCCCACATTTCGCCAGCCATGTTTAAGTCCCATTTAAAAGGGGGCGAGTCTATTCCCAATAATCAGACTCCGGGTAGCTAGAATAGAATACTCTTTAAGTACACCATAAAAATTACAGATCCGAAAGACGTTCACTGCTGGACGTAGGCCTCCCCCAAGCACCTCCACTTCGCCCGGTTTTGTGCTTCTCGCAACCTACGGGTTCCTGCGGCCTTCACAAGGTCGTCGGTCGTCACAGATATAAAAGTAGAAATTTTACGCAATGGGCGGTCTTATCTCCACTGAGAAATTATAGATGGAAATACCCAATTACACTTTGCCCTACCCGGAAATCAAACCCAGGACCTCATTTATAACAGAGACCAATAAGGCAGTAAGGTTTAAAATGATCCCTATCAAAAATGTATTAACCCTCAATCATATCCGGCATCCATCAGAACGAGTGAGCCAGTAAAAATCACATAAAATTCCCGTCCGGGCATTACGCGGATTTATGGCGATGGATATTAAAAGATCATCGCACACGTACCCTTTTAAGGGAAGTACTTTAAGGGGGATGCACAAGGGCAGCCGGCGAAATTCGAATTTTTCTTAAGTTTTTTGCAATTTCCAGGTCAGGTTGTTTTAACAAAATATTTTTCGCGAGCGTAACAATAAGAAGTATGTTTGTTTTTACCGAAACAAGACGCCCAGAGGCTGCTATCAAAACGGTGAAGGAAAATATCGTGAGGAAACCGGCATGTTCTAGGACCATACATTCGAAGACATGTGACATCTACCAACCCGCACTGAGCCCGCGTGGTGGATCTCGGCCCACTCCCTCTCACAGAGAGGAGGCCTGTGTCCAAGCCGGGGGAACATCATAGGCTGATTATGGATTTACAGAATCACAATAATTAAAATCATTAATACAACCTCCTAAGTTCAGAATTATAATCCTTTAACTGACCGGGCGAATTTCGTACCGCCTCAGAATTAAATAATGTGACAAAGTTCAATAGACACGTGGCGCCATCTATTATCATAATAACGTTATTGCTGTTTTCCTCGGGAACAGCACTTGTTTTCGGGATAAAAGGTACCCTATGTCCGTTTCTATACACCTGACAACGTATATGCAAAATTTCAGGATGATCGGTTCAGTGGTTTAGGTGTGAAAAACTGTGACTTTAAAAGAGACTGTGACCTCTGAGTTTGTTTCGGCCTTTTTCTCAGAGTAGTGAGATAGGAAACGCCGACCTCATCTAGCTTTAAAAAAATATGATTGACGTGTAAAAGTGTTTGTACAAACCTACTTACAGAAAATAAATAATTTATCATTTATACAACCTGACACTGACCTGGAAATTACAAAAAACGTAAGAAAAATTAAATCGCGGTCTACCTTGCGTATCCCCCTTAAGGGATATGTACTTTAAAGATCATATTCTTTACCGGATTTATTCCGGACCTCAGTAGACCGTATTATATTGAGAACTTATTATTATATTGAGAACCGTCTTAAAATACCCGTCGTAAAAGAGATTGATTTAAATGTCTGTCATTGTAGTCGATTCTTTCAATTGAATGATTTTTACGAGTATGCCATTTATGTCTTTTGTATCGTTATGTCATTGTTAAACATTCTATTCAAATAATGGGCTGCTATTGGCTCGGATATTGGACTGCTTGTATGTGAATCGCTGCTGCAAACTTTCCACATCGGTGTTGAGCTTGTAGCAGGGATTCGCATGAACAATATTGCAGTGTTAAGGTTAAAGGAAGTACCATAATAGATATCCGAACAACTACCGAAATATTATTTTTAGGAACCAATCGTGTTGAATAAATTAACTATTTTATATTGAATAATATACTCGTATTATAACTAGCTGACCCGGCGAACTTCGTACCGTCTAACAGTCGATTCTTTAATTTATTGCTTTTGTTTATTTGTCTCTCCGTAAGGACCATCCTCGTACTTCAAGAAATATTATAAAAAAAGAATTAGCGAAATCGGTTCAGCTGCTCTCGAGATTTGCGCTTAGCAACACATTCAGCGATTCATTTTTATATTATAGATATTCAAGAAATCTGGTGATTTTTGTAAATAAAATAACTGTAAAATTTGATTTGTAATAATGTAGAATAACTTGAATAAACATACTTATGTATAATCGCTTCATATAATCAGAGAGTCTCTCATTTGGGCACAAGTTACCGTGGCCTACTTGGAAAACCTTAAATAGACTTCGTACCCAAGAAAGCCGCAGCAAGGACAACCTCCACAAGTGGGGGTTCATGGAAGGCCGAGACCTCCCGTGTGTATGCGGTGTCTCTCTACAGACAATGGCTCACCTCCCGTCTTGCACCGCATGCTCTGACACCTGCACACGTGAGGACCTAATGGCCAGGTCAGCGAGAAAAATCTACGTTTGTTTTTTCTATTTTTGCCATCGACACATTAAGAAGAATAATCGCTTAGTACTTTTTTCTTTGACTGTACCTACCTTGATTTCGTCTGATAAAACAGGATTATCTATAAGTATACACCGTGAAATTTTAATCACCGTTTTCCTCTTAAGGGGTCATTGTACTCATCATTATGAACAACTTTTACTATAGGACCAAACCTAAAACCGTGAAAAAAAATCAGCTGTTATTACACACAGTTCAGATTAATTTTTTGCGATTTTATGTTTGGTCCCATATTAAAAGTTGTTCATAATGATGAGTACAATGACCCTTTAAGAGGAAAACGGTGATTAAAATTTCACGGTGTATATAAAATTCAAAATCCTGACTGACTGATATGTCAACGCACAGTCTAAACCGCTGGTCCTAGAGACATGAAATTTGGAGGGTGTGACGTGACCTTTGTGAAGAGTAAGTATCCACTAAGAAAGGGTTTTTCGAAATTCGGTGAAATGGGAGAGGGTGAAATTTCACGCGGACGAAATCGCGGGCAGAAGCTAGTAAAGTAGGTATATAATTTTTCGGATGGAAACATGAACGGTAGCAACCCATGGCAAGTCATTTCATTCCAAGCCGTCGAAGACCCCAACTTCAATTAGTTAAAGTTTCGTTATTAGTTAAGTTATAATTGCTTAATAACAACATCTTCTACGAATGGCTTGGTTTATGCAAAGTCTTGTATTGACGCTTAGTTTGCATCTTTAAGTGGAATTTATAAATATTATTGCGCCATTATGTAATACAGAATCAGCGTTTCATGGAATTGTAAAGAAAATTTTTGGACGAAAAGGTTAACTTCGTAAAACCTGTATTTACTCTCCAAATTGAATTTAAAACGACTAGCGAAGGATAATTAATTAGGAAGTACTGTGGGAACTCAAGATGAGAGCCTGTTTATGTAATTAAACAGCGACAGCATTTGTGTTAAATTATATTGATAGAAGACTACATTATGACCATAGAGTAAGTAATGTTCATTATATGTAAGAAGAGACGGGAGTCCCATAGAAAAAGATGAAAACGTCGCTTGTATGAAGCGTACTAAAACCACAGAATACTTAAAGTACTACGTACAGAAAGGCCACTCCCTTCCCCGCACTAACATCAGTTACCGCACCTCACCCCGCACTTCGGCGTATTCGTCACAGTTCTTTAACAAGAGCGCTCGCAAACACAAGTACCTCACGCACACATTCATACGTATACAAACGTCATTTTTTAATGTAGTAGTGTAGGTAATTATTTTGCGAGCGTTGTATGGAGTGTCCGGGGTGTGCTAAAACTGAATACCAATATAACAAAAATGACACAGACTATGCATAGACTGCACGTGTTAAAGCGAGACAGCGATAGCCGCCATTATGTTTAGTACACGTTTCATAGTTTCTTTTTTTATTAGACAGTTGCGTCAGACTGCTAGCACTGATCCTACAAAAAAAAAATTCCTAATCAAACTATTTGACACCTGCTTGAATGTTTGAATGGAACACGCCCTCAATCATAACCAGCCTGCATTATAAAAGGTAAGGCTCCATAGATATCCTCTACAGTACCGACCTACTCGTATTTTTCTTTCACTTCAGAATCCACGTTGAATTTTTTAGTTTGCGAAAATTAATTTTCCTCAAGTCTTGGGAAATTCCTTATGCAGGAAAATAGCTTAAGTTTTTGACGTCTCTATCGAAGGTAATCTCAGTAAAGTTGGGTTTCCTTAAGGCTTAAGAATTGGTCCTTTTTTACCCAACTTACCCTGTTTAAGGTAGCTTAAGGGAAGAATTTTAATTATGTAGTTTCCCTTCCACGGAGGCTGGCCTGTTTGGATTTTACTTTGGTATTTTAATATTAGAATAGTTGACCTGGCGTACCGCCGCGCCATCGAAATCAGTCAATACGTTCTCGAGGTATCATCAAAAAATATATTTTTTTTTCCTGAATTTTTTTCCATGTTTTAATAGTTATTCGGAGACAAAACCAACAAATCTAAGATCATAAAAATCGGTCCAGCTTTTCTTCGAGTTATACATGGTGTGTCTAACCCGATTTTGTTTTATTTACAAGTAAGTACTCGCACACTCACAGTATAATGCTCGCTTTACTAAACTTGCCTTGTAAGCTGACTTATTTTTTTCTGCTCATCGCACTCTGACCCCCAAGATACAAGCCCTGCTTAGTTTGGGGGTCAACGGTTAAACCAAAAATTATGATATACAAACTTAATCTTTGTTTATGTAAAATTACTGTCTGTCACCACCTTTTTTTTGCCATCACCCAAAACATCTATACTAAAACTATCCATGAAATCGCAATATCGAGACTTAGTGAACGTTGTGGAAGCCACACGGGCGAAACCACAAGGAAAACCAAGCTTTAATTTAAGTATAAACGCATTTTTACAACGCAATATATCTCCAAACTGCCCGCTATTCCAATTAATACCAAGACAAAATTAGCATTCGGAAATATTAAACACCCGGAATTCCCTTAGCGCCTGTGCTTTGTCCTAAAATTTAAGCGATAAATTCTAAATTGCAATTTTATTGGACTCTCGTAAATCCTCGGGCTTTTCTTATAAATCTAATAAAATGCGTTTCATCCACTCAGACATTGTAAGATCGTTTAAAAAGTTAATTTCTTTAAAAGTTTTCAAAATGGCGGCTCAGATTTGCCGCGTTAAGTGCTCTGAAGGACTTCAATCAAGTTTTTGTGGCTTTTTGATTGGATTTCTTTCTTTCCATTGTGTTTGGAAATGTAATTGACGGATTATGATTTAATTTGTTGTTATTAATGGGAGGTGAGGACAGAGTTTGCATTTTGTTTTAGGCAAGTAGTAATTATTATTATTTACTTTTTGTCGTTTATTGCCTTGTTTTTGAACATCGTGAGTGCTACGCAGACAATTAATCTGTCAAGCTCAATCGGTCATTGCTCATGCACAATGGTCCATTTGAAGGACTAAGTGCGGAAACCAAACCCATAACATAGAACATAGAATCTGTCAAGCGCCGCTAATGAGACACAATTGATTTTCTATTGTTTCGTCGCCGATCGGCGAACCGCGCCGCATGACCGGTTAATGTCAGTATAAGTAAATAAAATAATCATTAATCATTTATCGGCATAAAAATGTGTACAAAGTGAAGCCCTAACTCCTGCACTAGATAACAACACCTGTGTTAAAGGAGCCAGTGCAGCAGTGTCTTTTCCCAATTAGTAGGTTCTGGATTTTTGCATTATACAAGGTTTGTATTTACAACAAACAAAATAATAATTAAAATTGCAAAATAGTAATTACCTTCATTTATAAAGTAAATTATTAAATTAAATGTATGATAGTTATTAAATATAAGACAAAAAAAGAGTAGTAATAACCTCCTCCGTTTTTTCGTCGGTTAAAAATTCCGTTGTACCGTAAACGTTATCTTTTAGCCGTAGATCCATACTATCCATATCCATCCATACTAATATTATATATGCGAAAGTGTGTCTGTCTGCTACCTCTTCACACTTCAACTGCTGAACCGATTTAGATGAAATTTGGTATAGAGATAGTTTGAGTCCCGGGAAAGGGTATAGGTTATTTTTTATCCTGATATTCCCACGGGTAACTGCGATGAAACCGCGGGGAGCTGCTAGTATTTTATTAAACCCACAACAGTGAGAAACCTGTCCCAATCGTTACCGAGAACCTCACGGTACAAGCCCGTAATACATCGCTTTACCTAAAACCTCAGCCAACCATTACGACCTACTATATAATATATTTTAATTTACAATATAAAGCCCCTCTTCCTCGGTTCTCCATAACTAACCTGTTGACCTTTCTCCTCCGACCTTTGGGTCTAAATGCACTTACCGCGGGGTCCTGGCTGTTCAATTAACACCCGTACTGTGAAGGTAACGCGACGGAAATTGCTTTGTGGGTTTATTTTTAGCTTTTTCTCTATATTACTCATTCCATATTAAATTTTCGACAAGAAACGGTGCGGTCATTCAGTCAGTGATCCAGTTGAATTGAACACTTTTTACAAGATTTTATTTAGATTTTTTATTTCAGTTAGTTGTTTTCTTGTTTTCAAGTATGGAAGCCTGGGAGGCTGTTATACAGGGTGAAATTGAATTCATGGGCATCCTTTTAAGGGGTCATTGTAATCATCATTATGAACAACTTTTACTATCATAACTATTATCATTACCGTTTTTCCATGTTGTGTAAATAGGTCAGCAACAGAAGTAGATTATCAGTGTTATTTTAGTGTGCATACACACGAGCGACACACGTCAACGTTAAAGGCAACTGCAGCCGTCGACGCATCGTTAAGAGGAAATGCGGTCGGAGAGACTTTTGAAAAAGCCTAAGTAAAAACTCATAATTTGAGGTTTGGCTCTCGCCTATTTCCTCCTCCAATATTGGACCAATTTAAAAGATTTGCTTTGTTTTCAGTCATACCTACATCTGGTTTCATTCAAAGTTTATATTTTTTATATGTGCTCAAAAATGATGTTAAAAAAAAACTGTAGGAATCGATTTTTTAACCGACGAAAAAGCGGAGGAGGTTATCAATTCGACGCGTATATATATTTTTTCTTTTTTGTTTCTTACAGGTAGTAATCGATTTTTGTTTCTGACAGTACATGATTGGTTAAAGTTTATTTAAAAAACCGCCACAAATAAACAGTGACTCCGCCAAAAATAGTTGTTTTATTTGATTACAAGTAAGCTTCTCCTGGAATAGAGATTTATTCTGCCAAAAGATAAGCCGATATTGAAGGCAACGTATGTTAAAGTTTTCCCTTTTGCCTTTCTCAACTGAAAATTGTAAATCCGGGACAATCCCGACCTGTTTACAAAACAAAGCCAACGCAGCATACGGCGGGCGCTCCAATGTGCCCCTATACCGGACAATGGCCGAATATAGGCATTGTTTGCGGTAATAATATAATAATAAAAATTTATTTATTTAACAGACAACAAAAAGTCCACACTGACAAAAACAAAAATACTTAAGTAACAATAATATATATCTTATAACCAATATATCGCGAAAAAAAAATCAGCTATTTCCTACATTTTGACGAGTTATACTAACATAAATGTAGGGAACAGCTGATTCTTTTTTGCGATTTCAGGTTTAGTCCAGTCAGCATCAAAAGTCGATTAACACTATCATTTTTACATGTTATTAAAATGACAACAACTTTTTTCAATAAACTGATTTTTAGCTTTTCACATAATAGACAAGAGTATATATTCAAAAAAAAAATTCTTCTGCTGCAATTTTTAACAAATATTTTGCTCAATAACTAAGATTAAAAAAAAACTCAAGTGTTAATCAACTTTTGACGCTGACCGTCCCACAGTAAAAGTTGTTCATAATGACGAGTAAAATGACCTCTTAAGGGGTTGTTGGTATTTTTCCAATAACCGTGTATACTAGTAACAATGCACAGTGTTTGATTTCACTAAAAAAAAATCCCTATATTGTTTATCGCATAAATCGATTAAGAAATGCATTTTGAACGCGAGACTCATTCATAGACTGTTGTTAAATAGCCTATAACCATCCTCAAGAATGGGGCTATCAAATGCAAAAATATTTTTTAAATCCGAATTGTGCTCGTAGTTTCAGAGATTAGTGCGTTCAAACATGCAAACTCTTCAGCTTCATTATTAGTATAGATGCCTAGATGGACGAGCATGAAATTTTGCACAAGAATTACTTGTATGAATTAAAGAAAGAGAAAGAAAAATTGTTTATTCTGCACAAACAAAACGTACATCCATACTATACTATACTTACTATACTAATATTATAAATTCGAAAGTAACTCTGTCAGTCTGTCAGTCTGTCTGTATGTTACCTTTTCACGCCTAAACTGCTGAACCGATTTAGATGAAAGGTATAGAGATAGCTTGAGTCCCGGGAAAGGACATAGGATACTTTTTATCCCGATATTCCCACGGGATCGAGACTTATGCGGGTGAAACAGCGGGGCGCAGCTAGTTACAAATAAAAAATAAAAGACTTAAAATCTACACATATAACGTAGTCAAAAGCGGTATATGTACAACGAAAGTACTAAGGAAGGATTTTTTGAAAATTCATTTCCTAAACTTATGACCCAATGGGTCCCTCTTAATGGCAAACGACATCGCGGCGGCCTCAGACGGAGATGGCGGGATGAGCTGGACTCCTTTGATAAAGATTGGTCCTTGGCAGCTCTGGACAGAGACAGTTAGAAAGAAAAAAAAAAATCTAATTGGGTTAAATAGAATGAAAGTTTGTATGGAAGATTGTTATTCTCGTCGAAACTTGGAAAATATAAAAACCAAATCTAACCTGTCCAACAATGTATATTAATCTCGATGAACTTCCTTCAAACTTAATTTTATTGAGCAATTAATAACATTGTTTCGTCGAAACTCCACTTTTTATCATAACATTTTAATTAAAAGCCTCATGCAAAAATTTTCGTCATAGGATCAGTCCTACGGAAATGTCGAGTTGAAAACTTTTCAAACAACACTGCTGGTGAAATTTTGGTGACGTAAAAACAGGGCGATTGATGAAAAAAAAAACTTTGCCGCCATAATTGGTTTTTCCCAAACTGTTAACTGATACTTTTTGGTGTCGATGTTACAAGGTTAAAGTTTTAATCGAAGGTGGTAACAGGCTTTCGATATTGTTAGTTTTCCAAGCATTGTACTTGTTTTTGCTTCGCTTATTTACGAGATCTTTAAATCTTATCTCCACACACATGATAATGATTAAACCTATTTACTTACATGCTTATAAAATAAAACTGGGCAATTCCAAAACTAATAATAAATATAAAAAAAATATTAACACTATTTTTGTCTCAGGGCTGTAACTATCACACTAATGCACACACACACAAAGTTTTTGAGTGTGTTTGTATGTTTGTTACTTCTTCACGCACAAACGGCTGGACCACTTTTGATAAAATTTGGTATGGAGGTAGCTGACTCCCTGGATTAACACATAGGCTACTTTTTATCCCGATATTCCCACGGGATCGAGTCTTATGCGGGTGAAAACGCGCGGCGCAGCTAGTGATAAAATAAAATTAAGAAACATCTTTTAAAAAAAATAATGCTGAATATAGTACGGTGGTATGAAAAAGAGAATTTTGTCCAGCATCCCGTGAAAAATGTGGATTGTCAAAATCAAAATCAAATTATTTTATTTCACATAAACTACATGGGCACTTATGAAACGTCTGAAGCTAGGTGCACGGTTCAAATTGGTCGTTTAAGAGTAAACTAGTCGCGAGCTCGAACTCACTGGTGGTCATGGCCAAAATCACGCTGTCTAACTTGACTTCGTGTCTGACGGAGCTAGTATCAGTGATGAGCAGTTAGACGCTAATCTACACGCACAACATCTAGTTCTCACGCACAGAAACACCGTTCCGAACTGATAGGCGCATAAAAATATTTGAAAAGTGCTTTGGAAAATCGAGTTCTATGAAAAATCCACTACATAAATCAATCACAAATAAAGTTTTTTGAACTCTTCGATAACTGAGCTTTGTCGGTACGGATTTAATTTTTAATATTTTTCAGTTTTTTTATTACTTATTTACACCCAAAGTTACGTTAAAAATAGCAAGAAAAACGAATCTTTGTTGGCTCATAACTTTTTAATGGCTTGTTATTTTACAATTCTGCTTCCGTACAAACACAATTAATAATTAGACAAAACGATACAATGTTTAACTTTGGATGTACAATGTCAAACAGTGGAGTAATACTCTCCCGAAATTTGTATGGAAAAAATATCGAATAGTGGCACCTTAAGGAGAAGAGCCGGCAAGAAACTCCACGGTTACTCTATTAAAAATAAGTTTTTCAGTTTAATGGCGCGGGTGCAATGTGCTATGTAATAAAACTTTGGGCACACGATATCACAGCGGGGCTTCGCGGCCCAACGCACGTGTATCGGATTGTTTCCACACGATTTCACTTCTAATAGCGACACCTATCTCCTTGAGCATGAATTACCGGTGTAGATAAGGCTTTACTCTACACCAGTGAGTAGAACTTAGTGAATATGTTCAAACACAGTAGGAGAGGCGCGGGCGGCGGGAGCGGATGCGCGCCGAGCCGCCCGCTTGTCCCACGGCGGATACCCCACACCCGCGCCGTTGTAACTATGTTCACACGCAGAAGAACCGCTTGCGGATTCCGCCGCCCGCGCCGCTCCCAATGTGTTTGAACACTTACTTGTAAGCGATTGTACTCCTACATTGTTGATCTTTATCATCGTTTATCTTGTATCGTATTCATCGTATGCTGCACCGTTTGACGTCATCTAGTTGCTGTCGCTAATAACTAGAGCTGGAGCTCTGTCTCGCGTATGGTCATAGCATTATATTGAGCGATGGCCGTTTCGCGTGGATGTGACGGATATTTTCCTTCAACTAGTTATTTTTTTTTTTGAAGTGAAACTTCTTTACGCACGCTTGACTTGGGGAGTAAGCTGGCGAACGCATGACGTAAGCGTTACGAAAAGTGTGATCGGGCGAGGCGAACGGGAGTTGAGTGGGGGATATAAGCAAGAGAAAACAGTGCGCGCGCACATTTTCTTTCTCTCTTCCACTCATAGCCAAATACGTTTGAAGTTTCACTTCAGTCGTGTGGTCATAAGCACACTCGGTTTTTTTTTTGTGTTTTTGTTTTTTCTCTGTGTCATGTTTGCCGCAAATAAACTATTTTCTCTCTTTTTTTTTGTATGTAATAAGACTTTGGGTACACGATATCACAGCGGGGCTTCGCGGCTCAACGCATGTGCATTGGATTCTTTCCACACGACTTCACTCCCAATAGCGAGACCTGTATCTTCTTGAGCACGATTTACCGGTGTAGATAAGGCTTTACTCTACACCGGTGAGTAGAATTTAGTGAACAGGTTACTTCTAAGCGAGTGTACAGTCACCAAAAGAGATAAGTAACCAGGGTAGTCGAATATAGTTGAAGTTTAGTAAGAAACCAATGGATGATTTCGAATGTAATTTAATTTGTTTTTTTTTTTTTAACCAAGCTCAGAGATTTTATTAAACATTCAAATATTTTCATAATTTAAAAAGCTAACAATCTTAAAATAATAATATGTACAAGAATATAAAAAGGGAGGGAAAATAATTAAAGGGCATCAAAAAATTCGTCCGCATCACTGTCAACAGGAAACGTGCCCAAAAGGCTGGCAGCATTGCCATGTTGTATGGGAATGCTGATTCTTTGGCCAAAAAATAGGCCAGCCCTCTGGTCACGTGAAGAGTCGACCAACCGCTTGGCGATGTCTAGATGATTCATTTCTCAAAGGGGTTTGAAGGTTTTGGCCCTAAAATCAGCCGCCATTTTGATTTTTTTTCAGAATCGCGGTGCACAACAAAAATTATATATTTAGATAGAGGACACTTATACGAACAAAAAATGTTAAATAACATAATATCCTAAGCGTCAGGTTTCGGAGTTATTCACCGAAATATAAGTCGAAAACAACAAGGATTTTTTTGTTTTTTTTCCCTCCAGGTAAGCATATTGGACTATTGAGGTAATAGAAACGTTATGAAACCTTTATGGAGAAGAAACAAATGAAGAATAGACATTTTTTAAATAAATAATTAAACACGGCAATTTATAGTTCGTTTTTTAATCCCAGAGACTAATCTGACAAGTGTAAAGTCAAACTTCTATGCTAAAAAAAAACGAAAACACAAAAGACTTAAATGTCAGGTTAGTCTCTGGGATTAAAAAACGAACTATAAATAGCCGTTTTTAATTATTTGTTTAAAAAATGTCTATTCTTCATTTGTTTCTTCTCCATAAAGGTTTCATAACGTTTCTATTACCCCAATAGTTCAATATGCTTTCCTGGAGGGAAAAAAAACAAAAAAATCCTTGTTGTTTTCGACTTATATTTCGGTGAATAACTCCGAAACCTGACGCTTTAGGATATTATGTTATATAACATTTTTTGTTTGTATAAGCGTCCTCTATCTAAATATATAACTTTTGTTGTACACCGCGATTCTGAAAAAAAATCAAAATGGCGGCCGACCTTAGGGCCACCCTCCATACAAAAATCTTCTAACCCCTTTAATTTGAGAAATGAATTGTTTTTTTTCTATTAATTAACCTTTTAACCGCCCGACTTTATATCAGTTATCGTGCACCCAGCGCGCAGCGCCCGGAAAAAAAAAAAAAACGAAAAATAAATACCGATGAAACGAGCTGTGATGATGTAATAATAGCACAGATTAAACGAGCTGTGTTATTTGGTCGTTTAATTGTAAATTTGTAAACTTTAACGGTGTGAATTTCTGGTTGTTGTTACATTTAGTCACATATAATTTACTTGTATAATAATCTGTGGAAACTGTTTCTGGATTGCGTTGAACTAATTGTATAACTATTGTATTGTATATTTACTTGTTTGTTATTGCATCTGTTTGTTTCCTAAATCAAATAAAATAAATAAATAAATATACGACTCTGGCGGAATGGACACGAAAATATTTGTCGGATTAATCCGACATAAGCGGTTAAAAGGTTAAATGAAATTTTATTCGAAAACATCTATCAGTTTCTTAATAAACTTCAACTATATCCGATGACACTGGTTACTGATCTCTTTTGGTGACCGTACATACGGCTGACCTTGCATTGCATAGGTTTTTCGTACAATCAGAAGTCACTTTATACTGGTTATGTATAGCTTGATGTGTAACCGTGCGTACATCATCGATCGTTATCATCGCTTATCCGGTAAGGGGTCTACGAGTTGGCATGATTGCACAGCTGGGCGGCTAAATCGAACATAATTACGTAGATAGTTTACGAGTTGTAGGTTGTAGGTTCGAACCTAGACAGGTACTTTACTTTGTGTAAATTATTTCATCATCATATAAGGGGGGAGGGGGGTCTATAAGGTTGCCACTGCTGGGACACAGGCATCCTCTCAGTGAGAGGGAGTGGGCCGTAATCCACTACTCGGACTCAGTGCGTGTTCGTAGGTGTCACATGATTGTCTTTGATTTTTTGGTTCCACGACATGCAGGTTTCCTCGTAATGTTTTCTTTCACCGTTTGAGAGCAGTGGTGATGAAATTATTTACACAAAGCAAAGCGCCTGCCTGGGTCCGAACTCACGTCATCCACGGAGCAGAAAATCCTAAAACGGATTTGGAGTAACAGCCACACAGGTCGATTGATCAGGTTAAGCTACGCTTACCATGGTTGTCCTGTGGATGGGTGACCATCTTTACTTACTTACTAAGCCGTTGGTCCCGGTTGTCATTCATGAATTTTTGACAGTCGTTACGGGTAGTCAGAAGCCCAAAAGTCTGACAACCAGTCTTACCAAGAGGTATCGTATTACCCAGTAACTGGATTGTGGAGGTCAGATAGGCAGTCGCTCCAAGTAAAATACTGGTATTCAGCTGCATCCGGTTAGACTGGAAGCCGACCTCAACATAGTTGGGTTGCTAGGCAGATTATGATGACTTCTCGTCCGTGATGGTTATTCATTTTGAATGTATATCACCTATACGTACTGTCCTTCTCCAGTTTTCATTAAAATCAGTCCGATATTGCCCGTGAAATCGTGCAAACTGATATCGAAGACTATCGATTGATTGAACGAATAATGAATGCGCTGGAGTCTTCGTAACGATACTCTCTTTGTTGAAACTATTAATTTCATTCGAACACTCGGATAGCCCATTGAAAGGAAGATCTTTAATTACGAACTAACAAGCTATTGTTGACTGTCTGCAACTTTTTCCCGATAAAACTGAGCAGTGAGTAGCCTTGCAACGTTTCAAAGTCTTTGAACTTTGAATTCAGTTCAAAGTCTTTGTGAACGTAGTGACTACACAATGCTGCTTTGTGTGGCACAGCGTCGGATTTGGTCCTGTCTGTAGTCTTGTGGTTTAGCTGGTGGTCGCTTTCTCGGTTCCTGAATTAGTATTTTAGAGCATTTCTGAAGGAGATCGAGGTTATCTGAAGAGATTTGCCATATGGATTGAATTGGTATATGGATTGGTTCACCAATCAATATCAAATGCGATTTTCCTCTTTGACTTTTGGAAGTGGACTTTTAGAGGCAAAATAAGACATAAGTGACCCATGTATAATTCATGAGCGGGTACTTAGATAACCAATGTGGGTCTTCTCCAAAGTAACCCTGTCAATAATATATTATATTCAAGAATAATTGGATCAAGAATTGTCTCCCGAGCATTCTTTAGCAAAATACTGGCATTCAGTTGCATCTGGTTAGACTGGAAGCCGACGCCAAAAATAGTTGGGAAAAGGCTAGGTAGATGATGATGACTTCTGAGCATGAAGACCTTCAGAGCATGCAGGTATAAACTGAAGAATTCAGGCAATAATATGTATAACAAGCTATAAGGGGTAGAAAAACCTGTCTACCCCTTTAACCCTAACCCCCCTTTAAACTCCCCCTTTTAACTTGTTAGGTAACCACATACGTAGCAGTCAATCTTCAACAACAGCATACTAACACACACTTAAAGAACTTAGGTAATGTATTGTATTTCGATACCGTTGCGAAATGTCGCACCATTGTGTCAGGTTTGCTAACTAGCCCAGTTTAAAGTCCTACTAGCAGAGTGCGTATTACCAATCTTCCTCTTTATACTTTTAGAGCTGATTTTTCCAACGCCAGATAGTTTTTTCGAGAAATAATTATGAATTTTTGACAGTTCTTCCATACAAAATCTGTCAGACATTAATTTTGTTCCACGAATAAAAATTATCTGTCGGTTGAAAAATTAGCCCTAAATTGAGCTTAGCTTATCATCAAAATCGCGGGAAACACCTGGATGGGGTATGCACGGAACCGAGAAGTATGGCAGAAAAAGGGAGGCCCATACCAAGCAGTATGATTCCGAGCTGAAATCATTATGATGAAAATACTTGTATAGTACAGACGCCAGCACATCAAGCTACCCGAAACTGTCAAATTTTCCCAATCAACATTGAACCTAATGCTTTAGCATTAAAGTTGAAAATCTATTAAATAAATTTGACAGATTGTAGTAGCTTGATGTGCCAGCTGGCGTCTGTACAAAATTGTTCATAATTCCAACACAGTAAACCCATCCCACCCAAGATATGCCTTAAATACAGAACATCCATCTACTAAAGCCAGCTATATCACAAAATTTCGATAGGTTTGCATATCCCGGTTGAACGCATGTGCACTCAAACGGTGTGTGTCGGTTCAGCGCACACACTGCAACACGTAATATCGTTTTACGATTCAACGGGGTGGCCAACCTTTTTACATTTGTGATTCGATTCTGTGATAGTGTTTGAGTGCTGTGACACAGCAGTGAAATCGATGTATGTGATCAAATTGTCAAAAGGTGTACTTCAGTTTTACCCGATCCGCTCAATTATGCTTTTGGCTATAAAATGTTTCTTTATTTATAACTGTTTGTATTTTTTTTGGCAAAACAATTAACTAAAATTGTAGACTTGTGAAAAATTGTATCGCAATATTATCTACTCGAGTCATATTAGTAATATCCATCCATACTTTTAATATTATAAATGCGTAAGTGGTTACCTCTTCACGCTTAAACCGCTGAACCGATTTAGATGAAATTTGGTACAGAGATAGTTTGAGTCCTGGGAATGGACATAGAATACTTTTTATCTCGATATTCCCACGGGATCGAGACTTATGCGGGTGAAACCGCGGGCCGCACAGTGGTGACACACCGGCGTCTGCTCCCGACCTATACGACACAGGTACTTCCCAAAGCAGCCGTGGCCAGAGAGTACCTGCGTCAGCCGGAAGCTGAGGGCGCCATGCCGCTTCTCGATCCACGCCTCCATGACGGGTCTTACCGCCGCTATAACGGCGTGCCCCGCAGTGGGTTGCGCAAGTCGCATCTCCCATTCCGTCCTCAGGGCCTGGTGGAGCTCAGACCGCCGTGCTTTGGTAATCCGAGGCAGAGGTCTCTCGCCACGCTCCAGCACCTCCCCGCGCCACTGATATAGTGACGCGAGTGCTCTCGCCTCCAGGTCCCAAGGCGGGGATCCGGCCAAAAGGGTCGCCGCCTCGAATGAGATCGTGCGGTACCCGCGAACAATCCTGACGGCCATCGCCCTCTGCGGCCTTCGCAAGATTCCGATGTTGCGAGCCGTGAGGTTGTTCGCCCACACGGGCGCCCCGTAGAGCGCCATCGACCGTACGACCCCAATGTATAGCTTCCGGCAAGACGTGTCGGGCCCCCTCAGATTGGGTAGCAGCCGCGACAATGCACCCGCGGCGCCCATCAATTTGGGGGCCAGCTGCCGGAAGTGCGGCCCAAAGTTCCACCGACTGTCAAGAACGAGCCCCAGGTACTTCATCGTCGACCCGACAGCGATGGTTACGCCTCCCACGATTAAGTTGGATCCCGAAGGTGGCGCGCGCCGGGCCCTATGGAAACACAGGGCCTCGGATTTGTTCAGGGCTACCTCGAGACCCAACCGCCGGATCCTAGTAACGACTTGCGCAACTCCTGCTGTCGCCAGTTGTGCTGCGTCTTGGTACGTACTCCCCCGCGCTGTCACCAGAGTGTCGTCGGCGTAGCAGGTAATGCTAATGCCATAGAGGAGCAGATAGATGGCGTCCTGGAAAAGGACATATGCTACTTTTGCACTTGGCAGTACATTCCCGTTGGATAATTTCGGATATCCACGCGAGTGAAGTCGCAGGTAGAAGCTAGTCATTTTATAAAGGTAACTGTTCGGGGTTGGGGTGAGATCAAGATAAACTAAGATTAAAGATTATAAAGATAGGTATAATTCAGTAATACAAATGGGATAAAGATTAAAACTAATGAGGTGAATGAGATGAGATTGAGTCGCGCCCGATATGCTATCCGAAAACGTACTGACTGTTTTAGGGTAGTTCTTCAGGGACAAAATTTTCGATGTCTGTGGGTATATTTCTGTAACCAACTTGTTAGTTGGTTACAGAACGGAATGTAATATTTTTTTTTGTACAGTTTAGCTTTATCCCTTACTAGGACAAATTATATTTTTTAAATATTTGCTGTCTAGGTACAAAATAAAAATATTTGAAGTTCGTTCTTCTGATTCATATAAGGCGTCCGTTTGCCATTTTCCGGAACAAAATGGTCGATGTCGCATTTTCCCTTTGATTCATCAATATAAATTATAATTATATCGAAAGGAAATGAGTTGTCCTCTTACAAAAAAATGTGTATTAGTTATAACTACGTTAGTGTGTTTATAAATAAGTAAATAAGAAGTGTCCGGCGTATAATACTGATTAATGTGGCGTAAGCTGCACTTGACCGTACTTGATCGGGTAATAATAATGAGAGACTGGCTTCCCACGCGTGGGGAGCCAGTGGTGCAACGGACAAGCTAGAAGGCGGACGTGCTGCTGGTTGGCTTAGATCCCGGAGTTACGAAGGAAAACATCTGATTCATCTGTGTTTGGTTCAGGTGGCACTCTGATTACAATGCCTACCTTATAAAATTTATTTAATTGTTTTAAAACTTTAATCTATGTTTCGTGTGATGCTTTTGGGTTATAGATTCGTGTAGTAAAATGACAATAATGAAGTCTGTATGTATGATGAGTTATGCATGATTGTAGGCAAAATTCTGATACAACTGTGCCTGATTCGTATGGTCAATACCCCATATAAATATTAAAATAAATTAGATTTCCCCTCTCCAGCACGAAAAGAGTGCTTTTATTGCATTATAATGTCCAATTTTTGACCGTGTACAAGTCTAGTCTAGTCTAGAGTTCTAGTCTTATTTAATATTATTTACCCTTTTGAATAATTAAAAAATGACAGGAGTATAAACATGTTCTAAATATGGCACTTTTGATATGTCTTAGTCTTAGTTAAGAATTAACAATTATTGTTTAGAATTAACAATCATAACTAACGGTGTATTTATTACTTTTTTTACTTCTGTTTCTGATTCATCTGGGCACAAAATATTCGAACGTCGATATCTTGAAAACTACTTTATAAAAACGAGTCCCTCATACAAACATATGTTATTTGGTATACCTATTTTCATATGAACATGTGTTACAGAGCTGAAAGTGAAATTAAATTTTGGCCATATGGATCAGTCGAAGAATCAAATTTCGAAGAACTACCCTTTACTTAGGTAATACATAAAATATTCAAGGCATAAAGCACGGTGTCGCAATTACGCTGACATGATTATTATTGTTCGGTGATTGACCCGAACAGTAACATAACTTTAAAGTCTCATCTAAACGATGTAATTTTTTCTTTTGGAGTCCATTATTTAAAATGCTGTTGAAAATAAAGCCCCGTGGGTCTAGTAGTTGCAAGTACTACCGCTGACCATGAGGTTCTGAGTACGATTCCCGGGTCGGGTAAAGTGTTATTGGGTTTTTCCATCTGGAATTTCTCAGTAGCAGCCCGAAGTCTGCCTTTGTGCCCGGTTAAAGGCAATAGGCTTGCCCAATGTTACAGTGGACTTAAACCACACCGCGGACACTCCATACAACGCTCGCAAAATAATTACCTACTACTACTACTACATAAACAAGTGACGTTTGTATACGTACAAATGTGTGCGTGAAATCTAGTAGGGTTGGCAGTCGTGCGTAGTGTAAAATAAAATAGCGCGGAAAGCGAATGACGACGGCGCTGCCCAAACGTGTGCATTATAATGAAGTGACCTTGTACGAGCGGCGTTCAATTATTTATTTATAAAGTCGGGTTCGTAATGAAATAAAAATAATATTATAATAGGTAGTTATTATGTAAAAGAGGTTTATTTATTCAATCAATAATAAAATTAGAAAAATACAATAATTACAAAATATGGTACATACTCGTAGTACATACTACATACCTAACTAAATATTGCTTACACTAAAATATTTTCGTTTAAATGACTAATCTCTAAATGATCGATTATTAAATCTCATGGTATAAAAATTCCTCGATGAAATAAGCATCCAAATAATGCACATTATCCAACCATCGTAATTAAAATAAAATGTAAAACTTTAGAAAACTGTGTGTTCGTGTCAGCAGTAGGTAGGTACAGCGTTGCGGTTCTTGTGTTTGCGAGCGCCCTTGTTAAAGAGTCGGCGACGAATATCTCGAAGTGCGGGGTGAGGTGCGGTAACTGATGTGAGTGCGGGGAAGGGAGTGTCCTTTCTGTACGTAGTACTATTAAGTATTCTGTGCTTAAACATCACTGGGGAAATATGGGTGTATCATAGGTATACTCTACCAAACCCTGCATAATGTTATGTTATTTTTCTCAAACATGCTTGGAAATTTGAGCATTATTTTGACAACCTTCTTCGAGATAAATCGAAATTGCTGTACTGGCCAAATACATGCGAGCTGCGGCCGGCAAAAGTTGTATGAAAATCCATATCTGTCGTGGTTTAGCGGCCAAATAAATTACATAGTAAACTCATATCTGTCGTGTAATTTAAAAATGGAACGATCTATTACTCCGAAACATGGCAACCAAGGAGGTAACTTATCAAAGGTTTTATTTAAATTTCAAACTGACTTGCAAATAGAAAGCTGTTTATTGAAAAAAAAAAAACAAATGAACACTTTAAAGCGGAAAAAATTATTTTTGTTCGTTGTTCGTCATTGATTTTCAAAAGTAATTGTATTTGAAAAAAAAAGTTCTGCCTAGGTATTACTTAGTTTTAATTTCCACGCATTATTTGAGAAAAGTACTATACAAGCCTTGGCCACAACTAGGCATTGACGGACTTAAGTGTGGGCCGAGGCGAACAATGCCTCTTTTGCTAGCCGCTGCAGTAATTTACTATAAAACAGTAGGTATATTTATTTGCACTATAATATCTTAGCTGATATCAGACGCCATTGGTGACAAATTATTTGATCGGTGCCATAAAATTACTTCCATAGACAATTTATTTTATGTGCAATGAAATATTTATGCCGTCGCCTCTATTTTTCTGTCCTGTATTTTTTCTAGGCGATAAAATATAAGAATAAACATAATCTGTGATATCATCTTGAGTGCTATGATACGATAAACTACGACCACTTGGTATATTGCCAAGTAGGGGAGGAATACTGACGTTAAACGGAACAGATGACTTGGAATAACACTTTGTTTGACGATTTATCATAATATACAGGGTGAATTTTTCAAGTGGGCGTGGATGGCCTAATCCGAAACTATGAGGACTAGCGAAAAGTACTCAAAGGAGTCGCGGGCTCGATTTTGATGAAAACTAAAACTGCATCATTGGATTTTTGAAAAATCAATATTTCTAGCCAGGAATCGAACCTGTAGATTTTGAAAAAAAAAACCACGCCTTGTATTATTACACCATTCGATAGTGTCGCTAATAAGGATCGAATTCTGGGAAGTAATGACATACGGCAAACTAAAGGAAAGAGCTCATTTTTAACAAAATCCTTTTTTTTTCTTATTTTTACCTACCTCATCATCATCTGCCTAGCCTTTTCCCAACTATGTTGGGGTCGGTTTCCATTCTAACCGGATGCAGCTAAATACCTCGGTATGTAAAGATGGTCACCCATCCACAGACCAACCGCGGCAAGCGTAGCTTTACCTGATGGATTGACCTGTGTGGCTGTTATTATTTAGCCGGGCCCGGGTTATGTTACCTACCTACTAAACCTTAACTGATTAATTGTTCAAAATGATGACCATTGTTTTCAATACATAGCTGGATTCGACGTCTCAAGGATTGTACCTACTGCATTCAGCATTGCAATATTATTGATTCCATTAGAATATTTTCCAAAGATCGTAATAGAAATTTGAATTTAGAACCTAATGTTGTGAAGGTGACTGCGCTGCGGGTGTGTTAATGAAAATGTATGAATACTCTAAAATAAGAAGCAGTTTATTAAAATTCAACATTTTCCTTAAGTTTGCCGTATGTCATTACTTCCCAGAATTTGATCCTTATTAGGGACACTATCGAATGGTGTAATAATACAGTATGTGTTTTTTTTTTCAAAATCTTCAGGTTCGATTCCTGGCTAGAAATATTGATTTTTCAAAAATCCAATGATGCAGTTTTAGTTTTCATCAAAATCGAGCCCGCGACTCCTTTCAGTAGATACTTTTCGCTATTCCTCATAGTTTAGAATTTGGCCATCCACGCCCACTTGGAAAATTTACCCTGTATATATCATCTAATTGTGTATGGAAAACTAATATAATTTATTCTAAATTAAGGGCTGATTTTTCTAACACCAGATAACTTTATCGGAGGAATAATTTTGAATTTTTGACAGTTCTTCCATACAAAAACTGTCAGACGTCAATTTTATTTCACGAATAAAAATTATCTGTCGATTGAAAAATCAGCCCTAAATCTATCTGTATTTCGAACAACTGATCTATTCTGTAAAAATATCACCACGGAACTTAGGTGGAGTGAGTTGTCAATAGTGTTAAGTGGAATGACAGATCACTTCACTGTTTTTACTGTGAGGCTTTTACAGAATAAACCGGCGGGAGAGGACTGGATTACTTGTACACCTGTAGTGACCTAGCACTCAGAGCAAAAGTAGACTTATCATTATTCATTACTAGCTGCGCCCCGCGGTTTCACCCGCACATGTGTCGATCCCGTGGGAATTGCGGGATAAAAACTATCCTATGTCCTTCCCCGGGACTCAAACTATCTCTATACCAAATTTCATCTAAATCGGTTCAGTAGTTTAGGCGTGAAGAAAAGACAGACAGACAGACAGAGTTACTTTCGCATTTATAATATTAGTTTGGATCTACAGGGTGGCAATTACATCGACGCACAAAATGTTCCATGAATTCAGCACATGGACCCCTGATAGAAAAAAAAAGAAAAAACAAAAAAAAAAAAACACATACACAGTGCACAATACAGTGCACAGAGCATGAGAGCATGCAAAATACTAATACATCACATTACATCATTTTGTAATTTCTTACATCATAATTACTTTGGTGCACTTTGGGTACATTTTACGTCAAATAATCAAATTCATAAGGACGCTTCGAAATGTTGCCACTTCATAATGTGTAAAACGTTTATTGAGGATGACATTCTCATAGCGTGTACTGTACCTATGTCTATTTCCTGTTTAGTATAATATTCTATCACTTTTAAATTCAATTATTTTTCTTTAAGTACACTGTATTTTAATAATTGTTTGCTGCACCGGACGACGTCATTACGTCAGCGCCGGCTGTCGCTGAAAACCAGCGCTGGGGCTCTGTCCTGCATAGGGTCGCAGCATAATGCTGAGCGATAGCCGTTTTGCGTGGATGTGACGCATGTTTCCCCCTACCTTTTTATTTTATTTTTTGTGTTTTTGTTCTTTTTGCGTCATTTTCACCGCAAATAAACGTATTTTCTTTCTTTCTTTCTTCAAAAGTGCAGTGTTAAAGTCGGTTATATAAAAAAAATCTGCTGTTTCACAGAAAAGTATAAAAAAAAGTATTTACGCGGTCAAAATGTATGGAACAGGAATTGTTTTTTAATAACCGACGGAATATTTCAATGGTTGCGCGTCTATGTCTTTGCCACCCTTTAGGTATAGTTTAGTTACTAAGCCTTGATGTCAAGAGAAAGGGCAGTAGCGTTTACCGCTAAATAGTGAATGTTTACAGAAGAAAATAAACTTTTAACGATCTGAAAATAGAACTGATAATCTTTTGCACGCCATCCCCAACAACTAGATACAGCCAACAAAAGAGATAAGTATGCAGGATCGTCGGATATAGTTGAAGTTTAGTAAGAAACCGATGGATGTTCTCGAATAAAATTTAATTTTATTAATAGAAAACAAACAGCTCATTTATCAAACTAAATTTCAGTCGACAACATCCATCGGTTTCTTACTAAACTTCAACTATATCCGACGACCCCGCATACTTATCTCTCTTGTTGACTGTGCCTGCTACAGCATCAGCCCAGTTTATACAAAACAAACAGCCAGTGAAACACCTTCTACCTCGATGTAGCCACATGAAAAGCATGTAACAATACGCCTACTGTTCAGTATTCATTGTAAACTAACAGTCGAGCGAGCTGTAAACTATTTGTGAACTACAAACGAATGCTGAATAAAAGCCCAGTAATGCGTTGTAAGCAGGTTTCATGTTTCGTGCAATACGTAGACTGTTTAATAAACGGTTTTAACTTTTTAACCGCATATACAGAAAATATTTGTCACTGCCACGCAATATACATCCAGTTTTGCTCTGCGGGGATCAAAAGTTGGTTGTGTCGTTGTGATTGACTGTACTTTAAACCTTATTTCAATTAGTTTAGTTGTTATAACCCTGTGACCTATATGGTTCGCGGGACGTGGTGGCACACCGCGGCAATCCGTGGAATGAAACGGCATGCCGCCGCGTGGCGTCCCGCGGCATGCCACGACGTGCCGCGGTATGCTTGTATCGAAATAAAGTAATATGAATTCTAAACTCATTGAAATAAGGATAAAAAGAACTTGATCAGAAATAAAATCCTTTACCGTGCCGTGCAGTGCCGCGACGTCAGACTCCATTTCAAACTCAAAGTTACTGAAACTTCCTCACGGGGTAAACAAAATAAGGCCGGCCCAAGTCGAGAATCGAAGACGACCTCATAGCATAGTCAGCCTACTACTGAGACACAGGCCTCCTCTTTCTGTGAGACGGAGTAGGCTTTAATCCACCACTCGGGCCCAGTGCAGGTTGGTGGATGTCATGTCTTCGAATTTTTTATTCTAGGATATGCCGGTTTCCTCACGATGTTTTCCTTCACTGTTTTGAGAGCCAGCAGTATTGAGGAAATAATTTATCGCCCTACAACTCGTAAGTCAAAGCCGTTACCACTGTGCCACCCATAGAAATCACACTAATATTATAAAGGCGAAAGTTTGTGAGTGTGTGTGTGTGTGTTTATATGTTTGTTACTTCTTCACGCTCACACAACTGAACTAAGTTTGATAACATTTTGTATGGAGGTAGCTGACACCCTGGATTAACATATAGGCTACTTTTTATCCCGATATTCCCACGGGATCGACATTTACGCGGGTGAAGCCGCGGGGCGCAGCTAGTGTTTCATATATCTATGGTGCCACCACTGACCTTCGCCAACCAGCAGAAACTTGTAGTCTTGCACCCAATGAAGCAACCAAAGCAGAAACTACAATTCAGTACAAAAATAACACAAAAAACAAACGCGAACTCCGAGTCAACAATAACAAGAAGTACCCAAAGAGTTGTTTCAAACGAACCGGCACAACGCTGGACAAACTGCACAGTTTGTTCCAAGCTGATATAATTACGGAGCAAAAAATTTCAGCTCTTTAGCAGAAAAAGAAAATAAGTTGTAGAGGCGTCGCGTCGGGTAGCAAGCGTTGAGTTGCTTTGTCAATCTATCCATACTAATATTATAAATTCGAAAGTAACTCTGTCTGTATGTCTGTATGTTACCTTTTCACGCCTAAACCACTGAACAGATTTCGATAAATAGATTGCATCCCGGGGAAGGACATAGGATAGTTTTTATCTCGATATTCCCACGGGATCGAAACTTATGCGGGTGAAACCGCAGGGCGCAGCTAGTTTTTTTTTTAAATAATAAAAGATTTTTAATATTGATATGGTCACTATAAGATGTTCTTAGGTTAGCTAATTACGTAATAACTTAAGACAGAAAGAAGGTCCCTTAAGTGGGGACTGAATAAATTAACCGACTTGGTGTTACATGGATCTCAACTTTTTACGGTAGATGAACTGAGTTGCCGGACTTAGTTTTTTTTACACGACTGCCCAAAAAGGAGTGTAATTACAAGTTATGTTTTTGATGGCATTATGTTTATGAGAACTAACTCAACTCAAGTTTATTATGAAACTAGCTG
Source organism: Amphipoea lucens (assembly GCA_947508005.1). NCBI lineage: Eukaryota > Metazoa > Arthropoda > Insecta > Lepidoptera > Noctuidae > Amphipoea > Amphipoea lucens. The sequence goes on from OX382364.1 coordinate 2,410,852, forward strand.
CGCCCGCGGTTTCACCCGCGTAATTGTCGATCCCGTGGGAAAATCGGGATAAAAAGTAGCCTATATGTTAATCCAGGGTGTCAGCTACCTCCATACAAAATTTTATCAAAATTAGTCCAGCCGTTTGAGCGTGAAGAAGTAACATAATAAACACACGCACACAAACTTTCGCCTTTGTAATATTAGTGTAATGGGCTTGTCGCACAAATAAATCCACAATTTAATAATAATTTCCTTTTCCATGTTCCCTATTTTATTTACCAGCGAGAAATTCTGATGAATTCTCAAACAATTCTATTAGGATTGTTTTAGAGTGCAGATCGGCTTAAATTTTCTATTACAAAGTGCTGTTACGCTAATTTAACGTTATCCATGTTCGAAACTGAGATTAACTTATTAACGTGACCTGTTGGGTGGGCTTACACGGACGGGTTTCGTGTGAGGACACGACGTGATTTTGACATGGCTTAAAATAGTAACATGCGCTTTTACATTCATAATGCTTTATCCTTTTTTTCCATCAATCAATTGAATTTCATTTATTTAGTCTGACAATAATATCCATAAAAAACAAGAAAAAAAATTACAATAAAAATTCGTTCGTCCGTTCGTTTTGTATTCCAAAAAATCGTTTAATTTGTTATAATATTTACATTTTTATGAACAGTTACTGTTGCCATCTAATCCAGACACCGAGTAACTACTGAATAATTCCTAATGAAAAATAACACTTTGCCCGAGTTGGAAATCGAACCCAGCAGCATTGCTTGCGACTTTTTGACGTTCAAAGTGCCTGTTATGTGCCTATTTGAAATAAATGCTTTAACTTTGACTTTGACCTCAACGAGACACGTACGCAGATGATATTTCATATTATGACACTATAATTACTGCCTAGGTAAAAACAGGACTGAAATGTTCTGAAGTCCCTGGTAAAGATAGTTTAAAATGTCCAGTTAAGATGAAACAATTTTGATGTATTATTTTATAGGAATCTGGAAGTAGAACATCGAACTTAGTTCGCTAAACCGATTCGTAGTTATACAAACCGGGTTTAAAAGAGAATTGCAAAAAAATCTGGGTGAACCGCAAAGTAATCTGGAAAACTAGTTTAATTTAAATCGCTTTCTTTATCCTTTGCTCGATGAATGCAAGCTTTGCTGCTAAATTAATTAAAATCTAGCTCGAAGCTAGATGATGAGATGATGATGATGTGTTGTGATGTGTATCATTTTTAGGGTTCCGTACCTAAAGGATGCCAACGGGAGCCTATTATTAAGACTCGTACGTCCGTCTGTCCGTCTGTCACAAGGCCTGTATCTTTTGAAAATTATTTTTATTTACTCATTTATGTACGGCCAAAGTGTTGAACTCTATGCCCGGCATCTGTGTGGGCCCACATTTAACCCGTCTGCCTTCAAGTCAAGAGTGAACAGGCATCTTCTGGGCATGCCCGTTTCATTATAGACCTCATCCAACGCTTTCCATCAGGCTTGATCGGGGTCAAGAGCGGGCCCATTTAGCAATAAAAAAAAATAAACATAATATATAAACACACAAGAAAAAAAGAACAGAAAAATAGGTGTCCTTTAGGTAATAGTTTTTCAACTTTAACGCTAAACTTAAGGTACAAATTTGATTGAGAAAATTTTACAGTTTCGGGTAGCTTGATGTGCTCGCGTCTGTACAAAGGCGATGCTGCTTATTTCTAAAAAAATCTCTTCCAGCAAAAATTCTCTGATGTAATAGGTAGACACTTGAAGTTTTTCACAGATTTTGTACTACTATGGCTGCTATAAAGAAACAGGGATCACCACCCAAAAATGTGTTCAAAAGTATTTAAAAAAAAAAATTAAAAGTATTCACACTATTCACACTTTCACACTATAATATTATAAAGGCGAATGTTTGTGAGTGTGTGTGTGAGTGTGTGTGTTTATATGTTTGTTACCTCTTCACGCTCAAACGGTTGGATCAATTTTGATAAAATTTTGTATGGAGGTAGCTGACACTTTGGGTTAACATATAGGCAAATTTTTATCCCGATATTCTCACAGGATCGACATTTCCGCGGGTGAAACCGCAGGGCGCAGCTAGTAAAATATAAAATTAAAGGTCCTGACTGAATGATACCTACTATACATGCAACTCACAGCCTAAACCGCTGGTCTACGAATACGTAGTTGACGGATATGTGATGTCTTTTTACATCCTGTATATACGAAGTCTTCGTGTCACCCTATATACAAATTACAGTAGCGTTTCGGTTACCACAAATGAGATGTGTAGTGTCCTGACATTATCAAAGCGGGTTTGTGGTAGACCGCACAAGGATATACCACGGGACGGGACGCGATAAGGGCACTGGCTTGTGACGAGTGTCAGGAAATACGGGACTAGAGTTTTGTTTAGAAATGGGTATTCTTAAGGTAATTCAACTTTTGTATTGCAACTAATTTGTCTCTCACATCAAGTCTGTGAGTTTCTATGAAAGTGACGCAACGTCTGGGAGATATTTAAAACAGCGTTATTCAAACGGCTTATACAAAAAATCATACTATTCCGTGAAGGAGTATTTAGACTTCAAATATTCACACTGACATGTTACTATTGTAATTTGACTAGCTGCGCCCCGCGGTTTCACCCGCATAAGTTTCGATCCCGTGGAAATATCGGGATAAAAAGTAGCCTATACGTTAATCCAGGGTGTCAGCTACCTCCATACAAAATTTTATCAAAATTGATATAGCTGTTTGAGCGTCAAGAAGTAACACATACACACTTTCGCTTTTATAATATTAGTGTGACAAATACTTGTAATTTAAATTTAATAACTATGATTTACCAATTTTATTAGCTTCATTTATTTAATTCATGTAATCAATAACTTTGCATGCTAGTTTTAGCGAATTGTTTTAGAAACTGTTTAAAAAAACCCGACCGTCTGTAATGTACTAAAATTCTTGCAAATAAATTTAATTTAATTCCTCAAGTTACAAAGCAATTTAGAAATGTAGGTACTGGTATAAAACAATAGCCCCGGCCCCAACGTTACATCACAAAAGCCACTCTATTACACCCATTTACATTAGGTACCTACCTACGTGAAACTGTTTCGTTTAGTAAATTAAATCATTTTATAGCACTTGTGACCTAAACGCGCATTTAAGTCACGTTTTTCTGTAACTTACGAGTAAGTAGTGCATTTTAGGAGTGAAAACTTCTGAAGGCGCGTTGGGCATTTTCTGAGATGGGAAAAAACCATTGAATTCGCGCCACTGTTACCGTAACCGACACCGCTTCGGATGTGTTCGTCTGTCCTCGGGATGAACTCGGTTTTAATGTATATCCGATATGTCAGTGAGTGATGGCAAAGTATTCTGTTTGTGTTTTGTTTTCACTTCTGTCGGCACTCCCGGAGTGCTACTGTTTTTTACACAGAAAAGCGTGTCGATCACATGAGCTCTAGAATAGTATACGACACGTTCGACTTAGGTAATTTATTAATGGATGGCGTTAAATAATAATTTCACTACGTGCAATAATGGACTACTTAAGTCCCACGTATCATAATAAGTATGCTATTATTCGATGAGACTTGATTTTAGATTGTGCCTTGTGCCAGAAAACTGTTTCAAAATTCTTAAATTCTTGCACATTTCGACGTCTAAGCATCTTTTTCACTCCCGTATATTTCTACCGCACACGTTAACCCGCAAATTCCACGTGTAGGATTACTGAGCATTACCGGGTTATACACTAAAGTACATTCGAGTGCTTATTATATCGCATAGCGGGTGAAGCCGACTGTGAAACTAGTATTGCTGAGAACAACAGCCTGCTAATGTGGAGTTCCATGCCGTTGGGTTTAAAAATGAGTAGGTAAGTATGTAGTTTTCGTTTGCGTAGTTTTGAATAATAATTTTATTAATATTAGCTTGTTTTGTGCTGTTGCGGAGTAGGAGTTCTTTGGGTATGGAGAAGGAAGGAGCGTTGATTATTTTATTTATTTATTGGTCTACCTACAATCGTTACACTGTTCGACCTAATTATTATAAGCCAAGCGCAGAATATTGACCGAAAAAAATATTATATAGGTTATAGGTATTCAAAAAATAACAGTAATGACGCATAATTTTTAGATAATTTTAACTAAATTTTAAATAAATAATTTTTTTTTATTAGTTTCTCATACAATTGTCTACAGCACAAAATTGAGGCAGCCCCGGTAAGTTATAAGGATACTTGTGATGGGGTTACCTCGCAACTTCCCACGGGTTACTATCTACAATGTTGAGACATAATTAAAAGAAAATGAACAGTTGACAATAGTTGAGGAACTCGTGGTACATAAATAATGGTTATTTGATGTTATTTATTATTGTACTCACTAAGGTTAATACAGCCGGACAGAATTGTGGAAGACTGCGGTGAAGATGGTGGGAAAACTTCGATGCCTTTTTCAGGAATTGGCTGGAAGCAGCGCAATACCAAGATATGTGAGATGTTTTGCCCAAAATTGGAAACAAAAAACAATAATTTAGGTACATACCTCACCATGCTTTTCTTCATCGTTATCAGGAGTTACGTAAGTAACTAAGAAAATATCGCTCTTAGCGATAAGACCGCCCATTGTGTCACCCATTGTAAAGTTTCTATATTTAATGTCTGTAATTTATATGATGTATGTACATAATAAAGAGTATTCCATTCTATACATTTGTACTTGTTGAAAATACATTGAAAATACATACCTAATATTGACTAATAACTTGTATGTGTGGTGCAAAATGTTAATATAAGTTGTTTATTAATAAATAAATAAAAATAAAATCAATACTTAAATAACATTAAATTAAACACAACATTTACAACGTTTATTTTGCAACAGCACACTAATTGCGTAACACACTATGAGTATCAATCTGCATCATTTTCAAGGATATTGCCAATCCATTGCTTCTTATGTTCGAAAAATTTGTGTGCTCAAAGACGTAAGTAACGCAATGAATGTTGTTGAACTGTCAAAATGAAAGCCATTGTTACTAATAGTGTGTTACGCAATTAAATAGGCACCTCGCTGTTGATGAAATTAAAAAAAACGAGTGTGCTTATGACCACACGACTGAAGTGAAACTTCAAACGTATTTGGCTATGAGAGGAAGAGAGAAAGAAAATGTGCGCGCGCACTGATTTCTCTTGCTTATATCCCCCACTCAACTCCCCTTCGCCTGGCCCGTAGCCCGTAGACATGGGTCGTACTTGCGAAATCGAGTACCAGGGCTTCCAAGTACGTCCACCTTAAGAAACCAGGCCCTAAAACCAGGGCTCGAGATACTTTCAAGTATTTTCTATCTGCATCAAAAATTGATCTATAACTTCATACAAATAAGAAGTACAATCGCGTAATCAAACAAAAGCCCAGTTGGAAGTAAAAAGTACTTGCATAGGAAATTGACCCGTGAATTCCTATAAATAAGGAGCACAATCGCGTTTACAAATAAATACTTTTACAAACCATTAAAGTAAAAATACTTGCATACGAAATTGTTCCGTAGGCTCTTACGGAGTTGTATGGAGTGTCCGAGGTGTAGTAAGAGTCTTACCACACCTCGGACACTCCATACAACGCTCGCAAAATAATTACCTAGTACTACTACATAAACAAATGACGTTTGTATACGTGCAAATGTGTGCGTGAAATCTATTAGCGTAAAAAAAATGGCGCGGTAAGCAATTTGTGTCGAGGAACCGAACGACGACGGCGGCGGCGCTGCCCGAACGTGTGCATTATTATGAAGTGACCATGTAGTTCAATTGTTTATTTATATAGTCGGGTTCGTAATGAAATAAAAACACTAAAATAGTTTAGTTTAAATGACTTGTCTGTAAATAATCGGTTATTAAATCGCATGTTATTAAAAATGCGAAATCTTACAAACAGTTTATGTAAATACGAATTCGGAAAAGCATCACAATATCCAACCATCGTGATTAAAACTCAAATAAAACTTTTCGTGTCAGCAATACAGCGCTGCGGTTCGCGAGCGCCCTTGCTAAAGAGTCGGCGACGAATACCTCGAAGTGCGGGGTGAGGTGCGGTATCTGATATGAGGGCGAAGAAGGGAGTGTCCTTTCTGTACGTAGTACTATTAAGTATTCCGTGCTCTTACTGATAAGGAGCATGATCGCATTTGCGAAAACAAACGCGGTTGTTGAACTATTTGAGTACCTACGTACTCGAGCGTCGAGGCACGACGGAGCAAGATACTTTCAAGTATTTTCTATCTGCATAGAAAATTGATCCATAACTTCATACAGATAAGAAGTACAATCGCGTATTCAAAAGCCCCGTTGGAAGTAAAACTACTTGCATAGGAAATTGATCAATGACTTCCTATAATAATAAGGAGCAAAATCGCGTTTACAAATAAATACTTGCAAACCATTAAAGTAAAAAATACTTGCATACGAAATTGTTCCGTAGACTCTTACTGATAAGGAGCATGATCGCATTTGCGAAAACTAACGCGGTTGAGTACCTACGTATTTGAGCGAGTAGCCGTATAAGGTACTTTGTAGTCTTGCAAGTATTTTGAGTCGGTACCTGGTGTGCGTACTTAGAAGCAAAAACCTGGTCGAGTAAATACGTACCTTCCCTACTTGCCCGATCACACTTTTCGTAACGCTTACGTCACGCGTTCGCCAGCTTACTCTCCAAGTCAAGTGTGCGTAAAGAAGTTTCACGTAAATAATTTTGACACAACAAAAATCGAATTTGACAATCGCGACTCGTCGACACGTGGTACAGACGCCAGCACGTCAACCTACCCGAAACTGTCAAATTTTCCCAATCAACTTTGAACCTTATTCTTTAGTAATAAAGTTGAAAATCTATTAAAGAAATCTGACAGATTGTAGTAGGTTGATGTGCTGGCGTCTGTACTTATTTGCCCTAACCCCGTGTATTGTTTTTTAGAGCCGCAGGCGCGGAGGGGGCGGCCTTGGCGTGTTTTTTAAGGAATTTTTCACTTTTTGTATGGAAAATATGAAAAATGATTACCTACATGTTGAGTTTTAGGAGTTTATGGGTTTCATAAAGGGGGTCGAAATTTTCATTATTTTTGCGATAGGACGCACCATTTTCGAGATATAAGCAAAAGAAAAAAAACTTAATACGTATTTGGCTATGAGAGGAAGAGAGAAAGAAAACGTACGCGCGCACTGCTTTGTCTTGCTTATATCCCCCACTCAACTCCCGTTCACCTCACCCGATCACACTTTTCGTAACGCGTTCGCCAGTTTACTCCCCAAATCAAGCGCGCGTAAAGAAGTTTTCCTTCAAAAACATACAAACAGCCGAACATAGTACCTCCTCCTTTTTGTGAAGTCGGTAAAAATTACTTGCATACGAAACTGTTCCGTAGACTCTTACTGATAAGGAGCATGATCGCATTGCGAAAACTAACGCGGTTGAGTACCTACGTATTTGAGCGAGTAGCCGTATAAGATACTTAATAGTCTTGCAAGTATTTTGAGTCGGTACCTGGTGTGCGTACTTGGAAGCAAATACCTGGTGTAAAAACCCATTCGCGTATTCATGCAACCGGGACCGGGTTTTTACACCAGGTATTTCCAGCTATTTTTTACGTACCTTCCCTACTCGCCCGATCACACGTTTTCGTAACGCATTCGCCAGTTTACTCCCCAAGTCAAGCGCGCCTAAAGAAGTTTCACTTCAAAAAAAACAATTACTTAGTTAATAAAAAAGTAAAATAATGTAAAACATACATAAAGTAGTGTTGGTTTTGGCAGACCTATAGCTTTTTCTCAAGCCGGGAATATTAGATATTTTCTTTTGTCGTTTTCCCAAAATATTAGAATCATAACATGCTTGCTCTCGCTAACGAACCAAGCCATGAACTTCAAATTGGTTCAGAATCAACAATTACGTCCAGCGGCCATTTTGAAAACAAAAAAAGAACATCCCTTTACACCGTCCTACCAAACACGGCACACGATGGAAAAGAAAAAACTAAATGTAGTCGCGGAGTTGGGGACGGAAAAGCATGATATTGGTTTTTCTGAACAGGACAATATGGATGGAAGATTTTTGCGCGAAGCTCAGAAAAATGTGTAACGTCAATGTGCATTGTCTTTGATTTTGATGTAGACCCGTAAATATGACATCAAGCTATGGACAACATTGTCAAACTTTTAATTTTTAAGGTTTTGACTACGAGGCTTTTGGCTACTTTGTATTAGTATGTGTATTGTCTATTTTTTTTTGTAATGTGCGTCATCTTTATGCAGAAAAAACTTTTTTTTTACTTTCTAAATGTAGTTTTCTGTTGAAATATTATCATAATAATTGACGTTTCCACTTCCACTGAGACCAGTTCCATAGAGCTGGACGAGTAATTGGCTACTTATTATTTTTAATAAGTTACCCAGGGTTATTGCAAGATCAGATATTACTTAAAACACTGATGGTCGATTTATTTCCTTTGTTATTCTTTTTTTTTTTTTTTACCTTATACTGCCCTGTATTTTTACTTGTATATTTGACTTGTATCGTAATGATGCGAAACTTCTACAGAATGAAGAAAAAAAAAACACATTAAAACTATAAATGACAGAAAACAATGTTTTTATAATGCTATTTAGCTCAGCATAGTCAGATGACCAAGGTCACCACCTGACGCTAATTTTGAGGACTTACCAACTGAATTTCGACAAACTTTAATACGACAAGATTTTATTTCGACACTATGGAACTCCGACACGTCTTCATTTCGACAATACTTTAGTTCGAAATACCTTAAGTCCGACCCTACTGTACTCCGACAATGCGATTCTTCGACATAGCTGCCGGCCACTACACCATTTTTTTATTCGTTTGTATCTCATAAATAGAGTTTTAGAAACACGAGACCCTAAACCAAAAAGTCTGAATGAATTTCCATTAAGCATTCATTAAATCCAGGCATTTCGTATAAAAAATTGTGAATAAGCAAATATTTTTCTGTTTGAATGTGTTTGTTTTTCGGCGGACAAAAGAGTTGAACGCAGACAGGCTAAGCTTAGCTTAAGTTAGTAGGATACATGGCATATTTACATTGTTTTCACTTGAAGAGATTACATTGTTTAAGGTTTAAGTAGATTATTATTATGAGTTTATTTTGGAATGATTAAAGGAAAAATAAGTCTTGTTATGGTATTATTTTACTTAAAGTAAAGATTAGCTCCCTTACTAATACGTAAACGTTATATAGCGTCTGTGTAGTTACACAGCGCGGCAGCGCTTTGTCTTCTTCTTTCGAAATTCAAATTACTGACGACTGAAAGAGAGAAATCAGTGTGTAACTATTCATCTGATATAATACGTTTCAAATCAAATCAAAAGTCATTTATTCAAACTAGGCTGAGAATCAGCACTTTTTGAACGTCAAAATTACAAAAGACAGTCCCTCAAAACGCCCGCCCTTCACCACTTCCTAGTGCTTTCGCTGGGGAGAAGAAGTATCGGAACAAACTCCCCAGCAGCACAGCTGTCTGTTCAGTTAGAATTAGTAAGGAGGTTATTATATGTATATTGAGAGCAGTGGTGGCTCAGTAGGGCGTGAGTTCTAACCCAGCCAGGCACATTACTCTGTGCATTTAATTTCTTCAAAACTTCTCTCAAAACGGTGAAGGAAAATATTGTGAGGAAACCGGCATGTCCTAGAACCAAAAATCCGAAGACATGTGTCATCCGCCAACCCGCGCCCGCTTGGTAGATTACGGTCCACTCCCTCTCACCGAGAGGAGGCCTGTGTCCCAGCAGTAGGAACATTATAGGCTAAGTATGCTTACACACAATAAATGAATCATGATTTTTTGTCAAGTCGTAAAAACCGTGCGAAGCAGGGGCAAATCGTTAGTGTTAAATAAGTTTCTGAAAGGAAACTGTTTAGCAAAAGTACCTAAATAGAAATTAATGTTATTAGTGTTTATTTCTCTATAACAGCTATGCGGTTTGCAACAATATTTACTTAATTAAGCATAGCACAATAATAATGATAGTCAGTGGCAAAAAACTAAAACTAAAATACAGATCCCAAGACACCGACTTCCGTTAAAGTTATTTAATAATTTTTAGTTCATTTATTTTTGAAGTTGATTTAATTTTTTTAAATTACTTTTTTTGATAAGACCTAACAAAACTCGCCGCCACCAACGCGGCGCCGTGTGGATGGGTTCATACAAATCGCGGCGCGGCGCGACAGCCCGCGGCGGGGCGCCGCCGCAGCCACGGCATAATGTGTAAATGCCTTAAGCTTTTCTTAATTTGCATAATTAATCACATCGGTCTAAACTCGCAGTTGTGAAAACGGCCGGAGGGTATCAATTTACTTTTAATTACTTTTAGGACTAAAATCAGAACATATGGTCCTGGTAAAACAAAAACTATGTAGTCATTAGTCAGGCCTCGCAATCCTTTGAATTAGGGTGCCGAATAAATAATAGTTATTGTGTTCGCTAATGGTAGCCGTGACGTCACGGCTGAGTACGTAAAATGTTCGTTTGTTCGCACAAAGTAAATGTAAAATATTGACGACATTCAAAAAATATGTAGGAGGCTTACAAACTCATCATAATCATCATCATCATTTCAGCCGAATAACGTCCACTGCTGGATATAGGCCTCTCCCATGCACCTCCACTTCGACCGGTTCTGTGCTTCTCGCATCCAACGGGTTCCTGCGGCCTTCACAAGGTCGTCGGTCCACCTTGTGGGAGTCCTTCCAACGCTACGTCTTCCGGTACGCGGTCGCCACTCCAAAACCTTTCGACCCCATCGGCCATCTGTTCTGCGAGCAATGTGCCCTGCTCACTGCCACTTAAGTTTGGCAATTCTTCGGGCCATGTCGGTTACCTTGGTTCTCCTGCGGATCTCGTCATTTCTGATTCGATCACGTAGGGATCGAGTTGGTAAAAGGCATGGAGCACAACAACCAGTGGAGAGAGAATCGGCACGTTTTTCTTCTAAATTAAAGTCACTAAACAACGGCGGGGGGAGAGGTAAGCTTCGCCCGCTGTGATTGGGTGATGAATTGACAACCAAATGACAACTGTTTTTTTAGGGATTCCAAAAAGGTAATTAAAAAAATATCGATATCGATAATAATTTGACTTATTAGTAGTTTTTGGATTTGTTTGCGATACAGAGATTACGGGTTCGATTTTGTAATAAAACCAGTTTTTATTAAATGTATAATTGCTTTATTTAAAAGAAACATCTAAGCAATCTGGCGTGAAATGTCTAGACATACAACACTACACTTTGTTGGAAAAAAATTGTACTCTATGTGTAGCTTTGATCCAAATTTCTTTCTTCTTGATGTCATCGTTGGGAAATCTGCGAATTTTAATGTATACAAAATACATTTTAGACGATAATTATCCACACCAACAAAAACTACGAAAACGACATCAATGGCGAAAATTAAAAAAAAATGCAGCCGCCATTTCGGGTTTTCATTTTGACGTCACTATTGACTTCAGCACTCGCGAAAACTATGAAAACGAAACCCATGGCGAACATTTAAAATAAATTGCAGCCGCCATTTTGTATTTTCGTTTTGACCAACTCACTATTGAGTTCAGCACCCTCGAAAATCATGAAAACGAGACAATGACGAAAAATTTATAAAATTTTGCAGCCGCTATCTTGGTTTCTCATTATGACTTCAGCACATGAACGTGACAATTTCTCCCATTTTTAACCGACTTCTAAAAAAGGAGGAGGTTCTCAATTCGAATGTTTGTATTTTTTTTTGTTTTTTTTTTATGTTTGTTCGCGCATAACTCCGTTGCTTGCCAACCGATTTGAAAAATTCTTTTTTGTTGGAAAGGGTATACTTCCTAAATAGTCCCATGAAAATTTTATCGAAATCGGACAAGCAATTTTTGAAAAATCAACAAAAATCTAAAGATGTATCTACATTGTCTACATTAACGATCTTTTTGTTTACTTTTTTGTGGGGTAGGTACAACTAAAAAGTGAAAAATAATAACTTTTTTACAAAAAAAAACAACCGACTTAAAAAAAAAAAAACACTACAAAGTGATAAATAACTTTAATTTCGGAAGTCGGTGTCAAAAAACGAAAATGCGGAACCAACGACACCGACTTCCGAAATGAAAGTTATTTATCACTTTGTAGTGTTTTTTTTTTGTAGTCGGTTGTTTTTTTTTGTAAAAAAGTTTTTTACTCCCACCGCGAGCTCCGTAAAATAACTTCTTTCCAAAAATATATATATTATTTGAAATTATATCGATATAATCGTCACGATGCTGGGAACAGCACTATCGAGAAAAAAAGAGACAACTGCAAGTATGAAATTGAGTGCACCAGAAAGAGACAGCAGTGGGAACATTCTAGAAATTAAAATATTTGAGTTTAATTTTCATTTTTAATTAAAATGAATAAATGGAGTAGAAAACCACTTACCTGTGAAATGTTATCCCATCTTTTGTGTAACTTGAAGTAGTAGTACACTTTCCACACCATTTAATTGCACAACTAGGCATTACTTTTAGTTTTACTTGTTTTAGAAGCGGCCTACAATTGCTGCGACTGACCAAAATCGCGCGGCATAGGCTTGATTTAGCGTATGTTTAGTGCCCGCGGTAGCGTTGTACGCGCTCTCCACTGGTTGTTGTGCTCCATGGTAAAAGGCTAGCCTTTTCATCATCTGCCCAGGCAGATGATCCAGGTAGATGATGAATCGACTAATAAACCTCCTTTTCGCTTCTTTGGCGAATGAGAGCTAGATCGAAAGAAGTGTTTTGCCCGTTTAACTTTTGTGACGTAACAAATGTGTGTCAGTCAGAGTATAAGGCGCGTTAAGGAACTTCATTGCAAAAAGAAAGTGGCAACAGACGACGACTTTTGCCACCACTCTGCCACTTGCCTTCATTAACTCTCTTTCAAAAGTCGCGGTCGGTTTCCTGTCAAACCGGCTTGCAGTCCTACTTACAGAGCAAGTTTCTCAGTTTCACAAGACTGAAGCTTGACGCTAAGTAATGCATGTTACCTCCTTGCAAAGTTGCAGCCAAGTAAGGCAAATTGCTTCTTGTACAAATAAAACTCAGGCAATTGAAGTTTTTCGCGGGTTTTCTTGGTTCGTGGTTACTTGTGGTTTGATACGTACCTAGTTCTTTTATATGAACTGTTTTTTGTAATTCGTAATGCTTTATACATATTTGCAATTGCATGAAGGCAAAGCGATTTTTTTGTTGCATGTGCTCATAATGTAAACTTACTTAAAAATAGTTATGGACAAGATGTAGATATTATGTACAAGGTGTAATACCTAGCAAGAGTTGCAAGCAGCAGGGCAATTGCGTAACACTTTATCAATCGGAATCGGTTTCATTTTGACAGTTTAAGAATATTCATTGCGTTATTTACATGTAGAGCAGACAAATTTTACGAACTTATGAAGCAATGTATTAGCAATTGGCTTCGAAATGATTCAGATTCCGATTGATAGTGTGTTACGCAATTAGGGTGCAGGTCTGTACCTACGGTTGACTTACAAAAACCCCTAACTATAATCACAGAATATATAATAGTACTACTATAAAATAGTTAGTAAACAAGTATAATTGTAACTATGCGATGAAAATGGCGACGTCAAATGTGACAATGACGACGTGTCTTATGTGACGTCATCATCTGCCTAGCCATTTTCAACTAAATTAACAACATAGTCATAGTCAAGTGCTTATCATGTAATTTTTACGTTCGGAAAGTGCTGATTCTCAGCCTAATTTGAATAAATGACTTGATTTTGTTAGGGACGGCTTCCAATCTAATCTGATGCAGCTGAGTACTAGTATTTTACACGGAGTGTTCGCCTATCCGACAACAACACACAACATATAAACACACACACTCACAAACTTTCGCCTTTATAATATTAGTGTGATTTTTTAAGGAAATTTCTCGCCAGCTGGTCGATACTTCACGTGACCAGAGGGCTGGGTCGTTCATTGGCCAAAGATTTAGCATTGCCATTCAACGTGGCAATGCTGCCAGTCTTCTGGGTATGTTTTCGGATGACAGCGATGCGGACGAATACTTCGACGCCTAAGTGTCCTTTGTTTTATTTTTATTTATTTGTATTGTAAGTTAGTTAGTCATTTATTTTACTATCTAGTGTAAGTATACATATAGTTAGTTACTTATTATGAAGCATTAATTTTTTTTTATGGTATACATGAATGAATGATGAAGACGAAAATAAAGTTATCATTATTATTTCGAAGTCTTCCAGACGATCTAACAATGCCTGTTCTCACTTTACGTCATCGACAGATTTATGACCCATCTCTGGTTCTCGTCTGTCCGTGCTAAGAGTCGCAGGATATTGCCTCTGAAGCTTTTATGATTTATAGTGGTTTATAGCTCATAATAACGCTACAAGTCTGTCCCGATTTTAGGGTTTCGGAGTAAAATGACGTGGAAATGCCGCCAGTCTCTCGGGTACATTACCAGTCGACAGCGATGCGGATGAATTTTTCGGCGCTATATTTTGGTTTGAATATAGTTTTAGTTAAGATAGGTTTTAATTTTGTTATTTTTGGTAATTAAGGATATATGTATTATTCAAAAGCAAATAAAACAATTAAAGAAACACATTAAGGAAACCCTTATAATTTCGAAATGTCCGTCTGTCCGTCCGTCCAGAGTTGACACATTCATTTTACTTATAGTATTCTAAACTATTTTGATGAGAATTGGAAAGGAGATGTATTCTGTGCACCGCTAAACAATGGTATAGTATATATGTACCATCGCGACCTTTTCCGACTGATCACTTAAAATTTTTTTCGCTTAAATCCTGCGGCGGCGCTTAGCCACGCCCCCCTTAAAATTTTCGCCTATTAGGAAAGCGATAACGCAATTACTTGCAACCTGCACTGCGCAGCTTAGTGACGCATCACGTGTATTCCTTTTGTGAATTTTACGGACGACTATTTCACCTTGGCGGGCTTACTAGCGAGCGCTTCTATTTTTTGAGTGCAAGCAAAACTGAACTTAATGGTGGTCAGGCGAGAGTGTCCGCGATAGTACATGTAACTGAAAGATGGAAACAATAATTTAATGCACATAAGCGTGTGGGGATTGGATTCCATAATTAATAAAAAGATTATGATGTTTACCTATTTATTATTTATTTATGTAATTTGTACTTTATTGTATACCAGAAAATACATGACAAAAATACAATTAATACTACAAAACATATAATGGGAGGCCTAATCGCTTGCTATGTTTCTAAGTGACTTGATTATTTAAGTTGATATTTTTATGAGATATCTTGTTTTATTTTTTATTTATATATATTTTCGGTTACAACCGCAGAAATAACTGCTTTTCATAGTTTTTCCGAGAAATACTAAAAAATACAAACGTATGTTTGCGACTTGTAAACTCAATACAGTGTATGGGACCTACTTATTTATTCCGACTACGGAACCCTTCACTGGGCCGGTTTTTTTAGAAAATTTTTATAGAAATTGATTCTCAATTTCTATAAAATTTTTCTACAAAAACCGGAAAGAAAGAAAGAAAAGGAAAGAAAAGGTTTTATTGTCTCCGACCGACAACACGGTATCAGTATAAGTAACTGTCAATACAGTAAGAAACTGTCAAATTTTCCCAATCAACCTTGAACCTAATATTATAGCGATAAAGTTGAAAATCTATTAAAGAAATTCGACAGATTGTAGTAGCTTGATGTGCTGGCGTCTGTACGAAAAGCTTATACAATGCGAAAATTGGAAATGTAAGCTCGATATGTCGCCATGTCCTATCGATCATATTACCAGAATTATCATTAAGTTGAAACGATCGAGGCACTTTTGAATGTCGAACCTAATTCTGAATTTATTAAAATTATAATTTTTTTTTTTTTTTTATCTAGCCTGCGCTGTCCCACTCCTGAGCAAAGGCCTCCCTCCACTCCTTCCATTTTTCGCGAGCCCGCGCGTCCTCCCTCCAGTTTTGACGGAACCTATCCAGCTCGTCCCGCCATCTCCTGCGTGGTCTGCCGCGACCCCGCCTCACTGTCTCAGGGCATCAATTCTGCGCTATTTGGGCCCACAGTTTGTCCAAAAAAAATTATAAATACAAAAACCTATTTCAAATCCGAGTCAGACTTGCCAATTTTGTATTCAGAACTTTACCTCAGTTGAAAGAAGGTTCGAAATATAAAATTATAAATACAGAAACCTATTTCAAACCCGAGTCAGAGTTGTCAATTTTGTATTCAGAACTTTACCTCAGTTGAAATAAGGTTCGAAATACAACAATTTGCTGAAAGGTTTAAGCTTGGCCCAAGTTAGAAATCGTTTTGTATTACGACGGTAATGGATTCAGGGGCCCATAGTTATTAGAAGGGTAGATTGTGTGTAGGGCAGCACCCTAATTGCGTAAGACACTGTCAATATCAATCTGAATAATTTTGAAGGATATTGCTAATCCATTGCTACATATGTTCGAAAAATTTGTCTGCGCAACAACGTAAATAACGCAATGAATGTTGTCGAACTGTCAAAATGCTATTGATAGTGTGTTTCGTAATTAGCCCGCAGGTTAAGGCAACGAGCACGAGCAGCGAGTGCACGACGGCGACGAGCGATTACTCGCTGATATACGTATGTAACAAGCGTAAGTCTCTCAGCGAGTGTTTTGCCGCCAAGCGAGCGTCGCTGAGCGAGTACTGTCTTTGATCGCTCAGAGGATACTCGCCGGCGGTGCAGCATCGATAGAATCTCTTAAACGCGCGATTTTAATACTGCGATGGAACGCAGAGAGTCGCTAAAACGCGACGCAGCATCGATACAGTCGCAAAAACGCAGATCGCCGATGCTAAAAGTAACGGGAGTGCTTTGGCCCTCAGCGATCAACTTTTAATATACAGAGTGGTAGTTACATCGACGCGCAACCTGTTACCATTGATTCAGTACATGATTCTGAACGGCGAAAAATTTAAATGCCTTGAAAATTTCGCCGGTTATTAAAAAAAATATTTGTCTGTAAAGTCGGTTTACGGACGATAATTTTACGTGATAACGTCATAAGAAAACACCAGATAGATGTGTCACAAGCCGAACGCTTAGGCCGATCGTGCCTCTCTATCGCTTGTTCCGCGCTCTCGCTTGCACGCTCGGCTCAGCCGGAACGTGACAATGAGTTATGCTTTTTCGTGCGTGCAGCCGTCGTTCATCGATTTATAAGACGTTACTCGTATGACGTCAAAAAAATGCTGTTCTATACATTTTAATCGCGTAGGTATTGCACTTTTCTATGAAACAGCAATTTTTTTTTTATAGATAACCGACGAAAAATTTCTGCGCTAGGGCTTCCAGAATAATGAGCTAAATTCATGAATACCTACAGTTTGCGCGTCTATGTCATGCCACCCTATGTACTTATATCTTTTATTTGCACGGAACCAATACTTAATTATTTGTACAGACGCCAGCACACAAAGTTACCCGAAACTGTAAAATTTTCCCTGTACGTTTCTTGAGCGAGAAAATCGTTGATAGCTAGTCCTTTCCCTGTTGGCTGCGGTGGATCAGGCACACTCTACAAAATCGCATGAAAGAGAATGATAGCATAAAATAATATCCCAATTTCACAAGCACTACCATTGATAGGTATATCACATCACAAGTTTGGCCGAATACCATGATTTTCTCGTTACAAAACCTCACACAACTACCAACTTTAACATCTACCCTATAAGGTTAGTTTTAGCTCGTGCCTAACAGATTACAATTTTGACTCATGTCGCTGCGTGAATTAGTGGATGTATTTGTTACTGTAATTACCTACTAATAATATGGAGTTTGTAATGTCATTACATCATGAGTTCATGACGTCACTTCCACACATAAACTGAAGGGCGAGGAATCAAAATTGATTGGAGGATCTGAGGAGCTCGACACACTGACTTAATTAGACAACCCACACTCTCAGTTGCAGACTTAGGCCGGCCGCATGCGACCGGTTTCCTGATCAGGAATATTTCCGTCCGGAAAATATAAGAACGTGTGCGCTTAGAGACGATTTTGTGTGAAATGCGTGCATTCAGGGTCTCCGAGTCTGAATTCCGGACGTATGCGGCCAGCCTTAGGCTTCCTATACATGACGCCGGAACCGCACCGGTGGCGCCGGACCGGATGTTTGTGTATACGAATGAATATTGTGCATGCGCCGCATTGCCACCGCACCGACGCCCCACCGTAACCGAGTGTCCACCGCATAGACGCGATTTTTAACCGATTTTATTATTCGTATATACAAACTTGCGGTCCGGCACCGGTGCGGCTCCGGCGGCGTCAATGCGTCATGTACCATCGAGGAAACTTACAACTGTCCAATTTGAAAACAAAATTCCGTGTACACGATAACCACATCTGTTAGCAAGCGTTACTATAGCGCCCGAGCGCTGCAAGCAAGAGCCCTTACGGTGTATATAGAGTAGTATGAGAAACAGGGTGTAAAGTTCACTCAATCTCCATAGATAAGGGAGGATCTTCCGACCAGACGGGTATTGTGTCTGGCGGGCAACTGCCCAATGATTCATGTCGGGCCGTTGTATCTATGCTAGTTGCGCAGTAAACTCTGCTTGCGAGATGCACGATTTTGCGTGACGTCAGTATGACGCGGTGTTCGCATGTGGCGTTGTAGATACCGCTACAAAATCTAAAAATCGGTCCCCTAACATTATTTTATTCCGCCCGAAAATTGAACCTGAACCACGACCTTAAAAGGCACTCAAGACCACTAGGGCATTAGAACTAATGCGTTGTGTGAAGGGCGCTAATGAAGACGAATTGAAGATCTCTTGTGTAATGAATGAACGAAAATGTGCTGATTTTTGTATGGAGTAGCTGTTATTATTTCGATACAAACGTTGAGGTATGGGAGAAAGTTAGTGATTATAATAAGTTGGCAAAATAAGAGTGGTAGGAAAAAAGAAAGTTCGTGCTGAAATTCTCATGGATACGCGCAAATTACGAAAGATACGGTTTATAAGTGTACACACGGCGACACATGAAGCTATACTTTTCCAATTTCAACTGACCTCGCATTCTGTAGGTTTTTCGTCAGTGGCGTGGATTGCATATAGGCATATAAGCAGTGCCTACCTCAATATATCAACATAAGCCTGTCAATTACATTTTAGCGTGTGTGCCCCACAATTAAGAAACTCAATAAATTATCATACCTAACAAAAAACAAAATCTTCATACAAACGCGCGGCAGTAGGCAGTCGCCGGACGGCCTACTCGGCTCCCGTGCTATTCGCACATTGTCATTGATCTTTACTCGTTCAAGTTAATAAGACAAAATTAAAAATACGTACGTCTCACGCGTAATACCATGACGTTCGACCTTCGAAATTTATCACCCTTAAGTAGGCAAGCCTACTCAAATAACCACACTTTTTTTTCTGATTAGTGACCGCGTTTACCTAGACTAGACCCGGCCTAGTGCCTACCTATTCTGAAAACCAATGCACGCCACTGGTTTTCGTACAATCAGAAGTGAGCTTATACTTGTAGTGTATAGTATGATATGTGTAGCCGTGTGTACTCATGGGAATAGTGTTTCAACTTCTCTCTTGTATTAGAATAGAAAAATCTCATAATTATGGAGTTAACAGCCTCTCAATAACGAAGAAAAACGCGGTTTTGGTCGGGGTACCGCCTTAAGGTCGTCTGTAGTCCATCTAAAGAAAGAAAAGAAAGAAAATACATTTATTTAGCACAGACTCAAAGACACACAATACACCAGATACATACATCAAATAAAAACAAAAAGTAAAGATTAAATAAAAATAGTGTAAAGTCCGATATAAAAATAAAAATAAGCATGAAAGTGTGCCTCACGGCTGCGCTAAAAAAGGGCCAGTTCAGCAAAAATGCCAGACAACTAGTGCCTGACGCTGATCTAGCTGGGAGACGTCTCACGCTACGCTTGCCTATACGCGGTCTCCACCCCAGCACTCTTCTGCTCCACCGGCCATCGCTCCATCGTCAAACAAGCCCACTGTCACTTCAGTTGATTCGATTTACAGAGTTTTCCGAGTATCGCATTTTACTATAGGTACCTACTTATGTACCTTCTTTGGAATTACATTATTTGTTCGAACATCTATACTAATATTATAAATGCGAAAGTGTGTCTGTCTGTCTGTCTGTTACCTCTTCACGCTTAAGCCGCTGAACCGATTTAGATGAAATTTGTTATAGAGATAGTTTGAGTCCCGGGAAAGGATATACAAAATACAAAAAGTTTATTGCAGTAACTTGTCTAACTTTTACAGTAAATCTTACGTAGGGACCTCCTTTTAAGTAAAAAATATACGAGTACCTGTGCTAGGAGGCCCCGCTCTTCAATGAAAAATTATAAAATGGTAAAAGTGGTGTGGTGTGTGTGATAACTTGGTTTTTTATTTTTTACTGTGTTTAGGTTAGTTTGTGATCTTCCTGTACGAGTCGCAATAAATACTTTTTATTTCTTTACCAAAAGATAATAGAATTTAAACAAGAAAATATATAAGTAAAATCTAAAATTAAAATTAAACAAGACAATATATAGTTTTTATCCCGATATTCCCACGGGATCGAAACTTATGCGGGTGAAACCGCGAGGCGCTGCTAGTTTCTTATTCTTCTTCGATTGGCTACACATCACCACTGCTGCCATGTCACGAAACTACACCACAGAAATGTAAACCCGTCTGTAAATGCACCATAAACACAAGGATGCCATTCCTCAAATTCAGCCGCGTCATTTGACAGTCAAATCCACAGACTACTAATTCAATTTCAAACTGTAACCGACTTTAACAGCACGACGATCAACCGCAAAATGGTCACAGATTTCTCCCTAACCGCGTTGACATCTAACCCTCGAATGCTAAAGTTAAACCTTCACGCAGGAACGCAATAACTCAGCAGCTGTAATTTAACACGTAACCGCTGATTCGAGGCGACCGATTAAAGGCTAACTTTGTTGAATTTAACTTGTTTGTATCGATCGCTGTTGTTAGTTATGTTATAAAGTTTCAGTTATCGATTGATTGGAAAGCTGGTTTCATTGTTAATTGCATATAGAAGGAAAGATGTGAGCAAAAGCAAACTCAGTATTTTTGACGTGATAACGTCTTATAAATCGACGAATGCCGGCTGCATGCACGAAAAAGCGTGACTCATTGTCACGTTCCGCCTGAGCCGAGCGTGCAAGCGAGAGCGTGGAACAAGCGATAGAGAGGCACGATCGGCCTAAGCGTTTGGCTTGTGACGCATCTATCTGATGTTTTCTTACGACGTTATCACGTAAAATTATCGTCCGTAAACCGACTTTACAGACTAGCAATTTTTATAACTTACTTGGTCTTTGAGTATCTTACCTGAGCCTGAGTTAGCCGGCGAAAATTTATAGGCAAGTTTAGGCCCAATTTCAACTAAATCTTTTAGACATTTAATGTCACGATAAACACCTTGATGGACTGTTTACAGTACTTCAAGTGCTTACTGGGCATTATTTAAAATGTCCCGAGCATTTTTAAGTAATGTCACCTGTCTGTCTGTGTGAATTATTACTTATTAAACTAACAGCGTTTAATTAAATTGGTATCGATAAAAACCTTTTATTTATTCACTAAATAATTATCAGCGCAGTGCAGCAGTGGCCCAGAACGGCCGCGACTTATGGTCGTAGGTTCGAAGCCAGACAGGCGCTTTACTTTGTGTAAATCATTTCATTACCACTGCTCTCAAAACGATGAAAGAAAACATCGTAAGGAAACCGGCATGTCCTAGAACCAAAAATTCGAAGACATGTGTCATCTACCAACCCGCACTGGGCCCGCTGGTGGATTATGGCCCAGTGCCTCTCACCGAGAGAAGACCTGTGTCCCAGCAGTGGGAACGTTATAGGCTGATTATGATGAAATAAATATCCAATTGAAAGCTTCCGAAAAGCGACTGAATCGCCGCGTTTGGCGTTTTTAAGTGTGCGGTGTGGAATGCTTGGTCGCTGCATTTAGCTTCTAAAAAGCAGCTGAATCGCCGATGCAAAAAGTAGCATGTGTGCTTTGGCCCTTACACTTTCGATACAACCCCCTAAAGCAAAAATAAAGCTTATCTTTTGAAAGGCTTGAAGCAAAGACACCAATAGAAGATAATTAACTTGATGATACAGTTCGCAATATGGCTTAAAAGATTAATTACCGAGTCTTATAAGTTAGGTGGGGAAACTGCAGAAAGAAAATGGCGCCCTAAGACCCCTAGCTAAGGAGACAAGCTCATTTCATTCTATTGCACTGCAGAGAAGATAGATAATTACTTTCTTGTCCTCTTAATTTTCTTTGCTTTTGCAATACTGCATCTCGGTAACAGCTTAGAACATTTACATTTTACCGAAATCTAGATCTTTGCTAAAACCGGCATGTCCTAGAACAAATTTATTTCAGATTAAAAATCCATATTATGTTGTAAGTAAAAGTCTTAACCTAATGTTAGTAAAAACACAAAATTGAAAATTGAAACGACTGACACCTACGTGTGCAGCCGTATCCAGTGAGCCAGCATGGGGCTGTCCCACCTATCACACAATACTCTCAGGATGCTGTGGAAGTTAGAGCCCACTACCTTTCCTAGAGAGGAGGCCTCTGTCCCAGCAGTGGGAACATTATAGGCCGATTATATGTATGTAGATATCTTTGCAAGTAGGAAACATAAAAAAGAAATAACTTACCATAACTGCATTTACCTTTAATAACCAAGTACTATTGCTTTAAAAGATACACTGCAATCTGAAAGCCCTGATCATTTCTCAAATTAGGAAACTCGCTATTAAATCTTAGGTTAGCTGTGTTGATTTGCTGACGTTGGTACAGTGACAAATGACACAGGGCTTTGCTACACATCAAATATGACTTTAAGAAATGTTTGATTTCTTTATATTTTTTATTTGGTAATACCCTCACCGGCAGTAAATGTGGATCAAGCCCTAAACGCCAATTTGTGAACAAAGTAAACTTATTCTTTGGCGTTTGTTAAAAAATCCCAAAGAATAAAAATGTTTGCCTATTTTTTGGCCAGAGAATCAGCATCGCAATACAACGTGGCAATGCTGCAAGCCTTTAGGGACTTTTCCTGTTGACAGCGATGCGGACGATTTTTTTTGGTATATGATACTTTTCCTCTTTTTTATATCCATATTATATTAAGGCTGTTAGCGTATATATTATTAAAATATTATAGACATTAAAACTTAAAAAATAAATAAAGAATAAGCTTATATTGTTCATAAATTCGCGTTTACGGCTTGTGCCTCATTTAATGCCAGTGAGTGCAATTAACATTCATACTTGAAAAAAAAGGCCCTCCTCTACTCCAAGTTATTTATACTCCAAAAGCTTTTCAATTACTACCACAACAGTAAAGAAAAGGTCTGCAATACTTTTCCCTATCATCCTTCTTAGAAAGAGCTCATTAGAGGCAAGTTCCTTGCTGTTTTTCAACTGGCTTGTTTTGCTATTATTTATTCAGTCTTATCTCAAGCTTGGGTAATTAACGGAAGTGCGTGGCTGGGTTTGAAGAGGTTTTCATGAAAGGTGAGCTGTTTTATTAGTTGCTGTACGTTGAAAAGTTTGCTCAAGCCACAGACAATTGACAACATTTCAAACCTGACACGACCTTAAAACAAAAATACTATTTCTTTATTTTCGTATCCTGAGTTCAAATATATTTTTATTTTATTTTTTTATTTCTAAATTTCTGAGAAAAAAAATTAAAATCAAAAAACATGTGATGACGTCACATAAACGGCGAAATGAGGTAGTTACCTTTGCGCATTCCAATGTCTTTGATTGAAAACATTACATCAAACAAAACATGTCAATGTCACCTAAGAAGTGTAACTAGAAAACAACTAAAAAACTGAATTGAATTCAACAATATTTTTTCCTATCAACTCGACACGCTGCTTACTGTTAATATTATCAATTTTTGATTAATATTTCGCCAATAAAATGGATCCCAATGAAAAATATACGCCAATGACGGAACCAAAACAACGACTGAGACAAGTGACATCTAACAGTTTTTTTGACGGGTCACAGTAAAGCAAAGGTAATATCGCCATTCTACCGTCATCTGGCACTTAGGTACGTCTTTTTAGAATACACCGAATTTCAAAGTTAAAATTATGAATGAAAAGTACATAATTTCGAAAAACGAAAAAATATGGGTGCCCTAGATTTGAATTTACTTTTATATAACGTAATAATATATGCAGGTTAAAAATATGAAATGTTGTCAATTCTTATGCGAAAAGTATTGTTAGACTTAACTTTTTGTCACTGATGCATAGCAAGCAGTGTGTTAGATTGCGCGCAAGGTAGGTACTTAAGTCTGCGCGCGACGGTTGACTACAAGAGTCGATTGACGTTTATCTCAGGTTTCAAGAGAGTGTGCTGTGTTCCGTGTTTCCAAAGTGTGTAATATGGGACCCAGGGGCCATCCCTGAAGCATACCTAATCCATTAAATTCACCACAAAAGAATTTTGCAAATCCGTTTATATGTGAAGGAGATATGCCCGAACATGCATGAAAAATATCCCCCTTACTAATAAACGTTGTATAGCGTCTGCATAGTTACACAACGCTTTGTCTTCTTTCGAAAAGTCAAATTACTGACGACTGAAAGAGAGAAATCGGTGTGTAACTATTCATCTGATATAATTAACATATAATTAACGTTTATTAGTAAGGGGGTAAATATAAATTCAAAAACAGTACGCAAAACTAAACAATAATCACAAGACTAAACGCTCAGCTCAACATAACACTAAAAACCACATGCTCCTGAAGTCTGCACCTAATTGGATCCGACGAGTGATGTAACGCCATTGTCTCGAACGATCGTTTTATTGAAAAAGTGCATCGTGTCTCAGACTATCAGGGAGACTTGCGACTCTGCGGTACGAATATAAAGTTGTTAGACTGGCGACCCGCCCCTGCGGGGCAATTGCATAATACATTATCAATCGGAATCGGTTTCATTTTGACAGTTCAACAACATTCATTGCGTTATTTACGTGATAAGCAGACAAATTTTTCAAACTTATGAAGGAATGGATTAGCAATTTGCTTCAAAATTATTCAGAATCCGATTGATAGTGTGTTACGCAATTAGGGTGCTGCTTTGCACGGTTTGCCTCTGAGTTTATTGCGGCCTTTCTTCTCAGACTAGTCAGATACAAAACGCCGACCGCGTCTAGTTTAAAAAAAATATGATTGACGTGTAAAAGTGTTTGCACAAAGCACAGAAATAAAATCATTTATCATGTAAAGTGAACGGTTTGAAGATCGAAATCTTAAATAGAATAGAATATCTTTATTTAGCATAAAATATAAGGTCTTAAATATAAATAGTTTCACTTATTTTGCTTACTTCTCTCAGCATGCAAAAAATACCTTAAAATACGTTTATTAGGGGGTATGTGGTTAACGTTAATGCTAACGTTTGCATTGGACGATACCAATTAGATTGGACGGATTTGATATTTGTGTAAACGTTTGTTTTACCGATTAAAAAAAAATAGATAGGTAGGTTGTCCAAAAACTAATTTGTGAAATGTTAACAAATCTGTAGTTTCTTAGTTAACTTGGTAATATTATTGGTTCATATTTTCATATGGCATGTAAATAGTTTACAAACAGGGTAGCAAGGACATCGACGCACAACCTGTTATAGTACGCGCCACGAAAGATGAGACTTGGCTTTTATCTTAAACTTTATTATTTCGTTATAAATATTATAATATTGTTAAGAATTTTTATCTAAATGTCATCGATAAATCCCTGAATAGATATACACAATATGGGTAACTATTTCGTACACGCCTTTATACCTGCGCAAACTCCCTACTACTGAGCTTGTCAAGTCTCATCTTTCGTGGCGCGTATTAAAGTCATGGCACACGTATCAAATCGGAAAGGGATCGGCATCGTATCGACTCGAGCCGTTCAGTATTCTTTGTACTATGAAACTCCCTACTGCAACGCACACTAATCGGAATCGTAACGTAATCACCTCAGCTCGGGACAAGCTCACGAACCGCGGTGCGGTGCGTTGCGGCTCGTCATCCCCGCGCTTACGTCTCTCCGTACCCGAGCTTGCCCCTCTCACCCCTCCGGCCTGCTTGCTGCACCATCAACCAGCGGTCGGCGAGCCGTAAGGTCGCCTAGCCGTAGCCGAGTCGACTTATCGGAGCTTCTGATCCGCTTTAGTTACGTGCTTACGTTAGGTTGACGCCTGTTTGATGGCGAGGCGATAAGCGATACGGTACCGATTCCTTTCCGATTTGATAAGTGTGCTACGACCTTTATACAGCCCGATTGAAACTATGCTATGGCGTCTCGGAACATGAGGCGAGTCGCTGCGCAGTAACAAATTCACGTGTCAGCGGGGTGAGGGGTGCGGTACTGCGCAGCGAGTAGAGCACTTCAGAGTCGTCATGAAGTTTGAATCGAGCTGTACCATGGATTCAAAACATGATTCTGGATTTTTTTGTCGATATAAAAATAAAAAACAGCTGTTTCCTACAAAAGTGCAATACGTAACACGTTAAAAATGTAAGAAACAGTATATATTTTTTGTAATAATCGGTGATTGTCGGTTCCAGATTTTTATACTGAATGTTTTGTAACAGGTTGTGCATTGATGTTCCTGTCACCCTGTAGTACCAACCTTGTGTATGTAGGTACCTATTAGCCACTTAAAGGATCTATGATAATAGGACGTTATACCAGCGAGAAACACACAATATATTACATACTATCCCAACAGATTACTCAAGTCCAAGAAAATCTTTTATTCTCTGCATAAAACGGATAGCTGACGTCATTATATGCCGTAAAATGGAACGTATTTGTGCTGGAGCCGTGACAATATTCGATATCCTTGCAACGACTGACGTTTGAACTTTGCACGGATAATAGGGTAACCATTCATGTGGAATGATTAGGTTTTTCCCAAATTTTTGCTGAAGTTTTCGTTTTTTTTTTGCCTTTGCGTAGGTTTAATGTAGCAGTGTACTCCTAATGGCACTCTCTCTGCTGATATCACACAGTGTTTGCAAAAGGCTACTAAGCGAGGTGGCATTTCAATGCCGATAAAAGGTCAAAGGTCATTTATGGCAACTTTATCGACTTTAACTTTTAATTCAGCGGTAGTAAGAAGACATACGAAACGTCTGTTTGTTTTGTATTGTAACTTGGTGGAGGTCTCAGGTCCAGCAGTCGTTGTTTTTTGGCAGAAATAATGATGTTTACTTATATAAATAAAACGATAAAAAAAAAAACACCGGAATATGTTTTCACACTAATAATAGGGCTTTACCTACATATGTAATTGGAGATTCTATAACCAGCATTTTCAGATTTAATTAACTGTGGATTGGCACGCAATTCGAAATTCAAATAAATTTTATTGGAAAGCCGTGTTAATTTAATTTCAAATTCAGTAATGTTTCTACTACTGCGACCATTCAAATAAAATATAATTCATTCCTGGCCGCCGACTTTTAATTTTTTATCACAAGTTGCCGAACAAAATGGGTGATCTCCTTTATATACATACTTTGCTGAAATAAGTAAATAATAAAAATCTCTGTTAGATACTACGTTAATCAAATAGCTATTCTTACAATAATTATTGGATTTAATTATGAATCAAAATCTAACATTACGTAAGCTACTGGGTAGTAGATGTCTTGTGTAACATTAAATAATAATAATGGTTAAAATGAAAGCAAAAAAAAGGTCTAACAATAAACAAGTTGTTACAAAGTTTTAATGAGCTCCAATTATATTTTCTGCGTAATGAATTAATTAGAGAGAAACAATTCAAGCGTTTTCCTATTTTTGAGTGTCTGTGTGTAATACACAACATGAAATAACAAAATATACACGAAATAACTAATTTTTACTAAATGTTGTTTTACCTATAGTCAGAAGCCTACATACATACATACATACATAATCAGCCTATAATGTTCCCACTGCTGGGACACAGGCCTCCTCTCTGTGAGAGGGGGTGGGCCGTAATCCACCACGCGGGCCCAGTGCGGGTTGGTAGATGTCACATGTCTTCGAATTTTTGGTTCTGGGACATGCCGGTTTCCTCACGATGTTTTCCTTCACCGTTATGAGAGCAGTGGTGATGAAATAATTTACCTCAGAAGCCTAAAAGTCCGAAAATCAGTCTTACCAAGGAGTGTCGTGTTACCCAATAACTGAGTTGTGGAGGTCAGATAGGCAGTCGCTGGATGTAAAATACTGGTATTCAGCTGTATCCGGTTTGGCTGGAAGATTTAGAGAATCCTCAGCATAAGAGATCGTAGTGGAACATTGAGTGCTATGGTCCCATAGGGGGCTGGACTAAGTGATTTTAGTGGAACGAGCGAACATAGTTGGGAAAAGGCCAGGCAGATGATGATATTACTTAAGGCGACTACATGACGCGCGGTCTTTGTCGGACAGCATAGAAAGGAAAGAGAAGCGCGATGACACAACAGTGGTAATTTATTGAAAATATGAAGCAATTATCTATCTATTTACAGTACCCGGCGATAAATATTGCACATCGACCTTTGGAAAGAAACAATCGGCTAATTTCGGCTTCGTAGTGCGTTATCTCTGTCGCACACTACCTATGTGACGTTAACTGACGTTTTGTCAGTCGTTGTTCAAGTGCGATAGAGTGCGGTCGCGTCCAGTTCAAAATATATATCTAGAGTTGTTAACACCCCCAAATTTAAGTAATTTAAAGTTGTACTATGGCATCTTTAGGAAAAATAGGGGAACCTTTTTATTTTACCCCAACCTAAAGCAATCATTTATAGAAAAATTGGTGTATTTTATACAAAGAATAAAAAGAATTATAAAAATAAGCAAATCATAATTGTTTTAACAGCTCCTAATAGATACCGGACTGTTTGTATTTCGTGCGACAGAGATAACGCTCTACGAAGCCGAAATTAGCCGATTGTCTCTTTCCAAAGATCGATGTGCAATATTTATCGCCGGGTACTGTACAAAAACTATTTAATAAAAAATAATCCATCTCTGAACGCAGTTTGGCATTAGAAATTTAATGGTATATTTTTAATTATAATTAAAACTGATAATGAAGAGATAAATTGCTTTTAAAAACAATTAAGAGGTGTTTTTGAACATTTTTTTTTTTTGATGCATTAATGTATACTTAATTAAGATTTGAGTTCCATCACTGTATTAAAATACCTAAGACTTGAAAATATAATTTTTTTTTGGTCAAAATTATTTACGGTTTAAGAGATACACTGCTTTAAAAAACCAACTTTTTAAACGTTTTCTGAAACCTCCGCCTTAAATTGTCCTGAAATCTTTCCCTTCTCATGGTCACTTTACCTAAACGTCTAGTTAAAGGTCAAATCATAAGTAGGTACAGATCGGTTCTGTCTTTCAAAGTTTATTTCTTCTCCCAAGACTTAGTAGTTCACGAAAACTTTTCCAACTACTTCGAAGTGTCATCGCCTATTATTAGTTTGTACTTACTTACATGGAGTAGTTCGAGTTTCTTTTTTTTTTGTAAAGAAAAAGAAAAGTTTTTGGTCGTTAATTGTAAGAACAATTAGGCCTTTTGTACACAGTACGGTTTCTTTACGGCGTACATATAAACCGTGGGGATAAAAAGTAGCAAAGTCAAAGTCAAAGCATTTATTTCAAACTAGCTGCGCCCCGCGGTTTTACCCGCATAAGTCTCGATCCCGTGGAAATAACGGGATAAAAAGTACTCTATGTCCTTTCCCGGGACTTAAGCTATCTCTATACCAAATTTCATCAAAATTGGTCGAGCCGTTTGAGCGTGAAGAAGTAACAAACATATAAACACACACACACACTCACAAACTTTCGCCTTTATAATATTAGTGTGAAGTGTGATAGGCACATAAAAGGCACTTTTGAACGTCAAAAATTACATTAAAATAGAATTGATTCTAGTCGCCCCTTCCAAAAGGTAGTTTTCGTATGGAGAAGAATGGGCAAGAAACTCCACCGTTACTCTTTTAAAATGTTTTACAATATTTGGTATAGGTATATTCATTATATAATGTGAGGATGATGCACCTAAGATAAAATTACTATACCACAATAGGTAAAAGAATTAAAAACGAAACCATGACATATAAATTAATTATCTAATAGATACATGGTGCTCACATATTTACAAACATGTCAAAAGTGAACGATTTTGATTTAAAAAAAAGCCTATAATTATGTTAATCCAGGGTGTCAGCTACCTCCCTATAAAATTTTATCAAAATCGGTCCAGCCGTTTGAGCGTGAAGAAGCAACAAACATATGAACACACAATCAAACTTTCGCCGTTATAATATTAAAATGTGATGAATAATTCAGACTGAGATTGTAAGAATGTTACGCAATTAGGGCGCCGTTCCTATTTTATTTTATAGAATAGATTTATTTATTCTAGAAACTAGAATAGTCTTCTATTCTGTCGTGTCTTTTTATACCCAACAATCGTTCTGTTAGCTTGGTTAGTTTAACTGCCGCCATGAGCGCTAACTTTAACGACTTCTAGACGATGCTAATTTCCGTTGTTGATTTTTATAGCGCGCTATTTGTCCCTGGAAATGCTATGAAGGCATTTCATCGCGTTTTGTTATGGCTGGTATGTGTTTTGTTTTAAGAATACGCTTTAATAGACTTATCGTTAAAGTATTTTATTACCGTTATTGTTAAAAACAATATTTTTATATTTTTTGTTTTTTTATTGCTGAATGGGCCCGCTCTTGACCTCGATCACGCCTGATGGAAAGCGATGGATGAGGTCTATGATGGAACGAGCGTGCCTAGAAGATGCCTAAGGTACGGGAACTCCCACGCATCCACGAAACACAGCAGGCTGCTTGACGCCGGTGATCGCAAACCAGGCGGGCGTTGGCGCTACCACCGCAAGGGAAGAATTGGAAAAAAGTCAAATAAGGTGTTGGGTGTGACTGTCCAGGATACGCCGACTGCTCGGTTCAGTTGAGTAACTGCCGGAACAAACTGCGCTACACGAGGAGGCTTCTTCATGCATCCCAAAAACTAAAATACATAAATATAACTTAACAAAACAATTAAAATCTATGATAACCAAATTAGACCTAGTTATTAATCGGTTTACTTACATAACTTTTACAATATTTAACACAATAGGTACTAAATTAAAGGACTAACTAACTATACAAATAAATACAAAAACAAAAGGACACTTAGAGCGGTTTCGCACCACATCCAATCCGAATCTGAATTAAAGATCCGAATTCAATCCGAATTGGGAATGTTCCAAATTCGGACGGATAGAGTTCGGATCTAGTGCGCAACCCCTCATACAAATAGGACTACGGTCACTTCGGACCGGCATTTCTCGGATTCGGATCGGATGTAGTGCGAAACCGCTCTTAGGTGTCAAAGTACTGGGGTATTCCTCGAACCGCACCAACATTGAAACTCACCAAATGAAACATCTATCGATATCATTTAGTACGAATCCTTATGCTCTTCTCTATGTTTCATCGTTGATGCATTTCGAGGAATAAAATTATAATATTTTTATTTCGATTAATATTTATTTTTTCGAGGAATTTTTTTGGTGTGTTGCAAAGTTGGTGCGTTTTCTCGTCCGCACTTTTTAGACATGATACCTAATCTTGAAAACAACATATTTTTCAGACAGTTTTTCCTTGCAACCCACGAACATCAAAACTATATATATTTTTTTACATCTTATAAAACACATTTCCCAATCTGCGATTTCCGTAAAATCTTTTTTCGTGTACAGACGCCAGCACATCAAGCTACCCGAAACTGTCAAATTTTCCCAATCAACTTTGAACCTTATACTTTATCGATAAAGTTGAAAATCTATTAAAGACATTTGACAAATTGTAGTAACTTGATGTGCTGGCGTCTGTACTTACATAATCATTCTCCTGCTATTATCCCAATTTATTTGAAGTCGGTGCAACATATATTTTTTTTCCATACTTCTCTATTTAGTCGTCATCTCGACAGTCACCCCCTTTCTAACCATATTATCATTCACACAGTCCATCCATCGTTTATTTGGTCTTCCCCTACTCTTATAGCCATCGACATTCAACCTACATATAAGTACAAAAGATAAAGCCAAAGAAGGTGTACCTAATAACAAATAAACCTAACTTAAAAAGAAAAACAGCACAGAACAAACTGTTAGCTTCGGCACCTGAGCTTACAAAATAAATAATAAAGTTACGCCACCGACGCGTCCGCCGCCAACCGCGGCGAGGAAACCGCGGCCTTATACTAACTACAAGAACTTCGAGAACTCGAATAAGTACGTAAGTAGGTATTTATCTTGTAATCTGCAAGTATGCCAAGTTTCATAAGTTTATTGTTAACGAGAAACCAATATGGTTGAATTTTCAAACTCAAACTCAAAGCATTTATTTCAATTAAACCAATTACAGGCACTTTTGAATTGTCAAGGGGTCGTTCAGTCAGAAAGATGAAGCTAGTTGCCCATTCCAAAGCGTAGGTACCTATGGAGAAGAACGGGCAAGAAACTCCATGGACACTCTTTTAAATCAAAATAATGTGGTTACAAAGTCTTGGTTACATCATTCATGTTAAAAATTATATATGTGAGAACGATGCAGAACGTTAAAAGCGTCCATAATGAAAAGATGAGAAAAAACAACAATGCAAATAATAAATTAAATAAATTTTGGCAGAGATGATATGGCTTGATGATCCACTAACCCGCAATGGGCCCGCGTGGTAGATTATGCACCAATCCCTGTCATAGAGAGGAGGTCTGTGTCCCAGCAGTGGGAACATTATAGGCTGATTATATGTGCTGTGGGCTGGTTCGCACAGACCAGGGAAGTATGGCACAAAAGAGAGGCGGCCTATACGATATTCAGCAGGGATGGAACAAGGCCTGCTACTGATGATGATGGCTTGATGAATATTAGGTTGTATAGTCGAAATCATCTTTAGGTCGTATGTCACTTGCATGTGAGATTGAACAGGCTTCTTCTGGGTAAGCTCGCTCCATCGTCGACTTTGTCTCTGTCACCTTTGACCTGGGCTAGAGTCAAGAGCAAGCCCATTTAAAAAAAAAAAAAAAAATGTCATACAACGTAAAGGTTAATTCATTTATTTATTTAAGACTAGCAGCGCCCTGCGGTTACTCTCAAATATGTTTCGATCCCGTGGGAATATCGGGATAAAAAGTATTCTGTATATTATTTTGATGTATAAGCTATATTACTGTAAAGTTTTGTCAAAATCCGTTTGGTAGTTTTTGCGTGAAAGAGTAACAAACCTCCAACCATCCTCACAAACTTTCGTGTTAATAATATATAATATGTAGCATTACATGCACAACATTACAGAATTGCTTTAAGACCAATGTGACAGTTTTATCTTAAGGCGGTACCCAGACCAAATAACCTTGAGCATTTGCGACAGAGACAGAGAGCGACACGACTTCCTCGTACGAAAGGGATGCAGCGTACCCTGCG
This sequence comes from Amphipoea lucens, assembly GCA_947508005.1. NCBI lineage: Eukaryota > Metazoa > Arthropoda > Insecta > Lepidoptera > Noctuidae > Amphipoea > Amphipoea lucens. The sequence goes on from OX382364.1 coordinate 2,444,562, forward strand.
CACGCCCCTTTATCAGAAAACTCGCAAAATTTTTGGAATTATTTAAATAGAAAAAGAATAGCGATCTTTTTAAATAAATTAAAACATGGATTATTTAGATTTTTGAATTATCTATCCATTGGTGAAATCTTCAAAATAATAGAACGTCAACTTTTGCAAAAAGTGCATGCAATCAATAATTTTAGTCATTTTTTTAAAAGAAGATTTTAAATGTATTAGTAACATATAAAAACAAATAATAACGGGCAATGTAATGCTAGGATATTGAACATTAATAATAAGCTTTCAGATGTAGTTAATTTCTCATAATTATTGAGTTAATAGCCTCTGAATAAGGAAGAAAAACGCGGTTTTGGCCGCCTTAAGCTTGAGTTTCCAAAAACATCAGCGGCCGCCACATAGCGTCCGCAATTTACCGTCAAATGAAGACACTGAAACGTTATTTATACTGTAAATTGGTGTTCCCCTAGAGAGCGTTTTATGTCAAAAGGGTAACCATTAACCAAGTCAACACACTGTTAGACGGTAACAATACCTTCGCGGTTTAACTACCGAACATAACTTCCAGAAAACTATAAACTCCCGTTTTTAACATCACTCTACTGGACCCTAGAACCAGGTAAAACTAAATAACGCTACCGGTATACCCAAGCATTATTACTTGAAGTCACGAATGAAATAGCCTGTTCCGTTTAAAGAGCAGTACCCAACACAATGGTTTCCAATCTCATACACTGGATGAAGGGAATGGGTTTCTTTCTGTTACGACTAGTGTAAAGAATTGGCCACAAAGGGGGTGAAGGAGGGAAACGGGGTTGTTAATGGTCAATGTTTATAGTACTTACCTAAATGATTGTTGTACGTTTTATGGTTTTCGTGTGGTAATGTCGGTTGATGGTTGACGGTAAAGGGTTGACGATGTTTTAATAGCGTTGGAGTTATGTCTTCAGCAGTTTTAGTCGCTTGCTTATCGCCATCGCTCTGCTTTATGATTTTTATTTGAATTAAGAATTTGAGATAATTTTCAAGTTGAGGAACAACAAACTGAATATCGTATTTAACAAAGTTCAAATTCCATTGCAACCAAAAACTTACTACGACTTTTTTGTTTGTACCAGTTCAGCTGCGTGTCGGATACGTTACGGAGCCGGCTCGGAGCCGATCATAGATAATTATAATAGATTAGCTGTGAGCGCTTCATTACCTTGGGGTTGTTTTAAAATACATAGATACATAATTATAAATAAAATAAAAAAGCCTTTTATACTACACATTCCGCTTCACATAAGTATAGTTACATATTGCATATTTCATTATCATATAATATTATCGATTATTATTTGGATTTAATTAATATTTTATAATTTTATTATTCTTTACAAGCATGTTGAAATATGATAGGATTAAATTTTTTTTTGGCGTGCACGTGAAATTAATTTATGAAGTCACCCCTGCGGCGTAGGCCTCCCCCAACTTCTTCGATTTTTCCCCATCTCTGGCTTGTCTCTTCCTCCTCGGAGGAGGAAAGTACAGACGCCAGCACATCAAGCTACCAGAAACTGTCAAATTTTCCCAAACAACTTTGAACCTTATGCTTTAGCGATAAAGTTGAAAATCTATTAAAGAAATTTGACAGATTGTAGTAGCTTGATGTGCTGGCGTCTGTACATAATTATGTCCTATATACTTTGAACATTCTTTTAATAGTGGTAATCTTAACTTTGATACGTCAGGAACACCCTGATCACTCCACACAACCTGTCAATCTCGCTAACACGCTAATCTTTCACCCGAACAGGTAGCCATTCGTCCATTAGCTCGCGACGTGCTAGCACAAGAACTGAAGGAGCACAAACTTGAGTTGGGAACGTATTATCCAGGTGCGCGTGTAAGACGTTCTCATTTACCTTTTATTTTCAGAATCTTATCTGCAAACTGTCGTCTCTTAGGACTTTCATAGCTCGGAATTTCAACTTATTGTATTAGTAAGACAGTTTCCCGCTCGGGGATAACTGGAGGGCTCAGTACCCTCAGGTGAGTGAGGGAACTTTATTCTTGTGTGCCTTTACTACTGACATTTTCATAATAATATCAGGTATATTTAGGGATGGGGGCTACGTTATTCCCGTTTATGCTCACTAGTTCCTTCTCGTAGTTCCTTTGAAGGAACTACTGAGAATTTTTAGATCAGTAGTTCCTTGGTGACTAGATAGTTCTAGTCTCAGTAGTTCCTTCAGCTTTTGCACAGGAACTACTGATCAATGAGTTCTTAGTAGTTCCTTCAAAGGAACTGCTAAAGGAACTATCTAGTCTCAGTAGTTCCTTTAGCTTTTGCAAAGGAACTACTGATCCAAAAATTCTCAGTAGTTCCTTCAAAGGAACTACGAGAAGGAACTAGTGAGCACAAACGGTTATTTCTAGTCAAGATGGGGCAGTCTCACCAAAGAAAATTGTATTACCTAGAAACTGGGTTGTGGAGGTCAGGTAGACAGTCGCTCCATGTAAAATACTGGTATTCTGCTGCATCCAGATTTATTGGAAGCCAACTCCAACATACTTACGAAAGGGTAGGCGAGTGATGCTGGGGGTAAAGATTTTTTTAAATGAATGGGAAGTATTTATTATTCTGCTTAATACAACATCCTAAATAACAAACGTCCTGCAGTGGATCCATAATCTTGAAGCTGAAAACATGACGAAATATGAAGGGGTCAGGGGAAGAACCACTTTTGTCACCTAATGAACAAACTGAGATATTATTATTACTAATTAAAAGATAAGATCTTAATAAAATAGTGTCATTTATACCGAAGGCACTTTAACTGTAATAGGTATAATGGTATAGGGGGTAGGGCAGGGTATAGCTGACATAGTCGACCACGGACAACGGTTGTTTTTGGCCTGAACGGTCCGGACATTGTATGTTTTTTCCCTGTATCGATATTTTAAAAGCATGAAAGCTCGGAGACTATGGATGTTATTGCCCTGTTGTTTTTGACAGAACATAGCGACAGGTATAACCATTCAGCCTGCATTGCCAGTTGAAAAAAATTAAAAAAGTGACAAAAGTTGTTTTTCGCCTGATGCCTTCATATTACAACGAGGCGGTTGAAATTTTGTAAGAAAAAAGGAAAGACGTCTGGGTGACTGACAGGTATCCAAGATATACCAAATTGGTAAAACGGAATACCCGCGGTAGAAGGGTCCTACCACAAGTATTCCATTTTCCAATTCCAGTATGGATTACTAAACTCACAAAAGAATCTTAAAGCCATTGAGTTGAAGTTTTAATGTTAAGCACGTCAGTCATTCATTCGGTTACGTTTCTTTTGTCATCAAAACCAACGGAAATCATTAAATTTTAGTTACCAGGGTACTTCAAACTTAGCTAATTTAACTCGCCAAAATGTTGGTAGATTTTTGTTCTATTTCGTTTAATGGATCCGTAATGCGAAATTAGTTGGACAAATAATTGCTTCCAATGGGTTTCAGGATGGCTGGCTATGATTTACGAATTACTTATTAAAGATTTATAGAGCACTAGCTGCGCCCCGCGGTTTAACTCGCATAAGTCTCCCGTGGGAATATCGGGATAAAAAGTATCTATTTATTTATTTATTTGGAAACTCAACAGCTTATAATTAAATTACATGAGTTATGAATGTTCACCCCACTATCAATGAACCACTCAATGCAGTTGTGTCAAAGTTAAAGCATCTTACAGTCAACAGACATGGCTCAGTGATAGCGAGATGATGACAATTATGACTTAAGCCAATAACAGAGTTTCACGGCATTGAAAAAGCTGGGTTAACTAGAAAGTAGCGAGAGAAAACAAAAGAAAAACTTAAACAAATATAGCTATCAACAATAAGTAAAATGCGATTGTTGACAAATTACTCACAATAAAATTAAAAGTATGAACCTAAGTACTATGAGTATAATAATTAACAAAAGAAAAAAGAAAAAACTAAATAATTTGCTTAACATTGTTTGACATTGTGAATATATTTCCACTCAGCAATTCGAACGTGTTATGTTGAAATATATATAATATATCTTTATTAAAAATATGAGAAAAAGAAAGAGTTATGGCACAATTTGTTCACTAAACAATATCTGCTTGACTTGTTTTCGGTATGATTGCTTGGATAAATGAAATATATCAACACTTTCAAAGCTTTCAGAATAGATACGAGGCAGTCTGGTCAGAACAGCATTTCTCCCGTATTTTGTACGGCAGCCAGGGATACTGAGTAATTTTGTGTGTCTGGTACGTGTTTTCGGGGTACAGAAATTTATACAAGATAATAAATCACTGCTGTCCAAGCGACCTCGCAAGATATCAAAGAGAAAAAGCATATACAACATCTTCCAGTATCCTATGTCCTCTCCCGGGACTTAAGCTATCTCTATACCAAATCTCATCTGAATCGGTTCAGTGGTTTAGGCGTGAAAAGGTAACATACAGACAGACAGACAGATTGACATACAGAGTTACTTTCGAATTTATAATATTAATAAAGTATGGATTGGTGGCCCAGCGGTAATGACCCTGACTTACGAGCTGTTGTTTGTTGTAGATCGTGGGTTCGAGCCGAGGCAGACGCTTTACTTTGCGTAAATAATTTCATAACCATTGCTCTCAAAACGGCAAAAGAAAACATTGTGAGGAAACCGGCATGTCCTAGAACCAAAAATTCGAAGACACGATGTTTTCCTTCACCGTTTTGAGAGCAGTGGTGATGAAATAATTTACACAAAGTAAAGCGCCTGTCTGGGTTCGAACCTACGACCTACAATTCGTAAGTCGCAGTCGTTATCACTGGGCCACCACTGCTCTCCTATTACCTAGACCTATTATCTTTATGAAGTTTCAAAGAAAGGCTTATCAGTGTCGTTATTATCTTTAGATACGACGAGTCTTTTATTAGAGAACTCGCATTGAGTCGGCTTATCGCAGATCTTGTCCTCTTTGCAAACTAGAAAATTGGGAATAAAAGCTAGGATTTAAAATAGACTTAAATTTCAGTAAAAGATTTCTAGTATTTTTGCTTAGGTATTTTGTTTTAGGGCTCGATTTGGGCAAGTCAATTTAGGATCAGCGAGGTAAATGCATAACGCACATGATCCTAGACCCTCTGGCGTAGAAATTCTTCGTCAGTTATTAAAAAAAAAAACCGAGTGTGCTTATGACCACACGACTGAAGTGAAACTTCAAACGTATTTGGCTATGAGAGGAAGAGAGAAAGAAAATGTGCGCGCGCACTGCTTTCTCTTGCTTATATCCCCCACTCAACTCCCGGTCGCCTCGCCCTATCACACTTTTCGTAACGCTTACGTCACGCGTTCGCCAGCTTACTCCCCAAGTCAAGCGTGCGTAAAGAAGTTTCACTTCAAAAAACAGCTGTTTCAGAGAAAAGTGCTACTGATGAATGTAAACGAAAGACCGTGAGATACAGTTGTAAAATGTTTTTTATTTCAACCCAAACGACACAGGAGAACAATAATTCTAATATGAAAAATTATAACACGCAAAAAACCACACATGAAGTTTTTATCTGTATGTAATAGCGGAAAGAGAAAGCACAGACAAGAGACAAACTATAAATGGTCAACTGACCACAGACAAATAAATTAAATTTTTAAATTTATTTTGTTGTCATCAACAGCTACTTACCTCGATATCAAAATGTATGGCAATACTAGTTTTTAGGGTTCCATACCTCAAAAGATAAAACGGAACCCTTATAAGATCACTTCGTTGTCCGTCTGTCTGTCCGTCAGTCAAGACCCTATTTCTCAGGAACGCGTAGAGTTATCAAGTTGAAAATAATATAAAATATTCAAGGCTGCAATCCCTTGAAGCAGTGAAAAAATCAAACTTCTAAGTCATTGCAATCGGAAGATACGGTTGTTTATGTTCCAAAATCAAAACCAAGAATGAAATTTGGCAAGAAGCAATGTCATGTAGCACAAATAAAGAAAAAAAAAAACTGTTTAGATACTGTTTATGGTCTCTGTTTAGATGTTTGGTGGTCTGTTGGTCTGTTTTGGTGTGTGTTTTGTTGTTTATAATAATATAATAATAATATTCCACAACTATCACACAACGCCATCTAGTCCCAAGCTAAGCAGAGCTTGTGTTATGGAAAGAAAGAAAGAAAGAAAAAGTATTTATTGTGACTCGTACAGGAAGATCTCAAACTAAACTAAACACAGTAAAAATAAAAACCAAGTAATATAAAACAAAAAAACAAAAAAGTAACAAAAAGAAAAATGAGACAGAAACTCCTATACGAGGCCAAAAGGCTCCTATCTCAGCATGATGCTGCGACATTTAAAAAATAAATGTCGCAACGCTGGTATTCTGATAGGGCCCGCCGCTGTGATGTCACGGGCAGTTACAGAAATAAAATAAATAAATATTAAAATAGATTTAAGATGTAAAATACTAGCAAATAAAAATAAAAAATAATTTTTAATCCGCGCCAGGCGTAACCTCATTACTTGTCTATTTTATTTTATTTTATTATGGGTACTAGACAACTGATAAACATACTTATATATTTCTAAATACATACATATTATAGATAAATTACACCCAGACACAGAACAAATGATCGTGATCATCACACAAACATTTGTCCTGGGTGGGAATCGAACCCACGACCACCGGCATAGCAGTCAGGGTCACTAACCACTAGACCATCAGGCCTGTCAAAAACGGTTTTGAAACTTGAACGGTTTTTTTTTTTAATAACCCACGATAGTTTTAACTCAGGGTTCAGAATCATGTACTATATCTACGGTACCTAATAGGTTCTGCATCGATGCCACTCTGCATTATAAAGCTTTCAAGTTGTTTGAATTCCATGTCAACCAAAACCATGGTCGGATTTTGCGAGGAAAAATCTGCAGTTGCCAGTAAATGGCGTTGGCATCCCCTTTCGGTTATAGCGTTACACCCCGAAGCCGGTCATTGGGACGGACGAACACTGACCTGTGTTCCATGCTTTCAGGAAATTCTGAATATCCGTTTCCTGATTGAACGTAGAATTTACCTTTACCGCTCTCTCTCTCGGTTTATATCAGATTTTCCGAGCACTTTACAAGCCACCAAAGGTGTATCTTGTGGAGCGTTGCGTTTTTATACATCGCTTTCGATGAGAACGTTATTATAAAGGGCTTTCATCATACAGCAACTTTGCAGGCGTGATGGATATCGATATTGACGGCACGGTTTACGCAGTGGTTAAGCGAGTGACTGCTGCGCTGCGTGTCGCGGGTTCGATTCCCGCACGGAAAAAATATTTGTATGACCTACAAGTAGCTGTTCCGGGTCTGGCTGTTTGTGTATGTGAGTTTAAATGTTTGTAAACGCACCCACAATACAGGAGAAATTCCTAGTGTGGGGCAAGTTTAAAAAAAAATATATATATATATCTAATCACGATAAAGTACATTAAGTTTTTTTTTTGGGGTCAATGACCGCTGATATTTTTTTTACTTGAAGTGTGAATTAGTTGAGAAAATCTGTTTTCTTCTGTTTTATCAACAATATTATATCTATCTTATTTATTTATTTATTTATTCACTCCAAACATACAAATATCCTTACAGGCTAGACCCAATGCGATATTGTAGGACACTTAAAAATTAAATAGTTCCAATGCTTGTACCATAACAAATTCTATAGGTAGCTATTCTTTCAAATTCACCCAAAGCGCAACAGAATATATCTATGTCATCAGCAATGAGGTTGAGAATGCGGAGTGCGCTCGTCAGCGGCGCCTCACGAAGCAAGTTAGTTCGCGCACGCGGTATCGCCAGCAACTGCGGCTGACGACGACGACCCACATACCCGTCTGGCACGACTAGTTCCACCCTTCGCAATATATCCGAATTGTGTATCTTCCCTCTAATTATCTTAAAGATATAAGTAACAAGTGTGAGTTGCCTCCTGACCCTCAGTTCGTCATATCCGACCATACCTAAGATAAATAGAGTTGGATACCTCAACGGATAAAATGGATACACCCCGTATTCCCTCATATATTTATATCTAATAAATTTATTTTGTACGCGCTCCAACATGAGACTATATTTAGTTTCATGCGGAGCCCAGATAACTGCATTACACTCTAATTGGCTCCTTACTAAAGCATTATACAATGCCGTTATAGCTTTCATATTTGTAAAGCTTTTAACCATTCTCAGGACAAATCCTAGGTTTCTATATGCTTTTTTGCATACCTTAACTATATGATCACGAAACGTCAACCCAGTGGTGAAATGGACACCCAAGTCCCTCACTTCAGTGACCCTAGCCATTGATACCCCGTCCACTGTATAACTATATCTAATGGGTGTGCGCGCGCGCGAAAAACTTATGGTCACACACTTAGATGTGTTAAACTGCAGGAGATTACTCTTGCTCCAAGTTACTACTCTGTCTATATCTCCCTGCAGTCTTTCACAGTCATCCATGTTTGTAATGGGGAGACAAAGTTTGAGGTCGTCAGCAAATAGTAGGCACTTAGCATCTTGTACAACACTTGGTAGGTCATTTATCATTAAGAGAAACCCAAGGGGCCCTATATTACTTCCCTGACTTACACCAGATCTCGTATAGTATGCCTTTGATTGGTATCCTGCATAGTCAACATACTGTTGCCTGTCACTCATATAACTCGCAAAAAACTTAAGTAGATGCGGGGTGAAACCGACTGCTGCTAACTTTTTCAGTAATACGTCATTATCGACTAAATCAAAATTAAATGCTTTTTTGAAATCGAAGTATGCAGCATCGACTTGCCCCCCACCATCCACTATCGGCACTACTTCCGCCATGTAGCCAAGTAAATTGCTCGTAGTATTTCTAGTCGGCCGAAATCCATGCTGCGCGTCGGTGAGTTGCGAGCTAACTTGCTGATAGACTTTTTTATAAATAGCAGATTCTAAAACTTTAGCCGTTGTTGACAATACGGCAACCGGTCTATATTCTTCAACTTTCGTTTTCGAACCTCCCTTCGGTACCGGTATGACCCGGGTAGTCTTCCACATCTCGGGAAATACAGCTGATTTAAGGCAAAGATTGTAGATGTGCAACAGTGGTCTCGCTAATCCCATTCGACAGTCCCTAAAAACGTACGGCGGAATCTTTTGTCAATTATAAATTATTACCAAAATAATAGTATCAAAGGCTATATGTCAAATTGTGCAATGTCATGTTTATATCAAATCTTAAGTTATTTTCTTCCTGTGGCAAACTGTTACTATAGGGGAATGTAAACAACACAATTTTTCTTTTCAGCGCGACGCGATCCTAATAGAACAATTTCTACGAAAACTTCATGGAAAATGTTCTACCAGTGTTGAGTCATCGACTCAACGGAATGAACGAGCGCGGACCAAGAGGGGAGCGAGGCGAGTATTATACGTGTTCATCATATTTATACAGTCCACTCATTTTAACTCTCCACCTATGTACTATCGTCGCGAATATTGGTCCTTCGAGCCGGATATCGCACGCTCCCCTCTTGGTCCGCGCTCGTTCATTCCGTAGAGTCGATGACTCAACAACCAGACTCGCGTCGCTCAGTCGCGTAGCGCCTGTCTGCGGGAGCCTCTATATCGTCTGTGTTTAAACTGTATAATAACTACACCGTCATAATCACATACACGCAAAACTTCTAAAACACACATCGCGCCACCATTTAATTTAATCTGTGCCGGGGTGGTAAACGCGGAAAATCCAACCGCATACGTCGAAATAATTATTTGTTTTGTGGTAGCGAAACTCGGGAGTAACAATAACAATGAAATAATACAAGAAAGTTTTCGGCCTCATTAAAATGTATGAAAGTTTTACAAAACTACGGCGGCGTTATTATTTGGTGTGACGTAAATATTTGTGTACTGGCTTCAGGCTTTGTAAGACTGGTTCACACACGCGAACGTGGCCACATGCGAGCACACGAACGGCAACTACAACGGAGCTGAAGCAATCGCCCTGGCCGAAATCGGTCGGATCGCATCATCATCATCTTGAACTAACATGGAAATATATTCCACAATCATCTGCTTAGTCTTTTCACAACTATGTATGTTGGGGTCAGCTTCCAGTCTAACCGGATGCAGCTGAATAGCAGTATTTTACATGGAGCGACTGCCTATCTGACCTCCACAACCCAGTGAGTGGATAATACCTCTTGGTAATTCTTGTTGTCAGACTTTCGGGCTTCTGACTAACGACTGTCAAAGATGTACAAATGACAGCCGGGTCCGACGTGCTTTCCGAGGCACGGAGTGGGCTCGGTATGTAATGAATAGTCACCCATCCACGGAAAAACCTCGGCAAGCGTTGCTTAATCTTGAAGATCGACCAGTGTGGCTGTTATTATTTAGCCACGAGCCTCTCGATATATATATGGACAGATTATTTATCTTTTTGTTTGATTTATTAATAAACTCTCGAGATAGTTTGAGGACTACAAAGTTTGAGGGACCTGACCATGAGGTTGCGGGTTCGAACTATGCAAGTACCTAAATCTTGGGTTTCCTGAGAAATCTCGGTGAGAGGGAGTGAGCCGTAAACCACAAAACAACCACGCGGGCCAAGTGCAGGTTTGGTAGATGCCACATGTCTTAAAATGTTTGGTTCTAGGACATGCTGGTTTGCTCTATGTTTTCGATATTCATCGATACGATGTTTTCCTTCACCGTTTTGAGAGCAATGGTGATAAAATAATTCACACAAAGTAAAGCGCTTGTCTGGGTTCGAACCTATGACCTACAACTCGTATGTCGCTGCCGTTACCACTGGGCCACCACTGCTTTCAGCTTTAGGGGATGCATTTTGAAAAATCTATCTTTTGTGCTCACTTTCGTCATGGAGCTATTGCGCACTATTTTATGATTATAGACCCAGCGGGTTAGGCTGTGCGTTGTCTGTCATCGAATGAATAAATGAATGTAAGTATTTCATTAACCACTCACACGTTTGCCCGCCTACCTGTCGACACACCCGACGCGTCGGAGTAGTTGAATGGACGCAGTAAACTCATTGTTTTCACAATGACAATAACAATAGAACAATGACAAAGTTGTGTACACTTGGTGTACCGTTGACGTTTCGAGCACTTTCTCATATGTACACTTGCTGTACACTTGCCGATGGGTTATGTAGATCTAGAAAAACGATATTACTCTGACTTCCCGATATAAGGCCTTAATCAGATCTTACGACACTACCGGGAAGAGAAAGGGTTCCGTATTTTTAGCTGGGTACGCGGAGTGAAGTACGGTTGGCATAATATAATATTTTATGCACACATGTGCTATAAGAAAAAATAAATGATTCTCGTGTCCTTACAGTGTGTTCTGCAAATAATATATGATAGAAGAGGAGTAGAGGAAGCTGTGCTTAAGGAAAAGGGCATGGGCGCCTTAAATTATAGAAATTTGATTATTTCGTTCGCCTAAGCACGTTGTTTTTATATTTATTCATGTTAGCGAATTGTTTATCATCTAATAGTACTTTTGTGTGTTGTGCTGTCTTTTGTGTGCGCCAAATAAATGGTAATGTCTGTCTATCTAACCAGTAAGTTGTAAGGATAATATGTACGTTGAACAAAGTACAGACGCCAGCACATCAAGCTACCCGAAACTGTCTCCCAATCAGCTTTGAATCTTATGCTTTAGTGATAAAGTTGAAAAAAAAAAAAAACCAAATCGGTTCAGCCGTTTGGGAGCTACGATGGCACCGATAGACACACAGATACACACGCCAAACTTATAACACCCTTCTTTTGATAGATTTTAGTAGATTGATGTGTTGGCATCTGTACATAACATAAGAGTGCGTATGAAGATAGAAACACACACCTGCAATTTGTTAAGATAAAAATAATGCTTATAGTTCCCGCAACATGCGACGGAAGACAATTTCTTCCTCGGAAAAAGAACGAAGTAAGTGTTGAAAGCGTTGACCAACCCGCACTGGGCCTGCGTGGTAGATTACAGCCCACTCCCTCTCGAAAAGAGGAGGCCTGTGTCCTAGCAGTGGGATCATTAATGGCTGACTATGAAGTTTTGAAATCACACTAATATTATAAAGGCGATAGTTTGTGTGTGTTACTTCTTCACGCTCAAACGGCTTGACCAATTTAGATAAAACTTTATGTGGAGGTAGCTGACAGCCTGGATTAATATTATAGGATACTATTTATCCCAATATTTCCACGGGATCGACACTTATGTGAGTGAAACCGCGGGGCGCAGCTAGTAACATATAACTTCATCCAGTCTTGGTTTCGTTACAGACTGGAAGCGTACACAGAAGAAGATTAAATTCTCAGACGTTTTCTAGAATGGGTGACGTGTACACTGAACAACGTACAGCTGTGTTGAGGGTTACCATGCAACCGGATTTGCACGGACATGTCCGGCTTTTTGCCCTCTTTCCGGACTTTGTCCGCTCATTAAAATTTGTCTGAACTTTTCTTCTTGAGAGGATTTTATTTAAAAAAAATATAAAGAGTTCAATTTGTACTGAAATAATTAATATTTTATAAAATGCCTATAATACGTGCCAGAAGTGCAACTTCTTAGAAATAAAGAATAATAAAATAAAACAGAGAGAGTTATATCTTGGCTATTTTTTGCTTTGTCTTTGTTTTTTTTTTTTGAGTGGCCGTTTTGCGGGTTCATTCCAGTCTGACGTGGATGGGATGCATGTTTTCCCTTAACTTGTTAATTTTTTTGGGGCTTTTGTTCTTTTTATGCGTCATGTTTGCCGCAAATAATATTTTCTTTCTTTTTCTATCTTTTATCTCTCTCATGTAACGAAATGTGCCTTAACGTGACGCCACTTTGAAATTTCACTCTCAATTCTCGTCCAATTATTGAATCTCCGCCTAAGAATCACTTCAAAATACAAATATCCGGACTTTTAGACTTTAGTCTAGTGCTACTGCTGAGCATGAGGTCCCGGGTTCGATTCCCGAGTCGGGCAAAGTGTTATTGGGTATTTTCAATCTAGAATTTGTCAGTAGCAGCCCGGAGTATAGATTTGTGCCTAGTTGATGGCAATAGGCTCGCCTCGGATCACATGGGACTTAAACATAACGAAATGTGGGTGTACTATAGGTACTCTGCCTAACCTAACCCTACGAGGAAGATATGCGTGATGTTATGTTTTTCGAGCTTTTTGTCAGGACTTTTTATCGAAATGATTACCCTAGGAGGGGCTTGTGGCTAAGTAATAACAGCCGCACGGGTTAATCGGTCCGGTAAAGCTAGCCGCGCGCGGTTGGTTCGTGGATGGGTGACCATCTATACATACCAAGACCCCTCGGTGCCTCGGAAAGCACGTTAAGCCGGTGGTCCCAGCTGCCATTTGTGGATCTTTGGCAGTCGTTACGTGTCGTCAGTAGCCCGGACGCCTGACAGCCAGTCTTATCAAAGGGTATCGTATTACACAGTAACTGGGATGTGGAGGTCAGATAGGCAGTCGCTCCATGTAAAATTCAGCTGTATCCAGTTAGACTGGAAACCGACCCCAACAGAGTTGGGTAAAGACTAGGCAGATGATGGTTACCTTAGCTCTGTTATTATTTCTTATTTCTTGTTCCAAAGAACTAGTATCACGCTTTTCATGCAATTTGCATTTTATACACGTTAAAGGTTATACAGTGGAATGACTGACGGTGATGCAAATGTTTTGCAGTGAAATAAAACTGGTTTAAAGGATACAGTCTGTTTGGGATCCCTTCTTTTCGCATAATGTGGTTTTTCCTAATACAATGGCATAACTATTTTGGTATATTTTTTTTTGCCATAATAATATTTTGCCATATTTTTTTTGGCATAGGTACAGTTTATGTTGGCATAATTATCTTGAAGGCTAATTTGTTTCGGCATAAATTTAATTCGCATAATACTAAACGACGTAAGGGGCACCCCGAAGTTCGGTTTGGTTAGGTTGCTGATAGAAATAGGAGCCCCGCGCAGCGGGGCTCCGTCGACCTGACGTTCTTAGAAATAAAACGAGCATGCTAAATTTATGCTTTAGAATGTTATGCTTAATCATTATTATGATTAGAGAAATTATGCTTAAAAAAATTATGCGTAAGCTGTTATGCGTAAATAATGTTATGCGAAAATATAATTAGAAGAAAAAAAAAGTATGCCAAGTTATATTAGGTCTTAAAATTTTATGCAAATGGATAAGGAACCAGTCTGTTTTCATAGATTTATCGAACTTCTTTACTATTAAACGTTCAGGATCAGTGAAGTAATCGCGTAACACAACTTTTGGTTGTTTAATTGCATTAATTATGTGAACGTTTCTAACCAAAACTGTTAACCAACCGCAAGGCTTTGGTTTTTGTTCAGAAGGCCAATTCTCGTAATTTAAAACGTTCAAAATCTAGGCGGCAGACTCATCTCGGCGACATAGGTACAAATGTCAAAAACTTGTCAAAATGTAGGGAAATTAGAGGTATCTTTGACAGATTGAGATCAGACTGTGAACGTTCTTAATATTACGAGAATTGTCCCTTTGGTATCTTTCAAAATGGTTCGGATTGTGATTGAAAGAAGTGTTCAATTCGCAAATAGGGTGGTGACAGATTTCTGGCCATTAATTTGTGGGTGTTAATTGATCCATAATAACAGAGTATAAAAGAACCATTCGTTCATTCATTCATTTCAGCCGAAAGATGTCCACTGTTGAACATAGGCCTCACCCAAGCACCGCCACTTGGACCGGTTCTGTGCTTCCTGCATTCAGCGGATTCCTGCGGCCTTCACAAGGTCATCGTTTCACCTTGTGGGAGCCCTTCCTATGCTACATCTTCCGGTATTCGGTAATTTTTTCTGTGAGCAATGTCACTTACGTTTGATAATTCTTCGAAAAATTCTTCAAAAGAGCCACAACAACCAAATTACTAATGTATTTATAGTTTATTTATTACTTCAAGCACATAAATGTAAAGAGGGCATTTTCTACCAGTAAACCTTTGGGTGATGCAGAGGCAGACAATGGTAGGTGCAATCATGAACATTGAGGAATAAATATTTTAAATACGCATAAACTTATTAAATAAAACTATGAATATAATATATACCTAATTACATACTTATAAACATAATTACAAATAAATACACATAAATACATGAATATACTTACTAAAAAGAAATAAAAAAACAATGAGAAAATATTACCGTTGTGATATGTAAGTCTTTTGGATACAAAATCTGTACATTGAAATTTAAACTCTAATTGAATTTATTTCACTCAGTCATTTCACTCTAATTGAATTTATTCATTTCATTTTAAAAACTTAACAAAAAACAAAATGACTCCCAAAACGCCAAAGTACATTTATTTCCCAATAAACCTTTAAATTAAATCCAATTTATCTCTATCGGCTTAAACAATTGGTGCCAAACACCCTTATAAACGTCAGATTTCAACGGAAACGCACAAACGATTCTGAATCCGTTCATTTGTGTGTTTTGACAACAAATCTAATAACAGACCGGCATTTGATTGGCGTTAGTATCGCTTTGTTGAACAAGATACTGTTTTTAGGGTTCCGTAGATACCCGGGTACAAGGGTACCAGTGCCAAAGACCTTAGGGACAATTCCCGTAATTTAATTATTTATTATTATTATTTCCTTTATTTCATCATAATACATATAAATTATATTTTTAAATATTAGAATATAAAAAAAATATATAAAAACATTTAAAAATATAAAAAATAGCAGCCCACCGGTATCGGGAACAGGGTCCAAGCTACCGGTAGTCAGGGCTCCAGAGAGAGGAACCTCCTAACAATACGGGCCGTGTCCAGAAGTACAGCTTTCTGAATCAAGCCCTTGATCCAGCTGCCCAACGAGAGCCTCCTTAGGTGTTGGTCGAGGCTCTTGGCTATCAAACCATTGGCTGTAACGACTATCGGCACAATGATCGCTGAGTCCACATCCCACATGTCGACAACCTCGCGAACCAAGTCAAGATACTTAATTTGTTTATCTTTCTCGGCTTTCACGAGGTTCTCATCATGCGGGACAGTTATGTCAACAATCATTGCGCGCCGCTCTGATCGATCCACCACCACTATATCAGGCTTATTGGCAACAATAGTCCTGTCAGTGATGATGGATCGATCCCAGTACAATGTTATATTACCATTTTCGAGAACTGGGTCGGGCACATACCTATAGTACGGCACCTCCGATTCCACAAGGTTGTATTTCAAAGCAAGCTGCTGATGGATTATCCTGGCTACAAGGTTGTGTCTATGCAAGTATTCTCCGTTAGCTAGACGAGAACACCCGGAGATAATATGCCTGATTGATTCTCCCGGCCGGTGGCATGCCCGACAGATGTCAACCGTGCCGTCTTTCACAATATATCTCCGGTAGTTGTTTGTCATCATAACTTCGTCCATAATTGCACAGACAAAACCTTCGGTTTCTCCAAAGAGGTCACCGAAACGCAACCAGGCTACGGACGCTAGTAAATCTACATCAGGTCCATGTAGGGCCCGGAAAAAGCGTCCGTGAAGCTCCTTACTTTGCCATACCTCCATGCGATCATTAGTGTCAAGCACTACTGGCTTGCGCCAGTTCTCTTTACCCAAGGAGAGCGGGATAAGGCCCTTGTCCACCACGACTACATCCCGATGCATCCCCACGTCGGCTTCAAGGAAATATTCCCTGAGACTGCATATCTCGCGATTGTGGAGAGTCTTGGCATTTAAAAAGCCACGACCTCCACACTTTCGCGGGATATACAGCCTCATTACCGATGACCGTGGGTGATGCATTCGATTTGCAGTCAGCAGCGTGCGGACCTTCCTATCCAGGGCGTCGAGTTCGGTCTGAGTCCATTTGAGTATGCCAAAAGAGTACATCAAAACCGGCATGACCCAACCGTTGAAGGCGCGCACCTTGTTTCCGCCTGAAAGAAGACTATTAAGTACTTTTTTCAGACGGCCAAAGAAGCGTTCCTTCAACAATTGCTTCATGTCAGTAACATTTTTGCCCAACGCTTCCGACATACCCAAATACTTATAGGTTTCGGATGCGGAGAGGGCCTTAAGGTTTGTGGAATCCGAGAGTTGGGTTCCCACGGATTCCACAATCTCCCCTCGCTTTACATGCATGACCGCACATTTGTCCACACCAAATTCCATCCTGATGGCGCTACTGAAAGTTTCAGTAATTTTCAGTAGCTCCATCAGTTGCAAATTGTTGGGGGCAAAGAGCATTATTATTATTTTTTTTTTTTTTTTTTTTTAAGAACGATCACAGTTTCCCTACATTTTTGACATGTTTTTGACATTGATTGTCGCTGAGATGAGGTTGCGACTACATTTTGAACGTTTTTAATTACTGAATTGATCTCCTGATTACTAAATCCTACCCCGTCCGTATGTCACAGGGGCAGCTTTTTAATCAATGTAATTTTTGCCAGTTGTAATTTTTCAAGAATGCGTTATACCTGTAACCTATTTCATAGCAAATATAAATGAAATAATTTAAAGTAATTTCCATAGGAGTTTTCCCTATTTACACCGTTATATGGGACTTAAAAATAACTTCCGAAACGTTGGTGTACTAAAGTCCCCGCTATCTGACCTCTCGGGGAATACAGCCATGAATAAAAATAGTAATAATTTCAAAGGTGTTTTGTTCTATTTTATGTTACAGAACCCTCAGTGCGTGGGTCAGATTTAATTGGCCGGTTTTTAGATAAAAGGGTCATATTTTATAGGCGCAGCCAATTTTGTTTTATCCATTTGAATGAAAGCCATTTGTTTTAGCTTTTACAATTTTTGGACTCCATTTTTTTGTTTGTTTGAAAACGATGAAAACTTGTGTGTGTGTGTGTTTATTTGGCGAGAACTTTTAAAATTGAATGCTGTAAAAATCGCCGCAATTCTCAATGAAATATTTTTTTTATACGACAAAGTAGTAAATACGATTGAAGCTCGTAACCAGGTAAATTAAGTCAAAATAAAATTACTTAAGACCCTTTTAAGCTTGTCCGGGACCGGAACGTGACCTTTGATTTCGAAGTAATACCGTTCACAAATCCTTCTGAGACCTTAAATTATTCAGGAAGCTCCAAAATCCTGTCGTAATGTAGTAGACATAAAGTTTAAATTGACTTACCATCTAGAAAGCTGGGCCGCGGCGTGTGGTGAACATCCGTAATTGAAGGAACATGATAGGGTGCGGGAGCCCGTGTGGGAAATCCTAATGATTCATTGGAGAGCCTTTTTAAATCTTCACGATCTACCTTTCCTTCCTTAATGTCAACGCTATCCCGCGTCTCATTAGTGTCATTAACAACATCAATCTTAGATTGGTTCTTATAAATTTTAACTGTTTTAGAGAAATCATTGAATATTTTTGTTCTTGTGACATCGTCTACTCGGAGTTTCTCCATAGAATTGTTGTCTAAACCACCTTTGTCATTATCATCATCTAATTCAAGATCTATTTGATAGTCTTCTTTACTATCAACTGTGCTATTCCCCATGTCTGTTTTTTCTGTTCTGTAATTAACTTTTCTCCTAAATCTATCTATTAGTGTTTGGTAGTTTTTGCTACTTACTGTATTAATAAGCTCGTTTTCTTCATTTTTGTTGGGCGTTATTGTATATTCTTCTACTTTAGTATAATTAAGATTAATTTCGTTTGAGATATTTTTGTTTTTGTTTATGAGGTTGGTGGGAATCATTTGTGTGTTGGCTATTGGCAGTAGTAGGAAGGAGAGGGAGAGGAGAGTAGTGACTATGTTCAAGGTTGGATCGTAGAGGGATGAGTAGAGGTGTAGGGGCGAGGCGGGACGTAGTTGACGCGTCATGCCAGGCCGGCGTCAACGCCGACTATCCTGTAAAAGAAAAAAGAAACATAAATAAGATTATACGCATTCAAATCTGCGTTGTGCTCGCTATACCAATCTTAGGTCTGCACCAATTGCGTAAACACGATCAATCACAATCTGAATGATTTTAAAAGATATTAATAATAATAATAATAATATTCCACAACTATCACACAACGCCATCTAGTCCCAAGCTAAGCAGAGCTTGTGTTATGGGTACTAGACAACTGATAAACATACTTATATATTTCTAAATACATACATATTATAGATAAATTACACCCAGACACAGAACAAATGATCGTGCTCATCACACAGACATTTGTCCTGGGTGGGAATCGAACCCACGACCTCCGGCATAACCACAGGGTCATTAACCACTAGACCATCAGGCCTGTCAAATTTGCCATATTGTCATATTGCTAATCCATTGCTTCATATGTTAGAAAAATTGCCCGCTTAACAACGTAAATAACGCAATGAATGTTGTTAAACTGTCAAAATTGAAAAAAAAAATATTGCTAATCCATTGCTTCATATCTTAGAAAAATTGCCCGCTTAACAACGTAAATAGCGCAATGAATGTTGTTGAACTGTCAAAGTGAATGCCAGAGCTACAGTTAGTGTGTTACGCAGTTACCCCGCTGTTCTGAATTCCGTAAAACAACAGAAATTTTAGCTTTTTATGGCGTAAATGTCGAGCTTATTTCTATTCATCGGCCATTACTACTGATTGAAGGTTGCTAGTGCGAATATCCCAACAAAAAGTGGCAATTCTACCATATAAAATAGAACGAAAGCTAACAAACTTGTCGAGAAAACTACCGCGCCAAATGACGCAAAAAATGATTTAATTAAAGCTTGTCTAAATCAGTTAAGCGACTTTCAAAGTTTTATTGAATGGAGACTTATTATATCACTTATAATGTTTTCGTAACGTCTACTGATATAATAAAACTGAAGAGTTTGTTTTTTTGTCTGAACGCCCTAATATCTGGAACTAAAAGTCGGGTTTGAAAAACTATTACTTTATGTATGTACCTATTTATTGTACTATGTAAATGGTATACCACTGTCGCAGACTACCTACAGTATTTGTACGTCCTTCCCCTTTTTAATCAATCCAAAAGTTTTCTTTACAAGATCGCTCTTAGCGATAAGACCGCCCATTGTGTCACCCATTGTAAAGTTTCTATATTTATGTCTGTAATTTAGGTACATGGTGTACATAATAAAGAGTACCTATTCTATTCTATTCCATTGTTTTTGCTTTTGACAGCACAATTCTTAAGGAAGGTTACATTCATCATCCCGTTACGAAAATTAGAAGCCCAGCAAAAAGAAAAAAGTCAGAAAAAACGCTAAGTGTGCGGCTGCCACCGACACGCGTTGACAGCTGTCGCCGACACGCGTCGACGGTTGCAGTTACCTCTGCCGTCGAAGTGTGTCGCTTGTGTGTATATGTTACGGGCAACGTGATTAACTGGGCATTATTAATAAGGACCGGCCATTATTAATAATGCCCAAGAGCGATGGGCAAAGTGATTAATTTATCACTTTGACCGGCCATTATTAATAATGCCCGACTGCCCGTGGTCCATGTAATAAGTCAGTGTTTGAGATAGTTTGAACTTATCACTTGGACCGGGCAAAATTTCCTATTGCAGAAATAGGCCAAAGCGTTCGAGTAAGGATACCAGATGTAGATCGAGCCAAAACGGATAGTCGTAATATAATTGCTATTATTATATCTGTCGAAAAAGAAAAACTTTACAAACTTGGGACTAACACGGTATTTTAAACCAACTGTACTCCAGAAATGAGTTTACTGAGTGTAAAGAAAAGTTCATTTCGATCGACGATGTTCCAAAAGTTGATATTACTCTTGGAGAATGTGCTCGAAGAGACTCTCATTTTGATGGACAAGGCTTCCAGCATTGTAATTGTAGTGGTGACTGCAATTCACAACGTTGTAAATGCAAGAAATCAAACATTCTTTGCAATTCCAGATGTCACAAAAGCTCATCTTGCAAGAATAAATAATCCTAAACTTAATAACTTTCTTGCACAGTCCTTAATTAATTAGATATTTCTGTTGATTTTTCTCAGTTTACTAATTTTTAAACTATTGTTCTTAAGTAATATTTTTATCAAAATAAAAGTAGGTAACTACTGATGTCAATACATTTTTAACTGTTTATTTTTTAACTACTATGTTCAATAATTTATTTTTTGTTAACTTTTCATGAAAATTTTGTAAGTTTAATTTCATCTAATAAACAAAAACAATACAGTTCACCTATTTTATTACTCTGCCCAAGATAGGGTGGGCGTTATTCATAATGGCCGGGAAATGTGATTAATCATGCTGTTTTATTCACATTGCCCAATTGAGTCGGGCATTATGAATACAGACCGGCCATTATTAATAGTGCCCAGACTTATCAAATTGCCCGTAACATATACACACTAAGTGAAAACGAAGTAATAGCGCGGCCAGCGACGTGGTGGATCCGGGGCCGAGGGAGTTTTATAAAAATGTATCTATTATTTTCGTAAAATGTGCATTTTACGACTTCCACGCGAACGACGTCACGGGCAGAAGCTAGTCATAGGCTAAAAGTATAGTTTGAAACTTGTCACTACTTTTTATGACTTAATTTTAAGTTAGGAGAAGTAAAAGTAGATTAATGATAGTTCTGCCTTTCCTTAATGAATTAATTTTTGTAATTATTTTGAACTGTTTTATCGTTTAGACTTTACGTTTTGAAAGTAATTTTCTTGATATTTTGTGTCCCGAAGTTACAAGACTAAGTGAACGACGTTGACAATGTTTTGTAAATGTGTGTGTTTTTTTGTTTGGTGGATTTCCTTGTATATTCCTCTCGTGGCAACATATTCCGCGAAATTAAGTAAATATTTCTTACGTTTTTGCAATTTGCAGGTCAGTGTCACGTTGTATGTTGATTAAAATATGATCTACGACCGTAACAAATATGACGTTACAGAATTTAAATCTTAGAATCGTAATACAAATTCTTGAGTTAGAATTGGCCTCAAATGTCATAATTTCAGGAAAAAGTTATTACATAAAGTGACATGAACTTAGAAAGATGTACCTATTGATGACTTTTATGATTATATTTATAGAGGTATGAGGAAAAGGGTGTAAAGTTCACTCATACTCTATAGAAAAGGGAGGATCCTCCGACCAGACGGGTGTTGTGTCTGGCGGGCAACTGCCCGATGATTCATGTCGGGCTGTTGTATCTATGCTAGTTGCGCGGTAAACTCTGCTTGCGCGATGCAGGATTTGTGTGACGTCAGTATGACGCGTTGTTCGCATGTGGCGTTGTAGATACCGCTACATCTTATATATAAAAATCTCGTGTCACAGGGTTTGTTATGGAGCTCCTCCGAAACGGCTTGACCGATTTTTATCAAATTTGTTATGTACATTTGGTAGGTCTGAAAATAGGTCGTAGGGCATTTCTTTTTCTTTTCTTTGCAAAACAACGTTTGCGGGGTCAGCTAGTAGTTCTATAAATAAATATTTCTTACGGTCCCGAATCATATTTAAATCAAGATACAGTCTGATACTAACCTGCAAATTGCAAATAACATAAGAAATATTTAATTTTGCGGGCTACCTTGCTTTCGCTTTCGCCATAAACATCTGTCAAAGGTTCATTGCGTTAACAATGGTTTTTTAAATATACCTGGAAACGCTTTTAAGGGATCTTTAGAAGGGTCATAATTTTTCTATAATAGTAATTTAAGCTAATTTTTATTAAAAAAAGAAAGCCTTAGTAATATTTTAATATACAATGCCAGTTTGCATAAAATAAGCTTTATAAAATATACAGGACTAACTGCTGCCCGCGACTTCGTTCGCGTGAAATTTCTTATTCCGTCGACCCATCTCGTCGTATTGCATCACTTGCCCGCGTCTCCTGCTCTATCACTTCGTTTCTCCATAGCGCTTTTGCTCGGCTCCTAAGGGTCATAGCGTGACGTTAAATAGCCTATAGCCTTCCTCAAGAATTGGGCTATCAAATGCAAGAAGAATTTTTCAAATCCGACTGGTAGTTCCAGGGATTACCCCCTTTTTTTGTTTTAGAGATACAAACCCCTACATACAAACTTACAAACTTTTACCTCTTTATAATATTAGTATAGATACAGGATTACTGCGCACCTCTTTCTTAACGTTCCTAGTATTTTTTGGTACCTACACAATTCTTCCATTCTTCGCTTTTAAAAACTCATCTCTCCCAATCTGAAATCAAGTTTGCTCCATTGTCATCTCAATCACAATTAACTGTCTTCTATTCCTTGCTAACAAAAGTAATAATCATTTGCAAAGCTTTCAGATTGTCAACTGAATAAAATTAAACCTTTTCAGCGGACACTGAAAGCTCAAATTTTATTAATAGAGCACGAATAGAAATGTTCAATGAACGTTAAGAAACTCCCCCTCGCTTGATTTAAGCTTTTGTGTCGAAAGTGAATTCTTGTCTGATTTTTTCGAGAGATTTTGTTGATGTAAAAATAACAATATCTAAGATAAATTGACCTTTACATTATATTATATTGGGATTCTTTTCAGTGTGTCCAAGTCTATTATAAGTTTAAGAATCAAAATATATTGTAAAAACGCTATAAGAAAATTTATATAGAAAAGATTTATGGCGCTTTATAAATCAGTCCTAATGGATTTTCAATTTTAGTATTTACTTTTTGGACACGTTCGCGGCTACAGATTTTAAGATTAAGTTTGGGATAAGTTATAGATGGGCTAACGATGTCGCTTTCAAACTAAAAATGGTGTGCTCTGAACAATAAAACAGGGTCGTTGAGCATCTTTTCTCATTTTTCTTGTGGTTGGGCACATTACCCTGTTGATGCATAGAGAGCTATTTATACATTTTGACCGCGTAGTTATTGCACTTTTTTATGAAACAGCTGTTTTTTTTTATAACCAACCTGCACCCTATTTGCGTAACACACTATCGATCGGAATCTGAATAATTTTGAAGCAAATTGCTAAACCATTGCTTCATAAGTTCGAAAAATTTGTCTGCTCAACACGTAAATAACGCCATGAATGTTGGTGAACTGTCAAAATGAAACCGATTCCTATGGATGAAAGTGTTACGCAATTGCCCCGCCGGGTCTAAGATCATGTGCTGAATTCATGGTTTGTCACATCTCTCGTTTGGACTCTCTATAATCCACAATTACCATTGACGTTGAAAATATATTCACACTAAGTTTTGCAGACGATAATTGATGATCGCATACGACGAGCAGGCATCGTCTTAACATATTATTATTATTTAATTAATGTATATGTCGCAGCCAACCGGTTTAATTAGCCGTGCTGGACCAATTTTGATAAAACTTTGTATGGAGGAAGCTGACACCCTGGATTAACATATAGGCTACTTTTTATCCTGATATGCCCACGGGATCGACATTTATGCGGGTGAAACCGCAGGGTGCAGCTAGTATACCTATAATGAAACAAAGTCGGATTAGTTACACCATTTATAGCTCAAGAACGGCTGGACCAATTTATATGGTCTTTGATTTGTTGGATTTGTCTCTGCCGTGAATAACAGAATAAACTATTAAAATATTGGAAAAGTTTACGAAAAAAAGTTCTGAGGCAGTGCGAAGCTCCGGCTTTTTGCCGGGTCAGCTACTTATTCAATAAAAACGTTATAGTGTTGTTGTTCAAACATTTGGAACTAGAATTTTTAATCATAATGTAGTGTCACTGCTGAAGTAAACAAATGTCAACTAACTCTTGGAGGCCACTGCAGGTACTTAGGTACAGTCAACAAGAGAGATAAGTATGCAGGATCGTCGGATATATTTGAAGTTTAGTAAGAAACCGATGGATGTTCTCGAATAAAATTTAATTTTGATACACTTACTACCATCTTTAATTGTGCTATTAATATATCACAGTATATTATCATTTATAATTTAAACATTGCGATATAAACTTTGAACATTAAAAAAAAAAAAAAAATAGAAAACAGCTGTTTAAATTTACCAAATTAACAACAGCTATTGGAACCACTGAACTTCCTCACCCGGCGCATTTTTATTTTTTTTTTTGGATAGAATAGACCCTTTTTAGTGTAATTTGAAAACCGCAAATTGCGAAATACTATAGGGGCCGAGAAAAAAATTCCCAAAGTTTGTTTTTTTCTGAAAACCTGCGATTTTTATAGTAGCTATTTTTTTTAGATAGAATAGACCCTTTTCAGATAGAATAGACCCTTTTTAGTGTAAATTTGAAAACCGCAAAGTTCGCAAAACCACAGTGGCCGAGAAAAAAATTCCCAATGTTTTTTGTAACCTTACCTCAAAACACTTAAAAGCTGCTTAAAAGGCGTAGTAGGAGCCCCGCGGGGCTCTATGGTCTAAAAAAAATAGCCACGAAGGGGATGGCGGGGTTTGTTCGCTCGCTACGCTCGCTCACTAGACCCCGCCATCCTCTTCTAACCTAACCTGTCCGAGTCGGGGTGCCCCAAGTCCCGAACTCGCTTCGCTCGCTCTTGCATCCTAAGTTGTCATTACAAATGTGTTATTTTTGTATATTATGTTGAAAATTGTGAAGCTACGAATAAACGGGTAAGGAAGTACAGTGGAGCCCAGCTATTTTTTACCAATTTACCAAATTAAATTTCAGTCGACACCATCCATCGGTTTCTTATCTCTTTTGTTGACTGTACATACTTAATCAATCCATCGTCCGCCTCCAACTTCACCAATTTTAGTTGTATCTTTCCTCAGCCGTCCAGCTATTAAATCATTAACATGTCGGCTGATCGATTGGGATCAGTTAATTTCCTGAGGCTGGGAGCGATGCTATAAGTTTTCGTGTTTGGACGTCCGACCGCATATTCTGTTTACAACGTATTTTAGATTGAGGGCCAATCGGTTGGTAATAGTTTGAGTTTGAGATGAACTATTAACGAGATACAAGTTTCTAATTATCAAGTATCTTCGGTACAGTTGAATCTCAATTAAGTTACGGTGTCATTTTCTGGGCGAACTCAACTGAAAAAGACACAGCATTAAAGGCCCAAAAAAGATGTCTCCGATCAATGTTTAAACTTAAAACTACAGACAGTTGTAAGCTTTATTTTAAGCAGCAAGTACATTGTATTTATATTTTCGGAGTAGCTGTGTTAGGGTGCGTCCACATCTGGCGAATGTGCCGCGAATGTGCAGCTCGCGAGCCGTTTGCGAGCTGCCCGCGAGATGCGCGTTTTTATGGTATCCTGCCTTTTCGCCGAAAATTGTTTATTTTCGGCGATGTTTCACTTTGACAACTACTGATTAGCAAATTTTTGTATGACAACGTTTCATTTGGTAGAATTTTACGTATCTCGGGACCATGGGGTCCCGGTCCTTTGGAAGGCGTACGAGGGGCCGAAGCCAACCCGCAGAGGCCCCTTAGGAAATTTTAATGAAATGTGGCACCAACCGACGATTATCCCTGTATGCACTATGCAGGTGCACCCAAGGACAACCCCCGGTTGGTGTAGGACTATTGCAGGATATGGAAAAATAAAAAGTTGGTTATGGGTTTGGGTGGCTAAAGTGGACTGGTTACCAAGAACTATGGAAGAACTATGACCCCTGTCTAATCAATGTTTTATATATATACGGATAAAATAGCAGGGGATGACTTGCACACTCAATAATGGGAAACGGCCGCTAGCACATAGTGACGTAGCGACAAGGGGGCAACATGTCCTGAAGTGCTTATGAGGAGTGGAGAGGTATTCCACGGCTATCAGGACAATCCCGGAAGTACGGTCAAGATCCCTACTAGCATCTTACTGAAATACTTCCTTCCTCCGAGCACGTTTGCTCTTGCGAATCTCCACTCAAGCCGGCCAATAAAGGCAAGAATGAGGTGGGAGCTCTGTTCCTCGTCATTGTTCACTCCAGCCGGCCAATAAAGGCAAGCCAGGGGTGAGAAACAAGACTTCTCCCGGGAGATAGGGTCCGTGGGGTCGCTACTGCCCAACGACGTCAACGTAGAGATACGGCGATTGTTAAGTTGATTATAATGACACAAAACTTTTGGGACATTTATCATTTGTCAAACATTTCACTAGGCCACACAACTATTAGACACCCTGACACCCTGGATTGTATGTATAGGCTACTTTTTATCCCGATATTCCTACGGGATCGACATTTGCGCGGGTGAAACCGCGGGGCGCGGCTAGTTCTTAACAAATAATTAATTGGTTTTTGGCTCTTTAAAAACCATTTCATTGTCATTCTGAATAACCAATGAAATCACGTGTCTATCATATTAACTGCATAAAACACAAAAGAAAAATCAGCAATTCATTCATTCCAGAATTAAATTTTAACAATAAATAACAGCAAGAGACGCACAATACACGAACTGAATAGAAGAGTGAGTGAAGGATTAATTAATTTTGTCAATCATTCCTTTGTCATTCAATCCTTTCATTATCAGATCCAATCAATGTGTTTGGCGGTGTGTGATCGTGGAGATGAAGGTTGGAAGTGTTCTAAGTTTTTGATGTAAATTCGAGGATTGGAGCTCGTTGCTTAGTTACCTACAGTCGATAGATTAATGTTTAGGTCGGTTCGTGGATGGGTGACCATCCATTTTATACCGAGACCCCTTCCCGCTTCGGAAAGTTATACGTTACGCCGTCGGTCCCGGTTGTCATTTGTAGATCTTCGACAGTCGTTATGGGTAGTCAGAAACCCGAAAGTCTCACCACCATTCATTCTTAAGGGGTTTTGTGTTAGGTACCCAGTTACTGTGCTGTAAAGGTCAGATCATCATCATCATTTCAGCCGAAAGACGTCCACTGCTGGACATAGGCCTCCCCCAAGCACCTCCACTTCGACCGGTTTTGTGCTTCTCGCATCCAACGAGTTCCTGCGGCCTTCACAAGGTCGTCGGTCCACCTTGTGGGAGGCCTTCCAACGCTACGCCTTCCGGTACGCGGTCGCCACTCCAGAACCTTTCGGCCCCATCGGCCATCTGTTCTGCGAGCAATGTGCCCTGCCCACTGCCACTTAAGTTTGGCAATTCTTCAAAGGTCAGATAGGCATTCTCTATTTAACATACTGGTAGTGATATTCAGCTGCATCTGGTAAGACTAGAAGCTTACTCTAACATGGGCTGTTGGGAAAATGCTAGGCAGATGATGAAATAATAATTTTGTTTCGGACCTGGGTACTTATTGCATTTGATATTAGTCTTTTTTAATGATCCTGAGGACGTAAGAGGGTAGTATCTAAGCTTGAGTATACACAGAGTGATCCCATCGACGCGCAAACGTTACCATTCTTTCCGTAAATGATTCTGGACCCGCCAGCGTTATTTCTTTCATAATTTTTTACCGCGGTAAAACAGCATTTAAAAAAATAATAACCGACGTTAATTTTCCACGCCAGAGGGTCTAAAATTGTGTAGGTACAGACGTCAGTACATCAAGCTACCCGAAACTGTCAAATTTTCCCAATCAACCTTGAACCTGCTGTAGCAATAAAGTTGAAAATTGATTAAAGAGACATATTGTAGTAGCCTGATGGGCTAGCGTCTATACATACTGAATTCATGGTAACATTTGCTCGTCTATGCCCGACAACCTGTAGATTAGGAGTAGCACCTACGGGAGCGGTTTTTAAGAGGATTGTATATATATCACTGAAGGTTCTGTATATCTTTCCCTAGATACGGTATCATGAAATGTAAAACAAATATTACCTTGAAAGTCTACCCTTTGGCATACGTGTCGCAAACATGGAGCTGTCATCGTGACAAATAAACGAGCGAAGCTAATATGCGCACGAAAAAAATACGTTATTCTGTCTCTCTGTGTTGTAAGGGTTGCTACCGGAGTCGAGTTTCGTTTCAATGGGTAGATAGATAAAACGTTTATTTAGTGCAACAAAAGACACAATACAGGCATTAAAAAATACCAAAAAAGGTGAGAAAAAAAACAAAAATTAAAAAGATAAATTGACCTATAGACACCTCACATGACATTTATAACATCGCTACTGGTCGGTGTGTCTCATGGTTGCACCAAATAAGAGTCCAGAGCCCTGATTCACAACCATACGAAAGGCTATCGTATCGAAAACCTGACATTTCTTTAATCTGATTTGACTTCCCCTCAACAGCAAATAGCTGTTGGAAGAATAGCGGGCGTCTATTTGATTTAAACTGACAAAATTTTCGGGTTTTGGACTTGTGAACAGCATTGAGAAGACTCCTACGATAACAATGATTAATGTTCGATACGATACGGAAGCATATCGAGTGTTTGTGAATAAGGGGACAGCTCAGC
The DNA here is from genome assembly GCA_947508005.1 of Amphipoea lucens. NCBI lineage: Eukaryota > Metazoa > Arthropoda > Insecta > Lepidoptera > Noctuidae > Amphipoea > Amphipoea lucens. The sequence continues at coordinate 2,473,853 of OX382364.1, forward strand.
ATTATGCCAGGTACAATACCTGACGCTGGTATCCTGCTGCATCCCGTTAGTGACACACGGATCTCGAGAAGACACATCTGAGTTTCAACAAAATGGGATTTATTACCGTTGGATCCCGTTTTTGAATCCCATTTTAATATTTTTGGCGTTGGATCCCGCAAAACATTATTATGTATTTCCGTTGGATCCCGAATTTAAAAAATGCAAGATAATTACGTTTTATTGTCGTTGAATCCCGAAAAGTATTTCCGTTGGATCCCGAATGCTTAAAAAAATATGAATGCGGGTGCTTTCAACAACAAAATTGTTTATAATAAAATGAGGGGTTCACTAATGTTTCACCAAAACTCCATTGACAAATTTTTAGTTTACAACCAACGTTTCGTATACTATTTATTTCACAAACAACTCATTTTCTATATAATCTAGTCGTTTCTGGCACTCGCCGGCCGCTCCCGCGGCACCGCTCGCTTCGCTCGCTCGGCTCGTGCGTAGGTGTCACAGTTTTAACCTAACCTAACCTAGCATTGTTTTTTTTTTTAATAATTAACCTAATCTAACTAGTTCGGTTCCGGGTAACCCACTAAAAATAATCTCTTTTTAGTGTTTGATAAAGGTAAATCACTTTTCTTCTGAAATGTACACATGTTGTTATAATATGGGATTCAACGGAAATAGCAAACGGGATCCATCGGTAATACCTAAAAAACGGGATCAAAAAACGGGATCCAACGGTAATAAACGCAAAATGGTATCTACATAGTAATAGAAATATAAATACTGAAGGCATAACCCGCTGGGTATTTGCGTAACACATTTATAGTATCAATGGCATTAATTTTGACAGTTCAACAACATTCATTGCGTTATATACGTTGTTGAGCAGATTTTGTTTTCGAACATTTGAAGCAATGATTTAGCAATATCCTTCAAAATTAATAATAAAATTTATTCAATAATATATGACCACTGCTCTCAAAAACGGTGAAGGAAAACATCGTGAGGAAACCAAAAATTCGAAGACATGTGACATCTACCAACCCGCACTGGGCCTCGTGGTAGATCATGGCCCACTCCCTCTCATAGAGAGGAGGCCTGTGTCCCAGCAGTGGGAACATTATAGGCTGATTATGTAATAATATATGGACTAGCGTTAAATACAGTTTTTCTTAAATCTATGTCAAGTTCACCATGGTTTGTGCCTGAACTAGGTAATCCTGTATTTCAGGCAATTATTCAGATTGTGATTGTCCGTAATTAGGGTGCTGGTTTCTACCCGCGATGGCAACGGTTGTTCTAGTCACATAATACCTAACAACTCATCCGTCGAATCCAAGAATCTGCCCAATATAGGAAATTATCGAGTAGCGAATCTGCCCAATTTCGAACCTGTCCAATCGGGAATCTGTCCTATACCGAATAAAGGAATCTATACAAATAAATAAAATTGGAGTGTCTGTTTGGAATTTTAAAATAACCGCTTTATACTAAATGCATATGGATTTATACACGGTACATATTCCAAAATATTTTTTTTACAATTTTTGTCTGTCTGTTTGTTTGTTCCGGCTAATCTCTGAAATGGCTGTACTGATTTTGACGGGACTTTCACTGGCAGATAGCTAATGTAATAAGGAGTAACTTAAGCTACTTTTATTTTAGAAAAAGAATTAGGGTTCCGCTCAAAAAAATTAAAACATTTTGCGTCATGCACGCGAACGAAGTCGCAGGCACAGCTAGTCTTACCTAAATTGGTATTTGCCACTTGAGAACCCTACACGCGTCCTTCAGCGCTGTTTTTTAAACCCACGTATACACAGACAGACGGAGTCGTCCAATGAAATATTTACATGTCGGATTTAATCGTCTCGTTTCGCACCTCGTTAATTATTCGGGGGAGTGGGGGAATTGAAGGAATTACATACATGTTTATGATGCGTGCTTACCCTTGCGATTGGGTGTTAAATTCCCCCTTGGTAAATTATTCGATTTAGAACGCGCCGCGTCGAGATTCGATTTAATGTGGTTATTTTAGAATTTCGTGTCGATGTTGATTATTATTTTATGATCGGTTTTGGTGAGACAGAGATTTAGCTGGATTCTACACGTATCGTAAATTTAGAGGGGCTCGTGGCAAAATAATAACAGCCGCATAGGTCGATCTATCAGGTTAAGCTACGCTTGCCGCGGTTGGTCTGTGGATGGGTGACCATCTTTACATACCGAGACCCCTCCGTGCCTCGGAAAGCACGTTAAGCCGTTGGTCCCGGCTGTCATTCATGGATCTTTGACAGTCGTTACAGGTAGTCAGAAGCCCGAAAGTCTGACAACCAGTCTTACCAAAAGGGGTATCGTATTATCTACCTAGTAACTGGGTTGTGGAGGTCAGATAGGCAGTCGCTCCATGTAAAATACTGGTATTCAGCTGCATCTAATTAGTCTGGAAGCCGACCCTAACATAGTTGGGAAAAGGCTAGGCAGATGATTATTTTTTGGTCTTGTCTTTGACGTTCGGTAATCCGGTTAATCATTTACTTTCTTGTAGTCATGATTTATAAGACAGTTTAATGACTTACTTATTGTTTTTACAAATATTTTGTACCTCTCCACGTATAGTGTAATGAACAGTCAGGAAAATTAGTTGTTTATCTATTTGACATGCCTACTATAACGTTAATTTGCCGTGTTATACCTAACCATTTCATACTACTGTCAAAGAATGAGAGCCAATGACGGTTTAATCCAAGTTTAATCATTTGACATTTTATTATCTAGAATCTTTTGACATTTTATTTAAAACTGTTTGACATTATATTTGAATTAATGAATGCTTTATTTGCCAGAATTTAGGTCAACATCGTTTATGGTAAAGTGACACATGGTTTCACTATAATATTCGACTGTCTAGTGTAAATTTTTAAGTGACTAACTGATCGAGGAATATTCTTGCATTATTAAAATACAAATATTACATTGTTAATTCATTTTAAGTCAAAACTACGATTATACTGTTATACATAATTATGTTTATACGATATACACAATTTCACTTGGAATAGTAATTAATAATTCATAGTATGTAAATTGCGTGTGTATGTCACACAATGTAAATTGATTTAGGAATAAATCAATAAAAAAACCGGCCAAGTGCGAGTCGGACTCGCCCATGAAGGGTTCCGTAGCAGCAAGTAACATAATATAAAAGTTCTTGTAGTTCGTTGTAACTTTGTGAAAGGTACTAAATTGCGGTTTTCGATTTATGACGTATTAAAAAAAAACTACTTATTAGATCTCGTTCAAACCAATTTTCGGTGGAAGTTTACATGGTAATGTACATTATATATATTTTTTTAATTTTATCATTCTCTTATTTTAGAAGTTAGAGGGGGGGGGGACACACATTTTACCACTTTGGAAGTGTCTCTCGCGCAAACTATTCAGTTCAGAAAAAAATGATATTAGAAACCTCAATATCATTTTTGAAGACCTATCCATACAGGTTTGATGAAAAAAAATTTTTGGAGTTTCAGTTGTAAGTATGGGGAACCCCAAAATTTATTGTTTTTTTTCTATTTTTGTGTGAAAATCTTACTGCGGTTCACAGAATACATCTACTTACCAAGTTTCAACAGTATAGTTCTTATAGTTTCGGAAAAAAGTGGCTGTGACATACGGACGGACGGACAGACAGACAGACATGACGAATCCATAAGGGTTCCGTTTTTTGCCATTTGGCTACGGAACCCTAAAAACCGAGTGTGCTTATAACCACACGACTGAAGTGAAACTTCAAACGTATTTGGCTATGAGAGGAAGAGAGAAAGAAAATGTGCGCGCGCACTGCTTACTCTTGCTTATATCCCCCACTCAACTCCCGTTCGCCTCGCCCGATCACACTTTTCGTAACGCTTACGTCACGCGTTCGCCAGCTTACTCCCCAAGTCAAGAGTGCGTAAATAAGTTTCACTTCAAAAATGCTCAGAGTTCGAATTAATTACAATATTTCCAGAATAACTGCGCCTACACGTGTGCAAAATGAACTCGTCGGGTGGAACAGCCCACCCAGTTAGCTCCTTCCTCGCCTCACTAATCATGTTAAATATACAGGCCCACCTTATTTGATTACCGGTTAGACATAAGACTTAATACAATGAGTCAAGGTCACTCGTTATAAGGGTTTTCTTTCTTCTGAATTTATTAGAGTTGTTGCCAGGGGCCTGTGGCTAAGTAATAACGGCCGTACGGTTCGATAAATCAGGTTAAGCTACGCTTGCCGCGGTTGGTCCATGGATCGGTGACCATCTTTACATAACAAGACTCCTCCGTACCTCCGAAAGCACGTTAAACCGTTGGTCCCGGCTGTCATTCGTGGATTTTTGACAGTCGAGTCAGTCTTACCAAGGGTAATCGTATTACCCAATAACTGGGTTGTGGAGGACAGATAGGCAGTCGCTCCATTTATAATACTGGTTTTCAGCTGCATTCGGTTAGACTGGAAGCCGACCACAACAGATTTGGGAAAGGCTAGGCAGATGATATTGTTGCTAGGCAGACTACTACAGTATATTTAGAATGCAAACACAGCATCGCATAAAGCATAATCGGCCTGTAATGTTCCCACTGGTGGAACATCTAATCAAATCTAATAAAATCATTATATTTCTTTGCAACATACAAATACAAGGCCTTCTCTTTGTGAGAGGAGGCCTTTGTACTTTTTGAATAGAGCAGCCAGTCCTGCGAGGCAATTGCGTAACACATCATCAATCGGAATTGGTTTCATTTTTACAGTTCAACAACATTCATTGCGTTATTTACGCTGTTGAGCTGACACATTTTTTTAACCGACGAGAAAAAACGGAGGAGGTTCTCAATTCGACGCGTATTTTTTTTTTTTTTTTTTTTTTTTTTTTTTTTTTTATTTATGATCACGCATATCTTTTTACAGAGCAGTCCGATTTTGATAATTCTTTTTTTATTAGAAAGGGTATACCCTGAAGTTGGTCCCATATAAATTTGGAAAAAAAATTCCAACCCTAAGGGTTAGAAAACAGGGGATGATTGATTGTTCACTCACTGATTGTGATGTATGACCACGCTTAACTTTTTACAGAGTAGTCCGATTTTGATAGTTCTTCTTTTGTTGGATAGGACATACTTCGAAGTTTGTCCCATGTAAATTTGGAAAAAAAAAACCTACCCTAAGGGTGGGAAAATAGGGGTGACTTATTGTTCATTCACAGATTTTAATGCTGAGCTGTGTATTACAATTAAAATAAAAGGCCTATCTATGTTGGTATATAAAACCTGTTTTTTTTAAGTATTACATTATATTATTTAGTATTATATTACACAAAAAATAATAGTTAAAGTAGGATTATATAACAGTTAATGTCTAAAGTAAGGTAGGTATTTTAAAAGTAATCAAACATTAAGCATGTAGTAATTAGTAAATTATAGCCTCAAAAAATTATAAAATAAAAACTTTTTAACAAAAAATTAAACCTCCGAAAAAACTGAAAAGCAAAAAATAATAAACTTTTTTTATTTAACCTTAATAAATAAGTTCTTAAACTAATGCAAGTATACCTAAGTAATTTTGAGTCGGCGCCAAACAATCAATGAACAAAGATTACTAAATTACGTGAAATCTATAGCGATAAACATTAACATTTCAAACAAAAAATGCGCTCTCCGCACGACCACTCGCAACGAATTAATTTGCTTGTTTGGCGCCGACTCTAAATTACTTAGGTATACTTGCATTAGTTTAAGAACTTATTTATTAAGGTTAAATAAAAAAAGTTTATTATTTTTTGCTTTTCAGTTTTTTCGGAGGTTTAATTTTTTGTTAAAAAGTTTTTCGAACTTATGAAGCAATGGATTAGCAATTTGCTTCAAAATGATTCAGATTCCGATCGATAGTGTGTTACGCAATTAGGGTGCTGCTCATTATCAAAACATTTTATTCAAATTCAAAATTAATTATTATCTTTAGCCCGTGGCTGCACCCGCGTGGAACCGGGATAAAATATATCTTATGTCCTAACCCAGGGCACGTTCTAGTTACCTGCATGCTAATAGAAACCCATTCAGCATTTGAAGCGTGAAAATGTAACAGACAGACAGAGTAACTATTACCTTTACATCTATATATTTAATTATACAATGTGGAGATGACAATACAACAATAAATGAAAACACTAGCAATACTAATGCATAGGAGTATTTAGGAACCATCCAATAAATCGTAACTTTGAAATTAAAAAAATGATTTTTTCTAACATAAGAGTCTTTGGTCAACTGGACCCACTCGAACTGGACCCGCGGGTCCAGCCTAAAAGTGAAAACAAAAAAGAACACACTTTAAATATTGCGACAAGAGCGCGATGTTATTGACTCAACAAACATATGGCCGAAACCTGAAAAAATTGTATAGGTCAGTGTGCCGGGCACCCCTTTTTTTGCAGTTTTGTAAAAAATTTAACATTTGTAGTAAGTAATAACTTCCGCATGCATGACTCTTACGAGTATATCTCCAGCACAAGGTATAATATGCATTAGTTCCAATCGGGAAATAAAATTTAAGAACAAATTTGACGAAGGTTATTGAACCAGCGAGCTGACAACATGCTGTGTTTAATTGCAGAAGTCTTTAACCTACCGGTGCTGGCTTGTTAACGGCTACATCATGTAGAAAATGTTAAAAATGAAAAATAATGTCCAGTGACTAAACTATTGGATATATTTAATTGAAATTTTGTATGCAGACTGGGAACGTCATTAGGTATACGAGGTTTAATTTATTGTTGCATTGTCATCTCCACATTGTATAAAATTCAAAGTCCTGCCTGACTGATATATCAACGCACAGCCTAAACTGCTGGTCCTAGAGACATGAAATTTGGAGGGTGTGTTCTTTGTGAAGAGTCATTAAGTCAGCCTTTGCACTTTTTGTGCGAATAGTTTAAATAAATCACATCACACTAATATTATAAAGGCGAAAGTTTGTGAGTGTGTGTGTGTGTGTGTGTTTATATGTTTGTTACATCTTCACGCTCAAACAGCTGAACCAATTTTGATAAAATTTTGTATGGAGGTAGCTGACACCCTAGATTAACATATAGGCTACTTTTTATCCCGATATTCCCATGGGATCGAAACTTATGCGGGTGAAACCACGGGGCGCACCTAGTAATAAATAAATAAGAGTAGATAGTGCTCGGCTTAGGTCAAATTGTGTCGAGCCGACCCGAACCATGCATGGATAGATGCGGAACAGAATTTGCCGCTCCAATATGTATAGTAATTGCTTCGGGTTGCCTTTGTTGTTCAACAAAATCTTCCGAATCGAACAAGTGTGTAGCACTCCTTATATCAAAATCAACTGAACTGATAAATAATATAGGTATAGGGGAGTACACACAGCACACTGGAGCGGAATACGGTTCGCTTGTTTCAATACGATGTGTCTATCGCCTAAAAGAGGAATGAAAGGAGTTCTTTGGTCGTATAAGTGTTTGCTGAAGCGATAAATCGGAAAATTCACGCTTAAGCTGATAGGTATATGATTAGGTTCGTGGTAATTCGAGTAATACGAAAGGTAAAGGACGTTACATCATTCAAAGACTTTATATTTATTCTCTTTGACCTCATTCAAGCGTCAAACATTTTATGCCCATAAAATTAAAGCCAGAAAAAAAAGTACTATTTTCTTATGGGAAATAACATCTTGAGATTTTTTTACTATTACCGCGAAAGTCTAATATTAACCCCCCGGCTGCTATTTGAGATTGAAAATGCCGAAAGTTATATTTTTTATAACAAGTGTTTGAAGCATATTAAAAAAAAATTAACATCCTGAACATGTTTTAACTATAAACTTGTTATTAAAATACCTATGATTTTTGTCATTTTTAACCGACTTTAAAAAAGGAGGTTCTGTATTCGACCCGTATGTATGTATGTATGTATGTATGTTTGTATGTCCGCGATTATCTCAAAAACTACTGAACCGATTTTGATAATTCTTTCATTAGTGTGATCTACATACTTTCAGGAAGGTTTTAGTATATTATAATACATTAGGTAATTATTCTTATGTACGAAGTTATATGCATAAATGTACTGCATCTCCGGCATTTCTATGCGAATTTTGATGATTCTTCGAGTTGTGTCTTCAATTCTTCAATGCACTAGTGTTAATTGAATTTATGTGGGGTAGGTACAACTAAAAAGTGAAAAATAAAAACTTTTTTACAAAAAAAACAACCGACTTCAAAAAAAAACACTACAAAGTGAAAAATAACTTTAACTTCGGAAGTCGGTGTCAAAAAACGAAAATGCGGAACCAAAGACACCGACTTCCGAAATTAAAGTTATTTTTCACTTTGTAGTGTTTTTTTTTTGAAGTCGGTTGTTTTTTTTGTAAAAAAGTTTTTATCAATCTCAAATAGCAGCCGGGGATTTAATGGTGGTAGACTTTCGTTGTAATAGTAAAAAATGCTCAAGAGGTCATCCATACTATCCATACTAATATTATAAATTCGAAAGTAACTCTGTCTGTCTGGATGTTACGTTTTCACGCCTAAACCGCTGAACCGATTTAAATGAAATTTGGTATAGAGATAGTTTGAGTTCCAAGAAAGGACATAGGATACTTTTTATCCCGATGTTCCCACGGGATCGAGACTTGTGCGGGTGAAACCGCGGGGCGCAGCTAGTCCATACTAATATTATAAATTCGAAAGTAACTCTGTCTGTATGTTACCTTTTCACGCCTAAACCGCTGAACCGATTTAGATGAAATTTGGTATAGAGACAGTTTGAGTCCCGGGAAAGGATATAGGATACTTTTTATCAGATTATAGGATTTTTTTTCTATCCCGATATTCCCACGGGATCCGAGACTTATGCGGGTGAAACCGCGGGGCGCAGCTAGTTTCCCATAAAACCAGCAAAACTTTTTATTTCTGACTGCTTTCATTTTTGGGTACGAAATGAATGATGTCCTTTTGGTATAAAAGGTAAAGAACTTTGATGTGAAATGTTTCTATATTGAAGAAACACTTGGAATTAGGGGATCGAGGAGGGGGGGGGGGCATGTAGGGGGGGACCAGACCGGCATAAATCGATTTTGATTAGAGTATGTTTGTTTATTGTTGCCACCGTGGGCAAAACCTGGGAGGCAATTGCGTAACACATTATCAATCGGAATCGGTTTCATTTTGACAGTTCAACAACATTCATTGCGCTATTTACGTGTTTGTTTTTTTCTTTTTGTTTAAAATTCTATTGTTTTGGTACACCACTTTTACCATTTATAATTTGGCATTGAAGAGCGGGGCCTCCTAGCACAGGTATATCTTTACTTAAAAGGAGGTCCCTATGTAAGATTTACTGTAAAAGTTGTACATGTTACTGCAATAAACTTTTTGTATTTTTTGTATTTTGTTTAGCTGATTTTTTTTTCGAACTGATGAAGCAATGGATTAGAAATTTGCTTCAAAATGATTCTGATTCCGATTGATAGTGTGTTACGCAATTAGGGTGCTGGATGAGGCTGACACAGGAGCGTGGAGATTGGCACAAGAAAAGAGAGGCCTATGCCCAGCAGTTGGTTTTTTTTAATTTTGATATACCCAGTATCACTCTCAAAATACGTAAATACGAATCTAACGACACCTCTCAAGCTAAAATCCATCGAGCCGTTCAGGCCGCAGAGCGTGCCAAACAATTATACATACATAAAAACATACATACATACATATTCTCGAAATACATAACCCTCCTTCTGGCGCAGTTGGGTAAAAATACAAGTTACCCAACACATCTTGCTCTTTATTTTTTTTTAATTTGAAGTGTGCTTGGTCTTGATTCTAGTCTAGGTCAAAGATGACAGAGACAAAGTCGACGATGGAGTGAGCTTACCCAGAAGAAGCCTATTCACTCTCACTTTGAAGAGATTCATGTAATTTAATAACAGAAATGTCACAGTCCTAGGGTGGAATGCTAACAAGGAGAGGGGTGTTCTAGGAGGGACTGATGAGTAATTCCATTCATAAATCCTCGATCTACGGGTGGAAATTGAATTGTGCGCGTGATTTGTGAAAACTTATAAATTATAGACTTTTTAGATTAGGTGTCATAGGCAAATGTGTATTATTATTTACTAACTGCGCGCCGCGGTTTCACCCACTTAAGTTTCAATCCTGTGGGAATATCGGGATAAAAAGTAGCCTATATGTTAATCCAGGGTATCAGCTACCTCTATACAAAATTTTATCAAAATTGGTCTAGCCGTTTGAGCGTGAAGAAGTAACAAACATAAACACACACACACTCACAAACTTTCGCCTTTATAATATTAGTGTGATTTTATTTATTAAGGGATAATAAACAACTACAACATATATCCATACTAATCACACTAATATTATAAAGGCGAAAGTTTGTGAGTGTGTGTGTGCGTTTATATGTTTGTTACTTCTTCACGCTCAAACGGCTGGACCAATTTTGATGAAATTTGGTATAGAGATTGCTTGAGTCCCGGGAAAGGACATAGGGTACTTTTTATCCCTAAATTCCCACGGGATCGACACTTATGCGGGTGAAACCGCGGGGCGCAGCTAGTATTATAAATGCGGAAGTGTGTCTGTCTGTCTGTTACCTCTTCACGCTTAAACCGCTGAACCGATTTAAATGAAATTTGGTATTGAGATAGTTTGAGTCCCGGTAAAGGACATAGGATAGTTTTTATCCAGATATTCTCACGGGAAACTTATGCGGGTGAAACCGCGGGGCGCTGGTAGTAATACATAAAGTTAACAAAAGTTTAAGTAATAATATTGCAATCCACGGTATTATCCGCAGATAAGACATTAAAAGATCAGTATTATGTTGGAAATTATATGGAATTTAGGCCCTGCTCATGGCCTCGAGCGATGCGACTTCAGTCAAGAGACACGCGCGCACGTCTCCTGTTTCCGTCTGTCACATCGCAAGGGCGCACGTCGCGTCGCAGTGACTCGTGGAATGCTCAAAACAACTTCTTTCATTTGTTTTGCTGTCGCAAGACGCGCGTCGCTTGAGCGGATAGCTCGTAACCATGGGGTTCCAGGACAATCACACTATAATCACACTATCACACTTCACACTAATATTATAAAGGCGAAAGTTTGTGAGTGTGTGTGTGTGTGTGTTTATATGTTTGTTACTTCTTCACGCTCAAACCGCTGAACCGATTTAGATGAAATTTGGTATAGAGATAGCTTGAGTCCCGGGAAAGGACATAGGATACTTTTTATCCCGATATTCCCACGGGATCGAAACTTATGCGGGTGAAACCGCGGGGCACAGCTAGTTAGATCTAAAACTACGTACAAAAATCCAATAACACTACCCGACCTGGGCGTCAAACCCAGGACCGCAGCCACGTTTTCGGCCACTTGAACAACGAGAACAGAGGACTTCGGTACAGATGATGGCAATACTGAATGCTTTGTAAACTGTAGATTTGTTGACCATTTTCTACTTTATTAAGTACTTGGTAGGTACTTGTTGACAGACCTACTCAGTCACTATCCTCCCATAACAATTAAGGCGATATACTGAAAAAATGTGTTTTTTTTTATTTCGTGTAACTTGTTAAGTATGTGGAATAGGGATTTAACATTTTGGTACATGTTTTTTGACTCTTTGGTCTAGTATCATGTAAAAGGAATACACGATTCAATTAATTATTTTTTCATACAAAAAAAAATTGCAAAGTTATATCTATTTTTTTTTACTTTTTTCAACATCACGTCGTAACTATTCAATGGAATTTACTTTAAAACATAGAGAAAGAATTATCATATCAAAGTTTACTAAAAGTAGTTTTAAATTTAATTCATTTTTTTGTTAAAAAAGAAGTATTCGTTTTGGCACATACTTCGTTTTATTCCGAGCGCACGCACATTATAGCCATCACTCTTCTTTTGCGTTTCAAAAGTAATTGCATCACTTTCGCTCGCTTAGTAGGTTTTCGAGGTAGCGCCGTAACACTGTAATTTGAAAACGTTGTAAAAACCAATTATTTTTAAAAGATTAACTGTAGTTTCTTGCCGGCTTTTCTCCATAGGAAACGACCAATAAAATTTTCCAATTTTATTGGTCGTTTTCCCGGCGCACGGTTCCCCATGCTTCTAGATTCTGACGTTTCATATGTAGGTTTAGGTACTCGTATGGGAAAAAAAAAAATTGATTTGATTTGTACGAAGAAGGAAAAGCAATTTGTTTGATTTATTATTATATCTGTCGTTTCGATGGGTCGTAGTCGTCGTGTCCGGTAAGTGGACCATTCCAATCACATTTTCTTTATTCGGCAATAATGTTTTGTCCACGCTCTGTAGCCTTATTTTTATTTTCGGCCTTTCCGCGCCGTCTCTTAGTAAAACTTAGTAAAACAAGATGAAAAGATTTCTATGCTAACATTTTCTAAAATAGTTAGTGTTGAGGTACTTTAATAAGATAAATGCTGATGAAAAGACATTTTGGACATTACTTTAAGATTAGATTCAAAGAATTTTTTTTTCTTGTAGAAACGTAAATTGGACCCTGTAGTCTGCTTCTAATCTGGAACCCTAATATTTTTCAATAAAGGCTTCTCAGCTTTTATTGAAAAATGTAAGGGTTCTATGTAATTTTCAACATACCTTTTTCAGCGATACATCTACGACTAAAAACACTTGAATAGTAAGTAAGTAGCAAGTAATAGTAATACGAAACACTTATAAACTTACTTTCTTTGTGGGTATTAACATTTTTATTTTACACTAGCTTCTGCCCGCGACTTCGTCCGCGTGAAATTCGTACTTTCCTCTAAAAGTTTCGAAAATGTATGTTGGTATGATCTTTATAATTAATTTAGATAAATAAGTATTCGTAATAAGTAGTCGGGCCAATTTTTGAGTTTATAGAACAAAGGAATCAGATTTTTCAAATAAACTGTATCCCCGCTTTTCACCCCCACAGGGGTGGAATTTTTCAACTTGACTCAGTTTATTTATACCAATTTTCGAGCTAATCAAGCCACGCGGTAAAATCCTCCCCTTTAAAATTAACTATCTTTTCACACAGTTAGGGGTAGATTTTCGAAAAGCCCTGATACATGTTATTAATTATTTTTAGTCCTTAGTATAAATACTGAGTTTCAAGTTAATCGGACAGGGCGTTAAAATTCTTCCATACAAATTTTGACACCCCCCAATACCTCTTTAGGGGGTATTTTAGAAAAACGAAAAATTCCAAACTTCATAATTTACTTAGATAAATATTCGTGCCAAGTTTCAAGGTTATTAACTCAAGAAATAAGATTTTTCATACCAACAAAATCCCCCCTTTTCACCCCCTTAAAGGTTTAATTTCCAAAAACCCCTTCTTATTCGATACCTACTCTTCACAAAGAACACACCCTCCAAAATTCATGTCCCTAGAAAGGACCAGCGATTTAGACTGTGCATTGATATTTCAGTCAGGTCGTTCATCCCCCATTTGGGGGAGAAATTATCAAAAACGCTGAGACACGTATAAATTAATTTGCAATCGTTAGCCTAAATACAAAATTTAAAGATCCTAACTTTTAAACTGACGGACTTTCATACACAACTTCATCCCCCCTTTTAACCCTTTGGGGGTAGAATTATCAAAAACGCTGAGACACGTATAAATTAATTTTTAATCGTCAGCCTAAACACAAAATTTAATGATCCTAACTTTAAAACTGACGGACTTTCATACAAACTTTCATCCCCTATTTAACTCCCTTAGGGGTTGAATTTCAAAAAATCCTTCCTTATTCCTTGTCTACGCAACAAAAAAGAAATGAAAATAAAGCTGAAACGCCTGTGCAATACTATCTACCTATACCTACTTCACTTAAAAATAAATACTTATAACTACTTTAATTAATAAAAGTACCTACGCTTAATAATTTTTAATTTGAACGAATATTTAAACACTACCAAAACAACTCATACCTATTTTACAAAATAACAACAAAAGAAATTCAAATAAACTATTTAAAGACTAAAAGTCGCGCTGATAAGCACGGTTATTCAATATCAATTATTGTCTGTCAATAAGGTCGAACGCTCTGAACGCATCAACAGCCAAATATTGAATGAAGCTGAGAAGCTCGCTCTCGGACCTCCCGCCTTTTTATACCCTACCGCCGCCGCGACCCGTGTCGAGCGCGGCAACCGTTACACAAAAATAATCCTTATTCCTTCAGTGCGACGGCGCGATGGCTTATTTCATGTATAAGTTTGGTGTTTCTATACCGATTTCTATGATTCTTTTTTTATTGAATAGGTAATAATGTTAACTTTTTTAAATTAGGGATGAGTGAGAGTATTATAAACGTAAGAGTAAACAAATATAATCAGAATGCTCCGAACTGCTAAGCAATCAGGAGTTACACGTGTTATTGTGAATCAACCATAAAAGATAGACATATGCTGTTGCGGGATATTTTTTAGACAATTTTATGTAGAATATTTCCGTCATACATGATTTCTATGTAACTTTAACCATTAAGGCTGCACACGCGACGGAAGCTTAAAAAATGGAGTAACTTCTCCCGTTTTCCCAACATTTCCCTTCACTACTCTGCTCCTATTGATTGTAGCGTGATGAAAAGTATACTATAACCTGCTCAGGAGTATGAAGAATAATTGTACCAAGTTTCGTTAAAATCCGTCGAGTAGTTTTTGTTTCTATAAGGAACATACAGACAGACAGACAGACAGACAGACAGACAGACAGACAGACAAAAATTTTACTGATTGCATTTTTGGCATCAGTATCGATCACTAATCACCCCCTGATAGTTATTTTGAAAATATATTTCATGTACAGAATTGACCTCTCTACAGATTTATTATAAGTATAGATTTTTAGGTTTCCGTACCTCAAAAAGAAAAAAAAACAGAACCCTTATAGGATCACTTTTTTGTCCGTCTGTTTGTCTATCTGTCAAGATCCTTTATCTCAGGTGCGCGTGGAGGTATCGAGTTGAAATTAAAACCATATACTCAACTCTGAGAAGTTTGATTTTTTCACAGCTTCAAGGGACTGAAATCAAACTTCTAAGTTAACGTAAAAAAAAGATACTGCCGTTTATGCTGCAAAAAACGTATATTTCGACACTCTCACGGGAATCATAATTTATAGGGTCCTTTCCGTTGACCTATAGAATCATGAAATTTGGCAAGAAGCATTCTCATGTAGCACAAGTAAAGGAAAAAATCCGAAAACCGTAACTTTGTCGTTACATACCTACAAATTTGTACGGAACCCTCGGTGCGCGAGTCCGACTCGCCCTCGACCGGTTTTGGAAACTAAAATCAAGAACGTATATAACGTGGGCCTTAATAAACTTTGACGTAACAAGTTGCGATTATTTAGTGTCAAAATAAAGGACAACACGGCTCAGACAAGAATATTAATGTTAGCGACCCTTGTAACTTTCAGGGGCACATGTAACTTGAGATATTTCTGAAAATAGATGATAATGTATTTAGGGGTTGGTTGAAAACAATATTTTGTGAGGTACACCTCTAGCTTTGGGCAATATTAATAAATAAATAAAAAAAATAAAAATCTTTTATTGGCAGGCATCGTAGGCCCATAGCGTGTTAGTATTACAAGTAACTTAAAAAACTATGTTATTAGGTAGTAGATAAAAAAAATTGAGCACACATTTACAATCTAACTTGATTTAAATAAAAAACACAATAAAAAGCACCCAATTACAGGAAGGTTTATCAAGCCCCATGTCTGGCATGCAGCTTGATAAACCTATCCATTGTAAGCCCTTCTAACCTTTCTGAAAATACCCTCAGGATGCTATTGTCGCTTCCTCTCAATCTGCCTATTATTGACTTCACTTTCTTGCGCATGATCGCAAAATAATCGTCAGTGTGCGCTTCAGCGAACATCAGTGACGCACTACAGTACGGAGGAAGCCTCAACAGCGCCCTGAAGGCATTGCTGTATTGTATATTAGGACTAAAGTTTTAGTAGTTACAACAAGTTAGTGTAGGGTTCATCGATGTATGCTGTTATTGAGAGATATGTTAGCTACCAGCCTATGAAAGAAAGAAAGAAAATACGTTGGTTTGTTTCCGCGCTTCGCATGTTCGCCGAAGCCCATGTTGACGACCTTCATGCCATTATGAGGAAGAGAACAGCGTCAATAATGGGTAGGTTGCGCGGAAGCTCCAACAGCATCCTAAAAACATTATTAGACAAAGTGGACAGTCGCTTTATAAGGCACTGGGTACGGATGTACGTGCCATTGTGTGTAGCGCCTCGTCTTTTTTAACCGACTTCTAAAAAAGGAGGAGGTTCTCAATTCGAATGTTTGTATTTTTTTTTTTTTTTTTTTTTTTTTTGTGTTTGTTCGCGCATAACTCCGTCGTTTCCCAACCGATTTGAAAAATTCTTTTTTTGTTAGAAAGGGTATACTTCCCAAATGGTCCCATGAAAATTTTATCGAAATCGGATGAGCGGTTTTTGAAAAATCAACAAAAATCTAAAAATTTATCTACATTGTCTACATTAACGATCTTTTTGTTTACTTTTTTGTGGGGTAGGTACAACTAAAAAGTGAAAAATAAAAACTTTTTTACAAAAAAAACAACCGACTTCAAAAAAAACACTACAAAGTGATAAATAACTTTAATTTCGGAAGTCGGTGTCAAAAAACGAAAATGCGGAATCAACGACACCGACTTCCGAAATTAAAGTTATTTATCACTTTGTAGTGTTTTTTTTGAAGTCGGTTGTTTTTTTTGTAAAAAAGTTTTTTTAGTTGTATTAGTTTGTAAAAGTTTACTAACATGTAGTTTTTAAGTCATTGTTACTAACATTACGTGATCTCTCTTGGACTCTAATCCAACAAACGATCTGTTTGTGGACGAGTGGACGAAGATTTTGTCGGCATGTCAGAAGTGCTGTGAGAGGGATGTATGAAAGTGTTGTTAACTTTTTGTGTGTTGTTAGATTTTATATTTACCTAATCTTTTATTTGTTTGTGTTTTTTTTTTGTATTTATTTACTGTAATTGGTTTTAAACCGTTTCAATAAAATAAAATAAGTAATTATTTGTACTTGTATGTATGTATAGTCCAAAATAAAGAATATATTTTTATTTTGCGCAAAACATGACGCAGAGAAAGAACACAAACACAAAAATTAACAATTTTGGGGGAAATATGCGTCACATCCAAGCAAAACGGCCATCGCTCAGCATAATGCTACGACCCTATGCGAGACAGAGGTGGTGCTGGTATGAATACAAGATTAAATAAAATTAATCTCACGATCTCTTAAAATATTTATCTCTCAAACTCGTTTTATCCGTCACAACATTCGCAAAATATTTTTACTTTCTATAATACCCAAAAAAAGAAATCTCTCTTAAAAATTCCTTCGCTTAGGTTTTCGCCGAGGTACCAGGATCGCATGAATTTATAAGAAGTCAGGGGCCGAGCACTCGGTTCTTGAAACGTCACTAAATGAGTTTGGGGAACGGGATGTGCCGCGTCGTGTACCTAATGAAGAACAGGAAATGTGTAAAAGCTAATATACAGTACAAATTGGAGTTTATGAAATTGTTTATTCTATCGGAATCACTTTTACATGTCGTATAAAAATGGGCTCGTTAAGAAGTAATAACAGCCGCACGGGTCGATCGATCAGGTTAAGCTACGCTTGCCACGGTCGGTCCGTGAATGGGTGACCATTTTTACATACCGAGACTCCGTGCCTCAGAAAGCATGTTACGTCATTGGTCCTGGCTGTCATTCTTAAATCTTTGACAGTCGTTACGGGTCGTCAGAAGCCCATTAGTCTGACAACCAGTCTTACCAAGAGGTATCGTGTTACCCAGTAACTGGGTTGTAGAGGTCAGATAGGCAGTCGCTCCATGTAAAATACCGGTATTCTGCTGCATCTGGTTAGACTGGAAGCCGACCTCAACATAGTTGGGAAAAGGTAGGCTAGGTGGATTGATTTTTTTATATGATTATCCCTGAGAAGAAATGGCGAATTAAACTCAAGGGTTATTTTAAAGTCTGTTTTAAAGTCTAGATAAGGTAAAGTGTCAAGTTTTATACAGGCTGAAATTGAAAACATGCGACAAATCGAAATGAGAGATTGTGCTCATCATTATGAACAACTTTTACTATGGGACCAAACCTGTAATCGCGAAATGAAAACCAGCTGTTCCTTACATTTATGTTCGCATAACTCGTCAAAATGTAGGAAGCAGCTGATTTTTTTTTTCGCGATTTCAGTTTTGGTCCCATAGTAAAAGTTGTTCATAATGATGAGCACAATCTCTCATTTCGATTTGTCGCATGTTTTCAATTTCAACCTGTATAATAGCCTACATGTTTTGTTGTAGATAAGTACAGACGCCAGCACATCAAGTTACCCGAATCTGTCAAATTTTCCCAATCAACTTTGAATCTTATAATTTAGAGATAAGGTTGAAAATCTATTAAAGAAATTTGACAGATTGTAGTACTCGTAGCTTGATGTGCTGGCGTCTGTGCAAATGTATGGTCTCGTTTTCAGATGTTCGGATAATATGAGTAAACTGTAATGTTGGGACAAATTATAGTTGATTGGAGAAACCCTTCATATCGAATGATGGCATTATTATAGACGTGAAATAATAGAAATTATTTTTTAAACTGAGGCAGGACATTGCCGTCGAGGTAGACCTAGGCGAAGGTGGTGTGATGATCTAATATCATTTGTAGGGCCAACATGGCCAGAGATCGCACACGACAGGGAGGTTTGGAAGAAAGAAGAATCATAAAAATTCGCATAGAAATGCCGGAGATGCAGTACATTTATACATATATCTTCGTACATAGGAATAATTATCAAATTTATTTTATACTAAAACCTTCCTGAAAGTATGCAGATCACATTAGTGAAAGAATTATCAAAATTGGTTCATAGGTTTTTGAGAAAATCGCGGACATATAAACATACATACGGGTAGAATACAGAGCCTCCTTTTTTGAAGTCGGTTAAAAAAGGGGAGACCTTTGCCCAGCAGTGGGACAAAAAAAAAATTTAGGAACTATATCGCAGTGGCCGATAATGCTACTGCTGAGCATGAGGTCCTGGGTTCGACCCAGGTCAGGCAGTGTTCGCAGCAGCAGCCCGGACATTGGATTTTTGCCCGGTTGATGGCAATAGGCTGACCCCCAAATACGTGGGACCTAAACATCCCTAGCAAAATTATTGGTTTATTTATTTATTTAATCACTTACAACTATTATTACAGGCACAACCCAATGCAATAGTGAAGCCAACCTTATTATAACAACTTACTTTCTAAAACTTATTACATATAATGTTATCCTTGTGAATTCACTCCGTGTACAGTCACGTCTAAAAGTATATTATATACACTTGGCTTTATTCAAAGGCGATTTTCTCCTTTATTTTTGAATGAAATTTTATGTTATTACGAAAATAGTATTTTCAAAGCAAAGAAAAAAAAATGTGGGTGTAGGTACTATAGGTGCTCCTCTGGCTGATCCTTCGGGGATTATAGCCGTGATGCTATGTTATAATGTCTAAAGGATAGACCGGCTGTCAGACCAGAGTTTAAAAGTTATGTCTGTTGACACACCAGTGACGGATTTACACATTTGCCGCCAATAGGCTATTCAAATTTTGCCGCCCCTACCGACCTCTCAAATAATATCCCATGTCTTTTAGGTTTACTGCTTCGCCTTTTCTTCAAAATACTTAAAATGTTCTCGTTCATCAGCTACGAAAAACTTGCAAAGAGATTTGTAAAGATCGGCAACTATGATAAAATCTACGGTAGAAGCCTGAATTTGAGCATTCACTTTGTTTATTCTTTCCAAAAAAAACATGGTTGGTATTTTTTTAATTTCAGTAAGGCATTTAGAAAAATGTTAGCCCCAAATTTGCCGCCCCTAAAATCTGCCACCAGGCTCGAGCCTACTCAGCCTATTGGTAAATCCGCCACTGTGACACACAGACCTAAAGTCCTTTTTAGGTTTAGAAAAAGACAAGTCTAAGCTCCTTACAATTTAAATATTCACCACAAGGACATCTTCTAACACCTTCTTGCTTTAAAAGTAAAAGACATCTTTCGTTTTTACTTTGCAAATGGGATTTTTGCTAACGTTTCTTACATGAGTTCTGGAATGTTCGTTCCTCGCTCCAGAAGCGGAAATTAGTTGGCTGTTCATCTCCTCTCGCGTTTAGCGTTAATAATACATACATTCACTTCGTTTTATCTCTTTTCTAGAACGATGGTGGCAGAAAATCATGCAATAAAAGCATAAAAAAAAGAAATAATAAAAATAATTAACTCGGCTATCATTGTGCCGATTGTCGTATCGGCCAATGGCCTTACCTATAGCCGAAAGCCTCGATCAACATCTATCGAGGCTCTCGTTAGGCGGTTGGATCAAGGGCCTGATTCAGAAGGCAGTACTCCTCGATACGGCTCGCATTGTGAGGAGGTTCCTGTTTCAGGAGCCCTAACCACACCGGTAGCTTGGACCCTGCTCCCGACACCGGCGGACTACTATTTTTTATATTTTTAAACGTTTTTATATTTTGTGTATCCTAATATTTAAAAATATAATTTATATGTAAATATATAATTTATATGTAAATATATAAATAAAAATAATTATAATAAATAATAATATCACACTAATATTATAAAGGCGAAAGTTTGTGAGTGTGGAGGGGTGTATTTATATGTTTGTTACTTCTTCACGCTCATACGGCTAGACCAATTTTGATGAAATTTTGTATGGATGTAGCTGGCACCCTGGATTAACGTATAGGCTACTTTTTATTCCGATATTCCCACGGGCTCGAAACTTATGCCGGTGAAACCGCGGGGCGCAGCTAGTAAACTAATAAATATTTTTTAATAATTATTATAATAATATGCTGGCGCTGCTGCTGCGGCTGCGGAAAACCTCAAGCGGCGAAAATATAATAACCTTATCGGAAATTATATTTTCGAGCCGTTTGGGGTTGAAACCCTCGGGCCGTGGGGTCCGAGTGCTCATGGTCTTTTTACCGAAATTTCAAAACGGCTGGTTGACACTTCCCGTGACCCAAGGGCTGGTTTTTACCTTGGCCAAAGGCTAAGCATTGCCATACAACGTGGCAATGCCGCCAGTCTCTTGGGTACATTACCAGTCGACAGCGATGCGGATGAATTTTTCGACGCTATATTTTAGTTTTTGTATAGTTTTAGTTAAGTTAGGTTTTAATCTTGTTATTTTTGTTAATTAAGTTTTTAAATTCAAATAAAAATCAACATAATATGTGTAAATTGTGTCGAATAAATACATTAGCATAGTTTCAAGTGTATAAAAAGTTGGTAACGGCACACCTTCACATTGATTTGACCTTGGACCTTGAATCCGCCTACAAAGTTCGGTATCACCATGCCGTATTACCGAATGAAATTGAACATTTGGTAAAAAATTTTGCTCAATTGACGGTTACGGGTCGCCCGTCAAAGGTCGTAACTTCTAAAGGAAAAAGATCCTAAATCAGCACTTTTAAAAGTCTACGGTAAAACCAAGGATCGTGTTAAAAATGTTGCCAATTCTCAAAAGTATGTTAATACAGATTTACATACGAAAGGTAATGGACTCACGCTCGCGAATTATTTAAATTTTGAATATGGAATTTCTCATGCCATATGTATTGCGGTAACACTGATTTCGAACGTAATTTTTTTAGGGTTGCCACTGGAAATAAAGTGGCATTATGAAAATTGTTTTTAGAAGCGCTGTCTCGAATTAGACACACTGGGTGGACACTGAGGCTTATTTGACCTAAGTACACTTACGAATATGAAACTTATTTGCATAAAGTTAATGTTCATATTCGTATGAAACGCTTACCCTACAGAACAGCCTGCTACAACGATTGATAGATTAATATGTTAAAAAAAGAGTTATAATTAAAAACTTTAGAATTTCTGCTACGTACACATGCATTTTAAGAACGTTCACAATCTGATCTCCAATTGTGAATATAAACCATTGAGGGACCTACATAAACACACAAAAAATCATCAAAATCGATTCAGACGTTTAGGAGGAGCAGTGACATACACACGTACAGAAGAATTATACATAAGTACATATATATTTTATATTAGGACATAGAAGAGAATACTCTTTATTATACACACACACCATATAAATACACGCATACATCATAATCAGCCTATAATGATCCCACTGCTGGGACACAGGCCTCCTCTCTGTGAGAGGGAGTAGGCCATAATCCACCACGCGGGCCCAGTGCGGGTTGACAGCTGTCACATGTCTTCGAATTTTTGGGTCTAGGACATGCCGGTTTCCTCACGATGTTTTCCTTCACCGTTTTGAGAGCAGTGGTGACGAAAATAATTTACACAAAGTAAAGCAATTGTCTAGGTTCGAACCTACGACTTAAAACTCGTAAGTCGCGGCCGTTACCACTTGGCCACCACTGCTCCACGTAATAAACGCATACGCTTGTCATGTATTCTAAAATATAGCCATCAATTTATAACGGACTCGTGGCGGTTGCATGTTAAAACGATGCAGGTTAAAGGCTCTACAGTACCTAGCCTAAAGAAAACAGACATGGTCCTAACCTTTTTATTCAGTCTAAATCCAAACAGTGCTTCTCTTAAAGCACTTTTCATAGTGCCACTTTATTTCCAATGCAGCCTTGGTGTTTATATCGTTTTTAGGATAAAAATAATCGTTATAATAACTGAAAGAAGAGACCATTACAAATGGGATTTAGTTAGCTTGTTCAACTTAGAGCTTTTCTGGCTCTTTGCCAAGATCCACGGTCTTCAAGCAAACTGGTGTGATCATTAGTAAACATTTGACTAATTCTTTAATAAATTACTAGCTTCAGCCTGCGGCTTCGTCCACGTGTTTCTTTTTCACACTAATATTATAAAGGCGAAAGTTTGTGTGTGTGTGTTTGTATGTTTGTTACTTCTTCACGTTCAAACGGCTGGATCAATTTTGATAAAATTTTGTATGGAGGTAGCTGACACCCTGGATTACATATAGGCAACTTTTTATCCCGATATTCCCACGGGATCGACATTTACGCGGGTAAAACGGCGGGGCGCAGATAGTCTCAACATAAAATATCAGGGGTATAGAATCAAATCTGATTGTGTCCACAAATTTTCAAAAACGTGTTTTTTACGGCAACATTTTATTTTTGGGACTACATTATACCTCAAAAAAAACGATTAAGCATTAAACATGGCACAGTTTCTAGTTATTTAAAAAATAGGTTTAGAATCAAAGTTGGTTTTGTCCCTTTGAATTGAGTTCCAAAATTGCTATGTCCAAGTTTAACCAATAGGAGTACTCCATTTGAAACAAAACAGTCATGGCCGCGGTTTTTTTTGTAAAGGGCTCGTTTTTTTTATCTTATTTTAAATAGATACTTAGATATATTCAGCGCTCGGGAACAATACTGCTTTTTTCTTTTGTAGTATGCATGATTATTAACTTAAGTGACAGTGGGCAGGGCACATTGCTCACAGAATAGATGGCCTATGGGACCGAATGGTTCTGGAGTGGCGACCGCGTACCGGAAGACGTAGCGTTGGAAGGCCTCCGGGAACAAGGTGGACCGACGACCTTGTGAAGGCCGCAGGAACCCGTTGGATGCGAGAAGCAGAGAACCGGTCGAAGTGGAGGTGCTTGGGGGAGGCCTATGTCCAGCAGTGGACGTCTTTCGGCTGAAACGATGATGAGCTACTGCCCGCGACTTCGTCCGCGTGTAATTTCGGTTCCTGATCCACCGCGTCGCATCCTTTTGTCCGCTCGCACTGTTACTTCGTTTTCGATTAGCGTTCCGCCCTTTCTTTATTTTTGCTCGGTTCCTAAGGGTCTTAAAGTGGTGTTAATATATAATAAGGCTAAATTACTGACTAGCGCTACAGCCTTAAGCTGATATCAGACGCTTCTCTCGAGGGAATGCTTCACTCGAGTGAATGTTTGTTTCATTGGAATGGATATTTGTTTCATTCCACGTTTCGCCAAAATTACATAGGAATGAACGCTCATTTCATTTCATTTTTATTTTTATTCGGTCATTCGATAGGCGATTGAAAGATGCCGAGTGCCTAAATCCAACAACGTTGGATCGATTCAGTATCTAATGATTTTTCACTGTTATCCAGCTGAATGCCATATTACAGAAACAGTTAAAAAGCCAAAACAGTTAAAGTTGTCTCGCGTGGATTCACGTTCCGATACGATTGTGTTCAGACGTTTCGCTCCGAGGGAAAGATGCGGCAATGAAGGACAGAAATAAACAAAAATTGAAGCGCCTGATACCTGATTTAAGTCTAAAACTCAAATAATATCGACGATTGTTTTAATCCTCAAGCTCAAAGACTCAACCTTTTGAAGCCCAAATTAAAGTTTCAAAAATACTTATCAGTCCAAAACGAAGTTTAATAAATGCCTTCATTATGTAAAATCACAATTAGCAACCGATTGCGAGCGTTGAGTTGATTCTCTGAGATGAAGGGATCGTTTTTTCTGATGAGATCATTACTTTCTGAGGTCGGTTTAAGTGAATCGTCTGATTTAGGCAATTGTGGCGAGTCTAAAGGATTTTGTTACGATCGCAATTAGTGAATTATGATTTTCAGAGTAAATTATGCTTGGCGTTATCCCCCTTCAAATTGCTAAGTAGAAATCCTGTTGTTCGTTAACAATTATATCTACTTTGTTTGAAAATGTCTGAGTAAGCGTAGAGTCGATTTTTCGTTGTAATTATACGAACCAGGTTTTTTAAGTTCTTGTCCTCGTTTAATTTTTTTGAAGTGAAGACTTCTTTTGGCGCGTTGGTCATTTTTTGAGATGGGAAAAAAACATTGAACTCGCGACACTGTTACCGACACCGCGCTACATTCGGATGTGTTTGGCTGTCCTCGGAACGTACTAGTACTCGGTTTAAATGCATTTCCAATATGTCAGTGAGTGATGGGAAAGTATTCTGTTTGTGTTTTGTTTATATGATGATTCAAAAAATACACACGTAATAGGGTAGTTTCCTGGGTAAAAAAATAATAATTCTAATTAGTCCGTCAGTTAGATTATCGAAAAATAATGGACCCTTATTTTTTCTTTTATCAATCAAACAAAAAATGACAAAGAAAAAGCGCGTCAAAATTTGGGAGTGGGGGGTCGTGACGTCACGCCGTGCTAAAAAGTGTCGCACGGCGTGACGTCACGACCCCCCACTCCCAAATTTTGACGCGCTTTATCTTTGTCATTTTTTGTTTGATTGACAAAAGAAAAAATAAGGGTCCATTATTTTTCGATAATCTAACTGACGGACTAATTAGAATTTTTTAGGAAACTAGCCTATTATTCAAGTTTTCACTTCTGTCCGCACTCCCGGAGTGCCACTGTTTTTTTTTTAAATCCTGCGTTGGCCTGCTCTTGACCTCGATCACGCCTGATGGAAAGCGATGAATGAGGTCTATGATGGAACGAGCGTACCCAGATGGTGACTGTCCACTCTAGCTTTGAAGGCAGACGGGTTAAATGTGTGTATGTATGTGTGTGGGTTTATTTCTTGGATCGCCAACAGAGACTATACATTAACATGCATGTTAATATAAACAGGGACAAATACAAGTGTGCGTTTCCAATTATAGGAGACCCCACCATGCACTTATTGTGTAGGTTTTTAATTTCATTTTTAATTTTAATTTCTTAGCTTTTAGTTTTGTTTGTTACCCGTCTTATTTACGTTAATCTGTTTTAGTTTAGTGTACTACATTTCAAAGCAGCAAGATATTGTAATCAATGCTATGTACGCCGTATTTGTCACATGTCCATTAGTCCTTTAGTTATTAGGATTATTTTTAGCATAAGTTTAATGTATGTGATGTGGCTGTGTTTTTTTTTTTTTAAATTAAAAAATAGGTTTTAAAACAAAGGTCTCTGCAGAAGCACTTTTACGTCCCAGACGCGCCACTTCAATAACAATTTTGATAGAAAATCAAAAATCATTGAACCTTTCCAAAAAAGCCCCTTTTTACCCTAAAGCCCAAAACAATGGCTTCCTAATTGCCACTCCTAAAACTTCGTTACCGTCAATCCCAACGTCTCACGCGAAAGCAATCTAAAATAATCGTGCAATTACTTTGCGACCGTCACTTGTTACAGTTACATGATCAAGCAGACATTACAAAGGTGGTGCTGTAAATGTAATCGGGTAATAAAAGTTAAGTACAATTAATGCCCGGGCTACACGAGCATAGTTTTCAAGCTAGGGTACTTAGCAAACAAGTAATATCCTGTAGGGTAATTGCGTAACACATTATTAGTAGCAATAGGTTTCATTTGTTTTTTTTTTTTTTTGTATTTTTTTTTGGTTTGGTTTTCATTTTGACAATTCAACGATATTCATTGCGTTATTTACGTTGTTGAGCAAACAAATTTTTCCAACATATGAAGCAATGAATTAGCAATGTCCCTCAAAATGATTCAGATTGAGTTTGATACGTTACGTTGCTCGACGTCGATTTCCACGTCACGTTACCGTGCTGTGGCACGTTGCGTCGTCGTAACGTGTTTATGTGCTTGAACTCTAATTTTTAAGTCCATCTAAATCCGAATGTAAACCAAAACAGTCAGAAAGTTCTGATATAGAGCACGAAATTTTCATATCGACAGCGTAAAGAATTTTTTTTTTTTTTTAAAGGAAACTGACTGGTGTTTTCACGAAAAACATCAAACGTAATTAATGCTCGTTCCTTCTTTGTAAGAGGAGACGCTTATTCGTCACAGTAGAACATTTTACAAACAGGGGCCTATTTTATAAAACCAACAGTCGACAGCTGACAGGCGACAGTCCAGGAATTCGTCAATTTTACAAGTATTTTCATAAATTTTCTGCTTTATTAAACAGCACCTGTCGAGGAAAATGGTATTTCGAGTGTGGTGTGTTTGTGGAGTGGTGGCCCAGTGGACTACGAGTAAAATTTAGGTCGTAAGTTCGAACCCAGCAAACTGTGAAGGAAAACTTCGTGAGGGAACCGGCATGTCATAGAACGAAAAATTCGGAGACATGTGACATCCGCTAACCCGCACTAAGCCTGCGTGGTGGATTATGGCTCACTACTTCTTACAGAGAGGAGGTTTGTGTCCCAGCTGTGGAAACGTCGTCACGGAAAACCAGCGCTTGGGAACTATGTCGCAAAGGGTCTTAGCATTTATGCGGAGCGATAGCCATTTTGCGTGGAAGTGACGCATATTGTCTTCTCTACTTGTATTTATTTTTTTGTGTTTGTGTTTTTTCTCTGCGTTATGTTTACCGCAAATAAGTGCATTTTTTTCTTTTATTTTTCCTTTCTTTTCTTTCTTCCCTTCTTTACAAGGGTGATAACATTTTTTCGGGATGGTTGGGCCTTCATACCGTCAGTTCAGCTTACCCCCCAAAGAGAAAGCATTACGATACAACTACGTAACTACTAGTTTAATTTCCTTAGCCAACCCTATAGGGATTCGAAACAATTTGGGCGGCAATTACACAGGTTCCCAAATGTAGGAGCAATCCCCAAGCGTATAATAAGGTAATGGGCACATCATTTGAGCGCGTAATTGTAATGTAACGGAAAATGTACTCATGCGAGCCGCCTTGGGGATAGGTACTCGTACATACAGTCTTTTCACCGTTGTCTTACCCCTGACAGCAGCAAACCAATAGCAATCTTATTGCAACGACAATAAAGATCACTCTCACACACTCTGGTTTTGACAGATTTGTCAATGGCAGCAACCGAACAGCGACCTTATTACAAAGATTATAGAGATTACTGTGATTTCCACACTGATTCAAAAACAGAGGTAAAATAATTCTGAATGGACTGTTCGTGTGTATGTATTTTGATATTGTTAATATCAAACAGAATCGAATCTCAATCAATTTCAATCTCCATGTATAGGCCGACCGCTTAACTGAGACGTTGCCTGAAGTAGCTGCGCGGTGCGGGAGGGGTGATAGTTGTCACAAGTTGACGAATCACTGAGCTCTCGCATCACGTTACCACACCCTTCCCGCACCTCGCTGCTACCTCAGGCAACGTCTCAGTTAAGCGGTCGGCCTATAATGGCGTTCGCATTTGTCACTTGAAATATACAAAATACAAGATGGCAACCCTAATTCCGATTTTGCCCACATAATAATCAGCCTACAACGTTCCCACTGCTGAGAAACAGGCCTCCTGTCGATGAGAGGGAGTGGACCGTAATCAATCACGCGGGCTTTCAGTCTAACTGGATGCAGCTGAATACCAGTATTTTACATGGAGCGACTGCCTTTCTGACCTCCACAACCCATTTACTGGGTAATAATACGGTACCCCTTGGTAAGCCTGGTTGTCAGACCTTTGGGCTTCTGACCACCCGTAATGACTGTCAAAGATCCACGATTGACAGCCGGGACCAACGGCTTAGCGTGCTTTCTGAGACACGGATCGGTCCCGGTATCGGTATCCCGCGGCAAGCGAAGCTTAACCTGATCGATCGTCCAGTGCGGCTGTTATTATTTAGCCACGGGCCCCTCTGTAAATATGAATTTGTATAGTACAAAAATGTATTACTTTTTTATTTTTATTTATTTGTATTGTAAGTTAGATAGGCCCTTATTCATAATCCTATTTTATCTCTATTTTAGCTAAAATAGGTTTATAGAACGTTTGTCTTTATCTGTCACGTTGTCATTTCTGTGTGTAAGAAAGAGACGAACCCCATTTTAACTAAAATAGGTTTGATAAGTTTTATGAATAAGGGGGTTAGTCTTTTATTTTAGTATCTAGTGTATATAGTTAATTACTTAAAGGTATACATTTTCAAGCTTAGGTATTAATCATTGTCCTATCCTGCCCTTATCCCAATTTATTTGGGGACGACAAAATGTGTATTTTTCTTCAATTTTTTATGCTCCACGTCCACCAGACGTCCGTCTGATTCAATTTTAAGCAAGTAGTAGTCACAGGGTTTGAGAAAACCAGCTGTAGGATATTTTAAATATACATAAAAATTATGTAATCTGCATTCGCGGCTTATTTGCCAAAAATGTAAACAAATATGAGTTTTTGGAAAAGTACCTTTAATTCCTACACAATAAAGTACAGTTTACGCTACAACTTCATACATTTTTGTTACTTTTGCAATAGTGCTAGTCACTCTGAAGTCAACTTAATTACCATTAGCATAAAGTTGATATTTGTTTAACACCATTGCCATACAACGTGGCAATGCTGCCAGCCTGGGCACTGCTCCTGTTGACAGCGATGCGGACGAATTCTTTGATGCCCTATGATTATTTTGTTTATTTTTTCATATAAATGTACATATTATTATAGTTTATATGTTAGCTTATATCATATACATAATATATATTTGTTTAACTTAAAATAACATCAATTTGAAACAGAAAGAATAGGCTTTAGGTAAGTCAGTTTAAAAGTGTAAATCTGCTCCAAAAGCACATCCAAACTATATATAATATTATAAATGCGAAAGTAACTCTGTCTGTCTGTCTGTCTTTTCTTCACGCCTAAACTACTGAACCGATTTCGATGAAATTTGGTATAGAGATAGTTTGAGTCCCGGGAAAGGACATAGGATAGTTTTTATCCCGATATTCCCACGGGATCGAAACTGACGCGGGTGAAACCGCGGGGCGCAGCTAGTTCAGAATAAATTAAATTACCGTGTCTCGACATTTTACATTTTAACGAACTAGACGAATGTTTAATTTTGTCCCTTCTACTTCAGATACTGTTACAAGAATGTAGCGTAATTCAAAAAGAAATTCTATGCTTTGAGTCTCTTTGAAGGATAAAATCAGGAATGAAATCATCCGGAAAAAACCGGAGTTACCCACATAGCTTGCGGAGTAAGCAAACTGAAGTGGCAGTGGGCTGGTCATTTCTGTCGAAGGACCGATGGCCGGTGGAGCAGACGAGTCCTGGAGTGGAGACCGCGTACCGGCAAGCGTAGTGTGGGACGCCCCCCAGCTAGATGGACGGACGACCTAAAGAAGGTGGCTGAGGTAGACTGGATGCGGAAGGCGGAGGACAGGGTGCTGTGGCGCAGTCTGGGAGAGGCCTATGTCCAGCAGTGGACTGCGATAGGCTGAGTTGATTGATTGATTGACAAAAATGAATTTTGTTTTTTTCGTTTCTTTGCAATAGACAAGATTTTATATTTTCAAGATGGTTGTATATTCATGTATAAACTGACGCCTTCTTCGAATGGGGATAGACAGAAACAACATAACGTCATATGCTACGTTTACATAATATAATATCATAAAATAAATAGAAAGTTAGATAGAGAGCTTAGACAGAGGGTTTGAGACGAGAAAAAATTATTTCCCTACGTTTTATTAATGTACGGACGCCAGCACATTAAGATACCCGAAACTGTCAAATTTTCCCAATCAACTTTGAACCTTATAATTTAGCGATAAAGTTGAAAATCTATTAAATAAACTTGACAAATTGTAGTAACTTGATGTGCTGGCGTCTGTACAACTCTCTTTAAAATTAAATATCTTTAAGACTCTCTTTAAAAGTCTCTTTAAAGAGATTTAATTTAAGGAGAGTTGTACATTCATAAGACTATTAGGGAAACGAGTTTGTCTTTTCTAAGCCTCACTCGCGAGTATGTATTCCAAGATCCACAAACAAAACTATTCTTCGAAACAAAAGGGACCTTCTAAACTGTTCCCTGGCGACTGGTTGAGAATGAGTACTTTATCCAACTTAGCGATCCGGCTTGGGATCCCAGAATAGTATAGCGATTTGAAACAATTACAAAACAAAGTTTATTGGCTTAGGTTTGCCAATCCATACTCCATGCTATACAATATCATCATCATCATCTGCCTAGCGTTTTCCCAACTATGTTAGGGTCGGCTTCCAGTCTAACTGGATGCAGCTGAATACCAGTACTTTACATGGAGCGACTGCCTATCTGACCTCCTACATATGTTTTTACTAGCTACGCCCCGCGGTTTCACTCGCATAAGACTCGATCCCGTGGGAATATCGGGATAAAAACTATCCTGTCCTTTTCCGGGACTCAAACTATCTCAATACCAAATTTCATCTAAATCGGTTCAGTGGTTTAGGCGTGAAGAAGTAACAAACATATAAACACACACACACACACACTCACAAACTTTCGCCTTTATAATATTAGTGTGATAGTGTGATGACATGGGATTAGATGGAAATAGAAAATGGGACCCATCGTAAATACCTAAAAAATGGGATTCAAAACTGGTATCCAACGAAAATAAATCCATACCAGCTGTAATTGATATTATAACTTGTTTAAAACAAAGGACTCCGAGAAGTGGCTAACTGAGTCCCAACGACATAGTCCCAATGGACGATTGGTGCATGTCAAAAGATCTGTGGGCCTACTGCGTAGCACTAACGCGAAGAGTAATCGTAACGTAAATACAAACGATTTTAAAGGCCGCTGCACACTTGTAGCACCCGACGCCATCCCACGCTTACTTATTGACCAAATGACGAAAATAGCTCAACGAGACGAAAAATGTGGCCAATGAGCACCTAAGCTTCATTGTTGTCGCATAACGTGGCGTGTTATAAGTCTGTTTCCGCCTTTAATCAAATCACTTTTACTTACAGTGCTTCAATGATCTTTTGGCGCTTGAGTAATGTTGGCGGGGGCATTGTTGGTAAGCATTTGTGATCTATGTATTAAAAAAAAAAACTGGTCAAGTGCGAGTCGGACTCGTGTACTGAGGGTTCCGTACTTTCTGGGTATGTAAATACATAGTTTATCACGGGATTTTTTTGTAATGTAACTACAAATTCACGGTTTTCGGATTTTTTCCTTTACTTGTGCTACATGAAATTGCTTCTTGCCAAATTTCATCATTCTAGGTCAACGAAAAGTACCCTATAGGTTTTGATTTCGGAACATAAACGCCCGTATCTTTGATTGTGTTGACTTAGAAGTTTAATTTTTTTCACTGCTTCAAGGGATTGCAGCCCAGAGTATTTGCAATTAATTTCAACTTGATAACTCCACTCATCCCTTAGAAAAAGGGTATTTACTGACGGACAGACAGACGGACAACGAAGTGGTGTTAAATAAGGGTTCCGTTTTTCGTTTTGAGGTACGGAACCCTAAAAACATTAGAGTATCATTCCATCTCTTGTTCTTAGTTATCCACCAACCCACCCTGGGTTCGCATGGTGGCATACTGCCGACTCCCTCTTACCGAGAGGAGGCCTGTGTTCCATCAGTGGGAACATTCTAGCCTGATTATGCTTTGATTATCTATAGTTCTGACTGGCTAGCCTCCTATCCCCGCAAACGCCTATAACTCAGTCCACACACGTAATTCCCAGAACGAGATACCTTTTATTGCGTTCTACCCACTAGGATTACTACTACCCTGCAAAGACGCGATTACGAGTCTCGTAGAACAAGATTAGGAGTCGTCAAGAACTCTTGAAACTGGCTCGTTGGACAGTCGATCAAAATTGATTTTTCAAAGGTGTTTTTTTGATATTTTACTTTATCACCACCACACATTTTACTGTCAAAAATAGTAAATGATCATCAAAATTAAAACTCCATTTTATTGTAAAATACCTAGGTAAAGGTATTTGTATTCTCATTTGCTCGCTCTTGTATCCTATGTCGACAAAGCCCCGCTTCGCGGGGCTCCTATTTCTGTGTAAAGGGTTTAAAGTAACCTAACCTCGGGGTACCCAGCTAGAACTATTATAATTTTAGACTTCATTTTTTGGTGCTCAGTATATTTTTTGGTGATCATTATATTTAATCCTTTTTTCAAATTCAAAAATATCCACTGGAAACTCGAAAATTAATTTCCAATTGTCTCACACAAAATAGTGTTTGGCAACAGAAGTGTAGATGTTTACAAAATATTATCTGCCATTTTTGTACTGTTTTTGTTTCACGCCAAAAATACCCTTTATCATAATTTCCCGTGGGTCTCATAAGGCGAATAAGGGATTACGTGAAAAGGGTCGCAACTTATTTATGATGGAACGGTATTTTTCAATTGTTCACAGAACGAGCAAAGTAACTGTGTACCTACAGTTCAGATAGATACAGTTCAGATAAAAAACATGAGATGAGCAGATAGTAAATTGTGTATTTTGATCGTTTGAATGAGTAGAGCAATGGTGGCCCCGTGATAAGAGCCGTGACTTACGAGTTGTCCATGAGGATTTACACACGATAAAAAAAAGGTTGTAGTTGCGAACCCAGACAGGCGCTTTACTTTGTGTAAATTATTTCATCACCTCTGCTCTCGAAATGATGAAGGAAAACTTCGTGGGGAAACCAGCATGTCTTAGACCAAAAATTCGAAGACATGTGACATCTACCAACCTGCACTGGGCCCGCGTGGTGGGTTTTGGCTCACTCCCTTTCATCGAAAGGAGGTCTGTGTTCCAGTAATGGGAATTTTATTGGCTGATTATCAACGGGTAGGGTTACCATTTTGAAAAGTCCTAACATTTTAAAAAAGTGCGGACATCTTTCTTTTTTTTCAGTACTCATTTAATGTGTTCTAATAATATTTTTTTTAAATACAATTATTAAATTCCCGGACAAATGACAAGGCTGGACAAAGTCCCAACGGGAGGCCAGATTTGCCAAATCAAAACGGATGTTACCTACGGGTGATTTATATTATCATTTGTTTCTGGTTAAAAGGTACCAAACAAGTGAAGAGGGATGCATTATGATTATAAGTTAAAGCGAGCGCGCTAACGCTGCTGCTGCTGCTGTGTTGAGCGATAGCCGTTTTACGTGGATGTGACGTATGTTTCCCTTACCTTCTTTTTTTTTAAGTGAAACTTCTTTACGCACGCTTGACTTGGGGAGTAAGCTGGCGAACGCGTTACGAAAAGTGTGATCGGGCGAGGCGAACGGGAGTTGAGTGGGGGATATAAGCAAGAGAAAGCAGTGCGCGCGCACATTTCCTTTCTCTCTTCCTCTCATAGCCAAATACGTTTGAAGTTTCACTTTAGTCGTGTGGTCATAAGCACACTTGTTTTTTTTTTTTGTGTTTATGTTTTTTTTGCGTCATGTTCACCGCAAATAAACGTATTTTCTTTTTTTTCTTTCTTTATTTCATAACATCACGCTTATATTCCCCGAGGGGTTAGGCAGAGATGTACCTATAACCTATAGTACCCACTTTTTGCCAGTTATGTTTAAGTCCCAATTAATAGAGGTCCTTTTGCCATTAACAGGACAAAATTAAGACTCCGGGATGCTACCGAGAAATTCATGATACAAAAACCCAATATCACTTTACCCGACCTAGGAAACGAAGTTAGGACCTCATGTTCAGCAGCAGAGCTTCTGTCTACTAGACCAATGAGGGTTTATTATGCGAGTAAAGTTCCCTTCTTGGAAATTATCTGAAACGAGCGACCCGCCTTTGCTCAGCACGATTTTTACGACATGAGAAAACATCGAGATTCTTTTATTACCTATACGTAAGTTTAATAATAAATAGTGGTGAAAACCGTATCAAAATCCGTGACGCAGTTTAAAATAACGCGGTCACACAGACAGATATGAAAAGCGGTAAACATGGGTCCAAACTTGGTCGGGAGGAAATGCGGGTTTTTCCAAATTTTTCGAAATTCCTCCATAGAAACGCTCTTGCCTGTTTTCTTTCTGGTTAATGACCATAAATCAATAATTTTGCTCAAAATAATAAATATTAACTACTTGTATGTCCCTATATTTTCTTTCTTGATGATACATCATTTTTATAAGCACTAGAAACCCTCAAAAAATGCTCAAAATTGGCTATTTAAACCGCTGTCAACAGAGGCCTAGTGTACAATATTGATGAAAAAAGAAAAACATAGGGACACAGTATAAAAATATCCTTCTTTAACAGTTTATGAAATATGTTTCAAATTGGTCGAATATTGGAGGAGGAAATAGGCGAGAGCCAAACCTCGAATTATGACTTTTTACTTTCGCCTTTTTAAAAGTCTCTTCAACCGCATTTTCTCTTATCACAGAAGCTATCTACCGCTATCAACTGGTACCTATACTTTTTATAAAGCATTACACTTACTAAAAAATAAAGGCTGCCATAATAATCACGGGCTTGAAATATTCAAATTTTAATAAGTAATAATAAAAAGAACTTCAGCTCGCATAGCTCTTAAGCCGTAAATCTCCGATATTAATCGTTAACGAAAAAATTAAACACTTACGCTACGGTTAACGACGTGAACGCTATAAAGCGCTGAGTTAACGGAAATATAAAATTGAGCTCAAATGGCTCATGGAGCTAGAATCGCTCACGGAGCTCAGTAGCTCACAAAGCTCATGATATTGGTATTATGGAACACTACATTTTTATCGTTTAATAGAGCTGTCGGATTGGCAAGTGCAAGGACATTAGTTCGAACCCTGCCTGTGACCATATACAGGGTACCGCTTTAATGACGACATTCATTTAACACACGTATACGGTTTTGCGTTTTTGTTTTACGAACATACTAGCTTCTACCCGCGACTTCGTCCGCGTGAAATTTCACCCTCCCCCCATTCACCCTCTTGGGGGTGGAATTTCGAAAAATCTTTTCTTAATGGATACCTACTCTTCACAAAGAACATATCCTCCAAATTTCATGTCTCTCGGACCAGCGGTTTAGGCTGTGCACTGATATATCAGTCAGTCAGGACTTTGAATTTTTTATATATAGATTTTATAAATTTCATTAATCGTTATCATTTGTTTTTTTATTAAATACAATTTTCTAAAATAGCATCTTGGAGCAACCTGTAGGTACTTAAAGAATAGCGCTTTGCCGGGGTCACGGATCATAACATCACACCAATGAAATTAAAACGAATAACGTGCAAAGGGTAGGCGAATTGAAGGGAAGAGAGAGCCTTGTAGTGGCGAGCGGCGCAATTTGTGGTTTTCAAATTATTTTATGTTGTTATAATTTTTATGATTACTGGTCACTAGCCCTACCCATGTGATAAATTAATGGCATTCTACAACGTGCCGCTACGGCACGTTGTAGAAAAATCCTATATTAACCTTTTGAACGCCATTGTCACATATATGTGACAAACGAAATCTTACCCTGAACGCCAACGTCACAAATATATGACAAAATACACGTCGGTCGTCGTCGTAGGATATTATGAAATAAACAAATTAATCATTACTGTTGTGTGTTTTTATTTATATAATTTAAAAGTTTAAGCTTCTGTCTATATTGTATTGCATGAAACTAATATAAATAAACCACCAATATCGAGAAATTTGTTGTTTTAAGTGTGTGTGTTGTTGTGTTGTTAAAGTGGCCTGGCGTCAGGGGTATGGCGATACGTTTATACTCTGGCGTTCAAAAGGTTAAATGAACTAAAAGTAAAAAAGAAAACATATTGTAAAAAAGCGCGTTTTGGGCAATAAGCAGTAGTAGTACTTATTACAAATAATGCATTCTTTGTGAACTCACTCAGAGAACAACAGAATAGGTTTCTTTCCATACAAAACTTTTTGAAGACGACTCGATAACTGTAACTATATATATGCTAGATATTCGTTTTAGGGGGCACTGAAGACCTTCAGCTCAGACATCGTAACAGTAAACATGAATGAATTCTCGCATGACCGACCTTATATTAGACTGTGGGCAGTTTCGGGTATCCAATGGACCTCGTACGTCTTACGACTGTTAGCACACGTTTCCGAATCGCTGGTTCCATTCGACGTGTTTCGGAGCGGAAAAAATGTGACGCTCTTGATTTTCGATGTGTAATGAACATGTATCATGTGTCCTAATGAAAATGTATTCGTATTATGTGATTGATAAGGTATAAAGTTATTGACGTGTTGTTTACATTTTGAATCGAATAACACTTGCTCGATAGTACTGATTTCTAACCAATATTTTATTAAAAAAAGTTAATAACTTTCAACCTTCATAGTTTCGTCATAATAGTCATAATCATAATCAGTCTATAATGTTCCCACTGCTGGGACACAGGCCTCCTCTCGGTGAGAGGGAGTGGGCCATAATCCACCACGCGGGCCCAGTGCGGGTTGGGAGATGTCACACATCTTCGAATATTTGAGTCTAGGACATGCCGGTTTCCTCACGATGTATTCCTTCACCGTTTTGAGAGCCGTGGTGATGAAATAATTTACACAAAGTAAAGCGCCTGTCGTCACTATCACTATAAAGGCGAAAGTTTGTGAGTGTGTGTGTTTATATGACGGCTGGACCAATTTTGATAAAATATTGTATGGAGGTAGCTAACACCCTGGATTAACATATAGGGTACTTTTTATCCCGATATTCCCACGGGATCGACATTTACGCGTGTGAAACCGTGGGGCGCAGCTAGTAAGATAATAATATGCCATGTAACAATACGCGATTACGTATGCTATACGAAAACTAATGTTATGGGGGATTTACTCTTGGTCGATATTAGGCCGTGCTGGTCGCTTAACAAATCACCACCAAAGCC
Source organism: Amphipoea lucens (assembly GCA_947508005.1). Classification (NCBI taxonomy): domain Eukaryota; kingdom Metazoa; phylum Arthropoda; class Insecta; order Lepidoptera; family Noctuidae; genus Amphipoea; species Amphipoea lucens. Next base: position 2,511,532 of record OX382364.1, read on the forward strand.
GGAAGCTATCCACCATTTCTCCCAAAAACTAACCACAAAGCAACCACAATCCATACTTATAATATTATAAATTCGAATGTAACTCTGTCTGTCTGTATCTTACCTTTTCACGCCTAAACCGCTGAACCGATTTAGATGAAATTTGATATAGAGGTAGCTTGAGTCCCGGGAAAGGACATAGAATATTTTTTATCCCGATATTCCCACGGGATCGAGACTTATGCGGGTGAAACCGCGGGGGCCCCTAGTAACCTATAAACAACCAATTTTTACTCACTTTCCCCAAAAAAGGTCCATTACGGCCATACCCAGATGCAACACTCAATCCAAAGACAATATTAGGTCACATGTGCTCGACCAGCCGGCTATCAAACGACTTTATTTCTTATATTTGGAAGTCAAACGTGAATGGGACTCCGAGACCGTTTCAAACGAAGTTGGGTACCATTGGGACCGATATACACGTAATTGCCAAATCTAGTTTTGGAAAGGTCGGGCAGTTGGACACGAGCGCGAAGTTGCAAGGGAGAAATAGAAATAGTTTGTTGTCCTGGTAATGTAGTGAGTTGGTTCACAGGTTAACAAAAGTTAAGACTACAATTTTATTGTAGCTTAAAATATCCCCTACAGCTAGGTTACAAAGTTTTATTTGTCAGTATGTTCCAAACTGGTCAGTTGGTCTTTATCTTGGGCTTAGGGGTACGAATTCCAGAATGGAAACTAGAGAGGTGATTTCAGCATGTCAATTCTCGTAATTTTAAGAACGTTCACAGTCTGATCTCAGTCTCAATCTGTCAAAAAATACTTCTAATTTCCATACATTTTGAAAAGTTTTTGACATTTGTGTGACGCCGAGATGAGACTGTGACTACATTTTGAACGTTTTAAATTACGAGAATTGGCCTTCTGGTGTAGTATGGTACTTACTTATTTAGGCTAAACGTCACCCAAAGGGTAATGGAGAGGGCTATGCTTGGAGTTTTCCTGTGTGATCGAATCAGAAATGAAGACATCCGCAGGAGGACCAAGGTAACCGACATAGCCCGAAGAATTGCCAAACTTAAGTGGCAGTGGACAGAGCACATTGCTCGCAGAACAGATGGCCGATGGAGCCGAAAGGTTCTGGAGTGGCGACCGCGTACCGGAAGATATAGCGTTGGAAGGCCTCCCACAATGTGGACCGACGACCTTGTGAAGGCCGCAGAAACCCGTTGGATGCGAGAAGCACAGAACCGGTCAAAGTGGAGGTGCTTGGGGGAGGCCTATGTCCAGCAGTGGACGTCTTTCGGCTGAAATGATGATGATAGTACTTACATATGTGTGTGTGTAAAAGTGCGTGTTTGTTCCCATATGTGCTTCGATTTTCCGTGTCCGGTCAATTGAGATAGATTGAGACATTTTTACTGATGCATGAGTTAAAGTTTTGTGTAATCAGCTGCTCTATACGAATCCTGCGTTGAACATTGGATGCTAGACTGGATTGAAAGTGTTTATAAGTGAAACTCAAATAATTATTTAATTGCAATCTTGTGGTAAGTATAAAGTAAGTGAGTATAAGGATAGATAAGTATAATAAGGGCATACATTGATCCAGTATTTAAATCCAGCGTTTGAGTACAATATCACTAGATGTAATTTGACCAACTTATCGGAAACTGGATGCAGGACGAAGCAGTGATGGCCCAGTGGCAACGGCCGTGACTTACGGTCGTAGGTTCAAACCCAGACAAGCGCTTTACTTTGTGTAAAACATTCATCACCACTGCTCTCAAAACGGCGAAGAAAAACATCATGAGGAAAACAGCATGTCCTAGAACCAAAAATTCGAAGACATATGACAACTCCCAACCCGCACTGGGCCTGTGGATTACGGCCCACTCTCTCTCACAGAGACGAGGCCTGTGTCCCAGCAGTGGGATCCATAAAGGCTGGTTATGGATGCTAGACTAGATTCCAAAGTGTTTACTTTGTCAAATATCGACCCAGTGTCACTGAATAACAGTCAAACAGCAAAACGGTAACGGTATCAAAATAACACGACTAATATATGTTTCCTCCCAAGGCTTCGGTGTTAAAGGAAATTTCGGCTTGTTCTGATTTATGGAAATTGGCGTAGGTAGCATCAATCTTTATGACTGAGGGTTGTCCCGTATCGCAATATAAATTACGAGTATATTATAATATTAATTAGTTATTTATTTATATTTCAGACACCATGATCCATTTTGTTAGTAAAAATAATGCTTAAAAATATTACTACACGTTCTCATAAAATTATCAGAACTATTATCATCATAATAATATTATAAAGTGGAAAGATTATTTTTTTTGTATGTTTGCCGTGACGCTAAAACGGCTAAACGGATTTGGATGAAATTTGGCACATAGGTAGACCATGACCTGCGGGGACATTGCGTAACACTTTACCAATCGGAATCGGTTTCATTTTGACAATTCAACAACATTCATTGCGTTATTTACGTGTTGAGCAGACAAATTTTTCGAACTTACGAAGCAATGGATTAGCAATTGGCTTCAAAATGATTCAGATTCCGATTGATAGTGTGTTACGCAATTAGGGTGCCGGGTTAGGACATAGGATACTTTTTATCCCGGTATTCCCACGGGATCGAGACTTCTGCGTGTGAATCCATGGGGCGCAGCTATTATCTATATAATTTTGTTGACAATAGAGTTCATAGTTGTGTGTGCGACCCACGGGTACAGCTATGTAGGAGGACTATAAAACGTTGTCTAGAGAAGCCGCTTGTAAAAATATTTTTTATATAAAACAAAGCTTTTATTTAGTAGGATCATGTTACATTTACATATTTTACGCCGGTTTGTGTAGAAAAATGTTACAGAAACTTGTAGGTATACAGGGTGTTACGGAAAGGGTATATCAATACAAACGGGTTGAAGAGTGTATCTGGTCTAGAATCTCTGTACAAAATTTCAGCTCAAAAGCATTAACTTTGAAAATGCTTAACATTTTTTTATTTCGACATCACGGCGCTGCACTGGCGCGCGGCGGCGTGATGTGCGTGTACTAGGCGCACAGACACTACACATAATAGATAATGACCCTCGTAGTGCGGTGACACGTTTGTTATGATTTCAATTTAATAAACTATCGAAATAAAAAAATATTAAGCATTTTCAAAGTTACTGCTTTTGAGCTGAAATTTTGTACAGAGATTCTAGACCAGATAGACTCTTCAACCCGTTTGTATTGATATACCCTTACTGTAACACCCTGTATAATAGGTATGGCTGAAAGTATTTCAAGTAGAAATAATCTTAGCTCCAATGTTTTCGTGAATTTGGGTATTTTTAGCCGACTGCCTCAGACGGGTAGTATTTTGTTTTTGTTAGCTAATGTTGTTGTTGAAATGTTCTACTGCGCGATTGGGTACTATATTTCTGCACAATTTAACAAAAAAAAAAAAAAAAAAATACTTAGTGTTTGTGGTGGAGTACGGAATATTCTTAAAATGCGTGATTTAATAAATGTAAATAATTTTTAGATTCTATGGTTCCAGCAGATTGTAAAAAAAAAAATGAGACAAAAGAAAATCACTTTCGGGTTTTTACTTGCCAAAAAAAAACTATTATGAAAAGTCCCCACACTTTGAGGTGTGTCTACTAAAATGACGTTCCACGCAAAACAAAAACAAAAGAAAATGTCTTCTTCAAGAAAAAAATACTCTGGTATAGCGCTGCAAGGTCCTTTGGCGCGTGGCCAAAGTCGGAACTAAAGCCGCCTCCGCGCCGCGCCGTCTTTTTTTTTTTTATTGCTGTGTGGGCCCGCTCAATTACAATTTTTAAACCTCTCTTACCCCCTCCTCCCCCCTCCCCTCCTCTCCTCTTTTCATCTTCTTTCTTGTTTATTTTTCAATACATTTCCAAGTTTACCAACAACGTCATTCAAATGCAAAAACATCTTTGTAGTAATGTAACATTTACATCACGTCAAACTGCTAACATCATACGAATAGCTTAGAGACTTGCCCTGGCGGACTAACTATTCTTAATAAAACTTCGATTCCGATGTTGATTGCGATTGGGATGCCGATAGTGGCTTACAGACTGTATCGAGAGTCCATTTGATCGGTACATGTTACTCGTAGGAGGCCTGGAAGCACTCGTAGTTAAGATTGGGTGAGGTTCTTGTTGGTTTTATCTTAAAGAAAATTATAGTGTTTGGCTGTTTCTTTCATTTTATTTTTATTTTTGAAGTGAACATTTCTTTAGGCGCAAAATCAAAGCATTTATTTCAAATAGGCACATAAAAGGCACTTTTGAACGTCAAAAATTACCTTAAAATAGAATTGATTCTAGTCGCCCCTTCCAAAAGGTATTTTTCGTATGGAGAAGAATGGGCAAGAAACTCCACCGTTACTCTTTTAAAATGTCTTACAATATTTTGCATGGGCGCTTTTTTGAGATGGGAAAAGACCATTGAATTCGCGCCACTGTTACCGTAACGACACCGCTTCGGATGTGTTCGGCTGTCCTCGGGATGTACTCGGTTTTAATGTATATCCGATATGTCAGTGAGTGATGGCAAAGTATTCTGCTTGTGTTTTGTTTTCACTTCTGTCGGCACTCCCGGAGTGTTTTTTTTTTTGGTACCGAATTCTTTAGCTTATGATGAAACTTTTGAGCTACTTTTTGAAATTTGAACTTTATTCTGACTGAAGTTAATTCATATTAAGAACGCAGTCACACAGTGACACACGAAAATAATATGTATACAGGGTGAAATTAAATTCATGGGCATCCTTTTAAGGGTCATTGTACTCATCATTATGAACAACTTTTACTATGGGACTAAATCTAAAATCGTGAAAAAAAAATTAGCTGTTCCTTGCATTTATGTTCACATAACTCGTCAAAATGTAGGGAAGAGCTGATTTTTTTTTCGCCATTTCAGGTTTCGTCCCATAGTAAATGTTGTTCATAATGATGATTACAATGATCCCTTAAAAGGATGCACACGAATTCAATTTCACCCTGTAGAAGTAAATATCAAACACACACAAATCTTTCCTATTATACTATTTACATTATTAAACAAGGAAACAATAGCTCAAATTAAATTATAATGTAGGCTGTCGGGAAGGAAGAGTTGAATTTCACCTGTTGAACTTCAGTTTTGAACTCAGTTCTAGACCAATCAAACATTAATTAGTATTTTACACTAAGCTTGAGGCGTTCAAAATGTTAATGTTTTAGTATGAGTCCTTGGGACCCAGGTAGTGAATTAAAAATGAAATCCATACGCCTATAATATAAATGCGAAAGTCACTCCCATTACTTTTTAAAACGCAAACTCAAAGCATTTATTTCAATTAAACCAATTACTTTTGAATTGTCGGTCAGTCAGAAAGATGAAGCTAGTTGCCCATTCCAAAGTGTAGGTACCTCTGGAGAAGAACGGGCAAGAAACTCCATGGACACTCTTTTAAATCAAAATAATATGGTTACAAAGTCTTGGTTACATCATTCATGTTAAAAATTATACATGTGAGAACGATGCAGAACGTTTAAAGCGTCCATAATGAAAAGACGAGAAAAAAAATAGCAATTCAAATATTAAATTAAAATAAGCCATGGCAGCAAAGAGATGGCCAGTCCCTACTGACGGAGCCCGTTCACGAAAGGCACACTGCGGGGTAATTGCGTAAAACAATAACAGTGGCAACGGCTTTCATTTTGACAGTTCTACGACATTCATTGCTTTGTTAAGCAGACAAATTTTTCTAACATATGAAGCAATGGATTAGCAATATCCTTCAAAATGATTCAGATTGATAGTGTGTTACGCAATTAGGGTTGCAGCACCCTGATTGCGTAACAAACTATCACAACCAACATAACCCTTTTAGGGATACAGGCGTTATATCCATACATCCATAGTAATATTATAAATTCGAAAGTAACTCTGTCTGTATGTTACCTTTTCACGCCTAAAACGCTGAACTGATTTAGATGAAATTTGGTATAGAAATAGTTTGAGTCCCAGGAAAGGACATAGGGTACTTTTTATCCCGATATACCTACGGGATCGAGACTTATGCGAGTGAAACCGCAGGGCGCAGCTAGTTATAAATAAAGCACTAGGACGTGGTGAAGGGTGGGTATTTTAGGGGACTCTCTTATAAAATTTTGACGTCCAAAAAGTGCCTTTTCTCAGCCTAATTTAAATAAATGACTTTTTATTTTAATTTGTGTTTTAAAAGTTCTCCTGAATCTCTTTGATAAAAGTTCGGAAGCCTCATTTCTTCCATGCCTTGTTTTGTTTTGAAAAATTAAGGTCGGTTTGTAATGAATGACGAAGGATTTAAAAAGCGACCAAAAATTCTACAGCGAACCGCAGTCACGCTTTCGATATTAATTATTGTAATTTTTCCCGGATCTATTTCATAGTGAATTCGATTTGATGCAATTATTTTAGATGTGGTGATGTAGATAAGTGATTTGCAAATAAATGAGGAATAATAAAGAAGGAACAAACTGTCGGGGAAGACTGCCGCGTTGGCGTAGTGGTCGGCTGGTGAACGTTTAGATCTTGGGTTCGATTGCTAGCTTGGGCAGAGTTATTTTGTGAAAGAATTGAAAAGTGGATATTGCAAACGTCATGGTAATCCTTTAAAAGTCATAGTCAAAGTTATTTCAAATAGGCACATAAAAGGCACTTTTGAACGTCAAAACTTACCTTAAAATAGAATTGATTCTAGTCGCCCCTTCCAAAAGGTAGTTTTCTTTAACACATAACCTCCATGATTAATGCACAAATAATCGGTTTCCTGGAAATGGCCATCAGTGTGCCATTTAAAACGCTACACTAAAAGAGCATAATAATATGTCCAAACAATTTTTAATACATCTAGGTGTATTAAAACATGTAACCAACTCCCAAGCTCTTATTATCACAGTATAACGTATTTAAATTAGCAGATAATTAAACTCCAGTCAATATCGTTCCCATAATTGTAATGGCAGCAATTTTAATGCAGCCGGAACATCTTTAAAGCCGACCGTCCTCCGCTATGCAGGATGTGCACGGAGAGGCTAGACCGACCGCTTAACTGAGACGTTGCCTGAGGTAGCTGCGCGGTGCGGGAGGGGTGATAGTTGTCACAAGTTGAAAGAAAGAAAAGAAAAAAAAAAAGAAAGAAAATACGTTTATTTGCGGTAAAAATGACGCGAAAAAAAACATAAACACAAAAAATAAAATAAAAAGGTAGGGGGAAACATGCCCAGTTGACGAATCACTGAGCTCTCGCATCACGTCACCATACCCCTCCCGCACCGCGCTGCTACCTCAGGCAACGTCTCAGTTAAGCGGTCGGCCTATAGATGCTTCACTTCACTCGAAATGAGACAAAATTAATCAAATGTAAAAAATAAATTCATTTTTGAACCGATCCATTGATGTTCGATATTGGATTTCGGCACTCGAGTCACTCGCTTACCGAATGATCGAAAAATTAAATAAAAGCAGCAGATGTACAGTCACCAAAAGAGATTAGTAACCAGAGTCGTCGGGTATAGTTGAAGTTTAGTAAGAAAAAACTTATTTAGAAAAAAAAATAACCGACTTAAAAAAAAAACACTACAAAGTGATAAATAACTTTAATTTCAGATGTCGGTCACGTTGGTTCCGCATTTTCGTTTTTTGACACAGACTTCCGCAATTAAAGTTATTTATCACTTTGTAGTGTTTTTTTTTGAAGTCGGTTGTTTTTATAAGTAAGGTAAGTTTTTATTTTTCACTTTTTAGTTGTACCTACTCCACACAAATTCAATTAACACTAGTGCATTGAAGAATTGAAGACACCGACTAGAAGAATCATCAAGATTCACATAGAAATGCCGGACATGCAGTACATTTATGCATATAACTTCGTACGTAAGAATAATTACCTAATGTATTATATACTAAAACCTTCCTGAAAGTATGTAGATCAAATTAGTGAAAGAATTATCAAAATTGGTTCATTCATTTTTGAGAAAATCGCGGACATACAAACATACTTACATATTGTTCGAATACAGAACCTCCTTTTTTGAAGTCGGTTAAAAATAATGAATTTTTTTGAATGAAAAATTTGATAAACGAACTGTTTTGTTTTCTATTAATTAAATTAATTTTATTTAAAAACTTCCATCGGTTACTTACTAAACTTCAACTATATCCAACCCTGGTTACTTATCATTTTTGGTGACCGTACATTATACATAATAGGTATATGGTGGTAGGGACATCGACGCAAAACCTGTTACCATGGATTCCAGAACATGATTCTGGACCGCACCGCGTTGAAATTTTTTGTCGGATATTAAAAAAATTCAATTCAAATTTTCAGGGGCTTCAGAGTCATGTACTGAATTAATGTTGACAGGCTGTGTGTCGTTGTCCCTGCCACCCTCATCTGCCTAGCCTTTTCCCAACTTTGTTGGGGTCGGCTTCCAGTCTAACCGGATGCAGCTGAATCCAGTATTTTACATGACGCGACTGCCTATCTGACCTCCACAACCCAGTTACTGGGTAATAGGATACCCCTTGGTAAGACTAGTTGTCAGACTTTCGGGCTTCTGACTACCCGTAACGACTGTCAAAGATCCACGAATGACAGCCGGGATCAACGGCTTAACGTGCTTTCCGAGGCACGGAGGGGTCTCGGTATGTAAAGATGGTCACCCATCTACAGACCAACCGCGGCAAGCGTAGCTTAACCTAATCGATCGGCCTGTGCGGCTGTTATAATTTAGCCACGACGGGCCCCTCACGTTCCTGCCCCCTGTATAATGAAATAAAAATGATCCTTTACTCGAGTGAAGCGTGTCGGCTTTAGGTTTGCCATTGGTGGCTGCGTGCCTCAATTATTTGCCAGCCAAGCATCCGTGCGTTCTCGCGTCCGGCCCTAGTTCAAGCCATGGTCCGGGGCGAGAGGGAGTGGGAGGCAGTCACCTCCTTCTGCGAAGCAGTCATGCTAGCTAAGGAGGTGGCGGGATGGCTGAGGGAGAGAGCCTCACGTCCTAGCCGCCGCGTGACGACTCCCGGCCAGCGAAAGAGAGAGAGAGTAATGGGTAGCTCACCGTCCGATCAGGACCAGGCCCGTGCCGGACGGCGCCTACGTGTTCCACGCGCGCCTCAAAGAGATGTCAGCAAAAAGGAAGGGGCCTGCCAGGGCCGAAACCTGCCAGGGATGCGGGATTGTCCGAAAGGGTTACCGCTACACTGGAACATAAAGGGCTAAGGAAGGAACACGGATGGGATTTAGTCGGTAAGAGTGACACTCCCTTCCGCTCCACCCAGAGCGGGAGGAGTCATTTGATGATTTCCCATCCATAAAAAAAGCATCCGTGCGTAGCGTGGTCGTGGGTTGCAGTAAACGACCCCGCTTACATTCTCATACAAAGCTAAGCTAAGTACGCGTGCGTAACTTGGCTGTGCTGTGGGTAGCTGTGGAGCGGCGCCTTTACATCGAACCGCCCGATAATAAGAGCTCCCTAATGGCACGACTCAGCACAAACCTGTGCTGAGTACTGAAGGGTAGGAAAAGCGGCGAGAAATGGTTAAAAATGTTTGAATGGTTTTATGTATTTATTCATGTTGGTTAATTTTAGTATGAATAGAACAGTGAAAGGAAACAATTCTGATCAGAGGGGCAATTCCCTAGATTTCGACAAGTTTTTAACATTTTTTGTCGCCAAGATAAGACTGCGACTAGATTTTGAAAGTTTTAAATTACGAGAATTGGCCTTCTGATCTCAGTGTCAATCTGTCAAAATTCCTCTAATTTCCCTACATTTTGACAAGTTTTTGACATTTTTTGTCGCCAAGATGAGACTGTGACTAGATTTTGGACGTTTTAAATAACGAGAATTGGCCTTCTGATCTCAGTGTCAATCTGTCAAAATTCCTCTAATTTCCCTACATTTTGACAAGTTTTTGACATTTTTTGTCGCCAAGATAAGACTGCGACTAGATTTTGAAAGTTTTAAATTACGAGAATTGGCCTTTTGATCTCAGTGTCAATCTGTCAAAATTCCTCTAATTTCCCTACATTTTGACAAGTTTTTGACATTTTTTGTCGCCAAGATGAGACTGTGACTAGATTTTGGACGTTTTAAATTACGAGAATTGGCCTTCTGATATTTTGTATTTCATTGAAGTAACATTTTTAGAATTTCACCTCGAACCTTACACAAGTGAAGTAGCAGATTCACAGCTAGGCAAAGTTAAGCTCTGGTCACACTGAGGTGAATCCCGCGCGAGACGCAAGACGAGAGTATGCTCGTTGCTTGTTTTAATAATAAGGACTACGTCGCTTGTTTTAATATACGCGACTATTCGCTCCAGCAACGGGGTAATTGCGTTACAAGACAGTAGTAATGACTTTAATTTTGACAGTTCAACAACATTCATTGCGTTAATTACGTTGTTGAGCAGACAAATTTTCGAATATATGAAGCAACGTATTAGCAATATCCATCAAATTGATTCAGATTGTGGGGGATGCGCTAGATATTCCGCGAAATTAAATTTTTTAACGTTTTTTGCAATTTACAAGTCAGTGTCGGGTTGTATGTTGAACAAAATATAAATTGCGACCGTGACAAGTATGTATTTATATAATTTTTTTTTTTTATTGAAGATCTCCAACAAAGGATACACATACACAGTAGAGATTTACAATAATACAAAAAGTTCTTTTACATGTGCTCCTGCAATTACAAGAGACCACCGCATGCACATATAACTAGGAGTAAACACGATAAAAATAGAGAAAGTAAATTACCGATGAATACAAATTATAAAAACAGAAGAAAAAAAATTAAATTAACATGTCAAGATTGAGCATTCATATTGCAAATGGTGTAGACAGGAATTATAATCATTAAAATCATCAATACACCATACCATTGATTAATATTTAATGAAATAGTCATCCAACATTATTATATGAACTTAGTAAAGGAATAACCGTTATTATAAACGTTAAAAAATAAACGTTATTTTATTAGTTTCGCGAGATACCCTGTAGTGCGTTACGCAATTAGTTTGAACACCTCCATACAAGTTGACACAATCGCCACGAGCGAATTTCGTCCCGCATCCCGCGCGAGATTCGCTTCAGTTTATCCAGAGCTTTATGATTTCGAAGAGAGGTTTAGAGAATCCTATCGTTCCAAGAAATACTTTAAGCCACATTCAAATTTTATGTAAGGGATGTAGGTATGTATCCATTAATTACGCTACAATGTTCACGAGGAGCGAAGCCGTCAACAAATTGTGACATCAAGTTTCAAGGTTTCAAGCTTCGTGACATGTACATAAATGTTACTGTAAAAGCCCAAACTGCGGTAAATCTTAGGATTTACCAAGTCGCACCGGTAAAAGTCCAAATTATTCTATAATAATCTTTAATTTCAAACTTTTATTGAGGATGATATTCTCGTAGCATGTACTGTATATATGTCTATTTCCTGTTTAGTATAATATTATTCTGTTATTCACATTTAAATTAAATTATTTTTCTTTGAGTTGGTACGCTGTGCCGGACGACGTCATTACGTCAGCGCCGGCTGTCGCTGAAAACCAGCGCTGGAGCTCTGTCTTGCACTTTTTTTTTTACCGGCATTCAGTCGGGCAATCCTAGGTTTTACCGCAGACACCCTAACCTGCTGGAGCACACACCGCTGACTCGTGCGCTGCGCATTCTCAACACGGTGGCGGATGCCATAGACATATTCACCTGTACATTGGGTGAGTTCACAAGGGCCACGTACTGTGTAGCATGTACAGACGCCAGCACATCAACCTACCCGAAACTGTCAGATTTTCCCAATCAACTTTGAACCTTATTCTTTAGTGATAAAGTTGAAAATCTATTAAAGAAATTTGACAGATTGTAGTAGGTTGAGGTGCTGGCGTCTGTACATTAAAGGAGACTGTTAAAAAGTGGTCTATGAACCAATAGCGATACTGCTACGATATTTCTGTGGGGATACCTCAACTATACCCTTGTGCAAAGTGGCATCAAAATCTGACCCGGCAGTTTTGAGAAATATAATATTTTAGAATAAATAATTTCATGATAACATTTTTATTTTAAAAACCTTTTAAAGGGTATTTCTGACTTTATAATACTTAATTAATGTGTTTCTTTCCTAGATTTTAGTCTTTGTTTCGATTTTAACCGACTTCAAAAAAGGAGGAGGTTCTCAGTTTGTAGGAATTACATTTTTTAAATATTTTTATGTTCACCGATTACACGAAGACGGCTAGACCGATTTAAAAAACTATTTTTTTGGGTGAAAGGGTATACTTCCCAAATGTTCAAATTGTCACCAGGTCAGGATCTGGTGATTGGATCCTGGAGAAATCTAGGGAACTCTTCAAACATTATAGGCACAGCTATAACAATTTGGGTATTCTTTAAAGTAACTCGTGCATTTGCTCTCGGAAAGCACCATTTGGTGAAGTGGTACTAATGATGAAGACCTCAGATGACCACCGGAACAACTCATTAATAAGTATTTCACGGGTTGCGATTCGATATGGTTGCTAAGCAATTTATGCTATAAATAAATCGTCAAAATGAAATGAAAAAATATTGAATCATTAAATCATGTTTCGACCCAGAGGTGATGTGATTTGTTTGATCTGCAACCATTCTGTGCCATTTTTTCAACAAAAAAAAAAACCTGAAATTCAGCATTGTTGAGGTGGTAAGTGTCTTTGTTTAGCAGAAAACCACATTAATTAAGTAGTATAAAGTCAGAAATACCCGTTAAAACGTTTTTAAAATATAAAAATGTAGCAAATAAAGTGAATTTTAAAGTATTATTTTTCTCAAAACTGCCGGGTTAGATTTTGATGCCCCTTTGCACAAGGGCATAGTTGAGGTATTCCCACAGAAATACCTCTACAGGATCGCTATTGGATCATAGACCACTTCCCATACAAATTTTAACAGTTTTAATTATTATTATCTGTAATGGCACCGAAAAGGAAACATGTCATGTGATAAATAAATAAATAAATTCTGACTTTTACCGGTGAGACTTGCTAAATCTTAGGATTTATTTATTTATTAAAACTTTATGCACAAGTAAAAAAATACTGTACAAAGGCGGACTTAATGCCTTAGGCATTTTCTACCAGTCAACCTTAGGGTGATGCAGAGACAAAACATGGCGGGTGCAACATACAGGATAACCAGCTAGGAAATGACTATAAAAATCAAGAATATATACAAATAAAAAAAAAAAGTGTCTTTATTAACTTCAGTTGTACAAAAACACTCATCTAAACACTATGCAGCGTTACAACAAAGGAAAAGAGTGGTTTCGATGAACTCTGGCACCCAAAGTAAGATTTAACTTGTGTTTAGGGTGCCAGCGTCCTCGCCTATAATTTGCAACATATAAACTGTAGTTGTATGACGAGCACAGTACATTATTATACTATAACTACTTACAAATTAAATACATAACCGTGGCCTAGTTAAGTACCTCTGTATATGTATTAAAAAGAGATAAATGTGGTGAAAACTTGAGTTTATACATAGATACATACATACATACATTAAACCAAATGAACTCTCAGGGGAAAAATGATCGGTAGAGAAGAAAACGAATCCAGCAAATCAGATTTACCCCGGTGAATCCTAAGATTTACCGCAGTTAGGGCTTTTACAGTAACATATACATACATCTAAAGTACTCAAACTCTTAACTTTAACTCACGAAAAGTTTAGATAACAATATTATTATAAGGTCTATTTAAAATGGCAAAATACGTGACGTCACATCACGGCGCAAGGTTACACAAATGTGACCACATATGGCAAGGATGGGGACGAGGCTCCAAAAATCTTGAAATTCGTGTCACGAAATTTATGAATGGCATAATGTGTGTAGTGATCTAAGATAAATACACTAATCGGTCGCAATTTAAAATAAAGGCCTTCTCAAGTTTTGAGGGTTTCGTGCCCAAAGGGTGGCAACGGGACCCTATTACTAAGCCCTCGCCGTCCGTCCGTCCATCTGTCTCTCATGAACTGTAATAGTTAGACAGTTTAAATCACAGAGTATGTATTTCTATTGCCGCTATAACAAAAAATATTGAAAACTAGCTGCGCCCCGCGGTTTACCCGCGTAAGTGTCGATCCCGTAGGAATATCGGGATAAAAACTATCCTATGTCCTTTTCCGGGACTCAAACTATCTTTATACCAAATTTCATCTAAATTGGTTCAGTGGTTTAGGCGTGAAGAAGTAACAAACATATAAACACACTCACAAACTTTCGCCTTTATAATATTAGTGTGATGTCCTTCCCCGGGACTCAAACTATCTCTATACCAAATTTCATCTAAATGGTTCAGCGGTTTAGGCGTGAAAAGGTAACATACAGACAGACAGAGTTACTTTCGAATTTATAATATTAGTATGGATGAAGTTATAAATTAAAGGGGTCGCTATAAAAGAAACGTGTACTTTCAGTGTTTCTTGCCTTGTGGTAATGGAACCCGCAACCATTCGTGTGCGAGTGCGACTTGCAATTGGCCGCTTTTTATGAATGCAATGAGTTACCTACCCTAAAAGATTTTCCTCCAGACAAAAATTGAACACATTCCTTCCCGTTTCTTCACTGAAAAAACCGCTAAGTTCACATCAAATTCAACCCGAATGCAAAATAAAATTCCACAGAAAATTCATTACCAATGAAAATTGAATTCTATCTCAAGGGGATTAAGTCTAAATTGATTAGTTTGACAAACGAGCTATGTACTAAGGCGTGGTATACAGGGATTTTACAGCTCAATAGAGATATCGATTGCATTCTGATCGTCATTTATTTTCACGCTATTTTACTTCGTGGTGGTGGCAGAGTTCAAGGGTTTTGTGGGATGTTGAGTTTTGGGGAAATACAGGTGGAAGATCAGCTTCTTTTTCTTCTTCTTCGTGTCGTTGGAACGACTGTATTTCAGATCTAGTTGACCCAAAACTTCGCCATATCCACGGCGTCGACAGTGGCAGCGCACAGGTCACTTTTACTGCATGTTTTGGGCATTGGCGTGGATTGCATATAGGCATATAAGCAGTGCCTACCTCGATATATCGACATAAACCTGTCAATTACATTTATGTGTGTGTGCCCCACAATTTAAGAAACTCACAAAATTATTATACCTAACAAAACACAAAATCTTCATACAAACACGCGCGGCAGTAGGCAGTCGCCAGACGGCCTACTCGGCTCCCGTACTATTCGCACATTGTCATTGGTCTTTACTCATTCAAGTTAATACAACAAAATTAAAAATACGTACGTCTCACGCGTAATACCATGACGTTCGACCTTCGCAATTTATCACCCTTAAGTAGGCATGCCTACTCAAATAACCATACTTTTGACCTCACTTTTTTTTTCTGATTAGTGACCGCGTTTGTCTAAACTAGACCCGGCCTAGTGCCTCTGCCTTGGAGTGTAAATGTGGTTCTGTTCCACAAACGATGGGACGCTTAATATCGTGCCCTGCGTGTCCTGTCAGCTGCACGTTACAGGAACTGATGGACGCTAGTGATGGCGCCAAACAAGTAACCGAATTCTGGGCCGAGTACATTTAGATTGCTATCGACACGCTAAGAAGAAGAAGTGCCTACCTATTCTGAAAACTAATGCACGCCACTGGTTTTGGGACATAGAGGGTTAAGAGGTGGAGTATAGTTTGCGACAAAGCTTCACATCCAGTCTACTGCCGTTCTGTCGAGGCAGCTCTAGATAGAGAAATAGATTAGCTTGTTAATTTTTATCCGCCTACAGCAAAACCTACATTATGTAAACCGTGTAATGTGTGTATGTATTTCGGTGAATAACTCAGAAACCTGACGCTTTAGGGTATTATGTTATATTACATTTTTTGTTCGTATAAGTGTCCTCTATCTAAATATATAACTTTTGTTGTGCACCGCGATTCTGAAAAAAAATCAAAATGGCGGCTGATTTTAGGACCAAAACCTTCAAAACCCTTTGTTTTTTTATTTTTTTTGTTTGAGTACGTATAGTGTTTATTGTATACGTTGGTATATTGGCGTGGCAAAGTCCTGACTGACTGACTGATATATCACCGCACAGTCTAAACCGCTGGTCCTAGATACATGAAATTTAGAGGGTGCGTTCTTTGTTAAGAGTAGGTGTCCACTAATAAAGGGTTTTTCGAAATTCCACCCCTAAGAGGGTGAATGGGGGGAGGGTGAAATTTCACGCGGACGAAATCGCGGGCAGAAGCTAGTCGTTAATTATAATACAGTTAGCACATTGGAGTCTTTTTTGGCAACAAATTATAATATATCAATGTTAAAATCCCTTTTAAAGATTCATCTCAATTTATCCCTGCATCCCTATTCATCCCGTTTGACGGTAGCGTACTCCTGTATATAACGCAATGTATGTTGTTGAACTGTCAAAATGAAACCCTTTGCTACTGATAGTGTGTTACGCAATTACCCCAAAGCTTTTCGGTACAGAAATTCAAACCGATCCCACTTTACTTGTTGGAATTTTATCTGCAAATGTATTTGTCGAGAATATTCTGTCTCTTTGCAGCTATTGTGGTCGCGGTCGAATGGTTTCCGCATTTTATTCAGCGTGTTTTCAGCAGACGTCGAAATAATACATTTAAAACATAAGCGAATTCTGTTTTAGTCTTGTTGTGGTTTTGTGAAACAATTTTTATTGAATTGACGGTTTACACGAATGATTTAAAATGAGCATAGTTAATGGCGAACTATACTGTTCTTTCTTTACTTGATTTATGTAAAGACTAGCAGCGCCCCGCGGTTTCACCCGCATAAGTCTCGATCCCGTGGGAATATAGGGATAAAAGTATCCCATATCCTTTCCCGGAACTCAAACTATCTCTATACCAAATTTCATCTAAATCGGTTCAGCGGTTTAGCGTGAAAAGGTTGTTACCTTTTCACGCCTAAACCGCTGACACACAGACAGACAGACAGAGTTACTTTCGAATTTATAATATTAGTATGTATGGTGAGCATTAGTATCTTTTTGTGAACAAAAAGATGCACACTATCTTTACATTTGTTATTGTTGTTTTCCTCGGGAACAGCACTTTTTTTCGGGATGAAAGGTACTCTATGTCCGTTTTTGTACTCCTGACAATGTATGAGCAAACAGGATGACCGGTTCAGTGGTTTAGGCGTGAAAAGGTAACAAACAAACAAACTTACCTTCGCATTTATAATATTAGTTAGGATTAGAAGTTTATCCAGTCAGTGTATATGTATATTTTTAGGGCATATTTCACCAAAATTTTATACATAAAATAAGTCTTATCTTGAGAATAAATTTTGAATTTTTGACAGTTTGCCCATACTGGAACTGTCAGACACCAATTTTATTCCACGGATAAAAGATAATTATCTGACTTTGGTATAATCAGCCCTTAACCCATTCGCTACGGCGGACGCCTTTCGGCGTTTTTTGGTTTAATATTTAGGTGCGAAATACGCCCATCGTCGTTTTTTTTAATTGCTTTTATCTTGGCAAAAACAAGTCACAAAAAATTATACTTGCAATATATGCACATTGTTTTTTAAATACAAATATATTATAAATCGGCGTTCCATATTATCCTAATGAGGTTTGGAGGACGCCCATCGACGTTCGCGACGAAAAGTCCAGCACTTGGCTAATAATCGTAATTTTTATCGCCGTAGCAAATGGGTTAATCGTGTTATCGTTGATAGTCCAATTCCGCGTAACTAACGTTGTTAAATACCGCGTATGTACACTTCCGCTGGTTTTACATGAGGGTCAAAAAACTAAGTTTCTAAAAAATATTGGAAAATGTGTCTGCTATACCTACGATTCTTTTATTTTAAAATCTTATAACAATAAAAAGACCAATCGACCTAATCGTGTATTCCCGTTCGTCCCATCAACAAAATTAGTGGGACGATCGGGAAAAAAAATAACGAAATCCCGTTCGCCCCACAAGGGGGAGGAAGTCGATGGGACGAACGGGAATACACGAAAACCCGTGATCACTTACCGACGTACTCATAATTTGCTTGTTTTCAAACAATTTCAAGGAAATTTCTCTGTTATCACAAAAAACATATATTTAAGCCTTTTTCAAGAAAAACAATTTTTCAGCTTAAATTCGTTCCTCGCAAGAAATAGGGAGGCTTTACTTCTCGATTGTTCCTGTGGCCCCCTCGAAGTGTATTTTTAAATTGAAATAAATATAATATTAGGTCCTTACATATGAAATTGGCGTTTTGTATGGAAGGAACAAAAAGTCGAATATTTTTTAATATAATATATTTAATTAATCAAAGTATGAACCATTGTTTTCAATGCACTTTTGCCATCTTATAGGTAGTTCATTGATCCCTTTACTAAAAAAACCAGTCGGACGGGAATCAATAAAATCTTTGAAGGCGATTTGGACTGCCCCATCGGAGTTGAATTTTTTCCCTTGCAAAAAGTTATCCAAATTGCGAAAAAAATGGTAATCTGTTGGAGCAAGGTCCGGGGAGTACGGAGGATGTCTAAGACATTCCAATTTCAGTAATGTAACGCAGCAGTCGACGCGCGTTTGCCGGTTTGCTTCAGTCAATTCGTGAGGTACCCACCTTTCAAGCTTTTTAATCTTCCCAATTTGCTTCAAGTGAATTAAAACAGTTTTATCACTAACATCGAAGCCTGCAGCTAACTCGGACGTGGTTTGCGATGGGTCCGCTTCCACAATAGCCTTCAATTCTCCATTATCAACTTGGGTCTCAGGCCGTCCACGGGGCTTGTTCTGCAGGTCGAAATTTCCAGAACGAAAACGTTGGAACCAAAAACGAACTGTGTTTTCTTTTGCAACATGACCGCCATACACATCATTCACCCTTCGAGTCGTTTCCGCAGCACTAGTGCCACGGCGGAACTCGTACTCGTAAATAATGCGATATTTTAAATTTTCCATTTTGTAAAATGAGTGACGCAAACAGAAAAAACAGAAGAAAAAAAACAAATGAATGACGGTCATCGAAGCACAAATACATGAGTAAATAGCTGTACAAATTTGAATTTGGAATTCCTTACCAAAGAGGAGAAATTCGTGATTAAAGTGGCCAGTACGAAAAACGCCAATTTCATATGTAAGGACCTAATATTATTCTGTTCATGTTTAAGGAAAGGTATCAATGTATTGCTGGAACTCCTTTGTTAGAAACAAGACGTCATTTCTGTAAGAATGGAAGAAGCAATTTGGGGGTTACTTTCTTATTTTTAATTTGGTACGATGGAGTCGGATCTTTTATTTAGAAATGATTGTGGGTATTTATTTGGTCGTCATTTTTTTATTTTCCAACTAGTTGCGCCCCGCGATTTCACCCGCAGAAGAGTCGATTCCGTGGGAATGTCGGGATAAAAACTATCCTATGTCCTTCCCCAGCAGCTTTGAACAGAGAGAGGTGGAAAGAGAGTAGGGAGGCCTTTGCCCTGCAGTGGGACGTCACAGGCTAATAATAATAATAATGTCCTTCCCCGGGATGCAATCTATCTCTCCGCCAAATTTTATCGTAATCCGTTCAGTGGTTTAGGCGTGAAAAGGTAATATACAGACAGACAGAGTTACTTTCGAATTTATAATATTAGTATGGATTGCGCGGGCGGACGATGCGTTACGGCGCGATGGGTTGGAGCCGAGGGAGTTTTATATACCTAATTGCCTGTTTTATCTAATTATCCAACCAGGCTGTATTGCTCCACTGCAGAGAAAAGGCCTCCCTCTCCCTTTTCCACACAATTCTGTCTTTTGCGAGTGGCCAGTCCTTTCAGTAGGAGTCAAGCTCGTCCCGCCATCTTCATCTCGGCCTGCCGCGATGGTGTCCCAATCGGTGGTAGTCTTAGCCCAATTGTCATCTGACATGCGGAAGACATGTCCGGCCCGATTCCAGTTATGTTTAGCGGCTTTCTGGGTAACGTCCGGGATCGTGGTTTTTACGACTTCCATGTGGATGAAGTCGCAGGCAGAAGCTAGTTAAATATAAAATAGAAACATAAGATATATAATGCAGCGTCAAATATTTACAGTTGAAAACTTAAAGAGTCATATTAGATGAATAATCCGTGCAATTAGATGGTACTGAAAGAGGAAAGATTGACAATCTCCGGTATGAGGAGGCACCGGAAGAAAGAAAAAAAAAACAGAATTTTCTTTCACAATTTTCCTTTGAAATGTAAAAATATTGTTATTTTTATTTAAGTTTAAGAGGAAATGCGGTCGGAGAGACTTTTGAAAAAGCATAAATATAAAGTCGTAATTGTTTGGCTCTCGCCTATTTCCTTCTCCAATATTGGACCAATTCATAAGATACTTCATAGGATATGTACTGTGTCCGTATGTTTTTCTTTTTTCATTAATAGTTGTCAAATTTGTACACTAGGCCTCTGTTGACAGCGGTTTAAATCGGCAATTTTAAGAATGTTTTGAGGGTTCTAGAACCCTGCTCCTACTGCTTATAAAAATAATGTATCATCAAAAAGGAAAACATAGGGACATACAAGTAGTTAATATTTATTATTTTGTAAAAAAATTATTGCTTTATGGTCATTAACCAGAAAGATAACAGGCGAGAGCGTATCGATGGAGAAAAGACTACCCGCATTTCCTCTTAATGGTTGAAAAATTAAGGAAACCGGCATGTCCTAGAATCAAAAACCGAAGACATGTGACATGTACCAACCCGCATTGAGCCCGCGTGGTGGATTACGGCTCATTCTCTCTCACATAGAGGAACCCTGTGTCCCAGCAGTGGGAACATTATAGGCTGATTATGCTATTATTGTTGTGGTTGAAAAAGTGCATTCATTAAATGTGTTCAATAATATATTAAGATTGAATATATTTTTATATTATAATTATTGGTCTTTAGGAAATTTCAAAATGGCTGGTTGACACTTCCCGTGACCCAAGGGCTGGCTTTTACCTTGGCCAAAGGCTAAGCATTGCCATACAACGTGGTAATGCCGCCAGTCTCTTGGGTACATTACCAGTCGACAGCGATGCGGATGAATTTTTCGACGCTATATTTTATTTTGTGTATAGTTTTAGTTAAGTTAGGATTTCATTTTTATTAATTAATTAGTTATTATTTGCAATAAAAAAAAAAGATTGAATATTGTCAATGTAAAATGTTTATTATAGTTTAGCATCTTGGTTCGTATTTTACTCATCTGGTAAATAAAATTTATCATTTTATGATTTATCTGGTGGATATAAAAAAAATATAAACTAACATACCTTCGCAACCAAGATAGGCTATATTAGCCGCATAAGAAAGAGCACACACTCGCAACCCATAGCCGTAAAAACAGAAATGATTACCGTAGCTGAAATCGGCATGGGAATATACAGGGTGTTTGGTAGAAGGACCGACGAAATTTTTTGAGGGATTGGGGATGTCATTTGCTAGCACAAAATTGTTTTATTACCGATTTCTTTTTCTTTTTTTATTATTAATTTTTAAATTGAATTGTTTCGTTTCTTAGCACAATTTTTCGACTTTGGAAGCACCCTAGTAATTTTCTAGAACAAATTGTACATAATAAATGTACATCGCAGATAACATCATTATTGCGCTCTATCACAACTACAAACCAAAAAGTTGTGACGATTTTTCGGGTGATAAAAAGAAACAATTATTATCACAATTACCTACCGTGACACTTAAGACAGGTGTTATGGGTAAAAACTAGGATAATATGATACTTCCTATCCTTAAGAAAATTGTGTCGGTCCTTCTACCAAACACCCTGTATACAGGGTGTGGCGTAAATAGTGGTCCATCGTTAAGAATTAGTTAAATCAGATAATTTACTATAACATATTACAATTTTAACCATTTTAGTAGTACATTTACATTTTTACAAAAAAAAATCGCTCTTGAATTTGCATACATTAATCAGCCTATACCTAATGTTCCCACTGCAGGGACACAGGCCTCCTCTCCGTAAGAGGGAGCGGGCCGTAATCTACCACGCGGGCCCAGTGCGGGTTGGTAGATGTCACATGTCTTTGAATTTTTGGTTCCAGGACATGCCGGTTTCCACACGATGTTTTCCTTCACCGTTTTGAGAGCAGTGGTGATGAAATAATTTACACAAAGTAAAGCGCCTGTCTGGGTTCGAACCTACGACCTACAACTCGTAAGTCGCGACCGTTACCACTGGGCCACCACTGCTCTCATGAATTTGCATGATTATGTTAAAAATTAGGGTTAAAATAGACAAGAACTAACTTTTTCTTCAAAAGCTCTTAAACATAAAAGGCTATCGTGTAAAATTAATACTAGTATTCAGCAGTAATTAACAGAAATCAAAATGAAAAAAGATGGTTTTTGTTGAAACTGCAACCAGTAATAAGAAAAGGTAGAAATGTCGTAAATAAAAAACAAAAAAATATAATATTTATTATTTTCGGAACCCCTTGGGTAAAAATAGTTAAAATTGTAATATGTTATAGTAAATTATCTGGTATATCGACTCCTTAACCGTGGCCCACTATTTACGCCACACCCTGTATAGTGTCTATACCGAGACTATGAAAACGGCCTACAGTTTACTTAATAGTACTTTTAGTGTTACGTAAACTGCTTATACATAAGTATTTCCTTTCGAAAGAAACCCTAAAAATAAAAAGCTAAGTAAACACATGAACACATCCGCACATATAAAAGCATTTCCTTTCCATTTAACAGTCAGTTAACCAGTGCTTAAGGGCGAGCTCTTCGGTACAATGTACAAGGCCAGGCTACTCTGCGCAATAGTACCTCCCTACAGTCTTCGCGATACTCCGCCACGGCTGTGAATGGGTGGATAACACGCGCGGCTACAGGCACGGATTTAGCATTTAAGAGCCTATACTACCACGGCTAAAATTCACTCTTTATCTCGCTCATACGACACTGCTCGCGGACTGAGTGACAGCGAGACAGAGTGCGGTGCTGGGCGGCAGGCAGCGCCAATAGTTTAGGTATTTGCTTTTTACTGTGAAAATAATGGTAATTATAAAAAAGTAAATAACATAAGACCTGCTTTAAAGTAAGTTCAGTTAGTATGCAAAGTTTCATGATCTAATTTGAAGTATTTTTTGAATACCAGCGGTTTATTGTTCGGGTTAGAGGTAAATTTGGATTTTTTTTCTATCGAGGAAATTTTATGGAATCGTGTTTTCGTCTAACATAAGACTTAGCATTAATCCTCAACTTTACCATATATTTATTTCAAAATTAATGGTGTAGTATTTTCGACATAACCGAGGATCACGCTAAGCCATTTGAGGTAGTATAGGCTCTTAGGCAGTGATTCGATAATAATTGGACATTGAGTTTATGCACATCTATACTAATAAAAAAGCTGATGAATTTGTTTGTTTGTTTAAACGCGAAAATCTCTAGAACTTCCAGTCGGATTTGACAAATTATTTTTGCATTTGATAGCCCAATTCTTGAGAAAGGTTATAGACTATTTAATACTAGCTGCGCCCCGTGGTTTCACCCGCGTAAATGTCGATCCCGTGGAAATATCGGGATAAAAATTAGCCTATATGTTAATCCAGGTTGTCAGCTACCTCCATACAAAATTTTATCAAAATTGGCCCAGCCGTTTGAGTGTGAAGAAGTAACAAACATATAAACATACACACACACACTCACAAACTTTCGCCTTTATAATATTAGTGTGATCATGCTACGGACCCTTACGCCGACCAAAACGAAAAAAAAAGTCAGAAAGAACACTAAGCGAAAATGAAGTAACACCGCGTAGTTTAGTTATATGAAAGAGAGGAAAATATCACTCTCTCTGTCTCTCACACTAAATCTTTCTTATTCATAATTTTTTAAGAAGTTTCACTTCTACGAACGGTGCTACACACACATGTACGAGCAAATTTTTTGAATAATTAGTATATGTTTAACATGCCTAACTATTGAAAAATGGGTGTATCTCCTTTGGTGACCGTGCACCCATTTTACTAGGGTCGTCGGATATAGTTGAAGTTTAGTAAGAAACAGATGGATATTTTCGAAAATTTGTACGGAACCCTTGGCGCGCGAGTCCGACTCGCCCTCACCAGTTTTTTTTTTAATTTACCTATTTTGTACATGATTAGCTACCAAGGAAGTGGTTCCAAGTATGGGCCATTTATTCCCCATGAAATAAACTTCAGAATAGGTAGGTACGTGTTGACCCAAGCCCGGCCCTGCACGTTTATAGCAACCTCTTCGCTAATACCCGTGGCGCAGCGTTGTATATCACACAACCGGATTCACAGTAAGCCTCGCACGAGTTAAACAAAAGGTGGGTATTCACTTGGAATTACTACAGATATTATGCAGAGGAGGAGCTTCTTAAAACAAGAAATTATTGTTGTTATAACCCATACAGTAACAGGTACAAAAGCCAGCATATCAAGCTACTACAATCTGTCAAATTTCTTTATATTCAACTTTGTCGCTAAACCATAAGGTTCAAAGTTGATTGGGAAAATTTGTTGGCGTCTGTACATATTTAAATGTGCTATAACCCTTTGCAACCGAGAGTAAAAGAACTCGCATAGATCAGTAAAAACTTAGTGATCGTTTGGAGTGTTCAAAGGTCCTGGAAAAAATAGTGGAAAATATTACACGCAAGCTCTTCAGTAATCAGACCCTCACATGCGAGAGGTTCAGGTTAATAATTTGCTAGTCGCACGATCGTGAGTATATGTGAATAACCAATAATTTAGTTCGAATATATGAAATAAATATTATAATCAATTATAATATGAATATTTAGGTTTCCTTATAACTTTATTTATTTATTCATTTATTTAAAACATAAGTTTACAGTGCTTACGACCAAATCACTTATATTGTATTAGCCAAAACTAGGAAAAAAAAAACAGAAACACAAAAGAACTTATACTAACTTACGAAACTATTTACTTAGAAATAAATATAAATAATCAATCATTAATCAGTCTTTATTACAAAATAAACTATATTAGTATTTATAAGCACCAGTGCCCTTGTGCTGTGTGCATACACATCTTTGTGACGAGGTCGGGTTAAAACTTAGAGAAAAAAATTAGAAAAAAATCAGCAACTTTAATAAGAAATCAGCATCTGTAAGTGTGTTTTTTGTACAAAAAAAACTACTATTAAATCGTCTCCAAATACCGCGTCAGGCGTACCTCAAAAAACATACGTTTAGGGCTGATTTTTCCATCGCCAGATAACTTTTATTCGAGGAATGAAATTGACGTTTGACAGCTTTTGTATGAAGTAACTGTCAAAATTTCAAATATTTATTCCTCGAATAAAGTTATCAAATGATTGAAAATCAGCCCTTAGTCAAGAGAGTGCAACAATCATAATCATTAAAAAAATATATAGCTATATGAAGACTAAACCTGCGAATTTAATGAATTCTAGGGAAAAAAATGGTAACTTGCTTTTCATTCCAAGTACCCTAGTTTTCAACCTATCAAAATAAACTTAGCAGTCAAATAGAGCTTTGACCAATACCTAATCAGAATATTACTACAGATTATCACACGTAGCCATTCACAATTAAGCCACATACATAGCCAGGGTTCCACAGCGATAGCGCAATAAGAAGCTTTGTGGTCTCAACTGGAATGTAATGCCGAGATAATTACAGCAAGGCTAGAATACTGCAACCAGGATTATGCCACAATATTACTGTGTGGTCACTGTATAGCGATAAGGGGGCTTAAATTACGAGGCTTTGTTAATTTGATTTAGAATCTATATGCTTTTTTTTCACAATTTTAGGGATGCATGAAGAAACCTCCTCGTGTAGCGCAGTTTGTTCCGCCAGTTACTCGACTGTGAGGGCTCGGCGCCTCCTGGACAGTCACACATCATAATCAGCCTATAATGTTCCCACTGCTGGGAGACAGGCCTCCTCTCTATGAGAGGGAGTGGGCCGTAATCCACCACGCGGGCTCAGTGCGGGTTGGTAGATGTCATACGTCGTCGAATTTTTGGTTCTAGGATATGCCGGTTTCATCACCATGTTTTCTTTACCGTTTTGAAAGCAGTGGTGACGAAATAATTTACACAAAGTAAAACGCCTGTCTGGGTCCGAACCTACGACCTACAACTCGTAAGTCGCAGCCGATACCACTGGGCCACCACTGCTCTCCTCCAATTCAGTCCAGGACAGTCACACCCAACACCGGTAGTAGGGCTAACGCCCACCTGCTTTGCGACCACCCTCCCACCGGAGTCCGGCGTCAAGCTGCCTGTTGTGTTTCGTCGATGCGTGGGAGTTCCAGTGCCTTAAACATCTTCTGGGCACGCTCGTTGTATCATAGACCATATTCATCGCTTTCCATCAGGCGTGATCGAGGTCAAGAGCGGGCCCATTCAGCAAAAAAACAAAAGTAAATTTTCCAGTCTCATCATCATCAAAAAACTTTGTAAAAACTTTGGTGAAGTAAGTTTAAAGTGAACTGTTATGATGCCTGATGCTATGGATCACTAGCATAATTATCCTATGACACAGGCCTCCTCACTGTGAGAGGGAGTGGGCCGCAATCCACTACGCGAGCCCAGTGCGGGTTGGTAGATGTCACATATCTTCGAATTTTTAGTTCTAGGACATGCCGGTTTCATCACTATGTTTTCCTTCAGCGTTTTGAAAGCAGTGGTGACGAAATGATTTACACCAAGTAAAGCGTGTGCTTGGGTTCCAACCCACGACCTACAACTCGTAAAGAACATGAAGATCTACAAAAGGATCCTGTAGCGCTGTAAACGACGTCGCAACAACGCAAAGTGATCAAAACAACGGTACATAATTATGGCAGACTCTTTTATTATTATCAGCCATTTCTGTCCCACTGCAGGGCAAAGGCCTCCCTTCCCTTCTTCCACTTATCCCTATCCAGTGCTGTTACACGCTAATCTTTAGGGAAAGAGTCGAGTTCGTCCCGCCATCTCTTTTTGGGCCTGCCGCGTTGCCGTTTGCTGCTGTTTGGGACCCATTGTGTGGTTACTTTAGCCCATAACTCCTCCGGCATGCGACAGATGTGACCAGCCCAGTTCCATTTTAGCTTGGCAGCCGTGTGACCTACATCGGCAATTTGAGTTTTAGAACGCAGTATCAAGTTCTCGTACTCTTTTACAGTATTTTTATTTCAAACAACCCGTTGAGTTCTTCCTCTTTACAGTATATTTACTCACCTTGTAGAAATACCAAAGGGTTGAGTAAAGATCAAGTGTACCTACTGGGTTTTGTAGTTTTTTCGACCCCGTTTTCGGTTGAGAAAACATCTTTTTAGCGGTGTAGATATGCAAAGATCGTCTAAGATCACGGGTCGTATCATATGACAACAAAGTAAGGATCCTTTTATTATAAAAACCCAATCTTGGTCGAGTACTAGCAAGGTTTTGAAATTACGGTATACTTGTACCTAGTCAGCGTTATTCGAGAGGGTTGATGTTAGTCCTTGGTATTTTCGCTCAAAGGTAAGATGTGGGTAACAAGATTTTCTACGTATTTGGTTGGCCGGTATTTTATGTTCCTTTATCCCAGTTGTCATCACACTAATATATGAGGACGTTTCGGTTTGTAAAAAGCACATAACTGAAAACTGCAGCATGTTTTTATATAGAGTAAGTATCCAAAATGAGAAATCAGTTCTCCTCGATACAGCACGCATTGTGGTTTCCGACACTACCAACGGATATAATATTTTTGTAGGTGTCATATACAGGTTGAAATTGAAAACATGCGACAAATTGAAATGGGAGATTTTACTCATCATTATTAACCACTTTTAATATGGGACCAAACCTGAAATCGCGAAAAAAAAATCAGCTGTTCCCTACACTTTGACGAGTTATGCGAACATAAATGTAGGGAACAGCTGAATTTTTTTTCGCGATTTGAGGTTTGGTCCCATAGTAAAAGTTGTTCATAATGCTGAGTACAATCTCCCATTTCAATTTGTCGCATGTTTTCAATTTCATCCTGTATATATTTTCATTCAAATATTGAAAAAGTTGTATAATGTGTGTATAATAATGTGTAATTTATAATATCAGCATTCATGACTGACTTTTCTTCAATTTAATTTTTTTTTTAATATTACAAGGTTTATTTATTAAGGTAACTGCTTCGACCTCATTCTTACCAGGTTAAGCAATGAAAAAGATCACAGTATTAAACTTTAAGTGCTTGGCCAGACTGGCAGCGCGGGGCGGGGAGCGGCGCGGGAGCGGCAACGTGCGCGGTCTGCCGGTTCGCAATGGAGCGCGGCTGCGTTTTGCGTGTTGTCGTGTCCAGTGTTTCTCAAATGATGAAGAAGATTTATTTTTACTAGAAAGAAGCTCGAACTAGTTTGAGAACCCCGGTCCCCGCGCGGACCGCCCGCACACCCGCTGCGGCCACTTGTATGAACGAGCTATGGCGTGAGTTACCCGCGCGCTCCCCGCGCCTAGCAGCCCGCGCCACTCACCGCGCCCGCGTGCCCACTGTGATGGACACTCAAAGGAAGTTCATAATGTTTGAGTTCACCGCGCCGCGCCCGTCCCGCGCCCGTGCTGACAGTCTGGCCAAACACTAAAATAGTAATATACAGCCGCATGATAGCTACAATGACAACCTCGTTGCTCTAGTTGTTGCAAGGGCTACTGCTGAGCACGAGGTCCTGGGTTCAATTACCAGGTCGGGTTTTAAATAGGTACATGGGACTTAAACATAACCGGCGAAATGTCTGCGAACTGCGAAGCACCTATAGTACACCCATCCATACCAATATTATAAATGCGAAAGTGTGTCTGTCTGTCTGTCTGCTACCTCTTCACGCTTATATCGCTAAACCAATTTAGATGAAATTGATACAGAGATAATTTGAGTCCCGGGAAAGGACATAGGATACTTTTTATCCCGATATTCCCACGGGATCGAGACTTATGCGGTGTTCTGTAATGTGTGTGTATCCGCCACCTTATTTTTTTATAAGTACATAGGTATATTATCTGTGGCATTAAGAAAAAAGAGTCGAGCAAGTGCTACAAAAAGAAATGGCCGTATTTTATTTCGTCCTCATACAATATTAAGTTTAATTCTAAAGGTACGAGTATCTTTGATCTGTTCAACAAAACATTATTAAATACGTGGGCAAGTCGTCCACATGCGGGTTAAACCGCGGGGCGCAGTTAGTATGCTATAAGTATCTACACCTCTGCCCAACCTTTTAGGGAAACAAGGCGTGATGCTAACAGCTTTCATCCTGAAAGCCGACATAATACACTAGGTAATTTATTTTTCAGTCTTCCAAATATTCGTTTGGTAACAACACGCACAGTCATAACTTAGGTTTAAAAGGCCTGCTATAAATCAAAAGGTCGGCTCGCTAGGCCTCGACTGCGTTCTCTCCTACGAACGACCTGTGTTATGAATTTATGATAGATAAGGCAGCTTTTTATGCTTAAGTCTGAGCAAAGAAGATATTCAGGCAAAATTGGACGGAAAAAGTGTTTAGTGAAAACCTTTGCGGCACAGGTAACGTTTTGTCCTTAACTTTTGTTAAAGAATTTTTTTGCTGATGAACCGTTCCGGCGACAGCTCATTTTTTCGACACACGTTCTTTTTGTCGTCGAAAAAAATTTAATGGAATGTTCTTTTTCAAATGAAATAAAAATTTGGAAGAATTGTAGTATGGTATTACAGATGGTTATGGTAACCTGGAGGTCTTTAAACAGACTCCAGACCCAGGTTGGCCAAAGTAAAGAAAACCTGTTCAGGTGGAGATTCATAGACAACTCCGCCTTTGAGTGGTGTGTGAGCTGTTCCACAAACGACGGGACACTTAATATGTCCTTCGTGTCCTGTCAGCTGCACGTTACAGGAACTAATGGACGCTAATGATGGCGCCAAATACATAGCTGAATTCTTGGCCGAATCCATTTAGATTGCCGTCGGTCGACACGCTAAGAAGAAGACAGATTTTTTTAATTGTTTATAAAACAATTCGCTAAAATTAGCATGCTTTATTGATTACAGTAACCAACTAAATGAAGTTAATAAAAGCTCCTTTAATTAAATTAAGATATTAAAGGCAATTTTAATTTAACCGTAGTATAATAAATAATAACGTTTTATTGTTGAAGGAGGTAATTTTGCATTCAGAGGATAATCCATACTAATATTATAAATACGAAAGTGTGTCTGTCTGTTAGCTCTTCACGCTTAAACCGCTGAACCGATTAAGATGAAATTTAGTATGGAGATAGTTTGAGTCCTGGAAAAGGACAAAGGATAGTTTTTATCCCGATATTCCCATGGGAAACTTATGCGGGTGAAACCGCGGGGCGCTGCTAGTAACAAAAAACGAATTAGAAATAGATCTTGTCCTAAAAATGTACCGGATGGTACCTCTTATTAAAAGAGTTATTAATAAAGGCCCTGCATGATATTTGCAGTGGACTGACACGAACATCAAAAGTTCCTGACTGATATTATGCAAAATGCATGATCAGCCTATAACGTTCCCATTGCTAGGACACAGGCCTTCTCTCTGTGAGAGACTACTATTATACAGAGTGTTACAGAAAGGGTATATCAATACAAACGGGTTGAAGAGTGTTTCTGGTCTAGAATCTCTGTACAAAATTTCAGCTCAAAAGCATTAACTTTGAAAATGCTTAATATTTTTTTATTTCGACATCACGGCGCTGCACTGGTGCGCGGCGGCGTGATGTGCGTGTACTAGGCGCACAGACACACTACAGATAATGGATAATGACCCTCGTAGTGCGGTGACACGTTTGTTATGATTTTAATTTAATAAACTATCGAAATAAAAAAATATTAAGCATTTTCAAAGTTACTGCTTTTGAGCTGAAATTTTGTACAGAGATTCTAGGCCAGATACACTCTTCAACCCGTTTGTATTGATATACCCTTTCCGTAACACCCTGTATACATCAGTAAAAAATCTGCGGTTTTTCACTTCACAAAAAGTAGCAGATAATAAACATTTACGATCCCTTACAACATTATCCTTAACGCAAACAACAACAATGGAATAAAAAAAGAAAATTCGTATTCTAATTTAAATTATTCACTTTTAACGTCACGGCATGTCCGGGATAAGGATCCCGGGACATCCGGCACCCGTTCTAATCCCGGTAATGTTTAATTTTAATATCAAGACAATTAAATTTAAGGATATGAAGCTTATTTTGTACAATTTTAGCAGCTGTTATTAGGTTTTTGTGAATGTATGATTTTTAGAGTTGAGGAGGTAACATTAAATTTTAAATTTGGTGTGAAAGTACGTGTAGCACACTTACATTATTTTATCCGAAAGGTCAATTCTCGTAATTTAAAACGTTCAAAATCTAGTCGCAGTCTCATCTCGGCGACAAACAAATGTCAATAACTTGTCAAAATCTAGGGAAATTAGAGTTATTTTTGACAGATTGAGACTGAGATGAGACTATGAATGGTCTTAAAATTACGAGAATTGCCCCTCTGAAATTCGGAGTTGAAAAGACTGTGTGAAGGTAAATGTTGTTAACTTAACAGTATTCCCCGAAGGGTTAAGCAAAGGCCTGTACACTCACACTTCACCAAGTCTTTTTATGTATTTTATAATACATGTCTTTTATAATGCGCACAGCAAAAGAGTGGAACTCTCTACCTGCGTCTGCGTTTTGCGTCTGTGTTTCCGAGCGCATACAACCCGAATCTCTTCAAAGTGAGAGTGAACTGGCTTCTTCTGGGTAAGCTCACTCCATCGTTGACTTTGTCTCTGTCACCTCTGACTGAGAATATAGTCAAGAGCTAACCCATATTAAAAAGAAAATAGTCTCATGTAATGATTCCTGTTAAAATTGGGCATAAGCAAAGAACGAACTTTTATCACATCTATTCAAAAAGAACTTGTGTATTCTTCCTAAACAGGGACTAAAATAGCTCTTTAATCACTAGGGACCAAAAGTGATTTGAATTTGGAATGTGGATATTGTTAGTCAACGTTCCAATCTCCAAAGAGATCAATCACGAACTTTGTATGAACAAGTAACAGGCAGTATGATAAAGTAAAACGCGCGCGAGCCAAAAAAAGTAATTTTCAATTCAGCTTTTCCTGGGGATGTTTCAATAAAGAAATCGCGAATGCAGATTATGTGATATGTTCGTAACCGGGCGCTCAGTTGGGGACATCTCTTAGCTGCCACGGCTTCTTTTAATTATTTTATTTTTGGATTGTTTTTTTTGTTTCTATTTGCTGTACTCAGGACGCTTTTAACGCATACGTCTTTTTACATATGATTATTATGTTTTAACCTCTGTCTTTATTATATAAATTCAACAAAAAGGTGTCACTAATATTTTTGTAACAATACCTGTAGTAGCAACTGTGGCTAATGAGACACAATTGAATTTCTATTGTTATTAATCAAATATTGATTTTCCTACAGTTGTGTAATTTAAAAGGCTGTCCATGGAGTTTCTTGCCCATACTTCCCTATAGGTACATACTACACTTTGGAATGGGCAATTAGCTTCATATTACCTGACTGACGGACTCCTTGAAAATTCAAAAGTGCCTGTAAATGATTTAATTGAAATAAACGCTTTGAGTTTCAGTTATGTAGGTATGTCAAAAGAGAAACGAAAGGTTAGCTAAAACGAAGAAGAATATCGGAATACTTACACAAAGCAACCTAGTTGCAAATTACCAGTTTTTACTAGTTCCTTTTTCTAGATGTAAAATCGAATAGTTTTAGTTTTCCAATCGTTGCTAGTTCGATGTTACGGGCGAATAGATTCCCTTGGCACCAGATTTATAAGCAAAGTTTTATTCAACAGTAGATGAACCCCAGGGTCCACCCGGGTATAAAGTTATTAATTTTCTATTTCGAGTAAAGGCAAGTATTCTACTTAGAGTACCTTTACTTATATCTAGTAAAGTAGTGTAGTCTGAATCAATCTACAAGAAGTGTGGTTGATAAGTCAGAATTTCTTGTAGATTAATTGGAGATTGTTTTAATTAATTAGTAAGAACATTCTACTAAAGTAAGTAAAGGACATTCTGTTCTTTCGAAATCCATCCACAGAATAATAAAATAATGATAGAAATATAAATTTAATTTTTTATTTATTTATTATGATGGTTATACAACGTGGCAATGCTGCCAGCCTTCTGGGCACTTTTCCTGATGACAGCGATGCGGACGAATATTTTGATGCCCTATGAGTCTTTGCCCTGTTTTGTTTTATGTATATTATTATTATATCGAGTTTGTTCGCTTATATTATATTATGTAAAAATGATCTTATAATTATTTAAAAAAAAGAAGGGATCAATTAAAACCCGCTTAATAAATTAAAACAAATAAAATAGTAATGAAAAAAAAAAACCTTAAATCAATAATAGGATTTGTTAATATTATATTATTATAACAGTTAGGGCTGATTTTTCCAACGCCAGATAATGTTATTCGAGGAATAATTTTGAATTTTTGACAGTTCTTCCATACAAAAACTGTCAAACGTCAATTTTATTCCACGAATAAAAATTATCTGTCGACTGAAAAATCAGGCCTCGTAAAATAATAAATCCAATGAAATCATTTAAAGTAATGATGAGAAAGGATGGATAGGGATTTTATCTAAATTAGCGAGAACATAGTTTTGCGAGAAGTCAAGAAACAAGACTTTTTCCCTAGAGTGTCACAAAAAAGTCTAACAAGAATAATCTTATTTTCTAATAAAAAGGACACAAGTAAGTCTGTAGCGTTAACCATAATATTTTTATCCCTATCTGATATCTAAGGTAAGAATTTATCGTACCTACTAGCTTATGCCCGCGGTTTCACTCGCGTGGATGTCGAAAATAATTATTTTCGACCTCCACGCGAGTGAAACCGGATTATAATCCTATGGGGACGTACTACGTGATAAAAAAGTAGCCTGTGTCCAAACCTAGGGCCGTATCACGAAGTATTAATGCAGTCATGATTCCAGTGCGAAAAAAGGATGGTGCTATCGGTCATGTATAGCTCCGTCTCTTTCTTACACCAGTGCCGTCATGATTCCAGAATCATGACGGCACTAAACCATCATAGTACGGCATCCTATCCCTATTGAACGGGCCGACGGCGCCCGTTGAGACTGGACGTTGAGACTGGTCATCTCTTAACTGCCAAGGCTTATTTTTAATCTTATTTTTTGTATTGTTTCTTCATTTGTGTGTTTTTTTACATTGTTCTCACATATAGAAGCAACAAGAATAATGTACCCAGGATTTTGTAATATCTTGATTTAAAAGAGTGTCCATGGAGTTTCTTGCCCGTTCTTCTCCATAGAGATCTACGCTTTGGAATGGGTAACGAGCTTCAACTTTCTGACTAACTGACCGACTACTTAATTTTGACAATTCAAAAGTGCCTGTAGTGGTTTAAGGACCGGTACTACCTCAGATTGCGAAAATTGCCTTAGCATTAACGGCTGTAGTTCCAACAGTTCTGCAGTTTTCACTTTGAAATTAATAGGTATACGATAAAGATGAGGACTACTGCGAGGTGTCATCGGTTGCGAAAACACGATTGCATACAATTTTCTCGATACAAAGAAGTCTCAAAGTTACCTCTAACACTTTCGCGGACAGAACGCAACTGTACGTCATGATTTGAGATTTTGATACGGCACAACGTATGATGACGTTCAAAAACAAAATATTATTTACGGCAGGACGTTGATGCCCGTTGAATTTTAAAGCAAAAATTCGGTATATTGTACCTTGTGTCACAACATATCGAAAACTCAAAACTTTACCTTCACGTGAACTTTATTTTTAACCGTATTAAAAATGAGCTGTTGATAATGTGCAGCGACACTACACAGATAGGCACAACGTGATTATACGTCTCTCGCGCCTCTCGCGTCCCTACACTCAGTGCGGCAGTGTCACGGTAGCTAGGCTCGCGCGTTCCATCAGCGCGGGATTGACGAATCGTAATATTTTCACACAAATAAACATCGTAAGTATTTGAATTATGCTATTACCTTATTATCACTAGGTTGTAAACTAATTCAATTATAACTCTATTGTATGAAAATTGTATGTCATGAGTTGTTTTGTTTGTTTTAGATGGATAAGCGCAAGAGAAATCTGATGAGAATTTTTGAAGATTCCGATGACTCAACCGAGGTGGACCCATTCCAGGATCTGCTGAGGAGTTTGTTGCGCCACTTTTTCTTCCCAGCGAAAGCACTAGACAGTGGTGAAGGGCGGCGTTTTGGGGGACTGTCTTATGTAATTTTGACATTCAAAAAGTGCTGATTCTCAGCCTAATTTGAATAAATGACTTATGATTTTGATGTTTTTTTTTATCGTGATGGCTACTTTGGACATGACTAAGATTTTAACCCTCAAGGATATCTCCTTCTCGACCAGATGTATCCATCTGGTAGTTTTCTCTTATTTGTTACTGCCAGAAATCGTCAAAAACCTCTGCTAAAGTACATTCAAACGATGACGTGATAAGACGTTTCTGTCATATTGTCTTTTAAACATCTAATATCATACAACAGAACGTATTTAAACGTCAAATATATTTGTATGGCAATTTGTTGTGTCATTCTAGAACACGATTTAAATTGAGACTGTCCGCGAAAGTGCTAAACCGCAAAATAAAAGGAGAATATTCAATGAAAATTTTCAAATTAGGCCATGAAAATTTGCAAGCTAATCGAACTATGCATAAAGCAGGTGTCATAGGTTCGTTTTTATTTTTTTAATCGTTAAATTTAACGTAAAAAGATGAGATCCGAAATATCCATCTTTATTACCACTCATACCTTGAACCGCTCTGCCGCCCGGCCCCCGACAGGACCCCGATTTAGTATTTGTCAGTACCGCTTCGGCTATCAGACGGGGAACCCGTGTCACTTTGCTTGCGCTCAAAAGACCCGATTGACAACGTTTTATGTTCTGAAGAAATTATGTAATAAAGTAAAATGAAATATAGATGTAAACTATAAGGCCTCGTATTTTTATTTTTTCCAAATTTTGTAGTTATGAAAACTACAAAATTTCATATTCATCATAAAATAATTTTTGAAATGGTTTAAAATCGTAATCTCATGTCAATGTCAAAACATTGTCAGAAATTTAGGGAGGTAAACGTACCTATTTTAGACAGTTCCCAATGTGTAATGGTGTTTTCAATATATTCAGCAAAACTATTTTTATAAATAATTTTATCTATTTATTGATACAGGGTGTAAAAAGACTTATAGCCGTCGTACATCAAACTAAGTAACATTGCACAAAAGATCTGTGACAAAAGTAATTGCTGGAAATCGACTTTAATTTTTGGTGTGAAAGCTGTATGCGCACTACCACAATCAGCAAATTTTGCACCCGCATGTAACTGTACAGGGGTCCTGGAGGTATTTAAAGTTGTGTTATAATATCAAAACTTGTTTTCGTAAAAAAATATCGTTTATGCTCACTAGTTCCTTCGCGTAGTTCCTTTGAAGGAACTACTGAGAATTTTTGGCTCAGTAGTTCCTTTGCAAAAGCTGAAGGAACTACTGAGACTAGATATTTCCTTTAGCAGTTCCTTTGAAAGAACTACTGAGAACTTTTTGATCAGTAGTCCCTTTGTAAAAGCTGAAGGAACTACTGAGACTAGATAGTTCCTTTAGCAGTTCCTTTGAAGGAACTACTGAGAACTTTTTGATCAGTAGTTCCTTTGCAAAAGCTGAAGGAACTACTGAGACTAGATAGTTCCTTTGAAGGAAATAAACATATATAATGCTGCCCGCTGCTGCCGCATGCAGGACCGTAGGTTCGGTAGGAAAAGAAAGAGAAGCGCGATGACACAACGGTGGTAATTTATTGCAAATATGAAGCTATTATCTATTTACAAAAACTATTTAATAAAAAATAATCCATCACTGAATGCAGATTGGCATCAGAAATTTAATGGTATATTTTTAATTATAATTAAAAATAAAATACTTTTACAAACCATTAAAGTAAAAATACTTGCATACGAAATTGTTCCATAGACTCTTACCACACCTCGGACACTCCATACAACGCTCGCAAAATAATTACCTATTACTACTACATAAACAAATGACGTTTTTATACGTGCAAATGTGTGCTTGAAATCTAGTAGCGTAAAAAAAATTGGCGCGGAAAGCTATTTGTGTCGGGGAACCGAACGACGACGGCGGTGGCGCTGCCCGAACGTGTGCATTATTATGAAGTGACCATGTAGTTCAATTGTTTATTTATATAGTCGGGTTCGTAATGAAATAAAAACACTAAAGTAGTTTAGTTTAAATGACTTATCTGTAAATAATCGGTTATTAAATCGCATGTTATTAAAAATGCGAAATCTTACAAACAGTTTATGTAAATACGAATTCGGAAAAGCATCACAATATCCAACCATCGTGATTAAAACTCAAATAAAACTTTTAAATCGCATAATTGTGTGTTCGTATCAGCAATACAGCGCTGCGGTTCGCGAGCGCCCTTGCTAAAGAGTCGGCAACGAATACCTCGAAGTGCGGGGTGAGGTGCGGTATCTGATATGAGGTAGAGGAAGGGAGTGTCCTTTCTGTACGTAGTACTATTAAGTATTCTGTGCTCTTACTGATAAGGAGCATGATTGCATTTGCGAAAACAAACGCGGTTGTTGAACTATTTGAGTACCTACGTACTTGTGTGCGTACTTGGAAGCAAATACCTGGTTTAAAAACCCGGTCGCATAAATACGTACTCGCCCGATCACACGTTTCCGTAACGCGTTCGCCAGTTTACTCCCCAAGTCAAGCGCGCCTAAAGAAGTTTCACTTCAAAAAATTTTTAACAAAAAAAAACCGACTCCCAAAAATACTACAAAGTGAATAATATAGTATAGTGGTTTATTCCTAGTTCAGGTAGAATCCAATCATTTCTTACCTACCACTAGTTTAAGGCCTTATTTTGTAAATATTTATGTAAATCAATTATTTCAATAAACAATAAACAATAACATTAATTTCGGATGTCGGTGTCTTTGGATTTAAATTGTATATTACTTTTTTGCCACCGACTTCCGAAATTAAAGTTATTTTTAGTTAAAAATCTTATATATCCAAAAAATGTATGTAATGTGCCGTCCATAAAACATGGAATAGAAAGTGAAACAACTGCCATGGAACAACTAGCATCAAATTTAATATTAAAAAAATAGAGCCTTGTGGTCTTTTTATTGATAAAGAGTTACCTTTTCTAGGTGCAACTCCGGACGGAGTTGTGCAGGGAGAAGACACAATAGTAGAAATAAAGTGTCCAATTTCTGCATTCAGGACTTCGTTGGACGATGCAATAGATTAAAAAAAATAAGGTTTTGGAGGAAAACGAAAGATGGACTTTCCATAAATTTGAAACATCCTTGGTACATTCAGGTGCAGGGACAACTACACATAACTGGTAGAAAAACATGTATTTTTGCCGTATGGTCGGGATGTAAAAATCATATCAAAACTGAAATTATACAGAAAGACGATCATTATTGGGCAAAATTCATGAGACCTAAATTAACAAATTTTTACTCATCCATCATACATGTTGCCAGAGTTATGTGATCCCAGACATACACGGAATGTGGAAATTAGGGATTTAAGGGAATTCACATAAATGTTCTTGCTTTCGTCATTTTCCTCCTCTTGATTCCTTTTTTTTTAATTTAAATGTTTTCATTAATAACAATTTATTTTAAAATTCGTTCTATTCTAAACCTCCGTTAAAGCCAAAATGTATGAAACTTTATAATGGACATCAGTCATTCCGATGACGTATTATTATGCGTTATAACCATTGCGTGCTCTTGACAGTGCTGGGTTGCCAGCTGTTTTAGAACCCAATGGCTCGCGACGATTGGAAAAGACCAGACAGATTGACCATAATGCCTTAGAAGTTAGGTCGGCCTTTGGTGTGTGATGCAACATGTATCGACTACCTTGCGCCACCCCATCTTCCTATTACGGTTGGCTGTGCTAGTGCGATTACTGCGGGTGCAGAAAACCTCAAACAGCGCAAATAGATACTCTAATCTTATTCCGACTTATATGTACCAGCCGTTTGGGGCTGATACACTAGGGCCATAAGGTCCGAGTGCCTACTTAATTTTTCGAGAAATCGCCAAGCGATTGGTCGACTCTTCACGTGACCAGAAGACTAGCCTATTTTTTGGCCAAAGATTCAGCAAAAAGAAAGTAATTTTAAGGCTTTGTCATGGCAAAGGATTTTATTACTAATCAAGTTATTTTGAATCTTATTTCAATGAGTTTAGAATTCATGTTACTTTATTTCGATACCACGATGCCGGGAAATGACGCGACTTGCCGCGGGACGCTGCGGCATGACGCGACGCGCCGAGGGATGCTGCGGCATGACGTGTCATGCCGTTTCATTTCACGTAATGCCGCGGCGCGCCATTGCATCCCGCGGGACGTGTGGGTCACGTCGTGTCGAGGAATTATGATTGCTAAGCTAGTTGAAATAAGATTGAAACTTGTGCTGCGGTCATTTCGGTTAATGGGATGCAGTCCGGTCTGTGCGGGCTTTCAGCAGGATGCCACGGAACGCCGCGGGATGCCGCAGCACAACCTGCCGTGGCACGCTGTCAGTGAGCTGAGCGTCGGCTCGTATTTGGCTGTCGATGTCTTGTGGTGACAAATATATGGCGGTAGAGCAATGGTCTTTGGTCGGTCATAGAACACTAATGCAGTAGGTATATTGCGGATTTCGATGTAAACTGTATTTGCTATGCGAATGATGAGTGTCTCATGTTTGTTTTGTTATACCTACTTATTATTTACCTGCCCATTTAAAAGAATTTTATATATACTGAACATACAATGTGAATGTAATAAATTAATGTTAAGTTTAATCATTTTATTTCTTGACATCCTTCCAACAATAGTTCGGTTCACCCTAACTGAATCAGTATGTCAGTGCGAGTGGGATAGAATGATACATAGCGCGGGGAAGTGGGGGCAAAATCTGAATTTGAGCTGAACTATTACAAGCCATGCTTTGAGTTTGAGTTTGATCCGTGTGCCTTTCATCCAAATCCGTTCAGCTGCAAAGGCGCGTTTTTTTTTTAATTTTTTTCCGTACAGTAATTCTGTTTTCGGCTAAATATTGACGAGACTTATAATTATTGTCAAACACTGAAGTAAACTCGACTAGCGAAATCCACTCGAACCGTCTCATCAGTCATCACGCGCAGCTACACCCAACATTGATGAATTTCATGTTATTTTTTTGCGTTGAGCCCTTGTGTACATAATATCGCAACAGATGTGCCAGAATTCCAATATCCTGCCATCTGCATCTATATTTTAATAACACCGTTTTTTTATGTTACAAAATACGACATGCTTTCATGTATTTACATTATTATATGTATAAAAAATAAATAAATAAATAAATAAATAAAATGGCCCTTCCGGAATATACAAAATATTTTATAACAATTTTTTTTTTTTTCGTTTTTCTTCGACTGAACATAATGACCATTTCTTGCTTTATGTATTTAAGGGTGTCATCAACATCATCATTTCAACCGAAAGACGTCCACTG
This sequence comes from Amphipoea lucens, assembly GCA_947508005.1. Lineage (NCBI taxonomy): Eukaryota > Metazoa > Arthropoda > Insecta > Lepidoptera > Noctuidae > Amphipoea > Amphipoea lucens. The sequence goes on from OX382364.1 coordinate 2,552,258, forward strand.
CTGGACATAGGCCTCCCCCAAGCGCCGCCTCTTTGACCGGTCCAGTGCTTCCCGCACCCAGCGGATTCCTGAGGTATTTACAAGGTCATCGGTCCACCTTGTGGGAGACCTTCCAACGCTACGTTTTCCGGTACGCGGTGGCTAACTTTCGGCCCCATCGGCTGAAGTGTGAATTTGTATATTATACAAAACTAGCTGCGCCCCGCGGTTTCACCCGCATAAATGTCGATCTCGTGGGAATATCGGGATAAAAAGTAGCTTATATGTTAATCCAGAGTGTCAGCTACTTCCATACCAAATTTTATCAAACGTGGTCCAGCCGTTTGAGCGTGAAGAAGTAACAAACATATAAACGCACACGCACACGCTCACAAACTTTCGCCTTTATAATATTAGTGTGACTAGCGACCAGCCCCTGCTTTGCACGGGTGCAAAGGCCAAAATCAAAATAGCGAAATTTCTTGACTAGTTATATCTTAATGAAATATGAATGTTTTATACACAAAACCTTTCGAAATAAATACTTTATGTGATGGAGAAAACATTGTGTTGTTTAGAAGATCTAAGCCGTCACACAGACAGACACGAAGAGCGAGTTTGTTTTAGAATACACAAGCGACCCGCTATAATTTTTCGTTCGAGTGTACTTTTTTTCCTTTAGTACAGTCGCGGAGAAAATGTTCTGGACTGTGGGATTATTTTTGACTGGCTGGTTTTTGTAGTCGTGTGGTTTTCAGTAGTTTTTCGTGATATCTAAATTTATACGTATTATTACTCAAAGTCTGTTTTCATTTCTGTCTGTGTTTTTACCATCATTTAGAGAATTAATTCCGGAAAGCTTACATGTACTTAATAATTATTACGTGTATTTAATAATTTAGATAGTGTGAAGAGTGCACGTTTATGTAGCTTAAATTGGTTTGTTTTTTGTAGTGTTCTAGAAGATCTGCTAGACACACTATTTATTGTTCTCCTTTGTCTCTAATATTTTTGAGATAGATGTCATGCATACCTGTTATTTGCATGGTTACTGAAATGCTAATTTTAGTTGATATTTCTTTTGAATTGTAAGTGACTGTGCTGTTGGTGTGATTATTATTATAAATAAATAAATAAATAACTAATATTCAACTGTAACAATTATAATACAAAAATGTCGGTGTTTTATTAAGTGGTGGTCCAGTAGTAGTGGCTCCCTCTTACGAGTTGTACTCATCGTGGGTTCAAACCCAGTTTACAAGGTAACCCACCTGGGGTTACCTTGTAAAATGTATTTCATCAACGCTGCTCTCAAAATGGTGAAGGAAAACATTGGAAGGAACCATGTCCTAGAACCAAAAATTCAAAGACATGTGACAGATGTCACATGTCTTTGAATTTTAAAAACTAACCCGCACTGGGCCCACGTGGTGGATTACGGACCACACGAAAAGACGCCTCCTCTTTTGTGTCCCAGCAGTGGGAATATTGTTGTCTGATTGTGTTATGTAAGCCATCACACAGACAGAAACGAAAATTGACTCTGAGTTATAATACGCATAGATAAAGATATCACGAAAAACTACTGAAAACCACACGACTACAAAAACCAGCCAGCCAAAAATAATCCCACAATCCAGAGCATTTTCTCCGCGACCGTACTAAAGAAAAAAAGTACACTCGAACGAACCTTTGATCCGCGCCCTTCGGCCTTGTTAGCTACCAAATTGTACTGAAGATGTCGACAAAGAAATTAGAACTACTCTCACTGGCACATCAAAGACTTTTTGCGTCCTTCTGTGTGTTAAGACACTTAAGTACTTTTGTTTGAACTGGGAAATAAATTGTCGCCGTACAGTGAAACCCTCGTGATTGCAATAAACGTTATTTTGCAGATAATGATAAAAATTTACTGAAAAAAAAAAAACCGAGTTCAAAAAAAAAACACTACAAAGTGATAAATAACTTTAATTTCGGAAGTCGGTGTCGTTGGGTCTACATTTTCGTTTTTTGACACCGACTTCCGAAATTAAAGTTGTTTTTCACTTTGTAGTGTTTTTTTGAAGTCAGTTGTTTTTTTTTTTTTTTTTGTAAAAATGTTTTTATTTTTTACTTTTTAGTTGTACCTACCCTTAACAAATTCAATGAACACTAGTGCATTGAAGAATTGAAGACACCGCCTAGAATAAATATCAAAATTCGCATAGAAATGCCGGAGATGCAGCACATTTATGCATATAACTTCTTACATAAGAATAATTATTTAATGTATTATATACTAAAACCTTCCTGAAAGTATGTAGATCACATCAGTGAAAGAATAATCAAAATTGGTTCATTAGTTTTGACAAAATCGCGGACATACAAACATACATACATACAGGTCGAATACAGAACCTCCTTTTTTGAAGTTGGTTAAAAATGGCCGTCGTTGACGTTTCCTGGGGTGTTAATTTGTGATGTGGTTTTATACCCAACAAATAAATAAAAATTAAACACACAAAATTTTTATTTACAACGATTTTATTGCACGTTGACGCAATGTAATCTGGGATGGTGATCACAATATGTTAGGGCAGTTCATAGTTAGGGCAGATGATGTGGTCAATTGGTTTTTGGAACAAAGAAACGAATTACGAAGGAGAATTCTCTTTCCCGTTTTCTCTCAATTAAAAAGTCTCGTATGTAAATCTATACATATAAAATTCAAAGTCCTGACTGACTGACTGATATATCAATGCACAGCTTCAACCGCTGGTCCAAGAGACATGAAATTTGGAGGGTGTGTTCTTTGCGAAGAGTAGGTATTCACTAAGACAGGGTTTTTCGAAATTCCACCCCTTTTTTTTATTTTTTTTTTTATGGATGTGAAATCATCAAATGACCCCTCCCGCTCTGGGTGGAGCGAAGGCAGTGTCAGACTCTTACTGACTAAAACCCATCCGTGTTCCTTCCTTAGCCCTTTATGTTCCGGGGTAGCGGTAACCCTTTCGGACAATCCCGCACCCCCGGCAGGCTTCGGCCCTGGCAGGCCCCTTCCTTTATGCTGACATCTCTTTGAGGCGCGCGTGGAACACGTACGCGCCGTCCGGCACGGGCCTGATCCTGATCGGACCGTGAGCTACCCATTACTCTCCGTCCGCAGGCCCGCGCCTACGGTGGCCGGGAGTCGTCACGCGGCTCCCGACGCCCGGAGCGTCTCCCGCGGCGGCTGGGGTGTGAGGCTCTCTCCCTTAGCCGTTCCGCCACCTCCTTCGCTAGCATGACTACTTCGCAGAAGGAGGTGACCGCCTCCCACTCCCTCTCGCCCCGGACCATGGCTTGAACCAGGGCCGGACGCGAGAGGTCGCCGCCGCTGTCAATCGCCTCTACGAGGGCACGGCGGTGCTCCGCCCATGTGGGGCATACCTCCACCGTATGCTCCACCGTGTCCTCTGGGCGATCCTCGCAGTGCTGACACCCGGGCGTCTCCTCCCGCCTGATGATGTGCAGGAACCTCCCAAAACATCCGTGTCCGGTGAGGACCTGCGTCAGGCGATAGGTGAGGACGCCGTGACGCCTCTCTAGCCACTCCTCAAAGAGGGGTCTTACCGCCACTATCGTGGCGTGCCCTGCGCTGGGTTAAGAAAGTCGCTCCTTCCATGCCACCATGAGATCGCGCCGGAGGTCTGTCCGCTCCGCCGCGATTTGCCGCGGAAGCGGAGTTTCCCCCCGGCTCAGTGCCTCCGCGCGCCACTCATACAGGCGCGCGAGGACTATCGCCTCCATGGCGGCAGTCCGGCAAGGAGGCTTGCCGCCTCGCCCGAGATCGTGCGGTACCCCCGGATCAGCCTTACGGCTACCACCTTTTGGGGCGCGTTCAGATAATGGGCGGCTCGCCGCCGCAGAGAACGCGCCCACACCGGGGCCCCGTATAGGGCCATGGACCGCACGACCCCCGCGTAAAGCCTCCGGCAGGAGGTGTTTGGCCCCCCCAGGTTGGGCAGGAGCCGCTTGAAGGCGGCCCCGGTCCTCTCCAGTTTGGGGGCCAAACGTCGGAAGTGTTCGACGAAGTTCCACCGGCTGTCGAGGACGAGACCCAGGTATCTTATCGTTGCCTCGACGCCGATGTGAACCCTTCCCACCGTTAGTTGGGATCCCGATGGTGGCCCGTTCCGAGGACCATGGAAAGACATGGCCTCGGACTTGTGCAATGCCACCTCGAGACCCAACCGCCGGATTCTTTCCACGACTATCGCAACCCCGCGTGTCATCGCGTCGGCCACCGCCTGATGCGACCTCCCTTGCGCCAGGACCAGCGTGTCATCAGCGTAGCAAACCACGCTGACGCCACCAGGGAGGTCGGCCCGCAGCACCCAGTCGTAGCCGATGTCCCACAGGAGCGTCCCCAGAACCGATCCCTGTGGGACACCGCACGACATCTCTCGCCGGTTCCACTCCCCGTTGCGACCGGGGTAGACGACGGCTCTGTCCGTCAGATACGCCCCAACTACTCGACGGAGGTAGGTCGGCACCCGGTGATACCGGAGTGCCTCCCCAATACAGCTCCAGGGCAGGGTGTTAAACGCGTTGGCGATGTCGAGTGACACCGCCACGACGACCCCACCCCGGGTCACCGCATCCCCCGTCGTGAGGGCTCTCACGCGCATGATGGCGTCCACTGTCGAGCGCCCCTTGCGAAAGCCAAACTGGCTATCCGCAAGATCCGGCCCCGTCCTCACTAGGTGCCCGACGAGGCGGCCTGCAATCACTCTCTCAAAGAGCTTGCCGACCTCGTCGAGCAACACTATGGGCCGGTATGCGGACGGAGAGTCCGCAGGGCGCCCTGGCTTCTGAATGAGGACCAGCTTCCCCGTCTTCCAACGGAGTGGAAACTGGCCCCTCTCCATACATGCGCTTAAGAGCGCCTCTAGTCGAGGCCCGAGAGCCCTCGAAATTCCACCCCTAAGAGGGTGAATTGGGAAGGGTGAAACTTTACGCGGACGAAGTCGCGGGCAGAAGCTAGTATATTTATAGTTAAAAACGTATTTACACAGTAGGTAGGTACCTACTAAAAGAACCGGAAAAGAACCGGAGTTACCGACATAGCTTGCAGAGTAAGCAAACTGAAGTGGCAGTGGGCTGGCCATGTCTGTGGAAGGACCGATGGCCGGTGGAGCAGACGAGTCCTAGAGTGGAGACCGCGTACCGGCAAACGTAGTGTGGGACGCCCCCCAGCTAGATGGACTGACAACATAAAGAAAGTGGCTGGGACGGACTGGATGCGGTAGACGGAGGACAGGGTGTTGTGGCACAGCCTGGGAGAGGTCTATATCCAGCAGTGGACTGCAATAGGCTGAGTTGATTGAGGTACTTACTAAAATTAAGTTTTCTTTTTTTTGCCTTTTAGCCCTTTAGTTTAGGCCATTCCGCGCCATTGCTGGCAAAGGCTTCACTAAGTCCTTCCAGGTTTTCTTTGATTAAAACGATAGTAATTAAAAAAACAGAATTCTTGAAAATAATTACAGCTCTAATTCTCTTTGTGTGTGTTTTTTTTTCGGAAGAAGCCTTTGTTTTGGCTAAAGCAAGGGCTAATGCTTGCACATAAAGTACTTAATCTGGTTTAGGTACGTATGTACACAACATAAAGCTTCTAGATTTGCAGTGACTAAGCAAAAAGTAAAGATTCGTAACATAAGAAAATAATTGAATGTAAAGAATTTTACATAGAAAATAATTCAATAAAAAATAAAAAAAAAAGTATCTACCTCTAAAAATGCTCCTTCAAGTAACAATCTGCCTATCTCACAAATTATAAATCAGGGTTTTCAATCAAATCAAGTAGACATGTTTATTGTTAGTATAGGAAAGTGTACAAAAAGAGACTCTTTAACATTATTTCAATAAAAATGTGTGATTTTGTCCTTAAAAAAAAATACTGTAAATATTAGCCAACGACTCAAATATTTGACATCATATTATGTGCTTTCAACAAAACTTAATACAAAGATTTTCGTCTTAACAAGATTGAAATATCTCTTAAATAATATAATATAATCTTTTGTCTACACTGTGTCGTAATGTAAACCAATCTTAATGGAACTTATTGTCTTCCAAAAATATCTGCCCCCATTATTTTGCACCAAATACTCTGTGTTGTCAGCTGTGATCGGTTTTAGATATCTCACGACTAGGGTTGGCAGAGTACAGTTCATAAAAATATCACTTCGATTTTGCCAGTGATGCAAAATCAGGGGCAATTTTACTGTGTTAAATCAAAATCAAAAGTCATTTATTAAAACTAGGCTGAGAATCAGCACTTTTCAAACGTCAAAATTACAAAAGACAGTCCCCCAAAACGCCCGCCCTTCAGGACGCCCTTTTATTTTCAGTGTGGGAAATCATCAAATGACTCCTCCCGCTCTGGGTGGAGCGGAAGGGAGTGTCAGACTCTTATTGACTAAAACCCACCCGTGTTCCTTCCTTAGCCCTTTATGTTCCGGGGCAGCGGTAACTCTTTTGGACATCATTTTTATAGCTTGAACTAAGTTAGCGTTGGTAATGGTTACACACATCCCTCGCTACGCATCCTCGCTCATCTCTGGTGGAAACGCAGTCTAATGCTCGTTTTTAATTAATAACATCAAATTAACAACGCATAGTAACAGACAGTAAGCAGATCCTTATGCAACCACCTCCTGTTTATTCGTACCTCAGTACTACTCAGTAGACAACTCGTAAGCTTCGAAATCTACATTTTTGACATTTGTCTGTGAGTTTTTTTGGGCAAGTTCGGTGTTTGTCAATCATTGCTCACGTGCCCAAATTTATTTGAGGTCGGCGCAATGTATCTTTTTCTTCCATACTTCTCTATTAGTCGTCATCTCGGTAGTCAACCCCGTTTCTATTCATATCATCATACACACAGTCCACCATCGTTTCTTTGATCGGATTTGATCACGCATCGGCGAACTTTAGTATCTGGTAAATGATTTTTGCAGTAACTCCCGTATTGTCTAGTGTTAGCGAAAACAGGTATATTTTGGCGTAGGTATGTGTTCCCGACCCTTGTTAGAAGTTTTGAACGTATGTTTAAAGTTGTGTAGTCTAGGTAGTAAGTAATAAATTGTTGTGGGCTCTTCTTACCTACCTATATAATTATTAAATCAATGTACCTATTTCATATTATTAACAGGTCTAGTTGTCGCAAGTGATAGCTGAACATGAGGTCCTGGGATCAATTCCTGTGTCGGGCAGAGTGATATTGGCTTTTTCCATCTGGGATTAGTAGGTACTGTAGAGGCCGGCTGTAAAGCAAGGCTGGCTGGAAAGCCACACCTCTTTACAAGACTGGCTGGTTATATTTTAAAGTATGTTCCATTCGATCTTTCAAGCGAGTGTCAAATATTCTGTTAGGGTTTTTTCTATTTAGTCTAAAACTTGCGATCCCGGTGCGGGTTGGTAGATTACACCCGTTTTGTTAAAATAATTCTAAGCGTGGCAGCCCTATCGGCGTCACAATGGCGTCATCAGTCGACTGTCGCTACCGTATTGTGTATTTTTCACTAAGCTAAGACCCTTTTTTGAATATTTTATTTTATCTACACGACAGCTTGAAAAATAACTGTAGAATAAGATGTTCGGTGAAAAATAAATTGTTTTTTTTTTTCAGTAGGAATGTGAGTTACTTTTATTATATGTTACAGTGTGTGTACTCGTAGCTATGGGAAGTGTTTCCTTTACTTTGTAATTGAAGTTAGTACATTTGCATGTAATAAACGTGACATAAAAATATTTCTTGACACTGAGTTGTGGTTAGCGTTCCAGAAGTGAGAACAGAAGGGAAATATTATAGGCTGGTAACGTTATTTCGTTTATTACATTATCATACATTTATTACGAGCAGTGGTGGCCCAGTGGCAGCGGCTCTGACTTGCAAGTTGTAGGTCGTGGGTTCAAACCCTGTCAGGCCCTTTAATTTGTGTAAAATACCTTCATCACCACGGCTCCCAAAACGGTGAACGAAAAGATCGTGAGGAAACCAGCATGCCCTAGATTCTAGAATAAAAGTATCGAAGACATGTGCCATCTACCAACCCGCACTGGGCCTGCGTGGTGGATTACGGCCCACTCTCTGTCACAAAGAGGAGGCCTGTGTCCCAGCAGTGGGAACATTATAGGCTAATTATGACATTTATTCATTACAATTTTTAAATATTTTTAAACAATTATAAAAAAAAAACTAGCTGACCCGGCGAACTTCGTACCGCTTCAATTTTTTTTTTTGTTATTTTTTCCCATGTTTTAATAATTAAGAACCCTCACGGGTGTCTCCAGAACACCCTACTAACGTTTTATCACAATCTGACCATTTGGTTTCGGAACGCAAAGAGGACAAACATACAAAAATTGATTTTTATTTATATAGATAGATAGATAGTGGCCCATCGGCATCGGCAACAGGGTTCAAGCTGCCGGTGGTCAGGGCTCTAGAGAGAGGAACCTCTTCACTATGCGTGCCGTGTCTAGAAGTTCTGCTTTCTGAATCAAGCCCTTGACCTTGACCTTGATTGATATTGTTATAATTATTCTACTGTCTCGTTGGTTTAGTGATCGCAAGCGCCACTGCTGAGAACGACGTCCTGGGTTCGATTCTCAGGTCGGGCAAAGTTGCAGCGAATGTACAAGTATCTCGCGGGCCCCCAACTCATGGTACTAGAAGGAACAATGGGATTTTAGTCGGTAGGAGTCCGACACAACCCACCGTTCTTTCCAGATGGAGGGTACCCATGATTATTACCCCACGAAAAAAAAAACAGGCAGTGTTATTATGTTTTTTGTTAGGAATTCCTCAGTAGCAGTTCACAGTCTGGATTTGTCCTCGTTTGATAGCAATAGGCTCGATGAGACTTAAACATTACTGGCAAAATGTAGGTATATTGTTAGATACAGGAGCCAGCACATAAAGCTACTACAATCTGTCAATTTTTTTTATAGATTTTCAACTCTATCGCTAAAGTGTAAGGTTCAAAGTTGACTGGGAAAATTTGACAGTTTCGGGTAGTTTGATGTGCTGGCGTCTGTACATAATTATCTCTCTAACCTTTGGGCAGTACAGGCGTGATGTCATATATGTATGTATGTGTTATTCTACAGCCAAATCTGTAAATGATGTTAACGTGATTCTTCTTACCTGGAAAAAATAAAAGCTTTTTAGGAAGCAAGAAAATATGTATATTCAATTTAGCACATATACTAAAAGGCACAGAGTATAAAATACATTAGAAAACAAAAGATAAAGTGAAAAGTGTGATGTAAGAAATTAGCAGGAAAATGTGCCTTTTACGAACATACCTACGTAAATAAAATATAATAGAATTAAAATTAAGGGGACTATATGACCTCAAGCGTGGTCACTGGCGGACTGCATAGAAAAGAAAGAGTAGCGCGATGACACAACACTGGTAACAAAATATGAAGCAACTAGCTGCGCCCCGCGGTTTTACCCGCATAAGTCTCGATCCCGTGGGAATATCGGGATAAAAAGTACCCTATGTCCTTTTCCGGGACTCAAGCTATCTCTATACCAAATTTCATCAAAATTCGTCCAGCCGTTTGAGCGTGAAGAAGTAACTAACATAATATATCCTAAATCGGACATCATATATTTTTCTGATTTTGTTTACTGTAGGTAGTCGATCATAATATACATATTTTTTTAGTGGTCTACTACTCCCCCCCCCCCCCCCTTAATGCCAATTACGTTTTCAACATAAAAAAGTTCATTTAATTTAACTGAAAGCTTTGAGCTATTGAGAGCCAAATAACAAACGTCAAAAAAAAAAAATAGATTTATTCATTTCACAAACTTTTCAATGGCATTTAACCTGGCATGGAATGGTACAAATCCACACTAGAAAATCTTTTAACAAAACATTGGGAATCGGAACACTACAATCAGACGTACGAAACCTTTTTACAGTTCTCTATAATTATTTTTACTCACTATTTAATGCCATCCATCTGCCTTAACCTTTTTCCAACATGTTGAGGTCGGCTTTCAATCTAACCAGATGCTGCTGAACACTGCCTATCTGATCTCCACAACCCAGTTACTGGGTAATAAGATACCCCTTGGATAGACTGGGTTTTCAGACTTTCGGGCTTCATTCTACCCTCAATTTTATTATTATTCGTAGATATAAAAGTGATGCGAGACAGTGGAATCATAATAAAAACTTTTGAAATTCAGCTGCACGGAATTTCGAATGAAAATATTCCTTCGAAAAGTTTTGCGAAATCGTATTTTTTATCTTTTAAAGTTTGGTGACTTTCTATCGAAAAATCAGTTTTGAGTTTTTTTTTCGTATAATTTGGATAATAATAGTGCGTTATTAATGTTTTCGCTATCTAATTCAAAAACTAGGTCAAGAATACGTCTGTCTGAAAATAATAAAACATTAACCCCCTTACTAATAAACGTATTATATCAGATGAATAGTTACACACTGATTTTTCTCTTTCAGTTGTCAGTAATTTGACTTTCGAATGAAGAAGACAAAGCTCTGTGTAACTGTACAGACGCTATACAACGTTTATTAGTAAGGGGTATGAAGGTACTTCTAATTTCCGGAATTTATGATACAAAAACTTGAAGGGTCTTTTATCAATCTGCTTAGCCTTTTCCCAACTATGTTGGGGTCGACTTCCAGTCTAACCGGATACAGCTGAAAACCAGTGTTTTGCTTGGAGCGATCGCCTATCTGCTGACCTCCACAGCCCAGTTACTGGGTAACACAACACCCCTTGGTAAGACTGGAAGTCAGACTCTGGTGCTTTTGACTACCTGTAACGACTGTCAAAGATCTACGAATGACAGCCAGGACCAACGGCTTTTAAACGAACTTTCCGAAGCACAGAGGGGGATGAAATTATAGTAGATGGTCACCCATCCACGAAGCGACCGCGGGAAGCGTGCCTTAACCGTCAATCGACCAGTGCGGCTGATATTATCCGCTATCTCAGATTAACGTTGTAATTTAATCAGAAAAAGTATGTCACCTTTTAAACTGACGCCTGTCAATGGAGCTTGAATAGTCCTCAACAACTTGCTTGCTTAACAAAAAACCCATGACTCGCTTGTATAGAGTACCCCCTTCACCCCGACTCGATGTTAGCAGTCTCTTACACTGCCCAAGTGTTCTTGAGCCCTGGCCTATTTTATTAGACGATGGACATCCCAATCGATTTTCGACCTTATTTCGGCAAGTTAGAGTTTGTTTCGCAGTGGGTCGTAAGTGAGATTGTTAAGCAAGTCTGAATGTAAGGAAGTGAAAAATGTTGAGCGCCTCTGTTTAATTTATTAGAGTAAAAATTAAGGCGTTTTAGTTTTAGTCGGTTTTTGGTGGTCATTTAATTTGTTAGGAGATAATACAGTATGTTTTATACTTTAGTTTTTTTAATGTCTTCTATTTGATACGAGTTCAAGAACGGGCAGGTAACAATAATTGTATCCGTCAGTGAATATAATTCAGAACATTCTTAAACAACCATTCTTGGACATCATCCGTCTTATTACAAAACAAGTTCTATTTTTTTAGATCAAACATAATAAAGCTTCAAGCCAATTATTGTATTTTGAACTTTATTGCGACCGTCGTAAGTTCTTAATACAAATTCACATTTCAACCTACACTCACGCCTTGTTCCCATGAGGGTATGCAGGAACTATAAACGCCACCTGCTACGATCCTTAAAAACTCCTTTTGCTTTGTTTACGTTCATACAACTTAAACTCGGATCTAGTCAGTTTTTGTAATTTAAACTTTAAATTCGTCGGAATAAAGTTTGAAATAAAAAAAGACTTGTTGACTATTAACTAAAGAAAAACCTTGTTTTATTATAAGGCCGCATAAGTTTATATAGCAAGCACTAAGGCTGAGATCTATAAATGTTCCGTAGGGGCCATCTCCACGAGCGAGAGAATCGTGGCGATATTATCGTCGTGTCACGTATTTCTATACACTCCCTTAGAACGTGTCTCCACACGGCGATATCATCGCGGCGAAAATGTGATGGCACGGCGAGACTATCGCCGCGATTCGTACGTACGGACGTACTTTGGCTAAGCGATATTCCTGTCAACTATCGCACAACTGTCAAACAACAAGTGCAAGATAGAGACGGGGACTTGTCCTAAGCGCGTGCTAAGTAACGTTTATAGATCTCGACCTAAGGCTTTTATGCCATATAAATCGAAGTCGAACCCACCACTCGAAGAGCAATAAAGTCAATCACGTCACGTAGTCTTACTAAGCCTATCTCGCTATTGAACTAAAACGGAATTGACCTAAGTCACAATACGCCCACATCTCGTTTGGTCTAGGCAAAACGCCACTTAGGCACACTGCGTTATAGCTATACAGAGAGCAAAGGGACCTAAGCATAGTCGAGAAAAATTCATCCGATTCTGCCTATCTCTTGTTGCCATCTCCCAGCGACACCCTAAGCCGAGGTCCGTAGGTACCCGCAGTGGCGGATTTACCAATAGGCTGAGTAGGCTTCAGCCTTGGGCGGCAGATTTTAGGGGCGGCTTTTGGGCTAACATATTTTTTTAATGTCTTAATGAAATTAAAAAGATTAATATTTATATACTTACCATGTTTTTTTGGAAAGAATAAACAAAGTGAATGCTTAAATTCAGGCTTCTACCGTAGATTTTATCACAGTTGCCGTTCTTTACAAATCTCTTTGCAAGTTTTTCGTAGCTGATGAACGAGAACATTTTAAGTATTTTGAAGAAAAGGCGAAGCAGTATACAAAAGACATGGGACATTATTGTAGAGGTCGGTAGGGGCGGCAAAATTTGAATAGCCTACTGGCGGCAAATGTGTAAATCCGCCACTGGGTACCCCACAGGGGGTGCTCTTAGCGTGTAGTCGCTTAGCTTTTAAGCCCTGGCTGGAAGCCTTAATTTATTGAGGGACCCACAGGCAAGCCCGGTTAAGCAGTCGACAACCGTCTAGGTTGAACTGCGAGGTGCCACAAATAAAGAAATAAAAAAGTCGATTAAAAAAAACCGAGTGTGCTTATGACCGAGTGTGCTTATGGAAGAGAGAAAGATAATGTGCACGCGCACTGCTTTCTCTTGCTTATATCCCCCACTCAACTCCCGTTCGCCTCGCCCGATCACACTTTTCGTAACGCTTACGTCACGCGTTCGCCAGCTTACTCCCCAAGTCAAGCGTGTGTAAAGAAGTTTCACTTCAATATTATGAAAGAAAAACAAAGATATTTTTAGTAAGTAGGTAGGTACCTAAGTATGTAATGGATCCTGAACAATATTTACCTATATCTTTAGATGTTTCTCGATTCTTGTAGTCACTAATTGATTCTCATTATAATGCGAAAGCAGAAGAATAAAGAGAAAAAACAAAAAACTTATCATAACAAGACAAATAATATCATTTATCTATGAAATCATATTGTCCTTAGTAACAGCATATTTTCGCCCAGCATTACATACTACGTAGATGTTTCTTACAAAAAATTCTGAAGCGAATTATTCTTACGACGACACAACCGACGGGAACCGGCAGAATTGTCTCGTAAAACACGTTGCAAGAAGACGTAATAACATAACTCTACGACTGTTATCTTTTAGACGTGGATAGAGAGGTAAATATCCTTGAAATCATGTAGGTACAGACGCTAGCACATCAAGCTACCCGAATCTGTCAAATTTTCCCAATCAACTTTGAACCTTATGCTTTAGCGATAAAGTTGAAAATCTATTAAGGTAAACGCGGGTGAAGTCGACAGTGACCCAGAAGTCGTCAAATTGTCTAAAAACATCAATATCTTTTTCTAATAAACATTTAACTGGCCCATTTTTATGGCAACATATTTTTTGGTAACATATTGCACAATTAAAATAAAACACTGAGTTTTAACTGTAATGGTGGCTGAGATATCTCACTTAAAAAGTGTGTCCCACAATTTTTTCATTTTTTTGCAAGTTTAGCTGCTAAATGTCAACCTCGGCACGTAGTTTTGTGTTTTGATTTACGAACCTTCTGTGGGGTATGTGGTAAGTCTGATTGTTTGATGAATTAGTTAAGTTAATTTACTAATGATATAACTTGAAGTTTAGAACACTTTTATCATAAAAGTATTTATTTTTTAACGTGACATCTATTGGTACCTAAAAATTACTACTTGACCCAAATCTCGTCATTTTAAGTACTTTTGTGACGATTACTGGGACACGCTTAATACTTGCTTCTAAACTCGTCATATTGTAAATATTTCAACTTTATTGCTAAAGCATAAGGTTCAAAGTTGATTGGGAAAATTTGACAGTTTCGGGTAGCTTGATGTGCTGACGTCTGTACAAACATATAATAAGGTTTGGGCTACATTTGACGATAAAACTGGGTTTCTCTTAAGCTGTTTTCGCTTCGCTTACTCATTGCTTGCGTAAGCGTGCTCTGCTTAGTCGTCGCGTCATTGGGCTCGCTTCGCTAGCTCGGCACGAAACTGTGCTCGCGCTTCACTCGTGATAGAGCTCGCTTCGCTCGCTCTTGTCGTGTGTAAGTACGTTCGGCTCACTCGTGTCGAAGATGGGCTCGCTTCGCTTGCTGGTTTAAGAAGCTGTTAAGACTAGCAAGAGAAGTAAGTCCATCTTGTGATTAAGCGAGCTCATCGTGTAATTAAGCGTGCTTTGCTTATTTGTGTCTAGGAAGAGCTCGCTTCGCACGCTGTATCGTAAGCGCGCTCCACTCGCTCGGCCCGTAAAAAGTATTCTCAGTTCTAACCTAAACTGCCTTACTGGGAAAGGTATAATAATGAGCTGTAATAAGCCCTGGATAATTGATGGTAGTTTTTCAACAGTACCTCACTCAGATCGAGGGTGGATATTACAGTTCCAATCAAATCTTCACGTATATAGAGGTATCTTCTTATTAAGTCTTCTGCCGTTGAATCTTCCTAATGTTCTCGTAATCTTCACACATACTTGCACGATGACAGGCCGGGGCGCCGTCCATTAATAACATGGCGATTGGCGATGATTTTAGGTACTACCCTAGCTTTTGGATTCGCTCATAAGTAGATTTTGTAGGCTTATTGTGTTTCTTATGATTTAAAACTTTCTTTGGTTGGCTTTTGGCTGGGCTGATACTAGTCGAAGGTGTGGCGAATGTACAAGTATCTCCCGAGCCCGGACTCATGGTACTAGAAGGAACAGTGGGGTTTTAGTCAGTAGGAGTCCGACATAACCCTCAGTTCTTCCTAGACTGCGGGTATCCATGAGGATTTCCCCACGAAAAAAAAGGCTCATTGCATTTAATATACCTTTCACCGTATGTGATATTTTTAGTTCTAAGCAGATTTGCGGTCGATATGAGACGACATCTTTAACTTTTATGCTACTTGCTGCAGATTTTCTTATGTTTTCTGATACTGCCGTAGCTATTGTATTTGCTTGGTACTAGGCTTTTGAGGCTCATTGAATTCCTTATGATGCAAGCTTACTTTTATTGAGAGTTTTTTCATTTTTGGCCAGACTTACGGCCGATATGAGACGACATATTTTGAAATAATTTTGCTATTGCCAACTTCAAATGCATTTTTAACTCGGCCAATATTTTTGTTGATTCTCTTTAGGCCCTAATAGTGCTGTGTCAATTCTTGACAATGGCATCTAGTACCTAAACATTTGTTTGCGAATTAAAATTTCGACGCATAGTAAAAAGGAGGGTCGGACCCACTGCACTTGCGATGTGACGTCAAACACAAATTAGATCCTGCTTCAAAATTGGTACAATTATTACCCATATATTGTATGCTCAATCATTACCCAAGCATTCTCGTAGTTATAAGCGGCTGAAATATTACATGTTATTGTCGGTCAGACGTATTGAATTTACCACAGAGTGCAACGATGTTTTCACGTCAACAGGCCCAAAACACAAAGTGACAGCGAAATAAAATGTATTATTATTTAGAACTTCTACGACCATTTCTTCAGCTGTTTTTTAAAGTAAAAAAAAAATCTATTTTTATAAATTTTAATCAAATATATTAACTACTGATCGGCGAAAATAAAAGAAAAGTGACCTTAAACAAGTATTACCTACAATGACAACAAACCCCTACGAGTGTTACTATAACAATTTTTTGCCTATATAGTTCTAAAATCAGGTTTTTATAATGTAAGTATACAACTTTATTTTTCAACTTTAAAAAAAGCTGAAGGAATGGTCTTAGAGATTCGGCGCAATAGTAAAAAATTATAAGGAGGTCTTCCTCGACCAGGGTAATACATTTTTTTCGTTGGCCGGCCATTTTGGGTTTTGGGCCTAATATGGCTGATTTATTTATTTATTTATATACTTTATTGTACTCCACAAAAATACACAACATAAAAAAAAACATTAAACACTTAATATGGGCTCCTTTATTCTGATAAAAAAACTGATTCTGTGATTCGGACATCTTATTTTTTTAAGCTAAAATATATTAGGATTTACCTACCTAGTCTGCTAACAGCTCACAACCTTTAGTAATTTCTTGCGATTTGGTTTTCTACCTATCTTTTGTTTCTTAGACTTGCCACTCATATGAAAGGCAGTCACAATATGTTTTAATGTGTAATCATCTTGAACTCTATGTTCAAGGCCAGAAAGTTCATATTAGCGTCAAAAATTGACGACTACTGGGTCCTTTTGATGAGTAATAGTACAAATCTGGCGAGTACTGGTACAAATCGCCCTTTTTTCACATTTGCTTAAATAAGTATTTATCACCACTAAAAATTACAAAAATTAACAACTTATTTAGAATAACGGATAATTATTCTATTTCGTAGTGCAAAAAGTTTCATTCTAAATGAAATACTTCTCACGCAGCAGTTCTTCAAAGTCAGTGAATATCAAAACCCGACGAGTATTGGTACATTTACCTTAAATCAATTTGACAGATTGTAGTAGCTTGATGTGCTGGCGTCTGTACCTTAACAGATGAAAAAAAAAAAGATTTTCTGAACTCAAGTACAGTCACGTCTAAAAGTATGTATACACTTGGCAATTTTCAATTGCGATTTTTTCGTGAAATAACGAATGCAACGTTGAAATACGACACTTAACATAAACCTATGGGTTCGAAAATACTATTTTCGTAATAACATAAAATTTCATTCAAAAATAAAGGAGAAAATCGCCTTTGAATAAAGCCAAGTGTATACATACTTTTAGACGTGACTGTACAGCCGGCCTGTCGTCAGGAGAATACGTTCCTGACATCAGAGAGTGCGACAATTATTCTAGAAGCTAATAGATATCAAATTCGCCAAACACGTATTCGTTTGTATGAAACTGAGGGGAGTCAGTCAGGAACGCATTCTCTCAGCGGCCGCATTGGTAAGGTCGAACAAGGTATTTGGTGTACAGGCAAAAATATTCATATTTGCACTACACTGCCAATATTTAGTTTTATTTTGTGCGTTATAACTTTTCCAGCTTATGGCATCCTTAATTAAATAGAGTGGTATAAAAGAATTGACTAACTCGGCACACCATTGTTTAA
Organism: Amphipoea lucens; assembly: GCA_947508005.1. NCBI lineage: Eukaryota > Metazoa > Arthropoda > Insecta > Lepidoptera > Noctuidae > Amphipoea > Amphipoea lucens. The sequence goes on from OX382364.1 coordinate 2,569,802, forward strand.
CCCTTTTACCAGCAGAAGGATCCAAGTATAGCAGCAAAATAAAATTTGGGGTATGGTTTACCAAAATTAAACTTTAATTAATATGCCTATTAGATGGTGGCACGTATATTGCCGTCATCGGTAAAAGGGTAAAAAGCAGTTGCAAGTTAGATGCCTGTATACCAAATAGCTTGTTCGACCGCACTATACTATAATACCGCGCCTGATCTCTCTCCGGTCGTGTCGGATTGCCGTCCCATCGGACTATGAGAGTGAGGGAAGAGGGAGTGCACCTGTGTCTGCGTACACAATTGTACACTATATCTCCCGCGTCGAAGGCTAGTCTCGGTTGAGATTAGCCGCCGAGGCCGAAATACGGTCTAGAGGAAGGACTTTATACTACCACGAAAGATGGGTGGACCAGAAGATTGTGGAGAAGTCTTTAGAAACGACTCGCACAGACCAGCGAGGTGATTGCGTAACACACCATCAGTAGCAATGGCTTTCATTTAGACAGTTCAACAACATTCATTGCGTTATTTACGTTGTTGAGCAGACAAATTTTTGTAACATATGAAGCAATGCATTAGCAATATCCTTCAAAATTATTCAGATTGAGATGGATAGTGTTTTACGCTATTATGGTGCAATGTCTCCCTCGGAGCGCTCCGCCCCCCTGTCAAAGTCATTCGAGAACCAAAAGTTCCCTGAAGCAGTGTAGTGGTATTGACTGCGCTGGCTTATGCTGAAAACCAGCACTGGGGCTCTGTCTCGCATAACCTCGCAGCATTATGCTGAGCGATGCCCGTTTTGCCTGAATGTGACGCATATTTCCCCCAATTTGTTCCGTTTTATGTTTGTATTTTTTCTCTGCAGCATCATGTTTAAGCACCATCATGCAGCATCATGTGTAAGCTTCCCAACTACCATCTTTCTGGACTCAAGCTAACATCAACTGCACGTGGTGCACTCTTTTTTTTTTGTTTGGTGCGCGGTGGAAATCCTCATGGACTTCCTCCATCGTGAGGGTGATAGAGGGGCATGCCGGATTCTTACCGGCTAAAATCACCGCGGTGTTCCACCTCTGCTTAAGGCCAGGGGTGCGGGATTGGCGTAAGCATTCTGCCGAAGGGATTCGCGTAAGCATTTACCGCTCACGTGGTGCATCCTGCCGACAAACAAATGAGGCTACGGTGACCTGCCAACACGCACTGGACCAGCGTGGCGGGTTATGCTCCAAACCCCCCCAATGGCTACAAGTATAAGAGAAAGGCCCCAAGTGCCCAGCGACTCCAGTGGTTGTGCTGGTGAGGACAGGTGTGGGAGCGGCCCTGGGGTCAGGGGAACTAAGAATCTCTAGGCGAGATCGATCATCTGTCAAACGACCATAGCAAACTGCGAAACAACCTAGACGCGAGCTGGGTTGGAACGAGGTGGCTCCAGAAAAGGATGTATGGAAGGATAAGAAAAGCTTTTTCACACAAACACCGACAAAGATTGCCTTCACATTCTTTTTCAAGCGAAGCGCTTAGCATTTTTAGACGGCAAAATAAGTTTAAAAAAAAAAAAAAATCCGACTGCTAACGGCTGTCAACCCACGCACTTCTGTCGACCTTTAAACTTTAAACTTTTTTCATCTCTGCGATAACAAAGCGTGTTACGGGATTACAGAAACCAGTGCTACCACGTAATATATTACACAAGTTGTAATCCTTTAAAAAAATAGGTTTAAGGGGGAAACAGACTTATAACACGCCACGTTACGCGACATCAATGAAGCTTACTCATTGGCCACATTTTTCGTCTCGTTGAGCTGTTTTCGTCATTTGGCCAATAAGTAAGCGTGGGATGGCGTCGGGTGTTACAAGTGTGCAGCGGCCTTTACTCGGGCGTATAAGACACCGCTCCACAGCAGCCCACGGCTAAAGTACGCACGTGTGCTTAGTAGCGTCGGTTTGTATGAAAATGTAAGCGGGATTGCCCACTGCGACCTACGCCCACGTGACGCACGGATGCTTAGCTAGTAACTGCCAAACGAATGAACCGCGCAGCTAACGTAGCCAAACTTTCCGTGCACATCTCACGTAGAAGTGGACGCTAGAACATGTCGAGTTTTAGTAAGAATGTCACACAGGAAGATACGTTAAATACGTGTTCTGTTTTTGAACATCGACGAAATTGAGCACGCTGTATTTGCTTGGACAAGCATAAAAAAGCACTACTTACCTCCTTTTTTTATTGTTTTTTTTTGTGGATGGGAAATCATCAAATGACTCCTCCCGCTCTGGGTGGAGCGGAAGGGAGTGTCAAGCTCTTACTGACTAAAACCTACCCGTGTTCCTTCCTTTATGTTCCGGGGCAGCGGTAACCCTTTCGGACAATCCCGCTGACTACGTACCTACTTTAATACAAAAATAATTTTAGCAAAGCCAAGGCGTAAAAGACTCGGGTCCATTTTCATAAGTAGTTTTCCCAAATAAAATGCTAAGAAGTACCTAAGGCCGTATAAGCGGAATGTCGCTTAGTCTTTTATTCCCAACACCCGTGGCCTGACGTGACGAAATACAACTGAGTTAGAAAGCTTTTTATTATGCTCTTAGGACTAAGTTACCATGCGCCACTTTCATACAAAAGAAAATACTAAGTAAGTAAAATTTCGGTGATATTTTTTCCACTTTTGTGTCAGTAACCTAAATACATTATTATTATCAAACTAGCTTTTGCCCGCGGCTTCACTCGCGTTAATTTAGAATTTGACAATCAATTCGACTCTAAACTCTAAAGTTTCTTATATAATTCAATCATGATTCGAAAGACACGTGGCGCCATCTATTATCATAATAACGTTATTGTTGTTTTCCTCGGGAACAGCACTTTTTTCCGAGATAAAAAGTACCCAGTGTGGTGCCCAGGATATTAAAGAATAATTATACCAAGTTTCATCGTAATCGAACCGGTAGTTTTTGCGTGATGCCTGAACAAACAGACAGACAAAAATTTTTTTAATCACATTTTTGGGTTCGGTGTCGGTCTAGTAACACCCCCTGCCATTTATTTTTTTGATATTTTCAATGTACAGAATTTTCACTTCTACAGATTTATTATAAGTATAGAAAAGGTGCTCGTGACTGTATAATAACAGCCGCACGGGTTGCTCTTTATGGTTAAGATACGCTTCCCGAGGTCCGTCCGTGGATGGGTGACCATTACATTGTATACCGAGAGCCCTTCGTGCCTCTGGCATTCGGTCTCGGCTGTCATTTGTAGATCTTCGACAGTCATTACAGGGTAGTCATAAGCCCGAAAGTCTGACAACCGGTCTTACCAAAGGATATCGTGGTAAACAGTAATTGGGTTGTGGAGGTTAGATAGCCAGTCGCTCCATGTAAAAATACGGGTATTCAGCTGTATCCGGTTAAACTGGAAGCTGAACCCGACGTAGTTGGGGAAAGGCTAGGCAGATGAATAAGGAAAATAACTGCATCAATGGCCACCTAGGCAGATGATAATTCAATGTCGAAATTAAATAGGTGACGACCTTTTCTTAATATTTTTTTTGTTAAGGTCTTTTGGCCGTAACGTAAACATACCAGAAAACGTTCATAAAAGATGTTTTTTTTTAACATGACATTATTAATTTAATGGCTTGTTGCTTTGGGAGATGGTGTAGAATTTTACGTAAAGTTGGTATTGTGTAACTTGATTCTGACAAGGCTCTGAGGCTTTTTCTCGAAAAAAAGTGCGACAGGATTTGTGGTGTTAAAAATGTAAACTTATAGTGATAAACAATATCTCATGTGCCAGTAATCGTCTAAACTAGTATTTTTAACCTTTTAAGCGCCTACGTCGGATTAATCCGACAAATATTTTCGTGCCCATTCCGCCAGAGTCGACCAAATAACACATCTCGTTTAATCTGTATTATTATTATATCATCACAGCTCGTTTCATCGGTACCTATTTATTTTTCGTTTTTTTTTTTTTCTCGGGCGCTGGGGGCACGACAACTGATATAAAGTCGGGCGGTTAAAAGGTTAAAGAACCTAAACTATATTTGTATACAATGTGGAGATGAAAATCCCACTTCCTAGTATAATAATATATAATATTAATATAATATTACAAATGTGAAAGTTTGTGAGGATGTTTGTTACTCTTTCACGCAAAAATCGATTATGTTTCTTATAGGGATTAAAAATGTCTATGGGATCAACTGAGGTTTGAGAACTAGAAAAGTCAAAAATCGCAAATAACTTTTCTCATACGTTTCGTCGGAAATGAGACTCCCAGCTTAGTTTTTTAGTCTTTTTAGTCTTTTGGTAGTGTTTTTGTGTACATAATAAAGGGTATTCTATTCTATTCTATTCTATTCCCATACAAGTCTATCCACACATATCACAAAAACAATGTTATATGTGTTATGTCATTTAAGTTAATTATTTAATATAGTTTAATTAAAGACCACGCTACCGCATTAGGAATTTCCTGTAATGGTAGCAGTGTTTGTGATAAATAAATAAATATATATCAGGGCCGTTTTTACGCTCAGTTGGCAATAGGCCTCCTAGGCAAGCCTATTGCCAACTGAGAAATTCGAAATTCGGGAATTGAACCCAGGAACTCATGCTCAACAGTAGCGTTTGCGACCACTAGACCAACGACGCACTACAAACGTAACAAATCCTACAAATTTAGTAGGATTTAGAGCAATTTAAAAGCCTTTGTTTTTCTGTATACTCCCAAAAGTAGTGTTTTTAGGTTGGGAACATAATGGGGAGCAAAATGACTTTTATTGCATCCATGAAAACAAACTTACTGTACTTTGGGGAATTCGTGAGTATTTAGGTAATTTCGTGGAATGGAATGGATTTTTCGGTTTATTTCCGTGCTCCGTATATGTACCTATGTATTTTAATATACAGTGTGTTTGCGAATTCAGTCGTGTGAAAGTCGGTTAGGGATATTTTTAATACAATAAATTAAATGTTTCTAAATTTCTAAATATGTGGTGAAAGTCAAAGTCAAATAATTTATTTCAAATAGGCACAGAAAAGGCACTTTTGAACGTCATTTACAAACTCCTTCCAAAAGGTAGTTTCGTATGGAGAAGAATGAGCAAGAAACTGCACCGCACCGTTAGAACTCTTTTAAAATGTTTTACAATATTTTGTATACATTAATGATTTATAATTAGGTATATGCGAAGATATAGACGATACATAGTAATAATATTATAAACGCAAATGTTTATAAGGATGGATGGATAGATGTTTGTTACTCTTTCACGCAAAAACTACTAATCGGATTTTGATGAAATTTGGCACACAGATAGTTTATAATCAGGATTAAGGCGACTAAATGACCTAAAGCGCGGTCACTGTCGGACTGCATAGAAAAGAAAGAGAAGCGCGATGACACAACGCTGGTAATTTATTGCAAAATATGAAGCAATTATCTAGTTACAAAAAGTCTATTGTTTGGTCAAAAAATTTAAAACACTAGTGCTTTAGTATCTTGCTAGAAAAATCACAATGATTGTAAGTATGTATATTAGTATGGTTTTAATTTTTCAAATCTGACTATTCACCCTCTTAGGGGTGGAATTTCGAAAAACCCTTTCTTAGTACCTATATACTTACTTTTCACAAAGAACACACCGTCTAAATTTCATGTCTCTAGGACCAGCGGTATAGGCTGTGCGTTGATATATCAGTCAGTCAGGACTTTTAATTTTATATGATACTAACTGCGCCCCGCGGTTTCACCCTCGTAAATGTCGATCCCGTGGGCATATCAGGATAAAAAGTAGCCTATATGTTAATCCAGGGTGTCAGCTACCTCCATACAAAATTTTATCAAAATTGGTCCAGCCGTTTGAGCGTGAAGAAGTAACAAACATGTAAACACACTCAAACACATTCACAAACTTTCGCCTTCATAATATTAGCGTGATAAGTATACGTATTATAAGTATAAGTATGATGATATACATTTATGTTAGGTTATAACTCAAGTATTTACAATTTATGCAGTTATGTAAAAAAGTATCGAAATATCAAAAGCATTATTTATGAAAACCTGAGCGGCTGTAGAGGCTTTAAATGTCGAAACTAATATCATAAATACAACTTTAGATGTGAAGGTAATCTTTGCTGAATACAATACAATATCTTACAAAAGATAATCGAGGCCCTTTTTCTTTTCAGTATATAAATGAAAGATATTTTCATTGTTTATTATGCTGAATAAAAAGTAGGGTCTATAAACAGAGGGATTTAAGATTTAGCGAAGATAAATCAACGACGTAATGTCAAACTTCTATACGAAAACACAAAACAATAATCCTTAAATAAATTATTATTATGAAATTATCTTCTTTATCCAAGTTTCCCGTTTTTTCGTAAAAAAGATATTGTTTTGCATGAGAAATCTGTACAATATAAACAATATCTCTGCATTGGCATCCTTGTGTGGTGTTTTTGTTTGACAGAATGAAAAAGCTGTCTGTTGAGGACGCGGAGTTGAATTTATTGTTGTACCTAGTGGCGAAAATGATGCAAGATTGAAGATAAATAAGTTGCAGTATAAGTCATCCCAAGTTCCCGACGCGACGCTTGCAGCCAAGGCAACGGGTGTGAAGGCTGCGCCCTGCATGCGCAGCGCCCCAGGCCCCAAGCGCGACTGCGCCGCAGTCGTCAAAAAACCAGTTGACAATTCCATTGTGACATTTTGTAAATAATGAAAATAGTGTTTTTAGTTTATTTTTTTGAGTGCGTGTATATATAGTTTATTTTTATATTTTTTAGGTAAGTTTTACTTTAAATTTAAGCGTGTTTTTATATATATGTTCAATGCCGGCTGTAGCGACGCCGGAAACAGTGCAAGCCAACCTGCTACATCGCTTGATGTTCAGCTGGTGAGATGTCCACATTGCTCACAGGCACGCTTTTTTAAAGGCGAACGGGGGCTGAGGATACACTATGGCAAGATCCACAAATCGCATAGTGTACCATTGTGCCCCCCAGCCGTATCCCCAACATCAACACCTCTGGAGCAAAACTTGTGGAAAAAATTAGCAAAATTAAAAAATTCTACCCCTGTTTTAAAGAGAGTTCCCCGGGGCGCGAGACGATCTGTTGCAGCAAGTCTGGCGCAATGTATCCGTCTTGCGACTCAGGAGAACTCACAGAGTGCTTGGGAGCAATTACTTACCTTCCCTTATAGGATTCTGCATGTCCAAAAAAATTTGGCAACCAAAAAAACTTTAACGAACCAAATTAAAGAAAACTGTAATAATTCGGCCCTATTTTTAGATCCAAAATTACCTGCATTCCATAACATATCTCAAAAAGGATTATGTTCACATGTGGAATCTAAACTAAGTGAAGGTGACATCAGGGGTGCCGCCAGGATACTTTTCAGCAGTGATGTGGTGGCGCCGTACTCTCCAGAAACTCTAACAGCTCTGGAGAGTAAACATCCAGCGCCTGCGGATGGTCTCACCTTCCCCGAACCCCCCGACCCTCCCGACCTAAATTCAACCTTCCCCAACGTTTCGGCCCCCCAGTTGCTTGCAGCCGTGAGCTCCTTCCGAAGCGGTTCCGCCGGCGGCCTCGACGGCCTGACTCCACAACACCTAAAGGATCTATTGAGTTCAGGCGCCGGGGAAGCTGGTGAGTCGCTTTTGAAGGAACTTGCGGCCATGATTAACCTCATGCTTACCGGCGGTGTGAACGAGGCCGTCGTCGATGTCTTGTACGGGGCCAATCTATGTGCCCTGCGCAAGAAGGATGGCGGCATTCGTCCCATCGCCGTTGGATGCACCTACAGGCGTACGGTAGCCAAAATTTGCTGTAAGCTATACAGCGAATCGCTTACAGCTAAGTTCCAGCCCCTGCAGCTTGGTTTTGGTTCGAAAGGGGGCTGTGAGGCTGCCGTGCATGCCCTTTCCACATTTTTAAATTCCAACAAAGGTGAGGTCATCCTCAAGGTTGACGTTAAGAATGCTTTTAACTCTGTAAACAGGGACACTTTGTTGGCTGAAGTCAAAAAGGAACTACCCGAAATTTATGGTTTTTTGTGGCAATGTTACAGGTACCCTTCCAAATTATTATACAAGGACAATGTTTTGGAATCTGCAGTAGGATGCCAACAAGGTGACCCTCTCGGGCCAGTCATTTTCAGTTTGGCTATTCATCCAATTATACGGAAACTAAATTCAAAATTTAACGTTTGGTATTTAGACGATGGAACGCTAGGAGGTGATGTAGACACTGTTTTGAAAGATCTACAACTCCTCAAACAGGAATTTCAATCTATTGGCTTGGACCTTAACCCTTCAAAATGTGAACTTTACCTTTCTGACGTTACCGACAGACAATTGACTTTAGATAAATTTAATGCAATAGCCCCACAAATCAAAATTTTAGACAAAAGTTCACTGCACCTCCTAGGTTCCCCAATTTTAGAAGACAGTTTTACTCCTTTCATCGACGAAAAAATTAAAAATTTCAATGAGATTTCGGACAGACTCTCCAAAATTAATTTACATTCGGCATTCACCCTGATTAGATACTGTTGTTTTGGCCCAAATTTTATGTATTTTCTACGCTCTTCCCCCTTATGGAAGCAGCCACACCTCTTGAACAAAATTGACCAAATTATTCGCAGCACACTAACATCCATTCTAAATGTGGCCTTGGACGACCGAGCGTGGCTTCAAGCCACACTACCCATCCGTTTTGGTGGCCTCGGCGTCCGCAAAATTACCAGTATTAGCTTACCGGCGTTCCTGTCTTCTGTCCACAGCACTGAAAAGTTGACCGGGAAAATTTTAGCTCCCTGCCTGGTTGACTGTGAAGTGCCGTGCTTGACCGACGCGGTGAACGCCTGGAAAGCGGCTTGCCCGGATACAGATCGGCCCGTAAACCCATCTTCCCAGAGACAGTGGGATGAGCCGCTCTGCAGGTTGGTACGGAATAATCTTATCAATACGTCCACCAATTCTGCTGAGCGTGCCCGCCTGCTGGCTGTGGGTGAGTGGGAGTCGGGGCTGTGGCTTCAAGCACTCCCGTCACCCAACATAGGCACTATGCTGGGTGACACTACCTTTCGGCTCGCTACCTGCCTGCGTTTGGGCGCTCCTTGCGGGGCTCCGCATCGCTGTCAGTGCGGTGAAGCTGTCGACTGCCTTGGACACCATGGCCTATCCTGCAGTAGGAGCGCAGGCCGGATAGCACGGCACGCCAGCATTAATGACATCATCCGTCGTGCTCTTGTCACCGCCGGGGTGCCAGCTGTTTTAGAACCCAACGGCCTGGCACGCGACGATGGAAAGAGACCAGACGGAATGACCATAATGCCCTGGAAGTTAGGCAGACCTTTGGTGTGGGATGCAACATGTGTCGACACCCTTGCGCCATCCCATCTTCCTAGCACGGTGGGCTGTGCTGGGGCGGCTGCTGCAGGTGCAGAAAACCTCAAACGGCGAAAATATTGCAACCTGATTGGGACTTATATGTTCGAGCCGTTTGGGGTTGAAACACTAGGGCCATGGGGTCCGAGTGCCCACTTGGTATTTCGGGATATCGCCAAGCGGTTAGTCGACTCTTCACGTGACCAGAGGGCTGGCCTATATCTTGGTCAAAGAATTAGCATTGCCATACAACGTGGCAATGCTGCCAGCCTTTTGGGCACTGTTCCTGTTGACAGCGATGCGGATGAATTCTTTGATGCCCTATAATGATTGTTTATTTTTTCATATAATTGTACATATTATTATAGTTTATATTTTAGCTTATATTATGTAAATATTTAATTTTTGGAGAAATTAATAAAAATACGACGTAGTGGTTCTGAATCTTTTGGTGTAGAATGAGCAGAGCTTACATGATACTTATACTTAGTAGATGACTAAAATTTATTGCTCAAATATGTGGCATTCGGTTAGGAATTCCAAGTTCGAACTTCGTACCGCCTCAGAATTAAATAATGTGGCAAAGTTCAATAGACACGTGGCGCTATCTATTATCATAATAACGTTATTGTTGTTTTCCTCGGGAACATCACTTTTTTTCGGGATGAAATATACCCTATGTTCGTTTCTGTACATCTGACAACGTATATGCAACATTTCAGGATGATCGGTTCAGTGGTTTAGGTGTGAAAAGGTAACAAACAAACAAACAAAGTTACTTTCGCATTTATAATATCAGTAAGGATTAGGATTTAGGTTATGTATTTGAGTTTCGAATTTAGTTATTTATTTGTTTTCAGAAATTACAGTATTTACAAATACTGTAATTTAGTATCTAGTGTGTTGAAAACATAATACAACTAATTTGATACGATAGAAAAAAATCATGGAAATACTTCTAAAAACTTTCTTTTTACAATAAAAACCATACAAATACACATACAATCATTCTGATTTTTAGGGCAGATTATTCTACAAACAACATACTAAAGCACTAGTGTTTTAATTTTTTTTGTCAAAATAATAGATTTTTGTAAATAGATATATATGGTGTAAAAAAATTAACTGCAAGAACTTTAAGAGGTGCTTTAGACCATCGAACTGAACAACTTTCACTATGGGACCAACTCTGAAATCACGAAAAAAAAATGAGCTGTTTCATACATTTTGGCCGAGTAGGTATTGAACTTTTGTATGAAACAGCTGATTTTTTTTCGTGATTTCGGAGTTGGTCCCATAGTGAAAGTTGTTCAGTTCGATGGTCTAAAGCACCTCTTAAAGTTCTTGCAGTTAATTTTTTTACACCTTATGTAACTGCTTCATGTTTTGCAATAAATTACCAGCGTTGTGTCATCGCGCTTCTCTTTCTTTTCTATGCAGTCCGACAGTGACCGTGCTTTAGGTCATGTAGTCCCCTTAAGGGCTGATTTTTCAATCGACATATATTTTTTATTCGTGGAATAAAATTGACATCTGACAGATTTTGTATGGAAGAACTGTCAAAAACTCAAAACTATTACTCGGATAAAATCAGCAATAAATCATATAAAAATGTATGCAATAAATTATCATGATGAGAGAGCAGTGGTGGCCCAGTGGTATCGGCCGCGACTTACGAGTTATAGGTCGTAGGTTCGAACCCAAACAGGCACTTTACTTTGTGTAAATTATTTCATCACCACTGCTCTCAAAACGGTGAAGGAAAACATCGTGAGGAAACCGGCATGTCCTAGAACCAAAAATTCAAAGACATGTGACATCTACCAACCCGCACTGGGCCCGCGTGGTGGATTACGGCCCACTCCCTCTCACAGAGAGGAGGCCTGTGTCCCAGCAGTGGGAACATTATAGGCTGATGATGAAATTATCATGCATGTATTCCTATTTTTAGCAACTAACAATAAAAGACAAGGCGTTGAAAATCTTCGCACAATTTACAAAAAAAAAAAACTCTCATCCAACATGAATCCATACTAATATTATAAATTCGAAAGTAACTCTGTATATCTGTCTGTCTGTACCTTTTTCACGCCTAAACCACTGAACGGATTTCGATAAAATTTGGCAGAGAAATAGATTGCATTGCGGGGAAAGACATATGATAGTTTTTATCCCGATATTCCCACGGGCGCAGCTAGTATTACATAAACCTCTGCTTACCATGTTAAAGAATAAGCGTAAAGTGTAAGTACATAATCCAGTAGGTACTTAACGCAAATTGCTTTCGAAAACCTTCGCTGAAAAGATTACAAAAGGATAATCTGAAAAAATTCAATAATATTATATTCATTTTTTATAAAGATTTAAGCTTCTTCTAACTTGGGGTTGTAGGCTACCTATACACCTTTTGATAAATTTATGAAATCGTGAGATTGGAGAAAATTTGGTTTTCACGTTGAGTGGTTAAAGAGATGAAGAAGTGCTAGAGACTTTCTTCAGGTCGAGCGGAAAAATAGAATTAGATATATTAACCCTTCGTGTGCTTAAAAGTGGAAATAAAAACACAACAAACTGATAAATAACTTTAATTTCGGAAGTCGGTGTCGTTAGTTCCGCATTGTCGTTTTTCGACACCGATTTTATCGTTGTAGTGTTTTTTTTGAACTCGGTTGTTTTTTTTTGTAAATAAGTTTTTATTTTTCACTTTTTAGTAATTATGCCTACCCCACACAAATTCAACTAACACTATTGCATTGAAGAATTGAAGACACTGACTAGAAGAATCATCAAAATTCGCACCATTAATGGTGCAAACGAAACTAATTAGTCTCCTCTGCACAATTGATGGTGCAGGTCAATGGTGCATACGGGAAAAGTATGGTGAAGTAGTTGTATTAATATTAATGGTGCAAACGACACTAATTAGTCTCCTCTGCACCATTCATGGTGCAGGTCAATGGTGCATACGGTACAACGGGTAATTACCTAATGTATTACATACTAAAACCTTCCTGACAATCGGTTGATTAGTTTTCGAGAAAATCGCTGACATACAAACATACATAAATACGTGTCGAATACAGAACCTCCTTTTTTGAAGTCAGTTAAAAATACATACAACTTCTCAAATTCAATAACTGAAAGCAAGTTGGCAACACCAGCACCAGCAAGCCAGCAGGCAAGAGTTGCAGCAGCTTGCATCAGTGCAAAGTTTTATTTTAGACGCAATCTATCATTACACTTTTTCATACCTGCAGAAGAGCAGCCCGGCGTCGATGGGCGCTTAACGATGATAAATTAAATGATTTTATTTCTGTAAGGACGTTTGTACAAACTCTTTTACACGCCCATAACTAAATGGTCTCCGACCACCATAAGGCGGGGCCCGCGGTCGGCGAAATTGGGACTGTGTCGTCCCTCGAGCAGTCAGGCTCAAAGAGGTAGCACACAATATTACATACGCGCCATAATGAGAGGACGTGCGGTCGTGGGATCGGCCGCACTTGTTGATGGGGCCCGTAAGGCTACCTGTCCATTGACGCGGAGCGGAGAAACGGAGAAATATCAAACAATAGATAATGACATTGGGAGTTTATGCAATTCCTATTGGTTAATATTTTTCCGTTTTTTCGCTTCGCAGCCTCGCTCCGCGTCAATGGAAAAGCAGCCTTAGGCATGGCGGGCTGATACCAGTCGTGGGTACTCGGCGAGTGTACTAGTATCTCTTGGGCCCCGACTCATAGTACTGGAAGGAAAAGTGGGGTTTTAGTCGTTAAGAGTCCGACATAACCCTTCGTTCTTTTCACACGGAGGGTATCCTTGAGGATTTCCCCACGAGAAAAAAAACCTACCTAAAATACGAAATTTCAGAAAACATGATTTCACTGATGACGTTAAATAGTTTTTTACTGCGCATAAAAAACTTGTATCCGGTTAGAACTAATCACAACCAGCTTATGGAGTGATTCATACACCCACGTACGAATTACGCCTTTGATTATTATCAATAAAAACACCTGTTAACACGGATGTAGGTAACTGCAATAATAATCTGGACGAGCCCCTCGAAATTTACATAGATTAGATATAGCATAGTATTTATACATACATAGATTAAAGATAGTAAATTTTGGGGCAAACAACTTCTGTTTTCTAAACTTAATGTTATAAAGAGAAAAGATTTGATTTTCGTATGTTTAAAAAGTGAAAAATAAAAACTTTTTTACAAAAAAAACAACCAACTTCAAAAAAAAAAAAAAACACTACAAAGTGATAAATAACTTTAATTTCGGAAGTCGGGTGTCTAAAAACGAAAACGCGGAACCAACGATACCGACTTCTGAAATTAAAGTTATTTATCACTTTGTAGTGTTTTTTTTTTAAGTCGGTTGTTTTTGTTCTAGAATCATAATTGTGCTGAATCTATGGTAACAGTTCCACGTCGATTTTCCTTGTACCCTACATTTGACTTACGAGTCGTTTTGAAATAACGAGCTTTAATGCGTTTTTAAGTTGAAAAGTGATCAAAGATATAGGTGATTGTACAAGCATCTATAAGTACTTAGTAGCACGAATTCTGAACAGCACTCCAACTGTCAGTCACAATTCAATGGATTTTGAAGGCAATTTCGAATGAATATTGTTTAACTGTCAAAAATGTTATTGCTTTTGTACAGTCCGGCCGCCGAAAGAACACGTTCCTGACACCTGTCAGTGCGACAATTCTGGCAACTAATAAAGATCAAATTCGCAAAACACGTATTCGTTTACATGAAACTGACAAGTTTCAAGAACGTAATTATTCTCTCGAGGCGGCCGCGGCCTGTGTGTTACGCAATAAGCCCGCAGGACCTTTTAGCAGATCGTTATTATCAAGCAAGATGTTCATAAAGCTTAGTAATATGTAAATTTATATTTGCATATGCCGTACCCGTAGTTCTCATGCAAGCTGCGACGCTAAATCTGGAACTTCAAGGCAAAATCCGACATAATATGGGCTTTATCATACTAGCGGATTGCGAGCGTCCTCAAAGCGGAACGGGCGCGCAACGAACACGCGTATCCGCAACGAATTCGCTACGCATGTTACTGTGCGTGTCGTTCGCCATTGTTACTGAGTGTATTGTACAGCGTTAACTTGCTACAATCACACGACGAAAACGTTGCGAATTTGCCACAAGTCCGTGACGTCTCCGCTGTGCAGCCGCGGCGTGTTCGCGACGCATTTGCTGCGCGCCCGCCCCGCCCCGCAGCCGGTCGCAAACCGCTAGTGTGATAAGGTCCTAAGAGCTTATTGGTCAAAGGAGTACTATGACTAAATTAATGAAGAGACTAAATTAATGCTGACGTGAACCCAACTCTATACATATTTGATAATTTAGCTTAGTTGGAGACGTTTACGTTTACTGTTGTATCGGAAACCCACAAGTGATCTTTTTATGCAATGGGACAAATATAGGCTGGTATTATTATTATTACAATATTGTTTACCACTGTTGGGCAAAGGCCTCCTTTTTCCTTTTATACTTTTTAAATTATTATATACCTATTTACATCAGAATTATGAGATACTGATGTGTAAGATCGATAAAAAAGGGCAATTGAAAAGTGACATTATCGAAACGAGAAAACCCAACAAAGTATCTTACTTACAAAAATTGTTTATTATTTTGGCCTGTTGAATGTCACGCTGTGCAGCCGACGACGTGACGTCGACGTCATAGATATTATTAACAATGAGTGACTTAGGCGGACAAGGAGACAGAAATAGGTCTGTCTCTTTCACACGTAGTAGACGATAGTAATCGCCAACCTTTACTGATATAGTTCGGATACATCGATTGATATGGCAACTTTGGTGTGATGTAAAACTTGTTAAAAATGAAGTTTTAAAGCTATAACCTATCTAGTTATTTAATTTTGTGGTATAATGATTATCTTTGGCATTTAATTTAATTTTCTAAGCTGTAAACGATCTTTTGTTTATTGATAAAGAAAGGAGTGTTTTCTCCTGAAGTTTTAGATTCAATGCCGAGTTGTGTTTCCGAACAAACCTTTATGACTCATCGTAGTTCTGTCAGTGAGATAACAGGGCTCACTCGCTTTTTGTTGTGTTTATAAAATTATTTGTTTTCAAGTAAGTTATTAAGCGACGGTGTTTGGCTTATAAGTAGTGGACACAGTGATGAATAGTTGGAAAACAAGACATACCTTACAAACAATCAGTGAAAACTTTGTTATATCATTTATTGCGTTGGGTGTTCCCCGCAGTGTTTGTGTATTCATATTAGGATTCATATTATCGGCTGTTATCGTTTGATATTGATAACATTATTTCTGATAAACTAAATATAAACTAAACCATTAACGGGAGTTGTTACTTCGTTGAAAACTTTAAGAGTGTGTGATCCTAACGAGCTAAATAGAAAAACGTATCGGTGAATTGTGATAAAATCTGGTGAATTTTCGTAAAAATCGTTTACTTCAAAAATGGGAATATTTTGTCAAATCAACTTGAACAAACCACCAGATGGGGCCTTCTACTGCGGAGAAGTCGTTTCTGGAATGATCAAATATGCGCTTGATGAACCAATGGAAATAGAAAAGATAACAGTGTCTTTAAAAGGAATAGGTCATTTGAGAATAACAGAGAGAACCCATAATAAAAGGAACAGAAGACGTACCTATGGCAGTAGTGAAGTATATGTTGATACTGATGAGGTCATTGAAGAAGGAAAACATAAAGTAAGTCCAGGGTCTTACGAATTGAAATTCAATTTCAGATTGCCTCAAAACATACCTCCGACATTTGAGTACTACAAACACATACCAAGATACGGTGTCAACTGTAAAATAAAATATTATGTGCGCATAAAATTCGATAGACCGGGCTGGTTCGCTTTCGCTAAACGTTTTCGAAAGGAAATTACTGTAGCGTCTACCATAACGCCAAAACTGTCAGTAGAACCCATCATGTTTGGAGAAAGAAGCAATTTGCTACAGTTCTTCTCCAGCAAAACTAGCACCGTTATCATGAAAGCAAACATTCTAAACTCTGTAATTACAAATGGGGGTAAAATAGAAATTCAATCAGAAATTCAGAATGATACTCATGTAAGTATAAAAAGTGTTGAAATTAAATTGATAGAAATGTACACGTTCAAAGCAACAGGACATACTGACGTGAAGGCTTACGAAGACATACCGAATTGTGATACTAAAACAGGGTCTATCAAAAGTGGAGCCACCCAAAATATGCCAATAGATATCATCGTTCCTTCAGATATTGTTTCTTTAGATAACTCAAAGATAGTGGCCAGAGATTATATAGTTAGAATAACAGCTGAACTGCCGATGCCTCATAGAAATGTTGTGTTGGAGATACCTGTGCAGATTGGAGATAACGTGCAACGAGACGAGATTTGTGATCCTCCTCCAACTTATTGGGAAGCAATGGGGGAAGCAAAGAAAGATGATGAAGATGCACTTGACGATGAGGCTGGTGGCGATGAGAAGGGGGAAAAGTCTTGAATGTTTCTAACAATAGTATCGTATTAATACTCTAAAATTTAGAACTTTTCAAACATCCAATGGATCTATTGGGATTCTATTACCAATGGACTTGTTTATCTACTTGTATAATTTTTGAAACGAAGTGTTGAGAATTTTAAGAGTAAAGTATAATAATTTCAGACATGTAAGGGATATTTTTTATTGATTCTGTTTATTGGTTTACTTTAAATATGTTAAACAACTAAATATTAACACTAGGCACTAAATTAAATAACTAACTATACAAATAAATACAAAAACAACCGGACATTTCGGCGTCGAAGTGTCCGCATTGCTCTCATCCAGAAAAGTAATAACAGCCTTTAAAATATGGAAGGTAGCTAAAACTGTCATAATAGGTATAATTAGGGTTCATCATCAAAATGCTCGTGAACTATAAATTAATGTGTGTATTATGTTTGTGTTTCTGTTGATAATTGTTGTAAGTACGTTGTGTTCTATTCTTGTCACTATAAGCAATTAATTTTTCTATCGATCTTGGTACTTACCTATATATCTTTTACGTCTGTCGTATGACTCAAACTATGTCTATTTTTTAACAGTGTCTAAAATTATGTGTGTGTTTCTTAATTATAACTTTTATTGTTTCAGTAGTCTTGTTTCATTAAACATGAATTCCTATATAATCTTCTAGTTGTTGCCTATAACTCAGGTAACAGACATACGAACAAACCCCGCTTAAGGTACCTACGGTTTTTTAGAAAAGCGGACATTGACCGCCACATGCGGCCGCAATGTCCAAATTCAAAACATTTACACCTTAATGTCTGTTTGTTTTAATAAATAAATAAATGTCAGCTACTAATGAAAACGACAGATTTTCATTACGTCCGTTATAAATGCGAAGGAAACGCTTTTGTAGGAAACCGTAGCTTTAGGGTTTTATTTACAGAAAACCTTTATTAGTCCACAACTCAACAACGTAAATGTTATCTTTTAGGGCCTCTGCAAGTTGGCTCGGCTCTCGTACGCCTTCCAATGGTCCAGGATTCTAGGGTCCCGAGATACGTCAAAGATATTTTTTAACAATAAAAAAAAGTACATAAACCAACGAGCACTAAAAACTGCAATAAACTGTCAAATTTTCCCTGGAGTTCACTTAATTCACCTGGGTTAATTCACCTAGGTGCATTAACTATACTATTCGTAAACTTTAATCACTACTTGATTAAAAGTTCAGTCTTTTCCCAATCAACGTTGAACCTTATACTTTAGCGATAAAGTTGAAAATTTATTAAAGGAATTTGGCAGATTGTAGTAGCTTGATGTGCTAGCGTCTGCATATGTGCGTGTACCCGGTGCGTCAGGTGAGTGCAACAGATACATGAATAAAAAAGTATTTATATTGTATTACCTACATTTATTATAGTTAATATTATAGTTTATTTAACATGTGGGCGGACAGTAACGTCTCCAGTCGTCTAGGTAGGTAAAAACCATACGACAGTACGCCTATCGTCGTCCGAGTTTTTACTTGCATAAAATCAGTACACCACACGACGACCATTTTTCCATACTATCATAAAGAATGGCATACATGCCGTTCTTCGAGACGTTCGTTCGTTTTGTTCGAGACGTTACTGTCCGCCAACTTGTTAATATAGTTTATGACTGTGTATTACTAACATCATGTGGATCAAGTTTAAAAAAAAAATAATTTGACGGATTTTCCTAGGTAAGCCTAGGACACTGTAATCTAAAGAAACTATAAGCTTTAGGCCTGAATTCCTCATATGCTGACGTCGGTCGCGTACCGTTGGTCGCGCGTGGGTAGATTTTCGTTATTTATCGTCATTTACAGGTGTTATTAATATTATATTATTTATAATACGGCACCGCACCACAACCGCGGCACGTGTCACATCCCAACATATATTGTGTCAAACGAAATAACAAACGAATACCAATATACTATATTTTCAATGTAAGTGAAAAAACCAATGTAAGTGAAAAAAAAAACCAAAAAAAAATTTGTGCGATGAATGATGAAATGATGATAAATAACGAAAATCTACCCGCGTACCAAGACGCTGACGACAGTGTAGTACCGACGATCAGGGAGCGCGAGTCTATTATAAATCGGTACGCGATTGCTGACATCGGTCGGACCAATGTCAGCGACCGACGTCGGCGTAACAGTATTTCCAGCTTTAGACAATGAAGAAACGCCTCGTTTTGGCGTATAAATGTGTAAGAATGCTATTTAAGTATTTTATTCCATTCATAAGGTTTTTTTTTTTAGATTAGCTATATCTTTGATAAGATTGCCTATAAAAATACTTTAAAAACATTAAAAAAGATATACACATCACATTCGTCATTAGTTTATCGCTTTTGGCCACGAAGAAAAGGTGTTATCAAGACTATTGCGACTTAAAATAAAATGGGAGTGACGTGTGAAATTTTACTAAGGAACACAAAAGATGTCTACGGAGCTGGAGACAATGTGGAAGGGGCAGTGAAATACGTTATAGATAAATCAACGGAGTTCACTAGTGTTACTCTCTCATTAAAAGGTAAAGGGTTATGCTTTTGGGTACCCATCACTACCGATACTAAATACATTGAATCAGAAAACGATATTGATCAGCGCATGGATTTACTTCAAGCTAAAGAAAATGAAGCAGTGACTGTACCAGCAGGAACTTATGAAAAATCATTCTGTTTTGCACTCCCAGAAGAAATTACATCGTCTTACAAAGACTTCAGATGCTTTATTTCTTTCTTTATTCAACTGAAATTCATAGAAACAAACTCAATGAGCTTACCTAAAATGTTTTACTTAGACATTCCAGTCCAAGATGGCGTACGACTTAAAAATAGATGTTATGTCGAATATAAAATTGAGAAAGAATTTATGCTGTCAAAGAAAATCGTAACGTTGAAAGCAGGAATTGAAAAACCGTTTTTGTATGCAGGGGAAGATGTAACAGTAAATTTGGATATAAGTAACTACGCAAAAGTGCCTATTGTTTCTTCAAAAACTGAATTAATTGAGTTTGTGACTTACAAATCTAACAGGAATAATGTGAAGCAAACATCAAAGACCCTGACAGGGTTAGAAATGAAATATCTTGGTAAATCAAGATTGAAAGCTGAGAATTCACTAACACATCATTTTACTACAAAACAGTTCTCAATAGATTCTAATATGGTAGGAAAAGAATATGGAGTTAAAATTACTCTTAACTTTCCTTTCCCGCATAGAGAACTATGCCTAGAGATTCCAGTGGTCTTCGCAGAGAAAATTGATGACGTTGAAGAAGAAAAGTTTTATGTTCAAGACCCTTCATCTTGGCAAGGTATGAATGAAAAAAATGCAATGGAGGAATAGAAAAAATGAAAAATGATAAAGAAGATTAGCGATTTTATGGTTTGATAAGCAAAATATGATATGACAAATTGTTGGTAGCTGTTATTGATATTAATTGTAGATCACTTTTTATGAATGGGTTTTTATCGAAGACTACTTATAAAAAATCTCTGTAAGATACTTTTACATTTTTGATGTTGCATTTTTTTATTTAAGTACTTTTTTAACATTGTTAGTACGGTCGAACAAGCTATTTGGTATACAGGCAAAAATATTTATCTTTCCACTATACTGCCAATATTTAGTTTTATTTTGTGCGTTATAACTTTTTCAGCTTATGGCATCCTTAATTAAATAGAGTGATATAAAAGAATTCACTAGCTCGGCACACCATTGTTTAAAAGTAGTTGCAAGTTAGCTGCCTTATACCAAATAGCTTGTTCTACCGTACTTAAAGTTATAACAATAAGGGTTGACGGGTTTTTGCAATAAACAGATTTATTTCTATAATAACTGTCCTTTAATTCCTCTTTTTTAATCCTTAAATCTAAAACGTGTGTTGGACATGTTTACATGTTTCACGTCCCGTTTTCGAGCGTAGCGTGGTCGTGGATGATATTTATTAAATTTATTTGGGAACAAAGGATCGACATATATTATATTATACAGTCTAAAGCCCAAGAATAAAAAAGGTTATTTTACGATCCACATCATGCACATATAGCTAGATGTAAATACGATAAAAATACAGAAAATAAATGATGAACGTTAAAAATAAAGAATTAAATTTGAGGAAAAGAAAAAAAAAATACATGTCAAGATTAACACCGCCTACATTGCCAACGACGTTAGGATTAAGTCCATGATCGCCACATAACATGCATGTTCGAGTACACACGATTTAGCAGTTACTGTTGAAAAACAAAACCGAAGCAAAGAAATTATTACTCATATTCATCTGTCAGGCCCGGACTCCACTGAAGCGGAGCTGGGCGGAGCGGAGCGGAGATGTGCAGGAATCGCCCAATCAATCAACCAGACGAGACGAGTGACGCGATGAGGATTTCAACCATTGTGATTGGTCGATTCCTGCACGTCTCCGCTCCGCTCTGCCCAGCTCCGCTTCAGCGGAGTCCGGGCCTTATTCGGCCAGCGGCAAACTGCGGCGTCTACCCTCGCTTTACCATGTTCGGGTCAGCTCGACGCAATTCGAGCTAAGCCGAGTGGCTTTTCCCGAACATAATATATCTACATAATTATTTTCAAGTTGTCATGGTATATGATGCGGAGAAATGAGGAAAATGTCGTAAGGAAACTCTCGACATTTTCCTCATTCCTTAATAATAAACGATGTCACTATGAAGCTGTTATGACTATTTACTTGTACAAGAAGTCAGAAACGTTGTGTGGTAATTGATTGTCTTAGTATAGCTATGTAATGCGGAGCAGTGAGGAAAATATCGGGAGTAGTGAGGGAACGTTTTGAATTTGATGGGGATGGCTAGAATGCCAAAATAGTAGCGGAAGACCAAAGAAACGATGGATGGACTGTGTTAAAAATTATATGGCTAGATAGGGGGTGCTTGCTGCCTGAGATAACGACTAATAGAGAAGTATGGAGGATACATGTTGCGTGTGTTGCGCTAACCGCAAATAAATTAAAATTAGGGCAGAAGAATGCTGATGTTGGAGCGGTGAATACTTCTGCGAATCCCGCACCCCCGGCCATAGATAGAGGTGGTACACCGCAATGGTTTTAGCAGGTAAAAGTTCGGCATGCCCCTCCACCACCCCCACGATAGAGGAAGTCCATGAGGATTTCCACCGCGAAAAAATAAATAAAAGGAGAATGCTGATGTTGAGGTACCATAATAACATACCAAATATTGAGGTATATATGGAGGAGAAGTCTGAGGGGCGCGTGGTGCGCGTGGTTATATAAAATGTCTATTATACGGCTTAGTCAGAACAACGTTTGTTGAATCAGGTAGTCAATAAACCCTTCTAGAAACTGTAGTGTCCTCATTATCTACCAGAGCTGTTTTAGTTCAAATTTTAATCAGCACCCTAATTGCGTAACGCACTTTAAATCTAATGGTGCTTGTGGCTAATAACAGCCGCACAGGTCGATCGATCAGATTAAGCTACGCTTGCCGCGGTTGGTCCGTAGATGTGTGACCACCTTTACATACCGAGACCCCATGCCTCGGAAAAAATGACTATACAACCCGAAAAGCACGTTAATCCGTTGGCCCCGGCTGTCATTCCTGGATCTTTGACAGTTGTTACGGGTAGTCAGAAGCCAGAAAGTCTGACAACCGCCAGTCTTACCAAGGAGTATCGTGTTACCCAGTGGACTGGGTTGTGGAGGTCAGATAGGCAGTCGCTCCATGTAAAATACTGGTATTCAGCTGCATTCGGTTAGACTGGAAACCGACCCTTCCATAGTTGAGAAAAGGCTAGGCAGATGATGAGGTATCCAACATAAAATCCGACCTACATTCCTAACATGGTTGCCGCGTGGTTCACAATTACGTTTGAAATTACCTTGTTCAAGCTTGTTTTGGTTAGAATTTCCTCCGTGCCTCGGAAAGCACGTTAATCTGTTAGTCCCAGTTGTCATTCGTGGATCTTTGACAGTCGTTACGGATATTTATTCCCAGTAGTTCCATGTAGCTGGTTCCACATGGAACTACTGCAACTTACTTGTTCCGTGTATGGAACTAGTGGGAGTATTCAGTGCAGTAAATTAAAAGTGGGTAGGTGCTTTCACATTATACAAGAATCCATGACAACCTTTTTCTGCATTTCCACTTTTGCCAATAATGTTTAGCTGACTTATTTATGGACATTATATCCATCGTATTGGGTTAATCCCAATGCAAACCATAGCTAAGACAAATTTAAAATACAGACGTTTCAAACTGTCCGTAAATAGTCCGCCGCGCTCGGCTGCTTGCAGCGTATTGTGCGATGAAATGCACGGATTCATTAATTATGACAAAGTTGGAACGTAGAAGTCAGGTATCGTTTAATCTGTCGAGCTCCGCTAGTGAGAGACAATTGCTTTTCTATTGTTTGACCGGTAACATAAATAATAATAATAAGGAATTAAAAGGTTGGCTACACTACGTAGAGTATTATTATCTGTGGCTACACTGATCAGACGTATGACGGAAGCGGGGTTTTTGGTTTTGGCAGAATGAAAAAAGGGCGGGATGCGAACAGAAAAGAAAAGATAAGTTTTGGTTCGCAATAAGTTTAGTTTTAATTGCTACAATAAATTTAGTTTTAAATGCCACAATAAGTTTTGAAATTGGATGATTGCATCTTTAATAAGTTTGGTAGCTAATAGTTTTGGTGCAATTATTGTTACACTTACAATAAACACATTGTATACAATATTGGTTTGTGCCTTATTTCTGAGGTTGATTAAACAAGGGGTATCGTATTACCCAGTAAATGGGTTGTGGAGGTCAGATAGGCAGTCGCTCCATGTAAAATACTAGTATTCAGCTGCATCCAGCTATACTGAAAGCCGACCGCAACATAGTTCGGAAAAGGATAGGCAGATGATGCATAGAGGAGAAAGCAAAACACGTTATTAGTAAAGAATAAATTATTTATTGGTAAAGCCTGTCTACCATTACCAAATTACTAACGATAATTACATTTTTCTTATATAAAATTCCAGCTTGAAATGCAAAATATTTAACAGGGCAGGATAGCCTTTACTAGAAGTGGTAGTATTAGTGGTTCAGCAGCTTCAATATCATCAGGATTGTGCCGAAATACAGTAGTTTGTTGTGAACATGGTACGACAGCGGCTTCCTTGACATTGTAGCGGTATCTATAACGCCACATGCGAACAACGCGTCATACTGACGTCACGCAAATCCTGCATCTCGCAAGCAGAGTTTACCGCGCAACTAGCATAGATACAACGGCCCAACATGAATCATCAGGCAGTTGCCCGCCAGACACAACACCCGTCTGGTCGGAGGATCCTCCCTTTTCTATAGAGGATGAGTGAGCTTTACACCCTGTTCCTCATACCTCTATACCATCATCTTCTCTTGTCTACTAGAGCGACAGTAATCGGCCAGTGTCGACTTATTCGGTGATTCCAGTAACTTCGTAACAAAACTAAACGAGGGCGCCACTGTTGCTGCCTCGTCATATTACTAAGACAAGTAGTAGTAACACAAGCTACAAGTGCTAAAAGTGCGGTAAAATTCTATGCTAATTAAACAAACATAAAAGTAATCTTCAGTTACTATCGGAAAAATATTTTACCATTTATGATAGTCGGACACAGAATAAATACTTTTAATACGTACATAATCAATAATTATATTTTAGCCATCGGACAAGTTTTCATTATGTTCCTGTATCATTTTTTTTTTTACTGTTCCTACAATACACTTTTTTACATGCATATCTTGCCCGGTTGTGCGTTGTTTTATAGATAACAGTTTCATACAAATTTTTCTCGTATCATTTCATAGAATAATCAATACGCTAAGATAACTTACTTTGAAAAAAAAAACATAGATTTTTGTTACAAATAAAATTTATTGTTTCGATATTCATGTCATAGAATAACAAATTAAATATTCTTTATCCACATATTGTTTAGTTAATAGGTATAAAACTTATTAACAACAAAAACATTTTATCATGTGACAGTTTCTAAACGTTTCAATTCATACCTTTGACAAAAGCATACCCCCTCCTATAAAATTACAACACCGCGTTCATAAAAACAATGCGAGTAAATTCTAGTCAAGCAGGAAAACAATCTTGTTATCCTCATTAATAGTGACTTCATATTTACACGGCATTTTTAAATTATATAATGAGGTGGTATCTAATGTTAACTAATTGCCTTTAATCCAAACTAATATTATAAATGCGAAAGTAATTCTGTCTGTCTGTCTGTCTGTCTTTTCTTCACGCCTAAACTACTGAACCGATTTGTGTGAAATTTGGTACAGACAGAGTTTGGAACTTGAGAAAGGACATAGGATACTTTTTATCCCGATATTACCACGGGATCGAGAAATATGCGGGTGAAACCGCGGGGCACAGCTAGTTATTTATAAAACGTAGTCGACGGAGCCCCGCTTCGCGGGCCCCTATTTCTTTTCTGGTTTAAAGGAACCTAACACAAAGGGGATGTCCATTCGAACCTAACCTGTCCGAGTCGGGGTGCCCCAAGTCCTGAGCTCGCTTCGCTCGCTCTTGCATCCTAAGTTCTCAAGTTCAAGCTTTTGTGTTTCTGGGAATGAGTTCAGCATAACGTCAATGTTTACATTCTCGTTGAAATTAAACACCATGGAAAAATACACTGAACAAACCATATTCGTTAAAAATAATTCTACTATTTAATTAGTTTGTTAAATAAAAATACGTAATTATACATTCATTGAATTGTGTTTCTGTGAAATATGTTTCATTCAAGTAAATAGTCGTGGAAACAATAATATTCAAAATAAAAATACAAGGATCAAATATTATATGAAACATTTCCTGCGAAACGAAATTCTATGAAACTTCTGTCTGCGAAACAAGGTAATACCCATCTTTCCCATTTGAAGGTTGTTCAATATCTTTTTTCTCTTCTTCAAAGTTATCAATTTTCTTTGTAATAGCCACTGGAATCATAGTGTAAATGTCTACATGTGGGAAGGGAAACTTATGTATTATTCTAACAAAATATTCTTCTCGTAACTCAAGAGAATGCACTGTGACCGTGTCAGGTGTTGTAGATAAACGGTAAGTATGTTCGAGCTCAGTCTTTGATTTATCCCTCCCAAGATATTTTACTTTTATTGCTTTTAATGGCAGAAAATATTGCGTTCTAATATCACAATAAAATGTGACGCCCTGGACTAACTCAATTTTCGAAGAAACAAGAGGCACATCGGGGCAGCTTTTTATAATTCCAAGTATCACTTCTATATCTTCCCCCGCATACACAAACGGCTTTTTAATATATGTTGTTATACTTATAGTTTTCTTTGAGAACGTAAACTCTTTTTTATTGTTCTCGACAAATGCCTTTGCCTCTGGTTTTATACCAGTTAGTGTTTTAATGTCTGAGTAAAACTTCTTAGGTAAGCTCATTGAGTTTGATTTTATGAATTCCAGTTGAACAAAGAAGGATATGAAGCAAAAGGCGTTTTTAAAAGATGGTGGTATTTCTGCGGGCAGCACAAAACAGAATTCTTTTTCATAAGTTCCTGCTGGGATTGTCACTGGTATATCATCCTTTGCTTCAAGTAAATCTATGCGCTGATCAACCAAGTTTTCGGAGTCAGTGTATATGGTTTTGGGAGCGACGGGTACCCATTTCCAAAATTCTTTACCTCTTACTGAGAGAGTAACACTTGTAAAGTCCGTTGGTTTGTCTATCACATATTTCACTGTCCCTGCCACTGAGTCTTCAGCTTTGTAAGCATCTTTTGTATCATTTAGTAAAATTTTACACTTTATTCCCATTTTTATTTAAAGTTGATGATAAACTCTCCCTTGGTCAATAGCTAATATAAACTAAACGAAAGTGTTGCGTGTTTCTTTTTTATATGTTGGTATTATACATAGTGTAGCCGAATTTATCTTATCAATGATAAGAATTTTTGCTAATCTTTTATATTTATCAGCAAATTCAAATAATGCGTCATTCTTTACGGATATTGTTCAAAGGTCACGCCTTTCTGTCTGTCCATTAATTATTCTGTACCTACAAATTGTGTTATAGTCTGAAACGCTAGTTATCAAGTTTTAATACTACTATCATATCAAAATAACTATCACTCGCACTGCAGAGTAATAACTGTCGCACGGGTTGATCGCTTGCCAAGGTCTGTTTTGCTGTCGACGATAACTGATTTAGGCCCTCGACTTTTTTTTTTTAATACAGTCGTCGGATATAGTTGACGTTTAGTAAGAAACCTATTGATGTTATCAATTTGATAAATGAACTGTTTGTGTTCTATTAATTAAATTAAATTTTATTCGAAAACTTCCATCGGTTTCTTATTCAAATTCAACTATATCCGACGACCCTGGTTACTTATCTCCTTTGGTGACTGTACCTACAGGAGAAAATCGTTCCTGCTCACTATTTTTTTTTGTTCCTTATCTTGTACTGTTTCTATGCTACTTATTGTAGCAGGACACAAAGGTACGTACTTTATTGTTGTAATACCTTCTATCTAGTGCGCACAAATAAACATCCCTACTCGATTTGATTTGAGCTCCATCTTTCTCTTGTACTAGGACAATTATTGTGGTTGTAACACGTCGACAAGATTAATGACATTAATAATATCAGCTTGTTCTGTCCATGGTTGCTTATCAGGCTGTTGTTTCCAGGCTTAAAACTGGTAATCTGGAGAGTAAAAAGTAAAAAGAAAAGAAATCGATAGTTATAATATTCATAGTTCTGTTTATTGTTCAAACTCGACCACTACATTTATTAACTTAAATAACATTATTTAATCACAAAGAACTGATATTACCTATTATACAAAATTGCAAATTACAAAACAATAAATTTTACCTATTATGATAAGACTAGCTGCGCCCCGCGGTTTCACCCGCATAAGTTTCGACCCTGTGGGAATATCGGGATAGAAAGTGGCCTATATGTTAATCCAGAGTGTCAGCTACCTCCATACAAAATTTTATCAATATTGGTCCAACCGTTTGAGCGTGAAGAAGTAACAAACATATAAACACACACACAAACTTTCGCCTTTATAATATTAGTGTGATTTAACAAATCAAATCAAAATCGTTTAATTGCATAAAATATGGCACAAAAGATGATAACGTAATATTGTAGTGCTAAGACACATTCCGCCATGTAATGATGCCATGCAAATATTTAATACATGAAGTAGGTATTAACAACATGCAGTAACATAATAATAACGTACAGTTAATTAAATTAGCAAATTAACATAAATAAGTAAAAAAATATTACAATGCATTTCTAAAGTGGTGGGACTGACAAGATTTTTTGTTCAGAAATTCACCGACAGAATAAAAACTATCTGATATCAACCACTTTTTCAAAACCACACAGAACTTGTATTGAATTCATGGTTACTGCCTGCGCGTTGATATCCCTTCCTGCCACCTCGTATGTTATCTACGATTTCCTATAAGGCTTGTTTCAGTTTATTCTATAGGTACGTCCTTTCCTTTTTTCTCATTCATAACTTGCCAATACGAAGGCGGTAGTTCGTCTAACTTAACTTCTTCAAAGTCATCAATTTTCTCTGCGATGACCACTGGAACCTCTAGGCAAAGTTCTTTATGCGGAAAAGGAAACTTAAGAGCAACTTTTACTCTGTATTCTTTTGTTAAAATATTGGAATGTATTGAGATCGTTTCTGGTGTTGTTGAAATCTTATCGGCGAATTGATAATCAGCTCTCAATCTTGCATTACCGATTAATTTCACTTCTACTCCGTTAATTGTCTTAGATTTTTGCTTTTGATGATTACAGTTAGATTTGTAAGTGATATACTCAATTAATTCCGCTCTTCTGGCAGTAATAGCCACATTTGATTGGTTCTTTATATTAACTTTGAGTTTTATAATCTCCCCCACACAAAAAGACATCTTTTCAATTTCTACACTCAAACTTATGGTTTTCTTTGACGAGAAAAAATCTTTTTTCGCTTCGTATATCATAGGCTGTACAAGACATGGTTTTATACGACCCTGTACCTTAATGTCTAAATCAAACCTCTTAGAAAAGCTCATAAAGTTTGGTTTTACGAATTTTAGTTCGATGAAGTACGCAATAAAGCATCTCGCGTCTTTATAAGAAGATGGACTCACTTCTGGAAGTACGAAGCAGAACGGTTTTTCGTAAGTTCCTGCTGCAACTGCTGCTGTTTCATTTTCTCTAGCTTGAAGTAAATCCATGCACTGATTAACAAAGTCTTGGGAACCAGTGTATATAGACCCCATACCGGCAATGAGAGGCACCCACCAACACAATCCTTTGCCTCTTAACGAGAGAGTAACACTAGTGAACTCCGTTGGTTCGTCTATTACATATTTTACTGATCCTTGCACTAACTGTCCGGCTCTGTAGACACCTTTCGTGTTGTTCGTCAGTAAAATTTGACACGTCACTCCCATTTTGATTTTAAATTAGTAATAATCTTGAAAACAACCTCTGTTTGTGGCCAGCAGAGAAAGACTAATTCCTTGTCGTGAAAATGATGCTTGTTTCTCTTTTTGGCTGTATGCATATATTTTATCTTATCAAGAATATTTATTGCTAATCTGAAATATTTAATACATGGATAAAACTCATTTTCAGTCATTGATAAAGCTCGTTTGATCGTGCGGAAGAAGAAAAACGTTGTCATTGAGTCGATTAGAATCAAAAACATTGATAGAATTTAGAATTGAAACAAATGAAGGCAGAAACGTAGACAAAACGTGACAGGAACACAAACGCTATAAGTCAACTCTAAGTTTGTTTCGGCCCTCCTTCTCAGAGTAGTCAGATAGGAAACGCCGACCTCATCTAATTTTTAGAATACGATTGACGTGTAAAAGTCTTTGTACAAACCTACTTACAGAAATAAAATCATTTAGGTATTTTCAACAAGTCAAACAGACGTTTTCTGCAGTTTATAAGAAATTAATCTTATCATTGATTAATAGATACTTCAGAATTATCTATAGCCTATGTAACGTCGCAATAACTATAAATAGAGTGATGCTAGACTTAATATCGTGATTATTA
Source organism: Amphipoea lucens (assembly GCA_947508005.1). Lineage (NCBI taxonomy): Eukaryota > Metazoa > Arthropoda > Insecta > Lepidoptera > Noctuidae > Amphipoea > Amphipoea lucens. Next base: position 2,599,862 of record OX382364.1, read on the forward strand.
TCAAAAAAGATATATCTAATATATTATCATTTATGTTGCGTTGCAATTTAGTTTTCAATCATGAAAACAAACACGTGTTTGTTGAAAAATAACTTTAAAGCGTTTGGTACACTGCACCGCATTACGCAGCGATCCGCAAACAACGTGCCCCCACGCGTGATTTTTAACCGACTTCAAAAAAGGAGGTTCTGTATTCGACTAGTATGTATGTATGTGTTTACGACTGAAATTTAATTTGATAAATGAGCTGTTTGTTTTCTATTAATAAAATTAAATTCGAGAAGATCCATCGGTTTCTTACTAAACTTCAACTATATCCGACGATCCTGCATACTTATCTCTTTTGTTGACTGTACCAATTTTGGACAGTCATATTTTCCTGATAAGGCTAATCCTGTTAAAATGTGATTCATAATAATATGGTATTTCGATTATTTGCTATTTTTATTTTATTAGTAGTATGCGGCTATTTTTATTCAAATTTCTTATCCGAGGCATGCAAAAAAAGATTTCTCCAAAAATAAGTAGGTATTACTAATAAGTCGGTTACTTCAATTTCTTTTCTTTCTTTGTGTCTAATTTCTGTGTGACGAGGCATTCTATACAATGTCTGAATTGTAGACATTGATGGTAACATAATTATTCTTAGTACTTAGGTATCTCTCTTCACTTTGCTTATGTAAGTTTCTATTTGAACAACGATAGTAATTGGCGGACAGTGCATAAGTTCAGTCGTTAGCGCCTTTTAACCTAAGTTCCACCAATATGGGTGTGAAGTGTCAAATACTTATCCAACGGGCAAAAAACGGTGTTTTCAGACCCGGACAACCTGTGGCAGGAACTGTGAAGTATTTTATAGCCAAACCAACGAAGTTTAGAACTATAGATGTTTCTTTTCTGGGCAAAGGGACGTGTCATTGGTCAGAATCAGCTCCAGACAAGACATCAGTCGAATGCTATAACAAGGAAGAGTATGTAAAGGAGAATAGGAATTTGTTCAAAGGGACAGATAACCTAGACGTTCTTCTATCGGGAACTTTCGAATACCCTTTCGAATTCCTACTGCCAGACGATATACCATCATCAATAAAAACTAACACAGGTGGTAAAATAGAATACAAAGTTATTGCTATATTTGTGAAGGCAAAAGGCATTAGTACTATAAACGAGTTTAGTAAAGAAGTTCCTGTTCAAGGCTATGTAAGCCCGTGTTGTCCTGAGCCTCTGATTTTTGCTTTACAGACAGATGTTTTCTCTCTTAAAAACAACAACATAATTTATGTGAAGGCAGAAATGGAGCGCACATTTTTGACTCCAGGAGATAACATCAGACTGAAGCTAACGGTACACAATGACGCAGATTTCCCAATAACTACTAAAACAGAACTTTTTGAATATTTTACTTATATATCGGATTGTAAAAAAACAAGGGTTTTTAGCAATTCAGTCAAAACTACAAAAACGAAATCTACAAGTATAGTGGAGAATAGTGTGTCTATAATAACCATCATTGTTCCAACGTTGTCCAGTTTGTACTCGATACAGCATGCGAAGATTATGAAAGGAGAATTTAAAGTAAGAGTGACGGCTAAACTTCCATTTCCTTATACCGATGCTGAAGCGGAAGTACCAGTGGTTATTGGAGAGAGAAAAGATCATCTCGGAGCTGCAGCCGTGGGATATGATGACGGAAATCCTTTTTCTTCAAAAACAAATTTGATCAATCTATAGGTCATGTTGGGTTCCCAACATTTACTACATACAGGGTGTTGCGGAAAGGGTATATCAATATAAACGGGTTGAAGAGTGTATATGGTCTAGAATCTCTGTACAAAATTTCAGCTCAAAAGCAGTAACTTTGAAAATGCTTAATATTTTTTTATTTCGATAGTTTATTCAATTGAAATCATAACAAACGTGTCACCGCACTACGAGGATCATTATCCATTATCTGTAGTGTGTCTGTGCACCTAGTACGCACATCACGCCGCCGCGCGCCAGTGCAACGCCGTGATGTCGAAATAAAAAAAATATTAAGCATTTTCAATGTTAATGCTTTTGAGTTGAAATTTTGTAGAGATTCTAGACCAGATGCACTCTTCAACCCGTTTGTATTGATATACCCTTTCCGTAACACCCTGTATACAACGTATTTTTTTGATATCCCATAACTCTAGGGGGTCATTGTACTCATAATTATGAACAACTTTTACTATGGGACCAAAGCTGAAATCGCGAAAAAAAATCAGCTGTTCCCTACATTTGTGTTCGTATAACTCGTCAAAATGTAAGGAACAACAGATTTTTTTTTCGCGATTTCGGGTTTGGTCCCATAGTAAAAGTTGTTCATAATGATGAGTACAATGACCCCTAGAGTTATGGGATATAAAAAAACACGTTGTATAGTATAGTTCAAAAAGAAAAGTTCCAAAAGAGTTTTTTTTTAAATAACTTTAAAAAACGATCATGATTGGATAGATTTACGGTTTAATTTAGTCTACACTAGCTGCGCCCCGCGGTTTCACCCGCGTAAATGTCGATCCCGTGGGAATATCGGGATAAAAAGTATCCTATGTCCTTTCCCGGGACTCAAGCTATCTCTGTACCAAATTTCACACAAATCGGTTCAGTAGTTTAGGCGTGAAGAAAAGACAGACAGACAGACAGAGTTACTTTCGCATTTATAATATTAGTTTGGATTAATATTTAGGAAGATTTGAAGTGGATTGATTTTCGAAATTTTCCAAATATGTCATTGTCTAGTGCACTTGATTATGAAAACCTACTTACAACGTAGGGCTCAGTAATACCACACCCCGGACACCCCTTACAACGCTCGCAAAATAATTACCTACTACTACTACATAAAAAAAATACGTTTGTATACGTATGAATGTGTGCGTGAGGTAGGTACTTGTGTGCGAGCGCTCTTGTTAAATAACTGCGACGAATACGCCGAAGTGCGGGGTGAGGTGCGGTAACTGATGTCAGTGCGGGGAAGGGAGTGTCCTTTCTGTACGTAGTACTTTAAGTATTCTGTGGTAATACGTAATAAGGTGATTGTGTGAATACGTGTTAGTAGTTTTGTTACATTCTGTTTGTTTTCATAGTTTTTATTGTAATCTATCATTTTAATAGCCTTAAGAGGAAACGCGGGTGGTCGTTTCTCCATTGAAACGCTCTCGCCTGTTTTCTTTCTGGTTAATGACCATAAAGCAATGATTTTTTACAGAATAATAAATATTAACTTCTTGTATGTCCTTATGTTTTCCTTTTTAATGATATATTATTTTATAAGCACTAGAACGCTCAAAATATGCCGATTTAAACCGCAGTCAACAGAGGCCTAGTGTATGAATTTGACAACTATTAATGGAAAACGAAAAGCATAGGGACACAGTATCCTTCTTATTCAGTTTATGAAATATCTTTTAAATTGTTCCAATATTGGAGGAGGAAATAGGCGAGAGCCAAACCTCGAATTACGACTTTTTACTTAGGATTTTTCAAAAGTTTCTCTGTCCGCATTTTGCTCTTAAGACTTACAGTACTTTTAATAATGCTTGTGTTACATTTTTGTTATTTTCTTATAACTATAATAATTGATGTGGTTAGACAAATAGTTCACCCCAATTGTTATAACATTAAAATTGTCCTTGCAGCAATGCATTATTAATCTTGCAATGTTTGTAATATTGGCGATTCTTTAATAAAGGAATAAATAAAACTCGTTTTTTTTCTTCATTCAGTAGATTTTTGATGCCCTTTGAATATTTCCCTCCCTTTATATAGGTACTTGTATCTACATATTATTATTTTAAGATTGTTAGCTTTTTAAATAATGTAAGTAAATAAATCTGTTGAAAATCAAAAAATTTAGTAGATTGAAACAATATATTTTTCAACACATTTGCTCGAAAAATGGTTCTTATTGCATCGCTTTGCCTCCCGTTCACAATGCAGTGTATTTCACACGCGTGCTTTTTACTTTGCATTACTTGTGCGGGAAAGGACTCTTCAGATACCTATACACCTGTCAGAGTTATGGTCATATAAGATAAGGTCTTTATATTATATGTCAAATAATTTAGTAAAATCAACTGTGTAAATAAATACAATACCATGAATAATCCTCTTAATTCATCAGATTATTTATTTCTATAAACAAATTAGCATTAATTAGTGTTCTATAAATAAAAAACATTTAGTTTTTATATGTTTAATACTAGGCTGTTTGACGCTTCGAGTCAGTGCCTCTTCTTCAGAATTAGAAAGCACGTCTCACGAAAAAATAATCCGCGAGCCATTAAGGTGAATGTGCCATGATAGACCGCGAAATTTAAATTTTCTTACGTTTTTTGCAATTTGCAGATCAGTGTCAGGTTGTATCTTGATCCAAATATGATTCGCGACTATAATATACATGTATTTACAGAATCATAGTCATTAGAATCATTAATATATCTCTTTAAGTTAGATTTCTACCATAAACACTTTTCCATACGAGATTTCTTCTTAACGGTAGAAATCTAACTTAGAAAGATGTATTAATGATTCTTATTATTATAATTCTGTAAATACGTACCGGTTATAGTCGCGAATCATATTTTGATCAAGATACAACCTGATACTGACCTGAAAATTGCAAAAAACGTAAGAAAAATTGAATTTCGCGGGCTACAACTACGCATTCACCTTAATCAAAAATATTTACAGCTAATTCCAATGCAATCTGCCTAGCTTTTTCCTAACTATTTCTAGTCTAACCGGATGCAGCTGAATATTAGTATTTTAATCCTTAAAAACCCAATAACAACACACGACGGCAACACAATTGGTAAGACTGGTTATCAGACTTCTGGGCGTCTGACAAAGCGTAACGACTGTCAAAGATCTACGAATGACAGCCGCGATCAACAGCTTGACATGCTTTCCGAGGCACGGAGGGGTCCCGATATGTAGGTAATGGATAGTCACCAATCCACGATCTGACCGCGGCAAGCATAGCTCGAGCTTCGATCGACCCGTGCGGCTGATATCATTTAGGCACGAGCGATTTGTTACTGAATATTATTTTTAAAGACGTCTCTACAGGGTGTTACGGAAAGGGTATATCAATACAAACGGGTTGAACAGTGTATCTGGTCTAGAATCTCTGTACAAAATTTCAGCTCAAAAGCATTAACTTTGAAAATGCTTAATATTTTTTTATTTCGACATCACGGCGCTGCACTGGCGCGCGGCGGCGTGATGTGCGTGTACTAGGCGCACAGACACACTACAGATAATGGATAATGACCCTCATAGTGCGGTGACACGTTTTTTGCGATTTCAATTTAATAAACTATCGAAATAAAAAAATATAAAGCATTTTCAAAGTTACTGCTTTTGAGCTAAAAATTTGTACAGAGATTCTAGACCAGATACACTCTTCAACCCGTTTGTATTGATATACCCTTTCCGTAACACCCTGTAGAGATGTATGTAAATTAAAGTCAATAATATTTAGGTCTTTGATCACATTAGGCAATGATACCGCTACAAAATCAATCAACTCACTGCCTTGCAAGGGCAGTCACAATGATCGCCAATATCACAGGACTCACAATAAATCAATGCCGGCGTTTCGATCAAACTCCTCGATCTTCATTTGTTTTCCATTTTGACTGGCTGCTGCCTGTCTCCGGAGTTACGTCAAGTTGACAACAGGACAAATTGGTTCTAAAATCAAATTCTGTAAGTTTAAAGTTGCAAAACCTTATACCCTTTACTTTATAAACGATAGTGATTCGTTACTGTTTAACCCATACATTTTTGGCAGGGGCCAAAAATGGGGCAAAAAAAAAACAGTAAAAATTAAATTTCATAAACATGACGGCACGTCTAGGGAGACGTGCCGTCATGTTTATGAAATTTATTTTTTTTTTTTCTTGTAAGTGTAGGACGTAGGTATTGAAAAACGTCTGAAACGCGTGCGCATTTCTTTTCATTCATCAAAGTTTTTATTGTTATTTAATTCTCATATTTTTAAGATTCCGTACCTGAATGGTAAAATAGGCAATAAGAGAAATCCAACACTTATGTGTTGGATTTGTCTGTGACAAAAAATCTGACTTAGTAGGTTTACTGTGAGTCCGCTACGTGACTTCGAAATATGCGACGCCGGTTAATGCAGCGCCGAAAGTTTGCAATAACGAATTATCTAATGACGAAAGCACGAAGCAACGAATATCGTTACAACGAAAACATTTGATAACGTATCCCGGGACAACGAATGCACGTTACAACGAAAAACTTCACACCTAACTACGCGTCCTCGAAATGTTTTCTATCTAGTGTCACGTCCGCACTGTCTTATTTATTTATTTATTTGTTCATTTATTTCAGGCGACGCAAGCCCATAGATAAATACATTAACCTAAACATACATATTTTTATTATTACTCTAGCGGCCCGCCCCAGCTTCGCACGGGTGCAATTTTTTTTTTCGAATTTCCAAAATTTTCTTTCATACAAACCTTGTCCCGGCAATACCGATCACAACAAAAAAAGAATTAGCGAAATCGGTCAAGCCGTTTTCATGTCAAGTCGTGACAACGGAAAACGGGTTTCATTTTTATATTATAGATTAGTACATCACTTCACTAGCTATGTAGTTCTTGTGCTGCTCTGTGGTATTCAAAGTTACTTATTATATTAAAACAAGAGCAAACTTGACGCATTAACAACGAGATAAATGGGGAAAAGGTAAACTTAAAGGTACAATTCCGAGACGGGCCGCAGACTGCAACCGCAGGCGACACTGTGGCTACCGGCTGCGGTTACCGCAATGCTGCCTGCGGTCGCTATTTCAACTGCGGCTGCATGCCGTGGCTGCACAATGCACAGAACCGTGCCTCAGACCAAATTATTGCGGTAATTTGGATTGGATGTGTCGTAAAGAACTGGATGACCAGCTACAATGTTAATAAGTTTTTCTTCATCGTCATCCGAAAAAGTCGACATTATTATACGTGTGAAGTCTCTGCGGTTCGCGACACGACTGGCGCTGCAGTCTGCGGTCGCTGCGCGCCGCGGCCGCACGCTGCGCGTTGCGTCTGCAGGCAGCAGTGTTGCCGCGCTTAGAATCAATTTCATAGATGTTCATAGAAACAAGTGTTGTCGCTTGCAGTTTGCTGTTGCAGTTTGCGGTCTGCGGCCCGTCTCGGAATTGTACCTTTAGACTCCATTCGCGCAGTATAACGGATAGGAATGGTAGAATCCTAATACACGCTTGCTACCCAAAAGGAGTTTTAGTAACTGGCATAGAACAACACGAGCCACCGGCGAACATAACACACCGGCGGCGGACAGGTAACTGGTGACGTAACCTACTCAGCAACTAACGATTAAGCACCTTAATTCTATTGCATAAAGTTCACGTTTTATTGCTACAAATCATGTCTTTTATCGTGTCCGATAGCGCTTTAATTTGTCATTCTAAAATCGACTTACTGGTCATGACTTTAAAGTAACTTTTCGGCTTTAAGCGTTATTAATGATTTGTACAGTCATGTTTTATTTTATCACGCTAGTATTTCGCGAGTGAAGCTTTCGAGTAGTCGTGTAGACATTCGTTTTTCTACCGAAATGGGTGTGAAGTGTCAAATATTACTCCAAAAAGCAAAAGAAGGTGTCTTCAGACCCGGACAAGCTGTGCTGGGAACTGTGAATTATTTCATCAATAAACCAACTAAGTTTGGAAGCATAGACATACATTTTGTTGGCAATGGAAGATGTCAATGGACAGAATCGGATTCAGATAATAAGACAACAACCTACAGCAATAAAGAAGAGTATTTTAATATAAGCAAGAATTTGTTCAAAACCAGTGATGATGAAAACATTCTTGTGTCAGGAACTTTCGAATACTCATTCCAGTTTTTACTGCCAGATGATATACCAACATCAATCAAAAATCCCACATGTACTATAGAGTACAAAGTTATCGTCAAGTTCGTGAAGGACAATTTCTTTGAAACTAAACATACATTTGATGTAGAAGTACCTGTTTATGGCTTTGTTGACCCGTGTTCCCCAGAGCCTCTGATATTTGGCTTAAAGAAAGATCTCTTGTCTCTCACATCCAACTACAACATTAATGTAAAAGCAGAAATAGATAAAACATTCTTGACTCCAGGAGAGAACATCACACTGAGGCTTACAGTAAATAATGACTCTGATGTTCCAATAACTATTAAAACAGAGCTTGTAAAATATTTTACTTATGTAGCAGATAATAATCTGTCAAAAAAGATTGACAGGGAGTTCGTGAAAACAACAAAGAACTATTCGCCAAGTATAAAGGAGAAGAGTGAGTCGAATCTTACATTCATTGTCCCAACGTTACCGAGTATGTACTCGATACAACATTCGAAGATTTTGATAGGACAATACAAAGTGAGAGTGACAGCCAAAGTTCCATTTCCTCACATCAATGCTTCAGTGGAGGTACCAGTGGTTATAGGAGAGAGAAGAGATCATCTTGGAGTTGCAGCCGTGGGTATCGATGATAAGTGTCCTTCGTATTCAGAATTGGTCAAAGAAGATGATTGAAATATGGACAGGGATAATTTATATATTATTATGTAGTTATTTATCCTACTACTGGAGCGGCATACAGCAATTACACCAACGGAGCAAGAAATTACATCGTGTGCTGTTTTCATCCATCCTGTGCGCGGTGGACATCAAACGGGCGGCGATGGAACGCGCACGCTCATAATGTTGGGGACTGTTTGAAAAGTGAGATAACAAATGGAATGAAATGAAATTTAGGATGCATTTAACATTAATATCGATAAAGATCATAATGAAGATAGAAAGTAGACTGTTTTTTTTTTAATTTTCTAATCTGTCATTGAGTTGAGCATTTACAAATGTAAGCTGAGTTAAGATTGTTTCTATGTGTAATAAGATTGAAGATTGTCCTGGTTACTATGTTAAAAACAATTATTTTCAATGAGTAAATATGTTTTTTTACTTTGAACTTTAGACTTTGTTTATGCTTTGTTCTCTCTATATGTCTGTCCAGAATGTAGATACATTCTGGTTTTTAATGGTATCTCCTAAAATCACCTTTCCCCTCTTCCCAACGATGTTGTCATCAATTTTAATTATCAACTTGAACAGTGATCTAAATATTCACTCATGTTTAATAATACAGTTTTGACAATGATGTCGGACAATTACTTAATCTAATGTTCTAAAAACTTATCGGAGACCGAATCATTAGTAGTGACATTACTCGTTTACAAACCTTATCTACACCACGTAAGTTTCAAATCTGCCATTGGTATTCGTTGGTTGAACCCACAAATCGTCGTGCCGTCTCTTTCTCTCCCGTTCGGAAGTTTGCACTCGTAACCTTGACATTCAGTCCGCTATTTTTAAACATTGTTGATGTTTCTTTTTGTAGCCCGCGAAATTTAAAATTTCTTATGTTTTTTTGCGGATCACAGCGCTGTTTACCTGTGTATATTGATCAAAATTTAGCTAGCGCCACACATCTTTATATACAGGGTGTCCGGTAATTAATGGATAACCTCTTAAGGGGTCATCGTACTTATTATCACGAACAACTTTTACTACGGGACCAAACATGAAATCGCTGTTCCCTACATTTATGTTCGCATAACTCGTAAAAATGTGGGAAACTACTGATACTTTTTCGAGATTTCAGGTTTGGTCCCATAGTAATAGTTATTCATAATGATAAGTCCAATGACCTCTGATGAGGTTATCCATTAATTACCGGACACCCTGTATATAATTTTTTATACGTGTGTATGTCACTGAAATCCTCCTAAACTAGTCCCTAAATCATTCCGATCCAGCCTGTCCCTTGCTGTTCTCTCCCTGCGACGCCCTAAGCCGAGGTCCGCATCCCCCAGGGGATGTTCTTTACGTGTAGTCGCTTAGTTTTTAAGCCGTGGTTGGAGGCGTTAATTTATTGAGGCATCCACAGGTAAGCTCGGTTAAGCAGACGACAACCTCATAGGTTGAACTGCGAGATGTCATTTATAAAAAAAAAAGACTGGGTTACTACTGACACTGAAACGTTTCATATGGCAAAACCTATTAGTAACACTTTTCCCGACCTAGTGATCGAACCCCAGACCTCGCGCTCGACTGATTTTGGAATAAATTCGCAAGACCTATAGTTTCCTTCATCATTATTAATTCATCATCGTCATTGGCAGCCTTGGTGTTGCCGCTAATGAGCCTTAGCCTCGTCCCTTTTCTGCCATTTTAATTAGCATAATAAGCTTATAATGTTCCCCTGCTGGGATACGAGCCTCCTTTCGGTGAGAGGGAGTGGACCGTAATCCACCACGCGGGCCCAGTGCGGGTTGGTAGATGTCACATGTCTTCGAATTTTTGGTTCTAGGTAATGCCAGTTTCCTCACAATGTTATCCTTCACCGTTTTGAGAGCAGTGGTGATGATATAATTTACACAAAGTAAAGCGCCTGTGTGCCACAAAACGGTGAAGGAAAACACCGGGAGAAAACCGGCATGTCATAGAACCAAAAATTCGAAGACATGTGACATCAACCAACCCGCATTGGGCCGGCATGGTAGATTATAGCGCACTCCCTTTCGAAGAGAGGAGGCCTGTGTCCCAGCAGTGGGAACATTATAGGCTGATTATGTTATGTAAAGCGCCTGTGTGGGTTCGAACCTGCGACCTACAACTCGTAAGCCGCGGCTGTTACCACTGGGTCACCACTACTCTCATTTTAATTACATTCACCTTAATTTCCAAACAGGGCTGATTTGTGCGTCAACTCTACACATCTCACAGCGAGTGGAGTCCAATTTATGTGCTGCCCGGGGCCTCTTGTACCAAGAATGTAAATGTAATTTAGGCTAACCCCTTGTGATTTGTGTATCACATCACATGTTTAAATGTAGTGGGTTTGTAAATAAAATAAACTGAAATGTGGAATTTAGCAGGTTTTATTTATAAGGCGACAGGTTAATTGAGAATAGCTAAAAAACATCCGACTTCAAAAAAAAAAACACTACAAAGTGATAAATAACTTTAATTTCGGAAGCCGGTGTCAAAAAACGAAAATGCGGAACGAACGACACCGACTTCCGAAATTAAAGTTATTTATCATTTTGAATTTTTTTTTTGAAGTCGGATGTTTTTTTGTAAAAAAGTTTTTATTTCTCACTTTTTAGTTGTACCTTCCCCACACAAAGTCAATTAACACTAGTGAATTGAAGACTCCGACTAGAAGAATCATCAAAATTCGCATAGAAATGCCAAATAAAAGTTGGAAGCAGGCGGAACCCATACCATTTTTATATTTTGAAACTCAAATGGGTCCCGCCTGCTTCCAACTTTTATTTAATTTAAAATGGGCTTGTTTTTAGCTTTTCAGTTTTTTTTAACTTAAGTTTATTACCGCAGTCGGGTTTTTTTTAATCGGCCACAGATCGCTGGAGATTAATTTGTTTTTCGGAACCATTATTATTTCCCTTATAATTTTGACACATAACACGGCTACGTGTTAGGTTGCATCAAGTATCAGTGCAGGCGTCCATACTTCTTTTATCAATTTTACATGGACCGACCACCTATCGGACCTCCGCAACCCAGTTACTGGGTAACACGATTCCTCTTGGTAAGATTGATTGTCAGGCCTTAGGGCTTCTGACTGACCGTAACGACTATCAAAGATCTACAAATGACATTCGGGACCAACGGTTTAACGTGCTTTCCAAGCCACGGAGGAATGTCGTATACTTTTCAAAGCTCCGATGAATCTCGAATGTACTGAATGGTCACCCATCCACGGACTAACCTTGGCAAGCGTTGCTTAATTTTGAATATCTACCCGCGAGGCTGTTATTTCTTAGACACCTGCCCCTCCTTCGAGTTCTTTTCCTTATTACGGCATAGAAATCATCAATGGATGCCTCCGCAAACCTCCAATCAACCAAGGACTTGTTGTAATAGTAATCAAATCAAAATCGTGTATTTGCATAAAATATGGCACAAAAGATGATAATGTAATATTGTAGTGCAAAGACACATTCCGCCATGTAATGATGGCATGCGAATATTTAATACATGAAGTAGGTATTAACAACATGCTGTAACATAATAATAACGTACAGTTAATTAAATTAGCAAAGGAACATAATTAAAAAATGATATTTTTAAAAATGTTACAATAATATTTCCACAGTATAATATTATAGATGACTTAACCGATAATCTATAACTAATCTTATTACGAATACAATATTAACTCAGCCTTGTTAACAACGTTGAACAATAGTAGGTATGCACTTACCATAATTATTTGGCTTTTTTTAAAGTAACTTTTATCAATTTCGTCAATGTTTGATTGATTTGAAATTACTTTATTTTAACATAAACAACATTCAGATCTTATTCTAAAAGTATTTTTATTAGGTACTAGCTGCGCCCCGTGGTTTCACCCGCATATGTTTCGATCCCGTGGGAATATCGGGATAAAAAGTGCCTATACGTTAATCAGGTAGCAGTTACCTCCGTACAAAATTTCATCAAATTCGAGCGTAATGAAGTGACAAACATATACACACACACACACACTCACAAACTTTCGCCTTTATATTATTTGTGTGGTTTTGTGCTGACTACGGCACATATATTAAAATTTGTGCATATACTCGTATAATAATTATGTAATTGGTCAATCTTCATCAAAATTATTATCAACTGAACTTCTTGTCTCGGATATGCTTCATAAAATTATCAATTGTTTTTCAAAAAAGTCCTCAACAGTAAGTTCATCTTCATCATTGTCCGTTTCATCTTCTTTTTCTGGCATTTTTGAAGACGAAGGATTTCAGTCGTCACATCCCACGATTGCAGCTCGGAGATGATCTCTCCTCTCTCCAATAACTACTGGCACCTTCACTGCAGCATTGGTGCGTGGAAACGGAACTTTGACTGTCACTTTCACTTTGTATTCTCTTGTCATAATCTTCGTATGTTGTATCGAGTACAAAGTCGGTAAAGTTGGGACAATACACGTTAGATTTGAGACACTTTTCTTTTTTATATTTGGAGAATATCTCGTTGCAGTTTTCACGATCTTTTTATCCGTCCTTTTCGTTTTAGTATCTGCTACATAAGTCAAGTATTCAATAAGCTCTGTTATAATACTTATTGAAACACCTGTGTCATTGTTTATCGTAAGCTTCAGTTCAATGTTTTCTCCTGGAGTCAAGAATGCTCTATCTATTTCTCCCTTTATAATGATATCGTTGTTGGATGTAAAAGACAAGATATTTTTATATAAGGAAAATGTTACAGGCTCTGGAGAACATGGCTTTAAAAGGCCGTAAACAGGTACTTTTATATCAAATTTTTTACTAGTTGTAAAGAAATTGTCTTTAACAAATATAGCTTTAATTTTGTACTCTATAGTACAGATTCCATTTTTGAATGATGTTGGTATATTGTCTGGCAAAAATAATTCGAATGGGTGTGCGTAAGTTCCTTTTAGACAATTTTGCCCTGGTATTAATAAATTCTGGCTTGTATTTACATACTCTTCGCGGTTGCTATAGTATGTTTTGTTATCTGAATTCGAATCTGACCACCTACACTTTCCTTTTCCTTTAAGACGGATATTTATGCTTACGAAATTTGTTGGTTTGTCTATGGAATACTTCAGTGTTCCTGCCACAGGCTGTCCGGCTCTGAAGAAACCATCTTTTGTTCTTTGGAGTATTATTTGACACTTCACACCCATTTTGGTAAAAAAACTAAGGTTAACGTCTAAACAATTCTTAAGTGTAAATAACCTCTCAAACGCACTGCCCGAGACGTACTAACGGTGTCAGACTCCAGACAATATGTATTCAACTTTACCTTTTAGTAGAATTATCAACTTTTTAGCAACAACATTAAGATTATTTTAGAATGACGAAGTTTATCGGTCAAACAGGTTTTTCTACAAGGAAAACTTAAATGGAATAGAATTAATGCGTTTAGTCATAAGTGGCTGAGTAGGTTGCACGTCATTAGATAACTGCGATGTGGGAAGCCCTATCGTGCTCTCGTAAGCCAACAAGCGGTATCTCAAAAATAGTGGAAATTCTGTTTTAATTTGTAGCGGTATCTACAACGCTACATGCGAATAACGCGTCATACTGACGTCACGCAAATCCTGCAACTCGCAATCAGAGTTTACCGCGCAACTAGCATAGATACAACGGCCCGATATGAATCATCGGGCAGTTGCCGGCCAGATACAACACCCGTCTGGTCGGAGGATCCTCCATTTTCTATGGAGTATGAGTGAACTTTACACCCTGTTCCTCATACCTCTATATATTTGCATCGGATAGCTTGAAACATTTTCATCAGGAGCCCGTGGCTAAATAATAACAGCCGCACAGGTCGATGCCGCGGTTGATCTGTGGATGGGTTCTTTACATACCGAGACCCCTCCGTGCCTCGGAAAGCACGTTAAGAATAGAATAGAATACTCTTTATTATGTACACCATAAATTACAGACATAAATATAAGCCGTTGGCCCCGGCTGTCATTCGCGGATCTTTGACAATCGTTACGGGTAGAAGCCCGAAAGTATGACAACCAGTCTTACCAAAAGGGGTATCGTATGACCCAGTAACTGGGTTGTGGAGGTCAGATAGGCAGTCGCTCCATGTAAAATACTGGTATTCAGCTGCATCCAGTTTGACTGGAAGCCGACCCCAACATAGTTGGGAAAAGGCTAGGCAGATGATGAGCTTGAAACATTTCACATCAGAATGTCTAGTCAAAATTACCGTATCTTGACTAGAACATGAAAAAACATCTAAGAAAATATTATGCCTATCTCATTTCTGTCGAGTTTGGGCCGTAACCAAAGATTGCTGAAGTTTACAAAAAAAAAAAAAAATCTGTTGGATTTTTAACGCTTGTCTTAGTGCCGAGGGTTGAAATTCCAACAGTGCCACAATGTTTAGGCATTAGCTATTAAGGCGTGGCTTATTGTTAGTGAAAATGGGTATTAGTGTAGGTATATCACAATACGCATAGGTAGTCATTTAGCGTGAAAATAAAAGAGATAATTATATTTTTTTGTGCTTTTTTCAATATTCCAATAAAAATACACCAATTTCAACCAAACCATCTGATCTTAAATGTTTCAAGCTATCAGATGCGAAGAAAAGTTTTTTTTTTTGTTATTTTGAGATACTGCATTTTAACTTACGGCGACGGCATAATGTTTTTTGAATTCAATTGTTTATTGCTCAACACAGTACATAATATACATTTCTAGATTTCATGTGAATGCGCTGTCCACTGTGTTGCACCAATTCAGGCATGAAAAATTATCATTAAAATTATACTATGTCATAAATTCAAATTAATACGTTATTCAATTTCATTAATTCAAAATAATACCATAAGCAATGTCATAAATTCAAATCAATAAGTCAAACTCAAAAACTCAAACTCAAAGCATTTATTTCAATTAAACCAATTACAGGCACTTTTGAATTGTCAAGGGGTCGGTCAGTCAGAAAGATGAAGCTAGTTGCCCATTCCAAAGCATAGGTACCTATGGAGAAGAACGGGCAAGAAACTCCATGGACACTCTTTTAAATCAAAATAATATGGTTACAAAGTCTTAGTTACATCATTCATGTTAAAAATTATACATGTGAGAACGTTGCAGAACGTTAAAAGCGTCCATAATGAAAAGATGAGAAAAAACAACAATTCAAATATTAAATTAAAATAAAATAAGCCATGGCAGCAAAGAGATGACCAGTCCCTACTGACGGCGCCCGTTCACGAACATGACGCATGTATTAGCACCATTCAGCTCAACCATTTTGAAGGGAGCTAAATGATCCAACACATGCGCCACCATCAGCGAGACATATATATAGCGAGACCAGTTAAGTACGCAATGTCATAAATATCTAATTAAGTAATATCATAAATTCAAATTAATAAGTAAGTAATGCCAGAGTAGGTATATAATGTCATCATATTTAATTAATGTCTAATACAGTCAACACATAACAATACAAACAAAAAATAATCTTATTAGTAAAATAAATGTGTACACAAATTACGCTTACATCTGTGTTATCTGCATTCTGCATTCTTGTCTGACTAGACGAGAATGGTGTAAAAGAAATAATTTGTTAAGTATGTTTAAGTGTAAATTGAGGAAGGCACCTGTCCCACCCCCACCGGTGAGCGAGTAGAGGCAACTAAGAACGATTTGGCGAGCAACGAGCAGCGAGTGCGCGACGGCGATGAGCGATTACTCGCTGGTATGCCTATGTACAAACGCCAGCACATCAAGCTACTAAAATCTGTCAAATTTCTTTAATAGATTTTCAACTTTATCGCTGAAGCATAAGGTTCAAAGTTGATTGGGAAAATTTGACAGTTTCGGGTAGCTTGATCTGGTGGCGTCTGTACCATCGCGGGCACTGGCGGTGGACCGCTTTTCAACCTTATTACCAAGGGCATAAGGGTGAAAAGTGGTCGACCGCCATTGTCCGCGGCTGTACCTACCAGGCGTAAGTCTCTCAGCGAGCATTCTGCTCGCCAAGCCAGCGTCACTGAGCGAGTACTCTCTTTAATAGCTCTTGTGTTTAACTACTAATAATTATAGTTAAGTAGTTGCTTTCTCGTCGGATGAGATCAACACTACATGAAACCGTATCATGGCCAGTCGATACTGATCGCTTCAAAACATTCGATACTCCATACCGGACGATCGATGACACCGAGCATCGATTAATATGGACGACTGTTATGCGCAAACTGAACTTATTTTTCAAAAAACACCTATTTCATTTGTTTACATGTTTGGAAATTAAATTGCTAACGCAGGATACATTTAAGGTTGAACGGTTGATTCATAGCCCATTAAATACATTTATTTTACAACTACAAGATCAATATTTTAAATGATAGGAAAAAGAAATGTAACAATTGTAACTATGTAACAATTAAGTACAACTAATTACTAAGCTAAGCTTTTTTTTTTTGCTTAGTCTGCTTAGCTGAAGTTTTATGCTGTTTTTTTAAGCTGTCTTAGCATTTCTTTAAGAGATTATTCGTCTAAATGTAAACTAAATTATCTTTACGAAGAATAGGTACACACATTGCATGTCGTTCGTATGAGGAGAAAATTGAATATTTTTGCTATTCCATCTTATAAGAAAATCATGGCATAACAGCTTTTAAAAGTCTTTTGAGATAATACGGAATTCGTTCGACAATAAACCATTTCTCCCCTTTGAAAATGGAAAAGCTTATTTTTACGGTAAGTGCCGTTCTACCAGGTAACATAAAAATAAAACAATAGATACCAATATTTTGAAATTATTTACTTAGTATTATTTACTTAAGCTTACATACGAACGGTGTTATGTATGTGTATTAAGATAAAAAAAAGTTTGCAAAATAATTCCTCTTACCTAAGTTAGCTTATCAGTTTGATCTAATGCTTACAACTAAATTATCTGAAGCTTCAATTTTTCTAAACAAACAAAAGATACCATTATGTTTTCTGTGAGAGAATATTACAAACAACAAAAAATTATAAATCAACAGAACATATACCACATTCAACAAGTAAACGAAAACTAGGTATGACGACGAGATCACTGATTACAAGTTATCAGAGAATTGTTTTTGGGCTCATTTTTCAATCAGCTTATAACTTTATTCGAAAAATTATTTTGGAATATTGACTGTTATTTTATACAAATACTGTTAAACGTCAAACTTATTCCACGAATAAAAATTATCTGGCGATGGAAACATCAGCCCTTATAGAGATAAATGTAAAATGTACCGTCAAACGGGGTGAATAGGGATGCAGGGGTGAATAGGGATGCAGTGGTGAATTGGGATGAAACTTTAAAAGGAATTTTAACATTGATATATTATAATTTGTTGCCAAAAAGGACTCCAATGTGCTAACTGTATTATAATTGACGATTAAGTGCCCTTGTTGGCAACAAACTATATGTATAATTTCATCGTTAAAATCCCTTTTAAAGTTTCGTCCCGATTCAACCCTGCATCCCTATTCACCCCGTTTGACTGTAGTCTAAATTCCAACAGATCACTTCTTTTTGGTCTGTTGGCATTTAGGTTTTTCTTCAAACATGGTCTCCCAATAAGACGGTGGCTCTTCTATGGGTGCATTTGACACAACGTCTTCTGCACCTTTGAGTCTTTCTCCTACAAACACAAGAACTTCAACAGACGAATTTATATGCGGCTGTGGCACCTTCAATGTCACTTTTATCTTGTACTCTCTAGTTATTATCTTTGAGTGTCTTACCGTGCACAAATCCGGCGCCACTGGTATTTTAATAAACATACATGAAACACAGTTTTCGGACACTCTTGAAGTCTCCATTGCGCAAGAATAAATCACTTCTCTAACAGTTTTAGTATCATCAAACATACGCTTCTTTATAACAGAGTCATCTTTATACTTTGTTTTGCTAATTAATTCAGTTTTAACTGAAAAATTAACGTTACTGTTGTTAGTCGCAAAAAATGAAATTTGTCTTTCACCAGAAGGGTTTAGATATCCTTTGTCAAGTTCTGCTTTTAAATTGATCTCATTTTTGTGAGAAGAAAATAATTTGTTAAGAGTTTTATCCAGAGCAAAACTTAATGGTTTATCCGTTACCGAAGAATCAATACCTGGATATATTGTTATTTTTGCCTTGAACTTCTTATTCCAACTAAAAATCCTGGGCTTTTTAAATTTTAAAACCAAATAATATTTTATTTCCCCAATATCTGTCTTCATTGATGGCGGTATATTTTCTGGAATTATCATTTCGAAAGCGTGCTCATATGATCCAGCGCTCAATGTTGTATTGTCATCAGTATTTTTGTTTAGCAAGTGAATTTTCTTTACTACTTTCGTTTCGTGGCCTTCGAATACGAACCGATTGCCTTCCTTCTTTCGTTGACGAGCATGTTTAGTGTGGCGGGCACGGTAAGTACGTTCACCCTCGTGCCACTGACAGTATCCTTTCTCAACGAGCGACAGACTTATCTTCTTGTATACTGTGTCTTTGTCCAGATGAAACTTTACTAGTCCTTTAATAGGTTCTCCAGTTATATGCTTTCTTTTTTCAGGAGTTTGTATGAATATATCACTTCTTACTCCCATAATTCGTTTGTTAATTTTTACGTCGTTTTTATGTAATGATTCGCTTCGTACTAAATTATCAGATACATGGAGGCAGCATGACTGATTGTATTATCAGTAACAATGTGCAGTATTCGGTGTTGATAAAAGATAAGTTTGTGCGCAAAGGATCAATTAGATATTAGCCGTAGGGATAATCTAAGCCGAGGGCGTAGTTCCAGATGTGCTCGTAAAAATAATACAAATAGAGCTTACGTATCACCGTTATTTTGCTGTAAAAAGCTTCAATAATAATTGGTCGGAAATTAATATTTACAAACTTAAATTGTCCTTATAATAATCAAAGAAATGGCTTGTCGAATAAAGCGCTTAATGTTTTATGTCAGACATTTAGGTGAATTTTAAATTTAAAAAACCCGTTTTCATAGCAAACAACGAAATGTCATTGACAAAGTGACATTTGTGGTGCAAAATATTTTAGCGCAAAAGTCTAATGAGTTTTTATTCGTTAACAAGGAGGTTAAAACGAAACTTTAAGCTTTCATAATTTACGTAGAGTGTAATAAAAAAAAAGTGTGGATAGGAAGTAGTGCGTACGCCATTAAAAAAATAATATTAATGAGTGGAAATGTACTTGTTTTTGATAAAATATCTATAAGGGTACTATTTAGTTTTTATTGAAATCAACATAATATTATACATTCCTTACGCCGTGCACATAACCATAAATAAAGTTAGAGTAATAATAGTTCGGCAGGTGGTCTTTCAGCAGGGGGAATTCCTACCTATTCAGAAATAAGTTCGAACCTTAAGAACAACGCCATCTATCGTGCGCATTTGAACTAAAATGACTACCCAGTGGTTGCTGGTACCTAATTCGAAACTCGGTTCAGTACATTTTAATAGATTAATAGGGTATCTAACTTTGTTAAATATTTAATTGTGGTATTTATGATTAAGTAGCAGGTAGTGCTATACAAGCACGCTTCAAAAACCTTTTGGCGCCTCAATTTATGAAATTGAAGAAAACAAGATGGCGAGGCGTTAGTTCCGATTTTGGCTACGCGCCAAAAGATCTTTGTGCCGTTTGTAGGTATGATGTCTGCACTTTGTCGAGAGCAAGGCTTGTTTATACAGTCCATTCACAGTTATTTTACCTTTGATTTTGCATCACTGTCAAAATCACAGTGATCTTTATACTCCTTGTAATAAGGTTGCTGTTAGATTGCTGCCACTGACAAGTCTGTCAAAATCAAAATTATCTTTATTCTCGTTTATTTATATAAGATTGCTGTTGCCTGTTGGGCTGCTGCTGTCGGAGGTAAAAAAAAACTGTGAAAGGTGTTTGGTCAGGTGTCAGTATTTAATGACAGCCAAAAACAGGTAGAAAATTAAAAACACACGTCAAATTAGAGACACAGTAAATCAACATTTTAACATTAATCAGAACATTAAATCATAATCACTTGGTTACCTACATACAGCTAACAATCAGGCTTATATATACAATATATTACATATTATTTCGTTTTAAAATAAAAAAATGTATTCCAATACTTTTATAGACAAATAAGAATAAACTTGAGACTTCGCTCGGATGACATAAGCGCGCGGTACTGAGGCTTCGATGGCAAGAACGATAACAACGCGGGTCTCTATATCTAATAATAATAATATAAACAACCTACAATAATAAATCACAGCACATTATCAGGAAGTTTGTGAGTCTCCTAGTAACGATCTGTAATTATTATCTGTCCTAATTTTAGCAATAGGATAGTCTCATCATCACCATTATTTAGCCGAAAGACGTTCACTGCTAGACCTTCGAAGCATCGGCTCGTCATGCGCTTCTTACATCAAACGAAACCTCGAGATCGGTAAGTTTACACATAAAAATTTAAACATCTTTTTTTTTATCTTCTTGCATTGTTTCCCAATAAGATGGTGGGGCTTCCATGGGCTCACTGGACCCACCTGCTTCTCCACCATTTACTATATTAAATGTTACAGGATTTTCTCCAACAAATACAGGTATTTCAACAGACGAATTTACATGCGGCAATGGTAACTTCATTGTTATTCTTAGCTTATATTCTCTCTCTATTAATCCCGAGTGTCTCACTGTACATATATCTGGCGCCACTGGTATTATATTGAACATATTTGATATACTATTATCAGGTATTTTTGGGCTTTCCACTGTACTCGAATGAATCACTTTTGTCCTAGATTTCGTCTCAAATTCAGCTGTGTATTTGGTCTCGCTAATCAGTTCTGTCATAATCGAAAAAATAACATCACTTTTATTATTCACAACAAATGATATGTTTCTTTCACCACAAGGATTCAAGTATCCTTTGTCCAGTTCAGCTTTCATCTCAATTTCATGTTTCTTTAAAGAAAATAGTTTTAATAGAGTCTTGTTTCGCATAGCAATTATTGGTTCGTCTGAAAGTGATGAATCAATTCTAGGATATATTGTGATTGTTTTTTTGTATGTTTTATTCCAACTGAAGGTTTCAGGCTTTTTAAATTTCAGTACTAACTTATATTTTATTTCTCCAATACTTGTTTTCACTGTTGGTGGTGTATTTTCTGGTATCATGATATTGAACGGGTGTTCATATGTTCCGGCTTTCAGCGTTATATTTTCATCCGTAAGATTGTTCAGGAAGTAAATTTTTGCTATCACTTTCTTTTCATAGCCTCGAATTACGGTTTTGGTATTCGATAATCGTTCGTTGTGGCTTTTAAATTCATGCCATTCACATTCACCTTGCTCGACGAGCGACAGAGCAATGTTCTTATACACTGTGTCTTTGTCCAGATGAAACTTCACTACTCCACTAATATGTTCTCCAGTTGTATGTTTTCTTTTTGTAGGAATATATATTAATATTTCACTGAACACTCCCATTATTGATTTGTTTATTACGTCGTTCTTGTGGTATGATTCGTTTCGTACTAGATTATTCAATAAATGGCGGATTTTGTTATATAGTAAAAGATAAGTAAATACACAAGGTATCTGATAATAGAACTTTTTATCAGATTATCTATCGGATCGCGTTTTTATTAACAAACGTCACCAAAAACGGACTTTAAACGGCTTCGTCACCATCGCGTATCGTTGATAAAATAGTGTTATGAAATAGTATCCCAAATTATCTCGTATTCCAAATTACACAGATTTTGTATCACACATCGCGGACATATTTATAGTTGTTTAGTTTTAATTTTATCATAATCTGTTATTGATTAGATACACTATTAGATTAATAACTTTTTAAATATTACGGTAGGAGATAGATTTAAAATTATTCGTAAAAATATTCATATTAGGTACCTATAATCGTAAGGGTCAACTCAAGCACAGTCCAATGGAATGGCCTCACCCTGGAAAAACCGTCGACATAATCAAGATATTCCATACGCCAGGTAAGCATAAATTCTTTTCAGTTAATGGCGGAAGGTCTGTATTTTTTTGACTTTGGATGTTTGCTAATTAATCCCACCACGGATTTGGATGCACACGCGTGGACAATGACTTGGATTAGGACATAAGATTATTTTTATCTCGGTTGTACGTTATAGCGGGTGTTTTTAGAAATGATGTCATTTACAAATCTTTACGCAGATGAAGCCCGAGCAAAAGTAAGTGGTCAATGGTGCCGATTCCTTTGTTCACAAACTAAACTAAATTTAAGTTCATGCATCTTTTTCTTTCTTTTTCATTAAGAAAAGGACAGAAGATAAATTTTAGTTTGGTCCGGTCAAATTAATCAGCGCCTGACACTACTCCGTACAAGTTTATATGTCTGACAACCTCATAGGTTGACCTATAAGATGTCATTAAAAAACCAGTCAGTATTAGATAGGTCAGTGTGAGTCAGGTCAGTGACCAGTGGCCTACCAAACCTGGTCGGAGGATCGTCCCTTTTCAGATTTTCAATGAAGTAACTTTTCACCTTCTTCCTCCATCCCCCAAAGATTCTTTAAAGGTAGTTTAATTATAGGTGGATACAATATGAATATTACAAAACAACAATATAATAATACAATTTGATTACAAAATTGATGTGATTTAACGGTTTTGAACTATATATTTTTATCACTGGACATTCCCATTATTATTTTTATATGGGTAAAAATTCTATATACGTCGGTTAAATGGCATGGTTTGTTTCGCACTAAATTATCAGAAAAATGCTGGATTTTATTATCTACAATGCTTTGTTTCGTTTTGATAAAAGTATAAATAACATTAATTATATTTTTATCAGATAATCGGATTGTATGTTGCTAACGTCACTATAAAATATAGAAGATGTAGATATAAATAAAATTGACATTTTTAATATTATTTTTAATAAAAAACAAGTTTCATACTAAAAATCGGCCATACTTAAAGGCTATAAAATATACAATATAAGAATCAAACCTGGTAAAAATGTTAACTATATAACTAGGTACTTTAGATCGGATAAAGAAGCATTCGTAGGTCGTAGTTACAATTTGTCTGCCCAAAAGCTTCTTTAGCACAACCCCGTACAAGTAAGCATTGACATGAAAAATCAATTGCGAGACACGCAGCCATGTCATTATCATAATTGTGCATTTATAATAATTATAGCTTTTGATATAAAAAAGTAAATCCAGAGGTACGCCTCTCGTTACGAAAGCTCTTGTACAGACGCCAGCAGATCAAGCTACCCGAAACTGTCAAATTTTCCCCATCAACTTTGAACTTAATACTTTAGCGATAAAGTTGAAAATCGCCGTTAGATTCGCCCTACCGCGCCAAAATATCGCGTTTCTGTTATGTTTTGACCTATGACGCAGTGATTTGACTTGTTAGTCATGGAAACGCTTTTTTATTATGTGCTATAATATACTTTACTCAATATCACTTTATCGCTTGATTGAGTGCGGTGATTGCAAATCTAGCGATTTAAATCTTTGGGCAGCGAGGTTTGACATTTAATCACACTAATATTATAAAGGCGAAAGTTTGTGAGTGTGTGTGTTTATATGTTTGTTACTTCTTCACGCTCATACGGCTGGACTAATTTTGATAAAATTTTGTATGGAGGTAGCTGACACCCTGGATTAACATATAGGCTACTTTTTATCCCGATATTCCCACGGGATCGACATTAACGCGGGTGAAACCGCGGGGCGCAGCTAGTGTCAAACAAATGACAGATTTTCATGACGTTAGTTTTATTATGACGAAAACGCTTTTCTTGGAAACCAAACTTACGTTTTTTTTTTTTTCAAATACAATTACTTTTAACTGTAGTCTCTAGAGTAATTCTCCAGTTAAAAGTAATTTTGTTCGCAGGACTTATCTTTGACTATACTTGAGTGAGTATTAATCATAACTAACTCATGTGTAGTCGAACCCACCCCAAAAATTAATTTTGAATTACATTTACTTTATAATGTATTTTTTGGTGTACCTACATTAAAGTAAATAGGGTCGAATTAAATTAGTTTGCATTACTCTATAGATGTGATGAGTATCGATACCTAAACACCATAAAGTAAAAACAAAAAAGATTTCATGTTTTTTTTTAGGTTCAACGACCGCTGGATGTTTTGTTACTTGAAGTATGAGTTGATAAAATCTGTTTTCTTTAGTTCTGAGACATCGATACCCAACACGTCTGTAAAGTTTACACAGTAAAAAGCTGATTTTTGAACTGAAAATTCAAGTGTCACTGATTACACTAACTGCGGCCAGTGAACACACAACAAAATCTTCAAATTTATTTCTTTTTGTATTGTCGTGTTTATAGAGGGTGAATTTTTCAAGTGGACGTGGATGGCCAAATCCGAAACTATGAGGAATAGCGAAAAGTACTCAAAGAGTCACGGGCTCGATTTTGATGAAAACTAAAACTGCATCATTGGATTTTTGAAAAATCAATACTTCTAGCCAGGAATCGAACCCGTTTATTTAAAAAAAAAAGACGGGTTGCACTCCGGGAGTGCCGGTAGAAGTGTAAACTTGAATATTAACGTTGAAATAAATCAATTATTAATTGAATTAATATAACTCATTTTTTTTTCACTATTTCTGCGTCACTTTTTTCATTAATAGATGCACTTTGTTCAATTTCCATATTTTAAACACTTTATATATCTACACGAATTTTGCGAATACACAGCAGTGTGGCTACTACACAGACGGTCGAGCCATCAGCTGTCCATCCATCCATCCATACATCCACATCCACATCCACATCCATTCATCCATCCATCCATCCATCCATTGTCGTGTGTCGCTTGGTTCACTTCGGTTGGCGCCGCCGTAGAAAGAGAGGGGGATACTTAGTAGTTAGGTAGGAGTAGTAGTTCTCCCCTGTGTAGTCTCTCCTGACGGTCACGTGTCCTGACGCGATGTCCTGACGCGAGTTTAACATTTTTTACCCATTACAAAAATGTGTGCAACGCCGCTAAAGAAGTTTTCACTTCAAAAAACACACACTGTATTATTACACCATTCGATAGTGTCGCCAAGAAGGATCGAATTCTGGGAAGTCGTGTCGAGTTTCTGTTTTTCATCAAAATGGAGCCCGCGACTCCTTTGAGTACTTTTCGCTATTCCTCATAGTTTCGGATTTGGCCATCCGCGCCCACTTAAAAAATTCATCCTGTATATCCATACCCATCTCGTCCGCGGAGTTTTGCTACCTACTTAATTTAATTTTAACCTGTATATAAATATAAACAATATCTTAATCTATTGGTATGTTATTATCAGTCATAAAGGCAGGTACTTCTGACGTTGACGTTCTAATTATAATTGTCTAATCAATAAAATAATATACAATTATCAGCAAATTATGATAGCAAAGTCATGGATAAAATTGATAAAAACGATTATATTGTTTTTTCAAGAGCAAAAGTCGATATTCTCAAATGTGGTGCTCACGTGGTCACCAGCCGAAAATTAAGCGAAGTAATCCCTGACTGATGTTGCTGCTGCGATTCCAAGGTGGGGCAAAGTGTTTTAATGTTTTTACCCGACTGCGCCAGAAGGAAGGTTATGTTTTTCGAGAGTATGTATGCATGTATGTTTGTATGTATTTATATATAATTGTTTGGAACGCTCTGCGGCCTGAACGGTTCGATGGACTTTAGCTTGAGTGGAGATTCGTATTTACTGAGAGAGTGACACTGGGTACATCAAAATAAAAAAAAACTAAAATGGCGGATTTTTGGCGCCATATTATTATTATGCCTTCAAAAAAACTTTTTTTTCTCAAAACCTATCGAGTGGGGTATCAAAATAAAGGGTTTTAAAAGGTGATTACAAAATATACCTATACAACTTATACTCGTATGGTTAAAAGTAATTCAAAGTGACAAATCGTAAAAAACATGTACCAAGAACTAAACGTCTGCAAAATCTTTCACATTTGTAAACTAAAAAGCTGGAAATAAAAAAAAAAGTAATAAAAAAAATAAAAAACCCGACTGCAACCTTATAGGTACTAAAACTAACTGAAAAGCTAAAAACAAGCCCATTTTAAATTCAATAAAATTTGGAAGCAGGCGGGACCCATTTGAGTTTGAAACTATAATAATGGTATGGGCCCCGCCTGCTTCCAACTTTTATTGAATTTAAAATGGGCTTGTTTTTAGCTTTTTAGTTAGTTTTAGTACCTATAAGGTTGCAGTCGGGTATTTTAATTTTTTTAATTACTTTTTTTTATTCCAACAGGAATTTTAGTAGCAGCCCTGAGACTGGGACTGAGAACGATAACTGGCAAAAAAATTTTACCTTAACTTTAAGATTTTATACTCCTAATTATCTTCATACCATCTTCATTATTAAATACTTTGGAGTTTAACAGGAACGAAATAATATATAAACATAATTCAAAAGACATTTAATTTCTCTTCAGTATAAATAAATATATCTCTATTAATGCTTACATGTTAAATTTTATCGACAAATAATGCACAGTAAACAATGCTTAATCATTTTAGTTTCTCCATACTCACACTCACTTGCTACTAATTCATCGCTATTGTTCTTGATGTTGAATATATTTTTAACAAACACATATAATTCACCAAATACACTTTTATTTGGTAATGGTGCTCTTTTCTTCGAGTTTCGCATCCAGTGTGCTCCTACCATTTCCTTTTGGTCATCGGTATAATAAGCCAGGGGAAGCCCTCACTGCGATCACTGATTCGCTGTCTTCACTCAAGCTTTATCTTCTTAAGTCGCTATCAGTCCTTCAATAGACAAGTCCAGCTCACTATCATTTCCACGTCCTATCTCAAGTTGAATCTTTTCCTTGTCTTCAGTTCTTTCCCCAATATTTTTATCATCAGTTGTTATTAAGTTATAATTTTACTCACAGTCTTAAGAGAAATAATAACATCAGTATTGTTAGCCACAACAAATGATACGTTAATCTCTCTTGATGGTGTAAAACATCCTTTTTCTAGTTCTGCTTTCACATTGATTTCATGTTTTTTCGAAGAAAAGAGTTGTGTCAGAGTTTTGTCCAGCGCTGTCATGAATGGGTCTTCTGGAAACGGCGAAACGACTGTTGGGTATATTTTGATGATTGCTTTAAATGTTTTGTTCAAACAGAATATGCCAGTAGGTTTTTTGAATTTGATTTCTACGTGATATCTCTTTATATCTTTGATGTCTGTCTCTTGTGATAATGTTAATTCAGGTTCGAGTGTTCCGGTACTTGATGTTAGATTGTCAGCTGGGTTCTTATTAAGCATTTTAACGTTCATCAACACATATGTCTTGTGGTCTTCAAGCTCATGGCGATTGCCCACCTTTGTTCGTTCGCGACCTGAGTGACTCTGGTTGACACGATAGTTATGCACATATTCATACCACGTACCGGATTTTTTCTGTACAAGTTCAAGGTTTACCTCTTTGTACACAGTTTCTTCTTCCAGATGATATTTTATTATTCCAGTTAAGGGCTCTCCAGTTATATGTTTTCTTCCTTTAGGAATTTGTATTAATATATCAGTGGCTACTGCCATTATTAATTCGCGCTTTTTCCACGTTGATTATATAGTGTGGTTGATTTTGTACTAAATATTATCTTCATGATAGGTGGTAGTATCACGCTGATAATGTTTAGTATGAAACTGTGCTATTGTGGTTGATGGAAGATAAGTTTAGAACTGACGTAAGTGACCTAAGTTGAAAATGACATTAATCGTATTACGATCTAGTTTTTTTTACCCACGATTTTAATTTGAAATGGCGTGTTCCTGCCGGCGATGACGTTTTGAGTAATACGAAAGAACATCTTTCATTTATGATTAGTTTCAAGAGTATATTACCAAGTTTGAAGTCAATATTGTTCTACTGAAAATACGATTTTCAGGAGAACAATATTACTTATTTGTCCATTACAGCTTTCAGAGATTATGAAAGTACACAAAATTTCCCTCATCTATTCAAGACTTGCTGCACCCCGTGGTTTCGCCCACGTAAGTGTCGATCCCGTGGGAATATCAGGATAAAAAGTAACCTATGAGCTAATCCTGGTTATAAACTATCTGTGTGCCAAATTTCATCCAAATCCGTTCAGCCGTTTGTGCGTGAAGAAGTAACAAACATTTAAACACACACACACACTCACAAACTTCTGCCTTGCTTCATTACTTCCCAGAATTTGATCCTTATTAGGGACACTATCGAATGGTGTAATAATACAGCGTGTGTTTTTTTTTTCAAAATCAACAGGTTCGATTCCTGGCTATAAATATTGATTTTTCAAAAATCCAATGATGCAGTTTTAGTTTTCATCAAAATCGAGCCCGCGACTCCTTTGAGTACTTTTCGCTATTCCTCATAGTTTAGAATTTGGCCATCCACGCCCACTTGAAAAATTCAACCTGTATATACGCGTCGGATTGAGAACCTCGTCCGTTTTTTCGTCGGTTAAAAAACAAATGAACATCCTCACTCAGTCGAAAGACGTTCATCGCAGGTCATGGGTGTTTCACCATAACGACCGGTCCTGTGCTACTCGCATCCAGTGGATTCCCGTGACCTTCGCCAGGACACCGATCTTCCTTGTTGAGGACGTACCTACGATTCGCCTTCCGGTATGCATTCGCCACTCACTTTCGCCTTCATTAACGAGATTAATTTTAGGTTAACAGTGATGGTCCAATAGTAACGACCTACGAGTTGTAGGTCGTAGCTTCGAACCCAGACAGGCGCTTTACTTTGTGTAAATTATTTTATCACCGCTGCTCTGAAAACGGTGAAGAAAAACATCGTGAAGAAACCGGCATCTCCTAAAACTAAAAATTTGAAGACATGACGAGACGGGTTATTCGCACTTCGTCCCATTCGCACTTCGTACCGCGTTCGCAGTTGGTCCCATTACTCCCATTCGCACTTGGTCGCTTTCGTACTTGGTCCCATTCGCACTTGGTTCCATTCGCACTTGGTCCCATTCGAACCCGCACTAGGCCAGCGTGGTAGATTATATAGCCCACTCCCTCTCGAATAGAGGAGGCCTGTGTCACAGTAATGGTATCATTATAGACTGATTATGTGTGTGACCAGATTAATAAAGTTACATAAATGCATACATACGCGAAAAAAATTACGTATCATAATAATGTGTGTATGCATTTTATTATCGGATTATACGTGATTGTAGCACACATTCTAATCGTTCATCTTTGATAATGGTGGCCAAAATCACATTGCTTACAGCAAAAATACTGGATATTAGCGGTAATACCTGATAATATCGATAGGACTGCTCATAAATACCGGAATGTTTGAAAATAAAAGGATTTCTTGTGCATTTTGTTTTGTTGATTTTTTTATCAACAGGAAAAAGATTCGTTTTCGATAACTAATCGTCATCGACAGCGCCAGTAGCTTCGGAGAAATCCCCCAAAGTGAAGACGGAATTACTTAAAGACCAAGATAGGAGATAGCGTATCGTTTATGGTGGTTTCACAATTACACATTGGCTCATTGGAATACCCCAGTCTGACTAAGGGGCCGTCTCCACGAGCGAGAGAATCGCGGCGATATTATCGTCCACGTATTTCCATATACTCTCTTAGAACGTGTCTCCACACAGCGATATCATCGCGGCGAAGATTTGATGGCACAGCGAGACTATCGCCGCGATTCTCTCGCTCGTGGAGACGGCCCCTAAGTGGCATCTACAGAAGCTCACCTGGCTTCGTGGGCTACTTATGGCAGTTAATTGCCTGCTGGGAGCTCTTCTGCAGGCTCAACAGCTACGTTTTACTCGTATTTGAGAAGCCACGTTCTATTCGTGCATCACTAGAACTGCCACTCATTTAGTGGGTTGATCGACTTGAGGAAACTTGCGGTTCTTCAATCTGCCTCTAGGCTTCGTTACATCCTAATGCGGCTGTCGTTTCTCTGTCCCTTGCTTCATTTCAATAGCACATGACTCTTCTTTATTTAATACACTAGCTGCGCCCCGCGGTTTCACCCGCATAATTTGAATATGTGAAAAAATTCACGCCAGTAGTATATGTAATGTATGGGAGAACATGATTTTCAACTACAATTTTAAGTTTGTTCTTGGGATAAATTCATTTCAACTACGGAACTCTTCACTGTGCGTGGTCCGACACGGACTTGGCCGGTTTTTCTTGCTAATTTTAATGTAACTTAGAGTGTAAATGAGTAATATAAGGTATATAGAATCTTCAAAACGAAGTCGCTACCGACAAAGCTCAATTATCGAAGAGAGAGAAGAGTTCAATAAACTTTATTTGCAACTAGCTGCGCCCCGCGGTTTCACCCGCATAAGTGTCGATCCCGTGGGAATATCGGGAGAAAAACTATCCTATGTCCTTCCCCGGGACTCAAACTATCTCTATACCAATTTTCATCTAAATCGGTTCAGTGGTTTAGGCGTGAAAAGGTAACATACAGACAGACAGAGTTACTTTCGAATTTATAATATTAGTATGGATTGACTGAGTCTTTTCAAAAGCAGTAAGCTATCATCGTAATCACGCAAGGGATGAGTTCAATAATCCTCAAACTAGTGGGTGAATGAGCCTGTGTTCCAGCAGTGGAAACATTTCAGGCTGATTATGGGTAATTTTGATATGGAAATGCTAATTTCAACGGCAAACAAAAAAAGTTTTTATATTCACCAAAAGTTTTTAACTAAAGGTCGGTCCGTTGGGGAAAAATACTTGTTTGGCCAGCTTCTGTTGTTCTTGGACACCTACTTGCTTTATTTGTCTTTAGTTCGAAAGCTGCCTCGTGGACGTTAGTTTACACAAAGTTAGTTTTTAGTTTTGATAAGTCAATATTATTTTTGTGAGGATAGGGTGTAAAAGATGTAGGTGTTCATCTTTTTTAGGGTTCGAAAAGCTTTTATTAAGGGGCCTATTTTTTATTAAGCCTACGTAGTTTATCTGTCTGTAAATATGTTATAGACCTGTGTCTTTTTAACCGATATAATTAGGCAGCTGATCTTTACAGAAAAAATTGGTAAGCTGTATTAAGTACTCGTAGTTATAAAACCGGACAAGTACGAGTTGGACTCGCGCACGGGGGGTTCCGTACAAAGTATGTATGTAACTACTTTACGGTTTTCGGATTTTTTGCTTTACTTCTGCTACATGATATTGTTTCTTGCCCATGATTCTAGGTCAACGGGAAGTACCCTGTAGGTTTCGATTCTCTAGCGAGTGTCAAAATATACGCCCGTATCATTTGATTGCGTTGCCTTTGAAATTTAATTTTTTCACTGCTTCAAGGGATTGCAGCCCTGAATATTTGATTTGACTTTAATTGCTTTTTTTATGTTAATTTTAACTCCACGCGTTCCTGAGAAAAAGGGTCTTGACAGACGGACAGACAGACGGACAACGAATCTTATAAAGGTCAGAGGGTTCCGTTTTTACTTTTGAGGTACGGAACCTTAGGGTTCCGTTGGGTTAGTAAAAGAGTAGTTAATTTTTTTTTTCTTTTTTATTTCTAACTAGCTGTGCCCCGCGGTTTCACCCGCATAAGACTCGATCCCGTGGGAATATCGGGATAAAAAGTAGCCTATGTCCTTTTCCGGGACTCAAACTATCTCTATACCAAATTTCATCTAAATCGGTTCAGCGGTTTGAGCGTGAAGAAGTAACAAACATATAAACACACACACTCACAAACTTTCGCCTTTATAATATTAGTGTGATGTGATTATTTAAATGTGATTTTACCTACAACTTCAACTTACCCAGTTGGGAGCTAAATGTCCAACATAACAGCCGCACAGGTCAATCGATCAGGTTAAGCTACGCTTGTAGAGGTCGGTCCGTAGACGTGTGACCATCTTTACATACCGAGATCCCTCTGTGGCTCGGAAAGCACGTTAATCCGTTGCTCCCGGCTGTCATTCCTGGATCTTTGACAGTCGTTCCGGGTAGTCAGAAGCCAGAAAGTCTGACAACCAGTCTTACCAAGAAGTATCGTGTTACCCAGTGGACTGGGTTGTGGAGGTCAGATAGGCAGTCGCTCCATGTAAAATACTGGTATTCAGCTGCATCCGGTTAGACTGGAAGCCGACCCCAACATAGTTGGGAAAAGGCTAGGCAGATGTCATCGTCCATAAGAAAAATAAAAAGCATTTTGTTAAAAATGAGCTCTTTCTTTTAGTTTGCCGTATGTCATTACTTTCCAGAATTTGATCCTTATTAGGGACACTATCGAATGGTGTAATAATACAGCGTGTGTTTTTTTTTCAAAATCAACAGGTTCGATTCCTGGCTAGAAATATTGATTTTTGAAAAATCCAATGATGCAGTTTTAGTTTTCATCAAATTCGAGCCCGCGACTCCTTTGAGTACTTTTCGCTATTCCTCATAGTTTAGAATTTGGCCATCCACGCCCACTTGGAAAATTCATCCTGTATACTCAGCCTATTCACTGGTTATAAAAACAACAACTTCTTGTTTTAAAAAGCTCCTCCTCTGCATAATATCTGTAGTAATGCCAAGTGAATACCCCACCTTTTGTTTAACTCGTGCGAGGCTTACTGTGAATCCGGTTGTGTGATATACAACGCTGCGCCACGGGTATTAGCGAAGAGGTTGCTATAAACGTGCAGGACACAAAATACTGGTACTCAGCTACATCAGGTTAGACTGGAAGTCACCCCAACATAGTTAGGAAAAGGCTAGGCAGATGATGAGGTATCCAACATAAAATCTGCCTTACATTACTGACACGGTTGCCGTGTTGTTTTAGGTTCACAATTACGTTTGAGATTACCTTGTTCAAGCTTGTTTTGGTTCGAATTTACACTTCGTAAGGTAAATTGTTGGGTGATATTGTCGCTAATCTAACTGACGTATCTGACATTTTGGACTAAGCCGACCTAACTATAGTAATTTGATACATTTTCCAAGTCGAATCTGATATCTGATCATATATTCCGAACAAAATAAAAACAAAGATCTCACGAAGTGACGTTTAATTAAAATATTTATTATTAAAACAATATTAACACGATAACAATAGTAGTGCTTCGAATCAGTTAAATGATAAATAAATGATAAATGATTTTATTTCTGTAAGTAGGTTTGTACAAACACTTTTACACGTCAATCATATTTATTTTTAAAGCTAGATGAGGTCGGCGTTTCCTGACTACTCTGAGAAGAAAGGCCGAAACAAACTCAGAGGTCACAGTCTCTTTTAAAGTCCTAACAAAATCTTGGTCAGATCATGTGAAGACCATGTAGATTGGTGTCTGAAATGGTCTTTTGAGGAAAGAGCCACACAGATTGAGCGGACCTGTCCAGTCAGTGCACGCATTTGTAAAAAATCGTGCAGCTCAACTCAGAACTTGAGGAGCTCAACGATTCGACGAACAATACCAAAGAAAGGACATTTGGGTAGGCCGCGTAAATTACTCAAACTGCCAGTTCATGATTAAAACTAACTAAAAAGGAAAAAAGAAATACAGAAAAAATAAATGACCGACATAGTCCTCACATTCACAATACTCGTTACGTAAAAAAATAGTTACGTCACTTAGTTAGATTAGCGACGATATTTGATCGACGTTTGCAGGAATTTAGTTCTTAAGAACTGGTATGTCACCGTGGACGTCAGCACTCGTGAATTATCGAACAATTAGTATATGTATGTGAGTAGCCTTTTACATCTACTACGTTGCCAATTGAATTACCTTGTAGTTATTTTTAGATTTACCTAATCAAGCCTGATTTCTGAGAGACTATCACAATATCGCTTTCGCTCGAATAAACAGCAAATCTAATGAGATTATGATGGTCGACCACAAGACCAACGGGGCAGTTAGGTAAGTCAGTATTATTATACAGGGTTATTGGAAAAACACCAACAACCTCAAAAAATCAGCTATTCCCTACATTGGGAACAGCTGATTTTTTTTCGTGATTTCAGGTTTTGTCCTATAGTAAAAGTTGTTCATAATGATGAGTATTATGACCTCTTAAGAGGTTGTTGCTGTTTTTCCAATAATCCTGTATACCTACAATGCAAAACAGAAGCGAGGAAAAATACTCACAGCAACAAGAAATACTGTGGAACGCTGCTGCTTTGGAGTGTGGAAGGAACGCTTTCAATACTATTACTATACCAATCTATCATAACTAATTTCTCGTCCGATTGGGCAGTAATATAGTTAACACAATAAGCCAATAGATGGCGCTAACTGAGTTCCGACGCAGCCTGTCCCCGCTTCTATTACCTCATGTAAATGGACGTGAATTATTCCAAGAGACGTTAACGATACGACGAAATTGTCCTCGCGTAAATGATTTAGAACATCAGGGTAGTTGCGTAACATACTAACAGTAGGAATGGCGTTAATTTTGACAGTTCAACAACATTCATTGCGTTATTTACGTTGTTGAGCGGACAATTTTTTCGAACATACGAAGCAATGGATTAGCAATATCCTTCAAAACGTGATTTTGGTTGATAGTTTTATGCAATAATGGTGCGTGTTGATGGAATATAGAATATGGATGGCTTGAGTAGGGGAAGACCAAAGAAGCGATGGATGGACTGTGTGAAAGTTGATAATAATGGCTATTTGAGATGACGGGTAATGGAGAAGTAAGAAAGAAAAATACGTCATGTTACACCAACTCCAAATATTTTGGGATACGGGCAAGATTATTTGGCCATTACAAGAAATAATTATCCTTATCTCCGAATATTTCAAAGAGAAACTGTAGATAATGATGATGATGACGTGTAAATGGTACACCATAGACTACCTACAGTATTAGTCTGTCCTTCCCGTTTTTAATCCATCCAAAGGTTGTCTTTAAAAGATCGCTTTTAGCGATAAGACCGCCCATTGTGTCACCCATTGCAAAGTTTTCTATATTTATGTCTGTAATTTATATGGTGTACATAATAAAGAGTATTATATTCTATAATAATCAGAGTTCTTGATAAAGGCTTAAATATTGTAGGGAAAATTAACTTTAACAAACACAGCTTATTTTATTCAGCAATAAACAAAAACTTTATTTTGTTATGGTGTCCCAAAAATATAGATGTTAACTTTGAAAAGGTAGGAACTTTATCTGACTCACACTTTGCTGACTTTTGTTTTATCCGCAAGTTGCATTTTACTATACTTAGTATGCAAGGTTTTCAGATTAAATGATTCCAAAGACTAAAAATTACATCCCTACTGACATTTAGAGTTCTTATAAAAAAAAAAAAAAAAAAACTAGAGCATCCACATTTAAACTCGGTCATTTGAACAAAAAAATATAACATTTTTAATTCACAGCATCTCAAACCTTATAGATTGTGATTGAAATGTATTGTAATTTATGTGCATATTTGTGTTAATCCATACTTCCATAATAATATTTTAAATGCGAAAGTGTGTCTTTCTGCTTGTCTGTCTGTATGTTACCTTTTCACGTCTAAACCACTGAACCGATTTAGATAAAATTTGGTATAGAGATAGTTTGAGTCCCGGAAAAGGACATAGGATAGTTTTTATCCCGATATTCCCACGGGATCGACATTTACGCGGGTAAAACCGCGGGCGCAGCTAGTAAATTATATTTTATAATTGCACATTGCAACTGACAGATAGACTATAAGCGTGTCATTTCAAGTAACGTGTATTGTTTCTGTTATTAAGTAGCTTGAATCTAATATGAAGAGAAAATGTAATTAACTGGTCCAGTGTTTGTTACGAGTACTGGTTCGGACATCTATTAGGCAAGCAATGTAGGCAGTATAACGTCCTAGGGCCTAAACTTTGAACATAATATCATGCTTGTAATTTTATTTTTATTTATTTTACTAGCTGTCCCTGCGAACTTCGTACCGTCTCAGAATTAAATAACGTGACAAAGTTCAAAAAATATATAAGGTGTAAAATAATTAACCTTAAAAACTTTAAGAGGTGCTTTAGACCATCGAACTGAACAACTTTCACTATGGGACCACCTCTGAAATCACGAAAAAAAAAATGAGCTGTTTTATACATTTTGGTCGAGTAGGTATTGAACTTTTGTATGAAACAGCTGATTTTTTATTTTTCGTGATTTCGGAATTGGTCACATAGTGAAATTTGTTCAGTTCGATGGTCTAAAGCACCTCTTAAAGTTTTTAAGGTTAATTTTTTTACACCTTATATCAAGTTACATAAAAAAATGTCTGTCTTGATAATAAACTAACCCGCACTGGACTAGCGTGGTTGACTATAGTCCAAATCCCCCTTTATAAACTTCCAAACCATGACAGAACAAAATAACCTCAGGCCCCAAGTGCCCGGCAGCTCTGGAGAACCTCGCGATAATGACGGCAGTCAACGGGTTCCCGGAGCACAGGGTGCTAAGAATTCCCGGGTGAGATCGATCCTCCGTCAACGAAATCATGCAACTACGAAAATGGACTCCGAATAAACTAAAATAAGAGAGTAAAGGACAGATCAAACAATTGAATAAATCAAACTATACAATCTTATTACCTCCGTATTATTTAATTTCTGAACGCACCCTGTTTGACAGGTACGAACAGGGATAAGGGATAATAAAATTGTGGCTTTTACTATTTTCCTTACATATTCGTCATATTTTCTCCCTTTTTAAACCTTCCTTCTACTTTTACAAATATTTCAAAACGAAAATTAGCCAAATCATTCCAGCCGTTCTCAAGTTTTAGTGAGACTAACAAACATC
Source organism: Amphipoea lucens (assembly GCA_947508005.1). NCBI lineage: Eukaryota > Metazoa > Arthropoda > Insecta > Lepidoptera > Noctuidae > Amphipoea > Amphipoea lucens. The sequence continues at coordinate 2,637,301 of OX382364.1, forward strand.
ATTTCATTTTTATATACTTGTAGATTTATTTCCGGCGACACAGGTCCTTATGTAAATACCTTAACCTAAACATACATATTACCCGAATTACCCATATTTGCCTTATTATTATACGTAATACCCGAAGGGTTAAACTAAGTATAGTATCTAAACCTACATATAGTCAGTTATGTTAAAGTCCCACGTAATACATGGACAAAACGAAGGTCATGTCAAACGCCCATGTAACACCCACTCTCATGAAGATCGGAGACGCTACACTCGAAGTCGTGGACGAGTATATTTACCTAGGACAAACTGTCCAGTTAGGTAGGTCCAACTTCGAGAAAGAGGTCAATCGTCGAATCCGACTCGGCTGGGCAGCGTTCGGGAAACTACGCAATATCTTCTCGTCCCACATACCGCAGTGTCTCAAGACGAAAGTCTTTGACCAGTGCGTGTTGCCAGTGATGACATATGGCGCTGAAACGTGGTCGCTCACAATGGGCCTTATTAGAAGGCTGAAAGTCACTCAAAGGGCAATGGAGAGGGCTATGCTTGGAGTTTCCCTGCGGGATCGAATCAGAAATGAAGAGATCCGCAGGAGAACCAAGGTAACCGACATAGCCCGAAGAATTGCCAAACTTAAGTGGCAGTGGGCAGGGCACATTGCTCGCAGAACAGATGGCCGATGGGGCCGAAAGGTTCTGGAGTGGCGACCGCGTACCGGAAGGCGTAGCGTTGGAAGGCCTCCCACAAGGTGGACCGACGACCTTGTGAAGGCCGCAGGAACTCGTTGGATGCGAGAAGCACAAAACCGGTCGAAGTGGAGGTGCTTGGGGGAGGCCTATGTCCAGCAGTGGACGTCTTTCGGCTGAAATGATGATGATGAATAGGGGGTGTAGCGGTATCTACAACGCCACATGCGAACAACGCGTCATACTGACGTCACGCAAATCCTGCATCTCGCAAACAGAGTTTACCGCGCAACTAGCATAGATACAACGGCCCGACATGAATCATTGGGCAGTTGCCCGCCAGACACAACACCCGTCTGGTCGGAGGATCCTCACTTTTCTATGGAGGTTGAGTGAACTTTACACCCTGTTCCTCATACCTCTATAGGGGGACTAATTGCCATCAAACGGGTAGAAATCCTCCAGACTCCGGGCGGCTACTGAGAAACTGATGGCAAAACTCAATAACACTTTGCCCGACCTGGGAATCAAATCCAGGACCCCACGCTCAGCAGTAACGCTTACGACCACTACACCTACGAGGCAGTCTTTCTAAAGATTTAAAAGCATTACTATTCAGCCGGTAAACGTGCAATGTTGATAAAATTAATTAAGGTTTCTACATAATCAGACTGGTTCCAATGCTGGGGCACAGGCCTTGTCTGGCAGAAACTGGGCCATATTCTACTATGCAGGCCTAGCAAGGCCAGAAGAAAGGCTTCCACTTACAATATACTTTCATAATTGTTACTTTTATAAGTTCCCAAAAAGTTTTTGATAACATCTTTTAACGATACCGATTTTTATTTTTTTAAATGTCGCAGCATCATGCTGCCTTTTGGCCCAGTGTAGGAGTTTCTGTTTCATTTTTCTTTTTGTTACTTTTTTATATTTTACTGTGTTTTGTTTAGTTTGTAATCTTCCTGTACGAGTCGCAATAAATACTTTTTATTTATTTCTTTATTTTGTTTCTTTCTTTCTTTCTTTATACCCATGTTCTATAGGAGTCAGTTTTCTATCGAATTATTTTCTCAAAATTCTGACATGATGGAATTTTTTTGAGTATATTTCCCGTAATCAACATACCAAAATCAACATTAAAAAAACACACACACTTCTTAAACATAAAAAAAGACGGGTTGCACTCCGGGAGTGCCGGCAGAAGTGAAAACTTGAATATTAACGTTGAAATAAATCAATTATTAATTGAATTAATATAACTCATTTTTTTTCACTATTTCTGCGTCCCTTTTTTCATTAATAGATGCACTTTGTTCAATTTCCATATTTTAAACACTTTATATACACGAAATACACGAATGTTACGAATACACAGCAGTGTGTCCACGTCCACTTCCACTTCGACTTCGACTTTGACTTCGATTTCGACTTTGACTTCGACTCCGACTTCGACTTCGACTCCGACTTCTACTTCGACTTTGACTTCGACTTCGACTTTAACTTCGACTTCGACTTTGACTTCGACATCGACTTTGACTTCGACTCCGACTTCGACTTCGATTTCGACTTCTACTTCGACTTTGACTTCGACTTCCGCTTCCACTTCCGCTTCCACTTCCACTCCATCCAATCCATCCATCCATCCATTGTCGTGTGTCACTAAACTTGGTTCACTTCGGTTGGCGCCGCCGTAGAAAGAGAGGCGGGGGGGGGGGGGGGAATCTCTCCTGACGGTCACGTGTCCTGACGCGATGCCCTGACGCGAGTTTAACATTTTTTACCCATTACAAAAAGTGTTCAACGCCGCTAAAGAAGTTTTCACTTCAAAAAAGGTAATTCGTAGTAGGTCTGTGTGGTCTATAAACGATAACAACGTTATGCGCAGTGTGCAAGCTAATATTGCAAGCCGAATTTCACCAATTGGATAGCAATCGGTTCCCGACTCACTAATTACTTGGCACGTTGTTCATTAGGCAAGTTCTGCCTTCGGCGAATACTGTGAGTGAGCTAAATACTAGACAGTAACGTTTCGACACCTGTGTTTGAATATAATAATCTATACAAATCTACAGGGTGAAATTGAATTCACGGGCATCCTTTTAAGGGGTCATTGTAATCATTATTATGAACAACTTTTACCATGGAACCAAACCTAAAATCGCGAAAAAAAATCAGCTCTTCCCTACATTTTGACGAGTTATGTGAACACAAATGCAAGAAACAGCTGATTTTTTTCGCGATTATATGTTTAATCCCATAGTAAAAGTGGTTCATAATGATGAGTACAATGACCCCTTAAAAGGATGCCCGTGAATTCAATTTCACCCTATACATCCATACAAATATATAAAATTGAAGTGTCTTTCTGTTTGTTCCGGCTAATCTCCGAAACGGCTGGACTGATTTTGACGGGACTTTCACTGGCAGATAGCTGATGTTATAAGGAATAACTTAGACTTTTATTTTAGAAAAAGAATTAGTAAAGAGTGAAGCCGCGAGCTCAGCTAGTTTTAGAAATAAAAATTTTGGTTTGACAGATTTTGTATAGAGAATATGTAAAACTACCATAGATAGGTTTTTGTTTATTGCTAAATGGGCCCGCTCTTGACCTCGATCACGCCTGATGAAAAGCGATGGATGAGGTCTATGATAGAACGAGCGTGCCCAGAAGATGCCTAAGGCACTGGAACTCCCACGCATCGACGAAACACAGCAGGCTGCTTGACGCCGGACTCCGATGGGAGGGTGGCCGCAAACCAGGCGGGCGTTAGCCCTACCAACGCAAGGGAAGAATTGGCCAGTCAAATTAGGTATTGGGTGTGACTGTCCAGGATGCGCCGAGCGCTCGGTTCAGTTGAATAACTGGCGGAACAAACTGCGCTACACTTCTTCATGCATCCCAAAACCTAAACCTAATTCTTCAGCTAAGGGGCCGTCTCCACGAGCGAGAGAATCGCGGCGATAGTCTCGCCGTGCCGTCAAATTTTCGCCGCGATACTATTGCCGTGAGGAGACACGTTCTAAGAGTGTATAGAAATACGTGGCACGACGATAATAACGCCGCGATTCTCTCGCTCGTGGAGACTGCCCCCAAGAGTTATTTTACGATTGAAAAACCGGCATTTAATGTAAAATTTATTCATCTCGAAAATAAAATGCTCTGTATACTTACTTAAAACATAACTTTATTTTGAGAGAAGGTTATTTTTTGCAGAGTTCTGAAATACGTTGTCTTGATTGATCGGGAGCTTATTATGATTGATTGGGCTTATTGGAAACTTCTGGATATCTTTCTTTCTTCATCAGGCTTAAGTACTGTGAGAGGGATTTATGAAAGTGTTGTTAAAGTTAACTTTTTACTTCATAATTTTTAATTTTATCTTTTAGAAACTGTGTCATTAATTTCTGAAATTGGTTTTAAACCGTTTTAATTAAGGAAATCACACTAATATTATAAAGGCGAAAGTTTGTGAGTGTGTGTGTGTGTGTTTATATATTTGTTACTTCTTCACGCTCAAACTGCTGGACCAATTTTGATTAAGTTTTGTATGAAGGTAGCTGACACCCTGGATTAACATATAGGCTAGGTTCTTCTCCATAGGTACCTACACTTTGGAATGGGCAACTAGCTTCATCTTTCTGACTGACCGACCCCTTGACAATTCAAAAGTGCCTGTAATTGGTTTAATTGAAATAAATGCTTTGAGTTTGAGTTTTTGAGTTTGCTACTTTTTATCTCGATATTCCCACGGGATCGAAGCTTATGCAGGTGAAACCGAGGGGCGCAGCTAGTAAATAAATAAATTATATTATGATCTCGTTTTACATGAAATAATTTACACAAAGTAAAGTGCCTGTTGTGCCCGTGGAGGCCTATGTCCAGCAGTGGACGTCTTTCGGCTGAAATGATGAAAGAGCCAGTTTGGGTTCGAACCGCTGCTGTTCGAACTCGTAAGTCGCGGCCATTACCACTGGGCCACCACTGCTCTTCTGCCCATCTATGACGTAATAACCATTTACATCACCATTACTTCGGGTCATCGATCTAGATAATCGTCTTAAGCCCCTACACCAGGCTATGCGCGAGACTCAATTTACTACACTAAAGCAATTTTATGGCTTCGATACAATAATTGGTTTATCGCCTCTCCCATTAAACTGAATAATTAATACAGGCTTTGTAGTTCTCCGGGGAATATGGGTAAGTGTTCTAGATACATAAAAGATGTACGAGTATTGAGTAAAAAAAATGATCAGAGTTTTGAATAGAATAGAATAGGTCTTTATTTGCTTAGAATGTAGGTAGGTACATAAAAAATAAGTTGTTAAATTATATAATAGAACCCATGTACATTCTGCCTTAATATAGCATGCAAATGTAATAGGTTCTTCTCCATAGGTATCTACGCTTTGGAATGGGCAACTAGCTTCATCTTTCTGACTGACCGACCCTTTGACAATTCAAAAGTGCCTGTCATTGGTTTAATTGAAATAAATGCTTTGGGTTTTGAAAGCGGTAATCTTTCGCACTGCCAGACGGATTTGTAAAATTCTTTTGATTTTCACACCACGCTATGACTCATAGGAGCCGAACAAAAATAAAAAATATCGGTAAGAATGCTAAGTGAAAACGGTAAGAGCGCGTGCAGGCGATGCGATTCGACAGGGTGGGTCGGGAAAACGACTGTCAAAGATCCACGAATGACAGCCGGGACCAACCGCGAGGCACGGAGGGGTCTCGGTATGTAAAGATGGTCACCCATCCACAGACCGACCGCGGCAAGCGTAGCTTAACCTTATCAATTGACCTGTGTGATTGTTATTATTTAGCCACGGGCCCCTCGACTAATAGAGAAGTATAGAAGAAAAAGATATATTGCGCCGACCTCAATAAACTGCGATAAGGGTAGGAGAATTATGATTATTTTATGTCTAACGAATGAACCCCATAATCAGCCTATAATGTTCCCACTGCTGGGACACAGGCCTCCTCTCTGTGAGAAGGAGTGGGCCGTAATCCACCACACGGGCCCAGTGCGGTTTGGTAGATGTCACATTATGTGACATCTATCTTGTGACTCACATATCTTCGAATTTTTGGTTCTAGGACATGCCGGTTTCCTTACGATCTTTTCCTTCACCGTTTTGAGAGCAGTGATGATAAAATAATTTGCACAAAGTAAAACGCCTGTCTGGGTTCGAACCTACAATCCATAAGTCGTGGCCGTTACCACTAGGCTACTACTGCTCGAATGAACACACGTTCTTATTCTTAGATAACACTTTATAAATAGTTATAGGCTGTATGCTACTAGTTGTTGCCTGTTTACTTTTATAATGTAACGCCAGATGGCGCCACTTTGTACGCGGCTGTCGCCTGTCATGTTATTGTAAAACTTTCTGTGCAATGGGTGAACTAGCTAATAAAAACGTTTATTAAGTTCAAACTAAAAGAAGTCTTGTTTATTAACCTAATCTCAATACTTATTTCCCTCTTTTGTTGTCCGTATCATAAATAGAACAACTTCCATACGGGTAATTTCATATGTACACGTCCTAAATCTCTCATTCCGTTGAGGATTACACAAGAACACTGGACAGACGTTAGTAGGTTACCTAGTCTAAAACTGCGGGGTAATTGCGTAACACGTTTCGAATGCAGGCTTTGTACAAAATATTGACATCTTCGCTCTTCTAATCAGTAAATTTAGTGGCCTTGTTCGTGACACTATTTTGGAAATTGCTCCGTAATATTCTTAGCTCTTAGACTGTATTTATAATTTCTTGTTGTTGTATCTTTTTTATTTTGCATGCCTGTTTAGTGTTAAGTTTTATTATTAATACTAATGTAATTTTATTTTAACTATCACATTGTAAGCTCACATCGCATTAGTTTTATAACTTTTCTTTATAATATGTGGAAAATGTCGTGGGTTATAAATTTAATCACTCTGTAGCTCATATTTTATGTAATTTTGTAATGTGTAACCGTTTATTTTCCCAAATAAATAAAATAAAATAAAAATACACTATCTGTAGCAATGGCTTTCATTTTTACAGTTCAAAAACATTCATTGCGTTGTTTACGTTGTTTGTCAATCATACTTTAAAAACTAGATGAGGTCGGCGTTTCCTCTGAGAAGAAAGGCCGAAACAAACTCAGCGGTCACAGTCTCTTTTAAAGTCCAGACAAAATCTTTGTCAGATCATGTAGATCGATGTCTGAGATAAAAAACGAGGTACCAATAAACATAAAGAAAAATAAAAGAAAAACATATTCAGGGTTGATTTTTCATTAGTCTAATAACTTTTATCTGAAGAATAAATATTGCGGTTAGACAGTTTTTATACTTATAGACAATACTAGCTGTGCCCGCGACTTCGTTCGCGTGCATGACGGAAAACGTTTTAATTTTTTTGCGCGGAACCCTAATTCTTTTTCTAAAATAAAAGTAGCCTAAGTTACTCCTTAAAACATCAGCTATCTGCCAATGAAAGTCCTGTCAAAATCGGTTTAGCCGTTACAGAGATTAGCCGGAACAAACAGACAGACAAAAATTATAAAAAATGTTATATGTACTGTGTATACATCCATATGCATTTAGTAAAAAGCGGTTATTTTAATATTACAAACAGACACTCTAATTTTATTTATTTGTATACATAGATGTCAAACTGTCATAATTATTCTCCAGATAAAAGTTATTAGACTCTTGCAAAATTAGCCCTTAAAGAAATAAAGCGACACTATGACATTTTGGAATGTCAGTATTTCGGAAGTACATAATTTGTTAATATAAATATCAAGCTGTTTGCAACAAGTAAGTGGTATAATGTAACAGTAAACATGTTCCGTTGCATGTATACTTTGCAATCAAAGACTCGGTTCGAACCCAGACAGGCGCTTTACTTTGTGTACTTAAATAATTTCATTACGAAACGGTGAAGGAAAACATCGGGAGAAAATCGGCATGTTCTAGAACCAAAACTTCGAAGACATGCGACATCTACCAACCCGAAGCCCGCGTGGTAGATTACAGCCCACTCCCTATCTAAAAGAGGAGGCCAGTGTCCCAGCAGTGGGAACATTATAGATTGATTATGTTGTGAATCCTCCACCTTTCAATCAAACTGAATCAATTTGGGTGACATTTTCCGTTTAACATTCTCCTTACAATACCTACCTCATTATCTGTCTATCCCTTTAAATCCATACACGCGTGATGTATATTAATTCCACACGCAGCTCCAAAGCCTCCATCATTGTTAATCTCTGACATCTATCGCCTATAATTAAGAATTCCCTTTGGCATTTCTATTGAGAATTATTTAGAGCTATATTGAGATTTTAAAGGTTAAAACTTTGAGTAGTCGTCATTATGTGCTAAATATAGAAAATCAGAGATCGATTTCTATAACTGACTGGTCGTTGTTGCTTTAACCAACGAACATTCCAATAGCCTTCTACTTTAGCTGTGTGACTAGTATAGCTAATGAAACAATGACCTTTTAATCATTGGACATAGCTTGCAGAATAAGCAAACTGAATTGGCGGTGGGCTGGCCATGTTTATCGAAGGACAGATGGCCGGTGGAGTAGACGAGCCCTGGAGTGGAGACTGCGTAGTGAGGGGTGCCCTTCAGCTAGATGGACCGACGACCTAAAGAAGGTGGCTGGGACAGACTGGATGCGGAAGGTGTAGGACAGGGCATTGTGGCGCAGCCTGGGACAGGCCTATGTCCAGCAGTGGACTGCGATGGACTGAGTTGATCGAATAATTGGAAGCATTTAATAATAGATTATTCAAACATTCCAAGGGCATAAAGCAGTGACTTATGTCACTGACGCTCGACTGTCGAATCCCTCGTAACGCCTCGAGGGATTCGACAAAAGCTCGCCCTAGACGAAGATACCTTTATTTCTGAGGAGAATACTCTACTGTCTCTTCACACATAACATAAATAAATTATATTTTCAAATAAGTTTTTTTTGTGGTAAAAGTTTTCATGTGAATTTTTACTTGAGGTTCCAAATTCAAGTCACATTATAGACCAACAAGTTATAATGAAATTTTGTACAGTATTATAACCCAAGGCCTATAATGACTTACTTTAGGTTAGATTTGCATGACATAAATAATTTGACATTGGCAAGCAGAGGTGTCAAAAACTTTAATTTTGTTTTCATTGAATTTGGTAACGTAGACGTTATATAACGAAGGCAATTCGTGTTATTCACAGGTTTCTACCAAGTCAATAACAAGGAAAAGCTTAACAAGTAACAACAAACAGTTTATAAGAACTTTAACAAAGACAATTTTCGTAATAATATAACCCACAACGCTGTCCACAGGTACACCACAAAATAGATTAGAAAAAAAAATGGTTATAGCTAGAGGTTTTAGTAGCAGCACGTGCAGTAATTAGTTGTTTAACCGGTCAAGCGTCGCGGTTCGCTGATCGGCGACGAAACAATAGAAAATCAATTGTGTCTCATTAGCGGAGCTTGACAGATTAAGAGACTCGTAAAGGAACATTACTTGTTGTTGTGATCTTGTTTTCGAAGCTGCAATAATCTGTAGTCATCATTTATTTTCGTTGTTTATATGTATTTATTTATGTATCTATTATACAGCATTATATATGTATCTACCAGTGGCGAAGGGTGAATTTATGACAGAGATAAGCCGGAGCAAAAAAAAAGGCCTAAAAAAATTTCAATTATGAATAGTGTGGTTATGTTCTGAATTTTCAAAGGGAAGCCGGTAGGAATCGAGTTGTATGGTACCTTCGCCACTGGTATCTATGTATTTATTATTTTTTTATTTATTTATTATTATTTGCCTGTGACGTCCTACTGCAGGGCAAAGGCCTCCCTACTCTCTTTCCACCTCTCTCTGTCCAAAGCTGCAAAGGACCAGCTCTTGTTGAAGGAGTCCAGCTCATCCCGCCATCTCCGTCTGCGCCTGCCACGATGTCGTTTGCCATTAAGAGGGACCCGACGACGGGACGGACGTTTTTATATCCACGTAATCACTGTCCATTCTAAGGTTGCCTGGAAGAGATCGCAGAAAGCGATAAGGCCGCCCATTGTATGTTTTATATAAATAATCGTTTCTTTTTTGTTTTGTTTTTTTCTGGTGTACAATAAAGTATATATAAATAAATAAATAGTACTTATGTAAATATTATATTGTTAAAGAAGTCAGGATTAATATTAAAAAAAAAAAACACTTTAATTCGTAAGGTTTCTTAGAGACGTTTCGACTATGTAACAAACTGGTTGGAATGGATTTGGTAAAATATTCGCGCTTATAAATAAGATTAGATCTGTAATTAAATGATGACCCGGTTTTATAATACTCTCACAGTTTAAAGATAAAGGAGATTGAAGAACTTAAGCGTTTTAATTTCATGGTGACAGAATAATCTTCTTAACATTTTTGAATCGAAAGCACAATATAATAAACTTAACGATAAAAAGATAAATAAATAGTTATTATCAACATTTTTAAGAGTATTTGTAGAATTCAAACGTTAAAAAAACGATGGTCCTTAAAATTAAAAACGTCCAATACGACTTCGTGTAAAATTCGGCACGAATTTTTTGCAGTAACTCATGTCCAGGTGGGAGGTCCTCAGCGGACATGAGTTATCTTGAGTAAACTGGAAGTCTTTAAACAGACTCCGGACCCAGGTTGGCCGAAGCAAGGAAAACCTGTTCAGGTGGAAATTTATAGGCGACTCCGCCTTAGAGTGTAAATGTGGTGCTGTTCCACAAACGATGGGACACTTAATATCGTGCCCTGCGTGTCCTGTCAGCTGCACGTTACAGGAACTGATGGACGCTAGTGATGGCGCCAAACAAGTGGCCGAATTCTGGGCCGAGTACATTTAGATTGCCATCGACACGCTAAGAAGAAGAAGATTTTGCAGTCATACATTAACTAAATATTTAATGTATGACTGCAAATCATTAATTACATTAATTAAAATGAATATAAATTACTTACCATTCCTCCTACAGTAAAAGCAGATCACACAGTTTCAGTCATTTTATAAACACTTTAAATTCACATTTTACTCCAAATAACTGCTCAAAAGTATTCAGTTTTTATGTTAAACATGTTAAAAGTTACTCAGTAAAACAAAATCACTCAAAACCAAACGTAAAAGTAACTGCTACATATTGTTTTAATAGAAAAAAAAATCACATAACCTTATTAAAATGATTATATTGATAATAATTATCATAAAATAAACTCACATACACATATTAATAGTTATAATTTGAAATCTTTGAAAATTCCACAAAGACTCGAAAGTTTTCGCGTAGCCCGTAGCGCGTAGGCTGGCGTAGCGATCGTCCGCTACGAGGTCTACGAATCGACTGAGGTGAACGATACCCGGCAGTTCCTCTCGAATGTAGTCGAATAAAGTCTCTAACAAATAAATAAACCGAATGTTCTCAATAGGGAATATGGGAATAAGTTACGCCGTTTCTTCCAAAGTGTAATTAAAGGTGACTTTAGGGATGACGCTGAATCACATCTTATTGTTAAAGTTCGGTGAGTTCTGCATTGCTACAAAGCCATTGTAAATAATTACCTGTTACACATCAGAGAAGAATTTTCGCATTTTAACCTCGAGCTTAATCTGTCAAAAATATCTCTAATATAGCTACATTTTTGACAAGTATTTGACATTGATTAGTGCGGAAATGGGATTGCATTTGCAACTAGATTTTGAACGATTTTAAATACGGTACGGGAATTGGCCTTTATGCGTCGGTACGCTAAATGTTAGATCTTAATAAAAAAACATGCATTCAGAATCAACCTTTTTTTATTCTGAAACTTCAAAATTTGCAAACTGTAAAGAGTTTGGAAAGGAGATGTTCGATTTTGGGCTACCAGTATTTACATAGTGGTATTTATCTATTAACCCCCTTATTGATAATCCTATTTTATCTCTATTTTATCGTTCACGTCTTTCTTTGACTTTGTCAGTTGTCTTTGAATCGTTGTGTTCGCGCGTGTTGAATTTGATGTGTTTCGGATACTTTAGTTTCATTTTATAATTATAACGAAACCAGTGTTTTCGAAATTCGTGTGTTGTTTTTTTTATCACAGATAATACATAGACAAGTGGATCAAATGTCATAGTCAAAGTGACATTTCGCATATTGCTGTCCACCATATTTATGTTGTGTTGCTCTCCGTGACCAAGTTAATTTGAATTTACTTTGAAACGAAGTAGAATTATCATTGAAAAACGGTTAGTATATTATATGTTTAACGATATTAACATATAGTGCTAGCTCAGGCTCCATACATTTCTGGAACATATCCTTTTTTGTAGTTTTAAAAATGCCGACTAATGTAGTAAAGTATGAATTTTTTATTATAATGTGAACATAATTTTTTGGTCTTGCAATTTTTTTTTTTTAATGAATTTTGTTCAGGAATTTTACAGAAACTTCCCCACACTGAAGTAAGATTAAAATAATACTGCTATGAGAGGTGGTGGTAGACCCCAGGGAATACCTACGGAGTATTGTATTATCTGTGCCTACAGGCATCTTATGAAACAAGTTTATTGGTTTTAATTTCATATAAGAGCATCCGGTTTAGAGGCTTCGCAGTAAATAAAATTGTTTATTTTCCACATGAAACCGTATTACAAGATTTCTACTAACACGTACGATCATAGATTCGTATAATAATCTTTTGAGTACAAAAACCAATGTTGAACATAAATTATATTGCTATTTTATTTATTATGTTATTATTTATTAAATTACTCAATTTATTATTTTTTAAATGTAATCGGTTATGTTATTTTAAATTTTTAGGTTTTAAATTATATTCCGTATTTTGTTATTTTAAATTTTAATGTTTTATTTATTACTAGCTGCGCCCCGCGGTTCCACCCGCGTAAATGTCGATCCCGTGGAAATATCGGGATAAAAACTATCCTATGTCCTTTTCCGGGACTCAAACTATCTCTATACCAAATTTCATCTAAATCGGTTCAGTGGTTTAGGCGTGAAGAAGTAACAAACATATAAACACACACACACACATACACACACCCCCACAAACTTTCGCCTCTATAATATTAGTGTGATTTTTATTTTGTTTGAATTTGTATATTTGGATATTATTTAATATTTTTATGTTGTGTTAAATGTATGTACTTGTGATTTAATGCATAGCTTTTGTCTGACTAAATAAATGAAATTGAATTGATTGAAATGTCAAAGATTAAGACACCGATTGCCGATGAGACATTGATTGCCACTGAGACCCTCAAGCGCCCAAATACAAATGTAACCTTATGGGCAACTATAGCTTTGAGCTGCTTGGGTCAAAACGTTCGGGCCTATGGGGTCAGGAGTGCGCATCTCCTTTGCCGGCTAGTCGACAGTTTACGTGACCGAGAGAGATTTGGGTCGTTGATTGGCCAAAGAATTAGCATTGACATTCAACGTGGCAATGCTGCCAGTCTTCTGGGCACGTTTTCGAATGACAGCTATGCAGACGAGTACTTCTTCTTCTTCTACCTAGTATAATTAGTTAGTTATCTATATATCGCAGCCAACTGGTTAAATTAGCCGTTTAATTAACCGCCTGTCCTTTGGAAGTAGTGCTCGCCTTGCTTCACTCTCTTTGCTCGTACGTGGCTGATCACAGTTCTAACCTAACCCAACCCATTTGGTCGGGGTGCCCTGGGTAAGTTACTGCGAACAATTCGGCTCTCGCGTGATTGGTTACCGTTCCAACCTAAACTATAATATTGAATATCATTCAGGCCGTTAGTTTAACGGCCGCCGTTTAGTTAAAAGGCCAGGCAGTTAGCTAAACGGCTAATTAAACCAATTGGCTGCGACGTATACATACAATAAACATGTAAAATTGAAATGTTAAAGCCAATCTTTCTCATAAAAACGTAGTCGTACGTCGTAACTTCAACTTATTAACAATTCATGTAGAAATCAGACACTGCAGTTGTTTATTATTTATATTTTAATGATTTTTTAATGAACCGAGTGGATGTAGCTTCCTTTGCAAGTTGAATTTTGTAAAACTTTTGTTTTTGAAGTAAATATTTAAATGAGTTACGGAAACAAATAAATGAGTCGTGGAGTTCTTGTCTTGTAGGATTTGTTGGAAACCTGATAGATTTTGTTAAAAGTATTAGTTGTTGGGTTATTTAGAAATAATAGCCGATCGTAAGCTTTTCAATGGAAAATAGAGAATTATTCGTCATGATGACCTTCTCTTGTTTTGTGTTTCTTTGCGCGCCGGCAAATAATAAGTTTTGGTGACTTACGAGTATGTAAAGGTTGTAACACGGAAATTTAGCGGTGGGTCTCAATTTGCTTAACAAGTAATTTCTATGGCTGTACAAGCCAGCTCATTCATCATCTGCCTAGCCTTTTCCCAACCATGTTGGGGTCGGCTTCCAGTCTAACCGGATGCAGCTGAATACCAGTATTTTACATGGAGCGACTGCTTATCTGACCTCCACAACCCAGTTACTGGGTAATACGGCACCCCTTGGTAAGACTGGTTGTCAGACTTTCGGGCTTCTGAATACCAGTAACAAATTGTCAAAGATCCACGAATGACAGCCGGGACCAACCGCTTAACGTGCTTTCCGAGGCACGGAGGGGTCTCGGTATATAAAGATGGTCATCCATCCAAAAACCAACTGCGACAACCGTAGCTTAACCTGATCGATCGAACCGTGCGGCTGTTATCTCCACTACCCAGTTTCTACTTAATAGGATACCTTTTGGTAAGATTGGCTGTTAGACTTTCGGGCTTCTGACGACCTGTAACGGCTGTCAAAATTGTACAAATGACAGCTGGGAGGCTTAAAGTGCTTTCCGAGGCACGGAGGGATCCAGTTGAGCCATCTTTAAATACCAAGACCCCTCAGTGCCTCGAAAAGCGCGGAAAATGTAACTAATCGATCGACCCTTGCTGTAACTACTTAGCCACAAACGCCTCAAAACAGACATATTATTTAAAAACATTACGCAAAACTTATCTGAAAAGCTACATCGCGTAACGGAAACATAAGTAAGTAATTTCTCCAAAAGCATTCATGCAGAACCGTTTGCATTTTGATGAAAAATCACATTTCAGATGCAGACGTCAGCTTAATAACTTGAATCGTTCGTGCTTGTTCAAACAATTGTATAAGACGTTTAAAGAGATTAATGTTAAGCGCACTATTGATATAGAATAGAATACTCTTTATTATGTACACTATATAAATCTATACTATAATAATATTATAAAGAGGTAAAATTTGATTGTAAGTTTGTATGTAGGGGGTAATCTCTGGAACTACCAGTCGGATTTGAAAAATTCTTCTTGCATTTGATAGCCCAACTCTTGAGGAAGGCTATAGGTTATTTAACGTCACGCTATCACCCTTAGGAGCCGAGCAAAAGCGCTATGTGGAAACGAAGTGATCGAGCAGGAGACGCGGGCAAGTGATGCAATACGACGAGATGCGTCGAGGGAATAAGAAATATCACGCGAACGAAGTCGCGGGCAGCAGCTAGTTACAGATATAAATATAGAAACTTATTGACACAATGGGCGATGTTTTGCTTTTTATTTTCTTTTTTTTTTTTTGCTATCTCAGTTTGATTTATATTGATTCAGTATTTCAGTCCAGCGTTTGAATTTTAGTTACTTATACAGGGTGAAATTGAATTCATGGGCATCCTTTTAAAGGGTCATTGTAATCATCATTATGAACAACTTTTACTATGGGACCAAACCTGAAATCGCGAAAAGCGATAAGACCACGCGAACCAAGTCACGGGCAGAAGCTAGTTCATATATTTTTTTCCGACCTTTCCAACGGGGTACCTGATAAGAACTTTCGATTAAAATTGTTTTGGTAAATTGAAAAACTCGCTGTCAAATTATTACTTTTATAGTTTTCTGTAATAAAATGAGCAAAAGTAATTTAAATATGTTTGCCATAACCACAGATATAGATACACCTAGATAACGCAAGAGCACCTACTTCGCGTGCCAAAAATCGCACCAGTTTACGATCGAAAATCATAAGCCGCCACTTTCGCGCTCAGTCCAGCGTACTGCTGGCTGGGTGAGCGTGAGCGAGAGAGCGCGAGCTTGTGACGTCATAGTAGGTAGTTAAAAAGTGGCACGCTTAGTTTTCATACAGTTTGTGATACTTGCGTTATCTAGGTATATCTATATCTGTGGCCATAACCAATGTAAGAACCTTGTTTTTTTTTTTTTAGTTGGCATTCATCACATGCGTTGTTCGATGTTAATTTCAATATAATCAGTAATCTAATCTACATTCGCGGTTTATTTGCCAAAAATGTAAAAAATATGAGTTTATGAAAAAATAACTTTAAATTCCACACTATAAAGTTCAGTAGCATTTTTATATTTTTTTCAATAGTGCTAGTCACTCTGAAATCAACTTAGTTACTATTAAAATAAAGTTGATATTTGTTTTACTTGAAATTATATTAATTTGAAACATAAGTTTGAACTTTGCTCATTAAATTATTATTATGTTACTAGCTGTGCCCGCGACTTCGTTCGCGTGGATGTCGAGTGTTAATAATGTGTCGAGAGAAGGTGTAGGTGTACTACTCCTCCATTGAAAAGGAACAATCTTTTTTCTCTTTCGGGGAACCCTAATTCTTTTTCTAAAATAAAAGTATCCTTATAATATCAACTATCTGTCAGTAATCCCATTAAAATCGGTCCAGCTGTTTCGGAGATTAGCCGGAACAAACACACAGACAAAAAATTTAAAAATTGATTTTTTGTTATAAGTACCTACCGACTACCGTATCCTAACTAATATTATAAGTGCGAAAGTAAGTTTGTTTGTTACCTTTTCACGCCTAAACCACTGAACCGATCATTCTGAAATTTTGATAGTTTATTATTTCGATAGTTTATTGAATTGAAATCATAACAAACGTGTCACCGCACTACGAGGGTCATTATCCATTATCTGTAGTGTGTCTGTGCGCTTAGTACACGCACATCACGCCGCCGCGCGCCAGTGCAGCGCAGTGATGTCGAAATAAAAAAATATTAAGCATTTTCAAAGTTAATGCTTTTGAGCTGAAATTTTGTACAGAGATTCTAGACCAGATACACTCTTCAACCCGTTTGTATTGATATACCCTTTCCGTAACACCCTGTATAGATAAAATATCCTCACTTTGCTTTATATTCACGATTACCTCATAATGTACCTACAGGGCCTCAAGTCTGCTATTACAATAGTGTCAGAATGGTCTATCATTGGTTTCATAATTGTTGATTTTGACAAGTTTGGTAATCTATTAATATAATGGCGTCATTATGACTTTCCAATGGTCAACCACTGACACTCCATTGAAAGAAATGGCATTGAATGGTAATCTCGTACATAATGACAAATGAGTGACTGACCTAAGCGGTAATCTGCAAAAATTTTGACAGTTCATTTGACCAGTGACCTACCATTGGAACGTCATTGTGCAGTCATTGCTTTTTAAGCTCGGTAACAAAGTGTTTGCTTATTATTTCGTGTTTGTGGAAATGAAAAATCTATTCACTACGAGCACATATTCTCGAGCTAGCCAACGCAGTGGATGCTAGCGAAAGAAGACGGGCGGAATGCAGAAGACGTCGTCGAGCCCGTCGCTTGGCGAGAATGCATACAAACCCCTTTACTGATATTCCCGAGGCGGAGTTTTTAATAACGTTTCGCCTTGGAAAGGACTCAGTAAGGGGCTTAATCGAAGAACTCATTCCCCTTATGGCTAGACCGCGTCGAAACACTCAAATGAAAATAAATAACTAAAACACCGGCCGTTAGAAATAAGAAGTCGGTTAAAAACAGAAGTAATGTCACGTTTGACTTTAGCTAAACAGATAAAATATTATTGAGAAACTTAATGTTTTTGCTATTTACGAACTTCTATCTACTTCAGATTGCATATAACACTAATAAATAATATTTAAAAATATATATAAATGAAATCTGGCATGAATAAATGTTTAAATTTAGTAGTAGTTTTTCGAAAATCATTTCTACTAACGGGTTTTATTATAATGGCAATACGACAATGTCATTCTACCACGATTCTATTACGACTACATTGCGAGACCACTGACCGACCAATGATCGACCATTATGAATTTGCAGATTACGAACTTTTAGCAAAATGACAATGGGATCGTGTTGGAATGATGAATTTTTAAAAAATAGCAGACTTGGGGAGAATGTAGAAATAGTTTTCGCCACCGCTAAGGGCGTATCTGATGGCATGATTTAGGTGTAAATTGTTCGTTGAGCCTTTACTGACAAGACCTAGTGATTACCATGCAAATGAGAGACGATGGTACTCATCACTTAGCTTTTCGGAGTTTGTGGTCTTGGTAAACCTTTTAACGGGCTACCGTACCTAAAAAGGTAGCTGTAATTTTGCTTGACCTTCAGGAATGTGAAAATGTTGTGTATATTGTTCGTGTCTGTTAGTCAAGGAAAATAATGCAAGTTTTTAAGTACGGTAAACTGGGGTTACTTTGATCAATTTTGAACTTTAATTGATTGTAATTTTAGAATGAGTGGTTCTAAAAAAAAATATAAAAAAATGTAATAATCGGTTTTTATAGTTCTCTCTGTAAAACTAAAAAAAAATAAAAAAAATCGAATAGTTTTTCAGAAAAAAAAAAATAAAACAAAGTGATCAAAGTTAAAATGATTCTGGGGTTACTTTGGAACCCCCCGTTTTAAACATAGAATCTGAAAGTAGCCCCAATAAATCATTTTATCTGGTAAAAATCGGTATTGATAAAAAACATACCTTTTTTTGCATGAAACAACGTGTCATCACCAGCGCACGATTGTGACAGTTTACCAGTGCAGTCATCCGAAAAAAAAATTCTACCAAAAGTTGTTCCGTTTTACGCAATTTGCAATTTTATGTCGATAGGAAGTTTCTATCAAATTAACCCCGTGATTCAAAGTAACCCCGGTTTACGGTACATAGAGGATTTTAAATGCATTAAATAGCATTTCATTTCTACACGAGACGGCGTATTTTCTCTGGAAGATTTACACAATCTAATAATTATCTATTATATTTTATTACATAAAAACATGGATACTTATGAAACGTCAGAAACTAAGTGCACGATTCCAATAGGTCGTTTCCTATGGAGAAGAGTCGAAAAGAAACTCCTCAGTAACTCTTTTAAAAATTAATCAATCAACTAAGCCTATCGCAGTCCACTGCTGGACATAGGTCTCTCCCAGACTGCGCCAAAGCACCTTGTCCTTCGCCTTCCGCATCCAGTCTACCCCAGCCACCTTCTTTAGGTCGTCCGTCCATCTAGCTGGGGGGCGTCCCACACTACGCTTGCCGGTACGCGGTCTCCACTCCAGGCCTCGTCTGCTCCACCGGCCATCGGTCCTTCGACAGACATGGCCAGCCCACTGCCACTTCAGTTTGCTTACTCTGCAAGCTATGTCGGTAACTCCGGTTCTTTTCCGGATAATTTCATTCCTGATTTTATCCTTCAAAGAGACTCCGAGCATAGCTTGTTCCATAGCGCGCATATAAAAATAATTTACTTTTTTAAATGTTTTCAAATAATAATATGACCATGTCCTAATCGAAAGTGATTGACGCGCTCGTTTATAAGTAGGTATGATGACCGACCGCGCGATGTGATTGATCGCACTAATATCTACGTCATTCAACTGTCAAAGAAGTTGATTTGAATATACGGACAATTTAGATTGGTTGTCAATTTGCATGACAATTAATTTCACTAAATTTACATACCTATGAAGAAGGATTACGGTACATACAAAATTAACTTACGTCGGTAACTAAAGTCAGTATTTGTCAAATTGCAGCTACATAATATTCTTGTACAGACGCCATCGCATCAAGCTACTATAATCTGTCAAATTTCTTTAGTAGATTTTCAACTTTATTGCTATATTATAAGGTGCAAAGTTGATTGAGAAAATTTGACAGTTTCTGGTAGTTTGATGTGCTGGCGTCTGTACATATTACTGCCCCTGAACGAATTTTCATAGCAAGTTCTTTATATAATATTTATGTTAGACTGTGACGATGGCGTTCAGAAGTATGTCATCTTATTATACTATTATTTCCTTTATTTCATTAAATAAATATCCATACTAATCCATTCTAATATTACAAATGCGAAAGTGTGTAAGTATGTCTGTCTGTCTGTTACCTCTTCACGCTTAAACCGATGAACCGATTTAGATGAAACTTGGTATAGATATAGTTTGAGTCCCGGGAAAGGACATAGGATACTTTTAATCTCGATATTCCCACGGGATCGAAACTTATGCGGGTGAAACTGCGAGGTGCTGCTAGTAATATTATACATGCGAAAGTGTGTCTGTCTGTTACCTCATCAAATAGCATCAAATTCACATATGACAATCTATTAGGGCTTCCAAACAAATATACAAAATTTTATAGATGTAGGTTGTATGTCCACGCATTTCTCCGCAACTATTAATTGGATCGTGACCATTTTTTTATTGGCTTACATTTACTTCAACTTAGGGAACAGTGCAAGTTTAATCAAAATCGATTCAGTAATTTTCAAGATAATTATGGACTTATACGAGTAAGTGTGACGGCCGGGCTTATTGATACGAGCTACGGGTGTAATGTCAAAGGGAAAACATCTCAAAACCTTGGTTAAATTCTAGTGCAATATTTACACCAATTCAAAACCAAAAATTACGAAATTTAAAGTAATTAAAAAAAATTAAATCTACTTCAAAAGGAAATTCACTCAAAATTATGAAATAAGCTTTAATTCCGGAAGTCGGTGGTAAAAAACTAAAATACAGATCCCAAGACACCGACTTTCGGAATTAAAGTTATTTCACAATTTTGAGTGAATTTGCTTTTGAAGTCGATTTAATTTTTTTTAGTTACTTTTTTTAGATACTTTACTTAATTTTGTCAATTTTGATCCTTCTTCTTTGTGTCTGAAATTTTGAACTTAACAAAGAGCGCGAATAGAAGTCGTCCTTTTCAAAATTTCCTTTTTTACAAAAAAAAAAAATAGATTTACCATGTTCTGCTAGCGAAGCTTCTCCCTTGTAACTTTTATAAAAATGCACAACCCACACACAAAATAATTCATTCGGTAGCAACATAAAAATTCAACGAACCACTGAAAGTAGCTTTACGTGTGAATGTGGAAGGAACCAGAAGACTTATGATGCTTGCACGCGCATGAAAAATATAGAAATAAAAGGTTGAGGTGGGACAATGGAGTAGGTACGTAAAATAATAAGAAAAACGTTACCCTCCATCTGGGGCAGTGGGCAAAGGACTTTGTCCTTTTTCGGCTTCGCGTGGACACGATGCTCGATAAAAACTTTTTAACAAAAAAACAACTGACTTCCAAAAAAAACACTACAAAGTGAAAAATAACTTTAATTTCGGAAGTCGGTGTCTTTGGTTTTGTATTTACGTTTTTTGCCACCAATAGTGATGCCAATAGTGATGCCAACAATTAATCGTTTATTTTAAAATAATAATTTCTCAGTCATTTAAGAGGCAAGAGTTTACAGCCAATTAGAGCTGTTATTTGTAATCACTTACATTATTTCGAACATGTTTTATCAATGCCCGTACCTACAAAGTGGACAATGCCCTTTTTTTTTTCTTTGAGTCAAAAGCATAGTACAATGACCAAAACTTTTTTTAAAGCTATTATTTATTTATTTATTAAAACTTTATGTACAAGTAAAAACTGTACAAAGGCGGACTTAGTGCCTTCGGCATTTTTGACCAGTCACCTTAGCTTTAGCTTCTATTTTTCCTATAATCTTTATATCACATAGAATAATTTCAGATTTTTCTCTATGCAAACATCGGAGATGGGGGGAACGGTATTTTTTTTTACATTTTTCATCACTAGTCGAAAACTATGCGGCCTAAAAAAAAAAGAAAAAATATTTGAGAATGTGCGAACAGCGCTCTTTCATATGATATTCCACATGCCGTAGTAGCGTCATTTCGAATTTTTAAAAATCCTATTAGTGCCTGTTGCAAAAAAAAAAAAATATTTTTGTTTCTTTCTTATTTGCAAAATAGTTGGGCAAACGTCATCTAAAACTATTTCAAATTTCAAGTTGATAGCATTAGTAGTTCTTAAGATATCCAGCTGTGACAGACGGACAGGCAGACAGACTGAGTCGCACCATAAGGGTTCCTTTTTACCATTTTAGTACGGAACCCTAAAAAGCGTGTTAAAATATATTTTATAATAATTCATGGTAATGACTTTCGTTCAAAAACCTCACAAAAACATCACGCAAATAAAGTCCGTTGAAAAATAAAGTTGTCCCCTAGCTCGATAGATGGCGATGGCATCGAGTTAGATCTCGCTATGGTTTCGTTACCGCACCGCGTATTAGTATCAGCTTCATTCGCACAAAACATCACACCATTACATAGTTAATTTATGAAAAACACTTGGTTACATTTTTAATAAATTACGAATAATTTTTTGATTAATCGAACTGTTTTCGGTTCGATTTTATTATAATTCGCTCATCGCTTATTTGGAGAAACATCGAGGTAAATGTATTTTTTCCAAAAAGTGAGTTATATCTAAAGCACTTAGCGTATTTACGTTAGGAAAGCACAGACGTAAAAAAAAAAGTGGCAGTTACGTCGATGTTTCTCCAAATGAGCGATTGTGGCAAATCCATGATTCCATATCACACTGTTTTTACTACAGTAATTTTATTTTGTCAAGTCCGAATTGCCCTCAAAATGAGTAAAATGTTTTTTTTATTTGGTTCGACTCACTTTTCTGTAAGTTTTAATTTATTGTAGCGGAAGAAAAAATCAGGACTACAATTAAAATGATTAAAAGCTACGAACAAGTTACAAGTACTTATTCATATTCATTTATTTTGCTTTCCACAAGGTAAAAAAGATGTTTACAAAAGGCTTAGAGCTAAGAGCCGTTGTATACCCTGTTAGGGCACAGCAAAAAATATTATTTAATACATAGCAGCTATTAATATTAACAGTTAAAAATCTAAATCATAGAAACTAAAGTTGTAAGGGGGTTTGTTGAACTTCAAGTCGATGACGTCACTCGTTCCGGCGGAAAGGAAACTCCAGGGGTGTTTTCACAGGAATGCAGTTTTATTTGGTGTAATTTCCAAGTGATGGATGATTACACAACACGTTACGAAGATAGTTTTACAATAAAATATATTAAAATAGGTTTCCACCAACAACACCTCGCCCGCTTGGACAAGGATAGCGGCAGAATACCTCTAAGCCAAAAATATGTACGTATAGACGTGACAATCTTCTTCTAACTAATAACCAGAGTGTCTTACGTCACTATTCCAGTAGGATGTAGCTTGTAGGTGCACCTGATTAGAAGTCACTTAAATCAACGGTGGTAGCGAGGGTCATTGACTATCTGAGCATCTTGACACCGCGATTCACAAAAGTGACGTAAACGAACAGCGACATCTATTATCAACTTAGTGAACTATTTACAAGGCAATCAATGGAAGTGACAGTGGGTTTGCTTCGCTTACTTGTTAGTTGTGTTCACATTGTGGAATCGTAATTATAACAGTTCACAGCTTTATACATAGATGGCGCCAGTGGCGAAATACATTAAACCATAATAATAATGTTAACAGTAATTAGATGTGTTACAATCTCCCCCTCAGTCCCCGAAGACGTCTCGGCGAGAGGGACTGGATTGAGAGGAGTTATTGTTTCCTAGGACGTCCACGTCCTCGTCGGGTAGCTGAGGATGTCTTGCTGTCGTCCACTTTCTTCCTGGGTCGTCCTCTTCCACGAAGGGGTTGAACAGGCTCTGGCACAGTAGTGTGAGAGTCCATCTCGTATGGAGTTAAAGCGGATGCATGATAGAGTCCAACTGTTGTTTCAGGATCAGTTGGAGTAGCCAGCTTAAAAGATGCGGGTCCATGCTTTTCTTTAATTATATAGGGCCCGTCTCTGCGGGGTGCAAATTTTGCGGTAATGCCCTGTGCTGCTTTACTAACAGGGTGCAGGTTAACAAGTACCATGTCTCCCGTTTGGTACAGGGGAAGTTTCCGTCTAAGGTTATCAACATACTCTTTCCGAGTCTCTTCCTTCATTTCCTGTACTTCTCTCGCTTTCAGTAGAGTCTCTGCCAACTGTATTAGCGACGGGGTGATCTCCGGTATTAAGTTTTCAGATATCATTATGTTTTTGAAATCGACTTCATTATCCCGTGGGGACCGTAGTTCTCTCCCAAACGTTAAGTAGGCTGGAGTTCTATTTGTGGCAGAACAATGAGCACTATTCATTGCAAATCTTATTACTGGTAGCAACTCAGACCATCGGTTATGTTCTCCTCCTCGCACCAATATGGCCAACTGTGTCTTCAAGTCTCGGTTTCGACGTTCCACAGGGTTGGATTCCGGGTGATATAACGGAGTAAAATGATGTTTAATGTTCAGGCTGTAAGTAACCTGTTGCATTACAGCGCTCACAAATTGGGTACCGTTATCACTAATTAGACGTCTAGGCACCCCATATCTTAGGAACACCTCGTTGATGAGAGTCACAGCGCAGTTTTCCGCGGTTGCAGAAGATAGGGAAAATAGTTCTACCCATCGTGAAGCCACGTCTTCCACTATCAATATCCAAGTCTTACCATCTTCGGTGGCTGGGAGCGGTCCAAACAAATCAAATGATACTACTTCAAATCGTTGGCTCATAGTAGTAGTTTGAAGGAGTCCCGCCGGTTTCTGGTTAGAAGGTTTATATCGTTGGCATTCTAAACAATTCTTTACATAACTTGCTATGTAACTACGCATACCACTCCAGTAGTATCTATTGGCAATCTTCTTGAATGTCCTCTCAGCACCGTAATGTCCTGCTAAGGGATCGTCATGATAAGCACTGAGAACATTTTGCCACTCATGACAAGGTACTACGAGTTGTGCATCATCCACTTCCGTGTCAGGATGTAGCCGGTATAGCATACCGTTATTCATTAGGTAACCTTTGTTACTCCAATAGACGGCTGCCTCATTGCCGTTTGATTCTTCCAAGGCGTCTATTATTTTCTTGATTTTGTCATCCTTTATTTGTTCTTCCCGAATTTCTTTACTACTTCTTGTAGGCATATCTATTTCTACTGCACATAAAGCACAAGCGGAAGAATCCTCACAACATGGTGGTCGAGACAACGCGTCAGCCACAGTATTTAGTTTACCAGGCAGATAGTTGATATCAAGATTGAAGGCTTGAAGTTGTAGTGCCCATCGTGCTAGACGGCCTGTAGGAGATTTCAAATTCATCAACCACTTCAGGGCTTGATGGTCCGTTACTAGAGTCACGGGTGAACCATCGATGTAAGCTCGAAATTTGTTCAACGCCCACACAACGGCTAAAGCTTCGCGCTCAGTAGTGGAGTAGTTTCTTTCAGCTGATGTGAGCAACCTGCTCGCATATTCTACTGGATGTTCCTCGTCCTTCTCCCCCTGGACGAGAACAGCTCCGAGTGCGTAACTGCTGGCATCGGTTTTTATAATATATGGTTTTGTTTCATCTGCCTGTCGCAATACAGGGGCTGTAGACAAACAAGATTTCAGTGTAGAATAGGCATCTTCTTGTTCCTTTTCCCATATCCAAGTAGCCTTTTTCTTCGTTAATTTGGTGAGCGGCTGTGCTATGGCAGAGAAATTTGGTATAAATCGACGATACCATGAACACATTTGGAGAAACGAGATGAGTTGCTGAAGATTCTTAGGAGTCGGTCTTGCCAGAATTGCTTCGGTTTTACTTGGGTCGGTTTTCAGCCCGTCAGGTGTGATGATGTGTCCCAAGTACTTGATCGATGAACAGAAGAATCTACACTTGTCTTTGTTCACAGTAACGTTGTATTCTCTCATTCGTTGTAATACATCTTTTAGGTCGGAGAGATGGCTTTCAAATGTATTGGAAAACAGAAGCAGGTCGTCCAAATAAGCCAACATATTCACGTGTTCTAACGTAACACGCATTCTGTCAACGAATCTTTGAAAGGTAGCCGCTGCGTTGCGTAGTCCGAACGGCATCCTTTTGAATTTATACAGCCCAAAAGGTGTTATGAACGCCGTTTTCTCTTCATCTTCCTTCCTAATTTTAATTTGCCAGTATCCTGCCTTGAGGTCCAATGACGTCATAAAAGTAGTGGGCTTCGCAGCGTGTAGTAAGTCATCTATTCGAGGAATAGGATAAGTATCGGGCACTGTTATAGCGTTTAAGCGTCGATAATCGACACATACCCGAATATCTCCATTCGGCTTTGGAACCATTACAACTGGTGATGCCCAAGGGGAAGAGCAAGGTTCTATTATTTCTTTCTTGAGCATATCTCTTAGTTCGTTTTTTAGAATTTCCTTCTTACTCGGTGATAATCGATAAGGAGGCACCGCTATGGGTACATCGCTCTTGGTAACTATACAATGTTCCCCAAGCAAGGATGGTTGGTTATTACCAGTGAAAACATCTTCGTACTCTACTAACAATTTATTTATTTCAATATCCAAACAACCTATTTCAATATTGGCATCGTAGGTAAACAGTTGCTCAGAGTGGGGAGAAAGTTTAACGTCCGCTTCTGTGATGTTTTTCTCGGCATCCCTCATCATATATTCGGCGAAAGCAGGCGTGTATCCGTCGAATAACTTTCGCGTACGCTTTGGTGGCGAAAGCTCCAGCGGTATTAACTTAAAGCCTGTGCCATCAGGGTAGGCAGCTTCTTGTGGTGTCGTCCCAGCTGTATCGGCGTTTCTCGGCAAACTATTTATATTCACAGCACTACTGTCAAAGTGCGCGAAATCTTCTTCGTACATTTCAAAGGTTGTATGGTCACTGTCCAGATATTTCCAGGTATATTGTCCCAGATCCAAGACCATTTTTGCTTGCTGTAGGAAGGCGACCCCCAACAGGGTACGGTTGTCTCTCGCCTCTGGAAGCACAATGAAGCGAGTAATAAATGTGCGGCCTTCCAACGTCACAGCGGCTGCGGTTGATAAGACGCGTTGCCTTTTCCCGACCCCATCGGCCATGGTGACACGAACCATTTCTTCTTCAAATTTGCTGCCTTTTCTCACCAATTCCTTATATAATTGGTAAGATGCGACACTAGCTTTCGCACATGTGTCTATGTATGCTGTGCCCTTTATCCCATTGACCTCAATAAATACAATGGGTCTCATTTTGAGATCGTATTGAAGGTTGATTGGGCAGAAACTTAGGCCAACCACTTCGGTTTTGGCGGGCTCCCGTTTCTTTGTTGAACACGTCGGGCAATTGGTACGAACAACGCCGGGCGCACCGCATCCATAGCAGGATACTTTAGGTGTAGAAGGTGACGGTGCCTGGGTAGCTTTAATCTGTGCTAGAGAACCTGGATCCCCGTCCACACTACCCAATTCCTTCTTCAATTTTCGGCACTTTTCTGCGCTGTGTCCTGGGAAATGACAGAACCCACATTTTATTTTTGTTTGTCTGTTTTTCTTGGCTGCTTTTTCATGATCTCCTTCTTTTGGCCTGTTGCTCCATAATTGTTCAATGGCTCGTGCTGCTTTCAGTAGCTCATCAAAAGTGGAGATGGAATGTCGCGGAACTTTCTCCTGGATTCTGTGCTTCAGTTGTCCGTACACCATATCCAGCTGTTGTGTTTCAGTGGGCGCAGGACCCGGAAGCTGAGCTATCAACATCCGCTTATGAGCAATGAAAGTCTCAGTAGGCGTTGCAAATTCCTGCGTAACTTGTACTATTTCTTGATATATTATATACGCAGGCTTTTTAGGAGCAAAAGCGTAACAGAGACGCTCTTTGAAGTCATCCCAGGTGGTGACTTGCTGTTTCACTCCCTGCCACCATACTGCAGCTTCTCCTTTAAGTATAAGTGGTACACCGGTAAGAGCCTCTGAATCACTTATGTTTTCTATTTGTTTGAAGACACTTGTCGCTGCCAAAAATGCTTCCACCACTTCTGGATTCCTTACTCCGTCATATTGGGCGTTACAGGAAGCAAAGGAACCGTGTCTTCCAGGTGATAATCTCGTCAGAAGCGCTTCAAACTGCGCGTCGGACAGGTTGACGGACATCTCTGCTTTCCTCCTTCTTGCTGTAGTCGTAGTGATTCGGCCGGAGCGGGTTATGTACTTCGGCTTGCAGTCGTGCCCACCGTTGGTCGCCAGATTGTAAGGGGGTTTGTTGAACTTCAAGTCGATGACGTCACTCGTTCCGGCGGAAAGGAAACTCCAGGGGTGTTTTCACAGGAATGCAGTTTTATTTGGTGTAATTTCCAAGTGATGGATGATTACACAACACGTTACGAAGATAGTTTTACAATAAAATATATTAAAATAGGTTTCCACCAACAACACCTCGCCCGCTTGGACAAGGATAGCGGCAGAATACCTCTAAGCCAAAAATATGTACGTATAGACGTGACAATCTTCTTCTAACTAATAACCAGAGTGTCTTACGTCACTATTCCAGTAGGATGTAGCTTGTAGGTGCACCTGATTAGAAGTCACTTAAATCAACGGTGGTAGCGAGGGTCATTGACTATCTGAGCATCTTGACACCGCGATTCACAAAAGTGACGTAAACGAACAGCGACATCTATTATCAACTTAGTGAACTATTTACAAGGCAATCAATGGAAGTGACAGTGGGTTTGCTTCGCTTACTTGTTAGTTGTGTTCACATTGTGGAATCGTAATTATAACAGTTCACAGCTTTATACATAGATGGCGCCAGTGGCGAAATACATTAAACCATAATAATAATGTTAACAGTAATTAGATGTGTTACAAAGTTAAAATAAAATTATACATGAAAACTGAATATATAAGTAGAAGAATATACAGGGTGAAATTAAATTCATGGGCATCCTTTTAAGGGTTCATTGTACTCATCATTATGAACAACTTTTACTATGGGACTAAACCTGAAATTGCGAAAAAAAATCAGCTGTTCCTTGCATTTATGTTCACATAACTCGACAAAATGTATAAGTTGTTCATAATGATGATTACAATGACCCCTTAAAATGCCCATGAATTCAATTTCACCATGTATAAGTAGGTAGCTATTTTCTTAAAATACTACATAAAAAAATATTAAGCATTTTCAAAGTTAATGCTTTTGAGCTGAAATTGTGTACAGAGATTCTAGACCAGATACACTCTTCAACCCGTTTGTATTGATATACCCTTTCCGTAACAACCTGTATATATATATTTATGTTTTTGGAAATAAGCATTTACAGTACAGACACCAGCACATCAAGCTACCCAAACCGTGGGAATATTTTTCCCAATCAACTTTGAACCTTATGCTTTAGCGATAAAGTTAAAAATCTATTCAAGAAATTTGACAAATTGTAGTAGCTTGATGTGCTGCCGTCTGTACATAGGTGTGTGTTAAAACTGTCTATATTCGTAAACTTCACTTAAAAATACAAGTAACTTTTCACAAGCTACTCTGCTGAATCCTACTTCCTATTCCTACTCTCCTACTATTCCTATCCTACTTTAATATTAATATATTAATCCTACTTCCTATCCTAAATCCTACTTCCTATCCTAAATCCTACTTCCTATCCTAAATCCTACTTTCTATCCTACATCCTACTTCCTATCCTAAATCCTACTTCCTATCCTAAATCCTACTTCCTATCCTAAATCCTACTTCCTATCCTAAATCCTACTTCCTATCCTACTTCCTATCCTAAATCCTACTTCCTATCCTAAATCCTACTTCCTATCCTAAATCCTACTTCCTATCCTAAATCCTACTTCCTATCCTACTATCCTTCTTACTAATATTATAAACGCGAAAGTTTGTGAGGATGGATGGATGTTTTTTACACTTTCACGGAAAAATTACTGAACGGATTTTGATGAAACTCTACAGTAATATAGCTTATACATCAGAAT
The DNA here is from genome assembly GCA_947508005.1 of Amphipoea lucens. Classification (NCBI taxonomy): domain Eukaryota; kingdom Metazoa; phylum Arthropoda; class Insecta; order Lepidoptera; family Noctuidae; genus Amphipoea; species Amphipoea lucens. Next base: position 2,667,032 of record OX382364.1, read on the forward strand.
AACACATAGGATACTTTTTACCCCGATATTCCCACGGGATCAACACTTATGCGGGTGAAACCATAGGGCGCTGCTAGTTTAATATAAAAGAGACCAATTTTTTGTCCATCACATTTTATATCACTCCACTTTTCCATTATTATTTTTTCATCGTCGCCTATTTCAATATATTTCAATCTGATATTTCAAGCTGGCAACACATTGCTCTAAATAGCGTAAAATGATTTATGGCAACATTAATCAGGATGTCAAAGTAATAGCATCTAAATCGACACATCAAAAGGTCGTTCAGATTTTTTTGAGTTACGTGCGATTCTGTTTTTATATTTTGGTGGTCAATCAATCTGCCTAGCCTTTTCCCAGCTATGTTGCGGTCAGGTTCTAGTATAACCGGATGCAGCTACTATCTGACCTCCACAACCCAGTTTCTGGGTAATACGATACCCCTTGATAAGACTGGTTGTCAGACTTTCGGGCTTCTGATTACCCGTAACGACTGTCAAAGATCCACGAATGTTAGCCGGGATCAACGGCTTAATATGCTTTCCGTTTCGTGGTTGGTGGTCTTAGTATGTAAAGATGGTCACCCATCCGCGGACCAACCGCTGCAAGTATAGCTTAACCTGATAGATCGGTCCGTGCGACTGTTATTACTTAGCCACAAGCCCCTCTTTTATATATCAATGGTATTTAGTGTTAGGTAATCTCATGTTGAGTGTTGTGATTGGTTGGCCATTTGCCAAAATAAATGTAAACAACCAATGACATTGACATGAAGTTTGATCATAGACAAACTGGCTTTTGGCATGCTTTCGGCGATAATTTTTTCCTTTTTAACCGACTTCAAACAAAAAAGGAGGTTCTGTTCGACCCGTATGTAACATGTATGTTTGTATGCCCGCGATTTTCTCAAAAACTCATAAACCGATTTGGATAATTCTTTCATTAATGTGATCTACATACTTCCAGGAAGGTTTCAGTATATAATACATTAGGTTATTATTCTTATGTACGAAGTTATATGCATAAATATACTGCGTCTGCGGCATTTCTATGCGAATTTTGATGATTCTTCTAGTCGGTGTCTTCATTTCTTCAATGCACTAGTGTTAATTGAATTTGTGTGGGGTAGGTACAATTAAACCGACTTAAAAAAAAAACACTACAAAGTAAAAAAAAAATAACTTTAATTTCGGAAGCCGGTGTGAAAAAACGAAAATGCGGGACCAACGACACAGACTTCCGAAATCAAAGTTATTTAATTCACTTTGTAGTGTTTTTTCTGAAGTCGTTTGTTTTCTTTGTAAAAAAGATTTTTTATTTTATTTTTTATTATAAGCATGTCTCGTCCCACTGCAGGGCAAAGGCCTCCCTTCCCTCTTTCCACTTTTCCCGGTCTACTGCGATTGTGGGCCAATCTTTTAAGAAGAAGTTCAGCTCATTCCGCCATCTCTTCTCCCCGCTTCCTTTCTTTGAAATCTTATAAAAAACTATTAAATTGGAAGGCATTGCAATCGATTCCCATTCTATGGGTGTAAAGGCAAGAATACACATGCCCGTAATTTGCACACAATGCACACGTGTTCGTTTGTATGAAACTGGTAGGGTATGTGTAAGATACTGACATGTCTATGCCTGGCTATTCGCCATCTGCCACAAGTAAATCTCGCGACAAGCTTTTATATCATATAAATTGTGTAATATAATAAATGAATGTGTTTGATTCAATTGAATAAAAGCTTGTTTTTAAAAATTTGTTGTTTTTTTTTTTTTTATCTCACGAAGCGACGCGCGCTTTACTTCTGGTTACCAAGTGTAAATAAAAATACGCTGTGCATGTGTGTGTAAGTACTGGAGCTTTTGGTAACGTCCGAGACACGGGCGAAGTCCGAAATCTGTGTGCGTGTTTTACGTGCGGATGCTCCGAATACCATGGACAGTCAAACGCACAAATGTGTCTATCCTTTCCCAACTCGATGTCAAGACCCGATTGTCTACAATATGCCTACAGCGTATTCTATCCTATTTTGGCCACATAATACGAAGGGGAGATAGCAGCCTTGAAAAGCTGATAATTGTAGGCAATACCGAAGGAAAGAGAGCGAGAGGCCGGTCGCCAACACGATGGTCCGACCAAGTAAAAAGAAGCTACGTCCTCAAGCAATTTTCAGCAGGTGGTGATGGCAACTTTGGATCGGAGTAGATGGAGGCAGATTGTCCGTTTGAAAGGATCCAGTGACCACGATCCTCAGTAATGAGGGACCGATTGAAGAAGTTTTACGTGCTGACGCTACCTCGTCTTCATGCACACATTCACACTTGGTTACCACAAGTAAAGCACGAGTTGCTTCACGAGATAAAAATATTGTACCTACTAGTTACCTATCCACAGTTATAAGACCTTGCTTACAAAAGTCACCTTCAGAATAATAAATCCATATTGTTAATATTATGTACTTAGGCACGTGAGTGGGTGTAGCCTCCCTAATGGTTTGAATTTAATTCAGGGTTCCCTCTCTACATTAAGTAATACATTTTACTAGGATTTAATAAACCTGGAATTTCGTGGATAAGGTAGAGTGGAAGATAAGGAAAGGAGGAGGCATTATTATTTTTATCTACACCCATGCTATAAATTCTCTATAAAAGTTTCTGAAACAGCTTATTGCCAACATTAAAACAACCGGTGTCATAGTAACCATAATATCATTCAAACGAGTGTTATAATGTTGTACTAAATTTCATTATGCAACTCGTTTTTAAAAAAAGAACACTGTCATGCACGCACGTATCACTACCACAGCGCCGTAATTTAAAAAAATAACTTATTGGTAATTTGAATTCACGTCGTATCCCGCCGGCCGCCATTTTTGTTCGATATTAGTATTGCAAAAAACTGTTTCAGAACTTTTTATAGAGGATTCATATTATGGGTGTAGATAAAGTCTTGTATGCAACTGTACATAATTAGGTATTAAAACACTCATGTGATAAACCCCTTATTATACAACAGTTGCATAAATAACTACCTATTAATGCTGATATTTATAGGGCCTGCCTAAGGGAAGGTTCACATCTGACGGAAGATGCGTCGGGCGTAACATCGATTGCGTCTATTTATTCGCTCGACGCACTAACGCATCATCGGTTGAGTGTGACCGGTCAAGTGTTTTTCTATACATTTGTCTGTTCTGGCGTTACGCGACCGATAATACGCGACGCATCTTCCGTCAGATGTGAACCTTCCCTTAGTGCTCACTTTCATTGTATGCTATATTTATGTTAGGGAATTTTTGTGCAAAATTTCATGCTTCTAGACTAGGAGGCGTTGTCTGTCAGTAAATTTACATATTTATTAAGTAGATATCACATTTTTCTGCTAAAAATTGGCCTCATAAAGACAACTTCAATAACATTTCAAAACAATACGTTTCCGAAGAAATTCGTAATCCATTGCTTCATATTAAGAGGCCATATATAAATTACGTCACATATTAAGGGGGAGCTCCCTCCCCCTGGGGAGGTCAACAAAGTGTGACGTGTTGTGATAAGGATGAGGAAGAGTTCGTGCTTCGAGCTTCGTGACGTCACATGTAGGAATCTAAAGTAACACTGCCCGACAATGGGAATCTTGAAAAAATGGCAAAATTTACAAGTATTACGTCAGACCTAGTGTGTAGATGTCACGTATTTTGCAATTTTACCCCTCTTCCCTGTTGGTCGCAGGAATGGCAGTAAATGGGTCATGAGGTCCTGGGTTCGATTCCCAGGTTGGGCACAGTGTTATTGGGTATTCAAATAGATTTTCTCAGTAGCAGCCCGGAGTCTGGATTTGTGTCCACTACTAGCGACATGTGGGTTGTGTACCTACTTTAGGTACTTACACATCTTTCTAACCCTTCAGGGGATGTAGACGTGATGGTGAATTCAATAATATCCAAAAAAAGAAAATATATACATATATAATTTTTCTTTAAGTACACTGTACCAGTACAGTGTTTTAATAATTGTGTGCTACACCGGACGACGTCATTACGGCAGCGCCGGTTATCGCTGAAAACAGCGCTGGGGCTCTGTCTTGCATAGGGTCGCAGCATAATGCTGAGCGATAGCCGTTTTGCGTGGATGTGACGCATGTTTCCCCCTACCTTCCTATTTTTTTTTTTTTTGCGTCATTTTCACCGCAAATAAACGTATTTTTACCCGACTTCCCGACTCCCTTCAGTTCGCATAATGTTTTTTACCCGACTGCGCCAGAAGGAGGGTTATGTTTTTCGAGAGTATGTATCATGTATGTATGTATGTATAATTGTTTGGCACGCTCTTCGGCCTGAACGGCTCGATGGATTTTAGCTTGAGAGGTGTCGTTAGATTCATATTTACTGTGAGAGTGACACTGGGTATGTCAAAATAAAAAAAAAACAAAATTGCGGATTTTTGGCGCCATATTATGCCTTTTAAAATTTTTTTCTCAAAACCTATCGAGTGGGGTATCAAAATAAAGAGTTTTAAAAGGTGATTACAAAATAAATACAACTTATATGGTTAAAAGTAATTCAAAGTGACAAATCGTAAAAAACACGTACCAAGAACTAAATCGTCTGCGAAATCTTTCACATTTGTAAATCTAAAAAGCTGGAAATAAAAAAAAGTATTTAAAAAAATTAAAAAACCCGACTGCAACCTTATACTAAAAATAACTGAAAAGCTAAAAACAAGCCCATTTTAAATTAAGTAAAAGTTGGAAGCAGGCGGGGCCCATACCATTATTATAGTTTCAAACTCAAATGGGTCCACTTGTGACACGACTTAGCGTGAATGCATTTTATTTCCATGAAGAATTATCTATTATATAAGCCTTGATAGCCATTTTTAGGGTTCCGTAGCCAAATGGCAAAAAACGGAACCCTTATGGATTCGTCATGTCTGTCTGTCTGTCTGTCTGTCCGTCCGTCCGTATGTCACAGCCACTTTTTTCCGAAACTATAAGAACTATACTGTTGAAACTTGGTAAGTAGATGTATTCTGTGAACCGCAGTAAGATTTTCACACAAAAATAGAAAAAAAAACAATAAATTTTGGGGTTCCCCATACTTACAACTGAAACTCCAAAAATTTTTTTTCATCAAACCTGTACGTGTGGGGTATCTATGGATAGGTCTTCAAAAATGATATTGAGGTTTCTAATATCATTTTTTTCTGAACTGAATAGTTTGCGCGAGAGACACTTTCAAAGTGGTAAAATGTGTGTGTCCCCCCCCCCTCTAACTTCTAAAATAAGAGAATGATAAAATTAAAAAAATATATATAATGTATATTACCATGTAAACTTCCACCGGAAATTGGTTTGAACGAGATCTAGTAAGTAGTTTTTTTTTAATACGTCATAAATCGAAAACCGCAATTTACCTTTCACAAAGTTACAACGAACTACAAGAACTTTTATATTATGTTACTTGCTGCTACGGAACCCTTCATGGGCGAGTCCGACTCGCACTTGGCCGGTTTTTTTCTACTTTGCGGTATGTAATTTGTCTTAAATGAAAATTGCATCCTTTTATGGCTGTATTAATTTGTCTAGCACATGTACGAGTAGGTATGTGCAGTTTTTTCGAAGTCCATTAGCATAAATCTTGGTGATAAATGCAAGTTATTTGCATCACAGTACTCAAAAATTGATGTTAATAATATATTATAAGGTCGTTTTATCATTATTGGTGCATAGCTCTAATACACATGGAGATGTCTGTGAGTTATGAATGCTCTCGTGAATAACACTATCACACTAATATTATAAAGGCGAAAGTTTGTGAGTGTGTGTTTGTTACTTCTTCACGCTCAAACGGCTGGACCAATTTTGATGAAATTTGGTATAGAGATATTTTGAGTCCCGGAAAAGGACATAGGGTACTTTTTATCCCGATATTCCCACGGGATCGACATTTACGCGAGTGAAACCGCGGGGCGCAGCTAGTGGTATATAATTAATGAAAAATGTTAGGGGCAATTTTGAATGTTTCATCCATCATTATAAATACTTAGACAAGCTTATTAGAGTAATGAGTTTTTTTGTAGTAAATATTCTTCTGTTTGTGTCATATTTTATATCAATAGTGACGATCTGATTATTCTTGTCTTTTTCTGACAGATCGTATTCTTGAAGAAAATATTCTGTCTTTAATTCAAAATCTATGTCTTGTGGTTTTGTCATCTCAGCCAATTTTTTCTTTTGTTTGTATATAATTTGTTTTAGATTAATATTGCTTGGCAAATGAGATAAAATGGAAGGTGAGGTTATAGTTTCACAATCGGTTATACCTAATTTCAATTAGCTTTTGACTTGGATTTTATATTCCATAATTTTTTATTCTATTGACGGATATTTGAATCTGAAAAATAAAAAGAAGGAACTATAACCAATATTATTTCTGTAATGTATTGGTTAAGGTGCGGCGGAGGTGGCCCTAGGGCCATCCCTAAGCCGCTAATATGTTTTACATACATATAACACAAGACTTAACTTTTCTATAAGTACATTTGATTCATTACATGTTTGTTGGGCGACGTTCAGCTTGGTAATAAGTTGAGAGTTACATTTATAATTGTTATTCCGTCGCAATTCACACACCCAATAATATTTTCGATCATTTTCTCGATTTTTCTCAGACATGAAACCATTCACATTCGATTTGATTCCGCCTCTTTTAGTTTTAAAGGTAATACTTTTACATTTGTAACTATAATTCACTTTATATAAAAGATTAAATTACAACTTTGCATTAAGCGACACACTAGTTTTATGATACCGTCCACCGTCTACTTATAAAATTTTAAAAAATTGTTTGTTCTACCTTCAATGTAAAGTGCCTGCAAATTTCATTAGAGCAATATTGTATAAAAATGTGAATTAGTGTGTAACATTTTAGGAGTTAATTATTATGCGTATTTGATACGTCTAAAGAAGTTATGTTTTAATATCATTATGCGTAAATACATTTTATGCTGGCCACAATATAATGAGATACTAATAGGTAAGGTTTATTTGAATTTAAAAACTTAATTAACAAAAATAACAAAATTAAAAACTAACTTAACTAAAACTATATAAAAACTAAAATATAGCGTCGAAAAATTCATCCGCATCGCTGTCGACTGGTAATGTACCCAAGAGACTGGCGGCATTGCCACGTTGTATGGCAATGCTTAGCCTTTGGCCAAGGTAAAAGCCAGCCCTTGGGTCACGGGAAGTGTCAACCAGCCGTTTTGAAATTTCTGTAAAAAGACCATGAGCACTCGGACCCCACGGCCCGAGGGTTTCAACCCCAAACGGCTCGAATATATAATTTCCGATAAGGTTATTATATTTTCGCCGCTTGAGGTTTTCCGCAGCCGCAGCAGCAGCGCCAGCACAGCATGCCGATCCAGGAAGATGGGATGGCGCAAGAGTATCGACACAAGTTGCGTCCCACACTAAAGGTCTACCCACCTTCCAAGGAAATAGAGACATACCGTCCGGTCTCTTGCCATCGTCGCGTACCAAGCCATTGGGTTCTAATACAGCTGGAACGCCGACGGTAACAAGAGCTCGTCGGATGATGTCATTAATGTTTGCGTGGCGCGCTAAGCGACCCGCACTTCGGCTGCAAGACAGGCCGTGGTGTCCGAGGCTGTTGACATCTTCGCCACAGTGACAGCGATGAGGGGAACAGCAAGGAGTGCCTAGTCGCAGGGAAGCAGCGAGGCGAAACGTAGTGTCGTCGAACAAAGTGCCTATGTTCGACGAAGGTAGTGCATGAAGCCAAAGTCCCGACTCCCATCTACCCACAGCCAGCAGGCGCGCACGTTCCGCAGGAGTAGCAGACGAGTCAAGTAAATTGTTCTGTACTACTCTGCAGAGCGGCTCATCCCACCGTCTCTGGGAAGATGGATTGTCGGGTGGATCTGTATTCGGGCAAGCGAGTCTCCAGGCATCCATAGCCTCGGTGAAACACGGCACATCAAAATTAATCAGTGTGGAGGCTAAGATTTTCCTGATTAATTTATCAGTGCCGTGGACCGAGGATATGAAAGCCGGTAAACTAATACTAGAAATTTTGCGGACGCCGAGGCCCCCCATACGAATGGGAAGAGTAGCTTGTGCCCAAGCTCGGTCGTCCATGGCCACATTTAAAATAGATGTTAATGTATGCCTGATAATTTGGTCCATTTGGTCTAAAAGGTGAGTGTGCTTCCATAAATGTGAAGCGCGAAGAAAATATGTTAATTTAGGGCCGAAACAGCAGTAGCGGATTAAAGTTATGGCCGAATGCAAATGAATTTTATGCTTGAACATTATTATGATTTGAGAAATTATGGTTAAAAAACTTTATGCGTACCTACCTAAGCTAGAATGCGTAAATGTAATTAGAATTTAAAACAAAAGTCTATGCCATCTTATATTATGTCTTAGAATTTTATGCAAATGAATAGGGAACCTATACAATACGTTACTTAATAATGTTGAATTGTGAAAATGAATAACATTGGAATTGTGAGTGCGTTACGTAATTACTTACTTCGCGGAGGAGGCTGCATGCTCTTGAGATATTATGTATAGGCCAGTCGCATTTTACGATTATTCGCGGGTGCAGAAGGGATATCCTATTCTGGACTTTTTTTTTTACAATCCTACACTGTCCCACTCCTGGGCAAAGGCCTCCCTCCACTCCTTTCATCTTTCGTGAGCCCGCCCGTCCTCCTTCCAGTTTTGACGGAACCTATCCAGTTCATCCCGCCATCTCCGACGTGGTCTGTCGCGACCCCGCCTTACTGTCTCAGGTCACTAATTCTGTGCTATTTGGGCCCACAGCCTGTCTGGCATGTGGCAGAGATGTCCTGTCTAGTCCCATTTAAGTTGGGCAGCCTTTTGAGCCACGTCAGCTATCTTTGATTTCGAGCACAGTATTGTGTTTCGAACACGATCCGTTAATTTAACGCCTAGTATACTGCGCTCCATTGCTCGTTGGCAGACCTTGAGTTTGGACTTGGGATGTTAGTCAAAGACCAAGTTTGTGCACCATAGGTTAAGACGGGAAGAATACACATGTCCATGAGCCTGCATTTCAGTACCATAGACAACTCACCCATAAATAGTTCCTTCAAGGACCAGTAGCTCTTTCAGGCGTTTTCTTACGTCATTGGCTAATTTTCAAAAAAATAAAATAAAATTTGGAACATGACGAACAAAAATATATTTTTGCATTTTCCTGTTATTGATTCATTAAAATAACATTTTCCGATATTCCACTTTTTGTTCTTTTATGTCTTTTATTCGGCATCCTTCAATCGAACTGTAACGTCTAAACACGAAATGTATCAAAATTGAAGTGCATCCCTTCTCAATAAAACTATTTATACCACATCCAAGAAAAATACTTAACTCTTGTGTGTATATAAATGAAATCAATTATAACGTTTATAGATAAGCCGCTCACTGAGGTACAGAGGACAATAAGATTTACCTGCTAACGTTACACCTAACTCGCTCTTAGACGCAGCGGGACTTGTTAAGGTATGTTTAGTGACGTCACCGTTACATAATGTCTGGTAAGCATAATCAGCCTGTTATGTTCCCTCTGCTGCGATACAGGCCTCCTCTTGATGAGAGAGAGTGGGCCGTAGTCCACCACGCGGGCCTAGTGCGAGTTGATGGATGACACGTGTCATAAAATGTTTTGTATGTAGGACATGCCGGTTTCCTCACGATGTTTTCCATTAGAGTGAGGCCATACGACGCGTTAACGGTGCGGTGCGGCACCGGAGCGGTGCCGCAACGTCATCCTACATACAAATTCCTATGCCATGTCACACGATGCATTGGGTCGCCGTGCGGTATTGCACCGTAGGCGCGCCGCGCTTGTGACCTGCGAGACGAGGCGGAGAGGGATGATGCGCTGCGGCGCGCACCACAGTAAACAGCGTTCTACGGTTCTACTGCGGGAGTCGTCACACGGCTCCCGACGCCCGGAGCGTCTCCCGCGGCGGCTGTGACGTGAGGCTCTCTCCCTCAGCCATCCCGCCACCTCCTTCGCTAGCATGACTGCTTTGCAGAAGGAGGTGACTGCCTTCCACTCCCTCTCGCCCCGGATCATGGCTTGAACCAGGGCCGGACGCGAGAGGTCGCCGCCGCTGCCGATAGCCTCTACGAGGGCACGGCGGTGCTCCGCCCAAGCGGGGCAGACCTTCACTGTATGCTCCACCGTGTCCTCTGGGCAATCCTCGCAATGGTGACACCCGGGCGTCTCCTCCCGCCTGATGAAGTGCTGGAACCTCCCGAAATATCTGTGTCCGGTGAGGACCTGCGTCAGGCGATAGGTGAGGACGCAGTAACGCCTCTCTAGCCACTCCTCAAAGAGGGGTCTTATCGCCACTACTGCTAGCAACACTGTATACGGAAGTTATAATTGAAACTGTAACAGATGGTAACAAAAGCCTCAAATTTGCTCCAGGGAAAAACACGAAATTGATTTAGTCTCAACATTTCCAATTTAATTAAGTACAAAGCTTTCGCCTCCTCAAAGTAAATTCAATTTGATTAATTTTAACGAATACATTTTGTAAAGTTTTTTTTGTGTCTTTCTATTAGCCTGAGATTGACCGGTGAAAATCTTTTATTCTGTCGCTTATTCGGATTTTTTAAATTAATTTTGTAATTAAATTACCAATAATGTTATAACAATAGTCAATACCCTGCTGAGTAATAACTATCAGCTACTATTAACTATGCATGTCCTTCAAATGGACTTAGTCCTTCAAATGGACCATTGTGCGTGAGCCATATGGCGGCCGTCGGTGGATATTCCAACCAGCCCACCACCCTCCAGAAGCTGATTAAGTCTCCTGGCCTGTTGAGAACATCTGTGTAAGTGGGTGTCCCGAGGGTTTCTGACCTAATCTGGGTGACGCCTGTGCACTCAAAGAGCACATGCGCAACGGTTTCCTCAGCCTCCATCTAGGCCCTGCACAGGGGACAGATGAATGGGTAGGTAACGTAAGAGGCGAAAGCGCCAGGGTAACCCTATGATATATGATGGATTGATGCCCTTACTGCCCCATCCACCCTGTACAAATTCACCCTGTATAATGAATGAATTGCACCGATCCCAGCATGGTTAAACCAGACTCGATTAATCGAATGAACCCCAAGATTCGCACTAACTCCTGTAGACCATTGCATATCAAGGAATAGACCGGGGGGCGCGGTAATGGTAGGGAAGACGTGCCCGAAGGATAGGTTAGGATTTAAGAGCCTCCCGGATATGCATCCTAGGGTAAGCATTAGACTAGTGGAGAGATGGGCAATTGTATCTGGGCATCTTTTAACGACCTTGCCGCCAGGTTGGTTAAGGTCGAGCTTCATTCACCCTGTATAATATGTACAGTGTGCAGTGGGCTAGCCATATCTGTCGAAGTACTGATGGCCGGTGGAGCAGACGAGTCCTGGAGTGGAGACCGCGTACCGGCAAGCGTAGTGTGGGTCGCCCCCCAGCTAGATGGACGGACGACCTAAGGAAGGTGGCTGGGGTAGACTGGATGCGGAAGGCGGAGGACAGGGTGCTGTGGCGCAGTCTGGGAGAGGCCTATGTCCAGCAGTGGACTGCGATAGGCTGAGTTGATTGATTTGTTGATTGAATATGTACAAAATAAAAACTAATTACAAAACAAAACTTTACTTCTAAACTTAAACATCAGAATTTTCATCATGATTTGACCGTGTACCGAGGCTTTAAATGCTTGTGCACACCTTTACAGTAATCCCTGAAATATTCTGGCCAGTCGATCTGGGTGGGGTCACAGGGGAACGTCTGCTGATCTTCGGGGGACAGTGAGGAGAACAGCTCCCTCGCTCGCTCTGCCCTCATCACCCAGGACTTGGACGAGAATTCCACATTTATGGCATTCCTATTTTTGACGACTGCCGCGACTAGTTTTGCGTACCTGGTGATGATGAAGAGTTATTAGGACACTTAAAACAGTTATAACATTTAAAACTTGTTTAGAAAAAAAATTGGAACTTTGACATTTAATATCTCCGTAACCAGAAGGTTACCAGGAATGGTCCAGTAAAAAAATTATCACGATGACGGGAAAGATAAGTAATAGGCGCTCCACACACTGCACCGCGCTCTGCCGCGGTGAGCAGATAACGCGCCCGCGCGCGTGATTTTTTACATACAAAAAATCACGCGCGGAAGTTGAATTTGTATGTACAAAACCGCCACCGCTCACCGCGGCCAGTGTGTGGAGCGCCATACTCGGTTTCGTTAAGCGTACATTTACACCCAGTTATACCTTTTGGAGGAGGCCTTTGCCCAGCTGTGAGCAGTATAGGCTGAAAAAAAAACCTTTCATAGGTTTTACTATAAGCATGCTAGAGGGATGAGTTGTTTCATAATTAGATTAATTATTTAAAATGTAATTTTTGTTCCGTCCTGAAGAATCCTTTATTAACCAAATCTCACCTCAGCTTTTTATGATCAACAATTCAGAAGTTGGGTTTAGAAGAAAAAAAACCGTACAAATTATAAAAAAAAAAAAACTATATTTACTGAATTGGGTGATACTGGTAGATGACGTCGGTAATTTGTGTTTGATTTGAACTTAATTCGAATAAAATTGCTTACTTCGGTTTTTTTCCCGTCATTCTCAGCCACAAGTCAACCATATGCGCTGGAGTAGTTTGTAGTAAGAATGTCGCAATATGTAGTATTGCTCTTGATTTGACAATACACATGCTCGGATATGGCACTTCATCTGAAACAACGAATAATAATATTTCATGTATTAAACAGTTTCAGAAGACATGATAAATATTTTAATATTATCGTTATTCTTAGCGATAAGACCGCCCATTGTGTCACCCATTGTAAAGTTTCTATATTTATGTCTGTAATTTATATGGTGTACAGTCAGTGACTGCAATTAGCTGACCCACCTTTGCATAAATTATTGAGATTTTTTAGAATACGAATCGATAGAATTTTATAATTCTTTTATATTTTATTTATTTAAGCAAAGTAATAAAGAGTATTCTATTCTATTCTTTGAAATCTGGTATAATTTTTTTTAGGTTATTTTATTGTTCTATTTTGTGTAGCAGACCATTTCTCATGCCTTCATTCTTCGTTGTTCTTCTAAACTACGCAACAGATTTTGATGCCGGTTATCGTTTATCTAAACTAATATTATGTATAAAGAAAAAGAAGCAGAACATTTCGTATACAGTATGGAAACCACGTAATAAGCAGGGGCAGATTCCACTGCAAAACTTTAGACATTCCACTTTGCCCCACCAGTGGGGCGGCCGGTGGGGCAAAGTGGAATAATCCGCAATAAATTATACTACATACTTGTTATCGCCTTTTCTGACGATATACAAAAAAATAACGAAATCTGTCGCGAAAAAAAATCAGCTGTTCCCCACATTATTACGAGTTATGTGAAGACGTGGGGAACAGCTGATTTTTTTTAATTCGTTCATTTTATGTTTACTGTTATATGTATAAGTAATTTGACCACTTACTTGAACCCAGCGAAACCATTTCTTGATTGAAGTATTTATGAATATCCGCCCAATTGACAGGATTCTCTGAAGAAGTGGTGCTATTAAAAACTTGTACTTTATTTGATCTAAAACAAGAATCATAATTTAATTATAATAAGGAGTTATAAATAAGTTAGGATAAGAGTTTAGATAAGTCTACACTATCGCAATAGGTTTCCCTGTAAGGTTAGATGTAAGTTGGAAAATAAACAAATAAATAAAATTTTATTCAAGTTTTAAAAATATAAAGTTAACAAGCAACCTTATTGCAACAAGAATAAAGATTACAATGATTTTGACAGACTTGCCAGTGGCATTAACCCGACATCAACCATATTAGAATGAGAGTAAAGGTGCGTTTAAACGGCGCGTAAACACGCGAGCCGAGCGAGGCTCGGCGCGTGATACAGCGCGCCACGCGCCGTTTAAACAGTTACGCTCGGCGCGGCTCGGCACGGCTCGGCAAAGTTCGTACGATCCATCGCTTGTCGGTTTTTTGACACGGATAGGCGCGCGCGGCTCGGCTTGTGTTAATACGCGCCGTCTATACGAGTAGGCTTGCGTTCGGATTTAGCCGAGCCGCATATACACGGATGGCGCGCCTCGCGTGGGATCGTGCTACCTCGCGCCGTTTAAACGCACCTTAAAGATCACTGTGTCCCCAGCTCTTCGCTTGTGTATGGGTAAACTCTTGTAGCCACCTGCGTAGCTAGCTAAACGGGATGGGTACGATAGGTTCGGTTCTGCAGACTGACAGACAGTATGCCTGTTCTGGAAGCTGGGTGGTCGAAGAAACTGGTATCGAAGAGTCCTATATTGAAAGCTTAGTGCCCCCTTTAAAGCCTTTTGAACTGCGTCAAGCAACACGCGCGCGCGTCACCTGTTTCCGACCGTTAGGGTGAGGCTACATTAGGCCGCGACGCAACTTGCGACACGTCATGGGCGATTAAAACAAATAAATGAATGCTCAAGTATATGGCTACACCGTACATCAAATATTACTAGCGATATTTGATTTCATTATGCGATAGGAACAACATTACTGTAATCACGGCATCGGCTACATTAACATATCAGCGAAATTGAAGCGAATTTACTAGAAAATTTCTCACTTGCGTGTGGCTATATTATGCATATAGTAAACGGCGATGGATGATTTGATAGCATGTGTACTGTAGCCACGTCATTGCTGAATATACGCCGGATTTTCGCTTATAATGTAGCCATACCATGTTTAAAATCTCGTTTCGCTCTTCCAGTCGCATCGCAAATCGCTGCCTACTGTAGCCTCAGCCTTAGCCCCGCAAGTCACGACTCGTGGCGCGCCTTAAAAAAAGCCTTCTTTCATTTGTTTTCTTCGCAGTCGCTGTCGTAAGACGCATGTCGCTTGAGCGTGTAACTCGTGGCCACGGGATAAATCTACAAAATAGAATAAATACCTATTCTTACTTGGCTCTAGCACCAGCAATAATACTCAAATTAGAAACATAATCAACAGGGATGCAGTCGGCGATGTTACTGCTGCTACCCAAATTAAAGCGGTTCCAGCCTTTGCCAGAGTAGAATAGTACGGGTGTGGCACCAAACCAATTGTCCAACCAGCCTTTTACTGGGTCATCTTTTATTGGTCCAACTGGAAAAGAGAATAAGATGTTATTATTGTTGTTAAAAACAATTTCTTCTTGTTTTTTATTTGAAGTGAAAACTTTTTTAGCGGCGTTGTACACTTTTTTGTAATGGGTAAAAAATGTTAAACTCGCGTCAGGACACGTGACCTGATCGAAAATTCGTAAGATGTATGGGGAGTAGACAGCCGGCGCGGCGTAGGAGAGGAAGTATCTCTTTCTACGGCGCGGCGAAAATGTATGCCTGCTGTTTCGTTTAGGCGACGCAGGGCGCTTGCGTGAATGTTCGTGTGTGTTTATGTTACAGCGTGGCACGCGAATCCATGGATGGTGACAGCTGATGGCTCGACCGTCTGTGTAGTGGCTACACTGCTGTGCATTCGTAAAATTCGTGTAGGTATATAAAGTGTTTAAAATATGGAAATTGAACAAAGTGCATCTATTAATGAAAAATATCAAAAATGCACAACGTTAATATTCAAGTTTTCATTTCTGCCGGCACTCCCGGAGTGCAACCCGTCTTTTTTTTAAGAGTTAGCAGATTTGCTGACGACTAGATATTATGTCGCTATTCGATATATTCTAATAACTAGCTTCCACCTGCGACTCCGTTCGCATGTCCGTCATAAAATACACAATACGTATACTAAAATAATTTTATCTGTTCTGCGAAAATAGCAGCCACAATTTTATAAACTCTCCGTCGATATTACTTCGTTTTCGCATCGCGTTCTTACTGACTTTTTTTCTTTTTGCTCGGCTCCTATTGATCCTAGCGTGGTATACGCTAAATAGTGTTAGCCTAGAGGCTATACCTTCCTCATGAATTAAACTATCAAATGCAAAAATAATTTTTCAGATAAGAGTGGTAGTTCCAGAGATTAACGCGTTCAAACTAACAAAAAAACAAACAAACTAAAGCTTTATTATTTTTAGCTATTTCACACCTCATCATCATCATCATCATCAGCCTATAATGTTCCCACTGCTGGGACACAGGCCTCCTCTCTGTGAGAGGAAGTGGCCCGTAATCTACCACGCGGGCCCAGTGCGGGTTGGTAGATGTCACATGTCTTTGAATTTTTGGTTCTAGGACATGCCGGTTTCCTCACGATGTTTTCCTTCACCGTTTTGAGAGCAGTGGCGATGAAATAATTTACACAAAGTAAAGCGCCTGTCTGGGTTCGAACCTACGACCTACAACTCGTAAGTCGCGGCCGATACCACTGGGCCACCACTGCTCGGACGTTTATGCGTTTATCTAATTGTTACTATGTACCTACTACCTTTTTTTTTCTACCTTACTTATTTAATAATCAGAATATAATGAATACAGCTGTCAGCAACATCATTAATAAAGACGAATACAATGTATTGTGTTGTGTAACTGTTCTATTGTTTATAGCCTTGTCTTTACAATTATGTCGATAAAATTAAAAGGTTTCTTTGTTCTTTTTTTTTTGGTATCTACTTGGGACATTCAGTTTTCTTTTAAGCTAAGTGTGTATACACACGAACGACACTCGTCAACGGCAGCGGCAACTGAAGCCGCCGACACGCGTTAACGGCAACCGCCGACACGCGTTGACGGCAGCCGCCGACACGCGTAGACGGCAGCCACCGACACGCGTTGACGGCAGTCACCGACACGCGTTGACGGTAGCCGCCGACACGCGTTAATGGCAGCCGCTGACACGCGTTGACGGCAGCCGCCGACACGCGTAGACGGCAGCCACCGACACGCGTAGACGGTAGCCGCCGACACGCGTTGACGGCAGCGGCCGACACGCGATGACGGCAGCCGCCGACACGCGTTGACGGCAGCCGCCGACACGCGTTGACGGCAGCCGCCGACACGCCAACGCCGCGCGCCAACGGCCGCAGTTGCCTCTGCCGTTGACGCGTGTCGTTCGTGTGTATGCACACTAACTGGAAAAGACGTTTCTAGAAAAGATCATTCTTCTGCCCTTATCCCAATTTATTTTGGGTCGGCCTAACATGACTTTTTCTCCATACTTCTCTATTAGTCGTCATCTCGGTAGTCACCTCTTTTCTAACCATATCACCATTAACACAGTCGATCCATCGTTTCTTTCTAGAAATTTCTAAAAAAAGATATTAAAAGATCATTTATTGTTACCTGCAGAAGGCCTAATAATAACTGTGGGCACATCGCCATGATTCCTCGAGATATAGGACTCCGATAATGACTTGGTGAACGTATAGGTATTGGTTTTCTCATGGTCACCTGTAACAAAATAATAATCCCAAAAAAATTATGTTGAGGCTGGTCAAGTGGTCAACTTTATGTTAGCACGTCGAGGTCACGGGGTCACCACATATAGAAATACTAGCTGCGCCCCGCGGTTTCCCCCGCATAAGTGTCGATCCCATGGGAATATCGGGATAAAAACAATCCTATGTCCTTCCCCGGGACTCAAATTATCTCTGTACCAAATTTCATCTAAATCGGTTCAGTGGTTTAGGCGTGAAAAAGTAACATACAGACAGACAGACAGAGTTACTTTCGAATTTATAATGTTAGTAGAAGGGCTGTGGTGGCCCAGTGATAACGGCCGCGACTTACAAGTTGTAAGTTGTAAGTTCGAACCCAGACAGGCGCTTTACTTTCTGTAATTTATTTCGTTACCACTGCTCTCAAAACTGTGAAAGAAAACATCGTGAAGAGACCGGCGGATGTTCAAGAACCAAAAATTCGAAGACATTTGACATCTACCTTTTTTTTATTTTTATTTCATTTGTTGATCTTAGTTTTCCCTTAATTATTAAAATCTTGTACCATTGTAATGGTGCCCAAGACACAGGTATTGTTGGTCCCAAACTAGGCCCATAGTTTGGGACCAACAATACCTCGATATTGTAATTTTAAAATATGGAATAATAGTACATTATGATACATGTGTGCTATGTTGATTATTAAATTAACAATGCACACGCGTATCATACGACGTTTTTCAACACACTTGCGAGGGATAATGGCGGGCTGCGCGCCGCGCTGGCGTTCGCGCGCAGTTTTACCCATAGAGTAAGTCATTGTCATTCCTACACCTGCGCGCGCATTGCTAGCGCGGCGCGCGTTTATTTACTTAAAGGCAAAGACAAAACCGATAAACAGCCTATAGAAAAAATATAATAAACACAAAATAATTTTAAGACTGATCGTAGTGTTGTCGTATGTCAAATTGTAGTTTAGTTAGTAAGGAATTAGAAAGTACTATTTGCATAGAGAAATATACATTAATTCATTGAGAATCCGCAACAATAGAACGCCAGTGGTCTTTTCCGTTTGGTTACGGGAGGGACGACGGAAAATTATAAGGTGCATCCAGACAGAGCGAACCATGCACCGCAAGTGCTTTTTTTTGTATGTTAGATGCCTCAGCCTGAGGCAACCGTACATATAAAAAAATCATTTGCGGCACATGCCTCGCTATGTGTGGATGCACCCTTAAGTGAATGCGCAGTGGTAGACCGCGAATTTTATTTTTTTTTTAAGTTTTTTTACAATTCGCAGGTCAGTATCAGGTTGTATCTTGATCAAAATGTATATTTATATAATAGATATGTATTTAAAGAATTATAGTCATTAGAATCATTAATACATATATTTAAGTTAGATTTGTTCCCTAAGAACTTTTCCATAAGAGATTTGTTCTTATGGAACAAATCTAACTTAGAAAGATGTATTTAATGATTCTAATGATTATAATTCTGTAAATACGTATCTGTTATAGTCGCGAATCATATTTTGATCAAGATACAACCTGACACTGACCTGAAAATTGCAAAAAACGTTAGAAAAATTTAATTTCGTGGGCTACAACTGCGCATTCATCTTAAGGTAGGTAAATACATTTTAGTTCATCTTGGGACCAAGGACAATTCAGACTATTTAAAAAAAAAGTAAAATATGGCTCGCGGATTCTTTTTGGCATGAAGTCTCTTTGAAGAGATTAAAAAAAACGCACTTCTCCGACCTCCGAGTAGTAAATTAAATAGTTATCTGTGGAAATAAAGCACAAGTACCGTAACGTAAAGAAAAAGCACGCGTTTGTAATACACTGCATTATGGATCTAAAATCTGTGCATTAAGAGCCATTTTACGAGCAAGTGTGTTGAAAACGATTTTACTTTTACTAAACGATTTTACTTTACTATCAACGCGTACTGGGCCCGCGTGGTAGATTACAGCCCAGTCCTTCTCACCAAGAAGAGGCCTGTGTCCCAGCAGTGATATATGAAGTAAAGCAACAATATTATTGGAATGAAATACGTACTTAAGTACTTATTTGTTTTGTCAGTATTGTGTCCATATTCTTCAATAAACTTGTAGACATCTTCCACTTTGGCTGGCGAAGGGTAGGCCGTCTCTACGAGTACCTTCCTTTGAGTTTGAGAGTAAGCCGTCGATATGTAAACCAAAGCCTGAAAATAATAATGTGACTGAATTTACCGTTTGAGCTTTATTAGCTTGTGTCAAAAACTAATTAAAAAATTTACAAAAATTAGAGGTATTTTTGACAGATTGAGACTGAGATCAGACTGTGAACGTTCTTAAAATTACGAGATGTGCCCCTCGGGTCATGGTCTATTTGTCTACTAAACTGCACCACAGAATACTTAAAGTACTGCGTACAGAAAGGCCACTCCCTTCCCCGCACTAACATCAGTTACCGCACCTCACCCCGCACTTCGATGTGTTCGTCGCCTGCTCTTTAACAATGGCGCTCGCATACACAAGAACCACAGCGCTGTACCTACCTACTGCTGACACGAACACATTATTTTTTTAAAGTTTTATATTTTGTGTTAATCACGATGGTTGTATATTGTGCATTATTTGGATGCTTATCTTCATAGAGGAACGATAAAGACAGGAGTTTATTTCGGTTCCCGAAACATGAAAGAAGGTAAGGAACAGCAACTCAAATACTTATCCTTTAAACCCATAAAAAATAAAAGCTAGTATATTACAGACAAACAAGTTAAGCCAGTGTTGTGATAATTTATTTTCATAATTTTCTCTATTATTCATTTATTTTCCAAGTTTTCTTCGTTTTAGAACAATTAAAACTTCCGTAATATTAACATACCAAATTGCTCTCTCTCTTTATTGTCTTAGTTATGTCTCTTTCTTTCACGTTCTATTCGTTCTTCGACTTGAAAAGTAGTACAATAGAAATGTTATTAATTAGATTTCTGTGAGTACCTAGTGTCGCGGCGCGCGGCGCGCATTGTTGCATACGTTCGGGCAGCGCCGCCGCCTACGCAATACTGCGCCAGCCAGCTAGTGTGCCAGCCCTACTAGATTTCACGCACACATTTACACGTATACAAACGTCATTTGTCCATGTAGTGGTAGTAGGTAATTATTTTGCGAGCGTTGTATGGAGTGTCCGGGGTGTGACTGCACCCAAATCTGTTCAGCCGTTAAGGCGTGGAAAGGTAACAGACAAACAGACTGACCGTCGGACATGCAGAATAACTTTCGCATTTTTGGTTTTCGGTCCCAACTCTTTTTCGAAGAGCTTTTCTTTTAAAGAAGAATAAAGTAAGAATTGAGAAACTAAGAAATAATGAGAAATAAAGAAAGAAATGATCTTGAAACACAAAATACAAATAATAATTAAAAACTTTTTTTTTAACAGCAACGGTATGAACCAGATACTAAGTCAGCAATAATAGGTAGATATTTAAATTACCTCCATATTCTTTATACGTCGACTGAGCTCAAGAATTCTCAGCGAGCCTTCAAAATTGATGTTCATGGCTACCGGCAACGGTTCGTCAAACCTAACCGTTGCAGCCCCGTGGTATACTACCGACACCTAAAATTAATGAACTGGTGTTATGAAAATGTGTTATAAAGTAACCAAGTTCTTTAACTGGTATTATACTTATTGTTACTTTATGGTTTTATATAAAGTACATTACTGCAGCGGCCCGCAAAAGAGGCATTGATGGACGAACGTGTAAATGTGGGCCGAGGCGAAGCCGAGGCACAAATACATAAGTCCATCAATGCCTAGTTGTGGATAAGGCTTGTATAGTACTTTTCTCAAATATTGCGCGGAAATCAAAACTAAGTAGTACCTAGGCAGAACTTTCTTGTCAAATACAAGTGCTTTTCAAAATCAATGACGAACAATATAATATAATATCGTTTATTTAATATCGTTTATTTATAAACAAACAATGAACAACAATAATTTTTCCCGCGTTAAAGTGTTCATTTGTTTTTTTTTTTTTTTTCAATAAACAGCTTTCTATTTGCAAGCCAGTTCGAAATTTAAATAAAACCTTTGATAAGTTACCTCCTTGGTTGCTATGTTTCGGAGTAAAAGATCGTTCCACTTTTAAATTACACGACAGATATGAGTTTACTATGTAATTCATTTGGCCGCTAAACTACAACAGATATGGATTTTCATACAACTTTTGCCGGCCACTGCTCGCATGTATTTGGCCAGTACAGCAATTTCGATTTATCTCGAAGAAAATCATGCTCAAATTTCCAAGCATGTTTGAGAAAAAAATCATTGTCTTCCAGGGGAACAACTGGTTAAGTCCAAAAATAGACTATAACCTAAAGGAGGTTCTAATTCGCTAGCTAGTTTAATTTGACCCTATTTGTGACGATGCCAACTTTCAGAATAGGGTAATTTTCTAAATGTAGGTGGTTTGTGTGTCATGATTATTGCGTGCTTCGGAGTTAGCACGCCGCCATCGATTGGCCAAGTGTCGTGATTTCTTTGATTTAATTTAAAAAATGTTTGATTTTAATACCGGTATCTACTCTGGCAACACTGTCAAAGTTAGAACTATTAATATTGTAACACATTTTAAAATGTATTTCCATTATGGCAACTGAATGATATTATTCTACTTTGGCAACACTTAGAAATAACAGTTAGCTAGTTATGTATATTATCGTTATTTCTGGGTGGGCATAAATCATTTTATGAAATGGTAAAAATGTACTGGAAGGATCAGTCGTTGTTGGATTGATAAAGAGTACGAGTACAGTTGTGCTATTAAAAAGTATTAGCGAGGAAAGAGTATTTTCTTAATATATGAAACTTTATTATGTTGTCCAATGTTACCTTCTCAATCAAAGTCTGTTCGTCTTTTGGGCTCAGTCCTAAGTTCGGTAATGACACGTCACCTGTGACTGGTACCACCTTTTTTAAATAATAAGGTTTGCATTTCTTCAACCTCGCAAATAACTAAAACAAAATCATTATTATAATAAAAAACATTTCATTGTTAATAATATTTTACGTTGTTCATATGGGTATTGCCAGGATAGAAAGTGCTAGAAAACTAGGAACATTTTAGGTAACCTGGAAATCTTTAACAGACTACGGACCCAGATTGGCCGAAGCAAAGAAACCTGTTCAGATAGAAATTCATAGACGACTCCGCCTTGAAGTGTAAATTAATGTGGTGCTGTTCTATAAACGATGGGACACTTATAATCGTGTCCTGCGTGTCCTGTCAACTGCATGTTACAGGAACTGATGGACACTAGTGATAGCGCCAAAAATGTAGCCGAATTCTGGGCCCAATCCATTTAGATTGCCATCGACACGTTAATATGAAGCTACTCTGGCTTCGTGTACACAGAACGATCCTCATATTAAACAGCTTTGTCATGTGCCAAGCCAGATGTTTTATTTAAAGCTAACCTCATATTTTCGTGTATTACACTGGATGCGAAAGGCAGAGGACATGGTGTTGACGCGCAGCCTAGGAGTCCTATATCCGAGCGGGATCGGGAGAGGGCTGATCCTGCTCAGAGAAATAGGCGTCGGAGAGGCAACCGCCTTGACGCCTAATACGCTGAAACTCGCTTACCAATCAGACCTTGGGGGCCGCGGGCGCACAGAGTGGAGACTCTGTCCACTCACCAAGTGACCCCAGGGAAGACGGTGGCACAGTGGTCACGTGCTACCGTGCAAAGCGAGGCTCAGGGGAGGCCCCTTTACAGTCTCTCCAGGGATGTGCCATACAGGCATTGCACGGGGGGTCCCGGAATTGATATTTTAAGAGGAACCGAGACCACCCCTATGTGCTGATGGTGATCACCGGGGTGGTTTTAGTGAGGTACATATCCCGCACTCCCCGACCTCCCAGGAGGTCCACCCGACAACAAAGAAAAAAAAAAAGGAGAGACCTATATCCAGCAGTAGACTACGATAGGCTGAGATGATTGATTTGACGCATACATACACAAGCTCACGCCTCTTTCCCACGGGGATAAGCAGTAAGTATAGAACGCCACCTGCTGCTATCCCAATATACTTTGCTTCGTTCACGTTCATAAATGCAGCAACTGACCTTACTTATTTTCTTTATATACTAAAAATATCCTAACGAACCCAAGCAACTGCGTAAACAGGTGAATTGTAACAATAAATTATAAAAAAAAACTGTACTTAAACCATATTTTTTTCAATTTAATTAAGAATTCAACTTACTGGATTTGCAAATAAGTCTTCAATTCGTTTGTTGACATTTTCGCCATTCTTCTGTCGCACCAAGAGGTAGACTTTATCTAATTTGTTGCACGAATACAGGAGTTTCTCAAGGTAGACCTGGAAAGTTATGTTTAATATTGATGCATGTACAGACGCCAGCATATCAACCTACTATAATCTGTCAAATTTATTTAATAGATTTTGAACTTTATCGCTAAAGCATAAGACTCAAAGTTGATTGGGAATATTTGACAGTTTCGGGTGTGCTGGCGTCTGTGCGTTACAGTGTGTTTTCTTATAAAGATCATTTAGGTTTTCCATATGACCAAAGAGATAAGCTGGCCCTACTGAGGCGAATCCTGCCCGTGTCGATGCTTTCAGTGATGAGGAAGTCGGACGAATATTATTCGCGCCAGTTTTAACCTTTGCACCTCCATCCTAACACGCATGCGTGCTAGTTCTAACAGCATCTTGCGCGTATTGGCAGATTGATGGGACTATTGGCAGATCGATTGGACTCTGCGATGCCTGATCGCTGGATACGACTGCATGTAGTCAAGTGAATAGGTTTACTGGCGTGTTTTTTTTTTAATATGTGTATCTACTAACATAGTTTATAAGTATCTTTGTGGTACTAACAATAATATGGATGTGTGAGAGTCCGAATCAGTGGCGTGCATTGCACATAGGCATTTAAGCAGTGCCTACCTCGATATATCAACGTAAGCCTGTCAATTACATTTTAGTGTGTGTGCCCCACAATTAAGAGGGTCCGTGGCTTAGGGCCCCAGTGGTCGAGGCACCTGTGGCCGACGCCCCTGATTCGATTAATTTAATTCAAAGCAATTTTTGATCAAATGTACGGTCAGACACAACATTTTTTTCACCAAGTCTATTTTTAACTTTATTGTAATTATTTCGCACGAGCCCTTGGGAAGGACTTTTGCTCGTCATTGTGACATGACACACTAAACTTTCTTATCTGTTGCATATTGCAATATTCAATAACTTGACTCTGGTATGAAAGAGATAGACATAATATCTATTCATACTTACTTATTGTTTTCAACTTTGTGGACAAAAGATGGACTTTTTATTGTTACCAATAACTGGTTTGGCTCAGTTAGTTGACGAGTAGGTTGAAGTTGAAAGATAAAATTTCCATTTGGTAATTTATTATAAATATTAACAACATTCACTAACATTTTATATGAAGTACTCGTATTTTTTATGTTTTGGATGTTTGTACATGACAAATATGCTTTTAATGGGGAAAAAGGTGTGTAAGGATAAGGTTAAATGGTGATCTATTCTCTCTGCTATTTGATAGATAACTTTTGTTTAGCAAGGAAAAATACTTTATTATTATGGTGAAACACTTTTCTCATTTACTGTACTCAGTGAAAAAGCACACAAAAATAAAGATATTAATAATCGAATCGGGGGCGTCGGCCACAGGTGCGTCGACAACTGGGGGCCTAAGCCACGGACCCAATTAAGAAACTCACAAAATTATCATACCTAACAAAAAACAAAATCTTCATATAAACAGGCAGTCGCCGGACGGCCTACTCGGCTCCCGTACTATTCGTACATTATCATCGGTCTTTACTCATTCAAGTGTATAACTATGTACGCACTGTGTCAAATTGGCACACTGTTTTTGAAATTAGTTCTCGATGCCTCGATAGATGGCGTTGTACGATTATTTAACTCGCGGTGTTAAGATTTTCCGTCGACACTGTATAAGGTCTCTTGGACTTAGAAAAATTCAGTCTTGCCAAATATACCGTTGGAACAGGGTTGCTGCGTTTTATTCAAAAACCTTCGGAGGATGCATCCGAAGCCCTAAGCAGACTAGTGATGGGTCGTTGAAGGTTTTTCCGTCAACGAAACGTTAACGTTGAATTGCGTTTGTCAACTAGTTGATCAACTAGTTAATTTCGTCAACGAGTTAACGTGTTACGAACGTCAACTTGCATGAACGATAAACGCCTTAACGCTTTTATTAACGTACGCTGTTAATTTACATTATTTCATTCCGCGCACGAATAAGATAATTTAATGTCATCATTTTCTTTCTTTTAAAAATAATGATCAAATTACTAAATAAATATCGAATCTTTTATTCGTTATTTAGAGTTCAAATTATTGTCATGACTATCGCGTCGTAGCGGGAGTTTTGTAAATATAAATACAATTTACGTACGTTAAAAATAACAAAACGTTGAGTTCATATTCTCGTTTCGTTAAACAAGTTGAATTCATAAACGTCGTTGTCTCGTAACTCGTTGACGAATTCAACGAGTTGATTTGTTTATGGTCAACGTTAATCCCGTTGAAGAGACATCAACGTTGATTCAACTAGTTCGTTGATTCAACGCCCATCGCTAAAGCAGACCCTGGCCTGGCTGGACATCATCAGGTCGAACATGGTCCTTCGAAGTCGGATACACCAGTATCTGGGCACCTAAGCGGTGGTGCATTTTTGCGTAACTGAGTCGGGGGCAGTCTTCCGAGGAAGCAGACCAGCTCGTGAGGAGCTGCTGCCATCAATCAGGAGCCAGGGTTTGGTGGTGAATCCTGCCTTGGACTTCGAGACAGGCGCTGGCGCTGTCAGGATATTGGACCCGGAAGCCACCTGAAGAATCGAGGGTGACCACGTGGAGTGACGTCACGAGGTTGATGCAATCGTGAGTGAGTGAACCAAAGTGAGGTGAAAGAAACGTGAGTGTTTGAACCATTTTAATTAGCGACTGTCAAAGTGACATTTACTGTCACTGTCGAATAGTGACAGCTGTCATTTCAAAAAGTGACACGAACTGTCACTGTCATTCAATGTGACGTTGACAGTGACGCAGCCTGTCATTCAAAGTGACAGTGACGCAGTCTGTCATTCAAAGTGACAGTGACACGGAACGTCATTCGGAGTGACGTTAATTGTCATCGGCATCTGCAATAACGGAAACGTTCCAGAGACTTTTAACTTTAGATATTTAACATTAATTTTATAATCGTTTAGTTATTTGTTGATTTCTCTCGCCTAGTTGTTTGTTATTTTAATATGGAGTCCAAACTGTTGCTTCAAAGTGATAATTTAAATAACATTGTAAAGGCTAGACGTAACTTTAAAAAGTCTCCTAAGGAAAGGATCACGGATGTATATATTCAAGTGAGATTAGAAGCGTTAGAAAAATTATGGGACGTATTTACTAATACCCACAAAATATTAATAGAAAAATTTGGTTCTCAGTTAACTGATCATGTATATTTAAAAGATGATATGTATGATGAAGCTGAAGAATGTTATTTAGAATATAAAACAGAATTGAAATCTGTTTTGATGTTATTTTGTAAAGATTCAAAAGATCAAAATGTATGCGATGGGACTCCACAAGACGAAATATTAGGTCCTTACATATGAAATTGGCGTTTTTCGTACTGGCCACTTTAATCACGAATTTCTCCTCTTTGGTAAGGAATTCCAAATTCAAATTTGTACAGCTATTTACTCATGTATTTGTGCTTCGATGACCGTCATTCATTTGTTTTTTTTCTTCTGTTTTTTCTGTTTGCGTCACTCATTTTACAAAATGGAAAATTTAAAATATCGCATTATTTACGAGTACGAGTTCCGCCGTGGCACTAGTGCTGCGGAAACGACTCGAAGGGTGAATGATGTGTATGGCGGTCATGTTGCAAAAGAAAACACAGTTCGTTTTTGGTTCCAACGTTTTCGTTCTGGAAATTTCGACCTGCAGAACAAGCCCCGTGGACGGCCTGAGACCCAAGTTGATAATGGAGAATTGAAGGCTATTGTGGAAGCGGACCCATCGCAAACCACGTCCGAGTTAGCTGCAGGCTTCGATGTTAGTGATAAAACTGTTTTAATTCACTTGAAGCAAATTGGGAAGATTAAAAAGCTTGAAAGGTGGGTACCTCACGACAACGCCAGACCACACACTGCGCAACAGACGGCTACCAAATTAGAAGAGCTTGAATTGGAATGTCTTAGACATCCTCCGTACTCCCCGGACCTTGCTCCAACAGATTACCATTTTTTTCGCAATTTGGATAACTTTTTGCAAGGGAAAAAATTCAACTCCGATGGGGCAGTCCAAATCGCCTTCAAAGATTTTATTGATTCCCGTCCGACTGGTTTTTTTAGTAAAGGGATCAATGAACTACCTATAAGATGGCAAAAGTGCATTGAAAACAATGGTTCATACTTTGATTAATTAAATATATTATATTAAAAAATATTCGACTTTTTGTTCCTTCCATACAAAACGCCAATTTCATATGTAAGGACCTAATAAAATCTCAGACTGTTCAACTGCCAAAAATAGTTATTCCTAAATTCTCTGGAAAGTATGAAGAATGGATTTGTTTCCGAGATTTGTTTATTTCATTAGTACATAGTAATTCAAAATTGAGTAATGTCCAAAAAATTCATTATTTGAAAAGTTACTTGACCGGTGAAGCCGAACAATTAATAAGGCAAATACCGATTGCAGACGACAACTATGAAAGATGTTGGTCGTTATTAAAAGGCAGGTATAATAATAAACGGTATCTATCTCACAACATAATAAGGCGACTTCTTAGTCAGAAAAACATTACTGCAGAATCAGCATATCATTTAAAGGAATTAGTGGACACTACCAGTGACTGCTTAAGTGGGTTGGCAAACCTCGGAATAGATGTAGCAAATTGGGATATAATGATTATTCATATTTTAACTTTAAAATTGGACTTAGAATCGAGAAAGCAATGGGAGTTTGAATTCAGTAGTAGTAACAGTTCCGATGACTTGCCAACTTACCAGCATTTCAAAGATTTCCTAACAAATAGATACAGGGCCCTAGAGTTTATTGATAATAAACCTTCAGCAAACAGAACTAACGGCAATAATAATTCTAAACTAAAATCATTACATGTATCCGAAGTTGTCTGTTCGTTTTGTTCTGAAGATACTCATAAATTAAGTGGCTGTAAGAAATTTTCTCGTGAATTAGTGGACAAACGTCGCGATTTCGTCACTACAAAAAATTTATGCTTTAACTGCTTGGGTAATAACCATTCAGCGAAGGCTTGTCGCATTAGTACCAAATGTAAATTATGCCATCGTCGTCACCACACACTATTACACCCAAAGAACTCAGATACGCCTGAGACCACTGATGTCAATTCAAACCGGGAAGCGGGCAAGAGCGCTTCGCAGCAGGAGTCAGAGTCTCCTAAGGCAGGGGGTTCTGCTGAAAAAACAGAAAGCCAAACGTCGGTAGTTAGCTGTTTTTCGACAGGTAAAATTTGTAAACAGGTTTTGCTAGCGACGGCGCTAGTCGAGGCAGAGTCGAAATTCGGTAATCTTCACGTTTTAAGAGCGTTACTGGACCAAGGCTCGCAGGCAAACTTTGTCACGGAAAGCACGGTTCAGGACCTGAAATTAAAAAAGATTTCGCTGAGAAGTAAGATTTCTGGTCTAGGAGGAGATCAAGAATTACTTTCTAAATCAATAGTGTACATGAAAATTCAATCTAGAGTCAATCCACATTCCACATTCACATTTAAGGCTCATGTTCTGTCCTCAATCACTACTCTCCTTCCAACGAGGAAGGTAGATGTATTGGAATGGTCAGAATTAGGAGGGATTGATCTTGCTGATCCGAAGTATCATCAACCTAATAAAATAGACCTTTTATTAGGAGCTGAGATGTATAGTCAGATTATAAATGAAGGATTGATGCATAGTCCTACAGGTTCGCTTATTGCTCAGTCTACAGCTTTAGGTTGGATTTTATCTGGAGTTGTAGACTCATCCGTTACTCAAACGGAAGGTGTACTGTCATTACATAGTCAAGTGCAAAAAGAAGAGGATCTACTAAAACAATTTTGGGAACTGGAAGCAGATCAAGAGCCATCTAGTCAACAGTAAATGACTAATGAAGAAATAAAATGCGAAGAGCTGTTTAAAGCTACGACGGTCAGAGATGTAAAAGGCCGTTACATAGTGAACTTACCATTCCGAAGCGAAGATCCAGGCTGCAAATATGGCGGTTCAAGATCCATAGCTATAAAGCGGTTTCATGCCCTGGAAGCTAAACTTAATAAAAATGTCGAGCTTAAAGCAAAATACGCCGAGGTAATACAAGAATATTTAATACTAGGTCACATGAAGCCACTAGCCGAAGCGGATATAGAAAATAAACATGCGGTCTACTTACCTCATCACGCGGTTGTGAGAGACGACAAGGACACGACAAAGGTCCGAGTCGTCTTTGACGCTTCCTGCAAGGGAAGTAATGGTGTTTCTCTTAACGATGATTTAATGATCGGTCCTGGGCTGCAACCCGAGTTGCGACATCTATTAATGCGGTGGAGAACTCACCGTATTTGCCTAATATCGGACATAATTAAAATGTATCGAATGGTGCGCGTGGCTAATGAACACACAGACTTTCAACGCATTGTGTGGAGAGACCACAAGGACTCGGCCATTAAAGATTATAAGTTACTTACCGTAACCTTCGGGACGTCTTCTGCGCCGTTCTTAGCGGTTCGAGCGATGCAGCAGGTGGCGTATGATGAAGGAGCGAAGTACCCAATGGCGGCTGAAAGAGTTCTCAACGATTATTATATGGATGATCTGCTGACCGGTTGTGATACTATTGAAGAAGGCATACAAATTTACAGTCAAATGGAAGAGTTACTGGCTAAAGCAGGATTCAGTTTACAGAAGTGGTCGAGCAACAGCGATGAATTACTGGAAAAAATAATCGGTGAAAGGTGTAAAGGACAAGAAAGGGTAAGTAAAGAGATCGACATTAAGCAGGATGCGATAATAAAAACACTGGGACTTACCTGGAACAGAAGCAGGGACGCCTTCCAGTACTCCGTCAAGTTGTCTCCATTGCAGGAACCTGTAACAAAAAGAAAGGTATTATCGGAAATTGCAAGATTATTTGACCCTTTAGGATGGGTAGCTCCGGTGATTGTACTAGCCAAAATGCAAATTCAAAAATTATGGATTTCTGGAATCACATGGGATGAGGAAATCCCATCTGAATTAAAAAATGAATGGTATACTTACCGCAGTAGCTTAGGTGAGTTGAAAAATATTGCGGTACCCAGGTGGGTAAATACCAACTCTAGCAATGCCCGAGTAGAATTGCACGGCTTCTGCGATGCTTCGAAATCGGCATATGCTGCGGTCATTTATCTCCGAGTAATTGATTCGACGGGCAACATTCAGATTTCATTAGTTACTGCTAAAACCAAAGTCGCACCGATAAAACAAGTGTCGATTCCGCGACTAGAGTTGTGCGGGGCAGTATTGCTGAAAAGACTTTTGTTAGAAGTAGCAAAAGTATTGCGTATAGAAAAACAAAATGTGCGAGCTTGGACTGATTTCAGCATTGTGCTGGCTTGGCTTAATGGTTTGCCGAATAAATGGAAGGTATTTGTCGCGAATCGGGTGTCAGAGATACTTACCTCGTTGGATCCATGGCAATGGTCGCACGTTCCTACAAAACAAAACCCCGCCGATTGCGCATCTAGGGGCATGCTTCCTGCAGAGCTAAGCAAGCATTCATTGTGGTTTCAAGGACCTGATTTCTTGCGGGAAATAAACATTAATTATGATAAATCTCAAGATTTGAACACTGACGTAGAGTCAGTCGGAGTGCATCACGTTGTAGAAAATCCGGACATCTGCGATCGATATGCGACGTTGACGCGGCTTACCAGAGTTGTAGCATATTGTAGGCGTATGTTGACAACAAAGAAAATCAAATCTGAAAAAAAGTGGAAAGGTTATTTACGAACCGAAGAAATAAATGAAGCTTTTGAGACGTGCGTGAGATTGTGTCAGAGAAAACATTTTGAAGAGGAAATAAAAGCATTAGAAAGGAAAGAACAAATTAAATCAAAAAGTATTTTAAAAACATTAACTCCGTTTTTAGATGCAAAAAATATTTTAAGGGTAGGCGGCAGATTAGAAGATTCCGAATTAAATATTTCAAGAAAACACCCCATTATCTTACCAAAAAAATCACACTTTACTCATTTAATTATTGATTTCGGTCATAGGCAAACACTTCATGGGGGTACACAATTAACCTTGAGTTACATTTATAATAAATTTTGGATCTTCGGAGCAAAACAGCTTGTATCTAGCCACATACGGAAATGTGTTACATGCGTAAAAAACAATGGGCTTACCTGTAATCCACTGATGGGGCAGCTACCTTCAGCTCGTGCCAAACCCTCTCGCGCATTTCTTCGTAGTGGTGTAGACTTTGCTGGACCTATTCAATTACGTACAGCAAAGGGTCGTGGACATAAATCTTATAAAGGATATATCTGTTTGTTTGTCTGCATGTCAACGCGTGCCGTTCATATTGAAGCAGTATCTGACCTTACGTCGGAAGGATTTTTGCAGGCCTTCAAAAGGTTTGTGGCGAGAAGGGGCCATTGTCAGGAGGTGTGGAGCGACAATGGCACAAATTTTGTAGGCGCTGCAAAGGAACTGGATATTCTCTTTACTAGGGAAAGGAATAGTATTTTGTCGGAGATAGCGGAAACTTTAGGGACTAATGGAACGTCCTGGCATTTTATTCCGCCTCACGCGCCCAATTTCGGGGGACTGTAGGAGGCTGGAATAAAATCGGTGAAGTATAACCTAAAACGGGTCGTGGGCACTTCCACTCTGACTTACGAGGAACTAGCAACTGTTTTAGCGGAAGTGAAAACGTGCCTAAACTCTCGACCGCTGTCTAGATTGGGAACCAATTCCGAAAACACGGAAATGTTGACTCCTGGCCACTTCCTGGTTGGTGAGCCTCTTGTTACGCCACCAGATTATAACTTGGAAAACTGTAATTTAAGCTCGTTAAAAAGATGGCAGTATACCCAACGTATGTTGCAAACATTCTGGCGAAAGTGGTCTCAGGAATATTTGAGGCAGTTCTTTTATAGATATAGATGGACCTCAGAAACTCCCTCTCCTAAAAGAGGAAATGTGGTCTTAGTCAAGGAAGACGGTCTCCCTCCGTGTCGTTGGGTTTGGGGTTTAGTAGAGGAAGAGCATCCAGGTAATGACGGGATCGTACGAGTGGTCACTATTAAAACGAAAAACTCGATTATTAAAAGACCTGTATCTAAACTATGTCTACTTCCTGTTACTGAATAGCCCATTTAATCTGTAATAATTGGATTGTTGTACTTAAGTATAAGAATTTATTAATAAGTTTGTACGGTGGTGGGAATCAAGGTGTTTTTGTTGTTATAACCATTTTTGTTTACACAATTGTAACTTTACCTTAGTCTAGTTAGATAGTATGTAATTTTTCATGTTTTCTGTTACCTGAACTTGTTATAATATTAAGGTCAATTTATGCTTGCCCTTAATGGGGGGAGAATGTATAACTATGTACGCACTGTGTCAAATTGGCACACTGTTTTTGAAATTAGTTCTCGATGCCTCGATAGATGGCGTTGTACGATTATTTAACTCGCGGTGTTAAGATTTTCCGTCGACACTGTATAAGGTCTCTTGGACTTAGAAAAATTCAGTCTTGCCAAATATACCGTTGGAACAGGGTTGCTGCGTTTTATTCAAAAACCTTCGGAGGATGCATCCGAAGCCCTAAGCAGACCCTGGCTGGACATCATCAGGTCGAACACAAGTTAATACGACAAAATAAAAAGTACGTACGTCTCACGCGTAATACCATGACGTTCGACCTTTCGCAATTTATCACCCTTAAGTAGGCATGCCTACTTAAATAACCACACTTTTGACCTCACTTTGTTTTTCTGATTAGTGACCGCGTTTGCCTAGACTAGACCCGGCCTAGTGCCTAACTATTCTGAAAACCAATGCACGCCACTGGTCCGAATTAAATGATTTATTAATATTATTATTTAACACCTCCATACAAGTCAGTGACACGATCGGCGAATGCAAATTTCGTCCCGCACCGCGCGAGATTCGCTTCAAGTTGGCGCATTTACACCGTCGTCGCCGCGTTGCGAAATCAATCAACCAAGGTCGCCGCGATGATCCAGTTTTTAATTATAGTGTCATTGTCATCATCATCTGCCCAGCCTTTCCTGTCCTTTTCAATGTCTTGTTCATTATAGTGTAAACAGTGAAATTGAATAATTGTGAAGGTGAAGTTCTACTGTCCTTTCGATATCATCAGCGAAGGTAAAAATTAAAACTGATTTAAAAAA
The DNA here is from genome assembly GCA_947508005.1 of Amphipoea lucens. NCBI lineage: Eukaryota > Metazoa > Arthropoda > Insecta > Lepidoptera > Noctuidae > Amphipoea > Amphipoea lucens. The sequence goes on from OX382364.1 coordinate 2,700,979, forward strand.
ACTATTGTATAACAGTTACATCCAAGAAATCAGAGAGAGAAAAGCTGGAACTTCTTGTTAATGATTTGAAGGTCCTAATAAAAATCCTCTAGCGACAAAACACATGCCCAAGGGACAAGGAAATAATGAGCCTGAGTTGGCAGTTACGAGGATCATAAAATTTTCTCAATCAACGTCAAAGTCAAAGCATTTATTTCAAACTAGCTGCGCCCCGTGGTTTCACCCGCTTAAATGTCGATCCCGTGGCAATATCGGGATAAAGAGTCAGGGTGTCAGCTACCTAATAAAGATTTTGTTTTTGTTAGGTATGATAATTTAGTGAGTTTCTTAATTCTGGGGCACACACTAAAATGTAATTGATAGGCTTATGTTGATATATCGAGGTAGGCACTGCTTATATGCCTATATGCAATGCACGCCACTGGAGATGACACAAGACAGGGAGATTTGGAAGCAAAACGCATTTCCCCAGCGGGGGAACACAACATAAATAATAATAATAATAACACATTTATTTCAGATTAAAAATCCATATGTTGTTAGTAAAAGTCTTAACCTAATGTTATTAAAAAACACAAAACCACAAAATTGACAAATTGCAAATTGATACGACTGACACCTAAGTGTGCAGCCGTATCCAGTGAGCCAGCATGGGGCTGTCCCACCTATCATACAATACACTCAGGTTGCTGTGGGAGCTAGCACGCAATCTACCGAGAATGGAAGCGCGTCGCACATAAGCTAACAAAAAAAAAAGAACAATACATCAAACCTTCCCTAAGAAGCCAGTGCCTCCAGTCATAAACACTGACTTCCCAGAATAAAAGTCTGCAATCGGCTCATAAGTATCACACTTGTTATCGGCTTTCATCAAGTTCCCACTGAAACAATAGAAGGCAGTTACGTCAAAAAACAACTGTTAGACACACGACGACACACCAAGCTATGAATTTTAGCTGACCTCGCATTATACAGGTTGTGGCGTAAATAGTGGCCCACCGTTAAGGCATTGACTGCCACCGCGGTCAACGTTGACCGCGAACAATAGATTTTCTATTGTGTCTGTTGTCTGGCAGTCAACGTGGGATTCGATATACCAGATAATTTACCATAACATATTACAATTTTAACCATTTTTACCCAGGAGTTCTGAAAATATATATTTTTTGTTCTTTATTTACGAAATTTCTGCCCTTTGTTACAAATTTGGTTGTATTTTTAACAAAAAACATATTTTTTTCATTTTGATTGCTGTTAGTTACTGCTGAATACTAAAGCTATCGTGTAAAATTATGGTTTTTTATGTAAATTTAAAGCTTTTGAAGAAAAAAGTTAGTGCTTCTCTATGTTAACCCTAATTTTTAACATATCATGCAAATTCAAGAGCGATTTTTGTAAAAAAAAATTTACTACTATAAAATGGATAAAATTGTGATATGTTATAGTAAATTATCTGGTATATCGAATCCTTAACGGTGGACCACTACTTACGCCACACCCTGTATACGTTTTTTTACAATCAGAAGTCAGCTTATTCTGGTGTGTAGCTTGATGTGTAGCTGTGTGTACATCGTAATGTGGTAGATATGAAAAAAAAAAACATTTATAAATTGAACTTGGTCAGTTCTCTGAGTTATTGTTTAAAATATTGCAATCATGTAGGTAAAAGAGAAGATATTTAAAGGCTTACGTTTAACTTATCACAAGATAAAGTAAAATATAAACTTAATTAACAAAAATAACAAGATTAAAAACTAACTTAACTAAAACTATACAAAAACTAAAATATAGCGTCGAAAAATTCATCCGCATCGCTGTCAAAAAATAAAAAAACACTTTAAAAGTAAAATATAACATCAAAAAACACTTTTTACTGCTAAAAAATAGTAAATGATCACAAAAATTAAAACTCCATTTTATTGTAAAATACTTAGGTAAAGGTATTTGTATTCTCATTTGCTCGCTCTTGCATCCTATGTCGACGGAGCCCCCTTCGCGGGGCTCCTGTTTCTGTGTAAAGGGTTTAAAGTAACCTAACCAAACCTAACCTCGGGGTACCCAGCTAGAACTATTGTAATTTTAGACTTAATTTTTTGGTGTTCATTATATTTTTTTGGTGATATTTAACCCCGTATTTAAAGCAGTGGTGGGCTACAAAAAGGATGAATGAAAGGCAATTGCATGCAGCTGAAATGAGAATACTAAGAGGGATGTGTGGTGTTACACGAATGCATAGAATAAGAAATGAGTACCTAAGAGGAAGTCTCAAACTGACACTGTAACTGAAAAGTTATGGTGGAAGTCAGAGGGGCAATTCTCGTTATTTTAAGAACGTTCACAGTCTGATCTCAGTCTCAATCTGTCAAAATAAAATTTAAAAACTAAAACCCTACTACTGAAAAGGATGAAACAAGAAAGTACCTTCCCGTGGTCGCATGCCGCTGTACTAACATTATAAGCTATGGTAGCATGCGACCACGGGAAGGTACTTTCTTGTTTCATCCTTTTCAGTAGTCGGGTTTTAGTTTTTAAACTTATTTTTTATTTAATTATTTTGGGGCTTATGTCAGTAATATTTATATTTTTGAAATGTGCTAATTAAACCCTTTCATTTGATACCCAACAAGGCATGATTAAAATTTTTTTTTTTTTTAGATCATGACTTTTTGTCCGCTAGAGGGCGCGAGATTCAATGTAATGTGACATCACATAGCCTATAAGCAGCGGACAATCAAGACGCTTCCAATGATACCTCATTTGTCCAAGTATTACAAGTAGTTTAAAAGTTATAAGGGAACAGATGAACATACATACTTACATACATACCGGTCAAAAATCATAACACAAGGAGGGGGTTTGCTTCGCCGTGGTCGGGTAAAAATACCTCTAATTTCCCTACATTTTGACAATGTTTTGACATTTGTTTGTCGCTGAGATGAGACTGCGATTAGATTTTGAACGTTTTTAAGTTACCTACGTGAATTGGTCTTCAGATGTCATGGTATGGGCATGTGACACGGAGGAATGAGGAAAATGTCGTGTTAACGAGACGGCTTTCTGCCGGGTCTAGGCCCGGTTTTAAGCCATGTCTACGTTCGGTCGTCAGTTAGGTATGGAACACTATGGAGTACTATGGAGGTTTGTTAACGACACCGGCCCGTGAACAAGTTTAGCCGGCACCGACCCGGCGCCGCCGCCGCGCCGGTCCGGGGGCCTTAGGGACTTGTACTATTTATTCTGTCCTTAGGGGTGGAATTTCGAAAAACCTTTTCTTAGTGGATACCTACTCTTCACAAAGAACACACCCTTAATGTCTCTATGACCAGTGGTTTAGGCTGTGCGTTGATATATCAGTCAGTCAGGACTTTGAATTTTATATCATACAGATAGATGTTTAGGACTGAGTTCACTTACTTTTGTGCCTACAAAAACTCCTACTAAGTGCAGCAATTTGTCAATGAACTGTCAAACTAAAACTCAAAGCATTTATTTCAATTAAACCATTACAGGCACTTTTGAATTGTCAAAATTAAGTAGGTAGTCGGTCAGTTAGTCAGAAAGTTGAAGCTAGTCGCCCATTCCAAAGCGTAGATCTCTATGGAGAAGAACGGGCAAGAAACTCCATGGACACTCTTTTAAATCAAGATATTACAAAATGCTGAGTACATTATTCTTGTTGCTTCTTTCTATATGTGAGAACAATGTAAAAAAACACACAAATGAAGAAACAATACAAGAAATAAGATTAAAAGCCTTGGCAATTAAGAGATGACCAGTCTCAACCGACGGCGTCCGTTCACGAACATGACGCATGGATCAGCACCATCCAGCTCAACCATTTTGTAGGGTCTGTAAGAGGAAGGCGCCTGTGTCTGTAACACAGTTTATACTAGCACAGACATAGACGTTCACTCTGTCTCAAATAATGCATAAGTAGCGTTATACCTCATTGTTTTAATGTTTGATCGAGTTGGACAAATTGTATTTGGCTCTTTGATAAATAAAGATTAATATTATTACTTACCTAGACAAATTGGAATATCCTCGAATATATTTAATTTTCATACTTTTACTTAACACCAGACTATTTCTACTTCTCACAATTTGAACTCCGAACATTTTGCACAAATTACATATGAATTTATAAAAAAAAATACAAGTAAATATTACACTTAGCACGTCCCTTTCACAGATAAATTATTATCAAAAATACACACAGAATTTTTAATGCTTATAAATTAGGTACTGAAAGAAGTGTCTGACTTCTTCCGCTAAAGTTAGTATTGTATCTAAATAAAAAGTAACAGCGTCATTGTATAAACTTGCTTTTTTATCTCGTCGTGTGTTGGAGTAAAGTAAGCAAATTGGTATTTTGTAAAAATGCCAGCCGGTCATTTCTTTAAAAATATTAATGTGAAATATGCGTTATAATTTGTTTCATCAACACCTAAAAAATCGCCAAAATCGAAGGAAATTGTGACATTTACTAACCCGCGGCCTGCGTGGTGGATTACGGCCATCTCCTTCTCACAGAGAGGAGGCTTGTGTCCCAGTAGTGCAAGTGGGAACGTCATAGGCTGATTAGGCTACTCTTGTGGTTAACGATGAACATCATCGTCTTAGCCAAAAGTTCGCCACTGGACTTAGGCCTCTAAAAGCCACAATAACTGATCCTGCGCTGCCCACAGTAGATGCAAATTATAAACGAAAATAATAAATAAATGTAATTTAAAACCAGCCAGCAAAAAAGTGGACGTGTCGCCCAATTTTCCAATAAATTATTGTAATCAATTCGCCTATAGTTAAAACGTTTGCCCCGGACAACCTCATTGGCAATATTAATTAAAAACCTGTTAAAAAAAAATATCTTTACGAAATTAAAATTGGTTCTTGGTAAAGATTAGCTCAGCACATTTTTGTCTTATTTTCTTAATGACGTAAATTAAGTGTCAGTGACGTTAATTGAGTACAGCGGGGCAATTGCGTAATACACTATCAGTAACAATCGCTTCCATTTTGACAGTTCATTAACATTCATTGCGTTCTTTACGTTGTTAAGCGGACAAATTTTTCGAACATACTTTTCAAGCTATGGATTATTATCAATATCCGTCAATATTATTCAGGCTGCGATTGATAGTGTGATGATGGGTGTTTTCCGAAATTAAAGTCATTTTAGTGCAATTAATGAACGACGGCAAATCCCCGTTCTCATGCATTTTACTCTTTCATCCAAACTAATATTATAAATGCGAAAGTAACTCTGTCTGTCTGTCTGTCTTTTCTTCACGCCTAAACTACTGAACTGATTTGTGTGAAATTTGGTACAGAGATAGCTTGAGTCCCGGGAAAGGACATAGGATACTTTTTATCCCGATATTCCCACGGGATCGACATTTACGCGGGTGAAACCGCGGGGCGCAGCTAGTTTATCATAAACCCAAAAATATCTGATGAAACACAATATCATGAAATGGATCAGAAAACGTACCAATTTAGATATAAGTACCTAGTGCCACTTACAAATCGTTTGCTTTGATTTGATTATTTGAAAACTTGAACCCGAAATTCTAGTTTTTGTCATTTTTCATTTTGACAACTAAAGTTAATTTTATAAGCTCAATTTTCGTTTATGATTTTCCAATGGAGTACAATTTAATAATATTATTCAAACAATAAAAAGTAAGAAAAAGACATGAAACATTGTTTATTTTGCACATTTATTGGAAAAAGTGGTGAGATATGAAGTTAATAATAAAAAGAGATAATATTACAGTATTATAATGCCTGTAAAAAGCCATAAATAAGGTCATTCAATAAGATAAGGCAGTTTATATATTTATTTTATTACGCATTTTAAGTTTTACGTAACCTGGAATAGTTACGTTCTAAGGCAGCTGTCAAAAACCGGTTAACCTAGTGGACAGAGTTTAAAAGTGTGTCAGTCTTATTATGTATGTAAATGCTAATCACGTCATTTGTGACCTTTTCGGTATTTTTTTACTTTCTTTTTTTGTTAACTTACCTGTTTTTTATGTAACTTTTGTTGATCTACATGTATCTGTCACCTGTAAAAGGCGGCGACGAATAACGGCCCTGATTAACGGCCCCGACTTTCAAGTTGTAGGTCGTGGGTTTAAACCCAGCCAGGCGCTTTACTTTGTGTAATTTATTTCATCACCACTACTCTCAAAAACGGTGAAGGAAAACATCGCGAGGAAATCGGCACATGTCTTCGAATTTTTGGTCCTAAGACATGGACCAAAAATTCGAAAACGTGACATCTACCAACGCGCACAGGGCCCGAGTGGTGGATTACGGCCCATTCCCTCTCACAGAGAGGAGGCCTGTGTCCCAGCTGTGGGAACGTTATACGCTGATTTCACAAGTCTTCACGTCACAGATTTCATACAAAAAATATTCAGCTGGCTGGATTATTTCGAATGAACGTAAATATTACTTTGTCTGCTACATAACTTACCTACGTTAATGCTTACGTAGGTACCGGTAGTTTTGACTTCGCTATGATTTTATTATATGTACCTATGAAATAAAATTATGTTTGTTTCAGAGTGGGTATAATATTCATAATAATCATAATAATTCACTGTATTATATTTTATTAGCTGCGCCCCGCGGTTTCACCTGCGTAAATATCGATCCCGTAGGAATATTAGGATAAAAAGTAGCCTATATGTTAATCCAGGGTGTCAGCTACCTCCACACAAAATTTTATTAAAATTGGTCCAGCTGTTTCAGCGTGAAGAAGTAACAAACATAAATACACACACTCACAAACTTTCGCCTTTATAACATTATTAGTGTGAAGTGTGATATAGAATTAAAATAACATATACAGTCAACAAAATAGGTAAGTATGCAGGATCGTCGGATATAGTTGAAGTTTAGTAAGAAACCGATGGATGTTGTCGACTGAAATTTAATTTTATAAATGAGCTGTTTCTTTTCTATTAATAAAATTAAATTTTATTCGAGAACTCCCATCGGTTTCTTACTAAACTTCAACTATATCCGACGATCCTGCATACTTATCTCTTTTGTTGACTGTACGTAAATAACAACGAATACCTAGGTATTTTAAATAAAAAATAATAAAAATGACTCTAGTGTACTACAAACTATGTTATGGGTTTGTTTTCCGCACTTAGTCCTTCAAGTAGACCATTTTGCGTGGGAATGTCCAAAGTGACTTTTTATGAATGAGTTTCATAGTAAGTTTTTTTTATTTATAACAGGTTTTTGCCTTGATGAACTCATTTAGGTATTATTAAAATACAATGGGGGCAAAAATACTAAATTACGTGTGAGTCGAACTACGAACATCGAAACCAATGTTATTTTGTTACTATTCTTGTTTATATTTAATTTCCTATTTCAATCTTGTTTTTTTTTTTGCTTCCTACTTTTTTTTTCTATATACCATTTTACATATATGTACAACTAGCTGCGCCCCGCGGTTTCACCCGCGTAAATGTCGATCCCGTGGGAATATCGGGATAAAAAATATCCTATGTCCTTTCCCGGGACTCAAACTATCTCTATACCAAATTTCATCGAAATCGGTCCAGCCGTTTGAGCGTGAAGAAGTAACAAACATATAAACACACACACTCACAAACTTTCGCCTTTATAATATTAGTGTGATAGTGTGATTAGTGTGATAACATGAATATTTACTTTGACATACCTATGGTTCGTTAAGCACCCTATGTATAAATTTAACATTTTAGAAGGGGTTTTTAGTGCTGTTGAAAACAGACAAAATAATGACTTTTATTCTTGATTGTGAATCATAGATAACAAATACATTTTCAGAAATTACTTCTTAAGACCTTTCATTAGATACCAAACACAATATATTATTAATTTAAAATATTTTATTTTTATTTCGTTACTGCTTTTCATCCGCTGTAAGCCACCATCTTGGATTTAGGTGTGTTGTTTCAACATAGGTAATAGGTAATACGGGCTGGTGTCCGACACTCCACGTCAATGCGCGTATTTTGCGCACGGGTGGGAAAATCTATTATTCGATCCACCCCAGCTCCTCAAGGAAGGCCAGCAACGCCTTGATGTTACTGACCGTCTCACGTACGGTACCTGGGTTACCGAAGTACTTTGCCCTGTACGTGGCGACCACTGGGCAGTTTAGATTGTTTCAACATAACGCATCTCTATCGATACTTCGTTTGTCAAAATAGGACGAGTTGATATGAGCTATGAGAGAACAGATGAACATACTCGTACATACATACATTGCCTGTCAAAATCATAACCCTCCTTTGGCTTTGCCGTAGTCGGATAAAAAAAGACAGAAAAAAAGTGTTGATCTTGAGACATTGAAGGCTTATAATAATCATTGAAAGAGGCTTTGAGGGCATGGATTGTACCGCAATCGTCGCGTTAACTTTGTTCGGAAAGAAAGAAAAAATGGCTTATCGTCATAGAAACACCTGCAAACTCGAAACGAACTCGTAATGCTTCAATGCGCCTTCAGAGGGCGCCTTCCACTTTTCCGAACAAAAGAGACAAATTAAAAATCGATGCTTACAAATGTCGTATAAGCCATTTTGGCGAAAATGAGTTTAGAATGCAGCCCTACTTAATTTTTGGCGCTGCGTCGATCTAAAAATGTGAAACTAGAATTCGCCTCAAAATAATAATTTTACTCCCAAATATTTTATTACATGACTGCTGTGACATTTATTTTTAAAGGTTGCAACATCATGCTGAGATTAGGAGCCTTTTGGCCTTGGACGTTCTGTTCATTTTTCTTTTTTTTATTATTATTACTTTTTTATACAGGTTGTTACGGAAAGGGTATATCAATACAAACGGATTGAAGAGTGTATCTGGTCTAGAATCTCTGTACAAAATTTCAGCTCAAAAGCATTAACTTTGAAAATGCTTAATATTTTTTTTATTTCGACATCACGGCGCTGCACTGGCGCGCGGCGGCGTGATGTGCGTGTACTACGCGCACAGACACACTACAGATAATGGATAATGACCCTCGTAGTGCGGTGACACGTTTGTTATGATTTCAATTTAATAAACTATCGAAATAAAAACATATTAAGCATTTTCAAAGTTACTGCTTTTCAGCTGAACTTTTTTACAGAGATTCTAGACCAGATACACTCTTCAACCCGTTTGTATTGATATACCCTTTCCGTAACATCCTGTATAACTTAGATTTTTTTTTACTGTGTTTAGTTTAGTTTGTGATCTTCCTATACGAGTCGCGATAAATATTTTTTCTTTCTTTATTTTTTAGAAAAGACGGTATTTTCATTTAACTCCTATTGCTTAGAACAGTATAACCGTGCAGGTCGTATTTTAACGTACAAACAACGGTCGGTCGTAAATACCAACTTCTTAAATTTTCTGGGGTGTCTAACTTTTAAAATAAGGACATAAATAGCAATGTTGAATTATGAAACATCATCATATTTTACGTATTTCGTGTAGAGAACATAATTTTACAACTTTTTAAGTTATTAAAAAGATCAACAACGATTTTATTTTTTGTTTTTCGTTAATTACCAAAAATGCTATTTTGGTGTTAACGACCTTTGTTATGGATAGCATCGAATGATAGAGTATTTGCGAGACGATCGCTTTCTATTACAGTATTTTTATCTCACGAAGCGAAGCGCGCGTTACCAAGTGTAAAAACACGCCGTGAATGTCTGTTTAAGCGCAGGAACTATCTGTGTATACAGGATGTTTGGCGCATGGAGCGACACAATTTTTTGGGGGGTTGGGAGAGTCATTTGCGAGGTTTCGCTCAAAGCCCCCATGCCCTAAGTGTCACGGTTATTGAGATATGATTTTTTTAGTTTTTTCCATAAATTAAGTACCTACCCGAAATCTCGCCTTTAAATCGTCATTGCTTTTATGTTTATGGTTGTAATTGTACGAAATAACTTTTATTGTATTCTGCAATGTATTTTTATCCTAAATAAATTATAATTATTATTTGATGCACTTGGTCTGTAAAAAAATACTGATGTGCTTCCAAAGTATTTTTTTAATGTATGAAAAATTACAACTTCTAAATTAATTAATTCATTCATTACTTAGATCATGGGGTGTTTGGGTAAAACCTCGCAAATGACCCTCCCAACCCCCCAAAAATTGTGTCGGTCCACGCGCCAAACACCCTGTATTATTTTGTGTGTTAGATTAAGTTTTTGTTGTAATTTGAGAGCGAAATAAATTTATTATTTATTTAAAAAATATATATATTATTTATTATGTGCTGACGATACTCGCCTTTAGTCACACATTCACATCGTGTTTGTAAACTTGATAACCACAATTACGTAAATCGCGCTTCACTTCGTAAGACAAAAATAATAAAAGAGGTAAAATATGGTAGTGGAGGAAATACTTAGCTATAAAAAAAACTGAATAAGTAGAGTAATAACATCTTTAATTTAAAAAGTTGTTGGTTAACAATATAATAATAGGTTCTTATATTTAAGTAACTAATCTATAATTTGGAAACAACAAAAAAAATTGTACAGGTACTAAAAGTTAACATAATAAATAAATATCACTTAAAATTTACTTTGCTTTTTTAATGCATACATTACAACAGAAAAATAAACAAAGATAATAATTATTATACATCATCATCTACCTAGCCTTTTCCCAACTATGTTGGGGTCGGCTTCCAGTCTAACCTGATGCAGCTGAATACCAATATTTAATTTTTAAGCGAATTGCGATTTTGAAGCGACTGCCTATCTGACCTCCACAACCCAGTTACTGGGTAGGTAATCCCCTTGATAACACTGGTTGAAAAAGACAAAGACAATACCTACTTTCAATTTAAATACCAATACTCAATACTTTTATTGCATTCCAAATGTAGGTATTCTTAGGTGGTAAACTTATAATTAGATCATATGAACCCTGTCGGGCACAGCAAAATAAGTGAGTCGAAGCAGACATTGAAAGTACACAAAACAGCTAAAGTCCGGCCGGGTTAAATTTACCAAAGACGTAAACAACAATGGCCGCTCGAAATTCAATAGAATTGATAAACAAGAACATTTGTTTTAAGTAATATTTGTTTTCGTTTAAATCTCTGAGCTATGTAGACGAAAACAAACATTACTTGAAATAAATGTTCTTCAAAATCGATATACATCGATTTTGTTCAATTTCGAGCGGCCGTTGTTGTTTTCATCATTGGCAAAGGAGAAACCCGGTTCTGGGCCTAGCTGTTCCACGAATCAGATATGTACCAAAAAAATCGTCGGTTTTGCTTGATTAACCCATTTAAATCTTAGCTTCATTAGCAATGGCCAAGTGTAGAAAATAAGTAGATTTCTATTTTATTGTTCTAAACAAGCTTTGTAAACTGTTACAACACTTATTTCATTATATGTCATTAACTTCACAAACGCTGTCATTATATCAATAGAGCGTACCCTACGAATATGATCGATGTAGTGGAAATCGATACCGTTACAAATAATTAAATAATACTCCATTGTGTTAGTGTGATTGTTTTAATAGGTATTAAAATAAATGTAAAATAAAAATCTGGAATCTATTTGGTTTTTAACGTAACCAACATTTAACCGATATAGCAGCTGCTCCCCACATTGGCGACACCCGGCCCCAACCGTCAGGCAGCGCGTTCGCCGATCGGCGGACGCGGCTTCAACCTCTATTATTACTGCTAAATAAGGTCTAGTGGAAATCGATACTGTTACAAATAATTAAATAATACTCCATTGTGTTAGTGTGATTGTTTTAATAGGTATTAAAATAAAAATCCGGAATCTAATTGGTTTTTAACGTAAGCAACATTAAAAAATTAAAGAAATATCATCATCATCAGCCTATAATGTTCCCACTGCTGGGACACAAGCCTCCTCTCGGTGAGAGGGAGTGGGCCGTAATCCACCACGCGGGCCCAGTGCGGGTTGGTAGATCGGCTGCACCACGGAATGCACTGATACTGTCAACGTCTGTCAATTGTCATATTTGATATTTGTCAATGTCATTATTGTCATTCGCTTTTCGTATTTTTGCGCAAGTGAATGTGTTTTTCCGTATTTCTCGAGATTTATTATATCATAAGACCTTTGATCGAATACTGGACTCCGAAATTGATTGCCTTCTGACTGACCCTCGCTTGAACATTGGACACCGTACCCTGCCACCCCTGCTGACCTTTGCTGGAAAACCGGATCTGTATTTTGCTCTTTTGACGACGGCCTATAACATCATGAGCCTGTGCATTAATTGCGGAATAGCAACGGGCCGCTGCAATACAATAGGAAGGCGAAGATTGGAAGACGAAATGATTCTTTCAATTGTACAGAAATGGGTCGCGCCTCAAACGGTTAGTATCCGATATTTCTATTTAACGTAACGCTTTTGTAATATGTAATTATTAAGTGTAATCAAACTAAATAGTGTTATCGCTTACGTTTAGTTGTCTGTTGATAGTTGTATTTTATTTTATAAAATGATACCATAATGTGCAACAAATTCATATTCAACATCACCAATCCAGACTAGCGATGGGCGATTCCGAGAGGTTTTAACAATCGAAAGAATTGAATAAAACCTTTCGCCATCGCAATTCGCTAATGCAGACTGAACCTTCATGGTTAATTTCGGCTTATTCCCTCTCTCAGACAGGAGCCCTGTGTCCCTGCAGTGGGAATGTAATAAGGGCGCTTATGTTTACCCAAATATGCCACTCAGATGTTTATTGCTAAACGCTAGTGCTAGACCCTAATAGTCAAATGTTAAATGTTTGCTTCAGGTAAATGAAAATGACTTTATCTGCCAAGCTTGCTGGAATCATGCCAATGCTTTATCTCTTGATGAAAATAGACCAGAAGAGAGTGAACAGACACCTATTGGACACCGACGCGTGTGTATTCACTGAGGACGTTCTCTTCTGAGAAGAGTTCGATGCCATAAACTTAGGACTAGTACAATGCAAGAACGCAGAATACACGAAGTTATAAGACTATATATGTTACGGGCAACGTGATTAACTGGGCATTATTAATAAGGACCGGCCATTATTAATAATGCCCAAGAGCGATGGGCAAAGTGATTAATTTATCACTTTGACCGGCCATTATTAATAATACCCGACGGCCCGTGGTCCATGTAATAAGTCAGTGTTTGAGATAGCTAGAATTTATCACTTGGACCGGGCAGTATGAATAATTCCCTACTTGTAGCCGGGCAATATGATAAAGTGGACCGCGGCCGTGCCTTGCAACATGCGAGGGCTGCACGCGCACGCAGCGATGTACCTATTAGTTCGCAGTAATACTTCGGAACGAGAACATGTGAGTGCATTGAGTACGTTTATCTCGCAAAATGGCAGCATCCATGGATATGATAGGTATGAAAAGACGTTTTAACGAAGAAATTCATAAATTAAAATTAACGAAGGGGAAAAACACTCAGTTATTTTCTCGCGATGAGTATTATTCATTTTTTAACCAAAGTGCAAGTGACAAAAGACAAGATCGCAGGCAAAACTCCGGAGGAATATCAGCGATTGTCGAGGTATGACATAGTGAATATCGGAACAGTTCAAAAATCAATCGTACCAGTGAAAAATGACAGAGAACCAATACAAAAACACTACAGTTACCTATTTTATTACTTTGCCCAAGATAGTGTGGACATTATTCATAATGGCCGGGAAAAGTGATTAATCATGCTGTTTTAATCACATTGCCCAATTGAGTCGGGCATTATGAATACAGACCGGCCATTATTAATAGTGCCCGGACTTATCAAATTGCCCGTAACATATATATGGTATGGTATCTTGGTTGGGCTCGGCACCAGGGCAGTCAATTGCCTCCTGCACAGTTTCTAGATACTGTATTATGATGTTATGATAATCCGAATGAAGAAGGTGATTAATAAAAACATTTAACACAAATGTGTTTTTTATTTTAATATATTATTGCAATCTCAGATTACTGTAATACGAGATTGCTTCAAATCCTAGTATATACAATATTAACAAATGCAAGCCAGTAGTTATGTACTTAAGTGGGCCTTGTCTAATAAACATAGTTTTCAGCTGAGGTTTTAAGTAAGATAAATCTGAAGTCGCCCCGTAAGCGCTTTTTATATACCTACTTACCTAAAACCTCACCGTGATAAGTACGCTGCAGCACAGCACATGGGCCTTCCAGATTTACGTAGGAAACAAAGCCTCGAAAATATCATTATAATTTACATAAATAACTCAAATAATAAAAATAACCTAAAATGTAAACATTGATTTTGTCAATTTGGCCATTGCTGGGTGTTGTGAAAATTAGGCTCATGAAACCTTACTAAATGCCCTAATTTATGGCCAAATTTCAGCCCTGTAACGCCAGGCCCACGTTTCTATGGAGTTTGGGTTTCTCCTTTACCCTTCCTTTAACCTTAGATATAACTATTACGATAGGACATACTTTTACATTTCTATGGGACGTACCTACTTATATTATGAATGTACTTAACACAAAATAATATTATTGTATTAGCTCTATGTTTCGAAAGCTAACAATAGTTTAATTCTATAATCTTGTACAGTCAGGGAAAGAAATTGTTAAGCAAATTGTCATCCTACGTCAAATTACCGTGTTATAGCCATTTCATACGAGAATTACAGTTATGATTTGAATATAAAGACCATTTATGATTATCGTCAATTAGATTAACAATTAAATTCCCTGACTCTAATTTTGACATAAATGACTTATCTAAAAAAAGTAATTTAAAAAATTAAAAAACCCGACTGCAATCTTATACTAAAACTAACTGAAAAGCTAAAAACAAGCCCATTTTAAATTAAATAAAGGTTGGAAGCAGGCGGGGCCCATACCATTATTATAGTTCATTTAATTTTTGAAGGCGTAATATGGCGCCAAAAATCCGCCATTTTGTTTTTTTTTATTTTGATATACTTAGTGTCATTCTCACGGTAAATACGAATCTAATGACACCTCACAAGCTAAAATCCATCAAGCCGTTCAGGCTGCAGAGCGTGCCAAACAATTATACATACATACAAACATACATACATACTCTCAAAAAACATAACCCTCCTTCTGGCGCAGTCGGGTAAAAAGAAAAGAAAGAACATATTCGTTTATTTGCCGTAAACATGGCGCGAAATTAGAAAAACAAGTAGCGGGAAAACATGCGTCACATTCACGCAAAACCATCTCAATCTAACGATGTTGTCACCACCTTTAATATGACATGTGTAAGGTACCTTTAAAGAACGTCTAAAATCATTTTCTCTTCTCCAAAAACCGGCGAACGCCCCAACAGTAATCTCTGATATAGTCGTTCCAATCTATCCTGGTAGGATCACAGGGAAACATGTCTTTGTCAGCGGGGGAAAGAGAGGCAAACAGCTCTCTTACTCTGTCTGCCTTCATCACCCAAGAGCGAAATGTGAAGAAGTGTAGTGCTGTCTGCGTTTGGGCGACCAGATACTGAAACTTGACGTGTCTGAGGAATGAGAATAAGTATAAAATAACACAATTTTGCCTGTATTCACGGAAGGGTTAGTTAGGGATGTACATGTACCAGACGCCAGCACATCAAGCTACCCGAAACTGTAAAATTTTCCCAATCAACCTTGAACCTTATGCGTTGACTTTGAACTTTCAGAAAGGTTAGAAGGGCCTACAATAAATAGGTTTATCAAGCTGCATACCAGACATGGGGCTTGATAAACCTTCCTGTAAGTGGGTGCTTTTTATTGTTTTTTTATTTAAATCAAGTTAGATTGTAATGGTGTGCCTAATTTTTTTATCTACTACTTACTAACATAGTTTTTAACCGACTTCAAAAAAAGGAGGAGGTTATCAATTCGACTGTATTTTTTTTTTTTTTTTTTTTTTTTTTTTTATGTTTGTTACCTCATAACTTGCGACTGGGTGAACCGATTTTCATGATTCTTTTTTTATTTGAAAGCTGGTGCTTCCCGTGTGGTCCCATTGTCACCATTTCAATATCTGATGATGGGATCTTAGAGAAATCGAGGGCAACCCTCAAATTTTATAGGCTCACTTATTGTTTTTCGCATATTTTATGAAGTATCTTGTGTATTTGCGTATGGTTGTCACCATCTCAGGTAGCTGGGCTGATGATGGAAGGTACAACTCCTTAACAGTAAGAAGTTACTCGAACAGGCAAGGACTGTTTTAGTAAATTGTTTTGATGTTTGATAGGGCATTTGCCACATTTGGTCTCATGATCATCAAATCATGATCTGATGCTGCAGTCAGGATAGTCTGCAGAGTACCTAACTCCTCGACAACTAACAGCAGATATATCGTGTTTAGGCTCATTGAAAAGGGCTCGATGTGTGGATAAACGTACTGTTAATGAGGAACACCGAAGTACATAAAGACCTGATGCTGAAGCCAGGAGCATCAGAAAAAGTACCAACCTTGAAATTACAGCACCGTAGTCGTGTTTGGGCTCATTTTAAACAGGACTAAATTTTAAGTTCAATGTAATGTTGACATAAGTCTGGCCTGATGCTGCAGCCAGGATTATCAGCATCTAGTCTAAAAGCATCAGGTCAAGATTTGATGATGGGATCCTGGAGAAATCGAAGGAACTCTTCAAATATTATAGGCACACCTATAGCGATTTGGGTATTTTTTATAGTAACTCGTGCATTTGCTCTCGGAAAGCACTATTTGGTGAAGTGGAACTGATGATGAAGACCACAGATGGCCATCGGAAGTACTCAATAATATCTAAGTATTTCACGGGTTGCGATTCGATTACTTTAATATGGTTGCTAAGCAATTTATGCTCGTCACAATGTGAATGGTGATATGGAGCTGATGGTGGACCTGGAGAACTCCTCAACAATTAACTTCCCTGCATCGGGAAAAGCAATATTTTGTTTGTAAAAGGCGATAATCACTAGGCTATTGTAACTTAGATAAATTATAAGCAGACCCACTAAAAAGCGTGAAATAAAATTTTTTAAGAAAAAAAAACCGACTTCCAAAAAAACACTACAAAGTGAAAAATAACTTTATTTCGGAAGTCGGTGGCAAAAAACTAAAATACAGATCCAAAGACACCGACTTCCGAAATAAAGTTATTTTTCACTTTGTAGTGTTTTTTTGGAAGTCGGGTTTTTTTTCTTAAAAAATTTTATTTAAGTTACTTGTAATACTAACACGCTATGGGCCTACGATGCCTGCCAATAAAAGATTTTTTCACTTCTCATGCTCTAAAAGTCCGTCTTTATGTTGTGCTTAGGCGACATAAAATCGCTTTTTATGTTCTAGTGCATAAAGTAAAATTTTTTTCTAAGACTAAAGTAATCAGGCCCAACAGCCACACGCACAATAATACTTCGCAGATTAAAGTCGTGATTTATTTCATTTTCTTTAATTTATACCACTTCTGTGTTTTCTATCGTTAGTTTAATAAAATCAGGTAAAATAGTTGTCATTTTGTTATTTAAAAAGGCAAAAAAACTTTTTAATTTTTTGGCAGTACGAAGTACCCAAGTCGAATGACAAATGTTGAAAATTAAAAAAAAAAAAACTTTTAAAAAGTTTCGTGGCGGTATTATCTGTGGTGGCGGGAATTAGCTATGGATGCAACATTTTTGAGTAATTATGTACTGTTTACGTTATGCCTGTTTCATTTTCTCGCAATCGAAGTGAAAAACAGAGTGTATAACTCAGGCATAAACGAGCCATTTTACCCCTCGACTTAACTATCCAACCTCGCCTGCGGCTCGGGTGGATATAAACGTCTCGGGATAAAATAGCTTCTTTTATGCCTTAGTTGTACAATCTACTATTTCACTTCTCATGCTCTAAAAGTTCGTCTTTATGTTGTGCTTAGGCGACATAAAATCGCTTTTTATGTTCTAGTGCATAAAGTAAATTTTTTTTCTGATACTAAGGTAATCAGGCCCAACAGCCACACGCACAATAAAACTTCGCAGATTGAAGTCGTCATTTTCTTTAATTTATACCACTTCCGTGTTTTCTATCGTTAACTTAATAAAATCAGGTAAAATAGTTGTCATTTATTATTTAAAAACGCAAAGAAACGTTTTTATGACTTGGCAGTATGAAGTACCCAAGTCGAATGATAAACGTTGAAATAAAAAAAAAAAACTTTTAATAAGTTTCGTGGCGGTATTATCTGTGGTGGCGGGAATTAGCTATGCTTTGCAACATTTTTGATTAATTATGTACTGTATACTTTATGCCTGTTTCATTTTCTCGCAATCGAAGTGAAAAGCAGAGTGTATAACTCAGGCATAAACGGGCCATTTTACCCCTCGATTTAACTATCCACCCTCGCCTGCGGCTCGCGTGGATATAAACGTCTTGGGGTAAAATAGATTCTTTTATGCCTTAGTTGTACAATCTACTATTATTTTATTTATTATTTGTTTGACGATAAAGTTGAAAATCTATTAAAGAAATTTGACAGATTGTAATAGCTTGATGTGCTGGCGTCTTTACCTATAGTACATCCACACTTCGTCAGATATGTTCAAGTCCCATGTAAAAGAGGACGAGCCTGTTGCAATCAACCGGGTTTACCTAATTCTAGACTCCAGAATGCTACTGAGGAATTGAGGCGTCTAGTCGCAAACCCCGCTAAAACGGTTTTCACAGAACGTTCACAAACCAAAAAACAAACGTTTTAACAATTTTATACTTCAAACAACAGTTTACAAACAGATTTATTATGGTGAATAATAAACCCCCTTAACAATAAACGTATTATTTACCTATGTTTGTCGAGCTGCGTCTTTGACGTAGTGCAAATCTAACGAGATGAGTTTCTGTCGACATGCGTTTTCTGGCGAAATGCGTATTTGACCATTTGCGTTTCTGACGACATGCAAGTAATCCACCGATTTCTCTCTTTCAGTCGTCAGTAATTTGACTTTCGAAAGAAGAAGACAAAGTGTTGTGTAACTATACAGACGCTATACAACGTTTACTAGTAAAGGGATAAGTGATTATTGAATTTACAATAAACATAACACACCAGCCAGGACCAACCTACTGGCGAGAACTCCTCTCACTAGAGCCATACGCGTAGTGAATGAGGTTCACGGGAGGGTTGATGTATTGTGTTGTAAAGTTACACTATATGTAATAAATTATTTAGATTAAGATATTTTTTAACTAGGTATAAGGTGTAGATTAACCCCCTTATTCATAATCCTATTTTATCTCTATTTTAGCTAAAACAGGTTTATAGAACGTTTGTCTTTATCTGTCACGTTGTCATTTCTGTGTGTAAAAAAGAGACAAGCCCCATTTTAACTAAAATAGGTTTGATAAGTTTTATGAATAAGGGGGTTAGGATTTAGTTAGTAAGGTCAATCTGTCGCATTGGATCACAGATCTGTAATGATAGTGTAGGTAAGATTGTTGTTATAAATAAATAAATAATTCTGTTCTCCAATCTCTGTATGAGAAAGGACTTTTGCCCTCTAGTGGGCCAGTTACTGGCTGGTGGTTGGCTGTCGCAGCCAACTAGTTAAATTAGCCGTTTAGTTAACCGCCTGGCCTTTGGAAGTAGCCTCGCTTCGCTCTCTTGCTCACACGCAATTGACCACAGTTCTAACCTAACCCATTTGGTCGGGGTGCCCTGGCTTAGTTACTGCGACCAATTCGGCTATCGCGTGATTGGTTACAGTTACAACATAACTTATAATATTCAATATCATTCAGGTCGTTAGTTGAACGGCCGTCGTTTAGTTAAAAGGCTAGGCGGTTAACTAAACGGCTAATTAAACCTGCACCCTAATTGCGAAACACACTATCGATCTAAATTTGAATCATTTTGAAGCATACCTATTGCTAATCCATTG
This sequence comes from Amphipoea lucens, assembly GCA_947508005.1. Lineage (NCBI taxonomy): Eukaryota > Metazoa > Arthropoda > Insecta > Lepidoptera > Noctuidae > Amphipoea > Amphipoea lucens. The sequence goes on from OX382364.1 coordinate 2,720,894, forward strand.
CTTCATAAGTTCGAAAAATTTGTCTGCTCAACACGTAAATAACGCAATGAATGTTGTTGAACTGTCAAAACGAAACCGATTCCGATTGATAATGTGCTACGCAATTGTCCCGCAGTTGGCTGCGACATATATATGTACATATAATACACAAAATACTCATTAAAAAGAAAGTTAAAACGACCAAATAAATTCTTACCTTGGATTCTTCCCACATAGTAGCCTGTAAGTATCAGATAAGTATGCTGGTATCATTTGAAACAATATTGTCAGTAGACTCATCATCCATTTGTATCTAGTAAACATGTACCACCCAGGCAACGGCATAGGATCTGCAAAAAAGATGAATTGTTTTGTCACTCAAGAATTCTACGACCCAATTTCGGTCACGGTGGCCAATCTCAACGGAGTTTAGCCAAGTGCGCAGGAGATATTATAGTGCACAAGTGTGTGCGTAAAAACAGATGCACTCCCTGTATACACAGACACACACGCACACACACACACATAGTCCGACGGGACGGTATCCGACTCGACTGGCCTGACTCGCCTGATCTCTGATCAGGCGCAGGATCGACGTGACTGATAAGGGCTATTATGGAACGAGCGTGCCCAGAAGAGGCACTGTAACTCCCACGCATAGACGAAACATAGCAGGCTGCTTGACGCCGGACTCCGGTGGGAGGGTTGTCGCAAACCAGGCGGGCGTTAGCCCTACCATCGCAAGGGAAGAATTGGCCAGTCAAATAAGGTGTCTGGTGCAACTGTCTGTAATGTGATGTTTCTTGACGTGTTTTAAAACAGACGACCAGCCAAAGCCATGTAAATACGTTTGCAACTAGTGTAATTATTAAGACACTGCTCGTATTGTTAAACCAGGCGCATCTTGCATCTACCTTATCACTGAAAGACGACGCACAGCCTTTTATTTTTTAAGAAAAAGAAAAACCTAAACTGCTGGCTCTAGAAGCATGAAAGGAGAATAGTCATAGTGAGCCCAAAATTGGAAAAAAAAAATCATTACCCTGGTCGGGGAAGTCCTTCTTATCCTTTTTTACTATTACGCCGAATCTCTACGACCAATTCCTTCAGCTGTTTTTTAAGTTGAAAAATGTAGTTTTCAAAAGCATCCCAGGACCATTTAACTCATTTTGGGGATAACTTTTAACCTTATTTCAACGGTTGGGAATAAGATGTCCTATTTTAGTAAAAATACATCAGGGTTAACTTACAAGAAGGTTGCTTGAGAGCATCCTCGGTGAACAGCTTTATAAGCATCCTAAGTGTGATGGGGTTGCAGGAACTGCTGCAGCAATTGTAGACCTTGAAATCACTCGACCTGGAAATAATAACTCTAAGTCAAGTCAATTAAGAGGACCGGGGGGGGTTCACGGCTTCAAGTATTTCGAATTGCGAACTAAGTTGCGTCAAGCGATACGCGCGCGCGTCCCGTTTCCTTCCGTCGCTTCGAAAGTCGCGTCGCGGTGTCTCGTGGGGCATGGTCTTAACAAATTTTGTTTTCTCTTTTCCATTTGTTTTCTCAGCAGTCGCTGTCGCAAAACGCAGGTCACTTGGCCCAATAACACTTTGTCCGACTTGCGAATCGAACCCAGGACCCCACGCTCAGCTGTCGCGCTTCTATCCACGAGTCTAACGGGCCAGTTTAAGGAGAAAATAAATTTTCACGACACCCTAATTGGGTAACAGAATATCAATCACAATCTGAATCATTTCAAAGGATATTGCTAATCCATTGCTTCATATATTCGAAAAAAAAATGTCTGCTCAACAACGTAAATAACGCAATGAATGTTGTTGAACTGTCAAAATGGAAGCCATACCTACTATTAGTATGTTACGCAATTACCCCGCAGGTTCTGTAATCATTACTCTAGATATAACTTTTAGGAATTATCAATATAGTGGTATTAATAGCAAAACCTGTTTTTTTTTTTATAATAATGAAAATTATGTCTTTAGGGGGTGCATTCCATAGCCTCTATGAGTGGTAACACACAATATGGGTGAACCATAGATATATGCATTTCTATGGGGTGAACACCTGACTAGCACTTTACCATGACATTACCTAAATATCCATATATACCCCTTACTAATAAACGTTGTAGCGTATATATACGAGTAGATACACAACGCTTTGTCTTCTTCTTTCGAAAGTTAAATTACTGACGACTGAAAGAGAGAAATCGGTGTGTAAATATTCATCTGATATAAAACGTTTATTAGTATGGGGGTAATATTATAAATTTGAAACTGACCCCATCACGTCTAAACCACTGAACGGATTTTGATAAAATTTGGCAAGGAGATAGACGGCATTCTGGGTAAGGATATACTTTTCTTAAAAACATACTTCTTTATAAACTTACTTCTCTTGTCCATTCTTTGCACCAGCGACAATCACCGTGTTGGCCACATAATCCACGGGGATCAGGTCAACAATATTGCTGCCGCGTCCATAGATGACCCGGTTCAGGCCTCTGGCGGTGAACACAGATAAACCGGTAGCCCCGAACCAGTTAGTTAGCCATCCTCTTATTGGATGATCCTTTACTGACCCCACTGGAAATTATTTATTTATTTATTTAGAATAGGTACGTTAACAGCATAATAATATGTATGTCGCATCCGGTCATTCGTTTGACTATTCGAAACGCCAGCGCCATCTGGCGGCGCTTGACAGAGTCTAGCCTGAGTTGGTGGGGAGTACAAGAGAGCGTGCAACGCGGTGGAGCGGCCTCTTGGACATCGGACATCGGACGAACAACATGCGCTCAGAAACTGTCCCGCGTTCCGTATCTAGTTGCATCGTGTACTTATAGTGTGTAGTGTGTGATTTGCTAGTGTGATTAAATTGTTCGTGAAATTATAATCTGATTTGAACTGCAAACCGTTTTTCTATTGCGCAATAACCAACACTATACCCATGTAGTTCGCCCACAGTAGTTGAAATATCGCTGATAATAACGAGACACACATGCCTTCTCCGTTATATACATAATAATTTATGGGAAGGAAAATTTATATGACTAGCTAACCCGAAATACTTGTAAACCTACTTACAGAAATAAAAATTTAGAAAATCCAAAAGTGCACGACTCATAGGTAGTGCTCATTTGATCGTAAAAAAAACCATAGATACAGATATATTATTATATTAGTTACCTAGTTTTTTTATTATTTATAATTAAATTACTTTCAATAAAAAAGCCATTTTCAATAGGGTTCCTCATGGATGAAATGAATCTATTAAAAAAAAAAACTAAATTTATTGATTTTTTCGCAAGCTTCAATGTTACACTTGCTTGACGGGATATTTTTTATAAATTTTTTTATGTTTTTTTTTTTCATTTCTACAGCATTAAATCAATTTTAGAAATATTGCAGAATTAATCTCCATAAAATTATCTATACAATGGTATATAAATTAAGTAGGTTCTGAGTAGGTACTAGCAGGAGTATAACAATAGAAATAGTTGCAGACGGGAGGCAAAAAAACTTTCGAACATAAAGCACACATTAGGAGTCGTGCAATAGAGTGTGCGACTAAATGCCGACAGACACTACGCCGACAGACTGAACACCGACAAGACTTTACTTCGACGGGACTCTTCGCCGACAGGACACTTTGCCGACAGCGCTCTTCGCCCACAGGACTCTTCGCCGACAGGACTCTTCACCAACAGGGCTCATCAGCGACGCAAATTATCTCCGATAATCAGATACTTACTTTGGAAATCGATTATGCTTTTCTTGTAACTACACAATTCATAAAAATAAAGATCTCGCATTGGTTTTCAGTATAGGTACATATATGTATAATATCATTATGTAAAGATACCCATATAAAAATGCATAGAAAAAAAAAACAAATTTATTTAAACTTAAGCAAACCTCTTAGTAACCAAACCTAAATCATTCTAGTAACAACAACTTTTTAATTAAATATTATTTAATGTTTTAAAATTAATAATATAGGATAAACCTTTTAGAAATGCCATCACATCTAAATTGTTTTTGTTGTTCAAATATACCATCAACTTTTCGTTGATTATATTAATTTTCTTCTTCCGTGGTTTTATTATGCCTGCTGATAGTCTCTCAATTTCGCATTTTGTATTTTTTTGTTCCCTTATAATTTCATCTATAGTTTTAAATATATTCCATTTTTTCCTATTTAGCAATGTGTTCCACCTATTGTGCCAACTTTCGACAGCGTTTTGTGTGGTTGGTGTGCCTGCTTCAATGGAATCAGATATTGACCAGATATATTCAAAATATGCATTTTTATTATTTCAAACATAATGTAGAGATGGCGGGATGAGCTGGACTCCTTCTTAAAGGATTGGCCCACAATCGCGGTAGACCGGGAAACGTGGAAAGAGGGAAGGGAGGCCTTTGCCCTGCAGTGGGACAATACAGGCTTATAATAATAATAAATAAATAATGTAGTAGCAGTTCTCCGATTTATGAGAAAGGAATGCGTAAACTAATAATAATCAAATAATAATTGTAGATTTTGTTCAGTTGCAAATATAATAACAGTTTCGCCATTGTAATCGTAATGACCTACTAAAAACTGTTCCTTTTCAAAGTTTTGGTAATTATCTGGTATGTAATTACAAGAAAAGCATAATCGATTTCCAAAGTAAGTATCTGATTATCGGAGATAATTTGCGTCGCTGATGAGCCCTGTCGGTGAAGAGTCCTGTCGACGAAGAGTCCTGTGGGCGAAGAGTCCTGTCGGCGAAGTGTCCTGTCGGCGAAGAGTCCCGTCGAAGTAAAGTCTTGTCGGTGTTCAGTCTGTCGGCGTAGTGTCTGTCGGCATTTAGTCGTACACTCCGTGCAATACAATGTGTCTGGGCACTAGCCTGAAAGGTTGATAATGAAACTAAAAATCTCCTTACAAGTAATGCAACTTACTACTAACATAATCGCCTATAATATTCCCACTGCTGGGACAAAGGCCTCCTCTCTATGAGAGGGAGTGGGCTACAATCCACCACGCGTGCCCAGTGTGAATTGACAGAGATAGCACATGTCATCGAATTTTTTTCTAGGATATTCCGGTTTCCTCACGATGTTTTCCTTCATCGTTTTGAGAGCAGTGGTGATGAAATAATTTACACAAAGAAAAGTGCCTGCTTGGGTCCAAAGTTTCGAACCCACGACCTACAACTCGTAAGTCGCGGTCGTTACCACTGGGTCACCACTGCTCGCTTACTACTATGACTTAATAAATCAGCTAATAGTGTTTACATAGGATTATATATTTATAAAAAAATAAAATATTGATAGGCGACGTGTCAAACGATCACGATAAATCTTTTTATATTTTACGAGACAATAAACGGCGAGGAGGGTATAAAAAATAATTATTTTCCATCTAAACCATAAAAATGTTTATGATAGTTGTAAATAAAGGAAACGCTAAGATATTGTTTGCATGTTTTTATCTTAGATTTCGGAAAAGGGGTGTGTAGTTTTTATTATACATCATCAGCCTATAGCAGTCCATTGTTGGACATAGACCTCTCCTATTGCACGCCATTTAACTCGATTTTCGGCAACTCTCATCCAGCTGCTACCAACCATCCTGCGAAGATCGTCGCTCCACCTAGCCTGAGGGCGTCTCACGTTACGTTTACCGATTCGCGGTCTCCACTCAAGAACACGTCTACCCCAGCGGTTCTACGGCTAATATGGCCGGCCCATTGCCACTTCAGCTTGCTAATTCTGTGAGCTATGTCGACAACTTCGGTTTTCTGCCGGATCACCTCGTTGCGGATTCGATCCCTCAGAGAGACTCCGAGCATAGCCCGTTCCATAACTCGCTGAGCGACCTTGAATTTATGGACCAGCCGTACCGTGAGTGTCCACGATTCGGCTCCGTAAGTCATAACTGGCAGGACGCACTGATTGAAGACCTTAGTCTTTAGGCTCTGTGGAATATTCTATTGTGTTTTATTCTACGTCTACCTTATTTTTTTAATGAAATTTTGATTCGTATGTACAAGCACAATAAATTATAATTTGTACGTTGTCATACAAGACTTAAAATCGACAAGACGTAACAATAAAGGATGCTTACCAATCGAAGGCCTGACGATGACTGTGGGTACGTATGCTTGGTTCTCAGCCACTAAGTGTTCAGTCAACGACTTTGTAAATGTATACGTATTTGGACACCCATCTGTAAAGCAAAGAATAACAAAATTTCAGGAATTTTCAAGTTTTTCTGTAATAACGTAATATCATGCCTTGTTACCCCGAAGGGTTGAGCAGAGGTGTACCTATATGAAGTCCACCTACATTTCGCCAGTAATATTTACATCTCATGTAATACGGGGCGAGCCTACTGCCATCAACCGGTCACAAAACCAGGCTCCGGGCTTCTAAAGTCCGACCGCGGCAGATTTGCCAAAGATGTAAACAACAATGGCCGCACGAAATTGAATAAAATCGGTAAAAAATAGTACTTATTTTAAGTAACGTTAGTTTTCGTCTAAATCTCCGAGCTAACTAGACGAAAACAAGTAAGTACTTCGTCTAGTTAGCTCGGTTGTTTACATCTTTGGAAAATCTGTCGCGGTCGGACTTTACATATATTCCAGATGGAAAAACTCAATAATACTTTGCCCAACCCGTGAATCAAACCCAGAACCTCATGTTCAGCAAAAGCACTTGCTCTACTTGTCCTAGCACGAACGCGCGGAGTATATGTAACGTAAATTCAACCATTTCAAAATTCTCTGTTTGATTTTTTTTTTGTTTTTTGACCAAATATTTTGATGAAAAATCCGAGGGGCAATTCTCGTATTTTTAAGAACGTTCGCAATCTGAGGGGTGATTCTCGTAATTTTAAGAACGTTCACAGTCTGATCTCAGTCTCAATCTGTCAAAAATACCTCTAATTTCCCTACATTTTTGACAAGCTTTTGACATTTCTTTGTCGCCGAGATGAGACTGCGACTAGATTTTGAAAGTTTCAAACTACGAGAATTAGCCTTCTGATCTCAGTCTCAACATGTCAAAAAAATATTTTTAATTTCCCTACATTTTTAACAAGTTTTTGACGTTGACTGACACTAAAATGAGATGGCGACCAGGTTGTCAATGTTTTTAACCTTTTAACCACCTACGTCGGATTAATCCGACAAATATTTTCGTGTCCATTCCGCCAGAGTCGTATATATACGACCAAAAACACAGCTCGTTTAATCTGTATTTTTATTACATCATCACAGCTCGTTTCATCGGTATTTATTTTTTGTTTTTTTTTTTTTTAATGTCGGGCGCTGGGGGCACGACAAGTGATATAAAGTCCGGCGGTTAAAAGGTTAATTACGAGGATAAGTTGGTCTTCTGTTCATGAACCTATGATTCAGAGAAGCTTCTAATTTGATACAACGTTACGTTTATGAAGGCACTTACTCACTAATACCTCAGCATCCTCCTCAGTGATGCCATCTTTGAGAAGCTGGTATACTTCAATGATGTCAGCAGGTGGAGGGTACAGGATCTCTTCCACCACTTCCATGTTTGTGTTCGTGTATGCCGTGGATATGTGGATGAAGACCTGGAGAATTTATTCAGTAGCTAATCGACTGCCTTACATACTAAGACATCTTAATACTTCGTTGGACAAAACTTATATAATCTGCGTCCGCGATTTTTTGCCAAAAATGTAAACAAATATTGAATAAATGGGAAAATAACTTTAATTCCCACACTATAAAGTTCAGTTTACGCTACAACGTCAAACATTTTTATAACTTTTTCAATAGTGCTAGTCACTCTAAAATCGACTTAATTGGTCATTGAAATAAAGTTGATATTTGTTTAACTTGAAATAGAGTGGGGGTGTGCAGCGCTTCGCACTTTTACTATAGATCTTTCATAAACTTTCTCGAACTAAGTATCTCCATCATCATCTACCTAGCCTTTTCCCAACAATGTTGGGGTCGACATTCAGTGTAACCGGATGCAGCTGAATACTAATATTTAACATGGAGCGACTGCAAATCTGGCCTCCACAAACCAGTTACTAGGTAATACTATACCCCCTGGTAAGGCTGGTTGTCAGACTTTCGGGCTTCTGACGACCCGTAACGACTGTCAAATATACACGAATGACAGGCGGGACTAACAGCTTAAAGTGCTTTCCAAAGCATGGAAAGGTCTTGGTATGTAAATATCACCCATCCAAGGACCAACCGCGGCAAGCATAGCTTAACCTGATCAATCGACCCTTGCAATTGTTATTACTTAGCCACAAGGCCCTCAACTAAGTATCCTATTTTCCTACGTAAAACGGAAACTATGATGAAGTCGAAAAGGTCGGACATCATTGTATATTTTTCTTTCATTTTTATTTCATTATGAAAAGGACAGTAATAAATTTTACTTTAGTCCTGTCAAATTAATCAGCGCCTGACACTACCCCATACAAGTTTAGACGTAATTAAAAACTTGCCTACTACAATTACGTCAAATTACGTCAGACGCTGATAAAATTGCATTTTTTTTTATTGCCTAATACATATATTTTTTCTGGAGTTGTCGACTCGCCGACAAATAAATTAACTTCGTGCGAGTCGCCAAAAAAAAAAAAATTAAAAGTGACGATTCGCCCATTACGGGCGAGTAAATTCGTGTGAATCGAGATCAAAAATCTCACATTTTACAAGTAGGCATTTTCTATGAAAGGGCTGAATGCCTACCTCAATCCGTTTCATCCTCCTACTAAGCGCCAGTAAGCTCCGAGTACCCTCCACGTTGATCTTCCACGCAGTGGGGAGGGGCTCGTTCATCTTCACAGTAGCGGCCGAGTGGATGATTACTGATACCTTTAACATTTATGTACAGTCAGAGAACAATAAAATAAAAAATAAAATCCCTAAGGATGTGTCTAGATTCTGTTATACAGGGTGTCCCTGTAAGTATAGATCAAATCGAATAGGGGCGTGGGCAAGGTCATTTCCAAACGTTTTAGCAAAACAAAACAACTAAAAAAAAAATGAAGCGTAATCGAATCATTTTAAAGAAATCTTTAAAAAAAACTATCAGGGCTGTCAATTTATTTTTTTAGATAGCCCTGATAGTATTTTTTATTATTATTTTCTTTGAGCACTATGCGAAGTGATTGAAAAAATAAATAAAAATCGGTCATAACTTTTGAACCGTAATTCACTGACATTCTCAGGGTCAAAAAGTTTGGAGATGACTTTGCCCACGCCCCTATTCGATTTGATCCATATTATACTTCCAGGGACACTGTATAAAACAAACACGTCCAAATGATTTAACATTGCTTACTTCCCTATAGAAAAATGTTATATAACAATGTTTAATAACATGTTATGTTATACAGTGTGGGCGCAACTTAATACCATTTTCTCATATTTACTAATTACCTACTTTCTTACTATAGTAAATAAGTTTAGTTAATAATATTACTTAGTTACCTTAATTTGTACTATTTTCTTTGTTTATGTTATTGCTAGAGATTTAATACTATAATTTATAGGTCTACCTATAAATTCATTACCTACCTACTATGTAAGCAATATTTGTACGCCTTGCAAGGCAGCACAGAGTGACACAATATTATTTTTATTTTATCCATCATGTACTACTACATTACACCTATGTTTACAAATAAATAAATTTAAATTTGAACTTGATTGTTGAGGAGATCGTCGGTTTGAAAATTTGACATGTCATCTAATATAAATTACTGTCCGATCGAAGGCTCGTTTCGGCCAGTTTCGGCCAAAAATTAAGTTTCAGTCGCAGTTTCGGTTTCAACCAAAAAGTAGCCGAAGTTTTGTCTTTTTTATAGTGGAGGCGTAAGGTTCGGTTACAGTTTCTAGAAATTACTAGAATTGCCCTTCTGATAACCCGCGAAATTGAATTTTTCTTAGGTTTTTTGTAACTCGCAAGTCACTGTCTGGTTGTATGTTGATCAAAATATAACTCGCAACCGTCAAAAATATTGTATTTCCAAAAATGTCATCATTAGAATCTATACAGGGTGTCCCTGGAAGTATAGATCAAATCGAATAGGGACGTGGGCAAGGTCATTTCCTAACGTTTTAGCAAAAAAAAAAAATACTAAAAAAAATTACAAAAAAAAGAGAAGAAAGATCGAATTCGTGAAAACTATCAGGGCTATCAATTTTTTTTTTAGATAGCCCTGGTAGTATTTTTTATGATTAATTTCTTTGAACACTAAGAGAAGTGATTGAAAAAAAAAATTAAAATCTGTCATAACTTTTGAACCGTAAAAAAAATTCACTGACATTCTCAGGGTTAAAAAGTTTGGAAATGACCTTGCCCACGCCCCTATTTGATTTGATCCGTACTTCCAGAGACACCCTGTATATTTAATAAAATTCAAAGTCCTGACTGACTGTTAGGTATGTCAACGCACAGCCTAAACCGCTGGTCCTAGAGACACGAAATTTGGAGGGTGTGTTCTTTGTGAAGAGAAGGTACCACTAAGAAAGGTTTTTTTCTAAATTCCACCCCTAAGAGGATGAAGGGGGGAGGGTGAAATTTCACGCGGACGAAGTCGCGGGCAGAAGCTAGTCATCAATACAATTCCGGTTGTTAAAATTGGCCTCAAATGTCATGATTTCATAAAATAGACATTCAATAGGGTAACATATCACAGAAATGTAAAAAATATATCTATAAGTAATATGACAGAGAGTTGTATTCATTGTTCATTGTCTTTATGGTTATAATTCTGTTTTGTCTGATTTGGTCGTAAGCACTGTAAACTTATGTTTTAAATATGAATAAATAAATAAACAGACATACCCTAACAGAGGATTTAACTTTTAAGTCGATAGGTAATTTGCTTAGCTGTCAAGTTACATGACTTTCCGTAAACAAAATAATTGATTGTGCAGAGAGTTAAAAACACTTTTGAAATACTTTGTGTATGTATTTCAAAAGTTTACTTAACTCTTTGGAGCAAAAAAAGTACCAGGATATACTTCGCTCAAAATAAGCCAAGGATTACAAAAAAAAAGTTTAAAGAAAACTTTTTCTTTAAACTTTTTTTTTGTAATCCTTATCATTAAATTGAAATAACATCATTAATTTAAAATTAAAATAACTTTGGATCTTCCCTTAATTTATTCTTAATCCCTCATATTTAAACTTACATCGTTTTGTTTTATTTTTACAGTCTACAGTGTCTTCGGTGTTCGACAGTCTCTCATTTTGGATTTGCATTTAGGTACGTAGTTTTAAATGGTTCCCTATTCATTTGCATAAAATTTTGAGACCTAATATAACTTGGCATACTTTTGTTTCTTATAATTATATTTTCGCATAACCTTATTTACGTATACCAGCTTACCTATAATTTTTTTAAGCATAATTTCTATAATCATAATAATGATTAAGCATAACATTCTAAGGCATAAATTAAGCATGCTCGTTTTATTTCTAACAACGTCGACTCCTATTTCTGTCTGCAGGGTTTAAGGAACCTAACCAAACCGAACCTCGGGGTGCCTCTGACGTCGTTTAGTATTATGCGTATTAAATTTATGCCAAAACAAATTAACTTTCAAGATAATTATGTCAACTTAAACTGTATGCCAAAAAAAATATGGCAAAGTATTATTATGGCAAAACAAATTATACCAAAATAGTTATGCCAAAGTATATTAGGAAAAAGAACATTATGCGAAAAGAAGGGATCCCGTTTTAAATACCAACTTATTAAAAGAAAAAAGTTATTCGTTGTTATTATTTAAATAGGTTCCCAGTTTTTATCATCGTTCCTTACATTATCTAAATATCATCATTTCACCAGAAAGAATCCACTGCTGGGCTTTTATTAGAAGGGTTGATTTTCCTGGTCGTACTTTGCTCAATATTAATTCATCTCTGACAGGTTTCAGTCAAATTTAACGATTTAATTTAAACGAAAGAACTAAAATATAACTCAAATAATACTTTCTAAAAAATACGCGGTCTTGCTTACCTTTTCAACCAACATGTTTTCATTTTCTTTAGAAATTCCCAAATCAGGAGCAGAAATATCGCCCGGTATAAGGACAATTTTCTCCAGGGCTGTTGTCCTTTTTTCTTTGAGTCTATTGAAGAGCTGAAACGTTTTACACATATTTGAAATAATAATAATTCATTTTAAATGATAAATGATTTTATATCTTTAAGGTGAATGCGTAGTTGTAGCCCGCGAAATTCAATTTTTCTTACGTTTTTTGTAATTTTCAGGTCAGTATCAGGTTGTATCTTGATTAAAATATGATTCGCGACTATAACCGGTACGTATTTACAGAATTATAATAATTAGAATCATTAATACATCTTTCTAAGTTAGATTTCTACCGTTAAGAACAAATCTCGTATGGAAAAGTGTTTATGGTAGAAATCTAACTTAAAGTGATATATTAATGATTCTAATGACTATGATTCTGTAAATACATGTCTATTATAGTCGCAAATCATATTTGGATCAAGATACAACCTGACACTGATCTGCAAATTGCAAAAAACTTAAGAAAATTTAAATTTCGCGATCTACCATGTTACATTCACCTTAAGCAGGTTTGCAGAAACTCATGTTAAAAACTAGATGAGGTCGGCGTTTCCTATCTGACTACTCTGAGAAAAAAGGCCGGAACAAACTCAGAGGTCACGGTCTCTTTTAAAGTCCACATCTTTTAGTTCCTCGTCACTATGCGTGTCGTGTCCAGAAGTACTGTTTGCTGAATCAAGCCCTTGACCTGGACACGCAATAAGAGCTTCCAGAGGTGTTTTATAAAACATGATCTGACCAAGATTATGCGTGGACTCGTGAGTCGTGGCCATGACCACTGGACCACCACTGCCTCATATAGGCCCGCGTAGTAGATTACGGTCCACTCTTTCTCAGAAAGTGGAGGCTTGTGTCTGCTTGTGTCTCAGCAGTGGGAACGTCATAATAGACAGATTACGATTAAAAAATCCATACTTTGTTGATATTATAAATTCAAAAGTAACTCTGTCTGTCTGTCTGTATGTTACCTTTTCACGCCTAAAACACTAAACAGATTTCGGTAAAATTTGGCAGAAGGATAGATTGCATCCCGGGGAAGGGCATAGGGTAGTTTTTATCTCGACTTTCCCACGGGATCGACACTTATGCCGGTGAAACCGCGGGGCGCAGCTAGTAATACATAAATATAAGGAGTTTCTATATTTATGTCTGTAATTTATATGGTGTACATAATAAAGAGTATTCTATTCTAAGGAGGTTTTACTTACCGGGTCATCAATAAATTGATTCATCCTCTCACTAATAGAAAACCCTTTCTTTTCTCGTATAAGCATGAAGATTTTGTCGATATGAGGACAGCTGTACAGAAGTTTTTCTATAAATACCTGGAAGACAAAATATTTTTTTTTTTTTTTTTTTTCAATTTTAAATAATTTTTAATTACTTACATATGTACACACAAACTACAAAATATACTATATACAAATGATAATAATAATAAAAAAAAAGACAGGAGTTCATTGGGCATCGAAAAATTCGTCCGCATCGCTGTCAATGGGATAAGGGCCCAAAAGGCTGGCAGCATTGCCACGTTGGATGGCAATGCTTATTCTTTGGGCTAAAAATAGGCCAGCCCTCTGGTCACGCGAAGAGTCAACCAAACGCTTGGCGATATCGCGAAATATGCGATGAGCACTCGGACCCCAATTCAAAATAATTTGATTTATCATAATATTATTCTCATCACATCGTCATCATTATTTGCTTGGCCTTTTTCCAACTATATTGGTGTCGGCTTCCAGTCTAACCGGATGCAGCTGAATACCAGTATTTTACACGGAGCGATTGCCTATCTGATCCCACGACTCATTTGCTGGGTAATACGATAGCCCTTGGTAAGACTGGTTGTCAGGTTTATGGGCGTCTGACTACCCGTTACGACTGTCAAAGATCTACGAATGACAGCCGGGATCAACGGCAGTCGCTCCATGTAAAATACTGGTATTCAGCTGCATCTGGTTAGACTCGAAGGTGACTCCAACATCGTTGGGAAAAGGATTTACATAGTATCATGCTCTGCCGCAGGGCCACAATAATTATAGATTGATTGTTGCAAAAAGTGGTAAAGCAATTACGAGGTCGAGGTCAGCTTTGAGACCGTCCCTTACAAAAATAAAAAAAGAAGGTATAGTTTTTATTAAAGTAATAATTAAGTACATTTATTCGAAATAATCCAGCCAGCTGAATATTTTTTGTAAAAATATTTTTTTTTTACTAAGCCCTTCAAAAACTTACTAAATAAAAATTGGCAACGTTTTACAAGTCTTCACGTTACAGGTTTCAAAAGGCCAATTATTCTCGTAATTTAAAACGTTCAAAAGTCTTATCTCGGCGACCACCTGATGTCAAAAATGTAGGGAAAGTAGAGCTATTTTTGACACATTGAGACAGATCAGACTGTGAACATTCTTAAAATTACGGTAATTGCCCCTCCGATGTATTGCTTAGCAGAAACAGATGCCACCAACCGATCTAATCTGCGTTCGCGATTTTATTTAAATATTAGAATATAATAAAAATATAAAAACATTTAAAAATATAAAAAATAGTAGCCCACCGATATCGGGAACAAGGTCCAAGCTACCGGCGGTCAGGGCTCCAGAGAGAGGAACCTCTTAACAATGCGGGCCTTGTCCAGAAGTACTGCTTTCTGAATCAAGCCCTTGATCCAGCTGCCCAACAAGAGCCTCCTCAGGTGTTGGTCGAGGCTCTTGGCTATTAACCCATTGGCAGTCACGACTATCGGCACAATTATTGCTGAGTCAACATCCCACATGTCGACAACTTCGCGAGCCAAGTCAAAATACTTAATTTGTTTATCATTGATATTTTATTATTATCTTTATAAAAACCAACACAATTTGTAAATGCAAATTCGATGAATGGTAAAATTAATATTACCTATACAGTAGATTACCTGGATTATTCCACTTTGCCCCACCGGCCGCCCCACTGGTGGGGCAAAGTGGAATGTCAAAAATTTTGCAGTGGAATCTGCCCCACTAAATATCGACGGATTACCTTGAATTCATTGTATTTAAATTCCAGTTAAATATTCTGTGCATATTAAGTAGGTAATGAATTGACGCAAGGGTTCCGTACCACCGTACAATATTTAATACTACATAATTATGTAAAAAAATCACGTTTGTGGTATGAGAGCCCCCCTTAATTTATTTAATTTTAATTATTTATTTTCAAAGTGAATATACAACTATGTACCAATTCTGTAAATACTTCAAGAGTTTACCTGTTGCCGTTATTAATATCGAGGAAAAAACGGCAAAACAATCACGTCTGTTGTATGGGAGCCCCCGTTAAATATTTATTTTATTCTGTTTTTAGTATTTGATGTTAAAGCGGCTACAGAAATACATCATCTATGAAAATTTCAATTGTCTAGCTATCACGGTTCATGAGATACAGCCTGGTGGCAGACAGACAGACGTACAGTGGAGTATTAGTAATAGGGTTCCGTTTTTACCCTTTGGGTACGGAACCCTAAAAATTATTTTTTCAAACTAAATAGGTAGTAAGTACCTATTGATTGGCTTACTACTGACTAAGTAGTCAGATAGGAAATGTCTTGTTAAACGGACTTAAAAAAAGTTGGAACCCCGTTCAGATGTGAAAGTTTACTATAATAACACTGTAACTAAACTTTTGATTTTGGAATCTTAATTAAGTATTGTCATCATCTGCCTAACCTTTTCCCAACTATGTCGGGGTCGGCTTCCAGTCTAAGCGGATGCAGCTGAATACCAGTATTTTACATGGAGCGACCGCCTACCTGACCTCCACAACCCAGTTACTGGGTAATACGATACCCCTTGGTAAGACTGGTTGTCAGACTTTTTCGGCTTCTGAATACCTGAAACGACTGTCAAAGATCCGCGAGTGACAGCCAGGACCAAAACGGCTTAACGTGTTTTCCGAGGCTCGAAAGGGTCTCAGTATGTATAGATGGTCACCCATCCACAGACCAACCGCGGCAAGTGTAGCTTAACTTGATCGATTGTTCTGTGCGGCTGTTATTATTTATTCACAGGCCCCTCCCCTCCCCTCTTAATTAAATATTGTACCTTAGCAATTTATCATGCATATTCTGCGAATTAGATTGACACTGACTGTTTAAAGTAACACTTTTTCAAAAATATAGTTTGGCAATAACCACATTTTGGAAAAGATATTGGTGATTAGTATTCTTACATAGTATAAAATAAAGATCAAATTCAAGGTCGCTCAGCGCGCTATGGAGCGAGCTATGCTCGGAGTCTCTTTGAAGGATAAAATCAGGAATGAAATTATCCGGAAAAGAACCGGAGTTACCGACATAGCTTGCAGAGTTAGCAAACTGAAGTGGCAGCGGGCTGGCCATGTCTGTCAAAGGACTGATGGCCGGTGGAGCAGACGAGTCCTGGAGTGGAGACCGCGTACCGGCAAGCGTAGTGTGGGACGCCCCCCAGCTTGATGGACGGACGACCTAAAGAAGGTGGCTGGGGTAGACTGGATGCGGAAGGCGGAGGACAGGGTGCTGTGGCGCAGTCTGGGAGAGGCCTATGTCCAGCAGTGGACTGCGATAGGCTGAGTTGATTGATTGATTGATAAAATAAAGTCGCCGAAATGTCTGTATGCGAATAACATCCAAATGACTGCACCAAATCGGATATTTATTTTTGTTGTGTTCGGTATTGCCAGGACAAGGTTGGTATGAAAGAAAATTTCGGAAATTATTAAAAAAAATATTGCAACCGTGCGAAGCTGGGAAGGGCCGCTAGTGAATATAATACACACATATAAAACTTAAACATAACTGGCGAAGTGTGGGTGTACTTAGGTATACCTCTGCTCACCCCTTCGTGGAAACAAGGCGTAATGTTATGTACAGTCAACAAAAGAGATAAGTATGCAGGATCGTTGGATATAGTTAAAGTTTAGTACGAAACCGATGAATGTCCTCGAATAAAATTTACTTTTATTAATAGAAAACAAACAGCTCATTTATCAAATTAAATTTCATTCGACAACATCCATCGGTTTCTTACTAAACTTCAATTATATCCGACGAACCTGCATACTTATCTCTTTTGTTGACTGTACGTTAATACTATATTTATTACCTTCCCAAGAAATCCAGTTCCGCCAGTAATAAATACCGATTTTCCCGCGTAGAATTCAGCTACTGACGGTTTGTCCTCTTCTATTGATGCCCACACAACCATTTTTTTTTTAATTTAAAGCACAACCGACACTTTAGAAGAATTATTTTTGCAACAACTTTCAGAACGTAACCAGTTATTTTTTTTTCCGATGCCAAGGGCCAGATAAACACTACTGGGTATCAATACGTTCGATTCAACAGTGAGACGCCTGAAGCATGGGTAGATGTTTATTTATAGATATTTACAGGTAAATGTCGCGCCAGTGTTGCAAAACAACCATTTATAAAGATCGTCATTTTTTAATTTATGATCGTTTTCTGTACTTCCGAATGAAAAACCCTTATTCCTATAAGTTATTCATTTGTTCACGTTACACGTCCGTGTTTGGGTCAAAAGTGACTGTGAATTAGACAGACAGACACGCGAATGAAGGATCACTCGTGTGTCTGTCTGTAACAGCGATTTTGCTCCGAATCTAATGAACCGATTAAGTTAAAATTTGGTAAACATATGAATTTATGTAACACAAACACGGACGTTTTAAATTGATGAATTTTGAAAAACTTAAAGAAAAAAATAATAATTTGCTTTTACCATGTGAGGTTCTCAAATATTTTTTTAAATAATTTAAAATAAATTGTTTTAAGTAAAGCTATTTAAGAAAATAGATGAAAATTTACCTTTTCCCAACATATCTCCGAAAATATTGAGCCTAAAATTTTGATAAAATACAGAAATACAGAAAATGGTTCTTTACTTCATTTACTACAGGAAAACCTATAAAGAAGTCTATGGTCTTAAAGTAACAAGGTAAGCCTCTCAATATTGTGCCTACAAACTTACATTTGCAGTTGGAATGTATGAGAACATACAGGTTGGTATACATCGACGCACAAACTGCATGCATCAATTCAGCACATAATTCTACACCCTCTAGCGTAAAAAAATTTCGTATTGCAAAAAAGCATAAGCAAAATCAGCCTATAATGTTCCCACTGGGGGCTTGTGGCTAAGTAATATCAACCGCACAGGTCGATCGATCGATTAAGCTACGCTTGCCACGGTTGGTCCGTGGATGGGTGACCATCTATACATACCAAGACCCCTCCGTGCCTCGGAAAGCGTTACGGGTCGTCAGAAGCCCGAAAATCTGACAACCAGTCTTACCAAGGGGTATCGTATTACCCAGTAACTGGGTTGTGGAGGTCAGATAGGCAGTTGCTCCGTGTAAAATACTGGTATTCAGCTGCATCCGGTTAGACTGGAAGCCGACCCCAACATAGTTGGGAAAAGGCTAGGCAGATAAAAAAAAAAAGTTTCTTTATTAACTTTAGTTGTACAAAAACACTCATCTAAACACTATGCAGCGTTACAACAAAGAAAAGAGTGGTTTCGATGAACTCTGGCACCCAAAGTAAGATTTAACTTGTGTTTAGGGTGCCAGCGTCCTCGCCTATAATTTGCAACATATAAACTGTAGTTGTATGACGAGCACAGTACATTATTATACTATAACTACTTACGAATTTAAATACATAACCGTGGCCTATTTAAGTACCTCTGTAAAAGTATTAAAAAAGAGATAAATGTGGTGAAAACTTGGGTTCATGTTATCCTGTACAAATATATAACCTACATAGGACCTACGTTCATGACACAAATATGTTATTGTCTGTTTAAAAATAAATTACTTTATTAACTACATTAGGTTAAGCGATTGATACATGTAGCAAATCCTCAGTCTTATCGTAACTCAATGTCAATAGCCACTTTGTTACCTTGGTCTTACATTCATTGAAACACATGGGAGCGATAGTGCATAGTCTATTTATTTTATTATATAAATGGTTAGACAGAATATCATAATGACGCTGGGCATGGGCCGTTCTACATCCACGAGTTGAGCATACTTCGTAGTATCTACGCTTTTTAGCGTCATTCGGATTGTAAACCACACAGGGATGTTTGCGCAAAATAGTGCCAAGAACAAAGAGCTGTCTCACAGTAAGGACCTGACATTCGGTGTAGAGAGCCGAGGTGGGATATCTAAATGGCTTCGAGGTCATTACCTTGAGGACAGCTCTCTGCGCTCTTTCCAGAGGCAGAAGGATTGTCTTGGGAGCCCCCCCCCCCACACTGTGATACACTAGTTTAATATGCTTTGACAGAGGGCATAATAAACAGTTTTGATAGTACTAAAGTCCGCAGAGTGCCTTAGTTTTTTAAAAATAAATACACACTTGCGGACTCGCGATATGAGATTGCTAAGGTGAATTTTCCAACTCAAAGAACTATCTACATGCACTCCGAGATACTTAACAGAGTCACACCTAGTGAGTTGCGAGCAGCCGCATTGTGAAGAGGATAGACCAAGTGAGCAAGTATGGGCTCTAAGTGCCATTGAATCAGGTGGAGGGAGGTTGGTGGATATTAAGGAGAAAGGTAAGTATACTGTTTTCTTAAGATTTAAGGTTAGAATGTTATTTGACAGCCATTTCATCACTGAGTTTAGAGCAAGTTCCGCGTATTTTACTGTTTCAGGCCAGTCGCTACCATGAAGAAGTAAGGCCGTATCATCTGCGTAAGTATAAATTGAACAGTTCGTTAGAGTCATTTTACATAAGTTATTTATATAAATAATAAACAGGGTAGGACCCAAAATTGAGCCCTGAGGAACGCCGAAACTCAATGATATAGTGTCACTAATAACGTCATTTATTTTGACGCATTGGCTTCTATCACACAGGTAATCCCGGAAAATTTTTAAGGTATGTCCGCGAATACCAGTAGCTTCCAACTTGGATAGGAGGTGGGGAACAGACACCGTGTCGAATGCCTTGGAAAGATCGAGGAAGATAGCCAAGCATTTCAATTTGCTATCTAGTTTAGATACTACTTGATCTACCAAGGCAGCAATAGCATTTTCAGTTGACCTGCCACCTCTAAAACCATACTGGTTGTCACTTAATAAATTGTATGACTCAAGATAGTCTACCAACCGTTTATTAAGTATCTTTTCCAAAATTTTAGAGATAGCAGGTAAGACTGAGATCGGTCTATAGTTATCTACACTGTGTCTGTCCCCACTCTTGAAAATTGGATGAACGACAGCTCTTTTAAAAACCCTAGGAAAGCAACCCATGGAAATAGAGCGATTGCAGATATGGGTGATGGCTGGGACAATCGCGGGCATACATGATTTTAACAGTCTGGATGATATGCCATCCCAACCCACCGCCGCATCTGTTCGTAATCCAATAATGATATTTGAGACCTCTACTTCATCAGTGGGGAGAAGCACCAGCGAGTTAGAAGGCAGCGCATCGAGAGAATGCTCCGGGGTATACGACGTGGATGAGAATTTGTCAGCCAAGTTCTTGCCAACATTGGCAAAAAACTCGTTAACTTTGTTGACCGAAGACTTTTCATCCGAAGACATCCTTAGAAGCTCGTTAGGGGATTCCGCATTACGGCTAGTTCCAGTGATATTTTTAATGATCTTCCAAGTCGCTTTAGGGTTGTTCTTCGCCATTTGAAACTCCTTCCCCTCATATGCATGTTTTAAATTTTTGAGAAGCTTGTTACAAAAATTACGGTATCGCTTATACGTGACCATGAGAATGTAATTTTCAGGATCTGCCTTTAGGGTTTGAGCCATGCTGTCTCTATTACGGATACACCGTAGTAGACCATTGGTAATCCAAGGTTTCAGGATTCTGCGTTTCGAAGACATGTACACTGATTTGGAATGATTATCGATGACAGAGCCAATAGAGGAAACAAGAGACTCGGCGGCATTATTTGCGTCTTGAATGGTCAGTATTTCACTAAAGTCCATTGATAAGATTTCAGTAGTTGCAGCTGTAAAATTAACGACTATGCGATTACCTTTGGGCGATGATGATGAATGCTCCCACTACTGGGACACAGGCCTCCTCTCTGTGAGAGGAAGTAGGCCGCAATCCCACGGGGACCACGCGGGTGGTTCTAGAACATGTCGGTTTCTCCACGATGTTTTTCTTCATCGTTTTGAGGAGCAGTGGTGATGAAAAAAATCGAAAATATCCCTGTAGGCACAGGGATTTTTACAGGGTCCATAATTTTTACCTTAGCTTGTCATCTAATCAGCACCCTAATTGCGTAACACACTATCAATCGGAATTTGAATCATTTTGAAGCCAATTGCTAATCCATTGCTTCATAAGTTCGAAAAATTTGTCTGCTCAACACGTAAATAACGCAATAAATGTTGTTGAACTGTCAAAATGAAACCGATTCCGATTGATAAAGTGTTACGCAATTGCCCCGCTGGTTTGATTGTACTTCAAGAGAAAATATTGAGCTAGATGAATAAGATAATATTAAAGGGGTGGTCACTCAGCACAAAGTAACATTATACATTGAAACGTCACATTTTTATACAGATACAAGCAACACCTCAGCAAACAATTATATTATACAGAATTGAATTTTCGAAGTGTACCTGGAGGGAAAGTACTCTAAATACTGAAGACAGCAAATATTTACTCAAAGGAAACATTGCTTTATTTTTAAAAAGAAACAAAACTGCTTTGAAAGATTTTTGAAAATACGCTTGCCACACCCGGAAATCGAACCGACAAAAATCCGAAAAAAATAGCACCTGTATTTTTATGACACCAATCGATAGGTTCAATCATAAGGATCAAATCTCTTTAGCAAACATGGTAAGTTAAATTAAACAAAAACCATGAAATCTAAACTTATTTTCGTTGACTTAGAAGTCTTTTTTTTTTACGTTAACTTAGAAGTTTTATTTTGTCACGGCTTCAAGAGACTATAGACCTGATGAAATGGTTTTAATTTTAACTGGATACCTCCACGCGTTCCCGAGATAAAGGGTCTTGACAGACAGACAGACAGACGGACAACAAAGTGATCCTATAAAGGTTCCGTTTTTTCCTATTGAGGTACGGAACCTTAAAAATAAAAAAATAGCTTATCAAACGAATGTTTTATTAATATTTTAAGGTAGACACTCAATTAATCATAATACTTAGATATGATAAGACTTACAATATTGATGGTAATTGATGATTTAATGATGCAACAATGATAAATCATCAAAGCTTAGCCTTTGCGGACCCATACCGGTGGATTTCATGCCATCATCTGTAAGAAAAACATCTTCACTCCTGCATAGCTATTCACAACCATACGGCAGGCTATCTTATCGAAAATTACACATTTCGATAACCTGATTTGACTTGCCCCCGACAAAAAAACAGCTGTCGGAAGAATAGCGGGCGTCTATTTGATTTGGACTGACAAAATTTCCGGGTATTGGACTTGTGAACAGCGCTTAGAGGACTCCTACGAAAACATTGATTGATGTTCGATACGGTACGGTAGCGTATCGAGTGGTTGTGAATAGCTATGCTGAGCAGAATAAGAGGCAGTTTCATGTCGTTCTCATAATATTTGTTTAGTTTTATTAAGTGAATTGTTTTTAGATTTTATGTTTTTTTTTTTTTGTCTCCTTTACTCTTTCGCACGCTGTCTACATCTCTATATTTCTTGTCATATCGCAGGTAATTATGCTGGAAGAGATTTCTTATGAAATAAGCTTTGTTCACCTTTGTACCTATTTTTCTGTTCTGTTTTTTTCTTGTCTGTTTATATAAATGTGTACATAAATTAAAAATCTGTACTAATATTATAAATTCGAAAGTAACTCTGTCTATGTGTGTGTGTGTATGTTAATACAGACAGACAGACAGAGTTACTTCACGCCTAAACCACTGAACCGATTTAGATGAAATTAGGTAAGTATAGAGATAGTTTGAGTCCCGGGAAAGGACATAGGGTACTTTTTCCCGATATTCCCACGGGATCGAGACTTATGTGGGTGAAACCGCGGGGCGCAGCTAGTATTAAATAAATGATTTGTTTTCTGTAAGTAGGTTTGTACAAACACTTTTACACGTCAATCATATTTTTTTAAACTAGATGAGGTATACTCAAACTCAAACTCAAAGCATTTATTTCAATTAAACCATTACAGGTACTTTTGAATTGTCAAAATTAAGTAGTCGGTCAGTTAGTCAGAAAGTTGAAGCTAGTCGCCCATTCCAAAGCGTAGATCTCTATGGAGAAGAACGGGCAAGAAACTCCATGGACACTCTTTTAAATCAAGATATTACAAAATCCTGAGTACATTACCTATTCTTATTGCTTCTATATGTGAGAACAATGTAAAAAAAAAACACACACAAATGAAGAAACAATACAAGAAATAAGATTAAAAATAAGCCTTGGCAGTTAAGAGATGACCAGTCTCAACCGACGGCGTCCGTTCACGAACATGACGCATGGATCAGCACCATCCAGCTCAACCATTTTGTACGGAACCGATACATAGTTGGGAAAAGGCTAGGCAGATGATGACACGTTTATTACAACGAATTCGACGAACAAATATGGTAACAGACATACACTTGACCGACATATTGGCAGTTACATAAATAAAAAGTAATGATTCAAATTAAAATCTGACATAATTATGACATAAATTTAAAAATAATGACACAATAAAACCCAAAAATCCGGACTCATTAGCACTTTGAAAACGGTGTCTTCGCGCGAAAAGGGCATGTAATTACACGTAAGGTTAGTGCACACAGCGGTGCGATGACTAAACTTTTGATTTTGGATCATCTGCCTAGCCTTTTTCCAACTATATTAGGGTTGGCTTCCAGTCTAACTGGATTCATCCGAATACCAGTATTTTACAAGGAGCAACTGCCTAAGTATCTGACCCCCACAACCTACGTTACTGGGTAACACGGTACTCCTTGGTTAGACTGGTTGTCAGACTTTTGGGCTTCTGACTATGAAAGATCTTTGAATGACAGCCGGGACCCACGCCTTAACATGCTTTCCGAGACACGGAGGGGTCTCGATATGTATTGGATGGTCACCCATCCACGAACTGACCGCGGCAAACGTAGCTTATACTTCAATCGACCCGTGCGGCTGTTATTATTTAGTCACGAGCCCCTCTGCCCTGCGTTTTGAAATCTGAAATGGAATAAAATCCGTGATTGTCCAGTAAACAATCAATCAACTCAGCCTATCGCAGTCCACTGCTGGACATAGGCTTCCCCCAGACTGCACCACAACACCCTGTCCTCCGCCTTCCGCATCCAGTCTACCCCAGCCACCTTCTTTAGGTCGTCCGTCCATCTAGCTGGAGGGCGTCCCACACTACGCTTGCCGGAACGCGGTCTCCACTCCAGTAAACAGTAAACACACAGCAGTAAAATATCTGAACGTTTCGCCATTAAAGTCCCAACTCCCGTCCATAACGGGCAGTCAACCGATCACGACTGGTAAGACTTGCACTACGAAAATCGCCCGTACTGCTACGACATAAAGCCGAATATCAAAGAAGTTACCACTGATGGGCACTGATATGAATTGAGACTGGATTGACAAAACGTACGGAAATTTCACCACTGTGTGTATAATCAGGCTATGATGTGCCCACTGCAGGGACACAGGCCTCCTTTCCGTCTCATGAAATTTAATACCGAAGCAAATAATCAACCTAATTTGTTTCATTGAGCTTGGGACACACTGGCCTCCTCGCAGTGAAAGGGAGTTGGCCGTAATCCACCACGCGGGCCCAGTGCGGGTTGGTGGATGTCACACGTCTTCGAATTTTCGGTTCTAGGACATGCCGCCACTGTGTGCACTAACTCTTACATTATATGGTTGTATCAGACAGCACTGTTTGGACGACCACGCTGACCTCTGTCGCGTCAGTAAAATTGTACTAATCAAAAAGTATTGCATCACTAAAAATTAAATATGCTATTTATTTGCGCAATTAATAATAAACTGTCGTACCAAATGTAATATAAATGAATTACTGTTCGTTGGTAAGCGCATCGCTTCAGAACGGCTGGACAGATTTGACAATTTTTTTTTAATATAAGGTGCTATAAAAATATCTGCCACGGCTTTAATGGGAGACAGTATTTTGTACATAGTTTACATAAATGAAGAAATTTTGTACCCTGGAATAGTTAAATTAATTTGAGAAAATAAAGTAATTAAATAAACATTTACTCTATTCCGCATAACGTGGTTCACAAACTACGCGCGATGTGTCGCTTCGTTTTTGCCAAATTAAATGACTATGGGGTGGTTTTATGCAACTAAATCAATTTAAATTTATACGCACATTTTTTGTATGAAAAAATGTATGACATAAGATCAATAATATATCTTTACTATTTGTAATCTATATACAGAATACTGTCTCCCAATGAAGCCGTGCCAGATATTTTTTATGGTGTTCATAATAATCAGGTTT
The DNA here is from genome assembly GCA_947508005.1 of Amphipoea lucens. Taxonomy (NCBI): domain Eukaryota; kingdom Metazoa; phylum Arthropoda; class Insecta; order Lepidoptera; family Noctuidae; genus Amphipoea; species Amphipoea lucens. The sequence continues at coordinate 2,746,518 of OX382364.1, forward strand.
TTAAAGTTATTGTTATTCTATGTGTGTTACGCAATTACCCCGCAGGTTTACTCTTAGTACAGACGCCAGCACATTAAGCTACCCAAAATTGTCAAATTTTCCCAATTAACCTTGAACCGTATGTTGTAGCAATAAAGTTGAAAATCTATTAAAGAAATTTGACAGATTGTAGTACCTTGATGTGCTGGCGTCTATACCATCATCATTGTCGCCGATAGAATGTCAATTTGTCTGGGCTCTCAGGTCATCACTTACTTGAGTGCCACATCCCAAGCTACGAACTATAAAACATCCTTGATTTATTTTCACCTGCGCCCAGCACTTTTTCCTCTGTCTTAATTTAATTGGACTGAAATGCATTCGACACTAAGAAAATAATATTATCTATTTCCTTTGAAAGTTTTCAACTGCAGCTCTTAAGAAACTACCTGTCACTTTCCGACTGTAATATCTAGGACTTGCTATTTTTTTCTAACCTAACCGGTCAAGCGGCGCGCGTTGCTCATTGGCGACGAAACAAAAGAAAATTAATTGTGTCTCATTAGCGGAGCTTGACAGATTAATAAAAATCCGATTGCATAATTAGATGAGTTTCGGTAGCTATTGAATCGCAAGAATAATCGCCAATTAGTTTAATCATAAAATAATTTTAATTAATAAAATAATCAGTTAGGAACTACACATCTTCAATGGCATATAGATATTTGTTCAACATGAAATCTTGAAGTTTGTGGGGACCATTCTTTTCAGATCTAAAGGCAACCTGTTAAAATATTTTGCTGGTTGGTATCGTAGACTGTGTTTCACAACATTTAACTTCGGACTGACCATACTTTTAAGGTATTTTCATACGGGTGCCTTCCCTTATTTCTCGTTCTTCTATTGTTTCAAATTCATGAAAGGTATTTAGCCATATTAATCAAAAGTACAAGGACATATATGCTTGGAAATGTGTGGTGAGTATGCATAGCTTTATGAAATGTTGACGGAAATTTTCTGTTTGGAGGATACGGACTATTGTCCGTATTGCGCGTACCTGTAGTACAAAAGCTCTTTTAATGCACACACACACACACATATAATCATGACGATTTCTCCAGTAAAGAATGCTATATTTAATTTTGGTCTCAACTAACGCAAAGTATACCATTTTCAGTTGTTGTGCAGTGATTCCGCTCTCAAAGCATAACATGCGGATGACAAAGATACGTCTATTTATTGTCTTTAGTTCTGGTTTCCAATTCATCAATTCGTATAATTAAAAATTTGACTTTCTTGATGACCTCGATTTTGTTTTCATTCAATAAAATCTGGGCACTGTTCCTGTTGACAGCGATGCGGACGAATTCTTTGATGCCCTATGATTATTTTGTTTATATTTTCATATAATTGTACATATTAATATAGTTTATATGTTAGCTTATATTATGTAAATATCTATACAAATAAATAAAGAAATTATTATTTAAAAAAAAAAAATTCAATACAATCTTCAGATGTGTTCTTTGATTACGGATATCGGAATCTCATTGTATCCACATAAAAGTTTATTTTCCATGCTATCACCGCAGTATGTACCTCATTTGGGCTGGCAGGAGAAATTTGCATTTCACTATTGATTTTATTTGTATACTGATGACAAAACTTAATTCCATATTCACTAGAAATACATTTGTAGTCAAATTGTTTTGCTAGAATGTTGGATATATCATCTGAATTCACTCTAAAATCTTAGATCTTTGGAAAAATACGTTACGGTTTTTTCGCCATTAATATCTAGAATCTGCTCTTGTTCCTTTCAGCTTTGTAAAGTGACGTAAAATATATTTACCTATTGAATAGTCAGTTGTAACTGCTTTCTATTCGGATTAGGAAAATTACAGTTATTACATACATACATCAAGGCAATAATAATAAAGATACATAAACGTTATTATTATTTGATTAGATACCGTTACTTTGTCTCCAGAAAAAAAAGTTGATTACAGAATATGCCTCAAATTATTGTTTATGTTAGTTCCAAATCGCTGTTACTATTGATTTTTATACAACAGTTACTTGTACTATTATATGTATGTTCTAGGCCACAGCATTATTTTTCATCAAAACAGGTCTTTATAGATTCTACAGAAGACACGTCCCCTCATTAATCGATTCAGCAATCCGATCAATATGAAGTTATATTTTCACTGCCATTACTCATTTTACTTATCTTTTATCAGTTCGAAAATACAGCACATCGTTAAGACCAGCCGCCATTTATCTGATAATTTAGTACGATACAATTCATACCGTAAAAACGACGTGTACAGTGATAGATCAATAATGAACGTGTCCAGTGAAATATTAATACAAATTCCTGATGTAGTGAAGCATATAACAGGAGAACCACTTAGAGGTATAGTGAAGTTCCATCTGACCAAAGACACTGTGTACACGAACGTTAGTCTGGCCCTCGTTGAGAAGACCTGTTCCAGGTATATATACGATCATAAATATATAGCTGACTACTGTACCGTACCAATCAAGGCGACTGATCTTAGTAACTATCAAACGCGCAAAGTAGTGAAGATTATTTTGGTAAACGATAATACAAATGAAGATATAGTATTAAAAGCCGGATCGTACGAACACTCCTTTGAAATGAAAATACCAGAAAATACACCACCTTCAGCAAAAACAATACACAAGAAAAAAACTCTTGCAGGAATAAGATACTTTTTAGTCCTAAAATTTAAGAAGCCAGAGTTTTTTAGTGTGCCTGATTATTTTATAACGAAACTTACAATATATCCCAGGGTCGATTCTTCATCAACAGAGAAACCAGTGATTGCTTCGTTAGAAAAACCATTAACCAAACTGTTTTCTTTGAAGAAACATGATATTGAATTAAAAGCTGAACTCGATAAAGAATATTTGACCCCTTCTTGTGAAAGAAAGATATCATTTACTGTGAATAATAATAGTGATGTTATTTTTACTATTCAGACTGAGTTGATTTGTAATACAAAGACTAGTTTAAACTATAAAAGTTCTGTGGAGAAGACAGAAGTATTGGCAACAGTAGAGACCCCAAGGATACCAGACAACAGTGTATCAAATATGTTTAATATAATACCAGTGGGACCGGACTTGTACACAGTAAGACACTCGAAGACAATAAGTATAGAGTATACGTTTCGAGTGACTCTTAAGTTACCAACGCCACATTCAAATGCATTTGTTGAAATACCTGTGTGTGCTGGAGAAAGAATTATTTAAGTTAGTGATGAAGAAGCGAGTGGTTATATTGAACCAAAGAATGACTCATCATGTCGATGCACACACATCAGTCACGGTAACGTCAACTTATCGATTGGTGACGTCAAAAATCAAAATCAGCCTATAATGTTTCCACACAGGCCTCCTGGCCCGGTGAGAGGGAGTGGGCCGTAATCCACCACGCGGGCCCAGTGCAGGTTGGTAGATGTCACACGATTTCGAATTTTGGTGCTAGGATTATGCTGTTTTCCGCACGATGTTTTCCTTCACCGTTTTGAGAGAAGTGGTGATGAAATAATTTAAACAAAGTAAAGCGCCTATCTGGGTTCGAACCTACGACCTTCAACTCGTAAGTCGCCGCCGTTACCACTGGGCTACCACTGCTTTCAAACGTCAAAAATATTGTTAGCAAAAGTCGTAGGTCCAAAGATCAACAATTAAAAACCAAGAAATCCGGCACACTAGAACTTGTCCACGATCGTGACATTTAGAGACAGATTATCAAGAGGTACCCAACTAAACCTCTTGACGATGCTCAGCAGAGGAAAATGACTGAAGGATAAGGAATTTACTGTGATAGAAAGAAAGAAAGAAAAATAGATTTTATTTGTCGCAGAAACACGTGCATACCTAAAGATAAAACCACGCATAAATTATCAACATCATACGTGTGTGCATGAACCTTTATTGGAAGTTAATATTCGATGAATCATGAAAATAAAATCAGCTGTAATAACTGTAGATAAGATAATTGCAATAAGGATATATATCTTGAAACATAAAATGATTACAAAGTTTGCTATATTCACATAACATCACGATTAAATGTAGTTTATTTTATTCTATTCGAGAAACTTACAGCTAATTTATACAGTGTTCTTAAACGATATGTAATTGAAAATCATTTACAAGTTTCCACTGATAAACACTAACTCCCTTACTAATAAATGTATTATATCAGATGAATAGTTACACACCGATTTCTCTCTTTCAGTCGTCAGTAATTTGACTTTCGAAAGAAGAAGACACAGCGTTGTGGAACTATACAGATGCTTGCTGACCATGATTTTATTGTTGTTATTAGTAGTAATAACTTGTTTATTTATTTTACTTCGATGGTCCTAGTTTATCATTTGTGACTTCAAGTGACGGCTATGTAAACAGAACTCAGCATTGCATATATATGTAAGCTGTCACGCCCTTTATACCTGGAGGCTTTTATTTGGTCAGCAAGTTTTTTTTTTGGTTACATTTTTAATTTTATTTTTTTTTTCCTTGAGTACTTACAGTGTTTATTGTATTTGTTGGTATATTAGCGTGGCTAGTTAACCAATGGCAAATATTTAATTTAAGGTTCTGTGTCGAGTAATGTTAATTACTTTGCATACTTAGTATTGAATAAAATTAATTATTTTCTAACTGAACAGACAGCTGTGCTGCTGGGGAGTTTGTTCCGCCACTTCTTCTCCCCAGCGAAAGCACTAGGAAGTGGCGAAGGGCGGGCGTTTTGGGGGACTGTCTTTTGTAATTTTGACGTTCGAAAAGTACTGATTCTCAGCCTAGTTTGAATAAATGACTTTTGATTTATACAACGTTTATTAGCAAGGGTTTAAAATAAAAACGAAAACAGAAAAGGTCGTTACATAATACCTATACCACGAATTAGGACATAAATAGTACACCATCGACTCGACGAATATAAACTAAAAATCTTTTCACCTATGCTTAAAAAAAACAAAAAACAAAAAAAAAAAAACAAAAAGTTTATTTCAGTACCATGTACAACTTTTACAGTGATCTTACATAGGGACCTCCTTTTAAGTAAAGATATGCCTGTGCTAGGAGGCCCCGCTCTTCAATGCCAAATTATAAATGGTAAAAGTGGTGTACCAAAACATACCAAAGAAAATAAAAAATTTAAGGAAAAAAATAATAATAATAAACTAAAATATGTGTGTGTGTGTAGGTGGGGGTGTGTATGTGGGTGTGTGAGGGTGTGTGGGTGTGTGAGGGTGTGTGTGTGAGTGAGGGTGCATGCGTGCGTATATCTTTTCAACTCATATTGACGATGCTTGCAGCAACAATTCAATATCATCATAGGTCTTCAGGTTAAGCCATTGAACTATTGCCTTTTTGCAGTCTTTAGTAGTCATGGGATAGATGTTAATGCTTAAGCCGAGAAACACAGCAGGGTAATTCATTTTGACAGTTCAACAACATTTATTTGCTTTATGTACAGACACATCAAGATACTACAATCTGTCAAATTTCTTTAATAGATTTTCAGCTCCATCGCTAAAATATAAGGTTCAAAGTTAATTGCGAAAATTTGACAGTTTCGGGTAGCCTGATGTGCTGGCGTCTGTACAGTCACGTCTATAAGTATGTATACACTTGGCTTTATTCAAAGGCGAATTTCTCCTTTATTTTTGAATGAAATTTTATGTTCTTACGAACATAGTATTTTCGAACCCATACGTGTATGTTAATTGTCGTATTTCAACGTTGCATTCGTTATTTCACGAAAAAATCGCAATTGAAAATTGCCAAGTGTTGACATATTGGTGCTCGTGACTGTACGTTGCTGAGCAAAAACATTTTTCAATTAAATGAAGCAATGGATTAGCAACATCCTTCAAAATTATTCAGATTGAGATTGATAATCTTACGCAATTACAGTGTCATGTCATTGGTTACTGCTACTGCTAATATGCTCTTTTTTAAAATAAACTTTGATTTTCCAAGAATCATTATGACTGTTTTATTTTCACAGATATCTACATTTAGTTCGAGTTAAAACAAAACCTGTGCAAGTTTTACACGACTTAAATGAACTCAGCTTAACTTGTGGCGAAAGTACCTAATTATAATATAAGGGAGGGGATTAGTTAGTGAAGAAGTAGCGAGTTAGGTATGTTAACTGAGATCTCCTGTGTGGTACAGTCAGCATCAAAAGTCGATTAACACTATCATTTTACATGTTATTAAATTGACAACAACTTCTTTCAATAAACTGATTTTTAGCTTTTCACATAATAGACAAGAGTATGTATATATTCTAAAAAAAATTCTTCTGCTGCAATTTTGAACAAATATTTTGCTCAATAACTAAGATTAAAAACACTGAAGTGTTAATCAACTTTTGATGCCGACCGTACTATCGTAATATTCAATTCGGCCTATCGCAGCCCACTGTTGAAATTTCACGCGGGCGATGTCGCAAGCGGAACCTAGTTTTTATTATTTAGGTAAAAGTTATTATGTCGATTTGTAATATGTATGTACCTGCATTTTCTGTGGTCCCTCCAGGTCTCGTTAACTGATACCCTTCCTTTATATTCTTCTTCCATACAGCTCTATTTGCCGCCATCCAAGAAGTTTTTAGTCAGAATGATCATCTTTCTAACCCTTATCTTTCTATCAATATCATCTTTCTAGCCCTAAGTATCTTTCAAACAATCCATCCATCGTCTCTTAGGTAATTTCCAAATCTTTCGATAAAAATAATGAGCGAAAAATATCTCCCTTCCTAGTGTAGTCACTGCCTTAAACCATTTCTTCGCTAACTAGGGGAAGCTGCAGTAGATTTTTGCTATTTTTACTTTTATTTAAACCACCTTATTAGATTTGTAATAGGTACAGTCGAGTTCATTAATATATTGGCAGTGACAATGTTTCAAAATATTGTAAGCGTTAAAATGATCATATAGTTCTATACAAACTTAGTCATCAATAAAATGTTTTCATATAAACTGTTCATAAGTATGTTACGGTAGTGCAGTCAAAAATATCTGACTACTCTTCGGAACATAAATATCTAAATACTCTAGGTTTCAATAAATTTGCTGCAACCTGGGATTCATAAATATCTATACAGCTTTGAATATTCAACTAAATGGCCTTTACCATTAAACTTATTTTTGCTTGCCGGAGCAGAAGTTCGAGTAATAATGCAATATTGCCGTTGAAGGATGTCATAACTGACAACTTCAAATTGATTTTGTTTCAAGGTCTTTTTCATAGAAAAATAATTGCATAGATATTTGTGAGCCTAACTTTGTGCTAAATAATATGAACAAGGGATTGCGCACAATTTTTAGAGTCTTTGTCTGTAGTAATATTATTGATATAATGTAGTCACATATTTATGATGTCACAGATTGTTTACAATTTATTGTACGGCAAAGCTGTTTAGAGTTTTATGAAACTTACCATTGCCTATATATTTTTGATTCATGAACATGCTCAGATATTAAAGAACTCGACTGTACCTGCATTTTCTGTGGTCCCTCCAGGCCTCGTCAAGGGCGACTAATGGATAATCTCAAGACGCTCGACTTTAGAGGATGTGCCCCTAGCTAGATGGACTGACGTGAGGAACCCAAAGAAGTGGCTGGGACGAACTGGAGTCCTGTGTCCCGGCAGTGGGAATGTTATAGGATGAGGATTACATTATGTCAAACTCAAAGCATTTATTTCAATTTAACCAATTACAGGCACTTTTGAATTGTCAAGGGGTCGGTCAGTCAGAAAGATGAAGCTAGTTGCCCATTCCAAAGCGTAGGTACCCATGGAGAAAAACGGCGAGAAACTCCATGGACACTCTTTTAAATAAATCATGATGATAATATGGTTACAAAGTCTTTTACATCATTCATGTTAAAAATGATACATGTTTCGTATCAGTTGAAAGATTCGCACATAACTGTATGTTTTATAGTATTGAACAACGAAGAAAGCTCAAGATTTATCTATTTCTAAGAAGAAAGTCTCGAAAAGAAACTAAATCTTTTAAATTTTTCAATTAGTAATATAATCCTATTTTGGGATGAGTTTTTTAGGGTTCCGTACTCAAAAGCAAAAAAAAAACAAAACCATAACGTGCTTTTACGCAATATACAACTTATACAGAACAAACATGTTTTTATTACAACCATGAATGCATAATAACATCGATTATATTTAATTAATTTGAAATAAAGAAAAACATACGATGTCACGGAGTAAATTAGCAGTGGTGGCCCAGTGACGAGTTACGAGTTCGAACCCAGGCAGGCACTTTACTTTGTATACATAATTTCGTCACCACTGCTCTAAAACATCGTGGGGAAACCGGCATGTCTTACAACCAAAAATTCGAAGACATGTGACATCTACAAATCCGCACTGGACCCGCGTGGTGGATTACGGCCCACTCCCTTTCAGTAAGAGGAGGCCTGTGTGTCCCAGCTTATAGGCTGGTTATTTGCTTCGTTATTAAATTTTGTGACAATATGCAGGCAGGCTCACGGCTCTGGTCTTCTGTTCCATTTTAGAATAGTTTAGCTTATGTATAGATAAAAAAGTGTTATAATTTTGTTAAATATGTACTAAGAAAAGGAGCTATGGATAGGTCTTCTTGTAAAAAATGTATTTCTGTGCTCTAATAAATATAATAATAAACTCCTTTTTCATTTACATTTTTTTTATTGAGAAACAACCTTTACCTAATCAGTCTACATAATTATCGCGTGCTAAAAGACAACTAAATTATTGCATCCTAATGTTTCTTTTTTACGTATTCTGCGTTCTCCTTTACTTAAATTAAAACTTTACTACAGTTATAAACTTAAACATTGCCTGCAATGTACGTGCAAAAGTATAGATATTGACCGGAATGATATCCGCTGCCAACAGCTCCACCCGCTTCTGTGACTGACGCAGCATCACAAACACCAGTTTCTTCTCCTTCAAATCAAAGTTCTCCCACCCACAACAGTACACTGACCTTTCAAAACCTTCTGCAGAGTTTATCAACCTCTGGCAAAGGAAACAATACAAAAAGAACACTAGGAAGCAATAAACAAATACTGGCATGAACTGGAGCCATTCCTGGATTGGTAAATAGAAGAATAAGGATATGCAGACAGCATTTGAGCCGAAGTTTACTCCTAAGGGGACGCTGTACAGAGATTTCAGTGTATGAACCACGTCCAAGGATAAGGAATGTCTTTCGATTAGTAATGATAGAGTTTCCTTAGCCAGTGCCTTGTTCCCCTCCCTGTTGTAGTTGGCTTCGAGAGCCTCCATCTCGTAGACCATCATTTGGTACATGGCGGCCGTGTGCGCTATGAGGAACAGCAGTAGGGCCTGATAGTTGAGGACGACGATGTTTATAGTTAACTCTTGCGCAAAGAGGATTGTAAAACAGATCTCCCGGTTCGGAGACACTGACAGTGGCTCCAGACCTAAAACAATTTGCAAAGGTTTTATTGAGGAATTATTAAAACACTTTACGGAATAGTGGCTCTTGAACACCCAATTTGGAATGTAATACGAGGAGTTTTATATACAACTCATGGCTAAAATTGTAAAGGAGAATTAAAAAAATTATATGGTGCTTGGCCCACCATTTTGTTTTTTTTTTCAAAATGGCGGCCACACATGGAATCTTTATAAATCGATAAATAAGATGTAAGCATGTTACAAAATATGGATGTCACGTGATCATCTATGAATGTTAATGTCTCTGAAACGTGACACTACGGGGTTTGGTCGTATCATGTTTTCTGTTTGCATTGATGTCAGCAATCAATGTAAATAGATATCATACGTGGCCGCCATTTTGAATAAAAAACAAAATGGTGGGACAGTAGGACGTATCTTCGTAGGACGGATCTTCGTAGCCCTTATTAAATTGACTTAAATTGAATTCAAAAAGCGTGGAGCACTTTTTAAAATGTGCGTTCTACGCTTTTTGAATTCAATTGAAGTTTTAATTATTTTATAATTTTTATTTATTTTATTTATATAACTTAATACACAACATAAAAAAATACATCAAACACTACAAAATGAACAATAGGCGGCCTTATCGGTTTCTCCGGTCTCTTCCAGGCAACCTTGGAATGGACAGTGATTTTCCTGGACATAAAATACTATCCAATAATATATTTTTAGTGCGTGATTAAAGCGTGTTTTTAGTTTTTTTATTATGATGTTTTGAACTTGTACGTCAATTAGGAACTACTGGTAAACTCGAGGGGTTTACAAGAAATCCCTAAAAAGTTCCACTATTCACCTCCTGGCTGCAGCATCAGATCAGCTGCATGACACTAAATTATAGTTTTGTCATCCGAAATACATTATCCATACAAAGTTTAATTTCGATACGACAATTACAAAGAAGTTAAAACTGACTTCTAAGATTTTATTACATTGTTTGTTAGTAGTTGAAGTTGTCAGCATTGGAATCACAAAATTGATTTATGGTAAAGAGCAGTGGTGGCCCAGTGGTAACGGACACGGCTTACAAGTTGTAGGTCGTAGGTTCGAACCCAGACAGGCGCTTTACTTTGTGTAAATAATTTCACCACTCAAAAATTCGAAGGCAAGTGACATCTACCAACCCGCACTGGGCCCGCATGATGGATTACGACCCACTCCCTCTCACTGAGAGGAGGCTTGTGTGACTTGTGTCCCAGCAGTGGGAACATTATAGCCTGATTATGAAAGAATGAATCCTAAATTTTGTATTGACGAATAAAAGGGAGATCTTGCCAAAAGAACCTAAAAAGATTATCACGACATAGTCCAATCAATTTAAATAACTTACCAACACACGGAGTCATAGAATAACTATTCCGTACATCGATTCGGTGCGGGAAGTATATGACGAAACCATCGAAGTAATTGAATCCGTAGAAGATGAAGACGATACGTTTAACCATCTTCATCAACTGCTCGTGTTTCTTCTGGAGATAGATTGAGCGTCGAGACATTCGATCGCTCTGGTCTATCTTTTTCAAAACTGCTCTTAGCAAAGGTCTGTAAATTAAAAACTAATTTATTATTGCCATGTTTTATTCTTCTTCTTAGCGTGTCGATAGCAATCTAAATGTACTCGGCCCAGAATTCGGCCACTTGTTTGGCGCCATCACTAGCATCCATCAGTTTCTGTAACGTTCCATGTTTTACCTATTTACTTAGTAGCTTCTGCCCGTGACTTCGCCTGACCTAGCCCGTCGCATCACATCGTCTGCCCGCACTATTACATCGTTTTCGCTTAGCGTTCTTTGTGACTTTTTTTGTTTTTGATCGGCTTCTAAAGGCCACAGTGTGATGTTAAATAGCATATAGCCTTTTTTAAGAATTGGGTAGTTCCAGAGATTAGCGTGTTCAAATATACAAACTTTTCAGTTTTATTATTAGTATAGAGAATATAGATTTATTGTTCTATCTACAGTTGTTACACCGTGCACCGATCACATGCCAACCATACAAGGCAAGTGCGCAATATTAAGCGATAAACTATAGAGGTATGAGGAATAGGGTGTAAATTTAACTCAATTCCATAGAAAAGAGAGGATACTCCGACCACATAGGTGTCGTGTCTGGTGAGCAACTTCCCGACGATTGATGTTGGGGTGTTGTATATGTACAGTCAACAAAAGAGATAAGTATGCAGGATCGTCGGATATAGTTGAAGTTTAGTAAGAAACCGGTGGATGTTGTCGACTGAAACTTAATTTTATAAATGAACAGTGTGTTTTCTATTAATAAAATTAAATTTTATTCGAGAACATCCATCAGTTTTTTACTAAACATCAACTATAACCGACGATCCTGCATACTTATCTCGTTTGTTGACTGTACATATGCCAGTTGCGCGGTAAACTCTGCTTGCGCGATGCAGGATTTTGCGTGACTTCAGTGTGATGCATAGTTTGCATGTAGCGACTAGACAATGCATGCAAAAAAAATACAAAAAAAAAAAAAAAACAATAATTGTTGGTACAGAAATGACACATATCATTTTAACAAGACAAAAAGCGTAGCCTATCTGCCCGAAGCAACATACACAGATATTTTTGGTCTATAATAGTTTGCACCTGGATTTTTTAAAATTAAATAACATAACATCACGCCAGTAATCCCCAAAGGGTTAGGCAGAGGTGTACACCCACATTTCGCCAGTTATGTTGAAGTCCCATGTAATAGGGGCGAGCCTATTACCATCAACCGGGCAAAAATCCAGACTCCGGGCTACTACTGAGAAAAACCCGATAACACTTTGCCCGACCTGGCAATCGAACCCAGGACCGACTGCTCAGCAGTTAAGTAGCGCTTGTGACAGCTAGATCAACGATGCAGTAATTTTTCCGATTAATAAGTATAAATTCATCGACCAATAGTTCTTCCATTGGTCGAGGAAACATCTTTTGAAAGGTGGCTCCCGCTTTCACTAAAACGTAAGCTCATGAACATGTGCATTCTTCCCACCCTCACCTACGGAGCGCAAACATGGTCTCTTACAAAGCGTCAAAAGTCCGCACTTGGAGTCTGCCAACGGGCTATGGATCGAAGTATACTAGGTGTCAAACTCACTGTCTATACTTCGTTCAAAAACACAAATAGCGGACGCTGGCCGCACAGCTGCTGGATTAAAGTGGAACTGGGCTGGCCATATCTGTCGCATGTCGGAGCAGCAATATGCAAAAGCCACCACTCAGTGGATCCCCAATGGCGGGATGAGCTGGACTCCTTCTTAAAGGATTGGCCCACAATCGCAGTAGACCGGGAAAAGTGGAAAGAGGGAAGGGAGGCCTTTGCCCTGCAATGGGACAATACAGGCTAATAATAATAATAAGTCTAAATTGGTCACGGCGATTGTGGTGTGATGATCTGATAAGGTTTGCAGGGTCAACTTGGCCAGGCATCGCACAAGACAGGGAGGTTTGGAAGGAAAAAGGGGAGACCATTGCCCAACAGTAGAACACAACATAACAAAAAAAGTCTAAATTATAACCAACAACACACGAGTGTTGAACTCGACAAACGGATGTGCGATTAACACTTGTGCGACAAAACTCTACTGTAGCCATTGAGGTAATAATGACGTAGCACATATTACCTCAATGACTGCGACTCACCACAGTTAGACTTTGTTTTATGTATTTAGAAGAATATACACGCAAAAGTAGGAGGCAAACACTCCTAGAGAATTACCCCTTTATTCATAAACGTTGGTTAAAATTAAGTAGTGATTAAAATAGACACCAAACCTTTGCTTGATAAACCACCAGCTGTTGTTAACAGTGAGGATCAAGATGGAGATGTTGACGTAACTCTTGATGCTGTCCCTAGCATTCTGGGCTTGCTTCCATTGGAACCAGAAGCTACCAACAGCATATACGTAGAATAGAAGAGACAGGTGGAGAATCCAAAACCAAGCTGTAAAAGATTTGAAAGACACTGTCCGATGAATAACTGAAGGGGATTACATGGCCTAAAGCGCAGTCACTGTCGGACTGCATAGAAAAGAAAGAGAAGCGCGATGACACAACGCTGGTAATTTATTGCAAAGTATGAAGCAATTATCTATTTACAAAAAATCTAGTTTGGGCTAAAAAATTAAAACACTAGTGCTTTAGTATGCTTTTAGAATAATCTGACAAATCAAATCAGAATGAGTGTATGTATATCAGCAGGGTTTTTATTTTAAAAAGAAAGTTTTTAGAGGTATCTCCATGATTTTTTTTATCGTATCAAATTAGTTGTATTATGTTTTCAACACACTATCTAACTAGCATAATATAATCTGGAAAATAGTAAATATTTTTCTGATTTTGTTTACTGTAGTCGATCATATACTTTAGGCCCTATAAAACTTGCGTTTTTTGCGTTTAGGTCCTGAAAATAACGTCTATTTGCGGTAAATATGACGCAAAGAACGAATACAACACAAAAAAACAAACAAGTTGGGTGGAAAATATTCATCACATTCAGGCAAAACGGCCATCGCTAAGCATAATGCTACGACGCTATGCGATGCCCCAGCGCTTGTTTGAAACTAACTTTGAAATATATCTTCAGGTAATGCTCTAAGTCCATTCTCGTAACTCATTAAGTTGCATTAAGTTGCTATTAACTTGTATTATCTAAGTATTCATACACACCCGATATTTTTCCATTCTTCCTACAAGAAAATCCAACAATATTCGGAACTACATCAACAATCCAAAGTAAACTATCAAAGCTATTTTCTTTGATAAGACGTTTTGCTTCCCATACAGTTTCTTTAAGGGTACGAAATAAATTCATTGTCAAAGAAACTTCTGCACCATGAAAAAGCTCTTGGAATTTACACAAAAAATGAGCTAGACTGCTAGCGCAAGACACTTTATAGAGAAAACTTACATGAAAAAACATAGTTGATATTTATAGGCGTTTTATAATAACGTAGAATTAACGGCAGTTCTTAGTAGAACTTGGACGTATTTAATTCTTTGACTAGCTGTGTCCGTTGCTCCGTCCACGAGCAAGTCGGACACGCCATAATTATTATTATAGATAAGAGTCGCGCTTGCGACCACAAAGTCAAAGTCAAAGCATTTATTTCAAATAGGCACATAAAAGGCACTTTTGAACGTCAAAAATTATCTTAAAATAGAATTGATTCTAGTCGCCCCTTCCAAAAGGTAGTTTTCGTGTGGAGAAGAATGGGCAAGAAACTCCACCGTTACTCTTTTAAAATGTTTTACAATATTTTGCATGGGTACATTAATTACATAATAATATGTGAGGACGATGCACCTAAAATGAAATTACTATACCATAATAGGTAAAAGAATTAAAAACGAAACCATGACGTGTAAAATAATTATCCGATAGATACATGGTGCTCACATATTTACAAATATGGTACAAGTAAACGATTTTAATTTAAAAAAAAAATACAAATAATAAGTCAGGGTGTGAGTAATGAATGTAAATTAATGTAAAAAGAATACAATTTTACAACTAAATTAGCAACCAGTTTGATTTTTGTCTAGACTCTAGATTGTCCTATGGAGCAGGACCAGCATGTTTCCAAGCGTTCTTATCTTGGATATAATCTTCTAATTTATAGTATGCTTGTTTACAAAGTGTACGTTTAATGTGAGTTTTAAATTTTCTTTCATTTAATTGCAATATATCACTAGGTATTTTATTGTAACATTTGACACAGTACCCCATAAAAGATGTATGTACTTTGGCTAATCTGAAAAATGGTTGATGTATTTTATCTTTATTTCTTGTGTTAAAGTTATGTCTATCGCTTATTTTATTAAAAAGATGTAGATTTTTTCTTACATACATAATGTTTTCATAAATGAATTGGCAAGGTACCGTCATAATATTAATCCTTTTAAATAGTTCCCTGAGTGATTCGCGGCGACGTAGATTATAAATGGCTCTGACAGCTCTCTTTTGCAAAATAAAGATGGACTCAATGTCAGCAGCTCGACCCCATAGTAAAATGCCGTACGACATAATGCTGTGAAAGTAACTAAAATAGACTAAACGCGCGGTTTCTACATCTGTTAACTGTCTTATCTTCCTAACAGCATAAGCGGCCGAGCTAAGCCGCCCCGCAAGAGATGTTATGTGAGGTCCCCATTGTAATTTCTCGTCTAGCGTGATTCCCAGAAAAACCGTTTGATCAACAAATTCTAGTTTTTCTCCATTCAGTATGATGTCACATTCGCTACTTCTAACATTAGGTAATTTAAATCTAATGCATTTGGTTTTCTTTTCATTCAGTACCAAATTATTTACCGTAAACCAGTCTTGGACCTGAAGAATAGAGTTATTCACGTCGTCAAGATTTTGTGCCCGTCTGTCTATCTTAAATATCAATGATGTGTCATCTGCAAATAACACCATCTTCGGTTGATTTTGAAGTAATTGTGGTAAATCATTAATGTAAACTAAAAAGAGGAATGGACCCAATATCGAACCTTGAGGAACGCCCATTGCCATTTCAGACCCCAATGAGTTTACACCGTTTACTTGAACTTTAAGCTTTCTATCTTTTAGATACGACTTTAGTAAATCAAGAGCTGAATTCCTAATCCCATAGTGCTCAAGTTTCAGCAGAAGTGTCTCATGGTTGACGCAATCGAACGCCTTTGAGAGGTCGCAAAAGATTCCAATGGCATCTTGTGCTTCCTCCCAGGCGTTAAAAATGTTCTTTATTAGGGTGACACCGGCGTCAGTGGTACAACGCCCTTTGGTGAAACCGTACTGTTGTTCATGAAAGATGGAATTTTTATTAAAGTGGCGTAACATTTGATTGAGCATCAACTTTTCAAACACCTTACTGAGAACTGGCAGAATTGACACAGGCCTATAATTGTTGGGTTCTTTACTATCACCGGCTTTGAATAAAGGAACTACTTTACTGTGTTTCATGAGATCCGGAAAGACTCCTTGGTCTATACTGATGTTAAATATGAAAGCTAAATAGGGCGCAATCGTTTCAATGATAGATCTACAAACTTTTACAGACATTCCCCAGAGATCTTCTGTTGATTTAATTTTAAGATCTTTAAAAGCTTTTATAACAGCCTGGGGGTTTGTATGTTGAAAACTAAACTCCGAGGGGCATGCCTTAACATTCTTTCTAAGTAAATCAGCAGAACGCGAGGGTGAGGAATTTAAAGCTTCAGTAGTTTTAATGGGAATATTAGCAAAAAAGTTTTCAAATTCCTGAGCAATTTCTACATCTGAGTTTATGGGGCCATGTGCAGTTTCTAAATTAAATTCAGTATTACGCTGTTTTTTCCTACCTGTTTCATTATTTATTATTTGCCAGGTAGTTTTTATTTTATCATCGGCTGATTTTATTTTATTGCTAATATAAAGAGCTTTAGCTGTTTGGCATACACTTTTAAAAGTCTTAGAATATGTTGCAACATACTGATGAAAGCTTGTGTTATTCATATGTTGCTTTAGGCCATAAAGTTCAAAAAGGTTTTCCCTGCTTTTACGAATACCTGGAGTCGCCCAATCACTAAATAAGAACTTTGTGTAAATACTTTTAGCCTTTATTGGGAAAGTGTCATTAAATTGCGTGTTTAATAGTGAAAAGAACTCGGCGTAGAACTCATTACACAACATTTATCACAGTACCCCATAACAGATGTAATGTACTTTGGCTAATCTGAAAAATGGTTGATGTATTTTATCTTTATTTCTAGTATTAAAATTAGGTCTATCGCTTATTTTATTAAAAAGATGTAGATTTTTTCTTACATACATAATATTTTTATAAATGACCAACTAAGAGACCAACGGGCAGTTAAACTTATTACTAAGTCTTAGGTACTTACTAATAAGTCTTCAAACACACGAGTGGCGCGCGTCAACTGCAACAGCCGACAACGCAAACGTGCCGCTTGTTTATTTGAGTACGGTGCTCAAGGACACGAGCGTCATGTTGCCGACAGCTGCAGTTGTCCCTGCCTAAGATTAATTACTTTACCAAATGTATCGAAACTGTTAATAATTTCCATACTCATCGTCAAATAATAGTACATTATGATACTTGTGTTATGTTGATCATTAAACTCGAGGCGTAGTTATCTGTGGTATTATAGCACTAGTGCCGTAACGTAAAGAAAAAGCACGCGTTTTTAATACACTGCATTATGGACCTAAAAGCGGTTCATTAAGAGCCATTTTACGAGCAAGTGTGTTGAAAAGATTATATCCGCTGAAGGAACAAACAGACAATCCTAAACTTCAGTCTTTATTTTGGTTACAATGTGTTAAAAACCGTTATTGTTACAAGCCGATAGAAACTCTAATTAAATGCTAATCCTCCTTCATTAAAATCTGAGCCTCTTACATTTTAATAAGTATCTTTTAATTATAAAGATTCGTGACAATGTACATACGTTAATTTTACAAACGCTGTAATTAACTTGTCATATAAAAGAAACTTTGAGGTGTAGGAAGGTTGGAAGATATATTGAAGACAGAAGATAAATTTTTGATACCTTGGGTTGCATTATTGCAATTCAGATAATGTAACTTTATATAGGTACTGCTGGGGAGTTTGTTGCGCCACTTCTAGTCCCCAGCGAAAGCACTAGGAAGTGGTGAAGGGCGGGCGTTTTGGGGGACTGGCTTTTGTAATTTTGACGTTCGAAAAGTGCTGATTCTCAACCTAGTTTGAATAAATGACTTGAATTTGATTTGATTTTGGTGAAAGAATTTTTTAAATCGGTTAAGTATCTTTTGAGTTTATCTATTACAATAAAACATACAAAAATCAAATATTTTCTCTTTATAATATTAGTTTAGATTAGATTTACATCAATCAATCAACTCATGCAGTCCACTGCTGGACATAGGCCTCTCCTAGGCTGCGCCACAACACCCTATCCTCCGCCTTCCGCATCCACTCCGTCCCAGCCACCTTCTTTAGGTCGTCCGTCCATCTAGCTGGGGGGCGTCTCACACTACGCTTGCAGATACGCGGTCTCCACTCAAGGACTCGTCTGCTCCACCGGCCGTCGATCCATCGACAAACACGACCAGCCCACTGCCACTTCAGTTTGCTTACTCTGCAATCTATGTCAGTAACTCCGGTACTTCTCCGGACAATTTCATTCCTGATTTTATCCTTCAAAGAGACACCGAGCATAGTCGCTCCATAGCATGGACACGGTATATTATTATACCTACTCAAGTCGCTAAAGCGTGTAATATTCACCTCGTATAATCTAATCACCCCTGGGTCCAATTGACAGATACAAGCGATTTACGTTCATACAACCAATTCACTGGTATACCTAGTGCTCACGAAGCGACGCGCGCTTTACTTGTTTTTACCAACTATACAAACACGTTGTAAATGAATGTGTAAGGGCAGGAGCTTTCGGTACCGTCTGAAATAATGGCAAAGTTGGAAATGTGTGTAAAGCGCGCGTCGCTTCCCCGTTGTACGGTCAGCATCAAAACTTGATTAACACTTCAGTTTTTTTAATCTTAGTTATTGAGCAAAATATTTGTTCAAAATTGCAGCGGAATAATTTTTTTTAGAATACAGGGTGTTACGGAAAGGGTATATCAATACAAACGGGTTGAAGAGTGTACCTGGTCTAGAATCTCTGTACAAAATTTCAGCTCAAAAGCAGTAACTTTGAAAATGCTTAATATTTTTTTTTATTTCGATAGTTTATTAAATTGAAATCATAACAACCATGTCACCGCACTACGAGGGTCATTATCCATTATCTGTAGTGTGTCTGTGCGCCTAGTACACGCACATCATGCCGCCGCGCGCCAGTGCAGCGCCGTGATGTCGAAATAAAAAAATATTAAGCATTTTCAAAGTTAATGCTTTTGAGCTGAAATTTTGTACAGAGATTCTAGACCAGATACACTCTTCAACCCGTTTGTATTGATATACCCTTTCCGTAACATCCTGTATATACTCTTGTCTATTATGTGAAAAGCTAAAAATCAGTTTATTGAAAAAAGTTGTTGTCAATTTAATAGGTAACATGTAAAAATGATAGTGTTAATCGACTTTTGATGCTGACTGTACCGTATGCACCATTGACCTGCACCATGAATGGTGCAGAGGAGCAAAAATACTGTACTGTAAAACACGTGAGATTGTAGATTTTTGTCTCTTAAAAACTCTTTTGTACCTAAGTCAAATCCCAGAAAGGAAAAATATGCAGGGTGAAAAAAAAACACGTTAATTATTTTAGCCGCGCCAGAAAAATGAATTGTTCATTAAATTGACACAATAGACGTCAATTGGCCGTGTTTTAACCGTTTGACACAACCGGCACCCTAATTGCGTAACACATTATCAATCGGAATCAGAATCATTTCGAAGCCAATTGCTAAAATTCGAAAAATTTGTCTGCTCAACACGTAAATAACGCAATGAATATTGTTGAACTGTCAAAATGAAACCAATTCCGATTGATAAAGTGTTACGCAATTGCCCCGCTGGTTTGTGGACACCTTATTGGTTATCGGTATTTACGGAAAATTTAAGTTTTAATAAAAAATTAGTTTTCTTGACTTTACTGAACACCTAATAATCCCCACCAAGTTTATAATAAATAAAGAAAAAAACATAAAAACACACACATTATTATTAAAACTTCAATATATTAAATAGGTCTAATTATAAACTTGTACAGTAAAAAGCTGCGCAGGCGCCACGCTTAGCGTGACGGTATCGCCGGTACATGCGCCTGCGACGCGGCGCACCACGCCCGCCACGCTCGAGTTCACTGTCACGCACTTCATGTCCGGGAGGGATATGCCTATCTGAAAAATAAACAAAAAAAACTTGCCGATTACTGATATCTGTGAAGAAAAAACATCGTGTGGAAACTTGAGGGGAAATTCTCGTAATGTTATGAACGTTTACAGTTTGACCTTAGTCTCCATCTGTTCTTGCCAGGGGTGCGGGATTGTCCGAAAGTGTTAATTACCGCTACCCCGGAACATAAAGGGCTAAGGAAGTAACACGGTTGGGATTTAGTCAGTAAGAGTCTAACACTCCCTTCCGCTCCACCCAGAGCGGGAGGGGTCATTTGATGATTTCTCATCCATAAAAAAAAAGTCTCCATCTCTTAAAAATACCTCAAAAATCTCAAAATGTTTGACATTGATTGTCGTTGAGATGCGATCGCGGCTAAATTTTGAACGTTTTTAATTACGAGAGTTGGCTTTCTGGACTTATCCTACTTAATATTATAAATGTGAAAGTTTGTGAAGATGTTTGGATGTTTGTTACTCAATCACGCGTAAACCGTTAAACAGATTTGGATGAAATTTGGCACGCAGATAGTTTATCCAGGATTTACTAGGAAAGGATACTTTTTGTTCCGATATTCCTACGAGATCGAAACTTACGCGGGTGAAAACGCTCTGTGCAATTTTTGCCGGCTTTTCTTAATAGGAAACGACAAATTGTTACCATGCACCTACATAGCTTCCGACGTTTCATAAGTTTCCATGTAGGTTTATGTGTAATAAAACATATTGATTTTGAGGGACTACGACACGAAAATTGTGAAATACCTGTATATCCATGGACTCATCAGTCATCATATCAGCATCTATGGTATTAACTTCGGAGTAAATGAGTTTGGTCTCATCAATACTGTCACAACTGCCACATTTCCATACACCACCCGTTAATATTGGCTCATCATCTGTAAAAATACAGATAATTTTAGAAAATACTTAGAATAGAATAGTTCTTTATTTGCACAGAAAGTAGGTACAGTCAACAGCAAAAGTAGATGATGAAAATCAGAAATTCAATACTAATGAACGGAGTTCGCATCAGAACTGGCAACTGTACTAGTAGTGAATGTTTGGTATAATTTACAATCACATACTTTTGAATCACTTCGACGCCACACAGTTCGGACGCGAACTCCGTTCATTAGTATTGAATTTCTGATTTTCAACATAAGTTACAGATGTTAAGTTTAAAAATATAATCCTATACTAACTACCTTAACTAAGGCATGCAAACTGTTTAACTACTTATAATAATAAAGACTCATTAATATTTTCGTTATTTACATATTCAATCAAATTAAATTATGATTACCATGTCATGATGAAATTCAGTACATTATTTGAAATAGGCAATACAATACATAATGTCGAGTTTACTAAAATAGGATTATAAATTCGTCAAGTTCAAGGTTAATACAGTTAAATTAAAATATAAATGATTTAGTGCAAGTCAGGAATACAAAGATACTATACTCAATAGTACACTTGATACTTATTTCAATAAGGGAACACATTTTTTACTTGTAGTTTACAAACATGAAATAATCCGGCAGTTCTGTCATCGCTAAGCCGCAAGCCGCAAGGGTCGATCGATCAGGTTAAGCTACTGTTGCCGCGGACTAGAAGCTGGCCGGCTTCTAGTCTAACCATGCATCCGTAGCAGCTGAATACAAGTATTAATAATAATAAAAAAAAAATTAAATGGTAAACCCTCCATATTGGTACCCAAGATACAGGCTTGCCTAGTTTGGGGCCAATGTAAAATCTCTGCACGTAATTTTTGAGTAAAAAAGTTTTTTATTATTATTATAATATACAGGGCGAAATTGAACACATGCGACAAATCGAAATGGGAGGTTGTACTCGTTATTATGAACAACTTTTACTATGGGACCAAAACTTAAATCACGAAAAAAAAATCAACTGTTCCGTACATTTTGACAAGTTATGCGAACATAAATGTAGGGAAGAGCTGATTTTTTTTTCACGATTTCAGGTTTGGTCCCATAGTAAAAGTTGTTCATAATGATGAGTACAATCTCCCATTTCGCTTTGTCGCATGTGTTCAATTTCACCCTGTATTCTTTATTTCGGACTATCACATACAAGTACGCATAATCCATATAATGTTAGTAACGATGACTTAAAAAAACTATGTTAGTAATACAACACAATTCAATAAAGACGAGGCGTTACACACAATGGCACGTACCTCCGTACCCAGTGCCTTATAAAGGGACTGTCCAATTTGTCTAATAATGTTTTTAGGATGCTGTTGGAGCTGCCGCGCAACCTACCCATTATTGACGCTGTTCTCTTCCTCATAATAGCATGAAAGTCGACATGAAGCAACTGCCTATCTGACCGCCACAACACAGGATCGGGATCCCTTCTTTTTGCATAATGTTCTTTTTCCTAATATACTTTGGCATAACTATTTTGGCATAATAATACTTTGCCATTTTTTTTTTTTTGCATTCAGTTTATGTTGGCATAATTATCTTGAAGGCTAATGTGCTTTGGCATAAATTTAATTCGCATAACACTAAACGACTTCAGGGGCACCCCGAGGTTCGGTTTGGTAAGGTTCCTTTAAACCCCGCAGACAGAAATAGGAGCCCCACGCAGCGGGGCTCCGTCCAGCTGACGTCGTTAGAGATAAAACGAGCATGCTAAATGTATGCTTTAGAATGTTATGCTTAATCATTATTATGATTAGAGAAATTATGCTTAAAAAAATTATGCGTAAGCTGTTATGCGTAAATAATGTTATGAGAAAATATAATTAGGAGAAACAAAAGTATGCCAAGTTATATTAGGTCTTAAAATTTTATGCAAATGGATAGGGAACCCACAGGATCCAAAAGAGACTGCTATGTATTAAAACTATCATTTCACAAAATATTCACCACTATCATCTTCTTCGGACTGCTCGATCTCTCTGCTGACGCCATTCAGCAGCATATCTAACACAGCATCAAAATATTCGTCGTCGGTCACACGATCACAAACACAACAACTTGTAATCACCACGAGACACAATAATTTGGTGAACATCGTGCCAACGTATTTCACATTGTATTGTAATGTTTTCATTCGAGATCTTCCATATAGTTTGCTAATATGTATAATATTGTTTTTAAAACACTCGGAATAGTGAGGGCGCAGCCAGACCATACGCGTCTAAATTTGATATTGACTTCTGATTACGAAACACGCGCTTATAAGCGCTCGTTTTCTCTTCTCGTCCCGTATCTACTTTGTAAAAATCTCATCGTGAAAAGTTAAGCGAAATAGAAGTAAGCTGTCATTTTACCTTATGCTAAGGATTGACTCCATTGACAACTTATTTCAAGTTCACTTCACCTAAGTATTCACGGTGGGGTAGGTACTCGTATTTACGGAATATACCGGCTGAAAGTCTTCAAAACCTTATCAGCATAGCTATTCACAAACACTCGATACGCTTCCATATCGTATCGAACATTAATCATTGTTATCGTAGGAGTCTTCTAAACGCTGTTCACAAGTCCAAAACCCGAAAATTTTGTTAGTTTAAATCAAATAGACGCCCGCTATTCTTCCAACAGCTATTTGCTGTTGAGGGCAAGTCAAATCAGGTTATCGAAATGTCAGGTTTTCGATACGATAGCCTGTCGTATGGTTGTGAATCAAGGCCCAGATGGCAACATTACTTCCGTATCGTAATTCTAAAGCTCCTATTTATAAAATCTTTTGTAAGGAAACGAGATAGATGCGTCAAAGTTTGACCTTTATCGATTCCACTCGGTATTTTAATTGAATTTCTTTCAAGATTGAAATATTCCCCTTTTCAAATTTCTGTCATTCGAAGTCATTTCTAATTCAATACCGATAAACTTGGCAAACTGCCGATGTAATTCGTAAAAATCTCACTGTGAAAACTTAGATGGAGTGACCTGTAAATAGTGTAGCATGAGGTGGATTGATAGGTACTTCACTTAAGTTTTCACGGTGAGACTTGCAGAATAGACCAGCAAGAGTTATGACGGAAAAAACCTAAAAAAAAAAACGCACGTAATCGCGGCGTATTATATGGCCACTACCCAACACTGGAAGTATTCTTTATCTAATTTCATTGACCCTACCAAGATAAATACGGACAGACGAGTTCAAGTACTACATTGTATAACATTATACAATATATTGATAATAATGAATTATGGATACGCAACTGTATATTTTGGTAACCCATGTGATTACTTACTTAGCCACACAGCTAGGAACTTAGCTTGAGAAGCTATATAAGATTGGTGCCACGCTTGGTGAGCAGCTTAGCTCGGACAGGAGGGCCTAGACAAGACGACAATCGATTTCAACGCGTTTCGTATTTTTAAAACGACTTTCAACAGAATTGACATAATATATTATATGGTTTTCGGAAGCTTGCCAATCCAATATATATTGTATCTGGTGTATTGTGTGTCTTTTAGTCTGTGCTTAATAAATGTATTTTCTTTCTTTTCTTTTCTTTTGGTAAATTTTTGACTTTTCATCGATCAAAGGATGTCACTTTGCACACACTTTTTTCAAGGATTAGGTCCTTGACAAAAGTGTGTGCAAAGTGACGTCATGGCCTTGTTCACAGCCGTCGCTCCGCAGGTCGCGTCGCGGTGACTCGTGGCATGCTTACCACATCTTTCATTTATTTTCTCCACGTGTCACTTGAGCGTGTAGCTCGTGGCTTCGGGACCAGGGTACCCTCAGGTTATTAATCATACAACGTGACACCAAGGCTCAGTTTGAGATAAAGTGAGCGAGAAAAACTGAGGTGAAGTGTCAGGTAGTATCAGGTTGAATGCCAGGTCACTTCTAACAACCAGACGTACTGCAGTGTACCATCCGCACTTAGTTGATATCCCGACGAGTCGTACTCAGCGCTCCTCCTCCACTTTTATTATGCGCACAGCCAGTGTGGCACTCTCTGTGTCCTCCCATATTTAACCCGTCTGCCTTCAAATCAAGAGTGAATAGGCATCTTCTGGGCACGCTCGTTCCATCATAGACCTCATCTATTGCTTTCCATCAGGCGTGATCGGGGTCAAGAGCGGGCCAATTTAGCGATAAAAAAAACTTCACCTTCGTTTTGTCCCGTGAGATTTTTACAGAATAAATCGGCAGGTTTCCGCACGATGTTTCTCCTTCACCGATGTCCGAGATTTTTTATTTATTTTATTTATTTATTCAAAATTTCGTAAATAACGCCAATGCAATGTTCCTACTACAAAGATACACATACATCTAACTTACTCATAAATACAATTTAAAATACGATAAAAAATACAAATAGAATACCTATAATTAAGAACACAATTTAAAATAAAATTAATAATACAATTTAAAATACAATTACAAATACCATTAAAATACAATTAAAATCACTACTCAACATTTTCAATCAAACTCAAACTCAAAGCATTTATTTCAATTAAACCATTACAGGCACTTTTGAATTGTCAAAATTAAGTAGTCGGTCAGTTGGTCAGAAAGTTGAAGCTAGTTGCCCATTCCAAAGCGTAGATCTCTATGGAGAAGAACGGGCAAGAAACTCCACGGACACTCTTTTTAAATCAAGATATTACAAAATCCTGGGTACATTATTCTTGTTGCTTCTATATGTGAGAACAATGTAAAAAAACACACAAATGAAGAAACAATACAAGAAATAAGATTAAAAATAAGCCTTGGCAGTTAAGAGATGACCAGTCTCAACCGACGGCGTCCGTTCACGAACATGACGCATGGATCAGCACCATCCAGCTCAACCATTTTGTAGGGAACCGAATGATCCAACACACGCGCCACCATCAGTGAGACATTTAAGTGAGCATGACACATGCACTTCAATGCTACTTCTGTGAACTTCACCAGGCTGCTGTGAAATATTGTATACCTCCCTTGATATACCTAATATTCAACAATCTTATGGCGCGTGACAAGGGGGCAAAGGAGATACTTAAACACACAAAGTTCACATGAATCGTTTAAGTTACATTGATACTTGACCGGATTTAAACCTAAATCCTCGTGCATGAGAGGCGAGGACATATACACGTCACGACCTTACTGAAATAAAAATGAAGTAGTAGTCTAACTTGAAAGTACGAGACATTTTTTCTACTAAGATTACCTACCTAAATGAATTATTCAAACTAGGGTCTTGATACCGAGTCAAGTTTGACACGGGACGATCTCGAGAGGTCTAGAGGAATGCCGATACCTAAATGAATGCATAAGTAAAAACGCGCTTTTGGATTTTGAACGCTCGTCTTAGCACCGAATGATGATAATCCAACAACGCGTTTCTATTTTATTTAGGTGTCGCCTAGTGTTAGGGAAAATGGGGATCTGTTAAAGACGGTGTGATTACCGTATCTTAACATAAATGTAAATTTCTTGATAAAGGGATGGCAAAGTTGTAATTAATTTGCAAGATATGGGACGTGAATACGAGAAATTGAGAAGCATATTTCTAAAATTTAGTGAAAGGCGTTTGAGATTATTGTAAGATAATTACTTAGATAGACAGATAAATCGTTTATTTCGTGCACCAGACAAAGTACAGCATTCAGAAGCACGATTAAATAATAACAAATTACATGTATATTGAGAAAAAACAAGACAAGGTGCCAAAAAATCACACTAATATTATAAAGGCGAAAGTTTGTGAGTGTGTATGTATTTATATGTTTGTTAGTTCTTCACGCTCGAACGGCTGAACCGATTTTGATAAAATTTTGTATGGAGGTAGCTGACACCTTGGATTAACATATAGGCTACTTTCTATCCCAGATATTCCCACGGAATCGACACTTATGCGGGTGAAACCGCGGGGCGCAGCTAGTAAGCCGAGTATACCCGATTCAGTGTTACCGACCGACAGGAGCCGAGTACACCCGATTCAGTTTCACCGACCCGGTTCAGTTTCGTTCACTGTTCAGTAACAGTGCATTTAACGAAGTTTAAACTTCAAATAGAAAATTTTATGAATCAAATTAATTAATATTAATTAAACAAACTGACTTAGCAAACCTTAGCCTTTAAAAGAATATTCCTCTCAATTTATAAAATAGCTCGTAAGTTAATGCCTGAAATGAGATCAGTTTAACATACCTTACAAATATCCATTCAAAATACGACCTTACGCCCTCGAGCCAAGGTTCGATGTAGCTGCAATTCATAAGTTTGCATAATAATCTTAATGCAGATTGGTTTTCTAAAAAAATCCTTTAATCTGGAATAAAGAGGATTTTCTTTTTAATATGAGCTTTTTCTGGTTGAAATTTTATACAAATCTATTTAGGGCCCAACAAAAGTAGACCACAATTTAGTTGAGAAGAACAACCGAACAACCACAAACCCTCGTTTACTTCCATACTAATATTACAAATTCGAAAGTAACTCTG
Source organism: Amphipoea lucens (assembly GCA_947508005.1). Classification (NCBI taxonomy): domain Eukaryota; kingdom Metazoa; phylum Arthropoda; class Insecta; order Lepidoptera; family Noctuidae; genus Amphipoea; species Amphipoea lucens. The sequence goes on from OX382364.1 coordinate 2,774,315, forward strand.
TCTGTCTGTCTGTATGTTACCTTTTCACGCCTATACCACTGAACGGATTTCGATAAAATTTGGCAGAGAGATAGATTGCATCCCGGGGAAGTACATAGAATAGTTTTTATCCCGATATTCCCACGGGATCGAAACTTATGCGTGTAAAACAGCGGGGCGCAGTTAGTAGGATTATAAAACGGACTGTTAACAAAAGAATTCAGATTATAACGACATAGTAATTCACTGAAAAAAGGTCTACATAGTTATAAGTATAACTAGTTATGAACGTTTAAGGACAAATTTTTCAACCGACAGATAATTTTTATTCGTGGAATAAGATTGACGTCTGGCAGTTTTTGTATGGAAGAACTGTCAAAAATACAAAATTATTCCTCGGATTAAATTATCTCGGGTGACCAGAAGAGTTGGACACAGGTGAATCTTGATAATAGGCTAGTTTCCTAAAAAATTCTAATTAGTCCGTCAGTTAGATTATCAAAAAATATTGAACCCTTATTTTTTCTTTTGTCAATTATATGTATAAAAAATGATGAAGATATCGCCCGTTAAGGTTCCGCGTAACGTCACGCCGTGCGACACTTTTTAGCACGGCGTGACGTCACGACCCCCCACTCCCAAATTTTGACGCGCTTTATCTTTGTCATTTTTTGTTTGATTGACAAAAGAAAAAATAAGGGTCCATTATTTTTCGATAATCTAACTGACGGACTAAATCTAATTATTATTTTTTTACCCATGAAAATACCCTATTATAGTAGATCCACATCTACATAACATAACACACATAATCAACCTATAATGTTCCCACTGTTGGGACACAGGCCTCCTCTCTGTGAGAGGGAGTGGGCCGTAAAACAGTGCGGGTTGGTAGATGTCACATGTCTTCGAATTTTTGGTTTTAGGACATGCCGGTTTCCTCACGATGTTTTCCTTCACCGTTTTGAGTGCAGTGGTGATGAAATAATTTACACAGAGTAATCCGCCTGTCTGGGTTCGAACCTACGACCTAATAGGGTAGGTTCGAACCTACGACCTAATAAGGTTAAGCTACGCTTGCCGCGGATGGTCTGTGGATGGGTGACCATCTTTACATACCGAGACCCCTCCGTGCCTCGGAAAGCACGTTAAGCCGTTGGTCCCGGCTGTCATTCGTGGATCTTTGACAGTCGTTACGGGTCGTCAGAAGCCCGAAAGTCTGACAACCAAACTTACCAAGGGTTACCGTATTACCCAGTAACTGGGTTGTGGAGGTCAGATAGGCAGTCGCTCCATGTAAAATACTGGTATTCAGCTACATTCGGTTACACTGGAAGCCGACCAGTTCGGTTGGGAGAAGGCTAGGCAGATGATGATGACGTCATTCGCCGGTAAATTACGGACGATATTTGGCGGTCAACGCTCTTCTAGGAAACAGTAGCTTAAAAAATTACAGCTCCATTTTAATTCCCCCAAAGGTATTCGAACTAAGACGACTTCAAAAAAAATACTTCAAAGTGAAAAATAAGTTTAATTTCGGAAGTCGGTGTCGTTGGTTCCGCATTTTCGTTTTTTGACACCGACTTCCGAAATTAAAGTTATTTTTGGATTATTCCACTTTGCCCCACCGGCCGCCCCACTGGTGGGGCAAAGTGGAATGTCAAAAATTTTGCAGTGGAATCTGCCCCACTAAATCGAAATAGTGGGGCAGATTCCACTGCTTTAAAATCCTGTTGGATTCTGCCCCACTAGGGTTGGCGCCTTAGAATAAACGTACAAACATTTTATTTTCGCAAATATTTATTAATAAAATATAACTATGTACACTAAACTTTTAACATCACAGATATGTATATTTTATGCGATTTTAAATGAAATTTAATTTTTAAATTAAATTATATATTTGTTTATTAATGGCAACTAGATTTGTTTTTACTACTTTATTTAAGATTAAAATCATAAACTGAGTACGATTCGTCCCCGTAAATAGAAAACGAAATGCTATTTATTCTAACTATTTAACTATTCAAAATCACACATTAATCATCATTTTTTTTTAGGAAATCTTTCTACAATACAATCGTATTTTATTGTGTCAAAGATTTTTGCAATATATTATCTTCGTTGCTATGGAAAACAGATTACACTAATTAAGAGTAAATTTAATAATTATAAGAAGTTTGCATTACCTATGTAGGTACAGTCTAGGCGTGTGCGCCTCGCCGCCACGCCGTCACGCCGCCGGCGCCGCGCGCCGCCGCCGGTGGTTCTGAAGCACGCCGCCGCCGCCGCCGGTTACGGGGCCGGCGTGAAATCGGCGTTTCTTTTTAAGTTTATTTCACTGGCTAGTAAACGCCTAATAACATTTATCACAACATGATTGTGTCAGCTGTTTTCTTGATCCTAGGTTTCAGGGGCTACCTACATGAAATTGATATTTACCTAGAAACCATTGGCCAAACCAGAGTGTCATATTTGTCGCGATTCCCATTATTCCCAAGATTGAAAGTCGATCAGAGCCTCAGTAATTGCTTTAATTGTCCAAAAAACATTATTCCACGTCTTAGTATAGATGCTGTTACGAATCCAATTGAAACGGAATGTTGGAAATACTTCGCGGCAGTGGATGCTGCATCGAGGTTTCTGTATGAAAACGCCACTATGTCAGTCCGACTCCTGGATCAGAGCTCGAAACCTATCCTTCTGCAGAGAGGTGTGAGACAGGGAGACGTTATCTCTCCCAAACTGTTCACTGCTGCACTGGAGGATGTCTTCAAGGTTCTGAACTGAAAAGGGGCTGGCATTAGCATCAATGGCGAGTACCTGTATAACTCACCTTCAGTTTTCGACGATATTGTAGTCATGGCTGAGACTATGGAGCACCTCAGTACAATGCTCGATGACCTCAGTAGAGCCTCCGAAAGAGTGGGTCTCAAAATGAACTATACTGATAAGAAATGCAAATGGCCAAATGCACGTCTATTGTGTAGGTAAATGACGGTTTGGTAATTCTTACTCCAATGCTGCATGTAACAAATGCTTGTAACAAATCGTGTAATTAATCTGCGATTTACATCCCTTATCCTTCCAGAAACAACTAGGAAATACAAAATTTGCGAAAATAAAATGTTTGTACGTTTATTCTAAGGCGCCAACCCTAGTGGGGCAGAATCCAACAGGATTTTAAAGCAGTGGAATCTGCCCCACTATTTCGATTTAGTGGGGCAGATTCCACTGCAAAATTTTTGACATTCCACTTTGCCCCACCAGTGGGGCGGCCGGTGGGGCAAAGTGGAATAATCCTTATTTTTCACTTTGTAGTATTTTTTTTGAAGTCGGCTGTTTTTTTTTTTTTGTAAAAAAGTTTTTATTTTCACTTCTTAGTTCTAACCAGCCCACACAAATTCATTTAACACTAGTGCATTGAAGAATTGAAGACACTGACTAGAAGAATCATCAAATTTCGCATAGGAATTCCGGAGATACAGTACATTTATGCATATAACATCGTACATAAGTATAATTTCCTAATGTATTATAAACTAAAACCTTCCGAACGTATGTAGATCACATTAGTGAAAGAATCATCAAAATCGGTTCGTTAGTTTTTGAGATAATCGCGGACATACCTACAAACATACATACATACGAGTCGAATACAGAACCTCCTTTTTTAAAGTCGGTTAAAAATAATTACCCAAGCAATATTTTACACTCAGCGTCTTCGAAGCTAAATCGACTTCGGCTTGACATTTTCCAACGATGCCTTAACGTCAGATGACACCGATAATATATGTCAACACTGGATTAACGGAGCGACTCCGTAATTTATAATTCAGACTGTTTTAAGCTTAGTTCACATCTTTCGATTTATCCTTAACTAGCGACCCGCCGCTGCTTCGCTCTTGACAAAACATCGAGATTTCTTCATATTAAGTGAGTTTCATAGTAATATTTTATACACATACCGTCCAGAATAAATTCTCTAAATGATAGTGAAAAACGCATCCCACTAAAAACATTTCATATAAAGTAAGTTGCCAAGACTTACATAACGTTTTCGCTGTACAAAAGTTATCAGATCGAATGTTGAGCTAAGCTTCTAACTCTACAAACCTTACATCTTGGTCAAAATGTACGGCTTCGCATGTCTATAAAAAAAACCGGCCAAATGCGAGTTGGACTCGTAAACGGAGGGTTCCGTACCACAAGGAAAACAAACGGCAGAAAAATCACGTCTGTTGTATGGGAGCCCCCCTCTCCCCCCCCCCCCCCTTAAATATTTATTTTATTTTAATTTAATTATTTATTTTTAAAGTGAATATGCAACTAAATATTCTGTGAATATTTCAAGCGTCTACCTGTTGCCGTTATTAATATAGAGCAAATAACGGCAAAAAATCACGTTTGTTGTATGGGAGCCCCCCTCAAATATATATTTTAGTATGTTTTTATATCAACTCCCGTACGTAATTAAAATCGTTCAAAATCTAGTCGCATTAATACAATCAATGTCAAAACTTGTCAAAAATGTAGGGAATTTAGAGATATTTTTGACAGGTTGAGGCTGAGATCAGACTGCGAACGAAAATTGGCCCTCAGATCTCTTAACCAAAAAAAAGTAATTAAAAAAATTAAAAACCCGACTGCAACCTTATACTAAAACTAACTGAAAAGCTAAAAACAAGCCCATTTTAAATTAAATAAAAGTTGGAAACAGGCGGGACCCGTTTGAGTTTGAAACTATAATAATGGTATGGGCCCCGCCTATACATACATACATACAAACAGACATACATACAAACATACATACTCTCGAAAAACATAACCCACCTTCTGGCGCAGTCGGGTAAAAAGCTTTTATCACAAGACTAGTCTAGAAATAATTTAACTTTATCTGGATGAAAAGCACCACTACTGTATAAATTAACACTATTTCACTCGATCCCATTGAGATTTCTAATTATAATCTTCCTTACATTTGGGACCTTAGTTATCTATTCAACAATGATGACCGCGTTTCTATCTGAATAGTCAGAATAGGGCTCCTATATATACCCAATTATACCCTACCTACCCTATATAATACCCTATTTCAACATGTCCATGTTAGGCTAAATTCAACTTGTTCAAACTAACGCCACCGCCCGTACTACAATGACATCGTCTGGCATCAAGATTACACAAAATTAATGACTATATAGTTTTGAATAGTTTTACTCGTAATTATTTATCAAACTAAGCTTGAATGGCCACTTGCACGTCACAAAACGACGAGGCCTATTTATCTTTACCGGTCAAGCGGCGCGCGTCGCCCATTGGCGACGAAACAATAGAAAATCAATTGTGTCTCATTAGCGGAGCTTGACAGATTAATGCGGATTTCACCAATGAAACTAAACGCGATCAGCACTTCTAGACCACGTTCAAGATCTCTCAGTGTCAAAATTGTTGTGGACTATTGACATTAATAGCCTTAGAACGCGGTTACAGACTGTCCCCCCCACAGGC